>CM060918.1:439733968-444733968 GCA_030737875.1 Allium sativum | reverse complement strand
TGAAAATTTTAATCGTAAGGACAAGAGACTAAAAATTTATTCAAAAGGACAAAACATAGCTCAAATTTATTCAAATGGACAATACACATAAAATTTTGTAAAAAAATATTTTTTTTTTTGCAAATTTTTGGGTATCAGTTTTGCATGTAGTTGGGTATCAGTTTTTGGGTTACAGTTTTTAGATATCAGTTTTATATTGTTTATGGTACCAATTTTACATGTAACGGTTTTATATTGTTGAATCGCAATATCTATCCATCACTGCAACTCCAATCTCCCAAATCACTCAAGCCATCCTCCTTCACCCCAAACCAAACTTCATCTCCACATCCTCGTATACATGAACATCCCACAAACAAACCACCATTATACATCCATAAACTGATACCTACAAGTATACGAAACTACTACCTACAAGCTGTAGGCTAAAAACTGATACCTTCAGACACACAAAATGGCCACATGTTAGTGCAGAGAGCAAACTGATACCTTCTGACATACACAACTGATACATAAAATCTGCAAAAACAAAAAAATTAAATTGAAGAAAATAAAAAATTTAAGTGTATTGTCTTTTTGAATAAATTTGGGCTATGTTTTGTCCTTTTGAATAAATTTTTAGCCTATTGTCCTTGTGGTTAAAATTTTCAAACATTTTGTCCTTTACATAATTTTGCTGTAAGTTAAATGGAATTTAAGTTGACTTATCTATTATTCTTACATTTTTAGTTATTTTATAGAAAATTTATCTATCATTTATTTGTTTTAACGAATATACATTTCAACTTAGAATTACCTACATAGAAATTTCATTAAATTCCTATACTACCACCTGAATTAAGCCATTCTATCAATACAAAGACCTAACTTGAAAACCATGCTCCTAAAATTAACTCTTAGCTTGACTGTAAAGCTTGAATTTATAGCCAATAAAATAATGAAGAACTCTTTCAATATTAGTTACATTTTAATCAGATGAAGCAAATTTAAATAGGCTTTAATGCAAATTCATTTCTTGAATAAATTCCATGACTTTTGATGTAAGCAATTATCTACTATAATGGTTCGGGTTACTCATACTTAAGGCTACATTTCAACCTATTTCTTTCTTTAAAATTCATCCTCTGAACTATTTAAAATCAACTCATATTTCATCTTTGTAACAAAAGACACTAAAACAAAAACAAAACTTGCTTTCTTGCCTTTAAAACTATTTCATGTTAAACTAATTGATACAGTTTATTAATTCGTATTTTAGAAATTAAATATGACATATGTAGAGGCATACACTAAATTATTACAACCTCTCCTTTAAAACTATTTCATGTTAAACTAATTGATACAATTTTCTCCAACTTTCCTTTATTAGCTAAGCTATATACGCATGACAAATTATTAAAAAAACATGCAATTTTGTTAATATTCCAAGTAACTTTTCCTGTTTTGGGAAAATATTATCAGTATGCATGGGACACACCTACTATCAAGACTTTATTAGCTTTTTATGCTATTGCATTGCAATTAATTCAATTATCATTTGACATTGCTGGATATTTCGTTAATAAAAATAACCTATGTAGCTACACTTTGTAACTATATTATGTTGTGCTTGAGGGTTTCTATATACTAAACTGGTGCTTGGAACCTTTGGTATATGTAACACCCCATAATTTTAAAACATGACATAAGAGATAATTAGATAATATTTAATTTTTATAAGAAGAATTAAGGGAAACGGGCTTCGCCATTGCGTTTGTCTCGGAATTCTGCTTGGAATAGAGTCCGAGTTTGCATAAATCGGATATCATATGAAAAAGTTATGAAGCTTAGAAGATTTCAGCTTAAGTAGAATTTTAATTAAAATAATAATTAAAAAATCAAAAATGAATTCAAAAATCAGATTTAGCTTGGTAAGCATGAAATTTCCCGCTCTTGGGTGTCGACCCCCGTAGAGGAGTCGACATAGGTGTCGACCCCCCCATAGGAGTGTCGACAGGGGTGTCGACCCCCCAATAGGGGTGTCGACCCCTATTTGTCCAGATCTAGCAGACGAGTTTTGGTGGTGTAGGGCTGATGTGTCCTTCTGGGATTGGCTGGATGACATATTTTTCTGGTTTGATGGTTCAGATCGATCCTAATCTAATCTAAGGGTCCTAATTCACCTAGAGCATCTATAAATACCCCTAAACCTAACCCCAATCTCATTGTTATTCATCCACGGCGCCTCCATGCTACTCTAATCTAAATTAACCTAGCCTTTCTTCTCCAACCAAAATTAAAGTAGAGACTTAGAGATAGCTCTTATTCAACAATCAAATTAGAAGATCAGATCTACATCAGTCAAGTAGAGATTGTTCAAGATCCTAATTGCTATAACAACGCCTAATTTTCTAAGAATCTTGTCACTGTGAGTCTATGTCACTTTCATATATAATTGAATTTAAAAAGAAATTGTGATAGGACTATAAATTGGATTAAATGAATATGCCTGTGATTGAGATGAATCTTATCGAGTTTGTAAACCATTATCCTTTAAATTCATACCCATAAATCTTCCATATGCCTTTCTGATCCAGTTTATCGCTATATGCCTGTTTGTGTTTCATATGTCTGTTCTTATGTTTACACCAATTTTGATGTTGATTCTCTTCTCCTCTTCTTTTCCTTTTTTAATGAGATTAGGCTAACTTCGAGCCTAACATATTGCGTTGAGATTTGCATACGAATAACGTTTGAATGATTGGGAAAATTTTGGGGAAATTTGTAATAAAATGAGATTATTAGCATAAATCAATTTGAGCATAATTGTGTATAAATTGTATACATGAGATTTGGCATAAGTTGGATTGGGTATAATTGGATATAATTTGTATACATGAGGTTTGGCATAAATTGTTAATAACAAAGAACACAAATTAATTAAGGCGTAATTTGGCATAACATGTATACATAAGATTATAGGCCTAATTTGGATTAAAATTATAAACATAATTTAGATTGGAAATTATGGGTAATTGGAATATATTTTAATCCAAGATTTAAAATTGGGACTTGAATCAAGCAAGTGACAATGAACGCCTAAGACACGAGGTTAGATTCGAATCGCGGTATAAGACTACCCGGAATTGCCGGGCACATCCAACAACCAGAATTTGGTAATCTAATGTGAGAGGTCATGTAACAATTGGGAATTTCGCTCGATCCGAATCGATCGCTAAACTGACCAAGACCGTTCGAAACCCCAGATTGTTTTGAGAACAGCACAAATCGGAATGCAAACAGAAGAACATTTCATTGCTTATTACAACAATTTCATCAGAAAACAAGAATATTACAGAGTATGAATAAATAAAATACAACAGAAAATATCAGAGATTTAAATACATTACTGCAGCGGAAAATAATACAAAACACAACTGAAAAGAATATACAGATACAGAGCTTTCCAAATATCATTGCAGCTGTAAACCAGGATCCCGTGAATATAAATCTGCAAAACCAAAACTACTAGCTGCCCATGTGGAAAATAGGGCACCCAGAGTTTAGGTTAAAACAATAAACTCCAGGTCAGTCATGTGACTGGTGTGAGAACTAAAACATTTATTAATCTTTATTTTATAGTTCGGTAAATCAAGGGACCACGCCGTATAACACGGAACGGTTTCCTTCGAAGGATACCAGTGCATAAAACAACTGCGCAATGCTAAATAAAGAACAATGAAGCTATTATAAGACTCAGGTCCCATCACACAATGCAACGCCAGCCGGAGGATAGAGTTTTTACCTTATAGTAGCCAAAAATATTTGGTACGTGAAATTTCATCTTTTATTATTACTATAAGTGTATAGTGTCAAAACAATTTCAATCATAAGTATCAATCATAGACGAAATAAGTGCCCCATACCACTATGTCGCCATATATAGGTTTACAATCAAAACCGCAAAGTCATGTATTGGAAGTTGGATTTCCATCTGTGAACCAAGGCAAGGGATCGTCCTTACCGCTTCGAGACTGTCTAGCCCGAGTCTCAGGAACAGAACGCATCATCTTTTGGATCGTCAGGGCCGGTCCACTCAATGTGGATTAAAATGCCTGAACAATACGTTTCCCCGCCTTATGGGGCGTAAATGAGCCAAATGACTCCATCGGTCCCGGATCAACTGATATAAACGAGGCGCCTCGCAATCCATCATCCACATAAGTAAAATGTCCGGGCGTTTAAAACCCAAAACACCACTCCTAGTTAGAAGGAAACGCATGCCCTCCCTGAGGTCCTTCTCCCATTTCTGGTACACACCGGGGTGTGAGGCTCGCGAATTAACGCTACACAAAGCTATGCTGTATTAAAGCCGTGCTTTGATCATCAACCATAAGACTCTGCTTTTCAACAGTAGCCTTGATCATTTGCATCTCAGCATGCCACACAGGCAATTCACGCTATGCAACCGAGGTATATCAATCACAAAGAATGAAATCCGATGTCAGACACACATCCATTTACATGTCCGTTCTCGGTCTGAACGAAACCGGAGGAACCTTATTCCTCGCATATCCATCGATCTCCAAGTATGTCTGGACGATCACCAACCGATTCTCTCCTCTTGGGTGTACAGCCCAATCAAGATCATCCGTAATTATCCAAACGATGTGAAGACCTCCGGTCTTCGACCACCGTATTCATCCTCGACATATCGTCAAATCAGTTATCCAGAATGGGATAAACCCTGTCTTTCCGAATAACTAGCGATATAATAAACAAGTGCTATAAAAACACAACATACGCCTCATTCCAATTCATAATATTCTTTTATTCAAATATTATTATACTCTGGGAAATGTTCCCATTAATTTTATCAAAGATAAATTCCTTAAACTTATTCTTTAATCTTCCTTTGAATATCAATTCAAACCAAATTATGGTTTATCCAAACTACTCGGGATTAACCAACCTTACCGATGTAATCATTTTTTTTAATTTCCCAATCCCAACCTATTCATCCCATGAAGTAAAACTGGTAATACTTCATATCTAACACCACGGTGTTATCGGTAAATTCAATTACCATTTCACGTTCAAATCTAATTAAAGATTTAACCATCACTTGGAGAAAAACTTGCGATACTCCATTCTCGTTCATTTCTTGAATATGATAATTTTAGTTATCAAATTCACCCTTCAATCTATTTAAAGATTCATTAAAAATGTAATTCAGTCTTAATTTCCAAAAATCATTACTTAATGATTATTCAAATCCAGGAAATAAATCCTGTCTTTAATTGGGTTAAAGAACTAATGTCATCTAAAACACAGCTCACGATAAACCCAAAATCACATTCCATTAATTATGGAATGTTCATGGAAAACAGATCAATATATATAATCGTTAAAAACTTCCATATCCGAATAATAATATAAATGGAATAACGACAAAGCCTTTTAAATTCCAGATATATTAGCAGTCTTCCTCCAAAGAAATTCACTTCGATTATTTACCAAATCGAATTCCATTCCATTCCAATTTATTTTATAAAATTGAAAAACTTTACTTTGGAAAATCTCCTTTAAATCTTAACAAAAGATTTATAAAATCCAAATCACATTTCACTGTAAATCGGGATAAAGAACGAATGTCGTTAAAACACAGTTCACAATAAACCCAATTCACATTTCATTAACTATCGGGTTAAAGAACAAGTGTTATTTAAAACACCGTTCACGATAAACCCAAAAAATCAATTACAATTAAATTCCAATTAAATATTATTTAATTGGGATACTTCATTAAATGTCAATAAAAATATTTAATCTTTTTCTCAACTGGGTTTAAGAACAGTGTTAATGAAGACACCACTCACAACAAACCCAAATCCGATTTGATATCAAATACAAGGCTCTTAATAGAAAATATATCGGCTTATATTCAATATCAAATTCTGAAACCAACAAATATCGTGTTGGAAATAACGATATAGATATATCTTTCAAATTTCCATAACAATATCTATATAACCACAAAATCCAACATCGAAATATTCCCAAGACAATTTCGATTCACATCCATTCCAATTCAATTAATTGAAATTCTGGTTACTTTTAAAACCCTTTCAAATCCAATTTATTTATTTCAAAAATAAATGGATTATAATTCTAGTTCAAAACTAGTTCATTTCGATAAAAATTTATTTTTATCTTTTCAAATATGGAGTTTTTCATCCTAATTCTTTCCAAATCATTTCTTCTGATTTTACACTGATTATTGATATTTTTAATAATTTTATCAAGGCCCGTACAGTCGATCTCCATCAACGGCCATTGAACTGCACTTACAGCGACCTTTTCCAAATTTTATTTGGACATAATTCCAAATCCAACCATTAGATTTCTAATTTCTTGTATTCGTTAGAAAGCTCTTTTCGATACGAACCCAACGATTCCGGTTTTAGGAGAATCTGACGGTCGGATCTCCTGTAATATCCATTCGAAGTCAATGGCCGAAATTCGCGAACTGCCGCAGCGCGGCGCGTTCTATTCAAGCCATTATATTTATATATATAATATATATTATATATATTTCGTCGATTTCCATTTAAAACGTATTTCATAAATCGTTTTAATTTCATTTTCAAAACGATTTCAACTTCCTATTCAATTTCTAATAATAATTGAATATTCCATATCATCTTTATATAAATGATAATATTTTCAACACATTATATTTTGAAATCAATTCCTTTTCGCTGTTCATTATAAAAATGAATAAAATCAATATAAATATCATTCACGTTAAAATGGCGCAAATCTAAACAACACGACTTTATATATTTCAATACTTCGTTATTCTATTCATCAAATGAATATTTTCTTCAACACATGAATTTTCTTTTATTCAACACCTGAATATATATTTTATTCAACATATGAATTTTCTTTTATTCAACACATGAATATTCTTTTTATTCAACACATGAATTTTCTTTTATTCAACACATGAATATTCTTTTATTCAACACATGAATATATATTTTATTCAACACATGAATATTCTTTTTATTTAACACATGAATTTTATTTTATTTTCCAACTTGGAATGAGGCCCAATCAATTACCATACAATGTGATTTATATGGATTTCATACCCACATGTACACTACAACAATAAAACACAGTCAACCATCACCCAAAGTGCATTCTACACTACATAAGCATCAAATATAAATATTTAATGCTTATAATAGCCTGTCAATCTATCGATCGACATACAACACAGCTAATTATTGGGACTAGTGTATGGCCAATTTTTTCCCAACAGCCGTGTGGGGTTTTCAAACTATCAAATACAGGTTTGATTTGTGAAGTTGGGCGATGTGTAAAATTTATCGTCCCAATCCATATCAGTCAAATGTGTGTACATAAACAAATCGTCCGATTTGTTTATAACTATTTATTTTATATACACGTTAAAAAATATATATTTAACCATAAAATAATTTATTCCGTTCCACTACACACAATCATTTTTCATAGCACATCAATCAAACAAACAAGTCATCCATGGTCTGTGGACGCCGGGTGTCGGGTGCTGCTAAGTACCGTCTGCATTCTAGTATATATTTCAACTAGAAAACAAATTAAAAGTGAGAAGTTTTCACCTAGAGCTAAACCAAACGCCATGACTCTTCATACGTAGGAAATCTTCGTCTTGTTTCCAATGCAATATTCATGGTAGATCAGAGGAGAGGTGAAGGGGAAGCCTCGTCGGAGTTGGGGAGGTTCAGGTGGCGGATCTCGATGGGGGGGAAGGGTTTTTCATTCGAAAGGAGGTGGGAGGGGGCCTGCGTGTCGAGGTATTGGGAAAAAGGGGCTCGAGATTGGGGAGGGGTTCTCACGTTGGCGCGCTGGAGGGAGGAGGAGCGGGCATGGCGGCGCTCGCCTGAGGAGGGTGGCGGCTCGCCTGAGAGGCGTTGGCGTGGGTCACGACCTCCATTTTTTTTCTAATTCGGGTTTGTCTGTTCTGAAGAAAAGGGGGAAAGGGACAGGCTATACAATATATTTTTAATTATTTAATTATTTTAATTTCCCATGTAGTAACTTTTTCACTCGATCTCCAAACGAGACCCAACGACTGTCGCCCCTTGCTAACTACCCCCATTCCGAACACGATGGGATATGTATCGCAAGCTGATTCGATCGTTTCGATCAGTTTTCATCAAAATCAAAATATAAATCTATATATTGAATTTGAATGTGCATTTCAATTTACTGGAGCCATATACGGACTCTAGAAATTCCCGAAAAATATTTTCTAGCTTCGTATTGACGATACGGTTCTAACAAAACTAATTTCGTCAAATTCTGAAATCGTTTGAAAAATGACTATTTTCTGGTCGATCGAAATTGACTGAAATTGACAAAAGGTTTTACTTTGCCACGCTCACATATTGATTAAGAAAATTACGAATTTCGAAACCTAGCAATAACTTGAAATCACGTATCCAACAAAAGTGGTTTCGTTGAAAACCGAGGTCGTTTGCAAAATTTCCATTTTTAAGGGCCAGAATATCAAAGCGACTATTCTGAATTTTCAACTGGGCATAACTTTTTATTCCCGCTATGAAATTACAATTTTTCGGATTCATTGGAAAGATATTTTCAAATAGATTCTAGTATTTTTTGTTTAGCTAAAATCTGGTTATTTCGAATCCTGTGCCTTCATTTGAAATTTAAAATCTAATTTTCAAACTACCGCGACATTTTCAATTCCTTTTATAATTAATTACAATTATTTATATTCTAACGTCGATTCAAATAAAAATATACATTCTAATTCTATTCAAAATAAATTTTCCGTCGTTATTGTTTAAAATAATTCATTTTAAATATCCAAAATTCATTAAAATTGCCAAAATAAATTTTTTAAATTGGCTCAGATTTCCTGGTTATTACAATCTCCCCCACTGAAAACTTTTCGTTCCCGAAAAGGAACGAAGCTGAAAGTTGTTTTACAATTCAACTCAACTTTCATTATTTTCATTATGGCTTAAGTTCTTCAACTTTTCAGTTTCTAAGAACTTTTCAAATTTTTCAAAAATTTGGCTAACACCCTAAATTTTCGAATAATTTCGCCATAACCTCCCCTGCATGGGAGCACTGGGGAAATCCCGAAATTTCCATACTGGCCTTTCCAATCCAAAAAGAAAAAGAAATAGCCAAGCGGCTAGCCAATCGGCTCATAAAATCATCCAAAACCCAAGGAATTAGTAAACATGTACCTATTTGTCGGGCAAACAATTTTATTCCTCTTCTCTAGCCTCCTTGCTATGACCTGTTCAATGTAAGTACATGTATATGCATGCAAATGCGACTAATTTTCAATACAAATCACTATTTGGTTAAATTTCGCTAAATGGTTCAAATTTTAATTAATCAACCAATAATCAAACAACACAATCAACAATCAATTAGTTGATTAGCTTTTCAAATTCATAATTTTAATACATAGTCCAAAAATCAGATTTTTGATGCCAAATCATGACAATAGACCCTATCTAGTTTTGGTTCTCACACCAGTCAATTGGAATTATATAGAAATCCCACTTTCGGCACTTGAATATAAATTCTGATGATACTTGAGTAATCATCAGAATCACCTCCGAGCGACTAGAGTGTGATTCCATATCTATCCAGTATATTAAAACTTCAAATACACGCGGATCAGACGTATACGCAAAATCTTTATATACTGGATAGTCCAAATCAATACCAATAAATATTCAAATACGAATAATTGAATTTAAATTTTCAACATAAAATTTGTTTTCAATTTTATTTTCAAAATATCACTTTTCACACTCGTTTAGGATACTACTGATCCCATCTCTAATGAGTCATTCTTATTGGATATTACTAATCCAATCTCTGATGAATTCTTTCGTTCGGTTCTAATGTGTCTTGTTCTCAAGCTCTGTAAACCAAAGCTCTGATGCCACATGTAACAATTGGGTATTCTGCTCGATCTGAATCGATCGCTAAACCGACCAAGACCGTTTGAAACCCCTTATTATTTTGAGATCAACACAAATCAGAACGCAAAAAGAAGAACATTTCATTGCTTATACAACAATTTCATCAGAATACAAGAATATTATAGAGTATGAATGAATAAAATACAACAGAAAATATCAGAGATTTAAATACATTACTGCAGCGGAAAATAATACAAAACATAACTGAAAAGAATATACGAATACAAAGCTTTTCGAATATCATTCCAGCTGTAAACCAGGATTCTGTGAATATAAATCTGCAAAACCAAAACTACTGGCTTCCCGTGTGGAAAATAGGGGAACCCAAAGTTTAGGGTAAAACAATAAACTCTAGGTCAGTCATGTGAATGGTGTGAGAACTAAAATAGTTATTAATCTTTATTTTAAAGTTCGGTAAATCAAAGGACCACGCCGTATAACACGGAACGGGTTTCCTCCTAGGGATACCAGTTTATAAAACAACAGCGCAATGCTAAATAAAGAACAGTGAAGCTATTATAAGACTCAGGTCACATCACACAATGCAACGCAAGCCGGAGGTTAGAGTTTTACCTTATAATAGCCAAAAATGCTTGGTACGTGAAATTTCATCTTTTATTATTACTATAAGTGTATAGTGTCAAAACAATTTCAATCACAAGTATCAATCATAGACGGCATAAGTGCCCCATACCACTATGTCGCCATATATAGGTTTACAATCAAAATCGCAAAGTCACGTATTGGAAGTTGTATTTCCATCTGTGAACCAAGGCAAAGGATCGTCCTTACCGCTTCGAGACTGTCTAGCCCGAGTCTCAGAAAAATAACACATCATCTCTTGGATCGTCAGGGCCGGTCCACTCGATGTGGATTAAAATGCCTGAACACTACGGTTCCCTGCCCTATGGGGCGTAAATGAGCCAAATGACTCCATCGGTCCCGGATCGACCGATATAACCGAGGCGCCTCGCAATCCATCATCCACATAAGTAAAATGTTCGGGCGTGTAATACCCAAAACACCACTCCTAGCTAGAAGGAAACACATGCCCTCCCTGAGGTCCTTCTCCCTTTTCTGGTTCACATAGGGGTGTGAGGCTCGCGAATTAACACTACACAAAGCTACGTTGTATTAAAGCCGTGCTTTGATCATCAAACATAAGACTCTGCTTTTCAATAGAAGCCTTGATCATTTGCATCTCAGCATGCCACACAGGCAATTCACGCTATGCAACCAAGGTATACCAATCACACAGAATGAAATCTGATGTCAGACACACATCCATTTATAAGTCCGTTCTGGGTCTGAACGAGACCGGAGGAACCTTATTCCTCGCATATCCATCGATCTCCAAGTACGTCTGGACGATCACCAACTGATTCTCTCCTCTTGGGTGTATAGCCCAATCAAGATCATCAGTAATTATCGAAACGATGTGAAGACCTCCAGTCTTCGACCATCGTCTTCATCCTTGACATATCGTCGAATCAGTTATCCAGAATCGAATAAACCCGGTCTTTCCGAATAACTAGCGTATATAATAAACAAGTGCTATAAAAACACAACATACGCCTCATTCCAGTTCAGAATATTCTTTTATTCAAATATTCTTATACATTGGGAAAGGTTCCCATTAATTTTATCAAATATAAATTCCTTAAATTTATTCATTAATCTTCCTATGAATATCAATTCAAACCAAATTATGGTTTATCCAAACTAATCGGGATTAACGAACCTTACCGATGTAATCATTTGTTTTAATTTCCCAATCCCAACCTATTCATCGCATGAAGTAAAACTGGTAATACTTCATATCTGACACCACGGTATTATCGGTAAATTCAATTACCATTTCACGTTCAAATCCAATTAAAGATTTAACTATCGCTTGGAGCAAAACTGGCGATACTCCATTCTCGATCATTTCTTGAATTTGATAATTTTAGTTATCAAATTCACCCTTCATTCTATTTAAAGATTCGATAAAACTCCAATTCAGTCTTAATTTCCAAAAATCATTACTTAATGATTACTCAAATCCAGGAAATAAATCCTGTCTTTAATTGGGTTAAAGAACTAATGTCACCTAAAACACAGCTCACAATAAACCCAAAATCACATTCCATTAATTATGGAATGTTCATGGAAAACAGATCAATATATAATCGCTATATACTTCCATATCTGAATAATAATATAAATGGAATAACGGCAAAGCCTTTTAAATTCCAGATATATTATCAATCTTCCTCCACAGAAATTCACTTCGATTATTACCAAATCGAATTCCATTCCATTCCAATTTATTTTATTAATTTGAAAAACTTTACTTTGGAAAATCTCCTTTAAATCTTAACAAAAGATTTATAAATTCTAAATCACATTTCATTGTAAATAGGGTTAAAGAACGAATGTCGTTAAAACACAGTTCACAATAAACCCGACTCACATTTCATTAACTGTCGGTTTAAAGAACAAGTGTTATTTAAAACACTATTCACGATAAACCCAAAAAATCAATTCCAATTCAATTCCAATTAAATATTATTTAATTGGTATACTTCATTAAATCTCAATATAAAGATTTAATCTTTTTCTCAACTGGGCTTAAGAACAGTGTTAATGTAGACACCATTCACGACAAACCCAAATCCCATTTGATATCAAATACAAGGCTCTGAATAGAGAATATATCGGCTTATATTCAAATTCAATTTTGAAACCAACAAATATCGTGTTGGAAATAACGATATAAATATATCTTTCAAATTTCCATAACAATATCTGTATAATCATGAAATCCAACATCAAAATATTCTAAAGACAATCTTGATTCACATCCATTCCAATTCAATTGTTGGAAATTTTGGTTACTTTTAAAACACTTTCAAATCCAATTTATTTATTTCAAAAATAAATGGATTATCATTCTAGTTCTAAACTAGTTCATTTCGATAAAAATTTATTTTTATCTTTTCAAATATGGAGTTTTGCATCCCCATTCTTTCCAAATTATTTCTTATGATTTACCACTAATTATTGATATTTTTAATAATTTTATCAAGGCCCGTACAGTCGATTTCCATCGACGGCCATCGAATTGCACTTACAGCGACCTTTTCCACATTTTATTTGGACATAATTCCAAACTGTTAGATTTCTAATTTCTTCTATTCGTTAGAAAGCTCTTTTTGATACGAACCCAACGGTCCTAGTTTTAGGAGAATGCGACGGTCGGATCTCCCGTAATATCCATTCGAAGTCAATTGTTGAAATTCGCGAACTACCGCAGCGCGACGCGTTCTATTCAGGCCATTATATATATAATATATATTATATATATTTCATTGATCTCCATTTAAAACGTATTTTATAAATAGTTTTAAATTCGTTTTCAAAATGATTTTAACTTCCTATTCAATTTCTAATCAAAACTAAAAATTCCATATCATCGATATATAAATGATAATATTTTCGAAACACTATATTTTGAAATCAATTCCTTTTTGCTGTTCATTATAAAAATGAATAAAATCGATATAAATATCATTCACGTCAAAATGGCGCAAATCTAATCAACACAGCTTTATATATTTCAATACTTTGTTATTCTATTTAACAAATGAATCTTTTCTTCAACACATGAATTTTCTTTTATTCAACACCTGAATATATATTTTTATTCAACACATGAATTTTTTTTTATTCAACACATGAATATTCTTTTTATTCAACACATGAATTTTCTTTTATTCAACACATGTATTTTATTTTATTCAACACATGAATATTCTTTTATTCAGCACATGAATATATATTTTATTCAACACATGAATATTCTTTTTATTCAACACATGAATTTTCTTTTATTTTCCAACTTGGGATGAGGCCCAATCAATTACCATACAATGTGATTGATATGGATTTCATGCCCACACGTACACTACAACAATCAAACACAGTCAACCATCACGCAAAGTGCCTTCTACACTGCATAAGCATCAAATATAAATATTTAATTCTTATAATAGCTTGTCAATCCATCGATCGACATACAACTAATTATTGGGCCTAGTGTATGGCTAATTTCATCCCAACACCCGTGTGGGGTTTTCAAACAATCAAACACAGGTTTTATTTGTGCAGTTGGGCGATGTGTAAAATTTATCGTCCCAATCCATATCAGTCAAACGTGTGTACATAAAGAAATCGTCTAATTTGTTTATAACTATTTATTTTATATACATGTAAAAAATTATATTTTTAACCATAAAATAATTTATTCCATTCGACTACACACAATCATTTTTCACAACACATCAATCAAACAAACAATTCATCCATGGTCTGTGTCGGGCGCTGCTAAGCACCGTCTGCATCCTAGTATATATTTCAACTAGAAAACAAATTAAAAGTGAGAAGTTCTCACCTTGAGCTAAACCAAATGCCACGATTCTTCATATGTAGGAAATCATCATCTTGTTTCCAACGCAGTATTCATGGTAGATCAGAGGAGAAGGGAAGGGGAAACCTCGCCGGAGTTGGGGAGGTTCAGGTGGCGGATCTCGATGGGGGGGAAGGGTTTTCCATTCAAAAGGAGGAGGGAGGGGCCTGCGTGTTAAGGTATTGGGAAAACGGGGCTCGAGATTGGGGAGTGGTGTTCTCGCGTCGGCGCGCTGGAGGGAGGAGGAGCGGGCGTGGCGGCGCTCGCCTGAGAGGCGGTGGCGTGGGTCACGACCTCCATTTCTTTTTTTTTTTCTAATTCGGGTTTGACTGTTCTCAAGAAAAGGGGGAAAGGGATAGGCTATATAATATATTTTTAATTATTTAATTATTTTAATTTCCCATGACGTAACTTTTTCATTCGATCTCCAAACGAGACCCAACGACTATCGCCCCTAGCTAATTACCCCCATTCCGAACACAATGGGATATGTATTGCAAGCTTATTCGATTATTTAGATCAGTTTTCATTAAAATCAAAATATAAATCTATATGTTGAATTTGAACTCACATTTCAATTTACCGGGGCCATATACGGAATCTAGAAATTCCCAAAAAATATTTTCTAGCTTCGTATTGACGATACGGTTCTAACAAAACTAATTTCTTTAAATTCTGAGATCGTTTGAAAAATGGCTATTTTCTAGTTGACTGAAATTGACTGAAATTGACAAAACACGTTTTGCTTCGCCCCGCTCAGATATTGATTTAGAAAATTACGAATTTGGAAACCTAGCAATAGCTTGACATAACGGATGCAACAAAAGTGGTTTCGTCGAAAACCGAGGTCGTTTGCAAAATTTCCAATTTTAAGAGCCAGAATTTCATAGCGACTATTCTGAATTTTCAAATGGGTATAACTTTTTATTCCCGCTATGAAATTTCAATTTTTCGGATTCATTGGAAAGATATTTTGAAATAGATTATAATATTTTTGGTTTCACTAAAATCTAGTTTATTTTGAATCCTGTGCGTTCATTTGAAATTTGAAATCGAATTTTCAAACTACCGCGCCATTTTCATATCCTTTTGTAATTAATTATTATTATTTATATTCTAACGTCGATTCAAATAAACATATACATCCTAATTCTATTCAAAATAAATTTCCCATCGTTATTATTTAAAATAATTCATTTTAAATATCCAAAATTCATTAAAATTGTCAAAATAAAAATTTTAAATTAGCTCGGATTTCCGGGTTATTACAGCTCAAAGGCAGAAATTAGATACGTAATAATACAAAGACACGAGGTTAGATTCGAATTGCGGTATAAGACTGGCTGGAACCGCCTGACATATCCAACAACCACAAAACGACAATCTAATGTGGGAGGTCTTGCAAGATTACGATTATAATGAATTAATGAATACTTAACCAAGATAAGACATGTGGTAAGACATGGGACTGATAAAAGAGTTAAGTGGGTAATATGGGTAGCATGTGAAACATGATTAAAACACTTAACCAAGATGAGACAGGTGATTATACATGGGGATAAAGAGGGGTTAAGGGGGATTCCTAGTGGGGACCAAGCTTAGGAGGGAAGCTTGTGTCAAGTGGGCGGACCCTTTTCAACTAGTAATCCATTTTAGTATCTATATGAGCTCGAACTAGTTCGAGGACTGGGACACGCTTACTGGGGTTGATTGTAAGAGGTCAATAAAGAGTTAGTGATGGCAGTGCAAGTCCAACGGAGTCATGTGCGTGCGTGGGTCCGGGCTGGTTATAAGACATTATTGCATCATGTAGGTATAATCCGAGCATTTTAGTAGTATCAGGTTGCCACTTTAAGGAGTGATACACCCTACCGTGGGACCAGCACGGGTATCTACGAGTTAGGGAGCCGATCGAATGGGGCGGGTAGTGGGTACAACTAGTGGAGATAGGAGCAGGCGACACCTATGACAGCAGCTAGGAGTACACGAAACCACCATTATTATTATTATTATTATTATTATTATTACTACTACTACTACTATTTTTATTATGTTTAGAAAGAGGGATCAACTTTCGGTATGGAACTGGCATTGGTGTGGTGTAGGAATCATCTTATAATGATTAGAAGCGCAATCAACTTTATATCTTGTTCATCTTATTTACCTTGTCAAATCTGCTTATGTTACAGTCACCTCTTATATCCAGTTTATGTTCTTATCCTGTTGCTTTACTGATTATACTGTTAAAGTCACTGGACTCGCCAGACATATTTCTGACCCCTTTTTGTTTCGCCTCTTTTCTTTCTTCCCCCCTAGGTCCTCAGGGCGGATTATTGGAGCTTGACTTGGATTTCTTTCTTCTTGAAGTGCTTGGAAGTGTTGAAAGTAACGCTCAGCTTTATCTCTTTTCCACTATGGCTATTTAAAGTGGGATTATGGTTTTACTTTTATGTACTATGATAATAATTTCGTTCAAAATGGATATTTGTGTATTTGGCTCCAGTATGTGGTTTTGATGTTGTAAAAAAACATGTTTTGCTTTTTCGCTGCAATGAATAAATTTTGAATTCTCTTAAAGTACCATTTTCTATATCTGTCTTGTGATATTCTGTTCTATACTCTTCTAATGCTCCATGAAAGTTAATGCATTCCCTTAGTGAGTGAAATTAATGGACGTGGGGTGTTACACGTGGTATCAGAGCTGAAGGTTACCAGAACAGATAAAAGATTTTGAAAACCATTTTCAAAAGAATTTTTTTAAGAAGTATTTTCAAAAACATGTTTTAAAAAGGTGTTTTCAAGAGAATGGTTTATTATGAAAAACATATTCCCCAAAAGCCATATATCTATTTTTCGATTCTCTATTTTGAATCTCTTCCTTTTTCCTTTCAGCATGTCTGGGGAACCCGTTATACCCGAGGGCGTACAGGTACCTGGCTAGTTCAGAAGGTATCTAGAGGCTAGGGTACTACCGGAGGCCCAACAGATGTTCCTCCTCCCCCAGCTGCAGCCGCTCCTCCTCCTCCTCCCCGAGTAAATGCTTTTTCTAAGATATGCAAAGACTTCCGTGCGGTGGGCGGAAAATCGTTTTATGGAACAGAGACGTTTGTTGAGGCTCGAAATTGGCTCAAGGAAGTGGAGGACTTGTTTGGTATCTTTGAGATAGACGATGGAAGGAAGGTTCAGCTAGCTGCTTTGTTGATGAAGGATGAAGCCTCATTTTGGTGGGAAGTAACTATTGGAGGACGTGTAGTGGAGATGTAGATGGATTTTAGGCGAAGGTTCGAGTTGAAATTTCTTTCACAAGAGGAGGAGAGTTTATACATGGAGAGGTTCTTGGCTTTGAAACAAGGCAGTTTGTCTGTGAAGGAGTACGTTAACAAGTTTAACCAATTAGCAAGATGTGGTATGGAATTAGTTAATACACCACATAAGAAGGCTTCGAGATTTGCCAAGAGTCTGAATGAACCATTACACAGGTTGGCTATGTCCCATATTCTTATGGGAGCTACTTTCGAAAATCTTGTTGACATGGCGTTGATGCATGAAGAGAAGAAAGGTGCTAATGTAGTTAAGGCACATGATAAGAAAGTAGATCCAAAGAAAGCACATCAACAACAAAAGAAAGGTGGTAAGGATAACAAGGGCCAAGGGAAGAAAAGGTATTTTAATTATGGAACACCGGGACACTTAAGCAAGGACTGCAGGAAGAACAAGAAGACGAGTTGCTTCGAATGTGGCGAGCCAAGACATATGATTAAAGACTGCCCGAGGAGGCAAGGACAAGGGCAGGACAGAGAACATGAGCTACTTCTGGAGGGCAGGTTCATGCTCTCATGGAACTAGGACAGGAGAGAGGTAGAATCATTTCTGTTGAAAGTTTGATTTTCCTTTTTGATCATCCTGTTCGAACTTTGTTTGATTCTGGCAATTTACATTTGTTTATATCTACTTCGTTAGTTGAAACACTACACCTAAATGCTAGTCTAGTTATGGATCCTTTTGTTGTCTCAAATTCTATTAGGGGTATGACTCATCTTTCTATGTTATGTCGGGATTTGAGAATATATGTGTATGGTGTTGAGTTCGTATGCAACGCTTATGTGCTTGGCTTCATGGGCTATGGGTTGATTCTAGGAATGAATTAGCTAGCCAGGTATGGTGCCATTCTCGATTGTGAAAAGAGGGTAGTTAGACTATTGACTAGTTTGGGTAATACTCTTGATATCTCATGTGATCCTAAGGGTTCTGTTATGCTTAGCTACCTAGAATCTCTTGACACGTCTATTGATGATTTGTAATCTGTTCGAGTAGTCCGGGAGTATGCAGATGTCTTTGAGGAGGTTAGGGGCTTACCTCCAAAATGAGATATAAATTTCTGTATATACTTGGTGGACAATGCAAAGCTAGTTGCATTGCCTGTGCGCCACATGGCTCCTAGAGAAAGGAAGGAGCTTAGTAAACAAGTGAAAAAGTTGTTTGAGAAAGGGTTCATAAGAAGAAGTATCTTAGAGTGGGGTGCTCCTAGTGTTTTTGCTACAAAGGCTGATGGTTCGCTTAAATTGTGCGTAGACTATAAGGAGCTGAATAAGCTCAAGAAGAAGAACATACACCCATTGCCGAGGATAGATGATTTGTTCAATTAGTTGGTTGGTGCTTCGTTTTCTTGCAGTTTGACTTAGCTACAGGATCTCATCAGTTAAAGGTAGCTAAGGATAATATAGATAAGGCTGCATTTAGGACTCCCGAGGGTTTCTTCGAGTGGCTCGTCACCCTTTTTGTTTGACGAATGCATCCACATATTTTGTAGATTTGATGAGTAGGGAGTTTAGGGAGTTTCTAAACAAGTTCGTGGTAGTCATTGTGGATGACATCTTGATATTATCTATAATTAATGAAGAGCATGCCCTACATCTTAGGGAAGTCTTAGAGACTCTTCGAGCACATAAACTCAAAGCTAAGTTCTCCAAATGTCATTTTTGGAGAAAGGAAGTGAGGTTCTTAGGGCATGTGGTCTCTAAGGAAGGGATAGCAGTGGATCCCACGAAGGTGGTAGCAATCCAAGATTGGAAGGTTCCTAGAAACGCAACGGAAGTAAGAAGTTTTCTTGGTTTGGCGGGATATTACAGAAAGTTCATCAAGGACTTTGCTAAGATATCAGCCCCACTTACACGGTTGAAGAAAAAGAATTTGACCTTTTCTTTGGATGTTGACTGTGACGATGCTTTCCAATGTTTGAAGAGGGCATTGACGACAGTTCTATTTTTAGTTTTGCTAGATAGGAGTAAACCATTCAAAGTGTATACCAATGCTTGTGGGAAAGGGCTTTGCGCTGTTTTGATGCAAGAGGGAACGGTGATATGCCATGGTGGAAGGCAGTTAAAGGCCCATGAGAAGAATTACCCTACCCACGACTTAGAGTTAGCTGCCATAGTTTTTGCACTTAAGTCTTGGTGCCATTACTTGCTTGGTGAGAGGTTTGAGTTGTATACAGACAATATGTCACTAAAATACTTGTTCTCTCAAAAAGATCTAAACTTAAGGCAACAGAAGTGGATGGATTTTCTAGCATCCTACGATTTTGAGATTGCATATACCCCGGCAAGGGTAATGTTGTAGCTGACGCCTTGAGTAGAAAGAAGTTGACTTTGAGTTCTTTGTTTGTCGAGCGGCAAAGTTTAGAATATATTTCTACCTTTGACTTTAGACCCTTTATTGATTATGTGCCCGGTTTGTTGGCATCGTTAGAGTTACGATTTACGCTCTTGGGACAGATAGGTGCGGCATAGCGAGATGACCCAAAGTTGATAGAGATAGTAGACAAGCTCATAAGAGGGGAATCTTCGAGCCATCTTAGTAGGTATACTATCGATGACAAAGGTTGGTTGCGTAGAGACGGGAGACTCTGCGTATCACGAGACGAGGGTTTGGGGAGTACAATCCTTGAAGAATCACATCGTTCTAAGATGACCATACATCCCGGTGATGACAAGATATATAGGGACATCAAGCGAGTTTTCTTTTGGATGGGAATGAAGAAGGATGTGGCTGAGTTCGTTTCTAGATTCTCAGTTTGCCAGCAAATCAAGGCTGAGCAAAAGAAGCCTGGTGGTTTGCTCCACCCTTTAAAGGTTCCACAGTGGAAATGGGAAAGTATTTCCATGGATTTTGTTAACGGGCTGACGAGGTCAAGGAAGGGTAATACAGGGATTTGGGTAGTAGTGGATAGACTTACCAAGAGCGCCCATTTCATTCCCGTCAATAGTAAAAGAACAGAGACATGGTTAACATCTGTTTATCTCCAAGACATAGTTCGTCTACATGGCATACCTTCTAGTATCATAAGCGACCGATATCCCATTTTCACCAGTGAGTTTTGGAAGAGCTTGCAAGAGGCGGTAGGAAGACAATTGTGTTTGAGCACCGCTTATCACCTTCAGACGGGCGGCCAAACTGAGAGAGTAAATAGGATCCTAGAAGAGCTTTTGAGGTTATGTATCTTGGACTTTGGACGGACATGGGAGGAACATCTTCCATTAGTAGAGTTCACCTGTAACAACAGCTATCAGACTAGTATTGGCATGGCACCTTTTGAGGATGTATATGGACGATCTTGTCGATCACCGACTTGTTGGTGGGAGTCTACGGAAAAGATTTTGCTTGGGCCCGAGATGATAAGGGAAACTTCAAAGAAGATAGACATGATTCGAAAATGCATAAAGACGACAGAGGACCGACAAAAGTCTTATGCTGATAAGAGAAGGGCCGATCTTGAGTTTAGTGTTGGAGACATGGTCTTTATTAAAGTATCATCGTTGATGAATGTAGTTCGTTTTGGGTTTGTAGGGAAATTGGCACCAAGGTTCGTAGGTCCATTCCCCAATATATAGCGAATTGGACGGATGTCCTATAGAGTGAAGTTGCCCGAGAAGCTCAGTGATGTTCATGACGTATTTCATGTGTCGCATTTGTGGAAGTGTTTACATGATACCGTGAAAGTAGTAGAGCCAAGCATGCTTAGGGAAGTGGAGTGAGATGCCATGATTAGACGAGCTCCTACATGCATCCTTGGACTGGAGGTCAAGAAATTATGCAACTAAGAGGTCAAGTTGGTTAAAGTCCAATGGGGAGATGATCAAGGAGACGCGACTTGGGAGACTGAAGACAAGATACGTGCATCGTACCCTTTCCATTTTGAGGGTATATTCTTAAATTCTTCTTTTTCTACCTCTTTGTTTATACTTGTTTCTATCATTTAGTGTATCCTCTCGATTATATCTTCGACCTTTAGGTAGAAAATTCTATGGTTGTAAACATGTGTTTGAGGCATGTTATGTTTGGTGGATGCAAGTGGATGTAAGTGTTTGCTAGTGGTTGCTCATGGATGCATTTACACACACATTAGGCACTAGATTGGCTCAATCACTTTCATATTGCATATGAATGAGTGTGCATATTTAAGTTAATGGATGTATATTGAATGTGTTATCATATAGGTACTGCATTTGAATGTATGGTTGTGCACTCATATAGAAATGATATGTATCATTAGGATTCTTTCGCATACATAATGGACGCATGGCACTATCATGTTTCGCATTAAGGAGGTCAACTGAATCAGTAGACCGCATGATCTTTGCATTAGATAAGGAACATATACGCACACTTTTGCATATCTTTATATAGCACTAGAAATCTTTTAAGGACAATGGATACTTGTAAATGATGGATGAGTAGATGGATGATTGGATGGTAGGACACATTCTTCTTAACTTGATGATTTCGGGGACGAAATCCTATAAGGAGGGGAGAATGTAACACCCCATAATTTTAAAACATGACATAAGAGATAATTAAAGAATACTTAATTTTATAAGAATAATTAGGCGAAACGGGCTGCGCCGTTGAGTTCGTCTCAGAATTCTGCTTGGAATGCAGTCCAATTTTGCGTAAATCAGATATCATATGAAAAAGTTATGAAGCTTAGAAGATTTCAGTTTAAGCAGAATTTAAATTAAAATAATAATTAAAAATCAAAAACAAATTCAAAAATCAAAATCAGATTTAGCTGGGTGAGCGGGAAATCTCCCGCTCTAGGGTGTCGACCCCCCCAGGGGAGTCGACATAGGTGCCGACCCCCCTATAGGGGTGTCGACCCCCATCTGCCCAGATCTGGCAGACGAGTTTTGGTAGTCTAGGGCTGATGTGTCCTTCTGGGATTGGCTGCATGATGTATTTTTCTGGTTTGATGGTTCAGATGGATCCTAATCTAATGTAAGGGTCCTAATTCACCTAGAGCATCTATTAAATACCCCTAAACCTAACCCCAATCTCATTGTTATTCATCCATGGCGCCTCCAAGCTGCTCTAATCTAAATTAACCTAGCCTTTCTTCTCCAACCAAAATCAAAGTAGAGATTTAGAGATAGTTTTTCTTCAACAATCAAATTAGAAGATCAGATCTACATCAATCAAGAAGAGATTGTTCAATATCCGAATTGCTACAACAACGCCTAATTTTCGAAGAATCTTATCGCTGTGAGTCTATATCACTGTCACATATAATTGAATTTAAAAAGTAATTGCGGTAGGATTGTGAATTGGATTTGATGAATATGCCTGTGACTGAGATGAATCTTATCAAGTTTGTAAATCATTATCCTTTAAATTCATACACATGAATCTACCATATGCCTTTCTGATCCAGTTTAACGTTATATTCCTGTTTATGTTTCATAAGCCTGTTCTTATGTTTACGCCAATTTTTATGTTGATTCTCTTCTCCTCTTCTTTTCCTTTTTTTATGAGATTAGGCTAACTTCGACCCTAACATATTGGGTTGAGATTTGCGTACGAATAACGTTTGAACATTTGGGAAAAGTTTAGGGAAGTTTGTAATAAAATGAGATTATTGGCATAAATCAATTTGAGCATAATTGTGCATAAATTGTATACATGAGATTTGGCATAAGTTGGGTTGGGCATAATTGGATATAATTTGTATACATGGGGTTTGGTATAAATTGTTAATAACAATGAACGCAAATTAATTTGGGCGTAATTTGGCATAACATGTATACATAAGATTATAGGCCTAATTTGGATTAAAATTATAAACAAAATTTAGATTGGAAATTATGGGTAATTGGAATATATTTTAATCCAAGATTTGAAATTGGGACCTGAATCAAGAAAGTGATAATGAACGCTTAAGAAACGATGTTAGATTCGAATTGCAGTATAAGACTATCCGGAATCGCCCGGCACATCCAGCAACCGCAATTTGGTAATCTAATGTGAGAGGTCAAAGGCAGAAATTAGATACGTAATAATGCGAAGACATGAGGTTAGTTTCGGACTATGGTATAAGACTGCCTGGAATCGCCTGACATATCCAGCAACCACAAAACAACAATCTAATGTAGGAGGTCTTGTAATATTACGACTATAATGAATTAATGAACATTTAACTAAGATAAGACATGTGGTAAGACATGGTATTGATAAAAGGGTTAAGTGGGTAACATGGGTAGCATGTGAAACATGATTAAAACACTTAACCAAGATGAGACATGTGATTAGACATGGGGATAAAGAAGGTTTAAGTGGGAATTCCTAGTGGGGACCAAGCTTAGAGGGAAGCTTGGGTCAAGTGGGCGAACCCTTTTCAACCAGTAACCCATTTTAGTATCTATATGAGCTCGAACTAGGCCGAGGACTGGGATGTAACGAACAGGGATTTTCGATCCCGAAAATCGACACAAAACACCATGTCGAACATCCAAGCATCGAAATCACTGGATCATTATTAGAAAGAAATTAGAGGGTGAGATAATAAAGAAAGAAATATTAGAATAGAAGATGTAGAATAACAACACAACACCATCAGATTCTCACATCGCAATGGAACAAAATACAATATAGAAATAAACTTTATTGAGAGCTTGAAATAATACTTACAACATCAGAGTACATCAATACATATTGACTTATAATAACCTGTCCTCATTCAGCGGAATAATATCGGTATAACATCATACGCTTGAAATCCTTCAGCCCGTCTTTGGACATCACAGCATTCGATAACCTGATCCTGTACAACCCGGTCTAACCCAAGCATTACAAATACTGGGTCAATCTGGTGGACCAGAGTGAGAAAAACTCAATAAGTTTATAATATCATTCAACTTGATTTTAAAGTTAAAATCCTTTTGAAAGATAAGGATAATCGTAAGACCAAATCCACACACAAATACATACGGTTTTTACCTTACGATAACCCAAAAACTTTTTAAAACAATATCTTATTCTGATATTATGATAGTGTCTAAATATAAATAAATTGAATCTAGCGGAACGCTTGCATCTCACGCTCCACATATATAGTATACAAACAAAACCACAGGCGCTTATTGAAGATTGGATTCTGACTATGACAAGGTATGGAACCACTTGCCAACAGTGTATCTCTAAATGTGAATACACTGGGTTCAACACGAACGTCTTGCAACCCGGCCCACACATGACCGACCACTCATTTCGCTTGGGTGTATCGAATGTATATCACCAACGGTTCGGAGCTACCCACTATTTCCCAAAAAGGGACAGCATCGATAGATTAAAGGAGGAAAATGAATTTCTCTAGATAGGTGATTATACACCCTAATGGGTGCGACCCACATATCCATGCTGCCTGCCCGATTTTTGTCATTTCCCGATTGATGAGGCTTGTGGTTTTGAATCTCCTTTCCGGAACATATGGCAACCATTCACTTTGAATGCCACATCTTCAAATCCGCCAGATACCACTAATTGACGTCCATAAAAATACTCTTGTTGTTAAGCGAAAGAAGTTTCCCTTCTATGCCAACAGCTAGGTACGTTTGAAGAAATCAACGTAAGTGATTCCTTTGGAAATAATCTATCAGACATTCGTCCATACAAGATGTATTAGGACTGGACAAACCGAAGGCACTCTCCTACTACATCCTAGGAATCACCCTATAGATCAGTAGCGAGTAGTCCTTGCAATCCATAGATTCCAATCATGAAATAATCATTGTTAACTCTAGGGATCATCCGCAAGTATTTAATAGTAGTTCTTCCGCTCATGAAGATGTACGGTCTTCAATTACTCCATCTTCCACCCGTATCTTTAACTTATTCATATTTATTCGTCGGAATGGTTTTCGAATATAAATTCGATCCCAGTGTTTCTGAACCAATATCGTTAGGCCAGATTTTGATAGTCTGTTATTTAACTATCAAAATAAACAACCAAAATAAAATAGATACATTGGTTTATTACACAACGTCACTTGGCCATTAAAATAATATATCAGTTGTAATACTGAAGATAATATATTAATTTTAATATATAAATATTCTCAAATTATTATATTAAATACTTAGAAAAATATCTTAAATTCCAAATCCAAATCTCCCGTTAACAATCCTTTCAAACCATTGCTTCACATTACTTATTGTCTATAATTGGAAATCCGATTCAACTTATCCATTTTAAACCATCGTTACAATATTTTCTTTGTTTTCGTTATTTGAACACCATAATTGTCACTTATCTTTTTAGAATATACATTCTAAACCTCGCCTCTTTATTCTTTTGAAAATATCGTTATATTTTCACCAATCTCCTTTTATTCCTTTTATTATAGAAATATCACTTTATCTACTCAAGCCCCTTTTTAATTCCTTTTAATCAGGAATCCCATTATATATATATATATATATTTCCAACATTTTCAAATAACGTTATATCATTATTTCTCAAGACATTTTCCCCCATTACAACTAATATCATCTTTCAATAATTCTGAAGTCGTTCAAGTTGGGGTATTCTAATTACCTCTCAGTCCTTGATCAACATCATTCTTATCTTAAGATAAATATGAATTGTAACTCAAAAACCCGTATTCGTTCCAATACCATAATTACCATTTCATTAATTTATCTCCCTTATTTAATTCAAACATTAAGTAACATTTATTTTAAGCTTATCGGCTTCACATAAAAACCCTTTTATAATTTAATTTACGAAACCCGGTTTGAATGTAAACTCGCTTTGAAATTCAATTATATTTCATAACTAACTTCGATTGCTTACTTAAATGAACTTCATTTAAGAAGAAATTCCTTATTATTATTTTTCTTTATCATTAACTAGATTAAATATCCAACTTCCTTTCTAATTCTAATGAAGTTAAACATCATTCACTAAATTATTTCATTAGATTAATCCGCACAAATTAATTTAAATTAATAATCAGTTTCCGTTAAAACGATTGGCTTGGTAAATTTTAAAACATGATTAATTCGTTGATCAACTCCAACTCATATTTCCGTTTAAATTAATAAATAATATTATTAATTTAAATAAATCTCATTTTCTTCGATTATTATTTAATCGAATATAATTCCATTCTAATTATTTTCTTAAATCCATTTATCCCAATTATTAATCATTACATTAATCCTCGCTCACTTGCTTATCCATCTTAGTGATATAATAATTAGTTTTATAAATCATTTAATAATTTAGATGATACACGTGCTTCGCACACGATATAAAAAAAATTAGTTTTGTAAATTATTTAGACGAGGCACGTGCTTCGCACACAGTCCGATTTTGGTACAAAAATGGTAATTGGGGATTAAAACAATTAACATATATGTGGTTGGTTTATTTCCTTAAACTTCATTTAAAATAATAGATTTCTAAAATTGATACTCAGTTATAAGATAAATTTTATAACTTCGTCACCATCGATTTACCTGTCGGTAAATCAGTCTTTATAAACAGTGTATATTTTGGCAATCTGCTATTAGTTCTCCAACCAATACTACCCACTGGTTAATAACAAAATAAATGTTGAATTTAGATTCAACAAACAACTACCAAGTCAACAATCCACTCATGTTGGTTAAACAGTTCATATAATGATCATTTGCAAAAAATAATCAATTCAACTGATAGTGGTCAAGAAATAATAACAATCAAAGCATCCAGTTTAATTTAAATACGTTTATATTTGTTATAAACGTAACCAACAAGGTACGTTACCTTGTTTGGAATCATCGTTAAAAATAACGATGTCATTTTATTTAAATTAAACAACGTTTAATTTAAATAATCGATATCTATTTAACAAACATCCAAACAATCAGCCAATCAACCAGTAATAAGAAAACACATCAAATAAATAATAAACCCGACTTATAATAATTATAGGTGGTAGAACTGAGTGTGTTTAACTCGCCTTGTTTCCATTTGTTGTCCAAACGATTTGTTTTAAGTAAATTAAACTAACGTTTAATTTAATTAGGACCTTCAGCTATGTTCGACATCATCCAATTTAGCTCCAAAATATGACGCTTATCGATATTGTTTCAACGCCTCGAGTTTTGTTCAATTCTGTTATAGAATGAGCAAGTTATGAATTATACTTTATAAAAATTTAATAAATTGAACTGATTATCAAAATTATATTATCTATCCTAATTAAAAATTAATCTAACTAATTAAACATTCTTTGATCACATTTATGAATCACTAATTTTCTATTGATATAATGGCCCGAATTCTTCCATGGGGCTTACTACTTTGTAGATTGGTATCTGTTTTTAACTATGATACCTTTTAGTTTATATGATTCTGGTTTGAACTTATAACTAATATGTTATGTGGATTTTGATAATGAAGACAACACGTCCATTGAACAAAATATGGCAAGGTTTTGATGGATGCCTTTTTAGTTTTAAATTAACATGGTCTTGGTTTAGTTGCTAATTACCTTTAAACATGACATGGCACTTGAACAAATTCTTCCAGGCTGCATGTCTCCTATGCAATAGCTCACGGTCTCACTTTTTGCTTTCCTTTCCACGCTACTATTTTTTCCTTTTTGAAATGTCCACTGATCTTCCTCGATCCACAATGAAACAGCCCAAGTATCTTTTCTCCTTTCACAATCTTTCTTCTACGTCCCTACACGCTGTGCACGCACTACATTTCCACCACAAAACCGATGTCCAACTGTCCTCCCCAGCTCCGAATATTTTTCTTTTGTGCATGTGGCCCATCTGACCCGATAATGTATAAAGTCCACGTGCTTTAATCATCCCACGAACCCACTACAGACCTTCTTCCCCAAACATTTAGCTCCTCCTTCCTAGTATTCCTCCGTGTACAGCGTATAGGCAAAACCAATAATGCCACCAAGCCATCCACAAACCACCGATTAATTTACACCATCTGAAAGCTCTTCCTTTCCTCGACTTCCCAATACCATCAGCTCCACCTATGGTGGCCTCCTCGATGACCCAACATCGGATCCCCCTTGCCAGGTGCCCAACTTTTGATGTCATAATTCTAAAAAATTCACCCATTCGACCCCCGTCCTCCTCTGATCTTTGTTCCCCGCTCCAAATCACTCCCGCGTCGATGAATCCCATATAACCTGTAACACCCCGAATTTCAGTTAATACTAAAATTCACTAATTGCAGAATAAATAATCTCATATTTGAGAATTGGGGGAAACGGGCTGCGTCATTGCGTTTGTCTCGGAAAAATACGCGAAATAGAGTTTGAAATTTTGTAAATCGGAGTCCGTATGACCCATTTAAGGCCCAAAGAAGTTTTCAGGAAATTCCATATTAAAAACAGATTTAAAATTCAAATTCAGATTTCGAAATTGGAACCAGCGGGGGCCAGGCGGGAAATTTCCCGCCCTAGCCATGTCGACAGGGCTGTCGACAGGCCTGTCGACTTGGGCCAGGCCAAGTCAACTGCCCTGTCGACTTGCCTGTCGACACAGGGTGTCGGGCCAATTGGCCTGGGTGCACCAGGTCTGGTTTTTCTGGCTGGTTTGGGCTGTGTTCTGGAAACTTCCTAAATCTGACGGACCTAATCTAACCTAGGGCTAATCCTATGGTCTAAAACACACCCTAATCCTATAAATACACCCTAATGCAAGCCTAATCCATACTAAAAATAGAATTGATGCCATCATGCCGCCAACATCAAACTTAGGAGGAGCCTCCACTAGTTTATGAAGAAAGTTGCAAGCTAATCAACCTCTAATCATCATCTTCTTCAAATATAGCAACTAGTTCTACTTCATAAGTTTGCTAATCTTGGTTTTGGAGAGTTTCTATCACTTTAATAACCAATTGCTAAATTAAGTAGATGAGATATGATGAGATCATGCGGTTTTGTATGCGGATTAGTGGGTTTTTAAGTCATATGATATGATGTTAGTTTGCTAATCTATGTTTAACATTGATTTATAATAACCCTATGTTTATGCAAGTTAAGTGGTGGGTTTAATGCATGCTAAGTATTTGGTTTTATGCATGCTAAGTATTTGGTTTTATGCATGCTAAGTATTTGGTTTTATGCGTGCTAAGTATTTGGTTTTATGTATGCTAAGTGTTTGGTTTTATTCTAGAATCATGATATGCAAGTTTATGATGCAAGTTCATATGCAAGTTTGTCTCTTTTTATGATATGCATAACATATGCAAGTTTGCCTCTATGTATGACATGTTATGCAAGTTCATATGCAAGTTTTTGTGCAAGTTCATATGCAAGTTTGTCTCTTTTTATGATATGCATAACATATGCAAGTTTGCCTCTATGTATGACATGTTATGCAAGTTCATATGTAAGTTCATATGCAAGTTCATGTGCAAGTTTGCCTCTTTGTATGACATATATGTATATGCAAGTTCACCCCTTTGTATGTCATGCATACATATGCAAGTTACCCTCTTTATATGACATATGTGCTTCATGCAAGTTTGGGTTAAATGCTAGTTGGGTTTAATGTATGCTCATATATGCAAGTTGACACCTTTTGAACCCATGATAAAGTTATATGCTATGTTGGTTAAACCCATGACATTTGTGATGAATCTTCCCTTTATTATGTCATGTTATGAGAACGAATTACGTGGGGAACGATGCGGTTAATATGCATGTTAATAAAATGATGTGAAATGGGTATGATTAAGCATACCACAAATTAAATGGACATAATTGGGAATTTACCTATTGAGTTAGGTCTACCCATATTATGAAGTTGGGAATTTACCTATTGAGTTAGGTCTACCCATACTATGGAATTGGGAATTTACCTATTGAGTTAGGTCTACACATATTCTTGAAAACATGATTTATTAATTAGGGATAATTAATACAAATCATAGGGGTGATTAATTAGGTGTAATTAATCGACTAAGACACGAGGTTGGACCCTTTTGTAGCGGAAGTCTGCCCGGACCCTACCGGCAAATCCAGCAGCTACAAATCATTGGCCCAATGTGAGAGGTCTTAGTCATAAATTAAATACGTGATTAAAATAAAGACACGAGGTTAGACCCTTTTTATGACGTAAGGCTGCCCGGACCCAACCGGCATATCCAGCAGTTATAAAAGGTGGCCTAATGTGAGAGGTCTTTATGAGGTCATGATCTTAATTAATTAATTAAGAAACACTTAACCATATTAGCATGTAGAGGGACATGAGGGGTTAAGTGGGTGCCTTGGGTGGCATGTAGAAAAATCTAGTGGTTAACTTGGGTGGCAATAGAAAATACGATTAGAACACTTAACCAAAGTAGAACATGTAATTAAACATGATTAAAGGGTTAAGTAAGTGCCATGGGTGGCATGAGGGAATTAAGTAAGTACCTCGGGTGGCATGTGGAAATCTAGTGGGTGCCTTGAATGGCAATTAAAATATGATTAATGATTTAACCAAAATTTATAACATGTAAGTGGACATGGTTAAAGGGTTAAGTGGGATTCACTAGAAATGACAAGCTTAAGTAGTAGCTTGTGGGGGCCCATTTCAACCAATATCCCAAACGTATCTTTGTGGGCTCGACCCAAGTCGAGGACGGGACACGCATATTGGGCTTGACTATAAGAGGCCAAAACGGGGTAGCGGTGGCAACACGAGTCCATCGGGTTTCATATGCGTGTGTGGGCCCGGGCTTGTAAGTAAGACGTTGTTGCATCGTGTAGGCATAACCCGTGCATTAGTATTGGTTTCAGGTTGCCACTTTGGGGAATGATACATCCCACTGTGGGGCCTGCACGGATATCTACGTTAGGGAGCCGATCGAATGGGGGGGGGGTAGTGGGTACACCTAGCGGAGATAGGGGCAGACGACACCTATATAGTCAGCTAGGGGTACACGAAACTACCATTAAGATTTACTAAGTACACTTAGTGGGACCAACCTTTAAAATTAAGAATGACTGGTGTGGTGCAGTGTAGTAATTATCCTTGGGTGGGTAGATGCGTCTTTACGGTTATCTTAGTTTATCCTAAGTCTACCAAGCTGCTTAGTGTAGCCATTCATCCCCAGACGTTACCGTATATCAAGCTTATGTCTTCTCTGGTTACTTTAATGATTGTATTGTTAAAGTTATAGGACTCGCTCAGACTTATGTCTGACCCCGTTGTTTTTATCTTTTTCCCAACCCTCAGGTTCTCAGAGTGGGCCCAGTACGAGTGGGCTTTGATCAGGCTGCTTTATTCTCTTTTGGAGCTTGGACCGTAGGAGTAAAGCTCAGCTTATCCTTATCTTTTATGGCTATCAGTTCATGTATTAGGATTATGTATTTTTATTTATCAAGATGGATATTTTTTGTACTTGACTCTTATTATGGTTTTTGTGATGTAACCAAACATGTTTTACTTTCCGCTGCAATGAAATGATGATTTACATTTTCAAGTATTATTTATATCTGTCTTGTTGTAATTTTTATGTTCTATATTCACTTAAAATACTCCACCGATGTTATGGCATTCCCTTAGAGAGTGACCATAGCGGGTGTGGGGTGTTACACGTGGTATCAGAGCAAAGGTTACCGGAACAGATAAAATTTTTAGAAAACTATTTTCTAAAAACATTTTTGGAAAGAAATATTTTAAAAAACATGTCTTTTAAGAGAAAAGTTTTTGAAAGAAAAGCATAATCCCCGATAGCCATATCTTTATCTTTTGAATTCTCCGTTTGAATCTTTCCTTTTTCGTCTCAGCATGGCTGAAGATCTTTATCTTCTGGACGGTGTAGCGGTACCAATATGGTATAGGAGGTTGTTAGAGGCTAGGGCCGCCGCTGCAGGTCCAGAAAATGTTCCTCCTCCACCCGTTGCACCCGTTCCTCCTCACACAGATACTTTTGCTAAGACTTGTAAGGAGTTTAAGGCTATGGGAGGGAAACCTTTTGTGGGAGCTAGGGATTGGCTTAAAGAGACGGAAGAATTGATGGAAATCTTGGAAGTGGAAGAGGGAAAGAAAGTCAAGTTAGCCGCTTGGTTAATGGAAGGAGAGGCCTCGTTCTGGTGGGAGGTCACTAATGGAGAATGCCCTGTTGACTCTTGGGTGGATTTCAGGCAAAGGTTTGAGGCAAAGTTTCTCTCAAAAGCGGAAGAAAATCTGTACGTGGAAAGGTTCTTGAACTTAAAGCAAGGGAACTTGTCGGTGAAAGAATATGTTAACAAGTTTAATCAGTTAGCGAGGTTCAACATAGACTTGGTAAACACACCGGAAGAGAAGGCTTTGAGGTTCGTTAAAGGCTTGAATGAACCGATGCATGGGTTGGCTATGACCCACATCTCTATGGGGGCCACCTTCGAGAAGTTAGTAGACATGGAATTCATGCATGAGGAAGAGAAGGGCCTCAATGCTATTAAGGCACCCGAGAAGAAAGAAGATCAGAAGAAACCTCAACAACAAAATAAGGGTGGGAAAGGTAAGGGTGGCAAGGGAAAGAAGAAGTGCTTCAATTGTGGGACACTAGGCCACCGAAACAAGGATTGTCGCAAGAAGAGGAAGACTGGCTGCTTCCACTGTGGCGAAGCAGGGCATCTGATGAAAGACTGTCCAAAGAAGGAGCAAAGGATGGGGTCTACCTCAGGAGGACATGTGCAAGCCCTTGTGGCACCAGCTCAGGCAAGGGGGCAAGTTCAGGCTCTCGCGGTTCCACCGATTCGAGAAAGAGGTAGAACTATTTCCATTGAAAGTCTAGTTTTTTCTGTTCAATCATCCTGTCCGTACTTTATTTGATTCTGACGCATCGAGTTCGTTTATCTCGTCGTTGTTAGTTGAGTCGCTGCACTTAGACACCAGTTTAGTAGATGATCCCTTAGCTGTTTCAAACCCAACTGGGGGCTCCATGATGTGTTTGGGTTTGAAAGTTTCTGTACTTAGCGTTGAGTTTAGATGTGATGCTTTTTGGGCTTCACGGGCTATGGGTTAGTTTTGGGCATGGACTGGTTAACCAGTAATGGTGCCGTTCTTGTTTGTGAAAGGAGAGTAGTTAGGCTTATGACCCGCTTGGGTAACACTCTCGAGATCTCTTGTAATCCCATGGAATCTGTTATGCTAAGTTATCTAGAATCGCTTGACACGTTGGTCGAGAGTTTGCGATCTGTTAAAGTGGACCGGAAATACTCGGATGTGTTTGAGGAGGTGAAGGGCTTACCTCCGGAGCAGGAGATTGACTTCCGAATATATCTGGTAGACAATGCCATTTGGTTTGACAAACACCCCCGCATACTTTGTTGATTTGATGAGAAGGGTGTTCAGGGAGTACCTAAATAAGTTCGTGATGGTCCTTGTGGATGACATCTTGGTCTTTTCTAGGAGCGAAATAAGTTTTCGTATGTGCTTAATAAGTTGAGCAAAGCCAGTTATGGGATAAACGGTGGTTTTGGAGCAAGACTGGCGAGGACATCCAGAGTTGGACAAGGGCTTAATTATTTAGCCGTTTTTACTAGTATCATCTCACGTAGGTCGTCTGAATCCGAACGAGGTATCCCTTGGGTGTTTGTCTGATATTGGTTTAGGCCTTTGGGGCTTGCACTTGGGGGATGTCAAGTTCGACTAGGATGGTCTGCGTGAGAGATGGACGGTTGTGATGATTTTGAATGGGGTAATATCATGGTTTTCTCTAGAAGTGGAGAAAAGCATGCCCTACATCTTAGGGAAGTGGTGGAAACTCTTCGAGCGCATAGTCTTAGGACAACAAAAGTGGATAGGATTCTTAGCATCCTATGAGTCTGAGATAGCGTATACCCCTGGTAAGGGTAACGTGGTAGCGGACGCCTTAAGTCGAAAAAGGTTGTCCTTGAGATCATTGTTTGTTGAACGACGGAGCTTGGAGTTCATTTCTATGTTTGACTTTAGACCTTCCGTTGACTTTGTACCCGGTTTGCTAGCCTCCTTGGAGGTTAGGCCTACTCTTTTGGGGCGGACTGGCGGAGCACAGCGAGACGACCCACAGTTGGTTGAGTTAGTAGAGAAGCTCATGAGGAGGGGGAGTCATCCAGCCATTTGAGTAGGTACACCCTAGATGGTAAGGGGTGGTTGCGTAGAGACGGTAGACTTTGTGTACCGCAAGACGAGAGTTTGAGGAAGGCTGTTCTCAATGATGCACATCGTTCGAAGATGACCATTCATCCCGGTGGGGACAAGATGTACCAAGACATGAAGCGAGTTTTTTTTTTTTTTTGGGCCGGTATGAAGAAAGATGTGGCCGAGTATGTCGCTAGATGCTTGGTGTGCTAGCAAATGAAAGCGGAGCAGAAGAAAACCGGTGGGTTGCTTCACCCATTTGGAGGTTCCTCTATGGAAGTGGGATAGTGTCTCGATGGATTACCGAAATCAAGGAAGGGTAATACGGGAATTTGGTTTGTGGTAGATAGACTTACCAAGAGTGCCCATTTCATACCCGTGAAGAGCAAGAGGACTGTTCCATGTCTAGCTTCAGTTTATATTCGAGAGATAGTTCGGTTGCATAGGAAACATGACGTATTCCATGTGTCACATTTGAGGAAGTGCCTACATGAGACAGCAGAGGTGGTAGAGCCGAGCTTGCTTAGAGAAGTGGAGGTAGAGCATGATGCAACGATTCGACGAGCTCCTACTCGCATCCTTGGGTCAGAGACTAGGAAGTTGAGAAACAGAGAGGTTCAACTAGTCAAAGTGCAATGGGGAGAAGATGAGAGCAACGCAACTTAGGAGACGGAAGCGAAGATGCGTTCATTGTACCCATTTCTTTTTGAGGGTATGTCTTTTAATTTCTCCTCTATCGTTTGTCCAGTACTTATCTTATCTTTAGTAAGTCCTCTCGTTAGTACCTTTGACCTTTAGATAGGGTAAACCTATGGTTGAAACATGTGTTTGAGACATGTTATGATTGATGGATGCAAGTGGATGCAAGTGTTTGCTAGTGGTTGCTCGTGGATGCATATACACACACTTTAGACACTAGATTGACTCAGTCACTTCATATTGCATATTGCATATTGCATATTGCATATTGCATATAATTGTGTGTAGATAGCTATATTTATGGATGTATAATGGTTGAATTATCATATGGATGATGCATTTTGGTGAATGATTGTGCACTCATATAGATACAGTATGTGTCGATAGGGTTCTCTCGCATACATATTGGATGCATGGCACTATCATGGTTTGCATATGTTCATACATTAGATAGGGAACATATACACACACTTTTTGCATATGCTCATACATCATTAGAAATTGTTTTAAGGACAATGGATGCCCGTGTTTGATGGATTGAGTAGATGGTTGTTTGGATGGTAGGATATGCATTCTCCTTAGCTTAGAGATTTCGGGGACGAAATCCTTTAAGGAGGGGAGAATGTAACACCCCGAATTTCAGTTAATACTAAAATTCACTAATTGCAGAATAAATAATCTCAGATGTGAGAATTGGGGGAAACGGGCTGCGTCATTGCGTTCATCTCGGAAAAATACGCGAAATAGAGTTTGAAATTTTGTAAATCGGAGTCCGTATGACCCATTTAAGGCCCAAAGAAGTTTTCAGGAAATTCCATATTATAAACAGATTTAAAATTCAAATTCAGATTTCGAAATTGGAACCAGCGGGGGCCAGGCGAGAAATTTCCCGCCCTAGCCATGTCGACAGGGCTGTCGACAGGCCTGTCGACTTAGGCCAGGCCAAGTCGACTGCCCTGTCGACTTGCCTGTCGACACAGGGTGTCGGGCCAATTGGCCTGGGTGCACCAGATCTAGTTTTTCTGGCTGGTTTGGGCTGTGTTCTGGAAACTTCCTAAATCTGACGGACCTAATCTAACCTAGGGCTAATCCTATGGTCTAAAACACACCCTAATCCTATAAATACACCCTAATGCAAGCCTAATCCATACTAAAAATAGAATTGATGCCATCATGCCGCCAAAATCAAACTTAGGAGGAGCCTCCACTAGTTTATGAAGAAAGTTGCAAGCTAATCAACCTCTAATCATCATCTTCTTCAAATATAGCAACTAGTTCTACTTCATAAGTTTGCTAATCTTGGTTTTGGTGAGTTTCTATCACTTTAATAACCAATTGCTAAATTAAGTAGATGAGATATGATGAGATCATGTGGTTTTGTATGCGGATTAGTGGGTTTTTAAGTCATATGATATGATGTTAGTTTGCTAATCTATGTTTAACATTGATTTATAATAACCCTATGTTTATGCAAGTTAAGTGGTGGGTTTTATGCATGCTAAGTATTTGGTTTTATGCATGCTAAGTATTTGGTTTTATGCATGCTAAGTATTTGGTTTTATGCATGCTAAGTATTTGGTTTTATGCGTGCTATGTATTTGGTTTTATGTATGCTAAGTGTTTGGTTTTATGCTAGAATCATGATATGCAAGTTTATGATGCAAGTTCATATGCAAGTTTGTCTCTTTTTATGATATGCATAACATATGCAAGTTTGCCTCTATGTATGACATGTTATGCAAGTTCATATGCAAGTTTATGTGCAAGTTCATATGCAAGTTTGTCTCTTTTTATGATATGCATAACATATGCAAGTTTGCCTCTATGTATGACATGTTATGCAAGTTCATATGTAAGTTCATATGCAAGTTCATGTGCAAGTTTGCCTCTTTGTATGACATATATGTATATGCAAGTTCACCCCTTTGTATGTCATGCATACATATGCAAGTTACCCTCTTTATATGACATATGTGCTTCATGCAAGTTTGGGTTAAATGCTAGTCCGGTTTAATGTATGCTCATATATGCAAGTTGACACCTTTTGAACCCATGATAAAGTTATATGCTATGTTGGTTAAACCCATGACATTTGTGATGAATCTTCCCTTTATTATGTCATGTTATGAGAACGAATTACATGGGGAACGATGGGGCTAATATGCAAGTTATTAAAATTATGTGAAATGGGTATGATTAAGCATACCACAAATTAAATGGACATAACTGGGAATTTACCTATTGAGTTAGGTCTACCCATATTATGAAGTTGGGAATTTACCTATTGAGTTAGGTCTACCCATACTATGGAATTGGGAATTTACCTATTGAGTTAGGTATACCCATATTCTTGAAAACATGATTAATTAATTAGGGATAATTAATACAAATCATGGGGGTGATTAATTAGGTGTAATTAATCGACTAAGACACGAGGTTGGACCCTTTTGTAGCGGAAGTCTTCCCAGACCCTACCGGCAAATCCAGCAGCTACAAATCATTGGCCCAATGTGAGAGGTCTTAGTCATAAATTAGATACGTGATTAAAATAAAGACACGAGGTTAGACCCTTTTTATGACGTAAGGCTGCCCGGACCCAACCGGCATATCCAGCAGTTATAAAAGGTGGCCTAATGTGAGAGGTCTTTATGAGGTCATGATCTTAATTAATTAATTAAGAAACACTTAACCATATTAGCATGTAGAGGGACATGAGGGGTTAAGTGGGTGCCTTGGGTGGCATGTAGAAAAATCTAGTGGTTGCCTTGGGTGGCAATAGAAAATACGATTAGAACACTTAACCAAAGTAGAACATGTAATTAAACATGATTAAATGATTAAGTAAGTGCCGTGGGTGGCATGAGGGAATTAAGTAAGTACCTCGGGTGGCATGTGGAAATCTAGTGGGTGCCTTGAATGGCAATTAAAATATGATTAATGACTTAACCAAAATTTATAACATGTAAGTGGACATGGTTAAAGGGTTAAGTGGGATTCACTAGAAATGACAAGCTTAAGTAGTAGCTTGTGGGGGCCCATTTCAACCAATATCCCAAACGTATCTTTATGGGCTCGACCCAAGTCGAGGACGGGACACGCATATTGGGCTTGACTATAAGAGGCCGAAACGGGGTAGCGGTGGCAACGCGAGTCCATCGGGTTTCATATGCGTGTGTGGGCCCGGGCTTGTAAGTAAGACGTTGTTGCATCATGTAGGTATAACCCGTGCATCAGTATTGGTATCAGGTTGCCACTTTGGGGAATGATACATCCCACTGTGGGGCCTGCACGGATATCTATGTTAGGGAGCCGATCGAATGGGGGGGGGGTAGTGGGTACACCTAGTGGAGATAGGGGCAGACGGCACCTATATAGTCAGCTAGGGTACACGAAACTACCATTAAGATTTACTAAGTGCACTTAGTGGGATCAACCTTTAAAATTAAGAATGACTGGTGTGGTGCAGTGTAGTAATTATCCTTGGGTGGGTAGATGCGTCTTTACGGTTATCTTAGTTTATCCTAAGTCTACCAAGCTGCTTAGTGTAGCCATTCATCCCCAGACGTTACCGTATATCAAGCTTATGTCTTCTCTGGTTACTTTAATGATTGTATTGTTAAAGTTATAGGACTCACTCAGACTTATGTCTGACCCCGTTGTTTTTATCTTTTTCCCAACCCTCAGGTTCTCAGAGTGGGCCCAGTACGAGTGGGCTTTGATCAGGCTGCTTTATTCTCTTTTGGAGCTTGGACCGTAGGAGTAAAGCTCAGCTTATCCTTTTCTTTTATGGCTATCAGTTCATGTATTGGGATTATGTATTTTTATTTATCAGGATGGATATTTTTTGTACTTGACTCTTATTATGGTTTTTGTGATGTAACCAAACATGTTTTACATTCCGCTGCAATGAAATGATGTTTTACATTTTCAAGTATTACTTATATCTGTCTTGTTGTAATTTTTCTGTTCTATATTCACTTAAAATACTCCACCGATGTTATGGCATTCCCTTAGAGAGTGACCATAGCGGGTGTGGGGTGTTACACGTGGTATCAGAGCAAAGGTTACCGGAACAGATAAAATTTTTAGAAAACTATTTTCTAAAAACATTTTTGGAAAGAAATATTTTAAAAAACATGTCTTTTAAGAGAAAAGTTTTTGAAAGAAAAGCATAATCCCCGATAGCCATATCTTTATCTTTTGAATTCTCCGTTTGAATCTTTCCTTTTTCGTCTCAGCATGGCTGAAGATCTTTATCTTACGGACGGTGTAGCGGTACCAGTATGGTATAGGAGGTTGTTAGAGGCTAGGGCCGCTGCTGCAGGTCCAGCAAATGTTCCTCCTCCACCCGTTGCACCCGTTCCTCCTCACACGGATACTTTTGCTAAGACTTGTAAGGAGTTTAAGGCTATGGGAGGGAAACCTTTTGTGGGAGCTAGGGATTGGCTTAAAGATATGGAAGAATTGATGGAAATCTTGGAAGTGGAAGAGGGAAAGAAAGTCAAGTTAGACGCTTGGTTAATGGAAGGAGAGGCCTCGTTCTGGTGGGAGGTCACTAATGGAGAACGCCCTGTTGACTCTTGGGTGGATTTCAGGCAAAGGTTTGCGGCAAAGTTTCTCTCAAAAGCGGAAGAAAATCTGTACGTGGAAAGGTTCTTGAACTTAAAGCAAGGGAACTTGTCGGTGAAAGAATATGTTAACAAGTTTAATCAGTTAGCGAGGTTCAACATAGACTTGGTAAACACACCGGAAGAGAAGGCTTTGAGGTTCGTTAAAGGCTTGAACGAACCGACGCATGGGTTGGCTATGACCCACATCTCTATGGGGGCCACCTTCGAGAAGTTAGTAGACATGGAATTCATGCATGAGGAAGAGAAGGGTCCCAATGCTATTAAGGCACCCGAGAAGAAAGGAGATCAGAAGAAACCTCAACAACAAAATAAGGGTGGGAAAGGTAAGGGTGGCAAGGGAAAGAAGAAGTGCTTCAATTGTGGGACACTAGGCCACCTAAACAAGGATTGTCGCAAGAAGAGGAAGACTGGCTGCTTCCACTGTGGCGAAGCAGGGCATCTGATGAAAGACTGTCCAAAGAAGGAGCAAAGGACGGGGTCTACCTCAGGAGGACAGGTGCAAGCTCTTGTGGCACCAGCTCAGGCAAGCGGGCAAGTTCAGGCTCTCGCGGTTCCACCGATTCGGGAAAGAGGTAGAACTATTTCCATTGAAAGTCTAGTTTTTTCTGTTCAATCATCCTGTCCGTACTTTATTTGATTCTGACACATCGAGTTCGTTTATCTCGTCGTTGTTAGTTGAGTCACTGCACTTAGACACCAGTTTAGTAGATGATCCCTTAGCTGTTTCAAACCCAACTGGGGGCTCCATGATGTGTTTGGGTTTGAAAGTTTCTATACTTAGCTTCGAGTTTAGATGTGATGCTTTTTGGGCTTCACGGGCTATGGGTTAGTTTTGGGCATGGACTGGTTAACCAGTAATGGTGCCGTTCTTGTTTGTGAAAGGAGAGTAGTTAGGCTTATGACCCGCTTGGGTAACACTCTCGAGATCTCTTGTAATCCCATGGAATCTGTTATGCTAAGTTATCTATAATCGCTTGACAGGTCGGTCGAGAGTTTGCGATCTGTTAAAGTGGACCGGAAATACTCGGATGTGTTTGAGGAGGTGAAGGGCTTACCTCCGGAGCAGGAGATTGACTTCCGAATATATCTGGTAGACAATGCCATTTGGTTTGACAAACACCCCCGCATACTTTGTTGATTTGATGAGAAGGGTGTTCAGGGAGTACCTAAATAAGTTCGTGATGGTCCTTGTGGATGACATTTTGGTCTTTTCTAGGAGCGAAATATGTTTTCGTATGTGCTTAATAAGTTGAGCAAAGCCAGTAATGGGATAAACGGTGGTTTTGGAGCAAGACTGGCGAGGACATCCAGAGTTGGACAAGGGCTTAATTATTTAGCCGTTTTTACTAGTATCATCTCACGTAGGTCGTCTGAATCCGAAGGAGGTATCCCTTGGGTGTTTGTCTGATATTGGTTTAGGCCTTTGGGGCTTGCACTTGGGGGATGTCAAGTTCGACTAGGATGGTCTGCGTGAGAGATGGACGGTTGTGATGATTTTGGATGGGGTAATATCCTGGTTTTCTCTGGAAGTGGAGAAAAGCATGCCCTACATCTTAGGGAAGTGTTGGAGACTCTTCGAGCGCATAGTGTTAGGACAACAAAAGTGGATAGGATTCTTAGCATCCTATGAGTCTGAGATAGCGTATACCCCTGGTAAGGGTAACGTGGTAGCGGACACCTTAAGTCGAAAAAGGTTGTCCTTGAGATCATTGTTCGTTGAACGACGGAGCTTAGAGTTTATTTCTATGTTTGACTTTAGACCTTCCGTTGACTTTGTACCCGGTTTGCTAGCCTCCTTGGAGGTTAGGCCTACTCTTTTGGGGCGGACTGGCGGAGCACAGTGAGACGACCCACAGTTGGTTGAGTTAGTAGAGAAGCTCATGAGGAGGGGGAGTCATCCAGCCATTTGAGTAGGTACACCCTAGATGGTAAGGGGTGGTTGCATAGAGACGGTAGACTTTGTGTACCGCAAGACGAGAGTTTGAGGAAGGCTGTTCTCGATGATGCACATCGTTCGAAGATGACCATTCATCCCGGTGGGGACAAGATGTACCAAGACATGAAGCGAGTTTTTTTTTTTTTTTTTTTTTTTTTTTTTTTTGGGCCAGTATGAAGAAAGATGTGGCCGAGTATGTCGCTAGATGCTTGGTGTGCTAGCAAATGAAAGCGGAGCAGAAGAAACCCGGTGGGTTGCTTCACCCATTTGGAGGTTCCGCTATGGAAGTGGGATAGTGTCTCGATGGATTACCGAAATCAAGGAAGGGTAATATGTGAATTTGGTTTGTGGTAGATAGACTTACCAAGAGTGCCCATTTCATACCCGTGAAGAGCAAGAGGACTGTTCCATGTCTAGCTTCATTTTATATTCGAGAGATAGTTCAGTTGCATAGGAAACATGACGTATTCCATGTGTCTCATTTGAGGAAGTGCCTACATGAGACTGCAGAGGTGGTAGAGCCGAGCTTGCTTATAGAAGTGGAGGTAGAGCGTGATGCAACGATTCGACGAGCTCCTACTCGCATCCTTGGGTCAGAGACAAGGAAGTTGAGAAACAGATAGGTTCAACTAGTCAAAGTGCAACGGGGAGAAGATGAGAGCAACGCAACTTGGGAGACGGAAGCGAAGATGCGTTCATTGTACCCATTTCTTTTTGAGGGTATGTCTTTTAATTTCTCCTCTATCGTTTGTCCAGTACTTATCTTATCTTTAGTATGTCCTCTCGTTAGTACCTTTGACCTTTAGATAGGGTAAACCTATGGTTGAAACATGTGTTTGAGACATGTTATGATTGATGGATGCAAGTGGATGCAAGTGTTTTCTAGTGGTTGCTCGTGGATGCATATACACACACTTTAGACACTAGATCGGCTCAGTCACTTCATATTGCATATTGCATATAATTGTGTGTAGATAGCTATATTTATGGATGTATAATGGTTGAATTATCATATGGATGATGCATTTTGGTGAATGATTGTGCACTCATATAGATAGAGTATGTGTCGATAGGGTTCTCTCGCATACATATTGGATGCATGGCACTATCATGGTTTGCATATGTTCATACATTAGATAAGGAACATATACACACACTTTTTGCATATGCTCATACATCATTAGAAATTGTTTTAAGGACAATGGATGCCCGTGTTTGATGGATTGAGTAGATGGTTGTTTGGAAGGTAGGATATGCATTCTCCTTAGCTTAGAGATTTCGGGGACGAAATCCTTTAAGGAGGGGAGAATGTAACACCCCGAATTTCAGTTAATACTAAAATTCACTAATTGCAGAATAAATAATCTCAGATGTGAGAATTGGGGGAAACGGGCTGCGTCATTGCGCTCGTCTCGGAAAAATACGCGAAATAGAGTTTGAAATTTTGTAAATCGGAGTCCGTATGACCCATTTAAGGCCTAAAGAAGTTTTCAGGAAATTCCATATTAAAAACAGATTTAAAATTCAAATTCAGATTTCGAAATTAGAACCAGCGGGGGCCAGGCGGGAAATTTCCCGCCCTAGCCATGTCGACAGGGCTGTCGACAGGCCTGTCGACTTGAGCCAGGCCAAGTCGACTGCCCTGTCGACTTGCCTGTCGACACAGGGTGTCGGGCCAATTGGCCTGGGTGTACCAGGTCTGGTTTTTCTGGCTGGTTTGGGCTGTATTCTGGAAACTTCCTAAATCTGACGAACCTAATCTAACCTAGGGCTAATCCTATGGTCTAAAACACACCCTAATCCTATAAATACACCCTAATGCAAGCCTAATCCATACTAAAAATAGAATTGATGCCATCATGCCGCCAACATCAAACTTAGGAGGAGCCTCCACTAGTTTATGAAGAAAGTTGCAAGCTAATCAACCTCTAATCATCATCTTCTTCAAATATAGCAACTAGTTCTACTTCATAAGTTTGCTAATCTTGGTTTTGGTGAGTTTCTATCACTTTAATAACCAATTGCTAAATTAAGTAGATGAGATATGATGAGATCATGCGGTTTTGTATGCGGATTAGTGGGTTTTTAAGTCATATGATATGATGTTAGTTTGCTAATCTATGTTTAACATTGATTTATAATAACCCTATGTTTATGCAAGTTAAGTGGTGGGTTTTATGCATGCTAAGTATTTGGTTTTATGCATGCTAAGTATTTGGTTTTATGCATGCTAAGTATTTGGTTTTATGCCTGCTAAGTATTTGGTTTTATGCGTGCTAAGTATTTGGTTTTATGTATGCTAAGTGTTTGGTTTTATGCTAGAATCATGATATGCAAGTTTATGATGCAAGTTCATATGCAAGTTTGTCTCTTTTTATCATATGCATAACATATGCAAGTTTGCCTCTATGTATGACATGTTATGCAGGGTCATATGCAAGTTTATGTGCAAGTCCATATGCAAGTTTGTCTCTTTTTATGATATGCATAACATATGCAAGTTTGCCTCTATGTATGACATGTTATGCAAGTTCATATGTAAGTTCATATGCAAGTTCATGTGCAAGTTTGCCTCTTTGTATGACATATATGTATATGCAAGTTCACCCCTTTGTATGTCATGCATACATATGCAAGTTACCTTCTTTATATGACATATGTGCTTCATGCAAGTTTGGGTTAAATGCTAGTTGGGTTTAATGTATGCTCATATATGCAAGTTGACACCTTTTGAACCCATGATAAAGTTATATGCTATGTTGGTTAAACCCATGACATTTGTGATGAATCTTCCCTTTATTATGTCATGTTATGAGAACGAATTACGTGGGGAACGATGGGGTTAATATGCATGTTAATAAAATTATGTGAAATGGGTATGATTAAGCATACCACAAATTAAATGGACATAACTGGGAATTTACCTATTGAGTTAGGTCTACCCATATTATGAAGTTGGGAATTTACCTATTGAGTTAGGTCTACCCATACTATGGAATTGGGAATTTACCTATTGAGTTAGGTCTATCCATATTCTTGAAAACATGATTAATTAATTAGGGATAATTAATACAAATCATGGGGGCGATTAATTAGGTGTAATTAATCGACTAAGACACGAGGTTGGACCCTTTTGTAGCGGAAGTCTGCCCGGACCCTACCGGCAAATCCAGCAGCTACAAATCATTGGCCCAATGTGAGAGGTCTTAGTCATAAATTAAATACGTGATTAAAATAAAGAAACGAGGTTAGACCCTTTTTATGACGTAAGGCTGCCCGTACCCAACCGGCATATCCAACAGTTATAAAAGGTGGCCTAATGTGAGTGGTCTTTATGAGGTCATGATCTTAATTAATTAATTAAGAAACACTTAACCATATTAGCATGTAGAGGGACATGAGGGGTTAAGTCGGTGCCGTGGGTGGCATGTAGAAAAATCTAGTGGTTGCCTTGGGTGGCAATAGAAAATACGATTAGAACACTTAACCAAAGTAGAACATGTAATTAAACATGATTAAAGGGTTAAGTAAGTGCCGTGGGTGGCATGAGGGAATTAAGTAAGTACCTCGGGTGGCATGTGGAAATCTAGTGGGTGCCTTGAATGGCAATTAAAATATGATTAATGACTTAACCAAAATTTATAACATGTAAGTGGACATGGTTAAAGGGTTAAGTGGGATTCACTAGAAATGACAAGCTTAAGTAGTAGCTTGTGGGGGCCCATTTCAACCAATATCCCAAACGTATCTTTGTGGGCTCGACCCAAGTCGAGGACGGGACACGCATATTGGTCTTGACTATAAGAGGCCAAAACGGGGTAGCGGTGGCAACGCGAGTCCATCGGGTTTCATACGCGTGTGTGGGCCCGGGCTGGTAAGTAAGACGTTGTTGCATCGTGTAGGTATAACCCGTGCATCAATATTGGTATCAGGTTGCCACTTTGGGGAATGATACATCCCACTGTGGGGCCTGCACGGATATCTACGTTAGGGAGCCGATCGAATGGGGGGGGGGGGGTAGTGGGTACACCTAGCGGAGATAGGGGCAGACGGCACCTGTATAGTCAGCTAGGGGTACACGAAACTACCATTAAGATTTACTAAGTACACTTAGTGGGATCAACCTTTAAAATTAAGAATGACTGGTGTGGTGCAGTGTAGTAATTATCCTTGGGTGGGTAGATGCGTCTTTACGGTTATCTTAGTTTATCCTAAGTCTACCAAGCTGCTTAGTGTAGCCATTCATCCCCAGACGTTACCGTATATCAAGCTTATGTCTTCTCTGGTTACTTTAATGATTGTATTGTTAAAGTTATAGGACTCGCTCAGACTTATGTCTGACCCCGTTGTTTTTATCTTTTTCCCAACCCTCAGGTTCTCAGAGTGGGCCCAGTACGAGTGGGCTTTGATCAGGCTGCTTTATTCTCTTTTGGAGCTTGGACCGTAGGAGTAAAGCTCAGCTTATCCTTTTCTTTTATGGCTATCAGTTCATGTACTGGGATTATGTATTTTTATTTATCAGGATGGATATTTTTTGTACTTGACTCTTATTATGGTTTTTGTGATGTAACCAAACATGTTTTACTTTCCGCTGCAATGAAATGATGTTTTACATTTTCAAGTATTACTTATATCTGTCTTGTTGTAATTTTTCTATTCTATATTCACTTAAAATACTCCACCGATGTTATGGCATTCCCTTAGAGAGTGACCATAGCGGGTGTGGGGTGTTACATAACCCGAAATTTAAATCTCGACATAATATTTGGAAGTACACCATTCAGGAATTTGGAATGGCGAATATGTGCGAAAGTGATTTTTAGTGAAGTATATTCATTGCGGTTATTTTTCAAAGTATCATTTGCTATTTTCCTTTTTATTTTTTTGTATTGCGATATGCTGAAGAGGGAGGATGAACTGTTGCCTACTTATAGGAATAAATCCTTAGCAAGCACGGTGTTGGTAGTTTGGAAATCACGTAAATGGTAGATGGGTAGGCATATATTTTAGGTCTACAGCTGTTCTCCTTTCCAGTGGCAGGTGACATTGTGTTTGTGTGGGTAGGTAGCCGGAAAGAGAAAAAAAGAATAAAAGGAACCCAGTGTACGAAAGTGTATGTGTTGATGTGAAAATACATACTATGTGACTTGTCTTAGGTACAAAGCTTTGTATATTTGCATCCAAAACTCGCTACTGAGGTACACAGGCATGTGCGATTGTTGATTATACAGAGATTTTCAAAATCTGCTTCCGACAATATATATCAAGTTTCAAATCTTAATGCACTGTAGACTTCTACAATCGAAGCTATGAAACAATAAAAAGTCCTTCATTTCGTTGATGTGATCTATTTTACTTGTTTATTTTTTAATGGATTGAGCAATGATTTTAGTTCATGTTAAAGTTTCATCTTTGTCTACTGTGTGCCTTAAAAAAAACTTTCGATGTATTAGTATCATATATGGATCATCACCTTGCAACAGCTTAACATAGTCAAGCTGATGGATTATGTATTCCTCCCACCAAAACATCTAAATTAATTGAAAAACTTGTTGAATCCCACCTTATTTACCAATTTGGATTCTGCCCAAGTGTTAGCCTCTGTAAGTTTATACATCACTATGTGGTTTTCATATCAACTAGCTTTTATGCATTAGCTTTGAGAACTTATATTAACTTGATTGTGGTTTCAGTTTGCTGCGATTGCTTGGTTCGAAGCTGATTCTATTTGTGGAAGTCATTCAGTTGCGATTTCTTAAGTTCTTGTTTTCTGTTCTTATTTATTTTATATGGTATTGGTATTATATATGCGGTCATTAAATTTTACCGTTAACGGTCATTGAACAGTCTAATATTCGCATTGTCGCACACTGCCTCCAATCATGTTGAAATTAAATATACTATTATATCTTGACGTTTCCGACTTTGTTTGCACAATGTCATTTTTTTAATTTCAATATATTAGTCGGTTCAGTTAAATTTCCGCTTACCGACAAAACAACTCCGATTAGCTTCAAACTGGCAGCGTAGTAATAAATAGCCGTACGCATTCCAATAAAATTTGTTTTGTCGAAAACGAAGGTTGTTTGGAAAACCGCTCTTTCTAACGCATATAAATATCGATACGTTACAAAACAATTAAATTAGATAATAATAAATTATTATCATTGTATATATATCTAAATAAAATAAAACAAATTCCAAATATTAACCAATATAGGATTATAACTCCATATTAACATTTTCAAGTTAAACGGTATTAAACTTCTGTTCGAATTCCTATTTAAACGTTATCGTTTACAAACGAAATCCATAGCGATTATTTTTAAAATTTGATTTGGGCATAACTTACAAAATATAAACTGAAATCTCCATTTTTTCTTTCATTAGCAAATTATAATCACAACGATCCTAGCATTTCTTGTTTTGTAGAATTCCGACTTAAAACGGATTAGGTATAGTCAATTGAAGTTCAAGCCCAATATTACTAACTACCATGCAATTTCGAGTTCATTTTAAAATTAATATTAAAAATTAAACGTTCGTTGTTTAATTAATGAATTCAATATTAAAATCCATTAATATTCTGAATATAATATTTAAAACAAGTTTAAATATTCGAAATCAATGACTGAAAAGTCCGGGTCGTTACATTCTCTCCCCCTTAAAAAAAGTTCATCCCTGAAATTGCTAAGTAAGAATATTGCTTCAAACCCAATTTATTTCTGCATAACTATTTAAAATTATTATCAAAAAATATTCTATGTTTTAAAGCAGCACCTCCTCTGTACTGTTTGATCCAAACAACTACAACTCGCTCCTTCGGGCCTCACATCGATCAAAAGAAAACAAAGCCAAATGGCTACACAACTCAGTGGGATAAAATCAATCACCAAGTCAATATAATTAAGGTTTACCTATTTGTCAAGCAACCCATACTCTAGTCATTAGGAAAATCAACTAACAACTCTTCCTCCGTTCAACTTGCACTTATTCTCAATATCCAATGCCAATAACAGATGTAGGGTTAAATCATTTCAGTTTTATTTCATGAGGGTTTTAATTGAATTTAACTGTACTGAAATTTATTTTCTAGTTTTCAGTTTATTCAACTGTTGATGAGTTCTTATATTCAACCAATTCATTATCCAACGAATATCAATCACAATCCATATATCACAATAATCCATATTAACCTATTTTTATATTAACTCTTGATTGTTTTAATTCCATATATTTAATTTTTTATTGGAAAATTCTATAATTTAAATTCCCTTCTGGGTTTATTTTGCCATTCAAATTTATAATCCAACTAGGATTCATTCAATCAATTAAGCATACTAATATATCAATAATTTAATAAAATTATTTCCTTTATATACAAAAATATATCTTGGGCAAAATTATTTCATTTACCCTCTTTTACAAAAAAATATCGCATCAATTTGTCAGATCAACTGAACCGATCAAAACAACACAATAAAAACATTTGTATATAAAATTTACAAATACTCTCTCTCATATATATACACTCAATCTTGATCTAGGTTATTACTAACCCATCTATATCGAGTTACGCCACAGAGCTAAGGTTATTACTAAACCATTGCTCTGATACCATTGTAACGAACAGGGATTTTCAATCCCGAAAATCGACACAAAACACTATGTCGAACATTCAAGCATCGAAATCACCAGATCGTTATTAGAAAGAAATTAGAGGGTGAGATAAGAAAGAAAGAAATAACTGAATAGAAGAAGCAGAATAACAACACAACACCATCAGATTCTCACATCGCAGTGGAACAAAATATAATATAGAAATAAACTTTATTGAGAGCTTGAAATAATACTTACAACATCAGAGTACATCAATACATCTGGACAGTTATAATAGACTGTCCTCATACAGAAGAATAATATCTACACTTGAACTTCTTCAGCCCGTCTTTGGACTTCACAGAATCCGATAACCTGATCCTATACAACCCGGTCTAACCCGAGCACTACAAATACCGGGTCAGTCTGGTGAACCAGAGTGAGAAAAACTCGCTAAGTTTATAATATCATCCAACTTGATTTTAAAGTTAAAATCCTTTTGAAAGAAAAGGATAATCGTAAGACCAAATCCACACATAAATATGGATGGTTTTTACCATACGATAACCCAAAACATTTTGAAAACAATATCTTATTCTGATATTATGATAATGCCCAATTACAAATAAATAGAATCTAGCTGAACGCTTGCATCTCACGCTCCACATAGTATACAAACAAAACCGCGGGTGCATATTGGAGATTGGATTCCGACTATGACAAGGTATGGAACCACCTGCCGATAGTGTATCTCTAGAGGCGAACACACTAGGTTCAACACGAACATCTTGCAACCCGGCCCATACATGACCGACCACTCATTTCGCTTGAGTGTATCGAATGTATATCACCAACGGGTGGGTGTTACCCACCATTTCCCGAAAAGGGACAGCATCGATAGATTAAAGGAGCAAAAGGAATTTCTCTAGATAGGTGATTATACACCCTAATGGGTGCGACCCACATAGCCATGCTGCCTGCCCGATTTTTGTCATTTCTCGGTTGATGAGGCTTGAGGTTTTGAATCTCCTTTCCGGAACATCTGGTCACCATTCACTTTGAATGCCACCTCGTCAAATCCGCCAGATACCACTAATTTATGTCTACAAAAATACTCTTGTTGTTAAGCTAAAGAAGTTTCCCTTTTATGCCAACAGCTTGGTACATTTGAAGAAATCAACGTACATGATTCCTTTGGAAATACTCTGTCAGACATCCGTCCTTACAAGTTGTCCTAGGGCCGGACAAACCGAAGGCACTCTCCTACAACATCCTAGGAATCACCCTATAGATTAGTAGCAAGTAGTCCTTGCAATCCATAGATTCCAATCACGATAGAATCATTGTTAACTCTAGGGATCAGCTAGAGGTATTTAATAATAGCTCTTCCGCTAATGAAGATTTACGGTCTTCAGTTGCTCCATCTTCCACCCACATTTTTAACGTAATCATATTTATTGGTCGGAATGGTTTTCGAATATAAATTCGATCCTAGTCTTTCTGTACCAATATCGTTGGGCCAAATTTTGATAGTTGGTTATTTAACTATCAAAATAAACAACCAAAATAAAATAGATCCATTGGTTTATTACACAGCGTCACTTGGCCATTAAAATAATATATCAGTTGTAATACTGAAGATAATATATTAGTTTTAATATATAAATATTCTCAAATTATTATATTATATACTTAGGAAAATATCTTGAATTCCAAATCCAAATCTCCCATTAACTATCCTTTCAAACCATTGCTACACATTACTTATTGTCTATAATTTGAAACCCGATTCAACTTATCCTTTTTAAGCCATCGTTACAATATCTTCTTTCTTTTCGTTATTTGAACACCATAATTGTCACTTATCTTTTTAGAATATACATTCTAAACCTCATCTCTTTATTCTTTTGAAAATATCGTTATATTTTCACCAATCTCATTTTATACCTTTTATTATGGAAATATCACTTTATCTTCTCATGTCCCCTTTTAATTGCTTAATAAGGAATCCCATTATATATATATATATTTCCAACATTTTCAAATAACTTTATATCATTATTTCTCAAGACATTTTCCCCCATTATAACTAATACCATTTTCGATAATTCTGAAGTCATTCAAGTTGGGGTTTTCTAATTACCTCCCAGACCTTGGTCAACATCATTCTTATCTTAAGATAAATATGAATTGTAACTCAAAAACCCGTATTCGTTCCAATACCAAAAATTACCATTTCATTATTTTATATCCCTTATTTAATTCAAACATTAAGTAACATTTATTTTAAGCTTATCTCCTTCGCTTAAAAACCCTTTTATAATTTAATTTACCAAACCCGGTTTGAGTATAAACTCGCTTTGAAATTCAATTATATTTCATTACTAAATTCAATTTCTTACTAAAATGAACTTCATTTAAGAAGAAATTCCTTATTATTAATTTACTTTATCATTAACTGGATTAAATATCCAATTTCAATTCTAATTCTAATGAAGTTAAACATCATTCACTAAATTATTTCATTAGATAAATCGGCACAAATTAATTTAAATTAATAATAAGTTTCCGTTAAAACGATTGGATTAGTAAATTTTAAAACATGATTAATTCGTTGATCAACTCCAACTCATCTTTCCATTTAAATTAATAAATAATATTATTAATTTAAATAAATCTCATTTTCTTCGATTATTATTTAATCGTTAATTATTTTCTTAAAACCATTAATCCCAATTATTTATCATTACATTAATCCTCGCTCACTTGCTTATCCATCTTAGTGATGTAATAATTAGTTTTATAAATCATTTAATATACATGTGTTTCGCACATGGTATAAAATAATTAGTTTTATAAATAATTTAGACGAGGCACGTGCTTCGCACACGGTCCGATTTTGGTACAAAATGGTGATTGGGGATTTAAACAATTAACATATATGTGGTTGGTTTATTTCCTTTTTACGTACTTCATTTGAAATAATAGATTTCTAAAATTGATACTCAGTTATAAGATAAATTTATAACTTCGTTACCATTGATTTACTTATCGGTAAAATAGTCTTTATAAATAGTGTATATTTTGGCCATATGCTATTAGTTCTCCAACCAATACTACCCATTGGTTAATAACAAAATAAATGCTGAACTTAGATTCAACAAACAACTACCAAGTCAATAATCCACTCATGTTGGTTAAACAGTTCATATGCAAATAAATAATCAATTCAATTGATAGTGATCAATAATAATAATAACAACCAAAGCATCCGGTTTAATTTAAATACGTTTATATTGTTATAAATGTAACCAACAAGGTAAGTTGCCTTGTTTGGAATCATCATTAAAAATAACGATGTCATTTTATTTAAATTGAACAACGTTTAATTTAAATAATTGATATATATTTAACAAACATCCAAACAATCAGCCAATCAACCAGTAATAAGCAAACACAATATATAAATAATAAACCGCACTTATAATAATTATAGATGGGCGAACTGAGTGAGTTTAACTCACCTTGTTTCCATTGTTTATCCAAACGATTTGTTTTAATTAAATAAAACCAAAGTTTAATTTAATTAGGACCTTCAGCTGCGTTCGACATCATCCAGTTTAGCTCCAAAATATGACGTTTATCGATTTGGTTTCAACGCCTCGGGTTTTGTCCAATTCTGTTATAGAATGTGCAAGTTATGAATTATACTTTATATAAATTTAATAAAGTGAATTGACTATCAAAATTATATTAACTATCCTAATTAAAAATTAATCTAACTAATTAAACCTTCTTTGATCACATTTATGAATCACTAATTTTCTATTGATATAATAGCCCGAATTCTTCCATGGGGCTTATTACTTTGTAGATTGGTTGCTTCTTTTAACTATGATACCTTTTAGTTTATATGATTCTGGTTTGAACTTATAACTAATATGTTATGTGGATTTTGATAATGAAGACAACACGTCCATTGAACAAAATATGTCAAGGGTTTGATGAACGTTTTTTTTTGTTTTAAATTAACATGGTCTTGGTTCATTTGCTAATTACCTTTAAACATGAAATGGCACTTGAACAAATTCTTCCAGGCCGCATGCCTCCTATGCAACAGCTCACGATCTCCCTTTTTGCTTTTCTTTCCACACTGCTATTTTTTTTCTTTTTGAAAGGACCACTGTTCTTCCCCGATCCACAACGCAACAGCCCAGTATCCTTCCTTCTTTTGCAATTTTTCTTCTACATCCCTACACGCTTTGCACGAACCACATTTCCACCACAAAACCGATGTCCAACTTTTCTCCCCAGCTCCGAATATTTTTCTTTCGTGCATGTGGCCTAACTGACCCGATAATGTATAAAGTCCACATGCTTCAATCATCCTACGAACCCACTACAGACCTTCTTCCCCAAACATTTAGCTCCTCCTTCCTAGTACTCCTCTGTGTACAGCGTGCACGCAAAACCAATAATACCACCGAAACACCCACAAACCACCGATTAATTTACACCATCTGAAAGCTCTTCCTTTCCTCGACTTGCCAATACCATTAGTTCCGCCTCTAGTGGCCTCCTCGATGACCTAACGTCGGATCCCCCTTGCAAGGTGCACATCTTTTGATGCCAGAATTCACAAAAATTCACCCATTCGACCCCCGTCCTTCGCTGATCAATGTTCCCCGCTCCGAATCGATCCCTGATCGATGAATCCCATATAACCCGAAATCTAAATCTTGACATAATATTTGGAAGTACACCATTTAGGAATTTGGAATGGCAAATATGTGCAGAAGTGATTTTTAGTGAAGTATATTCATTACGGTTATTTTTTAAAGTATCATTTGCCAATTTTCAAAGTATCGTTTGGCAATCATGTAAATGGTAGATGGGTAGGCATAGATTTTAGGTCTGCAGCTGTTCTCCTTTCCAGTGGCAGGTGACACTGTGTTTGCATAGGTAGGTAGCTGGAAAGAGAAAAAAAGAAAAGGAACCCACTGTACGAATTTGCATGTGTTGATGTGAAAATACATACCGTGTGATTTTTCTAAGGTAAAAAGCTTTGTATATTTACGTCCAAAACTCGCTACTGAGGTATAGATGTAACGACCCAACTTTCGAACACATCTCCAGTTGTGCCATTAATAAGAAATGATCATAGATAGAAGATAAATCACAGAAACATCAGATTCCCACAGCAGAATTTTCACAAAAAGATAATACTTTAAAATAGTACTTAATGGAATATATTACATCATAGCATCATAGGTCGAGTGATACAGACCATTCGTAGTACATCAGTAATTATACATAACATAGATGATCGGCTGACATACTTAATTATATAGTAGATAGATGGGCAGGCACACAGCAAAATCTTCATTCCAGCTTCACAGGTTTCATCAAATCCTGATTCACTTGTCTATTCATAACAAGCGTTATGAATACATAAGAGTTTAAGGGAAACAAAGAAAAATAAACTCCGGGTCAGTTAGGGGACACGTATGAGTAAACAATTTAAAACAAATAAAAATATCTCATAAAACCAGGCCGTAAATACGGAACAGATTTTTACTTTATGAGATCAAACCACTTTGTATACTTGAAATCAGTTATTATCATATAAGTTTTCCACAAATAATTTAGAATCTAAAAGAATTCTTGCATCTCACATTCTCCTACATAGTATACAAATAAAAACCGTTTGGCGCTTAGGGAAATTGGATTTCCAACTATGACAAGGTATGGGACCACCTTCCGATGATGTAAATCTAGAGGCCAATACATCTGGGTTCAACAAGAATGTCTTGCAACCCGGCCCTCACATGACCGACCACTCATTTCTCTTGAGTGTATCGAGTGTATATCACCGATGGTTGTGTATGGCAACCATCCTCGAATGGGCAGAATCGATAGATTAAGAAACAAAAGGAATTTCTCTAGATAGGTGATGCTACACCCTAATGGGAGCGACCGACATAGCCATGTTTCCTACCCAATTTTTGTCATTTCCTGGGTGTGAGACTTGAGGTTACGTTTATCTTCCAGAACATCTGGCCACCATTTACTTTGAATGCCACATTGTCAAACCCGTCAAATCACAAATTGATCTCGCCAAAACCACGGGTATAAAGCTAAGAGAAATGAATTCCTCCGCCACCAAACTAAGTTTGGAAGCGATCAACTTACGCGATCTGTTAGGTATACTTTGTCAGACATTCGCCCATACAAGTTGTCCTGGGTCTGGACAAACCGAAGGCACTATTCAAAAATAGTCCTTGTATCTCACCGTCTTCAATTTAACAATCTCTGACGCGCGGCGTATATTCAAATCAAAGTGAAATATTTCATTTTGGCCTTTTTGAAATGATTAACGAACATTTTTCTCTTAAAATTATAAATCTAACAAGATTATAATCTAATATGTATATACAGTTATAGTCAAACCAAACAGTACATGATTATCTGATTATTTGATCAACTTTTCAAAACGACCAATTTTAGTGTGTCCGTTGCACACGGTTTTTCTCTCCGTTTTGTTCATCATCTTTAAATTTTTTTTATCCTATTTTACTTTTGAAAAATATTACACATCATTATTTCTAAATCTAATTATTCATGAACGAATAAATCTGATGATCTATAATCTTTTCTACGACTTTCACACTTTGTATTGTTTCGTCAAATTTTGCTTTGATCTACTTTAATTGATTTTTCTTTCTCTTCTACTTGATTTACTTTTTTTTTCTTTTATTATATAGCAATCAAATTTTCTTTTATTTTTAATCCAAAACACGATAAAAATATCGTTTACAGTTCTCCTACAGTACGAAACTGTCCATGATCTGTTCCTCGTATCCGGATGTTGAGATTATAGTTTAGACTGACAAACCTAGCGTATGTGTTTCGTACGATCTTCTTTATCTTGCTTATTTCAAATTTAAATGTTCATTTAAATTCTGATTTTTAATTTATGAACTAAATAAAAATTTTAGTTTCTGACTCCTCGACTTCTGTCACAAACTGGATCTGATCTTTCACACTTGATCGTCTTTCTTCTTGTTGGCTTTACAGTTCGAAATTTACATTAGAAAATCGTTTCTAATTTTCTTTTTAAATTTAATTTAATTACAGTTTAAATATTTAAATTCTAGTCTTTGTCAAAAATTGTATTAAAAATCCTGATTCGCTTATTTTCTATTTCTTTTGCAAATAAAAAAAATATTATTTATTTTTATATTTTTCTCTATTAATTTAAACCCCTATTTAATTTAAAAACAAGTTTAAATTAAAATTATATTTAAAAAATCTTCATTTAAACTTCATTTATTCAAAGTGCCATATTGGCAAAGAACCACTCTCAAAAACATCGTCGTCCCCTCCCGAAAACAAGACCAGCCCTCATGATTTTCTCTCTGGCCAAAGTACCACCCTGGTACTACCATGTTCCAAAGCGCCATGTCCAAAAACGCTGTGCCAAACCCCTCAAAAACACATGAAACACCATGCCCGATTCCTCCTTTTTACATCCACCTGTGCATGCCCATCCGTGCACGCGCACCAATGCCCCGGCCAACCAACGACTGTCACGCCCCCTCCAGTCAGTCGGCCCGCCCCTCCTGATAACCACTGATAACCTAACAGGGTCCCCATACGTCTCCTTCTCAAAAACACTCTCCAATCACCATTAAAAAACGAACACACTCCCAGGTCAGCACCACAAAACTGCCTCTCCCCATCACCTCCAACCGCCAGAAGTGCTGACACCAGTTCCGACCTCTCCTCCGACCTGAGGCACAACTCCTCCCCCACTTCTGGCCTGCTCGATCATGTGTGGAGCCCCATACGACACGCCAAAACCCATGAACCAAAAACACTGTTCGAACCCTATTTTCTTTGATTTCACCAAATCTAATCATTTAAAAATTAAATCAATATTTTTCCCATGATCTCTGACCTCTCTCACCCCTTCTGGCCAAACACCATCACCTCCGGTCAAGTGATTCACTGGAAATTGATCGAAGCCCCTTTTGTGACCATCTCAAAAATTCTCATGGCTTACTTCACTAAAAATGGAGATTCTATAACAAAAAATCATCATTTTCTATTGATGTTCCATTCATGTATCTGAATCAAGCTTTAATGATGTTTGAGATTTTTAGATAACAGAGGGTACCCACAAGAACAGACAATGTGTTCCTGTTGTAAACATACAGTGTATACTTAAAAGGATTTAATTATTTCTAACTATTTTAGGCTATGGGGTTTTTTGAAAAATCAGTATAGCCCCGTACTCCTATCCCTAACTTATGTTTACAGATCAAGTTGATTTTATGTAGAATTTCAACCAACACTGCAGGTTTAGTAACATGCAGTCACTCAAACATTTGCTACTTAAGGATTTTTCAATTTCCAACCAATGAATTCCTAACAAGACAAGTAACTACCCTAAAATATACTACCTGAACAAAACACACTGCAACATCTGAGTTAAACTCGTAGTTCAAATAGCCAAAGATGCAGGCAATTTCAAAACAGAAAAATTAAAATAGTTTACTCACCAAATTTGCTTGAACCCTTTAGGCTTTGCTACTCCTTTACTGATACAATGCAAGTGTTTGTGTTGTGAGAAAATGTGTGTTTACGGTCCTATTTATAGAGGTAGAAACATAATATAATGTGTCTTTAAAAACTATTTTTTCTAGATTTTAGTTTTGACAACACAAAAATATATCCTCTCTCTTGTCAAATCTAAGTACAAAACCCTGGGTTCACATGGCTTATGTCAGCCCCTACCTCCTCCTAAAACCCCTATGCAACCACCATATGACCCCATTGGTTTCTATGATAAACCACCTCAAATAAATGCTTGTGTATCACCTATGATCTTTCACCATATTCTTCTTGGATTTAACAAATCATGGCATCCATTGTTGTGTCGCATATGTTCAGTTTTGCAAGGGCTTTCAAATCAAAATGTCAACATGATTTAACAACAATTTATAAAAACTTACTTGCCTTGCAAGGCTTACAAAAATATGAAAATCTTGTACTACAAAAATCTATATCATGAGGTGAAAACACATAAGAAAATACTTAGGAAAATCCATGATTTAGAAAGGGAAATTTTGACTATACATGATCTTGTGCCAATGCAAATTTCTTTTTAGTTGCAATCGAATCCACGAGATCATGAATTTACAAAGAGATGAGACAATACATGTTTTCAATTTTAATGCATATAAAAATTCAAATATTTTCTTACATTTGTATGAGAACAAAGGGATGTTTAATCATGCTTTTAGGCAAGAGGCTTTAAGGTTTCAAAATCAAAAGGGTTTTGTCAAAATAAGGGTTTTAAAACTTTTGAAACATGAACAAAAAAATTTGCAAAATAATATGGCATTTCATGTTTATATTGATGCTAGTGCACAAGTGGCTTTTGAACTTGTATTGATAACAAAAATTTGGCTTTGGCATGTTTTAAATATAAGTATTAAAAGTTTTAAAACAAGGATTAACAAAAACTTAATTTCTTAAATCCTTTGAAAACAAGAACAAACATGTATAAATAAAAATGGCATCACAAATACATGCTATTAAAAAGTGTTGTTCTTTATACATATGAAAAATCAATTTCAACAAACACTATATAACATATGCTATTATACATAAATGTGTAAAACTAGTTTTTAGCAAGTGTTGTGCTATACATATCAGTAAATGCTATCATTCACAGGTTATCATATTTTGAAATTATAAAGTCTGGATTTAAAATCGTATTTATAAATAATTGCTCACGATCAATCATTATCTGTGTCAGTGCTGTGTAAAAAGTCCGGGTCATTACATTCTACCCCCCTTATAAAAATTTCGTCCCCAAAATTTGTAAGCAGTTGATTAGAGTTATTGACTTATATAAATAAACACACATCAATAAATAAAACACACATCAAACCCAAGAATATCCGTCCAAAATCCCTTTTCTCACTCATCGATCAATTTACTTAACTTCATTAAGTATTACCCCAAAATCTCTATCCACTTATTTAGCGATTTCCATTTTGGGACTCATAAACCTGATTTGATTTCACAAATTGATCAATCCACTTTTCCTGAATTCATATCCAATAATCCCTCAAGTCCAAACTTAATTCCAGGAAATCCAAATTCTAAATTCAGTTTAACATTTTAATTCGATTTCCGGTATCAATATGACTGGATATTATTCTAATTTAATCCAACCATATTTAATTTATCTCTCGGCTGACCCTAGTTAAATAACTCCTTTTATAAGAAAAAAGTACAATACCTTCTGAAGCTCCTTCCATTTTCACATTCTCAGAAGTTGACGATTTATCCACTAAAGCGTAGACCTTTGGTTGCTGTGCCTTTTTCAGTGGACAGTCTCTAACCAAGTGCCTAGGCTGATGACAGTTATAGTATGGGAATAGCATCACTTGTTCCCCTTGGTTGCTGTTGTCCCGGTTGCTGAGTTTGCTGTGGCTTTTCTGCTGCTGGCTTGGTGCAGAACTTGGCAATGTGTCCTTTCTGCAAAAAGTTGTGGCATATGGTATCTTTGAATCGTTCCTCTGCTTTTTCTCCCATCTTAGGTACTCCTTTGTTGTTGTTGTTCCAGTTCGGGTTGATTTTCCTTTTGTTTGGATTCTCACCACTAGGTCCACCTGTCTGTGTGCTTTAGCAACTAGCTTCTTACCCTCTAGTGCCTCATAGAGAACTGCCATATCCACTAGATCAACGAATGGAATCTTGAGATGCCCAATAATTTGAACTTGCAGGCTATCCTTCAATCCTGCTATGAACATTTCATTTTTCTTAAGTGGGGTATTGATCAATTCTGGTCCGAAACAAGAAAGTGAGTTGAACTTGTTCTCGTATTCAGAAACTTTCATGTTCCCCTGCTTGAGATCAATGAAATCTCGATACATTCTAGTCTTTCCTGCAGCAGGTAGAAATTGTGCTTCGAAAGCTTCTTTGAATTTTTCCCAAGTGAAATCCTCCTCAGGAGCATTCGTGGTCTGAGCATCCCACCAAATAGCAGCAGTTTCTTGAAGTTGCCATGATGCCAAAAGGCGTTTCTGGTCATCATTTAACTCCAACCCTTTGAAAATCCTATCACAGGACCTCATCCAGGCTTGAACCTCAATAAAAGACTCAGTTCCTTTGAAAACTTTCCCTCCCAAAGTTGTATACTCTTTACAAATAATCGTAAAGCTCCTATCTTGTTGAACTGGTGCAACTTCCTCTACTGTTTCTACTTGATCCTGGGATCCAGTATTACGACCAGTAGTAGTGGACGACCCTCTAGCTCGACCTCTTCGTCCTTGGCTACTCATTTTGATTACCTGAATAAACAGGTTGTCAATTGAGTCTTGATTGGGACATATCTAACTTAGGTAGAACATCCAAGTTGTTTTAGATTCATTTTAAATTTTATATAAAAATACGCTCTCTAACACTTGCCCAAAGCCTAGATTATCAGTAACCTAAGCTCTGATACCAATTGTAATGACCCAACTTTTGAACACATCTCAAGTTGTGCCATTAATAAGAAATGAGCGTAGATAGAAGATAAATCACAGAAACATCAGAATCTCACAGCGGAATTTTCACAAAAAGATAATACTTTAAAATAGTACACAGTGGAATATATTACACCAGAGCATCATAGGTCGAGTGATATAGACCATTCATAGTACATCAGCAATTTTACATAGTACATCAGTAATTATACATAATATAGATGATCAGCTGATATACTTAATTATATAGTAGATAGATGGACCAGCACACAGAAAAATCTTCATTCCAGCTTCACAGGTTTCATCAAATCCTGATTCACTTGTCTATTCATAACAAGCGTTATGAATACCCAAGAGTCTAAGGGAAACACAAAAAAATAAACTCTGGGTCAGTCAGGGGACTGGTATGAGTAAACAATTTAAAACAAATAAAAATATCTCATAAAACCTAGCCGTAAATACGGAACGGGTTTTTACTTTATGAGATCAAAACACTTTGTATACTTGAAATCAGATATTATCGTATAAGTTTTCCACAAATAATTTAGAATCTAGAAGAATGCTTGCATCTCACATTCTCCTACATAGTATACAAATAAAAACCGTTTGGCACTTAGGGAAATTGGATTACCAACTATGACAAGGTATGGGACCACCTTCCGATGAAATATCTCTAGAGGCCAATACATCTGGGTTCAACAAGAACGTCTTGCAACCCGGCCCTCACATGACCGACCACTCATTTCTCTTGATTGTATTGAGTGTATATCACCGATGGTTGTGTACGGCAACCATCCCCGAATGGGCATAATCGATAGATAAAGAAACAAAAGGAATTTCTCTAGATAGGTGATGCTACACCCTAATGGGAGCGACCCACATATCCATGCTGCCTGCTCGATTTTTGTCATTTCCTGGGTGTGAGACTTGAGGCTACGTTTATCTTCCAGAACATCTGGCCACCATTTACTTTGAATGCCACATCGTTAAACACGTCAAATCACAAATTGATCTCGCCAAAACCACGGGTATAAAGCTAAGAGAAACGAACTCCTCCGCCACCAAACTAAGTTTTGAACCGATCCACTTACGCGATCTGTTAGGTATACTTTTTCAGACATTCGTCCATACAAGTTGTCTTGGGTCTGGACAAACCGAAGGCACTATTCAAAAATAGTCCTTGTATCTCACCGTCTTCAATTTAACAATCTCTAACGTGCGGCGTATAATCAAATCAAAGTGAAATATTTCATTTCGGCCTCTTTGAAATGATTAACGAACATTTTTCTCTTTAAATTATAAATCTAACAAGATTATGATCTAATCTGTATATACAGTTATAGTCAAACCAAACAGTACATGATCATCTGATTATTTGATCATCTTTTCAAAATGGCCAATTTTAGTGTGTGCGTCAAACACGGTTTTTCTCTCCGTTTTGTTCATCATCATTAAAAAAAATTCTTATTCTATTTTACTTTATAAAAATATTACACATCATTATTTCTAAATCTAATTATTCATGAACGAACAAATCTGATGATCTATAATCTTCTCTACGACTTTCACACTTAGTATTGTTTCGTCAAATTTTGCTTTGATCTACTTTACTTGATTATTCTTTCTCTTCTACTTGATTTACTTCTTTTGTTCTTTTATCATATACCAATAAAATTTTCTTTTATTTTTAATCCAAAACACGATAAAAATATCGTTTATAGTTCTCCTACAGTACGAAACAATCCATGATCTGTTCCTTATATCCGGATGTTGAGATTATAGTTTAGACTGACAAACCTAGCGTATGTGTTACATACGATCATCTTTATCTTTCTTATTTCAAATTTAAATGTTCATTTAAATTCTGATTTTTAATTTATGAACTAAATAAAAATTTCAGTTTCTGACTCCTCGACTTCTGTCACAAACCGGATCTGATCTTTCACACTTGATCGTCTTTCTTCTTGTTGGCTTTACAGTTTGAAATTTACATTAGAAAATCGTTTCTAATTTTCTTTTTAGATTAAATTTAATTATAGTTTAAATATTTAAATTCTAATCTTTGTCAAAAACTGTATTAAAAATCCTGATTCACTTATTTTCTATTTCTTTTGCTAATAAAAAATATATTATTTATTTAAATATTTTTCTCTATTTATTTAAACCCCTATTTAATTTAAAAACAAGTTTAAATTAAAATTATATCTAAAAAATCTTCATTTGAACTTCATTTAGTCAAAGTGCCATATTGGCAAAGAACCACTCTCAAAAACACCGGCGTCCCCTCCCGAAAACAAGACCAGCCCTCATGATTTTCTCTCTGGCAAAAGTACCACCCTGGTACTACCATGTTCCAAAGCGCCATGTCCAAAAACGCTGTGCCAAACCCCTCAAAACCCCATGAAACACCATGCTCGATTCCTCCTTTTTACATCCACCTGTGCACCCCCATCCGTGCACGTGCACCAACGCCCCGGCCAACCAACGACTGTCACGCCCCTTCCAGTCAGTCGGCCCGCCCCTCTTGATCACCACTGATCAACTAACAGGGTCCCCACACGTACCCTTCTCAAAAACACTCTCCAATCACCATTAACAGACGAAAACACTCCCAGGTCAGCACCACAAAACTGCTTCTCTCCATCACCTCCGACCGCCGGAAGTGCTGACACCAGTTCCGACCTCTCCTCCGACCTGAGTTGCAACTCCTCCCCGACTTATGTCCTTCTCGATCACGAGTGGATCCCCATACGACGCACCAAAACTCATGAACCGAAAACACAGTTTGAACCCTATTTTCTTTGATTTCACCAAATCTAATCATTTAAAAATTAAATCAATATTTTTCCCATTATCTTTGACCTCTCCCACCCCTCCTGGCCAAACACCATCACCTCCGGTCAAGTGATTCGCCAGAAATTGATCGGAGTCCCTTTTGTGACCATCTCAAAAATTCTCATGGCTTACTTCAGTAAAAATCGAGAATCTATTACCAAAAATCATCATTTTCTGTTGATGTTCCATTCATGTATCTGAATCAACCTTTTATGATGTTTGAGATTTTTAGATAACAGAGGGTATCCACAAGAACAGACAATGTGTTCCTGTTGTAAACATACAGCGTATACTTAAAAGGATTTAATTATTTCTAACTATTTTAGGCTATGGGGGTTTTTGAAAACTCAGTATAGCCCCGTACTCCTATCCCTAACTTATGTTTACGGATCGAGTTGATTTTATGTAGAATTTCAGCCAACACAGCAGGTTTAGTAACATGCAGTAAAATGTAGTCTCTCAAACAATTGCTACTTAAGGATTTTTCAATTTCCAACCAATGAATTCGTAACAAGTCAAGTAACCACCCCAAAATATACTACCTGAACAAAACACATTGCAACATCCAAGTTAAACTATAGTTCAAACAGCCAAAGAAGTAGGCAATTTCAAAACAGAAAAATTAAAATAGTTTACTCACCAAATTTGCTTGAACCCTTTAGGCTTTGCTACTCCTTTACTGATACAATGCAAGTGTTTGTGTTGTGAGCAAATGTATGTTTATGGTCCTACTAATAGAGGTAGAAACATAAAATAATGTGTCTTTAAAAACTATTTTTTCTAGATTTTAGTTTTGACAACACAAAAATATATCCTCTCTCTTGTCAAATCTAAGTACAAAACCCTGGGTTCACATGGCTTATGTCAGCCCCTACCTCCTCCTAAAACCCCTATGCAACCACCATATGACCCCATTGGTTTCTATGACAAACCACCTCAAATAAATGCTTGTGTATCACCTATGATCTATCACCATCTTCTTCTTGGATTTAACAAATCATAGCATCCATTGTTGTGTCGCATATGTTCAGTTTTGCAAGGGCTTTCAAATCAAAATGTCAACATGATTTAACAACAATTTATAAAAACTTACTTGCCTTGCAAGGCTTACAAAAATCTGAAAATTTTGTACTACAAAAATCTATATCATGAGGTGAAAACACATAAGAAAATACTTAGGAAAATCCATGATTTGGAAAGGGAATTTGTAACTATACATGATTTGTGCCATTGCAAATATCTTTTTAGTTGCAATCAAATCCATGAGATCATGAATTTACAAAGAGATGAGACAATACATGTTTTCAATTTTAATGCATATAAAAATTCAAATATTCTCTTACATTTGTATGAGAACAAAGGGATGTTTAATCATGTTTTTAGGAAAGAGGCTTTAAGGTTTCAAAATCAAAAGGGTTTTGTCAAAATAAGGGTTTTAAAACTTTTGAAACATGAACAAAAATATTTGCAAAAGAATATGGCATTTCATGTTTATATTGATGCTAGTGCACAAGTGGCTTTTAAAGTTGTATTGATAACAAAAATTTGGCTTTGGCATGTTTTAAATACAAGTATTAAAAGTTTTAAAACAAGCATTTACAAAAACTTAATTTCTTAAATCCTTTGAAAAAAGAACAAACATGTATAAATAAAAATGGCATCACAAATACATGCTATTAAAAAGTGTTGTTCTTTATAAATATGAAAAATCAATTTAAATAAACGCTATCTAACATATGCTATTATACATAAATGTGTAAAACTAGGTTTTAGCAAGTGTTGTGCTATACATATCAGTAATTGCTATCATTCACAGGTTATCACATTTTGAAATTATAAAGTCTGGATTTAAAATCGTATCTATAAATGAGTGATCACGATCAATCATTATCTGTGTTAGTGCTGTGTAAAAAAGTCCGGGTCATTACAATATAGGCATGTGCGATTGTTGATTGTACAGAGATTTTCAAAATCTGCTTCCGACAATATATATCAAGTTTCAAATCTTAATGCACTGTAGACTTCTACAATCGAAGCTATGAAACAATAAAAAGTCCTTCATTTCATTGATATGATCTATTTTACTTGTTTATTTTTTAATGGATTGAGCAATGATTTTAGTGCATGTTGAAGTTTCATCTTGGTCTACTGTGTGCCTTAAAAAAAACTTTTGATGTTTTAGTATCATATATGGATCATCACCTTGCAGCAGCTTAACATACTCAAGCTGATGGATTATGTATTCCTTCCACCAAAACATCTAAATGAATTGAAAAACTTGTTGAATCCCATATTATTTACCAATTTGGATTCTGCATGAGTGTTAGCTTCTATAAGTTTATACTTCACTAAGTGGTTTTCATATCCTTTAGCTTTTATGCATTAGCGTTGAGAACGCATATTAACTTGATTATGGTTTCAGTTTGCTACGATTGCATGGTTTGAAGCTGATTCTATTTGAGGAAGTCATTCAGTTGCGATTTCTTAAGTTCTTGTTTTCTATTCTTATTTATTTTATATGGTATGGGTATTATATATGCGGTCATTGAATTTTACCGTTAATGGTCATTGAATAGTTTAATATTCGCACTGTCGCACACTGCCTCTAATCATACTGAAATTAAATATATTGTTTTATCTTGACGTTTCGAATCCAATAAATTTAATTTCATTGAATTCCGACTTCATTTTCACAATGTCATTTTTTTATTTTCAATATATTTTTAACAACCCAGAAAATACGAGCCAATTTAAAATTTTTAAATTGGATATTTCAATGCAATTTGAGCAATTGAAATAGAATATTTGTAATGACCCGGAATCTTAGGGGTTAATTTTAAAATATTTAACATGGATTTAAATATTGAGTTAAGTAAATAAATCAATTTTTATAGGGAGTTATCGATTTAAAAATCAATTTCATTTTTTTTATTGAATATATTAAATTATCAGAATAAGAAAATGGATTTAGTTGAATTCAAATTTTAATTTGAATTGAAAACAGTTCAAATAATTAATATGAAAATTTAACGGTAATAATATTTAATTATTATCAACGAGAATAAATAGTTTGAAATTTGAATTATATCAATTTAAATTAATATCTTCAACAGATGGTCGAGTCGGACTTCGTGACCTATCCCAGTGTGTCCGGAACAGGGGTATTAGCCTAAGATCGACAGTTGTTGGATTCAGAAAGGAGTTCGATATCGTGGGCATTTTAATTAAAAAGATACGGTTCGAAAACAAAGTAAAAACTAAAATCAAATGGCATTCCTTTTGCCAACAAACAAATAACGGTGGCCTTTCCTTCTTCCCCAAAATTCAAAAGGGCCAGAAATCACCACGTTCCCTTCCCTTCTATATAAAACCCGTCGGCCCTTCTAGTTTTCATTTGGCAAAATCAAAACCGCTACCTCGTTCTTATAAAAAAAATCAAATCGCGAGCCTCCTCCACTGAAACCAAATCGATGATGATGGAGGGCAATGATTTGGGGGTGCGATTGGCTGTGTGTCACGTTATTCGATGCAGCGACTTCTGGTGAATTGAGAGGCTCGATCTCGAGCAGTGGGTCGCGATGAAGTCACGGTTGTTTGTGGAGGGTTCAATCGAAGTTGCGTTGGTGCGAATTAGGGCATTGTTTTGCTATCAGTTGGGGGAGAGAAGGTTCGAAGTAGCGTTTCGTCAGCAGTTTTCTGGTGCTCGATTCCATGTTGGGGATGCTCAACTTGGAGTTGAACGAGGGGGTAGAAGCGATGGACTCAAAGCCGTATGCTGCTGTTCATTTTTTTTTAGAGAGCAAAGTCTGATGGGGCTTTAAAATGTGGTGATAGGTAGTGTTGGGGATGGACTGCAAGATGTTTGATGAATTGTCGAAGTTGAGGAAGTCAGTTTTGGGGCTGCCCGCAGTAAAGGAGGATCAACTATCGTTTAAGTGGTTCTGTAGTTGTTCTAGCAATGAGGTATAAGTTTTTATAGTTTTTTTAAATACTTAGAATAATTTATTTATTCATGTCATTAGTGAATTTGAATTAATAATCGGATAATCGTTAATTAAAAATAAATAAATCATCGTAGGTACGAAGTGAATTCAATTGAAACAAGCCGAGACGATATGGAATTTTAGAAGGATATTCGATGAAAGGAAATCATCGGTGAGTAAACCTCACTCACCATTTAATTAGAATTATTTCTAGTTGTTAAAAATAATTGCTATTCTTGTTTGAATATTGTTTGGTGGATTTAAATTATATATTAGTTATTTAGGACTATTATATATATATTGGGTTGATTGATTGGTTGGATTCCCGCAGTTTCATTAGCGGATGCCCTCGGTACCATAGCGGATGATTACCCTATACGCCCCACGCTATGATTAGTGGATGACCTTCTATACCGCGATATCCTGCCTTGAAGTAGGATGGGTATTATTTATGTGTTAACGTCTGTGGATGCAGGGAAACAGGTTGGAGGAATCCAACTGGATTCCTCAAAAATATATTATCTGTTGTTGTTTGTTTGATTTCATATATATTCATATATGATGTGTTAAAAATCAAATGATTAAAAATTGGTTGATTTGATTGTTTAAATATCACTGGGGCTTGGGATATTGATTCATAAAAATATCAAAAAGGGTATTTGAAATTAAAAAGGGGAATTCTATTTTTATAAATAGAATTTGAATTTTAAATGAACTATAGAAAATATTAACTTGTTTTGAAGGTATATAAAACAAGTAATCAAATTTATAAACTTTGTTTATAAATGAAAGGATGGAATTTGAATCGAATTTATAAGGTTGTTTATAAATGGAAAGGTGGGATTTGAATTGAAGTTATAAGCGTTGTTTATAAATAATGCCAAGAGTTCAAATGGACTTTAACTATAGATTTGAAAATAGAATTTCAAATGGACTTTAACTATAGATTTGAATATAGAAATTCAAATGGACTTTAACTATAGATTTGAAAATAGAATTTCAAATGGACTTTAACTATAGATTTGAATATAGAAATTCAAATGGACTTTAAACTATAGATTTGAATATAGAAATTCAAATGGACTTTAAACGATTTGAATATAGGATTTAAATGGAATCTAAACAATAGAATTTGAATAGATTTGAATATAGAAATTCAAATGGACTTTAAACTATAGAATGTGAAAATAGGATTCAAATGAAGTTTAAATCAAAAGAATTCAAATAGAATTGAACTGGAATTTGAATAGAGGAGTCGATAAGGAAACGAGAGTATGAGTATAATTAGAATTTGTTAATATGCAGTTAAAATATATTTGAACATGTCATGTTCAAATATGAAGGTGAAATAGACTGAAAAGTTAAGTAACAGATTTAATTAACAAATTGAGTTAAAATGATTGGTATAGTTAAAATAGATTGGACAGGTATAGACATACAGGAGGCAGGTATGGAATAAAGTATAGAAGTGAAATAAATAGAATGCCCGACAAAAAGGTACGTATTTAATTTCCATATGAGATTTTATGCGCCGTATCGGCAAGCCGCTTGGCTTTTTCTTTTTCTTTTTGAGATAAGAAGGACCGGGAAAGCTATTTGAAATTTCCCGATGCTCCCGGTACAAAGGAGGTTATGGCGAATTTTTCCGGGAATTTAAGGAGATAGAATATTTTTAAGATAATTTGATAGTTAGAAATTAACATATCAAAATATATAGAAGTCGATTAGAAAACGAACTTAGAAATAGAATAGTAAAATAAAAAGGGAAGTATAAGAATAAAATCTCGTAGGTATAGAAAGAGAAAATGTATATGTGTTTAAAGGTGAATAATCAGTTGTATGGTATTGATTATTCGAGTAAGTAGTCTTGTCTGTTTTAACGTTAAATGTTATTCAGTCAAGGTCTGAGAGGTAATTATACCCCAACTTGGTTGATTTCATGATATACCGATAAGTAGCAAGATTCAGGCTCGAAGATCAATGTGGAATAAGAATTAGTTAATTACTGTATTTGGGTTGTCGTAACGATGTTTTACACAACATCTGTTTTAACCCAAATATGTGCAAAGCTTGGAAATAGAAAAATGAATATTTCCAAGTTTAGAAAATAAAGGAAGGCGATATATGGAAATGTTTTCCAAAGAACGTATAAGGCCAATATGGTTATTGAAAATATTTGGTTAACAAATATTGATAAGAAATAGAGAAGAGATTTAATTAATGGAATATTAATTAAAGTTTCAGTGATTGTTGGATGTTTGGATGAACACTTGTTTTATTCGATAGTTAAATCATCGACTGTCGAAACACTTGTTTTTATTCGATAGTTAAATCACAGACTATCGAAGTTTTGACCATCGTTGTCAATATGGAGAGACCGGTTGGATTACTATCCGAAGAACCACTCCGTATCGGCAGTAGTGTGCGAATCAGATTATATAAAGATAATCGAAGACGGAGTAGAGTACAAGGACTTTTTCTATTAATAGAAATAGTACCTTCGGTTCATCCTGTTCCTGGGTGATGTGTATGGATGAATGTCTGACAGAGTATTTCCAGAAAGGTCACGTACATTAATTTCTTCAACCGTACCAAGAGTGGAAGCGGAGAAGGAAACTTCTTTTAGCTAACACGTAATGTACTGTTGAGGACGTCAATCGGTGATTTGATGGATTTGACGATGTGGCATTCGAAGTGAATCTGGTGTGATGATAAAGCGTAGCTTCTACCCTCATCAACCGGTAAATGACAGAAATCGGGCAGGCAACATGGCTATGTAGGTCGCACCTATTAGGGTGTATAATCACCTGATCTAGAGTTTCATTTACTTCTAAAAATTTATTGTCGATGCTGACCCATTCGGGAAACGGTTGCTGATCCTAATCGTTGGTGATATACATTCGATACACTCAAGAGAAATGAGTGGTCGGTCATGTGTGGCTGAGTTGCAAGATGTTCTTGTTGAACTCGGTGTATTCTCCTCTAGAGATATACCAGCGGAAGGTGATTCCATACCTTGTCATAGTTGGAAATCCATTACCCAATACGTGCTTGCGGTTTTGATTTTATATATATGTGGAACGTGAGATGCAAACGTTCCACTAGATTGTTATTTACTTGATTTAGACATTATTATAATATCAAAAGAATTTTGATATAAAGATAAGTCAAGTGTTTGGATTTTCATAAGGGAAAAACCCGTTCCGTGTTATACGGCGTGGTCTTATGAGATATCATTTAGTTTTTTTCTGAAACTGTTTTTAAACTGTTTACTCATACCAGTCCCATGACTGACCCGGAGTTTACTTTGTTGTTTTCCCTAAACTCTTGGGTGCCTAAATTTGTACGGGCAGTCAAGTAGTCTCAGGATTTTACAGATCTATCTAAAGGAGCTTGGAGCAGGAGGCTTCAGCATTATCTAGTTATAGTGTTGTTCCGCTATGTTGTAAGTGTTGTACTCTGATAAGTGTATGTTATACAGTTAACATTTTGTATTTCAAAGATATGATATATTATATTTTGTTCCGCTGCGATGTGAGATTCTGTGTTGTTGTTTCTGTTATGCTTCTATCTTTTTCTTCTAAAAAAAAAATGTTCCGTATTTTCGTGATATTTGGGTTGGACGTATGATGTATATAGTCAACTTTGATGTTGCGGAAATCTGGGTCGTTACAGTTGGTATCAGAGCTTAGGTTGAGCGAATAACTAGGCTGTGTGGAATTGTGCTCATTAGAGATAGGATCAGTAGTATCCTAGAATGAGTTGAGTGTATATATAAACGAGAGAGCGTATTTGTTATTTGATATAAAAACTGTTTTGTATTGTGTTGACTAGTCTGTTGAGTGGATTATAAATTTTGGTCGAATCGTGGGACGCCACGATGTCGATAGGAGTTTATAAACACTTGAACAGGAGATTGGACACGATATTGTTTTCAAATAGTTAAGTTGATTGTTAGGATTATAATCAAGTTAGATTATAAAACTGAAATAGTTATATATAACCAATGGAATTTGTATATGAAATCAAATATACAAATATGATAAATTGAAATTGAATTCAGACCAGAATTAAGAATTTAAAATCCTGGGAGTTTGGAAAATATTTTTCTAAATGGAGTATTAAAGAAATAAAGCACTGAACTCATTCAGTAGCTGGAAAATAATTCTGATGATGGTCGCAACATCACCAGTGTTCATTTTTGAGTTTCTAAGTGATGAACTGCTGCCTTAGAAATTTTTTGATGGAATTTGTTTGAAAAGAAACAAGTTGTTTGAAAATTCAGATATTTTGAATTAGAGATAGATATAAATATATGTATATATTTATATAACTTTAAAGGAATTTTGAAACGGGAAATGGGAATATAGATTTCAAATAGAAGTAAAATAAAGGAATTTGAATATATATATAATTCAAATAGAAGTGAAATAGAATTTGAATTTAAAGGAATTCAAATGAGTTTGAATAAAGGAAAAATTCAAATAGAAATTGTATAAGAAAAATTGAAATGGAATTTGAATTCAAAGGAATTCAAATGGATTTGAACAAAGAAAAGTCAAAATAAAGATTTGAATATTTGAATTCAAATGGAAAAATGGTTAAATAGAATTTCAAAGAGAATATAAAGTGGAGGTGGAATATTAGAATTCAAAGAAAATATAAAGTTCGAAATAGAATTTGAATTCAAAGGAGTTAAAATAGAATTTAAATTCAAAGGATTTCAAATAGGAATTTGAACAAAGGAATTTAAAAAAGAAATCGAATAAAGGATTTCAAATGGAATTTGAATAAGGGATTTGAAATGGGTTTTGAATGAAGGATTTCAAATAGAATTTGAAGATAAGAAATTCAAATAGAATTTGAAGATAAGAAATTCAAATGGGATTTGAAGATAAGGAAATTCAAATAGAAATTGAATAGAAGGAAATTCAAATAGAAATTGAATAGAAGGAAATTAAAATATAGAGTTTGAATAATGAAATTCAATGGAATTTGAATATTGTAAGTATATAGGACTTGAATATTTGAAGTGAAATAGATCGGGAATATTATGTGAAATGGATTGGATACATATTAAAAATATATCAGAATGGAGTTGAATTTATTATAAACAAAGTTAAAACGTTTATATTTATAAATATAATTAAAACGAGCTCGTCGTAGCGCGGCAGTTCGTAAATTGGCGATTCGAACTTCAATCGAGTATACAGGACTCAAATTAAGTCGGAATTCTGTGAAACAAGAATCGTCGGGACCGGTTGAACAATAGTTTTCTAATGAAAGAGAAAAATCAGGATTTCGTCGTATAGATTTTGAGATAGGTCAAAATCAAATTTCAAAAAAAGTGCAGCGCCAGAAACCATTTAAAACCACAATGTTATATATATATATATATATATATATATATATATATATATATATATATATAAGTAAAAGGATTTTTAAAGTAAATAAAATCTGAATGGCCATGAGAAAAATATACACTTGAGTTATAAAATGAATGTGAACTCAAGTAAAGTAGATAAAATGATTTGGGAAACAATGATCATATTTCTGATTATTGAATAGAATTAACTAAGTAAAAGAGAAATTAGTTAATCAAAGTTGAATCGAAACTGGGTTTTTGGATAAGTGAAAGAGATTGAGAATTTATATTCGAAATCGAATATATAACTCGAGTTGAAAATATAATTAGATTAGTCTATAATTAAGTTGACGTATATTTGAACAAGTTATATTCAAATAAAAAAGGTGAAATAAGCAAAACGGTTAATTAGCAACCTGTTAATGGGAATTTGAATGATTGAAATTAAATATAACTTAATTAAGTTAAATGGATCGAAATGGATAAACTGAGTAAAATCAATGTGAATATGAATTGGGTGTGAATGAAGGAAAAACCAAAAGAGTGAATAAAGGAAATATATTTGTAAAACAAATACAAGGGAAGTTATGTGCAAACAAATAGAATATAAAAGGGAATATTTGTAAAATATTTACAAATAGATTCAATGGAAATATTTATTTATAGAAAATAAATAGAATGTTATAGATGAGATATTTATTTGTTAAATAAATAAAAATTAATCAAAGGAACATTTATAAGATGAATAGAAAATGGAAATCTGTTTTAACAGATAAATAGAAAAGATTAATTTATAAATAACAGTTTATAAATTAAATTAAATATTTATCATTCGATAAATGGATTATATAAGTCTGAACTTATATAGAGAAGGGATATTGGTTTTTAAACACCGATTGTTTTAAATAGAAGGGGTACACAACACTTGTATAAGTGAAGTAACGTTATTAAAAAGAACATTTATAAAGTGAAGAACCGTTACTAAAAGTAAATCTTTATAAATGAATAAATGTTATCCAATAGGAGATGTTCGAATAAGAAAAGTCGATTAGAGTTAGAAATAATCGATTAGAGTTAGAATAAATCGATTAGAGGAAGAATTAACCAGTTAGAGTTATTCTAATGGAATTAATCGAGTAAAGTTATCGAATATCACTTATTCGAAGTAGTTATCGAATATAGTGTATTCGAGAGAAGAGTAGTTATCGAATATAGTGTATTCGAGTGGAGAAATCGAATATTGTTCATCGAGTAGAGTTATCGAATATTATTTATTCGAAGAGCAGTTATCGAATATTGGTTATTCGAAGTTAGTTAGTCTAAAGGAGTTAGTTAGTTAATCCAAAGGAGTTAGTTAGTTAATCCAAAGGAGTTAGTCAAAGTTAATTTAAAGGAGTAAATCGAATATTGGTTATTCAGATAGAATTAAAGGAGTTATCGAATCGAAAGGAATTATCGAATTTGGTTATTCGGAAGGAATTATCAAATTTGGTTATTCGGAAGGAGTTATCGATTATTAGTTAATCGAAGTGAGTTATAGAATATTGGTTATTCGGAGGAGTTATCGAATTTAGTTATTCGATGGAGTTAATCGAAAAGAGTTAAATCCAATAGAGTTAATTGATAAGAGTAAATTTAATAGAGTAAATCGAATATGGATTATTCGAAGAAAGGTTTTCGAATCTAGTTATTCGAAAGAGAGATTATCGAATATAGTTATTCGAAGGGAGGAATTATCGAATAGGGATTTGTTCGAAAGAGAGTTACGTAAGGAAGTTTGAAACATTGAATATCAACATAAATAAGTTTTGAAAAGATAAATGGGTTTGTAGCACTTTTTCAACCTTAGCAATTTCGAGGACGAAATTATATTAAGTGGGGAAGAATGTAATGACCCGGAATCTTAGGGGTTAATTTTAAAATATTTAATATGGATTTAAATATTGAGTTAAGTAAATAAATCAATTTTTATAGGGAGTTATCGATTTAAAAATCAATTTCAATTTTTTTTATTGAATATATTAAATTATCAGAATAAGAAAATGGATTTAGTTGAATTCAAATTTTAATTTGAATTGAAAACAGTTCAAATAATTAATATGAAAATTTAACGGTAATAATATTTAATTATTATCAACGAGAATAAATAGTTTGAAATTTAAATTATATCAATTTAAATTAATATCTTCAACAGATGGTCGAGTCGGACTTCGTGACCTATCCCAGTGTGTCCGGAACAGGGGTATTAGCCTAAGATCAACAGTTGTTGGATTCAGAAAGGAGTTCGATATCGTGGGCATTTTAATTAAAAAGATACGGTTCAAAAACAAAGTAAAAACTAAAATCAAATGGCATTCCTTCTGCCAACAAACAAATAACGGTGGCCTTTCCTTCTTCCCCAAAATTCAAAAGGGCCAGAAATCACCACGTTCGCTTCCCTTCTATATAAAACCCGTCGGCCCTTCTAGTTTTCATTTGGCAAAATCAAAACCGCTACCTCGTTCTTATAAAAAAAAATCAAATCGCGAGCCTCCTCCACTGAAACTAAATCGATGATGATGGAGGGCAATGATTTGGGGGTGCGATTGGCTGCTTGTCGCGTTATTCGATGCAGCGACTTCTGGTGAATTGAGAGGCTCGATCTCAAGCAGTGGGTCGCGATGAAGTCACGGTTGTTTGTGGAGGGTTCAATCGAAGTTGCGTTGGTGCGAATTAGGGCATTGTTTCGCTACTAGTTGGGGGAGAGAAGGTTCGAAGTAGCGTTTCGTCAGCAGTTTTCTGGTGCTCGATTCCATGTTGGGGATGCTCGACTTGGAGTTGAACGAGGGGGTAGAAGCGATGGCCTCAAAGCCGTATGCTGCTGTTCGTTTTTTTTAGAGAGCAAAGTCTGATGGGGCGTTAAAATGTGGTGATAGGTAGTGTTGGGGATTGACTACAAGATGTTTGATGAATTGTCGAAGTAGAGGAAGTCAGTTTTGGGGCTGCCCGCAGTAAAGGAGGATCAACTATCGTTTAAGTGGTTCTGAAGTTGTTCTAGCAATGAGGTATAAGTTTTTATAGTTTTTTTAAATACTTAGAATAATTTATTTATTCATGTCATTAGTGAATTTGAATTAATAATCGGATAATCGTTAATTAAAAATAAATAAATCATCGTAGGTACGAAGTGAATTCAATTGAAACAAGCCGAGACGATATGGAATTTTAGAAGGATATTCGATGAAAGGAAATCATCGGTGAGTAAACCTCACTCACCATTTAATTAGAATTATTTCTAGTTGTTAAAAATAATTGCTATGCTTGTTTGAATATTGTTTGGTGGATTTAAATTATATATTAGTTATTTAGGACTATTATATATATATATATTGGGTTGATTGATTGGTTGGATTCCCGCAGTTTCATTAGCGGATGCCCGCGGTACCATAGCGGATGATTACCCTATACGCCCCACGCTATGATTAGTGGATGACCTTCTATACCGCGATATCCTGCCTCGAAGCAGGATGGGTATTATTTATGTGCTAACGTCTATGGATGCAGGGAAACAGGTTGGAGGAATCCAACTGGATTCCTCAAAAATATATTATCTGTTGTTGTTTGTTTGATTTCATATATATTCATATATGATGTGTTAAAAATCAAATGATTAAAAATTGGTTGATTTGATTGTTTAAATATCACTGGGGCTTGGGATATTGATTCATAAAAATATCAAAAAGGGTATTTGAAATTAAAAAGGGGAATTCTATTTTTATAAATAGAATTTGAATTTTAAATGAACTATAGAAAATATTAACTTGTTTTGAAGGTATATAAAACAAGTAATCAAATTTATAAACTTTGTTTATAAATGAAAGGATGGAATTTGAATCGAATTTATAAGGTTGTTTATAAATGGAAAGGTGGGATTTGAATTGAAGTTATAAGCGTTGTTTATAAATAATGCCGAGAGTTCAAATGGACTTTAACTATAGATTTGAAAATAGAATTTCAAATGGACTTTAACTATAGATTTGAATATAGAAATTCAAATGGACTTTAACTATAGATTTGAAAATAGAATTTCAAATGGACTTTAACTATAGATTTGAATATAGAAATTCAAATGGACTTTAAACTATAGATTTGAATATAGAAATTCAAATGGACTTTAAATGATTTGAATATAGGATTTAAATGGAATTTAAACAATAGAATTTGAATAGATTTGAATATAGAAATTCAAATGGACTTTAAACTATAGAATGTGAAAATAGGATTCAAATGAAGTTTAAATCAAAAGAATTCAAATAGAATTGAATTGGAATTTGAATATAGGAGTCGATAAGGAAACGAGAGTATGAGTATAATTAGAATTTGTTAATATGCAGTTAAAATATATTGGAACATGTCATGTTCAAATATGAAGGTGAAATAGACTGAAAAGTTAAGTAACAGATTTAATTAACAAATTGAGTTAAAACGATTGGTATAGTTAAAATAGATTGGACAGGTATAGACATACAGGAGGCAGGTATGGAATAAAGTATAGAAGTGAAATAAATAGAATGCCCGACAAAAAGGTACATATTTAATTTCCATATGAGATTTTATGCGCCGTATCGGCAAGCCGCTTGGCTTTTTCTTTTTCTTTTTGAGATAAGAAGGACCGGGAAAGCTATTTGAAATTTCCCGATGCTCCCGGTACAAAGGAGGTTATGGCGAATTTTTCCAGGAATTTAAGGAGATAGAATATTTTTAAGATAATTTGATAGTTAGAAATTAACATATCAAAATATATAGAAGTCGATTAGAAAACGAACTTAGAAATAGAATAGTAAAATAAAAAGGGAAGTATAAGAATAAAATCTCGTAGGTATAGAAAGAGAAAATGTATATGTGTTTAAAGGTGAATAATCAGTTGTATGGTATTGATTATTCGAGTAAGTAGTCTTGTCTGTTTTAACGTTAAATGTTATTCAGTCAAGGTCTGAGAGGTAATTATACCCCAACTTGGTTGATTTCATGATATACCGATAAGTAGCAAGATTCAGGCTCGAAGATCAATGTGGAATAAGAATTAGTTAATTACTGTATTTGGGTTGTCGTAATGATGTTTTACACAACATCTGTTTTAACCCAAATATGTGCAAAGCTTGGAAATAGAAAAATGAATATTTCCAAGTTTAGAAAATAAAGGAAGGCGATATATGGAAATGTTTTCCAAAGAACGTATAAGGCCAATATGGTTATTGAAAATATTTGGTTAACAAATATTGATAAGAAATAGAGAAGAGATTTAATTAATGGAATATTAATTAAAGTTTCAGTGATTGTTGGATGTTTGGATGAACACTTGTTTTATTCGTTAGTTAAATCATCGACTATCGAAACACTTGTTTTTATTCGATAGTTAAATCACAGACTATCGAAGTTTTGACCATCGTTGTCAATATGGAGAGACCAGTTGGATTACTATCCGAAGAACCACTCCGTATCGGCAGTAGCGTGCGAATCAGATTATATAAAGATAATCGAAGACGGAGTAGAGTACAAGGACTTTTTCTATTAATAGAAATAGTACCTTCGGTTCATCCTGTTCCTGGGTGACGTGTATGGATGAATGTCTGACAGAGTATTTCCAGAAAGGTCACGTACATTGATTTCTTCAACAGTACCAAGAGTGGAAGCGGAGAAGGAAACTTCTTTTAGCTAACACGTAATGTACTGTTGAGGACGTCAATCAGTGATTTGATGGATTTGACGATGTGGCATTCGAAGTGAATCTGGTGTGATGATAAAGCGTAGCTTCTAGCCTCATCAACCAGTAAATGACAGAAATCGGGCAGGCAACATGGCTATGTAGGTCGCACCTATTAGGGTGTATAATCACCTGATCTAGAGTTTCATTTACTTCTAAAAATCTATTGTCGATGCTGACCCATTCGGGAAACGGTTGCTGATCCCAATCGTTGGTGATATACATTCGATACACTCAAGCGAAATGAGTGGTCGGTCATGTGTGGCTGAGTTGCAAGATGTTCTTGTTGAACTCGGTGTATTCTCCTCTAGAGATATACCAGCGGAAGGTGATTCCATACCTTGTCATAGTTGGAAATCCATTACCCAATACGTGCTTGCGGTTTTGATTTTATATATATGTGGAACGTGAGATGCAAACGTTCCACTAGATTGTTATTTACTTGATTTAGACATTATTATAATATCAAAAGAATTTTGATATAAAGATAAGTCAAGTGTTTGGATTTTCATAAGGGAAAAACCCGTTCCGTGTTATACGGCGTGGTCTTATGAGATATCATTTAGTTTTTTTCTGAAACTGTTTTCAAAACTGTTTACTCATACCAGTCCCATGACTGACCCGGAGTTTACTTTGTTGTTTTCCCTAAACTCTTGGGTGCCTAAATTTGTACGGGTAGTCAAGTAGTTTCAGGATTTTACAGATCTATCTAAAGGAGCTTGGAGCAGGAGGCTTCAGCATTATCTAGTTATAGTGTTGTTCCGCTATGTTGTAAGTGTTGTACTCTGATAAGTGTATGTTATACAGTTAACATTTTGTATTTCAAAGATATGATATATTATATTTTGTTCCGCTGCGATGTGAGATTCTGTGTTGTTGTTTCTGTTCTGCTTCTATCTTTTTCTTCTAAAAAAAAAATGTTCCGTATTTTCGTGATATTTGGGTTGGACGTATGATGTATATAGTCAACTCTGATGTTGCGGAAATCTGGGTCTTTACAATATTCGATAAAATAATGAATTAGAAATAGTGTGGCAGATTGAAAATTTGAATTCAAACTTTACCTGACTTTGCCGGGTGGAAAATACAAAGGATTTTAGTGAAACCAAAAATATTTAAATCTGTTTATGAATACCTTTCTAACGAATCTGAAAAATCGAAGTTTCATAGCGGAAATCAAAAGTTATGGCCAAATGAATTTTCAGAAAGGTCGCTATATAGAATATATAGCCCTTGAAAATAGACATTTTGCAAACGACCTCGGAATTCGACGAAACCACTTTTGTTGGGTCTGGGATGTCAAATTATTGCTCGGTTTCAAATTTCATAATTTTTGAAGCTAGTATGTGAGCATGGCAAAAGAAAATGTGTTTGGTCAATTTCTGTTAAATTGGATCGACCAGAAAAGGGCCATTTTTCAAATGATCTCAGAATTGGACGAAACTAGTTTTATTGTGACCGTAGCATCAAAACATAGCTAGATTTATTTTTCTGGAATTTTTCGAATCAGTTTGTGGCCCTGGCAAATTGAAATGTGCGTTCAAAGTTAAAATTAAATGTTTTATACTTTAATTTGAAAAATAACAGACTGTAACAGTCGAATTAGCCAACGAAACATATCCCATTATGTCCGGGACGGGGGTATTTAGCTAGGGACGAAAGTCGTTGTGTTTGAATTGGTGTCCGTGTGGGGAAACACTATTTAAAAATTTATTAAAACTATGGGCCAATTAGAATTTTCCTTTCATTATTTTTTAAAAAAATAAAAAATCAGAAAACCCTCGTTTTCTCTCCCGATCGATGATCGACGTCGTTTGCCCCTTCCCACCCAAATCGCTGCCGCCACAGGCGATTTCAGCCTGCGCCACCACCACCACTCGACGTGCCTCCCTCTCCTCTTCCAATCCGACCCAAGCACCACCCCTATCGCCGCCTCCATCGCCAGTTCCGTCGACCCGAATATTGACGCTTCCCACCGCCGCCACGTGTGCCACCGACCACCGAACCACCTCAAACCACCCCGCGCCGACTCCCCTCTCCTCCCTCTTCCACGTCATCACCTCCGATCATCCTATCGTGCCTCGGTTTTCGCGAAAACTGAAAACCTAGATTTGAACCATCGTGAAAGGTGAGTCCTTTTTAATGTTTGAACTTTGAAAAATCATATCTTTTTAGTGTGTTGATGAAATTCGATGAAATAGGAAACATCGGGACAGCAAGGAAGCTCTCTACCACATTGAAGAGACCACGGATTTTTCTGAGTCATCTACGATTTTTAGCACTCCAAAGACCAATGTGAGAAATCTAAATTTAAATGAAATTGATTAGAAAATGTCATGTATAAATTATATAAACGAAATATAATTTATATGCGTGTTGTATACCACATAAACATGCGTAGTATAAGTTGTATGAGCGAAGTATGAATTATACATGCATTGTTTAAATGATATGTGTGTTGAAATGCAAGTGAAATATAGTGAATACATATATATATATATATATATATATATATATATATATATATATATATACTCCCCTCATCCACAAACCATGGACGATATTTATTGTTGTGAATTGGTGTGAAATATTGGGTGAAATATTCAAATGGTTGAATAATTGTTTGTGGTTGATATTGTTTGGTTGTGGTTGAAAAATACCCATTGGTGATTGAAATGAATTGGAAATAATTGTGGAAATGAAATAAAACATGCCGCCTGCATGTGAATTAGATGCACGAATCCCCATTGTCAAAAACTGCAAGGTTTTAAGGTAGAGCGAGGAGCCGTACTAGGGACGGTGTCGGTTTTAACTACCCTGCCGTTATGCTGCCGAAATTTTGAATAATATTTATGTGTTAGAATTATTTTCATATGTTGAAATTACCTTCATGTGTTGAAATTAAAATCATGTGTTGAAACTATCCATGTGTGGAAATGCTCATGTGTTGAGAAGTGATGTGTGAAATTGAAGTTCATGTGTTGAATAAATATTTAGATGATGAAAATACCATTTTTATCATATATGTGATTTGCTAAAGATATACTAGTGTTGAAATAAATATTTGTGAAGCGAATATTATTTTTAACAGGTAAAGGAACTAAATAAAATAGTCATGTGTTGAAATATATTTTAGTTCGCCAAAAATATCATTTTTATTGAAATGTGAAGTGTTAAAAATAACCACTTGTTCAAATAAATATGCATGAGTTGAAATATTCATTAATTAGCTAATGATGTGATTTTTGCTTATGTATGCAACATTAGAATGAATGGTGACTTTAAACCAAAGTGAACCGAAAATGAAATTGAATAGAAAATGATAAGTGATGAAAATTGCATATATGTGCATGCATATTTATTGAACAGGTTATAGCAAAGAGGCTAGAGAAGAGGAATAAAATTATGTGCCCGACAAATAGGTACATGTTTACTGTTTTGTTTGGGTGATGATTTTATGAGCCTATTGGCTAGCCGCTTGGCTTTTTCTTTTTCTTTTTGTGTTGAGACGCCCGTGTGGCTATTTGGGAATTTTCCCAGCCGCTCCCGTACAAAGGAGGTTATGGCGAAATTTTCCAAAATTTAATGGCGTTAGTGAAATATTTGAAGTGAAAACGATATTGAAATCGTTGAATGAACTATATTTATATTAATATATAAATATAATTAAATTAAAATGAATTGTGGTCGTGCAGTTCGTATTTGGAAACCGTGATTTCAAATGACTAGTGCGGGAAATCCGACCGTTGAATTTTCCCGAAGCCGCAACCGTTGGGTTCGCCTTGGAAATATCTTTCCAATGGCACCAACTTTGTGAAGATCCGACGGTTGGATTGTCTGTAATGTTTAATTCAAATCTAAAGAAAAACAGCGCCAGAATCGATTATATTTATATATAAATATAAATATAATTAAATTAAATCGAATAACGACGCTGTAGTTCGTATTTTGTAATCGTGATTTCAAATGACTAGTGTGGGAGATCCGACCGTCGGATTTTCCCAAAACTGGACTCGTTGGATTCGTTTTGAAATGATCTTTCTAATGATATAAAATTTGTGATGACCCAACGGTTATATTTTCAGATATGTGTAAAACAAATTTAGTGAAAAACAGTTCCAGTGCTTCGGCACGACCTGAAATGTCGTTTAATAGAATATGGCCGTTTTTAAATAAATAAAAATGGCGATATATTGTTGAAAAATATTATTGACGATATAGAATGGAAATAAACCGATTTTTCTTGGTTTGCTTGAGATGTGATGGTTGAATATATCTAATATGAAAGCTATACTAATGAACTGAAATGTGAATGTTGAGTGATTTAACCATGTGATGAATTGATTTGCAAATCTAAATATACGTGGATTATTTGAAAAGGCCGAGTTTATACTCATTTCAAATAATCGATCGACGATGTGAAGTCGAAGAGTTGAAGACGGTTGAAGACCAACGATCTTCACATTGGATGGATGAGCGCTACTGATGATCGTGATTGGAGTAGCTACCTTGAAGGAGCTGAGGTAGTAGCCGTCTGGACATATTGTTGATTGTGCGGATATGCGGGGAATTGGTGCCTCCGGCTTCGTTCAAACCCAGAACGAACTTGTAAATGGACTATGTGTCTAAATGTAACACCCCGTATTTTTAATGTAATTAAAAATGTATATATATCCACATATAAGATTAATATGGTGATGTATAATGAAAATTAATTAATATATGAAAGAAAGAAAGGATTGGTTGCATGCGATGTAAATATGTTGCATGCACTGAGTTGCAAACATAATGCATTAACATTAAAAAGAAAAAGATTCATGCATTGGTTTAATTTAAGTATTGTAACTAACATGAAAAAGAGAAGTAAGGAAAGAACAATAATTATTATTGTTCTGAGACTTATTAACAAAAGACTTTGTAGCTCAGTTGGTTAAGGCATTGGATTTGTAACACGGAGGTCGGGGGTTCGAACCCCCGCGGCAGCATAATTTTTATCTCTGTTATAAAGAGGGCCAACTGAAAATGCAAATATATGTACATATACAAATTCAAAATTTGAAAGGATAAGAACGTACATATAAGGAAATAAAGAAAATATATGTATATACATGAGAATATATATATATATATATATATATATATATATATATATGCAGAAATATATGTATATGAAAGATAAAATTTAAGATAAGGCTATAGTAAATGAAATATGGCAAGAATTAAATAACGGTGCAACATTGTTTGAATTTCGAAAATAAAATGAAGGTTGTGCGTATATATATATATATATATATATATATATATATATATATATATATATATATATATATATATATATATATATATATATATATACGCGCAAAATGGTCGTTAAAGGAATTGTATACATATAAGAATATTTCATATGAATAAAACAGTTAAACAAATTCCAAAAATTCAAACACTCAAAATTCAAATTTCTGCGCCAAAACAGCTTGTGGGACCCAGTGCTGACTTAGCACTGCATGTACGATAAGATTTGGCTAGATTCATCTGCGAACCTGGACTATTTTCTTAACTAGGTTCAATGCTGACTCAGCGCTGCGTGTACGATAAGGTCTTGAGCAAGTATATAAACAGCCCTAGTCTCCTCCTCTATTCACAATTCCTCTCTACCCTTATGCTGCAAAGATTCTGAGTGAACATGGCTTCTTCTCCTCCTCTAAAATATATAAATAAATAAATAATGTATATAAAATAAAACAAGACAAGGAGATGCTGCTCAAAAGACTTTCAAGAAGAAGAGATTCAAGCTAGGATTCAAAAGGTGGTTCAAACGACTTCAACGAATGATTTTCTACGAATCATAGCAACGCCATCTTTCTTTTCTAATCTAAATCTCTGTAAGTCAGTTATTTCTAGATTTGAACGTTTTTCTTTGTTCATGACATGAAATTAAAGGGATAAAAGAATATGCCAATTCTCTTTCTTTCTATTCGAATATGTGCCTATCTCTTTGGACCTAATTAAGAACTGTCATGATTCAAAGACAAATAAGACCGTGACTATAAAACTATGGACATAAAAACCATATGCCTATGACTATGAACATTTCCCTGTGACTATGGACATTGCCTATGACTATGGACACTGCCTATGACTATGAACATTGCCTATGATTGTGACTATGACTATGAGGATTACTTCCTTGACAAAACCTATGCCTTTGATTAACATAAACTATTGCCTATGACATAACAAGGACATTTGTGATTAAACCTCCATGATTCATGACTAGGAAAGTGTTGCTTAAGTTCTGTGATTTTGAGATTGGGGCTAAACCCGATTATTTATTCTGCTTGTCCTTGGTTTTCTTTGGTTTTAGACTATGGGAATTTACCTACTAAGTTAGGTCTACCCATGTTCTTGAACCTACTCTGTCTATTCTAGGTTTTAGACCTTGGGAATTTACCTATTAAGTTAGGTCTACCCATGTTCTTGAACCTACGTCGTTGTTCAAAACCATTTTTTTGCCAGTTGTTATATCTATCCTTTTCCTAGCAATCTTTGGTTCATTCCCTATTTGCTACGAATCTAGATTTATCTATAATCTAGATTGAAACACGATTTTACGAACGGTGGGAATGCGATTTGGGGCAAAATATGAAATTTACTAAAACGTAGTTTAACTTGGAAATTGGCATAAATTGGGAGCATGTATTATGGCATGTTCGTAGAAATGCAAATTGGATAAATTTGACATGAATTATAAGATGTGTAATTTGAATCTTGTATTGACGTGTAAATCTAGCATTTACATGAATAGTGAACTAGAGTAATAAGTCTAGTTTGACGTGAATCAGAATGTAAATCAGAATTGGATTAGCTAATTTGGCTCGATAAGTATATTGGCATAAACTTGAAATTGGCCATATTTAGGGGGTAATTGTCAGGATTAGCAGAATCATGGTTAGTGAAACTTCATTCGGTATGGTTTACATACCAAAAAGCATAAACATGACATAGAGGGGAAAATGGGCCGTAAGAATAAATGTTGACAATTTACATTAAAAGAGAAATTGGGAAATAAGTAAACTAGGATTAATTTACTTATAGAATTTGCCCTAAATGAGGAAATATTGATCTAGACAAATTAAAGATTTATTAACGACATCTCTTTTAATGAAACACCAGAAAGTTCTAGGGTGACAGAGAGGATAGTGTCTAGGCTTGAGTTTGGAAAATACAAGTTTCCTGCTCTCCCTGGCTATCCCTAACTGATCCGACGGACGGGTTGGTTACTTTCAAAACCTGATTTGAAAATTAATCAAAACCCTTTGAAATAGAAAACACGAATAGGCCTAACCCGACGTTAGACTGAGTTGCGATGTAAACCTGCCCGGAACCAACCGGCACATCCAGTAATCGCAACAATATCTGTCTAATTTGAGTGGTCATTATAACACCCCGTATTTTGGGTTAATACTAAAATTCACTAATTACAGAATAAATAATCTCAGATGGGGGAATTAGGGGAAACGGGCTGCGTTATTGCGTTCGTTTCGGAAAAATACGCGAAATAGAGTCCGAGTTTTCGAAAATCGGAGTCCGTATGGCCCAGTTATGGCCCGATGAAGTTTGCGGAAAATTCAAAACTTAAAACAGAATTAAGAATTTAAAATTCAGATTTTAAATTGGACAGTGGGGGGCCAGGCGGGAAAAATTCCCGCCCTAGCCATGTCGACAGCGCTGTCGACAGGGCTGTCGACAGGGGTGTCGACTGCCCTGTCGACTTGCCTGTCGACAGGGGTGCGACGCCCAGTAAAACTGGGTGCACCAGTTTGGGTCCTTGTGCTGGCCTAGTGGGCTGGTTCTAGAGATTTCCTAAATCTAAGGGTCCTAATCTAACCTAGGGTTAATCTAAGGGCCTAAAACACTCACCTAATCCTATAAATAAGACCCTAACCCTACCCTAATTCATTCATAATTAAATCTTGTAACTAAACTATGGCAAAATGAAACTTGGTCATGGCCTCCACAAATCAAATGAAGAGAGTTGCAAGCTAATCAACCCCTAATCACCTTCTTCTTCATATTTGGCAACTAGTTTTACTTCATTGATTTGCTAATCTTGGTTTTGGTGAGTTTCTATGGCTTTAATAATCAATTGTTAAATTGATTATGGTAGGATGTGATAAGACATGGCTATGTTTGTGGATAAATGTGTGTATGCAAGTTTGTATGATATGTGATTTGCAAGTTTTATGTTAAATGCAAGTTTAATGCCATGTTTTATGATGCAAAACACTATGTTGAACATTTATGCATATGTGACATGTTATGCAAACTATATGTGAGAAAATATGCAAGATTATATGTAACATGATATGCAAGTTATGCATGTGATTTTATGCATGCTAAGTAGTTGGTGTTATGCATTTGGTGTTATGCATGCTAAGTAGTTGATATTATGCATGCTAAGTATTTGATTATATGCATACTAAGTATTGGGTTTTATGCATGCTAAGTGTTTGGGTTTATGCAAGTTAAGTGGTATGTTTATGCATAATAAGAAATTGGTTCTATGCATGCTAAGTAGGTGGTTTTATGCATGCTAAGTGTTTGGTATTATGCATAAATCATGACATGCAAGTTTACCCTCTTAAATGTGATGCATACATATGTAAGATAACATCTTTATATGCTATGCATGTTTACCCTCTTTTAAGATGCAAGTCATATATGCAAGTTCAACATGTTAAGCAAGTTATGTGTATGCTTATATGCAAGATCAACATGTTATGCAAGTATGTGTATGATGTTATGTAAGTTATGTGCATGTTGTTGTGCAAGTTCATATGCAAGTTAGGTGTATGAGATTATGCAAGTTATATGCATGATGTTATGTAAGTTATGTGTATGTTGATATGCAAGTTATGTTTATGATATCATGCAAGTTATGTGTATGATGTTATGCAAGTTAACATGTAACATGTTGTGCAAGTTCACACCTTTAAGACACATGCAAGTTCATCTTTGTATAACCTATGAACACTTATGCAAGTTGTCTTTAGAGATGACATATGTATGTTCATGCAAGTTGGGTTATTTAGCAATGCTAGTTGGGTTAATATTATGATGTAAGTAGACACCTTTTAACCCATGTTAATGCTATTGTGTGCTAAGTGAAACCCATGTTATGTGTGAGAGAATCTTCTCTTGGAAATGTGTCGTGTTAGCATAAGTGCGTGGGGAAACGATGGGGTTAATAGACATGTAAATGAATGGTGTGAAATGGTTATGATTAAGCATACCATAAAATGATTAAGCATAAGTGGGAATTTACCTATTGTGTTAGGTCTACCCCATGGGAATTTACCTATTGAGTTAGGTCTACCCATGTTATGAAAACTTGATATTAATTAGGGATAATTAATATGGGGGTGATTAATTAGGTGTAATTAATCAACTAAGACACGAGGTTGGACCCTTTTGTAGCGGAAGTCTGCCCGGAACCGACCGGCCATCCAGCGGCTACAAATGATTGGCCCAATGTGAGAGGTCTTAGTCATAAATTAAATACATGATTAAAGTAAATACACGAGGTTAGGCCCTTTTGATGACAGAAGTCTGCCCGGAACCAACCGGCATATCCAGCAGTCATAAAAGATGGTCTAATGTGAGAGGTCTTTATGAGGTCATGATCTTAATTAATGAATTAAGAAACACTTAACCATATTAGCATGTAGTGGGACATGAGGGGTTAAGTGGGTGCCTTGGGGTGGCATGATGAGACTAGTGGGTTGCCTTGGGTGGCAATAGAAAAATACGATTAGAATACTTAACCAAGGTGGAACATGTAATTAAACATGATAAAAGGGTTAAGTAAGTGCCATGGGTGGCATGTGAGAATACGATTAGAATACTTAACCAAGGTGGAACATGTAATTAAACATGATTAAGGGGTTAAGTAAGTGCCATGGGTGGCATGTGGAAATCTAGTGGGTGCCCTAAGTGGCAATTGAAATATGATTAAAGGACTTAACCAAGATTTATAACATGTAAGGGGACATGGTTAAAGGGTTAAGTGGGATGCACTAGATTAAACGACAAGCTTAAGTAGTAGCTTGTGGGGGCCCATTTCAACCAATATCCCAAACGTATCTTTGTAGGCTCGACTCAAGTCGAGTGACGGGACACGCATATTGGGCTTGACTATAAGACGCCAAAACGGGTTAGCGGTGGCAACGCGGGACCAACGGGTTTCATATGCGTGTGTGGGCCCGGGCTGGTTGGTAAGTCGTTGTTGCATCGTGTAGATATAAAGCCGTGCACCGTGATATTATCTGGTAGCCACTTTAGGGGAATGATACACCCCAATCGTGGGACCAGCACGGGTATCTACGGTAGGGAGCCGATCGATGGGTAGTAGTAGGTACACCTAGTAAAGATAGGGGCAGACGGCACCTGTGTAGGGGTACACGAAACTACTGGGTAAGATTACTAGGAACACCTAGTGGATGTAGGGGCAGACGGCACCTACGTGGTCAGTTATACACCTAATGGATGTAGGGGCAGACGGCACCTACGAGGTCAGCTAGAAGTACCAGAAACTACTAGTTATATTTTCTAAGACTTTAGATGGGATCAACCTTTAAGTAGGAATTACTCTTGGTGGGTAGAACTGGTGTGGTGCAGTGTAGGAATTACCCTTGGGTGAATAAGTCTGGGGTGGTGTAAGAATTATCCTTGGGTGGATAAATGCGTCTTTTCGGTTATCGTAGTACATCCGGTGTTTAGTTTGCTACTTAGTGTAGTCATTATCCCCAGAGGTACCGTACCTTATTTATGTCATACCCTAATTACTTTAATGGTTGTATTGTTAGGGTTATAGGACTCACTCAGACTTATGTCTGACCCCGTTGTTTTTATCTTTTTCCCAACCCTCAGGTTATCAGAGTGGGCCTAGCACTAGTTGGCTTGGATCAGACCGCTATATCTATCTTTTGGGCTTGGATCGTAGAAGTAAAGCTCGGTTTATCTTTTCTATTATGGCTATTGTCTATGTAGTGGGATTATGTACTTCTATTTTATCAGGATGGATATTATGTACTTGACTCTTGTTATGGTTTTGTGATGTAACCAAACATGTTTTACTTTCCGCTGAAAATTGAAAGGATGTTTTAAATTTTCAAGTATTACTTATATCTGTCTTGTTGTAATTTTTCTGTTCTATACTCACTGAAAATGCTCCACCAAAACTAAGGCATTCCCTTAGTGAGTGACCTTAGCGGGTGTGGGGTGTTACAGTCATGGCTTTAATTTATTTAGTTAAAGCTAGGACAAGAATGCTATGGTTAAGTTAACTAAGACACTTAACCAACTCAACATGATAACAAGACTGGTAGGTGGGGTTAGGTTCATACAGTTAAGCTAGAATGGGAGGGTTAAGTCCATAGGAACACTTAACCAACTTAACACAGTTAAGGTAGAATGGGAGGGCTAAGTCCATAGGGACACTTAACCAAACTTAGCATCGTAACAAGACAAGATTTGTAGGGGATAAGTAACTAAGAAAACACTTATCCAAATTAACATGTTAACTAGACTAGAAGGTGGGGTTAAGTAAAGTTAATACACTTATCCAAATTAACATGTTTACTGGACTAGAGGTTGGGGTTAAGTAAGATTTAATACACTTAGCCAATTTGATATGTTAGCTGGGCTAGACCGTAGGGTTAAGTAAACTTGAACACTTAACCATCAAATTTTGATAAAGGAATAGGGTTAAGTCTAAAACATGAAGGGATAATACTTAACCGTTAATAACAGGTTAGTTGAAACAGACGGGCAAGGTTAAGTTAAAAAGGAACACTGAATCAATACAGGGTGAATGGTTAAGGTTAAGTAATAAGAAATACTTAACCAATATAACTTGGTTTGTGGTAGGTTAAGTCAACATGAATTACTGATAACACTTAACCAGTATAACAGGATGAATGAAGAGGGTTAAGTTGGCTTGAATTGACTAATGACACTTAACCAATCCAAATTGACAGGAAAGGGAACTAAGTAGTAATTCTTAGTATAACACGGGAAGGAGCGAATGTCCGTATGAATAGAGAGAAGGCTCCAACGAATTGGGTTACGAAGCCCAAGGCTTCGAGGGGACGTGAGGGTACTCTTGGTATCCCTCTGTGAGGCTGCAGATGATCCGCCTGGGCCCATAGAGGTTAAGGTCTGCGTAGAAGAACCAGGGGTATGCCTTGGTTGCAATACACGGCAAGCTAAAGACTAGGATGGACCGATGTGATTCGGCGAGCAAACCGTAGCCCTGTGATAGCAACTCGTTGTCTACCATCCATCTTGAGTCAATCGAGATACGTGAAGCAGAAAGGCGGAGAACTCCAAAAGACCATATACTTGCTATCAAGTTATGGTTGCGGATGGCCATAGGATAGTGGGGCACCGGGGGCCGGCGTATAGTTCTCATTTTACAAGGTGTGCCTTTCATTAGTTGAGGGAGGGTTCAAGTGGGACCATAGCCACTGGAATAAAAACAGACCTTAGCATCTGCATCGACAGATATCTGAAAGCTCCCGACCGAGTTCTGTATTCCTTGATTTGCCCTGTCACAGGACTCGGACCGCACATTACAGGACATGTGCATCTAGACAAGCGATAACGATTCGCGATACATGCGTGGGGAAGTATATGAACATACACCACTCTAGGTGGTGTGTTCTAGACATGGGGGCATCGTTCGAAAGGTAGCGTAATCCCTAGTTGGACTAGGTGGCATAAACCCTGAACTCGAGAAGCTTTCAGCAGATAGCGCAAAACTCTAGTTAAACCTAGAATGTACTTGATAGAAAACCCTAGATTTGATCTAGGCAATAAATAATGAATGTATGCCGGAAGGCAATAGAAAATACAGGAATTGGGATCACGTTATCGTTACTAGATAGGACACTAGATAGGCGGTGCAGAGATATAGAAACTAGTATAACAAGGAAATAGCGAAGCGGCGAAAGTATTAGAGCATATCCAGTTTATCTTAGCACATCTTGTGACTACCTTGTCTAATCTTGTTGACCCTATCGTCATGGTGTAATCTTGTGTTCAGTAAATTCATGTCGTTTTGTTTTCCGTGTTCACATGCTAGAAGTTACTGAACTTACTCAGGCTTTATGTCTGACTCTGTTTTTCTTTCGTCTTCTTTTCTTCCGTTCCCCCCCCCCCCCCACGTAGTAGAGGAGGGAGTAGTATAGCTCAGGTCAAGTTGGACTGTCACTCTTTCCCAGCTTGAAGATTTGTCGAAGTTTGCTTGGATTCTCTTATCAGATGCTATGGCTGGCTCTTGCTAAAATTTGGGGAAATATAAATGTTGTTTGATGCTTCTTTATTTTGTAAGACAGATGACACTCTGATATTGTAAAGAAATCTTTGTACAAACTATTTTATCAATAGAGCAAAGTTTTATTTTCCGCTGTTTAATTTCTGTCTGTCTTGTAATTTATCTGCATCTTTTACCCTAAATGCTCCACAGAACTTAGTGCATTCCCTTTATGAGTGACACTAACGGATGTGGGGTGTTACACTAACATTGGATTTTGTTCTATGCTGATTGATCTCTGTTAAATATATATCTGTTTGGCGGCGGAGAATTTATTCTCTTGCTTAACGCCTTTCTCTGAGACGTACGAGCTCAGAGGTTATATATAGATAGAAATCAGTCGCATGGAGTGGATTGCCTGTGTGGCACGCCTAAGTGGCATGTGATCAAGGCTTCTGTTGCAAAGCAAGGACTTGTGGTTGATGATCGAAGCATGGTCTGTGTGATGTAGCTTTGTGTAAAGTGTGGATTCGCGAGCCTCACACCTCGGTATGAGTCAAAAAACGAGAGAAGGACCGCTGGTAGAGCACGACGTTTCTTTCTAGCTAGGGTGGTGTCAGTGACCTAACAGCCCTGACATTTATATATACTTCTCACCTGTGTGGTTGTTGGAATGCGAGGCGCCTCGATATAGGTCTGTAAGGATTGGGAAACGTGTGTTCAGGAATTGCCAATCCTCAAAAGTAAGAGAGGACCGGCCCAACCGATTCCAGGGACCGCTGTGTGCGATCCTAGGACATTTGCTAGAGTGTCTCGAATGGAGAGGAGCTTGCCCCTTGCTTCGACTCATGATGGAATCCAATTTCCAATACGAAATTGCGGATGTGATTGTATTACTAGTATGGTGACATAGTAGATGGTAGCTATGCCGCCTAGGATTGATATTTATGATTGAATTTGCTTTTGAAACATATATGCACTAGTAATAATATCAAACACTTTCGTTTTCTACGTATGAATTATTTTTGGCCATTATAAGGTAAAACTCTATCCTCTGGCTTGCTTTGCATTGTTTGATGGGACCTGAGTCTTATAATGGCTTCATTTTGATAAAAAGCATTGCGATGATTTAACCGTGTACTTTATTTTATGCACTAGCACTCATTGGAGTAAACCCGTTCCGCGAAAGTGGCGTGGTCCTTTGATTTGCCTTATTATTGTTGTTAATAAGTTAAGTAGATTTCTCATACCAGTCCCATGACTGACTCGTAGTTTGTTTCACCTTGCAAACTCAGGTGCCCTCATTTTCACACGGGCAGCCTAGTTACAGGTATTTGGTGCGCTTTTGGCTATGGCGAGGCTTGACTACATTGAGAAGACTTTGACTCTTTCCACCATTATTGTATCTATATTATGATTCCGCCTCTGGCGATGTAGACTGATATTTATTTTGTGTACTCTTTATGTATGATTCCGCCTCTGGCGATGGTGACTGATTATGTATTATTATGCACTAAGTAGTATCCTACACTGTGCTCTCTGATGTGGTGATATTTATATATGATTCCGCTGTCATATTTTGTAAATTATTCTATTTCTTGTTTATGCTATTATCTGTGATATGCTAATGATGATTAATGTGTTATTTTCCAATGATTATCCTTAACACCATGGTATGGGGTTTTGGGATCGTCACAATATTAGTCGGTTCACATAAAATTTTTGCCTATCGACAAAACAACTCCGATTAGCTTCAAACTGGCAATGTAGCAATAAATAGCTGTACGCATTCCAATAAAATTTGTTTCTTCGAAAACGGAAGTTGTTTGGAAAACCGCTCTTTCTAACGCTTATAAATATCGATACAATAGAAAACAATTAAATTAGATAATAATAAATTATTATCATCGTATATATATCTAAATAAAATTAAAATAATTCCGAATATAAACTAATATGGGATTATAACTCCATATTAACATTTTTGAGTTAAACGGTATTAAACTTCTGTTCAAATTCCTATTTAAATGTTATCGTTTATAAATGAAATCCATAACGACTATTTTTAAAATTTGATTTTGGCATAACTTACAAAATATAAATTGAAATCTCGATTTTTTCTTTCATTAGAAAATTATGATCACAACGATCCTAACATTTCTTGTTTCACATAATTCCGACTTAAAACGGATTCTGTATAGTCAATTGAAGTTCAAACCCAATATTACGGACTATCATGCAGTTTCGAGTTCGTTTTAGAATTAATATATTAAACGTTCGTTCGTTGTTTAATTAATGAATTCAATATCAAAATCCATTATTGTTCTGAATATAATATTTAAAAAAAGTTTAAATATTCGAAATCAATGATCAAAAAGTCCGGGTTGTTACATGGGACATGCTTACTGGGGTTGATTGTAAGAGGTCAATAAAGAGTTAGCGATGGCAGTGCAAGTCCAACGGAATCATGTGCGTGCGTGGGTCCGGGCTGGTAGGTAAGGCGCTGTTGTATCATGTAGGTATAAACCGTGCATTTTAGTAGCATCGGGTTGCCACTTTAGGGAGTGATACACCCTATTTGGGACCAGCAAAAGTATCTACGATTTAGGGAGCCGATCGAACAAGGAGGGTAGTGGGTACAACTAGTGGAGATAGAAGCAGGAGGCACCTATGACAGCAGCTAGGAGTACACGAAACTACCATCATCATCATTATTATGTTTAGCAGGAGGGATCAACTTTCGATACGGAACTAGCATTGGTGCGGTGTAGGAATTATCTTATAGTGATTAGAAGCACAATCAACGTTATATCTTGTTCATCTTGTTTACCTTGTAAAATCTGCTTATGTTACAGTCACCTTGTAACACCCTATAAATTTAAATATTAAAGTTAACAAATTAAATAATACTTAATTTTAAATATAAGAATCAAGGGAAACAAGTTACGCCATTGCGTTCGTCTCGTAATTCTGGTTGAGATAGAGTCCGAGTTTGCGTAAATTGAACTTCGTATGAAGAAGTTATGGCTATTGGAAGTTTCCAGAAAATTCAAATTTAAATTCAAAAACGAATTCAGACTCAGAACTGGGCAAGGAAGGAAATTTGCCACCCAAGGCCAGTTCGACCTGGGGGTCGACCTTAGTGTCTACCTCCCCCTATACAGGTCGACCTTAGTGTCGACCTGGGGGTTGACCTGCCCCCTCAGGGCAGATCTAAGAGATGACGATTTTGTGACTCAGTGCTGAGTCGTTAGGGCTGAGGTGTCACCCTATCTTGGCTGGATGGTTTTGATTGATTCTAGGTTGATCGGATGGCCTAAATTAATCCTAAATTCTATATAAACAGATGTAGACTCAAAACCTAAAACCAAATAAAAAATTAGAACCATGGCCGCCATGCTATCACCTTACAACCTAGAGTAGGCACCACCAACTAAAGGGAAAGTGAAGCTAATCAACTCAATTCAACTCAAAATTATAACAACAACAACGAATTCTACTTCAAAGGCGAGCTTAATCAATTTCAGAACTCAAATTCCAGAACTCAAGGCCTTCTTTGAGTTGTGAGTTCAATTTCTTTAATAAGATAATTAATAAGATAATTGGGTTGAGTTATAAATTGGGTTATATGGCTATGTTTGTGCGACATTGGAAAAATGTGATAGTTTATGAGTATATGCTAGTTGTTCATAATGATAATCTTGTTGTGGATTCCTTTTCATATGCCAAATCACCTATGTTCAACTTGATTCACGTTTGATATCATTTTATATGCAAGTTTTGGTGTAGATTATATGCTAGTTTCTATATGAATCATACATCAATTTACATGTGAATCAAATAAAGTGACTATATGCAAGTTTGGGTGTAGATTATATGTTAGTTTCTATATGAATTGTACACAAGTTTACATGTGAATCAAATAAAGTGACTATATGCAATATTAGGTAGAAATTGGATTCACATATATGCAAGTTTACACCTTTAGATTGAGATCTATGATGTACATAGTTTTATGTAAGTTTGTGACTATGGTCTACGCAAGTTTTGGGATGAAGCCTATATTATATATATGCAAGTTCACACCTTTAGGCCTATGTTTAGATTCATGATAATAACAAGTTTATGCAAGTTATGTTGAAATCCTTATTTACAAGATTAGATCCATTTTGTGTGTTATGCAAATTTGCGATGTTTATTCCCTTTTATGTGTTGGGCTAATTGCTAGTCTAATATACATATATGTCATGATAAACGAACGAACAACGTGGGGACAATGGAGGTAATATTGAATATACAAATATTGAGAATTGGCATAATGGCCTTGAAAAAGGCATATAATTTAATTAAGACATTAATTGGAAAAACTGGCATTTATGGACATAATTGAGACAATTATGGACATAAGTATATATGGAATTTATTTACAAATTTTGAATAGGGATATTAATCCACTTTGGGGTTAAATAAAGATGTGTAATAATAAACCGCCTAAGACACGAGGTTAGACTCGTTTGTGGTGTAAGAGTGCTCGGAACCACCCGACAAATCTAGCAGCCACAAATGCCAGTCTAATGTGAGAGGTCAAAGGCATGAATTAAATGCGTAACAGTTGTAAAGACATGAGGTTAGGCTCGTTTGTGGTGTAAGACTGTCCGGACCCGCTCGACAAATCCAGCTGCCACAAATGCCAGTCTAATGTGGGAGGTCTTTACAAGGTTACGGTGTTAATGAATTAAGAAACACTTAACCAGATAAACATGTGGTGGGACATGAGGGGGTCAAGTGGGTGCTTTGGGTGGCTTATGAAATTAAGAGGGTGCCTTGGGTGGCATGTGAAATACAATTAGATGCACTTAACCAAGATTGAAACATGTAGGAAGACATGAATAAGAGTGGGGTTAAGTGGGGAAAAACTTTAGAGGGGACCAAGCATAGGTGGAAAGCTTGTGTCATGCATGAGGGCCCTTTTCAAACCAGTAACCCATTATGTATCTTTGTGGGCTCCACCCAAGTCGAGGACTGGACACTCATACTGGGTTTGATTGTAAGAGGTCAAAACAGGTTAGCGGTGGCAACGCAAGTCCAACGGGATCATATGCGTGTGTGGGCCCGGGCTGGTAGGTAAGACGTTGTTGCATCGTGTAGATATAAGCCGTGCATTTTGGTGGTATCGGGTTGCCACTTTGGGGAGTGATACACCCCACCGTGGGGCCAACACGAGTATCTACGAGTTAGGGAGCCGATTGAATGGGGGTAGTGGGTACACCTAGTGGAGATAGGGGCAAACGACACCTATGAAGGCAGCTAAAGGTACACGAAACTACCATTAACATATTGAGTTCTGTAGGCGGGATCAACTTTTAGGGTGTTTGGTGTGGTGCAGTGTAGTAATTATCCTATAGTGATTAGGTACGCCTTTAACGTTATCTTTGTTAATCTTATTTCCTTTGTTTGCTCTGTCATACCCTTTGGTTCACAATCATTTCCTTATTTTCTAGCTTATGCCTTGTCCTAGTTACTTAATGATTATATTGTTAAAGTTATTGCACTCGCCAGACTTTATGTCTGACCCCTTTGTTTCCACCTCTTTTGTTCCTTTACCCCCCCAAGGTGCTCAGGGTGGGACTGGTACTAGTGGAGCTTGATTTGGACAGCTTCATCTCTTTCTTTGGAAGTTGCTTGGGTCGCTGAAGTAAAAGTTCAACCTATCTTAATTATGGATATTTTATGTTTGTGTTATGTCTTTCATTTTATGTACTCTGATTTAGTCAAGATGGATATTATGTACTTGACTCTAGTTTTTGGTTTTTAATGATGTAATCAAACTTATTTGTTTACCGCTGCAATGAGTGAAGTTTTAAATTTTTAAGTACTATATCTGTCTTGTTGTTAAGTTTCTGTTCTATACAAACTTAAAACACTCCATAGAAGTTAATGCATTCCCTTTGTGAGTGACATTAATGAACGTGGTGTGTCACACGTGGTATTAGAGCTGAAGGTTACCAAAACATATAAGATATTTTGAAAAACTATTTTTCAAAAGCATTTTATAAAGAAATACTTTCAAAAGTATGTTTTAAGGAGAATATCTTAAAGAGAAAAGTTTATTTTAAAAACATAACCCCAAGAGCCATATATCTTTCTTTCGAATTTTTCATTTAAATCTCTTCATTTTCTTTTCAGCATGTCAGGAAATCCCTAGATACCCGAGGGGATAGCGATACCAGGATGGTTTAGAAGGTATCTGGAAGCTAGGGCCCATGTTGCAGGCCTAGCAAATGCTCCTCCTCCTACTCCTCCCCGTGTTTTCGCAAAGATATGCAAGGACTTTCGGGCAATATGCGGGAAACCTTTTCACGGGTCGGAGACGTTTGTTGAAGCTCGAAATTGGCTAAAGGAGGTGGAAGAACTTTTTAGAATATTTGAGGTAGAAGATGGAAGAAAGGTCCAGTTAGCTGCCTGGTTAATGAAGGATGAGGCCTCATTTTGGTGGGAGGTCACTAATGGAGAGAGTCCAGTTGATACATGGCCGGATTTCAGGCGTAGGTTTGTGGCAAAGTTTCTCTCACGGGCTGAAGAGAATCTATACATGGAAAGGGTTTTGGCTTTGAGGCAGGGGAATCTATCAGTGAAAGAATACGTCAACAAGTTCAATCAATTGGCGAGATTTGGCATGGACTTGGTGAATACACCCGAAAACAAGGCCTTCAGGTTTGTTAAGGGTTTGAACGAGCCGCTACAGGGGTTAGCTATGACCCACATCCCTATGGGGGCCACCTTTGAGAGACTAGTTGACATGGCGCTTATGCATGATGAGGAGAAAGGCGCCAATGCTAATAAGGCACCTAAGAAGAAAGGGGATCAAAAGAAACCACAACAGCAATAGCAGAACAAGAAGGGTGGTAAAGACAACAATGGTAAGGGAAAGAAAAGATGCTTTAACTATGGGACACCAGGCCATTTAAGCATAGACTGTAGGAAGAAGAAGAAGACTTGTTGTTTCCAATGTGGCGAGGCAGGACATCTGATTAAGGACTTCCCAAAGAAAGGGCAGAGGGCTAGGCCTACCTTTGGAGGGCAGATTCAGGCTCTCATGGCACAAGGGCAGGCAAAGGGACAGGTCCAGGCTCTCATGGTCCCACCACTGCAAGAACGAGGTAGAACGATTTCCGTTGAATGTTTAGTTTATCTTTTCGATCATCTTTTTCGCACACTCTTTAATTCTAGCGCTTCGCATTCTTTTATATCCACTGCTTTAGTTGAGACACTACACCTAAACACCAGTATAGTATAGGATCCCTTAGTTGTTTCAAATCCAATTGGGGGCTCAACCTATTTGTCGATGATTTGTTTGGATTTGGAATTTTCTATACTTAGCGTTGGGTTAAGATGTGATGCTTATGTTTTGGGCATCACGGGCTATGAGTTAATTTTGGGCATGGATTGGCTATCCAGTAATGGAGCCGTCCTAGATTGTGAAAAGAGAGAGGTTAGGCTTATGACTCGCTTCGGCAACATTCCCGAAATCTCTTGTAATCCCATGAATTATATTATGCTAAGTTATCTAGAATCGCTTGACGCGTCTGTTGAGGATTTATAGTCTGTTAGAGTGGTCCATGAATACTCGGATGTCATCGATGAAGTTCGAGGTTTACCCCCGAGGCATGAGATAGACTTTCAAATATACTTAGTAGATAATGCAAAGCCAGTTGCATTACCAGTGCGCTACATGGTTCCGAGAGAGAGAAGAGAACTCAATAAGCAATTGAAAGAATTACTTGAGAAGGGGTTCATAAGAAGAAGTATTTCGGAGTGGGGAGCTCCAGTCGTTTTTGCTACAAAAGCTGATGGTTCACTTAGATTGTGCGTGGACTATAGAGAGCTGAATAAGCTAACAAAGAAGAACAGACACCCGTTACCAAGGATAGACGATTTATTCGATCAGTTGGTGGGAGCTTCGGTTTTCTCGCAATTGGATTTAGCTACAGGGTTTCATCAGCTTATTGTGGCTGAAGATAACATCGATAAGACTGCATTTAGAACTCCTGACAGTTTCTTCGTGTGGCTCGTCATGCCTTTTGGTTAGACGAATGCACCACATACTTTGTTGCCTTAATGAGTAGGGTGTTTAGGGAGTTTCTGAACAAGTTTGTGGTAGTCTTTGTAGACGACACTCTGGTTTTCTCTAAAAATGAAGAAGAGCATGCCCTACATCTTAGGGAAGTCTTACCCTACGAGCACATCAGCTAAAAGCTAAGTTCTCTAAGTGCCGTTTTTGTAGAAAAGAAGTGAGGTTCTTAGGACACGTGGTCTGTAAGGAAGGGATAACTGTGGATCCCGCTAAGATAGTGGCAATCCAAGATTGGAAAACGCCTAAGAACGCAACCGAAGTAAGAAGATTTTTAGGGCTGGCTGGCTATTATAGGAAGTTCATTAAGGACTTTGAGAAGATATCAGCCCCTTTCACTTGATTAATGAAGAAGAATTTGACTTTTACTTGGGATGTTAAATGTGACGATGCTTTCCAACGTCTGAAGAGAGCTTTGACGACCGCTCCAGTTTTAGTTTTGCCAGACGGAAGTAAGACATTCATTGTATATACCGATGCTTATGGGACATGGCTTGGCACAGTTTTAATGCAAGAGGGAAGGGTGATATGCTATGGTGGAAGGCAGTTGAAAGCCTACGAAAAAATTACCCTACCCACGATTTAGAGTTGGCAGTCATAGTTTTTGCGCTTAAGTCGTGGCTTCATTATTTGCTTGGAGAAAGGTTTGAGTTGTATACAGACCATAAGTCGCTAAAATATTTATTCTCTCAGAAGGACCTAAACTTGAGGCAACAGAGATGGATGGAGTTTTTGGCATCCTACGATTTTGAGATCGCATATACCCCTGGCAAGGGTAACGTTGTAGCTGACGCCCTAAGTAGAAAGAAGTCAACTTTAAGTCCTTTATTTGTAGAGCGACAGAGTTTGGAGTATATATCTTCCTTTGACTTCAGACCCTCTGTCGAATATGTACCTGGATTGTTGGCATCATTAGAGTTGCAACCTACACTTTTGGGTCGAGTTGGAGAGGCACAGCGAAACGACCCACAATTGATTGAGATAGTAGGCAAGCTTATAGAAGGGAAGTCCTCGAGTCATCTGAATAGATATGCTATAGATGAAAGAGGTTGGCTACGTAGAGATGGAAGACTTTGCGTACCTCAAGACGAAAGTTTGAAGAAGGCAATTCTTGAAGACCCACATCGCTCTAAGATGATCATACATCCCGGTAGTGATAAGATGTATAGGGATATGAAGCGAGTTTTCTTTTGGACCGGAATGAAGAAGGACGTGGCCGAGTTCGTTGCTAGATGCTTAGTGTGCCAGCTAGTCAAGGCGGAGCAAAAGAAGCCCAGAGGTTTGCTCCATCCCTTAGAGATTCCGCTTTGTAAATGGGAAAGCGTTTCCATGGATTTTGTAGATGGGTTACCAAGATCAAGGAAGGGTAATACGAGGATTTGGGTAATTGTAGACCGACTTACTAAAAGTGCCCATTTTATTCCCGTTAAAAGTAGAAGGACCGCCGCATGGTTAGCATTCGTTTACCTTCGAGAGATAGTTCGTTTGCACGGCATACCCTCCAGCATTGTGAGCGATAGAGATCCTATTTTCACGAGCGAATTTTGGAAGAGCTTTCAAGAGGCGGTTGGAACGCAATTATGCTTAAGTACCGCTTATCATCCTCAGACGGACGGCCAGACCGAGACGGTGAATCGGATTCTAGAAGGCCTTCTGAGGCTATGCATTCTATATTTTGGAGGAACATGGGAAGAACACCTTCCACTAGTAGAGTTCGCCTATAATAATATTTTTCAGGCTAGCATTGGCATGGAACCTTTTGAGGCTCTTTATGGACGACCGTGTCGATCACCTACATGTTGGTGGGAATCCATGAATAAGATTTTGCTTGGACCCGATATGATTAGGGAGACTTTGGAGAAGATAGACCTGATTCGACGGCGAAATGAAGACGGCACAGGACCGAGAGAAGTCATATGCTGATAGGAGACGAACCGATCTTGAGTTCGATGTTGGAGACATGGTTTTTATTAAGGTGTCACCATTGAGAAACGTAGTCCGCTTTAGATCAGTAGGGAAGTTGGCACCAAGGTTCGTAGGACCCTTTCCAATTACAAAGAGGATTGGGCAGATGGCGTATAGAGTAAAGTTACCAGAGAAGCTCAGCAGAGTTCATGACATGTTTCACGTTTCACATTTGCATAAGTGTTTGCACGATACGGCGGAAGTGGTAGAGCCGAGCACGCTCGAAGAAGTGGAAGTAGAGCGCAATGCCACGATCAGACGAGCTCCTACACGCATTCTCGGATCGGAGGTCAAAAAGCTTCGCAACAAAGAGGTCAAGTTGATCAAAGTGCAATGGGGAGATGATCAAAGAGACGCGACTTGGGGGACAGAAGATAAAACGCGTACGTTGTACCCTTTCCTTTTTGAGGGTATGTTTTGATTTCTTCTTTTTTTATCTACCGCTTTGTTGATACTTGTCCTATCTTTTAGTATTATCTTTGCGATGACATCTTCAAGCTTTAGTTAGGAAGAACCCTTTGGTTGAAACATGTGTTAGAGAAATGTTATGTTTGGTGGATGCAAATGGATGCAAGTGGTTGCTAGTGGTTGCTCGTGGATGCATATACACACGCCTTAGGAACTAGATCTGCTCAATCACCTTCATGTTGCATATAAATGTGTATACATATTCAATTTAATGGATGTATAATGGTTGTGTCATCATATGGATGTTGCATTTTGATGAATGGTTGTGCACACAAGTAGAAATAATATGTACCGATAAGATTCTTTCAAATACATAATGGATGGATGGCACTATCATGATTTGCATTAAGAAGGTCAACTGAATCAGCAGACCACCGGATTTTGCATTAGATAAGGAATATATACACACACTTCTTGCATATGTTCATACAACATTAGAAATTTGGTAAGAACAATGGATGCTTGTGTTTAATGGTTGAGTAGATGGATGATTGGATGTCAGGATATGAATTCTCCTTAACATGGAGATTTTGGGGGCGAAATCCTTTTAAGGAGGGGAGAATGTAACACCTCATAAATTTAAATATTAAAGTTAACAAATTAAAGAATACTTAATTTTAAATTTAAGAATCAAGGGAAATGGGTTATGCCATTGTGTTTGTCTCGGAATTCTGGTTGAGATAGAGTCCGAGTTTGCGTAAATTGGACTTCGTATGAAGAAGTTATGTCTGTCAGAAGTTTCCAGAAAATTCAAATTTAAATTCAATAACAAATTCAGACTCAGAACTGGGCAGGGCGGGAAATTTCCCGCCCAAGGCCAAGGTGACCTGGGGGTCGATCTTAGTGTCGACCTCCCTCTATACAGGTCGACCTGCCCCCCCCCCCCCCCCCCCCCCCGCGGACAGATCTGAGAGATGACGATTTTGTGACTCAATGCTGAGTCATTAGGGCCGAGGTGTCACCATATCTTGGCTGGATGGTTTTGATTGATTCTAGGTTGATCGGATGGCCTAAATTAATCCTAAATTCTACATAAACACATGTAGACTCAAACCCTAAAAGCAAATAAAAAATTAGAACCATGGCCATCATGCTATCACCTTGCAACCTAGAGTAGTCGCCACCAACAAGAGGGAAAGTGAAGCTAATCAACTCAATTCAACTCAAAATTATAACAACAACGAATTCTACTTCAAAGGCGAGCTTAATCAATTTCAGAACTCAGATTCAAGAACTCAAGACCGGCTTTGAGTTGTGAGTTCAATTTCTTTAATAAGATAATTGGGTTGAGTTATAAATTGGGTTATATGGCTATGTTTGTGAGACATTGGAAAAATGTGATAGTTTATGAATATATGCTAGTTGTTCATAATGGTAATCTTGTTGGGGATTCCTTTTCATATGCCAAATCACCTATGTTCAACTTGATTCACGTTTGATATCATTTAATATGCGAGTTTGGGTGTAGATTATTGCTAGTTTCTATATGAATTATACACCAGTTTACATGTGAATCAAATAAAGTGACTATATGCAAGTTTGGGTGTAGATTATATGTTAGTTTCTATATGAATTGTACACAAGTTTACATGTGAATCAAATAAAGTGACTATACGCAAGTTTAGGTAGAAATTGGATTCACATATATGCAAGTTTACACCTTTAGATTGAGATCTATGATGTACATAGTTTTATGTAAGTTTGTGACTAAGGCCTATGCAAGTTTTGCGATGAAAACTATATTATATATGCAAGTTCACACCTTTAGGCCTATGTTTAGATTCATGACAATAACAAGTTTATGCAAGTTATGTTGAAATCCTTATTTGCAAGATTAGATCCATTTTGTGTGTTATGCAAATTTGCGATGTTTATTCCCTTTTATGTGTTAGACTAATTGCTAGTCTAATATATATATATATATGTCATGATAAACGAACGAATAACGTGGGGACGATGGAGGTAATATTGAATATACAAATATTGAGAATTGGCATAATGGCCTTGAAAAAGGCATATAATTAAATTAAGACGTTAATTGGAAAAATTGGCATTTATGGACATAATTGAGACAATTATGGACATAAGTATATTTGGAATTTATTTACAAATTTGGAATAGGGATATTAATCCACTTTGGGGTTAAATAAAGATGTGTAATAATAAACCACCTAAGACACGAGGTTAGACTCTTTTGTAGTGTAAGAGTGCCCGGACCCATCAGGCAAATCCAGCAGCCACAAATGTCAGTCTAATGTGAGAGGTCAAATGCATGAATTAAATAAGTAACAGTTGTAAAGACACGAGGTTAGCTCGTATGTTGCGTAAGACTGCCCGGACCCGCCCGACAAATCCAGCTGTCACAAATGCCAGTCCAATGTAGGAGGGCTTTACAAGGTTACGGTGTTAATGAATTAAGAAACACTTAACCAGATAACATGTGGTGGGACATGAGGGGGTTAAGTGGGTGCTTTGGGTGGCTTATGAAATTAAGAGGGTGCCTTGGGTGGCATGTGAAATACGATTAGATGCACTTAACCAAAATTGAAACATGTAAGAAGACATGAATAAGAATGGGGTGAAGTGTGGAAAAACTTTAGAGGGGACCAGGCATAGGTGGAAAGCTTGTGTCATGCATGGGGGCCCTTTTTAAACCTGTAACAACCCGTATTTTGATAACGCGTTATAACTATAAATCAAGGCATAATTAATTTTTAAAATAAGAATCAAGGGAAACGGGTTGCGCCATTGCGTTCGTCTTGAAATTCTGCTTGGAAAGGAGTACGAGTTTTCAAAAAACGAAGTCCTTATGACCAAGTTATGACCCTTCAAAGTTTCAGAAATTTCAAGTTCAAAAACAGCTCAGAATTCGAATTCAAATTTCGAAATCAAACCCCAGAACAGACTGGGCGGGAAATTTCCACCCTAGGACCAGGTCGACCTGGGGGTCGACCATAGTGTCGACCTGCCTAGGACCAGGTCGACCATAGAGTCGACCTGGGTGTCGACCTGGTTGCCGAGCCGATTTTTGAGTCAAAATTCACTATGATGTTTCTAGTCCGGTTTCTATCTACATTCGTTGGCCTGACCCTATATAAACAGTCACTAACTCTAGTCTCTCTACAAAAATTCTCTCTGGTATTATTCTGCTAAGACTCTAGTTGAAAAGTTAGAGAAAAGGGATTGCTTCTTCACCAACAAGACTACGTGTAGAGTTTTGCTCTTTAGGGGATTTCTATTAGACTCGAGATTCAACATCGCTTCTTTGTTTTCTAATTCTCAAACCACGATCTATAAGCCCCAGTTACTTTTAGATCTAAACTTTAAACTTAATATTGACATGTTGTAAATTGAAATTGAGCCTAAGTATGATAATTATCTTGGATCTATCATTGTATATCTTGAGTCAATTATTGTTCCTTTTGGATCTATTATTTTGAATCTACTATTATTCACCTTGGATCTATTCATCTTGAATCTCGACTTGTGGAAATATTTATATGAAATTGATTTGGGGCCTAAACATGTTGTAAATCCTAAACCCCTCATGTACATGATGTTAACATGCTTGTGATGTTGAATTAGTTGTTATTCACAAGTTTGGGGTTATTATCTTATGTCATTTGTTACCATGACTATCACCCTATTTTGCTAGGTTAGATAATTGAGACCACTATTCCATATGCCAGTATTGTTGTAGTCATTTATCTGAAGATATACCATGCTTGACTTATAATCACTTTTGCCACCTTATGCCCGTTCTTTCTATGTTATTCCCTAATTAGATTTGTTTGTATTGATTCGAATTCACGTGCGATGGGAATAAAATTTGGGTAGTTTAGGCAAACCTGAATTTACTATAAGCTTAAAATGTGACATTGTTATAACTTGAACCTGGATATGGACATGAACTTGACACGATTTTGACATGAAACATGACATGAAAACTTGACATGAATTTAGACTCGAAACTTGAACCTGGACATGACACTTAGAATAAACTTGAAAATGGCCAACTCGAGGTTGGGTTGAGTTTGCAGTGTAATTCTGCCCAGAACCGCCCGACGAATCCAGTCACTGCAAACAATAGGATCCAATGTGGGTAGTTGGTCATATCGCACCTAAAACCCGAGGTTAGACTATGTTGTGGTGTAAATCTTCCCGGAACCGCTCGGCAAATCCAGTGACCACAACAACTAGTCTAATGTGAGAGGTTGGGGTGCATTAATGAATTTATGCTACATGATAGGGTTAAGTCATGAACCACTTGAATATACTTAACCAATTTGACACGACGATTTGGTAGGGTTAAGTCATGAACCGCTTGAACACACTTAACCAACTTGATACATGATTTGGATAGGGTTAAGTCACGAATTTGAATGACAACACTTAACCCATTAGAAACCCTAGTAACGCGGTCCTTTTCAGCAGTAACCCACTTAGATGTATCACGATACCCTGGGACTAGGCAGGGTGGGGCACGATTACTGGGCTGATTGTAAGCGACCAGAACGACGACTGAGTAGGTGCGCCATTGCAGGTTCAGGCGGACTATGGTCGTGCACGTAGTCCGGAGTTGAAAAAGCAGGCATTGGGCACCAATAGGTTTACGCTGTGCGTGCTTGATTCGTGTCAGTGGTTGGCAACCTAGGGCTTGATATACCCTATGGTGGACCTAGCACAGGTGACTACATTTCGTGATTGGGCCGTATGATACAGACAGATGACGAGCTAGAACTTGTAGGGAGCTGATTGATTAGTAGATCGTACTGTAGGACCCCGTAATGGGTCATGTCATGATATTGGGCCAAGGGATCATTTCATGGTTAATACTTGACAGGGGTTAGAATATTAGTACATTTGGTGCAGCGAATCTTGAATATGCGATGCCAGACTTGATTTATCTTGTTGTCTTAGTTATTTTGCCAGACTTATTATCATCCCTATGTTTACTTTCCGTTTACTCATGTCTTGTTAGCTTTGCTAGTTTTTATACTCAAAGTCACTAGGGCTTACCAGTCTTTATGACTGACCCTTTTTCTTTTGCCTATTTTTCTTTCATTTCCCCCCCAGGTTCTCAGGGAGGAAACGCTAGCTCTTAGCTTGGATTTAGCTTGCTTTCTGTTAGCTCATGTACGGTTTGGTCTTGAGCTATGCTATGGCTGCAATTCTGCTAATTTTGGGGAATAATTTACTTTTGTTATCCTCGGTTTATGCTTCTTTATTTAGAACTTGATGTAATGGAATAATTTGTACTTTGGATATATGAGGTTTTGACTCTTTTCTTGAAAGTATTGAAATTTGTTTTTTAATTTCTACCACTGCTTTATTTATGTTCTACCTTGTGACATCTCTAATATGTTTACCTAGATAATACTCCACCAAATCTAGTGCATTCCCTTTGTGAGTGACCCTAGCGGAGGTGGGGTGTTACAAAACCAGTAACCCAATAAGTATCTTTGCAGGCTCGACCCAAGTCGAGGACGGGACACACGTACTGGGTTTGATTGTAAGAGGTCAAAACGGGTTAGCGGTGGCAACACAAGTCTAACGGGGTCATATGCGTGTGTGGGCCCGGGCTGGTAGGTAAGACATTGTTGCATCGTGTAGATAAAAGCCGTGCATTTTGGTGGTATCGGGTTGCCACTTTGGGGAGTGATACACCCCACTGTGGGGCCAGCACGGGTATCTACGAGTTAGGGAGCCAACTGAATGAGGGTAGTGGGTACACCTAGTGGAGATAGGGGCAGACGACACCTATGAAGGAAGCTAGAGGTACACGAAACCACCATTATCATATTGAGTTCTGTAGGCGGGATCAACTTTTAGGGTGTTTGGTGTGGTGCAGTGTAGTAATTATCCTATAGTGATTAGGTACGCCTTTAACGTTATCTTTGTTCATCTTATTTCCTTTGTTTTCTCTGTCGTAATGACCCGCATTTTCAACGATATAATAATTAATTTATTTAATTATTTAAAAGGTGATTAAAAGGATTTAATGGTCGTTAATTAAATTAGAGTGAATATTTAATTAAAATAATAATTAAATAATATATTTAATTCTGAAATAATCAGGGTTGGCTGAAATGGCGATATGGTATGAATTGGGAAAATCAAAATATATAATTCAGTTTAGAGTTGAATTATAGTAACGAATATATTTAATTAAGGATGGTTGAACATATAAATTACAATATAATCATAATCGAGCTCGAAATGGCACGGCAGTTCGTAAATTGGCGATTCGAACTTCAAATGAATATACAGAAGCCGTTTTAAATCGGATTTCTGTGAAAAAAAACGTTAGGAGCTGGTGAATTATATTTTTCTAGTGGACGAGAAAAGTCGGGATTTCATCGTGTAGATTTTGATTTATGTCCAAATCAAATTTTAGAAAAGTTGCTATGGAATTCCTTTATAATTTATAAAGGAATTATTTATATTTTAAAAAGGGATTTCATTATAAATCGAATATCGATTTATATCGGGGTTGAAATATCGAGCTGGAAATTCATATAGGAATATGTGGAGCTGTATGATATCGTATGTGGATATACACGATAATATTAATTTATTAGTATTTAATTTAATTGTTTTTAAATATATTTATATATTTAAAAGGGTTATTTAGAGCTTTAAAAATAGCCAGTTTTGCAAACGACCTCAGAATTCGACGAAACTAATTTTGTTGGATCCGCAATATTAAATTTTTGTTAGATTTCAACTCCCGTGATTTTTGAAGTCAGTATGTGGCCGTACCGATTTTTAATGTGAGAATCAGTCGATAATTTAACCTTTAAAAATAGGTTGTGTGAGCATATGAAGTCAGAATTCGACGAAACCAGTTTCGTTGGGACCGTAATGTTGAACTCTACCAATATGTTCATTTTCGCGATTTTTGAATATCGTGTGTGATCACACGCGTTTTTAGAAGGCTGAATAAAAATAAAACATAGAATATCCCAAGGACTTGTGAACATAAACAAAGCCACATCTCTTCTCTTTCAACCACAAAAAAACCAATCCCGTCCCCTTATATAATAACTCAAACAAGCCGCCAGGTTTTTTCTTCCTGAAACAAACTAAGCCACTTCAAAGATTCAAAAGAAAACACAACCAAAGGTCGATCTTCAAAATTCAAAAGTAAAATCAAATCAATACCTATAAATCATAATATACGTATTTATGAACTCAGCATGGAACGAGCTTCGATTCCATGTACTATTAGTTGGGTTCGATGTCGATTTGGGTTGCTGCAAAAAATACAGTGAAGCTAGGGTTAACGTTGGTTGGGCATTGAATCATCGATTTGGATTTCTGACTGTAGATTCGAACTCGAGGTGAGTTATTGCACCTAGTGGGATATTTTGGGGTTTTTCGGTGGATAAAACAGTCGATACATGTACGAGATTTGCATGCCAGACCTTATGACGCGATGCTACGTTAGAGGGCGAATTGGTCAAGGTAGGGTGTAGGTGGTGGAGCTCGAGATGGGAAGGAGCATGAGATTTTCCGTTCGTGAAATCAATGAGAGAGTAGAGTACGGTTTGGTGTTGTACTTTGGGAAATGGAATGGTGTTCTTCAGGAGGAGCCACGGGATTGTTTCGTTCAGGAAGAATACGGGAGGGGATACCGTATACAGGTGCGTATGAGTGGTTTTGGGCCGGGTTGAATGAAGGAAGGTGAAAGCCCAATTGAATTGAATTTCTAAGTTTTATTTAACTTAATTGTATGTTTAAACTTCATAAAATCATAACTTAGTCGTACAATTTCAGAATTCAGCGAAACGAGATCCGACTGGATCGTATGGACGGGAGCTCCACAATGGAACTGATTGTATGTGAATTTGAGTTCGTTACAATTTATTGCAAAATAAATTGTCCATCTGAATCAAAGACAATTAATTGTTTTTAACAATAACAGTCCATTGTGAATATATCTCACTAACTCTGAACAGTTTATATTTCATGTTGTATTCTTAAAACTGTTAAATATTGGCTGATTGACTGTGTGTTAACCGTTTGATTGAACTGCTAGTCAGTTAGTTGAATTCTATATTGATTCTGTTTATTAGAATATATAATATAGAACTGAAAGCGATGTCGATTTTATTGTGTAACATCTGTGGATGCAGGGAAACAGATTGGAGGAATCCGACTGGATTCCTCAACAGCTATTTTATTATTTTCATATATTGTGATATATGACGTGGTACAATCTGTTGTTGATTATATGTGTATGGACGATATTTGACATCATGACTTGATATGTTAAACACCATAACATACCAGAATGTGAAAAAGGGGAATTTTCAAATGGTATTTGAAAATAAAATATTTATAAAATCAGAAAGGTTTTATAAATGAAATATTTATAAATGAAATATTTATAAATAGAAATCTTTATAGGTAAAATTATATAGAAAGGGGAAACCTTTATAAATGAAATATTTATAAACGAAAGGGAATATTTATAAAATCGTAAGATTTTATAAATGAGATATTTATTGGATAAATAAATAGGAGATGTTAAACGAGACACTTATTTGTTAAGTAAATAAGTTATAAAAGAGATGTTGACTTAGGAAACAGAATAAGTTATTAAAAGGATTTTTTATTTGTTATATAAATAGAATAAGAAAAGTAGATATTTATTTGTTAAATAAATAAGATAAGATATAAGGAATATTTATTTAGAAAATAAATAAGGTTAATAAAGGAAATACTTAGGTTAAATAAATAAGGTTAATAAAGGAAATATTTGCAAATCATTTGCAAATAGAATTTGAAAAGGAAATATTTGTAAATCATTTGCAAATAGAATTTGAAAAGGAAATATTTGTAAACCACTTACAAATAGGATTAAAAAGGAAATATTGGTAAAGGCATTTAGAAATAAATAGATTATAAAGGAAATATTTATATTTGGATATATATATATATATATATATATATATATATATATATATATATATATAGAAGACAGGACTTATATATGGAGAAAACAGATAAATGGAGTATATTAATTTATAAATGATATTTATAAATTAAGTAATTATTTATCAGTCGATAAATAGAATATATATAAGTCAGGACTTATATAGATAAGTAAGAATCGATTTCAACATCGACATCTGAAACTGAATAAGGACGAAGAATTAACCAGTTAGAGTTAAACAGTTAGAGCTAAACAGTTAGAGTTATTTAGTCAGTGTTAAATAGAATATTAGTTTATTCGAAGAAAGAAGTTATCGAATATTAATTTATTCGAAGAAAGGAGTTAAATGAATATAGTAGATATTCGAAGTGAGTTAATCGAATCAGAGATATTCGAAGTGTGTTAATCGAATCAGAGATATTCTAAGTGAGTTAATTGAATCAGAGATATTCGAAGTGAGTTAATCGAATCTAGTTATTCAACAGGAGTTAAATCAAATATATTTTATTCGAAGAAGAGAGATTGTCAAATATAAGTTATTCGGATGTAAGTTATTCGAATAAGAGTTAATCCAGTAAGAGTTCAATAGAGTTAGAGTTAATCGAATAAGAGTTACTAGATTGGTGTTATTCGAATAAGAGTTATAGAATAAGAGTTAACCAAATAGGAGTTGATAAATTAGTTGTTCGTTATTTATTCGAGTTAGGAAATAAAAGTTAGATTAAAGTTATTATATTTCAGAAGCAGGAAATTTTAACACCACTGTTATAATCAAATGATTCTGTAAAGGAATTGGACTCGGAAATTATACCCGGAAGTTACGTAAGGAAGTGTTAAAGAGTTAAAATATGAACTTACCCTAATTCGAGATTTGAAATGTTGTTCAGTTAAGGTCTGAGAGGTAGTTATACCCCAACTTAATTGACTTCGTTTTTAATTTAGAAATGGTTAAGGTTCGAGAGTGAAAGTGGTTAAGTGAATTTAGTAAATAAGTATTGTGTTTTGAGTTGTCGTCGAAATATTGATTTAAACATCTGTTTAAATCCAAATAAAGAAGATTTGGAAATGTTTTCCAAATAGAATCAGAAACGTAATCAAATATTGAAATTGGAAATATGAATTAGAAAAGGGAATGTTCATGTATAAGGAGTTAAGCAATGGAGTTAAGCTAAATCAGAAATTGACTGGAGACTTGTTAAGTTGAATGGTTTCCTAAGTGTTTATCTGATGTTGGTTTCGGCCTTCGGGATTGGTGCTTAGGGAATTGTTCTTATACTAGTTTACAATCAGAAATTGATAGTTGTAGAAGAATAGTGATACGTAAATAAGTTATGGGAATGTTTTCCAGCGTTAACGTATACAGTCTAAACATAGAAAATAAGGAAAATATGAATATATATATATATATATATGTATATATATATATATATGAATGCTGATTGATCGATAGAATTTCCATTTGGAAATAATATCGTTGGTTGCACACATGTTTTTCTTTGATAGTTAACTCACCGACTATCGAAGTTTTCGACCATTTTAACGTTGTTAATATAGAGAGACCGGTTGGATTATTATCCAAAGAACCACTCTGTATTGGCATAAGCGTTGCAAATCATATATGCCAAAGATAACTGAAGACGGAGTAAAATGCAAGGGCTATTGTATAAAACTTAGGTAAATATTGCCTAAGATGGATGTACTGAATAGTGCCTTCGGTTTTTCCAGTTCCAGGACGACCTGTATGGAAGAATGTCTGACAAAGTATATCTAATAGATCGCGTAAGTTGATCTCTTCAAACGTATTCACGTTTGGTGGCGGAGGAATTCGTTTCTCTTAGCTGTATACCCATGGTATTTTTGGGGAAATCAATTTGTGATTTGGTTGGTATGACGATGTGACATTCAAAGTGAATAAACGTGTGATATGTCAGAGATAAGCGTAGCTTCTAACCTCACAACCGGGAAATGATAAAAATCAGGCAGGCAGCATGGCTATGTAGGTCGCACCTATTAAGGTGTATAATCGCCCGATCTAGAGTTCCATTTACTTCTAAAAATCTATTGTTGATGCTGTCTCATTCGGGAAAATATTGCTGATCCCAACCGTTGGTGATATACATTCGATACACTCAAGCGAAATGAGTGGTCAGTCATGTGTGGCCAGGTTGCAAGATGTTCTTGTTGAACCCAGTGTATTCCTCTCTAGAGGTACACTAGCGAAAGGTGGTTCCATACCTTGTCATAGTTGGAAATCCATTAACCAATATGTGCTGGCGGTTTTGATTGTATACTATATATGTAGAACGTGAGATGGAAGCGTTTCTGCTAGATGATTATTGTGTTGTGGTTGATAGACATTATTATAATATCAAAAGTTCTTTGATATAAAGATTAATTTGGATCCTCATACGGGAAACCCGTTTCGTTATACGACGTGGTCTTATGAGTTATCGTTTGTTGCTCAAACCGCTTTAAAATGTTTTACTCACACAAGTCCCATGACTGACCCGGAGTTTATTTTGTTTTATTTTCCCTAAACTCTTGGGTGCCCAATTTTGTACGGGCAGTCAAGTAGTCGGGATTTACAGATATACTGGAAGAGCTTAGAGCAGGAGACTTCAGGATCATATAGCTATTGTTTATTTCCACTGTGTTGTAAGTGCTGCACTTTAGAAATGTATGTATATTCAAGTACAAATTTATATTTCAAAATTTGATATATATTATATGTTATTCATTCCGCTGTGAGATTCTTGTTTACTCTGACATTGTATGTTCTTCTTCTTCTATTCTAAGTTCTATCTCATCTATTCTCCCCCTATAATTTCTTTCATTAACCATCCGGTATTTTCGACTCTTGATGTTCGATATGTGTTGTATATCGGATAATCAAGGTCGCAAATTTTTGGGTCGTTACAGTTGGTATCAGAGCCTAAGTTAAGTGAATTACCTTGGCTCTGTGGCGTGACTCAGTAGAGATAGGGTTAGTAATACCCTAGATTGAGATTGAGTGTATATATACGAGTGAACGTATTTGTTATTCAATATAAAAATTGTTTTATATTGTGGAGATTTATTGGTTGAGTGGCTTATGAATTCTGGTCGATCATTTTGATCCACTGTATCGGTAGGAGTTTATACACACTCAATTTTGATGAACCGTCATGGTATGTTTTGAAAAGTGGGTAAATAAAACAATTTTACCCAAATTAGATTTTGATATAAAGGATTTATATTTAAATGGTTATAATATATTGGATGTGTTGGTCACTATTATAATCGAGTAAGATTATAAAAGTAAAATGGTTATGTATATAACCAAAAAGAATTCGTACAAGTGTTATGAAATGAATTAAGTCTGAATTTAGACCAGAAATGGAATTAAAACTCTGAAAAATTGGACAAGTGTTTGTAAATGGATTTGGATTAAAAATAAGGAAAATTTAAGATCTTGGGAGATTTTAAATTGTTTTACAAGCAGTGTGAATTTTATTTTGAAGTGAATTTCAAAGTGGAAATGGTTAGAAATGGTTATATAGTATTGAACTCACTTCGATCGCTGGAAAATAGATTCTGATGATGACAGCTGCATCATCAGTATTCATTTTTGAGTTGGAAGTGAAGGATTACTGCCGAAAAGATTTTTTTTTTGAATTGTTTTGAGAGAAACAAGTTGTTTGAAATCAAAAAGGAATATTTTGTTTTAGAAAAAGAAAAGTTGTTTAAAATTCCCCAGGAATAGACTGTTTAAATTAAAAATAATTTAAATAGAAATTTGTGAAAGTAAGCTGGAATTGAATTGGATCAGAATGATATTGAGAAATTTGGATTGGTGACATAGGAAAATTAAAATGATATTGGGTTGATAAGTTAAGAGTTTGAAAATTGAGACTGGAACTCGAATTTGGAATGAAGTTTGACTTGGGTATAAGCCTATGATTTGGTTTGAGGATAAAAACTGATCGGAGTTGATTGGGATAACACTGGTATAAGTTGAATTGATAACAGGTGAAAGTGATAGAGTTGATATACCCGACAAAAAGGTACAAGCTTATATTTGATATAAGCATGAGATTCATGAGCCAAATTGCCAAGCCGCTTTGCTGTTTGATTTTCTTTTGGGTTGGAGAAGGCCCAGACAGGCGAGTTGTGGTTTGACGTATTTGCCGGTACAAAGGAGGTTATGGCGAAATTTTTCGAAAAGTTAAGGCGTTAGAAAAGTTTCATGATTTTTCTAAAAATATTTGTTAATAGAATTAAATTAATAATTTAATTGAAATTTAATTAACCAGGGGAAACTGAAGTTGAGAAGTGAACAATATAGTCTAGCCAGTCGATAGGGTTTGTTTCCTACCTTAGCAATTTCGAGGACGAATTTATTTTAAGTAAGGAAGAATGTAATGACCCGCATTTTCAGCGATATAATAATTAATTTATTTAATTATTCAAAAGGTGATTAAAAGGATTTAATGGTTGTTAATTAAATTAGAGTGAATATTTAATTAAAATAATAATTAATTAATATATTCAATTCTGAAATAATCAGGGTTGGCTGAAATGGCAATATGGTATGAATTGGGAAATTCAAAATATATAATTCAGTTTAGAGTTGAATTATAATAACGAATATATTTATTTAACGATGGTTGAACATATAAATTGTAATATAATTATAATCGAGCTCGAAATGGTGCTGTAGTTCGTAAATTGGCGATTCGAACTTCAAACGAATATACAGAAGCCGTTTTTCTGTGAAACAAGAAATGTTAGGAGCTAGTGAAGTATATTTTTCTAGCGGAAGAGAAAAATCGGGATTTCATCGTGTCGATTTTGATTTATGTCCAAATAAAATTTTAGAAAAGTCGCTATGGAATTCCTTTATAATTTATAAAGGAATTATTTATATTTTAAAATGGGATTTCATTATAAATCGAACATCGATTTATATTGGGGTTGAAATATCGAGTTGGAAATTCATATAGGAATATGTGGAGCTGTATGATATCGTATGTGGATATACACGATAATATTAATTTATTAATATTTAATTTAATTGTTTTTAAATATATTTATATATTTAAATGGGTTATTTAGAGCTTTAAAAATAGCCAGTTTTGCAAACGACCTAAGAATTCGACGAAACTAATTTTGTTGGATCCACAATATTAAATTATTGTTAGATTTCAATTCCCGTTATTTTTGAAGTCAGTATGTGGCCGTACCGATTTTTAATGTGAGAAACAGTCGATAATTTAACCTTTAAAAAAACGTTGTGTGAGCATACGAAGTCGAAATTCGATGAAACCAGTTTCGTTGGGACCGTAATGTTGAACTCTACCAATATTCATTTTCACAATTTTTGAATATCGTGTGTGATCACATGAGTTTTTAGAAGGCGAAATAAAAATAAAACATAAAATATCCCAAGGACTTGTGAACATAAACAAAGCCACATCTTTTCTCTTTCAACCACAAAAAAACCAATCCCGTCCCCTTATATAATAACTCAAACAAGCCGCCAAGTATTTTCTTCCTAAAACAAAATAAGCCACTTCAAAAATTTAAAAGAAAACACAACCAAAAGTCGATCTTTAAAATTCAAAGTAAAATGAAATCAATACCTATGAATCATAATATACGTATTTATGAACTCAGCATGGAACGAGCTTCGATTCCATATACTATTTGTTGGGTTCGATGTCGATTTGGGTTGCTGGGAAAAATACAGTGAAGCTAGGGTTAACGTTGGTTGGGTATTGAATCATCGATTTGGATTTGCGAGTGTAGATTCGAACTCGAGGTGAGTTATTTCACCTAGTGGGAGATTTTGTTGTTTTTCGATGGATAAAACAGTTGATACCTGTATGAGATATGCACACCAGACCATATGACGCGATGCCAAGATAGAAGGGGAGGTTGTCAAGGTAGGGTGTAGGTGGTGGAGCTCGAGATGGGGAGGAGCATGAGATTTTCCGTTCATGAAATCATTGAGAGAGTACAGTGCGGTTTGGGGTTGTACTTTGGGAAATGGCATGATGTTCTTCAGAAGGAGCCACGGGATTGTTTCGTTCAGGAAGAATACGGGAGGGGATACCGTATACGGGTGCGTATGAGTGGTTTTGGCTCGGGTTAAATGAAGGAAGGTGAAAGTCTAATTGAATTGAATTTCTAAGTTTTATTTAAGTGTATGTTTAAACTTCGTAAAATCATAACTTAGTCATACGATTTCAGAATTTCGCGAAACGAGATCCGACAGGATCGTATGGACGGGAGCTCCACAATGGAACTGATTGGATGTGAATTTGAGTTCGTTAAAATTTATTGCAAAATAAATTGTCCATCTGAATCAAAGACAGTTAATCGTTTTTAACGATAACAGTCCAATGTGAGTAATTCTTACTAACTCTGAACTGTTTATATTTCATGTTGTATTCTTAGAACTGTTAAACATTAGCTGATTGACTATGTGTTGACCGTTTGATTGAACTGCTAGTCAGTTAGTTGAATTCTATATTGATTCTGTTTATAAAAATATATCATATGGAATTGAAAGTGATGTTGATTTTATTGTGTAACATCTGTGGGTGCAGGGAAACAGATTGGAGGAATCCAACTGGATTCCTCAACTGCTATTTTATTATTTTCATATATTGTGATATATGATGTGGTATAATATGTTATTGATTATATGTGTATGGACGATATTTGACATCATGACTTGGTATGTTAAACACCATAACATACCGGAATGTGAAAAGGGGAATTTTCAAATGGTATTTGAAAATGAATATTTATAAAATCAAAAGGGTTTTATAAATGAAATGTTTATAAATGAAATATTTATAAATAGAAATCTTTATAGGTAAAATTATATAGAAAGGGGAAATCTTTATAAATGAAATATTTATAAAGAAAATGGAATATTTATAAAATCATAATATTTTATAAATGAGACATTTATTGGTTAAATAAATAGGAGATGTTAAACGAGATACTTATTTGTTAAGTAAATAAGTTATAAAAGAGATATTGACTTAGGAAACGGAATAAGTTATTAAAAGGATTTTTTATTTGTTAAATAAATAGAATGAGAAAAGGAGATATTTATTTGTTAAATAAATAAGATAAGATATAAGGAATATTTATTTAGAAAATAAATAAGGTTAATAAAGGAAATACATATGATAAATAAATAAGGTTAATAAAGGAAATATTTGCAAATCAATTGCAAATAGAATTTGAAAAGGAAATATTTGCAAATAGAATTTGAAAAGCAAATATTTGTAAACCATTTACAAATAGGATTAAAAAGGAAATATTGGTAAAGGCATTTAGAAATAAATAGATTATAAAGGAAATATTTATCTTTGGATATATATATATATATATATATATATATATATATATAAGTCAGGACTTATATATGGAGAAAACAGATAAATGGAGTAGATTAATTTATAAATGATATTTATAAATTAAGTAATTATTTATCAGTGGATAAATAGAATATATATAAGTCGAGACTTATATAGAGAAGTAAGAATCGATTTCTACATCGACATCTGAAACTGAATAAGGACGAAGAGTTAACCAGTTAGAGTTAAACAATTAGAGCTAATCAGTTAAAGTTGTTCAATTAGAGTTAAATCGAATATTAGTTTGTTCAAAGAAAGAAGTTATCGAATATTAGTTTATTCGAAGAAAGGAGTTAAACGAATATAGTAGATATTCGAAGTGAGCTAATCGAATCAGAGATATTCGAAGTGAGTTAATCAAATCAGAGATATTTGAAGTGAGTTAATCGAATTAGAGATATTCGAAGGGCGTTAATCGAATCTAGTTATTCAACAAGAGTTAAATCAAATATAGTTTATTCAAAGAAGAGAGATTATCAAATATAAGTTATTCGGATGTAAGTTATTCGAATAGGAGTTAATCCAGTAAGAATTAAATAGAGTTAGAGTTAATCGAATAAGAGTTATTAGATTGGAGTTATTCGAATTAGAGTTATAGAATAAGAGTTAACCAAATAGGAGTTGATAAATTAGTTGTTCATTATTTATTCGAGTTAGGAAATAAGAGTTAGATTAAAGTTATTATATTTCAGAAGAAGGAAATTATAACACCACTGTTATAATCAAATGATTCTGTATAGGAGTTGGACTTGTAAATTATACTTGGAAGTTACGTAAGGAAGTGTTAAAGAGTTAAAAGATGAACTTACCCTAATTCGAGATTTGAAATGTTGTTCTTTTAAGGTCTGAGAGTTAGTTATACCCCAACTTGATTGACTTCGTTTTTAATTTAGAAATGGTTAAGGTTCGAGAGTGAAAGTGGTTAAGTGAATTTGGTAAATAAGTATAGTGGTTTGAGTTGTCGTCGAAATGTTGATTTAAACATCTGTTTAAATCCAAGTAAAGAAAACTTGGAAATGTTTTCCAAATAGAATCAGAAATGTAATCAAATATTGTAATTGGAAATATGAATTAGAAAAGGGAATGTTCATGTATAAGGAGTTAAGAAATGGTGTTAAGCTAAATCAGAAATTGACTGGAGACTTGTTAAGTTGAATGGTTTCCTAAGTGTCTATCTGATGTTGGTTTCGACCTTCGGGATTGGTGCTTAGGGAATTGTTCTTATACTAGTTTACAACCAGAGACTGATAGTTGAAGAAGAATAGTGATACGTAAATAAGTTATGGGAATGTTTTCCAGCGTTTACGTATATATTCTAAACATAGAAAATAAGGAAAATATGAATATATATATATATATTTAGATATATATATACATATATATATATATATATATATATATGAATGTTGATTGATCGATAGAATTTCCATTTGGAAATAATATGGTTGGTTTAACACGTGTTTTTCTTTGATAGTTAACTCACCGACTATCGAAGTTTTCGACCATTTTAACGTTGTTGATATGGAGAGACCGGTTGGATTATTATCCAAAGAACCACTCTGTATTAGCATAAGCGTTGCGAATCTATATGCCAAAGATAATTGAAGACGGAGTAAAATGCAAGGGCTATTGTATAAATCTTAGGTAAAGATTGCCTAAGATGGATGTACCGAATAGTGCCTTCGGTTTGTCCAGTCCCAGGACGATCTGTATGGAAGAATGTCTGACATAGTACATCTAATAGATCGCGTAAGTTGATCTCTTCAAACGTATTCATGTTCGGTGGTGGAGGAATTCGTTTCTCTTAGCTGTATACCGGTGGTATTTTTGGGCAAATCAATTTGTGATTTGGCGGGTATGACGATGTGACATTCAAAGTGAATAAACGTGTGATATGTCAGAGATGAGCGTAGCTTCTAAACTCGCAACCGGGAAATGATAAAAATCGGGCAGGCAGCATGGCTATGTAGGTCGCACCTATTAGGGTGTATAATCACCTGATCTAGAGTTTCATTTACTTCTTAAAATCTATTGTCGATGCTGTCCCATTCGGGAAATGGTTGCTGATCCCAACCGTTGGTGATATACATTCGATACACTCAAGCGAAATGAGTGGTTGGTCATGTGTGGCCGGGTTGCAAGATGTTCTTGTTGAACCCAGTGTATTCCTCTCTAGAGGTATACTAGCGAAAGGTGGTTCCATACCTTGTCATAGTTGGAAATCCATTATCCAATACGTGCTTGCGGTTTTGATTGTATACTATATATGTAGAACATGAGATGGAAGCATTTCTGCTAGATGATTATTGTATTGTGGTTGATAGATATTATTATAATATCAAAAGGTTTTTGATATAAAGGTTAATTTGGATCCTCATAACGGAAAACCCATTCCGTTATACGGCATGGTCTTATGAGTTATCGTTTTGTTGCTCAAACCGCTTTAAAATGTTTTACTCACACCAGTCCCAAGACTGACCCGGAGTTTATTTTGTTTTGTTTTCCCTAAACTCTTGGGTGCCCAATTTTGTATGGGCAGTCAAGTAGTCGGAATTTACAGATATACTGGAAGAGCTTGGAGCAGGATGCTTCAGGATCATATAGATATTGTTTATTTCCGCTGTGTTGTAAGTGTTGTACTTTAGAAATGTATGTATATTCAAGTACATATTTATATTTCAAAATTTGATATATATTATATGTTATTCGTTCCTCTGTGAGATTCATGTTTACTCTGATGTTGTATGTTCTTCTTCTTCTTCTATTCTAAGTTCTATCTCATCTATTCTCTCCCTCTAATTTCTTTCATTAACCATCTGGTATTTTCGACTCTTGATGTTCGATATGTGTTGTATATCGGATAATCAAGGTCGCTAATTTTCGGGTCGTTACATCTGTCATACCCATTGGTTCACAGTCATTTCCTTATTTTCCAACTTATGCCTTGTCCTAGTTACTTAATGATTTTATTGTTAAAGTTATTGCACTCTCCAGACTTTATGTCTAACCCCTTTGTTTCCACCTCTTTTCTTCCTTTTCCCCCAGGTGCTCAGGGTGGGACTTGTACAAGTGGAGCTTGATTTGGACAACTTCATCTCTTTCTGTGGAAGTTGCTTGAATTGCTGTATTAAAAGTTCAGCCTATCTTAATTATGGCTATTTTATGTTGGGGTTATGTCTTTCATTTTATGTACTCTGATTTAGTCAAGATGGATATTATGTACTTGACTCTATTTTTTTGTTTTTGATGATGTAATCAAACTCATTTGTTTACCGCTACAATGAATGAAGTTTTACATTTTTAAGTATTATATCTGTCTTGTTGTTAAGTTTCTGTTCTATACACACTTAAAACGCTCCATAGAAGTTAATGCATTCCCTTTGTGAGTGACATTAATGGACGTGGGGTGTCACGCACCTCTAGTATCTAGTTTATGTTCTTATCATGTTGCTTTATAGATTATATTGTTAAAATCACTGGACTCGCCAGACGTATGTTTGACCTTTTTTTGTTTTGCCTCTTTTCTTTCTTTCCCCCCAGGTCTTCAAAGTGGGATTAGTGGAGCTTGACTTGGATTTCTTTCTTCTTGAAGTGCTTGGAAGTGTTGACAGTAATGCTCTACTTTATCTCTTTTACATTATTGCTATTTGGAGTGGGATTATGGTTTTACTTTTATATACTCTGATAATAATTTTGTTCAAAATGGATATTTGTGTACTTGGCTCTAGTATGTTGTTTTGATGTTGTAATAAAACATGTTTTGCTTTTCTGCTGCAATGAATAAATTTTGAATTCTCTTAAAGTACCATTATATATATTTGTCTTGTGATATTCCGTTCTATACTCTTAAAATGCTATATGAAAGTTAATGCATTCCCTTATTGAGTGACATTAATGGACGTGGGGTGTTAAAGTATATATACACATTAAAATTTCGAATATTAAAATTTCACTATTCATTATTATATTGTTTATTTGATATGTTTGTAAAGACCCATATTTTTGGTCGGTTTATTTTAAATAACTTATATTGATTTAAATATCGACTTGGTAATATAAATTGATTTTTATATTGAGTTATCGATTTATTAATTGAAATATGATTTATTTCGAATATAAATAATCATTGTAATACTTGAATCTGAATTAATTCAATTCAAAATTTAAAACTGAGTAAAATATAATCCAAATGATTTATATAAATTTTATTTGAAATATAAATGATAATAATAATTTATTATCAAGAAATTAATTGTTTTGAATTTAATTTATATTATATTGATTTAAATTAATATCTTCTCCATATGATCGAATTAGACTTCAAAACCCATTCCAGTATGTCCAGAATAGTGGTATAACCCTAGAAACGGTGGTTGTTACATTCAAATAGGAGTTCAGAACTGCAAAATGTATTATTTTAATAAATAGTGGATAAGCTCGAACTCAATCACAATTAAATCAAAATCTAATCGAAATTAATTTTCTTGTACGTTGCCCACCTAACCTATCACCTAAATTATGTACCCTACGTAGGCTATTTCCTTAATGCCTAAGTTTTCCTTTGTATAAATACGCGCGTACCACCAGTTTCTCCCATTCCCATTCTCTGTTGAAATTAAATTTATTTTCCCCCCTTTAAAACCAAAAAGCCGTTCCCTTTTTGTAACAAGCTGTATTTTTTGAACCAGTTTAAAATTTATTTTTAATTCATTTACATAGAAATTAAATATTTTAGATGAATTATATTGAGAATAAATGACTTTAATATTTATTTTAATCAAAGTTAAAACATATATATTTAAAAATTAATCGAAATGAGCTTGAAATGGCGCGGTAGTTTGAAAATTTAATTTTAAACTTTGAATGAATGTATAGAATTCAATATAAAACAGAATTTGATAAATCAAGAAACATTGGAATATTTTGAATTGTAATTTTCTAACAAATGCAAGAAATTGAGATTTCACTTTATAAAGTGTAAGTTATGTCTAAATAAAAATTTAGAATAGTCGCTATGGAATTTATATATATATATATATTAATATTATATATAGCACTTAAAAATAAACGATTTGCAAACAACCTCCATTTTCAACGAAACCACTTCCATTGGGTTCGAAATGCCATTTACGTGTTCTAAAACTATAAACATCGTGTAACGACCTAGATTTTTAGCCATTTAATTCAGAATATTAAATTGGTTTTAAATATTTTATTTGAATTATAAAATGATATTTAAACGTATAATTCGTAATATAATTTAAAATGAGCCCGAAATAGTCGCGATAGTTTGTAATTTACGATTTAAACTTCAACTGAATATACAAGATCCAAAATAAGTCGGATTTCTTTCAAACAAGAAGCGTTCGGATCTATTTGTTTATATTTTTCTAATGGAAGAGAAAAATCGAGTTTTCATATTATAGCTTATTTTTTATGTCCAAATCAAATTTATAAATAGTCGATATAGAATCGTTTATGGACCATAACGGTTTAGTTAATATAACTAGAGATTGGTTACAAATTTGGACAAGATTCTTTTGAGGCGTAGTTATAACTTAATTTTTAGAATTTTACTGTAATTTTTAATTTGGAAAATAAGTATCTTTGTATTTTGAGTATTTTACACCCTATATTAGCATTTTGAGTTTTCACAAAAATAAATTAACTTGTCTATTATTTATATTTCTGGGATCGCAACATATTGCTCGATATAACGGTATCTTTTGTCGTTATGGCTTGTATATATACAAACACAGTAGTCTGTAATGGAGTACCTATATTTTAGTTTTATTTTATTTCTAACTTAATTGTAAACTAATAAGTGACCCGTGCTTCGCACACGATCAATAATTGAAATTGTAGTTACATTAAATATTTAATGGCTTGTGTAATATTACTATTAATTGCTACCGTGTACACTTCAAAACAGTCCACCGAATTTTTCCAATAGTGTGCCATCCAATTTTTTCTCCATCCCGTGTGTACCAATCCATTTGATAGTGTGTGCTCCAAGTAAGTTAATGCCGTAACCTCCAAGAAAATTTTGCACCGTGCCCTCCAAGGCATTTTAATTCCGTGCTTTCCAAGCATTCTGAAACCGTGCTGACCACGTATACATCACGGAAAACGACACTATCTCTTTCCTTCCATTCATTTAAATGTCTGTTCGTCCCTTATGTTTTCTTTTTCCGGAAATAAATGGAAACACTGAACTTCACATAAAAAATCGAAATGGCACCTATCCTCTCACTCCAGTCAGTTACCTTCTCTCGATTTCTTCCTCCACCAACGCATAGAGTCCCTTCCAAAAACCACCGCAGCGCCTACGTGGAACGTTCAAATGATTTTCCTTTTAAGAAAAAAAAAACAAAACTCGGCCTCGAAGAGAAAATCAAAATCATGTCGTATTCGATACCTGAACCCTAAAACCGCGAATCGTTTTGAGATGCTACTGGGCATGACGCGGTTTCGGGTACCGGAAATCAATGGCAGGGCTTGTTGTTAAGGTAATCATGAAGTTTAAGCATGGATTTTGAAATTAATTATTTTATTTGGGTTAGAAGAGTTAAACTGCACTGATGTGTGTAATTTTGGGGGAATGGTGACAGAGAAATTCGGTACTGTGATGTGGATGCGTGGAGAGTTTGGGTTCTGGAGTAGGGCGAGCTCAGACTGGTGTTTAGTTTTGGGAAGTAAGTATTGCTGGAGCATGCGGGTTCAATGATATGGTGAAGGAGAAGGGAGAATAAGCAGTGAGGGAGCAGTTGTGTTTTACACTATAAAAGGGAGAAGTGACTGCAGAGTTCAAAGGGGAGGGAGCGAATTGCGTTGAACTCAAAAAGAAAATGGCTTGGTTTCAAACTTTGTATAACTGTAAGGATAGGGATTTTGTGCAAGCGTGAGCAGGTTTTGAGAAGTGGAGATTTAAGTTCAGCTATGGAGTTGGTATTGTTTGAACTGAATGTCATTGGAATTGTTGTTATGATGTGAAGATGAGGACTTCGGTATTTTCTTGTGTTTGTAAGTGAATAAGGGAGCGGGTTATTTATTGGAAGATTGAGAAACCTCAGGATGCAAAGGGAAAGATTTACAGACTTAATTATGGTAATTAGTTTTATTTAACTAATAATAATTAATTAAGTTGTAATGACTGTTTAACTTATTAGATTATAATCGTCGTAACTTAATCATATGTCAACTGAATCGGACGAAAACAGTTACGATGGAATCATAATGACGAGACCTATGTAAGGGAGCTAATTTGGCTGGGAATGAAGTTATTTAAAATTCGTGGAAAAATTAAACACTTGTTTCATTTTAAATGAAACAACGCAGAATCGTCAACTGCGAATATGGTGAGTAAACTCACCAACTCTAGCTCGTTTATAATTTTATATAAACGAGTTTTTAAATTAGATGGTGGTTGTTTGGATGAATGGTTGCTAAAATTGGTTGAATGATTGAAATAGTTATACCATTGATCAATTATTAATTCTATTTACTATGACATTTCATATTGATGTGAAATAACATTATTGATGCTGTTAACATCTGTGGATGCAGGGAAACAGGTTGGAGGGATCTAACTGGATTCCTCAACATTTATATCACTCTTTCATTGATTGTATTATTTGATGTGATATACAATTGATGATTGATCATGTTGTGTTTAAGCTATACACTCCCTAGGATTTGATATTTAAGTACCATAAATATTTTAGAATATAGAAAAGGGAGTTGAGAATTTAAAAGGAAAATTATTTCCAAATTAGAAATTAAATTTCAAATGAATTGGAAATAGAAACTTGTTATAATGGGATTAAACAAGAAGTTGATTGTAACGATGTTTATTAATTTGATAAAATCATAGGATAAATGTGAAGACCCGCAACTTCCCCGTAAGGGAAAGCGTCGGATAGTTCGAGAACAAACCACAACAGAACGCATACAGAAGAACATTTCATTGTATATAACAACAATGCATCAGAATACAAGAATATACAGAGTATAAATGAATATTACACAGAAATATCAGAGATTTAAATTACATTTAAATACATAGCAGCGGAAAATAATACAATACACAACTAGAAGTAGATATACGGATACAAAGCTTTCCGGATATCGTTCCAGCTGTAAACCAGGATCCTGTGAATATAAATCTGCAAAACCAAAACTACTAGCTGCCCGTGTCAAAATAAGGGCACCCAGAGTTTAGGTTAAAACAATAAACTCCAGGTCAGTCATGGGACTGGTGTGAGAACTAAAACAGTTATTCTTTATTTTAAATAAGGTAAATCAAGGGACCACGCCGTATAACACGGAACGGGTTTCCTCCCAAGAATACCAGTGCATAAACAAACAGCGCCATGCTAAATAAAGAAAAATGAAGCTGTTATAAGACCCAGGTCCTATCACACAATGCAAACGCAAGCCGGGGGATAGGGTTTTCCCTTATAACAGCCAAAGAATGCTTGATACGTTTAAAACAAATCATTTGATACTATAATAAGTGCATAGTGTATAAAACAACTTCAAATCATAAGTATCAATCATAGGCGACATGAGCGTCCCATGCCACTATGTCGCCATATATAGGTTTACAAATAAAACCGCAAATGGCACGTATTTGGAAATTGGATTTCCGTCTATGAACCGAGGCAAAAGATAGTCCTCAACCGATTCGTGACTCTCTAGCCCGAGCCACAGGTCAGAGCTCGAGTGACCTTGGAGCGACAGGGCCGGTCCACCGATGTGGATTAAAATGCCTGAACACTACGTTTCCCCACCCTATGGGGTGTAAGTCTGGTCCGTCAGCCGACCAGAATGCATCGGCCGAAACCGATATAACCGAGGCGCCTCGCAACAGCAACAACAACATAAGTCAAACTCGTCAGGGCGTGTAAAACCACTGACGCCACTTCTAGCTAGAAAGAAACGCAAGTCCTCCCTGAGGTCCGTCTCCCGTTTTTGGTTCATACCGGGTGTGAAACTCGCGAATCAAACGTTACACAAAGCTACGCCACAAAGGCCTTGCTTTGATCATCACCACAAGACTTTGCTTTTCAACAGAAGCCTCGATCACTTGCATCTTAGCATGCCACACAGGCAAACCATCCTATGCAACCGATATCAGTCACACAGAATGAAATCCAATGTCAGACACACAGTCCATTTACAAGTCCGTTCTGGGCCTGAACGAAACCGGAGGTACCTAGTACCCCGCATATCCATCGATCTCCAAGTACGTCTGGACGATCACTAACTGTTTCCATCTTCTTGGGTGTACAGCCCAATCAAGATCATCAGCTATCACCCAAACGACGTGAAGACCTCCGGTCTTCGACCATCGTCTTCATCTTCGACTTATCGTCGTATCAGTTATTCAGAATGGGATAAACCCGGTCTTTCCGAATAACTCGCGTATATTTTAAATAAGTGTTACACAAACACAACATACGCCTCATTCCAATTCATTAGTCACTAACCATAAATTAATCAAGAGAATAATTCCCCAAATATTAACCCCGAAGGCCGAAACCAACATCAGATCAATATTCAGAAAACCATTCTACTTGGCTAACCGACAGTTAGTTTCTAAATTTCACGTTCAAATCTAATTAAAGATTTAACTATCGCCTGGAGCAAAACTGGTGATACTCCATTCTCGATCTTTTCAATCTAATTAAAGATTCATTAAAACTCCACTTAGTTTTAATCATTATCTGGGTTAAAGAATCAGTGTCATTTAAAACACGGTTCACGATAAACCCAAAATCACATTCATTAATTATCGGGTTAAAGAACGAGTGTTATTTAAAACACTGTTCACGATAAACCCAAAAATCAATATCAATTCAATTCCAATTAAATATCATTTAATTGGTACACTTCATTAAATCTAAATAAAAAGATTTAATCTTTTCTCAACTGGGTTCAAGAACAGTGTTAGTGAAGACACCATTCACGACAAACCCAAATCACATTCGATATTCAATACAAGGCTCTGAATAGAAAATATATCGGCTTATATTCAATATCGAATTCTACGACTAACAAATGTCGTATTGGAAATAACGATATACATATATATCTTTCAAATTTCCATAACAACACCTGTATAATCACGAATCCCAACATCGAAATATTCCGAAGACAATTTCGATTCAAATCCACTCCAATGCAATCATTGGAATTTTGGTTACTTTTAAAACCCTTTTCGAATTCAATTTATTTATTTAAAAATAAATAGAATTCTAATTCTAGTTCAAAACTAGTTCATTTCGATAAAAATCCATTTTTATCTTTTCAAATATGGAGTTTTTCATCCCAATTCTTCACAAATCATTTCTTATGATTTTACACAAATTATTACTATTTTTAATAATTTTATCAAGGCCCGTACAGTCGATTTCCATCAATGGCCATCGAACTGCACTTACAGCGACCTTTTTCGAATTTGATTGGGACATAATTCCAAATCCAACCGTTAGATTTCAAATTTCTAATCTTCGTTAGAAAGCTCTTTTCGATACGAACCCAACGGTTCCGGTTTTAGGAGAATCCGACGGTCGGATCTCCCGTAATGTCCGTTTGGAATAAATGGTCGAAATTCGCGAACTGCCGCGGCGCGGCGCGTTCTATTCAGGCCATTATATTATATATAATATATATATAATATATTTCGTCGATTTCTATTTAAAAACGAATTATATAAACAGTTTTAAATTCATTTCAAAATCTATTTCAACTTCCATTTCAATTCAAAGCAAAACTGAATTCTTCCTCATAAATTCGTTTTAAAATTCATTTCTATTCAATTCAAAATTCAATTCAATTCAAATTTCAATTCAATTTGAATTCATTTTCAATTTAATTCACTTTGAATTCGTTTTCAATTCAATTCACTTTGAATTCGTTTTCAATTCAATTCATTTCGAAATCGTTTTCAATTCATTTTGAATTCGTTTTCAATTCAATTCATTTCGAAATCGTTTTCAATTCATTTTGAATTCGTTTTCAATTCAATTCATTTCGAAATCGTTTTCAATTCATTTTGAATTCGTTTTCAATTCATTTTGAATTCGTTTTCAATTCAATTCATTTCGAAATCGTTTTCAATTCATTTTGAATTCGTTTTCAATTCAATTCATTTCGAAATCGTTTTCAATTCAATTCATTTCGAAATCGTTTTCAATTCATTTTGAATTCGTTTTCAATTCAATTCATTTCGAAATCGTTTTCAATTCAATTCATTTCGAAATCACTTTTCAATATTCATTTTAAAATGAATAAAATCGATATAAATATCGTTCACGTCAAAATGGCGTCAATCTAATCCTCACGGCTTCACATATTTCTATTTTCAAATATTCTATTTCAAATATTTCTATTTCAAATATTTCTTTTTTTTTTCGAAACTGGAATGAGGCCCAATCAATTACCATATAAGGTTAATTATATGGATTTTCATACAACACATGTATATAATAGCATGGAAAAATAATCAACCATCAACCAAAGTGCACTACTCTGTATAAGCATCAAATATAGATATCCAACGCTTAAAACAGCCTGTCAATCAACCGATCGACATATTCAATCAATCGGGATGAGTGAACTTCAAATTTCATCCCAACACCCGTGTGGGGTTTCAAACAATCAAACACTGATTTTAGTTGTGCAGTTGGGCGATGTGTAACATTTATCGTCCCAATCAATGTCATTCAAATAAGTGTACATAAACAAACCGTCTGGTTTGTAAATGAATATTTAATTTTATTCACTTCACGTTAAAAATTATATTTTTAACGACAAAACATTTTATTTCAACATATGAATTTCTATTCAATTCATTCTTTAAATAAAATGATATTTTTATTTTTCTAACATATTTTAGAAAATTTCGGCGGCATAACGGCACGATACTAGAAACGGGACGAGGCCTAGCCTTATCCCCGGTCTAGTGAAGGCCCACGCCATTCACACATCAATCATATCAATTTTATTATGCAAACCACAAAATCTGGAGTAAGTGTCTAACCTAGCCTTACTCCTTCGCCTTATAACGGCGCACGTCTAATCCTAACCAATTTATCGATTCGATTTTTCACACCACAAACCACATTCAAACCAATATCACAATCAATAACCAAACAGCCAAACAAACAAGTCCATGGTCTGTGGACGATTGTGTCGGGTGCTACTAAGCACCGTCTGCATCCTAGTATATATATATAACTAGAAATAAAATAGAAAGGTGAGAAATTCTCACATATAGCTATCCTAGCTCCACGGCTCTTCATTTGCAGAAGTCTTCGTCGTTTCGCCTTTTTGCCACCTACGTTGCTGCTTTTACTACATACGTAAAAATCACATTTTTACTTCGTTATTCTATAAATAAAAATCGAATTTTTACTTTGCTATTCAATATATAAAAATCAAATTTTTATTTCAAAGTTCAATATATAAAAATCGAATTTTTATTTATATAGATTCCGCCTTTTCCATTTCAAAGATCTAATCCTTTCTTTTACTTTTCAAAGTTTAAATCTTTTACCTTTTAAAAATTCAAATCTTTTAAAACCTTTTTAAAATAAAGAATCAGTTTTAAACATTTAGAAAAAAAAACTGTTTTAACCTTTTAATTAAAATCAGTTCAGTTTTCTTTCTTTTCTAAAAATTTCAGTTTTTATATTTTTATAAATCAGTTTTTAAATAAAATAAAAAAATCAGTATTTAAAATCAGTTTTTAAATAAATATAAAATCAGTTTTTAAAATCAGTTTTTAAATAAATATAAAATCAGTTTTTTAAATAAAATAAAAAAATCAGTATTACAGAAAATATAAATAATAAAAAAAAAACGACTTACAGGGGGTTTGGGCGTTCGGTGGTCGTCGGCAAGAAGAGGACGGAGAGGAGCGAGACTGGAGGGGGTGCGGATGGTGCAGCGACGAGTGAAGGAGGGGCTAGGGTTCACGGTGGCGCTAGGGGGGGGTTCGCGGCTCGAATCGGAAGAAGGGGGGAGGTGGTCTCGCGTCACCGAGCAGCAGGGGGGAGGGTCTCGGAATCCAGAAGAGAGGGGGGGGGGGGGGAAGAAGGAGAGTGGAGCGAGCGAGGGGGAGGCTGTCTTGGGTGGTGGGCGGCGCCTCTGCGATGAGGGCGGCGGATCCCTCATCCGCGATTCCGAGTCCCCTTTTTTTTTTTTTTTTATATTTTTTTTTTTTGTCTGAGCGTTTGAGGCAATAGGGGGGGGCCAGAGCGGTTTTAAGGGGGGGGGGGAAAGATAAATTTTTTTTTTATTATATTTTTTTTTTTATTAATTATTTAATTAGCAAAGAGTTGACTTTTACATACGACCTCGAAACGAGGCCCACCGCCTGTCGTCCATAGCGTATTACCCCCATTCCGAACACAATGGGATATGTATCGCAAGCTGGTTCGATTGTTACAATCAGTTTCCTTTTGAATTTACATTTAAATCACTATATTGAATTTAAACGCGCATTTCGAATTACCGGGGTCACATACTAACTAGAAAAATTCCAGAAAAATATTTTCTAGCTTCGTTTTGACGATACGGTCCTAACAAAACTAGTTTCGACGAATTCTGAGACCGTTTGAAAAATGGCCAATTTCCAGTCGATTAAAATCAACTGAAACTGGTCAAACGCGTTTCCCTTTACCACGCTCACATATTGATTCAGAAAATTATGAAATTTGGAATCTAGCAATAACTTAACATCACGGACCCAACAAAACTGGTTTCGTCGAAATCCGAGGTCGTTTGCAAAATGTCCATTTTTAAGGGCTATATATTATATAAAATATATATAAATTCCATAGCGACTATTCTGAATTTTCAACTGGACGTATCTTATCATTTCTAAAGTGAAATCCTAGTTTGTTAACTTCGTTAGAAAGATCTTGTTCATCAGATTCAAATATTTCTTGTTTCGCTCAATTCTGACTTATAACGAATTCTGTATATTCCTTTGAAATTAGAAATCGAATTTTCGAACTACCGCGCCATTTTCAATTCCTTTTATAATTATAAATAATTATTTATATTCTAACGACGACGTATATAATATATACGTCGAATTCCAATTCAAAATAAATTTCTCGTCGATATTATTTAAAATAATTCATTTTAAATAATCAAAATTCGCTAAAATGGCCAAAATAAAAATTTTAAACTGGCCCAGATTTTCGGGTTGTTACAATCTCCCCCACTTAAAACTTTTCGTCCCCGAAAAGGAACAAAGTCGAAAGTGGTTTGATTATTCAGCTCTACGATCGATCAGGCTTCCATTCTCCAACTCTTTAGTTTCTGAGAATTTTCAAAATTTCAAAAATTTGGCTAACACCCTAAACTTTTGAAAAATTTCGCCATAACCTCCCCTGCACCGGGAGCATCGGGGAATTTCAAATAGCTTCCCCGGTCCTTCAGATCTCAAAAAGAAAAAGAAAAAGCCAAGCGGCTAGCCAATAGGCTCACAAAATCATCATCACCCAAACAAAACAGGAAATTATGTAGTAAACATGTACCTATTTGTCGGGCAAACAAATTTTATTCTCTGCTCTAGCCTCCTTGCTATGACCTGTTCAATGTAAGTATGTATATGCAAGCACATGCGACCCATTTCAATACAGTTCAATATTTGGTTTAATTAGGCAAAATGGCTAAAAATTAGCAAACAAATAAACAAACAACACAAACATCAATCAATTAGTGAATTAGAGTTTTCAAATTCATAATTTTGATACTTAGTCAAAAATCAGATTTTTGATGCCAAATCACAACAATAGGCCCTATCTAATTTTGGTTCTCACACCAGTCAATAGGAAATATATAGATGTCACACCTTCGAAACACGAATACCAATTCTGATGATGTTCGAACTATCATCAGAATCATCTTCGGGCGACTAGAGTGTGATTCTATATCTATCCAGTATATTAAAATTTCAAATACACGTGGATCAGACGTATACGCAAAATCTTTATATACTGGACTGTCCAACTCAATATAAATTGATAATCAAATACGAATAATTGATTTAAATTTTCAAAACAAAATTTGTTTTCATTTGAAAATATACTCTTCACACTCATTCTAGGATACTACAGATCCTATCTCTAACGAGTCATTCTAATTGGATATTACTAACCCAATATCTGATGAATTCTTTCGAATGTTTCTAATGTGCCTTGTTCTCTGAGCTTTGTAAACCAAAGCTCTGATACCAACTGTGAAGACCCGCAACTTCCCCGTAAGGGAAAGCGTCGGATAGTTCGAGAACAAACCACAACAGAACGCATACAGAAGAACATTTCATTGTATATAACAACAATGCATCAGAATACAAGAATATACAGAGTATAAATGAATATTACACAGAAATATCAGAGATTTAAATTACATTTAAATACATAGCAGCGGAAAATAATACAATACACAACTAGAAGTAGATATACGGATACAAAGCTTTCCGGATATCGTTCCAGCTGTAAACCAGGATCCTGTGAATATAAATCTGCAAAACCAAAACTACTAGCTGCCCGTGTCAAAATAAGGGCACCCAGAGTTTAGGTTAAAACAATAAACTCCAGGTCAGTCATGGGACTGGTGTGAGAACTAAAACAGTTATTCTTTATTTTAAATAAGGTAAATCAAGGGACCACGCCGTATAACACGGAACGGGTTTCCTCCCAAGAATACCAGTGCATAAACAAACAGCGCCATGCTAAATAAAGAAAAATGAAGCTGTTATAAGACCCAGGTCCTATCACACAATGCAAACGCAAGCCGGGGGATAGGGTTTTCCCTTATAACAGCCAAAGAATGCTTGATACGTTTAAAACAAATCATTTGATACTATAATAAGTGCATAGTGTATAAAACAACTTCAAATCATAAGTATCAATCATAGGCGACATGAGCGTCCCATGCCACTATGTCGCCATATATAGGTTTACAAATAAAACCGCAAATGGCACGTATTTGGAAATTGGATTTCCGTCTATGAACCGAGGCAAAAGATAGTCCTCAACCGATTCGTGACTCTCTAGCCCGAGCCACAGGTCAGAGCTCGAGTGACCTTGGAGCGACAGGGCCGGTCCACCGATGTGGATTAAAATGCCTGAACACTACGTTTCCCCACCCTATGGGGTGTAAGTCTGGTCCGTCAGCCGACCAGAATGCATCGGCCGAAACCGATATAACCGAGGCGCCTCGCAACAGCAACAACAACATAAGTCAAACTCGTCAGGGCGTGTAAAACCACTGACGCCACTTCTAGCTAGAAAGAAACGCAAGTCCTCCCTGAGGTCCGTCTCCCGTTTTTGGTTCATACCGGGTGTGAAACTCGCGAATCAAACGTTACACAAAGCTACGCCACAAAGGCCTTGCTTTGATCATCACCACAAGACTTTGCTTTTCAACAGAAGCCTCGATCACTTGCATCTTAGCATGCCACACAGGCAAACCATCCTATGCAACCGATATCAGTCACACAGAATGAAATCCAATGTCAGACACACAGTCCATTTACAAGTCCGTTCTGGGCCTGAACGAAACCGGAGGCACCTAGTACCCCGCATATCCATCGATCTCCAAGTACGTCTGGACGATCACTAACTGTTTCCATCTTCTTGGGTGTACAGCCCAATCAAGATCATCAGCTATCACCCAAACGACGTGAAGACCTCCGGTCTTCGACCATCGTCTTCATCTTCGACTTATCGTCGTATCAGTTATTCAGAATGGGATAAACCCGGTCTTTCCGAATAACTCGCGTATATTTTAAATAAGTGTTACACAAACACAACATACGCCTCATTCCAATTCATTAGTCACTAACCATAAATTAATCAAGAGAATAATTCCCCAAATATTAACCCCGAAGGCCGAAACCAACATCAGATCAATATTCAGAAAACCATTCTACTTGGCTAACCGACAGTTAGTTTCTAAATTTCACGTTCAAATCTAATTAAAGATTTAACTATCGCCTGGAGCAAAACTGGTGATACTCCATTCTCGATCTTTTCAATCTAATTAAAGATTCATTAAAACTCCACTTAGTTTTAATCATTATCTGGGTTAAAGAATCAGTGTCATTTAAAACACGGTTCACGATAAACCCAAAATCACATTCATTAATTATCGGGTTAAAGAACGAGTGTTATTTAAAACACTGTTCACGATAAACCCAAAAATCAATATCAATTCAATTCCAATTAAATATCATTTAATTGGTACACTTCATTAAATCTAAATAAAAAGATTTAATCTTTTCTCAACTGGGTTCAAGAACAGTGTTAGTGAAGACACCATTCACGACAAACCCAAATCACATTCGATATTCAATACAAGGCTCTGAATAGAAAATATATCGGCTTATATTCAATATCGAATTCTACGACTAACAAATGTCGTATTGGAAATAACGATATACATATATATCTTTCAAATTTCCATAACAACACCTGTATAATCACGAATCCCAACATCGAAATATTCCGAAGACAATTTCGATTCAAATCCACTCCAATGCAATCATTGGAATTTTGGTTACTTTTAAAACCCTTTTCGAATTCAATTTATTTATTTAAAAATAAATAGAATTCTAATTCTAGTTCAAAACTAGTTCATTTCGATAAAAATCCATTTTTATCTTTTCAAATATGGAGTTTTTCATCCCAATTCTTCACAAATCATTTCTTATGATTTTACACAAATTATTACTATTTTTAATAATTTTATCAAGGCCCGTACAGTCGATTTCCATCAATGGCCATCGAACTGCACTTACAGCGACCTTTTTCGAATTTGATTGGGACATAATTCCAAATCCAACCGTTAGATTTCAAATTTCTAATCTTCGTTAGAAAGCTCTTTTCGATACGAACCCAACGGTTCCGGTTTTAGGAGAATCCGACGGTCGGATCTCCCGTAATGTCCGTTTGGAATAAATGGTCGAAATTCGCGAACTGCCGCGGCGCGGCGCGTTCTATTCAGGCCATTATATTATATATAATATATATAAAATATATTTCGTCGATTTCTATTTAAAAACGAATTATATAAACAGTTTTAAATTCATTTCAAAATCTATTTCAACTTCCATTTCAATTCAAAGCAAAACTGAATTCTTCCTCATAAATTCGTTTTAAAATTCATTTCTATTCAATTCAAAATTCAATTCAATTCAAATTTCAATTCAATTTGAATTCATTTTCAATTTAATTCACTTTGAATTCGTTTTCAATTCAATTCACTTTGAATTCGTTTTCAATTCAATTCATTTCGAAATCGTTTTCAATTCATTTTGAATTCGTTTTCAATTCAATTCATTTCGAAATCGTTTTCAATTCATTTTGAATTCGTTTTCAATTCAATTCATTTCGAAATCGTTTTCAATTCATTTTGAATTCGTTTTCAATTCATTTTGAATTCGTTTTCAATTCAATTCATTTCGAAATCGTTTTCAATTCATTTTGAATTCGTTTTCAATTCAATTCATTTCGAAATCGTTTTCAATTCAATTCATTTCGAAATCGTTTTCAATTCATTTTGAATTCGTTTTCAATTCAATTCATTTCGAAATCGTTTTCAATTCAATTCATTTCGAAATCACTTTTCAATATTCATTTTAAAATGAATAAAATCGATATAAATATCGTTCACGTCAAAATGGCGTCAATCTAATCCTCACGGCTTCACATATTTCTATTTTCAAATATTCTATTTCAAATATTTCTATTTCAAATATTTCTTTTTTTTTTCGAAACTGGAATGAGGCCCAATCAATTACCATATAAGGTTAATTATATGGATTTTCATACAACACATGTATATAATAGCATGGAAAAATAATCAACCATCAACCAAAGTGCACTACTCTGTATAAGCATCAAATATAGATATCCAACGCTTAAAACAGCCTGTCAATCAACCGATCGACATATTCAATCAATCGGGATGAGTGAACTTCAAATTTCATCCCAACACCCGTGTGGGGTTTCAAACAATCAAACACTGATTTTAGTTGTGCAGTTGGGCGATGTGTAACATTTATCGTCCCAATCAATGTCATTCAAATAAGTGTACATAAACAAACCGTCTGGTTTGTAAATGAATATTTAATTTTATTCACTTCACGTTAAAAATTATATTTTTAACGACAAAACATTTTATTTCAACATATGAATTTCTATTCAATTCATTCTTTAAATAAAATGATATTTTTATTTTTCTAACATATTTTAGAAAATTTCGGCGGCATAACGGCACGATACTAGAAACGGGACGAGGCCTAGCCTTATCCCCGGTCTAGTGAAGGCCCACGCCATTCACACATCAATCATATCAATTTTATTATGCAAACCACAAAATCTGGAGTAAGTGTCTAACCTAGCCTTACTCCTTCGCCTTATAACGGCGCACGTCTAATCCTAACCAATTTATCGATTCGATTTTTCACACCACAAACCACATTCAAACCAATATCACAATCAATAACCAAACAGCCAAACAAACAAGTCCATGGTCTGTGGACGATTGTGTCGGGTGCTACTAAGCACCGTCTGCATCCTAGTATATATATATAACTAGAAATAAAATAGAAAGGTGAGAAATTCTCACATATAGCTATCCTAGCTCCACGGCTCTTCATTTGCAGAAGTCTTCGTCGTTTCGCCTTTTTGCCACCTACGTTGCTGCTTTTACTACATACGTAAAAATCACATTTTTACTTCGTTATTCTATAAATAAAAATCGAATTTTTACTTTGCTATTCAATATATAAAAATCAAATTTTTATTTCAAAGTTCAATATATAAAAATCGAATTTTTATTTATATAGATTCCGCCTTTTCCATTTCAAAGATCTAATCCTTTCTTTTACTTTTCAAAGTTTAAATCTTTTACCTTTTAAAAATTCAAATCTTTTAAAACCTTTTTAAAATAAAGAATCAGTTTTAAACATTTAGAAAAAAAAACTGTTTTAACCTTTTAATTAAAATCAGTTCAGTTTTCTTTCTTTTCTAAAAATTTCAGTTTTTATATTTTTATAAATCAGTTTTTAAATAAAATAAAAAAATCAGTATTTAAAATCAGTTTTTAAATAAATATAAAATCAGTTTTTAAAATCAGTTTTTAAATAAATATAAAATCAGTTTTTTAAATAAAATAAAAAAATCAGTATTACAGAAAATATAAATAATAAAAAAAAAACGACTTACAGGGGGTTTGGGCGTTCGGTGGTCGTCGGCAAGAAGAGGACGGAGAGGAGCGAGACTGGAGGGGGTGCGGATGGTGCAGCGACGAGTGAAGGAGGGGCTAGGGTTCACGGTGGCGCTAGGGGGGGGTTCGCGGCTCGAATCGGAAGAAGGGGGGAGGTGGTCTCGCGTCACCGAGCAGCAGGGGGGAGGGTCTCGGAATCCAGAAGAGAGGGGGGGGGGGGGGGGAAGAAGGAGAGTGGAGCGAGCGAGGGGGAGGCTGTCTTGGGTGGTGGGCGGCGCCTCTGCGATGAGGGCGGCGGATCCCTCATCCGCGATTCCGAGTCCCCTTTTTTTTTTTATTTATATTTTTTTTTTTGTCTGAGCGTTTGAGGCAATAGGGGGGGGCCAGAGCGGTTTTAAGGGGGGGGGGGGAAAGATAAATTTTTTTTTTATTATATTTTTTTTTTTATTAATTATTTAATTAGCAAAGAGTTGACTTTTACATACGACCTCGAAACGAGGCCCACCGCCTGTCGTCCATAGCGTATTACCCCCATTCCGAACACAATGGGATATGTATCGCAAGCTGGTTCGATTGTTACAATCAGTTTCCTTTTGAATTTACATTTAAATCACTATATTGAATTTAAACGCGCATTTCGAATTACCGGGGTCACATACTAACTAGAAAAATTCCAGAAAAATATTTTCTAGCTTCGTTTTGACGATACGGTCCTAACAAAACTAGTTTCGACGAATTCTGAGACCGTTTGAAAAATGGCCAATTTCCAGTCGATTAAAATCAACTGAAACTGGTCAAACGCGTTTCCCTTTACCACGCTCACATATTGATTCAGAAAATTATGAAATTTGGAATCTAGCAATAACTTAACATCACGGACCCAACAAAACTGGTTTCGTCGAAATCCGAGGTCGTTTGCAAAATGTCCATTTTTAAGGGCTATATATTATATAAAATATATATAAATTCCATAGCGACTATTCTGAATTTTCAACTGGACGTATCTTATCATTTCTAAAGTGAAATCCTAGTTTGTTAACTTCGTTAGAAAGATCTTGTTCATCAGATTCAAATATTTCTTGTTTCGCTCAATTCTGACTTATAACGAATTCTGTATATTCCTTTGAAATTAGAAATCGAATTTTCGAACTACCGCGCCATTTTCAATTCCTTTTATAATTATAAATAATTATTTATATTCTAACGACGACGTATATAATATATACGTCGAATTCCAATTCAAAATAAATTTCTCGTCGATATTATTTAAAATAATTCATTTTAAATAATCAAAATTCGCTAAAATGGCCAAAATAAAAATTTTAAACTGGCCCAGATTTTCGGGTTGTTACAATAAATAAAAATATAAATTCAAGGTTAATTTATATGAGTAAAATGGAAACCAGTGTTGACACAGATATTTGAAGTGAGATTTAAACGCAATAGGTATATAAGATTTTTAAATTAGGAAAAATAGGGTTAAATGAAAATTAAATGAGAAGAGAGAAGAGAAATCGTTTTTAGAAGAAATGATGGGTTTTATTTCAAAATTTCAAATATAAAATAAATTGAGATAAATCCAAGGGATGTGTAGTTAGAATTCGACCATGTCAAATTTTAATGGTTTATTTCCAAAAGGATGTAAATTCTATTATTTAATTGAAACGTGTTAAGAAACTAGTATTTCAATATTTATAGCCATGAAAATACAACTCGATGTTTTGAAATAATTTAATATTATTTATGTTTGAAATAATTTAATATTATTTATGTGGAATTATTAAACGAGAAGGGAATGATAGAAATCAAATACAATTGATTTCATGAGTTATGCTTGTGAATATGTTTTTAAAATGGGAAAAGGAAATTGTTTAATATAAATAGGAAGGTATTAGTAGTAGTTTTATAAACAAGGTTTTATAAATATGACGTGGAATCATAAAATGACTCAATCTGAATCTGTAAGGATATTTGCATGTAAAATCAAGTTGATTTGATAAGTCAAATATAGATCCCTATTTAAGGAACGTTATTCATATTGAAAGGAAATAACGATTTAAATTGGTTTGCAAATGGAAACGATTATAAGTGAAACTTGAGTTAATCTGAAAGGATATATTTATCCTGAAGATTGGAATATTGATCGAATAGACATTATTCGAGAGAGAGTTATTTATTGGAATTCGATTATATCAAATTAGGGATGTAGTTATTTTTACTTTCCGTTTCGAATAAAATATATTTATTTACTTAATTTATAATTACAAGTTATGTTTTTTATATACCAATTATTTGGGAACAACAATTATAATGCTACCGTTATAAATCTAAACAGCGATTAAATTGCTACTGTTATCATAAAAGTTTTATAAATCTAAATAGTGATTTTAGCGTTGTCGTTATAATAAATATTTTATAAATCTAAACAACAATTATAACGCTATCGTTATAATCAGTATTTTTCCGTAAAAGAAGTGTGTTCTTAGATTGAATCCGAAAGTCGCGTAAGCGATGTTTTGTTTAAACTTGTGAGCTTTGACTATTTCAAAATTTAGAATGTTGTTCAATTAAGGTCTGAGTGGTAACTATGCCCTAACTTGATTGACTTCATGATTGATGGAGGAATGGTTAAGGTTCGATAGTGAAGATTGGTTAGCAATATAATTAGTTAATAAATGATTTATGGTTTGAGTTGTAATAATGATGTTTTATAACATCACGATAATGTAAAGGATTTTGAAATGTTTCCCCAAATAAAATAAGAAATATTTTCTACGGGTAGAAAATGAAATGAATTGGTCAACCAGGAATTAAGAAATGGAATATGAATGTATTTTCGGATATTAATAAAATATATTTTCTGAATATAGAAAATAAGGAATTTATATAAATAAGGGCCAGTATTGCTTGATGGTTGACCAGTAGAATTCCATTTGGAAATAGGGTCGTTGGTTGAATGGATGTTCCTTTGATAGTTAAATCACCGACTATCAAAGTTTTGATTTATTTTATGCCTCCATTGTCAATAAGGAGAGACCGGGATCAGATATAATATCTAAAAACCACTCCGTATTGGCATAATCATTACGAATTAACTTATGTTGAAGAGATTATGAAGATGGAGTAAAGTGCAAGGGCTGTTCTATTAATCCTAGGTAGAAATTGCCTAAGACGGATTACTAGAATGGTGCCTTCGGTTTGTCCAGAACCAGGACAACTTGTAAGGATGAGTGTCTGACAAAGTATTTCCAAAGGGATTACGTATGTTGATTCCTTCAAACGTATGAAGTTGGTGGCAAAGAAGGGAAACTTCTTTAGCCTAACTATCTGAGTATTTTTATGGGAATCAATTAGTGATTTCCGATGGATCTGACAATGTGGCATTCAAAGTGAATGGTGGCCACATGTTCTGGAAGACGATTCAAACCCCAAGCCTCACAACCGGGAATTGACAAAAATCGGGAAGGCAACATGGCTATGAGTGTCGCTCCCATTACGATGTATAATCACCTTTCTAGAGAAATTCCATTTGCTTATTTAATCTATCGATGCTATCCCTTTCAGGAAACGGTTTCTGATCCCAACCGTTGGTGATATACATTCGATAAACTCAAGCGAAATGAGTGGTCCGTCATGTGTGGCCCGGGCTGCAAGATGTTCATGTTGAACCCTACTGTATCCCCCCTAGAGTACACTGATCGGAAGGTGGTTCCATACCTTGTCATGTTGGAAATCCAATCTCCAATAAGTGCCCTGCGGTTTTTGATTTTATATTATATAGAGCGTGAGATGCAAGCGTTCTGCTAGATTCTATTTATTTGATGTAGACACTATTATAATATCACTGGATTTTGATATCAAAATACTTTTGGGTTATCGTAAGGTAAAAACCATCCGTGTTTATGTGTGGATCGGTCTTACGATTATCATCTCTTTCGAAAGAATTTGGACGTTAAACCAATGGTTAGAGTTTACTCACACCAGTCCCATGACTGACTCAGAGTTTATTTTGTTTATTTTCCCTAAACTCTTGGGTGCCCCAATTTGTACGGGCAGTTAAGTAGTCGGGATTTTTCAGATTCTCTTTGAGAAGCTCGAAGCTGGAGGGTTCATCAAGTAGCTATAGACTATCATATTTTCCGCTGCTTATAGTGTTGTATCTGGAAACATGTGTTTATAACTGTTCCAGAGATAACGGTTGTGCTCTGATGATGGTATGTATATAAAGTTACAGATTTGTATTTCAAAGTTTATGTTATCTAATATATTTTATTCGTTCCACTGTGAATTTGTGATCTTCGTTTTCTTCTATTTTAATATTTCTTTCTTTCTATTTCTCATTCTCTAATTTCTTTCTAATAATGATTCGTATTTCTGTGCAATTTGGGTTGGACGTGTGGTGTTATTAGTCGACTCAAAGAGTACGGAAATTCGGGCCTTTGTAGTTGGTACCAGATCTGGTTGCTTAATTTGTACGGATGATAGGGGGTTCTCGCTTTGCCTTAGGTGGAGAATGGGAGACTCTTACCACTACATCTCTTGACAATGTGGGTTGGTCTAGTTGCGAGGCTGGCCGTAAAAACAGTTCTGAGGTACCAATGTAAGCAATGGTGGGATATTATCCTGCTGCTTCGGGGGTTGGGGATAGTTGAAAAGCCTACCGAAATCGCTGGGCCATTACAGTTAGTATCAGAGCTGAAGGTTGAGTTGTAACCTTGGCTCTATGGCATGATTCAATAGAGATGGGGTTAGAAATACCCTAGATTGAATTTGAGTGTATACATATGAGCGCGTATTTTTAGATTTGATATGAAATTGTTTTATATTGTGTTGATTGGTTTGTTGAGTGGTTTATGAATTTTGGTCGACACATAATGTACAACTGCATCGATAGGTGTTTCTAAACTCTCGAATAAAGTAATTCAATACAGTATTGTTTTAAAATGGGTAAATGAAATAATTTTACCCAAAATTATTTTGATATGAAAGGAATAATTTTTGAAATATTATAGTATATGGATGTGTTGATTGTTATTACAATCAAATGAAATTATGAAATATTGAAATGGTTATATATAACCAAATATAACTTGTATATGGACAATATACACAAATAAGATGAACTGGAATTAAATTAAAACCAGAATTTAAGAATTTAAATCTCGGATATTTAGAAATATGTTCTCAAGTATTTTTAAAAGTAATATAACATTACTTTGAGGAATTTTTGAATAAGAATGGTTTAAATGGGTTTTTAAAGGGATTAAGCACTAAAATCACTTCAGTGGCGAGAAAATAACTCTGATAATGGATCGCGACATTATCGGTATTCATTTTCAAGTTTTTGAGTGACGGATTGCTACCATAGTAATTTGGGAATGAAAACTTTGTTTGAAAAGAACAAGTTATTTTATAAATTCATAGATTCTGGATTTGTAAATGATAATGGATATATCTATATATATTTATTATTTAAAGCAAGTTTGAAATAGAAGCCGGTAATTTAATTCGGAATTGAAATTTAACTTGTAAATTTAAATAGATTGAAATAGTGAATCAAATGGATTGAAATTTAACTTAAGTCATGTTAAATTAAAATTTAATTAGGATAAATTCCGAATGAAAATAAATAGAGAAAAATGTTGAGATTTGAATTATTAATATGAATTCGACTTATGTATAAACAAGTTGAATATATGTTGGATATTTTTATTTGGAATTAAACTGTGATGGAATTGAACTCAAGCAGAATAAGAGGGTTGATTTTTGAAAACAGAACTCAGTTTGGATTAGTGAATTGAAGTGAACTAATCAGAAAGTTAAAGAATGAAGTTTGGATTGATTTGGAACCAATTGGAAATATATAAGTATGTTGAGCAGATATTGAATGGAAGCAAATGCAAGAGATATAATTATGCCCGACAAAAAGGTACACGTTTATAATATTACTTGGGTTTGATGGTTTTATGAGCCCAAGGGGCAAGCCGCTTGGCTTTTTGTTTTTATTTTGGATTGGAGAAGGCCTAGAAAGGCGAGTTGTGGTTATACCGATTGAGCCGTGCAGAGTAGATGCTGGCGAAATTTTTCGAAAATTTAAAGAGTTAGAAAATTTTCAAGAAATTTTTGATAATTTAAAATCAAGTTGTTAATTGTAATTGAAATAAGAAAACTAAAATTGGTTAATAAAATTTCAAGTAGATTAATGAAATTTATTAATGGATTTAAAATCAATTGGAATGGGTGTGGATATGCAGAAGAGCATATAGATTGAAGACAAGAATGTGATGGTGGATTGTCCAAAAGTGGTGGACAGATCATTTAGAAACAATTATGAATGGTCGAGTATTGGTAGAAGAATTCAAAGGCCAGATAAAAACTAGGTTATGAAGATATGGAATATAAGATTTCAACTAAGTAGGTAATGTGGAGTTAGAGTTATAGCATTTTTGCTGCTTAGCAATTTCGAGGACGAAATTATTTTAAGGGGGAAGGAATGTAACGACCCAGATTTTTATCCATTCAGTTCGGAATATTTAAATTGGTTTTAAATATTTTATTTGAATTATAAAACGATATTTAAAAATATCATTTATAATATAATTTAAAACGAGCTCGAAATAGTCGTGATAGTTTGTAATTTACGATTTAAACTTCAACTGAATATACAAGATCCAAAATAAGTCGGATTTCTTTGAAATAAGAAACGTTCAGATCTATTTGATTATATTTTTCTAACAAAAGAGAAAAATTGAGTTTTCATATTGTAGATTTTGTTTTATGTCCAAATCAAATTTGGAAATAGTCACTGTAGAATCGTTTATGGACCATAACGGTTTAGTTAATATAACTAGAGATTGGTTACGAATTTGGACAAGATTCTTTTGAGGCATAGTTCTAATTTAATTTTTAGAATTTTACTGTAATTTTTAATTTGGAAAATAAATAACTTTTTATTTTGAGTATTTTACACCCTATATCAGCATTTTGAGTTTTCACAAAAATTAATTAACTTGTCTATTATTTATATTTCTGGGATCGCAACATATTGCTCGATATAACGGTATCTTTACCTTTGTCGTTATGGCTCGTATATATATGTATATATAAATGCAGTAGTCTGTAACGGAGTACCTATATTTTAGTTTTATTTTATTTCTAACTTAATTGTATACTAATAAGTGACCCGTGCTTCGCACACGATCAATAATTGAAGTTGTAATTACATTAAATACTTAATGGCCTGTGTAATATTACTATTAATTGCTACCCTTTACACTTCAAAACAGTCCGCCGAATTTTTCCAACATTGTGCCATCCAAGTTTTTCTCCATCCCGTGTGTGCCAATCCATTTGATAGTGCACGCTCCAAGTAAGTTAATTCCGTAACCTCCAAGCAAATTTCGCACCGTGCTCTCCAAGGCATTTTAATTCCGTGCATTCCACGCTTTCTGAAACCGTGTTGACCACGTACACATCACGGAAAACGACACTATCTCTTTCCTTCCTTCCATTTAAATGTCTGCTCGTCCCTTATGTTTTCTTTTTCCAGAAAGAAATGGAAACACTGAACTTTGCATAAAAAATCGAAATGGCACATATCCTCTTAATCCACTCAGTTACCTTCTCTCGATTTCTTCCTCCACCATTGCATAGAATCCCTTCCAAAAACCACCACAGCGCCTACCTGGAACGTTCGAATGATCTCCCTTTTAGAAAAAAAAAACCAAAACTCGGCCTCGAAGAGAAAATCAAAATCATGTCGTATTCGATAGCTGAACCCTAAAACCGCGAATCGGTTTGAGATGCTACTGGGCGCGACGCAGTCTCGGGTACCGGAAATCAATGGCAGGGCTTGTTGTTAAGGTAATCCTGAAATTTAAGCATGGATTTGGAGATTAATTATTTTATTTGGGTTAGAAGAGTTAAACTGCACTGATGTGTGCATATTTGGGGGAATGGTGACAGAGAAATTCGGTACTGTGATGTGGATGCATGGAGAGTTTGGGTTCTGGAGTGGGGCGAGCTCACACTGGTGTTTAGTTTTGGGAAGTAAGTATTGCTGGGGCATGCGGGTTCAATGATATGGTGAAGGAGAAGGGAGAATTAGCAGTGAGGGGGCAGACGTGTTTTGCACTATAAAAGTGAGAAGTGATTGTAGAGTTCAAAGGGGAGGGAGCGAATTGCGTTGAACTCAAAAAGAAAATGGCTTGGTTTCGAACTGTGTATAACTGTGATGATAGGGATTTTGTGCAAGCGTGAGCAGGTTTTGAGAGGTGGAGATTTAAGTTTAGCTATGGAGTTGGTATTGTTTGAACTGAATGTCATTGGAACTGTTGTTTTGATGTGAAGATGAGGACTTTGGTATTTTCTTGTGTTCGTAAGTGAATAAGGGAGCGGGTTATTTCTTGGAAGATTGAGAAACCTCAGGATGCAAGTGGAAAGATTTATAGACTTAATTATAGTAATTAGTTTTAGTCAACTAATAATAATTAATTAAGTTTTAATGATTGTTTAACTTATTAGATTATAATCGTCGTAACTTAATCATATGTCGACGGAATCGAACGAAAACGGTTACGATGGAATCATAACGACGAGACCTATGTTGGGGAGCTAATATTGCTGGGAATGAAGCTATTGCAATTTCGTGGAAAAATTAAATGCTTGTTTCAATTTAAATGAAACAATGCAGAATCGTTAACTGTGAATAAGGTGAGTAAACTCACCAACTCTAGCTCGTTTATAATTTTAAATAAACGAGTTTATAAATTAGGTGATGGTTGTTTGGATGAATGGTTGCTAAAATTGGTTGAATGATTGAAATAGTTATACCATTGATCAATTATTAATTCTATTTACTATGACATTTCATATTGATGTGAAATAACATTATTGATGCTGATTAACATCTGTGGATGCGAGGAAACAGGTTGGAGTGATCCAACTGGACTCCTCAACATTTATATCACTATTTCATTGATTGTATTATTTGATGTGATATACAATTAATGATCGATCATGTTGTGTTTAAGTTATACACTCCCTAGGATTTGGTATTTAAATATCATAAATATTTTAGAATATAGAAAAGGGAGTTGAGAATTTAAAAGGAAATTTATTTCCAAATTAGAAATTAAATTTCAAATGAATTGGAAATAGAAACTTGTTATAATGTGATTAAACATGAAGTTGATTGTAATGATGTTTACAAATTTAATAAAATCATAGAATAAATAAAAATATAAATTCAATTTGAATTTATATGTGTAAAATGGAAACCAGTGTTGAAACAAATATTTGAAGTGAGATTTTAACGCAGTAGGCATAAAAGATTTTTAAATTAGGCAAAATAGGGTTAAATGAAAATTGAATGAGAAGAGAGATGAGAAATCGTTTTTAGAAGAAATGATGGGTTTTATTTCAAAATTTCGAATATAAAATAAATTGAGATAAATCCAAGGGATGTGTAGTTAGAATTCGACCATGTCAAATTTTAATGGTTTATTTTCAAAAAGGATTTAAATTCTGTTATTTAACATGTTAAGAAACTAGTATGTCAATATTTATAGCTATGAAAATACAACTCGGTGTTTTGAAATAATTTAATATTATTTATGTTTGAAATAATTTAATATTATTTATGTGAAATTATTAAACGAGAAGGGAACGATAGAAATCAAATACAATTGATTTCATGAGTTATGCTTGTGAATATGTTTTTAAAATGGGAAAAGGAAATTGTTTAATATAAATAGGAATGTATTAGTAGCAATTTTATAAAGAAGATTTTATAAATATAATATGGAATCATAAAATGACTCAATCTGAATCTATAAGGATATCTGTATGTAAAATCAAGTTGATTTGATAAAGCAAATATGGATTCCTATTTAAGGAATGTTATTCATATTGAAAGGAAACAACGATTTAAATTGGTTTGCAAACGGAAATGATTATAAGTGAAACTTGAGTTAATCTGAAAGGATATATTTATCCCGGAGATTGGAATATTGATCGAATAGACATTATTTGAGATAGAGTTATTTATTGGAATTCGATTATATCAAATTAGGGAAGTAGTTATTTTTACTTTCCGTTTCGAATCAAATCTATTTATTTATTTATTTATTTAATTTATAAGTACAATTTACATTTTTTTATATACCAAATATTTGGGAACAATGATTATAACGCTACCGTTATAAATCTAAACAGCGATTAGAATGCTACTGTTATCATAAAAGTTTTATAAATCTAAACAGCGACTTTAGCGCTGTCGTTATAATAAATGTTTTATAAATCTAAATAACGATTATAAGGCTACCGTTATAATCAGTGTTTTTTCGTAAAAGAAGTGCGTTCTTAGATTGAATCCGAAAGTCGCATAAGCGATGTTTTGTTTAAACTTGCGAGCTTTGACTATTTCAAAATTTAGAATGTCGTTCAATTAAGTCTGAGAGGTAACTATACCCCAACTTGATTGACTTCATAATTGATGGAGGAATGGTTAAGGTTCGATAGTGAAGATTGGTTAGCAATATGATCAGTTAACAAATGATTTATGGTTTGAGTTAAAATAACGATGTTTTATAACATTGCGCTAATTTAAAGGATTTTGAAATGTTTCCCAAATAAAATAAGAAATATTTTCTATGCGTAGAAAATGAAATGAATTGGTCAACCAGGAATTAAGAAATGGAATATGAAAGTATTTTCGGATATTAATAAAGTATATTTTCTGAATATAGAGAATAAGGAATTTATATAAATACGGGCCAGTATTGCTAGATGGTTGATCAATAGAATTTCCATTTGGAAACAGGGTCGTTGGTTGAATGGATGTTCCTTTGATAGTTAAATCACCAAGTATTAAAGTTTTGATTTATTTTATACCTCCGTTGTCAATAAGGAGAGACCGAGATCAGATTTAATATCTGAAAACCACTCCGTATTGGCCTAAGCGTTACGAATTAACTTATGTTGAAGAGATTATGAAGAAGGAGTAAAGTTCAAGGGCTGTTCTGTTAATCCTAGGTAGAAACTGCCTAAGATGGATTAATAGAATGGTGCCTTTAGTTTGTCTAGACCCAGGACAACTTGTAAGGACGAGTCTCTGACAGAGTATTGCTAAAGGGATTACCTACATTGATTCCTTCAAGCGTACGAAGTTGGTGGCAAAGAAGGGAAACTTCTTTAGCCTAACAATCTGAGTATTTTTGTGGGAATGAATTAGTGATTTTCGATGTATCTGACCATGTGGCATTCAAAGTGAATGGTGGCCAGATGTTCTGGAAGATGATTCAAACCTCAAGCCTCACAACCGGGAATTGACAAAAATCGGGCAGGCAGCATGACTATGTGGGTAGGTCCCATTAGGATGTATAATCACCTATCTGGAGAAATTTTATTTTCTTATTTAATCTATCGATGATGTCCCTTTCGGGATATGGTTGCTGATCCCAACCGTTGGTGATATACATTCAGTACACTCAATCGAAATGAGTGGTCGGTTATGTGTAGGCCCGGTTGCAAGACGTTCTTGTTGAACTCCAGTGTATCCCCTCTAGAGTACACTGATCACAAGGTGGTTCCATACCTTGTCATGTTGGAAATCCAATCTCCAATAAGCGCCCTGCGGTTTTTTATTTTATATTATATATGGAGCGTGAGATGCAAGCGTTCCGCTAGATTCTATTTATTTGATGTAGACACTATTATACCATCACTGGATTTTTATATCAAAATAATTTTGGGTTATCGTAAGGTAAAAACAATTCATGTTTATGTGTGGATAGGTCTTACGATTATCATTTCTTTCGAAAGGATTTGGAAGTTAAACCAATGGTTGGAGTTTACTCACACCAGTCCCATGACCGACCCAGAGTTTATTTTGTTTGTTTTCCCTAAACTCTTGGGTGTCCAAATTTGTATGGGCAATCAAGTAGTCAGGATTTTTCAGATTCTCTTGGAGGAGCTCAAAGCGGGAGGGTTCATCAAGTAGCTATAGATTATCATATTTTCCGCTGTGTATTGTGTTTTATTTGGAAACATGTGTTTATAACTGTTCCAGAGATAACTGTTGTGCTCTGATGATGGTACGCATATAAAGTTACTGATTTGTATTTCAAAGTTTATGTTATCTAATATATTTTATTCGTTCCATTGTGAGTTTGTGATCTTCGTTTTCTTCTATTCTAATATTTCTTTCTTTCTATTTCTCATCCTCTAATTTCTTTCTAATAATGATTCGTATTTTTACGTAATTTGGGTTGGACGTGTGGTGTTATTAGTCGACTCAAAGAGTACGGAAATTCGGGCCATTACACATCGATACCTTTAGAGTTGGCCGAAGTTTGGTCTTTTTCTTTGTGTTTATGACCAAAATATCACTTTTTGCTTATGGATGAATTTGGACTCGAAACCACTTCCATTGAGTTCTGTAACACCCTACCTCCGCCAGTGCCACTCTTGCAAGGGCACTGACTTTGGAGGGGCGTTTAAACAAGGTAAACATGCATGCAGATATCACAAGACAGAACATATAAGTAAAAAAAACAGAGTAAATATAGCAGCGGATAAAAACTAGCATATCAAAACCATAAGTTAAGTTACAACACAGTACTTGATCATTATTTTCCATAAACAAAGTCTAGAAACATAAAACTGGAAAGGAAAACATAAAGTAGCTATCCCCAAGGTAGAAAACCATAGCGAGCTCAAGTCCAAAGCATACATGAGCTATCCAGGAAAAGCAGCTAAGATCCAAGCTAAGTACTGGTATTCCCGCCCTGTAAACCTGGGGGGGGGGGAACGAAAGAAAAGAGGCGAAAGAAAAAGGGTCAGTCAAAAAGACTGGTAAGTCCTACCTACTATTGTACAACAACTAATAAAGTTAACTGTATATGTAAACAAGGATGAGTCATAGGATGATAACTGGCATGGAAAAAGTCAACAAGATAGATCAAGTGTGGCACCGCATATACAAGGTTGAGGTTTGCACCAAGTGTACTAGTATCACAAGTCATGTCAAGTGTAAACAAGAAGTGATCCCCAGGCCCAAGTTTGGCCCAACATCATGAATGACCTAAACCAAGGTCCAACTAGCACGGTCTAGTCGATCGGCTCTCCTAAAGCCTAACTCGTCAAGTGTCGGCGTCATACGGCCCAACTACGAAGTGTAGCTAAACTGTGCTAGGTCCACCCTAGGGTGTATCAAGTCCTAGGGTGTCAACCACTAACACAAACCAAGCACGCACAGTTTAAACCTACTGGTGCCCGTGCCTGCTTTTTCAACTCCGGACCATGTGCACGACCATGGCCCGCCTGAACCTACACCGGCGCACCTACACAGCCGTCGTCTTGGTCGCTTACATGTCATCCCAGTAATCGTGCCCCACCCTAGCCTAGTCCCTAGGGTATCATGATACAACTAAGAGGGTTACTGGTGCAAAGGACCACGCAACTAGGGTTTCCTTAATGGGTTAAACGTGGTTAACCCAACTCATCCAAGTATCAAGTTGGTTAAGTGAACCCAAGGTTCATGACTTAACCCTATCAACCCATCGTGTTTAATTGGTTAAGTATTCAAGCGGTCACTGACTTAACCCTACCATGTGGCATTAATTAATTTAATGCACCCAACCTCTCACATTAGACCTTGTTGTGGTTACTAGTTAGGCCGGGCGGGTCCGGGTAGGTTTACACCACAACTTAGTCTAACCTTGGGTTTCACGTGCAACATGACCAACTACTCACATTGGGTCCTATTGCTTGTAGCCACTAGTTAAGCCGGTCGGTTCCGGGTAGGTTTATGCTACAAGCTCAACCCAACCTCGAGTTGGCCATCCTCATGTTTTCTAAGTGTCATGTCCATCATGTTTCCAAAACACATTACAAATTTTCAAGCAATTGGGTAGACCTAACTTAATAGGTAAATTCCCAATGGGTAGACCTAACTTAACAGGTAAATTCCCAAGCTTACGTTTTTATGTCTTTTAAGTTTACCCAACCCCAAACGCAATCCCCTCGCTTACATATCGCAATAGCGCATAAAGGATAGAAAGAGGGAACTTGGCAAAATCATGACATAAAGGTGTTGGAGCCACAAGTTAAACATGGTGGCATATGAGACAAAGATGTGATCACAAACTTGCATATCATGTTATCAACTTGCAAAATATTCCTAAGCATGCATAACATCATTTTAACTTGCATAGTGTTCATATGCATGCATAACATGGTTTCAACTTGCATAAGGTTCATATGCATGCATAACATCAAACTTGGCAAATAGGCGGAACATGGCCATAGATAGCATGAGATAAGGACTAGTAACATGCATATAACATTATATGCATGTTAATACAAGGTTTATGAGAGTTTCAAAGTTGCATCATGCAACATTTCCAACCAAAGATCACATCTTTCTATGCATAAAGCCAAGGTAATGACTTTACTAACATGCATAGAGTAAGCTTATGCATAAAATCATAAGATCAAAGCACATATCATGATTAACCCCAAACTCAACTTGCAACATAACATATTAACTTCATAGTTAAAATACAAGAGTAGAAATAGGCTTACAATGCTTATGTGGACTCAAATGAGTATAGCAAATGTAAGAAACCCCTTATGCAACAAATTAAAACCCCAAAATGCAAGCAAACTTGATCAAGACTCCTCCTTTATGATGCCAATAGAGAAACAAGACTTTAATGCAAGCTAAAGAGGATCATACAAGCCTAAATACACTTGTATGCATGGAAATCTCTTAGAAATTTGATTTAGGAATTTTATGAAGAGAGTGGAGGCCATGAGAGGATTGATTTTGCCATAGCTTAGTTGTATGAATGAATAATGATGATTTAGGGTAGGTTAGGGTCTTATTTATAGAGTAGGCAAGTGTTTTAGGCCATAGGATTAAACCTAGATTCAATCCAAGCCATCAAAGCATGTCTTGGGGAAGAAGTCAAGTGTAGGAACCATCTAGGGCCTTTAGATTAAAGATGAACCATGAGAACCATCCAAATGCAAAATCTGCATTTGAGCGAATCGGCCCACGGGTTGACAGCCAAACACCCTGGATTCACCCCTAGTCGACCCAACGGGCTTGGGTCGACCTCAAAAATCAGCCGGTTCGGTTATTCCCCTCTCCCAATTCGATGTTTTGAACATTTTTGCATATTTATTTATTTAATTTTCAATTATATATATATATATATATATATATATATATATATATATATATATATATATCAATATATATATATATTTCTCTGCGCAACCCATTTCACTTATTTAAGTATACTTTAATTTGGGAATTTTTCGTGAAACTTCGCGAGGCCATATCTTGGTCATACGGACTCCGATTTTCGAAAACTCGGACTCTATTTCGCGTATTTTTCCGAGACGAACGCAATGGGATAGCCCGTTTCCCTTGATTCAGATTTTACAGTTTAATTCTGCCTCCATTTATGTTATAACATGTTATTCAAAAATACGGGTTGTTACATTCTCCCCTCCTTAAAGGATTTCGTCCCCGAAATATCCAAGTTAGGAAGAACGTATCCTACCATCCATCATCCATCTACTCAAAACATCATCCACGAGCAATCATTGTCCTTAAAAGGTTCTAAATGCTGTATGATCATATGCAAAGGTGTGTGTATATGTACTTATCTAATGCAAATATCATCAATGCAGATTATGTTAGTGAAATGAATCCATATGTATGCAATTCCTAACATAATGTATAACATCTATATGTGTGCACATCACATACATCCATATGCAACATCCATGTGATAACACAAAAATTTTCATCCATGAATAAGCATAAACACTCATGCATATGAAATATGAGAGTGTGTGAGCCGATCTTAGTGCCTAATGTGTATCATGCATCCACGAGTATCCACTTGCAACCACTTGCAACCATCAAGCATAACATGTTTCAAATACATGTTTCATCCAAAGGGTTTCTACCTAAGGTTCTCATGACAAGGTTAGCACGATAACTAGATAAACATGGATAGCAAAGAGAAAGATATGCTAACAAAGAAAAGAGATTGAGAGTGTACCCTCAAAAAGGAATGGATAAAGCCCACGCATCTTCTCCTCGGTTTCCCAAGTTGCGTCTTCTTCGGCTTCACCCCATTGAACCTTCACCAACTTGACCTCTCGATTCCTTAGCTTCTTGGTCTCCGTCCCCAAGATACGAATCGGAGCTCTCCTCAAAGTAGCTTCTTTCTCCACTTCCACATCTTCCAGAACACTTGGCTCAACAACCTCTGCTAACTCATGTAAACACTTCCGGAGATGCGAGACATGAAAAACATCGTGTACTCCGGCAAGCTTCTCGGGCAATTTCACTCTATAAGCCATCTGCCCGATCCTCTCTATAATAGGGAAGGGTCCAACAAATCTCGGTGCTAACTTCCCAACGGCTCCAAATCGGACCACATTCCACAAAGGAGAAACCTTCACGAAAACCATATCTTCAACATCAAACTCCAAATCAGATCTTCGCTTATCAGCATAGGATTTCTGTCGTTCTTGGGCCGCTTTCATCCGTCTTCGAATCAACTCAATCTTCTCGGATGCATCTCTGATCATATCAGGCCCAAGTATAAGCTTATCTGTAGTCTCCCACCAACATGTAGGCGACTTGCACGGCCTCCCATATAAAGCTTCAAATGGTGCCATCCCTATGCTTGCTTGATAACTATTATTATATGCAAACTCAACAAGAGGAAGATGGTCTTCCCAAGTACCACCAAAATCCAGAATACAAAGCCTTAACAGATCCTCGAGTACCCTATTCACCCTTTCGGTTTGACCGTCCGTCTGTGGGTGATAAGCAGTACTTAGATTCAACCTCGTGCCCATGGCTTCTTGCAAGCTATTCCAGAACTGACTTGTAATATTGGGTCGCGGTCACTGACTATACTAGAAGGGACTCCATGAAGTCTCACAATCTCACGAAGATATACAGACGCTAGCCAAGATGCGGTCCTCTTGCTCTTTACCGGAATGAAATGAGCACTCTTCGTAAGTCTGTCCACAATAACCCAAATGCTCGTATTCCCTTTCCTTGACCTTGGTAGCCCATCAATAAAATCCATGGAAATACTCTCCCACTTCCAAAGTGGAACGTCTAGAGGATGCAATAGCCCACCGGGCTTCTTCGACTCGGCCTTAACTTGCTGGCAAATGATACATCTAGAAACAAACTCTGCCACATCCTTCTTCATCCCAGGCCAAAAGAAAATACGCTTCATATCTTTATACATCTTATCTCCGCCTGGATGTATAGTCAACTTAGAGCGATGCGCTTCCTCAAGAATTTTTCTTACTAGATCTCCTACCACTGGAACACATAACCTTCCATCTCTCCTCAGCCAACCCTTGTCATCAATAGAATATCGAGCGAGATGACTAGACGTCTCTCCTCGAATTAGCTTATCCATAATATCAACTATCTGAGGGTCTTCTTTCTGCGAAGCCCCAACTTGATCAAGAAGGGTAGGTCTGAGTTCCAGAGATGCTAATGAACCGATCATCGACTCAATTGCCAAAGAGAAATCAAAGGTTGCCACATACTCTAAATTCTTCATCTCAACGAATAGAGGACTTAGGGTCAACCTCTTTCTGCTTAGTGCATCAGCCACAACATTACCCTTGCCAGGGGTATAAGCTATCTCAAAGTCATATGATGCCAAGAATTCCATCCACCTTTGCTGCCTAAGATTCAGATCTTTCTGCGAGAAGAGATACTTGAGTGATTTGTGATCAGTATACAACTCAAACCTTTCGCCTAAAAGATAGTGGCGCCAGGACTTGAGTGCAAAGACAATCGCCGCTAACTCCAAGTCATGAGTGGGGTAGTTCTTCTCATGAACTTTAAGTTGCCTACCCCCATAACATATCACTCTTCTCTCCTGCATCAGAACAACGCCTAACCCCGTGCCACATGCATCGGTATACACGGTAAACATTTTACCGCCATAGGGTAATGCCAAAACTGGAGCTGTGGTAAGGGCCCTTTTGAGCCTTTGAAAAGCAAGCTCACACTCTAAGTCCCATACAAAGATTAAGTTCTTCTTCGTCAATCTAGTGAGAGGGGCCGAAATCTTAGCGAAGTCTATAATGAACTTCCTATAGTAGCCTGCCGGACCGAGAAAGCTTCGCACTTCGGTTGCATTCCTAGGAGTCTTCCAGTCTTGAGCTGCAACCACTTTCGCGGGATCCACAGCTATACCCTGCTTAGAAACTATATGCCCAAGAAATCGGACTTCCTTTCTCCAAAAGTGGCATTTGGAGAACTTGGCTTTCAACTGATGGCCTCTAAGCGTATCCATCACTTCCTTGAGGTGTCTAGCATGTTCTTCCTCGTCTTTTGAAAAGATCAGAATATCATCCACGAAGACAACAACAAACTTGTTAAGGAACTCCCTGAACACCCTACTCATCAAATCTACGAAGTAGGCGGGTGCATTAGTCAAGCCGAATGGCATAACAAGCCATTCAAAGAATCCGTCTGGAGTCCTAAATGCAGTCTTATCAATGCTGTTTTCGGCCACTCTAAGCTGATGAAATCCGGTGGCTAAATCAAGCTGAGAGAAAACAGAAGCACCAACAAGCTGGTCGAAGAGGTCATCTATCCTCGGTAATGGATGCCTATTCTTCTTGGTCAGCTTGTTCAACTCTCGATAATCAACACATAGACTAAGCGAGCCGTCCGCCTTAGTAGCGAACACTACAGGAGCACCCCATTCAGAAATGCTTCGCCTAATAAAATTCTTCTCAAGTAGCTCCTTGATTTGCTTACTGAGCTCTCTCCTTTCACGCGGGGCCATGTGCCTAACTGGTAAGGAGACTGGCTTAGCATTATCAACCAGATAAATGCGGAAATCTATCTCTCGCTTAGGGGGTAACCCCTTAACTTCTTCAAAGACATCAGGGTATTCTCGAACCACCCTTACAGATTGCAGATCATCGATGTACGAGTCAAGAGATTCAAGATAACATAGCATGACGGGATCTAGCGGGTTGCAAGAAATCTCTAGGGTATTACCCGGGTGAGTCATGAGTCTCACCACCCTATGCTCACAATCGAGAATGGCTCCATAGCGGGACAACCAATCCATGCCCAAGATCAACCCGTATCCCGTGAACCCGAGAACATAAGCATCACACGAGAATTCTACGGTCAAGATAGAAATCCTCAAATCCATACAGATCATAGATAAATGGGCTGAACCCCCAATCGGATTTGAAACACTAACGGGATCCTCAACAAGACTAGTACTTAGGTGCAAACTTCCAACAACATCAGAAGAAATAAAGGTATGCGATGCGCCAGAATCAAACAAAGTGCGAACAGGAAAACCAGAAATATAAACAAGACTTTCCACAGAAATTGTACCTCGGTCCTGAAATGGAGTGGTGTTGAGAGCATGCACTTGCCCTCCAGATGAACCTGCGCGCTGAGTTTGTCCATGCCTCTGCTTCTTAGGGAAATCCTTGCTAAAATGTCCCGTCTCTCCACAATGAAAGCATCCACCCAATTTCATTCTCTTCTTCCTACAGTCCTTGGCCACGTGCCCAACAATCCCACAGATGTGGCACTTTCTTGTGTCCTTTGCCTTGTTCTTGATGCCCTTGTTGTTCTTGTTGTTCTTGTTGTTCTGATTCCCTCCCCACTTGGAGTCTGCCTTCTTAGGCTGAGTCTCATTGGGCTTGACTTCTTTCTTCCCATTCTTATCCTCTCCCTGCAGCAATGCCATGTCTACTAGGCTCTCGAAAGTGGCCCCCATGGGTATGTGTGACATGGCTAGACCTTGTAATGGCTCATTTAACCCTCGTGCAAAACGTAGAGCCTTCTTCTCGGGAGTATTGACCATGTCCAAACCGAATCGGGCAAGCTGGTTGAACTTATTCACATATTCTCTCACGGTCATGTCTCCTTGCTTCAAGGCTATGAACTTCTCTAGTTGCAAATTTGCCTCCGCAGACGATAAAAACTTAAGCCCAAACCTTTCCCTAAAGTCGGCCCAGGTTTCTACGGGCCTAGTAGCACTGGTGACCTCCCACCAATAAGAAGCTTCCTCCTTTAGTAGCCAAACCGCCAACAGAACCTTTCTACGGTCCTCTATATCAAAGATGGCAAAGAGATCTTCGGTCTCCTTCAACCAATTTCTTGCTTCCACAAAAGTCTCCGTCCCAATAAAATTTTTGCCACCCATTGCCTTGAAGTCCTTGCAAACCTTGGCGAAATCGGCTTGTGGTTGCTGAGGAGGAGGAGGAGGGGGTGGAACCTCAGTGATAGTGGGAGTGGTTGCTGGACCTGCATTGTTGGCCCAAGCTTCCAAGTACCTCCGGAACCATCCGGGAATGGTGACTCCCTCAGGAAGATTGAGATCGGCCATGTTGGAAAAAAAGGAAAAGATAGATTTAGAACGAGGAAACGAAGGATAGTGCTTATGGCTCTTGGGGGATAGCCTTTCAAAATAAACTAGACTTTTCTTTGGAAAATACTTAATTGTTTTCGAAAATAGCTTTTAAAAGCAACTTTAAAACCTTTTTTGCTCCAATCTTGTAAACCTTATGCTCTGATACCAAATGTAACACCCCACCTCCGCCAGTGCCAGTCTTGCAAGGGCACTGACTTTGGAGGGGCGTTTAAACAAGGTAAACATGCATGCAGATATCACAAGACAGAACATATAAGTAAAAAAACAGAGTAAATATAGCAGCGGATAAAAACTAGCATATCAAAACCATAAGTTAAGTTACAACACAGTACTTGATCATTATTTTCCATAAACAAAGTCTAGAAACATAAAACTGGAAACTGGAAAGGAAAACATAAAGTAGCTATCCCCAAGGTAGAAAACCATAGCGAGCTCAAGTCCAAAGCATACATGAGCTATCCAGGAAAAGCAGCTAAGATCCAAGCTAAGTACTGGTATTCCCGCCCTGTAAACCTGGGGGGGGGGGGGAAACGAAAGAAAAGAGGCGAAAGAAAATGGGTCAGTCAAAAAGACTGGTAAGTCCTACCTACTATTGTACAACAACTAATAAAGTTAACTGTATATGTAAACAAGGATGAGTCATAGGATGATAACTGGCATGGAAAAAGTCAACAAGATAGATCAAGTGTGGCACCGCATATACAAGGTTGAGGTTTGCACCAAGTGTACTAGTATCACAAGTCATGTCAAGTGTAAACAAGAAGTGATCCCCAGGCCCAAGTTTGGCCCAACATCATGAATGACCTAAACCAAGGTCCAACTAGCACGGTCTAGTCGATCGGCTCTCCTAAAGCCTAACTCGTCAAGTGTCGGTGTCATACGGCCCAACTACGAAGTGTAGCTAAACTGTGCTAGGTCCACCCTAGGGTGTATCAAGTCCTAGGGTGTCAACCACTGACACAAACCAAGCACGCACAGTTTAAACCTACTGGTGGCCGTGCCTGCTTTTTCAACTCCGGACCATGTGCACGACCATGGCCCGCCTGAACCTACACCGGCGCATCTGCACAGCCGTCATCTTGGTCGCTTACATGTCATCCCAGTAATCGTGCCCCACCCTAGCCTAGTCCCTAGGGTATCATGATACAACTAAGAGGGTTACTGGTGCAAAGGACCACGTAACTAGGGTTTCCTTAATGGGTTAAACGTGGTTAACCCAACTCATCCACATACCAAGTTGGTTAAGTGTACCCAAGGTTCATGACTTAACCCTATCAACCCATCGTGTTTAATTGGTTAAGTATTCAAGCGGTCCATGACTTAACCCTACCATGTGGCATTAATTAATTTAATGCACCCAACCTCTCACATTAGACCTTGTTGTGGTTACTAGTTAGGCCGGGCGGGTCCGGGTAGGTTTACACCACAACTTAGTCTAACCTCGGGTTTCACGTGCAACATGACCAACTACTCACATTGGGTCTTATTGCTTGTAGCCACTAGTTAAGCCGGTCGGTTCCGGGTAGGTTTATGCTACAAGCTCAACCCAACCTCGAGTTGGCCATCCTCATGTTTTCTATGTGTCATGTCCATCATGTTTCCAAAACACATTACAAATTTTCAAGCAATTGGGTAGACCTAACTTAATAGGTAAATTCCCAATGGGTAGACCTAACTTAATAGGTAAATTCCCAAGCTTACGTTTTTATGTCTTTTAAGTTTACCCAACCCCAAACGCAATCCCCTCGCTTACATATCGCAATAGCGCATAAAGGATAGAAAGAGGGAACTTGGCAAAATCATGACATAAAGGTGTTGGAGCCACAAGTTAAACATGGTGGCATATGAGACAAAGATGTGATCACAAACTTGCATATCATGTTATCAACTTGCAAAATATTCCTAAGCATGCATAACATCATTTTAACTTGCATAGTGTTCATATGCATGCATAACATGGTTTCAACTTGCATAAGGTTCATATGCATGCATAACATCAAACTTGGCAAATTGGCGGAACATGGCCATAGATAGCATGAGATAAGGACTAGTAACATGCATATAACATTATATGCATGTTAATACAAGGTTTATGAGAGTTTCAAAGTTGCATCATGCAACATTTCCAACCAAAGATCACATCTTTCTATGCATAAAGCCAAGGTAATGACTTTACTAACATGCATAGAGTAAGCTTATGCATAAAATCATAAGATCAAAGCACATATCATGATTAACCCCAAACTCAACTTGCAACATAACATATTAACTTCATAGTTAAAATACAAGAGTAGAAATAGGCTTACAATGCTTATGTGGACTCAAATGAGTATAGCAAATGTAAGAAACCCCTTATGCAACAAATTAAAACCCCAAAATGCAAGCAAACTTGATCAAGACTCCTCCTTTATGATGCCAATAGAGAAACAAGACTTTAATGCAAGCTAAAGAGGATCATATAAGCCTAAATACACTTGTATGCATGGAAATCTCTTAGAAATTTGATTTAGGAATTTTATGAAGAGAGTGGAGGCCATGAGAGGATTGATTTTGCCATAGTTTAGTTGTATGAATGAATAATGATGATTTATGGTAGGTTAGGGTCTTATTTATAGAGTAGGCAAGTGTTTTAGGCCATAGGATTAAACCTAGATTAAATCCAAGCCATCAAAGCATGTCTTGGGGAAGAAGTCAAGTGTAGGAACCATCTAGGGCCTTTAGATTAAAGATGAACCATGAGAACCATCCAAATGCAAAATCTGCATTTAAGCGAATCGGCCCACGGGTTGACAGCCAAACACCCTGGATTAACCCCTAGTCGACCCAGCGAGCTCGGGTCGACCTCAAAAATCAGCCGGTTCGGTTATTCCCCTCTCCCAATTCGCTGTTTTGAACATTTTTGCATATTTATTTATTTAATTTTCAATTATATATATATATATATCAATATATATATATTTCTCTGCGCAACCCATTTCACTTAATTAAGTATACTTTAATTTGGGAATTTTTCGTGAAACTTCGCGAGGCCATATCTTGGTCATACGAACTCCGATTTTCGAAAACTCGCACTCTATTTTGCGTATTTTTCCGAGACGAACGCAATGGCATAGACCGTTTCCCTTGATTCAGATTTTAGAGTTTAATTCTACCTCCATTTATGTTATAACATGTTATTCAAAAATACGGGTTGTTACAAGTTCAAAAGGTTGTTTGTGTGCTCGAAAAATATAAACTTCGATATATTCCAAGCTTCGGTGTTTTGACACATTGGTTGGGTCTTGTTTTGACTAAACCTAGCCCACTCCATAAAGTCAAATCAGCCCCTCTCTTCCTCACTTCATTCCATCACTTATAAAAAATAGAAATGGGGATTTGGAAAGGGAAATTAAAATTCCCTAAGACCTAGCTTGATCTTGGAGCCCAATTCTTGAGGAAATCAAGTGTAGTGACTTGTGTAAGCTTCTCCATCTTGTTCTCTCTTCAATTTGGTCTTGTTTTGACTAAATGTAGCCCACTCCATATGACCAAATCAGCCCCTCTCTTTCTCACTTCATTCCAACACTTATAAAAAAATAGAAATGGGGATTGGGAAACGGAAATTAAAATTCTCTAAGATCTAGCTTTATCTTGGAGCTCCAATTCTTGAGGAAATCAAGTGTAGAAACTTGGGTAAGCATCTCCATCTTCTCCGTCTTGTTCTCTCTTCAATTTCTGAAAATTTCTATAACCTAACTCCTAGGAATTCTATTTATGTGCTATTAGATTGATGGTTCAAGATGTTGGCATAAGAGAGATTGATCTTGCTTGGTTTTAGGGTTTCTTTGGGCCTTTAGCAAGAAAATGTGAGAGCTTTGTGAGTTCTTCATGAACTCACATCAATAACACAAGTTATTGGCTTGTTAAAATGTAGTTTAATGATCATTTGAGTTTTCGTATTCTAGTGATTGGTTAGGATAGCGTGACTTAGTCGAGTTCATGTATTCATGTTCCATTGGCTTGAAAATTTATGATTAGAGTTGTCCACATAATATAATTCATATTCTATGAGTTGTTTTGGCTATATTATGAAGCTTCGTTGTCGCACCAGCAAGTTCTAAGACTTCATAATTCGCTTATACCACGTATGGATGTTTTAGTTTAATATTATGTTCATTTTGGAGATTAAAACCAAAATCACTGCATTCGGGTTTTATGAGTCGATATCGTGATTATAGAGGCCTCGTTGATGTCCCTAAGCGTTCAAGAGAATCGAATGATCATGCATGATCGATGGATGTAACACCCCATATTTACTTTGAATGTTAAAGCAAAGAATTAAAGATTACATAATTTTAAATGTGGAAATATGCATACATATTATGTACATAGATATATTTAAGAGATAAATTAAATAATGACAATAAATATTTCATGTAATAAGTTAATTAAGTGCAATACATAAAATGGGAAGAAACGCATGCGAGTAATTAAAAAGAAAAATTTGAAGAGCTTCAGGATATCTGAGAAATTATGTAAATTTCTCAGATGTTTCCTAAGCTTTGCTCGCTGTAGTTCCAATTCTCATTAACCCCGTTAAGTCATATTTGAGAAATTGTGTAAATTATATAACACCCCGTATTTTCTGAGAATATTAAAAGAACGAATTAAAGTATACTTAATTTTTAAGAGAATAATTAAGGGAAACGGGTTATTCCATTTCGTTCGTCTCGAAATTCTGCTTGGAATGGAGTCCAAGTTTTCATAAATTGGACTTCGTATGAAGAAGTTATGGCATTCAGAAGTTTGAGGAAATTAAATAAATTAAAACAGCTCGAATTCAAATTCAAAATTCAAATCACACCCCCGGGCTGGGCGGGAAATTTCCCTCCCAGGATCCAGGGGGTCGACCCGGGTCATATAGGTCGACCAGGGCGTCGACCTGGGTGTCGACCTCCCCATTATTTCCAGATCGGAGGACAGGTTCGTTTTTCTGCATTTGGACGCCCGTTCTGACCATATTCGTTGATCCATATGCTATATAAACACCCCTAAGCTACAGTTTTCTCTACACAACTTCATTACGTCTGTACTCTACCCTAATTCATATCAAAATAAATCAAAGACGAGGATATGCTGCTCAAGTTCTTCGTGAAATCAAGTTAGAATTCAAGTAGAGATTCAATGGCTAATTCAACGACTTCAATAACTATTTTCTAAGAATCAAATCTAAATTAGAGAATCAGTAGTCTATGTCAAGGGATAGCTTTTCAGTTTCAGAAAACAGATCCTAGAATTCATGAACGTTCTGTAATTTGTAAGTTCATGTTACTTTCAGAAATAAAAGTTAATTGTGATCCTGACATTGTAATAAATCTGAATCTGAGATATGCCTATTTCTATCTATCTTTCTACATCCATTGGATCTATCTCATTGATAATATTATGTCCATTCTTTGTCTCTTCTTTCCTTCTTCCCATTTTATTTTTATAGCTAGGCTACTACAAGCCTGAGCCAAATCTCATAAGAGATGAATGTACATTGAAAATAAAATTGGGCATAATATATGATTTGGACATGACCAGCACTAAAATTTGGGAAAAGTATTAAATTGTGTATAATTGGGCATAATTGAGTTGTAACTGATTAGAGGACATAACACATGTTGTATTCAAATCATAAAGTGTATCGAACATATGACTTGAGATTTGAGGCATAAAGTATTGGACATATGACTTGGGATTTGGGGCATAAACTGAACTGTAAATATGAAAGGCATGGTACATGTTGTGGTTTAAGATCTAAAATTAGGGCATATATATATGATATTTTATGATTTGGAAGAAGAAGATTAGTGTGTATAGTGATTTATGGCTTAGGCATGAAAACCTATAGTAAGATAGGCATAACTGTTAAATGTGAACGCGCCTAAAAATGGGATTTTGGGGTAATTGGCATGCACTATAATTAAAGGGTATAATTTGGCATAGTTTATACTATGAATCATGACTGGGGGTTTTTGGGAGAATATTTTGTACGGAGCAATGGCATGTGCTATATTTGTGATTTCTTTTAGAGGCATGACTATTATTGCGAATTTGGGAAAATTGGGTGTAACCTACTTTGAGTAATAACTTGAATTTGAATTTGTGGGGCTTAACTTGAAATTAGCTTTGTTGAGGTATAACTTGAGAATTGGGACATGACTATTTTGTGAATTTAGGATAATTAGCATATAAATACTAGACATGAAAATGTAAGGTAAATATGTTAAAAGATATACATGCCTAAACCGAGGTTAGATTGAGTTGCGGTGTAAAACTGCCCGGAACCGCCCGGTACATCCAGTAACCACAACAACACCTATGTAATGTGAGAGGTTAGTGCATCATGCCCAAGAAAAACCCTAGGTTAGATTGAGTTATGGTGTAAAACTTCCCGGAACCACCTGACACATCCAGTAACCGCAACAACACATATTTAATATGAGAGGTTGGTGCATTAATAAATCAATTAATGCTAATGAACAAGATGAATGACTAGGGTTAAGTTCATAAGAACACTTAACCAATATAACATGAATGACTAGGGTTAAGTTCATAAGAACACTTAACCAATATAACATGAATGACTAGGGTTAAGTTCATAAGAAACACTTAACCAATATGACTTGATTTGCGGTAAGGTTAAGTTAAAAAAAGAGGGCAACACTTAACCAATATAACTTGATTTGTGGTAGGGTTAAGTTGACACATGAAGGCAACACTTAACCAAAGTAACATGACAAGTAGGTGGGTTAAGTAACTTGAATGGATTGATGACATTTAACCAATACAACATGATGAACACATGGGGTTAAGTTAATAAGAAACACATAACCAACACGACAGGATGAATCGGTGGAAGGGTTAAGTACGTATCGGGCAGGTATGGAACCACAATATAATAATCATCTAGCATAAATGCTTTCATCTCACGTTCTACATATATCATATACAATCAAAACCGCAAGCACATATAAGGTAATGGATTTCCAACTATGACACCTTTCGCTAGTGTACCTCTAGAAAGGAATACACTGGGTTCAACAAGAACCTCTTGCAACCCGGCCCCACATGACCGACCACTCATTTCTCTTGAGTGTATTGAATGTATATCACCAAAGGTTGGGATCAGCAACCATTTCCCGAATGGGACAACATCGACAATAGATTTTTAGAAGTAAATGAAACTTTAGATATTGTGATTATACACTCTAATTGGTGCGACCAACATAGCCATGCTGCCTGCCCGATTTCTGTCATTTCCCGGATGTGAGGCTAGAGGCCATGCTTATCTCTGACAGATCACACATCTATTCACTTTGAATGTCACATCGTCATACCCGCCAAATCACAAATTGATTTAACCAAAAATAACAAGGGTATACAGCTAAGAGAAACGAATTCCTCCACCACCAAACGTGAATACGTTTGAAGAGATCAACTTACGCGATCTATTAGATATACTCTGTCAGACCTTCTTCCATACAGGTTGTCCTGGGACTGGACAAACCGAAGGCACTATTCAGTACATCCATCTTAGGCAATTGTTATCTAAGATTTAGACAAAAGCCCTTGCATTTTACTCCGTCTTCAATTATATTCAACATACTTGATTCGCAACGCTTATGCCAATACGGAGTGGTTCTTCGGATAATAATCCAACCGATCACTCCATATTAACAACGTTAAAATGGTCAAAACTTTGATGGTCTGTGATTTAACTATCAAAGAAAAACACGTGTGCAAACAACGATATTATTTCTAGATGGAATTATCGATCCAATCATCAAACATATATATATATATATGTGTGTGTGTGTGTGTGTGTGTGTGTGTATTTCCTCATTTTCTATGTTTAGAAAATATACGTTATTAACACTGGAAAACATTTCCATGGCTTAATTATATACCACTATTCTTCCACATCTATCAGGCTCTAACTATAAACTAACAAGAGAACAACTTCCTAAGTATAAACCACGAAGGCCGAAACCAACATCAGATCGATGCTCAACATTCAACTTAATAATCTCTAGTCAGTTTCTGATTTTTGTTTAACTCCATTTTGATTAACTATGTTCGATTAACTCCTTTTGATTAACTCGATTCAATTAACTCCTCTATTTATTTCCCCAATAAATAATCCTTTATTCCATTTATTTTCTAAATAAATAATCCTATATTCTATTAATTTTCTAAATAAAAAATCCTTTATTCTATTTATTTTCTAAATAAATTATTCTTTATTCTATTTATTTAATAAATAAATATTTCCCTTTTGATTCCACTTGTAAGTGTTTCTACAAATATTCCCTTTTTGATTCTCTTTGATTTTAAAATTAATTTCTTTTAAAAAAAATTCCTTTTTCCTTTTTTATATAAAATCCATTAATTTTATATAAATAATTTACTTTCAAAATATACTTTGAAAATCCCTATTTTACATCCCAGTATTTCTTACGGTATTTAAAATACCAATTAACCGTGATCGATATCATTCAACACACAGAATCCACAACAGATTTTATATCACATCATATATTACAATATATTAACAGAACAGTATTATAAATATTGAGGAGTCCAGTTGGACCCCTCCAACCTGTTTCCCTGCATCACAAATGTTAAACAACACAAATATCACGAATATAAAATATTATGATAAACAGAATCAATATTCGATTAACGATCTATATATATCGTTATCTACAATTTCAACCAATACACAAGCGATTCAAACAAACAGTTAACACCCAGGAATCAACAGATGATTAACAGTTCTAAAAATACGTTATAAAAATATAACTGTTCAGAGTTGGTGAGTTTTACTCACATTGGCAGTTCATCATTAAAGAATGATAAACTGTTTGTTTGATTTGAATCAAATAATTTATTTCACCATAAATTAAAACAAGCTCCAATCCACTCCCAGTCAGTTGCATTGGGTAGTTTCCGTCCATACGATCCCAACAGATCTTGTTTCGCTGAATTTCGTTTAAGTATGACGAAGTTATGTCAGTTCAAAGTCAACGTACATTTATATTAAAATAAAAATTGAATTTAAAAGGATTAGGCCCTCACCCCCTTAAACAAAATAGGCCCGTCACCCTTCAAGCCCAAACTCGCCATCTTTATCTTCCCCAAAACACCACGCAGCGAGCTCCAGTCCCATTCCAAACCCACGAGCGACCTGTTCCCTTGATCCTTTTTCCATCTCCACTCCATTAAACATCAAAATAAATTCACCAAAATCCTTCTTATTGAAATCTCTTTCCACCCGGCACTATTTCTTCGAACTCGCACTCGCCAGGGAGCATCTGACCTCGATCTCTGTGCATGAGCTACTGAGAGAAGTGGCGACCCTTTTGGTCACCAAACTCAACCAAACACGGCCAGCAAGACACAACTTTCGGTCATCACGTGGACTTGGGTATGCTTCATGCATGGATAACAATTCATATATATACATTACAGGCCGTGAGGTGCATATGAACACGCTCCGCCACTTGCTTGCACATCTCCACGTTCCAATACCTTATCCCAACATCCTCTTCCCTCATGCTACAAAAGAACGCACCTTATTCAGTAGAAAACATCTTCAACTAGTCACGCAACACCTCCTACGCCATGCTATCCACTTAACATACTCACCATCTTCCTTCTTTACGTGTTCTCGAGAGCGTCAACTCCCAACGAACCAATATATACAGATGTATTGTTAACCCTTTCTTAGAACGCGGTTCAGAACTAAGAAGTATTCACAGACGATGACACACGTCATAACTGACTCATGTTGTTTCTACAACATGGATCCTGTAGTCATCCACACGACATGATTTTAAGTCATTGGCACAAGTTGGATTAAAGTCGTCAATACAACATGAGCCTAAGACATTCTAAATCATGGCGCAAGCTTGCATGTCGTCCTTCGATAACCCACAAGGATCATGTCGTATACTACAGTGTTGCACCCATGTCGCACAGTCCATTTCCCTACCACAAGAAACTCATGTCGTACTCAGTTAAATCAGCGAAATGCTATGGTGTTACGCCAAGCCATGAGCATGAATCGTTACTTGCAAAAGAATTGCTCAAGTAGCAAATGAGACCAAACTTGCCGTATAAATGTTCACAAGCCACGAAAGCATGGCAGTTGTAAGTCAGTCCGTTCATATCGGCGTACCATTCATGTCGTTAGACTTGATCATAAAGCGTGTCGATTGAATGAAGACCTTCATGTCGCAATGAACCATGACATTTTGATCAGCATGTCGGTCTAATTTTTCATGTGGTTCGAGTGGTAAAGGAAACCAGATTGTTCCATCCATATAATGAAATGAATTCATTAATTAAACTCAGCAATGTGTACATGAATATGGTGACATGAGAAGATAATAATGAGGCAACAATACCGGTCTCACGACCTAATGAACACGGCATGGTGCATATGCTTTCACGTGGCATGGTTGAAGTAGTTAGTCCAACTCGTGAAAGGAGTCAAGACGTTGGGCCTATCCATATCGCAAGGTAAATTAGACCCGTAAGCTGTTAAGGAGGTCACACCAAGGCGTAGGGACGGATTGAAGTCATATGGTTCCAATTTATATCACATGTCGTTAAATTCAGCCATGCTGTCGCATGCGAAGTGACAGCTGTAAAGGACTGTTTGGATTATTCAGTCATGTCACGCCACGGTATAAAGGGGTCGTGCCGCATTTTTAATACCATATACCCTAAAGTCGAAACCATTCATGCCGCAAGCAAGTCATGGCATTCGATGTCATGGCGTTCCAAGTCATGGCGCAGTGAGTCATGGCGTTTTCAGCATAATTACAGAATTGCCACCCGGGCTAAAATCACCTATAAATAACCCTCATAAATCACTTGGATGGGGGACCGAAAATTCATTTCTACAAGGAGATTCCGTCAAATTAAAAGCTCATTCACAACTTCTTTAATGGCTTCTATGAATTCATCAACACTTCTCTAACTTCATGAAGATCAAATCCAAGTCAATGATCATGAGAGCTTTCTACAATTGGATCTAAGCACCTTCAATCTCATTCAAGCTACATAATAAATCTCTCAAGCAATTTCATATCTTTCTAATCCTCTCCAAAGTCTAAATCAAATGCTAATTCATTATGAAATCTATGAAGATCATGGGAAAGAATCAAAGAACACAAGTGGTTGAAGATTCATCACAAAGCTAAACTACTTTCCTTTTCTTCGCCAAATTCAAGTTAAAGTAGAATGTCAAGAGGGAGAAAAAAGAGTTAAAAGAGAGAAATGTTTATAATGAAGAAAAATTCATATGTTGTAAGCTTGAATATCATAATGAGAAATGATTGAAAGTGGACGTAGATTCATAGAGAATCGAACCACTATAAAAATTCCTTTTTGTTTTTACTTGCTTTTATCCGTTTATTTTGCAATTACGCGGTTCCATATTCTTACCGAATAGGCGAAGTGTGACTTTTTAAACCTTTGGTGTTTGATCCCAAATTTGGAGCAAACATTTGGCGCCAACCGCGGGGCCGGGCTCGCATCTCCTACCTCTTCTCACACTTTCCCAAAGTTGAGATCTTTGTATTTAAGTCCTAAACTGCTTTCTTCCTCCAAAATAATGGCTAAATCAAAGAAGATCATAAGTAAAGATGTCGGAAATGCCAATGATGTTGCTAATGAAGAGACACCGCTTACTAACCATTTCGATGTTGGTGAAAACTCGATAAGTGGAGCTAGTGTGACTAGAAATGAACTAAATACCGCTATTGCCAACGTGAACCGCCGAAATGAAACTTCAAATAAAGCCTTGATGAATGCTAATGATGCTCTAATGGAGAAAATGAACGCTCTTCTAAATTCTCAACCAATTCAAGCCCCTCCGAAAGTCCATGTTGATTTCGACGAAAATGACAAATCGCCTACTTCCGATCATAACAGCAATGACAATATGGAAGATGATTATGATGGGGCAAGTGACGGGAATGAAGCTTATATCGAAGGATTGAAATCAAAAGCTAAGAACCATTCCGAAGTGAATGCTCAAAAAGCTACCAATCCTATCACGGGGGCACCTCTTCGTCAAGAAGGCAAAGGGCCCAGGCTCTCTAATTGAGATCATATGCCTATACGGACATTTGGTAAAGAGCTCAGCTTCACAGAGCGCCATAGCACCAAAGAATACATTTCGGACATGATAGAACGAGCCGTGAAAAAGAATCAAGCTAGCAAGGACAACGAAAGAGAATGGGACTTCTCTCCCGATAGGACTCCATTCACCGAAAGAATCCTTGGAGCAAAATCTCCGAAGAAGTTCAATCCTCCGACTCTGCCTCCGTACAGCGGTCTCGTTGATCCAAACTACTTCCTATTCAAATATGAATGGCATATGAGTGCAGCTAAGGCGACCAATGAGAAGAGATGCACGTACTTTCCTCTCTACTTAGAAGGTGTCGCATCACTATGGTTCGCAAAACTGCCACCCAAATCCATCGATTGGTTCTCTGACCTGACCAAAAAGTTTAAGGAGCAATTCCGCTTGTATGCTACCAAAGCCAAGGATGCTATAACGCTTTCAACAATGAAATAGAATCCAGGGGAAACTGTCAATGCCTTCCTCAGTCGATTCAATGTTGCCTTGTCTGAGGTGAGGAATCCAGAGCAATGCATAATTCTCATGGCTTTACTCGACGCTATAAACAAAACAAGCGAATTCGGAAGATGGATATAGATGAAGGAACCAACTACGCTTGACAAGTTCTATAAGAAGGCGGAGGAGTACATGAGAGTGGATGACAATCCTATACCTCTTCAGATCATTGGTGGTAACCAACTTCTTGAGGCTCCCAAAAGTATTGCAACTCAATGCGATCAAAAGAATACTCAGGGGCAAAAGCGAGCCAACAGCGGAAACGACCACAAATGTAATAAAAAGTTTCTCCATCTTGACTCGTCTGAGTTAACTCCTCTGATTAACACTCCCGAGAACATCTACCTTGCCACAAAGGACACAAAAGATTACCCAGAGCCTCGGCCAATAAAAATGAATGACCATCCGACTAAATCCGGGAAGTTTTGTCGGTATCATAATTAGCCGGGCCACAGCACCAACGAATGCAGGCATCTGAAATCATTAATTGAAGAGTTGTTTAGGAAGAACCGTCTGCAACAATTTGTGAAGAACTCCTAAGATTCAAATCCTTCTGCAGCTCCCCTGGGGCAAGGTGCACCAAATGATCAGTCTGGTCCAAACGACATAGCTTTTGCTCAGATCACTCCAAGGCTGATAATCAACTGACAACCATTGATGATGATCTAATATCTACGGATCAGAATAAGCGATCATTATCACCTCTCTGCATTACTTCACTCTTTACTATGTATTACATTCTTGTAAAAAGTCTATAATGGTTTACATGCATTGTACATAACAAAAGTTCTACGAATGGCTACTCCGTAGGCGTTTGCTTCCTCAAGATCCGATGAAATGAGGCAACTCTGATAATACCAACTCAACGGTTGATCAAGGAAGTCCCAACAAATCAAACGGCGAATAAAGCAATGAGCTGTTACGGATCCAAAACCTCATCTCCCAAAGGTTCGCTGGAATCCGTAGGCGCGAAACGAAGCGCGGGAGCTTGCTAAAGTAAGACGAAGCGTGGGAGTTCGTAAGAGCGGAGCGATGCATCCTTAACCCAATGGTTCGCGGGAATCCGTAGGCGCAAAACGAAGCACGGGAGCTTGCTGAAGCAAGACGAAGCTTGGGAGTTCATAAGCGTGAAGCGATGCAGCCTTAACCCAATGGTTCACGGGAGTCCATAGGCGCGAAACGAAGCGCGGGAGCTTGCTAAAGCAAGACAAAGCGCAGGAGTTCGTAAGCGCGGAGCGATGTGGCCTTAACCCAATGGTTCGCGGGAATCCGTAGGCGCGAAATGAAGTGCGGAAGCTTGCTAAAGCAAGACGAAGCGTTGGAGTTCGTAAGCACGGAGCAATGTAGCCTTTACCTAATGGTTCGCGGGAATCCGTAGGCATGAAAAAAAACGTGGGAGCTTGCTAAAGCAAGACAAAGCATGGGAGTTCGTAAGCGCAGAGCGATGTAGCCTTAACCCAATGGTTCGCAGGAATCCGTAGGCGCGAAACAAAGCGCGGGAGCTTGCTAAAGCAAATCGAAGCTGGGGAGTTCGTAAGCACGGAGCGATGTAGCCTTAACCCAATGGTTCGCGGGAATCCGTAGGCGCGAAACGAAGTGCGGGAGCTTGCTAAAGCAAGACGAAGCGTGGGAGTTCGTAAGCGCGGAGCGATGTAGCCTTAACCCAAACCTCGCGGGAGTTCACACTGCGAAACAATGCAACAACCAAAAATATCTTTCTATAGAGAAAGCGACTTCTCCATAAGAGATATCAACAACGTTCAAAGAAATCCATCATGTTGATTCAATCACAAGAAAAAGACAAGACGTTGGATTAAAAGGACCTCAATAAAACATGGGCACCAACGGAATCTTCAATGCCAAAACTAATCAGCATGACAAACAAATGTTTAGTGGTGAAATTCTTCTCATAATGAAGACTAGTGAGAACCCCAGAGATGGGGCGCAGATAATCGAAGATTCTCCAAAGAGAAGCAGAGAATAAATCACAAATACGTATTTCTCAAATGAGAAATGTCCTATACCATCATATAAGTTATAAAGCAATAATGTTTGAAATCTGCAGTCGGCATAGTCGATTAGTTGATTTTAAGTGCTACCTCAAATTCGAATTAGAATATCGCATTTGTGCAAACAATATTCGACGAGTTATAAACTGTTGGATAAAATAATTCTGTGCAGACACATTATTCAATTCAAAGTAAAAAATTTGTTATAATTCATTTTCTAATGAATGAGCTAATCAGTTATTGATGTGGGCGATCAATGACAAAGTATAAGTCCAAAAATCATGCAAATACTTGTTTTTATTACAGAGCATGTATCACAGCAAAGTTTACCATAACAAACAAAAGCCACCAAACGACTGAAACTCGAAGCACATTGTGTTAATTTCGAGGCCCGCATTTCTCGCAAGCAAGAAATACAAGCTTCGAGGGGCAAATGTTAACCCTTTCTTAGAATGCGGTTCAGAACTAAGAAGTATTCACAGACGATGACACATGACATAATTGACTCATGTTGTTTCTACAACATGGATCCTATAGTCATCCACAAGACATGATTTTCAATCGTTGGCACAAGTTGGATTCAAGTTGTCAATACGACATGAGCCTAAGACATTCTAAATCATGGCGCAAGCTTGCATGTTGTCCTTCGATAACCTGCAAAGTTCATGTCGTATGCTACAGTGTTGCACCCATGTCGCACCGTCCATTTCCTTGCCACAAGAAACTCATGTCGTACTCAGTTAAATCAGCGGAATGCTATAGTGTTACTCCAAGCCATGAGTATGAACCGTTACTTGCAAAAGAATTTCTCAAGTAGCAAATGAGACCAAACTTGCTGTATAAATGTTCACAAGCCACGAAAGCATGGTAGTAGTAAGTCAATCCGTTCATATCGGCGTACCATTCATGTCGTTAGACTTGATCGTAAAGCTTTTCGATTGAATGAAGACCTTCATTTCGCAATGAACCATGACGTTCTGATCAGCATGTCGTTCTAATTTGTCATGTGGTTCGAGTGGTAAAGGAAACCAGGTCATTCCATCCATAAAATGAAATGAATTCATTAATTAAACTCAGCAATGTGTACATGAATATGGCGACATGAAAAGATAGTAATGAGGCAACAATACAGGTCTCACGACATAATGAACACGACATGGTGCATATGCTTTCACGTGGCACGGTTGAAGTAATTAGTCCAACTCATGAAAGGAGTCAATATGTTGGGCCTATCCATATCGCAAGGTAAATTAGACCCGTAAGCTATTAAGGCGTTCACACTAAGGCATAGGGATGGATTAAAGTCATACGGTTCCAATTTATATCACATGTCGTTGAATTCAGCCACGCCGTCGCATGCGAAGTGACAGTTGTGAAGGACTATTTGGATTATTCAGTCATGTCGCGCCACGGTATAAAGGGGTTGTGCCTCATTTTTAATACCATATACCCCAAAGACGAAACCATTCATGCCGCAAGCAAGTCATGGCGTTCCAAGTCATGGCACGTGAGTCATGGCGTTTTCAGCATAATTACAGAAGTGCCACCCGGGCTAAAATCACCTATAAATACCCCTCATAAATCACTTGGATGGGGGACCGAAAATTAATTTCTATAAGGAGACTTCGTCAAATTAAAAGCTCATCCACAACTTCTTTAATGGCTTCTATGAATTCATCAAAACTTTTCTAACTTCATGAAGATCAAATCCAAGTCAATGATCATGAGAGCTTTCTACAATTGGATCTAAGCACCTTCAATCTCATTCAAGCTACATAATAAATCTCTCAAGAAATTTCATATCTTCTCTAATCCTCTCCAAAGTCTAAATCAAATGCTAATTCACTATGAAATCTATGAAGATTATGGTAAAGAATCAAAGAACACAAGTGGTTGAAGATTCATCACAAAGCTAAACTACTTTCCTTTTCTTCACTAAATTCAAGTGAAAGTAGATTGTCAAAAGGGAGAAAAGAGAGTTAAAAGAGAGAAATGATTGTAATGAGGAAAAATTCATATTTTGTAAGCTTGAATATCATAATGAGAATTGATTGAAAGTGGGCGTAGATTCATAGAGAATTGAACCACTATAAAAATTCCTTTGTGTTTTTACTTGCTTTTATCCGTTTATTTTGCGATTACGCGGTTCCATATTCTTAACGAATAGGTGAAGTGTGAATTTTAAAACCTTTGGTGTTTGATCCCAAATTTGGAGTAGACACGTATTGAATGATGGTGGAGAATGGATTTAGTTTTTCAGTTTTAGTTTGGAAAGAGAAATAAGCTGGCGACTACTTTATTTCTTTGCAAGAGATGGAATTTTGGTTGTAAGGAGGGGTTAGTGTCTATTTATAGAAGATTTTTATTTTGGTTTATGAATACGTGGAAGCTCGGTTTGCATTTGCTAAGTGGTGGCTGAGAGAATGGGAGACATGGCTATGTTTGTGTCCAGAAATAGGTTATTTTAGGGTACCCCGTTTCATAAAACTCCACTCGTTTCCGGACCTCAATCGACGAAAACAAAAATACCGTTGAAATTAGCGATGTGCTAGGATTCCAAAAATAAAAATAACATCGGTAGGTTTACTCATATTATGAAACCCAAAAAACGCTGATACGGGGTGCAAAATACTCCAAATAAAGAGTTGCTTATTTAAATAATTAAAAGTTACAGTGAAATTCTAAAAATTATTTTATCGTTATGTCTTAATAGAACCTTATCTAAATTCAAACCCGATATTCAAATATTTTTAAATAACCGTTATGGCCATGAACGAATGTACCACTGTTTTTCTGAATATTTGATTTGGACATAAATTAAAATCTACACAACGCAATCCCGATTTTTCTCTTCTACTAGAAAGATATACTCCACCAGCTCCACACGTTTCTTGATTCACATAAATCCGGCTTTAAACAGATTCTGTATTCCCAGTTGAAGTTCAAATCGCCAAATCGCGAACTACCGCGCCATTTCGAGCTCAATTTTAGTTATAATATAATTATACGTTTAAACTGTCGTTCAAATAATATTTTTTTTATTCTAATTCAATTTTAAACTGAATTAAATATCACAGATGATCCAATTCACACCATATCGCCATTTCAGCCAATTTTGTTTATTTCAAAATTTAATATATTATTTAATTAATATATTAATTAAATATTCACTATTATTTAATTCAACGACCATTTGAATTCTAAACCACTATTTAAATAATTAAATAAATTAATTATATATCACAGAAAATACGGGTCATTACATTATTCCCCACTTAAAATAATTTCGTCCTCGAAATTGCTAAGGTAGAAAACAAACCTTATCGACCGGTTAGAACTTAAATGTTCATTTCTTACATTCGATTTCAATTGAACCGATTTAATTTCAATTAAATAATTAATTAATTCTTATCAACGAAAATTTCCAAAAATCCTGAAAATTTCCTAACATCTTAACTTTTTGAATTTTTTTGCCAGTACCTCCTTTGTGCTGGTCAATAGGTCAAACTCCAACTCGCCTCTCTGGGCCATCCCCAACCCAAAAGAAAATCAAACAGCCAAGCGACTTTCCAATTCGGCTCATCAAAATCTCACACCCATATATAATATAAACTGGTACGTTTTGTCGGGCATATCAATATATCATTTACATCTGCTGCTAATTCAGCGTATACCAATGTCATCCTAATCAAACTCATATCACTTTTATCTCCAATACAACCATTCGCTTCTAACCAAGCCAAATTCCATTTCAAATTCGATTTTCATTCTCGATTCCAAATTCTTAACTTGATTATCAAATTACACTTCAAATTCGAATCTCACACATCCAATTTGTCTCAATCATTCTAATTCAATTTCAGTTACCACTTAACTGACTTTATTTCAAACTTCAAATTTTCTTTCATAAATTTCTATTTAATTTGTTTTTATTTCAGACAATCTTCCCCAGGGATTTTGAACAGCTTTGCTTTTCTAAAACCAAACTTTCCTTTTTGGATTTCAAACAACTTGTTTCTCTCAAAACAATTCAAAAACAAAATCTTTTCGGTAGTAATCCGTCACTTACAACTCAAAAATGAACACCATGATGTCATGATCATCATCAGAATCTATTTCCAGCTTCGAAGTGAGTTCAATACTATATCGCTTTCAAAATCACTTTTAAACTATTCCATTTTGAAATACATTTCAAAATACCTTTCATAATGCTGGTAAAACAATTTAAAATCTCCCAGGATTTTAAAATTCTCATATATTCAATTCCAATTCATTTACAAACACCTTTCCAATTTCCAGAGTTTTAATTTCAATTTTGATTTTAATTTAATTTTATTTCATCTGATTTCACGTATTTCACTTATACGAATTCTGAATGGCTATTTACATAACCATTTCACATTTTATAATCTTATTCGATTATAATAGTGACCAACACATCTAATATATTATAATCATTTCAATATAAATCCTTTATGTCAAAATCTATTTTGAATAAAATTATTTCATTTACCCTCTTTCAAAACATACAGTGTTGGTTTATCGTATTCGAGTGTTTATAAATCCCTACCGATACAGTGGATCAAACTGATCGATCAGAACCCCTAAACAACTCAACAAATAAATCACCACAATATAAAACAATTTTTATATCAAATAACAAATACGTTAACTCGTATATATATACTCAACTCAATTTAGGTTATTACTAACCCCATCTCTACTGAGTCATGCCACAGAGCCAAGGTAATTCACTAAACCTTATGCTCTGATACCAACTGTAACAACCCGGTTTTTGTGCGACTTTGGTTATCGACATAAACTCAATGACGACTAACCAAGCATCGAAAAAAACCGGTAGTTAATGAAAGAAATTAGAGGGTGAGGAAAGATAAGATAGAACTTAGAATAGAAGAAGAAGAAGAACACAACATCAGAGTTACACGAACCTCACAGCGGAACGAATAACATATAATAGATAGCATATCCTTGAAATAAAATCAGTATATGTATACAATAACATTTTCAGAGTACAACACTTACAACACAGTGGAAATAAACTATTGCTATATGATCCTTAAGCCTCTTGCTCCAACTCTTCAAGTATTTGTAAATCCTGACTACTTGACTGCCCGTACAAAATTGGGCGCCCAAGAGTTTAGGGAAAACAAAACCAAATAAACTCCGGGTCAGTCATGGGACTGGTGTGAGTAAAACAATTTAAAAACAGTTTGAATAGGTAAACAATATCTCATAAGACCACGTCGTATAACAGAACGGGTTTTTCCCTTATGATAATCCAAAATATCTTTATATCAAAAACCTTTTGATATTATAATAATGTCTATCAACCACAATATAATAATCATCCAGCAGAAACGCTTTCATCCCACGTTCTACATATATAGTATACAATCAAAACCGCAAGTACGTATTGGGTAATGGATTTCAAACTACGACAAGGTATGGAACCACCTTTCGCTAGTGTACCTCTAGAGATGAATACACTAGGTTCAACAAGAACATCTTGCAACGCGACCATACATGACCGACCACTCATTTTGCTCGAGTGTATCGAATGTATATCACTAATGGTTGGGATCAGCAACCGTTTCCTGAATGGGATAGCCTTGACAATAGATTTTTAGAAGTAAATGAAACTCTAGTTCAAGTGATTATACACCCTAATAGGTGCGACCTACATAGCCATGCTGCCTGCCCAATTTTTGTGATTTCCCGATTGTGAGGCTAGAGGGGATGCTCATCTCTGACAGATCACACATCTATTCACTTTGAATGTCACATCATCATACCTGCCAAATTACAAATTGATTTATCCAAAAATAACACGGGTATACAGCTAAGAGAAATGAATTCCTCAGTCACCAAACGTGAATACGTTTGAAGAGATCAACTTACGCGATCTATTAGATATACTCTGTTAGACCATCTTCCATACAAGTTGTCCTGGGACTGGACAAACCAAAGGCACTATTCAGTACATCCATATTAGGAAATTGTTATCTAAGATTTATACAACAGCCCTTGCATTTTACTCTGTCGTCAATTATATTCAGTGTACTTGATTCGCAACGCTTATGCCAATACAGAGTGGTTCTTCGGATAATAATCCAACCGGTCTCTCCATATTAATAATGTTAAAATGGTCAAAACTTTGATGGTCTGTTATTTAACTATCAAAGAAAAACACGTGTGCAAACAACGATATTATTTCCAGATGGAATTATCGATCCAATCATCAAACACACACACACACGTATATATGTATATGTGTATTTCCTCATTTTCAATGTTTAGAAAATATATGTTATTAACACTGGAAAACATTTCCGTGTCTTAATTATGTATCACTATTCTTCCACATCTATCAGACTCTAACTATAAATTAATAAGAGAACAACTTCCTAAGTACAAACCCCGAAGGCCGAAACCAACATCAGATCGATACTCAAGAAACCATTCAACTTATTAATCTCTAGTCTGTTTCTGATTTTTGTTTAACTCCATTTTGAATAACTATGTTTGATTAACTCCTTTTGATTAACTCGATTCGATTAACTCCTCTATTTAATTTCCCAATAAATAATCCTTTATTCTATTTATTTTCTAAATAAATAATCCTTTATTATATTTATTTTCTAAATAAAAAATCCTTTATTCTATTTATTTTCTAAATAAATAATCCGTTATTCTATTTATTTAACAAATAAATATTTCCCTTTTGATTCCACTTGTAAGTGTTTTTACAAATATTCCCTTTTCGATTCTCTTTGATTTTAAAATTAATTTCTTTTTAAAAAAATCCTTTTTCCTTTTATATATAAAATCCGTTGATTTTATATAAATATTTTATCTTCAAAATATACTTTGAAAATCCCCTTTATACATCCCAGTATTTCTTACGGTATTTAAAATACCAATTAACCGTGATCGATATCATTCAACACACAGAATCCACAACAGATTTTATATCACATCATATATTACAATATATGAATAGAACAGTATTATAAATATTGAGGAGTCCAGTTGGACCCTTCCAACCTGTTTCCCTGCATCATAGATGTTAAACAACACAAATATCATGAATATAAAATATTCTGATAAATAGAATCAATATTCGATTAACGATCTATATATATATATATATATATCGTTATCTACAATTTCAACCAATACATAAGCAATTCAACCAAATAGTTAACACCCAGCAATCAACAGATGATTAACAGTTCTAAAAATACATTATAAAAATACAACTGTTCAGAGTTGGTGAGTTTTACTCACATTGGCAGTTCATCGTTAAAGAACGATAAACTGTTTGTTTGATTTGAATCAAACAATTTATTTCACCATAAATTCAAACGAGCTCCAATCCACTCCTAGTTAGTTGCATTGGGTAGTGTACGTCCATACGATCCCGACGGATCTTATTTTGCTGAATTTCGTTTACGTATGACGAAGTTATGTCAGTTCGAAGTCAACGTACATTTATATTAAAATAAAACTTGAATTTAAAAGGATTGGGCCCTTACCCACTTAAACAAAACTGGCCCATCTCCCTTCAAGCCCAAACCCGCCATCTTTATCTTCCCCAAACACCACGCAGCTAGCTCCAGTCCCATTCCAAACCCATGAGCGACCTGTTCCCTTGATCCTTTTGCCATCTCCACTCCTTTAAACATCAAACTAAATTCACCAAAATCCTTCTTATTGAAATCTCTTTCCACCCAGCACTATTTCTTCGAACTTGCACTCGCCAAGGAGTATCCAACCTTGAACTGTTTTCTGTGCGTGAGCTACTAAGAGAAGTGGCGACCCTTTTCTTCACCGAGCTGAACCAAACACGGCTAGCAAGACACTGCCTTCGGTCATCACGTGGACTTGGGTATGCTTCATGCATGGATAACAATTCATATATATATACATTACAGGCCGTGAGCTGCTTATGAACACGCTTCGCCACTTGCTTGCACATCTCCACATTCCAATGCCTTATCCCAACATCCTCTTCCCTCCTTCTACAAAAGAACACACCTTATTTAGTAAAAAAACTTCTTCAACTAGTCACGCAACAACTCCTACGCCATGCTATCCACTAAACATACTCGTCATCTTCCTTCTTCACGTGTTCTCGAAAGTGTCAACTCCCAACGAACCAATATATACACACGTATTGAATGATGGTGGGGACTGGATTTAGTTTTTTAGTTTTAGTTTGGAAAGAGAAATAAGCTGGCAACTACTTTATTTGTTTAAAGGAGATGGAATTTTGGTTGTAAGGAGGGGTTAGTGTCTATTTATAGAAGATTTTTATTTTGGTTTATGAATACGTGGAAGCTCGATTTGCATTTGCTAAGTGGTGGTTGAGAGAATGGGAGACGTGGCTATGTTTGTGTCCAGAAATAGGTTATTTTAAGGTACCCCGTTTCATAAAACTCCACTCGTTTCCGGACCTCAATCGACGAAAACAAAAATACTGTTGAAATCGGCGATGTGCTTGGATTCCAAAAATATAATAACATCGGTAGGTTAACTCGTATTGTGAAACCCAGAAAACGCTGATACGGGGTGCAAAATACTCCAAATAAAAAGTTGCTTATTTAAATAATTAAAAATTACAGTAAAATTCTAAAAATTATTTTATCGTTATTCCTCAAAAGAACCTTGTCTAAATTCAAACCCGATATTCAAATATTTTTAAATGACCGTTATGGCCATGAACGAATATACCATTGTTTTTCTGGATATTTGATTTGGACATAAATCAAAATCTACACGACGAAATCCTGATTTTTCTCTTCCACTAGAAAGATATACTCCACCAGCTCCACACGTTTCTTGTTTCACAGAAATCTGGCTTTAAACAGATTCAGTATTCCCAGTTGAAGTTCAAATCGCTAAATCGCGAACTGCCGTGCCATTTTGAGCTCGATTTTAATTATAATATAACTATACGTTCAAACTATCGTTCAAATAATATATTCATTATTCTAATTCAATTTTAAACTGAATTAAATATCACAGATGATCCAGTTCACACCATATCGCCATTTCAGCCAATTCTGATTATTTCAGAATTTAATATATTATTTAATTATTATATTAATTAAATATTCACTATTATTTAATTCAACGACCATTTGAATTCTAAACCACTATTTAAATAATTAAATAAATAAATTATATATCGCAGAAAATACGGGTCGTTTCATTTGTTCCATGTAAACTTTCGGTATTTTAATGTATATTATTTTACTGAAACTATTTCATTAAGGGCAGTAGTTGTGCCCTGTTTTAGCAATAGCTAGCTTGTAACGAAAGCATCAACAGAGGCCTTTATTAATGTCATTATTATTATAGGGTGAACTAATCTATAGCGTGCATATATATAGAGGTGTTTTTATTAACAAATGCGCCTCTATACATTATTACGGGCTTCACTTTTAGTGTCCTTATTTTTCTTCTAATTCTTCTAGGTACAAATTTATCTAATTATTTCCCCCATTGTTAATAATTGTCTTATTTTTAAAATATCTCTAATATTCTATTTTCTGATACTAGATGCATGTGGTGATAACTATTTTCCTTGTTTAAAAATAAGATGCAGCTTACTCTATAGTATTTATTTATGTCGTATACGGTTGTTGGCTAGCTTTTTGACCAAGCCACCCAGGTTCACTCACAAGAAGAAAGTATGAAACTACGTTCCTTAAGTAAATGAAGGAACGGATCGCACTAGAGGATCGCCCCTCATCGGATTGCCCCTCATCGGATCGCCCCTCATCGTATCGCACCCCGGAGGATCGCCCCTCATCGGATCGCACTATAGAATCGCCCCCATTGCACCAGCGATACGACCACTTCTATGTGATTCGGTCTGTACATACACTACCACTCAGCATACACCGATCCGATCCCCTGATGCACAGCGAAGCCTCTGACCCGTTCAAGCACGAGCTAGTCTTCGGCGATCCGAGATGCACAGATCTAGCGACAAGTGTCCCCAACTGTCACTTTGACTGATTCTCCCCCTTTGCTCGATCCGATATTTAAGGGGATCGCGACACCTGTCCACAACGGCTAATTTGACTAATTCTTCATCAGGCTGCGATACGATCCGATATTCTCGGGATTTGTGCCACGTGTGACCGCGATCGCCTGACAAAATCAGCTATAAATAGCCCAGAGCTTGGCATTTTTCAGGATCTTTTGGCAATATTGAGTACTGATTCCGCCATTATTGTCATACCACCATTTCTTATCAGTTTTATTACTAGATTACTGAGAGAAATCGCAATTGTAAAAGTGAGCTTGGGAGAAATCATTGATTGTATTAGCATTCAAAGTATAATCGATAACATATAAAGTGGACGTGGGCTCGTTAACGCCGAACCACTATAAATTCTGTGTGTTTTCTGCTTTTTCTTCATTCTCCAGTTAAAATTCTTTAAGAATCAGAATGATTTGGGTGTTAGGTCCAAATTTGATCTAACAACGGTTATTATGTTTCTCACATTATTAGCTCGGTACACTCTACAAACTCAGTATATGAAAAGCCTTCATGATATGGATAATTAGTAAAAAAGGTAGTATGTATCAATTGATGATTTCATGGACAAATAAAAAAATACACCGTGGAATGATGTCATCCTTTCAACTTCAGCTAAAATTATGGTTTAATTTGCATGCTGATAAAATTAATAGTTGACATCACCTTCTCGAAATGGACATGCATTTTGTTGTTATTTATGCAAATAAATGGTGACTTAGTTCATGGTTAAATCTTATTCAAATTAAATCTACGTCAATGCAATTCTCCATTCAATCGCATAATAGAGTCGGTGTCATTGTCTGAATATTGCATTGGAAAGGGTATCATAGGTTTATAATTTAACTGTAGAAAAAGAAATAATTCTCACATTTTTAATGCTAAAGCACTGGAGGTGGATATAATAACAAAAATATGGAAAATTATATTCCCACATCATAAACTACTATATATGCACCGAAAATTTTGCTAATATCATAACACACATGCTCCGCCTTGAATAATTGAGTTAATTGCAATAGAGAGAGAATATTATAATAGATGATTGTATTTAATCCAATGCTATCTTCATTTAGATTAAGAATTATGAATTTTTAGTGCTTCTTTACAAACATAGAAGAGTTTTATTATATATATATATATATATATATATATATCTATATGTATGTATGTATGACACTCACACACAGAGGAGTAGGCTAGCACTTCGATCATGTTAAAATTGAGTATGGTTAATTCACGTCTTATGCTACTGCACATACCTACAAAATTACGATCCTTTGGGTTCTAAGATGTTTTCAATGGATTCCTAAAAGTACGAAATCCGTTTGCATCCATATTTAAAAAATGGATAAATATCTGATATTCGTAAAAATAGACATGGCTACTGAAACATATATATCCACATCCTAAAATTATCCGTCTGATTACATTTAATATTATGCTGAAAATTGTATGTATTTATGTATAATTAATGGGATTTATTGATTGTTTTATTAAGTTGAAGGTTTATGTTATATGCGCTAAATGCATTATAGCCACACAAGTCTATTTAATTTCATTATATCTTTTTATTTTTTAGCAATTATGTGATCAAAGGAATTGAAAAACATATATGTTAAACTAAAATTTTCAATTTATATTGATTTATTGATCATAAGCGGATAGGATAATTATCCGATATACGTCCATATCCGTGATACACATATCCGATATCCGAAATGATTACGGATTGCCGATGAGGAAAGCACAACATATTTTACTACTTTTAAGTTATTTTAGTAAGAGGTAAGATTAAGTAAAGTTAGTGCAGAAGTTCGTGTTTAGTGGTGCATTTTAAAATGAAGTACTAAACTAGATATCCTATTGTCCATACAAAATAGTTATACACTTGTTTAAAATACTTAATGATTAAAAGGATGTCTTGAAATTCGTGTGGAAATAAGACAATACCCAAATACTAGTCTTGATATCATGCACTTACTTTTATTGTATTTTGGATAGCGGTGTGTTTGAAAACCTTGATGGGTCATTTTGTATGTTGGAGTTTATCCGATTACCCGCCTTCATAAGCGTGCATGATTAGTTAGGCACCTCCATTTTACAAAATATGATAACTGATGTATATTACTACTAAATGTCATTTTCAAAGGCCTATTGATAAGAAATGGTTATGCGTATCTTGTTTTTGCATTTTCCTAGAAATGTTTAATTCATAAGAAATCTGTTGCCTATTGGACTTGTTAATAACATTCTAGTGACAAATTAATTTATTATTGCTAGCATTTTCTAAAAGGACTCCAAAAGTCACTTAAACAGTGGAGGATTTCAGTTATTATGAGTGAACAAATTCAGGCCTCTCAAAAAAATATTAAATACAATCATCTCTTTCATTTCAAACTAAAATGGTATGTCTATCATTTTTAATGGAATGCTCAATGGGACCTTATCGTAATATCTTTTTGGCAACAACATATCGTTTGGATTCCAAAAGATAACTCTTAGAAAGGTTGTGGAATGGTTAATGATGTAGTTGAGGTCAATCATGATAAATATATGAATATTGATGTTGGACAAAAAGGTTTATCTGAATATAAAGACTCAGTTGTAGATGTAAATGGAAGAGATAAAGTAGATAAAGAATTCAGGGTATTTTGTTATTGGTGATTTTCCTAAGGCTGATAAGGATATTCAAAAGAATAATGAGATAGTATTCCTGAAGTTTCTAAACTTCTTTCAGATAATAACATCATTATGTGGGATTATAGTGAGCATGCAAAATCTGGAGGCAATAACATTAAAATTATTAAAAGAAGTATTGTTGCTGATTATATGTCATTCAATGAATATAATGCTGATCTACATGCAAGTGAAGATTTAGGAAACAAGGATTTTGTAATTGATGATTCTGACAGTTCTTCGAGCACCTTCAAAAGGACGAGAATTATATTGAAAAATGGAAAATTAAAAGGAGGCTGTAGGGTGTTAAACGATGAACCTTTGGTGGAGACCATTCCGGAGTGGGTTAAGTTGGTCTCAAAAATTCAGGCCAGGTCGAAATCCAAGAAGGTTATAAAAGAAGGAAATTATCCTGGTGGTGTCATACATGGTTGAATAACTAAAAAGCCTCCTCTTTGTTTCTCTTTTTTTTCTGCCATGTTGTTTCTTGTTGGTTATCTTCATTCAAAGTTGGTCTTCCTTCCTTGTTTTTGAGGTTCTGTTGTTATTTGAGTCATCCAATTAGTTTTGATTTGCTGGTACGGAGAGTTGGGCATAAGTTGATAGTGGTGTGGTTTGACATGTTTGAATGCTCTTCTGGCCTTGTGGGTTTTCATATGTTACTTGTGCAATTTTTCTTGGATTTGATTGTGATTTGACGAGTCTTGATGATTCAAATTACGGTTTTCTTGTTTTGCATTCTTGTGATCATCTCTTTTCTGCTTTATTCATGTTTTGAGCTTCTTCCTGGTCTATGGATACTATGCATGATTGGATTTTAAGTGTCTTCTATGTTTCCTGTGTGTTATCTTGTGCATTGTTATGTTGTATTTTGTGTTTTTGTTGTGTCATCTTGGTTATAGCCGGTAGTTGTGGTTGTCCTGTATAGTATTTGTTTTTTAGTGTGTTGTATTTTGTAATCAGCTCGAACTTTTCTATATCTTGTTTTGTAATACATGTACCCCTTTCTTTCAAAAAACGAAAAACATTTTCATTTGTTTTGATACTTGATTATTGGCTGTTATGTTATCTAGGCGATAATCATGTGCTCAGATTTCTTCCATGTAAACTTTCGGTATCTTAATGTATGTTATTTTGCTGAAACGGTTTCATTAAGGGAAGTAGTTATCACCCTGTTTTAGCAATAGCTAGCTTGTAACATAAGCATCAATAGAGGCCTTTATTGATGTTATTATTGCTATAGGGGAACTAACCTGTAGCATGCATATATATAGGTGTTTTTATTAACAACGCCTATATATATTATTACGGGCTTCACTTTTAGTGTCCTTATTTTTCTTATCATTCTTCTAGGTACAAATTTAGACATTATTATATCACATGACCGACCACTCATTATTACCACACATGACCGACTACTCATTTCTCTTGAGTATATCGAATGTATATCACCAACGGTTGGGAGCTACCCACCTTTTTCCAAAAAGGAACAACAATGAAAATAGATTAAAGAATGAAATGGATTTTCTCTAGATAGGTTATTACACAACCTATGGGAGCAACCCACATAGCCATACTGCCTGCCCGATTTTTGTCATTTCCCGATTGTGAGGCTTGAGGCTGAAACTTACCTTTGGATACAACGCAGCTTCATTCACTTTAAATGTCACATCGTCAAACCCGCCTAATCACAAATTGATTTTGCCAAAAATATCCCAGGTATAGAGCTAAGAGAAATGAATTCCTCTGCCACCAAACGTAAATATGTTTGAAGAAATCAACTTATGCAATTAATTAGGCATACTCTGTCAGACACTCATCCATACAAGATGTCCTGGGATTGGACAAACTGAATGCACTATTAGGTAAATCCATTTTAGGCGATTTCTACCTAGGATCGACAAAATAGCCCTTGCATAACATTTCCCTCAAAGGTCTTCAATAATCTCTGACTCGTAATGTATATATCGAATCGAAGTGGAATTTATATTCTGGTCTCTTCGAGACGATAACGAAAAATTTTCATATTTACTGGTCAATAGTATATTAAAATATGTAAACTAATAAAAGTCACAGGCTGCAATGCAAAAATAAAAGTTCAAATTACCCACGTATAATTTCTAATTTTCAATGCATAAATATGACTAAATATTTTTGGGAAAGTCTATGTGGACACAAAATGGTGACACAAATTCAAATATAAATAATCTGAACCATTAGATCTACCATTGAATTCCACCTTTCACATAAACACAAACAAATCTAATAGACCATAATTTGTGTGTCTAAATTTTTGTAAGATTTTGTGTTCCAATAGACATTCCCAAACATTTGTGCAAATTTTCTTTTCTTATATATGTTGAACATATCTAATTTGTAAAATAAAAATATCGTCATGCACATAACACGTAGAGTAACACTCATAATAATAATATTTATGTCTTGAATGGCGGATGTTAGTATTAAGTTCGTATAATACTGTTTCTATGGTGATTTTGATAGCGGATTTTAACTTTCAACAATGTTTGCAAAATGCATGAATTATGGTGCTGTTTGGTAACCATTACAATACAAAAATGTCACTGCCATATTGATAATACTAGTAAGTTATAAGTGACGACCAATATATTATCTTTAAAATTGTTTAATTTTTATTGACTTTATCAATAAACAAATAAGCCATTGACTAATAACTATAAATTTACTGATGCATTATGTGCTGATCAAAATATCTCATACATTAATATATTGGACATATATGTTCCTTTTAAGAAGCTGAATCGCTATTTTTGGTTAATTCTATTGGTACACATATAATTTTTCATGGGTGTTTGTAACAAACCGGAAAATCTGAACCAATTTAAAAAATTTAATTTGGCAATTTTAGTGAATTTTGAATATTTAAAATAAATTATTTTAAATAATAGCGACCAAAAGGCTATTTGAATTGTTGTTGGAAAATAAATATATCTATTTTAAATATAAAACAAGGCCTGAAATGGCGCGGAAGTTTCAAAATTTGACTTACTGTACCGGGTGCAAAATAAAACAAATTTTAGTGAAACCAATAATATTTAAATCTGTTTATGAATATCTTTCTAACGAATCTGAAAAATCGAAATTTCATAACGGGAATAAAAAGTTATGGCCCAATGAATTTTCAGAATGGTCGCTATAGATTTTATATAGCCCTTGAAAATAGCCATTTTGCAAACGACCTCCGTTTTCGACGAAACCACTTTTGTTGGATCCAGGATGTCAAATTATTGATAGGTTTCAAATTCCATTATTTTTTAAGTTAATATGTGAGCGTGGCAAAGGAAAATGTATTTGGTTGATTTCAACCAAATTGGATCGACCAGAAAATGGCCATTTTTCAAACGGTCTCAGAATTCGACGAAACTAGTTTGTTGGGACCGTATCGTCAAAACATAGCTAGATTTATTTTTCCGGAATTTTTGGGATCAATATATGGCCCTGGAAAATTGAAATGTACGTTTAAATCAAATATTGAATGTTTTATATTTTAATTTGAAGAGAAACTGACTGAAACAGTCGAATGGGCTTACGAACATATCCCAATGTGTTCGGAATGGGGGTATTTAGCTAGGGACGACAGTCGTTGGGTTTGGATTGGAGTTCGTATGTGGTAAGGGGTATTTTTGGAATTTAAAAATATATAGATTAAAAAAAATGGGCCAATAGAATTCATTTCTGTAACGACCCGGAAAATCTGAACTAATTTAAAATTTTTAAATTGGCTATTTTTGTGGATTTTAAATATTTAAAATAAATATTTTAAATAATTACGATGAAAAGAAAGTTTGAATCAACGTTTGAAAATAAATATAATTACTCTGAATTATAAACAAGGCCTGAAATGGCGCGGTAGTTTCAAATTTTGAATTCAAACTTTGATTGCTGTACCGGGTGCAAAACAAAACGGATTTTAGTGAAACCAAAAATATTTAAATCTGTTAGTCAGTGTCTTTCCAACGAATTTGAAAAATCGAAGTTTCATAGCGGGAAGCAAAAGTTATGGCCAAATGAATTTTCAGAAAGGTCGCTATAAAGTTTATATAGCCTGTGAAAATGGCCATTTTGCAAATGACCTCGGAATTCGACAAAACCACTTTTGTTGGATCCGGGACATTAAACTATTACTAGGTTTCAAATTTCATAATTTTGAAGCTAGTATGTGAGCTCGGCAAAGGAAAATGTGTTTGGTCGATTTCTATTAAATTGGGTCGACCAAAAAATGGCCATTTTGCAAACGACCTCAGAATTCGACGAAACCACTTTTGATGGATCCGGGATGTCAAATTATTGCTAGGTTTCAAATTTCATAATTTTTGAAGTTAATATGTGAGCATGGCAAAGGAAAACATGTTTTGGTCAATTACAGTTAAATTTGATCGACCAGAAATGGGGCATTTTTCAAACGGTCTCAGAATTCAACGAAACTAGTTTTGTTGGGACCGTATCATCAAAACATAGCTAGATTTATTTTTCGGGAATTTTTAGAATCAGTTTGTGGCCTCGGCAAATTGAAATGTACGATCAAATCGAATATTGAATATTTTATATTTTAATTTGAAGGAAAACTGACTGAAACAGTCGAATGGGGCTTTGAAACATATCCCATTGTGTTTGGAATGGGTATTTAGCTGGGGACGACAATCGTTGGGGTTGGATTGGAGTTCATATTAGAAAACCCCTTTTTAAAATTCTATATAACTCTCGGCCAATCAGAAAATTTATAAATTAAAAAAAAAGAAGAGAAAATTGGATTCTCTCTCCCCGACGTCGATCGAAGGAAGAAAAGCCTCTTCCCTTCTCTCCTCTTTTCCGGTTAATCCACGTAATGAAACACCTCCACCCAGTTAAGGTTTTCGTAGATCTCTCCGAGAGCTTCACATCCATACCTGGTACCCCTCTCCTCGTTGAGTATTGTGCCCGAATCGAGCCCTCAAAGTTTGGATCTTTCTCACGCCGCCCTGTCTCGAGTTCGCCACCGAGTTCCATGTGGGGCCCCTCGTTCTGCGCGACTCTCGGAGGTCTGTGACGTGGTGCCGTCTGATCCGGACATCGAGCTACGGACTTTGCAAAAATCTAAAGCCTAGTTTTGAACAAAAACTGAGGTATACGGCTGAAATTAATTAAACTATATTATAGCACTTTAAAGCGCTACAGTTTTTGTTTTCATTGTAAAAATGATATCTTTCTCGTTTCCTGATGAAACTCAGTGAAACAAGAGACAATGGACTCGTGTGGACGTCTTCTACATTCTAGAAGAGAGCGCATATTTTTCTGAGCCTTCTACTATTTTTGGTGGAGTGGAACCCAATGTGAGATTTCTAAATTATAAATGATTTGGAAAACGACGATGTATAAATTATATAGTCGATGTATGAGTTATATAAGCATTGTACACCTCATGTATAAGCGTTGTATAAGTTGTACGTTCGATATATAAGTTATATATGCGTTGTAAAAATTATGTATGTGTTGAAATAGAAGTGAAATGCTTATATAAAATATATATATTCATATATATATATATATATATATATATATATATATATATATATATATATATATATATATATACGCCCCTCGTCCACAAACCATGGACGATATTTATTGGTTGTGATTGATGTGAAAATTGGTTGATAGCGAATGGTTGATTAGAATTGTTTTTGTTGAAATTGATTGATAGTGGTTGAAAAATACCCGTTTGTGGTTGAGAATTATTTGGTTGAAACCATATATGATTAGTTTGTGGAAATGAAAAATATATACATGCCGCCTGCGTGCGAACAAGATGCATGAAATCCCTATTGTCAAAAGCTGCGAGGCTTTAAGGTAGAGCGAGGAGCCGTACTAGGGACGGTCCCGGTTTTAACTACCCTGCCGTTATGCTGCCGAAATTTTGAATAATATTCATGTGTTAGAATTATTTTCATGTGTTAAAACTATATTCGTGTGTTGAATAGAAATTCATCTATTTAACGACATTAATGTTTTGAAATAAATTGTTTTGCAATTAAAATCACATTTTTTACTTTATATATACAAACTATAGAAAACCTTCATCTGTTGAATAGAAATTCACGTGTTGAATGGTATTCGTGTTTTAAATATAAAAATCACCTTTTTATCTATATATATAAACTATAGAAAACCTTCATGTGTTGAATAAAAATTCATTCGTTGAATAGAAATTCATGTGTTGAATGGTATTCGTGTTTTAAATATAAAAATCACCTTTTTATCTATATATACAAACTATAGACAACCTTCATGTGTTGAATAGAAATTCATTCGTTGAATGGAAATTCATGTGTTGAATGGTATTCGTGTTTTAAATATAAAAATCACCCTTTTTATCTATATATATAAACTATAGAAAACCTTCATGTGTTGAATAGAAATTCATTCGTTGAATGGAAATTCATTTGTTCAATGGTATTCGTGTTTTGAAAGAAATTGTTTTATAATAAAAATCATATTTTTACCATCTATATGAACTATATAAAATAGCCATGTTTTGAAAGAAATTGTTATATAATAAAAATCATATTTTTACCATCTATATGAACTATATAGAATAGTCGTGTTTTGAAATAAATTGTTTAACAATAAAAATCATATTTTTATTATATAAATGAATTGTTAAAAATAGTGAAGTGTTGAAATGGAAGTTAGTTTGATAAAAATATCATTTTTATCAAAGGTATGAAATGAATATGATTTTGAAATCGAAGAATCGATTATATATATATATATATATATATATATATATATGTAAATATAATTAAAATAAATCGAATAACGAAGCTGCAGTTCGTGTTTTGAAATCGTGATTTCAAACGATTAGTGCGGGAGATCCGACCATCGGATTTTCCCGAAACCAAAACTGTTGGGTTCGCTTTGGAAATATCTTTCCAACGACAAAAACTTTGTAAAAATCCAACGGTCAGATTGTCTGGAATGTTTAATTCAAATCTAAAGAAAAACAGCGCCAGAATCGATTATATTTATATATATATATATATATATATATATATATATATATATATAAATAAATTAAATCGAATAACGACGCTGCAGTTCGTATTTCGAAACTGAAACTTCAAACGAGTGTACCGGGAGATCCGACCATCGGATTTTCCCAAAACTAGAACCATTGGATTCATTTTGAAAAGTTCTTTCTAATGACATAAATTTTATGAAGATCCAACGGTTAGATTTTCAGATATGTGTAAATAAAATCTGGAGAAAAACAGTGCTATGGCCGTGTTATGGCCCGAAGCGTCGTTTGAATGAAATGGCTATTTTAAATAAATAAAAATAGCGATGAATCATTATAAAATATTATAAAAGATATGGAATAGGAAATTTAGAAACTAACTGAAGGTTGGCTAAGTCGAATTGTTTCTTGGGTTTTGATCTGATGTTGGTTTCGGCCTTCGGGGTTAATATTTGGGAAATCGTTCTCTTACTGACTGACGGTTAGTGACTAATGAATTGAGTTAAAACATATGTCGTGTTTACGTAGCACTTGTTTATTATATACGCGAGTTGCTCAGAAAGACCGGGTTTATCCCATTCTGAATAACTAAATCGACGATAAGAAATTGAAGATGAAGACGGTGGTCGAAGACCGGAGATCTTCACTTCGTTTGGTTGGTAACTGATGTCCTGATTGGGAGGCATCCCGAAATATGGATAATGAGTTGTAATCGTCCAAACTTACGTGGAGATCGATGGGTTTGCGAGGTATATAGTGCCTCCGGTTTCGTTCAGACCCAGAACGGACTTGTAAATGGACTATTTGTCTGACATTGGAATTCATTCTGTGTGATTGATAGTCATCAGTTGCATGGTGTGAATTGCCTGTGTGGCATGCTAAGATGCAGTGATCAAGGCTTCTGTTGAAAAACAAAGCCTTGTGGTTGACGATCAAAGCACCGCCTGTGTGGCGTAGCTTTGTATATAACGTGAATTCGCGAGCCTCACACCCCGGTATGAACCAGAAACGGGAGAAGGACCTCATGGAGGGCATGCGTTTCATTCTAGTTAGAGGTGGTGTTGGTGCTTGAACTGGCTGGAATTTATATTATTTTCACGTATGTGGTTGTTGCTGTTGCGAGGCGCCTCCGTTATATCGATCGATCTGGGACCGATGGAGTCATTCGTTGGCTTATTTACGCCCCAAAGGGCGGGGAAACGCAGTGTTCAGGCATAATAATCCACATCGGTGGACCGGCCCTGACGATCCAAGGGGCAATTGCGGCTGTTCCTGAGGGGCGGGCTAGAGTGTCTCGAAGTCGGTAAGGACTATCTTTTGCCTTGGTTCATAACGGAAATCCAATTTCCAAATACGTGATTGTGCGGTTTTGATTGTATATATATATATATATATATATATATGGCGACATGATATATGGTAGCCATGCCGTCTATGATTGATATTTATGATTGTGTATAAAATTAGAAACTAACTACAAACGAGCTAAGAAGGGTGGTTTCCTGGGTATTGGTCTGATGTTGGTTTCGGCCTTCGGGGTTAATACTTAGGGGGTCGTCCTCTTGCTAATTTAAAGTTAGAGTCTGATTAAGAATTAAACGACAATGTTTACATTTTAAATGATTTGTTTTGCTCATATCAAGCATATTTTGGTCGATATAAGGTAAAACTCTATACAAGTCCCATGACTGACAATCCAATGGAGTAAACCCGATCCGCGAAAGTGGCGTGCTCCTATGATTAGCCATATTATAGAAATGTGTTAAGTAGATTTCTCATACAAGTCCCATGACTGACTCGTAGTTTGTTTCACTTGCAAACTCGGGTGCCCCTTTTTCTACACGGGAAGCCTTGTATTCAGGTTTTAGCAGGCTCTTTCTGGATGGCTGGAGCTGAAGATGGATTCTATCATTTATCTCTTTTATGCGGTTCAGCTCCTATTGTACATATTATGTTTGCTTTCCGCTGTAGACATTTATTTATAGCTGAACTGTATTTGTACTAAGTGTGATTCTGTATACTGTGTAACTCTGATGATTATGTTTATCCAGTGTATTATTGTTCATTATCTGGTGTATTTATTTATTTCTCTTCTGCTATTATCTGTTTATGTGTTATATTCCAAAGATTACCCTTGACACCGTAGTTCGGGGTCGTCACAATTTCTCCCTCCCCGACCTTTATTCTTTGCGACGGCGGAAAAAGGCCTCCTCCTTCTCTCCTCTTTTTCTTCCAATCCACTCATCAAAATCACTCCACCCAGTTGGGTTTTTGTAGAGCATCTCCTAATCTTCAGATCGATACCAGTTGCATAATTTTTAATGGAGTATTGAGCTCGAATCGAGCTCGAGAAGGTTGGATGTTCAACCCGCCGCCGCTCCCTCTACTGGTGGTCGAACGGAGCGCCAAACACCACCGATCCCTGCTCCTCTCCTCCCTCTTTCGCGTGGTGAAGTCTGATCGATGCGACGATACATAGACTGTCCGATAAATTGAAACCTAGTTTTGAACCCTTCGAGAAAGCTAACGACTTTGATTTTATTTTAATGATTATAGCACTTTAAAGCGCTATGGTTTATGATTTTACAATAAAAATCATATCTTTTTGCCATGTTATCGAAATCCAGTGAAACAAGAGACATTGGATTCGTAGCGACGTCTTCTACATTCTTGAGGAGACCGGATATTTTTCTGAGCCTTCTACAATTTTTGGAGGAGTGGAACCCAATGTGAGATTTCTGAATTATAAACGATACGGAATGACGTAGTATAAATTATACGGTCAGTGTATGAGTTATATAAGCGTTGTACACATCATGTATAAGCGTTGTATAAGTTATATATCCATTGTAAAAATCATATATGCATTGAAATGATTTTGAAATGAAATCGAAATATATTTATGTACGTATATCTATATATATACACACACACACTCTCCCCTCATCCATAGACCATGGACGATATATATTGGTTGTGATATTGTTTGGATTTTGTTGATGTGAAATTTGGTGAATATCATGAATGGTTGATTTGATATGATTGATTGTGGTTGAAATCCCAATAGGATTAGTTTTTGGGGAAATTCGTCTGCGTATGAACTAGATTATTGAGATCCCCATTGTCAAAAGCTGCGAGGCTTCAAGGTAGAGCGTGGAGCTGTACTCGGGACGGTGCTGGTTTTAACTACCCTGCCGTTATGCTGCCGAAATTTTCTAAAATATTCCTGTGTTTGATTTATATTCATGTATTGAAATATATTCATGTATGTTAAAATTATTCATTTTTGAAATGAAATGGTTTGAACGATTAAAATAAGATTGTTATCGAGTGAATGAAATAAAATGGTTTGAGCGATAAAAATAACATTTTTATCGGATGTGTGAAATCAAAATGGTTTGAACGATAAAAATAACATTTTTATCGAGTGAATGAAATAAAATGGTTTGAACGATAAAAATAACATTTATATCGAATGAATGAAATAAAATGGTTAGAGTAATAAAAATAACATTTTTATTGTATGTACGAAGTATAGAAAAATATTAATTTTTGAAATAAATTGCTTTAACAATAAAAATCACATTTTTATCATCTATATGAAGTATATAAAATAATCGTGTTTGAAGTAAATTGTTTTGACAATAAAAATCACATTTTTATTATGTATATGAATTGTTAAAAATAGTCATGTGTTGAAATAAATATTTATTGGATGAAAATATCATTTTTATCACATGTATGAAATGAAATGTTTTGAAATCGAAGAATGGATTATATATATATATACAATTAGAATAAATCGAATAACGAAACTGCAGTTTGTATTTTGAAACCGTGGTTTCAAACGATTATTGCGGGAGATCCGACGTTCGGATTTTTCCGAAACCAAAACTGTTGGGTTTTCTTTGGAAATATCTTTCCAACGACACCAACTTTGCAAAGATCCAACGGTTGGATTGTCTAGAATGTTTAATTTAAATCTGAATAAAAACAGCGCCAGAATGGATTATATTTATGTGTGTGCATATATATTTATATATATATATATATATAATTAAAATAAATCGAATAACGGCGCTGCAGTTCGTATTTTGAAACTGTAACTTTAAACGATTGTACCGGGAGATCCGACCGTCGGATTTTCCGAAAACTGGAACCGTTGGGTCCGCTTTGAAAAGATCTTTCTAATGATATAAAATTTGTAAAGATCCAACGGTTGGATTTTCAGATATATATAAATAAAATTTGAAGAAAAACTGCGCCATGGCCGCGTTATGGCCTAAAGCATCGTTTGAATAAATTGGCTATTTTGAAATAAATAAAAATAGCGATAAATCATGATAAAACATTATAAACGATATGGAATGGAAATAAAGTGAATTTTCTCGGTTTATTGGATATTTGATGGTTGAACGTGTTTGACGTGAAAATTACATTAACGAACTGAATTATGGATGTCGAATAATTTAACCATTGAAATGAATTGATTCGAATTTTAAAAATATGTGGATTATTTGAAAAGGCCGAGTTAATTCTCATTTCAAGTAATTGATCGACGGTTAGAAGTCGAAGATATGAAGACGGTGCAAGGCCGATGATCTTCAGCTCGGATGGATGGCTACTGGTGCCTTGGAAGGGAGTTGCTGCCCTAAAGGGTTTCCAGTGGTAGTTGTCCGAACGTACTTGTTGATCATTCGGATGTGCGAGGAATTAAGATCCTCCGGTTTCGTTCAGACCAAGAACAAACTTGTAAATGGATGTGTGTCTGACATTGTAGATTGACAACATGGCATACAGAGATGTAGTGATCAAAGCTTTTGTTGAAAAGTAGAGCTTTGCGGTTGATGATCAAAGCAGGGATTTAAATAGCTAGCTTTGTGTTTAGCGCTATTTCGCGTGCCGCACACTCCTGTATGAGCCAGAAACGGGAGAGGACATCAGGGGGACCTGCGTTTCTTTCTAGCTAGGAGTGGTGTCAGTGTTTTTACACGGCCTGGCATTTTACTTATGTGGATGATGGATAGCAAGGCGCCTCAGTTATATCGGTCACTCCTGGGCCGATGGTTTGGTCGGTATATGACCAGTTTACGCCCATAGGGAGGGGAAAGCAACGTTCAGGCATTTTAATCCACTCTGTGTGGACCGGCTCTGACGATCCAAGGCTTGCCTGCGCACTTGCCTAAGGCTCGGGCTAGACAGTCTCGAAGCGGTAAGGACGATCCCTTGCCTTGATTCATGATGGAAATCCAATTTCCAATTACGGCATCGTGCGGTTTTGATTGTATACCTATATATGGCGACATAGTGGTATGGGGCATTTATGTAACAAAAAGGAATTCCGCTCAATAAGAATCAGTCGCTAAACCGACCAAGACCGTTCGAAACCCCTGATCGCTATGAGAACACGACAAATCAGAACGTAGATGGTAGAACATTTCATTGTACGTTACAACAAGTCCATCAGATATAAGAATATACAGAGCATAAATGAATAAAATACATTCGATAAATATCAGAGAATAAAAATACATTACATAGCAGCGGAAAATAATACAATACACTACTAGAAGTAATACATGGATACAGAGCTTTCCGGGTATCGTTCCAGCTGTAAACCAGGATCCTGTGAATATAAATCTGCAAAACCAAAACTACTAGCTTCCCGTGTCGAAAATAAGGCCACGCAGAGTTAAGGTTAAAAACAATAAACTCCAGGTCTGTCATGGGACTGGTGTGAGAACTAAAACAATTATTATTATTTATTTCAAAGTTAGGTAAATCAAGGGACCACGCCGTATAACACGGAACGGGTTTCCTCCCAAGAATACCAGTGCATAAAACAAACAACACAATGCTAAATAAAGAAAAAATGAAACTATTATAAGACCCAGTTCCCATCACACAATGCAACGCAAGCCGGAGGATAGGGCTTTTACCTTATAATAGCCAAGAATGCTTGATATGTTTAAAACAAATCATTTGATACTATAATAAGTGTATAGTGTATAAAACAACTTCAAATCATAAGTATCAATAATAGACGGCATAAGCGCCCCATCCCACTATGTCGCCATATATAGGATTACAACTAAAATCGAAACGTCACGTATTGGAACTTGGATTTCCATCTGTGAACTGAGGCCAGGGATCATCCTCAACCGATTCGAGACTCTCTAGCCCGAGCCTCCGGAACAGCCGCAACTGCCCCTTGGGGCTACAGGGTCGGTCCACCGATGTGGATTATAGTGCCTGAACAATACGTCTCCCCGCCCTATAGGGCGTAAATGAGCAAACGAATGACTCCATCGGCTTCACATTGTCACCGATATATCCAAGGCGCCTCGCAAACCAACAACCACATAAGTCAAACTCGTCAGGGCGTGTAAAACCACTGACGCCACTTCTAACTAGAAAGAGACGCATTTCCTCCCTGAGGTCCTCTCCCGTTTCTAGTTCACAACCAGGGTGTGAGGCTCGTGAATCAACGCTACACAAAGTTATGCCATACAGGTCGTGCTTTGATCATCAACCACAAGACTTTGCTTTTCAACAGAAGTCTTGATCATTTGCCACTTAGGCATGCCACACAGGCAATTCACTCCATGCGTTTGATATCCATCAATATATAACCTCCGAGCTCGTATGTCTCAAAGAAGGGCGTTATGCAAGAGAATAAATTCTCCGCCGCCAAACAGATATATATTTAATAGAAATCAATCACACAGACTAAAATCCAATGTCAGACACACAGTCCATTTACAAGTTCGTTCTGGGTCTGAACGAAACCGGAGGCACCTAGTACCCCGCATATCCATCGATCTCCAAGTACGTCTGGACGATCACCAACTGATTCCCTCCTCTTGGGTGTACGGCCCAATCAAGATCATCAGTAACCACCCAAACGACGTGAAGACATCCGGTCTTCAACCACCGTCTTCTTCTTCGACTTATCGTCGTATCAGTAATTCAGAATGGGATATACCCGGTCTTTCCGAATAATTCGCGTATATAATAAACAAGTATTACACAAACACAGCATACGCCTCATTCCAATTCATTAGTCACTAACCGTAAATCAACAAGAGAATAATTCCCCAAATATTAACCCCGAAGGCCAAAACCAACATCAGATCAATACCCAGGAAACCGTTCTACTTAGCTAACCTACAGTTGGTTTCTAAATTTCACATTCTTAGGGAAAGGTTCCCATTAATTTTATCAAAGATAAACTCTTTTAAATTTATTCTTTAATCTCCCTTGAATATCAATTCAAACTAGTTGGGATTAGCGAATCACACCGAAGTAATCATTTATTTTATTTCCCAATCCCAACCTATTCATCCCATGAAGTAAAACTGGTCATACTTCATATCTAACACCACGGTGTTATTGGTAAATTCAATTACCATTTCACGTTCAAATCTAATTAAAGATTTAACTATCGTCTGGAGTAAAACTGGTGATACTCCATTCTCGGTCTCTTCAATCTAATTAAAGATTCATTAAAACTCCACTTAGTTTTAATCTTTGACTGGGTTAAAGAATCAGTGTCATTTAAAATATGGTTCATGATAAACCCCAAAATCGCATCACGTTTCAATCAGTCCCTAACCGTAAATTAGCAAGTGAGCAATTCCCTAAGTATTAACCCCAAAGGCCAAAAACAACATCAGATCAATACCCCAGAAACCATTCAACTTAACTAATCTCCAGTTAGTTTCTGATTTTCTTAACTCCTTTGGGTCAAAGACCAGTATTATTGAAGATACCGTTCACGACAACCCAAAATCACATTCCATTAATTATCGGGTTAAAGAACAAGGGTTATTTAAAACACTGTTCACGATAAACCCAAAAATCAATACCAATTCAATTCCAATTAAATATTATTTAATTGGTACACTTCATTAAATCTAAATAAAAAGATTTAATCTGTTTCTCAACTGGCTTCAGAACAGTGTTAATGAAGACACCATTCACGATAAACCCAAATCCCATTTGATATTAAATACAAGGCTCTGAATAGAAAATATATCGGCTTATATTCAATGTCAAATTCTACAACCAACAAATATCGTATTGGAAATAACGATATATGTATATCTTTCAAATTTCCATAACAATATCTGTATAATCACGAAATCCAACATCGAAATATTCCGAAGACAATTTCGATTCAAACCCATTCCAATGCAATTATTGGAAATTCTGGTTATTTTTAAAACCATTTCAAATCCTATTTATTTATTAAAAAAAATAAAATAAGATATTATTCTAGTTCAAAACTAGTTCATTTCGATAAAAATCTATTTTTATCTTTTCAAATATGGAGTTTTTCATCCCAATTCTTCACAAATCATTTCTTATGATTTTACACTAATTATTGATAATTTTAATAATTTTATCAAGGCCCATACAGTCGATTTCCATCAACGGCCATCGAACTGCACTTACAGCGACCTTTTCCAAATTTGATTTGGACATAATTTCAAATCCAACCGTTAGATTTCTAATTTCTCACATTCTTAGAAAGCTCTTTTCGATACGAACCCATCGGTTCCGGTTTTAGGAGAATCCGATGGTCGGATCTCCCGCAATATCCATTCGAAGTCAATGGTCGAAATTCGCGAACTGCCGCGGCGCAGCGCGTTCTATTCAGGCCATTATATATAATATATATATTATATATATCGTCGATTTCCTTTTAAAACTTATTTTATAAATTGTTTTAAATTCGTTTTCAAAACGATTTCAACTTCTTTTTTTCAAATTCAAATCAAAATTGAATTTTCCCTTTCAAATTCATTTTAAATTCATTTCAAATTGATTTCAATTCCAATCGATTTTTAATTAAATTTCAATTCGTTTTCAATTCAATTTGAATTTCCAATTAATTTCAGTTCGAATTCATTTCTATTCCATTTCAATTCGAATTCAATTCTATTCAATTTCAATTCGAATTCAATTATATTCAATTTCAATTCGAATTCAATTCTATTCGAATTTCAAGTCATTTCAGTTTATTTCGAATTTCAAATCAATTTAATTTAATTCAAAATTCATTTCACTTTAATATTCATTTCAATTTGAATAAAATCGATATAAATATCGTTCACGTCAAAATGGCACAAATCTAATCAACACGGCTTCATATATTTCTATTTTCAAATATTCTTCTTTCAAATATTTCTTTTCAAATATTTCTCTTCAAAACAGGAATGAGGCCCAATCAATTACCATATAATGTTAATTATATGGATTTTCTACAACACATGTATAAAATAACAACGACAAATAATCAATCATCATCCAGAGTGCATTCTACACTGTATAAGCATCAAATATAAATATTTAAAGCTTATGACAGTCCGTTAATCAATCGATCGACATACAACTAATTATTGGGATTAGTGTATGTCATATATCATCCCAATACCCGTGTGGGGTTTCAATCAATCAAACACAGATTTATTTATGCAGTTGGGTGATGTGTAAAATTTATCGTCCCAATCAATATCAGTCAAATGTGTGTGTATAAACAAATCGTCCGATTTGTTTATATTTATTTCATTTTAAATACACGTTAAAAATTCTATTTTCAACTATAAAATATTTCAACTATATAAATATTTTATTTCATTTCACATCACATCACACAATCAACTATACATCGAAATCAAACAAACAAGCATACAAGCCATCCATGGTATGTGGACGACGGGTGCCGGGTGCTACTAAACACCGTTTGCATCCTAGTATATATTTTAACTAGAAAATTAAATTAAAAGTGAGAAGTTCTCACCAAGGGTTCCACTCATCCATAGAAATTTCTGAAATTCAAAACAATCTGGATTTGCCCATACTACCAACGTAGTCGTCTCCATGCTGTTCATATTAAAATCACATTTTTAATACGATGTTCTATATATTAAAAATCATATTTTTAATACTCTACCAATATAAAAATCATATTTTTATTCTTTCTATAATATTAAAACCATATTTTTATTCTTTCTATAATATAAAAATCATATTTTTATTCTTACTACTTTATAAAAATCACATTTTTTATTTTTTCTACTTTATAAAAATCACATTTTTTATATTCCTCTCCATGGATAAAATTATATTTTTATTTGGTTCATTACATAAGGAAGATTATATTTTTTTCTTCATGCACTAAAATTAATTTCTTTTCTAAAGTAAAAATCAGTTCTTTCTAATATGAAAAATCAAATCTTTCTATTGTTAAAAATATCTACTTCCATACGATAAAAATCTAATCTTTTTATATTTAAAAATCGTATTTTTATACAATCAGAAATTATGTCTTTTCCTATACAAAATATAAACTGTTCTTATACAAAAAAATAAAAAATATAAGCCTTCATAATAAAAATCTGAAATTTAACACAATATTGTTTATTTTAAAAACTGAAAATCAATGCTAAATAGGGATTAACAAAATTTAAGGACTCACCAGGGTTTCGGGGTGGGTAATAGCCGGCGTTGGAGGCATTTGGTGGTGGTGGTGGCCAGTCGGAGGTGGTCGATGGCCAGGTGGTGGCGGGTGGTCGTTGTGGTGGTGGGGGTCCGATCCGAGCGGGAAAACTGCGTCGGTTCACAGCAGAAGAGGGGGGAAGCAGGGCCAAACAACGATGGGGGAGGTCGGTTTGGTGGGGGGTGTCGGAGGGGGAAGGTGGTGGCTGATGAGAGGGGGTGGGCGGCGGCGCCATCGCAGCGGGTGGGGGGGGGGGGGGGGGAGGGGGTCGCGAGATTGAACGTCGACGGTTTCCTTTTTTTATATATTTATTCTGGTTTTGATTTGGGGGAGAAAGAGTTGGGGGGCTGTATACTATATAAATAAATATATATTTATTTTTTTATTAAATTCTCTAAAAAGCAACTTTTATTTTCGAACTCGAAATCGAACCCACCCCTGTCGTACCTAGCTAATTACCCCATTCCGAACACAATGGGATATGTATCGTAGGCTGATTCGATTGTTTCGATCAGTTTCCGTCAAAATCAAAATATAAATCTATATATTGAATTTGAACGCGCATTTCAATTTAACGGGGCCACATACTAACTCGAAAAATTCCCGAAAAATATTTTCTAGCTTCGTATTGACGATACGGTCATAACAAAACTAATTTCGTCAAATTCTAAGACCGTTTGAATAATGGCCATTTTCCAGTCAATTAAAAATCAACTATAACTGGTCAAACATGTTTTCCTTTGCCACGCACACATATCGAATCGAAAAATTATGAAATTTAAAACCTAGCAATAGTTTTTCATCGCGGATCCAACAAAAGTTGTTTCGTTGAAAACCGAGGCCATTTGCAAAATCTCCATTTTTAAGGGCCAGAATTCCATAGCGACTATTCTGAAATTTCAACTGGACATATCCTTTGATTCCCGCTATGAAATTTCAATTTTTCGGATTCCCTGGAAAGATATTCTCAATTAGATTCAAATATTTTTGGTTTCACTAAAATTCGGTTTATTTTGCACCCGGTACATTCATTTGAATTTTGAAATCGAATTATCAAACTACCACGCCATTTTCAATTCCTTTTATAATTATAAATAATTGTTTATACTCTAACGACGATCTATATAATATATATGTTCGAATTCTATTCAAAATAAATTTCTCATCAATATTATTTAAAATAATTCATTTTAAATAATCAAATTCGCTAAAATTGCCAAAAAAAAAAAAATTAATTAGCTCAGATTTTCCGGGTTGTTACAATCTCCCCCACTTAAAACTTTTCGTCCCCGAAATGGAACAAACCCGAAAGTTGTTTAACTAATCAACTCAACTTCCACTATTTTCTTTACAGCTTAAGTCCTTCAACTTTTCAGTTTCTAACAACTTTTAAAATTTTTCAAAAATTTGGCTAACACCCTACATTTTCGAAAAATTTCTCCATAACCTCCCCTGCACCGGGGACTTCGGGATATTTCATATAGCCTCTCATGGCCTTCTTCAATCCAAAAGAAAAAGAAAAAGCCAAGCGGCTAGCCAATCGGCTCACAAAATCACTCAAAACTCAAGAAATACAATAAACATGTACCTATTTGTCGGGCAAACAATTTTATTCTTCTGCTCTAGCCTCTTTGCAATGACCTGTTGAATATATATACATGTACATGCAAGCATATGCGACTAATTTTCAATACAATTTACTATTTGGTTCAAATTGGCTAAATGGTTCAACATTTAATTAATCAAACAATAATCAAACAGCACAACCATCAATCAATTAGTGAATCATCATTTCAAATTCATAACTTTGATATATATTAAAAAATCACATTTTTTATGCCAAATCACAACAATAAGCCCTATCTAATTTTGGTTCTCACACCATTTTATGGAAATATATAGATATCACACCTTCGAAACTCGAATACCAATTCTGATGATGTTCGAACTATAGCTATCATCAGAACCATCTCCGGGTGACTAGAGTGTGATTCTATATCTATCCAGTATATTAAAACTTCGAATACATGCGGATCAGACGTATACGCAAAATCTTTATATACTGGACCATCCAAATTCAATATAAAATAAATAATCAAATATGAATAATTGATTTAAATTTCAAATCAAAACTTGTTTTCATTTTAAAAATATACTCTTCACACTCGTTCTAGGATACTACTGATCCCATCTCTAACGAGTCATTCCCGTTGGATATTACTAATCCAATTTCTGATGAATTCTTTCGATCGGTTCTAATGTGTCTTGTTCTCAGAGCTTTCTGAACCAAAGCTCTGATACCAAATGTAATGAAAAGGAATTTCGCTCGATCCGAATCAGTCGCTAAACCGACCAAGACCGTTCGAAACCCCTGATCGCTTTGAGAACACGACAAATCAGAACGAAGACGGAAGAACATTTCATTGTATAATACAACAATTCCATCAGATACAAGAATATACGGAGCATAAATGAATAAAATACATTCGATAAATATCAGAGATTACAATACATTACATAGCAGTGGAAAATAATACAATACACAACTAGAAGTAATACACGGATACAGAGCTTTTCGGGTATCGTTCCCGCTGTAAACCAGGATCCTGTGAATATAAATCTGCAAAACCAAAACTACTAGCTGCCCGTGTCGAAAATAAGGGCACCCATAGTTTAGGTTAAAAACAATAAACTCCAGGTCAGTCATGGGACTGGTGTGAGAACTAAAACAATTATTATTCTTTATTTTAAAGTTAGGTAAATCAAGGGACCACGCCGCATAACATGGAACGGGTTTCCTCCCAAGAATACCAGTGCATAAAACAAACAGCGCAATGCTAAATAAAGAAAAATGGAACTATTATAAAACCCAGTTCCCATCACACAAAGCAACGCAAGCCGGAGGATAGGGTTTTTACCTTATAATAGCCAAGAATGCTTGATACGTTTAAAACAAATCATTTGATACTATAATAAGTATATAGTGTATAAAACAACTTCAAATCATAAGTATCAATCATAGATGACATAAGCGCCCCATCCCGCTATGTCACCATATATAGGATTACAACTAAAATCGAAACGTCACATATTAGAAGTTGGATTTCCATATGTGAACTGAGGCCAGGGATCGTCCTCAACCGATTCGAGACTCTGTAGCCCGAGCCTCCGAAACAGCCGCAACTGCCTCTTGGAGCTATAGGGTCGGTCCACCGATGTGGATTATAGCGCCTGAACAATACGTCTCCCCGCCCTATGGGGCGTAAATGAGCCAACGAATGACTCCATCGGCTTCACATAGTCACCGATATATCTGAGGTACCTCGCAAACCAACAACCACATAAGTCAAACTCATCAGGGCGTGTAAAACCACTGACGCCACTTCTATCTCGAAAGAGACGCATGTCCTCCCTGAGGTCCTCTCCCGTTTCTGGTTCACAACCGGGGTGTGAGGCTCGCGAATCAATGCTACACAAAGCTATGCCACACAGGTCGTGCTTTGATCATCAACCACAAGACTTTGCTTTTCAACAGAAGTCTTGATCATATTCCACTTAGGTATGCCACACAGGCAATTCACTCCAGGCGTTTGATATCCACCAATATATAACCTCCGAGCTCGTACGTCTCAGAGAAGGGCGTTAAGCAGGAGAATAAATTCTCCGCTGCCAAACAGATATATATTTAATGGAAATCAATCACACAGACTAAAATCCAATGTCAGACACACAGTCCATTTACAAGTTCGTTCTGGGTCTGAACGAAACCGGAGGCACCTAGTACCCCACATATCCATCGATCTCCAAATAAGTCTGGACGATCACCAACTGATTCCCTCCTCTTGGGTGTACGGCCCAATCAAGATCATCAGTAACCCCCCAAACGACGTGAAGACATCTGGTCTTCAACCACCATCTTCATCTTCGACTTATCGTCGTATCAGTTATTCAGAATGGGATAAACCCGGTCTTTCCGAATAACTCGCGTATATAATAAACAAGTATTACACAAACACAACATACGCCTCATTCCAATTCATCAGTCACTAACCGTAAATCAACAAGAGAATAATTCCCCAAATATTAACCCCGAAGGCCGAAACCAACATCAGATCAATACCTAGGAAACCGTTCTACTTAGCTAACCTATAGTTAGTTTCTAAATTTCAAATTCTTAGGGAAAGGTTCCCATTATTTTTATCAAAGGTAAATTCTTTTAAATTTATTCTTTAATCTCCCTTGAATATCAATTCAAACTAGTCGGGATTAGCGAACCACACCGCAGTAATCATTTATTTTACTTTCCAATCCCAACCTATTCATCCCATGAAGTAAAACTGGTCATACTTCATATCTAACACCAAGGTGTTATTGGTAAATTCAATTACCATTTCACGTTCAAATCTAATTAAAGATTTAACTATCGTCTGGAGTAAAACTGGTGATACTCCATTCTCGATCTCTTCAATCTAATTAAAGATTCATTAAAACTCCACTTAGTTTTAATCTTCCAAAAATAAATATCCTGTCTTTAACTGGGTTAAAGAACCAATGTCATTTAAAACACGGTTCAAGATAAACCCAAAATCACATTCTATTCAATTCCAATTAAATACTATTTAATTTGTACACTTCATTAAATCTAAATAAAAAGATATAATCTTTTTCTAAACTGGGTTTAAGAACAGTGTTAATGAAGACACCATTCACGACAACCCAAATCCTATTTGATATTAAATACAAGGCTCTGAATAGAAAATATATCGACTTATATTCAATATCAAATTCTACGACCAACAAATATCGTATTGGAAATAACGATATAAATATATCTTTCAAATTCCCATAACAATATCTGTATAATCACGAAATCCAACATCGAAATATTCCAAAGACAATTTCGATTCAAATCCATTTCCTTTTCACTTATTGGAAATTCTGGTTATTTTCAAAACCCTTTCAAATCCACTTTATTTATTTTAAAAATAAATAGAATTATAATTCTAGTTCAAAACTAGTTCATTTCGATAAAAATATATTTTTATCTTTTCAAATATGGAATTTTTCATCCCAATTGTTCACAAATCATTTCTTATGATTTTACACAAATTATTACTATTTTTAATAATTTAATCAAGGCCCGTACAGTCGATTTCCATCAACGGCCATCGAACTGCACTTACGGCGACCTTTTCCAAATTCGATTTAGACATAATTCCAAATCCAACCATTAGATTTCAAATCTCTAATATTCATTTGAAAGCTCTTTTTTAGATGAACCCAAAGGTTCCGGTTTTAGGAGAATCCGACGGTCGGATCTCCCGCAATATCAATTCGAAGTCAATGGTCGAAGTTCGCGAACTGTCGCGGCGCAGCGCGTTCTATTCATGCCATTTTTATATATAATATATATATTATATATATTTCGTCGATTTCCTTTTAAAACGTATTTTATAAATCGTTTTAAATTCGTTTTCGAAACGATTTCTACTTCATATTCAATTTCGAACCAAAATTGAATATTCCACATCATCGATATACAAATTATAATATTTTCAAAACGTTATATTTTGAAATCAATTTCTTTTCTGTATTCATTATAAAAATGAATTAAAATCGATATAAATATCGTTCACGTCTAAATGGCATCAATCTAATCAACACGGCTTTTATTCAACACATGAATGTTTATTCTATTCAACACATGAATATTTATTCTATTCAACACATGAATATTTATTCTATTCAACACATAAATTTATTTCTATTCAACACATGAATTTATACGTCTATTAAACACATGAATATTTTTTTTAATATTCCTTATTTTCCCAATTGGAGTGAGGCCCAATCAATTACCATATAATGTTAATTATATGGATTCCCTATAACACATGTATATAATAGCAATGATAAATCATCAACCATCATCCATAGTGCACCACACAACTGCATACGCATTAAATATAAATAATTAATGATTATACAGTCTGTCAACCCATCGATTGACATACAACTAAACAATCGGGATTAGTGTACGTCAAATATCATCCCAATACCTGTGTGGGGTTTCAAATCAACAAACACAGATTTTATTTGTGCAGTTGGGCGATGAGTAAAATTTATCGTCCCAATCAATATCAGTCAAATCAGTGTATATAAGCAAATCGTCCGATTTGTTTATAAATAATTATTTTATATACACGCTAAAAATTATATTTTTAACTATAAAATATTTATTCAATCATCATCAATCAAACAAACAAGCCATCCATGGTCTATGGATGACGGGTGTCGGGTGCTACTAAGCATCATCTGCATCCTAGTATATATTTCAAACTAGAAATAAATTAAAGGTGAGGAGTTCTCACCAAGAGCTAAATCAAACACCACGACTCTTCATATGTAGGAAATCTTTGCCATTCTCACCTTTTGTCACTTTCGTATCCTGTATTCCCTACATATATAAAAATCAAATTTTTATTTCTCTTTCTAGATGATAGATATCGTATTTTTACTTCACTTCCAAGATAATGAAAATTATATTTTCCTTTCAATTCAAATAAATAAAAATAGTATTTTAGATAAACAGAATTCATACAAAAATCCCATTTTTAAAATCAAGTTTTTCAAAGAAAAATCATATTTTTAATGACACTTCTTCATGTATATAAAATTCCTATTTTATAATGTTCTCATATATTATAAAAATCATACCTTTTATATCAAAGCTATTTTATTTTCATAAACTAAAAATAAAATTCCATCGTATTTATTTTAACATCTGCAAATAAATAACCTGTTTATTCAAATTAAAAGCTGAAAATAAATATTGGTTACCCATCTTCTACCATATTAAAAATTCTATCTTTATTCTATGCTATTTATCCTTTTTTTTTATTCAAAACAACATTTCGATACAAAGTTATTTATATTTTTAAAACCAAGAATTTCTACTTCCAGTTTCAAATAATGCTAATTTCATTTTCAAACAATATGCTAATTTATTTTCAAACAATGTGCTAATTTATTTTCAAACAATGTGCTAATTTGTTTTCAAACAATGTGCTAATTAAAAATAAAAATCATAGTTTTCTATGGTTTTTCATGAAGGAAGGAATCAAAATAAATTAAAAAAAAAACTAGAACTAAAACTAAAAAAAAAAAAGAAAAGAAGACTTACAATTTGAGTTTGGGAGACGGGGGAGCTATCAGGCGGCGGTGCAGGGGTCTAAGGGGTCGAAATTGGTGGTGGTGGTGGCATCGCGCTGGTTGGGGAGTAGCGGAGGTAGGGCCCACAGGTGGTGGCGCTGTGGTTTAGGCATGGGGCGTCGGTTTTGGGGCCAATTCGAAGTTCGAGGGTGGGTATGGGTGGTGGTGACATCAGGAAGGAGAGGAGGGAGAATACGAGAGGAGGGAGGGGTGGACCGGAGGGCGAGGCAGCCTCCTATGACGCGGTGGCGAGGTCATCGAAGGAGTGGTGAAGTGACGAGGGGAGACGGTGGTTTTTTCCTTTTCTTTTTCGGTTCGATTATGAACTGTAGGGGGGGCGTTGATGGGGTAATGAGAGAGGAGGGGTGAGGGACAAAGGTTTTAATTTTATATTATTTTATTTATTTAATTAATTCCATAAAGTAACTTTTTCATTCGAACTCAGAATCCAACCCACCGACTGTCGCCCCTAGCTAATTACCCCCATTTCGAACACAGTGGAATATGTATCGTAGGCTGATTCGCTCGTTTCGATCAGTTTTCGTCAAAATCAAAATATAACTCTATATATTGAATTTGAACGCACTTTTCAATTTACCGGGACCACATACGGACTCTAAAAATTCCCGAAAAATTATTTCTTGCTTCGTATTGACGATACGGTCCTAACAAAGCTAATTTCGTCGAATTCTGAGACCATTTGAAAAATGGTCATTTTCCAGTCGATTAAAATCAACTTAAACTGCCAAAACACGTTTTACTTCGCCAAACTCATATATTGATTCAGAAAATTATGAATTTTTAAACCTAGCATTAACTTGACATCACGAATCCAACAAAAGTGGTTTCGTCGAAAACCGAGGTCGTTTGCAAAACTTCCATTTTTAAGGGCCAAAATTCCATAGCGGCTATTTTGAATTTTCAACTGGGCATATGTTTTTATTCCTGCTATGAAATTTCAATTTTTTGGATTCGTTGGAAAGATATTCTCAAATAGAATCTTATATTTTTAATTTCACCAAAATCCGGTTTATTTTGAATCCTGTACATTCATTTGAAATTCGAAATTGAATTTTCAAACTACCGCGCCATTTTCAATTCCTTTTATAATTAAAAATAAATAATTATATTCTAACGTCGATCTATATAAATATATACATTCAATTTCTATTCAAAATAAATTTCTGGTTGTTATTATTTAAAATAATCCATTTTAAATATTCAAAATTCACTAAAATTGCCAAAATAAAAATTTTAAATTGGCTCATGTTTCCGGGTTATTACACTTTCCTGCTATTTTCTTGTTTGGAGCTTCTTCCTGGTCTATGGATGCTATGCATGATTGGGTTTTAAGTGCCTTCTGTGTTTCCTGTGTGTTGTCTTGTGTATTGTTATGTTGTATTTTGTGTTTTTGTTGTGTCATGTTGGTTCGAGCTGGTAGTTTTGGTTGTCTTGTATAGTATTTGTTTTTTAGTGTGTTGTACTTTGTAATCAGCTCGAACTTTTCTGTATCTTGTTTTAACATGTACCCCTTTCTTTCAAAAAAGAAAGAAAAACCTTTTCATTTGTTTTGATACTTGATTATTGGATGTTATTTTATCTAGCGATAATCATGTGCTCAGATTTGTTCCATGTAAAATTTCGGTATCTTAATGTATATTATTTTGCTTAAACGGTTTTGTTAAGGGCAGTAGTTGTGCCCTGTTTTAGCAATAGCTAGCTTGTAACAAAAGCATCAATGGAGGCCTTTATTAATGTCATTATTGCTATAGGGGGAACTAATTTGTAGCATTCATATATATAGAGGTGTTTTTACTAACAAATGCGCCTCTATATATTATTATGGGCTTCGCTTTTAGTGTCCTTATTTTTCTTATCATTCTTCTAGGTACATATTTAGACATTATTATATCACATGACCGACCAGTCATTATTACCACACATGACCGACCACTCATTTCGCTTGATTGTATCGAACGTATATCACCAACGGTTGGGAGCTACCCCCCTTTTTCCAAAAAGGAACAGCAATGAAAAGAGATTAAATAATGAAATGGATTTTCTATAGATAGGTTGTTATACAACCTAATGGGAGCAACCCACATAGCAATGCTGCCTGCCCGATTTTTGTCATTTCCCGGTTGTGAGGCTTGAGGCTGAAGCTTACCTTTGGATATAACGCGGTTTCATTCACTTTGAATGTCACATCGTAAACCTGCCAAATCACAAATTGATTTCGCTAAAAATATCCCGGGTATAAAGCTAAGAGAAACGAATTCCTCTGCCACCAAACGTAAATACGTTTGAAGAAATCAACTTGAAACGACCTGAACTTCCCCGTGAAGGAAAGCACGGATTGAGTTGAGAACAAGACAAATCAGAACACAAACAGAAGAACATTTCATTGCTTATTTCAACAATTCCATCAGAATAAAGAATATACAGAGTATGAATAAATATTATACATCTGATAAATATTAGAGATTTAAATTACATTACATAGCAGCGGAAAATAATACAAAACACAACTGAAACAGATATACGGATACAGAGCTTTCTGAATATCGTTCTAGCTGTAAACCAGGTTCCTGTGAATATAAATCTGCAAAACCAAAACTACTAGCTGCCCGTGTGGAAAATAGGGGCACCCAGAGTTTAGGTTAAAACAATAAACTCCAGGTCATTCATGTGACTAGTGTGAGAACCAAAACAGTTATTTCACTACAACAAAATATGATATTAATAACGCTTTTTAGTAATGCGTTATTCTAAAGTGTTATTATTTACCCTTAATTATTTGCGTTTCCACTAATTTTGTTTTGATATATCACTCGTAACACTCCCCTCCCGTAATTATTCAAGTCACCCTCTCCCTTGACGAATTATTCTCTCTCCCTCTAAAATCATTTCCCCTCCCTCCAAAACCATTTCGCCTTACAAAACCTCATGTTGTTTGGCTCCAATCTCCTCACCTGATCGCAGAAAGCAAGCTCCTTCCATCTCCAATTTGCCCAACCGACCTGCCAAAGCTAGGGCAGGTTCACCCGTTTCGGATCTAATCCGGATTCTACAAAGGGAACCTCGTTAATTTTTTCTTCCTATTATTTTTCTTGCCTTCATGTGTGAATCCCTGGACGATCTTGCGAAAATTGTTTGTACTTTGGAACTTTTGAGGAAATCATTTAAAATTATATATCAAAGAATGAATGATTTAGTGATTTAAATGATTTAATGGATTTAAAGAGTGGATTGAAATAGTGATTCAGGGAATTTCTTATTATTTGTTTGAGGGTGGCTTTTTGAAGTTGTAACAACCCGTATTTTTCTAACATGTTAAAGTAATAAATCAAGGCAGAATTAATTTTTAAAATAAGAATCAGGGGAAACGGGTTGCGTCGTTGCGCTCGTCTCAGAATTCTACATGAAATCGAGTCTGAGTTTTCAAAAATCAGAGTCCGTATGACCAAGATATGACCCTCCGAAGTTTCAAGAATTTAAATAATATAAAACAGCTCGAACATAAAGCCAAAAATTCGAAATTCAAACCCAGAGAAGGCTGGCGGGAAAATTCCCGCCTATATACCCAGGTCGACTGGGGAGTCGACCCCCCCAACCAGGTCGACTGGGGAGTCACTGGGGTGTCGACCTCCCCATGACCAGGTCGACTGAGGAGTCGACCTGGGGGTCGACCTGCCTCCCGAACCCACTTCTTGAACCAGATGCATCCTGATGTATTTAGACTCGTTTTCTGCCCAGATTCGTCTTCCTGATCCTATATAAACTCACCCTTAGCCTCATTCTCTTCACACCATTTCATTCTGTCCTTATGCTGCTTCTGAGATAATCAAAATAATAAGATAAAAAGGAAGAAAAAAGACTGCTCCTTCTCCATCAAGACTACGCTTAGAGATTTGCAAATTGGGAATTTCAATTAGAACACGATCAATCAAATAGAGATTCAACAATCAAATTCTGCTTTCTAATTCTCGATCCATGCACTGTAAGTTCTAGTTACTTTTAGATGAAAACTATAAACTTGATATGGGCATGTTATTAATTGGAATTTGATTTACGTATGATTCATATCTATTCTTATTCTTCTTGGATCTTGACATATGGGAATATTGCTTTGAAATCAGTTTGGGCCTATTCACATTGAAAATCAAACGTTATCATGCCTATGACATTGAAACCATTGTTAATGGCCAAGGACTATTACTGAGAACATAAGACTATGCCTGTCCCTATGACTGGGAACATAATACCATTGCCTATGACTATGACAAGGACAATTGTGGCTAATCACCTATGACTCGTGACTATGAATTATTGCCTATGATTATGAACATAAGACTATGACCATGACTTTGAAACTATTACAGTTAATTGCCTATGACTATTAGGGTAGTTGCCTAGAACTCTTTTGGATAATCATCCATGACTATTGTATAACTATTGTGTTTAATTGACAACTATAGTTGATTGCTCATAACACTATAGTTGAAAACCATGTTGAACACCGAATTGGCGTTTAGTTGGATCATATACCTAGGGTGTGACTTGCTTAGTTTATTCGCTATTATGTACAGCAAAAACCATTGACCCATTATCCTTGTATTTGGCTTACTTTTGCATGCCTATTCTTTTATGTCAAGTTTTTATCAGGACTATTGCCTTATTTTGCTAGATTTGAAACCCTGTTAATTCCTATATGCCAGTGATGTTGTAACCGATTATCTCAAGTTATATCATGCCAGTCTTGTAATCTCTTTTATCGCTTTATGCTTGTCCCTTCTGCCTATCATAGTTTTGATGTTATTCCCTTTATCTTTATATTTAGATTTGCTTGTAATTTAGATCGATTAACGTTTACATGCGATGGGTATACGATTTGGGTAGATTAGGCAAAACATGAAATGGTTATAAACATGAATCATGAACTTGATAATAGGCACAAGTTGAAACATGAAACTTGACATGAAACTTGAACATGGTCATGACAATAGAATGAACTTGAAAATGGCCAACTCGAGGTTGGGTTGAATTTGCAGTGTAAATCTGCCCGGAACCGCCCGGTAAGTCCAGTTACTGCAAACAATAGGATCCAATGTGGGTAGTTGGTCATATCGCGCTTGAAACCCGAGGTCAGACTGAGTTGTGGTGTAAATCTGCCCAGAACCGCCCGACATATCCAGTGACCACAACAAAAGGTTTGGTGTGAGAGGTTGGGGTGCATTAATGAATTAAATGCCACATGATAGGTTAAGTCATGAACATGAAAGACAACACTTAACCAACTTGAAACATGATTGGTAGGGTTAGGTCATGAACTTGAACAACAACACCTAACCAACTTGACACGTGAATTGTTGGGCTAAGTCATGAACTTTAATGACAACACTTAGCCAAGTTTGACATGACACGTAGGCGGGTTAAGTCACGAATTTAAATGACAACATTTAACCCATTGGACGGAAACCCTAGTTACGCGGTCCGTATCAGCAGTAACTCACTAGATGTATCATGGTACCCTGGAACTAAGCAGGGTGGGGCACGATTACTGGGGTGATTGTAAGCGACTAGAACGACGGCTGTGTGGGTGCGCCAGTGTAGGTTCAGGCAGGATATGGTCGTGCACGTGGTCCGGAGTTGAAAATGCAGGCATTGGGCATTAGAAGGTTTATCTATGCAAGCTTGATTCGTGTCGGTGGTTGGCACCATAGGGCTTGATACACCCTATGGTGGACTTAGCACAGGTGACTACATTCTTGATAAGGCCGTATAACACAGAAACGCAACGAGCTAGAACTTGTAGGGAGCCGATTGACTAGTGAATCGTTCCGTTGGACCTAGAAATGGGTCATTCACGATATTGGGCCAAGGGATCCTTTCATGGTTAATACTTGACATGGGCTGGGATACTAGTATAGTTGGTGCAACGAACCTTGAATATGCGATGCTATACTTGATCTATACTTGATTTATACTTGATCTATACTTGATTTATCATGTTATCTTAGTCTATCTTATCCGTCTTGACATCATACTTATGTTTACTTTCAGTTTATACATGTCATGTTACCTTTACCTATTTTTATGCTGAAAGTCACTTGGACTTACCAGTCTTTATGACTGACCCGTTTCCTTTCGCCTCTTTTTCTTTTGTTTCTTCCCCCAGGTTCTCAGGGAGGAAACTCTAGCTCTTAGCTTGGATTTAGCTTGCTTTCTGTCAGCTCATGTACGGTTTAGTCTTGAGCTATGCTATGGCTGCACGTCTGCTATTTCTGGGGAATAATTTACTTTTTTTATTTTACATTTATGCTTCTTTATTTAGAACTTAATGTAATGGAATAATGGCAACTTGTACTTTGGATATATGAGGTTTTGACTCTTTTCTTGGATGTAATAAGATTTGTTTTTTAATTTCTACCACTTCTTTATTTATCTTCTGTCTTGTGATATCTCTGTGTATGTTTACCTAGATAATGCTCCACCAAAACTAGTGCATTCCCTTTGTGAGTAACCCTAGCAGAGGTGGGGTGTTACATTTGGTATCAGAGCAGAAGGTTACCAGACTGGACAAGAGCTTTTAAAAACCTTCTGAAACTATTTTCAAAACCGTTTATAAAGAAGAATTTTTCAAGAAAATTTTATTTTGAAAAGGCTATTCCGCAAAAGCCATTAGCACTTTCCTTTGTTTCCTCATTTGAATCTCTATCTTTTCGTTTTTTAGCATGTCTGGGAATCTTAACTTTCCAGAGGGCGTGCCAATACCTGGCTGGTTCAGGAGGTACTTATAGGCTAGGGCCAACGATGTAGGCCCAGCAGATATTCCTCCTCTAGCTATAGCGATTCCTCCTCCTCCTCCTCGTGGAAATGCTTTCGCAAAGATGTGTAGAGACTTCAAGGCTACGGGTGGAAAGGACTTCTATGGGACTAAATCCTTTGTGGAACCGAGGAACTGGCTGAAGGAGACCGAGGATTTGTTCGTCATCTTCGAAGTTGACGACAGGCAAAAGAACCAGCTAGTAGTGTGGTTGCTTAAAGATGAGGCTTCATATTGGTGGGAGATTACCTATGCTGAGAGGCCAGTGGAAACTTGGGAAGACTTCCGGATGAGATTTGAGATGAAATTTCTCTCCCAAGCTGAAAGAAGCCGACAGATGGAGAAGTTCATAACCGTAAAGCAAGGAAGCATGGCAAGCAGGGAGTACGTCAATTAGTTTAATCAGCTAGCCAGATTTGGGCTGGATTTAGTGAACACCCAACATAGAAGGCTCTTCGCTTCGTCAGAGGTTTGAATGAGCCACTACACAGCCTTGCTATGAATCTTGTACCCATGGGGGCAACCATTGAGAGCTTGGTGGATATGGCCCTACTTCTTGAAGAAGACGAGAATGGCAAGAAGGAGGTCAAGGCGAATGATTCTCAAAACAAGAAGAAAGACTCCGAGAAAGGAGGCAAGAACAACAACGACAATATGGATAACAAGACGCGTGAGAAAAGAAAATGCCAATTCTGCGGTATTGAAGAGCATATAGCTCAGGATGATAGAAAGAAGAAGATGAAGATGGGAGCATGCTTTCAGTGTGGTGAAACTGGACATACCAGCAAGAACTGCCCTAAGAAGCAACGGAAAGCCCCACAAGCAGGACCTTCTGGGGTACATCTTTAACTTCTTCTCCTTGTTGCTTTGTTTTATCTTTCTTATCTTCTCGATCCTATCTTGAGAACCTTAGGTAGAACCATATGGATGGAAACATGTACTTGAAACATGTTATGGTTGATGTTTGCAAATGGTTGCAAGTGGTCGCAAGTGGTTGCTTGTGGTTGCATAACACACATTAGGCACTAGATCGGCTCAGACACGTTTTCATATTGCATATGCATGGGTGTTTATACTTGTTTATGGATGAAATTGAATGTGTTATCATGTGGATGTTGCATATGGATGAATGTTTATGCACACATAGAGTGTTTATGTTACTAGGATTATTTGCATACATGTTGGATTCATGGCACTAAACATATTTTGCATTAAGAAGATCAAACAGGCCTGATCATTTGCATTTGATAAGGAACATATACACTCACTTTCTGCATATGTTCATATAGCATTAGAAATCTTTTAAGGACAATGATTGCTCGTGAATGATGGTTGAGTAGATGGATGATTCGATGATAGGATATGTTCTTCCTAACTTAGAGATTTCGGGGACGAAATCCTCTATGTAGGGGAGAATGTAACAACCCGTATTTTAATAACATGTTAAAGTCATAAATCAAGGCAGAATTAAATTTTAAATTAATAATCAGGGGAAACGGGTTGCGCCATTGTGTTCGTCTCAGAATTCTGCATGAAATTGAGTCTGAGTTTTTGAAAATCGGAGTCTGTATGGCCAAGATATGACCCTCCGAAGTTTTAGCAATTTAAATAAAATAAAACAGCTCGAAAATAAAGGCCGAAATTCGAAATTCAAACCCAGAGAAGGATGGAGGGAAAATTCCCGCCCATATACCTAGGTCAACTGGGGAGTCGAGCCCCCCAACCAGGTCGACTGGGGTGTCGACGTCCCCATGACCAGGTCGACTGGGGAGTCGACCTGGGGGTCGACCTGCCTCCCGAACCCACTTCTTGAACTAGATGCATCCTGATGTATTTAGACTCGTTTTCTGTCCTGATTCGTCTGCCTAATCCTATAGAAACTCACCCCTAGCCTCATTCTCTCCACACCATTTCATTCTGTCCTTATGCCAATTCTTAGATAATCAAAATAATAAGATAGAAAGGAAGAAAAAAGACTGCTCCTTCTCCATCAAGACTACGCTTAGAGATTTGCAAATTGGGGGATTTCAATTAGAACACGATCAATCAAATAGAGATTCAACAATCAAATTCTGCTTTGTAATTCTCGATCCACGCACTGTTAGTTCCAGTTACTTTTTGATGAAAACTATAAACTTGATATGGTCATGTTATAAATTGGAATTTGATATACGTACGATTCATATCTATTCTTATTCTTCTTGGATCTTGACATTTGGGAATATTGCTTTGAAATCAGTTTGGGCCTATTCACATTAAAAATCAAATGTTATCATGCCTATTACATTGAAACCATTGTTAATGGCCAAGGACTATGACTGAGAACATAAGACTATGCCTATTCCTATGACTGAGAACATAAGACCATTGCCTATGACTATGACAAGGACAATTGTGGCTAATCACCTATGACTCGTGACTATGAATTACTGCCTATGATTATGAACATAAGACTATGACCATGACTTTGAAACTATTACAGTTAATTACCTATGACTATTAGGGTAGTTTTCTAGAACACTTTTGGATAATCATCCATGAATATTGTATAACTATTGTGGTTAATTGACTATTATAGTTGATTGCTCATAACACTATAGTTGAAAACCATGTTGAACACCGAATTGGCATTTAGTTGGATCCCGTACCTAGGGTGTGACTTGCTTAGTTTATTCGCTATTATGTACACTAAAAACCATTGACCCATTATCCTTGTATTTCGCTTGCTTTTGCATGCCTATTCTTTTATGTCAAGTTTTTATCAGGACTATCGCCTTATTTTGCTAGATTTGAAACCATGTTAATTCCTATATGCCAGTGATGTTGTAACCGATTATCTCAAGTTATATCATGCTAGTCTTGTAATCTCTTTTATCGTTTATGCTTGTCCCTTCTGCCTATCATAGTTTTGATGTTATTCCCTTTATCCCTAGATTTAGATTTGCTTGTAATTTAGATCGATTAACGTTTACATGCGATTGGAATACGATTTGGGTAGATTAGGCAAAACATGAACTGGTTATAAACATGAATCATGAACTTGATAATAGGCATAAATTGAAACATGAAACTTGACACGAACTTGACATGAAACTTGAACATGGTCATGACACTAGAATGAACTTGAAAATGGCCAACTCGAGGTGGGGTTGAGTTTGCAGTGTAAATCTGCCTGGAACCGCCCGACAAATCCAGTTACTGCAAACAATAGGATCTAATGTGGGTAGTTGGTCATATCACGCTTGAAACCTGAGGTCAGACTGAGTTGTGGTGTAAATCTGCCCGGAACCGCCCGACATATCCACTGACCACAACAACAGGTCTGATGTGAGAGGTTGGGGTGCATTAATGAATTAAATGTCACATGATAGGTTAAGTCATGAACATGAAAGACAACACTTAACCAACTTGAAACATGATTGGTAGGGTTAGGTCATGAACTTGAACGACAACACCTTACCAATTTGACACGTGAATTGTAGGGCTAAGTCATGAACTTGAATGAAAACACTTAGCCAAGTTTGACATGACACGTAGGCGGGTTAAGTCACGACCTTAAATGACAACATTTAACCCATTGGACGGAAACCCTAGTTACGCGGTCTGTTTCAGCAGTAACTCACTAGATGTATCATGGTACCCTGGAACTAGGCACGGTGGGGCATGATTACTGGGCTGATTGTAAGTGACCAGAACGACGGCTGTGTGGGTGCGCCAGTGTAGGTTCAGGCGGGCTATGGTCGTGCAAGTGGTCCGGAGTTGAAAAAGCAGGCATTGGGCACAGTAGGTTTATATGTGCATGCTTGATTCGTGTCGGTGGTTGGCACCATAGGGCTTGATACACCCTATGGTGGACCTAGCACAGGTGACTACATTCTTGATAGGGCCGTATAACACAGAAACGCAATGAGCTAGAACTTGTAGGAAGCCGATCGACTAGTGGATCGTTCTGTTGGACCTAGAAATGGGTCATTCACGATATTGGGCCAAGGGATCCTTTCATGGTTAATACTTGACATGGGCTGGGATACTAGTACAGTTGGTGCAACGAACCTTGAATATGCGATGCTATACTTGGTCTATACTTGATTTATACTTGATCTATACTTAATTTATCATGTTATCTTAGTCTATCTTATCCATCTTGACATCATACTTATGTTTACTTTTAGTTTATACATGTCATGTTACCTTTACCTATTTTTATGCTGAAAGTCACTTGGACTTACCAGTCTTTATGACTGACCCGTTTCCTTTCACCTCTTTTTCTTTCGTTTCTTCCCCCAGGTTCTCAGGGAGGAAACTCTAGCTCTTAGCTTGGATTTAGCTTGCTTTCTGTCAGCTCATGTACGGTCTAGTCTTGAGCTATGCTATGGCTGCAATTCTGCTATTTTTAGGGAATAATTTAATTTTGTTATTTTACATTTATGCTTCTTTATTTAGAACTTGATGTAATGGAATAATGGAAACTTGTACTTTGGATATATGAGGTTTTTACACTTTTCTTGGAAATAATAAGATTTGGTTTTTAATTTCTACCACTTCTTTATTTATGTTCTGTCTTGTGATATCTCTGTGTATGTTTACCAAGATAATGCTCCACCAAAACTAGTGCATTCCCTTTGTGAGTGACCCAAGCAGAGGTGGGGTGTTACATTTTGTATCAGAGCAGAAGATTACCAGACTGGGCAAGAGCTTTTAAAAACCTTCTGAATCTATTTTCAAAACCGTTTATAAAGAAGCATTTTTCAAGAAAAGTTTATTTTGAAAAGGCTATTCCCCAAAAGCCATTAGCACTTTCCTTGGTTTCCTCATTTGAATCTCTATCTTTTCGTTTTTCAGCATTTCTGGGAATCTTAACTTTCCAGAGGGCGTGCCAATACCTGGCTGGTTCAGGAGGTACTTAGAGGCTAGGGCCAACGATGCAGGCCCAGCAGATATACCTCCTCTAGCTGCAGCGATCCCTCCTCCTCCTCCTAGTGGAAATGCTTTCGCAAAGATGTGTAGAGACTTCAAGGCTATGGGTGGAAAGGACTTCTGTAGGACTGAATCCTTTGTGGAAGAGTGGAACTGGCTGAAGGAGACCGAAGATTTGTTCGTCATCTTCGAAGTTGACGACAAGCAAAAGATACAGCTTGCAGTGTGGTTGCTTAAAGATGAGGCTTCGTATTGGTGGGAGATTACCCATGCTGAGAGGCCAGTGGAAACTTGGGAAGACTTCCGAATGAGATTTGAGATGAAATTTCTCACCCAAGCAGAAAGAAGCCGGCAGATGGAGAAGTTCCTAACTCTTAAGCAAGGAAGCATTACAATCAGAGTGTACATCAATCAGTTTAATTAGCTGGCCATATTTGGGCTGGATTTAGTGAACACCCAACACAAGAAGGCTCTTCGCTTCGTCAGAGGTTTGAATGAGCCACTACACAGCCTTTCTATGACTCATGTAGCCATGGGGGCGACCTTTGAGAGCTTGGTGGATATGGCCCTAATTCATGAAGAAGACGAGAATGACAAGAAGGAGGTCAAGGCGAATGATTCTCAAAATAAGAAGAAAGACTCCGAGAAAGGAGGCAAGAACAACAACGACAATAAGGATAACAAGATGCGTGAGAAAAGAAAATGCCACTTCTGTGGTATTGAATGGCATATAGCTCAGGATTGTAGAAAGAAGAAGATGAAGATGGGAGCATGCTATCAGTGTGGTGAAACTGGACATATCAGCAAGAACTGCCCTAAGAAGCAAGGGAAAGCTCCACAAGCAGGACCTTCTGGGGGTACATCTTTAACTTCTTCGCCTTGATTCTTTGTTTTATCTTTCTTATCTTCTCGATCCTATCTTAAGAACCTTAGGTAGGACCATATAGATGGAAACATGTATTTGAAACATGTTATGGTTGATGTTTGCAAATGGTTGCAAGTGGTCGCAAGTGGTTGCTCGTAGTTGCATAACACACATTAGGCACTAGATCGGCTCAGACACGTTTTCATATTGCATATGCATGAGTGCTTATACTAGTTTATGGATGAAATCGAATGTGTTATCATGTGGATGTTGCATATGAAAGAATATTTATGCACACATATAGTGTTTATGTGACTAGGATTATTTGCATACATGTTGGATTCATGACACTAAACATATTTTGCATTAAGAAGATCAAACAGGCCTGATCATTTGCATTAGATAAGGAACATATACACACACTTTCTGCATATGTTCATATAGCATTAGAAATCTTTTAGGGACAATGATTGCTCGTGAATGATGGTTGAGTAGATGGATGATTGGATGGTAGGATTTATTCTTCCTAACTTAGAGATTTCGGGGACGAAATCCTTTAAGGAGGGGAGAATGTAACAACCCATATTTTTATAACATGTTAAAGTCATAAATCAAGGCAGAATTAAATTTTAAATTAAGAGTCAGGGGAAACGGGTTGCGCCATTGCGTTCTTCTTGAAATTCTGCATGAAATCGAGTCCGAGTTTTCGAAAATTGGAGTGCGTATGACCAAGATATGACCCTTCGAAGTTTCAGGAATTTAAATAAAATAAAACAGCTCGAAAATGAAGCCCGAAATTCGAAATTCAAACCCAGAGAAGGCTGGCAGAAAAATTCCCGCCCATATACCCAGGTCGACTGGTGAGTCGACCCCCCTCCCCCCCAAACAGGTCGACTAGGGTGTCGACCTCCCCATGACCAGGTCGACTGGGGAGCCGACCTGGGGGTTGACCTGCCTCCCGAACCCACTTCTTGAAACAGATGCATACTGATGTATTTAGACTCATTTCCTGTCCAGATTCGTCTGCCTAATCCTATATAAACTCACCGCTAGCCTCATTCTCTCCACACCATTTCATTTTGTCCTCATGCCGCTTCTTAGACAATCAAAATAATAAGATAAAAAGGAAGAAAAAAGACTGCTCCTTCTCCATAAAGACTACGCTTAGAGATTTGCAAATTGGGGGATTTCAATTAGAACACGATCAATCAAATAGAGATTCAACAATCAAATTCTGCTTTCTAATTCTCGATCCACGCACTGTAAGTTCCAGTTACTTTTAGATGAAAACTATAAACTTGATATGGGCATGTTATAAATTGGAATTTGATATACGTATGATTCATATCAATTCTTATTCTTCTTGGATCTTGACATTTGGGAATATTGCTTTGAAATCAGTTTGGGCCTATTCACATTAAAAATCAAACGTTATCATGCCTATGACATTGAAACCATTGTTAATGGCCAAGGACTATGACTGAGAACATAAGACTATGCCTATGCCTATGACTGAGAATATAAGACCATTGCATGCGACTATGACAAGGACAATTGTGGCTAATCAACTATGACTCATAACTATGAATTACTGCCTATGATTATGAATTGTATAACTATTGTGGTTAATTGACTATTACACTTGATTGCTCATAACACTATAGTTGAAAACCATGTTGAACACCGAATTGGCATTTAGTTGGATCCCATATCTAGGGTGTGACTTGCTTAGTTTATTCGCTATTATGTACACCAAAAACCATTGACCCATTATCATTGTATTTGGCTTGCTTTTGCATTCCTATTCTTTTATATCAAGTTTTTATCAGGACTATCGCCTTATTTTGCTAGATTTGAAAACCTGTTAATTCCTATATGCTAGTGATGTTGTAACCGATTATCTCAAGTTATATCATGCCAGTCTTGTAATCTATTTTATCGCTTTATGCTTGTCCCTTCTGCCTATCATAGTTTTGATGTTATTCCCTTTATCTCTAGATTTAGATTTGCTTGTAATTTAGATCGATTAACGTTTACATGCGATGGGAATACGATTTGGGTAGATTAGGCAAAACATGAACTGGTTATAAACATGAATCATGAACTTGATAATAGGCATAAGTTGAAACATGAAACTTGACACAAACTTGACATGAAACTTGAACATGGTCATGACACTAGAATGAACTTGAAAATGGCCAACTCAAGGTTGGGTTGAGTTTGCAGTGTAAATCTGCACGGAACCTCCCGGCAAATCCAGTTACTGCGAACAATAGGATCCAATGTGGGTAGTTGGTCATATCGCGCTTGAAACCCGAGGTCAGACTGAGTTGTGGTGTAAATCTTCCCGGAACCGCCCGGCATATCCAGTGACCACAACAATAGGTCTGATGTGAGAGGTTGGGGTGCATTAATGAATTAAATGCCACATGATAGGGTTAAGTCATGAACATGAAAGACAACACTTAACCAACTTGAAACATGATTGGTAGGGTTAGGTCATGAACTTGAACGACAACACCTAACCAACTTGACACATGCATTGTAGGGCTAAGTCATAAACTTGAATGACAACACTTAGCCAAGTTTGACATGACACGTAGGTGGGTTAAGTCACGAATTTAAATGAAAACACTTAACCCATTTGACGGAAATCCTAGTTACGCGGTCCGTTTCAGCAGTAACCCACTAGATGTATCATGGTGCCCTAGAACTAGGCAGGGTGGGGCACGATTACTGGGTTGATTGTAAGCGACCAGAACGATGGCTGTGTGGGTGTGCCAGTGTTGGTTCAGGTGGGCTTAGGTCGTGCACGTGGTCCGGAGTTGAAAAACTGGCATTGGGCATCAGTAGGTTTATCTGTGCATGCTTGATTCGTGTCAGTGGTTGGCACCATAGGCTTGATACACCCTATGGTGGACCTAGCACAGGTGACTACATTATTGATAGGGCCGTTTGACACAGAAACACAACGAGCTAGAACTTGTAGGGAGTCGATCGACTAGTGAATCGTTCCGTTGGACCTAGAAATGGGTCATTCACGATATTGGGCCCAGGGATCCTTTCATGGTTAATACTTGACATGGGCTGGGATACTAGTATAGTTGGTGCAGCGAACCTTGAATATCCGATGCTATACTTGATCTATACTTGATTTATACTTGATCTATACTTGATTTATACTTGATCTATACTTGATTTATACTTGATTTATCAAGTTATATTAGTCAATGTTATCCATCTTGACATCATACATATGTTTACTTTCAGTTTATACATGTCATGTTACCTTTACCTGTTTTTATGCTGAAAGTCACTTGGACTTACCAGTCTTTATGACTGACCCGTTTCCCTTCACCTATTTTTCTTTCGTTTCTTCCCCCAGGTTCTCAGGGAGGAAACTCTAGCTCTTAGCTTGGATTTAGCTTGCTTTCTGTCAGCTCATGTACGGTTTAGTCTTGATCTATGCTATGGCTGCACGTCTGCTATTTTTGGGGAATAATTTACTTTTGTTATTTTACGTTTTTTCTTCTTTATTTAGAACTTGATGTAATGGAATAATGGCAACTTGTACTTTGGATATAAGAGGTTTTGACTCTTTTCTTAGAAGTAATAAGATTTGGTTTTTAATTTCTACCGCTGCTTTATTTATGTTCTGTCTTGTGATATCTCTGTGTATGTTTACCTAGATAATGCTCCACCCAAACTAGTGCATTCCCTTTGTGAGTGACCCTAGCATAGGTGGGGTGTTACAGAAGTTGTCTCCCTCAGATTGATTTTATGGTATAGTGTTGGATACGGTTAACAATTCGATAAATAAAGGGGCTTTAGTAGATGGTTGCGGTTCAGGTTTATTAATTAGTGTTTATTGTGGTAATGTGTAGACTAGGGATTCCAAAAACATTTCTGAATTTGGATTCTCTAATTTGGAGGTCCGGAGTGATCGTGAATGATATGTTTGATGTAACTGGTTATTCTTTTTTGGAGTCTGTTTCTATGAAGTGCAATGATATAGGTAATAGTACACTACTTGCTAGCAAGTAAACAACCGATGAATTCCTTTATGTACTCCATCAAAGGATAGCTTGTGAAATGTTATCTGTAATTCAGCTGGCATGTGTTCTTATCTATTACTTAATTAGGAAAGGAGAAACCAGCCTATCATTTTTCTTCCATGTTTTTAATTAACAGGCATTTGCTTTTCCTATGCATTGAAACTTTCCTGCAACATCCAAAATCGCTCATTTATTTTCTACTCAAATAAGTTCTGCAACCGTCATTTTTCCTTCCCATCATCCAAGCGATGTACAACAATTTGCATCCATGCTTTTAATTGACTGAATTCATCAAAATTGGGTTCTTTGAGCAAATTGGAAACGATGATTTCCCAGGTAATCGTCTTCTATAATTACTCTATTTCCGTCCTCTTCGCAAATTTGTTAAACTTTATACGATTGGAATTGGACTTCTACTATGTAGCCTGTGTAAAGTAATTCCAGTTTTTCCAAAGATAGCAGATATTGGTCATATTATGATGTATGGACACCAACTTAACTTTGCGACAACATGCTTATGACCCTCTGTGTTGATCAGTCTAATTCATGTTGCTTTATATTTACTATACAATGCTTTTTTCCTTAACAAATATTCACATGATATTGTCTTACTGTCGCCATCACTGTTACATTATCGCCTTTATGTCTACATCCTTTTCCCATCTTCAACTTATCTTGGTAATACGTTGTTCCTCCTATCAATTTATTGATAAATTATTGATACTTTCTACATACAATTTATCTGCAATATAATGTTTTTTTTTTGCCCAGGTTCAGTGGTATATGTAGACGGGTTCTGATTTGCACTGCAAAAGGAGAACTACTGCTTCTTTGATATGTTACATATTTCAACAAGGCATGTTGTTTAATCCAACAATTGTGGTATGATTTATTAAGTTATGTAGGATGTGGTGGTAATTAACATGCTATAAAATAACCTATTAAGTTATGTAGGATGTGGTTTACAATTATATTCAATCGTGAGCAAAAGATTGGTGGTTTGCAATTGATATCAGGCAGGTACAACAGGTAGTCATTGAACAAACTATGTGCTTATGCGCAAAATACAATAAATCTTTAATGACCAAGTTTTTAATACGAAAAAATTGTAGTTAACTTATTAATATAGTTGATCAATGTAAATGTGTAGCAGTAGCATATTTTCATTATTTCATGCTGCATCATTTGTTATTGTAAACTTCATAAAGGTAAGAAGTAGTGTTATAGATGTTTGAATTATTATTTATTATTCCCATTTCCTTCTTACTTCATATGATATTAAAAGGAACCCCTATCCCTATAAATGGGTGATTGTGTTACAATATTGTATACAAAAATTTCATTTGCTTATATTGTACATAATCGGGTATTTACATGCATCTATGTTTATATAAATACCTGAACCAACAATTTAGGCACATATTTTATATGAGAAATCTTTCTTCATTATGGCCTAAACCTAAAGGCTAAAAAATATCCAAATAAATTTACAAATTTTAGGTGAGCGCATGTATGTGTGTGTGTATTAATCTACTATCTAAATTAAGTATCCATAAAAACTAAACAATATCTATTTCCTTAATCATTTTGGCATCTTTTTTTACAAAGCACGGTAGTTATTTCCTAATATTCGGAGAAAATGGTTACGTTCATCCTTTTCAACCCTTTTTTATACCAGAAATCTCATGAAACAAATTCAGAGTTTCCAAAAGCTTTCATCATAAACAGTATATGTTGTTTCTCCTCTAATCGTTATCAAATTATCGTAGGTACTACTGTGTTTTAAACTCTGCATCTTTTATTGCATTACGTTTTCAGATTCAAGGTTAATTTTATGTTCAGTGTTGATTTTTTTAAGTGCTTCATCATGATTAACTATTCGTTATATAAAATCAAGTATCCTATAAAATCTTTGATTTTAATGGATAATAGTGATCCTGTATTTTTGACATTTGAGTCCTCTGATATGTTGAAATCATCATCGTTTCATGCTGAAAACACTCTGTAAAATTGTGATAATTACGTGTGGAATGGACAGAAGGGCTCAATGGTTACAATTCATAAAATGCCTAAAAACTTTGTTTTTCTATTAAATATTTCAGGGATAAATAAAGTGTTCGCTGCTAACCAGTTTTAGGGGAAAATTACTAAAGTGTTCGCTAAACTGTTTTTGACATTTAAATGCCTAAAAACTACTAAAGTGTATTTTTGACATTTAAATGCCTAAAAATTACTAAATTGTTCGCTGCTAACCAGTTTTAGGGGAAAATACCAACCATGGATAAGGTTTTTCAGGGATAAATATGTTTTGATTAGAGTTTTGCTTCGGTCTTAAGTGTAAATGCTATATGCAACAAGGTTGATATGGATGGTTTCGGTATTTTCTACTAAGATATAGTGATATACAAATTAAAGTACAATATCCCTTTTTTGTATCCTCAACTACAAAACATTATATATGTAAGAACCCGGAAATCTGAGCGAATATAAAAATTTTATGTAACAAACCGTATTTTTGAATAACATGTTATAACATAAATCAAGGCAGAATTAAACTGTAAAATCTGAATCAAGGGAAACGGGCTATGCCATTGCGTTCTTCTCGGAAAAATACATGAAATAGAGTCCAAGTTTTCGAAAATCGGAGTCTGTGTGACCGAGATATGGCCTCGCGAAGTTTCACGAAAAATTCAAATTCAAAACAGATTCAAATTTCAGAAAATTCGGGGTAGGCGAGAAAAATCCCGCCCAGACCAGGTCGACCTGGGGGTCGACCTGGGAGTCGACCTGGGGGGGGGGGGGGGGGGGGCAGGTCGACTGGGGAGTCGACCCCAGGGTCGACCTGGGGGTCGACCTGCCTGGTCGGACCCATGCAACCAGGTGCACCATTTTGGCTATTTTGACTTGTTTTGTTGGCTAGTGACGGGATTTGATGGCTCTGATTGAATCTAGGGGTAATCCTATGGCTAATACTCTCCTAATCCTCTATAAAAAGACCCCTAAACCTAGGCTAAATCACCATTATTCAATCCTACAACTAAACTATGTCAAATTTGTTCCTCTCATGGCCTCCACTCTCATGCTAAAATTCCTAAGTTTATTTCTATGAGAGATTGTGAGTTCATACAAGTGCTTTCAAACTTGTATGAGTGTTCTTAGTTTGCATTCAAGTCAAGTTGCAACATTTCTATCTCAAAGCAAGGATTTTTATTGATTTGGCGCAAGGGTTTTTCAATTGGGCTTTCATATTTTGGTGCTTGCATAAGGGCTTCGTCTCAATCTTTATAATAAATATTCATTTGTGTCTTCATAGCATTGTAAGCCCTTTTCTACTTTCTTTTTATTGAACTCTAAAGTCAAATGAATGATGCAAGTTTGGGGTTGACCATTATGATATGCAAGTTTGGTTGATCATTATGATATGCAAGTTTGGTTGATCATTATGATATGCAAGTTTGGTTGATCATTATGCTATGCTAGTTGGTTTAATCATTATGTATGACACATGTTGCTATGTTATGCAAGTTTGGGTTGATCATTATACACATGATATCATGTTATGCAAGTTAAACTTGATGTTGTGAGCATAAAGCTCCAAGCTTTATATTAAAGGTTGCATTTTGCCAACATGAAAGTTATCATATCCCTTATGATAACTTGCATGTGAGGCTAAATGCGAACTTCTAGCAACTTCTACATGTCATTTATCACCATGTATCACTCATATGCTAAGTTTGGTTTTATGCATGCTTTTGAAGCCTAATAATGCGATATGCAAGTATATGAACATATGTACATTTCATATGCCACCATGATAAACTTGTGGCTTCAACACCTTTTTGTCATGATTATGCCAGGTTCCCTATTCTATCCTTTATGCGTTGTTGCGACTATGTAAACGATGGGATTACATTGGGGTTGGGTAACATTATGACATAAACATGATTTTTATAACATGACGTGATATGTTAGCTTGTAATTATGTTTTGGAAACATAATGGACATGACACTTAGAAAATATGAATGTGGCCAACTCGAGGTTGTGTTGAGTTTGTAGCATAAATCTACCCGGACCCACCCGGCTTAACTAGTGGCTACAAACAATAGGATCCAATGTGAGAAGTTGGTCATGTTGTGCTCGAACCCGAGGTTAGACCAAGTTGTGGTGTAGAGCTACCCGGACCCGCCCGGCTTAACTAGTAACCACAACAAAGTCTAATGTGAGAGGTTAATGCACATTAAGTTAATTAATTAATGCCTCCTGATTAGGGTTAAGTCATGGTCCACTTAATACTTAATCAATTTGGGCTTGATGGGTTAATCGGGGTTAAGTCATGAATCTTGGGTACACTTAACCAATTTAATCCACGTTTGGATCGGGTTAACCACATTTAACCCGTTAAGGAAACCCTAGTTGCGTGGTCCTTTTCAGCAGTAACCCTCTTGACAGTATCATAAGACCCTAGGACTAGGCTAGGTTGGGGCATGATTACTGGGCTGACATGTAAGCGACCAAAACAACGGCTGAGTAGGTACGCCGGTGTAGGTCCAGGCGGACTATGGTCGTGCACATAGTCCGGAGTTGGAGAATCAGGCACGGGTACCAGTAGATCTGGACTGTGCATACTTGATTGGTGTCCGAGGTTGATACCCTAGGACTTGATACACCCTAGGGTGGACCTAGCGCAGTTTAACTACATTGCATGTTTGGGCCGTACGACACCGACACTTGACGAGTTAGGCTTATAGGGAGCCGATCAACTAGACCGTGTAGTTGGACCTTGATTTAGGTCACCTCATGATATTGGGCCAGGCTTGGGCCAAGGGATCAATTCTTGTTTTTACTTGACATGTGTTTTTACTTGACATGTTAGAATGCTAGTACACCCGTGGTGCAAAAGTTAACCTTGATTATGCGATGACACCTTTATCTATCTTGTTAGTTAATCACCATGCCAGTATGTTGTTATCCTTATGTTCATCTCAGCTTCTCATACCAGTTAACTTTACTAGTTCATGGACAGATAGTAGTAGGGCTTACCAGTCTTTTTGACTGACCTGTTTTCTTTCGCCTCTTTTCTTCCGTTTCCCCCCCACCCCCCAGGTCCTCAGGGTGGGAACATTGGAGCTTAGCTTGGATCTTTACAGCTTGCTTACTGGATTTTCTCATGTACGGTTTTGGACATTGAGCTAGCTATGGTTTATCACTTCACTTTGGGGATAGTACTTTATGTATTTCAGTTTTTCAGTTTATGCTTTTCTCTAGACTTTGTTTGTTAGAAAATAATGACTAAGTACTTTGTTGTAACTTAACTATGGTTTTGGAAATGCAAGTTTATCCGCTGCTTTACTACTCTGTTTTTCTTATATGTTCTGTCTTGTGATATCTGCATGCATGTTTACCTTGTTTAACGCCCCTCCAAAGCTAGTGTGCTTGCAAGAGTTACCCTGGCGGAGGTGGGGTGTTACATTTGGTATCAAAGCATAAGGTTTACAAGATTTGAGCAAAAGTGTTTTTGAAACTTACCTTTTGAAAAACTATTTTCAAAGCCAATTAAGTATTTTCCAAGAAAGTCTAGTTATTTTAAAAAGGCTATTCCCCAAGAGCCATAGCACTATCCTTCGTTTCTTCGTTCTGAATCTATCTTTTTCCTTTTTCAGTATGGCCGATCTTAACCTTCCCGAGGGAGTGACCATTCCCGGATGGTTCCGGAGGTACTTGGAAGCTAGGGCCAACGATGTGGGCCCAGCAAATACCCCCAACATAACTGAGGTTCCTCCTCCTCCTCCTCCTCAGAATCCGCAAGCAGATTTCGCTAAGATTTGTAAGGACTTTAAGGCGATGGGTGGCAAGAAATTTATTGGGATGGAGACTTTTGTGGAGGCAAGAAATTGGTTGAAAGAAACTGAGGATCTCTTCGCCATCTTTGATGTGCAAGATCATAGAAAGGTTTCATTGGCAGCATGGTTATTTAAAGAAGAAGCTGCTTATTGGTGGGAGGTCACCAATGCTACGAGGCCTATAGAGACTTGGGCCGACTTTAGGACAAGATTTGGGCTTAAGTTTCTATCATCAGCTGAGGCGAATTTACAATTGGAGAAATTTATATCTTTGAAGCAAGGGGACATGACAGTAAGGAAGTATGTGAATGGGTTTAACAAGCTCGCCCGATTCGGTTTGGACATGGTTAATACTCCCCAAAAAAAGGCTTTACGCTTTGCACGAGGGTTGAATGAGCCATTACAAGGTTTAGCCCTATCTCATATACCGATGGGGGCCACTTTTGAAGGACTAGTAGACATGGCATTGCTTCAAGGAGACGATAAAAATGCCAAGAAGGAAGTCAAGGCTAATAAGACTCAAGCCAAGAAGACAGACTCCAAGAGGAGAGGAAATCAGAGCAATCAGAACAACAAGAACAACAAGGGCAACAAGGACAAGGCAAAGGATTCAAGAAAATGCCACTACTGTGGGAATGTTGGGCACATAGCTAAAGACTGTAGAAAGAAGAAGAGGATAACGGGCGAGTGCTTTCATTGGGGAGAGGCTGGACATTTTAGCAATGATTTCCCCAAGAAGCAAGGACAAGGGCAAGGGCAGAATCAGCGTGCAGGACCTTCTGGAGGGAAAGTGCATGCTCTCAACGCCACTGCAGTTCAGGATCGAGGTAGTATTTCTGTAGAAAGTCTTGTTTATATTTCTGATTATCCTGTTCGCACCTTATTTGATTCTGGCGCATCGCATAGTTTTATTTCTTCTGATCTTGTTGAAAGTTTGCACCTATGTACTAGCCTAGTTGAGGATCCCGTTTGTGTTTCAAATCCAATTGGGGGTTCCGCCCATCTATCTATGATTTGTGTGGATTTGAAGATTTCTATCTTGACTGTAGAATTCACGTGTAATTCTTATGTTCTCGGGTTCACGGGATATGGGTTGATCTTGGGCATGGATTGGTTGTCCAGTTATGGAGCCATTCTCGATTGTGAACATATGGTGGTGAGGCTCATGACTCGCCTCGGTAATACCCTAGAAATTTCTTGTAACCCTAGAGGTCCCGTCATGTTATGTTATCTTGAATCTCTCGACTCGTCCATCGATGATCTGCAATCTGTAAGGGTGGTCCGAGACTATCCCGATGTCTTTGATGAAGTTAAGGGGTTACCCCCTAAACGAGAGATAGATTTCCGCATTTATCTAGTCGATAATGCCAAGCCAGTATCATTGCCCGTTAGGTACATGGCCCCACGAGAAAGAAGAGAGATCAGTATGCAAATCAAGGAGCTTCTTGAGAAGGGTTTTATTAGACGAAGCATTTCTGAATGGGGTGCTCCGGTGGTATTCGCTACTAAGGCGGATGGTTCGCTTCGTCTATGTGTTGATTAACGAAAGTTGAACAAGCTGACAAAGAAGAATAGGAAACCGTTACCGAGGATTGATGATCTCTTTAACCAGCTTGTAGGTGTTTCTATTTTCTCTCAACTCGATCTAGCCACTGAATTCCATCAGCTTAGAGTGGCTGAGGATAGCATCGATAAGACTGCGTTTAGGACTCCGGATGGATTCTTTGAATGGCTTGTCATGCCATTCGGTTGGACTAATGCACCCGCCTACTTCGTAGATTTGATAAGTAGGGTGTTCAGGGAGTTCCTTAACAAGTTCGTGGTTGTCTTCGTGGATGATATTCTGATCTTCTCAAAGGATGAGGAAGAACATGCCAGACATCTCAAGGAAGTGATGGATACGCTTAGAGCGCATCAGTTGAAAGCCAAGTTCTCCAAATGTCATTTCTGGAGAAGGGAAGTTCGGTTTCTTGGACATATAGTTTCTAAGCAAGGCATAGCGGGTGATCCCGCGAAAGTGGTTATGGTTCAAGATTGGAAGACTCCTAGGAATGCAACCGATGTAAGAAGCTTTCTCGGTCTGGCGGGCTACTATAGGAAGTTCATCAGGGACTTCGCTAAGATTTCGGCCCCTCTTACTAAGTTGACGAAGAAGAACTTAGTCTTTGAATGGGACTTGGAGTGTGAGCTTGCTTTTCAAAAGCTCAAAAGAGCCCTTACCTCAGCTCCAGTTTTGGCATTACCCGATAGTGGTAAGATGTTTACCGTGTACACAGATGCATGTGGCACGGGGTTTGGAGCTGTCTGATGCAAGAGGGAAGAGTGATATGTTATGGGGGTAGGCAACTTAAAGTTAATGAGAAGAACTATCCCACTCATGATTTGGAGTTAGCGGCGATCGTCTTTGCACTCAAATCCTGGCGCCACTATCTTCTAGGCGAAAGGTTTGAGTTGTATACTGATCACAAGTCACTCAAATACCTCTTCTCGCAAAAAGATCTGAATCTAAGGCAGCAAAGGTGGATGGAATTCTTGGCCTCTTATGACTTCGAGATAGCTTATACCCCTGGCAAGGGTAATGTTGTGGTGGTTGCACTAAGCAGAAGGAGATTGACTTTGAGCCCCTTGTTCATTGAGATGAAGAACTTGGAATTCTTGGCAACCTTTGATTTCACGACGGCTGTTGAGTCGACGACCGGTTCATTAGCATTCCTTGAGCTTAGACCCACACTTCTTGATCAAGTTGGGGCTTCGCAGAAGGAAGATCCACAGATAGTCGAGGTCATGGACAGATTGATTCGTGGTGAGACGTCTAGTCACCTTGCTAGATATACTATTGATGATAAAGGATGGCTAAGGCGTGATGGGAGATTATGTGTTCCTCGGGTGGGAGATTTAGTCCATAAAGTTCTTGAAGAAGCGCATCACTCGAAGATGACTATACATCTGGGAGGAGATAAGATGTATAGAGATATGAAGCGCAGTTTCTTTTGGGATGGAATGAAGAAGGATGTAGAAGAGTATGTTTCAAAGTGCATGGTGTGCCAACAAGTGAAAGCCGAGTCAAAGAAACCAGGTGGGCTATTACATCCATTGGAGGTCCCGCAATGGAAGTGGGAGAGTATTTCTATGGATTTTGTGGATGGATTTCCTAGGTCAAGGAGAGGGAACACAAGCATATGGGTCATAGTTGACAGACTTACGAAGAGTGCTCACTTCATCCCAGTAAAGAGCAAGAGGAACGCATCATGGCTTGCATCTATTTATCTCCGAGAGATAGTGCGGTTGCATGGAGTTCCTTCTAGCATAGTTAGTGATCGTGACCCAATTTTCACTAGCCATTTATGGAGCAGTTTGCAAGAAGCGATGGGTACGCGATTGAATCTGAGTACAGCATATCATCCCCAGACGGATGGGCAAACCGAAAGGGTGAATAGAGTGCTAGAAGATCTCTTGAGGCTTTGTGTTCTCGACTTCGGTGGTACTTGGGAAGACCACCTTCCTCTTGTAGAGTTTGCTTATAATAATAGCTATAAAGCCAGCATAGGGATGACACCATTTGAAGCTTTGTATGGGAGGCCGTGTAGGTCACCATCTTGTTGGTGGGAGACAACAGATAGACTTATACTTGGGCCCGATATGATACGGGACACATCCGAGAAAGTTGAATTAGTGAGAAGAAGGATGAAAGCGGCCCAAGATAGACAGAAATCCTATGCTGACAGGCGAAGGGCAGATTTGGAATTCGAAGTGGGAGACATGGTTTTCATGAAGGTTTCTCCTTTGCGAAATGTGGTACGTTTTGGAGCAAATGGGAAGCTGGCACTAAGGTTCGTAGGACCCTTCCCTATCATAGAGAACATTGGAAAGATGGCCTATAAGGTGGAATTGCCCGAAAAGCTAGCCGGAGTGCATAATGTCTTTCATGTCTCGCATCTCCGAAAGTGCCTACATGAGTCCGCTGAGGTGGTTGAACCAAGCATTCTAGAAGACATTGAGGTAGAGAAAGAAGCAACCTTGAGAAAAGCTCTGATTTGTATCTTGGGAACGGAGATCAAGAAGCTAAGAAGCAAAGAAGTTAAGCTTGTTAAGGTGCAATGGAGTGAAGCAGAGGAAGACGCAACTTGGGAAACCGAGGAGAAGATGCGTGGGCTTTATCCATTTCTTTTTGAGGGTACATTCTCGATCTCTTTTCCTAATTAGCATATCTTTCTTTTTATCCGCGTTTATCCTGTTTATCTTGTTATCTCGTTAACCTTGTCATGAGGACCTTAGGTAGAAACCTTTTGGATGAAACATGTATTTGAAACATGTTATGCTTGATGGTTGCAAGTGGTTGCAAGTGTTTGCACGTGGATACTCGTGGATGCATGATACACATTAGGCACTAAGATCGGCTCATACACTTTCATGTTGCATATGCATGAGTGCTTATACTTATTCATGGATGAAACTTGTTATGCTATCACGTGGATGTTGCATATGGATGAACGTTATGTGCACTCATGTAGAGATTACAAATTATGTTAGGAATTTGCATACATATGGACTCATTTCACTAACATACTTTGCATAAAGGAGGTTTACTGTATCAGTAACCGCCTGATTTTCGCATTAGATAAGTACATATACACACACCTTTGCATATGATCATACAGCATTTAGAATCCTGTAAGGACAATGACTGCATGTGGATGATGTTTTGAGTAGATGGATGATGGATGGTAGGATACGTTCTTCCTAACTTGGAGATTTCGGGGACGAAATCCTTTAAGGAGAGGAGAATGTAACAACCCGTATTTTTGAAATAACATGTTATAACATAAATCAAGGCAGAATTAAACTGTAAAATCTGAATCAAGGGAAATGGGCTGTGCCATTGCATTCTTCTCGGAAAAATACGCGAAATAGAGTCCGAATTTTCGAAAATCGGAGTCCATATGACCGAGATATGGCCTCGCGAAGTTTCACGAAAAATTCAAATTCAAAACAGATTCAAATTTCAGAAAATTCGGGGTAGGCGGGAAAAATCCCACCCAGACCAGGTCGACCTGGGGGTCGACCTGGGAGTCGACCTGGGGGGGCCAGGTCGATTGTGGAGTCGACCCCAGGGTCGACCTGGGGGTCGACCTTCCTGGTCGGACCCATGCAACCAGGTGCACCATTTTGGCTGTTTTGACTTGTTTTGTTGGCTAGTGACGGGATTTGATGGCTCTGATTGAATCTAGGGTTAATCCTATGGCTAATACTATCGTAATCCTCTATAAAAAGACCCCTAAACCTAGCCTAAATCACAATTATTCAATCCTACAACTAAAATATGTCAAATTTGTTCCTCTCATGGCCTCCACTCTCATGCTAAAATTCCTAAGTTTATTTCTATGAGAGATTGTGAGTTCATACAAGTGCTTTCAAACTTGTATGAGTGTTCTTAGTTTGCATTCAAGTCAAGTTGCAACATTTCAATTTCAAAGCAAGGATTTTTATTGATTTGGCGCAAGGGTTTTTCATTTGGGCTTTCATATTTTGGTGCTTGCATAAGGGCTTCGTCTCAATCTTTATAATAAATATTCATTTGTGTCTTCATAGCATTGTAAGCCCTTTTCTACTTTCTTTTTATTGAACTCTAAAGTTAAATGAATGGTGCAAGTTTGGGGTCGATCATTATGATATGCAAGTTTGGTTGATCATTATGATATGCAAGTTTGGTTGATCATTATGCTATGCAAGTTGGTTTAATCATTATGTATGACACATGTTGCTGTGTTATGCAAGTTTTGGTTGATCATTATACACATGATATCATGTTATGCAAGTTAAACTTGATGTTGTGAGCATAAAGCTCCAAGCTTTATATTAAAGGTTGCATTTTGGCAACATGAAAGTTATCATATCCCTTATGATAACTTGCATGTGAGGCTAAATGCGAACTTCTAGCAACTTCTACATGTCATTTATAACCATGTATCACTCATATGCTAAGTTTGGTTTTATGCATGCTTTTGAAGCCTAATAATGCAATATGCAAGTGTATGAACATATGTACATTTCATATGCCACCATGGTAAATTTGTGGCTTCAATACCTTTTTGTCATGATTATGCCAAGTTCCCTATTCTATCCTTTATGCGTTGTTGCGACTATGTAAACGATGGGATTACGTTGGGGTTGGGTAACATTATGACATAAACATGATTTTTATAACATGACGTGATATGTTAGCTTGTAATTATGTTTTGGAAACATAATGGACATGACACTTAGAAAATATGAGTGTGGCCAACTCGAGGTTGGGTTGAGTTTGTAGCATAAATCTACCCGGACCCGCCCGGCTTAACTAGTGGCTACAAACAATAGGATCCAATGTGAGAAGTTGGTCATGTTGTGCTCGAACCCGAGGTTAGACCAAGTTGTGGTGTAAAGCTACACTGACCCGCCCGACTTAACTAGTAACCACAACAAAGTCTAATGTGAGAGGTTAATGCACATTAAGTTAATTAATTAATGCCTCCTGATTAAGGTTAAGTCATGGTCCACTTAATACTTAATCAATTTGGGCTTGATGGGTTAATCGGGGTTAAGTCATGAATCTTGGGTACACTTAACCAATTTAATCCACGTTTGGATCAGGTTAACCACATTTAACCCGTTAAGGAAACCCTAGTTGCGTGGTCCTTTTCAACAGTAACCCTCTTGATAGTATCATAAGACCCTAGGACTAGGCTAGGGTGGGGCACTATTACTGGGCTGACATGTAAGCGACCAAAACGACGGGTGAGTAGGTACGCCGGTGTAGGTCCAGGCGGACTATGGTCGTGCACATAGTCCGGAGTTGGAGAATCAGGCACGGGTACCAGTAGATCTAGACTGTGCATACTTGATTGGTGTCCGAGGTTAACACTCTAGGACTTGATACACCCTAGGGTGGACCTAGCGCAATTTAACTACATTGCATGTTTGGGCCGTATGACACCGACACTTGACGAGTTAGGCTTATAGGGAGCCGATCAACTAGACCGTGTAGTTGGACTTTGATTTAGGTCACCTCATGATATTGGGCCAGGCTTGGGCCAAGGGATCAATTCTTGTTTTTACTTGACATGTTAGAATGCTAGTACACCCGTGGTGCAAAACTTAACCTTGATTATGCGATGACACCTTTATTTATCTTGTTAGTTAATCACCATGCCAGTATGTTGTTATCCTTATGTTCATCTCAGCTTCTCATACCAGTTAACTTCACTAGTTCATGGACAGATAGTAGTAGGGCTTACCAGTCTTTTTGACTGACCTGTTTTCTTTCGCCTCTTTTCTTCCGTTCCCCCCACCCCCCCCCCCCCCCAGTCCTCATGTGGGAACATTGGAGCTTAGCTTGGATCTTTATAGCTTGCTTACTGGATTTTCTCATGTACGGTTTTGGACATTGAGCTACTTATGGTTTATCACTTCACTTTGGGGATAGTACTTTATGTATTTTAGATTTTCAGTTTATGCTTTTCTCTAGACTTTGATTGTTGGACAATAATGACTAAGTACTTTGTTGTAACTTAACTATGGTTTTCGGAATGCAAGTTTATCCGCTGCTTTACTACTCTGTTTTACTTATATGTTCTGTCTTGTGATATCTGCATGCATGTTTACCTTGTTTAACGCCCCTCCAAAGCTAGTGTGCTTGCAAGAGTTACCCTGGCGGAGGTGGGGTGTTACATTTTATTTAGGCAATTTTAATGAATTTTGAATATTTAAAATGAATTATTTTAAATAATAATGATGGAAAATTTATTTTGAATAGAATTCGAACGTATATATTTATATACGTCGTCGTTAGAATATAAATATTTATTTAAATTATAAAAGGAATTGAAAATGGCGCGGTAGTTCGATAATTCGATTACAAACTTCAAATGAATGTACCGGGTGCAAAATAAACCAGATTTTAGTGAAACCAAAAATAATTGAATCTATTTGAGGATATCTTTCCAATGAATCCGAAAAATCGAAATTTCATAGCGTGAATCAAAAGTTGCGTCCAGTCGAAAATTCAAAATAGTCGCTATGGAATTCTGGCCCTTAAAAATGGAAATTTTGCAAACGACCTCGAATTTTGACGAAGCCACTTTTGTTGGATCCGCGATGTCAAATTATTGCTAGGTTTCAAATTTCATAATGTTTCGAATCAATATGTGAGCGTGGCAAAGGAAAACGCGTTTGACCAGTTTTAATATATTTTAATCGACTGGAAATTGGCCATTTTTCAAACGGTCTCAGAATTCGATGAAACAAGTTTTGTCAGGACCGTATCGTCAATACGAAGCTAGAAATAATTTTTCTGCAATTTTTAGAATCAGTATGTGATCCTGGTAAATTAAAATGCACATTCAAATTAAATATATAATGATTTATATTGTGATTTTGAAGAAAACTGATCGTAACGGTCGAATTGGCCTGTGACACATATCCCATGGCATTCGAAATGAGGGTAATTAGCTAGGGACGACAGTCGGTGGGTTCGATTCTGGTTTTGAAATAAAAAGTTGCTTTATAAAATAAATAAATAAAATAAAAATATTATAAAACTTTTAGCAATAACCCCCATCCTCTCTCATTTATTCCCACGATCAAAATTATTTCCTGTTCCAATTTTCTTTCTGCCCCTTTTCTCGAGCGGGTCTGGCGATCGACGCCGCCACCAGGAGCCGCCGTAGGCCGTGCATCACCACCCTCCCATCCGACGAACCCCTCCGCCTTCCTTTCCCTCCCCTTCTCTGTTTGAATCCGCGACCTAATCCCTAACCCAAGACCTCAAAAACCGCCGCTCCACCACGCTTGGCCGTCACCACTGACCCCGCCGCCACTGCACCGGATCCGGCGACCGCACCCCACTACCCTCTCTCTCTCTCACGCTGTAAGATTTTCGTTTTTTTATTTATCTTTGCTTATTTCTGAGTTTCTTTTAAATGTGTTCATAGTGTAAAAGAACTGATTTTTGGTTGTGAAAAGGTATGTTCTTTTTATAATGAAAAAGATTTGGTTTTTTAACACGACAAAGGTTAGATTTTTATAAAAGAAAAGGCAAGATTTTTATGAATATAAAGGTGAGATCTTTATACATGTAGCGATGCTGAAATTGGTGATCTTTATAATGCGAACAACACTATAAAAATATAATTTTTATGTGAAAGGTGTTAGAATAAAAATGCGATCTTTGTTTATAAATTAACAAAATAAAAAGGTGATCTTTGTTTATAATTAAAAATATGATTTGTATATATATTAGAGAATATAAAAATGTGATTTTTATCTATGTAGAGAATTAAAAATATGATTTTTGTTTATGTAGTGAATTAAAAATATAATTTTTATAATATAGAAAAGTTAAAAATATAATTTTTATACTGGTGGCATATTAAAGACATGATTTTTATACAGGTATGATGGTAAAAATATTAATTTTATTCATGTATAGTAATGAAAATATAATCTTTATTAGGAGAAGAGCAATATAAAAATATAATTGTTATAACAAAGTGAAGATAAAAATTCGATTTTTATAATGAAGAAGGGAATATAAAAATGTGATTTTTATATGTGTACTGAATACGGAAGACGATAGTAACAAGGGCGAGCGCGCTGAAGATTTCCTACCTATGAAGAGTCGTGGCGTTTGAATTTGCTTCGGTGAGAACTCCTCACTTTTATTTTAAATTTCTAGTTAATATATATTAGAATGCACACAGTGCTTAGCAGCACCCTACACCCGTCGTCCACAGAACATGGACGGCTTGTATGCTTGTTTATTTGATTTTGATGTGAAAAATTGAATGTGTGTTGTGGAATGAAATAAAATATTTATATAGTGAAATAGAATATTTATATAATTAAAAATATAATTTTTAACGTGTATATAAAATGAAATATATATTTATAAACAAATCGAACGATTGGTTTATATACACATATTTGACTGATATTGATTGGGACGATAAATTTTACACATCGCCCAACTGCACAAATAATATTCAGTGTTTGTTGACGTGAAACCCCACACGGGTGTTGGGATGATATTTGACGTACACTAATCCCAATTATTTAGCTGTATGTCGATCGATTGGTCGACAGACTGTGTGAGCGTTAATTATTTATATTTGATGCTTATGCAGTTGTGTGGTGCACTTTGGATGATGGTAGATTATTTATTGTTGCTATTATATGCATGTGTTGTGTGGAATCCATATAATTAACATTATATGGTAATTGATTGGGCCTCATTCCAATTGGGAAAATAAAGAATATTATAAAATATAGTCACATGTGGACAGTGCTCATTTGTTGAGATTAGTCATGTGTTGAAAGAAATATAGATTCATTTGTTGAATAGAATAACAGAATTATTGAGAAATATAAAGCCATGTTGATTAGTGATGCGCTATTTTGACGCGAATGATATAATATCGATTATATTCGTTTTTATAATAAATATTGAAAAGGGATTTCAGAATTCGAATTGGAATTGAATAGAAATGAATTCGAATTGAAATTGAATAGAAACGAATTCGAATTGAAATTGAATAGAAATGAATTCGAATTGAAATTGAATAGAAATGAATTCGAATTGAAATTGAATAGAAATGAATTCGAATTGAAATTGAATATAAAATGAATTCGAAATGAAATTGAATATAAAATGAATTCGAATTGAAATAGAATTGAAATTGAATAGAATTGAATTCGAATTGAAATCAATTTGAAATGAATTTAAAACGAATTTATATTGGAAAAATTCAATTTTGATTTGAATTTGAAATGAAGTTGAAATCGTTTTGAAAACGAATTTAAAACGATTTATAAAATTCGTTTTAAAAAGGAAATCGATGAAGTATATATTATATATATTATATATATTATATAATGGCCTGAATAGATCGCGCCGCGCTGCGGTAGTTCGTGAATTTCGACCATTGACTTCGAATTGACGTTGTGGGAGATCCGACCGTCGGATTCTCTTGAAACCGGAACCTTTGGGTTCGTATCGAAAAGAGCTTTCCAATGAATATTAGAAATTTGAAATCTAACAGTTGGATTTGGAATTATGTCCGAATCAAATTTGGAAAAGGTCGCTGTAAGTGCAGTTCGATGGCCGTAGATGGAAATTGACTGTACGGGCCTTGATAAAATTATTGAAAATATCTATAATTTGTGTAAAATCATAAGAAATGATTTGGTAAAAACTGGGATGAAAAACTCCATATTTGAAAAGATAAAAATAGATTTTTATCAAATTGAACTAGTTTTGAACTAGAATTAAAATCAATTTATTTTTGAAATAAATAAATTGAAATTGAAATGGGTTTTAAATAACCAGAATTTCTAATATATTTTATTGGAATCAAAATAGAATGTGATTTGGGTTATCGTGGACTATGTTTTTGTTAGACCCAAAAGTGGTTCTAACACCCAAATTGATTTAAAACAAGATAAAATGAGATAAAAATAAAAATGAACACGCGGGATTTATAGTGGTTCGGCGAACAAATGCCTACGTCCACTTATTTTTCACTATATTCAATAATTCAGTTGCAAATACAATGTAAGATTCACTCACAACTCACTTTTGTTCACTCAATTGACTAAAACAAGAAATGAAAGATGATTTGGATTCTCCGGGAGTAATGGAGTTCGGATGATGGAGGTGATTGAATTCTCTAAGTGCTCCAAAAAAGATCCTTCTCTTTGTCTCCAAACGGGGTATTTATAGGTGTGAATTTGCTTTAGACTTGATCCGGGACGGGCCACGTGTCATCCATCGCACTCTCTTCGGGTTCGGATGAACCACCATGTTGACAACGCATCAAAGGGAAGGACGTTATAAGTAGGAATTAGTCATAGCCGGTCCGGTTGTCCATGCGATTTTGCAGGAGAGTAACATGGATTATGGGTGCGGGTCGGAGACGTGCAGGTAAGGGGTTCGGATCGGGATACCCGATCCGAACTGGATTGGCTTGGGCGCGACTCTCCTTCTCTAACCTATTCCGCTCTGCTCCATTGTTGTGGCAAGCAGATGGCTTTCCGATCCATTCGAGATTTAGTTGCCTTCCGATCCGATTAGATATGCCTTACCAATCTATCCAGCAAGAGATCACCGATCCGAACAGAGAACTCTATCCGATCCGAACCAATATGTTGCTCTAACCCGATCCGAACAGAGGACTCTATCCGATCCGAACAACTGCAGCTATCAATCTGAATTGTAGTGTTTTCCTCCAATCCGAACCGAAGTCTTATAATTAACAATACCCTTCAATGTTTGGTTTCTTGACTTTGTGTTGCCTAGTTCACAAAGTAGGCTAACATTTTGCCCCCTCAAAGGATGCTTCTGTTGTATACGAAGCGTGCTTTGATGTCGTTTGAAATGCTAGTCCTTGAATCAGAACGGTCAGGAGGAATGCACAGATTTCTATCCGGTTCGGTGGCGCGACTCGGTTCGGTATCTGACTCATGCATATTTTCTTCATTTCTGAGCAAGTTTGGGAATTTTTCTCGACACATAGTGCTCCTCTCAGGTATGCTTTTCTTTTATCTCTCTTTTGAACTCAATTCGAGTCGGGTGCTAAATTAATATGTGAAATTTATTCGGTTCGGATTCCGATCCGATGCGTTTTCGTGGATTTGGTTCTTGGACATTGGGCCTTTAGGCAGAGTTGTGCTACTGGGCCTTCACTCCGGTTCGAGCGGGTGAGAAAGAATAGGAATATGAGGAGTCAACACCACCCATTATATAAATCCACCACCGTCTTCTTTCTTTTCTTCTTCTTTTCTGCCGCCGCTTCCAAACCCTAGTATTGAAAACTTCAGAAACTCCAATATCCTGAAACTATTCCTTGTAGATTTCTCAAATCAAACATATAGGTAGCTTTTTTAATCTCGAATAACTTCGTTGTAACTGTTCTTGATTTCAATTCGTGGTTGATTGGGATGGTTTAGCAACGGGGCTTTGCTTGAACTCCACGTCGTTACTGGTGGATCCGCCATCACTTCGAGGCGCTGATAGGCTGGAGAGGGAAAATATTTGTCCTCAACTGGAGCTTTGGTGATAGAATGGATTTGTTTGTGAGTGGGGAGAAAGAGGAAGAAGATGAAGAGCGTGATGACAAATTGGAGTTGGTTCGGGTAGGAGACGAAGGAGCAGAAAGGAAGGAGAAGGAAAGGGGATCGGTTCGGGTTGCATACTTTAGAAAGACGGGAAGGAAGGAAAATGTCGGTTCGGGTCGGAGAAGAGAATGGGATAAGGGGTTGAAGTAAATGGACTGGTTAAGTGATGCTGGTTCGGTTCGGATCAGGTCACCCGATCCGATCAGATCAGTCCTGCTTCCGAACCCATTGTTTCCCTTGTCTTGAACTGACCTTGCTTTAATGAAGCATCCGAACCGACCCTATATCTGTATTTGTATTGAGCCAATTATCATATGCATATCCGAACCGAACCGAACGTATCAAACTTGGCACACAAAGACTACCCAACTAATTCAACTAACATTCACTCTAGACAATAACTTCGTGGACAGTTAGGATAGTGCCTTGCGAACATAAACGAGAATTAAGAACAACTCTGACTATCACTTTCTCTTCAAGGCTTCGAAATACATTGCTGTACTTTTATTTTGCATTTCCCACATTTGCTGCACACACTTTAGTTCACACACATACACAAAGGGGGGGCACGGGATAATTTACTCTAACCCGTGCTATTGCTTCTTCAATAGTTCCATGACAATGAGGCCCAGACGCTCTTCCCGTCTAGCTGAGAGGAAAGAAGCCCCGGAAACTTCTAACAAAGTCACTCTTGAGGATTTATCTTCTTCGTCTGATCCAGAATGGGACAGTGAGGGTCCAGATTACGGGGTTGGTCATCGGGAAAGCGACGAGGTGTCTTCTTATAATGAAGTTTCTCTGGGTTTCGAGGAGGAAGGAGGGATTGGTGACAATCGAGCACCCGATGAATTTGAATCTGCCACCATATTGGAATCACCCTCGGACTCCGTTGAATCAACAATTGACAACGATCGACTTGTTCGAATTTGTCTAAAATATGGAATAATGAAAAGGGACACCCTAGTGCCCTCACGCTCTGACCGTCCCCACAACCCTCCAGAAGGATATATGACGGTCACTCGATTGATGTGCATGGTCGGCGCCATTCCTCCATTCTCTCCTTTCATTGTTGATTTCTTAAGACAAATGCGGATTGCCCCCATGCAGTTGCATCCCAATTCATATGCCTATTTGCACACCTTGTACATAGCATATCGTGAAATCCTAGGCCTAGAGCTCACATTCGATGACGTTCATTTCTTTTATAATTTCAAGCATCGGACTCGAGAGACTCCCTCCTTCTGCTACTTTGAATCAGTCCCAAAGAGAAAGATAATCTCTGCACCATTTAGCAGTAAAGCTGGAGATTCCAGACTAGAATGGTTCTATATAAAGCAACAGTCTGGATGCGCCAGGAGATGGACAAAATCAAGTAAAGCGTTGATTTTCTGAACCCGGACTCTATACACTTGAATCATCACCCTGACCTGTTTTCCTTTTTGTTTGCAGTCGACAATCCCAAACAGATATCAGATCAGGTGTTCTTTGATCGGATGCACCATCTTCTTAATGGCGATCATAAATTCCTGACTATCGACGAGGTCCTTAAAGATGAATACCTTCATTTTCACGGGCTGCTATCCGTTTTCCGTAGCATCGGTCATGGGACGGTCCCTTATGCATACATTCCTCCAGTGGAGACAGTTCCAGAGATAGGAGAAGGCTCGGGAATTCCTACAGCTCCTCTTCAAACTTCACCTTCTCCCTCTTCCACACAAGATGATGAACTGGCTAATCTGGCCGAAAAACATCGCGAAGGGTATATTGCCCCCGAGGAAACTACTTCTTTAGACCAGTCAAAATCTTCCCAAGAGTCGCCACTTCACGCTTCCGAAGGGGATGTTCCTAGCACTGATGAGCACATATTTCAGGGTTTGGGGGATCTCCCCTTACCTGAGACTATATATACTTCAGAGGATTTCAGGAAGGATCCTTTAGTCTTTACTTCTTCCGAAGAAACTACTCCTGCTAAGGCCAAAGAGCCTGCCCGCACCAGTCTAGCTTCAGACTCGGGTTGGTTGGGGGGACACACACCACTTAGGATGCATGTTACACCACAGCATTAGCATTCATTGCACTTCTTTCTCCATGAATCCATTGATTCTAAACTTCGTTTATTTTATCGTGCAGGTACAATGTCTCGATCCTATTATGATATAAGAAAGCTTCGTCGCAGCATGTCCAATCCTCCTCAGGATGTCGAGTATGATTGCCGGGATGATCGTGGTAGGGAGGAGAGAAGACCTTATGATCCCTATCGATCTCGGCCCTCACGCTCCCGCTCACCAGTTCGACCGGAACAAGAGAAATACAAGAGCTATCAAGGTCGTAGGGAGGAGGATAGACCACCATCTAAGGACTCCACTTCCTCCCATGAAAAGCGGAGTAGAGAGAAAACTCCTCCAAAGGAAACCGGGTCACGAAGTAAGCAAAAAGTCCCTGCTACTAAACGACCTAGGACAGACAAGGGTACTACAGAATCCTCTTCAGGAAGGGACACCGAATTAACAATCCTCGCTCCTCCTCCACCAGATGCGGGAACTGCAATAAAACGGGCATATTTGAAAGAGCAATTTCCCGAACACTACTTCGAAACTCTGACCTTTTTGCCTGCCCTTGAACCTATTTCGTCTAATTGGGCAGATGAGGCCAAAGCAAAGATTGATTTGGTGGAAAAACAATATACCGAGATGTTCAAGTATTCCCGCAATCTTTCTAGAATCATCCGCACTCTAATGACAAATACCGATTCAATGCAAAAGACCGCGGAGGAGGATGCCAAGGCTCTAAAAGCCCTAGCAAAAGATTTGGAAGACACTCAAGCTCAACTAGCTGTCGCTCAAAAGAACGCTTCTAATTTCAAACAACAGTTTGAGGACACGCAAAAACGCTATCATGACTTGCTTGAATCCCACACTCAGGAGCGTTCTGAGTTGAAGAAGCAAGCTGACGAGGCCAAATCAGAGGCTGCTAAGAAACGCCTTGCTTATGCTGAGCTTGAGCAGAAAAACGCCGAGTTAGCGAAGAGGATTGCTGAATTAGAAAAGAAGAACGCTGACTTGGCTTCAAAATTGTTGGAGGCAGAGAACAGGGCTGCTCTGGCCGAGGGCAATGTGGAATGTGCTATTAAATCTGCGGAGGAAACCCGCAAGCAACTATCAGAGGCGGAGGCTGATATTCAGGGCTTCGGCGAGTTAATGATTGAATTCTTCGCACACATTATTCGTCGTCGAAACATTTCTTGGATCGAGGACTATCCATCCACTCTGGTTCAAGTATGGAATCAAATCGTTGAGTGGGAAAAAGAAGAACTTAAGGTCGATTCCCTCGATGAAGATAAACTGATGGAGAAATACTTGAGAGACGACGAACCGGAGCGCCTAGCTGAAGGGCGCCGCCTAATTGCTGAGGCCATGGAAGAAGAGAGGCGGAAGTCTAAACAAAAAACCATTCCCGAAGCTGGTTCCTCTTCTTCTGCTCCTGCAACTCCCGAAGTAGAAGGGTATGATCCCGAAAATCCGGGAATTCCCCGAACAACTTTGCTATCTCCCATTCCTGAAATAACTCCAGACGTAGTAGTCACCCCCGCTGAAAAGTCTTCAGAAGGTATCCCTATCTTTTCTCCTCAATTTGCCAAGGCTACTACTACCTTTGGCTACGTGATTGAACGTTCGATGAGAAACCCTTTGCTTTCGCCTGAGTTGATAACCGATGTTTCTCATTCTGTAGGTGTTGAATCATCCGCAAAGACAGATGTAGCTCAAGGAGCTGTCGCTGGGACGAAGCCCACTGATAGGGTCAAAGAAGGGGAAGACAAGGCTTCTTCCATAGACTTGGGGGAAGGAAGTGAGCCAACTAAGGTCACCACTCCCCATGATGAAGAAATGATTGCAGCTTTAAAAGACGACGGAGGAGACGAGGGGCATGATGAGGAACCGGAGGTTGCAATAACTGGGGAATCGAAAAGCGCTGATGACGTTACCTTGGCTGCCATGAAGGCTGATCAAGACAAGCGCTTGCAATTAAAGGCCGAAGAACTAGACCCTGAGGTCCTCAAGCCCCTCGCAATTGTGGATGCAGGTTCAAGGTTAGTTGTTAAGCTCTCAACTAGATCTATTACCGAAGAACTTGCTAAAAAATCTTCTCTTGATTCCAGTGCCCCGCCCTCCGAGAAGAAGTCTGCTGGCTCCAGTACCACATCTTCAGGGAAAAAGAAATCAAAACGAATCTTGACTGAAGCCGAGAAGGAAGCAAAGGATGCAGAGAAAGCTGCCAAAAAATCTAAGGCTCATTCCCAGCCTAAATAGTGGGTTCCCCTGTATCTTTTTAGCATCTTTGTGAACTAATAAGTGCTGCTACAAAAGCAGCTTCCGCACTTTTTTTTTTAGCTATTTCCCTGTACAAATTCATTCATTTGTAAATAAAAATAATTCACTTTTTGCAACGTTTATTTGTTAGTAGTTCTGCACTTATGTAAAAATGCATGTCTATAGCTATTAAACGAAGTTGTGGAGGGGGGAAATATGTGTATGCATATGTGTCCCCAGTCAACTCCCATAAGTTATTCAACGCATAACCATGCAATCTGAATGCTCCCAATTCTCTGACGGGATAGCACTTCCCGTGTCGTCAGTACCTGTCGTTTTTTCTGGCATTTTTTATACTCTCCCTCTTTTTCTTGAGAGTTAGAGTTCGAGTTCAGTCATTTGTTTATTCCCCGGTCGTTCAACGGGGAAAGACTTTTTTCTCGGCGCTTAGTTGGAGACGCCTTTATACTCTCTTTCTCTCTGGAAAGTTAGAGTTAGGAGGAGAATTTCTTTTTCAGCGCTCAGTCGGAGACGCTTTTATACTCTCTCTCTTTCTCTGGAGAGTTAGAGTTAAGAAGAGAATTTCTTTTTCAGCGCTCAGTCAGAGACGCTTTTATACTCTCTCTCTTTCTTTGGAGAGTTAGAGTTAAGAAGAGAATTTCTTTTTCTTTTATGTCTTACTGCACAAATAATCGTTGTGCTCCTTTTTATGTCTAAACTGTTTTCAACCTTTTTAGGCTCTGAGTTATCCTGTATTTTATAATCACAACAGAATAACTAATGAATGTAAATGCATAAAAGTAAATAACACACAATATTTTTATAGTGGTTCAGCTAAGTCGTAGCCTACATCCACTTTATAGCCCTTTATTTATATCGTCAGATTTTCCCAAGGCAAGTCGTGCCTAATTACAGAGTTCACAGGAAAAATAACAAAAAGTACAGCATTTCTAATCCAAATATCGCATTAAGTGTTGAGCATTCCATGCTCGAGGGACTTCTTCGCCATCTACGGTCGTTAACTTGAAGGTTCCTTTTTAAAGTTTCCGTTGAATGACAAAGGGTCCTTCCCATTTTGGGCCGAGGTGAGGAAGGGATGGAAAAACTCTCTTTAGCACCAAATTTCCTGGTTCAAAAGTTCTGAGGCGAACTTTTTTGTCATAATAGCGTGCCATCTGATGCCGATGTCTTGCTGCACGCAAGTCTGCTTCGTCCCTTTTCTCTTCGACTTCATCAAGGGACTCAAGTAAGAGTGCCTGATTCGTCATCGGGTCATAATATGTCACCCTGTGGGAAGGAACTTCCAGTTCAACTGGAATTACTGCTTCTGAGCCAAAGGAGAGAGAGAAAGGGGTATGACCGGTGGCTGTCTTGAATGTTGTTCGATATGCCCACAAAGCTAGGGGCAATTCGTCAACCCATCTTGCTTTTGCACATTCCAACCGTTTCTTGAGGATGGATTTTATAACTTTGTTTATTGCCTCTACTTGTCCATTCGATTGCGGATAGGCAACTGCAGTATATCGCTTGTCTATCTTATACTTCTGACAGAAATTTCTGAATTCAGTACTATCAAACTGGGTTCCGTTGTCAGTTATGATAGTCCTTGGAATCCCGAATCGGCATATAATATTTCTGACCATAAAACTTATCACCTTTCTTGTTGTGATCTTGGTCAAGGGCTCAGCTTCCACCCATTTCGTAAAATAGTCCACAGCCACTATTGCATACTTAGCTCCTCCTTTAGCAATCGGTAAAACTCCAATGATATCAATTCCTCATGTGGCAAATGGCCAAGGACTCACCATCGATTTAAGCTGGGTTGACGGTGCCCTGGGGATTTTGGCGAATCTCTGGCACTTATCGCAGCGTCGTGAATAATCAGCTGCATCTCTGTTGATCGTAGGCCAGAAGTATCCGTACCGCAATATTTTCTTTGCTAAAGTTTGACCTCCTGTATGATCTCCACACTCACCATCGTGTACTTCTCTTAGTACACGCTTGATGTCGTCGTGTGCGATACATCGTAACAGGGGCATAGAAAATCCTTGTCTATAGAGAGTATCGTCTTGTATAACATATCTGGTAGCTTTACGAACTACAGCTCTTTTCTCACTCTTCTTCGATGGGAGTGTCCCATTCTTAAGAAAATTCTTAATTGGAGTCATCCATGACTCCTTCTCTGGTTCCGCTTCAAAAGCGAATTCAATTTCCATTGACTCAAAGCTTGGCAACTCCAATATTTCAATTGGAATTACCTCAGTCTCTTCTGGATTGTCAGAACTAGCCAGCTTTGCCAGTCTATCCGCTTTCTGGTTTTCGGCTCTGGGAATATGTGTTATGTTTACCGATCTAAGCTATTCAATAGTTCTTTCACTTTCTTGAGGTAGGCGATAAGCCGAGGTCCTCGAGCCGCAAATTCCTCTCGCACTTGGCAAACAACAATTTTAGAGTCACAAAATATGTCCATTATTTTTACCCCGAGGTCTTTAGCAAGTTTCAGCCCGGCAATCAGGGCTTCATACTCAGAGTCATTGTTAGTTGCCGAAAATTCTAATCGCAGGGCGTAATATAACGACCGTCCCTCGGGAGTAACTAAGACAATTCCAGCTCCGGACCTTCGGTCATTTTTAGCTCCATCGGTATATAATTTCCACGGATTCATCTCTAGTTCTTCCTCAGATTTAACCACTCGGTCATTGATTATTTCCTCTTCTGGAATGGTGAACTCCGCAATAAAGTCTGCTAGGGCTTGCCCCCTGATCGACTTTCGAGGTTGAAAATTCAAATCAAACTGACTTAATTCTATGTTCCATTTGATCAACCTCCCCAATGCTTCGGGTCTCTGCAACACCTTCCTTAAGGGCTGGTCAGTGTATATGGTTATTGGATGAGCTTGGAAATAACGACGAAGCTTTCGGGACGCGATCAGGAGGCTGTAAGCGAGCTTCTCAATTTTTGGGTAGTTGCGCTCTGCCGCTGCTAATTTCTTACTTACATAGTACACCGGCCTTTGTACTTTGTCTTCTTCTCGAACCAGGGCTGTGCTGACAGCGTGAGCCGAGACTGCCAGATAAACAAATAATTCTTCATGATCTACGGGCTTTGATAAGACTGGCGGTTTCTCTAGTAGCTCTAACAGATTTTGAAAAGCCTCAACACAATCAGGAGTCCATTGGAAGTTCTTCTTTCCCCTTTTTATTAAATCAAAAAACGGAACACATTTATCGGTGGCTTTGGAGATGAATCTACTCAGCGCCGCTACCTTCCTGCCAGACTTTGGACGTCTTTAATTCTCCTCGGTTCTTCGATGTTTCTAATCGCTGCTATCTGGCTAGGGTTGATTTCAATTCCTCAGGAACTCACAATAAAGCCAAGGAACTTTCCCGATGCCACTCCAAATGAGCATTTCAGAGGATTCAATTTCATCCGATACTTCCGCAAGATACCAAACATTTCCGCTAAGTCTTGCGTATGACTGGAAGACTGCTTTGATTTGACAAGCATATCATCCACATAAACTTCCATAGTTTTTCCTATTTGATCATAAAACATTCTATTTACCAAGCGCTGATAAGTAGCTCCAGCGTTTTTTAACCCGAATGGCATTACAACATAACAATATAGCCCCAAATTCGTAATGAAACTCGTATGCTCTTCGTCTGGTATGTGCATAGGAATTTGGTTGTATCCAGAGTATGCGTCCATGAAAGAAAGAAGTTCATGACCTGCTGTCGAGTCTACAAGCTGGTCAACCCTGGGAAGTGGGAAACTATCTTTCGGGCAAGCTTTATTTAAATCTTAAAAGTCAATACAAGTTCGCCACTTTCCGTTTGGCTTCTTTACCAAGACGGGATTCGATATCCAGTCGGGATAAGTCGAATCTCGAATAAATCCATTTTGCTTCAATTTCTCTACTTCCTCTTTGAGAGCAGCCGACCTCTCTGGGCCCAGCATGCGTCTCTTTTGCTTCACAGGCGGATGCTTCGGATTTACATTCAATTTGTGACTGATAATGGAAGGTGATATCCCACACATGTCAGCATGGGTCCAGGCGAACACATCTAAGTTTGCCTTCAAGAAGTCCGTCAGTTCTTCAGCACGACGTGGATCCAATTGAGAACCAATCTTCAAAACTTTCATCGGATCGGCTTTATCAATGGGAATTTCCACTGTCGCTTCATTAGGAGTTGCATCCCTAGCCTCTGGTTCCTCGTCTTTTCTAGGATCCAGGTCTTCAGGCGTTCCTTTGGGCAACTCCCTCGGGTTCAATCTCTCTAATTGCTATGCCGAGTCCCCCTTTGAGGGAGACGAGGCATCCTTACTCTCAGCATTAACTCCTTTCATCAACATCTTCAGTTCGGCCACATAGCAGGCCCGTCCAGAAACCTGATCCCCTCTCATTACTCCAGTCCCAGCTTCGGTTGGGAACTTTAGTAACAAGCACCAAGGGGCGATACAAACTCTAAATTCAGCGAGGGCAGGTCTCCCTAAAAATGCGTTATATGGCGAATCTACGTCCAATACTACGAACTGAAGCATTCGCACTCTTCTACGTTCTCCTTGCCCTAGGGTCACGGGCAACTCTATATATCCCATGGGAGCTGTCGTCGCTCCGTTGAAGCCTCTAATCCATCCTTCACAAGGTTTCAGATCTTCGGGCTCAAGCTTCATCTGATCAAATGACTTCTTGAACAAAATATTAACGGAACTTCCGTTGTCTACTAGTACCTTATGGACCAAGGCCGGCCCAATGGTGGTAGTAATAACCAACGGATCATTGGTGGGTGATTGAATCCCAGTATTGTCTCGGCTTCGAAATACCACGTCGTCGAACATGGTCTTCTGTTGTTTTATGGGGGCGACATCTTCCAAATCGTCACCTTCATTCACATCTAGATGCTTGGCAGCATTCACATATTGGTCCATTGACCTAAAACTTCGGATTGCCGGGTGAGGTCCGCCTACAATGGAGTTGATGACAATTCCTTTACCTTTCTGTTGCGCTGTAGGCTTGGGAGCAGGTAGAATCTGTTTTGGGGCCTGCTCACTTTGCCCCCTGTCCCTCGGGGTGACCTTGTACTCGTCCAACTTCCCTTCACGCAACAGTTTCTCAATCACATCCCTCAAATGCCGACATTCATTGGTTGAATGCCCATGAGTTCCGTGAAACAAGCAAAATTTCCCTGTCGCCATTTCTTTCTCGGTCGAATCACGAGGTGGCGGTCTTTTGTACTGTATCACATTGTAAGTATCCAGGTAAATATTTTCCAGGGTGTCATTCAATGGTGTATAATTCTCGTAGTTCTGGAATCGGGGTCTCTTGTTAGGGTCACTTCCCCTATTTCTGTTTCTTCTGTTACCGCTTGAATTACGGTTATTGTTGTTGTTTCCCCCACTTCCAGTATTGCTGTTTCCACCCTTGTTTCCTACATTTACTTCAACCTTGCCAGAATTCTCCCCCGACTGTTTCACGACGATATTACTCTGCACATTCTCCTCTGAAGCCGTCTCAGACTTTCTTTTTCGGTTGGCCCTGGCCTCCTCTCGCCGTAAATAAATATCGGTCTTTTCGTAGAATATCTCCCTTGTGGGGGGTGTCTTCCCAGAAAGGTAGTCTCCAAACTCAGATTCAGGATCAACTCCTTCCTTCAATGCCATCAGAATAGTGGGCTCATGCGGGTCACTGACCTCAGTTACAGCTTGGTTAAAACGATCAAGATATGCCCATAAAGATTCTCCTGGTGCCTGTTTGATTCTCGATAATTCAATTACACTCTTGGACTTTCGGGCATGTAGTCGGAACTGGTTCATGAAACGCTCGCTTAGTTCCTTGTAATTAGAAATCGAACGAGGAGGAAGTCGGGTAAACCAGAACAATGCCACATCTTCTAGGTAGATTGGGAATGCTTTGCACTTCACTTCATCAGGGGCAGCAGCGGCGTTCATGAGCCACGAATACCGCATCAAATGCTGTCCCGGATCAGTCCTTCCATTATACTTGTCCATCTGTGGCAAGTTAAAGCGTCGGGGAAACTGGAAGTCGAGGATATCGTCGGTGAACGGAGTATGGCTTCGCTCAATGCCATAGTCTTCATTTGTATAATTCCGGCTCTCGGACATAATTCGGCGAACCATTGCCTGTACATCAGCACTAGTTAGGGGCTGCTCAGGTTCCCTGGCCCTAGTATCCGAGTTCCTTCTGGGCTCTTGCTCAGGAGATGCCCTTCTTCTTCGAGCCGCCTCTGCTCGATTCCGTTCCCTGCGTTCCCGATCGATCTCGGGAAGAGGGGACTGGAGTCTTTGCCCCCGAGTGGGGTCATCGTTTCCTAATGCTCGTGCGATATCCTCGCGAGATCCCAAAGATCCAAATGTCAGCTGCTCCACATTCTGAGGTCGTTCGAGTGGCCTCCGTTCACGGGGCCTCTCTTCCTCGGAAGATGAAGATTGATCTACTGGTGTGTGACGAACCGGTGATGGAGTTCTTTGCCGACCGAGTTCACTAATCTACCGACTCATGAGCCTCATATTTTCCTGCATCATGAGATTAGTGCGCTCATGAACTCTCATGGCTTCCCTCGTGCTCTCAAGCATATCAAGCAAGCGCGAGAAATCTCCTTGAGTGATGGGCGCAGATGGATTGACCTGATCACCAACCCTGGTAGCTGGAATTGGAGCATTCGTAGGGACTCGAGTAGAGGTTCCAGCTTCACCAAGCATTGGGTCGGATCGGAGGTAGGAAGTCGGGTCGGATCGGAGCTGGGGTGCCTGGTCAGATCGGTGTGCAGCGAGCAACTCGGGTCGGTTCAGATTGGGGGAGTGCACTGCTTCAGAGTCTCCTACCCGGATCTGATCGGAGCTCTCCCCTTGCTGTCGGTTCGGATTTCCTGCATTGATTCTTCCTGCTGCTGAACTCTGCCCCCGAGACCTTGTTACAACAGCATTTTGCTGATCTTCGCCAGCTCCATTTCCTCGAAAAGACTGAACTTCCTTGCCTTTTCCTTTGGCCATGAGTTTTTGACAATCACTTCAACGAATGTAAAAAAAGTGGAGAAACTTAAGGATTCACTTCTTTGAACTCAATGGTCCAAAAAGTAGAAAGAGATCCCGGAAAATAAAGAATTTAGATGAGGATTCTCAGTGAAAGCACCAAAATGTTAGACCCAAAAGTGGTTCTAACACCCAAATTGATTTAAAACAAGATAAAATGAGATAAAAATAAAAATGAACACGCAGGATTTATAGTGGTTCGGCGAACAAATGCCTACGTCCACTTATTTTTCACTATATTCAATAATTCAGTTGCAAATACAATGTAAGATTCACTCACAACTCACTTTTGTTCACTCAATTGACTAAAACAAGAAATGAAAGATGATTTGGATTCTCCGGGAGTAATGGAGTTCGGATGATGGAGGTGATTGAATTCTCTAAGTGCTCCAAAGAAGATCCTTCTCTTTGTCTCCAGACGGGGTATTTATAGGTGTGAATTTGCTTGAGACTTGATCCGGGTCGGGCCACGTGTCATCCATCGCACTCTCTTCGGGTTCGGATGAACCACCATGTTGACAACGCATCAAAGGGAAGGACGTTATAAGTAGGAATTAGTCATAGCCGGTCCGGTTGTCCAGGCGATTTTCAGGAGAGTAACATGGATTATGGGTGCGGGTCGGAGACGTGCAGGTAAGGGGTTCGGATCGGGATACCCGATCCGAACCGGATTGGTTTGGGCGCGACTCTCCTTCTCTAACCTATTCCGCTCCGCTCCATTGTTGTGGCAAGCAGATGGCTTTCCGATCCATTCGAGATTTAGTTGCCTTCCGATCCGATTAGATATGCCTTATCAATCTATCCAGTATGAGATCACCGATCCGAACAAAGAACTCTATCCGATCCGAACCAATATGTTGCTCTAACCCGATCCGAACAGAGGACTCTATCCGATCCGAACAACTGCAGCTATCAATCTGAATTGTAGTGTTTTCCTCCAATCAGAACCGAAGTCTTATAATTAACAATACCCTTCAATGTTTGGTTTCTTGACTTTGTGTTGCCTAGTTCACAAAGTAGGCTAACAGTTTTAAATGACATTAGTTCTTTAACCCAGTAAAGGGAGTTTTAATGAATCTTTAATTAGATTGAAATATGAATTGATAATTTAAATTATCAAAATTTGGAAATGATCGAAAGGGGAGAATCACCAGTTTTACTCCTAGCGATAGTTAAATCTTTAATTAGATTTGAACGTGAAATGGTAATTAACTTTACCGATAGCACCGTGGTGTTAGATATGGAGTTTGACCATTTTTTCTCCATGGGATAAATAGGTTGGGATTGGGAAATAAAATAAATAATTACTTCGGTGTTGTTCGCTAATCTGGACAAGTTTGGAAAACCATAATCTGGTTTGAAATGTTATCCAAAGGAAGATTAAAGAATAAATTTAAAAGAATTTATCTTTGATAAAATTAATGGGAACTTTCCCTAGGAGTGTGAATATCTGAATAAAAGAATATTCTGAATTGGAATGAGGCGTATGTAGTGTTTTATAGCACTTGTTGATTAAGATACGCGAGTTATTTAGAAAGTCCAGGTATAACCCATTCTGAATAACTGATTCGACGATGAGTCGAAGAGATTGAAGACCGTGCAAGCCCGACGATCTTCACATCGAATGGATGGGTGCTACTGATGCTCACGATGGGAGTAGCTACCTTGAAGGGGGCTAAAGTGGTAGCCGTCCGGACGTACTTGTTGATTGTACGGATATGCGAGGAAAGTGCCTCCGGTATCGTTCAGACCTAGAACGGACTTGTAAATGGATGGTGTGTCTGACATTGTATTTCTTTATATTGTATTCGTTGATCTCTGCTAAATATATATCTGTTTGGCGGCAGAGAATTTATTCTCTTGCTTAACGCCCTTCTCTGAGACATACGAGCTCAGTGGTTATATATTGGCAGAAATCAGTGGTACGATATGGATTGATAGTGTGGCATGCTGAGATGCAGTGATCCAGACTTTTGTTGAAAAGCAAAGTTTGGTGGATGATGATCAAAGCGCCACTTTAATATAGCGTTGCTTTGTGTATGGCGTTGATTCGCGAGCCGCACACCCCGGTATTGTGGTAAACTGATGATTTGATCAGTATGCTTTTTTAGAGGATGGGCACCTTAGGGGTGTCATGGATTCGGTCGACCGAGATTGAGCTTAGTGCTCAGAGTGATACGGTAAGCGGTGTTTTCTCTCGCCGAGACGTAAGCCGCAGTGATACTCGATTTCCCAAAAGTGCGGATGTGCATTACGGTGTTTTCTCTCGTTGAGACGTAAGTCGTTGTAGATGGCACTATGCGATCGATCTTTAGAATCAAGAGCCACCATGATGGAAATCCAATTTCCAAATATGACATTTTGCGGTTTTGATTGTAGAGCCTAGTATTGGCGGCATGATATATGGTACCCATGCCGTCTTTGATTAATACATTTATATTTGAAATTTTTTTCTTCACTTATAAAATAATATAAGATGAAATTTCACGTATCAATCATATTTGGCTATTATAAGGGAAAACCCTATCCTCCGGTTTGCGTTGCATTGTGTGATGGGACCAAGGTCTTATAATAGCTTCATTTTCCTTTATTTAGCATTGCGCTGTTTGTTTTCTGCACTGGTATTCTTGGGAGGAAACCCGTTCCGTGTTATACGGCGTGGTCCCTTGATTTACCGAACTTCAAAATAAGAATTGATAACTGTTTTAGTTCTCACACCAGTCACATGACTGACCTGGAGTTTATTGTTTTAACCTAAACTCTGGGTGCCCCTATTTTCCACACGGGCAGCTAGTAGTTTTGGTTTTGTAGATTTATATTCACAGGATCCTGATTTACAGCTGGAATGATGCTCAGAAAGCTCTGTATCCGTGTATTACTTTCAGTTGTGTTTTATATTGTTTTTCCGCTGCTATGTAATTTATTGTAATCTCTGATATTTGTCAGATGTATATTTATTCATACTCTGTATATTCTTGCATTCTGATGGAATTGTTGTAATATACAATGAAATGTTCTTCTGTTTGCATTCTATTTTGTCGTGTCCTCAAGGTAATTCGGGCTTTCCTTCACGGGGAAGTTACGGGCTATCACAGTTAGTATCAGAGCTTTGGTTTACAGAGTTCGAGAACAAGATACATTAGAACCGAACGAAAGAATTCATCTGATATTGGATTAGTAATATCCAATGAGAATGACTCTTTAGAGATAGGATCAGTAGTATCCTAGAACGAGTGTGAAGAGCATATTTTTCAAATGAAAACAATTTTGTTTTGAAATTTAAATCGTTTTATTCGTATTTGAATATTTATTTATTTTGAATTTGGACAATCTAATATATAAAGGTTTAGCATATACGCATCATGAACGTATATTCGAAGTTTTAATATACTGGATAGATATAAAATTGCACTCTAGTAGCCCAGGGATGATTCCACTGATGACGTACGGCATAAGTGGTTTATTTTCGTGTTTCGAAGGTGTGATTTCTACATATTTCCATTAGGCTGGTGTGAGAACCAAAATTGGATAGATTTATTGTTGTGATTTGACATCAAAAACATGATTTTCTATATATATATATCAAAAATATGAATTTGAAACGTTAATTCACTAATTGATTGATGGTTGTGTTGTTTGTTTATTTGTTTGATATTTTGAACCATTTTGCCTAATTGAACCAAAAAGTGAACTGTATTGAAAAATGATTACAAATGCATGCATATACATGTACTTACATTGAACAGATCATAGCAAGGAGGCTAGAGCAGAGAATAAAATTGTTTGCCCGACAAATAGGTACATGTTTACCATAATTTACTGTTTTGTTTGGGTGATGAGGATTTTATGAGTCGATTGGTCAGTCGCTTGGCTTTTTCTTTTTCTTTTGGATTGAAGAAGGCCATGGGAGGCTATATGAAATATCCCGAAGTCACCGGTGCAGGGGAGGTTATGGCGAAATTTTTCGAAAATTTAGGGTGTTAGCCAAATTTTTGACAAATTTGAAAAGTTCTTAGAAACTGAAAAGTTGAAGAACTTAAGCCGTAATGAGAATAATGGAAGTTGAGTTGATTAGTTAAACAACTTTCAGCTTTGTTCCTTTTCGGGGACGAAATGTTTTAAGTGGGGGAGATTGTAACAACCCGGAAATCTGAGCCAATTTAAATTTTTTATTTTGGCAATTTTAATGAATTTTGAATATTTAAAATGAATTATTTTAAATAGTAACGATGGAAAATTTATTTTGAATAGAATTCGAACGTATATATTTATATACATCGTCGTTAGAATATAAATATTTATTTAAATTATAAAAGGAATTGAAAATGGCGTGGTAGTTCGATAATTCGATTTCAAACTTCAACTGAATGTATCGGGTGCAAAATAAACCGGATTTTAGTGAAACCAAAAATAATTGAATCTATTTGAGGATATCTTTCCAACGAATCCGAAAAATCGAAATTTCATAGCGGGAATCAAAAGTTGCGTCCAGTCGAAAATTCAGAATAGTCGTTATGGAATTCTGGCCCTTAAAAATGGAAATTTTGCAAACGACCTCGAATTTCTACGAAACCACTTTTGTTGGATCCGCGATGTCAAATTATTGCTAGGTTTCAAATTTCATAATGTTTCGAATCAATATGTGAGCGTGGAAAAGGAAAACGCGTTTGACCAGTTTTAGTAGATTTTAATCGACTGGAAATTGGCCATTTTTCAAACAGTCTCAGAATTCGATGAAACAAGTTTTGTCAGGACCGTATCGTCAATATGAAGCTAGAAATAATTTTTCTGCAATTCTTAGAATCAGTATGTGGTCACGGTAAATTAAAATGCGCATTCAAATTAAATATATAATGATTTATATTGTGATTTTGACAAAAACTGATCGTAATGGTCGAATTGGCCTGTGACACATATCCCATTGCGTTCGGAATGAGGGTAATTAGCTAGGGACGGCAGTCGGTGGGTTCGATTCTGGTTTCGAAATAAAATGTTGCTTTATAAAATAAATAAATAAAATAAAATAAAAATATTATAAAACTTTTAGCAATAACCCCCCTCCTCTCTCATTTATTCCCACGATCAAAATCATTTCCCACTCCAATTTTCTTTCTACTCCTTTTCTCGAGCGGGTCTGGCGATCGACGCCACAACCAGGAGCCGCCGCAGGCCGCGCATCACCCCCCTCCCCTCCGGCGAACCCCACCGCCTTCCTTTCCCTCCCCTTCTCTGTTCGAATCCACGACCTAAGCCCTAACCCATGACCCCAGAAACCGCAGCTCCACCACGCTTGGCTGTCACCACTGACCCCCCGTCACTGCACCAGATCCGGCGACCGCACCCCACTACCCTCTCTCTCTCTCTCACGCTGTAAGCTTTTCGTTTTTTTATTTATCTTTGCTTGTTTCTGAGTTTCTTTTTAATGTGTTCATAGTGTAAAAGAACTGATTTTTGGTTATGAAAAGGTGTGTTCTTTTTATAATGAAAAAGATTTGATTTTTAACACGACAAAGGTTAGATTTTTATAAAAGAAAAGACAAGATTTTTATAAAAGAAAAGACAAGATTTTTAAAGGTGAGATCTTTATACATGTAGCGATGCTGAAATTGGTGATCCTTATAATGCGAACATTGCTATAAAAATATAATTTTTATGTGAAAGGTGTTAGAATAAAAATGCGATCTTTGTTTATAAATTAACAAAATAAAAAGGTGATCTTTGTTTATAATTAAAAATATGATTTGTATATATATTAGAGAATATAAAAATGTGATTTTTATCTATGTAGCGAATTAAAAATAAGATTTTTGTTTGTGTAGTGTATTAAAAATATAATTTTTTTAATATAGAAAAGTTAAAAATATAATTTTTATACTGGTGGCATATTAAAGACATGATTTTTATATAGGTATGATGGTAAAAATATGAATTTTATTCATGTATAGTAATGAAAATATAATCTTTATTAGGAGAAGAGAAATATAAAAATATAATTGTTATAACAAAGTGAAGATAAAAATTCGATTTTTATAATGAAGAAGCGAATATAAAAATGTGATTTTTATATGTGTAGTGAATACGGAAGATGAAAGTAACAAGGGCGAAGGCGATGAAGATTTCTTACCTACGAAGAGTCATGGCGTTTGGATTAGCTTCGGTGAGAACTCCTCACTTTTATTTTAATTTTCTAGTTAATATATACTAGGATGCAGACGGTGCTTAGCAGCACCCGACCCTCTTCGTCCACAGACCATGGACGGCTTGTATGCTTGTTTGTTTGATTTTGATGTGAAAAATTGAATGTGTGTTGTGGAATGAAATAAAATATTTATATAGTGAAATAAAATATTTATATAGTTAAAAATATAATTTTTAACGTGTATATAAAATGAAATATATATTTATAAACAAAACGAACGATTGGTTTATATACACATATTTGACTGATATTGATTGGGATGATAAATTTTACACATCGCCCAACTGCACAAATAATATTCAGTGTTTGTTGATGTGAAACCCCACACGGGTGTTGGGATGATATTTGGCGTACACTAATCCCAATTATTTAGTTGTATGTCGATCGATTGGTCGACAGACTGTGTGAGCGTTAATTATTTATATTTGATGCTTATGCAGTTGTGTGGTGCACTTTGGATGATAGTTGATTATTTATTGTTGCTATTATATACATGTGTTGTGTGGAATCCTTATAATTAACATTATATGGTAATTGATTGGGCCTCATTCCAATTGGGAAAATAAAGAATATTATAAAATATAGTCACATGTGGACAGTACTCATTTTTTGAGATTAGTCATGTGTTGAAAGAAATATAGATTCATTTGTTGAATAGAATAACAGAATTATTGAGAAATATAAAGCAGTGTTGATTTGTGAGGCGCAATTTTGACGCGAACGATATTTATATCGATCATATTCGTTTTTATTATAAATATTGAAAAGAGATTTCAGAATTCGAATTGGAATTGAATAGAAATGAATTCGAATTGTAATTGAATAGAAACGAATTCGAATTGAAATTGAATAGAAACGAATTTGAATTGAAATTGAATAGAAATGAATTCGGATTGAAATTGAATAGAAATGAATTCAAATTGAAATTGAATAGAAATGAATTCGAATTGAAATTGAATATAAAATGAATTCGAATTGAAATTGAATATAAAATGAATTCGAATTGAAATTGAATTGAATCGAATTTGAATTGAAATCAATTTGAAATGAATTTAAAACGAATTTATATTGGAAAAATTCAATTTTGATTTGAATTTGAAATGAAGTTGAAATTGTTTTGAAAACGAATTTAAATCGATTTATAAAATTCGTTTTAAAAAGGAAATCGACGAAGTATATATTATATATATTATGTATATAATATAATGGCCTGAATAGATCGCGCCGTGCTGCGGTACTTCGTGAATTTCGACCATTGACTTCGAATTGACGTTGCGGGAGATCCTACCGTCGGATTCTCCTGAAACCTGAACTGTTGGGTTCGTATCGAAAAGAGCTTTCCAATGAATATTAGAAATTTGAAATAAAATGGTTGGATTTGGAATTATGTCCAAATCAAATTTGGAAAATGTCGTTGTACGTGCGGTTCGATGGCCGTAGATGGAAATCGACTGTACGGGCCTTGATAAAATTATTAAAAATATCTATAATTTGTGTAAAATCATAAGAAATGATTTGGGAAAGAATTGGATGAAAAACTCCATATTTGAAAAGATAAAAATAGATTTTTATCAAAATGAACTAGTTTTGAACTAGAATTAAAATCAATTTATTTTTGAAATAAATAAATTGAAATTGAAATGGGTTTTAAATAACCAGAATTTCTAATATATTTTATTGGAACTGAAATAGAATTTGATTTGGTTTATCGTGGACCATGTTTTAAATGACATTAGTTCTTTAACCCAGTAAAGGGAGTTTTAATGAATCTTTAATTAGATTGAAATATGAATTGATAATTTAAATTATCAAAATTTGGAAATGATCAAAAGGGGAGTATCACTAGTTTTCCTCCTAGCGATAGTTAAATCTTAAATTAGATTTGAACGTGAAACGGTAATTAACTTTACCGATAGCACCGTGGTATTAGATATGGAGTATGACCAGTTTTGCTCCATGGGATAAATAGGTTGGGATTGGGAAATAAAATAAATAATTACTTTGGTGTGGTTCGCTAATCTTGACTAGTTTGGAAAACTATAATCTGGTTTGAAATGTTATCCAAAGGAAGATTAAAGAATAAATTTAAAAGAATTTATCTTTGATAAAATTAATGGGAACCTTTCCCTAGGAGTGTGAATATCTGAATAAAAGAATATTCTGAATTGAAATGAGGCGTATGTTATGTTTTATAGCACTTGTTGATTAAGATACGCGAGTTATTCAGAAAGTCCGGGTATAACCCATTTTGAATAACTGATTCGACGATGAGTCGAAGAGATTGAAGACGGCGCAAGACCGATGATCTTCACATCGAATCGATGGGTGCTACTGATGCTCACGATGGGAGTAGCTACCTTGAAGGGGGCTAAAGTGGTAGTCGTTCGGACGTACTTGTTGATTGTACGGATATGCGAGGAAAGTGCCTCCGGTTTTGTTAAGACCTAGAATGGACTTGTAAATGGATGGTGTGTCTGACATTGTATTCCTTTATATTGTATTCGTTGATCTCTGCTAAATATATATCTATTTGGCGGTGGAGAATTTATTCTCTGGCTTAACGCCCTTCTCTGAGACATACGAGCTCAGAGGTTGTATATTGGCAGAAATCAGTGGTACGATATGGATTGATAGTGTGGCATGCTGATATGCAGTTATCCAGACTTTTGTTGAAAAGCAAAGTTTGGTGGATGATGATCAAAGCGCAGCTTTAATATAGCGTCGCTTTGTGTATGGCATTGATTCGCGTGCCTCACACCCCGGTATGGTGGTAAACTGATGGTTCGATCAGTATGCTTTTTTAGAGGATGGGCACCTTAGTGGTGTCGTGGATTCGGTCGACCGAGATTGAGCTTAGTACTCAGAGGGATAGGGTAAGCATTTTTTTCTCTCGCCGACACGTAAGCCGCAGTGATACTCGATTTCCCAAAAGTGAGGATGTGCATTACGGTGTTTTCTCTCGCTGAGACGTAAGCCATTGTGGATGGCACTACGCGATTGATCTTTCGAATCAGGAGCCACCATGATGGGAATCCAATTTCCAAATATGACATTTTGCGGTTTTGATTGTAGAGCCTAGTATTGGCGACATGATATATGGTACCCATGCCATCTATGATTAACACATTTATATTTGAAATTGTTTTCTTCACTTATAGTAATAATATAAGACGAAATTTCACGTATCAAGCATATTTGGCTATTATAAGGGAAAACCCTATCCTCCGGTTTGCGTTGCATTGTGTGATGGGACCTGGTTCTTATAATAGCTTATTTTTCTTTATTTAGCATTGCGTTGTTTGTTTCCCGCACTGGTATTCTTGGGAGGAAACCCGTTCCGTGTTATACGGCGTGGTCCCTTGATTAACCGAACTTTAAAATAAGAATTGATAACTGTTTTAGTTCTCACACCAGTCACATGACTGACCTGGAGTTTATTGTTTTAACCTAAACTCTTGGTGCCCCTATTTTCCACACGGGCAGCTAGTAGTTTTGGTTTAGCAGATTTATATTCACAGGATCCTGATTTACAGCTGGAACGATGCTCGGAAAGCTCTGTATACGTGTATTACTTTCAGTTGTGTTTTATATTGTTTTTCCGCTGCTATTTAATTTATTGTAATCTCTGATATTTGTCGGATGTATATTTATTCATACTCTGTATATTCTTGTATTCTGATGGAGTTGTTGTAATATACAATAAAATGTTCTTCTGTTTGCATTCTATTTTGTCGTGTTCTCAAGGTAATCCGGGCTTTTGTTCACGGGGAAGTTATGGGCTATCACAGTATATATTAGAAATGGAACAAGTATACTTATTTCATGTTTCTCTTTGTTTATTTGATGTACTAACTGAGCTCAATTTCACCATCATACTATTTCAGACTGTGAAGTGTTCATCTGCAAGGTGACTATTACTTCAGTAAATGAAACAATTAATTAAAACAGTTACTGAGGCAGCCAGACAAATAATAATAAGGATTTGGGTGATAGCTATAAATTATATCATTTAAAGAAAAAATCTATTGGAGCAAAAGTTAATGACACAATTTTAGTGCAAATGGTAATGAAAATTAATTGTTTTCCTTTTGTGTTCTAATGCCCACTTCCTTATGTAATTAATACATTTATTTTAGCATTAAATAAAATTAACTATGGAATTGTAAAATATGAATTTCATTTTTCACCATATTTTCCTTATTTCACTCATTGTTTAATGCTGAATAAAATTTATTTTAACCTCCTACCATGTATGTTTATCACTCGCATAAAGTATTGTATATTTTCAAACTAAATGTGAAAATATATATGTTGTAGGTACGAACTGTACGAAGACAAAAAAAAGAGGTATGGAGCTTGCTACCTTTCTCAGTGTTATTCTAACTAAGTTAGATATGTAATGTACAATATTTGTATTCTCACCTTTTTAATTATCTACATAGTTTAACTTTGGTTTTATTTCTGAAAAAGCCAGATAGAGTCCAAGATAGTAAAAAGAGAAATTTATATCCTTCAGCTTTAGTAACTGCAAAATATTATCGAAACCTTCTATTCACAATTATCTCGTAATAAGGGTATATCTATTATTCCCTCTAGGTTCTTACTTAGTGTTGATTTTGTTACTAGAAAATTTACGGAATCATTTTTTTCTGATTCCAGGAGGGACCGGTGCTTTTTGGTCTTAAATGACATTTTTTTGATTCACAAGTTATACTATATTCGTTGGAGTGTCTGAAACTACAGTTAGTGGTGAAAGTGTTAATACTTTTGATGTTCATTCAGTTCCTGTTCAAGGTATTATTGCAACTTAGCCTATTAATTGCTTGTCTAGTTAATTATTCATTCATCTTACAAAATGTTTATATCTTTCTTTAACGACAAATTGGACTAAATGTTTTTAACTATTTTGATATTCTAATCATCTGTTTGTTTATGTTTGTAAATCTGATCCATAGTCATTTTTTGCTGTGATTTGTCAATCCATTTTATCTTTTTAATAATGGATTTCTTCATGGATTATGATATTTTTAATTGTTAGAACTGACCTTTGCCATGTCTGCAATCAAAAGTCATTATCCACTTGTGTCCTCTTTTTCATCCGTTTCTAGTCATTCTAGATTCGTTGCGTTTCTCTTTAACACAAAACTTTTAGAGAAGTTACTTTTGAAATTTCTTATAAACTCTTTATATTCTTGAAAATGAATGCAGTGTGAAAACAGCGGACCAATATTCATGAAATACTGAAATTATGACAATACAATGCAAGAAAAAAAAACCAGTCTAAGTTCAACAATACAGTTGTTTTTGGGATTAGGTTTAGACATCAGTTAATGTGGGTTTATCAATTTATGAGCCTTTCAGTAAACTTATTTTTGAGATTCGTATACAAAGAGCTGCTAAGATATTAGGATTGTAACTGTGATAATTGAGTGCAAGAGTTTTGGAGTGCTAATCTAATTAAGTGATCTGAGTTCAAAATAGGATAATAATTTGCATTGGAAGGATAATTTACATTGCTGAATTATTTGATTTCCATTACTATCTTTAATTTTGAGGAGCACTTTTCATGGACACGTTGTATTTTGGCCTCAAATTGTATAAACTTATTATCGTTTTGTTGTGAAATAGGTTATCTAATGCGGAATCAAAGAAAATTGAAGCACTGGTTCATATACAAGCATGCTGCTATTGAGAAGGTTCCATTTGAATTTCATCGAACGTTGATTCTTTTTTCCTTTATCCAAGTAGCAGGTATTTATTTTCACTTTTTTCCAATGATAGTTTCTTTGTTAAAGGGACAGGTTCTTATCAAGGGCGTTAACCAATAATATGTTCATATTTACAGAAGGATTGTAATAAATATCATCAACATTTTACTTTTCTTTTGTTACTCCTCCAATTGCTATCTTCAGTTCTTGCCATGTAGATAAGATACCTGCTTTATTTGTTTTTGTTTCCAGATTTGTTTAGAACCATACCGCCACCCTTTGAAGATAGTATGACATTTAATATGGTTAAGTATTATAATTTAATTAGGATACTTAGACATATTAAATCATAAGCTCACAAATTAGGAAGGTAGCAACGGTTTATTGTTAAAATTATTAATCATATTATACTTTAGTAACAACAGTTTTTAACTCTAAAAAGTTACGTTAGTATTTTTGTCTTACCATGTACTGTGATATGATGTGTATATAGTGTATTTATATTTATACTTGTATATATCTTCTAAGTTGAAAAAAAATGTAATAACCAGGAAATCTGAGCCAATTTAAAATTTTTATTTTGGCAATTTTAACGAATTTTGATTATTTAAAATGATTTATTTTAAATAATAACGACGAGAAATTTATTTTGAATAGAAATATAACGTATATAGTTATATAAATCGTCATTTGCATATAAATATTTATTTATAACTATAAAAGGAATTGAAAATGGAGCGGTAGTTTGAAAATTCGATTTCAAAGTTCAAATGAATGTACATGATTTAAAATAAACCGGATTTTAGCGAAACCAAAAATATTAGAATCTGATCTGTTTGAGAATATCTTTCCCCGAATCCGAGAAATCGAAATTTCATAGCGGAGATAAAAAGTTATGCCCAGTTGAAAATTCAGAATAGTCGCTATGGAATTTCGGCCCTTAAAAATGGAAATTTTGCAAACCACCTCGGTTTTCGACGAAACCACTTTTCTTGGATCCGTGATGTCAATTTATTGCTAGGTTCCAAAATTCGTAATTTTCTGAATCAATAACTGAGCGTAGCAAAGGAAAACGCGTTTGACTAGTTTAAGTTGATTTCGATATCCCCATTAAGACGGTGGTCGAGACTGGAGGTCTTCACATCGTTTGGGTGATTACTGATGATCTTGATTGGGATGTACACCCAAGAGGAGGGCATCAGTTGGTGATCGTCTAGATGTACTTGGAGATCGATGGATATGCGAGGTATAAGGTGCCTCCGGTTTCATTCAGACCCATAACAGACTTGTAAATGGACTGTGTATCTGACATTGGATATCATTCTGTGTGATTGATGGATATCGGTTGCATGGAGTGGTTTGCCTGTGTGGCATGCTAAGATGCAAATGATCAAGGCTTCTGTTGAAAAGCAGAGTCTTGTTGTTGATGATCAAAGCATGGCATGTGTGGTATAGCTTTGTGTAACGTTGATTCGTGAGCCTCACACCCTGGTTGTGAACCAGAAATGGGAGAGGACATCAGGGAGGGCATGCATTTCATTCGAGCTAGAAGTGGCGTCAGTGGTTTTACACGCCCTGACGAGTTTGACTTATGTGGTTGTGGCTATTGCGAGGCGCCTCGGATATATCAGTCGATCCGGGACCGATGGAGTCATTGGACTCATTGACACTCCATAGGGTGGGGAAACGCAGTGTTCATGCATTTTAATCCACATCGGTGGACCGGCCCTGACGATCCAAGGGACGATGCGTTCTGTTCCTGAGGGTCGGGCTAGAGTGTCTCGAATTCGGTAAGGACGATCCCTTTCCTTAGTTCACAGATGGAAATCCAACTTCCAATACTTGACTTTGCGGTTTTGATTGTAGAGCCTAGTATGGCGACACAGTGGGATGAGGCACTTATGCTGTCTATGATTGATACTTAAGATTGAAATTGTTTTGATACTATACACTTATACTAATAATAAAAAATGAAATTTAGCGTATCAAGCATGATTTGGCTATTATAAGGTAAAACCCTATCCTCCGGCTTGTGTTGCATTGTGTGATGGGACTAGGCCTTATAAATGCTTCATTTTTCTTTATTTAGCATTGCGCTGTTGTTTTATGCACTGGTGCTCTTGGGAGGAAACCCGTTCAATGTTATACGGCGTGGTCCCTTGATTTATCGTACTTTAAAATAAAGATTAATAACTGTTTTAGTTCTCACACCAGTCCCATGACTAGCCTGAAGTTTATTGTTTTAACCTAAACTCTGGGTGCCCTCATTTTGACAATGGCAGCTAGTAGTTTTAATTTTGCAGATTTATATTCATAGGATCCTGATTTATAGCTGGAACGATACTCGGAAAGCTCTGTATCCGTGTATTACTTCTAGTTGTGTATTGTATTGTTTTCCGCTACTATGTAATGTATTGTAATCTCTGATATTTTATATTGTATATTATTTGTCAATACTTTGTATATTCTTGTATTCTGATGAATTGTTGTAATAAGCAATGAAATGTTCTATCTGTTTGTGTTCTTTTGTGCATTGTTCTCAAAGCGATTCGTGCCTTCCTTACCGCGGAAGTACGGGCTATCACAGTGGTATCAGAGCTTTGGTTTACAAAGCTCAGGGAACAAGGCACATTAGAACCATACGAAAGAATTCATCAGAAATTGGATTAGTAATATCCAATGAGAATGACTCGTTAGAGATGGGATCAGTAGTATCCTAGAACGAGTGTGAAGAGTATATTTTTAAATTGAAAACTATTTTGTTTTTGAAAAATTTAAATTGTATTATACGTATTTGAATATTTATTTTAAATTGATTTGGACAATCGAGTATATAAAGATTTTGTATATACGTCTGATCCCCGTGTATTCGAAGTTTTAATATACTGGATAGATATAGAATCACATTCTAGTCACCCGGAGATGATTTTGATAATGGAGCTACATCATCAGGATTTATGTTCGTGTTTCGAAAGTGAGATATCTACATATTTCCATTAGACTGGTGTGAGAACCAAAATTGTATAGGGCCTATTGTTGTGATTTGGCATCAAAAATCTGATTTTTGGACTGTATATTAAAGTTATGCGATTGAAAAACAAATCAACTAATTGATTGCTGATTGTGTTGTTTGATTATTGGTTGATTAATTAAAATGTTGAACATTTAGCCAAATTGTATCAAAAAATGAATTGTATTGAAAAATTATCGCATATGCATGCATGAACATGTACTTACATTGAACAGATCATAGCAAGGAGGCTAGAGATGAAGAATAAAATTGTTTGCCCGACAAATAGGTACATGTTTACAAATTTATTGGGTTTGGATGATTTTATGAGCAGATTGGCTGTTTCTTTTTATTTTTGATTGATGAGGGCCATGGGAGGCTATTTGAAATATCCTCAAGTCCTCGGTGCAGGGGAGGTTATGGCGAAATTTTTCAAAAATTTAGGGTGTTAGCCAAATTTTTGAAAATTTTGAAAAGTTCTTATAAACTTAAAAGTTGAAGAACTTAAGCCTTAAAGAAAATAATGGAAGTTGAGTTGATTAGTTAAACAACTTTCAGCTTCGTTCCTTTTCGGGGACGAATAGTTTTAAGTGGGGGATATTGTAATAACCCGGAAATCTGAGTCAATTGAAAATTTTTATTAACGAATTTTGATTATTTAAAATGATTTATTTTAAATAATAACGGCGAGAAATTTATTTTGAATAGAAATATAATATATATATATAGTTATATAAATCGTTGTTTGAATATAAATATTTATTTACAATTATAAAAGGAACTGAAAATGGCGCGGTAGTTTGAAAATTCGATTTCAAAGTTCAAATGAATGTACAGGATTTAAAATAGACCGTATTTTAGCGAAACCAAAAATATTAGAATCTGTTTGAGAATATCTTTCCAACAAATCCGAGAAATCGAAATTTCATAGCGGAGATAAAAAGTTATGCCCAGTTGAAAATTCAGAATAGTCGCTATGGAATTTCAGCCCTTAAAAATGGAAATTTTGCAAATGACCTCGGTTTTAGATGAAACCACTTTTGTTGGATCCGTGATGTCAAGTTATTGCTAGGTTCCAAAATTCGTAATTTTCTGAATCAATAAGTGTGCGTGGCAAAGGAAAACGCGTTTGACTAGTTTTAGTTGATTTAATCAACTGGAAAATGGCCATTTCCCAAATGGTCTCAGAATTCGATGAAATTAGTTTTTTTGGGACCGTATCGTCAATACGAAGCTAGAAAATATTTTTCGGGAATTTTTAGAGTCCGTATGTGGGTCCGGTAAATTGAAATGTGTGTTCAAATTCAATATATAGAGTTATATTTTGATTCGAACGGAAACTGATCGAAACGATCAAATCAGCTTACGATACATATCCCATTGTGTTCGGAATGGGGGTGATTAGTTAGGGACGACAGGCGGTGTGTCCCGTTTTGAGATCGAAATTTAAAGTTACTTTTTGGAGTATAAAATAAACGGAAATATAATTAAACAACACCCTCACCTTTCCTTCCTCTCTCTTCTCTAAGTCAAACCCCCTCCCCCCGTCAATTCTCCAAATCAAAAAAAAGAAAAGAAAAAAGCGCGAGCTAGAGGATCATCGCGCCGCTGCTCCCCTCCTCCACCGATGAACGCCACCGCCTACTCCACCAGTGTCGCGCCGCCCACTCCACCAGTGTCGCGCCGCCCTCCACCATCCTCCTCTCTACGTCTTCCCCTCTGAACCGCGAGGAACCCCCAACCCAAAGCCCTAAAACCGACATCCATGCCTTTCCGCACCGCCACCCCCTGCTGACCACCACCGATTCGCGCAACAGCACCCCCTCCTCCCGCTCAACGTTGGCACAGTAAGATTTATTTATTTTCATTGTTATATTTTTTATTTTTATTTTCTTCTTATTTATATATAAAGTATGAAATTTATTTTTAGTTTTAAAGAAATAAAAAAGTTTAATTTTTATGAAGAGGAAAGCTTTGATTTTTATTTATATTTTTAACATAGAAGGATTTGATTTTTAATCAGCAAAAGGTTTGATTTTTATCATTAAAAAGATTCGATTTTTAATTGTGAAAAGGTGGGATTTTTAATCGTATGAAGTAAAGAAGAAAAATATAATTTTAATATGATGTGAAGAAAAAAGATATAATTTTTATAGTATAGAAAGAATAAAAATACGATTTTTATATTATATAGATAGTAAAAATTTGATCTTTATATGTGTAGCGAAATAAAAATCTGATTTTTATTATATATATGTTGAAATAAAAATGTGTTTTTTTTAGCGATGATATAAAAATTCGATCTTTATTATGTAGGAGATATAAAAATATAATTTTTCTTATATTTATTATATTACTAGCGAGATAAAAATAGAATTTTTATCTATATAGTAGCGGTATAAAAATAGAATTTTTATCTATACAATAGCGGTATATAAATGTGATTTTATAGCATTGAAATAAAAATGTTATTTTTATATATGTAGTGGCTATGGACAATGAAATTGACAAAAGGCGAGCACGACGAAGATTTCTACATAAGAAGATTCGTGGCATTTGGTTTAGCTAGTCGGTGAGAACTCCTCATTTTTATTTGATTTTCTAGTTGAAATATATACTAGGATGCAGACGGTGCTTAGCAGCACCTGACACCCGTCGTCCACAGACCATGGATGACTTGTTTGTTTGATTGCTGTATTGTAAAATTTGATTGTGTGATGTGTTGAATAAAATATTTAATAGTAGAAAATATTTGATAGTTAAAAATATAATTGTTAACGTGTATATAAAATAAATAGTAATAAACAAATTGGTCGATTTGTTTATGTACACTGATTTGGCTGATATTGATTGGGACGGTAAATTTTACACATCGCCCAACTACACAAATAAAAATTTGTGTTTGTTGATTTGAAACCCCACACGGGTATCGGGATGATATTTGACGTACACTAATCCCGATTGTTTAGTTGTATGTCAATCGATGGGTTGACAGACTGTGTAAGCGTTAATTATTGATATTTAATGTTTATGCAGTTGTGTGGTGCACTCTAGATGATGGTTGATGATTTGTCGTTGCTGTTATATATATGTGTTGTAGAAAATCCATATAATTAATATTATATGGTAATTGATTGAGCCTTATTCCAATTTAGAAAATAAATTCATGTGTTGAATTGAAAACAAATTCATGTGTTGAATTGAAAATAAATTCATGTGTTAAATAGAAAATAAATTCGTGTGTTGAATAGAATAAATTCATGTGTTAAATAAAAGCCATGTTGATTAGATTGACGCCATTTTGATTGTAACGATATTTATATCGATTTTATTCATTTTTATAATGAATACAGAAAAGGAAGTGATTTCAAAATATAACGTTTTGAAAATATTATCATTTGTAAATCGATGATATGGAATATTCAATTTTGATTTGAAATTGAAAATGAATTTGAAATCGCATTATAAAATACATTTTAAAAGGAAATTGATGAAATATAATATATATATATATATATATATATATATATATATATATAATGGCCTGAATAGAATGCGCCGCACCGCGGCAGTTCGCGAATTTCGACCATTGACTTCGAATTGATATTGCGGGAGATCCGACCGTCGGATTCTCCTAAAACCGGAACCGTTGGGTTTGTATCGAAAAGAGCTTTCTAACGAATATTAGAAATTAGAAATCTAATGGTTGGATTTGGAATTATGTCCAAAACAAAGTTGGAAAAGGTCGTTGTAAGTGCAGTTAGATGGCCGTTGATGGAAATCGACTATACGGGCCTTGATAAAATTATTAAAAATAGTAATAATTTGTGTAAAATCATAATAAATGATTTGTGATGAATTGGGATGAAAAACTCCATATCTGAAAATATAAAAATAGATTTTTATCGAAATGAACTAGTTTTGAACTAGAATTATAATTCAGTTATTTTTGAACTGAATAAAGTGGATTTGAAATGGTTTTGAAATATAACTAGAATTTCCAATATATAAATTGGAAATGGATTTGAATCGAAATTGTCTTTGGAATATTTCGATGTTGGATTTCGTGATTATACAGATATTGTTATGGAAACTTGAAAGATATATTTATATCGTTATTTCCAATACGATATTTATTGGTCGTAGAATTTGATATTGAATAAAAGCCGATGTGTTCTATTTTCCAAAACGATATTTCCAATACGATATTCATTAGGAAATTTTATTATAATATGTAAGCAGCTAATTAGAATAACTTATGTCATCAGATATTTTTATAGTTAATTTATTATAGTAGACAATGTGTTCTAATTATATATGTGGTTTCTGTCATCAGATTTCCTCTGATTATTTTCCATTTTTGCTCTATATTTGAGGAGGGTATTATAGCGAAGGTGCATGAAAAACAGTATGCGGGTTAGGAGACTGAGATTAGCATTTAAGATTGAAGTGCTTCATGCATTTAATGGTCAGATGAATAAGACATACTTGGATAATGGATTAGATTTTAACTTGACCTGCAAACTTCAAAACAATAAAAAGACACTATGATGTTGCAAGGTTCAAATTTTTTTTGAAGTCATGCCTTAGTTAAAATTGATTTTTATGTTCATACCGAAAATAAAAGCATAAATGAAATGGTCAATGCCTTTGTCCTATTGAATTCCATATTAACTTTTTTTGAATTTTTTGGTCAGGAAAGCAATAAAGCTAGGTAAAGGTTTTCAAATGCAAAAGCAATTTCATCTGCAATTTTTTTTGGAGATACCAATTCATAAAACAAGGAAGCCCAGCAAGGGAGGATCCAGAAATTAACAAAGGGGTGGGCTGATTTCTATATTTATAGTGTTTTCAAACAAGAAGAAAAATACTTAATAGCAAGCATCAGTATCATAATTCATGTTTTCGTAATGTATCTTGTAATTTTAAGAGCAATGCATTGGTAATGTATCTTGTAATTTTGACAGTAATCCATTGGTGAAGAAATACATGGCTAAACATAACTATTTGACAGTAGCTGGATGATTATATTAGTCTAAATTTAATTAAATTTATAATTCAAAATTACAAAATGGCAGCAATTTAAAGTTTTCCTAATTTACAGATTGACAGCAATGCATTTTAATTTGGACATTAAGTAAATAACATTGTTGGATAATGATGCCTATTTATATTCAATATGACAATAATTTATAGATGGCTCAATTTACACAAACATAATTTTCCTAATTTCAAATAAATTTTAAATTGAAGTAAGGAGCAATGTCATCTAATTTACTCAAACAAAGTTTACCGCAATGCCATATTACCAAAGTTTGCCTAATTTATTCAAACAAATTACCATAAATCAATTACTAACATCATCTAACCAAAGTTTTCCTAATTTACAGCAATCAACTCAAAGTCTAAGAAAAATCAAATTCAATTTTTCAGTACAGTAAACACTGCCAGAATTTGTACCAAAAAAAAAATAAAAAAAAATTCAAATATCAATTAAATATCTTTACTGCAATGTTTCTACTAAAGAAAAAAATGCTAATCAACCCTAATTTTCGTAAGCCTGCATAAAGAAAGATATACCAATTCCACCCAATACTAGAGAAAGGAAGGACCTGAGATGAACTTCGCCAATCTGCACAAAGCAACTCTGCTGAAAACTGAACTTCAGTAGCAAAAACTCATTAATCCATTCGCTTTTTGCTGTTTCGAGTTTTAAATGGGCATGTGAATGAATTTATACTAGATGACATAGTTTTGATCTGAAGGAGAAGGATTTCGATTTCGATTTGATTCTGAATCTGAAGCGGTTTGCGAAGTGATAACGGAAAGAGACGTGCTTGGAAATCGAAGAGGTTCTACTGTAAATTTCTTTTTTCTGACCCTGGGCTGCAGCCCAGGCCAGCCCAGCGCCAGATCCGCCCATGAAGCCCAGCTCTTGTTGCTGAAGTATGTGGTATGCTCTTTTATTATGGTAGACTTATTTGTCTCGACGGTATGATTCATCATTATATAACTTCTTTAAGTGGAATCAACTGTTTCCGAAGCAAACAACTATTGCTAAAGAAAACATACTTCAGGAATGTTAAATAAATGAAGGTATTTTATAATCTATAACTTTCAATGTAGATTTCACTTTTTAACTAATTTCCTTGCTCATGCTAAATAATCAAAATCTTCATAAACCACATTTGACGTCAAAATGACTCTAAATCATTTGTGCCATTTTAGATAAGCTATAAACATAGCACTTTTGAGTACTACAACTCGGAATTAAGCCTTTAAGCCGATTTCCAGCTTTTCCTTTCTATTTTTCGTCGTTGGGAAAAATTCTTATGTAGTATTGTAGTTTGTCAATTTTTTTTTATTTCTTTTGGTTTATCATGAGTTTATAAATGTATCTTTCTGGATCCAGGTGATTGCATAGTATCCATGGACTATTTGATGGAAAAAGAAAGGCTTTGCACAGTTGACGTTCTAAGTGATGCATTTGGTACTTGTAAACTTTAAATATGAACTATGTTTTGTCTTTTATGTATTTAAATTGACATCAATATGGAATTGAAAACATGTGTATTGAATTTTGTAACTCATGCATTGAAATTATTTTTTGTTAGTTGATATTTTATTCTTCTATCATGAATATGTGTATATTTGTTGACTATTAAATTTTTTTCTGTTCCTACATTGTTCTTTAAATTGTTTTGAAGATTTATTTTGATTTCTATTATTAAAATGTAATATATATGCATAGCTCTACGAATTTTATAGCGTCATATATGAGCTGTAAAAGGTTTTAGCAATATTATAACTTGTTAATTTAATAGCGTCATATAGCTGCTATTAAATAAATATGTTATAGCGGCTACAATGTGTTATAAAAGATTTCCACTTTCATTGAGATTTAGATGTTTAATAGCGGTGAGGATGAGCTATTATTTTTAAGTAACATAACGACAAATTTGTGCTGTAAAACAAAGCTCTTTTGTAGTGGCAAATAAAGGGTTATAAATATTTAGCAGTTTTTTATAACATGTTCATATACAACAGTTATGGAGCCACTATTGTTCTTATTCATAGCGGCTGTAGGCCGCTATAAAATACCAGTTCTGTTGTAGTGTTTAAAAATTTACTTAAAAAGAGAGTAAATCAAGGGACCATGCCGTATAACACGGAACGAGTTTCCTCCTAAGAATACTAGTGCATAGAATAAACAGCGCAATGCTTTTTTGTAAAAATGAAGCTATTATAAGACTCAGGTCCCATCACACAATGCAACGCAAGCCAGAGGATAGAGTTTTACCTTATAATAGCCAAACATGCTTGGTACATTTAAAACAAATCATTTTGATACTATTATAATGTAAAGTGTATTAAAACAACTTCAAATATAAATGTATCAATCATAGACGGCATAGTGCCTCATCCCACTATGTCGCCATACTAGGCTCTACAAATAAAACCGAAATATCACGTATTGCAAATTGGATTTCTGTCATGATTCGAGGCCTGGGTCAAGCTCCTCACCACTTTGAGACACTCTAGCAAATGCCTCAGGACTACACACACGGGGTAGCCCTTGGATCTTCAGGGCCGGTCCACACTTACGTTAGTGGATTGGCAATTCCTGAACACACGTTTCCGTTCCTATCGGACCTATCTATTGGCTTCATAGAGACCGATATATCCAAGGCGCCTCGCATCCCAACATCCAAAAAGGTATAATAGTCAACAATGTCAGGGCTAGTAAAACGCTGACACCACCCATAGCTAGAAAGAAACGTCGTGCACTCCCTGCAGTCTTTATCCCGTTTTTGACTTATACCGAGGTGTGAGGCTCGCGAATTAATGCCATACACAAAGCTAGGCTGTATTAAAGTCGTGCTTTGATCGTCAACCACAAGACTCTTCTTTTCAACAGAAGACGTGATCATTGCATCTCAGCATGCCTCACAGGCAATTCATGCCATGCGACTGATATCTATCGATATATAACCTCTGAGCACGTACGTCTCAGAGAAGGGCATTAAGCAAGAGAATAAATTCCCTGCCTCCAAACATATATATATATATATATATATTTAATAGGAATCAATCAACACAGAATAAAATCCAATGTCAGACACACAATCCATTTACAAATCCATTCTGGGTCTAAACGAAACCGGAGGCACCTTATACCTCGCATATCCATTGATCTCCAAATACGTCTGGACGATCACCAACTATTTCACTCCTCTTGGGTGTACAGCCTGTAACAACCCGGAAAATACGAGCCAATTAAAAAATTTTAAATTGGTTATTTTAACAAAATTGGAGCAATTGAAATAGAATATTTCAATAAAATAATGAGTTCGAAATGGTGCGGTAGTTTGAAAATTTGAATTCAAACTTTGACTGACTGTACCGAGTGCAAAATAACACGGATTTTAGTGAAACCAAAAATATTTAAATCTGTTTATGGTTATCTTTCCAATGAACCTGAAAAATCGAAGTTTCATAGCGGGAATCAAAAGTTATGGCCAAATGAATTTTCAGAAAGGTAGCTATAGAGAGTATATAGCCCTTGAAAATAGACATTTTGCAAACGACCTCAGAATTCGATGAAACCATTTTTGTTGGATTAGGGATGTCAAATTATTGCTAGGTTTCAAATTCCATAATTTTTGAAGTTAATATGTGAGCGTGGCAAAGGAAAACGTGTTTGGTTGATTTCAGTAAAATTGGATCGACCAGAAGAGAGCCATTTTTCAAACGGTCTCAGAATTCGACGAAATCAATTTTGTTGAGACAATATCATCCCAACATAGCTAGATTAATTTTTCGAGAATTTTTAGAATTAGTATGTGGCCCCGGCAAATTAAAATGTACGTTCAAAATAGAGTATGAATGTTTTATACTTTAATTTGAAAAATAACTGATTAAAACAGTCGAATTGGCTTACGAAACAAATCCCATTGTGTTCGGAAGGGGGCTATTTCGCTAGGGGCGACAGTTGTTGGGTTTGGATTGGAGTTCGTTTGAAAAAAAAACCTAATTTTTGAAAATATATATATTAGCCAAGCATAAAAATCCCTTCATAATTTAATTTTATAAAAAAATCCACAATCCCCCCCCCCCCCCCCCCCCCCGTTATTCACGCTCGATGGCGGAATCTGCTCCACCGTTCCCTGCCATTTTCCGATCGATTCCGTCCACTGTTAGCCCCAGCGCGTTCAACTTTATAAAGGTCTCGCCTTCCTCTTCAAATCAGTACCTGGTACATCACCTATCGTCGCCTCATTGTGTAACAACCCGAAAATCTGGGCCAGTTTAAAATTTTTATTTTGGCAATTTTAGCGAATTTTGTATATTTAAAATGAATTGTTTTAAATAATATCGACGAGAAATTTATTTTGAATAGAATTCGAACGTATATATTATACGCGTCGTCGTTAGAATATAAATATTTATATATAATTATAAATAGAATTGAAAATGGCGCGGTAGTTTGATAATTCGATTTCAAACTTCAATTGAATGTACCGGGTGCAAAACAATCCGGATTTTAGTGAAACCAAAAATAATGGAATCTAATAGTGAATATCTTTCCAACGAATCCGAAAAATCCAAAGTTCGTAGCGGGAATCAAAAGATATGTCCAGTCGAAAATTCTGAATAGTCGCTATGGAATTCAGGCCCTTAAAAATGGACATTTTGCAAATGACCTCGGATTTCGACGAAACCAGTTTTGTTAGGTCCGTGATGTCGAATTATTGCTAGATTCCAAATTTCATAATTTTTCGAATCAATATGTGAGCGTGGCAAAGGAAAACGTGGTTTGACCATTTCAGTTGATTTTAATCGACTGGAAAGTGGCCATTTTTCTAACGGTCTCAGAATTCGACGAAACTAGTTTTGTTAGGACCGTATCGTCAATACGAAGCTAGAAAATATTTTTCGAGAATTTTTAGAGTTAGTATGTGACCCCGGCTGTTTGAAAGGTACGTTTAAAATTCAATATAGTGATTTAAATGTAAATGCAACGGAAACTGATCGAAACGGTCGATTCAGCTTGCGGTACATATCCCATTGTGTTCGGAATGGGGGTGAAACGCTATGGGCGACAGGCGGTGGACCTCGTATAGAGGTCGTATGTAAAAGTCAACCTTTTTAGAAATTAAAATAATTAAATAAAATAATAAAATTTAAAATTCTTTTCTTCTTAACTACCCAGCCCCCCCCCCCCCCCCCCGATTTCATTCGGCAGAAAAAAAAAGCGCCCGAGCTCCAGACCTAGCCGCCAGTGACGACGCCGCCACCGCCGACCGCGACCTCCCCCAGTCCGGCGCCTCCTCCTGCTACGCCCCCTTCACCATCTCCCCTTCCTTTCGATCGAACGCGCGAACCCTTTCCCCCTCCGCCTCCCTGAGCCCTAGCCACCCATCCTCCCACCGCCGCCTCGTCCAGATCGCCAGAACCCGGCGTCGACAGTCCCCCCCTGTAAGTCAATTTTTTTTTATTTATTTGTTTTATTTTTATTTTATATAAACAGGAAAATTAAAAACTGATTTTTATAGAAATTAAAAACTGATTTTTATAGAAATTAAAAACTGATTTTTATAGAAATTAAAAACTGATTTTTATAGAGAATAAAAACTGATTTTAATTATAAGGTTAAAAAAAGATTTTTAGAATGTTAAAAACAGAATTTTATTTGATGTTAAAGACAGATTTTTAAAATGATTAAAAACATGTTTTTAAATATGAAAAGGCGATGTTTTTAAATATGAAAAGGCGATGTTTTTAAATATGAAAAGGCGATGTTTTTAAATATGAAAGGGCGATGTTTTTAAATATGAAAAGGCAAATTTTAGATGTAAAAATGCGAAATCTATATTTTTGAAATGGATTTTTATATATTGAATAGTGAACTAAAAATTCGATTTTTATATATTGAATAGCGAACTAAAAATTCGATTTTTATATACTGAATAACGAAGTAAAAATTCGATTTTTATATACTGAATAACGAAGTAAAAAATCGATTTTTATATACTGAATAACGAAGTAAAAATTCGATTTTTATATATTGAATAGCAAAGTAAAAATATGATTTTTTATATATATCGAACATGGATGTAAAAATATGATTTTTATATATGTAGTGGCTATGGGCGAAGAAACTAATTAGAGAGGAGAACAGTGAAGATTTCCTGCATTAGAAGTGCCGTGGAGTTAGGATAGCTATGGGTGAGAACTTCTCACTCAAATTCTATTTTTCTAGTTATATATATATGTATACTAGGATGCAGACGGTGCTTATTAGAAGCACCCGACACCCGTCCACAGACCATGGACTTGTTTGATTGGTTGTGTAGTTGGTTAGATTGTTTGAGTTGATTTGAATTGTTTGGTGAAATGAAATTGATATGATTGATGTGTGAATGGCGTGGGCCTTCACTAGACCGGGGATAAGGCTAGGCCTTGTCCCGTTTCTAGTATCGTGCCGTTATGCCGCCGAAATTTTCTAAAATGTGTTAGAAAAATAAAAATATCATTTTATAGAATAAATGAATTGAATAGAAATTCATAGGTTGAAATAAAATGTTTTATCGTTAAAAATATAATTTTTAACGTGAATGTGAATAAATGAATAGTTATAAACAAATCGGCCGATTTGTTTGTATATACCCTGATTTGACTGATATTGATTGGGTCGATAAATTTCACACATCGCCCAACTGCACAAATAAAATCTGTGTTTGATTGTTTGAAACCCCACACGGGTGTTGGGATGAAATTAGAAGTCCACTCATCCTGATTGATTAAATATGTCGATCGATTGATTGACAGGCTGTTATAAGCGTTAGATATCTATATTTGATGCTTATACAGTGTAGTGCACTTTGGTTGATGGTTGATTATTTTTCAATGCTATTAAACATGTGTTGTATGAAAATCCATATAATAACTTTATATGGTAATTGATTGGGCCTCATTCCAATTTTAAAATAGAAATATTCGAAATAGAAATATTTGAAATAGAAATATTCGAAATGGAATATTTGAAAATATCAATATATGAAGCCGTGTTGATTAGGTTGACGCCATTTTGACGTGAACGATATTTATATCGATTTTATTCATTTTAAAATGAATATTGAAAGTGATTTCGAAATGAATTGAATTGAAAACGATTTCGAAATGAATTGAATTGAAAACGATTTCGAAATGAAATGAATTGAAAACGATTTGGAAATGAAATGAATTGAAAACGATTTCGAAATGAATTGAATTGAAAACGATTTCGAAATGAATTGAATTGAAAACGATTTCGAAATGAAATGAATTGAAAACGATTTCGAAATGAATTGAATTGAAAGTGATTTCGAAATGAATTGAATTGAAAACGATTTCGAAATGAATTGAAAACGATTTCGAAATGAATTGAATTGAAAACGATTTCGAAATGAAATGAATTGAAAACGATTTCGAAATGAAATGAATTGAAAACGATTTCGAAATGAATTGAATTGAAAGTGATTTCGAAATGAATTGAATTGAAAACGATTTCGAAATGAATTGAATTGAAAGTGATTTCAAAATGAATTGAATTGAAAACGATTTCGAAATGAATTGAATTGAAAACGATTTCGAAATGAAATGAATTGAAAACGATTTCGAAATGAAATGAATTGAAAACGATTTCGAAATGAATTGTATTGAAAACGATTTCGAAATGAATTGAATTGAAAACGATTTCGAAATGAAATGAAATGAATTGAAAACGATTTCGAAATGAATTGAATTGAAAGTGATTTCGAAATGAATTGAATTGAAAACGATTTCGAAATGAATTGAATTGAAAACGATTTCGAAATGAATTGAATTGAAAACGATTTCGAAATGATATGAATTGAAAACGATTTCGAAATGAAATGAATTAAAAACGATTTCGAAATGAATTAAATTGAAAACGATTTCGAAATGAATTGAATTGAAAACGATTTTGGAATGAATTGAAAACGGTTTCGAAATGAATTGAATTGAAAACGATTTTGAAATGAATTGAATTGAAAACAATTTCGAAATGAAATGAATTGAAAACTATTTCGAAATGAATTGAATTGAAAACGATTTCGAAATGAATTGAATTGAAAACGATTTCGAAATGAAATGAATTGAAAACGATTTCGAAATGAATTGAATTGAAAACGATTTTGAAATGAATTGAAAACGATTTCGAAATGAATTGAATTGAAAACGATTTCGAAATGAATTGAATTGAAAACGATTTTGAAATGAATTGAAAACGATTTCGAGATGAATTGAAATGAAAACGATTTTGAAATGAATTGAAAACGATTTCGAAATGAATTGAATTGAAAACGAATTCGAGATGAATTGAAAACGAATTCAAATTGAATTGAAAGCAAATTGAAATGAATTCAATTTGAATTGAATAGGAACGAATTTATAGAGAAGAATTCAATTTTGATTTGAATTGAAAAGGAAGTTGAAATTGCTGTTGAAACGAATTTTAAAACTATTTATATAATTCGTTTTAAATAGAAATCGACGAAATATATATTATATATATAATATAATGGCCTGAATAGAACGCGCCGCGCCGCGGCAGTTCGCGAATTTCGACCATTTATTTCAAACGGACATTACGGGAGATCCGACCGTCGGATTCTCCTAAAACCGGAACCGTTGGGTTCGTATCGAAAAGAGCTTTCTAATGAATATTAGAAATTTGAAATCTAACGGTTGGATTTGGAGATACGTCCAAATCAAATTCGAAAAAGGTCGCTGTAAGTGCAGTTCGATGGCCATTGATGGAAATCGACTGTACGGGCCTTGATAAAATTATTAAAAATAGTAATAATTTGTGTAAAATCATAAGAAATGATTTAGAAAGAATTGGGATGAAAAACTCCATATTTGAAAAGATAAAAATAGATTTTTATCGAAATGAACTAGTTTTGAACTAGAATTTTAATTCTATTTATTTTTAAATAAATAAATTGAATCTGAAATGGTTTTGAAGTTAACTAAAATTTCCAATGGTTACATTGGAATGGATTTGAATCGAAATTGCCTTCTGAATATTTCGATGTTGAATTTCGTGATTATAAAAATGTTGTTAGGGAAATTTGAAAGATATATATATATATCGTTATTTCCAATGCGATATTTGTTAGTCGTAGAATTTGATATTGAATATAAGCCGGGATATTTTCTATCCAGAGCCTTGTATTGAATATCAAATGTGATTTGGGTTTGTCGTGAATGGTGTCTTCACTAACACTGTTCTTGAACCCAGTTGAGGAAATCTTTTTATTTAGATTTAATGAAGTGTACCAATTAAATAATATTTAATTGGAATTGAATTGATATTGATTTTTGGGTTTATCGTGGACAGTGTTTTAAATAACACTTGTTCTTTAACCCGATAATTAATGAATGTGATTTTGGGTTTATCGTGAACCGTGTTTTTAAATGACACTGATTCTTTAACCCAGTTAACGATTAAAACTAAGTGGAGTTTTAATGAATCTTTAATTAGATTGAAATGGTCGAGAATGGAGTATCACCAGTTTTGCTCCAGGCGATAGTCAAATCTTTAATTAGATTTGAACGTGAAATGGTAATTGAATTTACCGATAACACCGTGGTGTTAGATATGAAGTATTACCAGTTTTACTTCATGGGATGAATAGGTTGGGATTGGGAAATTAAAACAAATGATTACTTCGGTAAGGTTCGCTAATCCCGACTAGTTTGAATTGATATTCAAAAGTAGATTAAAGAATAAATTCAAGAATTTATCTTTGATAAAATTAATGGGAACCTTTCCCTATGAATGTGAAATTTAGAAACTAACTGTCGGTTAGCTAAGCAGAATGGTTTTCTGGATATTGATCTGATGTTGGTTTCGGCCTTCGGGGTTAATATTTGGGGAATTATCCTCTTGATTAATTTACGGTTAGTGACTGATGAATTGGAATGAGGCGTATGTTGTGTTTGTGTAACACTTATTTAAAATATACGCGAGTTATTCGGGAAGACCAGGTTTATCCCATTCTGAATAACTGATACGACGATAAGTCGAAGATGAAGACGATGGTCGAAGACCGCAGGTCTTCACGTCGTTTGGGTGATAACTGATGATCTTGATTGGGCTGTACACCCAAGAAGATGGAAACAGTTAGTGATCGTCCAGACGTACTTGGAGATCGATGGATATGCGGGGTACTAGGTGCCTCCGGTTTCGTTCAGCCCCAGAACGGACTTGTAAATGGACTGTGTGTCTGACATTGGATTTTAGTCCGTGTGATTGATCTCTATTAAATATATATCTGTTTGGCGGCGGAGAATTTATTCTCTTGCTTAACGCCCTTCTCTGAGACGTACGAGCTCAGGGGTTATATATTGATGGATATCAAACGCATGGAGTGAATTGCCTGTGTGGCATGCCTAAGTGGCAATTGATCGAGGCTTCTGTTGAAAAGCAAAGTCTTGTGGTGATGATCAAAGCACGGCCTTTGTGGCGTAGCTTTGTGTAACGTTTGCTTCGCGAGTTTCACACCCGGTATGAACCAAAAACGGGAGAGGACGTCAGGGAGGGCATGCGTTTCTTTCTAGCTAGAAGTGGCGTCAGTGGTTTTACATGCCCTGACGAGTTTGACTTATGTGGTTGTTGCTGTTGCGAGGCGCCTCGGTTATATCAGTTTCGGCCGATGCATTCTGCTCGGCTGACGGACCAGACTTACACCCCATAGGGTGGGGAAACGTACTGTTCAGGCATAATAATCCAAATCGGTGGACCGGCCCTGAGGATCCAAGGCTTGCCTGCGCGCTTGCCTGAGGGGCGGGCTAGAGCGTCTCGAATCGGTTGAGGACTATCTTTTGCCTCGGTTCATAGATGGAAATCCAATTTCCAAATACGTGACATTTGCGGTTTTATTTGTAAACCTATATATGGCGACATGATATATGGTACCCATGCCGCCTATGATTGATACTTATGATTTGAAGTTGTTTTATACACTATGCACTTATTACAGTATCAAATGATTTGTTTTAAACGTATCAAGCATTCTTTGGCTGTTATAAGGGAAAACCCTATCCCCCGGCTTGCGTTGCATTGTGTGATAGGACCTGGGTCTTATAACAGCTTCATTTTTCTTTATTTAGCATTGCGCTGTTTGTTTTATGCACTGGTATTCTTGGGAGGAAACCCGTTCCGTGTTACGGCGTGGTCCCTTGATTTACCGAACTTTAAAATAAAGAATTATAACTGTTTTAGTTCTCACACCAGTCACATGACTGACCTGGAGTTTATTGTTTTAACCTAAACCCTGGGTGCCCTTATTTTGACACGGGCAGCTAGTAGTTTTGGTTTTGCAGATTTATATTCACAGGATCCTGGTTTACAGCTGGAACGATATCCGGAAAGCTTTGTATCCGTATATCTCCTTCTAGTTGTGTATTGTATTATTTTCCGCTGCTATGTATTTAAATGTAATTTAAATCTCTGATATTTCTGTGTAATATTCATTTATACTCTGTATATTCTTTTAATCTGATGCATTGTTGTAATATACAATGAAACGTTCTTCTGTATGTGTTCTGTTGTGGTTTGTTCTCGAACTATCCGACGCTTTCCTTTACGGGGAAGTTACGGGTTTTCACAATTGGTATCAGAGCTTTGGTTTGCAAAGCTCGAGAATAAGACACATTAGAACCATACGAAAGAATTCATCAGATATTGGATTAGCAATATCCAATGGAATGACTCGTTAGAGATAGGATCAGTAGTATCCTAGAACGAGTGTGAAGAGTATATTTTTCAAATGAAAACAAAATTTGTTTTGAAAATTTAAATCAACTATTCGTATTTGATTATTTATTTTAATGAATTTGGACAATCCAGTATATATAGATTTTGCGTATACGTCTGATCCGCGTGTATTCGAAGTTTTGATATACTGGGTAGATATAGAATCACCTTCTAAGTCGCCCGGAGAGAACTCTGATGATTGATGCATCATCATCAGAATTTATGTTCGAGTGACGAAAGGGAGACTTCTATATACTTCCTATTGATTGGTGTGAGAACCAAAATTAGATAGGGCCTATTGTTGTGATTTGGCATCAAAAATCTGATTTTTGACTATGCATCAAAATTATGAATTTGAAACTCTAATTCACTAATTGATTGATGTTTGTGTTGTTTGTTCATTTGTTTGCTAATTTTGAACCATTATGCCTAATAGCATCAAATATTGAGTTATATTGAAAATTGGTCGCATTTGCTTGCATATGCATATACTTTCATTGAACAGGTCATAGCAAGGAGGCTAGAGCCGAAGAATAAAATTTGTTTGCCCGACAAATAGGTACATGTTTACTACATAATTTACTGTTTCGTTTGGGTGATGATGATTTTATGAGCCTATTGGCTAGCCGCTTGGCTTTTTCTTTTTCTTTTTGAGATCTGAAGGACCGGGGAAGCTATTTGAAATTCCCCGATGCTCCCGGTGCAGGGGAGGTTATGGCGAAATTTTTCAAAAATTTAGGGTGTTAGCCAAATTTTTGAAATTTTAGAAAATTCTCAGAAACTGAAAAGTTGGAGAATGAAAGCCGGATCGAGCGTAGAGTTGATTAATCAAACCACTTTCGACTTTGTTCCTTTTCGGGGACGAAAAGTTTTAAGTGGGGGAGATTGCAACAACCCGAAAATCTGGGCCAGTTTAAAATTTTTATTTTGGCAATTTTAGCGAATTTTGTATATTTAAAATGAATTATTTTAAATAATATCGACGAGAAATTTATTTTGAATAGAATTCGAACGTATATATTATACGCGTCGTCGTTAGAATATAAATATTTATATATAATTATAAATAGAATTGAAAATGGCGCGGTAGTTCGATAATTCGATTTCAAACTTCAATTGAATGTACCGGGTGCAAAACAATCCGGATTTTAGTGAAACCAAAAATAATGGAATCTAATAGTGAATATCTTTCCAACGAATCCGAAAAATCCAAAGTTCGTAGCGGGAATCAAAAGATATGTCCAGTCGAAAATTCTGAATAGTCGTTGTGGAATTCAGGCCCTTAAAAATGGACATTTTGCAAATGACCTCGGATTTCGACGAAACCAGTTTTGTTAGGTCCGTGATGTCGAATTATTGCTAGATTCCAAATTTCATAATTTTTCGAATCAATATGTGAGCGTGGCAAAGAAAAACGTGTTTTGACCATTTCAGTTGATTTTAATCGACTGGAAAGTGGCCATTTTTCTAACGGTCTCAGAATTCGACGAAACTAGTTTTGTTAGGACCGTATCGTCAATACGAAGCTAGAAAATATTTTTCGAGAATTTTTAGAGTTAGTATGTGACCCCGGCTGTTTGAAAGGTACGTTTAAAATTCAATATAGTGATTTAAATGTAAATGCAACGGAAACTGATCGAAACGGTCGATTCAGCTTGCGGTACATATCCCATTGTGTTCGGAATGGGGGTGAAACGCTATGGGCGACAGGCGGTGGACCTCGTATAGAGGTCGTATGTAAAAGTCAACCTTTTTAGAAATTAAAATAATTAAATAAAATAATAAAATTTAAAATTCTTTTCTTCTTAACTACCCAGCCCCCCCCCCCCCCCCGATTTCATTCTGCAGAAAAAAAAGAAAAAAAAGAAAAAGCGCCCGAGCTCCAGACCTAGCCGCTAGAGACGACGCCGCCACCGCCGACCGCGACCTCCCCCAGTCCGGCGCCTCCTCCTGCTACGCCCCCTTCACCATCTCCCCTTCCCTTCGATCGAACGCGCGAACCCTTTCCCCCTCCGCCTCCCTGAGCCCTAGCCACCCATCCTCCCACCGCCGCCTCGTCCAGATCGCCAGACCCCGGCGTCGACAGTCCCCCCCCCCCTGTATGTCGTTTTTTTTTATTTATTTGTTTTATTTTTATTTTATATAAACAGGAAAATTAAAAACTGATTTTTATAGAAATTAAAAACTGATTTTTATAGAAATTAAAAACTGATTTTTATAGAAATTAAAAACTGATTTTTATAGAAATTAAAAACTGATTTTTATAGAGAATAAAAACTGATTTTAATTATAAGGTTAAAAACAGATTTTTAGAATGTTAAAAACAGAATTTTATTTGATGTTAAAGACAGATTTTTAAAATGATTAAAAACATGTTTTTAAATATGAAAAGGCGATGTTTTTAAATATGAAAAGGCGATGTTTTTAAATATGAAAAGGCGATGTTTTTAAATATGAAAGGGCGATGTTTTTAAATATGAAAAGGCAAATTTTAGATGTAAAAATGCGAAATCTATATTTTTGAAATGGATTTTTATATATTGAATAGCGAACTAAAAATTCAATTTTTATATATTGAATAGCGAACTAAAAATTCGATTTTTATATATTGAATAGCGAACTAAAAATTCGATTTTTATATACTGAATAACGAAGTAAAAATTCGATTTTTATATACTGAATAACGAAGTAAAAATTCGATTTTTATATACTGAATAACGAAGTAAAAATTCGATTTTTATATATTGAATAGCAAAGTAAAAATATGATTTTTTATATATATCGAACATGGATGTAAAAATATGATTTTTATATATGTAGTGGCTATGGGCGAAGAAACTAATTAGAGAGGAGAACAGTGAAGATTTCCTGCATTAGAAGTGCCGTGGAGTTAGGATAGGTATCGGTGAGAACTTCTCACTCAAATTCTATTTTTCTAGTTATATATATATATATATATATATATATATATATATATACTAGGATGCAGACGGTGCTTATTAGAAGCACCCGACACCCGTCCACAAACCATGGACTTGTTTGATTGGTTGTGTAGTTGGTTAGATTGTTTGAGTTGATTTGAATTGTTTGGTGAAATGAAATTGATATGATTGATGTGTGAATGGCGTGGGCCTTCACTAGACCGGGGATAAGGCTAGGCCTTGTCCCGTTTCTAGTATCGTGCCGTTATGCCGCCGAAATTTTCTAAAATGTGTTAGAAAAATAAAAATATCATTTTATAGAATAAATGAATTGAATAGAAATTCATAGGTTGATATAAAATGTTTTATCGTTAAAAATATAATTTTTAATGTGAATGTGAATAAATGAATAGTTATAAACAAATCGGCCGATTTGTTTGTATATACCCTGATTTGACTGATATTGATTGGGTCGATAAATTTCACACATCGCCCAACTGCACAAATAAAATCTGTGTTTGATTGTTTGAAACCCCACACGGGTGTTGGGATGAAATTTGAAGTTCACTCATCCTGATTGATTAAATATGTCGATCGATTGATTGACCGGCTGTTATAAGCGTTAGATATCTATATTTGATGCTTATACAGTGTAGTGCACTTTGGTTGATGGTTGATTATTTTTCAATGCTATTATACATGTGTTGTATGAAAATCCATATAATAACTTTATATGGTAATTGATTGGGCCTCATTCCAGTTTTAAAATAGAAATATTCGAAATAGAAATATTTGAAATAGAAATATTCGAAATGGAATATTTGAAAATATCAATATATGAAGCCGTGTTGATCAGGTTGACGCCATTTTGACGTGAACGATATTTATATCGATTTTATTCATTTTAAAATGAATATTGAAAGTGATTTCGAAATGAATTGAATTGAAAACGATTTCGAAATGAAATGAATTGAAAACGATTTCGAAATGAAATGAATTGAAAACGATTTCGAAATGAAATGAATTGAAAACGATTTCGAAATGAATTGAATTGAAAACGATTTCGAAATGAAATGAATTGAAAACGATTTCGAAATGAAATGAATTGAAAGCGATTTCGAAATGAATTGAATTGAAAGCGATTTCGAAATGAATTGAATTGAAAACGATTTCGAAATGAATTGAATTGAAAACGATTTCGAAATGAAATGAATTGAAAACGATTTCGAAATGAAATGAATTGAAAACGATTTCGAAATGAATTGAATTGAAAGTGATTTCGAAATTAATTGAATTGAAAACGATTTCGAAATGAATTGAATTGAAAGTGATTTCGAAATGAATTGAATTGAAAACAATTTCGAAATGAATTGAAAACGATTTCAAAATGAATTGAATTGAAAACGATTTCGAAATGAATATAAGCCGTAGAATTTGAAAGTTATTTCCAATGCGATATTTGTTAGTCGTAGAATTTGATATTGAATATAAGCCGGGATATTTTCTATCCAGAGCCTTGTATTGAATATCAAATATGATTTGGGTTTGTCGTGAATGGTGTCTTCACTAACACTGTTCTTGAACCCAGTTGAGGAAAGATTAAATCTTTTTATTTAGATTTAATGAAGTGTACCAATTAAATAATATTTAATTGGAATTGAATTGATATTGATTTTTGGGTTTATCGTGGACAGTGTTTTAAATAACACTTGTTCTTTAACCCGATAATTAATGAATGTGATTTTGGGTTTATCGTGAACCGTGTTTTTAAATGACACTGATTCTTTAACCCAGTTAACGATTAAAACTAAGTGGAGTTTTATTGAATCTTTAATTAGATTGAAATGGTCGAGAATGGAGTATCACCAGTTTTGCTCCAGGCGATAGTCAAATCTTTAATTAGATTTGAACGTGAAATGGTAATTGAATTTACCGATAACACCGTGGTGTTAGATGTGAAGTATTACCAGTTTTACTTCATGGGATGAATAGGTTGGGATTGGGAAATTAAAACAAATGATTACTTCGGTAAGGTTCGCTAATCCCGACTAGTTTGAATTGATATTCAAAAGTAGATTAAAGAATAAATTCAAGAACTTATCTTTGATAAAATTAATGGGAACCTTTCCCTATGAATGTGAAATTTAGAAACTAACTGTCGGCTAGCTAAGCAGAATGGTTTTCTGGATATTGATTTGATGTTGGTTTCGGCCTTCGGGGTTAATATTTGGGGAATTATCCTCTTGATTAATTTACGGTTAGTGACTGATGAATTGGAATGAGGCGTATGTTGTGTTTGTGTAACACTTATTTAAAATATACGCGAGTTATTCGGGAAGACCGGGTTTATCCCATTCTGAATAACTGATACGACGATAAGTCGAAGATGAAGACGATGGTCGAAGACCGCAGGTCTTCACGTCGTTTGGGTGATAACTGATGATCTTGATTGGGCTGTACACCCAAGAAGATGGAAACAGTTAGTGATCGTCCAGACGTACTTGGAGATCGATGGATATGCGGGGTACTAGGTGCCTCCGGTTTCGTTCAGCCCCAGAACGGACTTGTAAATGGACTGTGTGTCTGACATTGGATTTTAGTCCGTGTGATTGATCTCTATTAAATATATATCTGTTTGGCGGCGGAGAATTTATTCTCTTGCTTAACGCCCTTCTCTGAGACGTACGAGCTCAGGGGTTATATATTGATGGATATCAAACGCATGGAGTGAATTGCCTGTGTGGCATGCCTAAGTGGCAATTGATCGAGGCTTCTGTTGAAAAGCAAAGTCTTGTGGTGATGATCAAAGCACGGCCTTTGTGGAGTAGCTTTGTGTAACGTTTGCTTCGCGAGTTTCACACCCGGTATGAACCAAAAACGGGAGAGGACGTCAGGGAGGGCATGCGTTTCTTTCTAGCTAGAAGTGGCGTCAGTGGTTTTACATGCCCTGACGAGTTTGACTTATGTGGTTGTTGCTGTTGCGAGGCGCCTCGGTTATATCGGTTTCGGCCGATGCATTCTGGTCGGCTGACGGACCAGACTTACACCCCATAGAGTGGGGAAACGTAGTGTTCAGGCATAATAATCCACATCGGTGGACTGGCCCTGAGGATCCAAGGCTTGCCTGCGCGCTTGCCTGAGGGGCGGGCTAGAGCGTCTCGAATCGGTTGAGGACTATCTTTTGCCTCGGTTCATAGATGGAAATCCAATTTCCAAATACGTGACATTTGCGGTTTTATTTGTAAACCTATATATGGCGACATGATATATGGTACCCATGCCGCCTATGATTGATACTTATGATTTGAAGTTGTTTTATACACTATGCACTTATTACAGTATCAAATGATTTGTTTTAAATGTATCAAGCATTCTTTGGCTGTTATAAGGGAAAACCCTATCCCCCGGCTTGCGTTGCATTGTGTGATAGGACCTGGGTCTTATAACAGCTTCATTTTTCTTTATTTAGCATTGCGCTGTTTGTTTTATGCACTGGTATTCTTGGGAGGAAACCCGTTCCATGTTACGGCGTGGTCCCTTGATTTACCGAACTTTAAAATAAAGAATTATAACTGTTTTAGTTCTCACACCAGTCACATGACTGACCTGGAGTTTATTGTTTTAACCTAAACCCTGGGTGCCCTTATTTTGACACGGGCAGCTAGTAGTTTTGGTTTTGCAGATTTATATTCACAGGATCCTGGTTTACAGCTGGAAAGATATCCGGAAAGCTTTGTATCCGTATATCTCCTTCTAGTTGTGTATTGTATTATTTTCCGCTGCTATGTATTTAAATGTAATTTAAATCTCTGATATTTCTGTGTAATATTCATTTATACTCTGTATATTCTTGTAATCTGATGCATTGTTGTAATATACAATGAAACGTTCTTCTGTATGTGTTCTGTTGTGGTTTGTTCTCGAACTATCTGACGCTTTCCTTTACGGGGAAGTTACGGGTTTTCACACATTGTCAAGAACGAGCTCCTCCAAGTTCCGACCTTTCCGTTTCCGCCACAATCGCAAGAGGCAATCGAACTGGCCGTGACCACCAGGCGCAGAAACCCCTCTCCTTCCTCTTCGACGTGGTATAAGCCGATCCTCCTATCGTGCTATGGATTCTCTATAAATTCAAAACCTAGTTTTAAAGGTTCAAAGAAGGTATATGGCTTTGTTTTACAGAACTGATTATAACACTCTTAAGTGTTGCAAATCATGATTTTAATATAAAAATCATATCTTTTTGCTATATTGACGAAATTCGATGAAGCATGAGACACCGGACTCATAAGGACGCTCTCTACATTTTGGAAGAGTCCGGGGATTTTTCTGAGCTCACTACTATTTTTAGCAAAGCAACAAACCAATGTGAGATTCCTAAATAGAAATGTGAATGGAAATGTGTTGTATAAGTTATATAAGCGAAGTATAAATTATATACGCGTTGTCTACCTCATGTACATGTGTTGTATAAGTTATATGAGCAATGTATAAATTATACATGCATTGTATAAATCATATGTGTATTGGAATGGAAATAAAATATAATTATATATATATACTCCCCTCGTCCACAAACCATGGACGATACTTATTGATTGTGAATTGGCGTGAAAAAATTGGTGAATAATGCAAATGGTTGATAGGATTGTTTGTGGTTGATATTGTTTGGATTGTGGTTGAAAAATACCATTGTGGTTGAAAAATACCCGTTTGTGGTTGAAACAAAATTAGAATAGGTTGTGGAAAAGAAAAACATAATCATCTGCATACGAACTAGATGTATGAAATCCCCATTGTCAAAACCCGCGAGGTTTTAATGTAGATCGAGGAGCCGTACTCGGGACGGTGCCGGTTTTAAATACTCTGCCGTTATGCTGTCGAAATTTTCAATAATATTCATGTGTTGAAATTATTTTCATGTGTTGAAACTATTTTCATGTGTTGAAACTATATTCATGTGTTGAATAATAATTTATGTGTTGATTAGAAATTCATAAGTTGGATAAATTCTTTGAAAGATAAAAATAACATTTTATAACATATATAGAATATATAAAATATTCGTGTTTTAAATAAATTGTTTTAACAATAAAAATCACATTTTTATTATATATATAAACTATAGAAAACATTCATGTGTTGAATAAAGGACTAAAACGATAAAAATCATATTTTTATCGTATGTGTGAAGTCGAAAACATTCACTTGTTGAATATATGAATTGAATAATAAAATTTACATTTTTATTGTGAATATGAAGTGCTAATAACGTTCATGTGTTGAATAAATATTTTTGATGATAAAAATATCATTTTTATCATGTATACGACTTGCTAAAAATACGCAATTGTTGAAATAAATATTTGTTTGCTAAAAATATCATTTTTATACGAAATATGAAGTGTTAAAAATAACCACTTGTTCAAATAAATATGTGTGGGTTGAAAATATTATTTTTAACATGTGTAGGAAGTGTTAAAAATAACTATGTATAGAAATAAACCTTTGTTCGCTAGAAATATTATTTTTAGAAAAGTTTTACACATATATATGTGTATATATATATATATATATATATATATATATATATATATATATATATATATACATACACATGTGTTGAACATGAAAATGGATTAGCTGTTGAGTAAAGAATTTATTTGCGTGCCCGACAAATAGGTAAACCTTAATGAGTTGGATGCGCAATTTTATTATTATATCAACTCCTATGAATGCCATTGGATGCGGAGTGCTGCTTGTTCTGTGTGTAATAATAAACGTCGCTATAGGATAGTAACAATTAATTTTGAATTACAATACATGGCATACTTCATGAAGATAGGCATACTTCATCATATACCACATAAGCATTTAGAGCTTGTGTGACGAGGTTGAAGATTCACCATACGAGCGAGAGGCTTGTATGGCGATGACTATATATTACAGGTTGAACTGATGACTGATCTGGACTATATAAAATGTAACGGTAAATTGCAAGATTAATAAAAACCCCACATGGGTTTGGAGATGACAATAAACACGTCTCTCTGGACATTAAGGCACAAAAACCATTTATAGGGTGATGAGAATTTATTCTCCGGAGTTATGATCTATACACACTCCATTGTGGACACCGGAATATATCACTATAAATATGTGCATGCTTATTAGGATTTATTGGGTACCTAATATGTCCCAAAAAATTTCCAAACCCCTTACCGTACAAAGGAGGTTATGGCGAAATTTTTCGAAATTTAAAGGCGTTAGTGAAATATTTGAAGTGAGAATGATATGGAAATCGTCGAATAAATTATATATATATAAATTAAATAAAACGAATCGAGCCCTACAGTTCGCGTTTTTAAATCGTAACTTCAAACGATTATACCAAAAGATCAAACCATCGGATTTTGACGAAATTGGAACAGTTAGGTTCGTTTTGAGAGATCTTTCCAACGATATAAACTTTGTTGGGATCCAACGGTTAGATTTTCAGATATGTGTAAAACAAATTTGAAGAAAAACAGCGCCAGTGCCTCGGCACGACCTGAAACGTCGTTTAGTTATATAGTGCCATTTTTAAAATAAATAAAAATGGCGATATATCGTTATAAACTAATATAGAGATATGGAATGGAAATAAACGGATTATACTTGGTTTGCTTGATATTTGATGATTGAATGTGTTTAACATGAAAATTATACCAAAGAACTGAAATGTGAATGTCAAATAATTTAACCATGGAAAGAATTGATTTGAAATCTAAAATACGTGAATTATTTGAAAAGGCCGAGTTAATTCTCATTTCAAATAATTGATCGACGATTAGAAGTCGAAGAGATGAAGACGGTTCAAGACCGACGATCTTCACATCGGATGGATGGGCGCTACTAATGCTCATGATTGGAGTAGCTACATTGAAGGGGCTGAAGTGGTAGCCGTCCGGACGTATTTGTTGACTGTACGGATATGCGAGGAATATGGTGCCTTCAGTTTCGTTCAGACGCAGAACGAACTTGTAAATGGACTGTGTGTCTGACATTGGATTTTGTTCTGTGCTGATTGATCTCTATTAAATATATATCTGTTTGGCGGCAGAGAATTATTATATTGCTTAACGCCCTTCTCTGAGACATACGAGCTCAGAGGTTATATATCGATAGAAATCACTCGCATGGAGTGAATTGCCTGTGTGGCATGCCTAAGTGGCAGATGATCAAGGCTTCTATTGAAAAGCAAAGTCTTGTGGTTGATGATCAAAGCAAGGACTACGTGGCATAGATTTGTGTATAAAGTTAATTCGCGAGCCTCACACCATGGTATGAGTCAAAAACGGGATAAGGACCGCTGGGAGAACACGACGTTTCTTTCTAGCTACGGTGGTGTCAGTGACTTACAAGCCCTGAATTGATAATATTTTCACCTATGTGGTTGTCGGAATGCGAGGCGCCTCGATTATAGGTCTGAAAGACCGGGAAACGCGTGTTCAGGAATTGCCAATCCTCAAACGTAAGAGAGGACCGGCCCAGCCGATTCCAAGGGTTACCTATAGTGTGTAGTCCTGAGGCATTTGCAAGAGTGTCTCCAAGCGGAGAGGATCTTGGCCCTTGCCTTGACTCATGATGGAATCCAATTTCCAATACGAAATTATGGATTTGATTGTATAACAAGTATGGCGACAAAGTGGTATGGGGCACTTATGCCGTCTATGATTGATATTTATGATTGAATTTGCTTTTGAAACATATATGCACTAGTAATAATATCAAATATTTTTGTTTTATACGTATCATGCATTTCTTGGCCATTATAAGGTAAAACTCTATCCTCCGGCTTGCGTTGCATTGTGCGATGGGACCTGAGCCTTATAATGGCTTCATTTTTATAAAAAGAATTGCTGTGATTTAATAATTTACTTTATTTCCTGCACTGGCAATCACTAGAGTAAACCCGTTCCGCGAAAGTGGCGTAGTCTTATGATTTGCCTTATTATTGTTGTTTAATTAGTTAAGTAGTTTTCTCATACCAGTCCCATGACTGACTCATAGTTTGTTTCACCTTGCAAAATCGGGTACCCTTATTTTCACACGGGCAGCCTAGTGACAGGTAGCAGGACATATTTGGGCTTTTGCACTACAGCAGGGAGAGCATCTTTTGGCTTATATGGTGAGGCTTGACTTCTCAGTGATTTAGCTATTGATATTCCGCTAATATTATCTATGTATATGATTCCGCTTATGGTGATGTGGACTGATATTTCTTTTATGTACTCTCTTATGTATATGTACCGCTTATGGCGATCTAGACTGATCACTTACTTTCATGCACTATGTTGTATCCTACACTGTGCTCTCTAATATTGTAACATATTATGATTCCACTGTTATATTTATGTAAATTATTCTATTTGTTGTTTATGCTATTATCTATACTCTGCTATTGATGATTAATGTTTTATATTCCAATGATTATCCTTAACACCATCGTACGGGGTTTTGGGATTATCACAGGTGGTATCAGAGCTTTGGTTAATCTTAGTTCTGGAATTTAACACATTAAACACCTCGTCAGAATAGAATCAATAGTGTTCTAAGGCGAGTAGCTCATTATAGATTGGATTAGTAATGTCTAGAATGACCTAAGCAGAATAGCAAAAATAATTTGATCAGTACATCATTGTCTTTCCTTAAGTTCTTCTACTTTACGATATATTAAAATTATCGTTTTTGTGGGCTTGACTCTTTTCTTGCTTATACAGAACTTGATGGATGGCTACCCGAGCAGCTGCAGCTAGAAGAGGCCGAGGAGGCGAACGAGGCTGCGGTGGAGGACGGGGGAATATCCCTATTGCAGAAGGCTCTTTGATACAACCACCAGCCCCTCAGCCATTCGAACAAGACCGAGTGGCGAAGAGATACAAGAATCTCGGGGGCAAAAACTTTTCAGGCACTAGCACAGTGATAGAAGCCTTAGCTTGATTGAAAACTTGTGAAAAGATCTTTGGTGGCTTAAGACTCAGAGATCACGGTAAGGCATTTATGGTTGCCTGGCTTTTACAAGATGAGGCAGAATTATGGTGGGATGCCATCACCGCTAAGCACCAAAATGTAGTGAGGACTTTGGATGAATTCAAGGCATTGTTTAAGGGGAAGTTCATCCCCGAACAAGCAATGTAGCGTATGCACGATGAATTTGCCAATCTCCAACAGGGAGACCTCTCCATCTAGGACTGCCTTAACAAGTTCACGCAGCTATCTCGTTACACACCAGAGCTTATCACGACTGTAAAGGCAAAGAACAAAAGGTTCATACATGGGCTTAAGCGTAAGTATCAGGATAGAGCCATGAGCCACATTAAACTTCCATTTGCAGACTCGGTGGAAATGGCCTGCAACTATGAAGATTTGGACCAGAGGAACCTTGATATAGATAGCGCCAAGAGTCAAGCGGAAAACAAACGCAAGACTTCTGGGAACCAACCTGAGTCCATCAACGCAGCAGCCGCAAATAAGCAAGCTAGTAAGCCACCCAAGGGAAGCTGTTTTAATTGCGGTAAGATGGGGCATTATTGTAATAACCCGGAAAATGTGAACCAGTTTAATTTTTTTTTAAATTTGGTTATTAACAAGAAATTTGAATGATTGAAATAGTATATTTCCATAAAATATAGAATTTGGTATAATATGGCAGTTTGAAATTTTGATTACAAACTTTGTCTGACTATACCGGGTGGAAAATATAACAGATTTTAATGAAACTGAAAATATTTAAATCTGTTCATCAATACCTTTCTAACAAATCTGAAAAATCGAAATTTCATAACGGAAATCAAAAGTTATGGCCAAATGAATTTTCAGAAAGGTCGCTATATAGTATATATAGCCCTTGAAAATTGAGATTTTGCATACAACCTCGGAATTCGACAAAACCACTTTTGTTGGGTCCGGGATGTCAAATTATTGCTAAGTTTCAAATTTCGTAATTTTTGAAGCTAGTATGTGAGCGGGGCAAAAGATAACGTGTTTGGTCAAATTCTGTTAAAATGGGACGACCTAAAAATGGCCGTTTTTCAAACGAGCTCAGAATTCGACGAAACTGGTTTTGTTAGGACTGTACCGTCAAAACAAAGCTAGATTAATTTTTCTGGAATTTTTAGATTCAGTTTGTGGCCCTAGAAAATTGAAATGTACGTTTAAATTAAATATCAAATGTTTTATATTTTAATTTGAAAAATAACTGACTGTAACAGTCGAAATGGCCAACGAAACATATCCCATTGTGTCCGGAATGGGGGTATTTAGCTAGGGGCGACAGTCGTTGGGTTTAAAAAGGAGTCCGTTAGCAAAAACACTATTTAAAAATTTTCTATAAATACTGGCCAATAGGAAATGTTCTTAAAAAAAAAAACCTAAAAAAACCCTAGCCGCCAGACGAAACGAGCGATCCCCGTAGCTCGACGCTTTCCCTCCTTTTTCCGATCGCCTCAGGCCGTTTCGCCGCCGACCACCGTTGAAGCTTTTGCTCGCCGTACTCCCCTCTCCACATCCGACCCAGCTTCGCCACCAACAGAGCCGCCGTCGTCGAGTTCTGGTGCTTCAAAGTCGTCGCCTTCCTGGAGCCGCCGCCGCCTCGATTCGCCGTCGCACCACCTCAGGCTACCAGCGCCGGAAAGCTCTTTCCTCCATCGACGACGTCCAACAGTCTGATCGTCATATAGAGCTACGAATCAAGAGAAAAATCCAAACCTAGAATTGAACAGGTTTGAAAACTAACGGTTTATATAATTTTAAACTGTTTTAACACTATAAAGCGTTGCAAAACTTTGAAAAATAATATCTTTTTCGTTCTTTAACGAAATTCGATGAAACAGGAGACACCGTGACCGCAAGGAAGCTCTCTACATTCTAGAAGAAGCCGCGGATTTTTCTGACCTACCTACGATTTTAGCACCGCCATAACCAATGTGAGGAATCTAAACTATCTGTGTGAATGAAATCGCGTTGTATAAATTATATAAGCGAAGTGTAAATTATATACGCATTGTATACCTCATGTACATGTGTAGTATAAGTTATATTAGCGATGTATAAATTATACAAGCGTTGTTTGAAACATATATGCTTTGAATTGTGATGAAATGCAAGTCAATTATTATATTATATTATATATATATATATATATATATATACACACACTCCCCTCGTCCACAGACCATGGACGATATTTATTGCTTGTGATTGACGTGATATCATATGGTTTGACGAATGGTTGGAAATAATTGTTTGTGGTTGATATTGTGGTTGAAAAATACCTTTGTGGTTGAAAAATACCCTCTTGTGGTTGAAACTAAATAGAATAGGATTGTGGAATTGAAAATAAAAACATGCCGCCTGCGTGCGAACTAGATGCATGATCCCCATTGTCAAAAACCGCGAGGTTTTAAGGTAGAGCGAGGAGCCGTACTAGGGACGGTCCCGGTTTTAACTACCCTGCCGTTATGCTGCCGAAATTTTCTGAAATAATTATGTGTTAGAATAATTTTCATTCATTGGAATTATATACAAACGATATCGAATATTCATGTGTTGAGTTGCAATTCATTCGTTGAGTTGAAATTCATGTGTTGAATATTATTTGAATTTAAACAAATGGCTTTAGCGATAAAAATCACATTTTTATATATATACAAACGATATCGAATATTCATGTGTTGATTTGCAATTCATTCGTTGAGTTGAAATTCATGTGTTGAATATTATTTGAATTTAAACAAATGGCTTTAGCAATAAAAATCACATTTTTATATATATACAAACGATATCGAATATTCATGTGTTGAGTTGCAATTCATTCGTTGAGTTGAAATTCATGTGTTGAATATTATTTGAATTTAAACAAATGGCTTTAGCGATAAAAATCACATTTTTATATATATATACAAACGATATAGAATATTCATGTGTTGAATTGCAATTTGTTCGTCGAGTTGAAATTCATGTGTTGAATGTTATCGTCTTCTAAAAATAAAATGAATCGACAATGAAAACTATATTTTTATAGTGAATAGGAAGTGTTAAAAATACACATGTGTCGAATAAATATTTTTGATGATAAAAATATTCCTTTTATCATGTATACGCTTAGTTAAAAATACACATGTGTCGAATAAATATTTTTGATGATAAAAATATTCCTTTTATCATGTATACGCTAATTTAAAATACACACGTGTTGAAATAAATAATAGTTTGCTAGAAATATTATTATTAGCTTTGTTCTGCATATATATACATGTGTTGAACAGGAAAAAAAATGGATTAGCTGTAGAGCAAAGAAATTATTTGCGTGCCCGACAAATAGGTAAACCTTGATGAGTTAACTGCACAATTTTATTTATATATCAACTCCTGTGAATGCCATTGGATGCGGAGTGCTGGTTTTTCTGTGTGAAATAATAAACAATGCCATAGGATAGTAACAATTAATTTTGAACTACACTACATGGCATACTTCTTGACGATAGGCATACTTCATCATATTCCACATAAGCAATTGGAGCTTGTGTGACGAGGTGGAAGATTTACCATACAAGCAAGAGGCTTGTGTGGCGATGACTATGTACTACAGGTTGAACTGATGACTGATATGGACTATATAAATTATAACGATAAATTGCCAGATTAATAAAAACCCTACACGGGTCTAGAGTTGACAATAATCACGTCGCTCTAGTTATTAGATACGGCACATGGACTATTTATTTCCACACGGAAACGGGGTGATGGGAATTTATTCTCTGGAGTGATTATCAGTACATGCTCCCCCGTAAACACCAAAATATATCACTAAAAATATGTGAATGCTTTTTAGGATTTATTGGGTACCTAATACGGCCCAATAAATTTCCAAACCCCTCCCCGTACAAAGGAGGTTATGGCGAAATTTTTCGAAATATTAAGGCGTTAGTGAAATATTTGAAGTGAAAACGAAGTTGAAAATATAAAATGAACTATAGTTGAAACTATGGAATGAACTATATTTATATATATAAATATAAATATAATTAAAAGGAATAGAGGCCGTGCAGTTCGCGTTTCGGAATCGTAATTTGAAACGATTAGTACGAGAAATCCGACCATCGGATTTTCCCGAAACCGCAACCGCTGGGTTCGCCTTGGAAATATCTTTCCAACGGCACCAACCTTGTAAAAATCCAACGGTTGGATTGTCCGGAATGTTTAATTCAAATCTGAAGAAAAACAGCGTCAGAATCGATTATATTTATATATAAATATAAATATAATTAAATTGAATCGAATAACGACGCTGAAGTTCGAATTCTGAAACCGTAACTTCAAACGACAAGTGTGGAAGATCCGACTGTCGGATTCTCACGAAACTGGAACCGTTGGGTTCGCTTTGGGAATACCTTCCCACTGATATAGACTTTGTAGAAATCCAATGGTTAGATTTTCCGATATGTGTAAAACAAATTAGGAGAAAAACAGCACCAGTGCCACGGCACGACCTGAAACGTCGTTTAATTAAATATGGCCATTTTTAAATAAATAAAAATGGCGAAAAATCGTTATAAAATATTATAAGTAACATAGGTTGCAAAGAAACCAATTGGGCTTGAATTGTTTGATATTTGATGGTTGTACGTGTATGACACGAAAATAACACTAAATAACTGAAAGATGGATGTCGAATAATATAACCATATAAAGAATCGATTTAAATTCTAATGACGTGAATTATTTGAAAAGGCCGAGCTAACCCTCATTTCAAATAATTTATCGAGCGATTCGAATTGGAAAATGCAAAGACGATTCAAAACCGACGATCTTCGTATCGGTTGGATGGGCGCTACCGAGGTTCCTAACTGGAGTAGCTACCGGAAGGGGACGGAAGTAGTAGCCATCTGAACGTATGTGTTGATTGGACGGATATACGAGGAATTTGACGCCTCCGGTTTCGTTCAGACCCAGGACGGACTTGTAAATGGACTGTGTATCTAACATTGGATTTTGTTCTGTACTGATTGATCTCTGTTAAATATATATCTGTTTGGCGGCGGAGAATTTATTCTTTTGCTTAACGCCCTTCTCTGAGACGTACGAGCTCAGAGGTTATATATCGATGGGAATCAATCGTATGGAGTGCACTGCCTATGTGGCATGCCAAGATGCTGTGATCAAGGCTTCTGTTGCAAAGCAAAGTCTTGTGGATGATGATCAGAGCAAGGTCTACGTGACCTAGCTTTGTGTATTTCGTAGATTCGCGAACCTCACACCTCTGTATGAGTCTAAAACGGGATAAGGACCCAAGGAGAGCATGACGTTTCTTTCTAACTAAGGTGGTGTTAGTGACTTACCAGCCCTGACATTTATATCTATTTTTCACCTATGTGGTTGTTGGAATGCGAGGCGCCTCGATTATAGGTCTGTAAGGACCGGGAAACGTGTGTTCAGGAATTGCTAATCCTCAAACGTAAGAGTGGACCGGCCTTGGAGGATCCAGGGGTTACCCAGAGTGTGTAGTCCCGAGGCATTTGCTAGGGTGTCTCGAAGCGGAGAGGAGCTTGCCCCTTGCCTCGACTCATGACGGAAATCCAATTTCCAATACGAGAATAACGGATTTGATTGTAGAACTAGTATGGAGACATAATAGATGGTAGCTATGCCGCCTATGATTGATATTTATGATGCTATTCATTTTTGAAACATATATGCACTAGTAATAATATCAAATGATTTTGCTTTATGCGTATCAAGCATATTTGGCTATTATAAGGTAAAACTCTATCCTCCGGCTTGCGTTGCATTGTGTGATGGGACCTGAGTCTTATAATGGCTTCATTCTTTCTAAAAGCATTGCGTTGTATTAAAAGAATTTACTTTGTTTTAAATGCACTAGCAATCACTGGAGTAAACCCGTTCCGCGAAAGTGGCGTGGTCCTATGATTTGCTATTTACTGTTGTATAACTGTTAAATAGATTCCTCATACCAGTCCCCATGACTGACTCGTTGTTTGTTTCACTTTGCAAACGCGGGTGCCCTTATTTTCACACGGGCAGCCTAGTACACAGGTGACAGGTGGTTTTTGGTTCTGCACTGCTGCATAGAGTGCACTTTTGGCTCATGGCGAGGCTGACTTCATAGAGATGACTTTGATATTTTCCGCCATTACTGTATTTACATTATGATTCCGCCACTGGCGATGCAGACTGATTTATTTTCCGTATTTCTCACTATATGTATATGTATTCCGCCACTGGCGATGTAGACTGATACCCTTATTATGTCTCACTGCATGTATGTATTCCGCCTCTGGTGATGATGACTGATCACTTTCCTTTTATTTACTAAGTATATCCCACGTTATGCTATTCTGATATTCCTACATGTTGTGATTCCGCTGTCATATCCATGTAAAATTATTTTATTTATTGTTTCTGCTATTATCTGTACTCTGCTATGATGATTAATGTGTTATTTCCTAATGATTATCCTTAATACCGCCCCTCGGATTTTGGGATCGTCACAGTTGGTATCAGAGCTTTGGTTAACCTTAGTTCCGGGATCTAACACATTAAACATCTCGTCAGAATAGAATTAGTAGTGTTCTAATGCGGGTAGCTCATTAGAGAGAGGATTAGCAATGTCCTAGAATGAGCTAAGCAGATTAGCAAAACAATTTGATCAGTACATCATCATTATCTTTCCTTGTATTCCCTTGCTTTATCATTTATGAAAATATCAAATCTGTGAGCTTGACTCTTTTCTTGCTTATACAGTACTCTTAGATGGCTACACGTGGAGCAGCAGCTAGAGGAGGCCGTGGAGGCCGAGGAGATGCAGCAGGAGGACGGGGGAATATCCCGGTAGTAGTGGAAGGCCCTATTATTCCGCCACCAGCACCAGAAGACTTTGAGCTCGACAAAGTAGCAAAGAGGTACAGAAATCTTGGAGGGAAACCTTTTACTGGCACTGGCACAGTGACCGAAGCTATCGCTTGGCTAAAAACCTATGAGAAAATCTTCGAAGGTATGGGTATGGGAACTAACAACAAAGCCCGACTTGGCATTTGGCTCCTTCAGGAAGAGGCAGAGCTGTGGTGGGATGACATTACTTCTGGGGATGTAGCTGGTACTATCCGGACTTGGGAGCAGTTCAAGACTTTGTTCAATGAGAAGTTTGTACCGGAACAGGCTCTAGAGAGGATGAGAGAGCAGTTTGCTAATCTCCAGCAAGGAGACCTCTCTATTCAGGACTATCTAAATAAGTTCACCCAGCTATCGCGCTATGCTCCAGAACGGATTCTAACCAACAAAGCCAAGAATAAGAGATTCATATTTGGGCTGAAGCGCAAGTATCACGATAGAGCTATGAGCAACATCAAACTCTCCTTTACAGAACTTGTAGAGATGGCTTGCAGCTTCGAAGACATGGATGAGAGGCATGCTAGCCAAGACCGCGCTAAAAGCCAAGCAGGAAATAAGCGCAAGGCTTCAACAGACAAACCCGAATCTAGCATTACCGCGGCCGCTACTCAAAAACCCGTAAAGATCCCGAAAGGAAACTGCTACAATTGCGGGAAGCCCGGTCATTTCTCTAATGTATGCAAGGCCCCAAAGAAGCCAAAGGCAAATGACTCAGCCGAATGCTACAACTGCCACAAGAAGGGGCACTACAGCAGGAACTGCCCTCTGAAGCAGAATGCACAGGTGGCTCATGTCTATGATGGGAAGACCCCGCCAGCTACCACCGATGGATCAGGTAAACCCGACGTCTTGGGAGGTACCCTTACCATTAAAAATATTCATGTTTCTGTACTTTTTGATACTGGTGCATCACATAGCTTCATTTCTGGTAATATTGTTCATAAATTAAAATTGAAACGAAGAAAGCTTAAGGAACCAATTAAAGTCCAAAACCCGATAGGAAGTTCTGTTAGTCTCAGTATATACTGTAGAGTGCCTATCTCTTACTCTTTCTACAAGTTCTCTTTTGATTCGATTGTTATGGACCTTTCCGAATTTGATATTATACTGGGGCTGGACTGGTTGACAAAATATAAGGCCGAAGTTAGATGTGCCGAAAGAGTCGTTAAAGTCGAAACGAAACTTGGACCTATGTATATACCATGCCATGGCTCAGAAATAAATAGAACAGAATTTTGGTCTTCTTTAGAAATTACTCCCCCTTCGATAGAAAAGATACCGGTCGTGAAAAACTACGCGGATGTGTTTGAAGAAGTGGAAAATTTACCGCCGCAAAGAGAAATTGAATTTAGAATTGATCTAATTCCGAATGCCCGACCAGTAGTACACCCAATACGAAGAATGGCTCCGAAAGAAAAGGAAGAGTTAAGTAGTCAAACCCGAGAATTACTTTGGAAAGGTCTGATCAGACCAAGCTTTTCAGCATGGGGAGCCGCAGTAGTATTTGTCCTGAAATCAGACGGTACTCTAAGACTTTGCGTTGATTACCGAGATCTCAATAAACAAACACTGAAGAACAAATATCCTTTGCCCCGAATAGACGATCTGTTAGATCAATTAAATGGAGCAACCGTATTATCCAGAATGGACCTAGCTACAGGTTTCCACCAATTGCGTATAGCCGAAGACTGTGTTCCTTTGACAGCCTTCAGGGGTCCCGATTTATTCTACGAATGGTTAGTAATGCCGTTCGGTTTGTGCAACGCTCCAGCATACTTCGTTGATCTTATGAACAGAGTGTTCCGGGGTGTATTGAATAAATTTGTTCTAGTCTTCATCGATGACATTTTAATCTACTCTAAGTCGGAAGAAGAGCATGCAAAACATTTAGAACAAGTGTTGAAAATTCTGAGGAGAAATGTCTTGAAAGCTAAATTTTCTAAGTGTGTCTTCTGGCAGAATGAAGTTAAATTCCTAGGCCATGTCGTGTCAAAAGAAGGAGTTGCTGTAGACCCAAGCAAAATTACAGCGATTCAAAACTGGAAACAACCTACTACTCCCACAGAAGTTCGAAGTTTCCTTGGATTAGCTAGTTACTATCGGAAATTCCTTCAGGATTTTTCAAAGATATCAGGAGTATTGACAAAGCTTACAAAGAAGCATGAGAAATTCAAATGGACTCCCGAATGTGAAGAAGCTTTCCAAGAGCTAAAACTGAAGTTGACAACTGCTCCAGTATTGACCATTATAGAAGGCAACCAAGACTTGACTGTATGGACAGATGCTTCTATTAGAGGGCTAGGCGCAGTGTTAATGCCAAAAGGCCAAGTGATCGCTTATGCCAGCCGTCAACTAAAGCCGCATGAAAGAAACTATGCTACTCATGATCTTGAGTTATTACCTATCGTGTTCGCTTTAAGAATCTGGAGGCATTAATTACTGGGCGAGAAATTCGAACTAATCACCGATCATCAATCCTTGAAATACCTGTTCACCCAGAAAGATTTAAACCTGAGGCAACAGCGTTGGTTAGAATTCCTTGCAGCATACGATTTTGAAATTATATACATTCCAGGGAAAGCCAATGTTGTGGCAGATGCGCTCAGCAGAAAGAACGAAATCATCGCCAGCTTTGTCATCACGTCTTCATTAATAGACAGGATCTCGACTCTTCAAAAAGACGATGAATTTATTCAAAGAATCAGTCAAAGAATCAAAGGAGGTGAATCCACAAGATTTCGACTCGATGACAAAGGGGTTCTAAGATTAAAGGGTAGAATCTGCATCCTAAACCTTCCCGAGCTCAGAAGAGAAATACTTGATGAGTGCCACAAATCCAAATTAAGTATCCATCCCGGTGTGAGCAAAATGTATAACGATATCAAACGCACATTCTGGTGGAGAGCTATGAAAATAGATATCTCATTATATGTTAGCAGATGCCCCACTTGTCAGCTAGTTAAGAGTGATCAGCAGAAATTGGCTGGATTATTACAACCATTAGAAATTCCAGGATGGAAGTGGGAACAAATTTCGATGGATTTCATCGATGGCCTGCCTCGAACTAGAAAAGGAAACGACAGTATATGGGTAATCGTAGATCGCTTCACGAAGACTGCCCATTTCATCCCTGTCCGATCAAACAGAACGGCTCAAAGTCTAGCACAGATTTACTTCAGAGAAATAGTTAAACTACATGGAGTGCCGCTCAATATAGTCAGCGATAGAGACCCCCTGTTTACTAGCAAATTCTGGGAAGCATTCCAGGAAGAATTGGGGACCAAATTTAATCTAAGCACCGCTTATCACCCTCAGACAGACGGCCAAACTGAGCGGGTGAATAGAATTTTAGAAGATCTATTGCGGGCTTGCGTTATTGATTTTGGAGGCTCATGGGAAGATCATTTACATTTAGCTGAATTCTCTTACAACAATAGCTATCAAGCAAGTTTGGGAATGTCTCCATTTGAAGCATTATACGGTAGACCGTGCAGATCTCCCGCATGTTGGGTAGAACCTGGCAACAGACTTGTGTTAGGGCCCGATATGATTCGAGAAGCATCGGATAAAGTCGATTTCATTAAGAAGCGATTGAAAACCGCGCAGAGCCGACAGAAAAGTTATGCTGATGCGAGAAGAAGGGATATATCTTTTGCCGTTGGCGATTATGTTTATTTAAGAGTTTCTCCAGTGCGAGGGGTAATCAGATTTGGCAAGACTGGGAAGTTGGCACCGAGATTTATTGGTCCCTTTCCTATACTTGAACGGATTGGAACTCTTGCATATAGGGTTTCATTACCTGATTGGTTGCCTGGTGTACATGATGTGTTCCACGTGTCTCAACTCAGAAAACATGTTCATGATCCAGATCTTGTTGTAGAAGAAGCAGCGCAACAGGATATTGACATAACTCCAGAATTAGCACTCAAGAGGGAGCCATTAAAGATAGTTGGCAAAGAAACTAGAGAGCTAAGGAGGAAAAAGATTCATCTAGTCAAAGTGCAGTGGAGTTGTGATCCTAGAGACTGTACTTGGGAGACTGAGGAAAGCATTAAACAAGCCTATCCCAAATGCAGAGTGGACATCTCTGACTAACTCCGGTGCAAGGTACCTTTACAATACTTTGCATTTACATTTTATTTCCTGCTTAGCTGTTATTTCCTTTTCGAGGACGAAAAGTTTTAAGTGGAGGAGATTGTAATAACCCGGAAAATGTGAACCAGTTTAATTTTTTTTTAAATTTGGTTATTAACAAGAAATTTGAATCATTGAAATAGTATATTTCCATAAAATATAGAATTTGGTATAATATGGCAGTTTGAAATTTTGATTACAAATTTTGTCTGACTGTACCGGGTGGAAAATATAACAGATTTTAACGAAACTGAAAATATTTAAATCTGTTCATCAATACCTTTCTAACGAATCTGAAAAATCGAAATTTCATAACGGAAATCAAAAGTTATGGCCAAATGAATTTTGAGAAAGGTCGCTATATAGTATATATAGCCCTTGAAAATTGAGATTTTGCATACGACCTCGGAATTCGACGAAACCACTTTTGTTGGGTCGGGATGTCAAATTATTCCTAAGTTTCAAATTTCGTAATTTTTGAAGCTAGTATGTGAGTGGGGCAAAAGATAACGTGTTTGGTCAAATTCTGTTAAAATGGGACGACCTAAAAATGGCCGTTTTTCAAACGAGCTCAGAATTCGACAAAACTGGTTTTGTTAGGACCGTACCGTCAAAACAAAGCTAGATTTATTTTTCTGGAATTTTTAGATTTAGTTTGTGGCCCTGGCAAATTGAAATGTACGTTTAAATTAAATATCGAATGTTTTATATTTTAATTTGAAAAATAACTGACTGTAACAGTCGAAATGGCCAACGAAACATATCCCATTGTGTCCGGAATGGGGGTATTTAGCTAGGGGCGACAGTCGTTGGGTTTAAAAAGGAGTCCGTTTGCAAAAACACTATTTAAAAATTTTCTATAAATACTGGCCAATAGGAAATGTTCTTTAAAAAAAAAAAAAAAACCTTAAAAAACCCTAGCCGCCAGACGAAACGAACGATCCCCGTAGCTCGACGCTTTCCCTCCTTTTTCCGATCGCCTCAGGCCGTTACGCCGCCGACCACCGTCAAAGCTTTTGCTTGCCGTACTCCCCTCTCCACATCCGACCCAGCTTCGCCACCAACAGAGCCGCCGTCGTCGAGTTCTGGCGCTTCAAAGTCGTCGCCTTCCTGGAGTCGCCGCCGCCTCGATTCGCCGTCGCACCACCTCAGGCTACCAGCGCCGGAAAGCTCTTTCCTCCCTCGACGACGTCCAACAGTCTGATCGTCATATAGAGCTACGAATCAAGAGAAAAATCCAAACCTAGAATTGAACAGGTTTGAAAACTAACGGTTTATATAATTTTAAACTGTTTTAACACTATAAAGCGTTGCAAAACTTTGAAAAATAATATCTTTTTCGTTCTTTAACGAAATTCGAAGAAACAGGAGACAACGTGACCGCAAGGAGGCTCTCTACATTCTAGAAGAAGCCGCGAATTTTTCTGACCTTCCTACGATTTTTAGCACCGCCATAACCAATGTGAGGAATCTAAACTATTTGTGTGAATGAAATCGCGTTGTATAAATTATATAAGCGAAGTGTAAATTATATACGCATTGTATACCTCATGTACATGTGTTGTATAAGTTATATTAGCGATGTATAAATTATACAAGCGTTGTTTGAAACATATATGCTTTGAATTGTGATGAAATGCAAGTCAATTATTATATTATATTATATATATATATATATACACACTCCCCTCGTCCACGGACCATGGACGATATTTATTGCTTGTGATTGACGTGATATCATATGGTTGGACGAATGGTTGGAAATAATTGTTTGTGGTTGATATTATGGTTGAAAAATACCTTTGTGGTTGAAAAATACCCTCTTGTGGTTGAAACTAAATAGAATAGGATTGTGGAATTGAAAATAAAAACATGCCGCCTGCGTGCGAACTAGATGCATGATCCCTATTGTCAAAAACCGCGAGGTTTTAAGGTAGAGCGAGGAGCCGTACTAGGGACGGTCCCGGTTTTAACTACCCTGCCGTTATGCTGCCGAAATTTTCTGAAATAATTATGTGTTAGAATAATTTTCATTCATTGGAATTATATACAAACGATATCGAATATTCATGTGTTGAGTTGCAATTCATTCGTTGAGTTGAAATTCATGTGTTGAATATTATTTGAATTTAAACAAATGGCTTTAGCGATAAAAATCACATTTTTATATATATACAAACGATATCGAATATTCATGTGTTGATTTGCAATTCATTCGTTGAGTTGAAATTCATGTGTTGAATATTATTTGAATTTAAACAAATGGCTTTAGCAATAAAAATCACATTTTTATATATATACAAACGATATCGAATATTCATGTGTTGAGTTGCAATTCATTCGTTGAGTTGAAATTCATGTGTTGAATATTATTTGAATTTAAACAAATGGCTTTAGTGATAAAAATCACATTTTTATATATATACAAACGATATAGAATATTCATGTGTTGAATTGCAATTTGTTCGTCGAGTTGAAATTCATGTGTTGAATGTTATCGTCTTCTAAAAATAAAATGAATCGACAATGAAAACTATATTTTTATAGTGAATAGGAAGTGTTAAAAATACACATGTGTCGAATAAATATTTTTGATGATAAAAATATTCCTTTTATCATGTATACGCTTAGTTAAAAATACACATGTGTCGAATAAATATTTTTGATGATAAAAATATTCCTTTTATCATGTATACGCTTAGTTAAAAATACACACGTGTTGAAATAAATAATAGTTTGCTAGAAATATTATTATTAGCTTTGTTCTACATATATATACATGTGTTGAACAGGAGAAAAAAATGGATTAGCTGTAGAGTAAAGAAATTATTTGCGTGCCCGACAAATAGGTAAACCTTGATGAGTTGGCTACGCAATTTTATTTATATATCAACTCCTGTGAATGCCATTGGATGCGGAGTGCTGGTTTTTCTGTGTGAAATAATAAACAACGCAATAGGATAGTAACAATTAATTTTGAACTACAATACATGGCATACTTCTTGACGATAGGCATACTTCATCATATTCCACATAAGCAATTGGAGCTTGTGTGACGAGGTGGAAGATTTACCATACAAGCAAGAGGCTTGTATGGCGATGACTATGTACTACAGGTTGAACTGATGTCTGATATGGACTATATAAATTATAACGATAAATTGTCAGATTAATAAAAACCCCACACGGGTCTAGAGTTGACAATAATCACGTCGCTCTAGTTATTAGATACGGCACATGGACTATTTATTTCCACACGGAAACGGGGTGACGGGAATTTATTCTCTGGAGTGATTATCAGTACATGCTCCCCCGTAAACTCCAAAATATATCATTAAAATATGTGAATGCTTTTTAGGATTTATTGGGTACCTAATACGGCCCAATAAATTTCCAAACCCCTCCCCGTACAAAGGAGGTTATGGCGAAATTTTTCGAAATATTAAGGCGTTAGCGAAATATTTGAAGTGAAAACGAAGTTGAAAATATAAAATGAACTATAGTTGAAACTATGGAATGAACTATATTTATATATATATATATAATTAAAAGGAATAGAGGCCGTGCAGTTCGCGTTTCGGAATCGTAATTTGAAACGATTAGTACGAGAAATCCGACCATCGGATTTTCCCAAAACCGCAACCGCTGGGTTCGCCTTTAAAATATCTTTCCAACGGCACCAACCTTGTAAAAATCCAACGGGTGGATTGTCCGGAATGTTTAATTCAAATCTGAAGAAAAACAGCGCCAGAATCGATTATATTTATATATAAATATAAATATAATTAAATTGAATTGAATAACGAGGCTGTAGTTCGAATTTTGAAACCGTAACTTCAAACGACTAGTGTGGAAGATCCGACCGTCGGATTCTCACGAAACTGGAACCGTTGTGTTCGCTTTGGGAATACCTTCCCACTGATATAGACTTTGTAGAAATCCAACGGTTAGATTTTCCGATATGTGTAAAACAAATTAGGAGAAAAACAGCGCCAGTGTCACGGCACGACCTGAAACGTCGTTTAATTAAATATGGCCATTTTTAAATAAATAAAAATGGCGAAAAATCGTTATAAAATATTATAAGTAACATAGGTTTCAAAGAAACCAATTGGGCTTGAATTGTTTGATATTTGATGGTTGTACGTGTATGACACGAAAATAACACTAAATAACTTAAAGATGGATGTCGAATAATATAACCATATAAAGAATCGATTTAAATTCTAATGACGTGAATTATTTGAAAAGGGCGAGCTAACCCTCATTTCAAATAATTTATCGAGCGATTCGAATTGGAAAATGCAAAGACGATTCAAGACCGACGATCTTCGTATCGGTTGGATGGGCGCTACTGAGGTTCCTAATCGGAGTAGCTACCGGAAGGGGACGGAAGTAGTAGCTGTCTGAACGTATGTGTTGATTGGACGGATATACGAGGAATTTGACGCCTCCGGTTTCGTTCAGACCCAGGACGGACTTGTAAATGGACTGTGTGTCTGACATTGGATTTTGTTCTGTACTGATTGATCTCTGTTAAATATATATCTGTTTGGCGGCGGAGAATTTATTCTTTTGCTTAACGCCCTTCTCTGAGACGTACGAGCTCAGAGGTTATATAACGATGGGAATCAATCGTATGGAGTGGACTGCCTATGTGGCATGCCAAGATGCTGTGATCAAGGCTTCTGTTGCAAAGCAAAGTCTTGTGGATGATGATCAAAGCAAGGTCTACGTGACCTAGCTTTGTGTATTTCGTAGATTCGCGAACCTCACACCTCGGTATGAGTCTAAAACGGGATAAGGACCCAAGGAGAGCATGACGTTTCTTTCTAGCTAAGGTGGTGTCAGTGACTTACCAGCCCTGACATTTATATCTATTTTTCACCTATGTGGTTGTTGGAATGCGAGGCGCCTCGATTATAGGTCTGTAAGGACCGGGAAACGTGTGTTCAGGAATTGCCAATCCTCAAACGTAAGAGAGGACCGGCCTTGGAGGATCCAGGGGTTACCCAGAGTGTGTAGTCCCGAGGCATTTGCTAGAGTGTCTCGAAGCGGAGAGGAGCTTGCCCCTTGCCTCGACTCATGACGGAAATCCAATTTCCAATACGAGAATAACAGATTTGATTGTAGAACTAGTATGGAGATATAGTAGATGGTAGCTATGCCGCCTATGATTTATATTTATGATGCTATTCATTTTTGAAACATATATGCACTAGTAATAATATCAAATGATTTTGCTTTATACGTATCAAGCATATTTGGCTATTATAAGGTAAAACTCTATCCTCCGGCTTGCGTTGCATTGTGTGATGGGACCTGAGTCTTATAATGGCTTCATTCTTTCTAAAAGCATTGCGTTGTTTTAAAAGAATTTACTTTGTTTTAAATGCACTAGCAATCACTGGAGTAAACCCGTTCCGCGAAAGTGGCGTGGTCCTATGATTTGCTATTTACTGTTGTTTAACTGTTAAATAGATTCCTCATACCAGTCCCCATGACTAACTCGTTGTTTGTTTCACTTTGCAAACGCGGGTGCCCTTATTTTCACACGGGCAGCCTAGTACACAGGTGACAGGTGGTTTTTGGTTCTGCACTGCTGCATAGAGTGCACTTTTGGCTCATGGCGAGGCTGACTTCATAGAGATGACTTTGATATTTTCCGCCATTACTGTATTTACATTATGATTCCGCCACTGGCGATGCAGACTGATTTACTTTCCGTATTTCTCACTATATGTATATGTATTCCGCCACTGGCGATGTAGACTGATACCCTTATTATGTCTCACTGCATGTATGTATTCCGCCTCTGGCGATGATGACTGATCACTTTCCTTTTATTTACTAAGTATATCCCACGTTATGCTATTCTGATATTCCTACATGTTGTGATTCCGCTGTCATATCTATGTAAAATTGTTTTATTTATTGTTTCTGCTATTATCTGTACTCTGCTATGATGATTAATGTGTTATTTCCTAATGATTATCCTTAATACCGCCCCTCGGATTTTGGGATCGTCACAATTATTCCAATGTGTGCACCGCTCCAAAGTGGCAGAAGACAAACCCACAAAGCTCAAGTTAGAACCCCCGCAACTCGTTTGAATGCCACAATTGCCACCAGAAGGGGCACATTAGCAGAAATTGTCCTTTGCGGAAGAATGCTCAGGTTGCTCATGTTTATGACGGGGCGAACCCGCCAGCTGCTTTAGATGGAGCAGGTAAACCTGATGTTTTGGGAGGTACCCTTACAATTAAAAATATTCCTATTTCTGTACTATTTGATACTGGTGCATCACGTAGTTTTATTGCAAGTAACACCGTTCAAAAGTTAAAGTTAAAATTAAGAAAGCTTAAAGAATCAGTTAGAGTTCATAATCCAATAGGGGGTTCTACTATTCTCAGTTCAAATTGTAAAGTACCTGCTTCTTTTTCTCGATACCGGTTTCCTTTTGATCTAGTCGTTATGGATTTTCCTGAGTTCGATATCATTCTCGGACTAGATTGGTTAACGAAATACGAGGCCAAAGTAAATTGTGCGGAAAGAATAGTAAAAATTAAAATGAAGCTTGGATATATTACTATACCATGCCATGGTTCAGATCCGGATATAAAAGAATTTTGTTCTGCGCTAGAAGTTATTCCCACTTCCTTAGAAAAGATTCATGTTGTTAAAAACTATGCGGATGTGTTTGAAGAAGTCGAAAACTTACCTCTGCAAAGAGAAATTGAATTCAGAATCGAAATTCCGAATGCCAGACCAGTGGTACATCCAATTCGAAGAATGACTCCAAAAGAAAAGGAAGAATAGGTGATCAAACTCATCAACTGCTATGGAAGGGTCTAATCAGACCTAGCTTTTCTAATTGGGGTGCAGATGTAGTGTTTGTTCCTAATTCAGACGGTACTCTCTGATTGTGTGTTGATTATCGAGACCTCAATAAGAAGACGCACAAAAAAAATATCCATTAGCCCGCATCGATGATCTGTTGGACTAATTAAATGGAGCAAGAGTATTTTCCAGAGTGGACATAGCTACAGGTTTCCATCAACTGAGAATTGCCGAAGAGTGTGTTCCTTTGATAGCTTTCAGAGGTCCAGAAATATTTTATGAGTGGTTAGTAATGCCGTTCGGCTTATGCAACGCTCCTGCATAATTCGTTGATCTAATGAATAGAGCGTTCAGAGAAGTTCTGAATAAATTCGTTCTGGTATTAATCGATGATATTTTAATCTACTCCAAATCAGAAACCGAGCATGAAAAACATTTAGAACAAGTATTGGGGATTCTGAGAAAGAACGTCTTCAAAGCCAAATTCTCTAAATGTATCTTCTGGCAGGAAGAGGTGAAGTTCCTTGGCCATGTAGTGTTAAAGGAAGGAATTTCTGTAGATCCAAGCAAGATAACAGCAATTCAAGACTAGAACCAGCCTACTACACCCACGGAAGTTTGAAGTTTTCTTGGATTGGCTAGTTACTATCGAAAATTCGTTAAGGATTTTTCGAAGATATCTGATCCATTAACAAAGCTTCCAAAGAAGCACAAGAGATTTAAGTGGACTTCCGAATGTGAGGAAGCTTTCCAGGAACTGAAATCAAAATTGACAATCGCTCCAGTATTAACCATTATCGATGGCAATCAGGATTTGACGGTTTGGACGGATGCTTCTATTAGAGGTCTCGGTGCAGTATTAATGCAAAGAGGCCAAGTAGTCACTTATGCAAGCCGTCAGCTGAAACCGCATGAGAAGAATTATGTAACTCATGATCTTGATTGCTAGCCATCATTTTTGCTTTGAAAATCTGGAGACATTACTTACTGGGTGAGAAGTTCGAATTATTTGCAGACCATTAGTCATTGAATTATTTGTTCACCCAGAAAGATCTGAACTTGAGACAACAACGTTGGCTAGAATTTCTTGCGGCGTATGATCTAGATATCCTGTATACTCTGGGGAAAGCCAACATTGTGGATGATGCGCTCAGCAGAAAGAATGAAATCATCGTCAGTCTTATCGTTATGTCTTCATTGAATGACAAGATCTCTGTTCTTCAGAAAAATGAAAATTTTGTTAAAGAGATGATCAAAAGAAGTCAAAAAGGCGAAGACTCCAGTTTCCGAGTGGATAGTGAAGGAGTTATGAGATTAAGAGGAAGAATTTGTGTTCCCGACATCCCTGAGCTCAAAAGATAAGTACTTGATGAATGCCACAAGTCGGTGTAAGCAAAATGTAGAATGGTACCAAGCGCACTTTCTGGTGGAAGGCGATGAGGAGAGACATTTCTTTATATGTTAGCAGGTGCTCTACTTGTCAACTAGTCAAAAGAGACCAGCAAAAACTGGACGGATTGTTGCAACCGTTGGAAATTCCAGGGTGGAAGTGGGAACAAATTTCCATGGATTTCATAGATGGTTTGCCCCGAACCAGGAAAGGTAATGACAATATTTGGGTGATCGTAGATCGCTTCACGAAGACCACCCATTTCATACCTGTCAGATCCAATAGAACCGCCCAAAGTCTAGCACAAATTTATTTCAAAGAAATTGTTAAGCTGCATGGAGTTCCCATCAGCATAGTCAGTGATAGGGATCCAATATTTGCTAACAAATTCTAGGAGGCAATCTAGGCAGAAGTGGGAACAAAACTGAACCTAAGCACCGCATATCACCCTTAGACAGATGGCCAAACTGAGAGGGTGAATAGAATTCTAGAAGATTTACTGCGAGCTTGTATTATTGATTTTGGCGGGTCATGGGAAGATCACTTGCATTTGGCTGAATTCTCATACAACAACAGCTATCAAGCAAGTTTGAAAATGTCGCCATTTGAAGCATTATACGGTAGACCGTGCAGATCTCCCGCATGTTGGGTAGAACCTGGCAATAGGCTTGTGCTGGGACCCGATATGATTCGAGAAGCTTCAGACAAAGTTGATTTCATCAAGAAATGATTGAAAACCGCACAAAGGCGATAAAAAAGTAATGCAGATTCTAGAAGAAGAGATTTACCATTTTCTGTTGGTGATTATGTTTATTTAAAAGTTTCTCCGATGAGAGGAGTAATCCGATTTGGTAAAACTGGGAAGTTGGCACCCAGATTTATTGGTCCCTTTCCTATACTTGAACGAATTGGAACTATTGCTTATAGGGTTCAATTACCTGAGTGGTTGCTTGGAGTACATAATGTGTTTCACGTATCTCAACTTAGAAAACATGTGCATGATTCAGATCTTGTTGTAGAAGAAGCAGCGCAACAGGACATGGAAATTACTCCAAAATTAGCAGTCAAAAGAGAGTCGTTAAAAATTATTAGCAAAGAAACTAAAGAGCTATGGAACAAGAAGGTTCATTTAGTTAAAGTGCAGTGGAGATCCTAGAGACTGTACTTGGGAGATAGAAGAAAACATTAAGAAAGCTTATCCCAAATGCAGAGTGGACATCTCTGACTAACTCCGGTGCAAGGTACATTTACAATACTTTGCATTTCCGTTTTTGTTTCCCACAATACTGCAGTTTCCTTTTCGGGGACGAAAAGTTTTAAGTGGGGGAGATTGTAACAACCCGGAAAATACGAGCCAATTTAAAATTTTTAAGTTGGTTATTTTAATGAAATTGGAGCAATTGAAATAGAATATTTCAATAAAATAATGAGTTAGAAATGGTGCGGTAGTTTAAAACTTTGAATTCAAACTTTGACTGACTGTACCGGGTGCAAAATAAAACGGATTTTAGTAGAACCAAAAATATTTAAACCTGTTCATGATTATCTTTCTAACAAATCTGAAAAATCGAAGTTTCATAGCGGGAATCAAAAGTTATGGCCAAATGAATTTTCAGAAAGGTAGCTATAGAGAATATATAGCCCTTGAAAATAGACATTTTGCAAATGACCTCAGAATTCGACGAAACCACTTTTGTGTGATCCGGGATGTCAAATTATTGCTAGGTTTCAAATTTCATAATTTTTGAAGTTAATGTGTGAGCGTGGAAAAATAAAACGTGTTTGGTTGATTTTAGTCAAATTGGATCGATCAGAAGAGAGCCATTTTTTGAACTGTTCCAGAATTCGACGAGATCTATTTTGTTGGGACTGTATCGTTCCAACATAGCTAGATTAATTTTTCGGGAATTTTTAGAATCAGTATGTTGCCCCGGCTAATTTAAATGTATGTTCAAAGTAGAGTTTGAATGTTTTATACTTTAATTTGAAAAATAACCGACTGTAACAGTCAAATTGGCTCACGAAACATACCCCATTGTGTTCGGAAGGGAGGTATTTAGCTAGAGGCGACAGTTGTAGGGTTTGGATTGGAGTTCGTTTAAAAAAAACCTAATTTTTGAAAATATATATATTAGCCAATCATAAAAATCCCTTCATAATTTAATTTTATAAAAAAATTCACACCCCCCTCCCCCCGTTATTCACGCTCGACGGCGGAAGCTGCTCAACCGTTCCCTACCATTTTCCGACCGATTCCGTCCACCGTTAGCCCCAGCCCCGTTCAAATTTTTAGTGCTCTCGCCTTCCTCTTCAATTCAGTACCAGGTACATCACCCTCGTCGCCTCATTGTCGAGAACGAGCTCCTCCAAGTTCCGACCTTTCCGCCACCGTTACCATCGTTAGAGGCGATCGAACTGGCCGTGACCACCAGGCGCGGAAACCCCTCTCCTTCCTCTTCGACGTGGTATAAGCCGATCCTCCTATCGTGCTACAGATTCTCCATAAATTCAAAACATAGTTTTGAAGGTTCAAATAAGGTATAAGGCTTTGTTTTTCAGAACTGATTATAACACTCTTAAGTGTTGCAAATCATGATTTTAATATAAAAATCATATCTTTTTGCTATGTTGACGAAATTCAATGAAGCAGGAGACATCGGACTCGTTAGGACGCTCTCTACATTCTAGAAGAGTCCGGGGATTTTTCTGAGCTCGCTATTGTTTTTAGCAAAGCAACAAACCAATGTTAGATTTGTAAACTGAAATGTGAATGGAAATGCGTTGTATAAGTTATATAAGCAAAGTATAAATTATATACGCATTGTATACCTCATGTACATGTGTTGTATAAGTTATATGAGCGATGTATAAATTATATATGCATTGTATAAATCATATGTGTTTTGGAATGGAAATAAAATATACATATATATATTTATATATACACACACACACACACACACACACACGTACATAGTCCCCTCGTCCACAAACCATGATGATATTTATTGATTGTGAACTGGCATGAAAAATTTGATGAATAATGCGAATGGTTGATAGGATTGTTTGTGGTTGATATTATTTGGATTGTGGTTGAAAAATACCATTGTGGTTGAAAAATACCCGTTTGTGGTTGAAACAAAATTAGAATAGGTTATGGAAAAGAAAACATACTCGTCTACGCATGAAATAGATGTATGAAGTCCCCATTTTCAAAAACCGCTAGGTTTTAAGGTAGAGCGAGGAGCCGTACTCGAGATGGTGCCAGTTTTAAATACCTTGCCGTTATGCTGTCGAAATTTTCAATAATATTCCTGTGTTAGAATTATATTCATGTGTTGAAATTATTTTCATGTGTTGAAACTATTTTCATGTGTTGAAACCATATTCATGTGTTGAATAGAAATTCATGTGTTGGATAAATTCTTTGAAAGATAAAAATAACGTTTTATCACATATATAGAATATATAAAATATCCGTGTTTTAAATAAATTGTTTTAACAATAAAAGTCACATTTTTATTATATATATACACTATATAAAACATTCATGTGTTGAATAAAGGACTAGATTGATAAAAATCATATTTTTATCATATGTGTGAAGTCGAAAACATTCATGTGTTGAATATATGAATTGAACAATAAAATTTACATTTTTATTGTGAATATGAAGTGCTAAAAAGGTTCATGTATTGAATAAATATTTTTAATGATAAAAATATCATTTTTACCATGTATACATCTCGCTAAAAATACGCAAGTGTTGAAATAATTATTTGTTTGCTATGAATATTATTTTTAACATGTATATGAACTAAATAAAATAGTCATGCGTTGAAATATATTTTTGTTCACTAAAAATATCATTTTTGTACGAAAAATGAAGTGTTAAAAATAACCACTTGTTCAAATAAATATGTGTGGGTTGAAAATATTATTTTTAACATGTGTAGGAAGTGTTAAAAATAACCATGTATAGAAATAAACCTTTGTTCGCTAGAAATATTATTTTTAGAAAAGTTTTGCATATATATATATATATATATATATATATATATATATATACATACATGTGTTGAACAGGAAAATGGATTAGCTGTTGAGTAAAGAATTTATTTGCGTGCCCGACAAATAGGTAATCCTTAATGAGTTGGATGCACAATTTTATTATTATATCAACTCCTGTTAATGCCATTGGATGCGGAGTGCTGGTTGTTCTGTGGGTAATAATAAATGTCGCCATAGGATAGTAACAATTAATTTTGAACTACAATACATGGCATACTTCATGAAGATAGACATACTTCATCATATACCACATAAGCATTTGGAGCTTGTGTGATGAGATTGAAGATTTTCCATAAGAGCGAGAGGCTTGTATGGCAATGACTATAGATTACAGGTTGAACTGATGACTGATCTGGACTATATAAAATGTAACGGTAAATTGCAAGATTAATAAAACTACATACGGGTCTCGAGATGACAAAAAACACGTCTCTCTGGTCATCAAGGCACAAAAACCATTTATAGGGTGACGAGAATTTATTCTCTTGAGTTATGATCTATACACACTCCCCTGTGGACACCGGAATATATCACTATAAATATGTGCATGCTTATTAGGATTTATTAGGTACCTAATACGGCCCAATAAATTTCCAAACCCCTTCCCGTACAAAGGAGGTTATGGCGAAATTTTCCGAAATTTAAAGGCGTTAGTGAAATATTTGAAGTGATAACGATATGGAAATCGTCGAATAAATTATATTTATATATATATATATATATATATCTATATATATATATATAAAATAAAACGAATCGAGCCCCTTCAGTTCGCATTTTGAAATCGTAACTTCAAACGATTATACCGAAAGATCAGACCATCGGATTTTGACGAAACTGGAACTCCTAGGTTCGCTTTTGAGAGATCTTTCCAATGATATAAACTTTGTTGGGATCCAACGGTTAGATTTTCAGATATATGTAAACCAAATTTGAAGAAAAATAGCGCCAATGCCTCGGCATGACCTGAAACGTCGTTTGATTATATAGTACCATTTTTTAAATAAATAAAAATGGAAATATATCGTTATAAACTATTATAGAGGACATGGAATGGAAATAAACTGATTATACTTGGTTTGCTTGATATTTGATGGTTGAATGTGTTTGACATGAAAATTATACCAAAGTAATGAGATGTGAATGTCGAATAATTTAACCATGGAAAGAATTGATTTGAAATCTAAATATGCGTGAATTATTTGAAAAGGCAGAGTTAATTCTCATTTCAAATAATTGATCGATGATTAGAAGTCGAAGAGATGAAGACGGTTTAAGACTGATGATCTTCACATCAGATGGATGGGCACTACTGATGCTCATGATTGGAGTAGCTACCTTGAAGGGGCGGAAGTGGTAGCCGTCCGGACGTATTTGTTGATTGTACGGATATGCGAAGAATATGGTGCCTTTGGTTTCGTTCAGACCCAGAATGAACTTGTAAATGGACTGTGTGTCTGACATTGGATTTTGTTCTGTGCTGATTGATCTCTATTAAATATATATCCATTTGGCGGCGGAGAATTTATTCTCTTGCTTAACGCCCTTCTCTGAGACGTACGAGCTCAGAGGTTATATATCGATAGAAATCAGTCGCATGGAGTGAAATGCATGTGTGGCATGCCTGAGTAGCAGATGATCAAGGATTCTGTTGAAAAGCAAAGTCTTGTGGTTGATGATCAAAGCACGGCCTATGTGGCATAACTTTGTGTATAACGTTGATTCGCGAGCCTCACACCTCGGTATGAGTCAAAAACGGGATAAGGACCGCCAGGAGAACATGACGTTTCTTTCTAGCTATGGTGGTGTCAGTGACTTACCCGCCCTGACATTGATATTATTTTCACCTGTGTGGTTGTTGGAATGCGAGGTGCCTCGATTATAGGTCTGTAAGGACCGAAAAAGGTGTGTTTAGGAATTTCCAATCCTCAAACGTAAGAGAGGACCGGCCCAGCTGATTCCAAGGGTTACCCAGAGTCTGTAGTCCTGAGGCATTTGCTAGAGTGTCTCGAAGCGGAGAGGAGCTTGCCCCTTGCCTCGACTCATGATGGAATCCAATTTCCAATACGAAATTACAGATTTGATTGTATAACTAGTATGACGACATTGTAGTATGGGGCACTTATGCCATCTATGATTTATATTTATGATTGAATGTAATAACCCGAAAATCCGAGCCAATTTAAAATTTTTATTTTGGCAATTTTGGTGAATTTTGAATATTTAAAATGAATTATTTTAAATAATAACGGCGAGAAATTTATTTTGAACAGAAATAGAACATATACATTTATATAGATCGTTGTTAGAATTATAATAACTTTTTATACATATATAAAAGGAATTGAAAATGGCACGGTAGTTCGATAATTCGATTTTAAATTTCAAATGAATGTACCAGGTGCAAAATAAATCGGATTTTAGTGAAACCAAAAATAATATAATCAAATTGAGAATATCTTTCAACGAATCCGAGAAATTGAAATTTCAAAGCGGGAATCAAAAGATATGTCCAGTTGAAAATTCAGAATAGTCGCTATGGAATTCAGGCCTTAAAAATGGAAATTTTGCAAACGACCTCGGTTTTAAATGAAACCACTTTTATTGGGTCCGGGATGTCAAGTTATTGCTAGATTCCAAAATTCAAAATTTTTTGAATCAATATGTGAGCGTGGCGAAGGAAAACGCGTTTGACCAGTTTCAGTTGATTTTAATCGACTTGAAAATGGCCATTTTTCAAACGGTCTCATAATTCGACGAGATTAGTTTTGTTAGGACCGTATCATCAATACGAAGCTAGAAAATATTTTCCGAAAATTTTTCTAGTTAGTATGTGGCCCCGGTAAATTGAAATGTGCATTCAAATTCAATATATAAAGTTATATATTGATTTTGACGAAAACTGATCAAAACGATCGAATCAGCTTGCGATACGTATCCCATTGTGTTCTGAATGGGGGTAATTAGCTATGGACGACAGTCGAAGGGTTCGATTTCGAGTTCGAATTAAAAAGTTGCTTTTTGAAATTTAAAAACAATAAAATATATAAATTAATTATAATAAAACCCCCCATATCCTTTCCTCTCTTCGTTGACTTTCAAAACTGAATCGAAAAAAAAGAAGCCGACAATCGAGCCCCCCCACCCCCCGATGTCCCACCACCGCCGGCGCTAGGCGCCGTAGCCCTCCCCAGACCGGCCTCCGCCCACCTTCGTCCAAACCAACCTTCTCCCCTTTAGCCTCTCGCATCGCCTAACCCTCCTCCACCTCGAATCAGAAACTGTGCCCCAAATCAGAGCCGCTGCCCCTTGCTTCCGCCACCACCGCCTGCGCCCCACCCCTCTGCCCGCTCCGGCGCTTCCCCTTCTTCCCCGAACTCCCTCTCCTCTTCCTCCTTCAACTAAAACCCCCTAACACCTAAGATCCGACCGCCGCCGCCTCTGAGGGGCCGCCTCCGACCAGCCGACCACCTGAGCGATGCCATCTTCGCCATGGGATCCTCCCCTTTCGACAAAGATTCAGCTTTTACAGAAAAGGTGAGTATTTATTTTATTTTACTTAAGGTAATTCATTAAATTAATAATTCAACAGCTAGTAGTTTTGGTTTTGCAGATTTATATTCACAGGATCCTGGTTTACAGTTGGAACGATACTCGGAAAGCTCTGTATCCGTTTATTACTTCTAGTTGTGTATCGTATTATTTTCCGCTGCTATTTAATGTATTGTAATCTATGATAATTTTATAATGTATATTATTTGTTAATACTCTGTATATTCTTTTGTTATGATGAATTGTTGTAATAAGCAATGTAAGGTTCTTCTGTCTGCGTTCTTTTGTGTGTTGTTCTCAAAGTATCCGCTCTTTCCTTACCGGGGAAGTTACGGGTCCTTACAGTTGGTATCAGAGCTTTGGTTTACAAAGCTCGAGAACAAGACACATTAGAACCATACGAAAGAATTCATCAGAGATTGGATTAGTAATATCCAACGTGAATGACTCGTTAGAGATGGCATCAGTAGTATCCTAGAACGAGTGTGAAGAGTATATTTTTAAAAAATTGAAAACAATTTTTGTTTGGAAAATTTAATTAAATAATTCATATTTGAATATTTATTTATATTGATTTGGACAATCCAGTGTATATAGATTTTGTGTATACGTCTGATCCGCGTGTATTTGGAGTTTTAATATACTGGATAGATATAGAATCACGCTCTAGCAGCCGGAGATGATTCTGATGATTGACTAGTCGTCATCAGTATTCATGTTCGAGTGACGAAAGTGAGATTTCTATATATTTCCTATTGACTGGGGTGAGAACCAAGACTAGATAAGGCTTATTGTTGAGATTTGGCATCAAAAATCAGATTTTTGGACTATATATTAAAGTTATGTGATTGAAATGTTAATCAACTAATTGATTGATGGTTGTGTTGTTTGATTATTGTTTGATTAATTAAAATTTGAACCATTTAGCCAAATTGACCAAAAATTGAATTGTATTGAAAATTAGTCGCATTTGCATGCATATACGTGTACTTACATTGAACAGGGGATAGCAAGGAGGCTAGAGCAGAAGAATAAAATTGTTTGCCCGACAAATAGGTACATGTTTATTGTATTTATTTGGGTTTTGGATGATTTTGTGAGCCGATTGGCTACCCGCTTGGCTTTTCTTTTGGATTGAAGAAGACCATGGGAGGCTATATGAAATATCCCGAAGCCACCGGTGCAGGGGAGGTTATGGCGAAATTTTTCGAAAATTTAGGGTGTTAGCCAAATTTTTTAAAAATTTGAAAAGTTCTTAGAAACTGAAAAGTTGAAGAACATAAGCCGTAAAGAAAATAGTGAAAGTTGAGTTGATTAGTTAAACAACTTTCGGCTTTGTTCCTTTTTGGGGACGAAAAGTTTTAAGTGTGGGAGATTGTAATAACCCGAAAATCCGAGCCAATTTAAAATTTTTATTTTGGCAATTTTGGTGAATTTTGAATATTTAAAATGAATTATTTTAAATAATAATGGCGAGAAATTTATTTTGAATAGAAATAGAACATATATATTTATATAGATCGTCGTTAGAATATAAATAATTATTGATATATATATAAAAGGAATTGAAAATGTCGCGGTAGTTCGATAATTCGATTTCAAATTTCAAATGAATGTACCAGGTGCAAAATAAATCGGATTTTAGTGAAATCAAAAATAGTAGAATCAAATTGAGAATATCTTTCCAACGAATCCGAAAAATTGAAATTTCATAGCGGAAATCAAAAGATATGTCCAGTTGAAAATTCAGAATAGTCGCTATGGAATTCAGGCCCTTAAAATGGAAATTTTGCAAACGACCTCGATTTTAGACGAAACCACTTTTGTTGGGTCCGTGATGTCAAGTTATTGCTAGATTCCAAAATACGTAATTTTTCGAATCAATATGTGAGCATGGCGAAGGAAAACGCATTTGACCAGTTTCAGTTGATTTTAATCGACTGGAAAATGGCCATTTTTCAAACGGTCTCAGAATTCGACGAGATTAGTTTTGTTAGGACCGTATCGTCAATTCGAAGCCAGAAAATATTTTTTGGGAATTTTTCTAGTTAGTATGTGGCCCCGGTAAATTGAAATGTGCGTTAAAATTCAATATATAGATTTATATGTTGATTTTGACGAAAACTGATCGAATCAGCTTGCGATACATATCCCATTGTATTCGGAATGAGGGTAATTAGCTATCGACGACAATCGGAGGGTTCGATTTCGAGTTCGAAATAAAAAGTTGCTTTTTGAAATTTAAAAACAATAAAATATATAAATTAATTATAATAAAACTCCCCTATATCCTTTCCTCTCTTCGTTGACTTTCAAACCTAAATCGAAAAAAAAAAGAAGCCGACGATCGAGCCCCCTCCCCCGCCCCCCCCCCCCCCCCCCCCGATGTCGCACCACCGCCGGCGCTAGTCGTCGTCGCCCTCCCTAGACTGACCTACGCCCACCTCCTCCAAGCCAACCCACTTCCCTTCAGCCTCACGCGTCGTCCAACCCTCCTCCACCTCGAATCAGGAACCGCGCCCCAAATCAGAGCCGCCGCCCCTTGCTTCCGCCACCACCGCTTGTGCCCCACCCCTCTGCCTGCTCCAGCGCTTCCCCTTCTTCTACGACCTCCCTCTCCTCTTCCTCCTTCAATTAAAACCCCCTAACACCTAAGATCCGACCACCGCCGCCTCTAAGGGGCTGCCTCCGACCTGCCGACCACCTGAGCGATGCCATCTTCGCCATGGGACCCCCTCCCCTTTCGATAAAATTCAGTTTTTATAGAAAAGGTGAGTATTTATTTTATTTTACTTAAGGTAATTCATTAAATTAATAATTAAATAGCTAGTAGTTTTGGTTTTGCAGATTTATATTCACAGGATTCTGGTTTACAATTGGAACGATACTCGAAAAGCTCTGTATCCATGTATTATTCTAGTTATGTATCGTATTATTTTCCGCTGCTATGTAATGTATTGTAATCTCTGATAATTTTATAATGTATATTATTTGTTAATACTCTGTATATTATTTTATTCTGATGAATTTTTGTAATAAGCAATGAAAGGTTCTTCTGTCTGCGTTCTTTTGTGTGTTGTTCTCAAAGTACCCGCTCTTTCCTTACCGGGGAAGTTACGGGTCCTTACATTGAATTTGCTTTTGAAACATATATGCACTAGTAATAATATCAGATATTTTTGATTTATACGTATCAAGCATTTCTTGGCCATTATAAGGTAAAACTCTATCCTCCGGCTTGCGTTGCATTGTGTGATGGGACCTGAGCCTTATAATGGCTTCATTTTTATAAAAAGCATTGCGATGATTTAATAATTTACTTTATTTCATGCACTGGCAATCCCTGGAGTAAACCCGTTCCGCAAAAGTGGCGTGGTCTTATGATTTGTCTTATTATTGTTGTTTAATCAGTTTAGTAGATTTCTCATACCAGTCCCATGACTGACTCGTAGTTTGTTTCACCTTATAAACTCGGGTGCCCTTATTTTCACACGGGCGGCCTAGTGATAGGTAGCAGGACATATTTTGGCATTTACACTACAGCAGGGAGTGCATCTTTTGGCTTATATGGCGAGGCTTGACTTCTTAGTGTTTAGTCTATTGATATTCCGCCATTATTATCTAGGTATATGATTCCTCTTATGGCGATGTAGACTGGTATTTCTTTTATGTACTCTCTTATGTATATGTACGCTTATGGCGATGTAGACTGATCACTTACTTTCATGCACTAAGTTGTATCCTACACTCTGCTCTCTGATGTTGTAACATATTATGATTCCGCTGTCATATTTATGTAAATTATTCTATTTGCTGTTTATGCTATAATCTGTACTCTGCTAATGATGATTAATGTGTTATATTCCAATGATTATCCTTAACACCATCGTATGGGGTTTTGGGAACGTCACACAGCCCAATCAAGATCACCAGTAACAATGTGAAGACCTCCAGTCTTCAACCACCTTCTTTATCTTCGACTTATCATCGAATCAGTTATTCAGAATGGGATAGACCCGGTCTTTCCGAATAACTCGCGTATATAATAAACAAGTGCTATAAAAACACAACATACGCCTCATTCTAATTCTGAATATTATTTCATATAAATATTCACATTTTAGGGATTTGTTCCCATTGATTTTATCAAAGATAAATTCTTTAAAATATATTCTTTAATCATCCTTTGGATATCATTTCAAATCGGGATTAACGAACCATACCGAAGTAATCATTTATTTTATTTCCCAATCCCAACCTATTCATCCCATGGAGCAGGACTGTTATTACCCCATAACTAACACCACAGTGTTATCAGTAAATTTAATTACCATTTTCCGATCAAATCAAATTAAAGATTTAACTATCGCTAGGAGCAAAACCAGCGATACTCCAGTCTCAATCATTTTCCAAATTTGATAATTCAAATTATCAATCCACCTTTCAATCTAATTAAAGATTCATTAAAACTCCACTTAGTTTTAATCTTCCCAAAAATCAGCATTAATGATTATTTAACTTTGGAAACACAAACATGTCGCATCGACAATCTACACCATACTATTGATTTCTACCGATATATAACCTCTAAGCTCGTACGTTTCAGAGAAGGGCGTCAAGCAAGAGAATAAATTCTCCGTCGCCAAACAGATATATATTAAGAAGAGATCAACCATACAGTTCGAAATACAACCACAGACATGTAATCCTGTCTTTTATTGGGCTAAAGAACTACTGTCATTTAAAACACAGTTCACGACATACCCAAATCACATTCCATTAATTATGGAATATTCACAGAAAAACAAATCAATATATAATCGATATCAATTTCCGTATCCGACCAATAATATAAATGGAATAATGGAAAAGCCTTTTTAAATTCCATATGTATAAACAGTCTTCCTCAACAGAATTTCATTTCGATTATTATCAAATCGAATTCCATTCAATTCCAATTGAATATATTAAACTGGAAAACGTTACTTTGGGAAATCCCATTAAATCATTATAAAAAGATTTATAAATTCCAAATCATATTTCACTGTAAATCAGGTTAAAGAACGAATGTCTTTAAAAACACAAGTCACAATAAACCCAATTCACATTCCATTTATAATCCGGTTAAAGAACGAGTGTTATTTAAAACACCGTTCACAATAAAACCGTAAACAATTTTTAATTCAATTCCAATTAAATATATTAATTAATTGGTATACTTCATTAAATCTAAATAAAAAGATTTAATCTTTTCCTCAACTGGGTTTAAGAATAGTGTTAATAAAGACACCATTCACGACAAACCCAAATCTCATTTGTTATTAAATACAAGGCTCTTAATAGAAAATATATTGGCTTATATTCAGTATCAAATTCTGAAACTAACAAAATATCTCTTTGGAATAATGATATATATATATATGTATATATATCTTCCGAATTCCTCCACAATATTCGTATAATCAAGAAATCCAATATCGAAATATTCCGAAGATAATTTCGATTCAAATCCATTCCAATTAATATATTGGAAATTATGGTTATTTTTAAACCATTGCAAATCCAATTTATTTATTTTTTAAAAATACTTGCATTATAATTCTAGTTCAAAACTAAAATTAGTTCATTTCAATAAAAATATATTTTTATCTTTTCAAATACGGGATTTTTCAGCCCAATTCTTTCCAAATCATTTATTTTGATTTTACATAAATTATTGATATTTTTAATAATTTTATCAAGGCCCGTACAGTTGATTTCCATAAACCGCCATCGAACTGCACTTACAACGACCTTTTCCAAATTTGATTTAGATATAATTCCAAATCCAACAGTTATATTTCTAATTTGTCATATTTGTTAGAAAGCTCTTTTCGATACGAGGCCAATGGTTCCGGTTTTAGGAGAATCCGACGGTTGGATCTCCCGTAATATCCGTTTGAAGTCAAATGTCCAAATTCGCAAACTACCATAGCGCAGCGTGTTCTATTCAGGCCATTATATATATAATATATATATATTATATATATTTCGTCGATTTCATTTCAAAAACGTATTTTATAAATCGTTTTAAAATCGTTTTGAAAACGATTTCTACTTCATATTCAATTTCTAATCAAAATTGAATATTCCATATCATCGATATATAAATGATAGTATTTTCAAAACATTGTATTTTGAAATCAATTCCTTTTCGATATTCATTATAAAAATGAATAAAATCGTGCAGTGCTTTCTATTCAGGCCATTACATATAATATATATATATATATATATATATATATATATATATATATAACATATATTTCGTCGATTTCCTTTGAAAACGTATTTTATAAATTGTTTTAAATTCGTTTTCAAAACGATTTCAACTTCATATTCAATTTCTAATGAAAATTGAATATTCCATATCGTCGATATATAAATAATAGTATTTTCAAAATATTTTATTTTGAAATAAATTCCTTCTTGATATTCATTATAAAAATGAATAAAATCGATATAAATATCGTTCACGTTAAAATGGCGTTAATCTAATCAACACGGCTTTATATATTTAAGTATATTCGTGTCCATCCCAAATCGGACATCAAAATCTCATTTTGATCTTTTACTGAATATTATTTTAAAATATTCATTAATTTAAAATAATCGTTATTTTAAAATATTTGTTATTTCTGAATTGGAATCAGACACAGTCAGATACCATATAATTTGATTTATATGGATTTCATACACACACGTACACTACAACAATCAAACACAGTCAACCATCATCCAAAGTGCATTCTACACTGCATAAGCATCAAATATAAATATTTAACGCTTACAAAAGCCTGTCAATCGATCGACATACAACTAATTATTGGACTAGTATAGGTCATATGTCATCCCAATACCCGTGTGGGGATTCAAACAACCAAACAACGGTTTTATTTGTGAACTTGGGCGATGTGTAAAACTTATCGTCCCAATCAGTATCAGTCAAATGTGTGAATATAAACAAATCGTCTGATTTGTTTATAAATATTTATTTTATTTCATATACACATTGAGAATTATATTTTTAATTATAAAATATTTTATTCCATTCCACATCATATAATTAATTTCACAATAAAATCAATCAAACAAACAAGTCGTCCATGGTCTGTGGATGACGGGTGTCCGGTGCTGCTAAGCACCGTCTGCATCTTAGTGTATATTTTAACTAGAAAATAAAATCAAAGTGAGAAGTTCTCACCTTTGGGTTCCACTCCGCCATTCTCTATTTCTGAACGGTCTAGATTTGTTCGAAATTCCAATGCATCCTTTTCACGCTGTTCATATATAAAAATCATATTTTTATCGCTTCATTCCAATAAATAAAAATCATATTTTTATTTCTACTTCATATATTTTTACAACGCTTCTTTCTATATAAAAATTATATTTTTATATTTCTACTTCTTATATAAAGATCAAATTTTTATTTCGCTTCATATATAATAAAAATCGAATTTTTACCTTAACGATACCCATATAAAGATTGTATCTTTATCATAATAAAAATATTGTAAAAATCGTATTTTATTTCAACTTATATATAATAAAAATCTGATTTTTATTTCGCTACCTATATAAAAATTATATATTTATATTCTCTATTATATAAAAATTCTATTTTCAATCCACTACTCATATAAAAATCGAATTTTTATTTCCCTACAACATATATAAAAATCGTATTTTTATTCTCTATCTTATAAAAATCATATTTTTATAATCTCTACTATATAAAAATCATATTTTTATTATCTCTATAATATAAAAACATATATTTATTATCTCTATAATATAACAATCATATTTTTATTACTTAGCTAAAAATTCATATCTTTCTACTTATAAAAATCCTACCTTTCTACTTATAAAAACCTACCTTTATACTTATAAAAATCCTCCCTGTCTACTTCATGTTTAATAAAGATCACATTTTAATAGTTAAACCATAGGTAAAAATCATATTTTTAATCGCATAAATAAATTAAAAACTGAAATAAAACTCACAGTCGTCGAATGGAGAAGGAGGAAGGCTTGGTATCGCTGGTGGTCGCTGTCAAAAGGGGAGGGGTTTACTGTAAACTGAAAATATATATAAAAATTGGATTTTTTCCATTGGAGGAAGGGCCTACGGTGCTGAGATGGATGGAGGAGGTGGCGGGGATGGAGCCGGCTGTGGTGGTGGTGCAGAGGCGGAATGGCGGTCGCGAGGTCTGGGGTCTTCATGGAGAAGGGAGGTGGGCTCGAATGAGGGAAGAGAAGAGGGGGGACCCACGGTGATCGAGAAACTGTAGAATGAGGGGGGGGGGGACAATGTCAACGGCGGCGACGTCGAGGTAGGGGGTCGTACAGGTTTCGATCTGTTGGTTTTTTTTTATTTCTTTCTGATTTGAACGAGATAAAGGGGGGTTGACCAAGGGTTATATATAATTATTTATTAATTTAATTCACCAAAAAGTAACTTTTTATTTTGAACTTGAAATCAAACCCACTGACTGTCGTCCCTGGTTAATTACCCTCATTCCGAACACAATGGGATATGTATCGTAAGATGATTCGATTGTTTTGATCAGTTTCCGTCAAAATCAAAATATAAATCTATATATTGAATTTGAACGCACATTTCAATTTACCAGGGCCACATACAGACCGTAAAAATTCCCGAAAAATATTTTCTAGCTTTGTATTGATGATACGGTTCTAACAAAACTAATTTCATCAAATTTGGAGATTGTTTGAGAAATGGCCATTTTCTAGTCGATCGAAATTGACTAAAACTATCAAAACACGTTTTCTTTAGCCACGCTCACATATTGCTTTCAAAAATTACGAATTTTGGAATCTAGCAATAACTTGACATCACGGATCCAACAAAAGTGGTTTCGTCAAAAACGGAGGTTGGTTGCAAAATTCCCATTTTTAAGGGCAATAATTCCATAGCGACTATTCTGAATTTTCAACTGGACATAACTTTTTATTCCCGCTATGAAATTTCAATTTTTCGGATTCGTTGGAAAGATATTTTCAAATAGATTCAAATATTTCCAGTTTCGCTAAAATCCGGTTTATTTTGAATCCTGTACAGTCATTTGAAATTTGAAATCGAACTTTCGAACTACCGCGCCATTTTTAATTCATTTTATAATTAAAAATAAATATTTATATTCTAACAACGATCATTATAAATACATACGTTCTAATTCTATTCAAAATAAATTTCTTGTCGTTATTATTTAAAAAATTCATTTTAAATAATCAAAATTCTTCAAAATTGCCAAAATAAAAATTTAAATTGGTTTAGATTTTCCAGGTTATTACAATCTCTCCCACTTAAGATCTTTCCGTCCCCGAAAAGGAACGGAGCTGAAAGTTGTTTTACAAACCAACTCAACTTTCATTGTTTTAATTATGGCTTAAGTTCTTCAACTTTGCAGTTCCTAGGAACTTTTCAAATTCTTCAAAAATTTGGCTAACACCCTAAATTTTCGAAAAATTTCGCCATAACCTCCCCTGCAAGAAATCACCGGGAAAATCCTGAAATTGCCATACAGGCCTTTCCAATCCAAAAGAAAAAGAAACAGCCAAGCGGCTAGCCAATCGGCTCATAAAATCATCCAAACCCAGGAAATACAATAAACATGTACCTATTTGTCGGGAAAATAATTTTATTCCTCTTCTCTAGCCTCTTGCAATGACCTGTTCAATGTATACACATGTATATGCATGCAAATTCAAGCAATTTTCAAGTTAGTTCAAATTTGGTTCAATTTGGCCTAAATTTATCTTTCTTTCATATGTTGGTTTTATTAGATAACAAATAATCATACAACACAACCATCAATCAATTAGTGAGTTAACGTTTCAAATTCATAATTTTGATACATATATAGGGAATCAGGTTTTTGATGCCAATTCACACAATAGCCCTATCTAGTTTTTGGTTCTCACACCTGTCAATTGGAAATATATAGAAATCTCACTTTCCTCACTCGAACACAATTACTGATGATGCCCAGGCATCACCAGAATCATGTTCGGGCGACTAGAGTGTGATTCTATATCTATCCAATATATTAAAATTTCGAACATACGTTTGCAAGGCGTTTATGCAAAATCTTTATATATTGGATTGTCCAAATTCAATATAAAATAATAACCAAATACGTATGAAATGGTTTAAATTTTCAAAACAAAAGTGGTTTTCATTTTTTTAAAATATACTCTTCACACTCGTTCTAGGATACTATTGATCCCATCTCTAACGAGTCATTCTCATTGGATATTACTAATCCAATCTCTGATGAGTTCTTTCGTTAGGTTCTAAAGTGCCTTGTTCTCCGAGCTCTGTAAACCAAAGCACTGATACCAACTAAAACGACCCGAACTTCGCCTTGAAGGAAAGCATGGATTGAGTTGAGAACAAGATAAATCCGAACACAAACAGAAGAACATTCCGTTACTTATTACAACAATTCCATCAGAATACAAGAATATACAGAGTATGAATAATTATTATACATCAAAGAAATATCAGAGATTTAAATTACATAGCATAGGAGTGGAAAATAATACAAAACATAACTGAAAGAGATATACGAATACAGAGCTTTCCGAATATCGTTCCAACTGTAAACCAGGTTCCTGTGAATATAAATCTGCAAAACCAATACTACTAGCTGCCCGTATGGGAAATAGGGGCACCCAGAGTTTAGGTTAAAACAATAAACTCAGGTCAGTCATGTGACTGGTATGAGAACTAAAACAGTTATTTAAAAATTTACTTAAAAAGAGAGTAAATCAAGGGACCACGCCGTATAACACGGAACAAGTTTCCTCCCATGAATACTAGTGCATAGAATAAACAGCGCAATGCTTTTTGTAAAGATGAAGCTATTATAAGACTCTAGGTCCCATCACACCATGCAACGCAAGCCGGAGGATAGTGTTTTACCATATAATAGCCAAACATGTTTGGTACGTTTAAAACAAATCATTTTGATACTATTATAATGTAAAGTGTATGAAACAACTTCAAACATAAATGTATCAATTATAGACGATATAGTTCCCCATCCCACTATGTCGCCATGCTAGGCTCTACAAATAAAACCGAAATATCACGTATTGGAAATTGGATTTTCGTCATGAGTCGAGGCTAGGAGCAAGCTCCATAATCGATATCAATTTCCGTATCCGACCAATAATATAAATGGAATAACGGCAAAGCCTTTTTAAATTTCATATGTATTAACAGTCTTCCTCCACAGAATTTCATTTCGATTATTATCAAATCGAATTCCATTCAATTCCAATTAAATATATTAAACTGGAAAACGTTACTTTGGAAAATCCCATTAAATCTTTATAAATTTTTTATAAATTCCAAATCATATTTCATTGTAAATCGGGTTAAAGAACGAATGTCATTAAAAACACAGTTCATAATAAACCCAATTCACATTCCATTTATAATCGGGTTAAAGAACGAGTGTTCTTTAAAACACCATACACAATAAACCCAAAAACAATTTTCAATTCAATTCCAATTAAATATATTAATTAATTGGTATACTTCATTAAATCAAAATAAAAAGATTTAATCTTTTCCTCAACTGGGTTTAAGAACAGTGTTAATGAAGACACCATTCACGACAAACGCAAATCTCATTTGATATTAAATACAAGGCTCTGAATAGAACATATATCGGCTTATATTCAATATCAAATTCTGAAACCAATAAATATCGCTTTGTAATAACGATACACACACACACACACACACACACACACACACACATATATATATATATATCTTCCAAATTCCTCCACAATATTCGTATAATCATGAAATCCAATATCGAAATATTCCGAAGATAATTTCGATTCAAATCCATTCTAATTCATATATTGGAAATTCTGGTTATTTTTAAAACCATTTCAAATCCAGTTTATTTATTTTGAAAAATAATTGCATTATAATTCTATTTCAAAACCAGTTCATTTAGATAAAAATATATTTTTATCTTTTCAAATGTGGGATTTTTCAGCCCAATTCTTTCCAAATCATTTATTTTTATTTTACACAAATTATTAATATTTTTAATAATTTTATCAAGGCCCGTACAGTCGATTTCCATAAACGACCAACGAACTGCACTTATAACGACCTTTTTCCAAAATATATTTGGACATAATTCCAAATCCAACCATTAGATTTCTAATTTCTCATATTCGTTAGAAAGATCTTTTCGATACGAACCCAACGGTTCCGGTTTCAGGAAAATCCAACGGTCGGATCTCCCGTAATATCCGTTCGAAATCAATGGTTGAAATTCGCGAGCTGTTGCAGCGCGGCGCGTTCTATTTAGGCATTATATATATATATATATATATATATATATATTTCATCGATTTCCTTTCAAAACATATTCTATAAATCGTTTTAAATTCGTTTTCAAAATGATTTCAACTTTATATTCAATTTCTAATCAAAATTGAATATTCCATATCATCGATATATAAATGATAGTATTTTCAAAACATTGTATTTTGGAATCAATTCCTTTTCTATATTCATTATAAAAATGAATAAAATCGATATAAATATCGTTCACGTCAAAATGACGTTAATCTAATCAACACGGCTTTATATATTTAAATATATTCGTGTCCATCCCAAATCGGACATCTAAATTACATTTTGATCTTTTATTGAATATTATTTTAAAATATTCATTAATTTAAAATAATCGTTACATTAAAATATTTTTTATTTCTGAATTGGAAACAGACATAGTCAAATACCATATAATTTGATTTATATGGATTTCATACACACATGTACACTACAATAATCAAACACAGTCAACCGTCATCCAAAATGCATTCTACACTGCATAAGCATCAAGTATAAATATTTAACGCTTACAACAGCCTGTCAATCGATCGATCAATATACAACTAATTATTGGGACTAGTGTATGTCATATATCATCCCAATACCTGTGTGGGGTTTCAAACAATCAAACATAGGTTTTATTTGTGCACTTGGGCGATGTGTAAAATTTATTGTCCCAATCAGTATCAGTCAAATGTGTGTATATAAACAAATCGTCTGATTTGTTTATAAATATTTATTTTATTTCATATACACGTTGAGAATTATAACTATAAAATATTTTTAACTATAACATATTTTATTCCATTCCACATCATACAATCAATTTCACAACAAAATCAATCAAACAAACAAGTCGTCCATGGTCTGTGGACGACGGGTGTCGGGTGCTGCTAAGCACGGTCTGCATCCTATTATATATTTTAAGTAGAAAATAAAATCAAAGTGAGAAGTTCTCACCTTTGGGTTCCACTTCGCCATTCTCTATTTCTGAACGGTCTGGATTTGTTCAAATTCCAACGCTTCCTTTTCACGTTGTTCATATATAAAAATCATATTTTTATTGCTTCATTCCAATAAATAAAAATCATATTTTTATTTCTACTTCATATATTTTTAAAACACTTCTTTCTATATAAAAATTATTTTTATATTTCTACTTCTTATATAAAGATCGAATTTTTATTTCGCTTTATATATAGTAAAAATCGAATTAGGCAACTAAGTTGTGAAAAGTGTGTTAACTAATATTTAAGGTTTCTCTAATTCATCAAAATTGAATAAATTTGTTGTAAATTTCTTTGATTTAAATGTATTTAATAGATGGCTTATAATAAAAGGACTAAAACTTCAAATTACAAGAAGGATAACTTAGTCATAGTTTTTGTTTGCAAAATGATGGTATGTTAAATGATATTTTGTGTATATATAGAATTACCGACTTTAATTCAAAAAAACTATAAAGTAGACTCCTTTACCCATTTTTAATTCATAAGAAAAGTACAAATGTAACAACCCGGAATTTTGGGGCCAATTTAAAATTTTTATTTTAGAAAAATAAATGAATTTATGATGTTTAAAACAAATCATTTTAAATAATAACGATGATAAATTTATTTTAAAATGACTAAATTCAATTTAATTATAAAATGAGTTTAAAACAGCGCTGTAGTTTGAAAATTTGAATTTGAAATTTGATTGAATGTACAGGATTCATTTTAAATCAGAATTGTGCGAAACCAGAAATATTTTAATCTGTTTAATCATATCTTTCTATAAAATCTGAAAAACTAAAATTTCACTTTATAAATCAAAAGTTATGTCCAGTTTAAAATTTAGAAAAGTCGCTGTAGAATTTGTATATTTCTTAATATAATATATTAGCCTTAAAAATAGTCATTTTTCAAACGACCTCGGTTTTCGACGAACCCACTTTTGTTGGAAACGGAATGTCAAGTTATTGCTAGGTATCGATTTTCGTAATTTTTCGAATTAATGTGTGAGCGTGGCAGAAGAAAACATGTTTTGTCAGTTTCAGTCAATTTTAATCGACTTGAAAATGGCCATTTTTCAAATAGTCTTAGAATTCAACGAAATTAGTCTCGTTAGAACCGTATCGTCAAAACATAACTAGAAATAATTTTTCTGTAATTTTTAGAGTTCGTATGTGGCCCCGATAATTTAAAATGTACGTCTGAATTTAATAATTAAATGATTTATAATTTAATTTAAAGAAAAACATATCGTAACAGCCGAACTGGGTTACAAAACATGTTCCAATCTGTCCGGGATGGGGGTTATTAGCTAGGGGCGACACTCGTTGGGTTGAATTTGGTGTTCGTATTGATAGATAGAAATTTTTGAATTAAATTATATAAAATACACTAAGTATACTCTATAAATACGGTTCCCAATACGCCAAACCCTAACCCAATTGTGCAGCCGCTGTTCTTCATTCATGGCCGAAAATACCCCAATTTGATCCATCAATTTCTCACTAATTATACTGAATTAAACCATGAATTCAAATCCAAGATGGTAGGTAATCTCTTCCTCTTCATTTCTATACGGACATGATCGATGTTAGGTGAGCGAAGAGGTCGATTTAGAGCTGCAAACGCAGCATCTTTGGGGTGGTTTTCGAGGATACAGGGGGGCCGAGCTTCATGGTATTGGAGGCTGTAGAAGGTGGTAGTACGAGCTTCAGAGTGGTGGTATTGGATTGAGTCCTGGTGGAGTGTGGTGGCGCGCGTAGGAGGAGGGAGGACGGCGAGTATGGGTTTTACTGACCAGCAATTCACGATGAAGAAGAAGAAAGGATCGGCCCTTTCTTTGCTGATGTAGTCAATGTAAAGAATTTTTATATATTTAATTTAATTATATAATCGAATATATTTAATATTATAACTTCTTCATACGTCGTCAGAATTCAGTAAAACGAATTGCGTTGGATTCGTATTGTCGAAAACTACAACATGGAGCTGACCGGATCTGAAAACAATCACTTTGAAATTTTAGCAAAATTTGAGCACGAACAATTTCTAGGTGAGATATCTATTTAAATTTAAAATTAATTATTTAATTAAATTTGAAATTTATGTTTATTTCATATTCATGATTGTATATATAATTATTGCAATGTTGATTTGTTCTGTGATGAGGATTGCTGAGTTGTATTAGTTGTTTGATGATGATGATTGTTGTTTGGTTAGATTTAGATTTACATCGATCAAAATATAGAATTAGAAATATTCCTTTTTGGTTTACTTTGAAAGGATGAAGACCAGATTTACATTTTATTTGCATTGGAACTAAAGTTACTCTTTTATTTGCATTTAAAAATGCAAATATAAAATGAAACTAAAGTTTATTCTTTTATCTATATGCACCAATGCATATATATCACATTCTTATACCTTGAATAGAATTTGTCAAAAATGTACATTTTTTATACATTGAAAAAAAATATTATCACTTTTGTTAGAACTTGATTTATTGAAAACAAAGATCTATTCCTTTATCTGCATTTACTAATGCAAATATACATTGAAATTAGGACTTGTTCTTTTATCTGCATTCACTAATGCAAATATACCTTGAAATGAAAATATTTCTTTCATTTGCATCCACAAATGCAAATATACATTGGAAATTAAAAATTGTCCTTTTATTTGCATTCAGAAATGTAAAGATTCATTGAAAATAAAATTAGTTGCATTTTTATTTGCATCCATTAGTGCAAATATTCATTAAAAATAGAATTTGTTCTTTTATTTGCATTCTTTATTGCAATTAAAACATTAAAAATTAAGGTTTTACTTTTGTTTACAATTCTAAATGCAAACAAAACATCAAAATGTAAGTTACATTTTGATTACATTTTTTATGTTAATAAAATGTCATTTTGAGAGTTGCTTTTTTTTTATTTGCATCCTTTAATGCAAATAAAACATGAATTAAATCTCTCATTTTACTTTCAAATTAAGAATTACCTTTTTATTTACTTTTTCAGATGTAAATAAAGGGTAGGATTTAAAAGTTATATTTTAGTTACATTCTAGTTGTAGTAAAAAATGGTAAGAATTAATGTTTCATTTATTTCTTTTTAAAGACAATAGGAAGCATAGATTTTAGAATTTCATTTCTTATTGAAATTTTATGTGAAATGAAAAGAGTCATTTTGTCAAATATGTTATAGGAAATAAAAAGTGTCCTTTTGATCGCATTAAAAGAATGTATTAAAATTGTTTATGGTAAAAGAATGAATAATTAAACATTCATATTTTTATCATTAAAGTAGAAGTAGACAAAAATACTCATTTTTGTCTAAATCAAAAGAAGGTAACAAAATATAGCACTTGTATGTTAAATTAGAATTAAAATACAAATTGTTCTCCTTTATCAATTTATAATAGTTAAATATAATTATTCTCCTTTGTCAATTTATATTTTTTAAAACAAATTGGTCTCTTTGCCAAATTGCAATAGTTAAAAACAAACATGATCATTATTTTGGTGCATAAGTTTTGACAAAACAAATATATCACTTTTATCTATTTGATAAATTTAAAATTTTCTATTAAACAAACACATCACTTTTATTTGTTTTGTCGGAATAGATTTGTCGACAAAACAAAGTCATTATTTTTTTGTTTTACCAAAAAGATTAAATGAACCAATATATTTATTTTGTCAAGATATAATAGTTGAAGCAAAATTACATTTTGTTAATTAAATTTAGAATAAAACAAAATTCACATTTTTGATTAAATAAACAGTTAAACACAAATAGCATTTTGTAAAATGGGTTTGTGTTACCTCAAAGTAGAAGTAACATTTCTTGTACATTTTGTTGGAATAAAATGTATATGTAAATATAATAATTATTTTTATTTGCATAAAATGAAATAGGTTTTGTAAGTAAATATAAAGATCATTTTTATTTGCGAACCTACATTAGAAATTATATACAAATATAGGAATCATATTTTTGGTCAAGACATACATTAGAATGTGTAGGTGAACTAAAGTGACAATTTTTATATATTAATGCATACATTAGAATATGTGGGCGACTTAAAATTCACATTTTTATGTGTTAAATTATATATTGGAAATATAAAACAAATAAACGTATCTTGTAGTTGTCATCCCCAATAATGCCATATAAATAAATCACAGTTTATGTGACATTAGAATTGTATAGAAAAATTTTACGAATAAAAATACATTTTTATTCGACATTAGAAATAAATTACATGATGGTTCATTATCATCAACTTGCTAGCAGAATTGGATTGGTTAAATCCTTTAACCAATCATTTATTTTATGAACTGTTTGTTGGCTGGAAATCGCACATGGGTGTTGGGATGAAAATTGACTAACACTAATCCCAATATTTATTTGTATGTCGATCGAACGATCGACAGGCTGCGATGAGCGTTATTATTTCGTTTTAATGCTCACCCAGTTATATATTGCACTTGGGATGTGAATGGATGGTTTGATGATATTTATCATTACGGTTATACACATTCGATGTATGAAATCCATATAACAAAGTTATATGGTAAATGATTGAGTCGCATTCCAATGCAGGATTTCTTTTAAATAAAGAATATCTTTCAAAATAAGGAATGATTAGAAAAAGAACATTGTAATATAAATATCTTTTAAAATAAAGAATACCGTACTATAAAGGATAATTTATATAAAGAATCTTTTTATTTAAAGAATATTATTATATAATATTTAACCAATAATGAAATGATGATTTCTATGTCCGTTCTTGAATGGACAAAAAGATAAAAATACTTTAGAAAAAATATATTTTGGAAAAATACATTTTTATTTAAATGAACTAGTTATTAACTAGAATAGATCATTAAATTAAGATTTAAAGAAGTTTTCCAATTAGAGAATATTAAATTGAAATTAAATAAATTGGATTTTGGGTTGTCGTGAATGGTGTCTTCAATAACACCTTTCTTAAACCCAGTTGTAAAGAACAAATCTTTAAATTAAGATTACTAGAGTTTCAAACTATATTTTGTAATTGGAATAAAAATGATTTGTGAATTCAGTTTATCGTGAACAATGTTTTTAAACGACATCTGTTCTTTAACTCAATTAAAAGTGAAAATATAATTTGGAATTTATAGATCTTTTTATTAAGATTTTAAAAAAAGGAAATTGTTTCAAAGGAAAGTTTTCCAATTTAATATATTAAATTGGAATTGAGCTAAAATTTGATTTGATAAAAATCGAGATAAGTTTTTGTAAAAGAAGACCGTTACTACATATGGAATTTAAGAGGCTTTGCCGTTATTCCATTTATATTATTGGTCGGATACAGAAATTTATATTGATTATATATTGAGTTGATTTCTATGAAAATTCCATATTTAATGGAAGACGATTTTGGGTTTGCCGTGAACTATGTTTTAAATGACATTAGTTCTTTAACCCAGTTAAGAATAAGATTTATTTCTTAAATTTAAATAACCATTGAATAATGATTTTTTGCTATTTAAACCAGATTGGGGTTTTAATAAATCTTTAAAAGAAATATTTAAGAATAAATGTAAAGAATTTATCTTTGATAGAACAATGTGAATATTTTATTAAAAGAATATTCTGAATTGGAATGATGCGTTGGATGTGTTTTTATAGTACTCGATTTTTTGTTTTATAAAAATATGATAGTTATTCCGAAAGACCGGGTTTAACCCATTCCGAATAATTACTACAACGATGAAGTGTCAAAGATGAAGATGGTGGTTGAAGACTGACGATCTTCATATCGGATGGATGTGTTGCTACTGAGACCCATGATGGGAGTAGCTACCTTGAAGGGGCTTCAGTGGTAGTCATCCGGACTATTGTTGATTGCTTCGGATATGCGAGGACCTCTCAGGTGTCTCCGGTTTCGTTCAGACCCAGAACGGACTTGTAAATGGATGCGTGTCTGACATTGGATTTTGTTCCATGTGAATTAAATCGATTTCTATTAATGTATGTCTGTTTGGTGGTGAAGAATTTATTCTCTACTTAACACCCGGGTATACATTAATAGTGATTGATCGCATGGCATGAATTGTCAATGTGGCACGCCAAGATGCAAATGGTCAAGGCCTTTGTTGAAAAGCAGGGTCTTGTGGGATGATCAAAACATAGCCTATTACGGTATAACTTTGTGTATAGCGTGACTTTGCGAGCCTCACACCCCGGTATAAGTCAAAAATGGGATATGGACCCTAGGTAGTGCACACGTTTCTTTCTAGCTAGGGGTAGTGTTAGTGCTTAAACTGGCTGACATTTTACTTATGTGGATGATGGATTTTGAGGCGCCTCGGATTTTTATAGGCCGTTAGTGGTCATACTATAGGTTCAAAGGAACAGAGAAACGTGTGTTCAGGCATAACAAATCCACTGTCGATAGGCGGGGACCGGCCCTACCGCTCTAAGGGTTCACTGCGGGGGATCCTGAGGCATTTGCTAGAGTGTCTCGAAACGAAGAGGAGCATGCCCCTAGCCTCGACTCATGATGGAAATCCAATTTCCAATACGACCTTGCGGTTTTGATTGTAGAACTAGTATGGCGACATAGTAGGATGGCGTACTATGCCGTCTATGATTGATGCATTATGATTGAAATGTTTTTGAAATATATATACCCATATATATACACACTAATACCAAACCCGTTTTATCGTATCAAGCATCCTTTGACCATTATAAGGTAAAACCCTATCCTCCGATTTGCATTGCATTGTGTGATGGGACCTGGATCTTATAATGGTTTCATTTTTCTAAAAAGCATTGCGTTGTTTAACGATTTACTTTATTTTATGCAGTGGCAATCCAATGTAGTAAACCCGTTCCGCATTAGCGGTGTGGCCCTGTGATTAGCCTTATTATTAGATAAGTTAGTTAAGATTTCTCATACCAGTCCCATGACTGACCTGTAGTTTGTTTCACTGGCAAACTCGGGTGCCCATATTTTCCACACGGGCAGTCGAGTAACTTTTTGCAGATATATTTACAGTATCCTGGTTCACAGCTGAAGCGGTACTCGGAAAGCTCTGTATCCGTGTATTCCTTTCGGTTGTATATTTGTATTATTTTCCGCTGCTATTTAAATGTAATTTAAAACTCGGATATTATTGCATTTCTATTTTTGTAATAAGTATTCATACTCTGTTACATTCTTGTACTCTGATGTAATTGTTGTAATCAGCAATAAAATGTTCTTCAGTTTGTGTTCTGATGTGTGTTGTTCTCAAAGCAATCCATGCTTTCCTTTACTTGGAAGTTCGGGTCGTTTCAATAAAACATTTAGATTTAAGATTAGAATATACTATAGTAAACAATGATATCATTTCAATACTGTAATATTTCGTAGATTACAAGCAGCACACAGCATATTGATTGAAACATAAAATTTAACATTTTTATTAAGGGACAATTAACGACAAGGAAAAAATTAAGGTTTTTTTTATTCATAAGGACAACCCACTAAAATTTTACTCAAAAGGACAATGCACTAATTATAGTTTAATTCCCTAAATCACGTGCCTATTTCATCTTCGACGCTCCTATCTCGTTTTATTTTCCACGAATGCAGTTTTTTTTCTCTCGATCTCTAATTCTCTTCTCCAGTGCGTTTTTTCTTCTCCGGTACATTTTTCCTTCTAATTTAAATTGCAAAATTACTCTCGAGCATATTGATCTTTCGATCAGATCTGATCTCGACATCTGTCTAAAGTGCCGCGGATTTTGATTTTGATTTGATAGGCAGTAAAGATGATTTTTGATTTTGATTTTGTGAATTCGTCATAGAAAATCGAACGAGAGAGACGAATGACAGAGATAAACAATGGAAGTTACTTTTTTGGATGGTAAATTTAGTAGCAGTTCGTAGGTATTAGTTTCCCATTTTTTAAGGTATCATTTTGCTTGTTATTATAGTGTTATGCTTCTGTGTTGATTTATTTTCGTAATATATTAGTTCTGTATTTTTACTGTTGCATTAACTTTGCAACTCAATCAAAATTATGTTATTTTAATCAATCAAAGTGGGATGTGAACATTTTTATTCATTAGTTTTCCTTTAAAGTATCAAAGCAGTTTTAAAGTATCATTTTTATTTTTTTTAGGTATCAGTCTAATATTTTCAACATGAATTTACATCATAGCAGTTATAAGGTATCATTTTATATTTGTTCAGGTATCAATTTTATATTTTCAACATGAATTTACATCATAGCAGTTTTTAGGTATCATTTTTATATTTTTTTTTAGGTATTAGTTTTATATTTTCAACATGAATTTACATCATAGCAGTTTTTAGGTATCATTTTTATATTTTTTTAGGCATTAGTTTTATATTTTCAACATAAATTTACATCATAGTAGTTTTAAGGTATCATTTTTATATTTTTTTAGGTATCAATTTTATATATTCAACATGAATTTACATCATAGAAGTTTTTAGGTATCATTTTTATATTTTTTAGCTATCGATTTTATATTTTCCAGTTGAATTTCCAGTATTATGTTGGTATAAGTTTTGATTGTGTATGAAATACTTGCAGATACTGCATGTTGCTGGAGATTACTTGAATTCAAGACTAGATTGCATACAAGTAAAAGTAAATGCATGAATGCATGCTTGGAATGCGGAGCAGTGTTCTATGCACTTAGATTGTGTAGGAAAAAATGTACCATATTAAATCAGTTATGTATCATTGTGTGTATCATATGATACAAGTGGGTATTGTTGTGTATTACAGAGAATAATTGAGACGACCCCAAACCCCGTACTGACGGAGATAAGGGTAATCTTTGGAATATAACACAGAAACAGATAATAGCAGAACAAAATTTAATAAATACACCAGATAATGAACAACAGAATATACTGGATAAAAGTAATCATCAGAGTTACACAGTATACAGGATCTTACTTAGTACAAATACAGTTCCGCTATACATAAATGTCTACAGTGGAAAACAAACAAAATATGTACAATAGGAGCTGAACAACATAAAAAGAGATAAATGATAGAATCCATCTTCAGCTCCAGCTATCCAAAAAGAACCAGCTAAACCTGAATACAAAGCTGACCGTGTAGAAAAAGGGGCACCCGAGTTTGAAAGTGAAACAAACTACGAGTCGGTCATGGGACTAGTATGAGAAATCTACTCAACACATATATAATATGGCTAATCACAGGACCACGCGACTTTCGTGGAACGGGTTTACTCCATTGGATTGCCAGTACTTTAAAACAAATCATTCTTTTAACCATCGCAATGCTTTTTATAAAAATGAAGCCATTATAAGACTCAGTTCCCATCACACAATGCAACGCAAACCGGAGGATAGAGGTTTTACCTTATAACGGCCAAAATATGCTTGATACGAATAAAACAAAGGCATTTGATATTATTGCTAGTGTTTATATGTTTTGAAAACAATTTCAAATCATAACTATCAATCATAGGCGGCATGGGTACCATATATCATGTCGCCATATATATATACAATCAAAACCGCATAGTCACGTATTTGGAAATTGGATTTCCATCATGAACCAAGACAAAAGATAGTCCTTACCGACTTCATGGCTCTCTAGCCCGAGCTACAGGGTCAGAGCGCATCGACCCTTGGATCGTCAGGGCCGGTCCACCGATATGGAATAAAATTCCTGAACACTGCGTTTCCCCACCCTTTGGGGTGTAAATGAGCCAACGAATGGCTCCATCGGACCCGGATCGTCCGATCTAACCAAGGGGCCTCGTAACAGCAACAACCACATAGGTGAAAAGTATATAAATGTCAGGGTTGGTAGGTCACAGACACCACCCTAGCTAGAAAGAAACGCAGGCCCTCCCTGATGTCCTCTCCCATTTCTGGTTCATACCGGGGAGTGAGGCTCGCGATTTTACGTTATACACAAAGCTAAGCCACACCGGCGGTGCTTTGATCATCACCACAAGGCTTTGCTTTTCAACTTAAGCCCTGATCACTGCATCTTAGCATGCCACACAGGCAATTCATGCCATGCGACTGATGTCCATCGATATACAACCTCTGAGCTCGTGCGTTTCAGAGAAGGGCGTTAAGCAAAAGAATAAATTCTCAACCGCCAAATAGATGTATATTTAATAGAGATCAATCAACACAGAATAAAATCCAATGTCAGACACACAGTCCATTTACAAGTCCGTTCTGGGTCTAAACGAAACCGGAGGCACTAAATACCTTGCAAACCCATCGATCACCACGTATGTCAGGATGATCACCACTCACTATCCATATTTCGGGATGCCTCCCAATCAGGACCTCGGTTACCATCCAAACGAGGTGAAGATCTCCGGTCTTCGACCATCGTCTTCATCTTCGATTTATTACATCGATTCAGTTATTCAGAATGGAAAAAACCCGGTCTTTCTGAGCAACTCATGTATATAATAAACAAGTGCAACACTAACATATACACGCATCATTTCAATTCATTAGTCACTAACTGTCAATCAGTAAGAGAACGTTTTCCCAAATATTAGTCCCGAAGGATGAAACCAACATCAGATCAACACTCAGGAAACCATTCGACTTAGCCAACCTTCAGTTAATTTCTAAATCACATCCATATTGTTTATAATATTTTATAACGATTTATTGTTATTTTTATTTATTTTAAAATAACCAATTTATTCAAAACGACGCTTCGGGCCATAATGCGACCTTGGCGCTGTTTTTCTTCAGATTTGATTTACAAATATCTGAAAATCTGATCGTTGGATCTTCACAAAATTTACATCATTAGAAAGATCTTTTCAAAAGGAATCCAACGGTTCCAGTTTCAGGAAAATTCGACGGTCGGATCTCCCGGTACAATCATTTGAAGTTTCGATTTCATAATACGAACTGCAGCGTCGTTATTCAATTAAATATATATATATATATATATATATAATCGATTCTAGCGCTGTTTTTCTTTAGATTTGAATTAAACATTCCAGACAATCCAACTGTTGGATTTTTACAAAGTTGGTGTTGTTGGAAAGATTTTTCCAAAGCGAACCCAACGGTTGCGATTTCAGTAAAATCCGATGGTCGGATCTCCCGGTATAATGGTTTGAAATCACGGTTTCAAAATGCTAACTGCACGGCTATGTTTCGTTTTTATTTTATTTATATTTATATAATTATATAAATATGGTTCATTAAAAAATTCCTATATTGTTTCCACTTCAAATATTTCACTAACGCCTTTAAATTTTGGAAAAATTCGCCATAACCTCCTTTGTACGGGAGGGGCTGGGAAAATTCCCAAATAGCCACCCGGGCGTCTCATGTCAAAAAGAAAAAGGAAAAGCCAAGCGGCTAGCCAACAGGCTCATAAAATCATCACCCAAACAAAACAGTAAATGTGTACCTATTTGTCGGGCACAAAATTTTTTATTCCTCTTCTCTAGCCCCTTTGTTATAACCTGTTCAAATAAATATGCATGTACAGATATACAGTTCTTATCACTTATCATTTTCTATTCAACTTCATATTTGATCCTATTTGGTTTAAAAACACCATTCATTCTAATGTTGCATGCATAGGCAAAAATCATATCATTAGCTAATTAATGAAAATTTCAACTCATGCATATTTATTTGAACGAGTGGCTATTTTAACACTTTACATTTCAACAATTCAGGTATATAATAAGAATGTGATTTTTGTTGTAAAACAATTCACTTCAAAACACTATTATTTTATATAGTTTATATAAGTGATAAAAATAGGATTTTTATTGTAAAACAATTTATTTTAAAACAAGGTCATTTTACATAGTTCATATAGATGATAAAAAGGTGATTTTTATTGTAAAACAATTTATTTTAAAACAAGGTCATTTTACATAGTTCATATAGATGATAAAAAGGTGATTTTTATTACAAAACAATTTATTTCAAAATATGAATACCATTCAACACATGAATTTCAATTCAACGAATGAATATCGATTCAACACATGAAGGTTTTCTATAGTTTATATATATAGGTAAAATTATGATTTTTATATTTAAAACACGAATGCCATTTAACACATGAATTTCAATTCAACGAATGAATATCGATTCAACACATGAAGGTTTTCTATTGAACGAATAAATATAGTTTCAGCAAATGAAAATAATTCAAACACATGAACATTATTCAAAATTTCGGCAGCATAACGGCAGGGTAGTTAAAACCGGGACCGTCCCTAGTACGGCTCCTCGCTTTACCTTAAAACCTCGCGGTTTTTGATAATGGGGATCATGCATCTAGTTCGCACGCAGGCGGCATGTATATATTTATTTCATTTCCACAAACTAATCCTATGTGGTTTCAACCAAATATTTCTCAACCACAAATGGGTATTTTTCAACCACAATCAATCAATATCAACCACAAACAATCCCAATCAACCATTCGCTATCAATCAATTTTCACACCAATCACAACCAATAAATGTCGTCCATGGTTTGTGGACGAGGGGCGTGTGTGTGTGTGTATATATATATATATATATATATATATATATATATATATATATAGCAATTCACTTCTATTTCAACACATATATAATCTTTACAACGCATATATAACTTATACATCGAACATACAACTTATACAATGATTATACAAGAGGTGTACAATGCTTATATAACTCATACATCGACTATATAATTTATACATCGTCGTTTGTCCATATTGTTTATAAATTAGAAATCTCACTTTGGGTTCCACTCCACCAGATATAGCAGAAGGCTCAGAAAAATATGCGGTCTCTTCTAGAATGTACAAGACGTCCACACGGTCACGATGTTTCCTGTTTCATCGAATTTCGTTAACGAACGAAAAAGATATGATTTTTCAAAGTTTGCAACGGTTTTAAACTATTGAAATCAGTTCAGAAGTTCAAACCCGTTACCTGCTTGATTTCTTCAAAACTAGGTTTTAGTTTTTCGATCAATCCGTGCAACGATGTCAAGATCCAGTCGCACCACGGTGTAGAGCTTCGGAGCCCGCTCCAGGGGGTGCCAATCGCGTCAGGTGCGATCGCCGTGGGGAGGGGAAATCGGCTTCGACGGCGGCGATCTTCTCAGGCGCAGTACTCGATGACGGCGCCACCAGGAAGGTCCAGACGGGTATGGATCTGAAGAGGGAGGCGAGGTCTTCAAAAAGCTCCAAAGGAGGGGGTGCTAATTCGACGTAGATTCGCTAGAAAGTGGACGGGAAAGGAGGAGCGTTCGCCGTCGTCGATCGCGAGGCTTCAGGGTTTTTTTTATTTATTTATGAAGGAATTATTTGATTTGCCGAGATATATATTTATTCAAAAATTGGGGTTTTCTTAAACGAACTCGATATATAAACAATAAAACTCGATTAGGGACATTTAACCCTACGATATATTCGTAGTGGTATCCATGGGCCTCTTGATTGAGTGAGACTGTGAAATGCATGGCCGTGCTCAAATATTGATTTGCTCTGAACAGTCTACTCATCGATCAAGAAAACAGATTAAATTATAAAAGGATGATATGATCCATGCCTTTATTTAATCTAGGATATAACGGTTAAAAGGATTAAATTATATTGACACACTATCCACAACAGGTTGTATTGAATCATCACTATTATAGCTTGGGTAACAATGATGTGTTACTAGACGCCGCTCATTGTTTACAGTCTGAATTTGTTTAAACTGTTGCCAACGCTATCATGGCCTATAGGTTCACACTTACATGCGTTGCAAAAGATAAGGATATTTAAATATAAGGGTTTTGACAAATTCCATTATTTAGATAAGGGGTGATTGGGTCAAAAGGTTGGAGAGATTGTCGGTTCTATTATTATGTAAAGAAAGGGTCGGACCCTATCCTCAATAATAATAACAGCCGAAATCCACAAAACCCTAGATCCCAATTTAATCCCAATTCAGCTAGTACTGACTTATTTTTCCTATATTTGATTCGAGAGCAACGATTGTGGACTCTGATAGAGGTGCTCGACTTCAAGCACTAGGTTCGATCAGATCTGGAATTGGATTCAACAAACTCAAGATCCTCTTTGTTCAACTTGAAGAACTGAAGAAAGGTACGAAATTTTAGTTTCTATCATGGTTTCGATTACAAATTAGGTTGAAATTTGTTGACTTCCTCTGTAAATCGATCTATTTTTTCACTACAATGGTATCAGAGCCAACTTAATTTAGCCACTAGCGTTTTACCGCCATTCCGAACACAATGGGATATTTTCGAAGGCCCATTCGACTGTTTCAGTCAGTTTCCATTCAAATTAAAATAATTAACATTCAATATTCGATTTGAACGTACATTTCAATTTGCCAGGGCCACAAACTTATTCGAAAAATTCCAGAAAAATAAATCTGGCTATGTTTTGATGATACGGTCCCAACAAAACTAGTTTCATCGAATTCTGAGACCGTTTGCAAAAAGGCCCATTTCTGGTCGATCCAATTTAACTATAATTGACCAAAACACGTTTTCCTTTGCCACGCTCACATACTAGCTTCAAAAATTATGAAATTTGAAACCTAGCAATAACTTCACATCGCGGATCCAACAAAAGTGGTTTCGTCGAATTCCGAGGTCATATGCAAAATGGCCAATTTCACGGGCTATATAAATTCCATAGCGACCTTTCTGAAAATTCATTTGGCCATAACTTTTGCTTTCCGTTATGAAAATTCGATTTTTCAGATTCGTTAGAAAGGTATTCACTAACAGATTTAAATATTTTTGGTTTCACTAAAATCTGTTTTGTTTTGCACCCGGTACAGTCCGACAAAGTTTGAATTCAATTTTTGAAACTGCAGCGCCATTTCAGGCCTTGTTTATAATTATAATTAATTATATTCGTTTTCAATGGTCGATTCAAACTCACTTTCCATTGCCATTATTTAAAGTATTTATTTTAAATATTTAAAATCCATTATTTTAGCCAATTTGAAAATTTTAAATTGGTTCAGATTTTCTGGGTCATTACAATCTCCCCCACTTAATACTTTTCGTCCCCGAAAAGGAACAAAGTCGAAAGTGGTTTGATTCATCAACTCTACGTTCGATCTGGCTTCCATTCTCTAACTTTTCAGTTTCTGAGAAATTTCAAATTCTTCAAAAATTTGGCTAACACCCGGAATTTTCGAAAAAATTTCATTCTATTATTGATCCAATTAACTATCGTTTTAATAATTTTAATTAATCAAATTTACTATCACACAACACAAACAGCAATCAAATTGTTTTTAACTTTTCAGAACCATACAAATTAACTTCAATTCTCTTTTAAAATCATTCAGACTATAGAATTAAAAGTGCACATCCATGGAAAGAAAATAATAATAGAATAGAGCACTAATTGGTAATGCAAAGTATGGTAAATGTACCTTGCACCGGAGTCAATCAGAGATATCCACTCGGCATCTAGGATAAGCTTTCTGAATGCTCTCCTCGATTTTCCAAGTACAATCTCGCGGATCTCCACTCCATTGCACTTTGACTAAGTGAACCTTCTTGTTCCTCAGCTCTTTGGTTTCTTTGCTGATAATCTTTAGCGGCTCTCTTCTCACAGCTAACTCTGGGGTAATTTCAATGTCCTGTTGAGCTGCTTCTTCCACGATCAAGTCTGGATCATGAACTTGCTTTCGAAGTTGAGATATGTGAAAAACATCATGAACTCCAGGTAACTAATTAGGCAATTCGACCCTATAAGCGAGAGTTCCGATCCGTTCCAGAATAGGAAACGGACCAATGTATTTGGGTGCCAACTTTCTAGTTTTAGCGAACCGGTTAACTCCTCTCATCGGCGATACTTTCAGATATACATAGTCGCCAACAGCAAAGGATATATCTCTTCTTCTTCTATCGGCATAGCTCTTTTGTCGACTTTGAGCGGCGAGTAATCGCTTCTTAATAAAATCGACTTTGTCGGCAGCTTCTCAGATCATATCAGGACCCAACACAAGTCTATTACCGGGTTCGACCCAACAAGCAGGAGATCGGCACGGTCTACCATATAATGCTTCGAATGGCGACACTGTCAGCCTCGCCTGATAGCTGTTGTTGTATGAGAATTCAGCCAAATGCAGATGGTCTTCCCATGATCCAACGAAATCTATAACACAAGCCCGCAATAGATCTTCTGAATTACGATTCACCCTCTCAGTCTGACCGTCTGTCTGAGGATGATAATAGGTGCTTAAGTTCAACTTCGTTCCCAGCTCAACTTGAAATGCTTCCCAGAATTTGCTAGTGAATATCGTATCTCTATCACTGACTATACTGAGCGGCACTCCATGCGGTCTAACTATTTCCTTGAAGTATATCTGCGCCAGACTCTTAGCAGTTCTGTTTGATCTGACAGGTATGAAATGGGCGGTTTTCGTGAAGAGGTCTACGATCACCCAAATACTGTCATTCCCTTTTCTGGTTCTGGGCAGACCATCAATGAAATCCATAAAAATATGTTCCCACTTCCAACCAGGAACTTCTAGTGGTTGTAACGATCCAGCCAATTTCTGTTGGTCGCTTTTGACTAGCTGGGAAGTAGGGCATCGGCTAACATATAAGGAAATGTCCCTTTTCATCGACTTCCACCAGAAAGTGCGTTTGATGTCATTATACGTCTTGCTTACTCCCGGATGGATACTAAGTTTGGACTTGTGGCATTCATCCAAAACTTCCTTTCGGAGTTCAGCAATGTTAGGAATGCAGATTCGACCTTTCAGCCTTAGAATTCCATCATTATCAACTTGAAAACTCGAGGGTTCGCTTTTCTGAATTATCTCTCTGATCTTCTAAATGAAGTGATCCTCCTTTTGAAGAGCAGGTATTTTATCTATCAATGAAGTCGTGATAATAAAACTGGCGATCATTTCATTCTTTCGGCTCAGCGCATCGGCCACGACATTGGCTTTCCCTGGACTGTATATAATTTCAAAATCGTATGCTGCAAGGAACTCTAGCCAACGTTGCTGCCTCAGATTCAAGTCCTTCTGAGTGAACAGATACTTTAACGACTGGTAACTGTAAACAGTTCAAATCTCTCACCCATAAGATAGTGCCTCCAGATTTTCTAAGCGAACACAATAGCCAATAACTCAAGATTATGAGTTACGTAGTTCTTCTCGTGCGGCTTCAGCTGACGGCTAGCATAAGCAATCACGTGACCCCTTTGCATTAACACTACGCCAAGGCCTTCTCTAGAAGCATCAGCCCGGACTTTCAAATCTTGTTTGCCATCGATGATGGTTAACACTGGAGCAGTTGTTAATCTCAACTTTAGCTCTTCAAAGGCCTCCTCACTTTCAGGAGTCTAGTTGAATTTAGAGTGCTTCTTTGTAAGCTTCATTAAATGACCCGATATCTTCGAAAAGTTTTTAATGAACTTCCAGTAATAGCAAACCAATCCGAGAAAACTGCGTATTTCAGTGGGGGTACTGGGCTGTTTCCAATTCTGAATAGCTGTGATTTTGCTTGGATCCACAGCAGTTCCTTCTTTCGATACAACGTGGCCTAGAAATTTTACTTCATCTTACCAGAAGATACATTTGTAAAATTTGCCTTTTAATATATTCCGTCTGAGAATTTCTAACACTTGTTCCAAATTTTTTTTCATGTTCGGCCTTTGATTTAGAGAAGATTAGAATATCATCGATGAAAACAAGAACAAATTTATTCAATACTCCTCTGAATACTCTGTTCATTAGATCGACGAAATAGGCTGGAGCGTTACATAAACCGAACGGCATTACTAACCACTCGTAGAATAAGTCGAGACCTCTGAAGGCTGTCATTGGAAAACACTCTTCGGCAATTCGAAGTTGATGGAAACCTGTAGCTAGGTCCATTCGTGAAAATACTTGTGCTCCATTTAATCGATCTAACAAATCATCAATCCACGGCAATGGATATTTGTTCTTTATTGTCTATTTGTTCAGATCACGATAATCCACACATAGACGTAGAGTACCGTCAGATTTTGGGACAAACACCACTGTTGCTCCCTAATCAGAGAAATTAGGCCTGATCAGACCCTTCCATACTAGCTGTCGTGTTTGATTGTCAAGTTCTCCTTTTTCTTTCAAGGACATTCTTCGAATAGCGTGAACTACCAGCCTTGCATTCGGAATTAAAGCAATTTTGAAATCTATATCTCTCTATGGAGGTAAGCGAACAACTTCTTCGAACACATCCGCATAGTTCTTGACGACAGGAATATCTTTCACTAGGTCGGGAATATTCTCTGTAACTTCAGGGATATTTTCTATTTGGGCTGGAGAAACATTTAGAGCTGCCCAGAAGTCCTTTCTATTAGATTTCTGACCTTCACACGGTATGGTTATATAATTCCCTGATTTAATCTTGGCCCTAACAACTCTCTCGGCGCATCTAACCTGCGCTTCATATTTGGTTCGCCAATCCAATCCCAAAATAAGATCGAATTCATTAAAATTCATGACGATAGAGATAGTAGGGAATTTATAGCAAGAAAAAGAGACAGGCACTCCACAAACCCAACTGAGACCGATGGAACCCCCAACTGGATTTTGGACAGTCATTGGTTCTTTGTGCTTCTTCAATTTCAAATCTAACTTCTTGACTGCAGTCTTTGCAATAAAGCTTCATGACGCGCCAGTATCAAATAGTACTTTAACTGGAATGTTCTTGACATTGAGCGTGCCTTCTAAAACATAAGCCCTTTCTTGACTAGCTGAGGGCTCGGAAGTTTCTGCTTCTTCATTTACTTGAACTACTTCAGGCTTGTTTAAGAGCGGGCAATCCTTTGCAAGATTACTAGCCTCGTGGCACTGTTTGCACTCCCTATTCTCTTGAAACTCCCCATCAGTTCTGAACCTTTTCTTCTTTTGCTTTCGATTTGCTCTATATCCCTCTTTTCTTTGTTTCTTTAAAGATCTGCAACTTATCGACAAATGTCCTTTCTTATTGCAGTTAGAGCAAATAGCATTTGTTACTGGTTCTTTCCCAGAATTAGCCCATTTTCTCTTAGCACTCGGCTTCTCACTGACCTCTGACCTCGTACTGGCTATCAGTTCCTGACTCTTCTTTGTCACTACAACAGACTTCTTCTTCGTCGTGTAACACTCCTTTCTTATGGAGATCTTCATACTGATAAGCCATGTATATCATTTCAGAGAAAGGAAGCTTCACAATCCTCAGTACACTATTCTAATATCTACTTTGCAGGCCATGAATAAATCTTAGATTTTTCCTCTTTGGATCTTGAATCAGATGAGGAGCAAAGTGAGCAAGTTCGTTGAATTTCTTATGATATTCTGGGATGGTCATATCACCTTGTATTAGATAAGAAAATTCATCACATAATCGCTTCGTTGCTTCAGGAGGAGTAAATCTTTCCAGGAAAATTACTTTGAATCTGTCCCAGGTGATATCACCTTCTGGATTATCTTTGATGATTGTTTCCAACTAGATTAAAGCTTCTTCTTTGAGTGCGCAAGAGGCTACTAATCTTTCCTGATCATCTCTCAACTGGATACGCTCAAAAATTCTTTCGATAGAACTCATCCAAGCTTGAGTCTGAATTATAGATTCATTGCCCGAGAACTGTGCTCCGTTCATATTTCGATATCTCTGTAATAGAGCCTCTAGATCGGGTTCTGCATTTCTCCTGTTTCTAACACTCATTTTTCTAGTACTTCTGCAAATTGCAGATCCAGTGTCAGGTCATAGAAAGGGTATTTTAAAACATAGAAACATATACTTCAAATGTAGATGTGTCTATCGAGGTGTAATTTCATTCTGCTTTACTCATACTCGGATATTGCTGATCCTATCTGTATAGAGTTACCCATCCTAGAACACTACTGGTTCTATTTCTGACGAGTTTGTTAATATGTTATATTCTAGAACTAAGCTTAACCAAAGCTCTGATACCAAAATGAGATGACCCCAAACCCCGTACTGACGGAGACAAGGGTAATCTTTGGAATAAAACACAGAAACAGATAATAGCAGAACAAAATTTAATAAATACACCAAATAATGAACAATAGAATATACTGGATAAAAGTAATCATCAGAGTTACACAGTATATAGGATCTTACTTAGTAAAATACAGTTCAACTATACATAAATGTCTACAGCGGAAAACAAACAAAATATGTACAATAGGAGCTGAACAGCATAAAAAGAGATAAATGATAGAATCCATCTTCAGCTCCAGCAATCCAGGAAGAACCAGCTAAACCTGAATACAAGGCTGCCCGTGTAGAAAAACGGGCACCCGAGTTTGAAAGTGAAACAAACTACGAGTCAGTCATGGGACTGGTATGAGAAATCTACTCAACACATATATAATATGGCTAATCATAGGACCACACCACTTTCGTGGAACGGGTTTAGTCCATTGGATTGCCAGTGCTTTAAAACAAATCATTCTTTTAACCATCGCAATGCTTTTTATAAAAATGAAGCCATTATAAGACTCAGTTCCCATCACACAATGCAACGCAAACAGGAGGATAGAGTTTTTACCTTATAACGGCCAAAATATGCTTGATACGAATAAAACAAAGGCATTTGATATTATTGCTAGTGTTTATATGTTTTGAAAACAATTTCAAATTATAACTATCAATCATAGGCGGCATGGGTACCATATATCATGTCGCCATATATATATATATATATATATATATATATATATATATAATCAAAACCGCACAGTCACGTATTTGGAAATTGGATTTCCGTCATGAACCAAGGCAAAAGATAGTCCTTACCGACTTCGTGACTCTATAGCCTGAGCCACAGGGTCAGAGCGCATCGACCCTTGGATCATCAGGGCCGGTCCACCGATGTGGATTAAAATTCCTGAACACTACGTTTCCCCACCCTTTGGGGTGTAAATGAGCCAACAATTGGCTCCATCGGACCCGGATCGTCCGATCAACCGAGGCGCCTTGCAACAGCAACAACCACATAGGTGAAAAGTATATAAATGTCAGGGCTGGTTGGTCACTGACACCACCCTAGCTAGAAAGAAACGCAGGCCCTCCCTGATGTCCTCTCCCGTTTCTGGTTCATACCGGGGTGTGAGGCTCGCGATTTTACGTTATACACAAAGCTACGCCACACCGGCGGTGCTTTGATCATCACCACAAGGCTTTGCTTTTCAACAGAAGCCCTGATCACTGCATTTTAGCATGCCACACAGGCAATTCATGCCATGCGACTGATGTCCATCGATATACAACCTCTGAGCTCGTGCGTTTCAGAGAAAGGCGTTAAGCAAAAGAATAAATTCTCCGCCGCCAAACAGATGTATATTTAATAGAGATCAATCAACACAAAATAAAATCCAATGTCAGACACACAGTCCATTTACAAGTCCTTTCTGGGTCTGAACGAAACTGGAGGCACTAAATACCTCGCAAACCCATCGATCACCATGTACGTCTGGACGATCACCACTCACTATCCATATTTCGGGATGCCTCCCAATCAGGACCTCGATTACCATCCAAACGAGGTGAAGATCTCCGGTCTTCGACCATCGTCTTCATCTTCGATTTATTATCGTCGATTAAGTTATTCAGAATGGGAAAAACTCGGTCCTTCTGAGCAAGTCGCATATATAATAAACAAGTGAAACACTAACATATACACGCATCATTCCAATTCATTAGTCACTAACCGTCAATCAGTAAGAGAACGATTTCCCAAATATTAACCCCGAAGGCCGAAACCAACATCAGATCAACACTCAGGAAACCATTTGACTTAGCCAACCTTCAGTTAATTTCTAAATCACATCCATATTGTTTATAATATTTTATAACGATTTATCGCAATTTTATTTATTTTAAAATAGCCAATTTATTCAAAACGACGCTTCAGGCCATAATGCGACCGTGGCGCCGTTTTTCTTCAGAATTGATTTACACATATCTGAAAATCTGACCGTTGGATCTTCAAAAAATTTACATCATTAGAAAGATCTTTCAAAAGGAATCCAACTGTTCCAGTTTCGGGAAAATCCGACGGTCAGATCTCCCGGTACAATCGTTTGAAATTTCGATTTCAAAATACGAACTGCAACGTCGTTATTCGATTAAATGTGTGTGTATATATATATATATATATATATATATATATATATATATATATATATAATCGATTCTGGCGCTGTTTTTCTTCAGATTTGAATTAAACATTCCAGACAATCCAACCGTTGGATTTTTACAAAGTTGGTGCCGTTGGAAAGATTTTTCCAAAGCGATCCCAACGGTTGCGATTTTAGAAAATCCGATGGTCGGATCTCTCGGTATAATCGTTTGGAATCACGATTTCAAAATGTGAACTGCACGGCTACGTTTCGTTTAAATTTTATTTATATTTATATAATTATATAAATATAATTCATTCAAAAATTCCTATATTGTTTACACTTCAAATATTTCACTAACGCCTTTAAATTTTGGAAAATTTCGCCATAACCTCCTTTGTACGGGAGGGGCTGAGAAAATTCCCAAATAGCCACATGGGCATCTCATGTCAAAAAGAAAAAGGAAAAGCCAAGCGGCTAGCCAACAGGCTCATAAAATCATCACCCAAACAAAACAGTAAATGTGTACCTATTTGTCGGGCAAAAAAATTTTTATTCCTCTTCTCTAGCCCCTTTGCTATAACCTGTTCAAATAAATATGCATGAGTTGAAATATTCATTAACTAGCTAATGATATGATTTTTGCCTATGCATGCAATATTAGAATGAATGGTGTTTTTAGGCAACATTAGAATGAATGGTGTTTTTAAACCAAATGGAATCAAATATGAAGTTGAATGGAAAATGATAAGTGATAAGAACTGTATATCTGTACATGCATATTTATTTGAACGAGTGGCTATTTTAACACTTTACATTTCAACAATTTAGGTATATAATAAGAATGTGATTTTTGTTGTAAAACAATTCACTTCAAAACACTATTATTTTATATAGTTTGTATAAGTGATAAAAATAGGATTTTTATTGTAAAACAATTTATTTTAAAACAAGGTCATTTTACATAGTTCATATAGATGATAAAAAGGTGATTTTTATTGTAAAACAATTTATTTTAAAACAAGGTCATTTTACATAGTTCGTATAGATGATAAAAAGGTAATTTTTATTACAAAACAATTTATTTCAAAATATGAATACCATTCAACACATGAATTTCAATTCAACGAATGAATATCGATTCAACACATGAAGGTTTTCTATAGTTTATATATATAGGTAAAAATGTGATTTTTATATTTAAAACACGAATTCAATTCAACACATGAATTTCAATTGAACGAATGAATATCGATTCAAAACATGAAGGTTTTCTATTCAATGAACAAATATAGTTTCAGCAAACGAAAATAATTCAAACACATGAACATTATTCAAAATTTCGGCTGCATAACGACAGGGTAGTTAAAACCGGGACCGTCCCTAGTACGGCTCCTCGCTCTACCTTAAAACCTCGCGGTTCTTGACAATGGGGATCATGCATCTAGTTCGCACGCAGGCGGCATGTATATATTTATTTCATTTCCACGAACTAATCCTATGTGGTTTCAACCAAATATTTCTCAACCACAAATGGGTATTTTTCAACCACAATCAATCAATATCAACCACAAACAATCCCAATCAACCATTCGCTATCAATCAATTTTCACACCAATCAAAACCAGTAAATATCGTCCATGGTTTGTGGACGAGGGGCGTATATATAAATATATATATATATATTTATATATAGCAATTCACTTCTATTTCAACACATATATAATCTTTACAACGCATATATAACTTATACATCGAACGTACAACTTACAAAACGCTTATACAAGAGGTGTACAATGCTTATATAACTCATACATCGACTATATAATTTATACATCATCGTTTTTCCATATTGTTTATAAATTAGAAATCTCACTTTGGGTTCCACTCCACCAGATATAGCAGAAGGCTCAGAAAAATATGCGGTCTCTTCTAGAATGTAGAAGACGTCCACACGGTCACGATGTTTCCTGTTTCATCGAATTTCGTTAATGAACGAAAAAGATAAGATTTTTCAAAGTTTGCAACGGTTTTAAACTGTTGAAATCAGTTCAGAAGTTCAAACCCGTTACCTGCTTGATTTCTTCAAAACTAGGTTTAGTTTTTCGATCAATCCGTGCAACGATGTCAAGATCCAGTCGCACCATGGTGTAGAGCTTCGAAGCCCGGTCCAGGGGGTGCTAATCGCGTCAGGTGCGATCGACGTGGGGAGGGGAAACCGGCTTCGACAGCGGTGATCTTCTCAGGCACAGAACTCGATGACGGCGCCACCAGGAAGGTCCAGACAGGTATGGATCTGAAGAGGGAGGCGAGGTCTTCAAAAAGCTCCAAAGGACGGGGTGCTAATTCAGCGTGGATTCGCCAGAAAGTGGACGGGAAAGGAGGAGCGTTCGCCGTCGTCGATCGCGAGGCTTCAGGGTTTTATTTATTTATTTATGAAGGAATTATTTGATTGGCCAAGATATATATTTATTCAAAAATTGGGGTTTTCTTAAACGAACTCGAAATCAAACCCAACGACTGTCGCCCCTAGCGTTTTACCCCCATTCCGAACACAATGGGATATGTTTCGAAGGCCCATTCGACTGTTTTAGTCAGTTTCCATTCAAATTAAAATATATAACATTCAATTTGCCAAGGCCACAAAATGATTCGAAAAATTTCAGAAAAATAAATCTGGCTATGTTTTGATGACACGGTCCCAAAAAAACAAGTTTCGTCGAATTCTGAGATCGTTTGCGAAAAGGCTCATTTCTGGTCGATCCAATTTAACTATAATGGACCAAAACACGTTTTCCTTTGCCACGCTCACATACTAGCTTCAAAAATTATGAAATTTGAAACCTAGCAATAACATCACATCCCGGATCCAACAAAAGTGGTTTTGTCGAATTCCGAGGTCATATGCAAAATGGCCAATTTCACGGGCTATATAAATTCCATACCGACCTTTCTGAAAATTCATTTGGCCATAACTTTTGCTTTCCGTTATGAAAATTCGATTTTTCAGATTCGTTAGAAAGGTATTCACTAACAGATTTAAATATTTTTGGTTTCACTAAAATCAGTTTTGATTTGCACCCGGTACAGTCCGACAAAGTTTGAATTCAATTTTTGAAACTACGGCGCCATTTCAGGCCTTGTTTATAATTATAATTAATTATATTCGTTTTCAATGGTCAATTCAAACTCACTTTCCATTGCCATTATTTAAAATATTTATTTTAAATATTTAAAATCCATTATTTTAGCCAATTTAAAAATTTTAAATTGGTTCAGATTTTCTGGGTCGTTACAATAATCTCATTTTGGTGACAATTGAATTGAATTGATTGCTATTATTTTTTTAATCAGTTGGTATTATTGCGAATAAATATTATTTTTATGAGATTTGAATTGAGTAGGTGGGTGTTATTTTTTTTATCAGTGGTTATCAATTAAAATTAATGTTGTGTATCAAAAAAAGTCAATTGCCAAAGCAAACAATACAAATCCACCTAAAAGCTGCTATGATGTAAATTAAACTAGAAAATATAAAACTGATAACTAAAAAAATATAAAAAATAATACCTAAAAACTGCTATAACTAGAAAATATAAAACTGCTACCTTAAAAAATATTAAAATGATACCTTAAAACTGTTTTAATATTTTAACAACAAAAGTAATATAGAAAATGTTCAAATCACAATTTGATTGTTTAAAATGAAATAAGTTCGTTTGAGTAGCAAAACTGATGCATCAGTACAAGAACAAAAGTAAAATAGCACCAAAACTATAAACAAAACAACATGACACTATTAATACAATAAAACTGATACCTTAAAAAAATATAAAAATGATACCTTAAAACTACTGCAACATTTTAAAGAAAAATTAATGCAAAAAATGTTTTCATCACAATTTGATTTTTTAAAATGAAATAGGTTCAACTGTAATACATAGATAATGCAACAATACAACAACAAAATAAATACAACATTAAAAACACATCAAACGAATATAAAAGTGTGGTAAATAAACAAAAATGATACCTAGAAAAATATAAAAATGATGCCCAACTGCTGAAAAGTTGAACATTATAATTGCAGAATAAAAAAAAATGAATCACCTTGCGAAATTAAGAAAAAACTAATTGGTAGAAATTAAAAAAAATTATAATGATTATAGGAACCAAAAATAAATTCAGTCGAGGTTGATTGTTGAGATCGATTTCGTGGCCTAAATTTTGTTGTTCGATTTATGATTGAGGTTCGACTGTAAAATAGTAGGAGAATTTGATTCGATTTGATTGCCAATTGAGATGATTTCGTTAATTTTGATTAGCTGATTTCGTGGGAGAAGAAATCTGAGAAGAGAGAAATGAGCGAAAGAAGAAATCAGAGAAGGGAGAAAGAAGCAACGAAAATTTTTAGGGTTATATCCATTTGGATAAAAATTTAAGCGCGTGTCCTTATGGATAAAATATTTAATACCGTTTCTCCTTGTAAGTAGTTTCCTGTTTTATTAATCCTACATAATTCTCAACCAATACAACCAACGACACCAAAATCATGCTACATTTACAGAGATTTTCATATTAGCTTGACAATGTCCCGAAATTGAACGAATGAAGTAGTTATCCCCTTTATCCAACGTGATCATATCATTTCCTGATGTAAACGTTTGCCCTGTTCCCGAGCAGCTATCAAACCCAGCTTTATCCAGTTTAACAACATTGTGTACACCAGGGCTATACTTGAAAACTACATGCAAAAGGATAAAGTTAGATTGAGATATAAAAAATAAACAGATTGTCATAAACCATCACTTTTTATAAACAATATCACTTGACAAATTAATATATAAGGAGAAAAAACAAAACTAATACGTCTCTCGCCTTGAAACTTTTACAAGTCGGCCAATTTACTACATTAAAAGTCCAACTTCCATAACCTACTTCAAATTCTGTAGATTTGGATTCAAAAACATGGAGAATGACCATGGAAATAATCATAAACAAATTGTAGATGCACGATCCATGTTTGAATTATAAGATAAAACTAATTGGTTAATTGTAGATGCACAATTCATAAGCCATGTTCGATAGATTTACCTATAATTTTTATTTGGTTATTTGTAGGGAATTAAAAGGCGTTTGATAAAGGAACGTACCATATACAATGTCAAATGAAGAAACGTATGAGAAATTAGTGGCCTTAATTAGATATCTGCCAAAATATATTAATTAAAAGGAAAGTTTTTAATTTAAAAAAGGCAATGAATTAATAAGAGTTAGACCTTCCTCAATTAATTTATATTTGAATGTTTATAATTAAGTTACCAAATATCTCTCTCTTAAGTTTTACTGATTGAGCAACTCCGAAAACCTAAACAGATCAAGATTGAATTTCCTCCATGAAATCAACCTTTAGAAAGGCAGAGAATTAATCAGTGTTAAAACTTTCTCAATTAATTTATGTTAACTTTAATTGACAAGTATCTCTCTTTTTCTTCTGTTTTTCACTAATTCGGTAAGTCTGATAACTTTAACAGTGCAAGATGTAATTTTCTCCATCATAATCAACATTTATGCACATATGGAGATGCTTAGCAAATTCATTTATCTCTTTCTTTTGGCTTGGAAGAATTCTTATATAGTTAGCTCACATTCAAATTAACAGCTAGTATCACCTTCTCAAAATGGATATTTACTTTTTATTGCTATTTAAGCAAATAAACGGTGACTCAGTTCATGGTTAATTCGTATTCAATAATACAATTCTCCAGTCTAGCGCATAACAAAGTCATTGCCAATATTTGAATATTGCATTGGAAAGGATATTATAGTTATGTAATATAATTATAGAATAAGAAATAATTCTCATGTTTAAATTTTAATACTAAAGCACATATTAAAACAATCTTAATTAAAAAATAGAAAGGCAACAAATTAATCAAAGATAGAAATTTCTAATTTAATTTATTTTTGAATGTATATAATTTAATTGACAAACCCCTCATCTCCCATGTGTCTTACTAATTCAGTAAACTAATGTTAGACCCAAAAGTGGTTCTAACACCCAAATTGATTAAAAGCAAATAAGATGAGACAAAAATAAAAATGAACACACAGGATTTATAGTGGTTCGGCGAAGAAATGCCTACGTCCACTTATCTTTCACTATATTCGATGATTCAGTTGCAAATACAATGTAATTGTCACTTGATTTCACTCACAACTCACTTATATTCACTCAATAGATTACAACAAATAATGAAAGAAGATTTGGATTCTCCGGGAGTAATGGAGTTCGGGTTATGGAGGTAGTTGAATTCTCAAAGTGCCTAAAAAAAAAGATCCTTCTCTTTGTCTCCAGACGGGGTATTTATAGGTGTGAATTTGCTCAAAACTTGATCCGGGACACGTGTCGTCCATCCCACTAGCTTCGGGTTCGGATGAAATATTGTGTTGACAACGCATCAAAGTAACGGACGTTATGAGTGGGAACTGGTCACAGCCGGTCCGGATATCCAGGCGCTTGTGCAGGAGAATAATATGGAACATGGGCTTGGGTCGGAGACGCACAGATAAGGGGTTCGGATCGGGATACCCGATCCGACCCGGATTGGCTTGGATGCAACGCTCTCTTCTTCTCAAATCTGCTCCGCTCCGATCCGTTTCCGTGGCAAACAGGTGGCTTTCCGATCCAACTGAGATTATGTTGCCCTCCGATCCGATTAGATATTACTTACCAATTTCCTCAACAGCAGTTCACCGATCCGAACAGAAGATTCTATCCGACCCGAACCGATATGTTGCTCTGATCCGACCCAAACAACTGCAGCTATCCAATCTAGGTTGTAGTGTCTTCTCCAATCTGAACCGAAGTCTTCTAACTGAAAATGCTCTTCAATGTCTGATTTCTTGACTTTTTGTTGCCTAGTTCACAAAGTAGGCTAACACTTTGCCCCCTCAAAGGATGCTTCTATTGGAAATGGAGCATGCTTTGATTGTCATTGCGCCACGCCTTCATCCTTCCTTTTGAACATGCATGCCAAGCTGTCGCACTTCATCCCGTTCGGTTCGGATTCCGACCCGGACGGATTTCTGCTTTGGGTTCCGACCCGAATGGATCTCTCTCTTCCTTTACTCTGTAAGGGATTAGTGGGCCAAGCTACGTCATTGGGCTTTTCGAGCCGGTCCGATCGGGAATACGAATAGTCAACTTGCTTTTTATATAAATTCACTTCTCTTTTCTTCCTTTCTCTCATTCATCGTTTCTGCTCATTCGAACCGATTCCACATCGAAGCTTTAGCCTTTCCAAGAAGCTTCAAAATTTTCGCTTCCATCTTCGAATCAAACACATAGGTAGTCTTGTAATCTTGAATCTCGTTGCCATACTCGCTTTTAATTTACATCCGCGGTTAGTTTGAACGATTCTAGCAAAGTAATTAAATAATTCCATCACTACGTTCTCTTCCATCCTCCGCCTTCGTCGTCAATGACATCGACGCCATTTCGAGGCGTTGGAGGAAGATATTGAAACTCGTTATCGAATACTTGAGTGCTTAATCTCTCGACTTTAATTAAGGCTTGGGAATTTGAGTTGGGTTCGCTACTTAAGAGGAGGAAGAGGAAGGAACTCGAAGGAGATCGGTTCGGGTAGGGGAACGGTAGGAGAAAAAAGGGAAAGAGAGAAATTCACAGAGCCGGATCGGGTTGGAGCAATAGGGCCAAGAAATGAGTTTTAACTTGTTTGACCGGGTCGGATCGGATCTACGAATACAATGAAGGTCAAGACTTATGCGCTCGGATCAGACCCGGTTGTGAAACAAAAGAGAGAATAGGGGTCTGGTTATCCAGGTTAACCCGATCCGCTCCGGATGTCAATCTCCGAACCGATCCGGATATATCACTCTGAACATGGATCTTTGCCTATCCGATCCGAACCTGGTGTCTGCATCCGAACCGAACACTACTCAATCTAAAACACAAGCTTTCGTCCAACTATTTAAAAGATATTACTTCCAACTTCATGAACAGTTAGGATAGTAACTTGCGGACATAAATGAACATTAAGAACTACTCTGACTATCTCTTTCTCTTCAAAGTTTCGTCTTACATTGCTGCACTTTTACTTTGCATTTCTCACATTCACTGCACACATTTTAGTTCACACACATACACAGGGGGGTACGGGCTAATTTACTCTAATCCGTGCTATTGCTTCTTCAATAGCTCCATGACAATGAGGCCCAGACGTTCTTCCAGACTAGCTGAGAGGAAAGAAGCCCCGGAAACTTCTAACTAAATCACTCTTGAGGATATATCTTCTTCTTCGGATACAGAATGGGACAGTGAAGGTCCAGACTACGGGGTTGGAAATCGAGAAAACAATGAGGCGTCTTCAGAGAACGAGGTTTCTTTGGGTTTTGAGGAGGAAGGAGGGATCGGTGACGATCGAGCCCCTGACGAATTTGAATCAGCCGTTATATTGGAATCACCTCCAGACTCCGTTGAATCAACGATTGACAATGATCGACTTGTCCGAATTTGCTTAAAATACGGGATAATGAAAAGGGACACTCTAGTGCCTTCACGCTCTGACCGTCCCCACGACCCTCCAGAAGGATATATGGCGGTCACTCGATTAATGTGCATGGTCGGCGCCATTCCTCCATTCTCTCCTTTCATCGTTGATTTCTTAAGACAAATGCGGATTGCCCCCATGAAGTTGCATCCCAATTCATATGCCTATTTGCACACCTTGTACATAGCATATCGTGAAATCCTAGGCATAGAGCTCACGTTTGATGACGTTCACTTCTTCTATAATTTCAAGCATCGGACTCGAGAGACTCCATCCTTCTGCTACTTTGAATCAGTTCCAAAAAGGAAGATAATCTCTGCACCATTTAGCAGTAAAGCTGGAGACTCCAGACTAGAATGGTTCTACGTGAAGCGACAGCCTGGATGCTCCAGAAGATGGACAAAATCAAGTAAAGCACTGATTTTCTAAATCCGGGCTCTATACACTTGAATCATCATCTTGACCTGTTTTCCTTTTTGTTTGCAGTCGACAACCCCAAACAGATATCAGATCAGATGTTCTTTGATCGGATGCACCGACTTCTTAATGGCGATCAGAAATTCTTGACTATCGACGAAGTCCTTAAAGACGAATATCTTCACTTTCATGGGCTATTATCTGTTTTTCGTAGCATCGGTCATGGGACGGTCCCTTAGGCATACATTCCTCCAGTGGAGGTGGTTCCAGAAACAGGAGAAGGCTCGGGAATTCCTACAGTGCCTCTTCAAGCTTCACCTTCTCCATCTTCTACACAAGATGACGAATTGGCTAACCTGGCAAAAAGGCATCGAGAAGGATATGGTGCCCCCGAGGAGGCCACTTCTTTGGAAAAGTCTACATCCCCAGCAGAGTCGCCACTTAATGCTTCCGAGGGGAATATTCCTAGTACTGATGAGCAAATATTTCAGGGTTTGGGGGATCTCCCCTTACCCGAGACTATATACACTTCAGAGGATTTCTGGAAGGATCCTTTAGTCTTCACCTCTTCTGAAGAGACCACTCCCGTTAAGGCCAAAGAGCCTACTCGTACTAGTCTAGCTTCAGACTCGGGTTGGTTGGGGGGAAACACACCACTTTAGGATACACTTTACACAACAGCATTAGCATCCATTGCACCTCTTTCTTCGTGAATCCATTAACTCTAAACTTCGTTTGTTTTACCGTGCAGGTACGATGTCTCGATCTTACTATGATATAAGAAAGCTTCGTCGCAGCATGTCCAATCCTCCTCAGGATGTCGAATATGACCGTCGTGATGACCGCGGCAGGGATGAGAGAAGGCCTTACGATCCCTATCGCTCTCGACCCTCGCTTTCTCGCTCACCAGTTCGGCCAGAGCAAGAGAAGTACAAGGCTTATCAGAGCCGCAGGGAAGAGGACAGACCACCATCTAAAGACTCCACTTCTTCCCATGAAAAGCGGAGTAGAGAGAGAACTCCTCCAAAAGAAACTAGGTCTCGAAGTAAGCACAAGGTCCCTGCCACTAAACGACCTAGGACGGACAAAGAGACTACTGAATCCTCTTCACATAGGGACACCGAATTATCAATTCCCGCTCCTCCCCCACTAGATGCGGGAACTGCAGTAAAGCTGGCATATTTAGAGGAGCAATTTCCCGAGCACTACTTCGAGACTTTAACCTTTTTACCTACTCTTGAACCTATTTCTTCTAATTGGGCAAATGAAGCCAAGGCAAAGATTGATTTGGTGGAAAAACAATATACTGAGATGTTCAAATATTCACGCAATCTTTCTAGAATCATCCGCACTCTAATCACAAATACTGATTCAATGCAAAAGACCGCGGAGGAGGATGCTAAGGCTTTAAAAGCTCTAGGAAAAGATTTGGAAGACACTCAAGCTCAGCTAGCGGTCGCTCAAAGGGACGCTTCTAATTTCAAACAACAATTCGAGGACATGCAAAAGCGTTATCACGATTTGCTTGAATCTCATACTCAGGAGCGTTCTGAATTAAAAAAGCAAGCTGACGAGGCCAAGTCAGAAGCTGTTAAGACACGCCTTGCTTATGCTGAGCTTGAACGGAGAAACGCCGAGTTAGCAAAGAGGAGTACTGAACTAGAAAAGAAAAATGCCGACTTGGCTTCAAAGTTGTTGGAGGCACAGAATAGGGCTGCCATGGCCGAGGGCAATGTAGAGTGTGCTATTAAATCTACGGAGGAAGCCCGCAAGAAACTATCAGAGGCGGAGGCTGACATTCAGGGTTTCGGCGAGCTAATGATTGAATTCTTCGCACATATTATTCGCCGCCGAAACATTTCTTGGATCGAGGACTATCCATCCACTCTAGTTCAAGTATGGAATCAGATCGTCGAGTGGGAAAAAGAGGAACTTAAGGTCGATTCCCTCGATGAAGATAAACTGATGGAGAAATACTTGAGAGATGATGAACCGGAGCGCCTGGCTGAAGGCCGCCGCCTTATTGCTGAGGCCATGGAAGAAGAGAGACGAAAGTCTAAACAAAAAACTATTCTCGAAGCTGGTTCCTCTTCTTCTGTCCCTGCAACCTCTGAAGTAGAAGGGTATGACCCCGAAAATCCGGGAATTCCCCAAACAACTCTGCTATCCCCTATTCCTGAAATAGCCCCAGAGGTAGTAGTCACCCGTGCTGAGAAGTCTTCGGAAGGTATCCCTATCTTTTCTCCTCAATTTGCCAAAGCTATTTCTACCTTTCGCCACGTGATTGAACAATCGATGAGAGATCCATTGTTTTCGCCTGAGTTGATAACTGTTGCTTCTCATTCTGTAGGTGTCGAATCATCCGAAAAGACAGATGTAGCTCAAGGAGCTGCCGCTGGGACAAAACCCGCAGATAGGGCCAAAAAAGGGGAAGACAAGGCTGCTTCTATAGACTTGGGAGAAGGAAGTGAGCCAACTAAGGTCACCACTCCCCATGATGAAGAAATGATAGCAGCTTTAAGGGACGACGGCGAAGACGGGGGGCATGAAGAGGAACCAAAAGTTGCAATAACCGGGGAGTCAAAAAGCGCTGATGACGTTACCTTGGCTGCAATGAAGGCTGATCAAGACAAGCGCTTGCAATTAAAGGCCGAAGAACTAGACCCTGAGGTCCTCAAGCCCCTCGCAGTTGTGGATGCGGGTTCAAGGTTAGTTGTTAAGCTCTCAACTAGATCTATTACAGAAGAACTTGCTAAAAAATCTTCTCTTGATTCCAGTGCCCCACCCTCCGGGAAGAAGTCTACTGGCTCCAGCACCACATCTTCAGGAAAAAAGAAGTCCAAACGAATCTTGACCGAAGCTGAGAAAGAAGCAAAGGATGCGGAGAAAGCCGCCAAGAAATCCAAGGCTCATTCCAAATCTAAATAGTGGATTGCCCTGTATCTTTTTAGCATTTTTGTGAACCAATAATTGCTGCTACAAAAGTAGCTCCTGCATTTTCTTTTTCAGCTATTTTCCTGTACAAATTCATTCATTTGTAAATAAAAATAATTCACTTCTTGCAATGTTTGTTTGTTAGTAGTTCTGCACTTATGTAAAAATGCATGTCTATAGTTGTGAAACGAAGTTGTGGAGGGGGAAATATGCATATACATATGTGTCCCCAGTCAATTCCCACAAACTATTTAATGCTTAATCGAGCAATCTGAATGCTCCCGGTTCTCTGACGGGATAGCACTTCCTATGCCATCGGTACCCGTCGCTTTTTTGTGGCATTTCTTTTATACTCTCTCTCTTTCTTTTGAGAGTTAGAGTATGAGCTCAGTCATCTATTTATTCCCCGGTCTTTCAACGGAGAAAGATTTCTTTCTCAGCGCTCAGTCGGAGACGCCTTTATACTCTCTTTCTCTCTGGAAAGTTAGAGTTAGGAGAAGAATTTCTTTTTCAGCGCTCAGTCGGAGACGCTTTTATACTCTCTCTCTCTCTGGAGAGTCAGAGTTAGGAAGAGAACTTCTTTTTCAGCGCTCAGTCGGAGACGCTTTTATACTCTCTCTCTCTCTGGAGAGTTAGAGTTAAGAATGTCGTTTTCTCATTCTTTTATGTCTTATCGCCCAAACAGTCATTGTGCTTCTTTTTATGTCTAAACTGTCTTCAACCTTTTTAAGCTGTGAGTTATCCTGTATCTTATAATCACAACAGAATAACTGATAAATGTATATACGTAATGCATAAAAGTGAATAACACACAATATTTTTATAGTGGTTCAGCTAAGTCGTAGCCTACATCCACTTTATAGTCCTTTATTCATATCGTCAGATTTTCCCAAGGCAAGTCGTGCCTTATTACAGGTTTCACAGGAAAAATAACAAAGAGTACAACATTTCTAATCCAAATATCGCATTAAGTGTTGGGCATTCCATGCTCGGGGGACTTCTTCGCCATCTACGGTCGTTAACTTGAAGGTTCCTTTTTCAAGTTTATGTTGGATGACAAAAGGGTCCCTCCCATTTTGGGCCGAGGTGAGGAAGGGATGGAAAAACTCTCTTTAGCACCGAATCTCCTGGTTCAAAAGTCCTGAGGCGAACTTTTTTGTCATAATAGCGTGCCATCGGACGTCGATGTCTTGCCGCACGCAAATCCGCTTCATCCCTTTTTTCTTCGACTTCATCAAGAGACTCAAGTAAGAGCGCCCGATTCGTCATCGGGTCATAATATGTCACCCTGTGGGAAGGAACTTCCAGTTCAACTGGAATTACTTCTTCTGAGCCAAAGGAGAGAGAGAAAGGGGTATGACCGGTGGCTGTCTTAAATGTTGTTCGATATGCCCACAAAGCTAGGGGCAATTCGTCAACCCATCTTGCCTTTGCACGCTCTAACCGTTTCTTGAGGATGGATTTTATAACTTTGTTTATTGCCTCTACTTGCCCGTTTGACTGCGGATAGGCAACAGCAGTATATCGCTTGTCTATCTTATACTTCTGACAGAAATTTCTGAATTCAGTACTATCAAACTGGGTTCCGTTGTCAGTTATAATCGTCCTTGGAATCCCGAACCGGCATATAATATTTCTGACCACAAAACTTATCACCTTTCTTGTTGTGATCTTGGTCAAGGGCTCAGCTTCCACCCACTTCGTAAAATAGTCCACGGCTACTATTGCATACTTAGCTCCTCCTTTAGCAATTGGTAGAACTCCAATGATATCAATTCCCCATGTGGCAAATGGCCAAGGACTCACCAATGATTTAAGTTGGGTCGACGGTGCCCTGGGGATTTTAGCGAATCTCTGGCACTTATCGCAGCGTCGTGAATAATCAGCTGCATCTTTATTGATCGTAGGCCAGAAGTATCCGTACCGCAATATCTTCTTTGCTAAAGTTTGACCTCCTGTATGATCTCCACACTCACCTTCGTGTACTTCTCTTAGTACACGCTTGATGTCGTCGTGTGCTATACGTCGTAACAGGGGCATAGAAAATCCTTGCCTATAGAGAGTATCATCTTGTTTGACATATCTGGTAGCTTTGCGAACTACAGCTCTTTTCTCACTCTTCTTCGATGGGAGTGTCCCATTCTTAAGGAAATTCTTAATTGGAGTCATCCACGACTCCTTCTCTGGTTCCGCTTCAAAAGCGAATTCAATTTCCATTGACTCAAAGCTTGGCGATTCCAACGTTTCAATTGGAATTATTTCAGTCTCTTCTGGATTGTCAGAACTAGCCAGCTTTGCCAGTCTAACCGCTTTCTGGTTTTCAACTCTGGGAATGTGTGTGATGTTGTACCGCTCTAAGCTATTCAATAGCTCTTTCACTTTCTTGAGGTAGGCGATAAGTCGAGGTTCTCGAGCCACAAATTCCCCTCGCACTTGGCAAACAACAATTTTAGAGTCACAGAATATGTCTAACATTTTTACTCCGAGGTCTTTTGCAAGCTTCAGCCCGGCAATCAGGGCTTCATATTCAGAGTCATTGTTAGTCGCCGAAAATTCTAATCGCAAGGCGTAATATAACGACCGCCCTTCGGGAGTAACTAAGACGATTCCAGCTCCGGACCTTCGGTCGTTCTTGGCTCCATCTGTATATAGTTTCCACGGATTCATCTTTAGCTCATCCTCGGACTTAACCACTCTGTCATTGATTATTTCCTCCTCTGGAATGGTGAACTCCGCAATAAAGTCTGCTAGAGCTTGCCCCCTGATTGACTTTCGTGGTTGAAAATTCAAATCAAACTGACTTAGTTCTATGTTCCATTTGATCAACCTTCCGATGCTTCGGGTCTCTGCAACACCTGTCTTAAGGGCTGGTCGGTGTATATGGTTACCGGATGGGCTTGGAAATAGTGACGAAGTTTTCGGGATGCGATCAGGAGGCTGTAAGCGAGCTTCTCAATTTTTGGGTAGTTGCGCTCTGCCGCTGCTAATTTCTTACATACATAATACACCGGCCTTTGTACTTTGTCTTCTTCTCGAACCAGGGCTGTGCTGACAGCGTGAGCCGAGACCGCCAAATAAACAAATAATTCTTCGTGATCTACGGGCTTTGATAAAATCGGCGGTTTCTCTAGCAGTTCCAAAAGATTTTGAAAGGCCTCAACACAATCCGGAGTCCACTCGAAGTTCTTCTTTCCCCTTTTAATCAAATCAAAAAATGGAACACATTTATCTGTGGCTTTGGAGATAAATCTACTCAGCGCCGCTACTTTCCCTGCAAGACTTTGGACGTCTTTAATTCTCCTCGGTTCTTCGATATTTCTAATCGCTGCTATCTGGCTAGGGTTGATTTCAATTCCTCGGGAACTCACAATGAAGCCAAGGAACTTTCCCGATGCCACTCCAAATGAGCATTTCAGAGGATTCAATTTCATCCGGTACTTTCGCAGGATACCAAACATTTCCGCTAAGTCCTGCGTATGGCTGGAGGACTGCTTTGATTTGACAAGCATATCATCCACATAAACTTCCATAGTTTTTCCTATTTGATTATAAAACATTCTATTTACCAAGCGCTGATAAGTAGCTCCAGCGTTTTTCAATCCGAATGGCATTACAACATAACAATATAACCCCAAATTCGTAATGAAGCTCGTATGTTCTTGGTCTGGTACGTGCATAGGGATTTGGTTGTATCCAGAATATGCGTCCATGAAAGAGAGAAGTTCATGACCTGCTGTCGAATCTACAAGCTGGTCAATCCTGGGATGTGGGAAACTATCTTTCGGGTAAGCTTTATTTAAATCTGAAAAGTCAATGCAAGTCCGCCACTTTCCGTTTGGCTTCTTTACTAAGACGGGATTCGATATCCAGTCGGAATAAGTCGAATCTCGAATAAATCCATTCTGCTTCAACTTCTCTACTTCCTCTTTGAGAGCAGCCGACCTCTCTAGGCCCAGCATGCGTCTCTTTTGCTTCACAGGCGGATGCTTCGGATTCACATTCAATTTGTGACTTATAATGGATGGCAATATCCCACACATGTCAGCATGGGTCCAGGAGAACACGTCTAGGTTTGCCTTCAAGAAGTCCGTTAGTTCTTTAGCTCGACGTGGATCCAATTGAGAACCAATTTTCAAAACTTTTGTCGGATCAGCTTCATCAATGGGAATTTCCACTGTCGCTTCATTAGGAGTTGCATTCCTAGCCTCTGGTTCCTCGTCTTTTCTGGGATCCAGGTCTTCAGGCGCTCCTTTGGGCAACTCCCTCGGGGTCAATCTCACTAATTGCTATGCCGAGTCCCCCTTTGAGGGAGACGAGGCATCCTTACTCTCAACGTTAAGTCCTTTCATCAACATCTTTAGTTCGACCACATAGCAGGCCCGTCCGGAAACTTGATCCCCTCTCATTACTCCAGTTCCGGCTTCGGTTGGGAACTTAAGTAACAAGCACCAAGGGGCGATACAAAATCTGAATTCAGCGAGGGCAGGCCTCCCTAAAAATGCATTATAAGGCGAATCTACGTCCAATACTAAGAACTAAAGCATCCGCACTCTTCTACGTTCTCCTTGCCCCAGGGTCACGGGCAACTCTATGTATCCCATGGGAGCTGTCGACGCCCCGTTGAAGCCTCTGATCCATCCTTCACAAGGCTTCAGATCTTCAGATTCCAGCTTCATCTGATCAAATGACTTCTTGAACAAAATATTAACGGAACTTCCGTTGTCTACTAATACCTTATGGACCAAGGCCGGCCCAATGGTGGTAGTAATAACCAACGGATCATTGGTGGGTGATTGTATCCCAGTATTGTCTCGGCTGCGAAATACCATGTCGTCAAACATGGTCTTCTGCTGTTTTATGGGGGTGATATCTTCCAAATCATCACCTTCATTCACGTCTAGATGCTTGGCAACATTTACATATTGATCCATTGATCTGAAACATCAGATTGCCGGGTGAGGTCCGCCTACTATGGAGTTGATAACAATTCCTTTACCTTTCTGCTGCGTTGTAGGCTTGGGAGCAGGTAGAATCTGTTTTGGAGCCTGCTCTCCTTGCCCCCTGTCCCTTGGGGCAACCTTGTACTCATCCAACTTCCCTTCACGCAGCAGCTTCTCAATCACATCCCTCAAATGCCGACATTCATTGGTTGAATGCCCATGTGTTCCATAAAACAAACAAAATTTTCCTGTCGCCATTTCTTTCTCGGTCGAATCACGAGGTGGCGGTCTTTTGTACTGTAACACATTGTACGTATCCAGGTAAATATTTTCCAGGGTGTCGTTCAATGGTGTATAATTCTCGTAGTTTTGGAATCGGGGTCTTTTGTTAGGGTCACTTCCCCTATTTCTATTTCTTCTGTTACCACTCGAATTACGGTTATTGTTGTTGTTTCCCCCGCTTCCAGTGTTGCTGTTTCCACCCTTGTTTCCTACATTTACTTCAACCTTGCCAGAATTTTCCCCAGACTGCTTCACGGCGATATTACTCTGCACATTCTCCTTTGAAGCCGTCTCAGACTTTCTCTTTCGGTTTGCCCTGGCCTCCTCTCGCCTTAGATAAATATCGGCTTTTTCGTAGAATATCTCCCTTTTGGAGGGTGTTTTCCCAGAAAGGTAGTCTCCAAACTCAGATTCAGGATCGACTCCTTCCTTCAATGCCATCAGAATAGTGGGCTCATGCGAGTCACTGACCTCAGTTACAGCTTGGTTAAAACGATCAAGATATGCCCTTAAAGATTCTCCTGGTGCCTGCTTGATTCTCGATAATTCAATAACACTTTTGGACTTTCGGGCATGTAGTCGGAACTGGTTCATGAAGCGCTCGCTTAGTTCCTTGTAATTCGAAATCGAACGAGGAGGAAGTCGGGTAAACCAGAACAATGCCACATCTTCTAAGTAGATCGGGAATGCTTTGCACTTCACTTCATCAGGGGCAGCAGCAGCATTCATGAGCCACGAATACCACATCAAATGTTGTCCCGGATCAGTCCTTCCGTTGTACTTGTCCATCTGTGGCAAGTTAAAGCGTCGGGGAAATTGGAAGTCGAGGATATCGTCGGTGAAGGGAGTATGGCTTCGCTCAATGCCATAATCTTCATTTGTATAATTCCGGCTCTCGGACATGATCTGGCGAACCATTTCCTGTACATCAGCATTAGTTAGAGGCCGCTCAGGTTCCCTGGCCCTAGTATCCGAGTTCCTTCTGGGCTCTTGTTCAGGAGATGCCCTTCTTCTTCGAGCTGCCTCTGCTCGATTCCGTTCCCTGCGTTCCTGGTCGATCTCGGGAGGAGGGGACTGGAGTCTTTGCCCCTGAGTGGGGTCATTGTTTCCTAATGCTCGTGCGATATCCTCACGAGATCCCAAAGATCCAAATGTCAGCTGCTCCACGTTCTGAGGTCGTTCGAGTGGCCTTCGTTCATGGGGCCTCTCTTCCTCGGAAGATGAAGATTGATCCACTGGTGTGTGACGAACCGGTGATGGAGTTCTCTGTCGACGGAGTTCACTAATCTCCCGACTCATGAGCCTCATATTTTCCTGCATCATGAGATTAGTGCGCTCGTGAACTTTCATGGCCTCCCTCGTGCTCTTAAGCATGTCAAGCAAGCGCGAGAAATCTCCTTGAGTGATGGGCGCAGATGGATTGACCTGATCACCAACCCTGGTGCCTGGAATTGGAGCATTCGTAGGGACTCGAGTAGAGGTTCCAGCTTCACCAAGCATCGGGTCGGATCGGAGGTAGGAGGTCGGATCGGTTCGGAGCTGGGGAGCCTGGTCGGATCGGTACGTGGTAAGCAGCTCGGGTCGGTTCAGATTGGGGGAATGCACTGCTTCAGAATCTCCTACCCGAATCGGATCGGAGCTCTCCCCCTGCTGGCGGCTCGGATTTCCTGCATTGGTTCTTCCTGCTGCTGAACTCTGCCCCCGAGACCTTGTTACGACAGCATTTTGCTGATCTTCGCCAGCTCCATTTCCTCGAACAGACTGAACTTCCTTGCCTTTTCCTTTGGCCATGAGTCTTTGACAATCACTTCAACAAATATAAAAAAGCGGAGAAACTTAAGGATTCACTTCTTTGAACTCAACGGTCCAAAAAAGTAGAAAGAGATCCCGGAAAATAAAGAATTTAGATGAGGACTCTCAGTGAAAGCACCAAAATGTTAGACCCAAAAGTGGTTCTAACACCCAAATTGATTAAAAGCAAATAAGATGAGACAAAAATAAAAATGAACACACAGGATTTGTAGTGGTTCGGCGAGGAAATTCCTACGTCCACTTATCTTTCACTATATTCGATGATTCAGTTGCAAATACAATGTAATTGTCACTTGATTTCACTCACAACTCACTTATATTCACTCAATAGATTACAACAAATAATGAAAGAAGATTTGGATTCTCCGGGAGTAATGGAGTTCGGGTTATGGAGGTAGTTGAATTCTCAAAGTGCCTAAAAAAAGATCCTTCTCTTTGTCTCCAGACGGGGTATTTATAGGTGTGAATTTGCTCAAAACTTGATCCGGGACACGTGTCGTCCATCCCACTAGCTTCGGGTTCGGATGAAATATTGTGTTGACAACGCATCGAAGTAACGGACGTTATGAGTGGGAACTGGTCACAGCCGGTCCGGATATCCAGGCGCTTGTGCAGGAGAATAATATGGAACATGGGTTTAGGTCGGAGACGCACAGATAAGGGGTTCGGATCGGGATACCCGATCCGACCCGGATTCGCTTGGATGCAACGCTCTCTTCTTCTCTAATCCGCTCCGCTCCGATCCATTTCCATGGCAAACAGGTGGCTTTCCGATCCAACTGAGATTATGTTGCCCTCCGATCCGATTAGATATACCTTACCAATTTCCTCAACAGCAGTTCACAAATCCGAACAGAAGATTCTATCCGACCCGAACCGATATGTTGCTCTGATCCGACCCGAACAACTGCAGCTATCCAATCTAGGTTGTAGTGTCTTTTCCAATCCGAACCGAAGTCTTCTAACTGAAAATGCTCTTCAATGTCTGATTTCTTGACTTTGTGTTGCCTAGTTCACAAAGTAGGCTAACAACTAATAAATTAAACGATGCAATTTGGAATTTTCTCCATCGTGATTAACCTGTGTTATTATATGGAGTTTCTTAGCAAATCAATTTATTTATTTATTTATTTTGTAAGAATTCTTAAAGAGTTTGCTCGCATTCACAATAATAGTTAACATCACTTTCTCGAAATGGATATGCTTTTTGCTGTAATTTAAGCAAATAAATGGTGACTTGGTTCATGGTTAATTCTTATTCAAAATAAATCCACATCAATAATGCAATTCTCCAATCAACCGCATAATAGAGTCAGTGTCATTGTTTGAATATTGCGTTGGAAAAGGTATCATAGGTTTATAATTTAATTGTAGAACAAGAAATCATTATCATATTATTAATACTAAAGCACTAGAGGTGGATATAATAACAAAAATATGGAAAATTATATTCCCACAACATAAACTAATATATATGTATCGAAATTTTTTCTAAAATCATAATACACATGTTCCAACTTGAATAATTGAGTTAATGGCAATAGAGAGAGAATATTATAATAAATGACTTTGTTTAATCTGATGGGGATTGTTAAAGGGACTCCATTTTTTGTTAAGGGAAGGACAAGTTTTAAATTTTTGATGAATTGTTAGGGGGACAAAATAAGTTAGGCCCCCCTAACCATATAATTAAAAATTCCAATACTATCCATATGGTCCTCTTATACCTTAAAACATAAATCCTAATTAATGACTATATGAAATAATAAACGCTACCTACCCACTCACCATTTGATCAAATTTGAAATCTTCCTAAAACTATACGGCCCTTCGTTGCCATTTTTTCGTGAAATCAATGGTGCTCTGTTACCTTATTAATATGCTTATGTCATTCATATTACAGAAAAACATTTTGATATCCAAACATGGAATTATGCAAAAAAAAACTTGAAAATCCAATAATGAGATGATAGAACTGGACATTGATTTTGTTTAGTACATAGATGGCTGAAGCAATCTGAGCAGATACGCATTCAAACCACGATTTACCATATCAACAATTAGGTGTGAAGAAATCTTGTTTCTTCAATTTAGCATCCAAATGCTCTGCCAAATCACCTGAATTAGGGTTTTCATTATTTTTTTGAAAAATTCCCACTTCTCTTTAGCACATTATTTTATACTAAGATTTAGAAGGAAAACATGCACAGTTTTATTTAGAAACCAGAAACTGAAGCTGCATAGAACAAAACTTGACCGTAGGGACAGGATATGTGGCATGTTGCATGAAAGCATAATGTAAAATTAATGAGACCACTATAAATCATACAGTTGAGCATCTGGAAAAAAACTTGACATAACAAGGGATTTGGGTTTTTTTTAATAAATAACAAGGTATGTTTCGATAAAATAGAAGAGAATGACAATTAAAGGAGAGAAGATGTCGCTGTTATGAGGGACAATTAAGTCCATGCTTATTTTAAAATAAAATAAAATAAAACCGTCCCTTAACAATTTTATTTGTCCCCTTAAAAATGTCCCCCCTTAATAAAAAATGGAGTCCCTTTAACAATCCCCAATCCGATGCTATCTTCATTTAGTTTAAGAATTATTAATTTTTAGTGCTTCTTTGTAAACATAGAAGAGTTTTATTATATACATACATATATGTATGTATATAAATATATGTGTATATATATATATATATATATATGTATATATATAGACAGACACACACAGGAGCTGGCCAGCACTTTGGTCGTGTTAAGTTTGAGTATGGTTAATTCACGTCCTACGCTACTGCACAAACCTACAAAATTACGATCCTTTGGGTTCTAAGCCATTTTTAATGGATTCCTAAAATGTCTGAAATCCATCTGCATCCGTATTCAAAAAACGGATAAATATCCGATATTCGAAAAAACAGACACGGATGTAGATGCGTAGATATCTGCATCCTAAAAATATCTGTCTGATCATATTTAACATTATGCTCAAAATTGTTTGTATTTATTTACAATTAATGGGATTTATTTATTATTTTATTAAGTTGAAGGTTTATGTTATATGCACTAAATGCATATTAGATACTCAAATCTATTTAATTTCATTGTATCTTTTTATTTTAACAATTATGTGATCAAAGGGATTGAAAAACATACATGTTACACTAAAAATTTCAATTTATATTGATTTATTGATCGTTGGCGAATGGGATAATTATCCGATATTCGTCCATATCCGTGATATGCATATCCGATATCCGAAATGATTGCAGATTGCCGATAAGGAAAGCAAAGCATATTTTACTACTTTTAAGTTTTTTTTAATAGGAGGTAAGCTTAAGTCAGTTAGTGTAGAAGTTCTTGTTAAGTGGTGCGTTTTATTTTAGCTAAAATGAAGTACTAAACTAGATATCCTATTGTCCATACAATATAGTTATACATTTGTTTAAAATACTTAATGTTTAAAAGGATATCTTGAAATTAATTTGGAAATAAGCCAATTCCGAAATATTGGTCTTGATATCATGCACTTGCTTTGCTAGTATTTTGGATAATGGTGTGTTCGAAAACCTTGATGGGACATTTTGTGTTGGTCAATTCTATTCCCACCCCATTAATTTCCTTTCCCACCCCATCAAAATATTTTAAATTGAAATGACAACTTTAACCTTGTAACTATCAAAATGTTGTCCTATAGAGCGATTTCTCATCACAAAGTTTCCCTTGTACCATGCATAATTAAGCTAGACGATAAATTACTAGTAATAATGTTACATTCTAACATGGTACAACTGAAAACCACGTTGCTGACATAAATTTTTGGACATATCTTTACATACAAATGGTTTTTAATTGCCAGAAATTTCTAGACATAAACCATGTCCGCACTTATCCATATTAAACAAGTATTTCAGCATTTCTGGACATAGTTTTACATGCAAATTCTATCAAGATGAGTACATAGTTTTATATACAAACATTCCTAGACATATTCAAACATACATAATTTAAAAAAAACATACATAAATAGTTGAATCATATTCCACTGTTTTCTGATTTTAGATGAGAAATGTTTTGTTTTCATTTTGGATGGGATGAAAAGAAATAGATTGGAGGAGGAATGCGCAGCTTGGAGGAGAAGAAAGTTTAGTTTTTTTTAAGTGACGAGTAATTTGGGAAGAGAGTGGGGTGGCAAAGGAAAATAGTGGGGTATTTCCTTTTTATCTAAACTAGCGGGGCGGGAAAGGAAATTAACGGGGTGGAAATAGAATTAGCCTTTTGTGCATTGGAGTTTATTCGATTGCTCTCCTTCATACGCCTGCTTGTTTAGTTGAGAACCTCCATTTTACAAAATATGATAACTGATGTATATTAGTACTAAGTGTCATTTTCAGAGGCCTATTGATAAGCAATGGTTATGCGTATCTCAATTTTGCATTTTTCCCAGAAATGTTTAATTCATAAGAAATATGTTGTCTATTGGTCTTGTTATTAACATTCCAGTGACAAATTAATTTATTATTGTTGGCATTTTCTAAAAGGACTCCAAAAGTAACTTAAATAGTGGAGGATTTTAGTTATTATGAGTGAACAAATTCAGCCCCCTCAAAAAATGTTAAAGACAGTCATCTCTTTCATTTCAAACTGAAATGGTATGTCTCTATCATTTTTAATGGAATGCTCAATGGGCCCTTATCGTAATATCATTTCGGCAACAACATATGGTTTAGATCCCAAAATACAACTCTTAGAAAGGTTGTGGAATGAATATTGATGTAGTTGAGGCCAATCATGATAAATATATGAATATAGATGTTGGACAAAAAGGTTTATCTGAATATAAAGACCCAGCTATAGATGTAAATGGAAGAGATAAGAAGCAGATAAAGAATTCAGGGGAATTTGTTATTAGTGATTTTCCTAAGGCTGATAAGGATATTCAAAAGAATAGTGTTGATAGTCTTCCTTGAGTTTCTAAAGTTCTTTCAGATAATAACATCATTATGTAGGATTGTAGTGAGCATGCAAAAATCTTGAGGCAATAACACTAAAATTATTGAAAGAAGTGTTGTTGTTGATTATATGTCATTCAATGAAGGTAGTGTTGATCTGCATGCAAGTGAAGATTCAGGAAACAAGGATTTTATAATTGATGAATTTGACAGTTCTTCGAGCACCTTCAAAAGGAGGAGAATCAAATTGAAAAATGGAAAATTAAGAGGAGGCTGTAGGGTGTTAAATGATGAACCTTTGGTGGAGACCAGTCCTGAGTGGGTTAAGTTGGTCTCACAAATTCAAGCGAAGTCAAAATCCAAGAAGGTTATGGAAGAAGGAATTTATCCTGGTGGTGTCATACATGGTGGAATATCTAAAAAGTAAGCCTCCTCTTTGTTTCTCTTTTTGTCTGTCATGTTGTTTCTTGTTGGTTATCTTCATTCAAGGTTGATCTTCCTTCCTTTTTTTTGAGGTTCTGTTGTTATTTGAGTCATCCAATTAATTTTGATTTGCTGGTACAGAGAGTTGGGCATAAGTTGATAGTGGTGTGATTTTCCATGTTTGAATGCTCTTCTAGCCTTGGTGGTTTTCAGATGTTACTTTTGCAATTTTTCTTGGATTTGATTGTGGCCTGATGAGTCTAGATGATTCAAATTACGGTGTTTCTTGTTTGGCATTCCTGTGATTATCTCTTTTTTAGTATTTTCTTGTTTGGAGCTTCTTCGTAGTCTGTATCTGCTATGCATGATTATGTTTTAAGTGTCTTCCGTGTTTTCTGTATGCTATCTTGTGTATTGTTATGTTTTATTTTGTGTTTTTGTTGTGTCATCTTGGTTCAAGCTGGTAGTTGTGGTTGTCCTGTATAGTAGTTTTTTTTTAATGTGTTGTATTTTGTTATCAGCTCGAACTTTTCTGTATTTTTTTGTAATATATGTACCCCTTTCTTTCAAAAAAAGGAAAACATTTCATTTGTTTTGATACCTGATTATTTGTTGTTATGTTATCTGGGCGATAGTCATGTGCTCAGATTTGTTCCACGTAAACTTTCGTTATTTTAATGTATATTATTTTGCTAAAACGGTTTCATTAGGGGAAGTAATTGTGCCCTATTTTAGCAATAGCTAGCTTGTAACGAAAGCATTAATAGAGGCCTTTATTAATGTCATTATTGCTATAGGGGGAACTAATTTGTAGCACTCATATATATAGAGGTTTTTTTATTAACAAATGCGCCTCTATATACTATTACGGGCTTCAGTTTTAGTGTCCTCATTTTTCTTCTCATTCTTCTAGGTACAAATTTATCTAATTATTTTCCCCCATTGTTAGTAATTTTCTTATTTCTAAATGTCTCTAATATTCTATTTTCTGGTACTGCAAGCATGTGGTGGTAACCATTTTTCTCTTCTAAAAAAAGATCCGTCTTGCTCCATAGTGTTTATTTATGTCGTATACGGTTATTAATTTTCTCACATTGTTAGCTCATTACACTCTACAAACTCAGTATATGAAAAGCCTTCATGACTTGGATTATTTGTAAAAAAGATAGTATGTATCAATAGATAATTTCATGGACAAAAAAAAAAAGAATACACTATGGAATGATGTCATCCTTTCAACTTCAACTGAAATTATGGTTTAATTTGCATGCTAATCATTTATTATGTTGCTTCTTTCATTTAAATATTTGCCCTCTATTTTTCAATTTTTTGGATGATGGTGCTAGACCTGTTCGTTTATTCATATAAGATGATTAGTTAGTTCGAGTGCCAACAATAAGCAATGTGTTGGTTATCTGTATGAGATTGCATGGCGTTAGCTGCTTGGACTTGCAGTTTTGATTTTAGATAAGTAAGTACCTAACCCATTACATATAATTAGAATTAGTCAATTGGATGGAAAAATAAATCATATATCCTTACTTGAACGTCATGTGTTTTAGCACATTATTCTAAAGTTTTCATGCTATAATTATTCAATTAATTAAATTTCATGTTTTGTTGCAAGGCAAGCCAACATCGAGCAAAAAAAGAAGAATTTAAGAATGTTTATGCTCAATCAACATCAACTCAATAGAATGTTTTAGATTTTAGTGCAGCCAAACATGAATTACTCACGGTGCCAGTTCCATTTTGGTTGGAGTACAACGAGTTGCTCACAGTACTTCTACTAAGTTCGTTCAAGGTGCAAATAATAGATCTATAAAGAATAAAACTGCTAACTTTTATATATTTGAGGAGATTGATACAAATTTACACAGAACTACGGGATTATATTTGAAGTAAGCTCTTAACATTAATGGTAGTGATTTGGGGGAGGCAGCGCATACTTACATAAAAATAGGGGATTAGTTGATGCCGAGCGATGAATTAGATTGGTATGGATCCATATGTTTGTTGGGTTTGGCACTTCGACCTCTTATGTTGTATTGACCATCATATCATAGCCTTGCTTGTAATATGTTTCTGGATCCTAGAGTCACCTCTCTATAATGTTTATCTTCTTTGAAATTCTTCAAGTTAGACTCGTCAAGCTTGCCCGAATATGGTCGTTTCAAAACGTCAGACAACTAAGCTAACGGTGAATATCTTTACAAAAATAATTTGCAATTGATACCGATAGAATTTATTAAATGTTACATATATTGTTATTAAATTCTAAACATCTTACAACATCGATAAAAAAAATTGTGTTACAAAAATTACAATATAAGTTAACGATTCCAACCATATTGTTTTTCAAATAATATTTATAGTTTGTTTTTCTCTGTTAAAATTTTTGATAATAAAATTAAAAAAGCTATAAAATGTAGCTCTGACAATGTTATTTATAGATTGTTAAAATATAAGCATTAACAATATGAACCAAAAGTTGTTAAACATATTGTTGTTAACCATATTACATAAATGTTGTCCTAAATATAAATTGTGTTAACAAAATATTAATATTTTAAAATAAAAAAGTAAATAGAAATTACAAAAAAATTTGTTTTTGTTGTATAACTTTGCGTTTGCGACATTTGATAAATATTGTTTAAAATTGTAATTTTACAATATATAAAGAACACAGTTTATTTACATAGTTCAATAACTCGACAAATATGTTATAAATAAAAAATAAAATACAACGTAATGATATCATCAATAAAAGGTACTTTCTACTACATTTTAAAAAAACGTTGTAGAAATGTTTTATTTACAACTTCTATGTGTATAACGTATTCTGAAAAAGACAATTACAAATACTTTCTTAACAAATGTTATGAAAGATCTATCTTTTTCACAACGTTTTGGTGAACTGTTGCAGAATCAGTGTTATAAAATAGTATTTTTGTTATAATAATGAAAAATACAGTATAATACAGGTGATTATAGTTAGCAATCAACTACTCTGTTTTTAAGGTGGACCGTCCACCACCTACGGCTTTATTGTGGGCCATCCACACTGTCTAAGCTAGATTACAGCACAGGAGCTAGTACAGACACTAGACTGCTATATTAAACTTTGTTTATCATATAAACTTCAACTCTGTTCCTTAAAATTTAATTATAAATTAAACTGGTTTTCTAAATGTAATTTAAAATATCGATTATCCAAAATCGTCGGTTTTCTTCATAACTCAGTCATGAATTTATTTACAACTCTATCTTCAATATTGAATCCCAATTCCCTTGGAAATAAATTATTTTATAAAATTCGATATAATCTAATCCTAAATGTAAATCCTTTGGATTTATCTCAATTCAGTTTATATTTGGAATTCTCGAAAAAAAAATATCGTTCTCTTTCAAAACGATTTCTGATTTCCCTTTTTTAAATTCGTACTTGAATTTTAAACTTCCAAATTGTAACAACCCACAAATCCATACCATTTGAGTTGACTGAATACAACTCACATTCAACCCAAATCGCACGAAAATATGAATCATGTAACACCCCACACCCGCTAAGGTCACTCACTAAGGGAATGCCTTAACTTCGGCGGAGCATTTTAAGTGAGTATAGAACAGAAAAATTAAAACAAGACAGATATAAATACTTGAAAATCTAAAACATCATTTCATAGTAGCAGAAGGTAAACATGTTTAGTTACAACACCATAAAGAGTCAAGTACTAAATATCCATCCTGATAAAAACATAAGTACATAATCCCACTACATAAACAATAGCCATAAAAGAAAAGATAAGCTGGGCTTTACATTACGGTCCAAGCTCCAGAAGATAGATAAAGAAATCTGATCAAAGCCCACTAGTGCTAGGCCCAACCTGAGGACCTGAGGGGGAAAAAGAAAAAAAACAACGGGGTCAGACATAAGTCTAATAACTTTAACAACACAGTCATTAAAGTAATTAGGGTATGATACAAACTTGGCACGGGATGTGTAACACCCCGGATTTTTCCGTTAACAGTAAATTAACAAATTAAAGTATAATTAAATTGTAACAGAAAAATTAAGGGAAACGGACATCACCATTGCGTTCGTCTCGGAATTCTGCTTGAGATAGAGTCCGAGTTTGCGCAAAACGGATAACGTATGAAGAAGATATCTTTAATTTAAATATTACAGCAAAACATGAAAAAAGAGAAGTAAGGAGAGGACAATAATTATTATTATTCTAAGACTTATTAACAAAAAGCCTCTGTAGCACAGTTGGTTAAGGCATTGGATTTGTAGCATGGAGGTCGGGGGTTCGAACCCCGGCGGTGACATAATTTTTATCTCTGTTTTAGAGAGGGCCAACTGAGCATGCAAATACATGTACGTATACAAATTCAAATTTTGAAAGGATAAGAACGTACATATAAGGAAATAAAGAAAATATATGTATATATATGAGAATATATATATATATATATATATGCAAAAATATATGTATACAATAGATAAAATTCAAATAGACTAAAACAGCTCAATTTAAAGTTTAATTTTTGAAAATCGAACCCAGTCCCTCCTGGCTGGCCTGGTCTGTGTTTGGTCGAATTTCTGTGGGTTGCTTTGTCATTAGGGCTAGGTGGCAAGTTTTAATTGGTCTCTCTATCTAATGAATGGCTACGATCTAACCTAGCAACATCAATGGTTCTAATCAATTCCTAACCTCTATATAAACAACCCTAGACTAAACCCTAATCTATTCATTCAAATTAAGAGCATAGCCGCCATGTTGCTGAGGAACGACTAAGTGTAGCCGCCATCTAGAGAGAGAGGATTAGGGAGAAAGTTCTAAAGCCTAAAGCAATTCAAGCAACCTAAAGCTAATCAATTCAACAAAGGAGTCATATCTCTTAATTAGAGAATTTGCCGCAACCATTGTAAGTAGAGTATTACTTTGGTATGAACAAGTGATTGTGTAGATATGTATGCTTGAATTGTGGCAATGAAATTCGTATTTGTGCGATTTATATACTTTTGGATATTCTGAATTATGTCATTCAATTATAAAGAACTACATGCGGTAGTTCTATGCAAATATACGTTTGGAATATTGCGCAAATTATGTAGTCTATGTTGAAGCTACATGTATGTAGTTGATTGAAATTCATGCAAGTTTGGGGCTTTGTTATTATGCCATCATGATGTCTATTTTGTGCATAAATCATTTTGCACGTAATTGAGACAAGTTTGGTTGTTATAGTTCATATGAAACTATGTTGGAATTTTGACACCATAATCCATGTATTAAGTCATGCTTTTGCAAAACTTATGAATATGGCTAGGCTATGAATGATATTGGGCATAATTGAAATTCATGATTAAGTCTATCTTGTTTAAAAGAATTATCTGATGACATATGTGAGACATGGCTAAGTTAGACACAAAAATCCCTTTTTTGCAAGTTAAAAGCAAACACCATGATTAGGAATATTTATGCATAAGTATACCATCGTTATGTGATTAAATTTAATTAAGTTGAACTATGCTTTTGTGTTAGTAACAAAGTATCCTCTTTGTAAACATGTAGAAACCTTATGAACATGACTTGTTTATATTTATGCCATGAACAAATTTAACTATACCTATGCCATGTTTATGCTAGAAGTATTTATGCCATGCTTATGTTTGACATTATGCCATGTTTATGCTAGAAGTATTTATGCCATGCTTATGTTTGACATTATGCCATGTTTATGCTAGAAGTATTTATGCCATGCTTATGTTTGACATTATGCCATGTTTATGCTAGAAGTATTTATGCCATGCTTATGTTTGACATTATGCCATGTTTATGCTAGAAGTATTTATGCCATGCTTATGTTTGACATTATGCCATGTTTATGCTAGAAGTATTTATGCCATGCTTACGTTTGACATTATGCCATGTTTATGCTAGAAGTATTTATGCCGTGTTTGACATTATGCCATGTTTATGCTAAAAGTATTTATGCCATGCTTATGTTTGACATTATGCCTAAGTAAAAATATAGGTTCATGGGTCAATAATGATATCTCAATTACAAGTTCACATGCTTTGATTCATGTCACCTATGTTACCACTATGCAAGTACACCAGTTTCTATTATGTATTTCCAACGTCATATGCCAGTTCATGCGCTCACCTTCCCCTCTTTGTGTATGTAATCACGCTTTAAGCCTCCCCTTTTCGCATGGCTAAATTGGGCTTTAAAAGGCTAAGCCCAATATATATAAACGGACGTGTAAAACGGGGGAAAATAATGTTGGGTTAAAATTACTAATGAATGAAAACTAAAGTAGAAGGGCCCAAATTCAAGTATGGGTTGGGCCCATGATTGGTGTAACCTTTACACCATTAACTTAATAATGGGCCGCAAATATTTACATATAAGAAATGAAGAAGAATGACAAAATATGTAAATGTAGAAAAGACGATGTGTTTAACCCGAGGTTGGATTGAGTTGTGATGTAAACCTGCCCGGAACCGCCCGGCTGTCCAGTAGTCACAACAATACCTATCCAATGTGGGAGGTTAAACATGGAGCCCAGCAAGGACCCGAGGTTAGACTGAGTTGTGGCGTAAGACTGCCCGGAACCAACCGGCAACAGGCAGCCACAACAATACCTGTCTAATGTGAGAGGTCAGGGCCTTAATAAGACAATTAAGGCTGAGTCAGTATTGTTAGGATTAAGTGGACTAAAGACTTAATCAAAATGGAACATGCTAAACTAAACGGACTGGTGGGGTTAGGTTAGGAAACACTTAACCAACTTAGCATGTTGGCTAGAGATAGAAAACCTAGTAACGGGGGACCCTTTTCAGCAGTAACCCTAAAAGGTGTATCAGGATACCCTGAAACTAGGCAGGGTGGGGCACGATTACTGGGCTGATTGTAAGAGGTCAAAGCGACGGCGGTGGTGTAGCAGTGTAGGTTCTAACGGAGTGCGGGCGTGCACACACTCCGGCGCAGAAAAATAAGGCACTGGACACCAGTAGCATACCTGTGCACTCTAAGGTTGTGTCGGGTTGCCACTATGGGACTTGATACACCCCATGGTGGGACCAGCATAGGTAACTACAGACATCGGGGGCCGTAAGACACATGTAACTATGCGAGTAGGAGCCGATCATCATAGAATGGATCACATCACCCTGATTGTGGGGTGCCAGTTGGAAACTAGTTTATATGGGTTCAGAGATTAACATGGGGTACGATATTATATTCGACCCTAGACAACTTAACCAAGTTATAGTGTTTGCCCACTTCATGTTATTACTTATCATACCCAGTTCTTTATTCATAGACAAAATAGTACTAGACTTACTCAGGCTTTATGTCTGACTCTATTTTTCTTTCGTCTTCTTTCTTCCGTTTCCCCCCCCCCCAGGTCCTCAGGGAGGGAACACAGCAGCTTGACCAACCTCAACATCCAGCTTGAAGAAGAGAGAAGTATTGCTTGGACTTTCCAGTTTTGAACTATGGCTTTGGACAAATTCACTATGGGGACTTTTGCAGTTTATCCATGTTTTACTTATGCTTCTTTAAATCATGTACTCAAGACGGATTATGAAATTGTTATGCTATGTTTTTGGAAAGGATGTTGTTGTAACACGTATTTGACTTTATGAAATAAAAGTTTGTTGTTCTTCCGCTGTTTACAAATATGTGTTCTTATATCTGTCTTGTATATCTGTGACTTGTACTTATAAACCTCCACCAAAATTAGGGCATTCCCTTTGAGAGTGACCCTAACGGAGGTGGGGTGTTTCACTTGGTATCAGAGCATAGGTTTACCAGATAAGATAAAAAGTTTTGAAAAAAAAATTTCAAAAAGGAAATTTAAAGAAGCATTTTTAAAAGAAAAATATTATTTTATTTTTAAAAAGGCAAAGTCCACTCCCCAAAGCCATAGGAACTATCTCTTATCCTTCGTTTTGAATCTATCCTTTCTGTTTTAGCATGTCTGGGGACCTTACTCCCCAGCTGCTGACGCTTTCACTCCTCCTCCTCCACGTGAACCAGCAAACGGAAGAGTCCCAGAGTAGGAAGACGAATAATAGTCAAACAAGAAAGGATCATAACAATAATAATAAGAAACGAGAAAAAAAGAAATGCAATTTTTGTGGTACGGAAGGGCACATAGCCAAGGATTGTAGAAAGAGGAAAAGAAGGCAAGGTGAATGTTTTCATTGTGGGGAGACTGGACACATCAGCAAAGACTGCCCTGAGAAGACAGACTTTGAGAAGGGCGGGAAAGGCAACAAAGAGAAGAGGAAGTGTAATTTTTTTGGCAAAGTGGGGCACTTAGTAAAGGACTCCCGGAAAGAGAAGGCCAAGGAAAATGGTGGGTGCTTTTCATGCGGTCAGACAGGCCACAGGGCTAGGGACTGCCCAAAGAAACGAGGACAGGGGCAGGGCGCTGGATCCACCCCAGGGGCACAGGTTCATGTGCTAGAGGCACCACCATTGCAACAACGAGGTACAAATACTTCTGTAGAAAGTGTAGTTTATCTTTATGATCACCCCGTTCGCACTTTGTTTGATTCTGGCGCATCACACTCCTTTATCTCGTCTGCTTTAGTAGAATCTCTGCACCTAAAAACTAGTATGGTAGAGGACCCCTTAATTGTTTCAAACCCAATTGCGGGCCCAGCTCATTTGTCTATGATCTGTGTGGGATTGAAAATTTCTATCCTAAGTGTTGAATTTCAATGTAGTGCCTTTGTTTTGGGCTTTTCGGGGTATGGTTTGATTTTGGGTATGTATTGGCTATCCAGTAATGGGGCCATCCTTGATTGTGAGAAAAGGGTTGTTAGGCTCCTAACCCAGCTCGGTAATACTTTGGAAATTTCTTGTAATCCCTCGTATGCGATTATGCTTAGTTATCTTGAATCGCTAGATGCCTCTGTTGAAAATTTGCAATCAGTTAGAGTGGTCCGGGAATATCCGGATGTCTTCGAAGAGGTGAAGGGCTTGCCTCCGAAGCGGGAAATAGACTTCCGCATATATCTTGTAGATAATGCAAAGCCCGTTGCGTTGCCCGTTAGACACATGGCTCCACGAGAAAGGAAAGAGCTCAGTAAACAGATTAAAGAGCTTCTAGAAAAGGGGTTCATTAGGAGGAGCATTTCAGAATAGGGCACTCCAGGAGTGTTCGCCACTAAGGCTGAAGGTTCATTTCACTTATGCATGAGTTGTAAAGAATCACCTTAGTAAGTACATTTGGCAACATAGTTGGACTTAGGAAGGGACTCCCTTGTGACCTAAAAGGAGTCCATCATGCTTAGTTTCCTAGAATCATATGTGGTGGTTGGGTTGATTAATTCTTTGGGTGTCAGTCTGATGTTGATTTCGGTCTTCGGGGCTGATGCTTAGAGAGTTCTTCTCCTAATCAATATATATGTGGCATAGATTTCCAGTTTTGACATTGCCTAATGGGCACAAAATTTTTACTTGCTTCTATCATTCGACTATACCTTTAGGTAGGACCATTTCCTATCATTGAGAAAATTTGGAAAATGACCTATAGATTAGAGCTACCCGAGAAATTGGCCGGAGTCCACAACGTTTTTCACGTTTCACATCTCCGAAAATGTCTACATGAGTCTGCTGAAGTGGTAGAGCCAAATATCCTCGAAGAGGCCGAAGTGGAACGCGAAGCAACCATAAGAAAAGTTCCAACCCGCATACTAGGAACGGAAGTGAAGAAGCTACGCAACCGCGAAGTCAAACTCGTCAAAGTTCAGTGGAGCGACGCCGAGGGAGACGCGACTTGGGAAACTGAAGCTAGAATACGCACTGCTTACCCTTTTCTTTTCGAGGGTACGTCCTTGATCTTTCTTTTTCCTTAAGTTGCGCTTTTATCTATCTTTTTAGGAATATCTCCTCGACCTTATCTTTTAGATAGAAACCTTTTGGATGAAAACATGTAATTGAAACATGTTATGTATGATGGTTGCAAGTGGTTGCAAGTGATTGCTAGTAGTTGCTCGTGGCTGCATATACACACACAATCTAGGTTTTAGATCGGCTCAGTCACTTCATATTGCATATGCATATATGTTTGCACTCGTATATGGTTGAATTGTAATGTGTTGTCATATGGATGTTGCATTTGTATGAAAGATTGTGCACCCATGTAGAATCATGAATAGGAAAAATCTGCATACATAATGGATACATGGCACTTACATGATTCGCTTTAAGGAGGTCAACTGAATCAGTAGACCGCCTGATTTTGCATTAGATAAGTTCATGAACACACACACTTCGCATATGATCATGAATCATTAGAAGTCTTTTAAGGACAATGGATGCTCGTGTTTGATGGATGAGTAGATGGATGATTGAATGTTAGGATTTACATTCTTCCTAAACTTGAAGATTTCGGGGACGAAATCCTTTTAAGTGGGGGAGAATGTAACACCCCGGATTTTTCCGTTAACAGTAAATTAACAAATTAAAGTATAATTAAATTGTAACAGAAAAATTAAGGGAAACGGACATCACCATTGCGTTCGTCTCGGAATTCTGCTTGAGATAGAGTCCGAGTTTGCGCAAAACGGATAACGTATGAAGAAGATATCTTTAATTTAAATATTACAGCAAAACATGAAAAAAGAGAAGTAAGGAGAGGACAATAATTATTATTATTCTAAGACTTATTAACAAAAAGCCTCTGTAGCACAGTTGGTTAAGGCATTGGATTTGTAGCATGGAGGTCGGGGGTTCGAACCCCGGCGGTGACATAATTTTTATCTCTGTTTTAGAGAGGGCCAACTGAGCATGCAAATACATGTACGTATACAAATTCAAATTTTGAAAGGATAAGAACGTACATATAAGGAAATAAAGAAAATATATGTATATATATGAGAATATATATATATGCAAAAATATATGTATACAATAGATAAAATTCAAATAGACTAAAACAGCTCAATTTAAAGTTTAATTTTTGAAAATCGAACCCAGTCCCTCCTGGCTGGCCTGGTCTGTGTTTGGTCGAATTTCTGTGGGTTTCTTTGTCATTAGGGCTAGGTGGCAAGTTTTAATTGGTCTCTCTATCTAATGAATGGCTACGATCTAACCTAGCAACATCAATGGTTCTAATCAATTCCTAACCTCTATATAAACAACCCTAGACTAAACCCTAATCTATTCATTCAAATTAAGAGCATAGCCGCCATGTTGCTGAGGAACGACTAAGAGTAGCCGCCATCTAGAGAGAGAGGATTAGGGAGAAAGTTCTAAAGCCTAAAGCATTTCAAGCAACCTAAAGCTAATCAATTCAACAAAGGAATCATATCTCTTAATTAGAGAATTTGCCGCAACCATTGTAAGTAGAGTATTACTTTGGTATGAACAAGTGATTGTGTAGATATGTATGCTTGAATTGTGGCAATGAAATTCGTATTTGTGCGATTTATATACTTTTGGATATTCTGAATTATGTCATTCAATTATAAAGAACTACATGCGGTAGTTCTATGCAAATATACGTTTGGAATATTGCGCAAATTATGTAGTCTATGTTGAAGCTACATGTATGTAGTTGATTGAAATTCATGCAAGTTTGGGGCTTTGTTATTATGCCATCATGATGTCTATTTTGTGCATAAATCATTTTGCAAGTAATTGAGACAAGTTTGGTTGTTATAGTTCATATGAAACTATGTTGGAATTTTGACACCATAATCCATGTATTAAGTCATGCTTTTGCAAAACTTATGAATATGGCTAGGCTATGAATGATATTGGGCATAATTGAAATTCATGATTAAGTCTATCTTGTTTAAAAGAATTATCTGATGACATATGTGAGACATGGCTAAGTTAGACACAAAAATCCCTTTTTTGCAAGTTAAAAGCAAACACCATGATTAGGAATATTTATGCATAAGTATACCATCGTTATGTGATTAAATTTAATTAAGTTGAACTATGCTTTTGTGTTAGTAACAAAGTATCCTCTTTGTAAACATGTAGAAACCTTATGAACATGACTTGTTTATATTTATGCCACGAACAAATTTAACTATACCTATGCCATGTTTATGCCAGAAGTATTTATGCCATGCTTATGTTTGACATTATGCCATGTTTATGCTAGAAGTATTTATGCCATGCTTATGTTTGACATTATGCCATGTTTATGCTAGAAGTATTTATGCCATTATGCCATGTTTATGCTAGAAGTATTTATGCCATGCTTATGTTTGACATTATGCCATGTTTATGCTAGAAGTATTTATGCCATGCTTACGTTTGACATTATGCCATGTTTATGCTAGAAGTATTTATGCCATGTTTGACATTATGCCATGTTTATGCTAAAAGTATTTATGCCATGCTTATGTTTGACATTATGCCTAAGTAAAAATATAGGTTCATGGGTCAATAATGATATCTCAATTACAAGTTCACATGCTTTGATTCATGTCACCTATGTTACCACTATGCAAGTACACCAGTTTCTATTATGTATTTCCAACGTCATATGCCAGTTCATGCGCTCACCTTCCCCTCTTTGTGTATGTAATCACGCTTTAAGCCTCCCCTTTTCGCATGGCTAAATTGGGCTTTAAAAGGCTAAGCCCAATATATATAAACGGACGTGTAAAACGGGGGAAAATAATGTTGGGTTAAAATTACTAATGAATGAAAACTAAAGTAGAAGGGCCCAAATTCAAGTATGGGTTGGGCCCATGATTGGTGTAACCTTTACACCATTAACTTAATAATGGGCCGCAAATATTTACATATAAGAAATGAAGAAGAATGACAAAATATGTAAATGTAGAAAAGACGATGTGTTTAACCCGAGGTTGGATTGAGTTGTGATGTAAACCTGCCCGGAACCGCCCGGCTGTCCAGTAGTCACAACAATACCTATCCAATGTGGGAGGTTAAACATGGAGCCCAGCAAGGACCCGAGGTTAGACTGAGTTGTGGCGTAAGACTGCCCGGAACCAACCGGCAACAGGCAGCCACAACAATACCTGTCTAATGTGAGAGGTCAGGGCCTTAATAAGACAATTAAGGCTGAGTCAGGATTGTTAGGATTAAGTGGACTAAAGACTTAATCAAAATGGAACATGCTAAACTAAACGGACTGGTGGGGTTAGGTTAGGAAACACTTAACCAACTTAGCATGTTGGCTAGAGATAGAAAACCTAGTAACGGGGGACCCTTTTCAGCAGTAACCCTAAAAGGTGTATCAGGATACCCTGAAACTAGGCAGGGTGGGGCACGATTACTGGGCTGATTGTAAGAGGTCAAAGCGACGGCGGTGGTGTAGCAGTGTAGGTTCTAACGGAGTGCGGGCGTGCACACACTCCGGCGTAGAAAAATAAGGCACTGGACACCAGTAGCATACCTGTGCACTCTAAGGTTGTGTCGGGTTGCCACTATGGGACTTGATACACCCCATGGTGGGACCAGCATAGGTAACTACAGACATCGGGGGCCGTAAGACACATGTAACTATGCGAGTAGGAGCCGATCATCATAGAATGGATCACATCACCCTGATTGTGGGGCGCCAGTTGGAAACTAGTTTATATGGGTTCAGAGATTAACATGGGGTACGATAGTATATTCGACCCTAGACAACTTAACCCAGTTATAGTGTTTGCCCACTTCCTGTTATTACTTATCATACCCAGTTCTTTATTCATAGACAAAATAGTACTAGACTTACTCAGGCTTTATGTCTGACTCTATTTTTCTTTCGTCTTCTTTCTTCCGTTTCCCCCCCCCCCAGGTCCTCAGGGAGGGAACACAGCAGCTTGACCAACCTCAACATCCAGCTTGAAGAAGAGAGAAGTATTGCTTGGACTTTCCAGTTTTGAACTATGGCTTTGGACAAATTCACTATGGGGACATTTGCAGTTTATCCATGTTTTACTTATGCTTCTTTAAATCATGTACTCAAGACAGATTATGAAATTGTTATGCTATGTTTTTGGAAAGGATGTTGTTGTAACACGTATTTGACTTTATGAAATAAAAGTTTGTTGTTCTTCCGCTGTTTACAAATATGTGTTCTTATATCTGTCTTGTATATCTGTGACTTGTACTTATAAACCTCCACCAAAATTAGGGCATTCCCTTTGAGAGTGACCCTAACGGAGGTGGGGTGTTTCAGGATGACTGGGGATAAATGACTACACTAAGTAGCCAACTAGACATAAGGTGAACTAGGATAACGGTAAAGACGCATCTACCCACCCAAGGATAATTATTAATTGCACCACACCAGTCATTCCTACTTAAAGGTTGATCCCTCCCAAGGACTTAGAAACTTTACCCAGTAGTTTCGTGTACCCCTAGCAGACTACATAGGTGCCGTCTGCCCCTATCTCCACTAGGTGTACCCACTACTCCCACGCGATCGGCTCCCTACCGTAGATACCCGTGCTGGCCCCACAATGGGGTGTATCACTCCCCAAAGTGGCAACCCGATACAACAAATGGTGCACGGCTTATACCTACACGATGCAACAACGTCTTACCTACCAGCCTGGGTCCACACATGCATATGAAACCCATTGGACTCGCGTTGCCACCGCTAACCCGTTTTGGCCTCTTATAATCAAGCCCAGTACGCGTGTCCCACCCTCGACATGGGTCGAGCCCAATAAGATACATATGGGTTACTGGTTGAAATGGGCCCCTACATGCTACCACCTAAGCTTGTCAATTTATCTAGTGCATCCCACTTAACCCTTTAATCATGTTTAATTACATGTTTCCACTTGGTTAAGTATTCTAATCGTATTTTCTATTGCCACCCAAGGCAACCCTCTAGATTTCCTCATGCCACCCAAGGCACTTACTTGATTTCCACATGCCACCCAAGGCACCCACTTAACCCCTCATGCCCACTACATGCTTATTTGGTTAAGTGTTTCTTAATTAATTAAAAACGTAACCGTTGTAAAGACCTCTCACATTAGACTATCTTTTATGGCAGTTGGATTTGCCGGTTGGGTCCGGGCAGCCTTACGCCATAACCGAGTCTAACCTCGTGTCTATACACTTGTCACGTATTTGGTTTGTGCCTAAGACCTCTCACATTGGGCCAATCATTTGTAGCCGCTGGATTTGCCGGTCGGTTCCGGGCAGTCTTACCCTACAAAAGGGTCCAACCTCGTGTCTTATTCGATTAATTACACCTAATTAATCACCCCCGAATTAATTTTCCCTAATTAATTCCAATTTTAACGATGTACATAATTGACTCAATTATGTCCATCCACTTTATGGTATGCATAATCATACCAACTTCACACAATTTCATTAACATGTTTATTAACCCCATCGTTCCCCACGTAATTCGCTAACATGACATAAAAGGGAAGATTCATCACAAATACAATGGGTTCAACTTGCATAACACATTAGCATCAACATGGGTTTAAAGGTGTCAACATGCATATAGCATCAAACCCAACTAGCATAAATAATCAGCCCAAACTTGCATGAATCACATATGTCATAAAGAGGTTAACTTGCATAAGTTTCTTATGTCATACAAAGGGGTAAACTTGCATATGTTTGTATGACATATAAAGGGGTTAACTTGCATATGTATGCATATCATACTAAGGTGTAAACTTGCACATGTTACTTGCATATAATCAAACACCATACTTGCATAACATGTCATATGTGAACTTGCATATAATCATACACCAAACTTGCATACATATCATACATGAACTTGCATATAATCATACACCAAACTTGCATACATATCATACATGAACTTGCATATAATCATACACCAAACTTGCATAATCATGGTGTCATAATGGATCAATGTTTATCATAGCAATTTGCATAACTAGCATCATGAACACATAGTCTAATACTTGCATAACTTGCATAACATCATGATCATGTAGCATATAACTTGCATAACTTGCATAACGTCATGAACATGTAGCATATGACTTGCATAACTTGCATAACATCATGAACATGTAGCATATTACTTGCATAACTTGCATAACATCATGAACATGTAGCATATGACTTGCATAACTTGAATATCATCCCAAACACATAGCATATAACTTGCATAACATGCATATCATCATTAACACATAGCATATAACTTGCATAACATGCATAACATCATTAACACATAGCATATAACTTGCATAACATACATTGATCCACATTCATAGCCATAACCTCATTATATCCTATCATAATCATTTCAACAATTAGTCATTAAGGCTATAGAAAACTCACAACTTGTTGATTAGCACTCCTAAGAGAAGATTAAGTTGCTAGAGTTGATTAGAGATTGATTTGAGATGCTATCTTCTTCTACAAATTGATGGAGGCTCCTTCAAGTTGCATTTTGACGGCATGACGACATTGTTTCTATTTTTAGTATGAATTAGGGTAGTCTTAGGGTGTATTTATAGAGTAGTTAGGTGTTTTAGGCCATTAGATTAACCCTAAATCAGACTAGAGCCGTCAGATCTCGTCCTAGCCACTAAAACACAGCCCAAAAGACAAGCTTGTGCACCCAGGTCACCTGGGCTCGACCAGGGAGGTCGACCCCTAGGTCGACCCTAGGGTTGACTCCCCAGTCGACCTGGTGGGCAGATCGACTCCCCAGTCGACCCCCAGGTCGACCCCCTGGGTCTGGCGGGAATTTTCCCGCCACTTCTGAGATGTTTGAATTTTTATTTTTAAACCTGTTTTGAATTTGAGAAAACTTCTTCGGGCCTTAACTAGGTCATACGGACTCCGATTTTCGAAAACTCGGACTCTATTTCGCGTATTTTTCCGAGACGAACGCAACGGCATAGCCCATTTCCCCTGATTCAGATATTAAAATTTAATTCTGCCCTGTTTTATATTATAGCAAGTTATTCAACATACGGGGTGTTACAAATCATTAATAGGGAGAAGTTAGAGGATGAAAAATAGAAAGATAGAAAATTAGAATAGAAGAAAATAGATAGAAGATCGAATTGAACAACAACACAGAGTCTCACAATCGTAGCGGAATAAAATTTAATATATAAATAATCACTTTTGAAGAACAACGGTATTTGGACTTACATACATCATCAGAGTACATTACATACACAAAACAGCAGAATAAACTCTACATGTCTAACGCTGAAGCCTCCTTCTCCAAGCTCCTTTAGAAAATCCGCAAAATCCTGAACTATTGGACTGCCCATACCGATTTGGGCACCCAAGATTTTAGGGAAAGCATAGAAAAATCAACTTTGGGTCAGTCATGGGACTGGTATGAATAAACAATTTTAAAACAACTTGATTTTCGATAAAGGATATCTCATAAGACCACGCCGTAAAAAAGAAACGGGTTTTTCCCTTATGAGAGTCCAAGCACTTGTTTAACTTTCAGAAAACGTTTTGAATGAAAAGATTATCGTAAGACCAACCCACATATAAACATGGATGGTTTTCACCTTACGATAACCCAAAACATTTTGAAATCAATATTATTCTGATAATATAATAATGTCTAAATACTAATAAATAGCAATCTAGCGGAACACTTGCAAATCACTCTCCACACATATTGTATACAAACAAAACCGTGGGCGCTTATTGGATAATGGATTTCCAACTATGACAGGGTATGGACCCACCTCCCGATAGTGTATCTGTGACACCCCACGTCCATTAATGTCACTGACTAAGGGAATTGTAACAACCCGGAAAATCAGAACCAACTAATTTTTTTTAATTTGGCTATGTTAGTGGATTTTGAATATTTCAAATAATTTATTTTAAATAATAATGACCAAAAATCTATTTGGATTGAAATTATAGCGAATATATTTATTTTAATTATAAAACAAGGCCTGAAATGGCGTGGTAGTTTGAAAATTTGAATTCAAACTTTGACTGACTGTACAGGATGCAAAATAAAATGGATTTTAGTGAAACCAAAAATATTTAAATCTGTTTATGAATATCTTTCTAACAAATCTGAAAAATCGAAATTTCATAGCGGGAATCAAAAGTTATGGCCAAATGAATTTTCAGAAAGGTCGCTATGGAATTAATATAGCCCGTGAAAATAGTCGTTTTGCAAACGACCTCCGTTTTCGACGAAACCGCACGTGTTGGAACCGGGATGTCAAATTATTTCTTAGTTTCAAATTTCATGATTTTTGAAATCAATATGGGAGTGTGGCAAAGGAAAATGTGTTTGGTTAATTTCAGTCAATTTGAATCAACCAAAAAATGGCCATTTTTCAAACGATCTCCAAATTCGACGAAACTAGTTTTCTTAGGACCGTATCGTCCAAACATAGCTAGATTTATTTTTTTTGGAAATTTTGGAATCAGTATGCGCCCCCGGCAAATTTAAATGTACGTTCAAATCAAATATTAAATGTTTTATATTTTAATTTGAAGAATAACTGACTGAAACAGTCGAATGGGCCTACGAAACATATTCCATTATGTTTGAAATGGGGGTACTCAGCTCGGGGCGACAGTCGTTGTGTTTGAATTGGAGTTCATATGAGAAAAGGGTATTTTTGGATTTAATTAAATTATAAATTAAAATAAAAACCCATGGGCCAATCAAATTCATCATTACTTTTCCAAAGCCCCGTAACCTCTCAAAGAGACGGCGGAAGTAGTTCATAACTTCCCGCCTTGATTTCTCCTTCCACACACAAAATCATACCTCCCTCCAGTTGATAATTTTGTGGAGGACATCCCCAGCTTCAAATCCATATAAAGACTGGATTTTTTTCATTGCGTATTGAGGCCGGATCGACCACCTGTAGTCGACGACTTCAAGCTGCCATACCCCGTCCCCACCACGTTCGAGTTCGCCAACCAGGGGTGGGACCAGTTCTCCTCTCGATCCTCTTCCAGGTGGTATAGCCCGATCTTCGTATCGTGCAAAGGTTTGTGTTTAAAATCAAAACCTAGTTTGGAAGGTTTTGCTAAAGGTATCAGCTATTTAATTTTAAAACAGTTTTAACACTTTAAAACTGTTGCAAACTTATAAAAATCATATCTTTTTGCTATGTGGTCGAAATTCAGTGAAAAAAGAGACATTGGACTCGTGTGGACGTCTTCTACAATCTGGAAGAGACCGAAGAATTTTCGGAGCTTCCTACAATTTTTGAAGGAGTGGAACCCAATGTGAGATTTCTAAATTATAAACGGTATGGAATTGCGATGTACAAATTATATAATCGATGTATGAGTTATATAAGCATTGTACACCTCATGTATGAGCGTTGTATAAGTTGTATATGCGATGTATAAGTTACATATACATTGTAAAAACCATATGTGCGTTGAATGGAATTGAAATGAAATCGAAATATATTTATATACATATATGCATATATATATATATATATATACACACACACTCCCCTCGTCCACAAACCATGGACGATATATATATTGGTTGTGATTGTTTGGATTTTGGTTGATGTGAAATTTGGTTGATAAATGCGAATGGCTGATATGATTGATTGTGGTTGAAACCCAATAGGATTAGTTTATGGGAAAATTCGTTTGCGTACGAACTAGATTATTGAAATCGCCATTGTTAAAAGCTACGAGGCTTTAAGGTAGAGCGAGGAGCCGTACTCAGGACGGTGCCGGTTTTAACTACCCTGCCGTTATGCTGCCGAAATTTTCTGAAATATTCATGTGTTTTATTTATATTCATGTATTGAAATATATTGATGTGTTGGAAAATATTCATGTGTGAAATAAATTGTTTTAACAATAAAAATCACATTTTTATATATTATATGAATCGCTAAAAATATTCCCGTTTGAAATAAATTATTTTAACAATAAAAAAAATCACATTTTTATAATATATATGAATCGCTAAAAAAATAGTCATGTGTTGAAATAAATATTTGTTGGATAAAAATATTATTTTTATCACATGTGTGAACTGAAAATGATTTGGAAAATCGAAGAATGAATTATGTTTATATATATATATATAATTAAAATAAAACAAATAACGATGCTGTAGTTCATATTTTGAAATCGCAACTTTAAACGATTGTACCGGGAGATCTGACCATTGGATTTTCCCAAAACTGGAACCGTTTGGTCTGCTTTCAAAAGATCCTTCTAACGATATAAAATTTGTAAAGATCCAACGGTATGTGTAAATCAAATCTGAAGAAAAATAGCGCTATGACTGCGTTATGGCTTGAAGCGTCGTTCGAATAAATTGGATATTTTTAAATAAATAAAAATAGCGATAAATCGTTATAATATATTATAAACATTATGGAATAGAAATAAATGGAATTTACTCGGTTTGTTGGATATATAATGGTTGAATGTGTTGGACGTGAAAATTACATTAATGAACTGAATTATGGATGTCGAATAATTTAACTATGGAAGTGAATTGATTTAAATTCTAAATATACGTGAATTATTTGAAAAGGCCGAGTTAATTCTCATTTCAAATAATTGGTCGATGATTAGAAGTCGAAGATATGAAAACAGTGAAAGACAGATGATATTCACATCGAATAGATGGCTACTGATGCCTTTGATGGGAGTTGCTGCCCTGAAAGGGTTACAGTGGTGGTTGTCTGTAACACCCCGTATTTTCAATATAATTAAAAATAAAATAAAATATACAAAAATATGCTTATGATGGGTAAATAATGGTGATGCATAAGAAGAATTAATTAATACATGGAAGAGAAGAAAAATTAGTTCGATAACGATGTATGTAACGGGAAAGATAGTAAAATAAGGATAACTAATTCAAGAATCAGGAATTAGGTAAAATGGACATCACCATTGCGTTCCTCTTAGAAAAATACGCGAAATAGAGTCCGAGTTTTCGAAAATCGGAGTCCGTATGACAAAGATATGGCCAAAACAAGATTTCAGCAGACTTTCTGGCAGATTGACCCAGGTCGACCATAGTGTCGAAACTATAGTCGACCTGCCCCCCCCCCCCCAGGTCGACTACAGTGTCGACCCCCCCTCTGTACAGGTCGACCTGGTCGGCCTGGGGTGGCCCAGAACCCATTTTTGAGGCCCGGGACGAGTTTTGATGGTCCGAATGGGTTATCCGACGGCTGAAATGAAGTGCTACACCTATAAAATAACACCTAGACCTAGCCTAACTCACACAAATTCATATGACACCTAAATGCTGCTGGAATCTCTCTTGAGCCATGGCCGCCGTCTCCAAATTAAAGCTTAAGCGTTCAGACCCAAATCAAATATGAGAATCAATGCTTCTACAACAAATTCAAGAGGATAGATCAATGACACTGCAACTTTCTACGACAAATTCACTCCCTAATTCATTAGCCGTTCTTTTTATGTTCTAGTTATTTTCAGATTTAATATTTAATTATAATATGGCGATGAAATAAAGTGAAATTGATGTAAGTTTAGCTATATTTGCGGAATGCGAATTAAGATTAAAATCATGTTTTGTGGTCAAATGAAAATAGTACGATGCTTATTATGTTTGGTTATGCTGTATAATATTATGCCAGTGATTTGATTCTATTATCATGTTGGATTGGGAATTATTGAGTACAATGTTTGTCATGTTGTATAATATGCCAGTGATTTGATTCTATTATCATGTTTAATTGGGAATTATTGATAAGTATATTATGCAAGTTTATGTTGTAGATTCATGCGACAAATGGTCAAATCTACATGTTTATGTATAAGAAAAACCTATGCCACACTCATCATATATTTGTGGTTGGCTTGTGAGTATGTTAATTTAATCTATGTTGCCAAGTAACGCATGTGTATGTTGATTTGCCTATGTTGCAAATTAACATATGTATATTGATTAGTTCATATTGCTAATTCTCATGTATGTATGTTAATATGGCCTATGTTAAAAATACACATATAAGTTGAATTAGCTTATAATTGCGAGTTCACACTTATGACAGTATAATGTTCATAATGGTTATTTTGCAAGTTCACCCCTGTAATGTTCATGATGTCATTTTGCAATTTCACCCCTTTAATGTTCATGATGTCATTTTGCAAGTTCGCCTCTGTAATGTTCATGATATCATTTTGCAAGTTCACCCCTGTAATGTTCATGATGTCAATTTGCAAGTTCACCCCATTATGTTCACATTAATTATGCCATCAATGTCAAAATTATACCTTTGTCATGTTTATGATTGTGTATTTATGTACATTAAATTAGGCTAAGTTTTTAGCCTAAACTTTATACTCAAAAATCATACGAACGTAAATTAGGCTAAGATAATTAGCCTAATATTAGACGGGGTAACGGTGGGTTAAAATGATTAATTATAGGAAAACTTGCCATAAATTGGTCATTTATCACATAAGTGATTTATGGCATAAAATGGTATTAATTATATACCTAATTTAATGAGATTGATTGGAAACAAATTGGGCATTAAATCTGAATTTGAACAATTTACATAATTAAAATGTAAATTAGAATTATGGCATAAAATGGTATTAATTATATACCTAATTTAATGAGATTGATTGGAAACAAATTGGGCAGTAATATGAATTTGAATAATTTACATAATTAATGTAAATTGGAAAATACGAATATGCTTAGCACGAGGTTGGATTGAGTTGTGATGTAAACCTGCCCGGACCCGCCCGGATGTCCAGTAATGACATCAATACCTATCCAATGTGGGAGGCTAAGCATTAGGCCCAATAAAGACCCGAGGTTAGACTGAGTTGTGGCGTAAGACTGCCCGGACCCGACCGGCACACCGGCAGCCACAACAATATCTGTCTAATGTGAGAGGTTGGTGCCCTAATAAGACAACCAGAGCTGAGCTAGGGTTGGTAGGGTTAAGTTAACTAGAACACTTAACCAATTTCAACATGTTAACTAAATTGGCGGGTAGGGTTAGGATAATCTGGACACTTAACCAATTTAATATGTTGACTACGGGAGTAGGTAAGGTTAAGCAAATGTTTAACTATTATAACATGATTAAACTGGACTAGAGAGTGAGGTTAAGTTAATGAGAACACTTAACTAATACAGTGGGTTAATTAGACAAGTGGATGCGGTTAAGTAGTAACACTTAACCAACATAACAGGACGAGCGGGTGGGCTAAGTTAACTTGAATAAGTTGATAACACTTAACCATTATAACATGACTAGTGGATGGGGTTAAGTTAACATGCACTTAACCAATCTGATGTGATGCGTGGTACGGTTAAGTAACACACGGGGTTAAGTTAATAAGAAATCCTTAACCAGTGTAACCAGATAGACGAACGGGGTTAAGTTAATAAACCACACTTAACCAATCAAACATAATAAGCGAGAAAGGTTAAGTTAACTAAGGTAAACACTTAACCATGGTAACATAACGAGTAGGAGGGTTAAGTACATATCGGGTTGGTGGGTAATATTAATAAATATAGGCCCACATACACTTAACCATTAAATACACATGCTTGAATCAGTAGCGGGGTTAAGTACACATCAGGGTTGGTGGGTAATATCAGAGAATATAGGCCCACAGACTTAACCATTAGAAAAACCAAGTAATGGGGACCCATTTTAGCAGTAACCCACATTAGGTATCAACGGAACCCTGAGCTAGGAAGGATGGGGCACGATTACTGTGCTGATTATAAGACATCAAATTAGCGGCGGTTGGTGCAGCAGTGCAGGTTCTAATGGAGTGCGGGTGTGCACATACTTCGACGCAGAAAATTTAGCCACTGGGCATCAGTAGGTATAAAGCTGTGCATCTTGATTGTGTCAGGGTTCCCACCATGGGATTGATACACCCCATGGTGGGACCAGCACAGGTATCTACAAGTAGGGGGCCGCGTGACACAAACGAGAACTAGGTCAAGTAGGGAGCCAATCGATAAGGTAGTAAGGGTGCATCGAATATATACATGGCGATTGGGGTGATCGAGGCGGAATCCTCATAATCGATGTACACCTAAAGGCTACCATAATTGCGGGGATTCGGATCACGTTGTAATTATTATATAACACGGGCTACTAGTTGGGACACTAGTTGGGGGTACGGATCCTTGTTACACAGGACACTAGTTGGGACACTAGTAGGAATACGAATCATTCCATGTAAGACACTTATGAGGATGCTAGTTAGGTGGTGCAGAGCAAATAGATATCGTTTTAATGGTAAAGCTTAGAAACCTTGCAATGTTATTCTTGATAGAAACCATGCGGTGGGATATTTGATAGGAATTATGGGATGTTATACTTGTTTCATCATGCCCGAAGTTTATCTTCTTACTTTAGTTTACCTTGTTATCATAGTTTATCTTGTTATCTTAGTTTATCTTGCCTACCTTGTCATCATGCTTATGTTTACTTTCAGTTTATTCATGCCATGTTATCTTTATCTATTTTTATGCTGAAAGTCACTTGGACTTACTCAGTCTTTATGACTGACCCGTTTTGTTTCGCCTCTTTTTCTTCCGTTCCCCCCCCCCCCCCCGGTTCTCAGGGTGGGAATACAACTTAGTTCAGATCTCACCAAGCTCCAAGGCTCTTTCATGTATGGCTTGGATTTCTCTTGGCTATGGCTTGCTTTTCTTTATTGGGGAATACTACAGTTTGTTTTTATGCTTCTTTGTTTTTGAGCAAGACAGATATCTTAACTATGAAATTGGGTACTAGGAGTTGATGGGCTTTTCTTGTAAACATTTATATTTAATAAATGATTTGAAGTACTTCCACTTTATTTTCCGCTGTTTTATATATGTCTGTCTTGTAATATTTATGTTCCAGTACACATAATACTCCATTGAAGTTAAGGCATTCCCTTTGTGAGTGACCTTAACAGATGTGGGGTGTTACATTGTCTGGACGTACTTATTGATCATTTAGATGTGCGACGGCCTCTCTCCAGTATTGGACATACGGGAGAGGAATAAGGTGCCTTCGGTTTCGTTCAGACCCAGAACGGACATGTAAATGGATGTGTGTCTGACGTTGTAGATTGAGAACGTGGCATATAGAGATGCTGTGATCAAGGATTTTGTTGAAAAGCAGAGTCTTGTGGTTGATGATCAAAGCACGGCTTTGATATAGCAAGCTTTGTGTTTAGCATTGATTCGCGAGCCTCACACCCCGGTATGGACCAGAAAAGGGAAAGGACAGCGGGGAGCGCATGCGTTTCCTTCTAGCTAGGAGTGGTGTTTTGGGTATGGAACACCCAGGCAATTTACTTATGTGGATGATGGAGAGCGAGGCGCCTCGATTAGTTCTACCTCTTCGAAGCCGATGGTCTGGTCGGGATATGACCAGTTGGACGCCCTATAGGGCGGGGAAACGCAATGTTCAGGCATTTTAATCCACTCTGTGTGGACCGACCCTGAAGATCCAAGGGCCCACCTGAGTCTGGGTCCTGAGACACGGGCTAAAGCGTCTCGAAGTGGTAAGGACGATCCCTTGCCTTGGTTCATGATGAAAATCCAATTTCCAAATACGACATCATGCGGTTTTGATTGTATACCTATATATGGCGACATAGTGGTATGGAGCACTTATGCCGTCTATGATTGATACTTATGATTGAAATTGTTTTTGAAACATATAAACACTAGTAATAATATCAAATTCTTCTGTTTTATACGTATCAAGCATATTTTGGCCATTATAAGGTAAAACTCTATCCTCCGGTTTGCGTTGCATTGTGTGATGGGAACTAAGTCTTATAATGGCTTCATTTTTATAAAAAACATTGCGATGTTTAAATGATTTACTTGTTTTTGGCACTGGCAATCCAATGGAGTAAACCCGTTCCGCTTTAGAGACGTGGTCCTGTGATTGGCCTTATTATAAAATAAGTTAAGTAAATTTCTCATACCAGTCCCATGAATGACTAGTAGTTTGTTTCACTTGCAAACTTGGGTGCCCTATTTTCTACACGGGCAGCCTTGTATTCAGGTTTTAGCAGGCTCTTTCTGGATGGCTTGGAGTTGAAGATGGATTCTATCACTTCTTCTTTTTTTTATGCTGTTCAGCTCCTGTTGTACATATATGTTTGATTCCGCTGTAGACATTTTATGTAAAGCTGAAACTGTATTTTGTACTAAGTATAACCCTGTATATTGTGTAACTATGATGATTATTTTTTCAAGTGTAATTTGATGTACATTATCTGGTGTATTTGTATATTTCCGTTCTGTAGTTATTTTTTTATGAGTTATATTCCAAAGATTACCCTTGCCACCATGGAAAAAGGGTTTGGGGTCATCACAACGTGGTATTAGAGCTTTGGCTAAGCTTAGTTCTGGAATATAACATGTTAACGAACTCATTAGAATTGGAACTAGTAATGTTCTATGATGAATTACTCATTATAGAAAGGATCAGTAATATCCTTGAATGAGTGTAGCAGAACGAAATACACCCTGATAGACACATTTACATTCAATTATATGTCTCTATGCTTTAAAAATACCTTTTCTGTTGGCCTAACACTTTGTCTGCTATTTGCAGACATTGAAAAATGAGTGGCAGAAGTAGAAGAGGTAGGTCAGAACTAGATATTGAAGCTTTATTAAACAAGTATCAAAATCTGTGTGGAGTACCATTCTCGGGTAATGAATCTATTATTCAAACACAAGCATGGATGCGCTCTGCTGAGAAATTTTTTGAAGGTTCAAAGCTGAGAGATGATCAGAAAAGATTACTGGCATCTTGGGCACTCAAAGACGAAGCTTTAATCCAGTGGGAAACTGTTATTAAAGATAATCCAGAAGGTAATATTAACTGGGATAGATTTAATGAAATTTTCAATGAAAGGTTTATTCCTCCAGAAGCAACTGAGCGGTTAAGTGATGAATTCTGCTATCTGATACAAGGAGATATGACCATTCTGGAATATCATAAGAAATTCAATGAACTTTCTCGTTTTGCCCCGCATCTAATTCAAAATCCAAAGATAAAGAATCTAAGGTTTGTTAACGGGCTTCAAAGAAAGTACCAAAGTAGGGTAACTACACATGTGCAACAACCTTTTTCTGAAATTATATACATGGCTTATCAGTAAGAAGATCTCGATAAACAAGGTCTTTTGAGACACAAAGAGGAATGTAGTTCTAGTAGCAAAAGGAAATTTGAAATCGATAGCCCAGAGACAAGTACACAGCCTGAGGCAAGTACAACGTCTAGGGTCAGGTAGAAGCCTAGAGCCAATAGGAAAAAGGTTAAGTCTGAGAAAGGCCCGATAAAAACTTCCACCTGCACTAACTATAACCAGAAAGGGAATTTGGCGATAAATTGCGGACCCTTAAAGAAACGATAAAAGAGTGGATTTAAATCCAAGAAGGAGTTTCAAGAGAATAGGGGATGCTATGAGTGCCACCAGGCTAGGCATATTGCAAAGAATTGCCAGTTATCAAATAAATCTGGAGTAGTGCATGTAAATAAAGTGGTAGAATTTCCTGCATCCTCAACTAGTCAAGCAAGGCCAGATGTTTTAGAAGGCACGCTTAATGTCAAAAATATTCCGGTTTTAGTACTGTTTGATACGGGCGTGTCACGAAGTTTTATTTCGATAAAGGTTGTAAAGAATTTGGATTTGAAACAAAAAAAGGTTAAATAACCCATGATTGTCCATAATCCGGTTGGGGGTTCCCTCAATCTTAATTAGATTTGTGGGGTGTCTGTTTCTTTTTCCTGTTATCGGTTCCCTACTATCTCGTTCGTCATGAATTTTATAGAATTTGATCTTATTTTGGGATTGAATTGGTTAACCAAATATAAAACAGAAGTTAACTGTGTAGAAAGAGTTACAGACAATGTCCGAATTCTGATAGAAAAGATTTTGGGTCAGCTCTGGATGTTTCTTCTGATATAAAACAGAAGTTAACTATGCAGAAAGAAGTTAAAACAAAGTTAGGATATATAACCATTCCATGCGAAGGTCCGAATTCTGATAGAAAAGATTTTGGGTCAGCTCTGGATGTTTCTTCTTCTCAAACAGAAAAGATTCCTGTCATTGCAGAGAATGTCCCGGTTGACTTAGAAAATATTCCTGTCGTGAAGAATTATGTGGATGTGTTCGAAGAAGTTGTTAGCTTACCTCCACATAGGGAAATTGATTTCAAAATCTCTTTAATTCCGAATGCAAGGCAAGTAGTTCACTCTATTCGAAGAATGACCTTGAAGGAAAAATGAAGTATTAGACAATCAGACTCGATGGCTTGTATGGAAGGGTCTGATTAGGCCTAGTTTCTCTGATTGAGGAGCATCAATGGTGTTTGTCCCAAAGTCAGACGGTACTCTCAGACTATGTGGGATTATCGTGACTTGAACAAGTGGATATTAAAGGGTAAATATCCATTGCCGCAAATTGATGATTTGTTGGATCGATTGAATGGAGCACAGATATTTTCACGAATGGACCTAGCTACAGGTTTCCATCAGCTTCATATTGCCGAAGAGTGTGTTCATTTAACAACATTCAGAGGTCCAAACTTATTCTACGAGTGGTTAGTAATGTCGTTCGGCTTATGCAACGCTCCAGCTTATTTTGTCGACCTAATGAATAGGGTATTCACAGAGGTATTGAATAAATTTGTTCTGGTCTTCATTGATGATATTCTAATCTTCTCTAAGTTCGAGAGCGAGCATGAAAAACATTTGGAACAAGTGTTAGAGATTATAAGAAAGAATGTTTTAAAAGCAAAATTTTCCAAATGTATATTCTGGCAAGAAGAAGTCAAGTTTCTTGGCCATGTCATATCAAAAGAAGGAATTTCTATGGATCCCAGTAAAATAACTGCTATTCATAATTGGAAATACCCGACTACTCCCACAGAAGTCCAAAGTTTTCTCGGATTGGCTAGTTATTATCAGAAGTTTGTTAAAGATTTTTTGAAGATATCTAGTTCCTTAACAAAGCTTACTAGGAAACATTCTAGGTTCAATTAGACTCCAGAATGTGAGACAACTTTCCAAAAGCTGAAGTTAAGGCTGACAACTGATCAAGTGTTAACAATTATCGATGGAAATCAAGACATGAAAATCTTGAGAAATGCTTCCAAAGAAGGTCTTGGTGCAGTGTTAATGCAAAGAGGCCAAGTAGTCGCTTATGCTAGCCATCAGTTGAAGCCACATGAGAAGAATTATGCAACTCACGATCTTGAATTGTTAGCCATTATGTTTGCTATGAAAATCTAGAGGCATTATCTATTGGGTGAGAAGTTCGAATTATATACCGATCATCAATCATTGAAGTACTTGTTCACCCAGAAAGATCTGAACATGAGGCAGTAGCGTTGGCTAGAATTTCTCGGACCATATGATCTTGATATTTTGTATACTCCGGGGAAAGCCAATGTTGTGGCTGATGCGCTTAGTAGAAAGAATGTGATCAACGCCAATCTTATCATTACACCATCGTTGATTGATGAAATATATATTCTTCAGAAAGACGATAGTTTTGTTAAAGAGATGATCAAAAGAATTAAAAGGGGTGAAGTTTCCAGTTTCCAAGTGGATAGCACAGGAGTTCTGAGATTGAAAGGAAGAATTTGTGTTCCCGGCAGCCTTGAGCTCAAAAGAGAAGTAATGGACAAGTGTCACAAGTCCAAGTTAAGTATCCATCCAGAGGTTAGTAAAATGTATAATGACCTCAAGCGAACATTCTGGTGGAAGGCGATGAAAAGAGGTATCTCTATATATGTTGGAAGGTGTTCTACTTGTCAACAAGTCAAATGTGATCAACAGAAACTCGCCGGGTTGTTACAACCATTGGAAATTCCAGGTCGGAAGTGGCAACAGATTTCTATTGATTTCATAGATGGTTTTCCCAGAATCAGGAAAGGAAATTACAGTATTTGGGTGATCGTAGATCGTTTCACGAAGACCGCCCATTTTATACCTGTCAGGTCGAATAGAACCGCCCCGAGTTTGGTGCAAATTTATTTTAAAGAAATTGTTAAACTACATGGAGTTACCATGAGTATCGTTAGTGATCGAGACCCGATTTTTGCTAGTAAATTCTGGGAAGCATTCCGAGAAGAATTGGGAATGAGACTGAACTTGAGTATCGTTTATCATCCTCAAACAGATGGCTAAACTGAGAGGGTGAACCGTATATTAGTAGATTTATTGTGGGCTTGTGTTATTGATTTTGGTAGATCATGGGAAGACCACTTGCATTTGGCTAAGTTCTTATACAACAACAGTTACTAAGTCAGCCTGGAAATGTCACCATTTGAAGCACTATATGGTTGACCGTGCAGATCTCCCGCTTGTTGGGTAGAACCTGGCAATAGACTTGTATTGGGACTAGATATATGTAATGACCAGCATTTTCAGCGGTATAATAATTAATTTATTTAATTATTTAAAAGGTGATTAAAAGGATTTCATGGTCGTTTATTTAAACAATAATGAATATTTAATTAAAATAATAATTAAATAATATATTTAAATTCCAGAATAGTTGGAAATAGTAGAATTCACAATATTGTGTGAACTGGACAATTCAAATTATATATAATTCAGTTTGGAATTGAATTTGAATAACGAATATATTATACAAACGACAGTTGAACGAATAAATTATAATATAATTAAAATCGAGCTCGAAATGGCACTGTATTTCGTAAATTGGCGATTCGAACTTCAACATAATGTACAGGATTCTTTTTTAATCGGATTTCTATAAAACAAGAAACGTGTGGAGCTGGTGGAGTATATCTTTCTAGTGGAAGAGAAAAATCAGGATTTCATCATATAGATTTTGAGATATGTCCAAATCAAATTTTAGAAAAGTTGCTGTGAAATTCCTTTTTAATTTATAAAGGAATTGTTTATATTTTAAAAAGGAATTTCAATATAAATAGAATATCGGGTTGACCCAGAAGTGAATATCGAGTTAGAAATTCATATAGGAATATTCTAGAGCTGTATGGTATTCCACTGTGAATATAGACACAAATATTTATTTAAAAATATTTAATGTAATTATATTTAAATATATTTATATATTTAAATGGGTTATTTAGGACTTTAAAAATAGCCACTTTTGCAAACAAAGTAGGAATTCGATGAAACTAATTTTGTTGGATCCGCAATGTCAAATAGTTGTTAGATTTCCAGTTTCGTGTTTTTTAGAGTGACTATATGGTCGTACAGATTTTTAGAGTGAGAAACAGTCAGTATTTCGACAGATAAAAATACTCTGTGTGAGCAAACGGAGTCGGAATTTGACGAAACCAGTTTCATTGGGACCGTAATGTCAAATTCTAGCAGCATGTCAATTTTCGTGATTTTAGGAGATCGTATGTGGTCGCTGGGATTTTTAGAAGGAAGATACAAGGAGAAAATCGAGAAAATAAAATAGAAAATTAAAATAAAAATATCCCACTTCCTTTCCCTAGTCAAAAGCAATCCACGCGACAAACTTCTAAAACCACACAACAATCTCCTCCTCCTTATAAAAGCAAAATACAAGCCACCACTTCACAGTTGCCAGAAAACCAAAACCGTGAAGTTTAAAATCAAAAGAAAATCAACAGAAATTTCCATAAATCATAGAATACATTTGTATGAGTTCAGCATGGAACGAGCTTCCAGTCTGTAGCTTTTTGTAGAGTTCGATTCTCGTTTTTGTTCGCTGGGTTTTTCTGAAGCAAACTAGGGTTGCGGTTTGTGTAGGATTAAGCAATCGATTTGAAATATGAAAGGTATGTTTGGGTTTATATTGAGGAATGGCAACTTGCTGTGGTTTATTTGTGGATTCTGGGTTCAAAATTGCGCGTGCGATCTCTATACCTGGGCATGGAAGCCTGGAACAGCTTCGGAGATGATGAGCTCGAGAGTCGAGCCGAGGGCGTGAGTGGATAGAGCTTCGATGGAGGAGTTGACTGGAAGTTTCGGTGTTGGAAACCGTGGAAGGAAGGCGGTTGGAAGGAGGATTCATCGGCCGTAGGTTACTGGAGTTCATGATTTTTCATTTGGAGGAGAAGGAAGAATTGTGGACGAGGCTTTATTATGTGGCATTGGGCCTTAACATAAGGTTAAGCCCACTTAACTATTAAAGGAATTTAATTATTTTTAACTTAAAATTTGTACAAGTTTATAAATCATATATCTTCTACATACATGATCAGAATTTCGAACGGTTGGATCCGTTAGGATCGTATGGACGGGAACAACACAATGAGACTGAATGGAAGTCCATCAGAGCTCGTTCCAATTTATGGCGAAATAAATTGTCCGACTGAATCAAATAACACAAACCGTTATTTAACGGTTAACGCGCAAATGTGAGTAAATCTCACTAACTCTGAACAGTTTATAATTTCATGTTGTATTTTTAGAACTATTAAATATTGGCTGATTGACTGTGTGTTGACTATTTGATTGAAAAGCTATTCAGTTAGTTGAATTTCTATATTGATTCTGTTTAACAGAATATATCATATGGAACTGAAAGTGATGTTGATTTTATTGTGTAACATCTGTGGATGCAGGGAAACAGGTTGCAGGTATCCGACTGGATTACTCAATAATTATTTTATTGTTTTTCATATATTTTGATATATGATGTGAATTATAACCTGTTGTTGATTGTGTGTGTATGGACGATACTGGACATCGTAATTTGAGGTGTTAAACACCATAACATACCGGGATTTGGAGAAAAGGGGAATTTGTCAAAGTGAATACTGAAAAGAGAATATTTATAAAATCAGAGGATTTTATAAAAGAGAATATTTATAAATAGAATATTTATAAATAGGAATATTTATAAATAGGAAATACTTTTAAGCGGGAACTATAAATGAAGGAAATCTTTATAAATAGAATATTTATAAAGTGGACTATTTACTTAGAAAATAAAGGAGATATTAAATGAGGTATTTATTTGTTAAATAAATAGAAATTAATAAAGGAAATACTTAGGAATAAAACCCTAGAGAATATTTACAAACCATTTGTAAATTGAATAAGATAAAGAGGATATTCATTTATTAAATAGAATAAGATAATAAAAGGATTATTCATCTAGGATAAGTAAATAAGATATTAAGGGAATATTTGCAAACCATTCGCAAATAGAATTAAAAAGGGTAATATTTGTAAACTATTTACAAATAAAGATTTAAAAAGAAAATATTGGTAAAGGCATTTAGAAAACAAATAGATTATATAGAAAATATTTATCCTTGGATAAATATATATATATATATAAGTCTGAAATTATATATGAAGAAGTAAATAGATAAAAGGAGCAGAGTGATTTATAAATGATATTTATAAATTAAGTTAAATATTTATCATTTGGATAAATAGAATATATAAATCAGGACTTATATAAAGAAGTAAGAATCGATTTCAACATCGATGTTTGAAACTGAATAAGGGCAAAGAGTTAATCAGTTAGGGTTAACCAGTTAGGTTAAACTGTAAAGTTAACCAGTTAGAGTTAGAATTAACCAACAGAGAATTTAAATAGAGTTAATCGAATTAGAATAAATCGATTAGAGTTGGTGGAGAAAGGAGTTAAATCGAATAAAGCTTATTCGAATAGAGTTAAAGGAGTTAAGTCGAATATGTTTAATCAATTAGAGTTAATCTAAAAGAGTTAATCAAATAGAGTTAAAAGAATAAAAGTTATAAATTGAAGTTATATATTTCGAAAGTAGGGGATATAACGTTATCATTATAACCAATGTTTCAATAAAGAAGTGGATTCGTAAATAGAATCCAAAAGTTACGTAAGGAAGTGTTAAAGAGTTAAAAAGGTGAATCTTATCTATTTCGAGATTTGAAAGGTTGTTCAGTTAAGGTCTAAGAGGTAGCTATACCCCTACTTGATTGACTGCGTTTTTAATTAAGAAATGGTTATGGTTCGAGTGTGAAGAGGTTAAGTGGATTTAGTAATTTAGTATAGTGGTTTGAGTCGTCATCGCAATATAGTTTTAAACATCTGTTTAAATCCCAATTAAGAAGTTTTGGAAATGTTTTCAAAACGAGAATCAGAAATGTTTGCTGATAATAGAAAATAAGAATTTAGAATATATGGAAATAAGAGATAAGTAAATTTATGAAATAAAGAGATAAATGTTGAATGATGATTGATCGATATAATTTCCTCCTGGAAATAATATCGTTGTTTGCACACCTGTTTTTCTTTGATGGTTAAATCACAGATTATCGAAGTTTTGACCATTTTATCGTTGTTAATATGGACAGACCGGTTGGATTATTATCCAAGGGACCACTCTGTATTGGCATAAGCGTTGCGAATCATATATGCCAAAGATAATTGAAGACAGAGTAAAAGTTCAAGGGCTGTTGTATAAATCTTAGATAACAGTGCCTAAGATGGATATACTGAATAGTACCTTCGGTTCATCCTGTTCCTGGGTGACTTGTATGGATGAATGTCTGACAGAGTATTTCCAGGAAGGTCACATACATTGATTTCTTCAACCGTACCAAGAGTGGAAGCGGAGAAGGAAACTTCTTTTAGATGACACATAATGTATGGTTGTAGACGTCAATCGGTGATTTGATGGATTTGACGATGTGACATTCGAAGTGAATCTGGTGTGATGATAAAGCGTAGCTTCTAGCCTCACATCTGGTAAATGACAGAAATCGGGCAGGCAACATGGCTATGTAGGTCTCACCTATTAGGGTGTATAATCACCTGATCTAGTTTTTCATTTCCTTCAAAAAATTCTATCGTTGATTTTGTCCCATTCGGGAAACGGTTGCTGATCCCAACCGTTGGTGATATACATTCGATACACTCAAGCGAATTGAGTGGTCGGTCAAGTGTGGCCAGGTTGCAAGATGTTCTTGTTGAACCTAGTGTATTCCTTTCTAGAGGTACACTAGCGAAAGTGGTTCCATACCTTGTCATAGTTGGAAATCCATTACCCAATACATGCTTGCGGTTTTGATTGTATATTATATATGTATAACGTGAGATGAAAGCGTTTCTGCTAGATGATTATTATATTGTGGTTGATAGACATTATTATAAAATTAAAAGGTTTTTGATGTAAAGATAATTTGGATTCTCATAAGGGAAAAACCCGTTCCATTATACGGCGTGGTCTTATGAGATATCATTTACCTGCTTGAACTATTTTAAACAGTTTTACTCACACCAGTCCTATGACTAACCCGGAGTTTATTTTTTTTTTTCCCCTAAACTCTTGGGTGCCCAATTTTGTGCGGGCAGTCAAGCAGTCAGGAATTAACAGATACTTGAAGAGCTGGAGCAGGCGGCTTCAGGATCATATAGCTATAGTTTATTGCCGTTGTGTTGTAAGTGTTGTTCTTTGACAATGATGTATATTCAAGTACAGATGTATATTTCAAAGTTATGTTATATATTATATGTTATTCATTCCGTTGTGAGGTTTGTGTTAATCTGATGTTGTGTGCTTCTTCTTCTTTTATTCTAAGTTTCTATCGTTTCTTTCCTCACCCTCTCAATTCTTTCAATTAGTTTCCTGGTTTCAAGTTTAATTTGGGGTTGGACTTGTGTTTTTGGTCAGATCAAATTGGACCGGATTTCCGGGTCATTACAGTTGGTATCAGAGCTTAAGGTTAGGTAATTACCTTGGCTCTGTGGCGTGACTCGGTAGAGATAGGGTTAGTAATACCCTAGATTGAGTTGAGTGTATATATACGAGAGCGTATTTGTTATTCAATATAAAATTGTTTTATATTGTGGGGATTTATTGGTTGAGTAGTTTATGAGTTCTGATCGTTCTGTTTGATCCACTGTATCGATAGGAGTTACTAAACACTTGAATACGACGGGTCAGCACGATATGTTTTGAAAAGATGGTAATGAAAATAATTTTACCCAAATTATATTTTGATATATATTGGATATATTGGTTGTTATTATAATCGAGTAAGATTATAAAAGTACGAAAAGGTTATGTAAATAGCCACTCAGAATTCGTATAATTGAAATACGTGAAATGAAGTGAATTAAATCTGAAATTTAAATCAGAATTGAAATGAAAACCCTTGAAATTTGAATAGGTGTTTGTAAAAGGATTTGGATTGAATATATGTGAATTTTGAGATCCTGGGAGATTTTAAATTGTTTACAACATTTTAAAAGGATGTTTTGAAATAAATTTCTAAGAGGAAATGTTAGAAATGGTTTTGAAAAGCGATATAGTATTGAACTCACTTCGAAAGTTGGAAATAGATTCCGATGATGATCATGACATCATCGGTGTTCAATTTCGAGTTGTAAGTGACGGATTACTACCAAAGACATTGTTTTTGAATTTATTTTGGGAAAAACAAGTTGTATTGAATTTCAAAAAGGAAAATTTGATTTTTGAAAAGAGTAAACTTTTTAAAAATTCCCAGGGAAATATTGTTGAATTAAAACCAAATTGAATTAAAATTTGTGAAAGCAAATTGGAATTAAAAATAAGCCAGTTAGGTGGTAACTGAATTGGATTAGAATGATATCAAGTAAGTTGGATTGATAAGTATTTGAAATCAAGTATAATACTTGAATTTGAAATGAAGTTTGGCTCGGATAAAATCAAACGATTGAGTTGAAAATGGAATTTGGCTTAGTTAAAAGCGAATGGTTGTATTGAGATAAAAGTGATCGGAGTTTGACCGGAAGGACATTGGTATATGCTGAATTGGCAGTAGATGGAAATGATATAACGATATGCCCAACAAAAAGGTACGAGTTTATATTTGATATAAGCATGAGATTTATGAGCCGAATTGGCAAGCCGCTTGGCTGTTTGATATTTCTTTTGGGTTGAAGATGGCCCAGAGAGGCGAGTTCGAGTTTGACCTATTGACCAGTACAAAGGAGGTATTGGCAAAAAAATTCGAAAAGTTAAGGCGTTAGAAAATTTTCAGGATTTTTGAAAATTTTCGTCGATAAGAGTTTTAATATTAAATTGAAATTAAATTGGTCCAGTTGGAAACTGAAGTTAAGAAGTGAACAATTATGTTCTAACCAGTCGATAAGGTCGTCCTCTACCTTAGCAATTTCGAGGACGAAATTATTTTAAGTGGGGAAGAATGTAATGACCCGCATTTTCAGCGGTATAATAATTAATTTATTTAATTATTTAAAAGGTGATTAAAAGGATTTCATGGTCGTTTAATTAAACAACAATGAATATTTAATTAAAATAATAATTAAATAATATATTTAAATTCCAGAATAGTCGGAAATAGTAGAATTCACAATATTGTGTGAACTGGACAATTCAAATTATATATAATTCAGTTTGGAATTGAATTTGAATAACGAATATATTATATAAACGATAGTTGAACAAATAAATTATAATATAATTAAAATCAAGCTCGAAATGGCGCTGCAGTTCGTAAATTGGCGATTCGAACTTCAACTGAATGTATAGGGTTCGTTTTTAATTGGATTTCTGTGAAACAATAAAGGTGTGGAGCAGGTGGAGTATATCTGTAACACCCCGTAATTCGGTGACATTAAGATTCTCAAATTAAAGTATAATTAATTTTTAAAAGAAAAATTAAAAGAAAAAGATCCATGTAGTTGTTTAATTTAAGTATTGTAACTAACATGAAAAAGAGAAGTAAGGAGAGAACAATAATTATTATTGTTCTAAGACTTATTAACAAAAGCCTCTGTAGCTCAGTTGGTTAAGGCATTTGATTGGTAGAATGGAGGTCGGGGGTTCGAACCCCGGCGGCGGCATAATTTTTTATCATTGTTTTAGAGAGGGCCAACTAAACATGCAAATATATGTACGTATACAAATTCAAAATTTGAAAGGATAAGAACGTACATATAAGGAAATAAAGAAAATATATATATACATATGAGAACATAAATATATATATATATATATGCAAAAATATATGTATACGAAAGATAAAATTTAAGATAAGGCTACAGTCAATGAAATATGGCAACATCATTTGAATTTTGAAAATAAAAAGAAAGTTGTGCGTATATATATACGCGTAAAATGGTCGTTAGAGGAATTGTATACATATAAGAATATTTCATGTGAATAAAACAGTTAAATAAATTCCAGAAATTCAAAAGTTTGAAAATCAAACTTTTACGCCAAAATAGCTTGTGGGACCCAATGCTGACTCAGCATTGCGTGTATGATAAGGTTTGGCTAGATTCATCTACGTACCTGGACTATTTTCTTAACTGGGTTCAATGCTGACTCAGCGCTGCGTGTACGATAAGGTCTTGAGCAGCTATATAAACAACCCTAGTCTCCATTCCTCTTTGCACCTCTCTCTTCTATCCTTATGCTGCTTAGATTCATGGCCTCTTCCTCTCCTCTTTAATTAAATAAATAAATAAAATAAAATATGATTCAAGACGAGGATATGCTGCTAAAAGACTTTTAAGGAGGGATTCAAATCAAAGTTTCAAGTGAAGAATTCAAAGGCTAGCTCAAACAAGTTTCAAGCAACGACGCACGAATCATAGCCACGCTTTCCTTCTTTTCTACATCTATTTTCTGTAAGTTGGTTATTTCTAGATCTGAATATTTTGTTTTATTTGTGACATGAAATTAAAGGAATAAAGGAATATGCAAAATCTCTCTCTCTCTCTCTCTCTCTCTTCGAATCTCTGTTTATACTCTTGGACTGAATTAAGAACTATTATGATTCGAGGACAAATAAGACTGTAACCGTGACTATGACTATAGAACTGTGGCCTTTGAAAGCATATGCCTTTGGACTATGACATAAGCCTTTGATTTTGGGACATATAAACATTGCCTATGACAATAACTTATGACTATGGGAATTATTTTCCTTTTGGACTATGAACATCGCATATGACTATGGACATTTCCTATGACTGTGACTGTGACTACAAGGATTATTTCCTTGACTAGGCCTATACCTTTGATTTGGACATAAACTATTACTTATGACATAATGAGGACAACTGTGATTTTGACACCCATGATTTATGATTAGGAAAATATTGCTTTAGTTTTGTGATTGAGAAGTTAGGTCTAAACCCAATTATTTATTCTACATGTTCCTTGGTTTTTCTTTGGTTTTAAGACAGTGGGAATTTACCTATTAAGTTAGGTCTACCCACGTTCTTGAACCTATTTTGCCCATTCTTTGGTTTTAAGACAGTGGGAATTTACCTATTTAGTTAGGTCTACCCATATTCTTGAACCTACATTGTTATCCAAACCTTTTTATGCCAATTATTCCTTCTTGTCATTTTGATTCATTCCCTTTTTATCTACGAATCTAGATTTATTTATAATCTAGGTTGAATCACGATTATTCGAACGGTGGGAATGCGATTTGGGGAAAAACATGGAAATGAATATGAACGTAATTGTAAACTTGGAAATTGGCATAATTTGGAATATGTATTATGACATGCATATTAAAATGAAAACGGGGAAATTTGACATGGATTAGGGAATATGTGATTTTGACATATTAAATTTAGCGTTAGTAAGTAAGCTAAATTTTAGGCATAAAATGTAAACTAGAAAAATAATTCTAGTTTTGCCATAAATTGTAAATTAGGATGTTAAACCAAGATTGGGTTAATTAAGGTTGATTTGGAATAAGTATATTAGCACAATTTTGAATTTATTCATAATTGTGAGCAATTGTCATGTTTGGAATAAATTATGGTTAGCGACACTAAATTTGGTATAATTTACATACCAAAAAGTATAAATATGATAAATAAGAGAAAATGGGCCATAATAATAAATGTGACAATGTACATTAAAAGAGTAGTAATGAAATAAGTAAATTAGGAGTAATTTACTTATAGAATTCGTCATAAATGTTAAATTGTTCATTTACCACAAAATATGTAACTTGGTTAAGTTTTTATAAACTAGGATATTTAATCTAGTTTCGGCAATGAAATAGGAAATGGCCTAAACTGCATGTTGGGTTAGGACTTGGGCCTAGAATATAAGTTACTAGTAGGCTTGACAAATAAATATAGGCCAAATTTGTCTAAAAAGGGGAAATGGGCTTTTGAAATAAATTGTTAACAATTTATAAACAAAAGAAAAGTATTTTGATAACATCCCTTTTTATAACACATAGACCAGAAGGTTCTAGGGTGACAGAGAGGATAGTGTCTAGGCTTGGGTTTGGAAAATACAAGTTTCCTGCCCTCCCTGGCTATCCCTAACTGATCCGAAGGACGGGATGGTTGTTTTCAAAACCGGATTTGGAAATTAATCAAAAAACCCTTTGAACTTAGAAAACATGAATATGCCTAACCCGAGGATAGACTGAGTTGCGGTGTAAACCTGCCCGGAACCGACCGGCACATCCAGTAACCACAGCAATATCTGTCTAATGTGAGAGGTTGCAGCTTTAATTTATTAATTAAAGCTAGAACAAGAATGGGAGAGTTAAGTCCATAGAAACACTTAACCAATTTAACACAGTTAAGCAAGAATGGGTGGGTTAAGTCCATAGGAACACTTAACCGGCTTAACAAAGTTAAGCTAGAATGGGAAGGTTAAGTCCATAGGAACACTTAACCAACCTAACACGGTTAAGCTAGAATGGGAAGGTTAACGAACACTTAACCAACTTAGCACAGTTAGAGCTAGAATGGAAGGGTTAAGTCCATGGGAATACTTAGCCAAATTAACATGTTGACTAGACTAGAAGGTGGGGTTAAGTAAAGTTAATACACTTAGCCAATTTAACATGTTAATTAGACTAGAGGTTGGGGTTAAGTAATACACTTAGCCAAATTAATATGTTAACTGGACTAGACCATAGGGTTAAGTAAACTTGAACGCTTAACCATCAGAATATGATAAATGTATAGGGTTAAGTAAAAAGCATGAAGGGATAACACTTAACCAGTGTAATAGGAAAAGGGAAGAGGGTTAAGATAGCTTGAATCGACTAAAGACACTTAACCAACCCAACCTGGCGAGAAAGAAAACTAAGTAGTAGACCTCAGTTGAAAAAGGGACTAAGTAGTAAAACTTAGTTAAGAAAACAAGGAATTTGGAAACTAAGTGGTAAACCTTAGTTAGTAGAACTAAGTAGTAATTCTTAGTATAACACGAAGGAGCAGACATCCATCTGGTTTTAAGAAGGCTCCAACAAATTGGGTTACGAAGCCCGAGGCTTCGAGGGGACGTGAGGGTACTCTTGGTATCCCTCTGTGAGGCTGCAGATGATCATCCTGGGCTCACAGAGGTTAAGGTCTGCGTTAGAAGAACCGAGGGTATGCCTTGGTTGCAATATATATATGGTAACCTAAAGACTAGGATGGACCGGCGTGATTCGGCGAGAAAACGGTAGCCCTGTGATAGCAACTCGTCGTCTACCATCCATCTTGAGTCAATCGAGATACGTGAAGCGGAAAGGCGGAGAACTCCAAAAGACCATATACTCGCTATCTAGTTATGGTTGCAGATGGCCATAGGATAGTGGGGCACCGGGGGCCGGCGTATAGTTCTCATTTTACAAAGGGTGCCTTTCATTAGTTGAGGGAGGGGTCAAGTGGGACCATAGCCACTGGAATAAAAACAGACCTTAGCATCTGCATCGGCAGATATCTGAAAGCTCCCGACCGAGTTCTGTATTCCTTGATTTGCCCTGTCACAGGACTCGGACCACACATTACAGGACATGTGCATCTAGACAAGCGATAACGATTCGCGATACATGCGTGGGGAAGTATAGGAACATATACCACTCTAGGTAGTGTGTCTTAGACTTGGGGGCATCGTTCGACAGGTAGCGTAATCCCTAGTTGGACTAGGTGGCATAAATCCGAGAAGCGTTCAGCAGATAGCGTAAACTCTAGTTAAATCTAGAAAGCACCTGATAGAAAACCCTAGATTTGATCTAGGTAATAAATAATGAATGTATGCCGGAAGGCAATGGAAAATACAGGGATTGGGATCACGTTATCGTTACTAGTTGGGACACTAGGTAGGTGGTGCAGAGATATAGAAATCAGTATAACAAGGAAATATCGAAGCGGCGAAGTATTAGAGCGAAGCGGCGAAAGTATTAGAGCGTATCCAGTTTATCTTATCTTAGCATATCTTGTGATTACCTTGTCCAATCTTGTTGACCCTATCGTCATGGTGTAATCTTGTATTCAGTTAATTCATGTCGTTTTGTTTTCCATGTTCACATGCTAGAAGTTACTGAACTTACTCAGGCTTTATGTCTGACTCTGTTTTTCTTTCGTCTTCTTTTCTTCCGTTCCCCCCCCCCCCCAGGTAGTAGAGGAGGGAGTAGTATAGCTCAGGTTAAGTTGGACTGTCACTCTTTCCCAGCTTGAAGATTTATCGAAGTCTGCTTGGATTCTCTTATCAGATGCTATGGCTGGCTCATGCAAAAATTGGGGAATATAAACGTTGTTTTATGCTTCTTTATTTTGTAAGACAGATGATACTCTGATATTGTAAAGAAATCATTGTACAAATTATTTTATCAATAAAGCAAAGTTTTATCTTCCGCTGTTTAATTTCTGTCTGTCTTGTAATTTATGTGCATCTTTTACCCTAAATGCTCCACAGAACTTAGTGCATTCCCTTTGTGAGTGACACTAACGGATGTGGGGTGTTACACGTGGTATCAGAGCTGAAGGTTACCGGATTAGATAAAGATTTGAAAAATTATTTTTCAAAATAGTTTTTAAAGAAGCATTTTCAAAAAAAAGGATTTGTTTTAAAGGCATATTCCCCAAAGCCATACGCATTGTCTCTTCTTCCTCTGTTTGAATTCTTGTCTCCTTCTTTCTTGAGTCTCTGGGGCTCCTGGCTTTCTGGGAGGTAACCTCATCGAAGGGCAAATTAGTGCCCGGCTTCCAACCATAGCCGTAGTTGTTTCATCTACGGGCAGTTTTCTTTCAAAGCTTATAAGGTTTTCCGGACGATGGAGGCAGTTTTCGAGAGATTTGCCAACATAGCAATACATGGAAAGGGATGAGGAGTTTGGCAAAAGGGACAAAACCCTAGGATGAGGAATGCATGGATATAGGTTAGCTCACGAAGGAGTAAGAAATTATAAAAGAGGAAGTATCTTTACTAGAGTATGATAGGGCATATAATTAAAGACAAGGGCAAGGATGAGGGACAAGATTTTTAGAAGGACAAGTACATGCTAAGCATACCTAGGAGATAGGTGGTAAAAGTTTCTGTTGGAAAGAATCTAGTTTTCTGTTCATACTCTTTCCTTCGGTTTTAGCGCTTCGCATTTGTTCATATCCACTTTCATAGTTGGGTCTCTGCACCATAGTACTTGTATAGTAGAAAGATCCCACTAGAGTCTCAAATCCAATTGGTGGTCCGACCAGTTTATTTTTTTGTTAGTAGGGATTTGAGAATAGCTATCGAGTTTGCTTATGTCATCTCACGTAGATCGTCTAAATTCGGGGGAGATATTCCTTGGGTGCTTGTCTGATATTGGTTTAGGCCTTTGGGGCTTGTACTTGAGGAATGTCGAGTTCGACTAGGATGGTTTGCGTGAGAGATGAATAGTTGTGACAGGCGCTCTAAAAAGCGCGTAGTGATCTTTCAACCCTTATAGTTATGGCATGGTGGATAAGGGAGATACCTCTAATCATACACTTGGTACCGTGATTGACATCTGTTTATTTTCGAAATGGAGGTTAGGAACTTCACAATCGTGAAGATAAATTGTTTAAGATACAGTGGAGTAAAGCTCAAGAAGGCTAGATACTAGCAACATGCCCTTTTTCCTTAAGGGTGCATCCTTGATTTCTCTGTTTAGGAGCTTTACGCGTAGTTGTTTCTCTCTTTCCAATGTATATCCTCTAGGTCGTATCTGCGATCCTTAGGTAGAAGCCAATGGATGTAAACATGTATTTGAAACATGTTATGGTTGAATGGTTGCAAATGGTTGCTCGTGGATGCATATGCATACATATTAGGCACTAGATCAAGTTCGGACGCTCTCATATTGCATTTACATATATGCATTTGTTTATAAGTTGAACTTGATATGATATCATATGGACGTTGCATATGGATGAATGGTTGTGCACGCATGTAGTATTTACATGACTAGGGATGTTTGCATGCATGATTGGACGCATGGCACTAACATGATTTGCATTAAGGAGGTCAACTGAATCAGTAGACCGCCTGATTTTGCATTAGATAGAGACATATACACACACTATGCATATGAACATGAAAGCATTAGAAATCTTTTAAGGACAATGAATGCCTGTGATTGAATGGTTGAGTAGATGGGTGATTGGATGGTAGGACACATTCTTCCTAACTTGAAGATTTCGGGGACGAAATCCTTTTAAGTGGGGGAGAATGTAACACCCCGTAATTCTGTGACATTAAGATTCTCAAATTAAAGTATAATTAATTTTTAAAAGAAAAATTAAAAGAAAAAGATCCATGTAGTTGATTAATTTAAGTATTGTAACTAACATGAAAAAGAGAAGTAAGGAGAGAACAATAATTATTATTGTTCTAAGACTTATTAACAAAAGCCTCTGTAGCTCAGTTGGTTAAGGCATTGGATTTGTAGCATGGAGGTCGGGGGTTCGAACCCCGGCGGCGGCATAATTTTTTTATCTTTGTTTTAGAGAGGGCCAACTGAACATGCAAATATATGTACGTATACAAATTCAAAATTTGAAAGGATAAGAACGTACATATAAGGAAATAAAGAAAATATATATATACATATGAGAACATAAATATATATATATATATGCGAAAATATATGTATACGAAAGATAAAATTCAAGATAAGGCTACAGTCAATGAAATATGGCAACATCATTTGAATTTTGAAAATAAAATGAAAGTTGTGCGTATATATATACGCGTAAAATGGTCGTTAGAGGAATTGTATACATATAAGAATATTTCATGTGAATAAAACAGTTAAATAAATTCCAGAAATTCAAAAGTTTGAAAATCAAACTTTTACGCCAAAATAGCTTGTGGGACCCAATGCTGACTCAGCACTGCGTGTATGATAAGGTTTGGCTAGATTCATCTAAGTACCTGGACTATTTTCTTAACTGGGTTCAATGCTGACTCAGCGCTGCGTGTACGATAAGGTCTTGAGCAGCTATATAAACAACCCTAGTCTCCATTCATCTTTGCACATCTCTCTTCTATCCTTATGCTGCTTAGATTCATGGCCTCTTCCTCTCCTCTTTAATTAAATAAATAAATAAAATAAAATATGATTCAAGACGAGTAGATGCTGCTAAAAGACTTTTAAGGAGGGATTCAAATCAAAGTTTCAAGTGAAGAATTCAAAGGCTAGCTCAAACAAGTTTCAAGCAACGACGCAAGAATCATAGCCACGCTTTCCTTCTTTTCTAGATCTATTTTCTGTAAGTTGGTTATTTCTAGATCTGAATATTTTGTTTTATTTGTGACATGAAATTAAAGGAATAAAGGAATATGCAAAATCTCTCTCTCTCTCTCTCTCTCTCTCTCTCTTCGAATCTGTGTTTATACTCTTGGACTGAATTAAGAACTATTATGATTCGAGGACAAATAAGACTGTAACTGTGACTATGACTATAGAACTGTGGCCTTTGAAAGCATATGCCTTTGGACTATGACATAAGCCTTTGATTTTGGGACATATAAACATTGCCTATGACAATGACTTATGACTATGGGAATTATTTTCCTTTTGGACTATGAACATCGCATATGACTATGGACATTTCCTATGACTGTGACTGTGACTACAAGGATTATTTCCTTGATTAGGCCTATACCTTTGATTTGGAAATAAACTATTACTTATGACATAATGAGGACAACTGTGATTTTGACACCCATGATTTATGATTAGGAAAATATTGCTTTAGTTTTATGATTGAGAAGTTAGGTCTAAACCCAATTATTTATTCTACCTGTTCCTTGGTTTTTCTTTGGTTTTAAGACAGTGGGAATTTACCTATTAAGTTAGGTCTACCCACGTTCTTGAACCTATTTTGCCCATTCTTTGGTTTTAAGACAGTGGGAATTTACCTATTTAGTTAGGTCTACCCATATTCTTGAACCTACATTGTTATCCAAACCTTTTTATGCCAATTATTCCTTCTTGTCATTTTGATTCATTCCCTTTTTATCTACGAATCTAGATTTATTTATAATCTAGGTTGAATCACGATTATTCGAACGGTGGGAATGCGATTTGGGGAAAAACATGGAAATGAATATGAACGTAATTGTAAACTTGGAAATCGGCATAATTTGGAATATGTATTATGACATGCATATTAAAATGAAAACGGGGAAATTTGACATGGATTAGGGAATATGTGATTTTGACATATTAAATTTAGCGTTAGTAAGTAAGCTAAATTTTAGGCATAAAATGTAAACTAGAAAAATAATTCTAGTTTTGCCATAAATTGTAAATTAGGATGTTAAACCAAGATTGGGTTAATTAAGGTTGATTTGGAATAAGTATATTAGCACAATTTTGAATTTATTCATAATTGTGAGCAATTGTCATGTTTGGAATAAATTATGGTTAGCGACACTAAATTTGGTATAATTTACATACCAAAAAGTATAAATATGATAAATAAGAGAAAATGGGCCATAATAATAAATGTGACAATGTACATTAAAAGAGTAGTAATGAAATAAGTAAATTAGGAGTAATTTACTTATAGAATTCGTCATAAATGTTAAATTGTTCATTTACCACAAAATATGTAACTTGGTTAAGTTTTTATAAACTAGGATATTTAATCTAGTTTCGGCAATGAAATAGGAAATGGCCTAAACTGCATGTTGGGTTAGGACTTGGGCCTAGAATATAAGTTACTAGTAGGCTTGACAAATAAATATAGGTCAAATTTGTCTAAAAAGGGGAAATGGGCTTTTGAAATAAATTTTTAACAATTTATAAACAAAAGAAAAGTATTTTGATAACATCCCTTTTTATAACACATAGACCAGAAGGTTCTAGGGTGACAGAGAGGATAGTGTCTAGGCTTAGGTTTGGAAAATACAAGTTTCCTGCCCTCCCTGGCTATCCCTAACTGATCCGAAGGACGGGATGGTTGTTTTCAAAACCGGATTTGGAAATTAATCAAAAAACCCTTTGAACTTAGAAAACATGAATATGCCTAACCCGAGGTTAGACTGAGTTGCGGTGTAAACCTGCCCGGAACCGACCGGCACATCCAGTAACCGCAGCAATATCTGTCTAATGTGAGAGGTTGCAGCTTTAATTTATTAATTAAAGCTAGAACAAGAATGGGAGAGTTAAGTCCATAGAAACACTTAACCAATTTAACACATTTAAGCAAGAATGGGTGGGTTAAGTCCATAGGAACACTTAACCGACTTAACAAAGTTAAGCTAGAATGGGAAGGTTAAGTCCATAGGAACACTTAACCAACCTAACACGGTTAAGCTAGAATGGGAAGGTTAACGAACACTTAACCAACTTAGCACAGTTAGAGCTAGAATGGAAGGGTTAAGTCCATGGGAATACTTAGCCAAATTAACATGTTGACTAGACTAGAAGGTGGGGTTAAGTAAAGTTAATACACTTAGCCAATTTAACATGTTAATTAGACTAGAGGTTGGGGTTAAGTAATACACTTAGCCAAATTAATATGTTAACTGGACTAGACCATAGGGTTAAGTAAACTTGAATGCTTAACCATCAGAATATGATTAAGTAAAAAGCATGAAGGGATAACACTTAACCAGTGTAATAGGAAAAGGGAAGAGGGTTAAGATAGCTTGAATCGACTAAAGACACTTAACCAACCCAACCTGGCGAGAAAGAAAACTAAGTAGTAGACCTCAGTTGAAAAAGGGACTAAGTAGTAAAACTTAGTTAAGAAAACAAGGAATTTGGAAACTAAGTGGTAAACCTTAGTTAGTAGAACTAAGTAGTAATTCTTAGTATAACACGAAGGAGCAGACATCCATCTGGTTTTAAGAAGGCTCCAACGAATTGGGTTACGAAGCCCGAGGCTTCGAGGGGACGTGAGGGTACTCTTGGTATCCCTCTGTGAGGCTGCAGATGATCATCCTGGGCTCACAGAGGTTAAGGTCTGCGTTAGAAGAACCGAGGGTATGCCTTGGTTGCAATATATATATGGTAACCTAAAGACAAGGATGGACCGGCTTGATTCGGCGAGAAAACGGTAGCCCTGTGATAGCAACTCGTCGTCTACCATCCATCTTGAGTCAATCGAGATACGTGAAGCGGAAAGTCGGAGAACTCCAAAAGACCATATACTCGCTATCTAGTTATGGTTGCAGATGGCCATAGGATAGTGGGGCACCGGGGGCCGGCGTATAGTTCTCATTTTACAAAGGGTGCCTTTCATTAGTTGAGGGAGGGGTCAAGTGGGACCATAGCCACTGGAATAAAAATAGACCTTAGCATCTGCATCGGCAGATATCTGAAAGCTCCCGACCGAGTTCTGTATTCCTTGATTTGCCCTGTCACAGGACTCGGACCGCACATTACAGGACATGTGCATCTAGACAAGCGATAACGATTCGCGATACATGCGTGGGGAAGTATAGGAACATATACCACTCTAGGTAGTGTGTCTTAGACTTGGGGGCATCGTTCGACAGGTAGCGTAATCCCTAGTTGGACTAGGTGGCATAAATCCGAGAAGCGTTCAGCAGATAGCGTAAACTCTAGTTAAATCTAGAAAGCACCTGATAGAAAACCCTAGATTTGATCTAGGTAATAAATAATGAATGTATGCCGGAAGGCAATGGAAAATACAGGGATTGGGATCACGTTATCGTTACTAGTTGGGACACTAGGTAGGTGGTGCAGAGATATAGAAATAAGTATAACAAGGAAATATCGAAGCGGCGAAGTATTAGAGCGAAGCGGCGAAAGTATTAGAGCGTATCCAGTTTATCTTATCTTAGCATATCTTGTGATTACCTTGTCCAATCTTGTTGACCCTATCGTCATGGTGTAATCTTGTATTCAGTTAATTCATGTCGTTTTGTTTTCCATGTTCACATGCTAGAAGTTACTGAACTTACTCAGGCTTTATGTCTGACTCTGTTTTTCTTTCGTCTTCTTTTCTTCCGTTCCCCCCCCCCCCCACCAGGTAGTAGAGGAGGGAGTAGCATAGCTCAGGTTAAGTTGGACTGTCACTCTTTCCCAGCTTGAAGATTTATCGAAGTCTGCTTGGATTCTCTTATCAGATGCTATGGCTGGCTCATGCAAAAATTGGGGAATATAAATGTTGTTTTATGCTTCTTTATTTTGTAAGACAGATGATACTCTGATATTGTAAAGAAATCATTGTACAAATTATTTTATCAATAAAGCAAAGTTTTATCTTCCGCTGTTTAATTTCTGTCTGTCTTGTAATTTATGTGCATCTTTTACCCTAAATGCTCCACAGAACTTAGTGCATTCCCTTTGTGAGTGACACTAACGGATGTGGGGTGTTACACGTGGTATCAGAGCTGAAGGTTACCGGATTAGATAAAGATTTGAAAAATTATTTTTCAAAATAGTTTTTAAAGAAGCATTTTCAAAAGAAAAGGATTTGTTTTAAAGGCATATTCCCCAAAGCCATACGCATTGTCTCTTCTTCCTCTGTTTGAATTCTTGTCTCCTTCTTTCTTGAGTCTCTGGGGCTCCTGGCTTTCTGGGAGGTAACCTCATCGAAGGGCAAAGTAGTGCCCGGCTTCCATCCATAGTCGTAGTTGTTTCATCTACGGGCAGTTTTCTTTCAAAGCTTATAAGGTTTTCCGGACGATGGAGGCAGTTTTCGAGAGATTTGCCAACATAGCAATACATGGAAAGGGATGAGGAGTTTGGCAAAAGGGACAAAACCCTAGGATGAGGAATGCATGGATATAGGTTAGCTCACGAAGGAGTAAGAAATTATAAAAGAGGAAGTATCTTTACTAGAGTATGATAGGGCATATAATTAAAGACAAGGGCAAGGATGAGGGACAAGATTTTTAGAAGGACAAGTACATGCTAAGCATACCTAGGAGATAGGTGGTAAAAGTTTCTGTTGGAAAGAATCTAGTTTTCTGTTCATACTCTTTCCTTCGGTTTTAGCGCTTCGCATTTGTTCATATCCACTTTCATAGTTGGGTCCCTGCACCATAGTACTTGTATAGTAGAAAGATCCCACTAGAGTCTCAAATCCAATTGGTGGTCCGACCAGTTTATTTTTTTGTTAGTAGGGATTTGAGAATAGCTATCGAGTTTGCTTATGTCATCTCACGTAGATCGTCTAAATTCGGGGGAGATATTCCTTGGGTGCTTGTCTGATATTGGTTTAGGCCTTTGGGGCTTGTACTTGAGGAATGTCGAGTTCGACTAGGATGGTTTGCGTGAGAGATGAATAGTTGTGATAGGCGCTCTAAAAAGCGCGTAGTGATCTTTCAACCCTTATAGTTATGGCATGGTGGATAAGGGAGATACCTCTAATCATACACTTGGTACCGTGATTGACATCTGTTTATTTTGGAAATGGAGGTTAGGAACTTCACAATCGTGAAGATAAATTGTTTAAGATACAGTGGAGTAAAGCTCAAGAAGGCTAGATACTAGCAACATGCCCTTTTTCCTTAAGGGTGCATCCTTGATTTCTCTGTTTAGGAGCTTTACGCGTAGTTGTTTCTCTCTTTCCAATGTATATCCTCTAGGTCGTATCTGCGATCCTTAGGTAGAAGCCAATGGATGTAAACATGTATTTGAAACATGTTATGGTTGAATGGTTGCAAATGGTTGCTCGTGGATGCATATGCATACATATTAGGCACTAGATCAAGTTCGGACGCTCTCATATTGCATTTACATATATGCATTTGTTTATAAGTTGAACTTGATATGATATCATATGGACGTTGCATATGGATGAATGGCTGTGCACGCATGTAGTATTTACATGACTAGGGATGTTTGCATGCATGATTGGACGCATGGCACTAACATGATTTGCATTAAGGAGGTCAACTGAATCAGTAGACCGCCTGATTTTGCATTAGATAGAGACATATACACACACTATGCATATGAACATGAAAGCATTAGAAATCTTTTAAGGACAATGAATGCCTGTGATTGAATGGTTGAGTAGATGGGTGATTGGATGGTAGGACACATTCTTCCTAACTTGAAGATTTCGGGGACGAAATCCTTTTAAGTGGGGGAGAATGTAACACCCCGTAATTCTGTGACATTAAGATTCTCAAATTAAAGTATAATTAATTTTTAAAAGAAAAATTAAAAGAAAAAGATCCATGTATTTGTTTAATTTAAGTATTGTAACTAACATGAAAAAGAGAAGTAAGGAGAGAACAATAATTATTATTGTTCTAAGACTTATTAACAAAAGCCTCTGTAGCTCAGTTAGTTAAGGCATTGGATTTGTAGCATGGAGGTCGGGGGTTCGAACCCCGGCGGCGGCATAATTTTTTTATCTTTGTTTTAGAGAGGGCCAACTGAACATGGAAATATATGTACGTATACAAATTCAAAATTTGAAAGGATAAGAACGTACATATAAGGAAATAAAGAAAATATATATATACATATGAGAACATAAATATATATATATGCAAAAATATATGTATACGAAAGATAAAATTCAAGATAAGGCTACAGTCAATGAAATATGGCAACATCATTTGAATTTTGAAAATAAAATGAAAGTTGTGCGTATATATATACGCGTAAAATGGTCGTTAGAGGAATTGTATACATATAAGAATATTTCATGTGAATAAAACAGTTAAATAAATTCCAGAAATTCAAATGTTTGAAAATCAAACTTTTACGCCAAAATAGCTTGTGGGACCCAATGCTGACTCAGCACTGCGTGTATGATAAGGTTTGGCTAGATTCATCTACGTACCTGGACTATTTTCTTAACTGGGTTCAATGCTGACTCAGCGCTGCGTGTACGATAAGGTCTTGAGCAGCTATATAAACAACCCTAGTCTCCATTCCTCTTTGCACATCTCTCTTCTATCCTTATGCTGCTTAGATTCATGGCCTCTTCCTCTCCTCTCTAATTAAATAAATAAATAAAATAAAATATGATTCAAGACGAGGAGATGCTGCTAAAAGACTTTTAAGGAGGGATTCAAATCAAAGTTTCAAGTGAAGAATTCAAAGGCTAGCTCAAACAAGTTTCAAGCAACGACGCAAGAATCATAGCCACGCTTTCCTTCTTTTCTAGATCTATTTTCTGTAAGTTGGTTATTTCTAGATCTGAATATTTTGTTTTATTTGTGACATGAAATTAAAGGAATAAAGGAATATGCAAAATCTCTCTCTCTCTCTCTCTCTCTCTCTTCGAATCTGTGTTTATACTCTTGGACTGAATTAAGAACTATTATGATTCGAGGACAAATAAGACTGTAACCGTGACTATGACTATAGAACTGTGGCCTTTGAAAGCATATGCCTTTGGACTATGACATAAGCCTTTGATTTTGGGACATATAAACATTGCCTATGACAATGACTTATGACTATGGGAATTATTTTCCTTTTGGACTATGAACATCGCATATGACTATGGACATTTCCTATGACTGTGACTGTGACTACAAGGATTATTTCCTTGATTAGGCCTATACCTTTGATTTGGACATAAACTATTACTTATGACATAATGAGGACAACTGTGATTTTGACACCCATGATTTATGATTAGGAAAATATTGCTTTAGTTTTGTGATTGAGAAGTTAGGTCTAAACCCAATTATTTATTCTACCTGTTCCTTGGTTTTTCTTTGGTTTTAAGACAGTGGGAATTTACCTATTAAGTTAGGTCTACCCACGTTCTTGAACCTATTTTGCCCATTCTTTGGTTTTAAGACAGTGGGAATTTACCTATTTAGTTAGGTCTACCCATATTCTTGAACCTACATTGTTATCCAAACCTTTTTATGCCAATTATTCCTTCTTGTCATTTTGATTCATTCCCTTTTTATCTACGAATCTAGATTTATTTATAATCTAGGTTGAATCACGATTATTCGAACGGTGGGAATGCGATTTGGGGAAAAGCATGGAAATGAATATGAACGTAATTGTAAACTTGGAAATCGGCATAATTTGGAATATGTATTATGACATGCATATTAAAATGAAAACGGGGAAATTTGACATGGATTAGGGAATATGTGATTTTGACATATTAAATTTAGCGTTAGTAAGTAAGCTAAATTTTAGGCATAAAATGTAAACTAGAAAAATAATTCTAGTTTTGCCATAAATTGTAAATTAGGATGTTAAACCAAGATTGGGTTAATTAAGGTTGATTTGGAATAAGTATATTAGCACAATTTTGAATTTATTCATAATTGTGAGCAATTGTCATGTTTGGAATAAATTATGGTTAGCGACACTAAATTTGGTATAATTTACATACCAAAAAGTATAAATATGATAAATAAGAGAAAATGGGCCATAATAATAAATGTGACAATGTACATTAAAAGAGTAGTAATGAAATAAGTAAATTAGGAGTAATTTACTTATAGAATTCGTCATAAATGTTAAATTGTTCATTTACCACAAAATATGTAACTTGGTTAAGTTTTTATAAACTAGGATATTTAATCTAGTTTCAGCAATGAAATAGGAAATGGCCTAAACTGCATGTTGGGTTAGGACTTGGGCCTAGAATATAAGTTACTAGTAGGCTTGACAAATAAATATAGGTCAAATTTGTCTAAAAAGGGGAAATGGGCTTTTGAAATAAATTTTTAACAATTTATAAACAAAAGAAAAGTATTTTGATAACATCCCTTTTTATAACACATAGACCAGAAGGTTCTAGGGTGACAGAGAGGATAGTGTCTAGGCTTGGGTTTGGAAAATACAAGTTTCCTGCCCTCCCTGGCTATCCCTAACTGATCCGAAGGACGGGATGGTTGTTTTCAAAACCGGATTTGGAAATTAATCAAAAAACCCTTTGAACTTAGAAAACATGAATATGCCTAACCCGAGGTTAGACTGAGTTGCGGTGTAAACCTGCCCGGAACCGACCGGCACATCCAGTAACCGCAGCAATATCTGTCTAATGTGAGAGGTTGCAGCTTTAGTTTATTAATTAGAGCTAGAACAAGAATGGGAGAGTTAAGTCCATAGAAACACTTAACCAATTTAACACATTTAAGCAAGAATGGGTGGGTTAAGCCCATAGGAACACTTAACCGACTTAACAAAGTTAAGCTAGAATGGGAAGGTTAAGTCCATAGGAACACTTAACCAACCTAACACGGTTAAGCTAGAATGGGAAGGTTAACGAACACTTAACCAACTTAGCACAGTTAGAGCTAGAATGGAAGGGTTAAGTCCATGGGAATACTTAGCCAAATTAACATGTTGACTAGACTAGAAGGTGGGGTTAAGTAAAGTTAATACACTTAGCCAATTTAACATGTTAATTAGACTAGAGGTTGGGGTTAAGTAATACACTTAGCCAAATTAATATGTTAACTGGACTAGACCATAGGGTTAAGTAAACTTGAATGCTTAACCATCAGAATATGATAAATGAATAGGGTTAAGTAAAAAGCATGAAGGGATAACACTTAACCAGTGTAATAGGAAAAGGGAAGAGGGTTAAGATAGCTTGAATCGACTAAAGACACTTAACCAACCCAACCTGGCGAGAAAGAAAACTAAGTAGTAGACCTCAGTTGAAAAAGGGACTAAGTAGTAAAACTTAGTTAAGAAAACAAGGAATTTGGAAACTAAGTGGTAAACCTTAGTTAGTAGAACTAAGTAGTAATTCTTAGTATAACACGAAGGAGCAGACATCCATCTGGTTTTAAGAAGGCTCCAACGAATTGGGTTACGAAGCCCGAGGCTTCGAGGGGACGTGAGGGTACTCTTGGTATCCCTCTGTGAGGCTGCAGATGATCATCCTGGGCTCACAGAGGTTAAGGTCTGCGTTAGTAGAACCGAGGGTATGCCTTGGTTGCAGTATATATATGGCAACCTAAAGACTAGGATGGACCGGCGTGATTCGGCGAGAAAACGGTAGCCCTGTGATAGCAACTCGTCGTCTACCATTCATCTTGAGTCAATCGAGATACGTGAAGCGGAAAGGCGGAGAACTCCAAAAGACCATATACTTGCTATCTAGTTATGGTTGCGGATGGCCATAGGATAGTGGGGCACATGGGGCCGGCGTATAGTTCTCATTTTACAAAGGGTGCCTTTCATTAGTTGAGGGAGGGGTCAAGTGGGACCATAGCCACTGGAATAAAAACAGACCTTAGCATCTCCATCGGCAGATATCTGAAAGCTCCCGACCGAGTTCTGTATTCCTTGATTTGCCCTGTCATAGGACTCGGACCGCACATTACAGGACATGTGCATCTAGACAAGCGATAACGATTCGCGATACATGCGTGGGGAAGTATAGGAACATATACCACTCTAGGTAGTGTGTCTTAGACTTGGGGGCATCGTTCGATAGGTAGCGTAATCCCTAGTTGGACTAGGTGGCATAAATCCGAGAAGCGTTCAGCAGATAGCGTAAACTCTAGTTAAATCTAGAAAGCACCTGATAGAAAACCCTAGATTTGATCTAGGTAATAAATAATGAATGTATGCCGGAAGGCAATGGAAAATACAGGGATTGGGATCACGTTATCGTTACTAGTTGGGACACTAGGTAGGTGGTGCAGAGATATAGAAATCAGTATAACAAGGAAATAGCGAAGCGGCGAAGTATTAGAGCGAAGCGGCGAATGTATTAGAGCGTATCCAGTTTATCTTATCTTAGCATATCTTGTGATTACCTTGTCCAATCTTGTTGACCCTATCGTCATGGTGTAATCTTGTATTCAGTTAATTCATGTCGTTTTGTTTTCCATGTTCACATGCTAGAAGTTACTGAACTTACTCAGGCTTTATGTCTGACTCTGTTTTTCTTTCGTCTTCTTTTCTTTCGTTCCCCCCCCCAAGGTAGTAGAGGAGGGAGTAGTATAGCTCAGGTTAAGTTGGACTGTCACTCTTTCCCAGCTTGAAGATTTATCGAAGTCTGCTTGGATTCTCTTATCAGATGCTATGGCTGGCTCATGCAAAAATTGGGGAATATAAATGTTGTTTTATGCTTCTTTATTTTGTAAGACAGATGATACTCTGATATTGTAAAGAAATCATTGTAGAAATTATTTTATCAATAAAGCAAAGTTTTATCTTCCGCTGTTTAATTTCTGTCTGTCTTGTAATTTATGTGCATCTTTTACCCTAAATGCTCCATAGAACTTAGTGCATTCCCTTTGTGAGTGACACTAACGGATGTGGGGTGTTACAATATCTTTCTAGTGGAAGAGAAAAATCAGGATTTCGTCGTATAGATTTTGAGATATGTCCAAATCAAATTTTAGAAAAGTCGCTGTGAAATTCCTTTATAATTTATAAATAGAATATCGTGTTGACCCAAAAGTGAATATCGTGTTAGAAATTCATATAGGAATATTCTAGAGCTGTATGGTATTCCAATGTGAATAAAGACGCTAATATTTATTTAAAAATATTTAATGTAATTATATTTAAATATATTTATATATTTAAATGGGTTATTTAGGACTTTAAAAATAGCCACTTTTGCAAATGAAGTTGGAATTCGAAGAAACTAATTTTGTTGGATCTTCAATGTCAAATAGTTGTTAGATTTCCAGTTTCGTGATTTTTAGAATCACTGTGTGGTCGTATGGATTTTTAGAGTGAGAAACAGTCAGTATTTCGACAGTTAAAAATACGCTGTTGGAGCAAATGGAGTCGGAATTCGACGAAACCAGTTTCGTTGGGACGTAATGTGAAATTCTAGCAGCAAGCCAATTTTCGAGATTTTAGGAGTCATATGTGGTCGCTGGGATTTTTAGAAGGCAAATACAAGGAGAAAATCGAGAAAATAAAATAGAAAATAAAAATAAAAATAAAAATATCCTACTTCCTTTCCCTGGTCAAAAGCAATCTATGCGACATCCTACTACAACCACACAACAATCTCCTTCTCCTTATAAAAGCAAAATACAAGCCATCACTTCATAGTTGCCAGAAAACCAAAACCGTGAAGTTTAATATCAAAAGAAATTCAACAGAAATTTCCATAAATCATAGAATACATTTGTATGAGTTCAGCATGGAACGAGCTTCCAGTCTGTGGCCTTTTTGTAGAGTTCGATTCTCGTTTTTATTTGCTGGGTTTTTCTGAAGCAAACTAGGGTTGCGGTTTGTGTAGGATTAAGCAATCGATTTGAAATATGAAAGGTATATTTGGGTTTGTATTGAGGAATGGCAACCTGCGGTGGTTTTATTGTGGATTCTGGGTTCAAAATGGTGCGTGCGATCTCTGTACCTAGGCGTGGAATCCTGGAACCACTTCGGAGATGATGAGCTCGAGAGTCGAGCCGAGGGCGTGAGTGGATAGAGCTTCGAAGGAGGAGTTGACTGGAAGTTTCGGTGTTGGAAACCGTGGAAGAATGAAGGTGGTTGGAAGGAGGATTTATCGGCCGTAGGTTAGTGGAGTTCCTGATTTTTCATTTGGGGGAGAAGGAAGGATTATGGACGAGGCTTTATTATGTGGCATTGAGCCATATGTTAAGGTTAAGCCCACTTAACTATTAAAGGAATTTAATTATTTTTAACTTAAAATTTGTACAAGTTTATAAATCATATACCTTCTACATACATGATCATAATTTCGAACGGTTGGATCCGTTAGGATCGTACGGACAGGAACAACACAATGAGACTGACTGGAAGTCCATCAGAGCTCGTTCCAATTTATGGCAAAATAAATTGTCTGACTGAATCAAATAACGCAAACCGTTATTTAACGGTTAACGCGCAAATGTGAGTAAATCTCATTAACTCTGAACAGTTTATAATTTCATGTTGTATTTTTAGAACTATTAAATATTGGCTGATTGACTGTGCGTTGACTGTTTGATTGAACTGCTAGTCAGTTAGTTGAATTTCTATGTTGATTCTATTTAACAGAATATATCATATGGAACTGAAAGTGATGTTGATTTTATTGTGTAACATCTGTGGATGTAGGGAAACAGGTTGGAGGAGTCCGACTGGATTCCTCAACAGTTATTTTCTTGTTTTTCATATATTTTGATATATGATGTGAATTATAACCTGTTGTTGATTGTGTGTGTATGAACGATATTGGACATCATAATTTGAGGTGTTAAACACCATAACATACCCGGATTTGGAGAAAAAGGGAATTTGTCAAAGTGAATACCGAAAAGAGAATATTTATAAAATCAGAGGATTTTATAAAAGAGAATATTTATAAATAGAATATTTATAAATAGGAATATTTATAAATGGAATATTTATAAATAGGAAATACTTTTAAGCGGGAATTATAAATGAAGGAAATCTTTATAAATAGAATATTTATAAAGTGGACTATTTACTTAGAAAATAAAGGAGATATTAAATGAGGTATTTATTTGTTAAATAAATAGAAATTAATAAAGGAAATACTTAGGAATAAAACCCTAAAGAAATATTTACAAACCATTTGTAAATAGAATAAGATAAAGAGGATATTCATTTATTAAATAGAATAAGATAATAAAAGGATTATTCATCTAGGAGTAAATAAGATAATAAGGGAATATTTGCAAACCATTTGCAAATAGAATTAAAAAGGGTAATATTTGTAAACAATTTACAAATAAAGATTTAAAAAGAAAATATTGGTAAAGGCATTTAGAAAACAAATAGATTATATAGAAAATATTTATCCTTGGAAAAATAGATATATATATATATAAGTCGGAACTTATATATGAAGAAGTAAACAGATAAAAGGAGTAGAGTGATATAAAATGATATTTATAAATTAAGTTAAATATTTATCATTTGGATAAATAGAATATATAAGTCAGGACTTATATAAAGAAGTAAGAATCGATTTCAACATCGATGTTTGAAACTGAATAAGGGCAAAGAGTTAATTAGTTAGGGTTAACCAGTTAGGTTAAACCGTAAAGTTAACCAGTTAGAGTTAGAATTAACCAATATAGAATTTAAATAGAGTTAATCGAATTAGAATAAATCGATTAGAGTTGGTCGAGAAAGGAGTTAAATCGAATATAGTTTATTCTAATAGAGTTAAAGGAGTTAAGTCAAATATGGTTAATCAATTAGAGTTAATCCAAAAGAGTTAATCCAATAGAGTTAAAGGATTAAAAGTTATAAATTGTAGTTAGATATTTCGAAAGTAAGGGTTATAATGTTATCGTTATAACCAATGTTTCAATAAAGAAGTGGATTCGTAAATAGAATCCGAAAGTTACGTAAGTAAGTGTTAAAGAGTTAAAAAGGTGAATCTTATCTATTTCGAGATTTGAAATGTTGTTCAGTTAAGGTCTGAGAGGTAGCTATACCCCAACTTGACTGACGGCGTTTTTAATTAAGAAATGGTTATGGTTCGAGTGTGAAGAGGTTAAGTGGAATTAGAAATTTAGTATAGTGGTTTGAGTCGTCATCGCAATATATTTTCAAACATCTGTTTAAATCCCAATTAAGAAGTTTTGGAAATGTTTTCAAAACGAGAATCAGAAATTTTTGCTGATAACAGAAAATAAGAATTTAGAATATATGGAAACAAGAGATAAGTGAATTTATGAAATAAAGAGATAAATGTTGAATGATGATTGATCGATATAATTTCCTCCTGGAAATAATATCGTTGTTTGCACACCTGTTTTTCTTTGATGGTTAAATCATAGACTAACGAAGTTTTGACCATTTTAACGTTGTTAATATGGACAGACCGGTTGGATTATTATCCAAGGGACCACTCTGTATTGGCATAAGCGTTGCGAATCATATATGCCAAAGATAATTGAAGATAGAGTAAAAGTGCAAGGGCTGTTGTATAAATCTTAGATAACAGTGCCTAAGATGGATATACTAAATAGTACCTTCGGTTCATCCTGTTCCTGGGTGACTTGTATGGATGAATGTCTGACAGAGTATTTCCAGAAAGGTCATGTACATTGATTTCTTCAACCGTACCAAGAGTGGAAGCGGAGAAGGAAACTTCTTTTAGCTGACACGTAATGTATGGTTGTAGACGTCAATCGGTGATTTGATGGATTTGACGATGTGACATTCGAAGTGAATCTAGTGTGATGATAAAGCGTAGCTTCTAGCCTCACATCCGGTAAATGATAGAAATCGAGCATGCAGCATGGCTATGTAGGTCGCACCTATTAGGGTGTATAATCACCTGATCTAGAGTTTCATTTACTTCAAAAAAATCTATCGTTGATGCTGTCCCGTTCGGGAAACGGTTGCTGATCCCAACGGTTGGTGATATACATTCGATACACTCAAGCGAAATGAGTGGTCGGTCATGTGTGGCCGGGTTGCAAGATGTTCTTGTTGAACCCAGTGCATTCCTTTCTAGAGGTACACTATCGAAAGGTGGTTCCATAACTTGTCATAGATGGAAATCCATTAACTAATACGTGCTTGCGGTTTTTATTGTATATTATATATGTAGAACGTGAGATGAAAGCGTTTCTGCTAGATGATTATTATATTGTGGTTTGTAGACATTATTATAATATCAAAAGATTTTGATATAAAGATAATTTGGACTCTCATAAGGGAAAAACCCGTTCCGTTATACGGTGTGGTCTTATGAGATATCATTTACCTGCTTGAACTGTTTTAAACTGTTTTACTCACACCAGTCCCATGACTGACCTGGAGTTTATTTTGTTTTGTTTTCCCTAAACTCTTGGGTGCCCAATTTTGTACGGGCAGTCAAGCAGTCAGGAATTTACAGATACTTGAAGAGCTGGAGCAGGAGGCTTCAGGATCATATAGCTATAGTTTATTTCCGCAGTGTTGAAAGTGCTGTACTTTGATAATGATGTATATTCAAGTACAGATGTACATTTCAAAGTTATGTTATATATTATATGTTATTCGTTTCGTTGTGAGGTTCGTGTTACTCTGATGTTGTGTTCTTCTTCTTCTTCTATTCTAAGTTTGTATCTTATCTTTCCTCACCATCTCAATTTTTTCTATTAGTTTCCTGGTTTCCAGTTTAGTTTGGGGCGGGACTTGTGTTTTGGTCAGCTCAAATTGGACCGGATTTCCGGGTCATTACAATATGATTCGCGAAGCTCCGGATAAAGTCGATTTCATTAAGAAACAATTAATAGCTGCTCAAAGTCGACATAAGAGTTATGCAGATTGGAGAAGAAGAGATTTGTCTTTTTCTGTTGGCGACTATCTATATTTAAGGGTTTCTCCGATGAGAGGAGTAGTCCGATTTAGCAAAACAGGGAAGTTAGCGCCCAGATTTATTGGTCCATTTCCTATACTTGAACGAATTGGAACACTCACTTATAGAGTTCAATTGCCTGATTGGTTACCTGGAGTACACGATGTGTTTCACGTAACTCAACTTCGAAAGTATGTGCATGATCCAGACTTAGTCGTGGAAGAAGCCACGCAACAAGGTTTAGAAATTACTCCAGAATTGGCTGTGAGAAGAGAGCCGATAAAGATTGTTGGCAAAGAAACTAAAGAGCTGAGGAACAAGAAGGTTCGCTTATCAAAGTGCAATGGAGTGGAGATCCGCGAGAATGTACTTAGAAGACAGAGGAGAGCATTAAGAAAGCCTGTCCCAATTGCAGGGTGGATATCTCTGATTAACTCTGGTGCAAGGTACATTTACAGTATTTTGCATTTCCGTATTGTTTTCTACTTTGCTGTTGTTTCCTTTTCATGGATGCAAAATTTTAATTATATAGTCTGAATGATTTTAAAAGAGTATATGAATTAATTAGTATATTTTTGAAAAGTTAATCAATAAATTGATTGTTGTTTGTGTTGTGTGGTTGAGAATTTGATTAATCAAATTATCGAATGAAAATTAATTTAATCGATAAGAGGATGAATGGTAAATTTATTCAAATGAATCAAGTATTCAACTGATTTGATAATTAGTAGGAATACATGCATGTGCATTATATATGTTTGAACATGTAAATGGATTTGCTGTAGCGTAAAGAATTTATTTGCGTGCCCGACAAATAGGTAAACCTTAATGAGTTGGATGCGCAATTTTATTTATTATATCAACTCATGTGAATGCCACTGGATGCGGAGTGCCGGTTATTTTGAGTGAAATAATAAACGTCGCCATAGGATAGTAACAATTAATTTTGAACTACACTACATGGCATACATCTTGAAGATAGCGTACTTCATTATATACCACATAAGCATTTGGAGCTTATGTGACGAGGTTGAAGATTTACCATACGAGCGAGAGGCTTATATGGCGATGACTATATTACAGGTTGAACCGAAGACTGATATGGACTATGTAAAATATAACGGTAAATTGCCAAATTAGTAAAAGCCCCATACGGGTCTGGAGATAATAATAAACACGTCTCGCTGGTCATTAAGGCACAAAAACTATTTATAGGATGACGAGAATTTATTCTCTGGAGTTATGATCTATACACACTCCCATGTGGACACCAGAATATATCACTATAAATATGTGTATGCTTATTAGGATTTATTGGCTTCCTTATACGGCCTAATAAATTTCCAAAGCCCTCCCCGTACAACGGAGTTTATGGCGAAATTTTTCGAAAACTTAGGGTAGTAGCCAAATTTATGAAGAATTGGAAAATTCTTAGAAACTGAAAAGTTGAAGAATGAAAAGCCGGAATGAAAGTTGAGTTGGTTAATTAAACAACTTTCCACTTCGTTCCTTTTCGGGGAAGAAAAGATTTTAAGTGGGGGAGATTGTAACAAAAGATTTTAAGTGGGGGAGATTGTAACAAATCGGAAAAACAGAACCAATTTAAAATTTTTAATTTGGCTATTTTAGTGGATTTTGAATATTTAAAATAATTTATTTTAAATAACAACGACCAAAAATCTATTTGGATTGAAGTTATAGCGAATATATTTATTTTAATTATAAAACAAGGCCTGAAATGGCGCGGCAGTTTGAAAATTTGAATTCAAATTTTGACAGACAGTACAGGATGCAAAATAAAACAGATTTTAGTGAAATCAAAAATATTTAAATTTGTTTATGAATATCTTTCTAACAAATCTGAAAAATCAAAATTTCATAGCGGGAATCAAATGTTATGGCCAAATGAATTTTCAGAAAGGTCGCAATGCAATTAATTTAGCCCGTGAAAATAGTAATTTTGCAAACGACCTCCGTTTTTGGCGAAACCACTTTTGTTGGATCCGAGATGCCAAACTATTGCTAGTTTTCAAATTCCATGATTTTTGAAATCAATATGGAAGCGTGGAAAAGGAAAATGTATTTGGTTAATTTCAGTCAATTTGGATTGAGCAGAAAATGGCCATTTTTCAAACGATCTCCAAATTCCACGAAACTAGTTTTGTTGGGATCGTATCGTACAAACATGGTTAGATTTATTTTTCTGAAATTTTTGGAATCAGTATGTGGCCCCGGCAAATTGAAATGTACGTTCAAATCAAATATTGAATGTTTTATATTTTAATTTTAAGAATAACTCACTGAAACAGTCGAATGGGTCCATGAAACATATCCCATTTTGTTTGGAATGGGGGTATTTAGCTAGGGACGACAGTCATTGGGTTTGAATTGGAGTTTGTATGAGAAAAGGTAGTTTTGGATTTAATTAAATTAAAAATTAAAATAGAAACCCATAGGCCAATCAAATTCATCGTTACTTTTCCAAAGCCCCGTAACCTCTCAAAGCGATGACGGAAGTAGTTCAGAACTTCCCGGCTTGATTTCTCCTTCCACACACAAAATCAGACCTCCCTCCAGTTGAGAATTTTGTAGAGTACATCCCCGCTTTAAATCCATATATAGATTGGATTTTTTTTTCATTGCGTATTGAGGCCGGGTCCACCTCCTGAAGTCGACGACTTTGAGCCGCCGTACCTCCTCCCCACCATGTTCGAGTGCGCCAACTAGGGTTGGTGCCAGTGCGCCTCTCAATCCTCTTCCAGGTGGCATAGCCCAATCTTCGTATTGCGCAACGGTTTGTGTTGAAAATCAAAAGCTAGTTTGGAAATTTTGCTGAATGTATCGGCTATTTAATTTTAAAACAGTTTTAACACATTAAACCGTTGCAAACTTATAAAAATCATATCTTTTTGCCATGTGGTCGATATTTAGTGAAACAAGAGACATTGGACTCGTGTGGACATCTTCTACATTCTAGAAGAGACCAGAGAATTTTTGGAGCTTCCTACAATTTTTGAAGGAGTGGAACCCAATGCGAGATTTCTAAATTATAAACGATATGGAATGGCGATGTATAAATTATATAATCGACGTATGAGTTGTATAAGCGTTGTACACCTCACGTATAAGCGTTATATAAGTTGTATATGTGATGTATAAGTTATATATACGTTGCAAAAATCCTATCTGCGTTGAATGGAGTTGAAATGATATTGAAATGAAATCGAAGTATATTTATATACGTATATATACATATATATAATATATATGTACTCCCCTCGTCCACTGACCATGGACGATATATATATTTGTTGTGATTGTTTGGATTTTCGTTGATGTGAAATTTGTTTGATAAATGGGAATAGTTGATATGAATGATTGTGGTTGAAACCCAATAGGATTAGTTTATGGGAAAATTCGTCTGCGTATGAACTAGATTATTGAAATCCCCATTGTCAAAAGCTACGAGGCTGTAAGGTAGTGTGAGGAACCGTACTCAGGACGGTGCCGGTTTTGACTACCTGCCGTTTTGCTACCGAAATTTTCTGAAATATTCATGTGTTTAATTTATATTCATGTATTGAAATATATTGATGTGCTGGAAAATATTCATGTTTGAAATAAATTGTTTTAACAATAAAAATCACATTTTTATAATATATATGAATTGATAAAAATATTCATGTTTGAAATAAATTGTAATAATAAAAAAAATCACATTTTTATAATATATATGAATCACTAAAAAAAATAGTCATGTGTTGAAATAAATTTTGTTGGATAAAAATATTATTTTTATCACATGTTTGAAATGAAAATGATTTGGAAAATAGAAGAACGAATTATGTTTTTATATATATAAATATAATTAAAATAAAACGAATAAGAATGTTGCACTTCATGTTTTGAAACTGCAACTTTAAACGATTGCACCGGGAGATCCGACCGTCGGATTTTCCCAAAACTGAACCGTTGGGTCCGCTTTGAAAAGATCCTTCTAAAAATATAAAATTTGTAAAGATCCAACGGTTAGATTTTCAGATATGTGAAGAAAAACAGCGCCATGGCCGCGTTATGGCCTGAAGCGTCGGTTGAATAAATTGGCTATTTTTAAATAAATAAAAATAGCGATAAATCGTTATAATATATTATAAACAATATGGAATGGAAATAAACTGAATTTACATGGTTTGTTGGATATATGATGGTTGAATGTGTTGGACGTGAAAATTACATTAGTGAACTGAATAATGGATGTCAAATAATTTAACCATGGAAGTGAATTGATTTAAATTCTAAATATACGTGAATTATTTGAAAAGGCCGAGTTAATTCTCATTTCAAATAATTAATCGAAGGTTAGATGTCGAAGATGTGAAGACGGTGCAAGACCGATGATCTTCACATTGAATGGATGGCTACTGATGCCTTTGATAGGAGTTGCTGCCCTGAAAGGGTTACAGTGGTGGTTGTCCGGATGTACTTGTTTAACGTTCAGATGTGCGAGGGCCTCTCTCCTGTATTGGACATACGGGAGAGGAATAAGGTGCCTCCGGTTTTGTTCAGGCCTAGAAAGGACTTGTAAATGGATGTGTGTCTGACGTTGTAGATTGACAACGTGGCATACAGATATGCTGTAATCCAGGATTTTGTTGAAAAGTAGAGTCTTGTGGTTGATGATCAAAGAACGACATTGATATGCCTAGCTTTGTGTTTAGCGTTGATTCGCGAGCCTCACACCCCGGTATGGACCAGAAACGGGAGAGGACTACAAGGAGTCATGCGTTTCCTTCTAGTTAGGAGTGGTGTTTTGGGTTTGACCCGCCCGGGCGTTTCACTTATGTGGATGATGGATAGCGAGGCGCCTCGGTTAGTTCGGCCTCTTCGGAGCCGATGGTCTGGCCGGGATATGACCAGTTTGACGCCCCATAGGGTGGGGAAATGCAGTGTTCAGGCATTTTAATCCACTCTGTGTGGATCGGCCCTGAAGATCCAAGGGCCCACCTGAGTCTAGGTCCTGAGACACGAGCTAGAGCGTCTCGAAGTGGTAAGGACGATCCCTTGCCTTGGTTCATAACGGAAATCCAATTTACAAATACGACATCGTGCCGTTTTGATTGTATACCTTTATATGGCGACGTAATGGTATGGGGCACTTATGTCATCTATGATTGATACTTTTGATTGAAATTGTTTTTGAAACATATAAACACTAGTAATAATATCAAATGCTTTTGTTTTATATGTATCAAGCATATTTTTGCCATTATAAGGTAAAACTCTATCCTCCGGTTTGCGTTGCATTGTGTGATGGGAACTGAGTCTTATAATGGCTTCATTTTTATAAAAGCATTGCGATGTTTAAATGTTTTACTTGTTTTGAGCACTGGCAATCCAATGGAGTAAACCTGTTCCGCGTTAGTGGCGTGGTCCTGTGATCGACCTTATTACAAAATAAGTTAAGTAAATTTCTCATATCAATCCCATGACTGACTCGTAGTTTGTTTCACTTGCAAACTCGGGTGCCCTATTTTCTACACGGGCAGCCTTGTATTGAGGTTTTAGCAGGCTCTTTCTGGATGGCTTGGAGCTGAAGATGGATTCTATCACTTCTTTTTTTTTATGCTGTTCAACTCTAGTTGTACATATTATGTTTGATTCTGCTATAGACATTTTATGTAAAGCTGAAACTGTATTTTGTACTAAGTATGATCCTGTATACTGTGTAACTCTGATGATTATTATTTCCAGTGTAATTTGATGTACATTATCTGGTGTGTTTATATATTTCTGTTCTGCTGTTATGTGTTTATGTGTTATATTCCAAAGATTACCCTTGCCACCGTGGAACGGGGGTTTGGGTCGTCACAGAAATGCATTAAGTTTCATGAAGCGTTATAGGTAAACAGAGAGAATAATTACAAGATAGATATAAATAAGATAGCAATCGAAATTTAAATTTTTATTTTCAAACATAAATCATAATACCGTGGTCCACAATACCATAAGTCACAAGAACCATTATAATAAAATAACTTTTATCTTGCACCATCAAAGTATATAAGAATATAAAAAATATAATTCCCTAATTGAAAGAGTTAAGCCATAGTAGAGACAAGAACTTGAGCCATACTTCAGAAGTAGCTCCTAGCAAGATGATATTTGAGTCCTGACTAAGCCTGAGTGTTTCCTCCCTGAGAACCAGGGGGGAACAGAAGAAAGAAAGAGAAGCAAAAGGGACAGACATAAAGTCTGGCGAGTCTAGTTACTTTTATCCGGTAAATAAATAAAAGTAACATGATAGGCATATAAAGTGGATAAGAGAGATCAAGACATAAATGGAAGGTGTGACAAGGTAGACATGGTAAGGTTTATACACGTCTCTAATGATTACTCTGCACTATTACTAGCATAACCAGAATGAGATGATCCCTTCCACTATAAGGTGGTAGACTTAGGGCATATGTCCAAATATACCCTAACCATTATCCTAATCAATCGGCTCCCTACTCCATAAATACTCTGTACCGGCCCCACGGTAGGATGTTTCACATCATACAGTGCCAACCCCTCACTGATATGCATAGCCCCATATCTACTGGTGTCAAGGTTGTCTAATCCCCCTCTGCTCGGCTCATGCACGTACATGGCCCAATCTGTTTGCACCGCCCACATCGTCCTCCAAGTTCGGATCTCTTACAATCAGTCAGTAAGCGTGTCCCCTCTCCACCTAGTATGGAGTATTTCATTTGATACTTACTCCGAGTTACCGACTGAAATGGGTCCCACACATTATGATACAAGCTCTCCTCTTTGTCTTGTATCCCACACTAGGTTTTTCACTGACTATGTATACCATTAGGTGTCTTTAATTAAATAGCCCTATACCAGTTATACTTTCCCTAAAAGGTGTCTTTAGTTACATAACTTTTACGCTTTCCTCCGGTTATGTATATCGGGGCCTATATGTAAATATTACCCACCCCTCCAAGTTTGCTTAACCCATCCACTATTCCAATCAGTTTACTTAACCCTAACCTTATTTCATAATTATACAATCCCTATGGACCAGATTTGGTTAAGTAGTCCAATTCATTACCATGTCCATTTATGGTTTATAATGGGCTAGTCCTCCCACATTAGGCCTACAACGTGTGGATGTTGGATATGTCGGTCGGGTCCGGGCAGACTTCCACCACTAGTACTACCTAACCTCATGTTTCCTAATTGTAACTACTAGACATTCCATTATTCATTAGTTAATCAATTAATTATTCCTTTCCATTTATAAGTGTTAATACCCATTTTACCCAATAATTTGAATTATATGTCCAAAAATGTTCATATTCAAATTATGCCAATATTAACCCTTTTTCCCCCGTTTCCTAACTAGTGCACTCATAAACTGGTGGCATGCCTAGGCTAGTCAATAGCCTAGTCATAAATGATAGTAGGGAAAATAATGGAATATAACCAAAGTGATCGTCTTGGCATAAACTAGTATGATGATAAGGTGAAAGTACATACTGGCATAGACATGTAATTAACATCATAACAAGGTGGACATAAAACTGATGAAATGTGGCAGTCAACTAATTCTAACATAACTGTGTTTTCACAATGTGCATAATAAGATCTAAATTAGCAGTTTAGATGTCCAGTTGGTTTAGATCTAACATGATAACACAAGGTGATAAATTATATCATGTAATTCATATCTAGGGGTTAAAATAAATCTAACACCATTAGAATGACATAGTAGAATGTTTAGATCTAAATATCGGTTCACATGTCCAAATTACAACATATCTAAGTTGATCGCAATAAGACTGGTGAAAGGTGATTTCAATAAAGATTTAGATCTAATCAATGTTGCAACTGTCCAAATTAATAGATTTACATTCACCACAACATAGTTACAATTTATGATCCATATAGGTAACATAATAGAATAACCACAATTGCATTGGATCTAAAGGTATAGATCCATCATGACATAGTATAAGATTTAACAATAGCATAGATTCATAGTTTACAACATATCCAATTCACAGTCTTTCACAATTTACTTTTATTTATTTAAACCTAAAAGCAACTAGAAACTCACTGCGTTAGGTTTAGAGAATAGAGAGAATGGATCTTGAATTTTTGGATTTGATTTCCAAAGTTGAATGTTGTATGTTGTTGAAGAAAACGAATCCATCTCAGTTGGCACACAGACAACATTTTTCTCCCATAATTTCCAATGGAGAAATTGGAGAATTCGACACACATATATAGTTGCATAACCCTCTGAAACCGACTACCACCTCATCCCTAGGGGTGTCGACACCCCTGTGGGTGGGTCGACCCATAGGTCGACACCCCTTAAGGGGTCGACCCCGGTGTCGACATCCCTCTAGGGGGGTCAACCCCCTAGAGCGGGAAATTTACTGCCTTGACGAATTTTTGATTTTTGAACTGTTCTGGATAGGGTCTGACTCATATCTAACTCTTACGTGACTCATATGTGTATATATGTTCTTTTTGCACATATGCAAACTTAAAGCCCTCATAACTTCTTCATATGTTGTCCGCTTTATGCAAACCAAATGTTATCTTGACCAGAATTTCGAGATGGACGCAATGGCGCAGTCTATTTTCCTTAATTCTGAATATTAAATTAATAATTATTTAATTTATCCTTTTTTAGTGTCGTTAAAAATTTGGGGAGTTACAATCTCCCCTACTCAAAGGGTTTCATCCCCGAAATCTCTAAGTTGAGAAGAATGCATATCCTGCCATCCATCATCCATCTACTCATCCGACAACCACTAGTGTCCATTGTCCTTAGAGCCTTCTAATGCTTATATGAATATATGCAATGGTGTGTGTATATGTCCCAACACTAATGCGAAAGATCAGGCGTTCTACTGATTCAGTTGACCTCCTTAATGCAATGTATGTTAGTGCCATGAATCCAATATGTATGCAAATAAACCTATTATATCATATAATTTCTATTTGTGTGCACACTCATTCGTCCAAACGAAACATCCATACGCTAGTTCATCTATTTTCATCTATAAAAGAAAACAAAAAGCACACACATCCATATGCAGTATGAAAGTGATTGAGCCGATCTTAGTGCCTAATGTGTGTATGTATATGCGTCTACAGGCAACCGCTAGCAAACACTTGCATCCACTTGCATACATCAAACATAACATGTCTCAAACACATGTTTACATCCATAGGATTCCTACCTAAAGGTCAAAAAAACTATGGATAAGATATACTCAAATGATAGAAACAAGCACTGATAAAACTTGGAAAAAGTAGTTAAGAGCATACCCTTGAAAAGGAAAGGTTACGAAGCACGAATCTTTGGTTTCCCAAGTTGCATCCTCTGGGTTATCTCTCCGTTGAACCTTTAGCAACTTGATCTCTTTATTGTGTAGCTTATTAACTTCGGATCACAGAATACGGTAGGGACTCGCCTGACTGTCGCCTCCCTTTCCACTTCTCTTTCTTCCAACACACTAGGCTCAACGATTACTGCGGTGTCATACAGGCAATTCCGCAAATGAGAAACATCGAATACATCATGAACACCGGATAGATTGTCTGGGAGTTTTACTCTATAGGCCATTTGGCCAATCCTCTCGGTTATGGGAAATGGTCCCACAAACCTAGGTTCCAACTTCCCTACCGATCTGAAGTGAACCACATTCCATAGAGGTGACACTTTGATAAAAATCGAGTCTCCTACTTCAAATTCGAGGTCAGTCCTTCTCTTGTCTACATAGGATTTTTTCCTATCTTGAGCTGTCTTCATCCGTCGTTGAATAGGTCAATCTTTTCAGACATTTCACTAACCATATCTGGTCCAAGTAATAATCTTTCTATAGATTCCCTCCATCAAGTTGGTGATCTATAGTGTCGTCTGTGCAATGATTCGAAGGGTGCCATGTCGGTGCTAGCTTGATAACTATTATTATAGGCAAAACTCTAATAATGGAAGATGCTCTTCCCAAGTCCCTCCGAAGTCTAGGATACACAGCGTCAAAAGATCTTCATGAATCCTGTTTACCCTCTATGTCTGTCCATCGGTGTGACGATCATAAGCTGTGCTAACACACAATTGTGTACCTAATTCTTCTTGTAAGATCCTCCAAAATTCACTGGTAAAGATGGGTTCACGACCTCTCACAATGCTGGAAGGTACTCTATGAAGATGAACTATCTCACGAATATAAATTGCTGCCAACCATGATGCTGTCCTCTTACTCTTAACTGGAATAAAGTGAGCGCTCTTAGTGAGTATATCTACCACAACCCAGATACTGGTGTTGCCTTTCTTCGATCTAGGAAAACCATATATGAAATCCATAGAGACGCTCTCCCATTTCCACTGTGGAACCTCTAATAGATGAAATAATCCACCGGGCTTCTTTTGCTTAACTTTGACTTGCTAGAAAACTAGACATTGAGAAACAAATTCGGCCACATCTTTCTTCATCCTAGCCCAAAAGAAAACCCTCGTCATGTCCCTGTACATCTTATCACCTCCTAGATGAATGGTCATCTTAGAATGGTGGGCTTGTTCTAGGACTGCCTTTATCAAGCTTCCATTTTGAGGAACACAAAGCCTTCCATCTCGTCGCAACCACCCCTTCTATTGCATATCTGCTAAGGTGACTAGAAGTCTCCCCTCTTTTGAGCTTATCCATGATGTCTAGTATCTTTGGGTCACATAGTTGCGAAGCTCCTATCTGGTCCATAAGAGTCGGTCGTATCTCCAAGGATGCAAACAAATCTGGCACAATCTCGATGGAGGGTCTAAAATCAAAAGCTGATATGAACTCCAAGTTCTTTCTTTCCACAAACAGAGGACTCAGGGCCACCCTCTGCCTACTTAGTGCGTCTGCCACCACATTATCCTTGCCAAGGGTATAAGAAATATCAAAATCATAAGAAGCTAGAAACTTCATCCACCATTGTTGCCTTAAATTGAGATCTTTCGGCGAGAACAAATACATGAGAGATTTATGATTGGTATATAACTCGAACTTCTCTCCAAGTAAATAATGACACCACGCCTTTAAAGCAAACACTATGGCAGCTATCTCTAGATCATGGGTGGGGTAGTTCTTTTCATGAACTCTCAACTGCCTACCCCCATAACACACTACTTTTACTTCTTGCATTAGAACCGCACCAAGCCCTGTACCATACGCATCAGGGTAAATAGTAAACACCTTACTTCCATCAGGCAAGGTCAAAATTGGGGTTGTTGTCAAAGCCCTCTTCAGTCGTTGGAAAGCAACGTCACAATCTATATCCCATGAAAATGCCAAGTTCTTCTTCGTCATCCTGCTGAGTGGGGCTGATATCTTTGCGAAGTACTTAATGAACTTCCTATATTAACCTGCTAACCCAAGAAAGCTTCTCACCTCGGTTGCATTTTTAGGTACCTACCAATCTTGCACTGCAACCACCTTCGCGGGATCTACAGCTATCCCTTCTTTGGAGACCACTTGCCCTAAGAATCTCACCATTTTCTCCATAAATACCATTTGGAGAATTTTGCTTTAAGTTGATGGTCACGGAGAGTTTTCAAAACTTCTCTGAAATGTTGTGCATGCTCTTCTTCGCTTTTGGAGAAGATCAAAATATCATCGACAAAGACTACAACAAATTTATTTAGGAACTCCCGAAAAACCCTACTCATCAGATCGACAAAATAGGCGGGTGCATTCGTCAACCCAAAAGGCATAACTAGCCATTCAAAGAAACCGTCCGGAGTCCTAAAGGCAGTCTTATCTATGCTATCCTCAGGCACCCTCAACTGATGGAACCCCATAGCCAAATCTAACTGGGAAAATACCGAGCCACCAACAAGCTGATCGAATAAATCATCAATCTTCTGAAGCGGGTGCCTATTTTTCTTTGTGAGTTTATTCAGCTCTCTATAATCAACACATAAACGAAATGAACCATCCGCCTTAATTGCGAATACTACTGGAGCACCCTATTTAGATATGCTTCGTCTGATAAACCCTTTCTCAGTTAGCTCCCCTACATTCTTACTTAGATCCCTCCTTTCCCTCAGATCCATATGGCGCACTGGCAATGGAACTGGTTTTGCATTATCCACCAAATATATATGAAAGTCGATCTCGCGCCTCGGAGGTAAACCCCGAACCTCATCAAAAACATCGGAAAAGTCTCGGCAGACTACTGGAATAGATTGCATATCATTGATAGACGCATCAATAGACTCTAGGAAATTAAGCATAACCGATCCTTTTGTGTCACACGAAATCACGAGGGTTCTCCCATGACAAGTCAAAAGCCTAAAAACCCTCATCTCACAATCCAGAATGGCACCGTACGTGGTAAGCCAATCCATTCCTAGAATCAACCCATAGCCCATAAACCCGAGCATATACGCATAGCATTCAAACTCAATGCCTAAAACAGATATTTTCAAACCCCTACAAATCATAGATAAATGAGCCGAACCACCAATGGCGTTTGAAACCAATACGGGATCCACTACCATACTAGTAATTAAGTATAGAGATTCAACTACAGAACTTGATATAAATGAATGTGAGGCACCCGAATCAAAAAGTGTCCTAATAGGATGGTTTGAAAGAGAAATCAAACCTTCCACAAAATATTTTCAACCTCTATTAGGAGCACTGACTGCTAGAGCATGCACCTTCCCTCCAGAAGTCCCGATCCTTTGACCCTGTCCCTGTGATCCATGTTCGTTCGGGCACTCTCTAGCAAAGTGTAGGGCCTCTCCATAGCGGTAGCAAGAGTTCTTCCTTCGCTTATAGTCTTTAACTAGATGACCTTCCTTCCCACAACGGTGACATTTTCTCTTATCCTTGCCTTTATCATATTTCCCTCCTTTCTTCTGTTGTTGCTGCTGCCCCTTCTTGGGCGACACCTTCCTATTTTGCGATGTCTCCTCAGCCTTCTTTTCTCCCTTGTCGTCCTCATGCATTAGGGTTATATCGACAAGCTTTTCAAAAGTGGCCCCGTTTTGACTATGGGACATGGCTTAACCATGAAAAGGCTCATTCATCCCTATAGCAAACTACAAATTCTTTTTGTGCGGTGTATCCACCGACTCTAAACCAAATTTTATAGCTGGTTGAATTTATTCAAATACTCTTTTACCGTCAAGTTTCCTTATTTTAGTGCAAATAATCTCTCCATCTGCATACTGCTTTCGGCTTGGGGAAGAAATTTCATTTCGAACCTCTATCTAAAATCTTCCCATGTTTCCACCGTACGTCCAGCTTGAGTACTTCCCACCAAATGAGGCTTCGTGCTTCAGTAGCCAGGCGACTAACTGAAGCTTCCTTCTATCTTCTATTTCAAAAATTACGAATAAGTCCTCGATCTCCTTGAGCCAATTCCGAGCTTCTATGAATCTCTCATTCCCATGGAATGGCTTCCCTCCCACAACATAGAAGTCCTTGCAAATCTTGGCGATGTTATCTGCTCTAGGAGGGGGAGGAGGGGGAGGAGGAGTAGGAATGAGTGGTGCAGCTGGGGGAGGAACATTTCCTTTACCTTTGGCAAGCGCCATGGCCTCAAAATATATATGGAACCATTCGGGTATTGTGACGCCCTCTGGGATATTAGGAATGTTTCATTCCCCAAACATGCTGAAAAAGGAAAAAGGAAGAAATTTAGATAAAGGACCAAAGGATACTATGTATGGCTTTTTGGGGAATGTTTTTCTAAATAGACTTTTCTTTTTTGAAAATGCTTTCTTTTCAAACCTTTTTGAAAATAATTTTCAAAAACTTTTATCTAATATGGTAACCTTCAGCTCTGATACCAAGTGTGACACCCCACGTCTGTTAATGTCACTCACCAAGGGAATGCATTAAGTTTCGTGAAGCGTTATAGGTAAACAGACACAGAATAATTACAAGACATATATATATAAGATATCAGCGGAAATTTAATATATTTTTCAAACATAAATCATAATATCGTGGTCCACAGTACCATAAGTCACAAGAAACATTACAATAAAATAAATTCTATCTTGCACCATAAGATTACAAAAGAATATAAAAAACATAATTCCCCAATTGAAGGAGTTAAGCCATAGTAGAGACAAGAACTTGAGCCATACTTATGAAGTAGCTCCTAGCAAGATGATATCTGAGTCTTGACTAAGCTCGAGCGTTTCCTCCCCGAGAACCTTAGCGGAGGGGGGGGGGGGAGGGGGGAGGGGAGGGAGAGAACAGAAGAAAGAAGGAGAAGAAAAAGGGTCAGACATAAAGTCTGGCAAGTCTAGTTAATTTTAGCCTGTAAATAAATAAAAGTAACATGATAGGCATATAAAGTGGATAAGAGAGATCACTACATAAATGGCAGGTGTGACAAGGTAGAGAGGGTAAGGTGTATACACTTCTCTAATGATTACTCTACACTATTACTAGTATAACAAAAATAAGATGATCCCTTCCACTACAAGGTGGTTGACTTAGGGCATATGTCCAAACGTAGCATCCTAATCGATCGGCTCCCTACTCCGTAGATATTCTGTGCCGGCCCCACGGTAGGATGTATCACGTCCTACAGTGGCAACCCCTCACTGATATGCACAGCCCCATATCTACTGGTGTCACAATCGTCTTATCCCCCTCTGCCCGGCTTATGCACGCACATGGACCAGTCGGTTTGCGCCGCCCACACCGTCCTCCAAGTTTGGATCTCTTATAATAAATCAGTAAGCATGTCCGAGTATTTAATTTAATACTTACTCCGGGTTGTTGACTAAAATGGGTCCCACACGATATGATACAAGCTCTCCCCTTTGTCTTGTATCCCCCACTAGGTTTTTCACTGACTATGTATACCACTAGGTGTCTTTAATTACATAGCCCTTTACGGGTTATGCTTAACCTAAAAGGTATCTTTAATTACATAACTTTTATGCTTTCCTCTGGTTATGTATACCAATAGGTGTCTTTAATTACATAACCTTGTCGGGTTAAGTTTGTGGGCCTAAATGTAAATATTACCCACCCCCTCCAAATTTTCTTAACCATCCACTATTCCAATCAATTTACTTAACCCTAACCTTATTTCAGAATCATACAATCCCTATAGATTATATTTGGTTAAGTAGTGCAATTCATTACCATGTCCATTTATGGTTTATAATGGACTAGACCTCCCACATTAGGCCTACAACGTGTGGATGATGGATATTCTGGTCGGGTCCGGGCAGTCTTATTCCACAGTTGGGCCAAACCTCGTGTCTTAGACCAATTCGTATTTGCGTACTTAGACCTCCCACATTAAGTTCAACATTAGTGGCTGCTGGATATGCCGGTCGGGTCCGGGCAGACTTCCACCACTAATGCAACCTAACCTCGTGTCATAAGTACAATTACAATTCCTAATTGTAATAACTAGACATTCCATTATTCATTAATTAATCAATTAATTAATCCTTTCCCTTTATAGGTGTTAATGCCCATTTTACCCAATAATTTGAATTATATATCCAAAAATGTTCATATTCAAATTATGCCAATATTAACCCTTTTTCCCCCGTTTCCTAACTAGTGCACTCATAAACTGGTGGCATGCTTAGACCAGTCAATAGCCTAGTCATAAACGATAATAGGGAAAATAATGGGAATATAACCAAAGTGATCATCTTAGCGTAAATTAACATGATGATAAGGTGAACGTACATACTGGCATGGACATGTAACTAACATTATAACAAGGTGGACATAAAATTGATGTACTACTAGCAGTCAATTGATTCTAACATAACTATGATGTCATAATAAGCATAGTAGGATCTAAATTAGCGGTTTAGATATCCAATTAGTTTAGATCTAACATGATAACACAAGGTGAAAAATTATATCACATAACTCAGATCTAGAGGTTAAAATAGATCTAACACCATTAGAATGACGTAATAGCATGTTTAGATCTAAATATGGGTTCACATGTCCAACTTACAACATATCTAAGTTGATCGCAATATGACAGGTGAAAGGTGATTTACATAAGGAGTTAGATCTAACCAATGTTGCAACTCTCCAAATTAACAGATTTACATTCACCACAACATAGTTACATGTCAAGATCCACATAGGTAACATAATAGAATAACCGCAATTGCATTGGATCTAAAGGTGTTGATCCATCATGACATAGTATAAGATTTAACAATAGCATAGATTCATAGTTTACAACATATCCAATTCACAGTCTTTCACAATTTGCTTTTATTTATTTAAACCTAAAAGCAACTAGAAACTAACTGCGTTTGGTTTAGAGAATAGATAAAATGGATCTTGAATTGTTGGATTTGATTTCGAAAATTGAATGTTGTATGTTGTTTAAGAAAATGAATCTGTCTCAGTTCGCACACCAGCAGCATTTGGCTCCCATAATTTCCAGTGGAGAAATAGGAGAATTGGACACATAAATATAGTTGCAGAAACCTCTAAAACTGACTGCCACCTCAGCACTAGGAGTGTCGACACCCCTATGGGTGGGTCGACCCATAGGTCGACACCGCTTAGGTCGACCCCAGTGTCGACACCCCTCTAGGGGGGTCGACCCCCTAGAGCGGAAAATTTACAACCTCGATGAATTTTTGATTTTCGAACTATTCAGGATAGGTTATGACTCATATCTGACTCATACGTGACTCATATGTCTATATATGTTCTTTCTACGCGTATACAAACTTGAAACCCTCATGACTTCTTCATATGGTGTTCGTTTTACGCAAACCAAATGTCTATCTTAACCAGAATTTTGAGACGGACGCGATGGTGCAGTATGTTTTCCTTAATTCTGAATATTAAATTAATTATTATTTAATTTATCCTCTTTTAGTGTTGCTAAAAATTCGGGGTGTTATAGTTTCTCTAAAGAGGAGTACACTAGGTTCAACAAGAATGTCTTACAACCCGGCCATACATGACCGACCACTCATTTCGCTTGAGTGTATGGAGTGTATATCACCAACGGTTGGGAGCTACCCACCCATCTTTTTCCAAAAAGGAACAGAATAAAAAATAGATTAAGGAATGAAATGGATTTTCTCTAAGTAGGTGATTATACAACCTAATGGGAGCGACCCACATAGCCATGCTGTCAGCCCAATTTTTGTCATTTCCCGGTTGTGAGGCTTTAGGCTAAAACTTACCTTTGGATATAACACATCTTCATTAATTTTGAATGCCACATCGTCAAACCCGTCAAATCACAAATTTATTTCACCAAAAATATCCTGGGTATAAAGCTAAGAGAAAAAAAATTCCGCTGCTACCAAAAGTTAATATGTTTGAAGAAATCAACTTATGCAATTTATTATGCATACTCTGTCAGACACTCGTACATACAAGTTGTCCTGGGATTGGACAAACCGAAGGCACAATTCTGTAAATCCGTCTTAGTCAATTTCTACCTAGGATCGAAAAAATATCCCTTGCATAACATCGTCTTCAAAGGTATTCAATAATCTCTAACTCGTAACGTATATATCGAATCGAAGTGGAATTTAGATTCTGGTCTCTTCGAAACGATAACGAAAAATTTTCATTTTTACTAATAAATAATATATTAAAAAAGTAAACTAATATAAGTCAGATGCTGCAATGCAAAAATAAAAGTTCAAATTACCCACATATAATTTCTAATTTTCAATTCATAAATATGACTAAATATTTGGGGAAAGTCTGTGTAGACACAAAATGGTGACACAAATTTAGATATAAATAATATGAACCATTAGGTCTACCGTTAAATTCCACCTTTCACATACACATAAACAAATCTAATAGACCATAATTTGTGTCTCTAAATTTGTGTCAGATTTTGTGTTCCAATGGTCGTTCCCAAATATTTGTCCAAATTTTCTTTTCGTAAATGTGTTAAACATATCTAATTTGTAAAAATAAAAAATTTCGTCATGCACACAACACGTAGAGTAATGCTCGTAATAATAATATTGATGTCTTGAAGGGCGGATGTCAATAACAAGTTCGTATAACACTGTTTCTATGGAGATTTAGATGTAGATTTTAATTTTCAACAATGTTTGCAAAATGCATGAATTATGATGCTGTTTGGTAACCATTATCGATACAAAAATGTCATTGCCATATTGATAATAGTAGTAAGTTATAAATGACGGCCAATACTTTATCTTCACAATTGTTAAATTTTTATTGACTTTATCAATAAACAAATAAGCCATTGACTAATAACTATAAATTTACTAATACATTATGTGCTAATCAAATTATCTCATACTTTAATATGTTGGACATATATTTTCCTTTCAAGAAGATGAATCATTTTTTATTTTTTGGTTAATTCTGTTGGTACACATTTAATTTTTCATACACCATGACTTTTACCAAATTATCTTTATTTTCATCTTCTCTCCTTACATCTTGAAACTCTTACACAAATAAATAGTTCCTATCGACTAAGTTCAATAAACTTTAATAAAAAATTTATTAATTTTCAATTCTAATATTGTAGCTTATTCATTTTTCTGATAGAAGTTCTTAATGTCATCAAAATAAACTGTAATTTTAGAAGAAAATGTTAAAATACTTTTGAATTATTCAACTAAGTTGTGAAAAGTGTGTTAATTGGTATTTAAGGTTTCTCTAATTCATCAGAATTGAATAAATTTGAAGTAAAATATCTTTGAATTAAATGTATTTAATAGATGGCTTATAATAAAAAGGACTAAAACTTCAATTCACAAGAAGGATAACCTAGTCATTGTTTTTGTTTGCAGAATGATGGTAAGTTAAATGATATTTTGAGTATATATAGAATATATCGACTTTAATTCAAAAAACTAAAGTAGACTCCTTTACCAAATTTTAATTTGTAACAGATGTATGAAACACTTAGATTTAAGATTAGAAAATACTATAGTAAATAATGATATCATTTCAATAGTGTAATCTTTGGTAGACTACAAGAAGTACACAACATATGGATTGAAACATAAAATTTAACATTTTTATTAATCCTACATAATGCTCAACCAATACAACCGACGATATTAAAGTCATGCTGCATTCACAGCGATTTTCATATTTGCTTGACAATGTCCCGGAATTGAACAAATTAAGTAGTTATCCCCTTTAACCAATGTGATCATATCATTTCCTGATGTAAACATTTGCCCTATTCCTGAGCAGCTATCAAACCCAGCTTTATCCAGTTTAATAACATTGTGTACGCTAGGGCTATACTTGAAAACTACATGCAGAAGGATAAAGTCAGATTGAGATATAATAAATAAACTCACTGTCATAAACCATCACCTTTAATAAACATTATCACTTGACAAAATAATATTTAAGGAGGAAAAACAAACCTAATACGTCTCCCGCCTTGAAACTTTTACCATTCGGCCAATTTACCACGTTAAAAGTCCAACTTCCATCACCTACTTCAAATTCCGTAGATTTGGACTCAAAAGCATGGAGAACGACCATGGAAATTATCATGAGACAAAATATAGATGCATGAGCCATGTTTGAATTTTAAGATAAAACTAAATTGATTAGTTGATAGATTTACCTGCAATTTGTATATGGCTATTTATAGGGAATTAAAAGGGATTTGATAATGGAATGAATCATATACAACGTTAAATGAAGAAACTTATGAGAAATTAGCGGCCTTAATTAGATATCTTCCAAAATATATTAATTAAAGGAAAGTTCTTAATTTAAAAAAAGGCAACGAATTAATCAGAGTTAGAGTTTCCTCAATTAATTTATCTTTGAATGTTTATAAGTAAGTTGACAAATATCTCTCTCTATAAAGTTTTACTAATTCAGCAACTCTAAAAACCTAAACAGAGCAGGAATCAATTTCCTCCATGAAATCAACCTTTAGAAAGGCAGTGAATTAATCAGTGTTAAAACTTTCTCAATTAATTTATGTTAACTTAAATTGACAAATACTCTCTCTTTCTTTTGTGTTTAACTAATTCGATAAGTCTGATAACTTTAAAAGTGCAAGATATAATTTTCTCCATCGTAATCAACATTTATGCACATATGATGTTGCTTAGCAAATTCATTTATCTCTTTCTTTCTTCTGGCTCGGAAGAATTCTTATATAGTTAGTTAGCATTCAAATTAAGAGCTATTATCACCTTCTCAAAATGGATATTTACTTTTTATTGCTATTTAAGCAAATAAATGGTGACTCGGTTCATGGTTTATTCGTATTCAATAATACAATTCTCCAATCAAGCGCATAACAAAGTCAGTGTCAATATTTGAGCAAATATGGAGTTGCTTAGCAAATTTATTTATCTCTTTCTTTCTTTGGCTTGGAAGAATTCTTATATAATTAGCTAGCATTCAAATTAACAGCTAATATCTCCTTCTCAAAATGGATATTTACCTTTTATTGCTATTTAAACAAATAAATGGTGAATTAGTTCATGGTTAATTCGTATTCAATAATACAATTCTCCAGTCTAGCATATAACAAAGTCAGTGTCAATATTTAAATATTGCGTTGGAAAGGATATTATAGTTATACAATATAATTATAGAATAAGAAATAATTCTCATGTTTAAATGCTTATAATTTAAATTATGTTTGAATGCTTATAATTTAATTGACAAAAATCCCCCCTCCCTTCTCTCTCTTGTGTCTTACTAATTCTGTAAACTAATAACTTAAACGGTGCAAGATAGAATTTTCTCCATCGTGATTAACCTATGTTATTATGTGGAGTTTCTTAGCAAATCAATTTATTTATTTATTTTTTGTAAGAATTCTTATAGAGTTTGCTCGAATTCACATTAATAGTTAACATCACATTCTCAAAATGGATATGCTTTTTGCTGTTATTTAAGCAAATAAATGGTGACTTGGTTCATGGTTAGTTCTTGTTCAAAATAAATCCATGTTAACAATGCAATTCTCCAATCCACCACATAATAGAGTCGGTGTCATTGTTTGAATATTGCGTTGGAAAGGGTATCATAGGTTTATAATTTAATTGTAGAACAAGAAATAATTCTCATATTTTTAATACTAAAGCACTGGAGGTGGATATAATAAAAAATATATGGAAAATTATATTCCCACATCATAAACTACTATATATGCACCGAAAAATTCGCTAAGATCATAATACATATGTCTCGACTTGAATAATTGAGTTAATGGCAATAGAGAGAGAATATTATAATAGATGACTGTATTTAATCCGATGATATCTTCATTTAGATTAAGAATTATGAATTTTTAGTGATTCTTTACAAACATAAAAGAGTTTTATTATATATATATATATATATATATATATATTTATGTGTATGTAACGACCCAAGGATTTTCGGTCCCAAAAATTGACGTAAATACAATTTTGTATCCCATGCCTACCTTCGAAACACCGGAAACATTGGACCGTTTATAGAAAGAAGTTAGAGGGTGAGATAAGAAAGAAATAAATATTAGAATAGAAGAAGAAGAAGAACCAACACAACATAATTAGGGTCTCACATCGCAGCGAAACAAAACATAATATAGAAATAAATCTTTACTGAGAGCTTTTAAAGATACTTATAATATCATAGCAGATCACTCATCTGGACAGTGATCATAACCTTTCATCATATACAATCACACAACGAAATAAATACTGTACAATATCATATGTCTGAACACCTCCAGCTCGTCTCTGAACTTTGCAGCATCCGATAACCGGGACCTGCACACCCCGGTCTAACCCGAGCATTTACAAAACACCAGGTCAGTCTGGTGAAACAGAGTGAGAAAAACTTGCACAATATTAAGGGGATCATCCATCTTGATTTTAAAGTTCAAAAATCTTTTCGAAAGAAAAGGACAATCCTGAGACCAAATCCACACATAAATACGAACGGTTTGTACCTTATGATAACCCAAAACACATTAAAATCAATATCTTTTCTGATATTATAATAGTGTCTAAATACAAGTAAATTGCAATCTAGTGGAACGCTTACATCTCATGCTCCACATACATATTATACAATCAAAACCCCGGGCGCTTACTGGAGATTGGATTCCGACTATGACAAGGTATGGAACCACCTGCCGATAGTGTATCTCTAGAGGCAAATACATTGGGTTCAACAAGAACATCTTGCAACCCGGCCCACACATGACTGACCACTCATTTCGCTTGAGTGTATCGAATGTATATCACCAACGGTTAGGCTCAAACAACCGTTTCCCGAAAGGGACAGCATCTAAATAGATTAAAGAAGAAAAAGGAATTTCTCTAGATAGGTGATTATACACTCTAATGGGAGCGACCCACATACCCATGCTGCCTGTCCGATTTTTTTCATTCTTCGGTTAATGAGGCTTGAGGTTTGGATTAACTTTTGAACATCGGGTCATCACTCACTTTGAATGCCACATCGTCAGATCCATCAGATATCACTAATTGACATCCACAAAAATTACTCTAATTGGAGGCTAAGAGAACGGCAATTCTCTCCCAACAACTATAGCACGTTTGAAGAAATCAACGTACGTGATCACTTTGGAAATACTCTGTCAGACATTCGTCCATAAAAGTCATCCAGGAACAGGATGAACCGAAGGCACTCTCCTACTGCATCCAATATAGGAATCACCCCATGGATCGATGACGAGTAGTCCTTGCAACCCATAGATCACAACCACGACAGAATCACAGCTTATTTCTACTTGCCAGGCAGATATTAGTGGTTCTTTTGTTTATGAAAATCCACGGTCTTCAGTGCTCCATCTCGCTCATCTTCCGATATCTTCATGTATTTGTTGGTCGGAATGGTTTTCGAATATAAACTCGATCATGGTCTTTCCGTACCAACAATCAAATTGGACAGATTTGATGGTCTGTGATTTAACTATCAAAATAAACAGTGATTCAATCATGAAAATCCAATGTGTTCACCGGTTCAGTATTCAGCATCAATTGGCCTTTTAATTTAAAACAAAGTATAAGTTTAAAATCTTAAATATTCAACATTATAAACATAGCTTTCTGGCTTCTTTATTTATTATAATATTATTCTTTGAAAAAGTTCATTTTTATTCTTAGAAAAATTCTATATCATATCCAATTTTCTATTTTCACTTTCAGAACATTAGCCACATTATTATATAATATTGGGAAATCAATTCAACCCATTACTCGTACAACACCGTTACAAAATATCTTTTATTCATTACTTGAAAACTATAATCCATGCTTATTCTTATAGAATAAAACTTATCTTTTACATTTCCTTTTTAATCTCGACAATATCGTTATAATTCACGCAATCTTTTTATTTCCCCTTTCCACTTTGGAATCCTCATCATATATTTTCCAAATCTTCATTACACATTTGTTGGCTTGCTTTTTCGACCAAGCCATCCAGGATCATTCGTGAAAGGAAATCAGGAAACCAAGTCCTCCAGGAAAGTGGAAGAATGGATCGCACGCCATCGTCTCGCCCCGCTTGGATCGCACGACATCGTCTCGCCCAGGAATGGATCGCACTCTATCGACTCGCCCAGGGAACGGATCGCTCTCGTCTCGTCGACGAACGCCACCTCTAGGCGATCCGATCCCCTGCAACGAACCGAACCCACTGACCCGTTCAACCACGAGCTGGTCTTCAGCGATCCGAATCGCATGGATCTGACGACACCTGTTCACAACGGCTAGTTTGACTGTTTCTCCAATGGTGGCGATGCGATCCGAAAATCTCGGGATTCGTGCCACGTGTCCACGATCCGTCCGACGAAATCAGCTATAAATAGCCCAGAGCTTGGCATTTTTCGGGATCTTTTTGGCAATAGTGAACACTGAGTCCGCCATTGTTATCAAACCACTGGAATATTGAGAGAAATCACTGTTATACTAGCTTTTAAAGCATAATCAATAAGATATAAAGTGGATGTAGGCTCGTTAACGCCGAACCACTATAAATTCTGAGTGTTCTTTTCTTTTTCCTTATTCCTCATTTAGAATTCTTTATAGTTTATAACAATTTGGGTGTTAGGTCCAAATTTCGATCTAACATTTTTGGTGCTTTCACTGAGAAACTCAGCCTTAAAGTTTCGTCATTCATTTTCTTGAAGATTCCAGCGATTCGAATTCCATGGCTGGAAAAAGATCTAAAGTCTCGCAGGCCAACGAAACGATCGAGGAGAGTGTGCACGAACTGGGCAACGAAGAAGTTATGGATCGCGGAGCGCAGGGGGCGGTCCGATCCGATGGAATCGCCTCGTTCCGAGTCAATGAAGAGAGACGATCCGCGCTACGGAAGGGGTTGTTACTCGATCCCGAGGCAACGCCTCGCAGCCTCCACGCACCATGACCACGAGTCGATCCCAGGGGGGCGCAGCGAACCGCCCTCCACGAACCGCAGCAACCCAGACTGATGGTCAGAACACAACTTGACCTGGAAAAGAACCCATGACCCACTCCTATCGTCCTGGAACCTCTGATCGACCCGGTCCGAGCACTATGCCCATAAGAGAAGGTGAAGATGACCATTATGATCCTACTGCTCCTGTTACTGAGGGGGATCTTTCCCGTTTTGTCGAAATGTGGGATAGGTTATTTGATGAGTTAGCCGCCCAAAGGCAGGAAAATTCGATCCTACGGCAAAACCTGACGGCTATGGATAGAAGGCTTGATGAGTTAACAAGGCAAAGAACATCGCCAGCTCGTCCACTCACTCCAGCATACTCCTCTTCATCTGAAGAATCGCCGAGGCCTCCGCGGCGACCGTATGAAAGAGCTGAAAACATAGAACAGCTTCGGTTCGGGACCCTGCCCTCACAAGAAGAAGAGGAACTAGGGGCAGGACCCACAAACCGTAATATGGATGGTCAAGCAACGACCTTCAGGACCCAAGGCATGAACAGTCCTGTGCATGACAGACCACCTCAGCCCCGTCGCCGTACACATACTCATGATAACAGGGGGCAGCGAGGCCCCGTCCGAGCCCCAGATTTTGTGGCTGCTCCACGAAGGGAGATCAGAGAGCCTCGTCGGGCCAGAGACACTGATCCTGAACCTCCTTTGACTAGTGCAAACGTTGCAGCCATGGTTCACCAGATTTTGGCCGACCGCCGTGGACAGCGGAACGAGGATTGGGGGATTGAACGTAGTCATACTCCTTTTACTGACGATATTTTGGATGCAACTTTTCCAAGGCGTTTCAACATGCCGTAGATGAACCGATATGCAGGAAGATCTGATCCTGTTCAACACCTGATGAGATACTCTTGGTCGATGACTGCTGCCGCCGCCTCCGATGCAGTTAAGTGTAAAGTGTTTCCCATATTCCTGGAAGACGTGGCTTTGCTATGGTTTACTCGCCTGCCGGCAAGATCGATTTCCAGCTTCAGGGAACTAAGCGAGAAGTTCGTAGAGCAATTCCGTATCTACGCACAGAAGACGAAAGCGTGATCGATCTATTTCTTGTCAAACAGCGACCGGGCGAAAGTCTAAAGATGTACCTGGATCGTTTCAATTTGGCAGCCACTGAGGTCAAAGATCCTCATGAGCCGACCATTGTCGCAGCACTAATTGATGGAGTGGATAAGGACACCGAATTCGGGAGGTACCTGGCAGGCAAACCACCCCACACCAGAGAATTATTCTATGAGAAAGCCAATGTACATCTACGCCGGGAAGAGGTGTACGCGAACCGAAAGCTTAAAACGAATGATAAGGAAGAAGTTCAGAGCAATGTCGCCATCAAACAGACTGGAGACAGCTCGGGAAAAGTTGAGGTTAACGTCGGAAATCAGAACCAGGGTGGTCGACGACCGGGTAACAACAGTAACAATGCTAATGGCAACAGCCGGAAGAGGGGCAGAGGGAACGATTCCCAGAGAAGGACTCGTCCCAGGGCCTTTGAGAGTTATACACCCATAAATGATACTCTGGAAAATATCTTCATGGATGCGTATGAAGTCCTCCAGAATAAGAGGCCGCCTCCTAGAGAGTCGACGGAAAAAGAGCGTGAGACAGGGAAGTTTTGCCTCTTTCATCAAATTCACGGCCATTCGACGAATGAATGCCGTCACCTGAGGGACGTAGTCGAAAGGTTGCTTCGAGAAGGGAAGCTAGACGAATACAGAGTAGCACCTAGGGACAGGGGGCAAGCAGTACAGGCCCCGAATCAGAACCAAAATCAACTTGCTGCTAGGCCAACTGCTCAGCAAAAGGGAAAGAATATTGTAATCAACACCGTGATCGGTGGACTCTACCTTGCTGGGCATAGTTCCAAAGCTTTAGATCAGTATGTCAACGCAGCCAAACAACACCTAGAAGTGGGGGAATGTAGCAACCCCGAGGACAGTGTTCCGGTGAAGCAGCAAAAGATGATGACTGATGATGTTGTTTTCCGAGAGCGAGAAAGCATTGGGGTTCATGCTCCAACCGAAGATCCACTTGTAATCACAATACCCATTGGGCCAACCACTGTTCATAAGGTACTGGTGGACAACGGGAGTTCCGTTAATATCCTTTTCAAAAAAGCCTTTGACCAGATGAATCTTGAGATAAAAGACCTGAAGCCCTGCCAAGGATGGATTCGTGGATTCAACGGAGCATCCACCGCACCTATGGGTTACGTAGAATTGCCAGTTACACTTGGGGAAGGAGAACGCCAGAGAGTGAGAATCCTTCCTTTTGTGGTTTTGGATGTCGAATCGCCATACAATGCCTTCTTGGGCCGGCCGGCCCTCGCAAAATTCAGAGCCTGTATAGCCCCCTGGTGCTTGCTATTGAAGTTCCCCACAGAAGCCGGCGTTGGTATCGTCAGGGGGGATCAAGTTGCTGCGCGAGCATGTTATGTTGCCGAATTAAAGCTGCTTCGCAACGGCAGGGGTATTGAAACTAAAGGCACTCCTCCCCCTTTGGGGGCGGAAGCCTTGTAGCAATCAAAGAAGAGGGTTGTTGGAGAGATGCCTAGAGTGACGCCCGAGGATATAGATCCCAGAGAGGATCAAGAACCCGAGGGCAGAACGGCAACTCCCAACGAAGCAACTATGGATGTGCCAATCGATGACAGTGATCCGGAGAAGGTCCTTAAGATTGGATCCCAGTTAAGTCCGACTCTTACCGAGGAATTGACGACTTTCTTAAAGAACAACTTGGATGTATTCGCTTGGACCCATGCGGACATGTGCGGGATATCCCCATCAATCATGAGTCATTCTTTGAGCGTTAACCCCAAACATCCTCCGGTGAAGCAAAAAAGGCGAGTGCTGGGCCCGGAGAGGTCCGCTGCCTTGAAAGAAGAGGTTGGGAAATTAAAGAGCAATGGATTTATCAGAGATTCAGCTTACCCAGATTGGATTTCGAACCCAGTCCTGGTAAAGAAGGCCAACGGGAAGTGGCGAACGTGTATCGATTTCTCGGATTTAAATAAAGCTTGTCCCAAAGATAGTTTTCCTTTACCTCGAATTGACCAGTTGGTAGACTCAACGGCAGGTCACGAGCTTCTTTCATTCATGGATGCTTATTCAGGATACAATCAGATTCCAATGCATGTTCCGGACCAAGAGCATACTAGCTTTATCACTGATCTGGGATTATATTGTTACGTAGTGATGCCCTTTGGCTTGAAGAATGCAGGCGCTACGTACCAACGTTTGGTCAACAGAATGTTTTATAACCAAATCGGGAAAACGATGGAAGTATACGTCGACGATATGTTGGTTAAGTCCAAGCAATCCTTTCAACACACTACTAACTTGGCAGAGATGTTCGGCATTCTTCGAAAGTATGGGATGAAACTCAATCCCACCAAATGTTCACTCGGTGTTGCCTCTGGAAAATTCTTAGGATTCATTGTCAGTTCGCGCGGTATCGAGATTAATCCGGACCAGATCGCGGCAATCAGGAACATTCAGGAACCTAGGCAAATTAAGGACGTGCAAAGCCTTGCTGGAAAAGTGGCCGCACTAAGCAGATTTATCTCCAGGGCTACAGATAAGTGCATCCCATTCTTCGAATTAATAAAGCGGGGAAAACGCCACTTTAAATGGACACCTGACTGCGTGGAAGTGTTTCAGAACCTGCTTAGACACTTGGAGAAACCTCCAATTCTATCTAAACCAATAGACCACGAGGATTTATTCGTATATTTGGCAGTATCATCTCATGCAGTCAGCTCAGCATTGGTAAGGGAAGAGGAGAAGGTCCAAAGGCCTGTGTATTACGTAAGTAAAAAATTAACAGCGGCAGAACGTAAATATCCACGGATAGAAAAACTGGCGTATAGTTTACTGATTGCCTCCAGAAAACTTCGGCACTACTTTCAAGCACATCCTATTATCATATATACTGATCACCCACTCAAGCAAGTTCTACAGAAACCGGAGGCGTCTGGAAGATTACTCAAATGGAATATTGAGTTAAGTCAATTCGACTTGAACTTTCAGCCCAGACGATCAATTCGAGGGCAAGCGATAGCTGACTTCATAGCAGAATTCACAGTTCCTGAAGAAGACAGAGCAAACGAAGAAGTGGAACCCTCAAAATTACTTTTCGACCCTGATGTCTGGAGATTATATACTGATGGTGCTAAAAATAACGAAAGATCTGGCGCCGGAATAGTGCTTGAAACCCCCGAGAAACGATTGATAACTTATGCTATCCGAATGGAGTTTCAGGCCACTAACAACGATTCTGAATATGAAGCTCTGATAGCCGGACTAAAGATTGCAAAGGTGCTAGAAGTCACGAAACTGAACATCTTCTGCGATTCCAAGTTAGTCGTAAACCAAGTTACTGGGAGATTCCAAGCTAAAAGTGCGAGATTGATTCTATACTTAAAGAAAGTAAGAGAGCTGCTGAATGAGTTTGATCACTACAGCATATCTCATACTCCGCGGTCAGAAAATCAGCAAGCAGACAGGTTGGCAAAGATGGCTAGTTCTAACGATCCTGAAGTGATAGGGCTAGCCCCCGTTGAAGTACTTCGGTCTCCCAGCATTGATCAGATGGAAATCGACCTAGTATTTGAGACGGAACCAGAAAAGGAATCGTGGATGACCCCTATAAAGGATTTCCTAATGAATGGAGCGCTTCCGACGAAGAAAAGCGAGAGGCGAAAAGTGACTCGTAAGGCCGCCCGATACGTACTGCAAGGTGGAATCCTTTATAGACAAGGGTATTCAATGCCCCTTCTTCGGTGTATAGCCCACGATGACGTCAAACGTGTGCTGCAAGAAGTCCACGAAGGTGAATGTGGCGACCATACCGAGGGGCAAACTTTGGTAAAAAAGATATTACGGCATGGTTACTTCTGGCCTACCATAAACAAGGATGCAGTAAGATATGCACGACGATGTGATGCATGCTAGAGATTTTCAAAGATACCCAGAGCACCTCCAAGCCAGTTAAAGACAATGATGAGCCCGTGGCCATTTGCTATGTGGGGAATTGATATTATTGGAAGTCTCCCCATAGCAAGGGGTGGAGCAAAGTTCGCCATTGTGGCTGTAGATTATTTCACTAAGTGGGTCGAGGCAGAACCACTAACTACGATCACAACTAAGCGGGTGACCAACTTCATCGTGAGAAACATCATCTGTCGATTCGGAATTCCAAAAATTGTGATAACCGACAACGGAACTCAATTTGATAGTGCTGAATTCAGAAACTTCTGCCAGAAATACCACATCGAGAATCGATACACATCTGTGGCACACCCACAATCGAACGGGCAAGTTGAAGCTGTAAATAAAGTAATTAAGTCCATTCTGAAAAGAAGAATGAAGCGGGCTAGAGCCATGTGGGCTGACGAATTGCCCTTGGCATTATGGGCCTACAGGACGACATATAAGTCAGCAACAGGACATACCCCGTTCTCCCTTGCTTTTGGAACGGAAGCAGTCATCCCGATTGAGATAAAGGTACCTTCTCATCGGGTGACGTATTATGATCCAATGTCCAATAATGAATTGCTCCTTGAGTCCATGGATATGATCGAAGAAAATAGGGATGAGGCCGACCTGCGTGCTCTGAGATGTAAACAACAGGTCGCCCGATACTACAACAAAAAGGTCCGAGCCCGAACCTTGGAACCCGGAGACTTGGTTCTGAAACGTGTCTTTCCACCCCCAACTCATATGGGAGCAAAGTGGGAAGGACCGTATTCTATTCTCAGCAGGCTTGATAACGGAACCTTCAAGCTGGCAACCGTAGATGGAAAAGAGATCCCCAGAGTGTGGAACGCCCAACATCTACGGCCATATCTAACATGAGAAGTTTCAAATCCATTCCTTTGTTTTGTTAAAAAAAAAAAAAAAAACTATGTAACAGGGCATGACTTGCCTAGAACAGTCTAATTTCTTAAAGCAAGGGATTATAAAGTGGACGTAGGTCATGATTCGACCGAACCACTATAAAAATACTGTGTGTCATTTACCTTTATTGCGTCTTTATCTATTTGCCTATGAAAATCAGTGTGAATATTGCAGGTACCCGAAGTCCAGCGCTGACGGTTCCTATCGTAAACTAATAAGAAGAACCCAAAAGCCTTGGTAAACGCTCTAGCTGCTTGTCCGACTGGTTTTTATCCTCGGAGCTTGGATTAAAATGTAAACCTGAGACGAGTGTGGGGAGCAAATAAATCGCTGGGTTCGAACTCTAACTCTCCAGAGAGAGAGAGAGTATAAAAGCGTCTCCGATTGAGCGCTGAGAAAGAGCTCCTTTCCCGCTGAAGGATCGGGGAGCGAATGAATCGCTGAGCTCGAACTCTAACTCTCCAGAGAGAGAGAGAGTATAAAAACGTCTCCGATTGAGCGCTGAGAAAGAGCTCCTTTCCCGCTGAAGGATCGGGGAGCGAATGAATCACTGAGCTCGAACTCTAACTCTCCAGAGAGAGAGAGAGAGAGTATAAAAGCGTCTCCGATTGAGCGCTGAGAAATAGCTTCTTCCCCGCTGAAGAATCGGGGGACGAACGAATTGCCAAGCATAAAACTCTAACAATTGATTAAGGGGCATCGCGCTCTCCTATGCGAACACTAAACTTTGATATAACAAGTGTAACATAGCATGAACATTCTTCTTCCTGTCGATTCACTGATTTATAATTATTAATAGCTGGCTAACGACTAAATGTGGAAAGTTTCTATGAATACAGGTACACAATGATGTAAGAAGAAACAAACCCTTGTTTATGTACTGCAAATCAGCAAAGTGAAAACAAGTTAGAAACAAAAGTGAGGGCCAGTCTCACAATTACACTTCCTGGCCAGTGGGAAGCTTAAAAGACAAAATATCAGTAAACATCCTATTTATGCTTTGATATCTTCTCTCGCTTTTGCCTCTCCAGCCTCTCCTTGTCGGCTTCGGATGGATCCCCCTTTTTCCTTTTTCGCTTGTCCACGAGGGGAGCATCTGACTCCTCCGAGGCTTCCTCTCCCCCATCTTTTCTCTTGCTCCTGCCGGAGAGGGAAGCAGGGAAATCATCAGGGTTTGCAAAGTGAAGTTGCCGGCTGATGGACTTGGATTGGATTTTCATAATCATCCCAGTTTTGGGATCGAACTCTGCGAGAGGGACCACATCCAAAGCCTCATCCCCCGCCTTCTTCAAAGCCAACTCTTTCTCTTGTCTGGCTTTTCGGCTGGCCAGGGGTTCCTCATCATCATCATCATCATTGGCCTTCTTGGTGTCGGTGATATCCTCTTCATCATCCACATGCCGACCATCCAAGTCTTTTAAAGCCTCGATAGTCTCAGCATCTTTGGGTACGTCGGCGCTAGGCACCGAGATGCTTCCTTCAGCTGTTGCGGCCTCGACTCGCTCTGAAACATCGATTTCGGCACCCGGCAGGACGATCCCCTCCTCCACCTCTCTCTCTTTTCCAACACCCTTGTCGGTGGGCTCGCCACCTGCATTATGAAAGACACACATTACTAATTCAATGGGTTGCCCTGTTAGACGACGACAATTCGCAATCGCTTTAGAAAATCGTTGAGAATAGAGAAAGGTACCTTCAGCAGATACTCCCTCTTGAGTAGATCCGGATGCTCCAGCAGCCACGGGAGTTAAGCCTAAGGGGATCAGCGGATCGTCAGGATGATACTCCTCGACTTCGGAAGTTTTAGACTTGGCGGCGGAGCTGGAACCTTCATCAATTTTGCTTTTGCCTTTAGCCATGGTTCTCTCCTTCTCCATCTCAGCCAAGATTAAGCAACGGCCCTCTCCCAGATCCTCAGGCTCGTTGTCCCTTAAGATGCTTTTCATCAATTCATCTTCATCGATCTCTTCGACCCCTAGTCTATGTTTTTCGCCTTCCACGATGGCATCCCACAAGTTGGCCAAAGTAACATGATAATCCGGGATCCATGAGATATTGCGAGTCTTGAGAACCTGACCGAGGAAGTCAAAGATCATCTCCTCAAACCCCTCGATTTCTTTCTCTCTTTCAAGGAGTTTGTGGTTGGAGGCAGTGGCCATTTCAATGGCGCTATCAACGTTCTTTTCGGCAAGAGCTGCCCGTCTCTCCGCATCGGCCACCTGATCATTCAAAATCACTTTTTCCGCCTCTGCCAGAGCCAACTTTTCTTTTAAGCTCGCTCTTTCCGCTTCCCAAGCAGCCTTCTCCGTCAAAAAATGGCCTTTAGCCGTTGCCAGTTCGATGTTGGCCATTCTGAGGTCTTCAACTTCCTTTTATAAGGCCATTTTTTCCTGGCTATTGGAATCCAGTTCTACGTGAAAGCGCTGCTTGGCATTTTCTAATTCAGTTTTATAGTTTGCGGCGTCTCTCTGTGCCAGGGCGAGCTGGGCTTGAGCGTCTTCCAGATCCTTCTCTAATTTTGTCCTGGCCCTTTCATTATTTTCGAGTTTTGCTTTAGACCTGTGAGCTTCTATCTCGAGTGTCCGGACGACCTCCGAAAGATTAAGTGCGTGCTTTTTCATCGCCTCGTACTGCTTGGCCACGTGACGGATATGCCCAATAACTTCTTTATCCCAGTTTTTAGGAACTGGCTCCAAGGCGGGAACAAAGACCATCCTATCGAAGAACATTCCTGGAAATTGTTCCCGTAGCTTTTCCAGCCTACCTTGGATTTCAGGACCGTGAACGTAGTCCCGTGAACCGGGGGCAGCTAATTCTGGTTGGCTGATGGGGACTATGTTGCTTCTCGTTTGCTCAGTATCTTTGGATGAATCCCTGTCCCCATCTTTGGATTCGTGGCGCCTTTTGGACGACCGACTGTGGGAAGGCGCACTCTTTGGAGGAGTCAACTCTTTTGGAAGTGTCTTCCCCCCGGTCGAAATTATTGGGTGACTCGAAGGCCTGGTAGAGGTTGATTTGGGTGGAGATCGAGGTTGCGAAGAGCTCGACTTGTGAGAAGGACCGCGAGGGCGCTCAGTACCCGAACGAAGGCTGGGGGTGCCTTCGCGAAGAGAACGGAACGAATAAGATCTCCTGCGTGACATCGCTCCTGCAAAAAAGAAAAGAAGAACATATTATCCCATTGAATATCCACGACATAGTAGTGCACGATCAAGCAGTGTGTGTGAGGTGTGCATCCCGTATAATTCCCCCTAACAGACCCGGGCCTGGAGACAGGCTCGTCTGGCCCGTTTCAGGTCCCCTTGCTAAGTCAGCCGCCTCTTCGGAAGCAGAAAAGAAAGGCTCCTCGCCGAAGTCTTTTTCCGTATATTCAATGTCGGGCAAAGGGATTTTATCCAGCTCATCGAATAATTGTTCTTCTGTCAATTCGTCATCACCGACAGTTTCCATTGGAGCAGAAGTAGGGATTTCTTTCGACGCATCGCCACGGGATTCATCTCCACTGTATACATTCAAGTCTTCGTCGTCCTGGATGACTATCGGAGAAGGGCTTTTGTGAAATTTGGTTGTCTCCACCGCTTGTGAAGTTCCCTCTCCTTCCGTCGGGGGCACATATTTATAAGGTTTGCCGCCGGTTCCAAGTCCAAATTTCCTATCCAAGAGGCGATGCTTGTGAAGGTTGTCATCCGTAATGCATTTTTTAATCCTTAAAAAGTCGGATCTGCTTTGCAAAAGAATGGATAACCGGTTGTTGTACAATGCGCCCTCTGTTTTCGGGAAGACATGATCTGTTTAAGACAAAGGAAAAAGCGGAAGAATGTTATTACTTAGACTCCCCCAAGCAAGATATTCAACTAGGCGATCAAAATTTACTTGATTTGAGCCATCTCCGTGAGCATCCAGCCTGTCTTCTTATGTAAAACCAGTCAGACTTAGGATCCCCGATGTTGCTGTACCCGTCATACAGAACTTTCCTGTTCGCCACTGATTCAAAAAAGGAAAAGTTGGGAGTTGCAGAAGAACGGTGCTTGAAGAGAAAGAAGAACACCAGGTCTCTGAATTTGAGTTCGGCGTGCAAGATTTCCGCGTAAGCAACATACAAAGAATATAGAGACGCGTAGGCGTTTGGATGAAGCTGCATCGGGGCAATGCCTAATCGTCTCAGAGTTTCAATGACAATTGGAGGGAACGGAGGGATAGCTCCTACTAGACACATTGTCCGACTGATCGACATATACCCTTCCGGTGCTAAATGAGGTCTGTCTTCGCTTCCCGGTGTTAAGACATCGTCCCAAGGATTGTCGTGTCTTAGGCAGATCCTCTTGAGTTTTATTTCGTCGAGCTTGGACGCTAAAGAGTCAGAGAATTTATCTTTCCCGACTGCGCCTGGAATTTCGTCCGGAGCTCGCTCATCGGAATCGGAGTTGTTGCTGGATGACGTGCTTTCTGTCGGATCCGATTCTGTGGCTTCATATTCGGACCCAGAATCTTCACCTTCTGGATTGATTGGAGGAATTTGAGGATTATGCTGTTCAGGAGTCTCAGATTCCGTTTCGGCTACAGATCTTGAGGAAGAGTGGTCGTTCGACATTGCTGCTAGGACGAGAAAATATGAATGATAAGATTAACACTACCCGTCCCCCGTGTGTGCAAGTGCTACTGTGTGTGCTTGTGTGTGCGCATTATTAAAAGCGATAATAAAACATGAAAGCAGTCGAGGTTATTAAAAGTCATTAGTCGTCATATGCAGTCAAATCATGAAGTCATTTAGTCCAGAGAGATCAACGTCAGGGCTCTATCCTAACTGTCCAGAGTTTTGTAGCGACAAGGCGCTGATTAAAGACTGAAATTTCTTCGTATCGCCAGCCGTGAGGCGGATCGCATAGCAGAGGGATCGCCCCCCCTCCGACTCGCACGACAGGGGGATCGCCCCCTTTCGACTCGCACGACAGGGGGATCGCCCCCTTTCGACTCGCATGGCAGAGGGATCGCACCCCTTTTTCGATCGCAGAGCAGAGAGTTTGCCCCTCACCGAATCGCCGGGCGAAGGGAAGGCTCCCTCACGAACCGTTGCGACTACCGCGGTACGACCCTTGGTTGCCCTCTCAATCTTTCGTCTCGCCACTTTCTTCCGTCCTCAATCGTTGACCACGATCCGAGTCAGCCTCCTTCCTCCTTCTCCATCCTTCTTCTTCCTCATCTCCTTCCCATCCTCAAGTTCTGAGCTCCACGTTCAATGGCCATGGTGATTTGGTGATTTCTTCGAAAAGTAGCGGATTTATATTGTTTCTCTCTGGAATCAACCGTAGAAATTCAGGAAAGTAGTACGAGGGTGCTTCCTATAAAGTTACCTTTCTAAAAACTGAGAGAGTTCTTGGATTTTCGAAAGTTTTAAAGGGTTGGATTCGTTGTTCAACAGCTCGCGCGAGACGATTCAGCAGAGAGGAGGAAGAAGGAAAGTGAAGGGGGGAACGTCGGCTTATATAGGCAAAGAAGGTGACCGTTGGCCTCCCCTCCTTTGTCTTATTCGATCCACGAAACGCCCTCTGAACCACGATCTGAAGACGGAATCGCAATGAAGCCCACGGACCGCTTTGAAATGATGGCCCTCGAAACTCAGAGCCCAATACGACTCGAAGGAAGATGCGCCCTGTATCGCGCAAGACCCTAAGAACTCAGCACGCGACGAGCAGATGACCAAATCGGACCGTGTCGGCCTATGGCGATCCGATTCATCCATGTGTCAATTTGAACCATGCGACTGTAAACTAGCATCCTTTCAGGAGGGCATCAATGAATCTCGTCGAAGCATGTTTCATCATCTATAAAACATACTTCGAGGGGGCAAAATGTTGGCTTGCTTTTTCGACCAAGCCATCCAGGATCATTCGTGAAAGGAAATTAGGAAACCAAGTCCTCCAGGAAAGTGGAAGAATGGATCGCACGCCATCGTCTCGCCCTGCTTGGATCGCACGACATCGTCTCGCCCAGGAATGGATCGCACTCTATCGACTCGCCCAAGGAACGGATCGCTCTCGTCTCGTCGACGAACGCCACCTCTAGGCGATCCGATCCCCTGCAACGAACCGAACCCACTGACCCGTTCAACCACGAGCTGGTCTTCAGCGATTCGAATCGCATGGATCTGACGACACCTGTTCACAACGGCTAGTTTGACTGTTTCTCCAATGGTGGCGATGCGATCCGAAAATCTCGGGATTCGTGCCACGTGTCCACGATCCGTCCGACGAAATCAGCTATAAATAGCCCAGAGCTTGGCATTTTTCGGGATCTTTTTGGCAATAGTGAACACTGAGTCCGCCATTGTTATCAAACCACTGGAATATTGAGAGAAATCACTGTTGTACTAGCTTTTAAAGCATAATCAATAAGATATAAAGTGGATGTAGGCTCGTTAACGCCGAACCACTATAAATTCTGAGTGTTCTTTTCTTTTTCCTTATTCCTCATTTAGAATTCTTTATAGTTTATAACAATTTGGGTGTTAGGTCCAAATTTCAATCTAACAACATTGCATTATTATTTCTGAAATGGAAATAATAAACTATTACTAAATCCTTTTACCATTACCAACTCATATCCTCCTCAAATAATTCCGATGTCATTCAAGTAGGGGTATTTTAATTACCTCTTAGACCTTGATCAACAACATTCTTATCCATAGATAAATATAAGTTGTAATCCAAAAACAAATATTCCATTCCGGTCTCAACACAAATTCCATTTAATTGAACTATTCAAAATATGGTTTCATAAACCTGCTTACCTTTTGAAAAGCTCTTTCTCGAGTATGCCATTCTTTCCTATTTCAACACTTAAGTAACACGACTCCTAACTCTGCCTCTTTAACCAAACTCTGTTATAATTTCGGATTTGTTTACAAAATCCTACAACCCCCTTCTTTTCCTAATTTCACCTTTACTAATTCCTTTTCAAATTCATTCAACCATTCCTACTTTGGAAATCTTATTTTAAATTCCCCCTTCTTACTTAATTCTATTTTTAATTAATGATAATTTAAAATTAACACTTTAACTTCTTGAACCTCATTTATATAACACTGGTCTATTATAAACTCTTTTCATCTTATTCTCCTTTTACTTAATTCAAGTATCATTAAATTTAACCTATCGCGTTTGCTTAAAATCCTCTTTTATAACTTCGCTACGAAAAATTTGGTTTTAAATATAAACCCGGACACAAGCTCCATTCGCCATTCAAATGGACTTCATCTCAACTTCAATTACTTTTTAAATGAATTTCCCTTAAAATGTAATTTCCTAAATTAATATTAATTAATATAATAATTTACTTCGATCATTAACTACTTCAGTAGTCAATTTCTTTATTAACTAAAATAAATAGTAAATCCTTTTTAAAAACCTATTAAAATTAAAATAATGTTCATTAAACTATTTTATTAGATTAAATCAAAACAAACTAATTTAATAATCAACTACAGTTAAAATGGTCAATTTAGTCAACTCTAAACACGATTACCTCGTTAACCGATTGCAACTAGTTCTAGTTTTAAATTAATTAATAATATAATTAATTTAAACAATTCCATTAATTATTTCTTAACAAACAATTATCCCATTTTAACCATTAGGTTAATTTCTATTCACCAGTTTATAAATCTGATTTAAATCAGAATTTACTCTATGAAATCAATAAAAAAAATATAAATTTAAATAATAAATAATACACATTTATTTCCTTTTAAAACTTTTAATTTAAAATAAAATATATTTAAAAATATATCCCCAGTCATAAAATAAATTTTATAACTTCAGTTCTATTGATCCACCAGACATTAAATCAATATAAACAAAACAATTGATTTTATCAGCCATATGCTGCCCAATACTCAACCAACACTGGCCGATGGTTTAAATAAAACAATTGTTGAATTTCAGTTAACAATCAACAATCAAATCAATCATCCCATCACATCAGCTCATATATGATATTATGAAAATAAATAATATATTTGAGGAATCCCGTTGGATCCCTCTAACCGGTTCGTCCCTGTATTCAAATGGTTGTCTCAATCAGATCATTCAATTCATTTAACTGATAATCTCTATAATAGTAAACAACAACTATCTTACATCAACCAATTAACAAAACAATTCAAACATTCAAAAGCGTTTATAAATAAACGTGACCAATAAGGTAAGTTATTTCATTGGATCAATTCGTTAAAATAACGATATTATATTTCATTGAATTTAAACATGGTTTAATTTCATCAGTTAAATCAATAAATACATACATAACTAGCAAACGACCAACCATTAGTAATCAATGCCCACAAAATAAAAACCCAATTTGTAAAAAATATAAATGGAAAGAACTAAGTGAATTTAACTCACCTTGAGTTGATTCTGAAGCGGTTCAGTTCTAGTTAAATTAAACTATTGTTTAATTTAATTAAATTCTTAGGTCATTCCAGGACTGTCCAGACTGGCTTCAGAATGAAATGTTCGTAATCACGATTCCAATGCGTTTCTTTCCGTCCAATTCTGTCTACATATGCATGAATTAAAATTATACGGTTAAGTTAAATAAACTATTTCTTTTATTATAATTAAATTAAGTGTTTAATTACCATTTACTTTGTAATCCAGATTAGGGTCGATTGCTTCTCGTTTGTTCCTCACGTCTCTTCGATCTGGAAACCGAAGAGATTGATTAATAACTAATATACTTAATTATAGGTTAATGGTTCAAATAATTAATCAGTTTTCTCTTAATTAAATAATAAGTAACACTAATTATAAAAATTTATTTACGTTGTTCGAATTGGAGAAGATGGCCTAGTAATTCCTGCTACCACGTTTTGAACCCAACAGGGACCGTTAAATCCCTTAGCTTCCTAAAACCACACAAGAATTGTCATCAACCTGCATGAGTTAAAACTCTTGTAATTAACATAAACAAATTATTCTCAACTAACTATGATTAAACCAATTTCATTTAGTGAATCAGAACCCTCATGCCGACTTTTCCTTGCTCCCACCTATGATGATTTTCATCTAAATCAGTTTATTATATAATAAAATTTAGTAACCAATCCCTAATTAAATATTTAACTAAACTTAAATTATGCTGAAATAATTAGGCTGATTAGTTCATTCTTCCAGCATGCTTGTGCTTCATGCAACAATATCTCTTCTGGTCCCGAAACTTACACATGTTGCTTCAGATTCAAGGCCGATTTGGCTTTATCCATCTCTAGTTCAAACATAGTAGGATTAATTAATAATTTATACCAATATTTAACTAGTTTATCCCTTAATTAAATTATTAACAACGCTTAGTTACCCAAATTAAAACGTTATTAGGCCAATTCACGGTACTCTCATCTTCATTCCATTCCTTTATTGTTCCAGGACCCGATGACTTAGCAAGTACTGAAACCGTCAGTTGTTTTCCAATGGAAAAACATAAACCCGCCCAATCTATTCACCACCGGTTTTTGACTCCATTGCGCCTCCACCACAGTTGCTCCGACGTCCATCCAAGACCACTAAAACAAGCCCGTACACCTCCTCCACGTTCGACGCTAGCAGCGCCTCACCCAGACCCTCCGTTGGACTACAGCGAACCAATACTCGCTGGTGTTTCATGACTGAATTCTGACCATGTCACTCCTTTAAATAGGATCTCCACCGGTAGAACTCGAGATCTCTGAGCTTTGAACACATTTGTAGTCAGAGATTGGTGAAAGAAATCGATGGTTTTCGAGATTGAGAAGGATGAAATTCGGCTTACATGGAGCATTCATCTGTTAGGATGAAGGCACTGCATTTCTAACGCGATGACCACACAAGTGTGTTTGATGAGGGTTTTCAGAACATATATAGGTATATATATAGAGAAATGGTTTAAAATATGAATAAATTATTAAACAAAACTTCATCGCTAAGTATCACCTCAAAACACTTACATACGACCTTCGTTTTTAACAAAAAATGTAATCCTAGCATAAAAAAAAAATCCGGACCCGATGGGACAGATTTCGTTGAATTCTGAGGTCATTTGTGAAAATTCCTTTATAATTATTAATGAAAAATCACACGGTTGAAATTCCTATAATCACAGAAAAATCCAATAAATTTGAGACCTTGACATTTTACTAGACCTCTTCTTTACAGATCCAATGGAACTTGTTTCGTTCAAATCGAAGTTCATTTGGCCAGTCATTTATTCGTTTAAAGTTACCCCTGTCTGAATTGACAAATTTATATAATTGATTAGGGCGTTTATCGTTGCCGCGATCAAACGGTAAGTTCGTCTGAGACACAAATTGAAATCCTACAATAATTAATTAATGTGAATCCAACGACACCAGTTTCTTCGCATTCCGAGACTGTTTCCCGATAAGCTATTTTTACACGCACTGCAATGCCATTTTTGACACCAAATTACCCGGTCTCCAAAAATAACAAACTATATACCTCTCCCGACTCTACTCATCAATACGAACTTAATGGGACTGGTTTCGCGGCCTAATTCGATCGTCTGCTCAAGTTACACTCAAATATCTCTCTATTAAGTTAAATTAATTTAATTAAACGTTATATAAAATGAACAAGCATTTATGGCTGCTGTAACACCCCGTATTTTCTATTAAATTTATAATAATGAATCCAAGAATACTTAACTTAAAATGTGAGAATTAAGGGAAATGGGATACGCCATTGTGTTCGTCTCGGAATTCTGGTCGAGATAAAGTCCGAGTTTGTATAAATTGGACTTCGTATGAAGAAGTTATGGCTGTCGGAAGTTTCTAGAAAATTCAAATAATTTCAAACAGCCCGAAAACAAGATCAAATTCGAATCAGAAGTCAGAAGTGGGCTGGGCGGGAAAATTCCTGCTCAGGACCCAGGTCGAGCAGGTGGTCGACCCTAGTGTCGACCTCCCCCCTACAGGTCGACCTACCCCTTCGGGCAGATCTGAATGGTGACAATTTTGTGACTCAATGTTGAGTCACTAGGGCTGAGGTGTCACCCTATCTTCACTGGATGGCTGTGGTTAACCGTAGGATCATCTGACGGCTCAAATTGAATTGAAATTCTATATAAACAACACAATACTCAAACCCAAAAATCACACAAAAATAATCCTAGAACTATCATGTTGTCAGTTGAGAACTTGGGGTAGCCGTCACCAATTCAAAGACAAGATAAGAACTTGAATAAAAAATCAAATTAAAAGATTATCAAATTCAACGATCTACATCAAAGGTGAGCTTACCAATTTCAAAATTCAGAATTCAGATTTCAGAACACAAGAATTCCTTTTTAGTTTCTAAGTTGGTTATTACGCAGATCAAAATATTCTTTCAATAGAATCATGACATGTTGTAATTTTGATATAGAATGACGCTTATTTATAAGATTAATTCTCATTTATCTTAAAGTACTGTTGTAATTAATCATGTCTATATGCTTGTGGCGATGAACATGTTGTATATTAATCATGTCTATATGCTTGTGGTGATGAACATATTGTATGGTATTGGAATCTACTATTATTCGGTAATGGATTTATTTTGCCAATTAAATGGTAAAACATGTCATGTTATAAACTGGTGGTTATTTGCAAGTTTATGATCTAAAACACATGCTTATATGTTAGATCAACACTCATGTATATTCATGTTAGGTTGAATCTACTTATGTTGTAAAAGTTGGAATTGTAGTCCTCTTATGTTTTTAACACATAAATATCATGCTAAATTGTGATTAAAAATGATTATAATAGCTTTCTTATGTTTTGACATACATAAGTTAATATGCTAAGTTGTGGGTTGAAACTGTGATATGTTAAACCTCCATGCTAGACCTTTGTCAAGTTTACATGACCATTAGACCCAACTTAGTCACAAGTTCACCTTTACCCATTACATTAAAGTTAATTATACTTCTATGCCAAGTTACACCTGACAAGTTGAAATGTATGATATTTTATGTTTATTTCATATCCCTTGTTTATTACCCCTTTTCCTGTTTGTGGGTTGGGCTAATTTACTAGCCCGACATTTTATGTGATTCATGCGTACGTTCCACGGGGGTAGCGATGGGAAAATATGAAAATTCATGGCATAGATTTGTTCATGAAATGGTATATTTGATATACCATTTATGGTGAGCATAATCAAAAGATAATTATTGCGTGATTAAATTAAATTTAATGCACATAAAGAAATATGACATATATAGAAAAATATGAATTTTGAAAAGACGAATATGCCTAACCCGAGGTTAGACTGAGTTATGGTGTAAATCAGCCCGGAACCGACCGGCATATCCAGTGAACGTAACAAGACCTGTCTAATGTGGGTGGTTAGTGCGTCAAGCCCAAAAAGAACCTGACGTTAGACTGCGTTGTGGTATAAATCTTCCCGGAACCGACCGGCACATCCAGTGACCACAACAAGACCTGTCTAATGTGAGTCATTGGTGCTTTAATAAATTAAAGCTAATTCAGGATTGGTAGGGTTAAGTCAATTAGGAAAACACTTAACCGGTTCAACATGTTAACTAAACGAATGGGCGGGGTTAGGTAAAATTGGACACTTAACCAAATAAACATGTTGATTAGAAAACCCTAGTAACGGGGACCCATTTCAGCAGTAACCCACATAGATGTATCATGGTACCCTGAGACTAGGCAGGGTGGGGCACGATTACTGGGCTAAATTATAAGCGGTCAAGACGTCAGCGGTTGGTGAGCCAGTGTAGGTTCCGACGGAGTATGGGCGTGTACGTACTCCGGAGTGGAATCATGCACTGGGCATCAGTATTGTACACTGTGCATCTTGAAACGTGTCGGTTGCCACCAGAGGTACCGATACACCCATGGTGAGACCAGCACAGGTAGCTACAGTCAAGCGGGGCCGAATGACACGGGATATGAATGCATGCGAGTAAGAGCCGATCATTAAGGGGATCGTTTGTTATAAGCACATGGGGCTGGTTGAAGCAATGGTTAAGTAGGTGATGAGAATATAGAAATGGGTGCGATCACATGTTCCTCTTATCTTATATTAGGGTATTGTCCTAAGTTCTGTTATCACTGTCATGATCCCTTTCCTTGTTTAAATACTAGTAATCACTTAACTTACCAGACTTATTGTTTGACCCGTTTTCTCTCGTCTTCTTTTCTTTCGTCCCCCCCCCCCCCCCCCCCCCGTTCCACAAGGAGGGAATACTCCTGCTTAGTCGGACTCTTTGCAAGCTAAAAGAAAGTAGGTGTATGATTGGGACTCTCTTACCTTGGCTATGGCTTTTGGATACTACACTTGGGGATTTACGATGTTTTATTTATGGTTTATGCTTCTTTATTAAATAATCAAGACAGAAATCATGGTGTAATGTTTTGGAAGTTATTTTGAGAAAATTTGATGTAATGCTTTTGTATTGAACTACGTATGCAATAAATATTTGAATTTCCGCTGCTTAAATCTATTTGTCTTGTAAGCTTTTCTGTGTCTTGTACCTATAACCCTCCACCAAAGTTAAGGCATTCCCTTTGTGAGTGACCTTAACGGAGGTAGTGTGTTTCACTTGGTATAAGAGCAAAGGTTTACCAGATCAGATAAGAGTTTTTGAAAACTATTTTTCAAAAAGAAATATAAAGAAGCATTTTACAAGGAAAAATGTTGTTTTAAATTTAAAAAGGCATAATCCCCAAAGCCATATGCACTATCTTTCTATCATTCGTTTTGAATCTTTTCTTTTTTGTTTCAGCATGTCTGGAAGTCTTAACCTACCAGAGGGTGTACCGATACCTGGCTGGTTCAGGAGGTACTTAGAGGCTAGGGCCAACGATGCAGGCCCGGTAGATATTCCTCCTCCTCCAGCTGTAGCGGTTCCTCCTCCTCCTCAAGCAAATGCTTTCTCAAAGATTTGTAGAGACTTTAGGGCCATGAGTGGAAAGGATTTTAAGGGAACTGAATCATTTGCAGAAGAAAGGAACTGGCTCAAAGAAACTGAGGATTTGTTCGTTAACTTCGAGGTGGACCAAATGCAGAAGATACAGTTGGAGGTATGGTTGCTCAAAGATGAAGCTTCCTATTGGTGGGAAGTCACTAACGCTGAAAGACCAGTTGAAACATGGATGGATTTCAGAATAAGGTTTGAGACGAAATTCCTCTCACAAGCTGAATGGATTTTACAGCTGGAAAAGTTCCAATCTCTTATGCAAGGAAGTATGACGGTCAAGGAGTACGTCAATCAATTCAATCAGCTGGTCGAATTTGGACTGGACATAGTGAATACTCCTCATAAGAAGTCTCTCTGTTTTGTCAAGGGATTGAATGAGCCACTTCACAGCTTGGCTACGACCCATATACCTATGGGGGCTACTCATGAGAGGTTAGTGGACACGACACTCTTACATGAGGAAGACAAGGGCAAGAAAGAGGCAAAAGCAGAAGTGCCTCAAGATAAGAAGGGGAAGGGTCGCAGAACAAGAAGGCTGATTCAAAGAATGGCAGAAAGAACAAAAAACCCCATGAAAAGAGAAAGTATAATTTCTGTGGCATTCGCGGGCATCTGATCAAAGACTGCAAGAAGAAGAAAAGGAAGATGGGTGGCCGTTTCCACTGTGGTGAGACAGGACACATGGCTAGGGCCTGCCCAAGGAAGCAAGGGCAGGGAGTTGGACCTTCTTCTGGACGACAAGTTCATGCTCTCACGGCACCTCCGCAAGAATGAGGTAGAAATATTTCTGTCGAATGTTTAGTCTATCTTCTTGATCATCCTGTTCGTACACTATATGATTCTGGCGCAACACACTCTTCTATATCTACTAATTTAGTGGAATCTCTGCACCTAGACACTAGTATAGTAGAGGATCCCTTGGTTGTTTCAAATCCAATTGGGGGCTAAGCCTTTTTGTCAATGGTTTGTTTGGATTTGAAAATATCTATACTACGCGTTGGGTTTATATGTAATGCCTTTGTTTTGGGCTTCACGGGCTATTGGTTGATTCTAGGCATGGACTGGCTATCCAGTAATGGTGCCGTCCTTGATTGTGAAAAGAGAGTGGTTAGACTCATGAATTGCCTCGGTAACACTCTCGAAATTTCTTGTAATTTCATGAACTCCGTCATGCTTAGTTATCTAGAATCTCTTAATGCGTCGGTTGAGAACTTGCAGTCTGTAAGGATAGTCTATGAATACTCGGATGTGTTTGAAGAGGTAAAGGGCTTACCTCCGAAGCGGGAGACAGACTTCCGCATATACCATGTTTATAATGCAAAGCCCATTGCTTTATCCGTTAGGCACATAGCATCAAGGTAGAGAAAGGAGCTCTGCAAGAAAATCAAAGAGCTGCTTGAAAAGGGGTTCATAAGACGGAGTATTTATGAATGGGGTGCTCCGGTACTGTTTGGAACCAAAGCTGATGGTTCGCTTCGCCTGTGCGTTGATTATAGGGAGCTAAACAAGCTGACCAAAAAGAATAGACACCAACTGTAACACCCCACCTCCGCTAGGGTCACTCACAAAGGGAATGCACTAGCTTTGGTGGAGTATTATCTAGGTAAACATACACAGAAGTATTACAAGACAGAACATATAGAAACAGAGGAAGAAAAACGAACTTTCATTTCTTTAAAATCTAGTAAGGTCTATAACCTTTTACATCAAAATGTCATTAAAACATTTACATCGAAATCTGTCTTGCAATAACAAAGAAGCATAAAAACCATAGTTATAAATCATTCCCCAATAAAACAAAGCAAGCCATAGCCAAGAAAAATCCAAGCCGTACATGAAAGAGCTTTGGAGCTTGGTAAGATCTGAACAAAGCGGTATTCCCACCCTGCGAACTTAGGGGGGGGGGGGGGGGACGGAAGAAAATGAGGCGAAAAAAAATGGGTCAGTCATAAAGACTGAGTAAGTCCTAGTGACTTTCAGCATAAAAACAGGTAAGGATAACATTGCATGAATAAACTGAAAGTAAACATAAGCATGATGACAAGATAAGCTACAGGAAAGATAACTAAGAATAACCTCATATGGTTTTTGTCGAGTATAACATCGCCAGGTTTCCATTCAAGATAAACTAAGTATAATTTCGCAAGATTTCTATCAAGCATCGCAAGATTTCTCTACTTTACCATTAAAATATTTCTATGATATCTATTTGCTTTGCACCAACCGTACTAGTATCCCAACCCGTGTCATGTGTTGACTATAAAATGATCCCTTGCCCAATGTCATTAAATTATCCATTACTTGGTCTCACGAAACGATCTATTAATCGATCGGCTCCCTACAAGTCCTATCTCATTCATGTGTCTGTGTTATACGGCCCTATCACGAATGTAGTCACCTGTGCTAGGTCCACCATAGGGTGTATCAAGCCCTAGGGTGCCAACCACCGACATGAATCAAGCACACACAGTGTAAAGCTACTGGCGCCCAATGCCTGCTTTTTCAACTTCGGACTACGTGCAAGACCATAGTCCGCCTGAACCTACAATGGAGCACCTACTTAGCCGTCGTTCTGGTCGCTTACAATCAGCCCAGTAATCGTGCCCCACCCTGCCTAGTTCCAGGGTACCATGATACATCTAGTGGTTTACTGCTAAAAAGGACCACGTAACTAGGGTTTCCGTCCAGCAGGTTAAGTGTTGTCATTTAAATTCGAGACTTAACCCCATCAGTCTAGCATGTCAAGTTGGTTAAGTACGGTTATTCAAGTTCGTGACTTAACCCGTCTACATGTCATGTCAAATTGGCTAAGTGTTGTCGTTCAAGTTCATGACTTAGCCCTACGAATCATGTGTCAAGTTGGTTAAGTATGTTCAAGGGGTTCCGGACTTAACCCTACCAAACCATCGTGTCAAATTGGTTAAGTATATTCAAGCGGTTCGTGACTTAACCCTATCAAGTCATCGTGTCGAATTGGTTAAGTATATTCAAGCGGTTCATGACTTAACACTATCAAGTCATTAATTCATTAATGCACCCCAACCTCTCACACCAGACCTGTTGTTGTGGTCACTGGATATGCCGGGCGGTTCCGGGCAGAATTACACCATAACTCAGCCTGACCTCGGGTTTTCAAGTGCGATATGACCAACTACCCACATTGGATCCTATTGTTTGCAGTAACTGGATTTGCCGGGCGGTTCCGGGCAGAATTACACTGCAAACTCAACCCAACCTCGAGTTGGCCATTTTCAAGTTTATTCTAGTGTCATGTCCACGTTCAATTTTCGTGTCAAGTTTGTGTCAAGTTTCATGTCAAGTTTCTAGGCAAGTTTTATATCCATATCCAGATTCAAGTTATAGCAATATTCATGTTTCACTTTATGCCTATTATCAAGTTCATGGTTCATGTTGATAACCAACTCATGTTTTGCCTAGTCTACCCAATCGTATTCCCATCGCATGTAAACGTGAATCGATATATATCACAAGTAAATCTAAACCTAGAAATAAAGGGAATAACATCAAACTATGATAGGCAGAAAGGACGAGCATAAAGTGATAAGAGGAATTATAAGACTAGCATGATATAACTTGAGGTAATTGGTTACCACGTCACTGGCATATAGAAAATAATAGACTTTTCAAATCTAGCATAAAAAAGGTGATAGTCCTAAACATTCTAATCTTAGCATAATAGACATAAATTATAATTTAGACTTGATTATCAATTCAAATGTTAACATAGTTTTGGATCTAGAATAGACCTACCCAAATTTGCATCATAATAAGTTATAGCCTAAACAAAAGATTCATAACCGTGGTGTCATAGTGAGCATAATAAGATCTAAATTAATAATTTAGATTTAGTTTTAACACGGTAAACTCAAGTTGATTTCCTAATTCACAATATTGTTAATGGCCAACATCCATAATATTGTCATTTATAAAAGTCTCCAAGTTTATATGTTCATATCCACCACAATTGTCCTTGTCATACTTAAAGGCAATAGTCTTGCGTTCTCAGTTATAGGCATAGGCATAGTCTTATGTTCTCAGTCATAGTCAAAGGCATGTTCTAATGTTTTCAACCATAGTCATAGGCATGTTCTTATGTTCTCAGTCATAGTCATAGGCATGTTCTTATGTTTTCAGTCATAGTCATAGGCCTGTTCTTATGTTTTCAATCATAGTCCTTGGCCATTAACAGTAGTTTGAATGTCCTAGGTATGATAATATTTGATTTACATGTTACATTACATAGATCCCAATTTATGCCAAATTCCATGCATATAATATTTATGCAAATTTCTTTAGAACATGATTATACCAAAATTTACATATCAAGCCCAAAGTTGCAAATACAAAGATAATATCCAATTTCATGTTGCCAATAATTCCATCATATTCATAAAGGCAATAATCCCATAATTCCCCCGTATACATATCGTACGCAAGTCGCGATTTTGGGCCAAGGTCCGAAATTAACCAAGGTTCATCAAAAGAAAATAAAATAGGGGCAAGGTAGATTTCGTAGTAAAAGCAAGATCAGAGGGAAAATGGTATAAACATTATTTCAGGCATAAAGAATAGATTATAAACTTGGCATGAGAGATAAGCTAGAAAAAAAAACCCAAATATCATGATTCAAGGAGATAAAGAAATGGACTAGAATCAAAAGTCCAATTTCACTTCATTACATATTCATATTAAATTTAAATGTTTAAATCTAAAAATAACCAGAACTTACAGATCGTGGCTAACGAATTAAGAACTGAAATTGTCGTAGAACGTTGCAGCGTCATTGATCTATTCTCTTGAATTTGTTGTAGAAGCATTGATCTTTGTTTTGAATCAAGTTTGGACGCTTAAGCTTTAATTTAGAGGCGACGGCCATGGCACAAGAGGGATTTTAGCAGCATTTTGGTGTCATATTAATTTGTCTGAGTTAGGCTAGGTCTAGGTGTTATTTTATACGTGTAGCAATTCATTTCAGCCATCGGATTAACCCTAAAACCCATCCGGACCAACAAAACTCGTCCCGGGCCTCAAAAATGGGTTCTGGACCACACCAGGCCGACCAGGTTGACCTGTACAGGGGGGAGGTCGACACTACAGTTGACCTGGGTGGGGGGGGGGGGGGGGGGGGAGGGGCAGGTCGACTATGCAGTCGACCTGGGTCCAGTCTGCCAAAAAGTCTGTTGAATCTTGTATTGGCCATATCTTGGTCATACGGACTCCGATTTTCGAAAACTTGGACTCTATTTCATGTAGAATTCCGAGACGAACGCAATGGTGCAACCCGATTTCCCTGATTCTTACTTTAAAATTTAATTCTGCCTTGATTTCTTGTTTTAACGTGTTATTAAAAATTTGGGTTGTTACATTCTCCCCTCCTTAAAGGATTTCGTCCCCGAAATCTCCAAGTTAGGAAGAACGTATCCTACCATCCATCATCCACCTACTCAAAACATCATCCACAAGGAACCATTGTCCTTAAGAGATTTCTGGTGCTGTATGATCATATGCAGAAAGTGTGTGTATATGTACTTTATCTAATGCAAATAATCAGGCCTGATTGATCTTTCTAATGAAAAATATGTTAAGTCCCATGAATCCACATGTATGCAAATAATCCTAGTCAAGTAAACACTATATGTGTGCACAAACATCCATCCATATGCAACCTCCACATGATAACACATTCAAATTCATCCATAAACAAGTACAAACACTCATGCATATGCAATATGAAAAGTGACTGAGCCAATCTGGTGCCTAATGTGTAAATGCATCCACGAGCAACCACTAGCAACCACTTGCAGCCACTTGCAACCATCAATCATAACATGTCTCAAACACATGTTTACACCCAATTGTTCCTACCTAAAGGTATAATCGAATGATAGAAGCAAGTAAAAACTTTGTCCCCATTAGGCAATGTCACAACTGGAAGTCTACGTCACATATATACTGATTGAGAGAAGAACTCCCTAAGCACCAGCCCCGAAGACCGAAATCAACATTAGACTGACACCCAAAGAATTACTCAACCCAACCAATATATATGTTTCTTAGGAAACTAAGCATGACGGACCCCTTTTTAGGTCACAAGAAGTTTCCTTCCTAGAACTAACCCATATCCTTATAAAACCCAAAAGGTTTAGTCAACCCAACGAACGTCCTCAAGCCCCAACATGTGTTACTAACAAATGAGTCATACTCCCTATGGGGTTTGCAACAGAAATTGGATTGAGGATAGGACCGAGAGGATATACGCAAAAGATAACATGCAAGTAAGCTCTATAGGAAAAGAGGGATTAAGGATATACTCTTAAAAAGAGATATGATACGTGTATCTAGTCATCAATCTTCTGAGTTGCATTTCCTTGAGCATAACTCCATTGTGGTTTGACCGTCTTTAACTTCACAATTCCGTAGCTTCTTAAGTCTTGTTTCCAAAATATGAGTTGGAACTCATTCCACTGTTGCCTCTCATTCCACTTTTACTTATTCTTCTTCTAGTATATTCGGCTTAATCATAACTTCGTACTCATGGTTTCATGCAAGCTCTCCAAAATTCACTAGTGAATCTTGGATCTCGTTCACTTACTAGGAGGTATTTCACATAGATGAATTATCTCTTGAAAATAACAAATATCAACCATGTTGCCAAAGGTACTTACTAAGGAGATTTTCTATAACTCATGCATAAGCAAAATGAACCATCCGCCTTAGTGGTGAACACTACTCGAGCGGATCAATAGATAACCAATAAATGTGTCAAGAGATTCTAGGTAACAAATCATGATAGAACCCTAAAGGTTACACGCGACTTCAAGGGTATTACCGAGGCAAGTTAAGAGTCTAACTACCCTTTATTCAAAACCGAGAACAGCACCCTTACTGGATAGCCATTCTGTCCCTACAATCAACCCATAGCCCGAAAACATAAGCATTACTTCATAGACATTTCAAATCCAAACAAGTCCTGAATAAATGAGCCGATTTCCCTTCAGGATTTGAGACAAAAGAAAAATGGGATCCTTTACTAGTACTAAGGTGCAGAGACTCAACTATCGAAGCAGAATTAAAAGGATGCAATGTTCAAAAACAGAGTCCTAACGGGAAGATAGAAAAGAAAAACTAAACCTTTAACAGCAACGTTACCACCCCTCTTAGGGGCGCTAGTAGCGAGAGCATACAATTGCCCTCTCGATGATCTTGTCCTTTGCCCTTGTGCTTGTCCTATAACACTTAACTACACGTCCCTTCTCACCAAACTAAAGATACTCTCTCTTGTCATGGGTTTTACTATGCTTTAACTTTGTCCTCTTTCCTTTCACCTTTTTGCTCTTTCTTACTATCCTTGTATAGCTTGTTGACAAGTCTCTCGAAAGCTACCTCCAACACATGACAACTCTACACAGCTTGAAATAAGATTAGACGCAGATGGAACTACTGCGGCTACAGATGGAGGTTGGGCACTTCTTTGCCCTCTGACATATGTCGGATGCCTATGAAACTATGGTGAAAAGAGAGAGAAGAGATTTCAAGAGAGAATCAAAAGATAGTGCATATGGCTTTGGGGAATATGCCTTTTTATCAAAACAAAGTTTTCTTGAAAATTTGATTCTGTGTAAACGTTTTGAAAACTAGTTTCAGAAGGTTTTTGAAAACTTTTGCCTAGTCTGGTAACCTTCTTCTCTGACACCAAATGTAACACCCCACCTCCGCTAGGGTCACTCACAAAGGGAATGCACTAGCATTGGTGGAGTATTATCTAGGTAAACATACACAGAAGTATTACAAGACAGAACATATAGAAACAGCGGAAGAAAAACGAACTTTCATTTCTTTAAAATCTAGTAAGGTCTAAAACCTTTTATATCAAAATGTCATTAAATCATTTACATCGAAATCTGTCTTGCAATAACAAAGAAGCATAAAAACCATAGTTATAAATCATTCCCCAATAAAACAAAGCAAGCCATAGCCAAGAGAAATCCAAGTCGTACATGAAAGAGCTTTGGAGCTTGGTAAGATCCGAACTAAGCTGTATTCCCACCCTGCGAACTGGGGGGGGAACGGAAGAAAAAGAGGCGAAACAATACGGGTCAGTCAGAAAGACTGAATAAGTCCTAGTGACTTTCAGCATAAAAACAAGTAAAGATAACATGGCACGAATAAACTGAATGTAAACATAAGCATGATGACAAGATAAGCTACAGGAAAGATAACTAGGAATAACCTCATATGGTTTTTATCAAGTATAACATCACCAGGTTTCCATTCAAGATAAACTAAGTATAATTTCGCAAGATTTCTATCAAGCATCGCAAGATTTCTCTACTTTACCATTAAAATATTTCTATGATATCTATTTGCTCTCCACCAACCGTACTAGTATCCCAACCCGTGTCATGTGTTGACTATAAAATGATCACTTGCCCAATGTCATGAAATGATCCATTACCTAGTCTCACGAAATGATCTATTAATCGATCGGCTCCCTACAAGTCCTATCTCGTTCATGTGTCTATGTCATACGGCACTATCACGAATGTAGTCACCTATGCTAGATCCACCATAGGGTGTATCAAGCCTTAGGGTGCCAACCACCGACACGAATCAAGCACGCACAATGTAAACCTACTGGTGCCCAATGCATGCTTTTTCAACTCCGGACTACGTGCACGACCATAGTCCGCCTGAACCTACAATGGCGCACCTACTCAGCCGTCGTTCTGGTCGCTTACAATCAGCCCAGTAATCGTGCCCCACCCTGCCTAGTTCTAGGGTACCATGATACATCTAGTGGGTTACTACTGAAAAGGACCGCGTAAATAGGGTTTCCGTCCAGCAGGTTAAGTGTTGTCATTTAAATTCGAGACTTAACCCCATCAGTCTAGCATGTGAAGTTGGTTAAGTACGGTCATTCAAGTTCGTGACTTAACCCGTCTACGTGTCTTGTCAAATTGGCTAAGTGTTGTCGTTCAAGTTCATGACTTAGCCCTACGAATCATGTGTCAAGTTGGTTAAGTATGTTCAAGGAGTTCCTGACTTAACCCTACCAAACCATTGTGTCAAATTGGTTAAGTATATTCAAGCGGTTCGTGACATAACCCTATCAAGTCATCGTGTCAAATTGGTTAAGTATAATCAAGCGGTTCATGACTTAACCCTATCAAGTCATTAATTCATTAATGCACCCCAACCTCTCACATCAGACCTGTTGTTGTGGTCACTGGATATGCCGGGCGGTTCCAGGCAAAATTACACCACAACTCAGCCTAACCTCGGGTTTTCAAGTGCGATATGACAAACTACCCACGTTGGATCCTATTGTTTGCGGTAACTGGATTTGCCGGGCGGTTCCGGGCAGAATTACACTGCAAACTCAACCCAACCTCGAGTTGGACATTTTCAAGTTTATTCTAGTGTCATGTCCACGTTCAATTTTCGTGTCAAGTTTGTGTCAAGTTTCATGTCAAGTTTCTAGGAAAGTTTTATATCCATATCAAGATTCAAGTTATAGCAATATTTATGTTTCAATTTATGCCTATTATCAAGTTCATGGTTCATGTTGATAACCAACTCATGTTTTGCCTAGTCTACCCAATCGTATTCCCATCGCATGTAAACGTGAATCGATATATATCACAAATAAATCTAAACCTAGAAATAAAGGGAATAACATCAAACTATGATAGGCAGAAAGGACGAGCATAAGGTGATAAGAGGGATTATAAGACTAGCATGATATAACTTGAAGTAATTGGTTACCACATCACTGGCATATAGAAAATAATAGACTTTTCAAATCTAGCATAAAAAAAAGGTGATGGTCCCAAACATTCTAATCTTAGCATAATAGACATAAATGATAATTTAGACTTGATTATCAATTCAAATGTCAACATAGTTTTGGATCTAGAATAGACCTACCCAAATTTGCATCATAATATGTTATAGCCTAAACGAAAGATTCATAACCGCGGTGTCATAATGAGCATACTAAGATCTAAATTAATAATTTAGATTTAGTTTTAACACGGTAAACTCAAGATGATTTCCTAATTCACAATATTGTTAATGGCCAAGATCCATAATATTGTCATTCATAAAAGTCTCCAAGTTTATATGTTCATATCCACCACAATTGTCCTTGTCATACTTAAAGGCAATAGTCTTGCGTTCTCAGTTATAGGCATAGGCATAGTCTTATGTTCTCAGTCATAGTCATAGGAATGTTCTTATATTTTCAATCATAGTCATAGGCATGTACTTATGTTCTCAGTCATAGTCATAGGCATGTTCTTATGTTTTCAGTCGTAGTCATAGGCATGTTCATATGTTTTCAATCATTGTCCTTGGCCATTAACAATAGTTTCAATGTCCTAGGTATGATAATATTTGATTTACATGTCACATTACATAGATCCCAATTTATGCCAAATTCCATGCATATAATATTTATGCAAATTTCCTCATAACATGATTATACCAAAATTTACATATCAAGCCCGAACTTGCAAATACAAAGATAATATCCAATTTCATGTTGCCAATAATTCCATCATATTCATATAGGCAATAATCCCATAATTCCCCCGTATACATATCGTACGCAAGTCGCGATTTTTGGCCAAGGTCCGAAATTGACCAAGGTTCATCAAAAGAAAATAAAATAGGGGAAAGGTAGAATTCGTAGTAAAAGCAAGATCAGAGGGAAAACGGCATAAGCATTATTTCAGGCATAAAGAATAGATCATAAACTTGGTATGAGAGATAAGCTAGTAAAAAAACCCAAAGATCATGATTCAAGAAGATAAAGAAATGGACTCGAATCAAAAGTCCAATTTCACTTCATTACATGTTCATATTAAATTTAAATGTTTAAATCTGAAAATAGCCAGAACTTACAGATCGTGGCTAACGAATTAAGAACTGAAATTGTCGTAGAACGTTGCAGCGTCATTGATCTATTCTCTTGAATTTGTTGTAGAAGCATTGATCGTTGTTTTGAATCAAGTTTTGACGCTTAAGCTTTAACTTGGAGGCGGCGGCCATGGCTCAAGAGGGATTTTAGCAGCATTTTGGTGTCATATGAGTTTGTGTGAGTTAAGCTAGGTCTAGGTGTTATTTTATAGGTGTAGCAATTCATTTTAGCCATCGGATTAACCCAAAAACCCATCCGGACCATCAAAACTCGTCCCGGGCCTCAAAAATGGGTTCTGGACCACACCAGGCCGACCAGGTCGACCTGTACAGGGGGAGGTCGACACTACAGTCGACCTGGGGGGAGGGGGGCAGGTCGACTATGCAGTCGACACTACAGTTGACCTGGGTCCAGCTAGAAAGTCTGTTGAATCTTGTTTTGGCCATATCTTGGTCATATGGACTCCGATTTTCGAAAACTTGGACTCTATTTCATGTAGAATTCCGAGACGAACGCAATGGCGTAACCTTTTTTCCCTGATTCTTAAATTAAAATTTAATTCTGCCTTGATTTCTTGTTTTAACGTGTTATAAAAAATTTGGGTTGTTACACCCACTCCCAAGAATAGATGATTTGTTAGATCAGCTTGTAGGTGCATCGGTTTTCTTCCATTTAGATTTAGCTACCGGGTTTCATCAGCTAAGAGTGGCTGAAGACAACATTGATAAGACCGCGTTCAGAACTCTCGATGGTTTCTTTGAGTGGCTTGTCATGCCTTTCGGCTTGACAAATGCACCTGCTTAGTTTGTTGATTTAATGAGAAGGGTGTTCCAAGAGTTCCTTAATAAGTTTGTGGTGGTCTTCGTAGACGATATTTTGATCTTCTCAAAGAATAAGGAAGAGCATACTCAGCATCTAAAGGAAGTCATGGATACTCTCCGTGCACATTTGTTGAAGGAGAAATTCTCCAAATGCCATTTCTAGAGAGAAGAAGTTAGGTTCCTTGGACATGTGGTGTCCAAAGATGGGATAGCTGTGGACCCCGCGAAAGTGGTTGCTGTGCAAGATTGGAAGGTTTCTCAAAATGCAACCGAAGTCCGAAGCTTGCTCGGGCCAGCAGGCTTTTATCGAAAGTTTATCAAAGATTTTGCAAAAATCTCAGCTCCACTTACAAGATTGGCAAAGAAGAACCTAGCTTTCAATTGGGGTTTGGATTGCGATATTGCTTTCCAACGTTTGAAAAGGGCTCTAACAATAGCCCCAGTTCTGAGATTGCCTGATGGAAGCAAGATGTTTATAGTATACACAGATGCATGCGGAACGGGACTAGGCGTTGTTCTAATGCAAGAAGGGAAGGTAGTAGCTTATGGTGGAAGACAGTTGAAAGTACATGAGAAAAATTACCCAACCCACGACCTAGAGTTGGCAGCCATTGTTTTTGCACTTAAGTCTTGGCGCCATTATCTCCTAGGTGAGAAATTTGAACTGTATACTGACCATAAATCTTTGAAATACCTATTCTCGTAGAAAGATCTCAAATTGAGGAAACAAAGATGGATGGAGTTTCTTTCCTCGTATGATTTTGAGATTTCCAACACTCCTTGCAAGGGCAATGCAGTAGCAGACGCCTTAAGTAGAAAGAAGCTGGCCTTAAGCCCTCTCTTTGTGGAAAGGCAAAACTTGGAGTTCATAGCAAGCTTTAATTTCAGACCCTCCTCTGACTTTGTACCTGGCTTGCTAGCAACGCTAGAAGTGCGGCCAACTCTATTAGATTCAATCGGAGGCGCGCAAAGAGAAGACCTTCAGGTAGCCGATTTGATGGACAAGTTAATTATGGTTGAGACTTCCAGTCACTCAAAATATACTCCATGGATGCCAAGGGATGGTTGAGACGAGATGGAAGACTATGTGTGCCACAAGCAAGGGGCTTGGTAAAGGCAGTTCTAGAAGAGGCACACCATTCCAAACTGACCATACACCCAGGCGAAGACAAAATGTATAAAACATCAAAAGAGTTTTCTTTTGGAATGGCATGAAGCAAGACTTATCTGAATTTGTTTCTAAGTGTTTAATATGCCAACAAGTCAAGGCGGAGTAGAAGAAGCCTGGTGGTCTGCTCCATCCTCTAGAATCCCACAGTGGAAATGGGATAGCATCTCGATAGACTTTATAAATAGGTTGCCTAGGTCAAGAAGGGGCAATACCAACATTTGGGTAATAGTGGACAGCCTCACAAAAAGCACCCACTGTATACCCGTCAAGAGTAGAAGGACTGCCTCATCTCTAGCATCCATATATCTTAAGGAGATAGTTCGACTCCTTGGGATACCCTCCATCATAGTGAGTGATCGAGACCCTATCTTCATGAGCGAGTTTTGGAAGAGTTTACAAGAGGCCGTAGACACACGGTTATGCTTAAGCACGGCCTATCACCCTCAAACCGATGGCCAAACGGAAAGAGTCAACAGAGTATGGGAAGACCTCTTGAGGTTATGCATTACTGACTTCGGAGGTACATGGGAGGATCATCTTCCTTTGGTGGAATTCTCTTACAACAATAGCTACCAAGCCACCATAGGCACGGCATCTTTCGAAGCTTTATATGGAAGACCATGAAGGTCACCAACTTGCTGGTGGGAGTCCACAGACAAGCTCATACTTGGACCAGACATGATTAGGGAAACTTCATAGAAAGTAGACTTGATACGAATAAGAATGAAGACTGCCTAAAATAGACAAAAGTCCTATGCAGACAAAAGAAGAACTGACCTTGAGTTCGAAGTTGGAGACAAGGTGTTCCTTAAAGTATCTCCTTTGAGGAATGTCGTTCGCTTTGGATCCGCAGGAAAGTTAGCACCAAGACTTGTAGGGTCGTTCCCTATCATCGAGAAGATTGGGAAGATGGCTTATAGGGTACAGCTGCCTGAAAGATTGGCCGAGGTTCATAATGACTTTCATGTCTCTCACCTGCGGAAGTGCTTACACGAGTCTGTGGAAGTGGTAGAACCAAGTATGCTAGAAGAAGTTGAAGTTGAACGAGAAGCAACTGTGAGAAGAGTTCCAACCCGTATCATGGGAATAGAAGTCAAAAAGCTACGCAACCGTGAAGTTAAGCTCGTCAAAGTCCAATGGAGCGACACCGAGGAATACGCGACTTGGGAAACTGAGGACAGAAAACGCGCAACCTACCCTTTTCTTTTTAAGGTTATGTCTTTAATCTCTTTTTCCTCAAGTCTATGCTCGTATATATCTTTTTAGGTATATCTCCTCGATCCTATCCTTTGTCCTTAGGTAGGAACACATTTGGATGTAGACATGTAATTGAAACATGTTATGATTAATGGTTGCAAGTGGTTGCAAGTGGTTGCTAGTGGTTGCTAGTGGTTGCATATACAAACACATTAGCTATTAGATCGGCTCAGTCACTTCCATATTGTATATGCATATATGTATTGGTTTACAGATTAAAACTTGATGTGTTATCATATGGATGTTGCATTTGTATGAATGGTTGTGCACTTATGTAAGAAATTTTGAGTACGAAAAATTGCATTCATAATGGACTCATAACACTGATATAATTTTCATTGAGGAGGTCAACTGAATCAGTAGACCGCCTGATTTTCCATTAGATAAGGACATGTACACACACAATGCATATGATCACGAAGCATTAGAAATCTTTTAAGGACAATGGACGCCTGTGTTTGATGGTTGAGTAGATGGGTGATTGGATGGTAGGATATAAGTTCTTCTCGACTTGAAGATTTCGGGGACGAAAACCTAAAAGGAGGGGAGAATGTAACACCCTGTATTTTCTATTAAAGTTATAATAAAGAATCTAAGAATACTTAATTTAAAATTTGAGAATTAAGGGAAATGGGTTACGCCATTGTGTTCGTCTCGGAATTCTGGTTGAGATAGAGTCCGAGTTTGCGTGAATTGGACTTCTTATGAAGAAGTTATGGTTGTCGGAAGTTTGCAGAAAATTCAAATAAATTCAAACAGCTCGAAAACAAGTTCAAATTCGAATCAGAAGTCATAAGCGGGCTGGGCGGGAAAATTCCCGCCCAGGACCCAGGTCGACCAGGGGGTCAACCCTAGTGTCAACCTCCCCCCTACAAGTCAACCTGGGGGTTGACCTAGGGGTCGGCCTGCCCACTTGGGAAGATCTGAATGGTGACAATTTTGTGACTCAGTGCTGAGTCACTAGGGCAGAGGTGTCACCCTATATTCACTGGATGGCTGTGGTTAACCCTTGGATTATCTGACGGCTCAAATTGAATTGAAATTCTATATAAACAACCCAATACTCAAACCGAAAAATCACACAATAATAATCCTAGAACTATCATGCTGTCAGTTGAGAACTTGCGGTAGCCGTCACCAATTCAAAGACAAGACAAGAACTTGAATCAAAAATCAAATTAAAAGATTTTCAAATTCAACGATCTACATCAAAGGCGAGCTTACCAATTTTAGAATTCAGATTTCAGAACGCAAGAATTCCTTTTTAGTTTGTAAGTTGGTTGTTGCGCAGATTTAAAAACTCTTTCAATTGAATCATGACATGTTGTAATTTGGATATAGAATGATGCTTATGTATAAGATTTTATTCTCGTTTATCTTAAGGTATCGTTGCAATTAATCATGTCTATATGCTTGTGGCGATGAACATGTTGTATATTAATCATGTCTGTATGCTTGTGGTGATGAACATATTGTATGTTATTGGAATCTATTATGATTGGGTAATGTATTTATTTTGCCAATTAAATGGTAAAACATGTCATCTTATAAATTGATGGTTATTTGCAAGTTTATGATCTAAAACACATGCTTATATGTTAGATCAACACTCATGTATATTCATGTTAGGTTGAATCTAATTATGTTGTAAAAGTTGGAATTGTAGTCCTCTTATGTTTTTAACACATAAGTATCATGCTAAATTGTGATTAAAAATGATTATAATAGCTTTCTTATGTTTTGACATACATAAGTTAATATGCTAAATTGTGATTAAAAATGATTATAAAAACTCCACGCTAGACCTTTGTCAAGTTTACATGACCATTAGACCCAACTAAGTCACAAGTTCACCTTTACCCATTTAATTAAAGTTAATGATACTTCTATGCCATGTTACACATGACAAGTTGAAATGTATGATATTTTACGCTTATTTCATGTCCCTTGTTTATTACACCTTTTCCTATTTATGGGTTAGGCTAATTTACTAGCCCAACATTTTATGTGATTCATGCGTACGTTCCACGGGGGTAGCGATGGGAAAATATGAAAATTCATGGCATAGATTTGTTCATGAAATGGTATATTTGATATACCATTTATGGTGAGCATAATCAAAAGATAATTATGGTGTGATTAAATTAAATTTAATCCACATTAAGAAATTTGACATATATAGAAAAATATGAATTTAGAAAAGACAAATATACCTGACCCGAGGTTAGACTGAGTTGTGGTGTAAATCTACACGGAACCGACTGGCATATCCAGTGAACACAACAAGACCTGTCTAATGTGGGTGGTTAGTGCATCAAGCCAAAAAAGAACCCGAGGTTAGACTGAGCTGTGGTGTAAATCTGCCCGGAACCGACCGGCACATCCTGTGACCACAATAAGAGCTGTCTAATGTGAGTGGTTGGTGCTTTAATAAATTAAAGCTAAGTCAGGATTGGTAGGGTTAAGTCAATTAGGAAAACACTTAACCGATTAAACATGTTAACTAAACGAATGGGCGGGGTTAGGTAAACTTGGACACTTAACCAAATAAACATGTTGATTAGAAAACCCTAGTAACGGGGACCCATTTCAGCAGTAACCCACATAGATGTATCTTGGTACCCTGAAACTAGGCAGGGTGGGGCACGATTACTGGGCTGAATTATAAGCGGTCAAAACTTCGGCGGTTGGTGGGCCAGTGTAGGTTCCGACGGAGTATGGGCGTGCATGTACCCCGGAGTAGAAAAATCAGGCACTGGGCATCAGTAGTGTACACTGTGCATCTTGATTCGTGTCGCACTGCCACCAAAGGGACTGATACACCCCATGGTGGGACCAGCACATGTAGCTACAGTCAAGCGGGGCCGAATGACATCGGATATGAATGCATGCGAGTAGGAGCCGATCATTAAGGGGATCATTTGTTATAAGCATGTGGGGCTGGTTGAACCAATGGTTAAGTAGGTGCAGAGACTAAAGAAATGGGTGCGATCACATGTTCCTCTTATCTTATATTAGGGTATTGTCCTATGTTCTGTTATCACTGTCATGATCCCTTTCCTTGTTTAAATACTAGTAATCACTGAACTTACCAGACTTTTTATCTGACCTGTTTTCTCTCGTCTTCTTTTCTTCCGTTCCCCCCTCCCCCCAGGTCCACAAGGAGGGAATACTCCAGCTTAGCCAGACTCTTTGCAAGCTAAAAGAAAGTAGATGTATGATTGGGACTCTCTTACCTTGGCGATGGTTTTTGGATACTACACTTGGGATTTATGCAGTTTTATTTATGGTTTATGCTTCTTTCTTAAATAATCAAGACAGAAATTATGGTGTAATGTTTTGGAAGTTATTTTGAAACAATTTGATGTAATGTGTGACAATCCCAAAATCCGAGGGGCGGTATTAAGGATAATCATTGGAATATAACACATTAATCATCATAGCAGAGTACAGATAATAGCAAAACAATAAATAGAATAATTTTACATGGATATGACAGCGGAATCACAACATGTAACAACATCATAATTGAACAGCATAGGATATAACTTAGTAAATAAAAAGGGAAGTGATCAGTCATCATCGCCAGAGGCGGAATACATACATGCAGTGATACATAATAAGGGTATCAGTCTACATCGCCGAAGGCGGTACATATACGTACAGTAAGAAGTACTGAAAGTAAAGCAGTCTGCATCACCTGTGGCGGAGTCATAATATAAGTACAATAATGGCGGAAAAAGTCAAAGTCATCTCTGTGAAGTCGGCCTCGCCATGAGCCAAAATGCAGTCTATGCAACAGTGCAGAGCCAAAAACAACCTGTCACCTTTGAACTAGGTTGCCCGTGTGAAAATAAGGGCACTCGCGTTTGCAAAGTGAAACAAACAACGAATCAGTCATGGGGACTGGTATGAGGAATCTATTTAACAGTTTAAACAACAGTAATAAGCAAATCACAGGATCGCGCCACTTTCCCGGAACGGGTTTACTCCAGTGATTGCTAGTGCATTTAAAACAAAGTAAATTCTTTTAAAACAACGCAATGCTTTTTAAAAGAATGAAGCCAATATAAGACTCAGGTCCCATCACACAATGCAACGCAAGCCGAAGGATAGAGTTTTACCTTATGATGGCCAAATATGCTTGTTATGTATAAAGCAAAATCAATTGATATTATTACTAGTGCATATATGTTTCAAAAACGAATAACATCATAAATATCAATCATAGACGGCATAAGTGCCCCATACCACTATGTCGCCATACTAGTTCTACAATCGAGTCCGTTATTTCGTATTGGAAATTGGATTTCCGTAATGAGCCGAGGCAAGGGGCAAGCTCCTCTCCGCTTTGAGACACTCTAGCAAATGTCTCAGGACTACACACTCTGGGTAACCCTGGATCCTCCAAGGCCGGTCCTCTCTTACGTTTGAGGATTAATTATTCCTGAACACACGTTTCCCGGTGCTTACAGACCTATAATCGAGGCGCCTCGCATTCCAACAACCACATAGGTGAAAAATAGATATAAATGTCCGGGCTGGTAAGTCACTGACACCACCATAGCTAGAAAGAAACGTCATGCTCTGCTTGTGTCCTTATCCCGTTTTTGACTTATACCGAGGTCTTAGGCTCGCGAATCCACGCTATACACAAAGCCAGGTCACGCAGACCGTGCTTTGATTATCATCCACAAGACTTTGCTTTGCAATAGAAGTCTTGATCACAGCATCTTGGCATGCCACATCGGCAGTCCACTCCATACGATTGATTTCCATCGATATATAACCTCTGAGCTTGTATGTCTCAGAGAAGGGCGTTAAGCAAAAGAATAAATTCTCCGCCGCCAAACAGATATATATTTAACAGAGATCAATCAGTATAGAACAAAATCCAATGTCAGACACACAGTCCATTTACAAGTCCGTCCTGGGTCTGAACGAAACCGGAGGCGTCAAATTCCTCGTATATCCGTCTAATCAACACATACGTTCAGACGGCTGCTACTTCCGTTCCTTCACGGTAGCTACTCCGGTCAGGAACCTCAGCAGTGCCCATCCAACCGATACGAAGATCGTCGGTCTTGAATCGTCTTTGCATTTTCCAATTCAAATCGCTCGATAAATTATTTGAAATGAGGGTTAGCTCGGCCTTTTCAAATAATTCACGTAATTAGAATTTAAATCGATTCTTTTCATGGTTATATTATTCGACATCCATCTTTCGGTTCTTTAGTGTTATTTTCGTGTCAAGCACATACAACCATCAAATATCAAACAATTCAAGCCCAATTGGATTATTTGCAATCTAGGTTGCTTATAATATTTTGTAACGATTTTTCGCCATTTTTATTTATTTAAAAATGGCCATATTTAATTAAACAACGTTTCAGGTCGTGCCGTGGCACTGGCGCTGTTTTCCCCTAATTTGTTTTACACAAATCGGAAAATCTAACCGTTGGATTTCTACGAAGTCTATATCAGTGGGAAGGAATTCCCAAAGCTAACCCAATGGTTCCAGTTTCGTGAGAATCCGACGGTCGGATCTTCCACACTAGTCGTTTGAAGTTACGGTTTCAAAATTCGAACTGCAGCGTCGTTATTCGATTTAATTTAATTATATTTATATTAATATATAAATATAAACGATTCTGGCGATGTTTTTCTTCAGATTTGAATTAAACATTCCGGACAATCCAACCATTGGATTTTTACAAGGTTGGTGCCGTTGGGAAGATATTTCCAAAGCGAACCCAGCGGTTGCGGTTCGGGAAGATCCCATGGTCGGATTTCTCGTACAAATCGTTTCAAATTACGATTCCGAAACACGAACTGCATGGCTTCGATTCCTTTTAATTTTATATATATATATATATATATATATATATATATATATATATATATATATATATATATATATGTAGTTCATTCTATAATTTCAACTATAGTTCATTCTATATTTTCAACTTCGTTTTCACTTCAAATATTTCACTAACGCCTTAATATTTCGAATTTTTTTGCCATAACCTCCTTTGTACGGGGAGGGGTTTGGAAACTTATTAGGCCGTGTTAGGTACCCAATAAATCCTAAAAAGCATCCACATATTTATAGTGATATATTCTGGTGTTTACGGGGGAGCATGTATAGATAATCACTCCAGAGAATAATTTCTCGTCACCCCGTTTCCGTGTGGAAATAAATAGTCCATGTGCCGTATCTAATAACTAGAGAGACGTGATTATTGTCAACTCCAGACCCGTGTGGGGTTTTTATTAATCTGGCAGTTTATCGTTATATTTTATATAGTCCAAATCAGTCATCAGTTCAACCTGTAGTATAAAATCATCGCCATACAAGCCTCTCGCTCGTATGGTAAATCTTCCACCTCGTCACACAAGCTCCAATTGCTTATGTGGAATATGATGAAGTATGCCTATCGTCAAGAAGTATGCCATGTAGTGTAGTTCAAAATTAATTGTTACTATCCTATGGCGATGTTTATTATTTCACACAGAATAACCAGCACTCCGCATCCAATGGCATTCACAGGAGTTGATATAAAAATAAAATTGCGCAGCCAACTCATCAAGGCTTACCTATTTGTCGAGCATTCAAATAATTTCTTTACTCTACAGCTAATCCATTTTCCCTGTTCAACACATGTATATATATGCAGAACAAAGCTAATAATAATATTTCTAGCGAACTATTATTTATTTCAACACGTGTGTATTTTTATCAAAGCGTATACATGATAAAAGAAATATTTTTATCATCAAAAATATTTATTCAGCATGTGAATGTTTTTAACACTTCATATTGAAACACCCCACCTCCGTTAGGGTCACTCTCAAAGGGAATGCTCTAATTTTGGTGGAGGTTTATAAGTATAAGTCACAGATATACAAGACAGATATAAGAACACATATTTGTAAACAGCGGAAAAACAACAAACTTTATTTCATAAAGTCAAATACGTGTTACAAAAACATCCTTTCCAAAAACATAACATAACACTTTCATAATCTGTCTTGATTACATCTTTTAAAGAAGCATAAATAAAACATAGATAAACTGCAAAGGCCCCATAGTGGATTGTCCATTGAGATGCTATCCCACTTCCACTGCGGGACCTCCAGAGGATGTAGCAGTCCGCCAGGCTTTTTCTGGTCCGCTTTAACCTGTTGGCACACCATACACTTAGAAACGAACTCTGCCACGTCCTTATTCATGCCGTTCCAGAAGAAAGTCCTTTTTATGTCTTTGTACATTTTATCTCTGCCTGGATGTATCGTCATCTTGGAGTGATGTGCTTCCTCGAGAACCTTCTTTATTAAATCTTTTATCTGTGGGACGCATAGTCTTCCGTCTCGCCTTAGCAAACCCTTATCGTCGATGGAGTATCTATTGAGGTGACTTGAAGTCTCACCCCTAATTAGCCTATCAATTGTTTCCACGAGCTGAGGGTCTTCGCGTTGTGCTGTCCCTACTGAATCCACTAAAGTTGGGCGCACTTCGAGAGATGCTAGCAAGCCTGGTACGAAATCGGAGGAAGGCCTAAAGTCAAAGCTGGCTATAAACTCTAGGCTTTGTCTTTCGACGAACAACGGGCTTAGGGTCAATTTCTTTCGGCTCAACGCGTCTGCCACTATGTTGCCTTTGCCCGGAGTGTAGGAGATTTCGAAATCGTACGAGGCAAGAAACTCCATCCATCTTTGTATTAAGTCTACTTTAATTTATGGATTTCACAGTTATAGAATTCGCGGGGTGTTACACATATTCACAATAAAAATGCAGTTTTTATTGTCGATTTATTTTATTTTAAAATACGATAACACTCAACACATGGATTTCAACTCGACGAACGAATTTCAATTCAACACATGAATATTCTCTATAGTTTGTATATATATATAAATGTGATTTTTATCGCTAAAGCTATTTGTTTAAATTCAAATAATATTCAACACATGAATTTCAACTCAACGAATGTATTGAAACTCAACACATGAATATTCGATATAGTTTGTATATATATAAAAATGTGATTTTTATCGCTAAAGCTATTTGTTTAAATTCAAATAATATTCAACACATGAATTTCAACTCAACGAATGAATTGCAACTCAACACATGAATATTCGATATAGTTTGTATATATATAAAAATGTGATTTTTTATCGCTAAAGCTATTTGTTTAAATTCAAATAATATTCAACACATGAATTTCAACTCAACGAATGTATTGCAACTCAACACATGAATATTCGATATAGTTTGTATATATATAAAAATGTGATTTTTTATCGCTAAAGCTATTTGTTTAAATTCAAATAATATTCAACACATGAATTTCAACTCAACGAATGAATTGCAACTCAACACATGAATATTCGATATATTTTGTATATATATAAAAATGTGATTTTTTTATCGCTAAAGCTATTTGTTTAAATTCAAATAATATTCAACACATAAATTTCAACTCAACGAATGAATTGCAACTCAACACATGAATATTGGTTTCAACATATGTAATTTATTTCAAAGAATGAAAATTATTCTATCACATGAATATTTCATAAAATTTCGGCAGCATAACGGCAGGGTAGTTAAAACCGGGACCATCCCTAGTACGGTTCCTCGCTCTACCTTAAAACCTCGCGGTTTTTGACAATGGGGATCATGCATCTAGTTCGTACGCAGGCGGCATGTTTTATTTTCAATTCCACAATCCTATTCTAATTTGTTTCAACCACAAGAGGGTATTTTTCAACCACAAAGGTATTTTTCAACCAAAATATCAACCACAAACAATTATTTCCAGCCATTCGTCATACCATATAATATCACGTCAATCACAAGCAATAAATATCGTCCATGGTCTGTGGACGAGGGGAGTGTATATATATATATATATATATATATATATTATAATTCACTTGCATTTCATCACAATTCAAAGCATATATGTTTCATTCAACGCTTGTATAATTTATACATCGCTAATATAACTTATACAACACATGTACATAAGGTATACAATGCGTATATAATATACACTTCGCTTATATAATTTATACAACGCGATTCCATTCACACAATTCAGTTTAGAATCTTCACATTGGTTATTGCAGTGCTAAAAATCGCAGGAAGATCAGAAAAATCCGCGGCTTCTTCTAAAATGTAGAGAGCCTCCTTGCGGTCACGATGTCTCCTGTTTCATCAAATTTCGTTAAAGAACAAAAAAGATATTACTTTTCAAAGTTTTGCAACACTTTATAGTGTTATTTTCAATTCAGAATAATAAAGGTCGAACCTTTATATTTTGTTCAGAACTAGGTTTGGGATTTTTGCAAAACCGTGAAGTATGAGGATGATCGGCGATGCTGACGTGGAAGGGGGCGGCGAGGGCTTCATGGCGCTGGTGGTTTGAGGGGTTGCGATGGCAGATCGGGGTGGCGGCAGCGCTGGGAAGTCGATGACTTCCTGGCTTCGATTCAGGCGGAGGAGGTGATGGTGGATGTCGGGTTGGGGTTGGATCTGAAGAGGGGCGAAGGGGCTTTCGAGTGGCGGTGGTGGCGCGGCCTGTTGGTGGCGGTGGCGGTCGGAAAACGAAGGGGAAGGTCGGAGCTTCCTGGATCGTCGGTTTCGTTTGAGGCGGCTAGGGTTTTTGAGATATTTTTTTTTATAAAGGGAAAATCCTATTGGTCGAGGCTTTAAAAGAAATTTTAAATAGTGTTTTTACTAACGAACTCGAAATCAAACCAAACGACTATTGCCCCTAGCTAAATACCCCAATTTCGGGCACAATGGGATATGTTTCGTTGGCCAATTCGACTGTTACAGTCAGTTATTTTTCAAATTAAAATATAAAACATTCAATATTTAATTTGAACATACATTTCAATTTGCCAGGGCCACAAACTGAATCGAAAAATTCCAGAAAAATAAATCTAGCTTTGTTTTGATGATACGGTCCTAACAAAACCAGTTTCGTTGAATTTTGAGCTCGTTTGAAAAACGGCCATTTTTAGGTCGACCCATTTTAACAGAAATTGACCAATCACATTTTCTTTTGCCCCGCTCACATACTAGCTTCAAAAATTATGAAATATGAAACTTAGCAATAGTTTGACATCCCGGACCCAACAAAAGTGGTTTCGTCGAATTCCGAGGTCGTATGCAAAATATCAATTTTCAGGGGCTATATATGCTATATAGCGACCTTTCTGAAAATTCATTTGGCCATAACTTTTGATTCCCGCTGTGAAACTTCGATTTTTCAGATTCGTTAGAAAGGTATTCATAAACAGATTTAAATATTTTCAGTTTCGCCAAAATCCATTATATTTTTCACCCGGTACAGTCAGACAAAGTTTGTATTCAAACTTTCAAACTGCAATACTATACCCAATTCTTTATTTTATTGAAATAGGCTATTTCAACTATTCAAATTCTTTGGTATTAACCAATTTTAAAAAATTTAAATTCGTTCACATTTTCCGGGTTATTACAATCTCCCCCACTTAAAACTTTTCGTCCTCGAAAAGGAAATAACAGCTAAGTAGGAAATAAAATGTAAATGCAAAGTATTGTAAAGATACCTTGCACCGGAGTTAGTCAGAGATGTCCACTCTGCATTTGGGGTAGGCTTGTTTAATGCTTTCCTTAGTCTCCCAAGTATAGTCTCTAGGATCACTACTCCACTGCACTTTGACTAAATGAATCTTTTTGCTCCTTAGCTATCTAGTTTCTTTGCCAACAATTTTTAATGGCTCTCTTCTTAGCGCTAATTCTGGAGTTATGTCTATATCCTGTTGTGCTACTTCTTCCACAACAAGATCCGGATCATGGACATGTTTTCTGAGTTGAGACACGTGGAACACATCATGTACACCAGGCAACCAATCAGGTAATGAAACCCTATATACAAGAGTTCCAATCCGTTCAAGTATAGGAAAGGGACCAATAAATCTCGGTGCCAACTTCCCAGTCTTGCCAAATCGGATTACTCCCCGCATTGGAGAAACTCTTAGATAAACATAATCGCCAAGGCAAATGATAAATCTCTTCTTCTAGCATCATCATAACTTTTCTGTCGGCTTTGTGCGGTTTTCAATCGCTTCTTAATGAAATTGACTTTATTCGATGCTTCTCGAATCATATCGGGCCCTAACACAAGTCTGTTGCCAGGTTCTACCCAACATGCGGGAGATCTGCACGGTCTACCGTATAATGCTTCAAATGGAGACATTCCCAGACTTGCTTGATAGTTGTTGTTGTAAGAGAATTCGGCTAAATATAAGTGATCTTCCCATGAGCCTCCAAAATCAATAACGCAAGCCCGCAGTAAATCTTCTAGAATTCTATTCACCCGCTCAGTTTGGCCATCTGTCTGTGCGTGATAAGCGGTGCTTAAATTCAATTTGGTTCCCAATTCTTTCTGGAATGCTCCCCAGAATTTGCTAGTAAACAGGGGATCTCTATCACTGACTATATTGAGCGGTACCCCATGTAGTTTAACTATTTCTTTGAAGTAAATCTGTGCTAAACTTTGGGCCGTTCTGTTGGATCGGACAGGTATGAAATGGGCAGTCTTCGTGAAGCGATCTATGATTTCCCATATACTGTCGTTTCCTTTCTTAGTTTGAGGCAAACAATCAATGAAGTCCATCGAGATTTGCTCCCACTTCCATCCTGGAATTTCTAAGGGTTGTAATAATCCAGCCAATTTCTGCTGATCACTCTTAACTAGCTGGCAAGTGGGGCATCTACTAACATATAATGAAATATCTCTTTTCATTGCCTTCCACCAAAATGCGCGCTTGATATCGTTAAACATTTTTCTCACACCGGGATGGATACTTAATTTGGAATTGTGGCATTCATCTAGCACTTCTCTCTTTAGCTCGGAGATGTCGGGAACACAAATTCTTCCTTTTAATCTCAGAACCCCCTCACTATCCACTTGGAAGCTGGAGTCTATGCCGTCATTGATTCTTTTGATCATCACTTTTACAAAATTATCCTCTTTTTGAAGGGTCGAGATCCTGTCAATTAAAGAAGATGTAATTATAAAACAGGCAATGATTTCATTCTTTCTGCTAGCGCATCTGCTACAACATTGGCTTTCCCTGGAGTGTATAGAATTTCAAAATCGTATGCTGCAAGGAATTCTAACAAACGCTGTTGTCTCAAGTTTAGATCTTTCTGAGTGAACAGATATTTCAAGGATTGATGATCGGTAAATAGTTCGAACTTCTCGCCCAATAAATAATGCCTCCAGATTCTTAAAGCGAACACGATAGCTAATAACTCAAGATCACGAGTTGCATAGTTTCTTTCATGCGGCTTCAGCTGACGGATGGCATAAGCGACCACTTGGCCTTTTTGCATTAATACTACTCCTAGCCCTCTAATAGAAGCATCTGTCCATACAGTCAAGTCTTGGTTGCCTTCTATAATTGTCAATACTGGAGCAGTTGTCAACTTCAGTTTCAGCTCCTGGAAAGCTTCTTCACATTCGGGAGTCCATTTGAATTTCTCATGCTTCTTTGTAAGCTTTGTCAATACACCTGATATCTTTGAAAAATCCTGAACGAATTTCCGATAGTAACTAGCCAATCCAAGGAAACTTCGAACTTCTGTGGGGGTAGTAGGTTGTTTCCAGTTCTGAATCGCTGTAATTTTTCTTGGATCTACAGCAATCCCTTCTTTTGATACGACATGGCCTAGGAACTTAACTTTATCCTGCCAGAAGACACACTTAGAAAATTTTGCTTTCAAGACATTTCTCCTTAGAATTTTCAACACTTGTTCTAAGTGTTTTGCATGCTCGCCTTCCGACTTGGAGTAGATTAAAATATCATCGATGAAGACTAGAACAAATTTATTCAATACACCACGGAACACTCTGTTCATAAGATCGACGAAGTATGCCGGAGCGTTACACAAGCCGAAAGGCATTACTAACCATTCGTAGAATAAATCGGGACCCCTGAAGGCTGTCAAAGGAACACAGTCTTCGGCTATACGTAATTGGTGGAAGCCTGTAGATAGGTCCATTATGGAGAATATTGTTGCTCCATTTAATTGATCTAACAGATCGTCTATTCGGGGCAAGTGATATTTGTTCTTCAGTGTCTATTTATTGAGATCATGGTAATCAACACAAAGTCTTAGAGTACCATCTGATTTCGGGACAAATACTACTGCTGCTCCCCACGCTGAAAAGCTCGGTCTGATCAAACCTTTCCAAAGCAATTCTCGGGTTTGACTACCTAACTCTTCGTTTTCTTTCGGGGCCATTCTTCTAAATTGATGTACTACTGGTCGGGCGTTAGGAATTAGATCTATTCTAAATTCAATTCCTCTTTGCGGCGGTAAGTTTTCTACTTCTTCAAACACATCCGCATAGATTTTAACGACCGGTATCTTTTCTAGTGAAGGGGGAGTAACTTCTAAAGAAGACCAATATTCTGCTCTATTAATTTCTGAGCCATGGCGTGGTATACATATAGGTCTAAGCTTCGTTTTGACTTTAACGATTCGTTCCGCACATCTAACTTTAGCCTTATATTTGGTTAACCATTCCAAACCGAGAATAACATCGAATTCCAATAGATTCATGATTATTAAGTTGATGGGAAACTTGTAGAAGGAATAGGAGATAGGCACTCTGCAGTACGAACTGAGACTAACAGAACCTCCTATCGGGTTTTGAACTTTAATTGATTTTTTAAGATCTCTTACTTTTAACTTCAACTTACTAATAGTGTTACTAGAAATGAAGCTACGTGATGCACCAGTATCAAAAAGTACAGAAACAGGAATATTTTTAATGGTGAGGGTACCTCCCAAGACATCGGGTTTACCTGATCCATCGGTGGTAGCTGGCGGGGTCTTCCCGTCATACACATGAGCCACTTGTGCATTCTGCTTCAGAGGACAATTCCTGCTATAGTGCCCCTTCTTATGACAGTTGTAGCATTCAGTTGAGTATGGATTTGCCTTTGGCTTCCTCGAGGCTTTGCACACATTAGAAAAATGACCTGGCTTCCCGCAGTTGTAGCAATTTCCTTTGGGGATCTTTCCAGGTTTCTGAGTAGCGGCCGCTGTAACGCTAGACTCGGCCTGATCTGCTGAAGCCTTGCGCTTATTTCCAGCTTGGCTTTTGGCGCGGTCTTGGCTGGCGTGTCTTTCATCCATATCCTCGTAATTGCAAGCCATTTCTACCAATTCTGAGAAGGAGAGTTTGATGTTGCTCATGGCTCTGTCATGGTACTTGCGCTTTAGCCCAAAAATGAATCTCTTGTTCTTTGCTTTGTTGTTCATAATAAGCTCTGGAGCATAGCGCGACAACTGGGTGAATTTATTGAGATAATCCTGGATAGAGAGATCTCCTTGCTGGAGATTAGCAAACTACTCTCGCATCCTCTCTAAAGCCTGTTCAGGTACAAAATTCTCATTGAACATGGTTTTGAATTGCTCCCAGGTTCTGACAGTACCTGCTGCATCCTCTGAGGTGATGGCATCCCACCACAGCTCTGCTTACTCCTATAGGAGCCAAATACCTAGTCATGCTTTGTTGTTGGTTCCCAAACCCATTCCTTCAAAGATCTTTTCACAGGTCTTCAATCAAGCTATAGCCTCTGTCACTGTACCAGTGCCAGAAAAGGATTTTCCCCCTAGGTTCCTATACCTCTTCGCTACTCTATCTAGCTCGAAGTCCTCGGGTGCTGGTGGCTGAACAATAGGGCCTCCCTCAACTACGGGGATATTCCTCCGTCCTTCTGCTACTCCTGCTCGGCCTCCACGGCCTCCTCTAGCTGCTGCTGCTCGTGTAGCCATCAGAAAGAGTACTGTATAAGCAAGAAAAGAGTCAAGCTCATAGATTTGATAATTTTCATATATGATAAAGCAGGGGAACATAAGGAAAGGAAATGATGTACTGATCACTTTGTTTTTCTATTCTGCTTAGCTCATTCTAGGACATTGCTAATCCTATCTCTAATGAGCCACTCGCCTTACAACACTACTGATTCTATTCTGACGAGGTGTTTAATGTGTTAGATCCCGGAACTAAGGTTAACCAAAGCTCTGATACCAACTGTGACAATCCCAAAATCCGAGGGGCGGTATTAAGGATAATCATTAGAATATAACACATTAATCATCATAGCAGAGTACAGATAATAGCAAAACAATAAATAGAATAATTTTACATGGATATGACAGCGGAATCACAACATGTAACAACATCAGAATAGCACAGCGTAGGATATAACTTAGTAAATAAAAAGGGTAGTGATCAGTCATCATCGCCAGAGGCGGAATACATACATGCAGTGAGACATAATAAGGGTATCAGTCTACATCGCCGAAGGCGGTACATATACATACAATAAGAAGTACTGAAAGTAAAGCAGTCTGCATCGCCGGTGGCGGAATCATAATATAAGTACAATAATGGCGGAAAAAGTCAAAGTCATCTCTATGAAGTCAGCCTCGCCATGAGCCAAAATGCACTCTATGCAACAGTGCAGAGCCAAAAACAACCTGTCACCCGTGAACTAGGTTGCCCGTGTGAAAATAAGGGCACCCGCATTTGCAAAGTGAAACAAACAACGAGTCAGTCATGGGGACTGGTATGAGGAATCTATTTAACAGTTTAAACAATAGTAATAAGCAAATCACAGGACCATGCCACTTTCGCGGAACGGGTTTACTCCAGTGATTGCTAGTGCATTTAAAACAAAGTAAATGCTTTTAAAACAATGCAACGCTTTTTAAAAGAATGAAGCCAATATAAGACTCAGGTCCCATCACACAATGCAACGCAAGTTGGAGGATAGAGTTTTACCTTATGATGGCCAAATATGCTTGATACGTATAAAGCAAAATCAATTGATATTATTACTAGTGCATATATGTTTCAAAAACGAATAGCATCATAAATATCAATCATAGACGGGATAAGTTCCCCATACCACTATGTCGCCATACTAGTTCTACAGTCGAGTCCGTTATTTCGTATTGGAAATTGGATTTCCGTCATGAGTCGAGGCAAGGGGCAAGCTCCTCTCCGATTCGAGACACTCTAGCAAATGTCTCAGGACTACCCACTTTGTGTAACCCTGGATCCTCCAAGGCCAGTCCTCTCTTACGTTTGAGGATTAATTATTCCTGAACACACGTTTCCCGGTCCTTATAGACCTATAATCGAGGCGCCTTGCATTCCAACAACCACATAGGTGAAAAATAGATATAAATGTCAAGGCTGGTAAGTCACTGACACCACCATAGCTAGAAAGAAACGTCATGCTCTCCTTGGGTCCTTATCCCGTTTTTGACTCATACCGAGGTCTGAGGCTCGCGAATCCATGCTATACACAAAGCCAGGTCACGCAGACCGTGCTTTGATCATCATCCACAAGACTTTGCTTTGCAACAGAAGTCTTGATCACAGCATCTTGGCATGCCACATCGGCAGTCCCCTCCATACGATTGATTTCCATCGATATATAACCTCTGAGCTCGTATGTCTCAGAGAAGGGCGTTAAGCAAAAGAATAAATTCTCCGCCGCCAAACAGATATATATTTAATAGAGATCAATCAGTATAGAACAAAATCCAATGTCAGACACACAGTCCATTTACAAGTCCGTCCTGGGTCTAAACGAAACCGGAGGCGTCAAATTCCTCGTATATCCATCCAATCAACACATACGTTCAGACGGCTACTACTTCCGTTCCTTCACGGTAGCCACTCCGGTCAGGAACCTCAGCAGCGCCCATCCAACCGATACGAAGATCGTCGGTCTTGAATCGTCTTTGCATTTTCCAATTCAAATCGCTCGATAAATTATTTGAAATGAGGGTTAGCTCGGCCTTTTCAAATAATTCACGTAATTAGAATTTAAATCGATTCTTTTCATGGTTATATTATTTGACATCCATCTTTCGGTTCTTTAGTGTTATTTTCGTGTCAAGCACATACAACCATCAAATATCAAACAATTCAAGCCCAATTGGATTATTTGCAATCTAGGTTGCTTATAATATTTTATAACGATTTTTCGCCATTTTTATTTATTTAAAAATGGCCATATTTAATTAAACGACGTTTCAGGTCGTGCCGTGGCACTGGCGCTGCTTTTCCCCTAATTTATTTTACACAAATCGGAAAATCTAACCGTTGGATTTCTACGAAGTCTATATCAGTGGGAAGGAATTCCCAAAGCGAACCCAATGGTTCCAGTTTCGTGAGAATCCGACGGTCGGATCTTCCACACTAGTCGTTTGAAGTTACGGTTTCAAAATTCGAACTACAGCGTCGTTATTCGATTTAATTTAATTATATTTATATTTATATATAAATATAAACGATTCTGGCGATGTTTTTCTTCAGATTTGAATTAAACATTCCGGACAACCCAACCGTTGGATTTTTACAAGGTTGGTGCCGTTGGGAAGATATTTCCAATGCGAACCCAGCGGTTGCGGTTTCGGGAAGATCCCATGGTCGGATTTCTCGTACAAATCGTTTCAAATTACGATTCCGAAACAGGAACTGCACGGCTTCGATTCCTTTTAATTATATTTATATTTATATATATAAATATAGTTCATTCTATAATTTCAACTATAGTACATTCTATATTTTCAACTTCGTTTTCACTTCAAATATTTCACTAACGCCTTAATATTTCGAAAAATTTCGCCATAACCTCCTTTGTACGGGGAGGGGTTTGGAAATTTATTGGGCCGTGTTAGGTACCCAATAAATCCTAAAAAGCATCCACATATTTATAGTGATATATTCTGGTGTTTACGGGGGAGCATGTATAGATAATCACTCCAAAGAATAAATTCTTGTCACCCCGTTTCCGTGTGGAAATAAATAGTCCATGTGCCGTATCTAATAACTAGAGAGACGTGATTATTGTCAACTCCAGACCCGTGTGGGGTTTTTATTAATCTGGCATTTTATCGTTATATTTTATATAGTCCAAATCAGTCATCAGTTCAACCTGTAGTATAAAATCATCGCCATACAAGCCTCTCGCTCATATGGTAAATCTTCCACCTCGTCACACAAGCTCCAATTGCTTATATGGAATATGATGAAGTATGCCTATCGTCAAGAAGCATGCCATGTAGTGTAGTTCAAAATTAATTGTTACTATCCTATGGCGATGTTTATTATTTCACACAGAATAACCAGCACTCTGCATCCAATGGCATTCACAGGAGTTGATATAAAAATAAAATTGCGCAGCCAACTCATCAAGGCTTACCTATTTGTCGGGCACGCAAATAATTTCTTTACTCTATAGCTAATCCATTTTCCCTGTTCAACACGTGTATATATATGTAGAACAAAGCTAATAATAATATTTCTAGCGAACTGTTGTTTATTTCAACACGTGTGTATTTTTATCAAAGCGTATACATGATAAAAGAAATATTTTTATCATCAAAAATATTTATTCAGCACGTGATTGTTTTTAACACTTCATATTCACAATAAAAATGTAGTTTTTATTGTCGATTCATTTTATTTTAAAATACGATAACATTCAGCACATGGATTTCAACTCGACGAACGAATTTCAATCCAACACATGAATATTCTATATAGTTTGTGTATATATATATATATATATATATATATATATATATATACGTGATTTTTTATTGTGAATAATATTCAACACATGAATTTCAACTCAACGAATGAATTGCAACTCAACACATGAATATTCGATATAGTTTGTATATATATATATAAAAATGTGATTTTTTATCGCTAAAGCTATTTGTTTAAATTCAAATAATATTCAACACATGAATTTCAACTCAACGAATGAATTGCAACTCAACACATGAATATTCAATATAATTTGTATATATATAAAAATGTGATTTTTTATCGCTAAAGCTATTTGTTTAAATTCAAATAATATTCAACACATGAATTTCAACTCAACGAATGAATTGCAACTCAACGAATGAATATTGGTTTCAACATATGTAATTTATTTCAATGAATGAAAATTATTCTATCACATGAATATTTCAGAAAATTTCAGCAGCATAATGGCAGGGTAGTTAAAACCGAGACCGTCCCTAGTACGGCTCCTCACTCTACCTTAAAACCTCGCGGTTTTTGACAATGGAGATCATGCATCTAGTTCGCACGTAGGCGGCATGTTTAATTTTCAATTCCACAATCCTATTCTAATTTGTTTCAACCACAAGAGGGTATTTTTCAACCACAAAGGTATTTTTCAACCACAATATCAACCACAAACAATTATTTCCAACCATTCGTCATACCATATAATGTCAGGTCAATCACAAGCAATAAATATCGTCCATGGTCTGTGGACGAGGGGAGTATATATATATTATATTATAATTCACTTGCATTTCATCACAATTCAAAGCATATATGTTTCATTCAACGCTTGTATAATTTATACATCGCTAATATAACTTATACAACACATGCACATGAGGTATACAATGCGTATATAATTTACACTTCGCTTATATAATTTATACAACGCGATCCCATTCACACAATTCAGTTTAGATTCCTCACATTGGTTATTGTAGTGCTAAAAATCGTAGGAAGATCAGAAAAATCCGCGGCTTCTTCTAAAATGTAGAGAGCCTCCTTGCGGTCATGGTGTCTCCTGTTTCATCAAATTTCGTTAAAGAACGAAAAAGATATTATTTTTCAAAGTTTGGCAACGCTTTATAATGTTATTTTCAATTCAGAATAATAAAGGTCGAACCTTTATATTTTGTTCAGAACTAGGTTTGGGATTTTTGCAAAATCCGTGAAGTATGGGGATGATCGGCGGTGCTGACGTGGAAGGGGCGGCGAGGGCTTCACGGCGCTGGTGGTTTGAGGGGTTGCGATGGCAGATCGGGGTGGCGGCGGCGCTTGGAAGTCGATGACTTCCTAGCTTCGATTCAGGCGGAGGAGGTGATGGTGGATGTCGGGTTGGGGTCGGATCTGAAGAGGGGCGTAGGGGCTTTTGAGTGGCGGTGGTGGCGCGGCCTGTAGGTGGCGGTGGCGGTCGGAAAATGAAGGGGAAGGTCGGAGCTTCCTGGATCGTCAGTTTCGTCTGAGGCGGCTAGGGTTTTTGAGTTTTTTTTTATAAAGGAAAAACCCTATTGGTCGAGGCTTTATAGGAAATTTTAAATAGTGTTTTTACTAACGAACTCGAAATCAAACCCAATGACTGTCGCCCCCAGCTAAATACCCCCATTCCGGACACAATGGGATATGTTTCGTTGGCCAATTTGACTGATATAGTCAGTTATTTTTCAAATTATAATTTAAAACATTCAATATTTAATTTGAACGTACATTTCAATTTGCCAGGGCCACAAACTGAATCGAAAAATTCCAGAAAAATAAACCTAGCTTTGTTTTGATTATAGGGTCCTAACAAAACCAGTTTCGTCGAATTCTGAGCTCGTTTGAAAAACGTCCATTTTTAGGTTGACCCATTTTAACAGAAATTGATCAGTCACATTTTCTTTTGCCCCGCTCACATACTAGCTTCAAAAATTATGAAATTTGAAACTTAGCAATAGTTTGACATCCCGGACCCAACAAAAGTGGTTTCGTCGAATTCCGAGGTCGTATGCAAAATATCAATTTTCAGGGGCTATATATGCTATATAGCGACCTTTCTGAAAATTCATTTGGCCATAACTTTTGATTCCCGCTATGAAACTTCAATTTTTCAGATTCGTTAGAAAGGTATTCATAAACAGATTTAAATATTTTCAGTTTAACCAAAATCCGTTATATTTTCCACCCGGTACAGTCAGACAAAGTTTGTATTCAAACTTTCAAACTGCAATACTATACCCAATTCTATATTTATTGAAAAAGCCTATTTCAACTATTAAAATTCTTTGGTATTAACCAATTTTAAAAATTTTAAATTGGTTCACATTTTCCGTGTTATTACATAATGCTTTTGTATTGAACTACGTATGCAATAAATATTTGAATTTATGCTGCTTAAATCAATCTGTCTTGTAAGCTTTTATGTGTCTTGTACCTATAACCCTCCACCAAAGTTAAGGCATTCCCTTTGTGAGTGACCTTAACGGAGGCAGGGTGTTTCAACTGCCGTGGTCACATACGACAACGGTTTGCCACTGATTTTAATACCGTACAATAATTTAACGTTACGGTTCCAATGAAACTAATTTCATAGAAAACAAACTCTATTTGCAAAATGGCTACTTTAAAGGCCTATATTTTAAATAGCGATTTCCAAAACGACTATTTCAAAATTTGATTTAGCCATAACTAACAATCTATAACACGAAATCTGGATTTTTCTCTTTCATATAAAAATTATCATCAATACGGTTCAACATTTCTTGTTTCATAGAAATCCGACTTACATCTAATCTTGTGTATTCAATTGAAGTTCAAAACTCCATATAACGAACTACATCGCCATTTCGAGCTCGTTTTATATTTATATAAATATATATCGTTCAAACTTAATTTTAAATAATGAATTAAATATTAAAATCCATTAATATTCCAAATAAAATATTTAAAACAAATAAATTAAATTAAATATTTGACTGCAAAAAATATGGGTCGTTACATTCTCCCCCCTTTAAAATAATTTCGTTCTTGAAATTGCTAAGGGAAGAAAAATGCCATGAATCCCGTTAATTTCCAAATCCAATTTATTTTAAATTAAAAATCAATTCAATATAGTAAATCAATATTTCCAAAAATTTATGAAACTTTCAAACACTTTAATTTCCCGGAAAAATTCGGTAGAGTCTCCCCTGCACGGGGTGACATCTGCGATATCGCAAGAACAAATAATATATATATATCGACCCACACGGTCGAAAAACAAAAATCAAAATCCAAAATTTCATATTTTCGCATAGGCGTACCTTTTACGAGTGCTATTGAGCATAATTGCTCAATGTATATGCGATTTACTCAACCAATATCAATCTGCCTAGCCATCAGGCACCTGTACTTAACTCAATTCACATATGAGTGATAAATATATGGAATTATGAAATAATATTCCACTAATCAATTAGTATAACTACACCAATTCCCAAAGGTCAAACAGATAGCATCAATTCATCTTTAATTACAGGGTAAAACCACAAATTTAAATTCATATGCAGTTTCATTCTAGTTCAATTATACTGGAAATTATTCTTTAGTTTATAATTCATTTAGCTCCATTAAATTGTTGATTATTCCAATCAAACAAACTATCATCCAATAACAAACAATTCACAATCAACCACCAATACACAACCAAATCAACCAAACAAATTGAATTCAATATCAGTAATTTATTTTGGTTTCACATATTTGAGCATCAATTGATTAATCTACGATTGATTTTATTTAATTATCAATTATGCATTTGATTTCCAATTTCCACATTTATTTATTTCAATTTCAATCTCATTATTAGTTTAATTTCACTTAACTAGGTTAAGTTGTAATTCAAATTTTCAATCCGATTTGAATTCCATTCAAATCGATCGAACACAATAGTATCTTAATAATTTGACAATTTATTTTGTATACAAAAATATAATTTGGGTAATATTATTTCATTTACCCTCTTTTCAAAACAATATTGTATCAATTGCCAGTTCAATGCTTCTCAACACTTGGACCGATCAAATAACACAATACAAAACATTTGTATATAAAATTTACAAATATGCTCTCATATATACACACTCAATCTCGATCTGGGGTATTACTGACCCAATCTCTATCGAGTTATACCAACGATCCAAGGTTATTACTAAATCAATAGCTCTGATACGGCTACAACGACCCAGGGATTTTGGCCCAAAATTGACATAAATACAATTATGTATCCCATGCCGACCTTCCATACACCGAAAACATTAGAACGTTTATAGAAAGAAGTTAGATGTAACAACCCAGTAAATCAGAACCAATTTAAAAATTTTAATTTGGTTATTTTAGTGGATTTTGAATATTTAAAGTAAATTATTTTAAATAATAATGATGAAAAGTCTGTTTTAATCGATGTTTGAAAATAAATATATTTATTTCAATTATAAATAAGGCCTGAAATTGCGCGGTAGTTTGAAATTTTGAATTTGAACTTTGACGGACTGTACCGGGTGCAAAATAAAATGGATTTTAGTGAAACTAAAAATATTTAAATCTGTTTATGATTATCTTTCTAACGAATCTGAAAAATCAAAGTTTCATAGCGGAAATCAAAAGTTATGGCCAAATGAATTTTCAGAAAGGTTATTATAGAATTTATATAGCCCGTGAAAATAGCCATTTTGCAAACGACCTCTAAATTTGACGAATCCACTTTTGTTGGATCCGGGATGTCGAATTATTGCTAGATTTCAAATTCCATAATTTTTGAAGTTAATATGTGAGCGTGGCGAAGGAAAATGTGTTTGGTTGATTTAAGTTAAATTGGATCGACTAGAAAATGGCCATTTTTCAAATGGTCTCAGAGTTCGATGAAACTAGTTTTGTTGAGACCGTATCATCAAATCACAGCTAGATTTATTTTTCTGGAATTTTTGGGATCCGTTTGTGGCCCCGGCAAATTGAAATGCATGTTCAAATCAAATATTGGATGTTTTATATTTTAATTTGAAGAGAAACTAACTGAAACAGTTGAATGGGCCTACGAAACATATCCCATTGTGTTCGGAATGGGCGTATTTAGCTAGGGATGACAGTCGTTGGGTTTGGATTGGAGTTCGTAAGTGGTAAGGGGTATTTTTGAATTTTAAAAATATATAAATAAAATAAAATTCCTTTGGCCAATCACAATCTCTCTCTCCCTAATACTCCTGCGATCGACGACGGTGGAGTGTTCAAAGCTTCCCGTCCATATTCTGGCCAGTCCGCTCACAATTACACCGTGCCCCTTTGCAACTTTTTGAAGCCCTCCTCCTCCTCTTCAAATCCATATAAGGTACCCCCTTTCGTTCATCCTACATCGAGAACGAGCCCCTCAAACTCTGAATGTTCATTCCGCCACCCAGCCTCACCACCGTTGTCGAGTTCATCAGAAAGGGGACCAGCCGACACGCCATTCCAAGCTCTTCTACACTGTACCTTATAATCGATGCCTTGTTACACCGTTTGATCAGGAATTGAAAACCTAAATTTGAACATTCAAGAAGGGTATGCGGCCTTTAATTTTTGAATGGAAAATAACACTTTTAAGTGTTGTAATTTTTGATTTTTAAATAAAAATCGTATCTTTTTGCTATGTTGACGAAATTCGATAAAACTGTAACCATCGGACTCGTGTGGACGCCTTCTACATTCTAGAAGAGATCGGATATTTTTCTAAGCCTTCTACGATTTTTGGAGGAGTGGAACCCAATTTTAAATTTCTAAATTATAAACGATATGGAAATGACGATGTATAAATTATATAGTTGATGTACGAGTTATATAAGCGTTGTACACATCATGTATAAACATTGTATAAGTTGTAATAACGATGTATAAGTTATATATGCGTTGTAGAAATCATATATGCGTTGAATGATATGGAAATATATTGAAATGAAATCGAAATATATTTATATACGAATTTATATATATACTCTCCTCGTCCACAGACCATGGACGATATATATCCGTTGTGATACTGTTTGGATTTGGTTGATGTCAAATTTGGTGAATATCATGAATGGTTGATATGAAATAATTGATTGTGGTTGAAATCCCAATAGGATTAGTATATGGGAAAATTCGTCGGCATACGAACTAGATACTGAAATCCCCATTGTTAAAAACTGCGAGGCTTTAAGGTAGAGCGAGGAGCCGTACTCGGGACAGTGCCGGTTTTAACTACGTTGCCATTATGCTGCCAAAATTTTCTGAAATATTTCTATGTCTGATTTATTTTCATGCATTGAAAAATATTCATGTGATGAATGAAATAGAAATGGTTTTAAGAATAAAAATCACATTTTTATCATCTATATGAAATATATAAAATAATCGTGTTTTGATATAAATTGTTTTACAATAAAAATCACAATTTTATCATCTATATGAAGTATATAAAATAATCATGTTTTGAAATAAATTTCTTGACAATAAAAATCACATTTTTATTATATATATGAAAATAGTGATGTGTTGAAATAAATATCTGTTGGATAAAAATATCATTTTTATCAAATATATGAAATGACTATGGTTTTGAAATCGAAGAATGAATTATATATATGTATATATATGTATATATATAATTAAAATAAATCGAATAATGAAGCTGCAGTTTGTATTTTGAAACCGTGATTTCAAATGATTATTGTGGGAGATCCGACCATCGGATTTTCCCGAAAGCGAAACCGTTGGGTTCGCTTTGGAAATATCTTTCCCACGACACCAACTTTGTAAAGATCCAACGGTTGGATTGTCTAGAACGTTTAATTCAAATCTGAAGAAAAACAGCGTCAGAATCAATTATATATATATATATAATTAAATTAAATCGAATAACGAAGCTATAGTTCGTATTCTAAAATTGTGATTTCAAATGATTTTTGCGGGAGATCCGACCATTGGATTTTCCCGAAACCGAAACCATTGGGTTCCCTTTGGAAGTATTTCTCCAACGACACCAACTTTGTGAAGATCCAGCGGTTGGATTGTCTGGAATGTTTAATTCAAATCTGAAGAAAAACAATGCCAAAATCGATTATATTTATATATATATATATATAAATATAATTAAATTAAATCGAACACTGCAGTTTGTATTTTGAAATCGTGACTTCAAACAATTGTACCGGGAGATCTGACCGTCGGATTTTCCCAAAACTAGAACCGTTGGATTCATTTTGAAAAGATCTTTCTAATGGTATAAAATTTGTAAAGATCCAACGGTTAGATTATTAGATATGTGTAAATCAAATCTAAAGAAAAATAGCGCCACGGTCGCGTTATGGCCTAAAGCGTCATTTATATAAATTGACTATTTTTAAATGAATAAAAATAGCAATAAATTGTGATAAAATATTATAAATGATATGGAATGGAAATAAACCGAATTTACCCGGTTTATTGGGTATTTGATGGTTGAATGTGTTTGACGTGAAAATTACATTAAAGAAAAAAATTATTGATGTCGAATAATTTAACCATTGAAATGAATTGATTTGAAATTCTAAATAGACGTGAATTATTTGAAAAGGCCGAGTTAATTCTCATTTCAAATAATTGATCTATGGTTAGAAGTCGAAGATATGAATACGGTGCAAGACCGACGATCTTCACGTCGAATGGTTCGGTGCTACTAATGCTCACAATGGGAGTAGCTACCTTGAAGGGGGCTAAAGTGGTAGCCGTCCGGACGTACATGTTGATTGTACGGATATGCGAGGTATAAGGTGCCTCCGGTTTCGTTCAGACCCAGAACGGACTTGTAAATGGATGGATGTTTGACGTTGTACATTGACAACATGGCATGCAGAGAAGCTGTGATCAAAGCTTTTGTTGAAAAGCAGAGCTTTGTGGTTGATGATCAAAGCAGGCCTTTAAATAGCTAGCTTTGTCTTTAGCGTTGATCCGCGAGCCTCACACCCCGTTATGGACCAGTAACATGAGAGGGCTTCAGGGAGGACCTGCGTTTCTTTCTAGCTAGGAGTGGTGTTTTGGGTTTGACACGCTCTGGCATTTTAGTTATGTAAATGATGGATAGCGAGGCGCCTCGGTTATATCAGTCGCTCTTGGGCCGATGGTTTGATTGGTATATGACAAGTTTACACCCTATTGGGTGGGGAAACGCAGTGTTCAGGCATTATAATCCAATCCATGTGGACCGGCCCTGACGATCCAAGGCTTGCCTGCGCGCTTGCCTAAGGCTCGGGCTAGAGAGTCTCGAAGCGGTAAGGACGATCCCTTGCCTTAGTTCATGATGGAAATCCAATTTCCAAATACGACATCGTGCGATTTTGATTGTATACCTATATGTGGTGAAATAGTGGTATGGGGCATTAATGCCATCTATGATTGATACTTATGATTGAAATTGTTTTTGAAAAATATAAACACTAGCAAAAAAATCAAATGCTTTTGTTTTATTCTTATCAAGCATACTCTGGCCATTATAAGGTAAAACTCTATCCTCTGGTTTGCGTTGCATTGTGTGATGGGAATTGAGTCTTATAATGGCTTCATTTTCATTAAAAAAAAAAGCATTGCGATGTTTAAAAGATTTACTTGTTTTAAAGCCCTGGCAATCAAATGGAGTAAACCCGTACCACGTTAGCGGCGTGGTCCTGTGATTGGCCATATTGTAAAATATTTTTAAGTAGATTTCTCATACCAGTCCCATGACTTACTCGTATTTTATTTCACTTGCAAACTCGGGTACCCCTTTTTCTACATGGGTGGCCTTGTATTCAGGTTTTAGCAGGCTCCTTCTGGATAGCAGGAGCTGAAGATGGATTCTATCATTTCTTTCTTTTTATGCTGTTTAGCTCCTATTGTACATATTATGTTTTGATTCCACTGTAGGCATTTATGTAAACCTGAACTGTATTTTGTACTAAGTATGATCCCATATACTGTGTAACTCTGATGATTTTGTTTATCCAGTGTATTCTATTGTACATTATCTAGTGTATTTATTTATTTCTGTTCTGCTATTATCTGCTGATGTGTTATATTCCAAAGATTACCCTTACCACCGTGGAATGGGGTTTGGGGTCATCACATCATGGTATCAGAGCTTTGGTTATGCTTAGTTCTGGAATATAACATATTAACGAACTCGTCAGAAATAGAACCAACAGTGTTCTAAGACAGAGCACTAATTTCAGATAGGATCAGTAATATCCTAGAGTGTGTGAAGCAGAATGGAATACACACCAGTAGACACATTTACATTAATGTATATGTCTCTATGTTTTAAAATACCTTTTCTGTTGGCCTAACACTTTGTATGCTATTTGCAGACATTGAAAAATGAGTGGAAGAAGTAGAAGAGGTTGGTCAGACCAAGATATTGAAGCTCTGTTAATCAAGTATCGAAATCTAGGTGGAATACCATTCTCAGGCAATGAATCTATTATTCAAACACAAGCATGGATGCGCTCTGCTGAGAAAATATTTGAAGGTTCAAAGGTGAGAGATGATCAGAAAAGATTACTGGCATCCTGGGCACTCAAAGACGAAGCTTTAATCTGGTGGGATACTGTTATTAATGATAATCCAGAAGGTGATATCACCTGGGATAGATTCAAAGAAATTTTCAATAAGAGATTTATTCCTCCAGAAGCCACTGAGCGGTTAATTAATGAATTCTACTATCTGATTCAAGGGGATATGACTATTCCAGAATATCATAAGAAATTCAATGAATTTTCTCGTTTTTCCCCGCAATTAATTCAGAATCCAACGATGAAGAATTTGAGATTTATTAACGGGCTCCAAAGAAAGTATCAAAGTAATGTAATTGCACATGTGCAACAATCTTTCTCTGAAATGATATATATTGCTTATCAGTATGAAAATCTAGATAAGCAGGGTCTTTTGGTCGATGAAGAGTATTGTAGTTCTGGCAACAAAAGGAAACTTGAGACTGATAGCCCAGAGACAAGTACACAGCCTGAGGCCAGTACAAAGATTGAGGTCAGAAAGAAGCCTAGATCCAATAGGAAAAAGGTTAAGTCAGAGAAAGAAACAGTAACGATGGCCACATGCTCTAACTGCAATAAGCAAGGACATTTGTCAAAAAGTTGCAAATCTCTAAAGAAACATAGGAAGGATGGATTTAAATCCAAAAGAAAATTTCAAGAGAATAGAAAATGAAATCTATGCCATCGAACTGGTCATATAAAGCGAGACTGCCGGCTGTTAAAAGCAACCAATGTGGCACAAGTGTGTGAAGTGGCAGAAGTTCGGCTCCACCTGTCAGTAAAGCAAGGCCAGATGTTTTAGAAGCACGCTTACTGCCAGGGATATTCCAGTTAAAGTACTGTTTGATACAGGCGCATCACGAAACTTTATTGCAAAGTATGCGGTTAAGTAACTGGATTTGAATTTGAAAAAGATCAAAACACCCATGACTGTCCATAATCAAGTTGGGGGTTCCCTCGACCTTAGTTGGGTATGTGCGGTGCCTGTTTCTTTTTCCGTTATCGGTTCCCTACCATTCTATTCGTCATGAATTTTAAAGAATTTGATCTTGTTCTAGGATTGTAACAACCCACATTTTCAACATAATTAAAAATGTACAAATATGTTTATATGCATAGATAGGTAAATAATGGTGATGTACAATGAAAAATTAATTCATACATTGAAGAGTAAGGAAATTAATGCGATAACAATGTGTGTAATCGAAGAGATAAGAAAGTAAAAATACTTAATTTAAATATCAGGAATTAAGTAAAACGGACATCACCTTTGCGTCCGTCATGGAATTCTGGTAAAGATAGACACCTGGTTTGCGTAAAACGGACATCATATGAAGAAGTTATTAAGCCTAGAAGTTTCTATACGCACAAGACAAATATATATATATATATATACACACACACACACACACAAACAAATTAAAATATAAAATAAAGAATAAAACAAGGATAGCATGCAATAAATACATGCAATGAAAAAAATGTAATGCATGCATTAAAAGAAAGAAATGATTGGTTGCATGCAATGCAAATATGTTGCATGCACTGATTTGCAAACATAACGCATTAACATTAAAAGAAAAAGATTCATGAAGTATTATAACTAACATAAAAAAGAGATGTAAGGGGAGAACAATAATTATCATTGTTCTAAGACTTATTAACAAAAGACATCATAGCTCAGTTGGTTAAGACATTGGATTTGTAACATGGAGGTCGGGGGTTCGAACCCCGGTGGCAGCATAATTTTTATCTTTGTTTTAGAGAGGGCCAACTGAACATGCAAATATATATACGTATACAAATTCAAAATTTGAAAGGATAATAACATACATATAAGGAAATAAAGAAAATATATATGAGAATATATATATATATATATGCATAAATATATATGTATACAAAAAAATAAAATTCAAGATAAGGCTATAGTCAATGAAATATGGCGAGAATCAAATAACGGTGCAACATCGTTTTAATTTTGAAAACAAAACGAAAATTGTACGTATTTATATACGTGTAAAATGGTTGGTAAAGTAACTGTATACATATAAGAATATTTCATGTGAATAAAACAGTTAAATAAATTCCGGAAATTCAAAAGTTCAAAAATCAAATTTCTACGCCAAAACAATTCAAACATTTGAAATTCGAATTTCTGCGCCAAAACAGCTTGCGAGACCCAATGCTGACTCGGCACTGCGTGTATGATAAGATTTGGCTAAATTCATCTGTGAACCTGGACTATTTTCTTAACTGGGTTTAATGCTGACTCAACGCTGCGTGTATGGTAAGGTCTAGAGCACCTATATAAACACCCCTAAGGCTATAGTTTTCTCTACACATCTTCATTATGCCTATACTCTTCCCTAATTTGTATCAAAATAAATCAAAGACGGGGTTATGCTGCTCAAGTTCTTCGTTAGAATTCAAGTAGAGAATCAAAGGCTAACTAAATGACTTCAACAACTATTTTCTAAGAATCAAATCTAAATTAGAATATCGATAATCTACATCAAGGGATAGCTTTTCAGTTTCAGAAATCAGATCTCAGAATTCAAGATCCATTCTTAAATCAGTGAGTGGGATTACAATACACTTCATGCATAATAGTATTATTATCATTCGTCATTCCTCAGTTAAAATTCATGTTGCAATTCAAAATAAACTTTGTATGCTTAATCTATTCCTCTTCCCTATTCTTCCTTTTTATTTTTGAAACTTTGGCTACCTTCGAGCCTAGATCAACAGCGCGTAAATTATAGTTATTTGGGAAGAGCTTGAGATTCAGTGGATGAATTAGGCAATTTGGGTAAAAAGATTATTACACAAATGGTTGTGTAAGCTTAGTAGAAATGGATTAAGTAGCACTTGACATATGAATAAGCTTGTCCAACATATGAGGAATGATAACAACCTGTTAGGAACACATGTATGGGAAACTGGAATAATAGGTATAGCCTATTAATGGGATTATAAGCATGAACACATATTGGGGTTTCTGGATAAAGCTTGAATTTAAGACTTGAAAATTGGATATGCCATTAAGATCCTAGAAACATAATTATTAATGCAATATGTTGGACTAACCATGTTTTTATGTAATTATGGAACTTGTCACATAACACGAAATTGACAATAGTGGCATAACTTGAACATGCTTGTGAATTGGTAATTAACATTTGATATCTGGAATGAACATGAACATGCTTGTAAATTTATAATTGGCCTATGACACCTAGAATAGACATGAATTGTTAATTGGTTAAACATGAAACATGGCTAACTCGAGGTTGGAATGAGTTTGCGGTGCAATTCTGCCCTGAACCGCCCGACACATCCAGTGACCGCAAACAATAGGTTCTATTGTGAGAAGTTAGTCATAACGTGCTTGAAACCTGTAACACCCCGTGTAGTCAATAACAGTGAAATTCACAAATTAAAGTATAATTAATTTCAAATCAAAGAATTAAGGGAAACGGGATACGACGTTGCGTACGTCTCGGAATTCTACCTGGGATAGAGTCCGAGTTTGCGTAAAACGGACTCCGTATGAAGAAGATATAGCATCCGGAAGTTTCAGAATTCAGTTTAAAATTCAAACAGACAGAAATAGCTCAGAAATCATATTCAATTTTCAAAAATCAGGCCAGATTGGCTAGGGCGGGAATTTTCCCGCCCAAGGCACCCAGGTCGACTGGGTAGTCGACCTGGGCTACCTAGGTCGACGGGGTAGTCAACCTGGGGCACCCAGGTTGACTACCAAGTCGACACGGGGGTCGACTGCGGAGTCGACCTGGCCATTGAGCCAGGTCGAACCCAGCCCCCCCCCCCTCGGTTGGCCTGGTCTGTGCTGGGCCGAATTTCTGAGCCTTGCCTTGTCATTACGGCTAGGTATCAGCTCCTGATTGGTTTCTCCTTCAAACGAATGACTAATATTAATCCAAGCTCCATCGTTGGTTCTAATCAATTCACAAACTCTATAAAAAGGACATAAGACTCCACCTAATTCATACAAATAAAAATTAGAACGAGACCATCATGCTGCTGAGGAAAGACTAGAAGTAGCCGTCAAAATTGTGAGACGATTAGGAGACAATTCAAAAGCCTAAAGCAACAACAACTAAATCAAAACAACGCCTACAACAAAGGATAGCATCTCCAAATTCAGAATTCAGAAACCTAAATTGAAGATTCGTCATACGTTGTAAGTAGAGTGTTATTCCGATGTGAATGAATAATTGTGTTTTGATTTGTGTAAAATGAGAAATGGAATTGTACTTAATTTGTGGTGATAATAATTCATAATTGTATGTTGCTATGATTCTAATCGATTTGGGATGTTGTGGTATAACGATGTTAGACCTATTGGATATTTGCAAGTATGTGATTCATGTTGAAAGTTAACAACTTTATGTTTGTGGTAGTTTATCACAACACCTATTGGATAATTGCAAGTATATGATTCATGTTAACGACTATATGTTTGTGGTGGTTTATTTGAGATTCATGCAAGTATATGGTTCACTATTATGCCAACGTGATGTATATTTTTTATGATCACTTTTAGTGTAGTTGGATCCATTTGGGTATTATGACTCATATGAATTTATGTTGGAATTGGCATCATGATTCAAGTGTAAAACCATACTTTTGTATTAGAGACAAAAGTAAGCATCTTTGTAAACTTATGTTGACTCTATGAACATGACTAAACTATGTTTGGTGTTATGCCTAATTGAAAACATGTTTTAGGCCTATGTTGTTATCAAAATCATATGATAATATATGTGACACATAATTAAGTTAGATTTACATTCCAATTGCAAGTTTACATGAATAGATTAAAAACCACGATTCATGTTTAGGTATGTTTATGCCATGATTATATGAATAGAATGATTCATGTTTAGGTATGTTTATGCCATGATTATATGCTATTACAATGCAAGTTCACAAATGCCTAATTCATGTTAATTAGATCGTTATGTTGCAAGTTCATGCGTTCACACTCCCCTTTTGATGTTACTTAGCATATATAAACACCATATTCTAAGCCTCCCTTTTTTTTCATGTGGCTAAGTTGGGTTTAAATGTTAAACCCAACATATGTTATATTATAGCGAACGTATAAAACGGGGGTAATGACGTTTGGGTTTAAATATAAACATATGTGTTGGCATGTTTGACGCATGCCAACGACCTTGAAAACAATTAAGTGGTATAAATTAATTTTACCCAATAAAGATGAATTTGAATAATGGGCCGCAAATATTTACACATAAAAAGAAAAGAGACAAAATATGTAAATTTAGAAAATACGATGTGTTTAACCCGAGGTTGGATTGAGTTGTGATGTAAACCTGCCCGGAACCGCCCGGATGTCCAGTAGTCACAACAATACCTATCCAATGTGGGAGGTTGAACATTGAGCCCAATAAAGACCCGAGGTTAGACTGAGTTGTGATGTAAGACTGCACGGAACCAATCGGCAACAGGCAGCCACAACAATACCTGTCTAATGTGAGAGGTCGAGGCTTTAATAAGACAATTAAGGCTGAGTCAGGATTGATAGGATTAAGTAAATTGAATTAATACTTAATCAAAATGGAACGTGCTAAACTATACAAACTGATTGTGGGTTAGGTTTACAAAACACTTAACCAACTTAGCATGTTGGCTAGAAATAGAAAACCTAGTAGCGGGGGACCCTTTTCAGCAGTAACCCTATAAGGTGTTTCAGGATACCCTGAACTAGGTAGGGTGGGGCACGATTACTGGGCTGACTGTTAGAGGTCAAATCGACGGCGGTGGTGCAGCAGTGTAGGTTCAAATGGGGTGCGGGCGTGCACGCACTCCGGTGCAGAAAAATAAGGCACTGGGCACTAGTAGTATACCTGTGCTTTCTAGAATTGTGTCGGGTCACCACCATGGGACTTGATACACCCTATGGTGGGACCAGGATAGGTAGCTACAACATCGGGGGCCGTAAGGCACATGTTACTATGCGAGTAGGGGACGATCATTAGAAATGGATCACTTCACCCTGATTATAGGGTGCCTGTTGGGAACTAGTTTATATGGATGCAGAGATTAATATGGGGTACGATAGTATATTCGACTCTCGACAACTTAACTTAGTTTATAGTGCTTTCCCATTTCCAGTTTATACTTATCATGCCCAATTCTTTATTCATAGACTGAATAGTCCTATACTTACTCAGGCTTTACGTCTGACTCTACTTTTCTTTCATCTTCTTTTCTTTCGTTTCCCCCCCCCCCCCCCCGGTCCACAGGGAGGGAATACCGCAGCTTGACCAGTTTTCACATCCAGCTTGAAGAGAAAGAATGTATTGCTTGGATCTCTTTCGTTTTGGACTATGGCTTTGGATTGCAACTATAGGGACTTATGCAGTTTACTTTTGTTTTTAGGCTTCTTTAAGTTATGACATCAAGACAGTTATGAAAATGTAATGGTTTTTGGAAGTATTGTAAGACAATTATGGCATGGTTTGTGTAAACACGTATTTTGATGGAATAAAAGTGCTGTTATTTTCCGCTGTTCAAAAATATGTGTATTTATATCTGTCTGTGCATCTGTGACTTGTACTTTTAAACCTCCACCAAAATTAGGGCATTCCCTTTGAGAGTGACCCTAACGGAGGTGGGGTGTTTCACTTGGTATCAAAGCATACGTTTACCAGATAAGTTAAAAAGTTTTGAAAATTCATTTCTAAAAAGAAAATTTAAAGAAGAATTTTTAAAGATAAAATGTTATTTTAATTTTTTTTTTTAAAAGCATAGTCCCCCAAAGCCATAGATACTATCTTTTATCCTTCATTTTTAATCTATCCTTTTTGTTTCAGCATGTCCGAAGAACATAACTTGCTAGAGGGTGTACCAATACCTGGTTGGTTTAGACGATTCTTAGAAGCAAGGGCCAATCAGCCAGGTCCCACTATTCCTCCTCCCCTAGCTGCAGGAAATCATCCAGCTGCAGCAGCACCTCTTCCTCCACCTCCTACATGGGGTAATACTTTTGCTAAGATATGTAAAGATTTTAAAGTTATGGTAGGAAAGGACTTTCATGGAACCGAGTCCTTCGTGGCAGCCAGGAATTGGCTGAAGGAAACCGAGGACTTATTCGTCATATTTGAGGTAGAAGATAGGCAGAAGGTAACAACTGGCAGTATGGCTACTTAAAGGCGAGGCTTCCTACTGGTGGGAAGTCACCAATGTTGAAAGACCAATGGAAACATGGAGGGACTTTAGGCCAAGGTTTGAGGCTAAATTTCTCTCAGAACCTGGAAGGAGTCTTCAATTGGAAAAATTCTTATTTCTTAAGCAAGGGAATTTGACAGTCAAAGAGTATGTTAATCAGTTCGATCAGCTGGCTAGGTTAAGACTGGACCTAGTCAACACTCCGCACAAGAAGGCTCTCCGCTTTGTCAAAGTATTGAATGAGCCATTACACGGTTTGGCCATGACCCATATACCCATGGGAGCTACGTATGAAAGGTTGGTGCAGATGGCATTGCTGAACAAAGAGGATAAGGGCAAGAAGGAGAAAAGGCAGAAATCTCTCAAGGGAAGAAAGAGGGTTTAAAGCCTAAGAAGACAGACTTTAAGAAGGGCGGGAAAGACAACAAAGAGAAGAGGAAGTGTAATTTCTATGGCAAAGTGGGGCACTTAGTGAAAGATTTCCGGAAAAAGAAGGCCAAGATGAATGGTGGGTGCTTTTCTTGCGGTGAGACAGGCCACATGGCTAAGGACTGCCCAAAGAAATGAGGGCAGGGGCAGAGGGCTGGATCCACCTCAAGGGCACAGCTTCATGTGCTAGAAGCGCCACCTCTGCAACAGCGAGGTATAAATACTTCTATAGAAAGTGTAGTTTATCTTTATGATCACCCAGTTCACACTTTATTTGATTCTGGCGCATCACACTCCTTTATCTCATCTACTTTAGTAGAATCTCTACACCTAGAAACTAGTATGGTAGAAGACCCCTTAATTGTTTCAAATCCAATCGGGGGACCGGCTCATTTGTCTATGATCTGTGTGGGATTGAAAATTTCTATTCTAAGCGTAGAATTTAGATGTAGTGCCTTTATTTTGGGCTTCTAGGGACATGGTTTGATTTTGGGCATGGATTGCCTATCCAGAAACGGTGCCATCCTTGATTGTGAGAAAAGGGTGGTTAGGCTTCTGACCCAACTCGGTAACACTCTGGAAATTACTTGTAATCCCTCGTATGCGGTTATGCTTAGTTATCTTGAATCGCTAGATGCTTCTGTTGAGAGTTTGCAATCGGTTAGAGTGGTCCAGGAATATCCGTATGTCTTCAAAGAGTTGAAGGGCTTACCTCCGAAGCGGGGGATAGACTTCCGCATATATCTTGTTGATAATGCAAAGCCTGTTGCGTTGCCCGTTAGACACATGGCTCCGCAGGAAAGGAGAGAGCTCAGTAAACATATTAAAGAGCTTCTTGAGAAGGGGTTAATTAGAAGGAGCATTTCAGAATGGGGCGCTCCAGTGGTGTTCGCTACAAAGGCGGATGGTTCACTCCGTCTATATGTTGACTATAGGGAGCTCAACAAGCTAACGAAAAAGAATAGGCACCCTCTCCCCAGAATTGACGATCTGTTTGATCATCTTGTAGGAGCATCTGTTTTCTCCCAACTCGATTTAGCGATCGGATTTCATCAGCTAAGAGTGGCGGAAGATTGTATCGATAAGACAGCATTCAGAACCCCAGACGGCTTCTTTGAATGGCTTGTCATGCCTTTCGGCCTGACAAACGCACCCGCTTACTTCGTGGACCTGATGAGTAGGGTGTTCAGAGATTTCCTCAATAAGTTCGTAGTGGTCTTCATAGACGATATCTTGATCTTCTCAAAGAGTGAAGAAGAACATGCTCAACACTTAAGGGCAATCATGGAAACACTGCGAGTCAATCAGCTAAAAGCCAAATTCTCCAAATGCCACTTTTAGAGAGAGGAAGTGAGGTTCCTTGGGCATATAGTATCCAAAGAAGGGTTAGCTGTGGACCCTGCTAAGGTAGTAGCGGTACAGGATCGGAAGACACCAAGGAATGCAACAGAAGTCCGAAGCTTTCTCGGGCTTGCAGGCTTCTATCGGAAATTCATCAGAGACTTTGCAAAAATATCAGCTCCACTCACAAGGCTGACAAAGAAGAATCTAGTGTTCAATTGGGACTTGGATTGCGAGTTTTCTTTCCAACGACTAAAAAGGGCTCTTACAACAACCCCAGTTTTGACGTTGCCAGATGGAAGCAAGATGTTCACAGTTTATACAGATGCATGTGGGACAGGGCTAGGCGCTGTCTTAATGCAAGAAGGAAGGTTAGTAGCTTATGGCGGGAGGCATTTGAAAGTGCATGAAAAGAACTACCCGACCCACGATCTTGAGTTAGCTGCCATCGTCTTTGCACTCAAGTCTTGGCGACACTATCTCCTAGGTGAGAAGTTTGAACTTTACACTGACCATAAATCGTTGAAATATCTCTTCTCGCAGAAAGATCTTAACTTGAGGCAACAGAGATGGATGGAGTTTCTTGCCTCGTACGATTTCGAGATCTCCTACACTCCAGGCAAAGGCAACGTAGTGGCAGATGCGTTGATCCGAAAGAAACTGACCCTAAGCCCGCTGTTTGTTGAAAGACAAAGCCTAGAGTTTATGTCCAGCTTTGACTTTAGGCCCTCCTCCGATATTGTACCGGGCTTGCTAGCATCTCTCGAAGTACGCCCTACTTTAGTGGACTCAATAGGGACAACACAACGCGAAGACCCTCAGCTTGTGGAAACGATTGATAGGCTAATTAGGGGTGAGACTTCAAGTCACCTCAACAGATAATCCATCGACGATAAGGGTTGACTAAGGCGAGACGGAAGACTATGCATCCCAAAGACAAGGGATTTAGTAAAGAAGGTTCTCGAGGAAGCACATCACTCCAAGATGACGATACATCCAGGCGGAGATAAAATGTACAAGGACATAAAGAGAACTCTCTTTTGGAATGGCATGAAGAAGGACGTGGAAGATTTTGTTTCTAAGTGTATGGTGTGCCAACAGGTTAAGGCGGAACAGAAAAAGCCTGGCGGTTTGCTCCATCCTCTAGAGGTCCCACAGTGGAAGTGGGATAGCATCTCAATGGACTTCATTGATGGGCTGCCTAGGTCTAGAAGAGGCAACACTAGCATTTGGGTAATAGTGGATAGGCTTACTAAAAGCGCCCACTTTTTACCTGTCAATAGTAAAAGAACTGCCTCATCCCAAGCATCTCTTTATCTCAAGGAAATTGTTCGACTCCATGGAATACCATCCAGCATTGTTAGTGACCGAGACCCTATCTACACAAGTGAGTTTTGGCGGAGTCTGCAAGAAGCGGTAGGCACCCAGTTATGCTTGAATACAGCCTATCACCCCCAAACTGATGGCCAGACGGAAAGAGTGAACAGAGTTTTGGAGGACCTTTTAAGACTGTGCGTCCTTGACTTCGGAGGGACGTGGGAAGACCATCTTCCTTTGGTGGAATTTGCCTACAACAACAGCTACCAAGCCACCATCGGAATGGCGTCCTTCGAAGCTTTATATGGAAGACCATGCCGATCGCCTACTTGTTGGTGGGAGTCTACTGATAAGCTCATACTAGGGCCAGATATGATCCGAGAGACTTCAGAGAAAGTAGACTTGATACGAAGAAGGATGAAGACAGCCCAAGACAGACAGAAATCCTACGCCGACAAGAGGAGGACCGACCTTGAATTTGAGGTTGGGGACAAAGTTTTTCTTAAGGTATCTCCGCTAAGGAACGTTGTTCGTTTTGGATCCACGGGGAAGCTAGCACCAAGGTTCGTAGGGCCATTCCCCATCATCGAGAAAATTGGGAAAATGTCCTATAGATTTGAGCTACCCAAAAAGCTGGCCGGGGTTCACAACGTTTTCCATGTTCGCACCTCCGAAAATGTCTACATGAATCTGCTGAAGTGGTAGAGCCAAATATCCAAGAAGAAGCTTAAGTGGAACGCGAAGCTACCGTGAGGAAAGTTCCAACACGCATATTAGGAACGGAAGTGAAAAAGCTACGCAACCGCGAAGTCAAGCTCGTCAAAGTTCAGTGGAGCGACGCCGAGGATGACGCAACTTGGGAAACTGAAGCTAGAATACGCGCAACATACCCTTTTCTTTTCGAGGGTACATCTTTGATCTTTCTTTTTCCTTAAGTTGCGCTTTTATCTATCTTTTTAGGTATATCTCCTCGACCTTATCTTTTAGTTAGAAACCCTTTGGATGAAAACATGTAATTGAAACATGTTATGGATTATGGTTGCAAATGGTTGCAAGTGATTGCTAGTGGTTGCTCGTGGTTGCATATACACACACAATCTAGGTTTTAGATCGGCTCAGTCACTTCATATTGCATATGCATATATGTATTTACATTCTTATATGGTTGAAGTTCAATGTGTTGTCATATGGATGTTGCATTTATATATGAATGATTGTGCACTCATGTAGAATCATGAATATGAAAATTTGCATACATAATGGATTCATGACACTTACATAATTTGCATTAAGGAGGTCAACTGAATCAGTATGCCGCCTGATTTTGCATTAGATAAGTACATGTACACACACTTCGCATATGATCATGAAGCATTAGAAGTCTTTTAAGGACCATGGATGCTCGTGTTTGATGGATGAGTAGGTGGACGTTTGGATGTTAGGATATACATTCTTCCTGAACTTGAAGATCTCGGGGACGAAATCCTTTTAAGTTGGGGAGAATGTAACACCCCGTGTATTCTATAACAGTGAAATTCACAAATTAAAGTATAATTAATTTCAAATCAAAGAATTGAGGGAAACGGGATACGCCGTTGCGTTAGTCTCGGAATTCTACGTGGGATAGAGTCCGAGTTAGCATAAAACGGACTCCGTATGAAGAAGATATGGCCTCCGGAAGTTTCAGAATTCAGTTTAAAATTCAAACAGACAGAAACAGCTCAGAAATCAGATTCAAAATTCAAAAATCGGGCCAGATTGGCCAGGGCGGGAATTTTCCCGCCCAAGGCACCCAGGTCGACTGGGTAGTCGACCTGGGCTACCCAGGTCGACTGGGTAGTCGACCTGGGGCACCCAGGTCGACTACCAAGTCGACACGGGGGTCGACTGGGGAGTCGACCTGGCCCCTGAGCCAGGTCGAACCCAGCCCCCCGGCTGGCCTGGTCTGTGCTTGGCCGAATTCTGAGCCTTGCCTTGTCACTAGGGCTAGGTGTCAGCTCCTGATTGGTCTCTCCTTCAAATGAACGGTTAATATTAATCCAAACTCCATCGACGGTTCTAATCAATTCACAAACTCTATAAAAAGGACCTAAGACTCCACCTAATTCATACAAATAAAAATTAGAATGAGACCGTCACGCTGCTGAGGAAAGACTAGAAGTAGTCATCAAAATTGAGAGACGATTAGGAGACAATTCAAAAGCCTAAAGCAACGACAACTAAATCAAAACAACGCCTACAACAAAGGATAGCATCTCCAAATTCAGAATTCAGAAACCTGAATTGAAGATTCGTCATACGTTGTACGTAGAGTGCTATTCCGATATGAATGAATAATTATGTTTTGATTTGTGTAAAATGAGAAATGGAATTGTATTTAATTTGTGGTAATAATAATTCATAATTGTATGTTGCTATGATTCTAGTCGATTTGGGATGTTGTGGTATAACGATGTTAGACCTATTGGATATTTGCAAGTATGTGATTCATGTTGAAAGTTAACAACTTTATGTTTGTGGTAGTTCATCACAACACCTATTGGATAATTGCAAGTATATCATTCATGTTAACGACTATGTGTTTGTGGTGGTTTATTTGAGATTCATGCAAGTATATGGTTCACTATTATGCCAACATGATGTATATTTTTATAATCACTTTTAGAGTAGTTGGATCCATTTGGGTATTATGACTCATATGAATTTATGTTGGAATTGGCATCATGATTCAAGTGTAAAACCATACTTTTGTAATACAGACAAAAGTAAGCATCTTTTTAAACTTATGTTGACTTTATGAACATGACTAAACTATGTTTATTGTTATGCCTAATTGAAAACATGTTTTAGGCCTATGTTGTTATCATAATCATATGATAATATATGTGACACATAATTAAGTTATATTTACATTCCAATTGCAAGTTTACATGAATAGATTAAAAACCACGATTCATGTTTAGGTATGTTTATGCCATGATTATATGAATAGAATGATTCATGTTTAGGTATGTTTATGCCATGATTATATGCTATTACAATGCAAGTTCACAAGTGCCTAATTCATGTTAATTAGATCGTTATGTTGCAAGTTCATGCGTTCACACTCCCCTTTTGATGTTACTTAGAATATATAAACACCATATTCTAAGCCTCCCTTTTTTTCATGTGGCTAAGTTGGGTTTAAATGTTAAACCCAACATGTGTTATATTATGGCGAACGTATAAAACGGGGGTAATGACGTTTGGGTTAAAATATAAACATATGTGTTGGCATGTTTGATGCATGCCAACGACCTTGAAAACAATTAAGTGGTATAAATTAATTTTACCCAATAAAGATGAATTTGAATAATGGGCCGCAAATATTTACATATAAAAAGGAAAGAGATAAAATATGTAAATTTAGAAAATACGATGTGTTTAACCTAAGGTTGGATTGAGTTGTGATGTAAACCTGCACGGAACCGCCTGGCTGTCCAGTACTCACAACAATACCTATGCAATGTGGGTGGTTAAACATTGAGCCCAATAAAGACCCGAGGTTAGACTGAGTTGTGACGAAAGACTGCCCGGAACCAACCGGCAACAGGCAGCCACAACAATACCTGTCTAATGTGAGAGGTCGAGGCTTTAATAAGACAATTAAGGCTGAGTCAGGATTGATAGGATTAAGTAAATTGAATTATTACTTAATCAAAATGGAACATGCTAAACTATACAGACTGTTTGGGGGTTAGGTTTACAAAACATTTTACCAACTTAGCATGTTGGCTAGAAATAGAAAACCTAGTAGCGGGGGACCCTTTTCAGCAGTAACCCTACAAGGTGTATCAGGATACCCTGAACTAGGTAAGGTGGGGCACGATTTCTGGGCTGAGTGTAAGAGGTCAAATAGACGGCGGTGGTGCAGCAGTGTAGGTTCTAACGGGGTGCGGGCGTGCACACACTCCGACGCAGAAAAATAAGGCACTGGGCACCAGTAGTATACCTGTGCATTCTAGAATTGTGCCAGGTCACCACCATGGGACTTGATACACCCCATGGTGGGACCAACATAGGTAGCTACAACATCGGGGGCCGTATGACACATGTAACTATGCGAGTAGGGGCCGATCATTAGAAATGGATCACTTCACCCTGATTATGGGGTGCCTGTTGGGAACTAGTTTATATGGACGCAGAGATTAATATGGGGTACAATAGTATATTCGACTCTCGACAACTTAACTTAGTTTTAGTGCTTTCCCGTTTCCAGTTTATACTTATCATGCCCAATTCTTTATTCATAGACTGAATAGTCCTAGACTTACTCAGGCTTTATGTCTGACTCTACTTTTCTTTCGTCTTCTTTTCTTTCGTTTCCCCCCAGGTCCACAGGGAGGGTATACCGCAGCTTGACCAGTTTTCACATCCAGCTTGAAGAGAAATAATGTATTGCTTGGATCTCTTTCGTTTTGGACTTTGGCTTTGGATTGCAACTATGGGGACTTATGCAGTTTACTTTTGTTTTTAGGCTTCTTTAAGTTATGACATCAAGACAGTTATGAAAATGTAATGGTTTTTGGAAGTATTGTAAGACAATTATGGCATGGTTTGTGTAAACACGTATTTTGATGGAATAAAACTGTTGTTGTTTTTTGCTGTTCAAAAATATGTGTATTTATATCTGTCTTGTGTATCTGTGACTTATACTTATAAACCTCCACCAAAATTAGGGCATTCCCTTTGAGCGTGACCATAATGGAGGTGGGGTGTTTCAAAACTCGAGGTTAGATTGAGTTGTGGTGTAATCCTGCCTGGAACCAACTGACACATCCAGTGACCGCAACAATAGGTCTAATGTGAGAGGTCGGGCAATAATTATTAATTAATGCTAATGACACATGCTAGTAGGGTAGGGTTAAGTCAACATGAAATACTAGACAACACTTAACTAATTTGACATGATATGTGGGTGGGTTAAGTCAACGTGAACCACTAGATAACACTTAACCAATTTGACATGACACATGGGTGGGTTAAGTCAATGTGAAGCGCTAGATAACACTTAACCAATTTGACATGATATATGGGTGAGTTAAGTCAAAATGAACTGATAGAGAACACTTAACCAATTTTGCATGGTATGTGGGTTGAATTGAATATGCAATTGGGGGTAAAGTCAACTTGTACACATGGAAAAACTTAACCAATATAATAGTATCAAAGCAAGGAAAAGTGGGGAACGATAAGATTAAATAATAGATAAACTTATCCTAGGGATAAGAAATGAATATGACTTAAGATGTAATACAAGACTCGAAGGGTGGGACCACTTATACCATGAAATAAGTTAATCTAAGCTGAAAATGTGGGAAAACACCCATACGCTATCATTTGATAAAGAGAACTTAAGTCATGTTTGAATTCATTGGTTATCCTTAGTTAAAAGGAACTAAGTAACAAACCTTAGTTAAAGATAACTAAGTAACAGAAACTAAGTATCAAACCTTGGTTAAGAGAACCAAGTAATGAACCTCAGTTAAGAGGACTAAGTTGTAAACCTTAGTTAAGAAAACGAACAATTAAGAGAACTAAGTAGTAAGCCTTAGTTAAGAGGACTAAGTAGTAAACCTTTGTTAAGAAAGCTAACGATTCAGGAAACTAAGTAGTGAACCTTAGTTAAGAAAGCTAACGATTCAAGAAACTAAGTAGTAAACCTTAATTAAGAGAACTAAGTGGTAAACCTTAGTCAAGAAAGCCAAGTAGAACACAAGGAGGAGCGAACGTCCATCTGATCATGAAGAAGGCTCCAACGAACTGGGTTACGAAGCACGCTGCTTCGAGGGGACGTGAGGGTACTCTTGGTATCCCTCTGTGAGGTTGCAGATGATCCTCCTGTGCTTACAGAGGTTAAGGTCTACGTTAGAAGAGCCAACGGTATGCCTTGGTTGCAATATAAGCAACCTAGAGACTAGGATGGGTCAGCGTGAGGTGGCGATATATTGTTTAGCCCTGTGATAGCATGTCTTCGTCTACCTACCATCTTGAGTCAATCGTGATATGCAAGCGAAAAGGTGGAGAACTCCAAAAGCCCATATACTTTGCTATAAAGTTATGGGTGAAGGTGGCCAATAGGTTTGTGGGGGCACAAAGGGCCAGCGTACAGTTCTCATTCTTGATTTTCTTGGGTGCCTTTCATTAGTTGAGGGAGAGGTCAAGTGGGACCATAGCCACATACAGATAAAACAGACCTTAGCATCTGCATCGGCACATAACTTAAAGCTCCCGACCGAGTTCCGTGTTTCTTGATTAGCCCTGCCACGGGACTCGGGCCGCACATATACAGGACATGTGGAACTAGATATCTAGCACGTTTAACGACATGATTGGGACGTAAAGTCTAGGAATATATATCGCTCTGGGTAGGGTGTCCTAGAGTAGGGCGCATTGTTTGATAGGTAGCATAAACCCTATTGGCCCTAGGTAGCATAAACCCTGGTCGGATCTAGAAAGCGTTCAATAGTTAACATAAACCTCAGTGGCCCTGGGTAGCGTAAATCCTGGTTGAATCTAGGAAGCGCTGGATAGAAAACCCTAGATTAGCTCTAGGTAATAAACGAAATCTAGCAAGATCAAGAGTGGTAGTCCAAACGATTTCGAGAATGGTGGCACTACAATAAAGTAGTATAGATTTACATGACGAAGCCCGTACGACATACGACAAGGGACTGTATATATACAAGGAAAGGATTATACGAGTTAGGGGTATCTACAAATACGTTGTATTAGGTTAATCTACTTGCTGGACATGAGTATAGCCTAGAGAGCTAATATCGCGAATAACCTAATAAGCAAGAAAATATAACTGAATGGTATATGTAGGATTATACAGAAGTTTATTCTAAGTCCACTCACATAGAACTTATGTTCTGACCCCCTCCTCATTACACAATTCCAGGTTAGGTTCATGACAGAGATGGTATAAGCTTTTGGATACTGGTTAGGCAGTATTTTTTATAAGGTAAAGCCATATTTAAAGTATATTATACTTTGAATTCCTTCTGCTGTAAGATGGTTATGAATTCTGACATGTTTTCTTTATCTCAGTCTTTTTTTTGTGTAAAAACCCGTAACTTCCCCGGTGAGGAAAGCGCGGATAGTTCGAGAACAAGCCACATCAGAACGCAGATGGAAGAACATTTCATTGCATATTACAACAATTCCATCAGATTACAAGAATATACAGAATATAAATCAATATTACACAGAAATATCAGAGATTTAAATTACATTTAAATACATAGCAGTAGAAAATAATACAATACACAACTAGAAGAGATATATGGATACAAATCTTTTCGGATATCTGTCTAGCTGTAAACCAGGATCCTGTGAATATGAATCTGTAAAATCAAAACTACTAGCTGCCCATGTCAAAATAAGGGCACCCAGAGTTAAGGTTAAAACAATAAACTCCAGGTCAGTCATGGGACTGGTGTGAGAACTAAAACAGTTATTAATCTTTATTTTTAAAGTTACGTAAATCAAGGGACCACGTCGTATAACACGGAACGGGTTTCCTCCCAAGAATACCAGTGCATAAAACAACAACGCAATGCTAAATAAAGAACAATGAAGCTATTATAAGACCCAGGTCCTATCACACAATGCAACGCAAGCCGAGGGATAGGGTTTTCCCTTATAATAGCCAAACATGCTTAGTACGTTTTAAACAAATAATTTGATACTATTATAAGTGCATAGTTTATAAAACTTCAAATCATAAGTATCAATCATTGACGGCATGGGTACCATATATCATGTCGCCATACTAGTTCTACAATTAAAACCGCAAAATCACGTATTTGGAAATCGGATTTCCATCTATGAACCGAGGCAAAAGATAGTCCTCAACCGAGTCGAGACACTCTAGCCCGTGTCTCAGGAACAGCCGCAACAGCCCCTTGGTTCGTCAGGGCCGTTCAACCGATGTGAATTATTATGCCTAAACAATACGTCTCCCTGCCCTATGGGGTGTCAGTGAGCCAAAAAAATGACTCCATCGGACCCGGATCGTCCGATCAAACCGAGGCGCCTCGCAACAGCAACAACCACATAAGTCAAACTCGTCTGGGCGTGTAAAACCACTGACGCCACTTTTAGCTAGAAGGAAACGTATGCCCTCACTGATGTCCTCTCCCGTTTCTGATTCATACCGGGTGTGAAACTTGCGAGGTAAACGTTACACAAAGCTACGCCACAAAGGCCGTGCTTTGATCATCAACCACAAGACTTTGCTTTTCAACAGAAGCCTTGATCATTCGCCACTTAGGCATGCCACACAGGCAATTCACTCTATGCGTTTGATATCCATCAGTAGATAACCCCTGAGCTCGTACGTCTCAGAGAAGGGCGTTAAGCAAGAGAATAAATTCTCCGCCGCCAAACAGATATATATTTAATAGAAATCAATCACACAGGCTGAAAACCAATGTCAGACACACAGTCCATTTACAAGTTCGTTCTGGGTCTGAACGAAACCGGAGGCACCTAGTACCCCGTATATCCATCGATCTCCAAGTACGTCTGGACGATCACCAACTGTTTCCATCTTCTTGGGTGTACATCCCAATCAAGATCATCAGTAATCACCCAAACGACGTGAAGACCTCCGATCTTCGACCGCCGTCTTCATCTTCGACTTATCGTCGAATCAGTTATTCAGAATGGGATAAACTCGGTCTTCCCGAATAACTCGAGTATATAATAAACATGTGTTACACAAACACAACATACGCCTCGTTCCAATTCATCAGTCACTAACCGTAAATTAACAAGAGAATAATTCCTCAAATATTAACCCCGAAGGCCGAAACCAACATCAGATCAATATCCAGAAAACCATTCTGCTTAGCTAACCGACAGTTAGTTTCTAAATTTCACATTCATCGGGAAAGGTTCTCATTAATTTTATCAAAGATGAATCCCTTGAATTTATTCCTTAATCTTCTTTTGAATTTCGATTCAACTAGTCGGGATTAACGAACCTTACCGAAGTAATCATTTGTTTTAATTTCCCAATCCCAACCTATTTATCCCATGAAGTAAAACTGGTTATACTTCATATCTAACACCACGGTGTTATCGGTAAATTCAATTACCATTTCATGTTCAAATCTAATTAAAGATTTAACTAACGCCTGGAGCAAAAATGGTGATACTCCATCCTCGATCATTTCAACCTATTTAAAGATTCATTAAAACTCCACTTAGTTTTAATCTGTGACTGGGTTAAAGAATCAGTGTCATTTAAAAAATGGTTCACGATAAACCCAAAATCACATTGCATTTCAACCAGACCCTAACCATAAATTAGCAAATGAGTAATTCCCTAAGTATTAACCCCGAAGGCCGAAACCAACATCAGATCAATACCCCAGAAACCATTCAACTTAACTAATCTCCAGTTAGTTTCTGATTTTCTTAACTCCTTTGGATCTAAGAACAGTATTATTGAAGATACCGTTCACGAAAACCCAAAATCACAATCTACTAATTATTGGGTTAAATAACAAGTGTTATTTAAAACATTGTTCACGATAAACCCAAAAATCAATACCAATTCAATTCCAATCAAATATTATTTAATTGGCGCACTTCATTAAATATAAATAAAAAAAGATTTAATCTTTTCCTCAACTAGGTTTAAAAACAACATTAATGAAGACGCCATTAACGACAAACCCAAAATCCGAGTTGATATTAAATACAAGGCTCTGAATAGAAAATATATCGGCTTATATTCAATATCAAATTCTACGACCAACAAATATCGTATTGGAAATAACGATATAAATATATCTTTCAAATTTCCCCATAACAATACCTGTATAATCACAAAATCCCATATCGAAATATTCCGAAGACAATTTCGATTCAAATCCATTTCCAATCTATATATTGGAAATCCTGGTTATTTTCAAAACCATTTCAAATCCACTTTATTTATTTTAAAAATAAATAAATTATTATTCTAGTTCAAAACTAGTTCATTTCGATAAAAATCTATTTTTATCCTTTCAAATATGTAGTTTTTCATCCCAATACTTCACAAATCATTTCTTATGATTTTACACAAATTATTATTATTTTTAATAATTTTATCAAGGCCTGTACAGTCGATTTCCATCAACGGCCCTCGAACTGCACTTACAACGACCTTTTCCAAATTTGATTTGGACATAATTCCAATTCCAACCATTAGATTTCTAATTTCTAATATTCGTTAGAAAGCTCTTTTCGATACAAACCCATTGGTTCTGGTTTCAGGAGAATCCGACGGTCGAATCTCCCGTAATATCCATTCGAAGTCAATGGTCGAAATTCGCGAACTGCCACGGCGCGGCGCGTTCTATTCAGGCCATTATATTATATATATAATATATATAATATATACTTCATCGATTTCAATTAAAAACGTGCTTTATAAATCGTTTTAAAATTCATTTTCAAAACAGTTTCAATTCAAATTGATTTCTAATTCAATTTCATTTCGTTTTCAATTCAATTCAATTACAATTCGAATTCATTTATATTCAATTTCAATTCGAATTCATTAATATTCAATTTCAATTCGAATTCATTTATATTAAATTTCAATTCGAATTCATTTCTATGCACTTTCAATTCGAATTCTAATTCTTTTCTAAATATCAGATTTTGAAATCACTTTCGATATTCATTATAAAATGAATAAAATTGATATAAATATCGTTCACGTCAAAATGGCGTCAATCTAATCAACACGGCTTCATATATTTCTATTTTCAAATATTTCTATTTCAAATATTTCTAGTTCGAATATTACCTTTTCAAATATTTCTATTTCAAATACTTCTATTTCAAATATTTCTATTTCAAATATTTCTATTTCAAAAATTACCTATTTCAAATATTTCTATTTCGAATATTACCTTTTCAAATATTTCTATTTCAAATATTTCTTTTCAAATATTTCTATTTCAAATATTTCTTTTCAAATATTTCTATTTCAAATATGGAATGAGGCCAAATCAATTACCATATAATGTTAATAATATGGATTTTCTACAATACATGTATAAAATAACAACGATAAATAATCAACCATCATCCAGAGTGCATTCTACACTGTATAAGCATCAAATGTAAATATTCAACGCTTATAATAGTCTGTCAATCAATCGATCGACATACAACTAAACAATCGGGATTAGTGTACGTCAAATATCATCCAAATACCCATGTGGGGTTTCAAACAATCAAACACAGATTTTATTTGTGTAGTTGGGCGATGTGTAAAATTTATCGTCCTAATCAATATCAGTCAAATGTGTGTATACAATCAAATCGTCCGATTTGTTTATTTTTATTTCATTTCATATACACGTTAAAAATTCTGTTTTTAACTATAAAATATTTTCCACTATAAGATATTTTATTTCAACTATATAAATGTTTTATTTCATTTCACATCACATCACACAATCAACTACACATCAAAATCAAACAAACAAGCATACAAGCCGTCCATGGTCTGTGGACGACGGGTGTCGGGTGCTACTAAACACCGTCTGCATCCTAGTATATATTTTAACTAGAAAATTAAATTAAAAGTGAGAAGTTCTCACAGATAGCTAATCCAAACATCTCGACTCTTCTTATGTAGAAAATCTCCGCCGTTTCTTCTTTCGTCACTTTCGTTGCCCGTATTCACTACATATATAAAAATCACATTTTTACTTCGCTATTCAATATATAAAAATCGAATTTTTACTTCATTAAAAATCATATTTTCATTTCGCTACATATATAAAGATTATATTTTTGTATTCTCTATTATATAAAAATCATATTTTTAATCTTTCTATAATATAAAAATCATAATTTTATTCTTACTATAATATTAAAATCATATTTCTATTATGCCACTAGTGTAAGAATTATATTTTTAACCTTTCTATTATATAAAAATACCATATTTTAATACTCTATAAATAAAAATAAAAATCGTTCCTTTATATGATTAACTTATAAATAAAGATCAATATTTTCTAGCGTGAAAATGTCATTTTTCTAACATTAAAAATCGTATTTCTCTAACATGAAAAATATAATCTTTTCATGATAAAAACTCTAATCTTTCCATGCTAAAAATACCCACAATATTCATATATAAAAGTCTTATCTTTCTATATTTTCTTTCTTTCTTACACAAGAAAAATCATATTCTGTTCGTATCACTATATATATTAACAATGGTATATATAAATTAATAACTGCCTAATTTGTGAATTAATTTAACTAATTTACATTAAATAAAATAAATAAAAACTCACTGTCGTTCCTTCCTTCTCCTGTTACTCGCAAAAACCTCTCAAAGAAGAGGAGCTCGCTGAATTCTGCAGAAGGGCGGAGGGGCTCTTGAAGGCGGCGGGGGTCAATGGCGGTTTTGGGGTGGACTCGATCGGATTTTGAGGTTCAACGATGAGGAGACAGGGAAGCGAGATGAGGGGGGAGCGATCGAGAGGGGGAGGCGGAGCTCGAGATCGCCGGTGGCTGGCCAGGAGGTGGGCGACACGATTCGATCTTCTCTCTCTCTCTTTTTTTTCTCTTATGTAAATCGATTTTTCAAAAGGGGGATCAGAGAAAAATGTATAGGGGGGTGTTGACTTTTCTATTTTAATTTATTTATTTAATTTATCCACCCGAAAAGTTATCTCCTCATTCGAACTCCAATCGAGGACCAACGATGGTCGTCCCTAGCAAATTACCCCCATTCCGAATACAATGGGATATGTATCTTAAGCCGATTCGATCGTTTCGATCAGTTTCCGTCAAAATCAAAATATAACTCTATATATTGAATTTGAACGCACAGTTCAATTTACCGGGGCCACATACTAACTAAAAAAATTCGAGAAAAATATTTTCTAGCTTCGTATTGACGATACGGTCCTAACAAAAATAATTTCGTCAAATTCTGAGACCATTTGAAAAATGGCCATTTTACAGTCGATTAAAATCAACTAAAACTGGTCAAATGCGTTTTCCTTTGCCACGCGCACATATTGATTCGAAAAATTATGACAATTGGAATCTAGAAATAACTTGACATGATGGATCCAACAAAAGTGGTTTCGTCGAAATCCGAGGTCATTTGCAAAATTCCCATTTTTAAGGGCCAGAATTCCATAGCGACTATTCAGAATTTTCAACTGGACATATCTTTTGATTCCCGCTATGAAATCTTGATTTTTCGGATTCGTTGGAAGGATATTCCCAAATAGATCTTATTATTTTTGGCTTCACTAAAATCCGGTTTATTTTGCACCCGGTACATTCATTTGAAGTTTGAAATCGAATAATCGAACTACCGCGCCATTTTCAATTCCTTTTATATATATAAATAAATATTTATATTCTATCGTCGATTCAAACGAATATATACATTCGAATTACATTCAAAATAAATTTCTCGTCGATATTATTTAAAATAATTCATTTTAAATAATCAAAATTCGCTAAAATTTCCAAAATAAAAATTTTAAACTGGCCTAGATTTCTGGGTAATTACAATCTCCCCCACTTAAAACTTTTCGTCCCCGAAAAGGAACAAAGCCGAAAGTTGTTTCACAAACCAACTCAACTTTCGTTATTTTGATTACGGCTTAAGTTCTTCAACTTTTCAGTTTCTAAGAAATTTTCAAATTTTTCAAAAATTTGGCTAACACCCTAAATTTCTGAAAAATTTCGCCGTAACCTCCTCTGGACCGGGAGCATGGGAAAATCCCGAAATTGCCATACAGGCCTACTGATCTCAAAAAGAAAAAGCCAAGCGGCTCATAAAATCATCATCACCCAAACAAAACAGTAAATTATGATAAACATGTGCCTATTTGTCGGGCAAACAAATTTTATTCTCTGCTCTAGCCTCCTTGCTATGACCAGTTCAATGTTAGTACATGTATATGCAAGCAAATGCGACTAATTTTCAATAACAATTCACTATTTGATTCAATTTGGTTAAAGGTTCAACATTTAATTATTCAAACAATAATCAAACAACACAACTATCAATCAATTAGTGAATTATTATTTCAAATTCATAACTTTGATATATAGTCAAAAATCAGATTTTTGATGCCAAATCACAAAAATAAGCCCTATCTAGTTTTGGTTCTCACACCAGTCTAATGGAAATATAGAAATCTCACTTTCGTTACTCGAAAATAAATAATGGCGACGGTGCCCCATCACCAGAATTATCCCCAGGCAACTAGAGTATGATTCTATAACAATCCAGTATATTAAAACTTCGAATACACATTTGCAAGACGCATATGCAAAATCTTTATATATCGGATTGTCCAAATCAATTTAAAATAAATAATCAAATACGAATAGTTGATTTAAATTTTCAAAACAAAATTCATTTTCATTTTAAAAATATACTCTTCACACTTTCTCTAGGATACTACTGATCCTATCTCTAACGAGTCATTCCCATTGGATATTACTAATCCAATATCTGATGAATCCTATCGTATGGTTCTAACGTGTCTTGTTCTCTGAGCTTTGTAAACCAAAGCTCTGATACCAACTGTAAAAACCCGTAACTTCCCCGGTGAGGAAAGCACGGATAGTTCGAGAACAAGCCACATCAGAACGCAGACGGAAGAACATTTCATTGCATATTACAACAATTCCATCAGATTACAAGAATATACAGAGTATAAATCAATATTACACAGAAATATCAGAGATTTAAATTACATTAAAATACATAGCAGCGGAAAATAATACAATACACAACTAGAAGAGATATACGGATACAAAGCTTTCCGGATATCGTTCCAGCTGTAAACCAGGATCCTATGAATATGAATCTGCAAAACCAAAACTACTAGCTGCCCATGTCAAAATAAGGGCACAGAGAGTTTAGGTTAAAACAATAAACTCCAGGTCAGTCATGGGACTGGTGTGAGAACTAAAACAATTATTAATCTTTATTTTTAAAGTTAGGTAAATCAAGGGACCACGCCGTATAACACGGAACGGGTTTCCTCCCAAGAATACCAGTGCATAAAACAATAGCGCAATGCAAAATAAAGAACAATGAAGCTATTATAAGACCCGGGTCCTATCACACAATGCAACGCAACCCGGGGGATAGGGTTTTCCCTTATAATAGCCAAACATGCTTAGTACGTTTTAAACAAATAATTTGATACTATTACAAGTGCATAGTGTATAAAACTTCAAATCATAAGTATCAATCATAGACGACATGGGTACATATATCATGTCGCCATACTATTTCTACAAATAAAACAGCAAAATCACGTATTTGGAAATTGGATTTCCATCTATGAACCGAGGCAAAAGATAGTCCTCAACCGATTCGAGACGCTCTATCTCGTGTCTCAGGAACAGCTGCGACTGCCCCTTGGATCGTCAGGGCCGGTCAACCGATGTGGATTACTATGCCTGAACAATACGTCTCCCCGCCCTTTGGGGCGTCAATGAGCCAAAAAAATGACTCCATCGGACCCGGATCGTCCGATCAAACCGAGGCGCCTTGCAACAGCAACAACCACATAAGTCAAACTCGTCAGGGCGTGTAAAACCACTGATGCCACTTTTAGCTAGAAGGAAACGTATGCCCTCCCTGATGTCCTCTCCCGTTTCTGATTCATACCGGGTGTGAAACTCGCGAAGTAAACGTTACACAAAGCTACGCCACAAAGGCCGTGCTTTGATCATCAACCACAAGACTTTGCTTTTCAACAGAAGCCTTGATCATTCGCCACTTTGGCATGCCACCCAGGCAATTCACTCTATGCGTTTGATATCCATCAGTATATAACCCCTGAGCTTGTACGTCTCAGAGAAGGGCGTTAAGCAAGAGAATAAATTCTCCGCCGCCAAACAGATATATATTTAATAGAAATCAATCACACAGGCTAAAATCCAATGTCAGACACACAGTCCATTTACAAGTTCGTTCTGGGTCTGAACGAAACCGGAGGCACCTAGTACCCCGTATATCCATCGACCTCCAAGTACGTCTGGACGATCACCAACTGTTTCCATCTTCTTGGGTGTACATCCCAATTAAGATCATCAGTAATCACCCAAATGACGTGAAGACCTCCGGTCTTCGACCACCGTCTTCATCTTCGACTTATCATCGTATCAGTTATTCAGAATGGGATAAACCTGGTCTTCCCGAATAACTCGCGTATATAATGAACATTTGTTACACAAACACAACATACGCCTCATTCCAATTCATCAGTCACTAACCGTAAATTAACAAGAGAATAATTCCCCAAATATTAACCCCGAAGGCCGAAACCAACATCAGATCAATATCCAGAAAACCATTCTGCTTAGCTAACCGACAGTTAGTTTCTAAATTTCACATTCATAGGGAAAGGTTCCCATTAATTTTATCAAAGATAAATCCCTTGAATTTATTCTTTAATCTTCTTTTGAATTTCGATTCAACTAGTCGGGATTAACGAACCTTACCAAAGTAATCATTTGTTTTAATTTCCCAATCCCAACATATTCATCCCATGAAGTAAAACTGGTTATACTTCATATCTAACACCATGGTGTTATCGGTAAATTCAATTACCATTTCTCGTTCAAATCTAATTAAAGATTTAACTAACGCCTAGAGCAAAACTGGTGATACTCCATCCTCGATCATTTCAATCTAATTAAAGATTCATTAAAACTTCACTTAGTTTTAATCTATGACTAGGTTAAAGAATCAGTGTCATTTAAAACACGGTTCACGATAAACCCAAAATCACATTACCTTTCAACCGGACCCTAACCATAAATTAGCAAGTGAGCAATTCCCTAAGTATTAACCCCGAAGGCCGAAACCAACATCAGATCAATACCCCAGAAACCATTCAACTTAACTAATCTCCAGTTAGTTTCTGATTTTCTTAACTCCTTTGGATCTAAGAACAGTATTATTGAAGATACCGTTCACGACAACCCAAAATCACATTCTATTAATTATCGGGTTAAAGAACAAGTGTTATTTAAAACACTGTTCACGATAAACCCAAAAATCAATACCAATTCAATTCCAATTAAATATTATTTAATTGGTGCACTTCATTAAATCTAAATAAAAAAAGATTTAATCTTTTCCTCAACTGGGTTTAAAAACAGCGTTAATGAAGACACGATTCACGACAAACCCAAAATCCCATTTGATATTAAATACAAGGCTCTGAAGAGAAAATATATCGGCTTATATTCAATATCAAATTCTACGATCAACAAATATCATATTGGAAATAACGATATAAATATATCTTTCAAATTTCCCCATAACAATACCTGTATAATCACAAAATCCCACATCGAAATATTCCGAAGACAATTTCAATTCAAATCCATTTCCAATCTATATATTGGAAATCCTGGTTATTTTCAAAACCATTTCAAATCCACTTTATTTATTTTAAAAAATAAATAAATTATTATTCTAGTTCAAAACTAGTTCATTTCGATAAAAATCTATTTTTATCCTTTCAAATACGGAGTTTTTCATCCCAATTCTTCACAAATCATTTCTTATGATTTTACACAAATTATTATTATTTTTAATAATTTTATCAAGGCCCGTACTGTCGATTTCCATCAACGACCCTCGAACTGCACTTACAGCGACCATTTCCAAATTTGATTTGGACATAATTCCAAATCCAACCGTCAGACTTCTAATTTCTAATATTCGTTAGAAAGCTCTTTTCGATTCAAAGCCAATGGTTCAAGTTTCAGGAGAATCCGACGGACAGATCTCCCGTAATATCCGTTCGAAGTCAATGGTCGAAATTCGTGAACTACCGTGGCGCGGCGCGTTCTATTCAGGCCGTTATAGTATATATATATATATATATAATATATAATATATACTTCGTCGATTTCAATTCAAAACGTGCTTAAATCGTTTTAAAATTCATTTTCAAAACGGTTTCAATTCAAATTGATTTCTAATTCAATTTCATTTGGTTTCAATTCAATTCGAATTCAATTCGAATTCATTTATATTCAATTTCAATTCGAATTCATTTATATTCAATTTCAATTCGAATTCATTTATATTCAATTTCAATTCGAATTCATTTCTATGCACTTCCATTTCGAATTCTAATTCTTTTCAAAATATCAGATTTTGAAATCACTTTCGGTATTCATTATAAAATGAATAAAATCGATATAAACATCGTTCACGTCAAAATGGCGTCAATCTAATCAACACGGCTTCATATATTTCTATTTTCAAATATTTCTATTTCAAATATTTCTAGTTCGAATATTACCTTTCCAAATATTTCTATTTCAAATACTTCTATTTCAAATATTTCTATTTCAAATATTAACTTTTTCAAATATTTCTATTTCGAATATTACCTTTTCAAATATTTCAATTTCAAATATTTCTTTTCAAATATTTCTATTTCAAATATTTCTTTTCAAATATTTCTATTTCAAAAATGGAATGAGGCCCAATCAATCACCATATAATGTTAATTATATGGATTTTCTACAACTCATGTATAAAATAACAACGATAAATAATCAACCATCATTCAGAGTGCATTCTACACTATATAAGCATCAAATATAAATATTCAACGCTTATAATAGTCTGTCAATTAATCGATCGACATACAACTAAACAATCAGGATTAGTGTACGTCAAATATCATCCCAATACCCGTGTGGGGTTTCAAAAAACCAAATACAGATTTTATTTGTGTAGTTGGGCAATGTGTAAAATTTATCGTCCCAATCAATATCAGTCGAATGTGTGTATACAAATAAATCGTCCGATTTGTTTATTTTTATTTCATGTTAAAAATTCTATTTTTAACTATAAAATATTTTCCATTATAAAATATTTTATTTCAACTATATAAATGTTTTATTTCATTTCACATCACATCACACAATCAACTACACATCAAAATCAAACAAACAAGCATACAAGCCGTCCATGGTCTGTGGACGACGGGTGTCGGGTGCTACTAAACACCGTCTGCATCCTAGTATATATTTTAACTAGAAAATTAAATTAAAAGTGAGAAGTACTCACAGATAGCTAATCCAAACATCTCGACTCTTCTTATGTAGATGTGACGGCAAGGAATTTCGCTCGGTCCGAACCAGTCGCTAAACCGACCCAGACCGTTCGAAACACCCTATCGTTTGAGAACACGACAAAATATAACGCAAACAGAAGAACATTTCATTGTATATTACAACAATGCATCAGATTACAAGAATATACAAAGTATAAATGAATATTACACAGAAATATCAGAGATTTAAATTACATTTAAATACATCGCAGCGGAAAATAATACAATACACAACTAGAAGAGATATACGGATACAAAGCTTTCCGGATATCGTTCCAGCTGTAAACCAGGTTCCTGTGAATATAAATCTGCAAAACCAAAACTACTAGCTGCCCGTGTCAAAATAAGGGCACCCAGAGTTTAGGTTAAAACAATAAACTCCAGGTCAGTCATGTGACTGGTGTGAGAACTAAAACAGTTATTAATCTTTATTTTAAATCATTAGGTAAATCAAGGGACCACGCCGTATAACACGGAACGGGTTTCCTCCCAAGAATACCAGTGCATAAAACAAACAGCGCAATGCTAAATAAAGAAAAATGAAGCTGTTATAAGACCCAGGTCCCATCACGCAATGCAACGCAGCCGAGGATAGGGTTTTCCCTTATAACAGCCAAAGAATGCTTGATACGGTTAAAACGAATCATTTGATACTATAATAAGTGCATAGTGTATAAAACAACTTCAAATCATAAGTATCAATCATAGGCGGCATGAGCGCCCCATCCCACTATGTCGCCATATATAGGTTATACAATCAAAATCGCAAAGTCACGTATTTGGAAATTGGATTTCCGTCTATGAACCGAGGCAAAAGATAGTCCTCAACCGATTCGAGACAATCTAGCCTACCATGTCTCAGGATCAGAGCTCGAGTGACCCTAGGAGCGACAGGGCCGGTCCACCGATGTGGATTAAAATGCCTGAACACTACGTTTCCCCGCCCTTTGGGGCGCAAACGAGCCAACGAATGACTCCATCGGTTCGAGAACGACCGATCAATCCGAGGCGCCTCGCAACAGCAACAACCACATAAGTCAAACTCGTCAGGGCGTGTAAAACCACTGACGCCACTTTTAGCTAGAAAGAAACGCAAGTCCTCCCTGAGGTCCGTCTCCCGTTTTTGGTTCATACCGGGGGTGAAACTCGCGAAGTAAACGTTACACAAAGCTACGCCACAAAGGCCGTGCTTTGATCACCAACCACAAGACTTTGCTTTTCAACAGAAGCCTTGATCATTTGCATCTTATCATGCCACACAGGCAAACCATCCTATGCAACCGATATCAGTCACACAGAATGAAATCCGATATCAGACACACAGTCCATTTACAAGTCCGTTCTGGGTCTGAACGAAACCGGAGGCACCTAGTACCCCGCATATCCATCGATCTCCAAGTACGTCTGGACGATCACTAACTGTTTCCATCTTCTTGGGTGTACAGCCCAATCAAGATCATCAGTAATTACCCAAACGACGTGAAGACTTCCGGTCTTCGACCATCGTCTTCATCTTCGACTTATCGTCGTATCAGTTATTCAGAATGGGATAAACCCAGTCTTCCCGAATAACTCGCGTATATTTTAAATAAGTGTTACACAAACACAACATACGCCTAATTCCTATCCATCAGTCACTAACCGTAAATTAATCAAGAGAATAATTCCCCAAATATTAACCCCGAAGGCCGAAACCAACATCAGATCAATATCCAGAAAACCATTCTACTTAGCTAACCGACAGTTAGTTTCTAATTTCACATTCATAGGGAAAGGTTCCCATTAATTTTATCAAAGAAAAATTCTTGAATTTATTCTTTAATCAACTTTTGAATATCAATTCAAACTAGTCGGGATTAGCGAACCTTACCGAAGTAATCATTTGTTATAATTTCCCAATCCCAACCTATTCATCCCATGAAGTAAAACTGTGAATACTTCATATCTAACACCACAGTGTTATCGGTAAATTCAATTACCATTTCACGTTCAAATCTAATTAAAGATTTAACTATCGCCTGGAGCAAAACTGGTGATACTCCATTTTCGATCATTTCAATCTAATTAAAGATTCATTAAAACTCCACTTAGTTTTAATCTTCGACTGGGTTAAAGAATCCGTGTCATTTAAAAACACTGTTCACAATAAACCCAAAACCACCTTCATTAATTATCAGGTTAAAGAACGAGTGTTATTTAAAACACTGTCCACGATAAACCCAAAAATCAATATCAATTCAATTCCAATTAAATATTATTTAATTGGTACACTTCATTAAATCTAAATAAAAAGATTTAATCTTTTCTCAACTGGGTTCAAGAACAGTGTTAGTGAAGACACCATTCACGACAAACCCCAAATCACGTTTGATATTCAATACAAGGCTCTGAATAGAAAATATATCGGCTTATATTCAATATCAAATTCTACGACTAACAAATGTCGTATTGGAAATAACGATATCAATATATCTTTCAAATTTCCATAACAACACCTGTATAATCACGAATTCCAACATCGAAATATTCCGAAGACAATTTCGATTTAATTCCACTCCAATGCAATCATTGGAAATTCTGGTTATTTTTAAAACCATTTCAAATTCAATTTATTTCTTTAAAAATAAATAGAATTATCTTTCTAGTTCAAAACTAGTTCATTTCGATAAAAATCTATTTTTATCCTTTCAAATATGGAGTTTTTCATCCCAATCCTTTCTAAATCATTTCTTATGATTTTACACAAATTATTACTATTTTTAATAATTTTATCAAGGCCCGTACAGTCGATTTCCAACAACGGCCATCGAACTGCACTTACAGCGACCTTTTTCGAATTTGATTTGGACGTATCTCCAAATCCAACCGTTAGATTTCAAATTTCTAACACTCATTAGAAAGCTCTTTTCGATACGAACCCAACGGTTCCGGTTTTAGGAGAATCCGACGGTCGGATCTCCCGCAATGTCCGTTTGAAATAAATGGTCGAAATTCACGAACTGCCGCGGCGCGGCGCGTTCTATTCAGGCCATTATATTATATATATAATATATATAATATATACTTCGTCGATTTCTATTTAAAACGAATTATATAAATAGTTTTAAATTCGTTTCAAAAGCAATTTCAACTTCCTTTTCAATTCAAATCAAAATTGAATTCTTCTTTATAAATTCGTTTCAAAATTCATTTCTATTCAATTCAAATTTCAATTCAATTTGAATTCATTTCAATTCGTTTTCAATTCAATTTGAATTCGTTTTCAATTCATTTCGAAATCGTTTTCAATTCAATTCATTTCGAAATCGTTTTCAATTCAATTCATTTCGAAATTGTTTTCAATTCAATTCATTTCGAAATCGTTTTCAATTCAATTCATTTCGAAATCGTTTTCAATTCAATTCATTTCGAAATCGTTTTCAATTCAATTCATTTCGAAATCGTTTTCAATTCAATTCATTTCGAAATCGTTTTCAATTCAATTCATTTCGAAATCGTTTTCAATTCAATTCATTTCGAAATCGTTTTCAATTCAATTCATTTCGAAATCGTTTTCAATTCAATTCATTTCGAAATCGTTTTCAAATCGATATAAATATCGTTTACGTCAAAATGGCGTCAATCTAATCAACACGGCTTCATAAATTGCTATTTTCAAATATTCTATTTCAAATATTTCTTTTTCAAAATAGTTGTTATTATCAAAATATTTCGTTCAACACACGACCAATCTCAATGGATGAGTACTGTCAACACATGAACTTTTTTTTTTTTAATATTCTTTATTTTTCAAATTGGAATGAGGCCCAATAAATTACCATATAAAGTTAATTATATGGATTTTCATACAACACATGTATATAATAGCAACGATAGATAATCAACCATCAACCAAAGTGCACTACACTGTATAAGCATCAAATATAGATATCTAACGCTTATAACAGCCTGTCAATCAATCGATCGACATATTCAATCAGTCAGGATGAGTGAACTTCATATTTCATCCCAACACCCGTGTGGGGTTTTCAAACAATCAAACACAGATTTTAGTTGTGCAGTTGGGCGATGTGTAAAATTTATCGTCCCAGTCAATGTCATTCAAATAGATGTACATAAACAAACCGTCCGGTTTATAAATGAATATTTTATTTTATTCACTTCACGTTAAAAATTATATTTTTAACGATAAAACATTTTATTTCAACCTATGAATTTCTATTATTCATTTACACAATAAAATGATATTTTTATTTATTTTAGAAAATTTCGGCGGCATAACGGCACGATACTAGAAACGGGACAAGGCCTAGCCTAATCCCCGGTCTAGTGAAGGCCCACGCCATTCACATATCAATCAAATTCACTTTCGTTATGCAAACCACAAAATTTGGAGTAAGGGTCTAACCTAGCCTTACTCCTTCGCCTTATAACGGCGCACGTATAATCCTAACCAATTTATCGATTCGATTTTTCACACCACAAACCACATTCAAACCAATATCGCAATCAATCACCAAACAGTCAAACAAACAAGTCCATGGTCTGTGGACGATTGTGTCGGGTGCTGCTAAGCACCGTCTACATCCTAGTATATATATAACTAGAAAAATTAAATTGAAAGGTGAGAAATTCTCACAGATAGCTATCCTAGCTCCACGGCACTTCATTTGCAGAAGTCTTCGTCGTTCCCGCCTTTTTGTCACCTTCGTTTCCCAAGGCCACTATATATATAAAAATCGAATTTTTATTTCGCTATTCAACATATACAAATCATATTTTTATTTCGAAGTTCTATATATAAAAATCATATTTTCCTATCGAAGTTCAATACATAAAAATCCTATTTTTCTATCGAAGTTCAATATATAAAAATCCTATTTTTCTATCGAAGTTCAATATATAAAAATCCTATTTTTCTATCGAAGTTCAATATATAAAAATCCTATTTTTTACTTTGGCTTTCAATATATAAAAATATGATTTTTACTTTTAAATTTCTAATCTTCTTCTAGTTTATAAATAATTTTAAAATCAGTTTTTATATTCCTTTACAAAAAATCCAGTTTTAAAAATTCTTTTATAAAAATCTGTTTTATACTTTTAAAACTTTCAGTTTTGTACTTTTAAAACTTTCAGTTTTATACTTTAAAACATTTCAGTTTTAATACTTAAAACCATTTCAGTTTTTCTTCTTTAAAACATTTCAGTTTTTTATCTTTTTACAAAATTCAGTTTTTACTTTTAAAAATATTCAGTTTTAAACTACTTTTAAAAATATTCAGTTTTTATACTACTTTTAAAAATATTCAGTTTTTATACTTTTTAAAACAAAACAGTTTTAATCTTTTTAAAACAAAACAGTTATATATTTTTAACAAAATCAGGTTATTATATATATTTTTTCCCTTTTTTACAGAATAAAAAAATAAAATAAAAATAAAAATGTAAAGCGACTTACAGCGGAGGGGGGGGGGGCGTCTCGCAGGTCGTCGGAGGCTTCAGCGTCGCCAGCGAGGGGAGCTTCAGCGGCTTCAGTTGCGCGAACGAGAGGGGGGGGGGCTTCGGGTCTTCGATCGATGGGGGGGCTTCGGGGTTCGAACGAGGGGCGGGAGGTCGACCGACTGGGCGGAGCGGTGGTGGTTGAGGGGTTCGGCGGTGGCTCGGCGATTTGATTACGGTTTTTTTTTCTCTGAAATCGTTTAAATGAATCGGGGGGGGGCCAGAAAGGATATAAGGGAGGGAAGGGTGAATTAAAATATAATTAAATTTTTTTTATTATTATTTAATTATGCAAAAAGTTGACTTTTACATACGACCTCTAAACGAGGCCCACCGCCTGCCGTCCATAGCGTTTCACCCCCATTCCGAACACAATGGGATATGTATCGTAAGCTGATTTGATCGTTACAATCAGTTTCCTTTTGAATTTTCATTTAAATCACTATATTGAATTTTAAACGTACATTTCAAATTACCGGGGCCACATACTGACTAGAAAAATTCCAGAAAAATATTTTCTAGCTTCGTATTGACGATACGGTCCTAACAAAACTAGTTTCGTCGAATTCTGAGACCGTTTGAAAAATGGCCAATTTCCAGTCGATTAAATTCAACATAAACTGGTCAAACGCGTTTTCCTTTGCCACGCACACATATTGATTCGAAAAATTATGAAATTTGAAACCTAGCAATAACCTGACACTGCGGATCTAACAAAAGTGGTTTCGTCGAAATCCGAGGTCGTTTGCAAAATGTCCATTTTTAAGGGCCTGAATTCCATAGCGACTATTCAGAATTTTCAACTGGACATATCTTTTGATTCCCGCTCTCAAATTTCGATTGATCGGATTCGCTAGAAAGATATTCACTAACAGATATAAATATTTTTGGTTTCACAAAAATCCGGATTGTTTTGCACCCGGTACATTCAATTGAAGTTTGAAATCAAATTATCGAACTACCGCGCCATTTTCACTTCTATTTATAATTATATATAAATATTTATATTCTAACGACGACGTATATAAATATATACGTTCGAATTATATTCAAAATAAATTTCTCGTCGATATTATTTAAAATAATTCATTTTAAATAATCAAAATTCGCTAAAATGGCCAAAATAAAAATTCAAACTGGCTCGCATTTTACGGATTGTTACAATCTCCCCCACTTAAAACTTTTCGTCCCCGAAAAGGAATAAAGTCGAAAGTGGTTTGATTATTCAACTCTACGTTCGATCTGGCTTCCATTCTCTAACTTTTCAGTTTCTGAGAATTTTCTAAAATTTCAAAAATTTGGCTAACACCCTAAATTTTTGAAAAATTTCGCCATAACCTCCCCTGCACCGGGAGCATCGGGGAATTTCAAATAGCTTCCCCGGTCCTTCAGATCTCAAAAAGAAAAAGAAAAAGAAAAAGCCAAGCGGCTAGCCAATAGGCTCATAAAATCATCATCACCCAAACAAAACAGGAAATTATGTAGTAAACATGTACCTATTTGTCGGGCAAACAAATTTTATTCTCTGCTCTAGCCTCCTTGCTACGACCTGTTCAATGATATATATGTATATGCAAGCAGATGCGACCAATTTTCAATATCTTTCAATATTTGATTCAATTAGGCATAATGGTTCAAAATTATCAAACAAATAAACAAACAACACAAACATCAATCAATTAGTGGATTAGAGTTTTCAAATTCATAACTTTGATACATAGTCAAAAATCAGATTTTTGATACCAAATCACAACAATTAGCCCTATCTAATTTTGGTTCTCACACCAGTCAATAGGAAATATATAGAAATCACACCTTCGAAACACGAACATAATTATTGATGATGCCATGGTCATTATCAACATCATCCCCGGGCGACTAGAGTGTAATTCTATATCTATCCAGTATATTAAAACTTTGAATACACGCGGATCAGACGTATACGCAAAATCTATATATACGGGATTGTCCACATCAATATAAATAAATAACCAAATACGAATAATTGATTTAAATTTTCAAAACAAAATTTTGTTTTCACTTTCAAAATTATACTCTTCACACTCGTTCTAGGATACTACTGATCCTATCTCTAACGAGTCATCCTCATTGGATATTACTAATCCAATATCTGATGAATTCTTTCGTATGGTTCTAATGTGTCTTGTTCTCGAGCTTTGTAAACCAAAGCTCTGATACCAACTGTGACGGCAAGGAATTTCGCTCGGTCCGAACCAGTCGCTAAACCGACCCAGACCGTTCGAAACACCCTATCGTTTGAGAACACGACAAAATAGAACGCAAACAGAAGAACATTTCATTGTATATTACAACAATGCATCAGATTACAAGAATATACAAAGTATAAATGAATATTACACAGAAATATCAGAGATTTAAATTACATTTAAATACATCGCAGCGGAAAATAATACAATACACAACTAGAAGAGATATACGGATACAAAGCTTTCCGGATATCGTTCCAGCTGTAAACCAGGTTCCTGTGAATATAAATCTGCAAAACCAAAACTACTAGCTGCCCGTGTCAAAATAAGGGCACCCAGAGTTTAGGTTAAAACAATAAACTCCAGGTCAGTCATGTGACTGGTGTGAGAACTAAAACAGTTATTAATCTTTATTTTAAATCATTAGGTAAATCAAGGGACCACGCCGTATAACACGGAACGGGTTTCCTCCCAAGAATACCAGTGCATAAAACAAACAGCGCAATGCTAAATAAAGAAAAATGAAGCTGTTATAAGACCCAGGTCCCATCACACAATGCAACACGGCCGAGGATAGGGTTTTCCCTTATAACAGCCAAAGAATGCTTGATACGGTTAAAACGAATCATTTGATACTATAATAAGTGCATAGTGTATAAAACAACTTCAAATCATAAGTATCAATCATAGGCGGCATGAGCGCCCCATCCCACTATGTCGCCATATATAGGTTATACAATCAAAATCGCAAAGTCACGTATTTGGAAATTGGATTTCCGTCTATGAACCGAGGCAAAAGATAGTCCTCAACCGATTCGAGACAATCTAGCCTACCATGTCTCAGGATCAGAGCTCGAGTGACCCTAGGAGCGACAGGGCCGGTCCACCGATGTGGATTAAAATGCCTGAACACTACGTTTCCCCGCCCTTTGGGGCGCAAACGAGCCAACGAATGACTCCATCGGTTCGAGAACGACCGATCAATCTGAGGCACCTCGCAACAGCAACAACCACATAAGTCAAACTCGTCAGGGCGTGTAAAACCACTGACGCCACTTTTAGCTAGAAAGAAACGCAAGTCCTCCCTGAGGTCCGTCTCCCGTTTTTGGTTCATACCGGGGGTGAAACTCGCGAAGTAAACGTTACACAAAGCTACGCCACAAAGGCCGTGCTTTGATCACCAACCACAAGACTTTGCTTTTCAACAGAAGCCTTGATCATTTGCATCTTAGCATGCCACACAGGCAAACCATCCTATGCAACCGATATCAGTCACACAGAATGAAATCCGATGTCAGACACACAGTCCATTTACAAGTCCGTTCTGGGTCTGAACGAAACCGGAGGCACCTAGTACCCCGCATATCCATCGATCTCCAAGTACGTCTGGACGATCACTAACTATTTCCATCTTCTTGGGTGTACAGCCCAATCAAGATCATCAGTAATTACCCAAACGACGTGAAGACTTCCGGTCTTCGACCATCGTCTTCATCTTTGACTTATCGTCGTATCAGTTATTCAGAATGGGATAAACCCGGTCTTCCCGAATAACTCGCGTATATTTTAAATAAGTGTTACACAAACACAACATACGCCTCATTCCTATCCATCAGTCACTAACCGTAAATTAATCAAGAGAATAATTCCCCAAATATTAACCCCGAAGGCCGAAACCAACATCAGATCAATATCCAGAAAACCATTCTACTTAGCTAACCGACAGTTAGTTTCTAATTTCACATTCATAGGGAAAGGTTCCCATTAATTTTATCAAAGATAAATTCTTGAATTTATTCTTTAATCAACTTTTGAATATCAATTCAAACTAGTCGGGATTAGCGAACCTTACCGAAGTAATCATTTGTTATAATTTCCCAATCCCAACCTATTCATCCCATGAAGTAAAACTGTGAATACTTCATATCTAACACCACAGTGTTATCGGTAAATTCAATTACCATTTCACGTTCAAATCTAATTAAAGATTTAACTATCGCCTGGAGCAAAACTGGTGATACTCCATTTTCGATCATTTCAATCTAATTAAAGATTCATTAAAACTCCACTTAGTTTTAATCTTCGACTGGGTTAAAGAATCCGTGTCATTTAAAAACACTGTTCACAATAAACCCAAAACCACCTTCATTAATTATCAGGTTAAAGAACGAGTGTTATTTAAAACACTGTCCACGATAAACCCAAAAATCAATATCAATTCAATTCCAATTAAATATTATTTAATTGGTACACTTCATTAAATCTAAATAAAAAGATTTAATCTTTTCTCAACTGGGTTCAAGAACAGTGTTAGTGAAGACACCATTCACGACAAACCCCAAATCACGTTTGATATTCAATACAAGGCTCTGAATAGAAAATATATCGGCTTATATTCAATATCAAATTCTACGACTAACAAATGTCGTATTGGAAATAACGATATCAATATATCTTTCAAATTTCCATAACAACACCTGTATAATCACGAATTCCAACATCGAAATATTCCGAAGACAATTTCGATTTAATTCCACTCCAATGCAATCATTGGAAATTCTGGTTATTTTTAAAACCATTTCAAATTCAATTTATTTCTTTAAAAATAAATAGAATTATCTTTCTAGTTCAAAACTAGTCCATTTCGATAAAAATCTATTTTTATCCTTTCAAATATGGAGTTTTTCATCCCAATCCTTTCTAAATCATTTCTTATGATTTTACACAAATTATTACTATTTTTAATAATTTTATCAAGGCCCGTACAGTCGATTTCCAACAACGGCCATCGAACTGCACTTACAGCGACCTTTTTCGAATTTGATTTGGACGTATCTCCAAATCCAGCCGTTAGATTTCAAATTTCTAACATTCATTAGAAAGCTCTTTTCGATACGAACCCAACGGTTCCGGTTTTAGGAGAATCCGACGGTCGGATCTCCCGCAATGTCCGTTTGAAATAAATGGTCGAAATTCACGAACTGCCGCGGCGCGGCGCGTTCTATTCAGGCCATTATATTATATTATATATATAATATATATAATATATACTTCGTCGATTTCTATTTAAAACGAATTATATAAATAGTTTTAAATTCGTTTCAAAAGCAATTTCAACTTCCTTTTCAATTCAAATCAAAATTGAATTCTTCTTTATAAATTCGTTTCAAAATTCATTTCTATTCAATTCAAATTTCTATTCAATTTGAATTCATTTCAATTCGTTTTCAATTCAATTTGAATTCGTTTTCAATTCATTTCGAAATCGTTTTCAATTCAATTCATTTCGAAATCGTTTTCAATTCAATTCATTTCGAAATCGTTTTCAATTCAATTCATTTCGAAATCGTTTTCAATTCAATTCATTTCGAAATCGTTTTCAATTCAATTCATTTCGAAATCGTTTTCAATTCAATTCATTTCGAAATCGTTTTCAATTCAATTCATTTCGAAATCGTTTTCAATTCAATTCATTTCGAAATCGTTTTCAATTCAATTCATTTCGAAATCGTTTTCAATTCAATTCATTTCGAAATCGTTTTCAATTCAATTCATTTCGAAATCGTTTTCAAATCGATATAAATATCGTTTACGTCAAAATGGCGTCAATCTAATCAACACGGCTTCATAAATTGCTATTTTCAAATATTCTATTTCAAATATTTCTTTTTCAAAATAGTTGTTATTATCAAAATATTTCGTTCAACACACGACCAATCTCAATGGATGAGTACTGTCAACACATGAACTTTTTTTTTTAATATTCTTTATTTTTCAAATTGGAATGAGGCCCAATAAATTACCATATAAAGTTAATTATATGGATTTTCATACAACACATGTATATAATAGCAACGATAGATAATCAACCATCAACCAAAGTGCACTACACTTTATAAGCATCAAATATAGATATCTAACGCTTATAACAGCCTGTCAATCAATCGATCGACATATTCAATCAGTCAGGATGAGTGAACTTCATATTTCATCCCAACACCCGTGTGGGGTTTTCAAACAATCAAACACAGATTTTAGTTGTGCAGTTGGGCGATGTGTAAAATTTATCATCCCAGTCAATGTCATTCAAATAGATGTACATAAACAAACCGTCCGGTTTATAAATGAATATTTTATTTTATTCACTTCACGTTAAAAATTATATTTTTAACGATAAAACATTTTATTTCAACCTATGAATTTCTATTATTCATTTACACAATAAAATGATATTTTTATTTTTCTAACTTATTTTAGAAAATTTCGGCGGCATAACGGCACGATACTAGAAACGGGACAAGGCCTAGCCTAATCCCTGGTCTAGTGAAGGCCCACGCCATTCACATATCAATCAAATTCACTTTCGTTATGCAAACCACAAAATTTGGAGTAAGGGTCTAACCTAGCCTTACTCCTTCGCCTTATAGCGGCGCACGTCTAATCCTAACCAATTTATCGATTCGATTTTTCACACCACAAACCACATTCAAACCAATATCGCAATCAATCACCAAACAGTCAAACAAACAAGTCCATGGTCTGTGGACGATTGTGTCGGGTGCTACTAAGCACCGTCTGCATCCTAGTATATATATAACTAGAAAAATTAAATTGAAAGGTGAGAAATTCTCACAGATAGCTATCCTTGCTCCACGGCACTTCATTTGCAGAAGTCTTCGTCGTTCCCGCCTTTTTGTCACCTTCGTTGCCCAAGGCCACTATATATATAAAAATCGAATTTTTACTTCGCTATTCAACATATACAAATCATATTTTTATTTCGAAGTTCTATATATAAAAATCATATTTTCCTATCGAAGTTCAATATATAAAAATCCTATTTTTCTATCGAAGTTCAATATATAAAAATCCTATTTTTCTATCGAAGTTCAATATATAAAAATCCTATTTTTTACTTTGGCTTTCAATATATAAAAATATGATTTTTACTTTTAAATTTCTAATCTTCTTCTAGTTTATAAATCATTTTAAAATCAGTTTTTATATTCCTTTACAAAAAATCCAATTTTAAAAATTCTTTTATAAAAATCTGTTTTATACTTTTAAAACTTTCAGTTTTATACTTTTAAAACTTTCAGTTTTATACTTTAAAACATTTCAGTTTTAATACTTAAAACCATTTCAGTTTTTCTTCTTTAAAACATTTCAGTTTTTTATCTTTTTACAAAATTCAGTTTTTACTTTTAAAAATATTCAGTTTTAAACGACTTTTAAAAATATTCAGTTTTTATACTACTTTTAAAAATATTCAGTTTTTATACTTTTTAAAACAAAACAGTTTTAATCTTTTTAAAACAAAACAGTTATATATTTTTAACAAAATCAGTTTATTATATATTTTTTTTCCCTTTTTTACAGAATAAAAAAAATAAAATAAAAATAAAAATGTAAAGCGACTTACAGCGGAGGGGGGGGCGTCTCGCAGGTCGTCGGAGGCTTCAGCGTCGCCAGCGAGGGGAGCTTCAGCGGCTTCAGTTGCGCGAACGAGAGGGGGGGGGGGGGCTTCGGGTCTTCGATCGATGGGGGGGCTTCGGGGTTCGAACGAGGGGCGGGAGGTCGACCGAGTGGGCGGAGCGGTGTTGGTTGAGGGGTTCGGCGGTGGCTCGGCGATTTGATTAGGTTTTTTTTTTCTCTGAAATCGTTTAAATGAATCGGGGGGGGGGGGGGGGCAGAAAGGATATAAGGGAGGGAAGGGGGAATTAAAATATAATTAAATTTTTTTTTTATTATTTAATTATGCAAAAAGTTGACTTTTACATACGACCTCTAAACGAGGCCCACCGCCTGCCGTCCATAGCGTTTCACCCCCATTCCGAACACAATGGGATATGTATCGTAAGCTGATTTGATCGTTACAATCAGTTTCCTTTTGAATTTTCATTTAAATCACTATATTGAATTTTAAACGTACATTTCAAATTACCAGGGCCACATACTGACTAGAAAAATTCCAGAAAAATATTTTCTAGCTTCGTATTGACGATACGGTCCTAACAAAACTAGTTTCGTCGAATTCTGAGACCGTTTGAAAAATGGCCAATTTCCAGTCGATTAAATTCAACAGAAACTGGTCAAACGCGTTTTCCTTTGCCACGCTCACATATTGATTCGAAAAATTATGAAATTTGAAACCTAGCAATAACCTGACACTGCGGATCTAACAAAAGTGGTTTCGTCGAAATCCGAGATCGTTTGCAAAATGTCCATTTTTAAGGGCCTGAATTCCATAGCGACTATTCAGAATTTTCAACTGGACATATCTTTTGATTCCCGCTATCAAATTTCGATTGATCGGATTCGCTAGAAAGATATTCACTAACAGATATAAATATTTTTGGTTTCACAAAAATCCGGATTGTTTTGCACCCGGTACATTCAATTGAAGTTTGAAATCAAATTATCGAACTACCGCGCCATTTTCACTTCTATTTATAATTATATATAAATATTTATATTCTAACGACGACGTATATAAATATATACGTTCGAATTATATTCAAAATAAATTTCTCGTCGATATTATTTAAAATAATTCATTTTAAATAATCAAAATTCGCTAAAATGGCCAAAATAAAAATTTCAAACTGGCTCGCATTTTACGGGTTGTTACAGTAGAAAATCTCCGCCGTTTCTTCTTTCGTCACTTTCGTTGCCCGTATTCACTACATATATAAAAATCACATTTTTACTTCGCATTCAATATATAAAAATCGAATATTTACTTCACTAAAAATCATATTTTCATTTCGCTACATATATAAAGATAATATTTTTATATTCTCTATTATATAAAAATCATATTTTTAATCTTTCTATAATATAAAAATCATATTTTTATTCTTACTATAATATAAAAATCATATTTTATTATGCCACTAGTGTAAGAATTATATTTTTAACCTTTCTATTACATAAAAAAAACCATATTTTGATACTCTATAAATATAAATATAAATCGTTCCTTTATATGATTAACTTATAAATAAATATCAAAATTTTCTAACGTGAAAATCTCATTTTTCTAACATTAAAAATCGTATTTCTCTAACACGAAAAATATAATCTTTTCATGATAATACCTCTAATCTTTCCATGCTAAAAATACACACAATATTCGTATATAAATGTCTTATCTTTCTATATTTTCTTTCTTTCTTACATAAGAAAAATCATATTTTGTTCGTATCACTATATATATTAACAATGGTATGTATAAATTAATTATTGCCTAATTTTCGAATTAATAAAACTAATTTACATTAAATAAAATAAATAAAAACTCACTATCGTTCCTTCCTTCTCCTGTTACTCGCGAAAACCTCTCGAAGAAGAGGAGCTCGCTGATTTGTGCAGAAGGGCGGAGGGGCTCTTGAAGGCGGCAGGAGTCGATGGCGGTTTTGGGGTGGAATCGGTCGGATTTTGGGGTTCAACGAGGAGGAGAGAGGGAAGCGAGAGGAGGGGGAGCTATCGAGATGGGGAGGCGGAGCTCAAGATCGCCGGTGGCGGAGCGGCGCGGTGGCTGGCCAGGAGGTGGGCAACGCGATTCGATCTTCTCTTTTTTTTCTCTTCTGTAAATCAATTTTTCAAAAGGGGGATCGGAGAAAAATGTATAGGGGGGTGTTGACTTTTCTATTTTAATTAATTTACTTATTTAATTAATTTATCCACCCGAAAAGTTATCTCCTCATTCGAACTCCAATCGAGGCCCAACGACTGTCGTCCCTAGCTAATTACCCCCATTCCGAACACAATGGGATATGTATCGTAAGCTGATTCGATCGTTTCGATCAGTTTCCGTCAAAATCAAAATATAACTCTATATATTGAATTTGAACGCATATTTCAATTTACCGGGGCCACATACTAACTAGAAAATTTCCAAAAAAATATTTTCTAGCTTTGTATTGACGATACGGTCCTAACAAAACTAATTTCGTCGAATTCTGAGACCGTTGGAAAAATGGCCATTTTCCAGTCGATTAAAATCAACTGAAACTGGTCAAATGCGTTTTCCTTTGCCACGCTGACATATTTATTCGAAAAATTATGAAAATTGGAATCTAGCAATAACTTGACATGACGGATCCAACAAAAGTGGTTTCATCGAATCCGAGGTCGTTTGCAAAATTCCCATTTTTAAGGGCTAGAATTCCATAGCGACCATTCAGAATTTTCAACTGGACATATCTTTTGATTCCCGCTATGAAATCTTGATTTTTCGGATTCGTTTGAAAGATATTCCCAAATAGATCCTATTATTTTTGGTTTCACTAAAATCCGGTTTATTTTGCACCCGGTACATTCATTTGAAGTTTGAAATCGAATTATCGTACTACCGCGCAATTTTCAATTCCTTTTATATATATAATTAAATATTTATATTCTATTGTTGATTGAAACGAATATATACATTTGAATTATATTCAAAATAAATTTCTCGTCGATATTATTTAAAATAATTCATTTTTAAAAATCAAAATTCGCTAAAATTGCCAAAATAAAAATTTTAAACTGGCCCAGATTTCTGGGTTATTAAATTTTGCAGGATACCAGAGCGCCCAACTCGGGTTTGGATAGATTGGGTTTTCGAAAAAAATTCGGTCTGTCGGAATCCGAGTTGTTAAATCTTGTATCATAGTTTCGGATTAGTTATCTTAGGGAGATAATGAGTGAACGTATTTGTATTTTCTAAAATATAAATATATTCTATATATAAACCTAAATCCATAAAGTAGCCCACTAGGTATGAAAAGAGTTGGGATATTTAGTTTGTACGCTAAAGTAATAAACGTAGAAATTTTTAAGACCCTTAGGTGGTTTGGTTGGAAAGTGTACAATATGATTTGTTATTGGAGAAAGAAAGTATCCCATAAGAATTAAAACTGAAATATTGTGTTTTCAGAGTAGTGGGTTTAGAAGTGAAACCTTATAAGTTAGAAAAAGGTTAAAACGTGGAAAATGGATTAGGAATATGTATAGTAGAGAGAATTGGTTTGGAAAGTGCCTAGGAAAGCCTAGGCAAGTTGAAAGACCCACTTTGAGTCTAACCCAATAATAAACTTTTAAGAACTTGAATTCGTAAAAGAGTTTGTGGTGTTTTTCAAGTTTTAATATTAAAAGTATTTTTGATGTTTAAGAAAAATAAGTAAAGGGCATATTCAGTGCATGTTGGGTTTTTAAAGTAAAGTGGTGTATACATTGGTAAAGCAATGATTTCTTATTTTAAAAGAACTCTCTCATTAAAAAGTGCATAATATAGAGCATATATAGCTCGCTAGTTTTCATATTATAATATATGGAAGGATTGAAAAGAAAGTGCTGCATTTTGTAAAAGAAAATTCTATTCTATTAACAATAAATTTTGATTATTGAATTATGAAGAAATTTTGTTGGATGGACAAAATAAGTTGTAGGAATAGAATAGATGTCTGCACCTTATAGCGAGTAGTTAAATTAACATTGTAATTAGAAACAATGTAAGCCCGATAGTTGTCCTTGTCTACTCCAGTTTTGTGATTTAAAAAAAAATGTTTTGCATTTTATTCTGTAACATGTTTTTATGGTTTGGCGAAAACAAGTTTTGGAGAAGAAAACAAATTTTTAACACTTTTAATTTTTGAAAGAAAAATGTAATGAAAAGAAAGGAGGCAAAACCATGTTTTAAAAAGAATGGAGTAGGTAAGGATTAGTGCCTAGAAAAGGACGAGAAAAAGTTAAAGCTATGAATTAAACAATTGGAACCAACTAGAGATTGGTTGAGCTGAGTGATTCTCTGTGTGTCAATCTGATGTTAATTTCAGTCTTCAGGGTAGATATTTAGGGAGTTACTCTCTTGACAATTTACAGTCAGGGATTAGATAATATTAAACTAATGGAAAATTCCCGTAGAATTCCTAAGCATTGAGAAACCTAGGTTTGTTGCTTGAGAAAGAGAGAAAAATTACAGGCTAGTAGTGCACAACAAGGACTAGTAGTGACTACTAAGTAGTAAAGGGCAAGTAAGTGGGTAGATCCTGTTGTGTGGACTCGCAATTGTCTTAGATGACAAAGTCCTAAGATTCTTGGCCCATAGTAGTAGCTGTGTAGGATGTTGTTTGAGTTGGAAACAGAATAAGCTTATTTGAAATAATAAACTTAAGTAATTGGATTAAGTCAAATAAGCTACGAAAGAGAAAAGCCTAAGCTAACAAGAGACAATAAATTCAGTAAGGCAACAAATGAGACGGGAAAAGAAAATGGAAATCTTAAGAAAATGATGAATAAATATAAAATTATTCCAAGATAAGATGAAAGAGAAAGGAAAGTTTTCTTATGTGGCTGTGCTTGGATAGGAAAGTAGGAAGTTTTTATAGAATAGTTCTATAAAAATGCGAGTGCAATTATAAAAGGTACAGCGGAAAATGTAAATTCTTCCGTTTTATATCTTTTTGTAACACAAGAAATCGAATTTAGAAAATTAGATATTTCTAAATTTCGAATTTAATGATGGTTGGTAGGGTTTTGGATGCGACAATTGAGAGAACCATGCTCTTATTCTATAAGAGTATGGGAAAACTTGGATGAAAAATATTTTGATTTTTCAGGAATATTGCATTCATATAGAACTGCAAGTATATTTAGGATGTGTGCATCATTGTAACAACCCGAAAATCTGGGCCAGTTTAAAATTTTTATTTTGGCAATTTTAGCGAATTTTCTATATTTAAAATGAATTATTTTAAATAATATCGATGGAGAAATTTATTTTGAATAAAATTCGACGTATATATTATATACGTCGTCGTTAGAATATAAATAATTATATATAATTATAAATAGAATTGAAAATGGCGCGATAGTTCGATAATTCGATTTCAAACTTCAATTGAATGTACCGGGTGCAAAATAATCCGGATTTTAGTGAAACCAAAAATAATAGGATCTAACTGATAATATCTTTCCAATGAATCCGAAAAATTGAAATGTCATAGCGGGAATCAAAAGATATGTCCAGTTGATAATTCTGAATGGTCGCTATGGAATTCAGGCCCTTAAAAATGGAAATTTTGCAAACGACCTCGGATTTCGACGAAACCACTTTTGTTGGGTCCGTGATGTAAAGTTATTGCTAGATTCCAAATTTCATAATTTTTTGAATCAATATATGAGCGTGGCGAAGGAAAACACGTTTGACCAGTTTCAGTTGATTTTAATCGACTGGAAAATGGCCATTTTTCTAACGGTCTCAGAATACGACCAAACTAGTTTTGCTAGGACTGTATCGTCAACACAAAGCTAGAAAATATTTTTCTGCAATTTTTCGAGTTAGTATGTGACCCCGGTAAATTGAAATGCACGTTCAAATTCAATATATAGAGTTATATGTTGATTTTGACGAAAACACATCGAAACGATCGAATCAGCTTATGTTACATATCCCATTGTATTCGGAATGGGGGTAATTAGCTATGGACGACAGGCGGTGGGCCTCGTTTCTAGGTCGTATGTAAAAGTCAACTTTTTTAAATTAAAATAATAAAAAATAAAAAAAAACCTCTCTCCTCCCCATATCTTCTCTCACACCCCCCACCCCGTTTCTTCAAATCAGAAGATAAAATAAAAAATTAAAAAAAAGGACTAGCCATCGAAATCGATCCCGCCGCCGCCCAGAGGCGCGCCTCCCCTCCTCCAACTTCGGCCGCACCCCCTCCTCCCTTCTCCTTCCCTCTCCATCTCCTCTTCGGAAGTGACGAGCCCTACAACCCTCTGTTAAACCCAACGCCCAAACCGATGCCTCCAACACTAATGGGACCCACCACCGCCTGAAGAACCACCTCCCCCGCCTGAGCGCCGACGAGCAGCCCCCTCCCCTCCAGTCGACGCAAACAGTAGTCCGCCCCCTTTTTTTGAAGGAATACAGTAAGTTTTTTTTTAATATATCTTTTTATTTATATAGAGTCCGATTTTATTTGGATAAAGTTTACATTTTTATTTAGGTAATGGTTATATTTTTATCATGAAAGAAATAGATTTTTAGAAATAAAAAGCATATATTTTTAGAAAGAATAAAAATACGATTTTTATATAGAGAATAGCGTGATAAAAATATAATCTTAATCTATATGATAGTGATGTAAAAATAGAATTTTTATCTATATGATAGCGATGTAAAAATAGAATTTTTATGTATATGATAGCGATGTAAAAATAAAATTTTTATCTATAGAATAGCGTGATAAAAATATAATCTTTATCTATATGATAGCGATGTAAAAATAGAATTTTTATCTATATCGTAGCATTGTAAAAATAGAATTTTTATCTATATGATAGCGATGTAAAAATAGAATTTTTATCTATATAGTAGCGTTGTAAAAATAGAATTTTTTATCTATATGGTAGCGTTGTAAAAATAGAATTTTTATCTATATGATGCGTTGTAAAAATAGAATTTTTATCTATATGACAGCGAAGTAAAAATTCGATTTTTATATATGTAGTGGCTATGGGCAATGAAAGTGAAGAAAGGCAAGAACGGCAAGATTTTCTACATAGGAAGAGTCGTGGTATTGGATTAGCTATCGGTGAGAACTTCTCACTCAAATTTTCTTTTCTAGTTATATACATATATATATATATATATATACACACACACACACACTAGGATGCAGACGGTGCTTAGCAGCACCCGACACCCGTCATCCACAGACCATGGATGGCTTGTTTGTTTAATTGATGTGTTATGAAAATTGTTTGTGATGTTGACGTGAAATCGATAATAAAATGTACATAGTTGAAATAAATTAATTATCGTTGAAAATATAATTTTTAACGTGAATGTGAATAAATGAATATTTATAAACAAATCGGCCGATATGTTTATATACACTGATTTGACTGATATTGAATGTGATGATAAATTTTACACATCGCCCAACTACACAAATATAAATATGTGTTTGTTGATTGGAAACCCCACATGGGTGTTGGGATGATATTTGAGTACACTAATCCCAATTATTTAATTGTATGTCGATTAATTGATCGACAGACCGTGTAAGCTTCGATTATTTATATTTGATGCTTATGCAGTAGTGTGGTGCACTTTGGGTGATGGTTGATTGTTTATCGTTGCTATTATATACATGTGTAGTATGAAATCCATATAATTAACGTTATATGGTGATTGATTGGGCCTCATTCCAATCGGGAAAATAATGAATATTATAAAAGAAAATTCATGTGTTGAATATAAAAATAGTCATGTGTTGATGATGTTCATGTGTTGAAACTATTCATGTGTTGAGTAAAATATTTTAAATAATATAGTTTACATCTTTATCATATTTAAAATTAGAATTACTTCACGGTGGAGTCTGATTTAAAAATCAAATGATAGATACCATAATTTTATAAAATATTTTACATAACAAAAATAGTGATGTGTAGACAGTACTCATGTGTTGAGATTAGTCGTGTGTTGAAAGAAATATAGATTCATGTGTTGAATGGAATATATATATATATATTCATTTGTTGAATAGAATAACGAATTTATTAAAATATATAAAGCCGTGTTGATTAGAGTTGCGCTATTTTGACGTGAACGATATTTATATCGATTTTATTCGTTTTATAATGAATATTGAAAAGTGATTTCAAAATTTAATATTTTGAAATGAAATTCAAATTAAATTAGATTAAAATTCAAATTGAAATTTTATTGAATCAATTTGAAATGAATTCGAATCGAATAGAAAATGAATTCGATTCAAATTGAATAGAAAGTGAATTTGAATTAGAATTGAATAGAAATGAATTCAAATTGAATTAAATCGAAATTGAATTAAAAATGAATTGAAATCGTTTTGAATGAAATTTAAAACGAACTGGAATTGAATTGAAATCAAATCGATTTGAAATTGAATGTAGCGTTGAAATGGTTTTGAAAACGAATTTAAAACGATTTATAAAATACGTTCTAAAAAGGAAATCGATGAAATATAATATATATATATATATATATATAATGGCCTGAATAGGACGCACCGCGCCGCGGCAGTTCGTGAATTTCAACCATTGACTTCGAATTGACGTTGCGGGAGATCCGACCGTCGGATTCTCCTAAAACTGGAACCATTGGGTTCATATCGAAAAGAGATTTCCAATGAATATTATAAATTTGAAATCTAACGGTTGAATTTGGAATTATGTCCAAATAAAATTTGGAAAAGGTCGCTGTAAGTGCAGTTCGATGGCCGTTGATGGAAATCGACTGTACGGGCCTTGATAAAATTATTAAAAATTTCTATAAATTGTGTAGAATCATTAGAAATGATCTAGGAAAAATTGGGCTGAAAAATTCCACATTTGAAAAGATAAAAATAGATTTTTATCGAAATGAACTAGTTTTGAACTAAAATTAAAATCAATTTATTTTTGAAATAAATAAATTGAATTTGAAGGTGATTTTAAAAATAATCAATATTCCCCATACGTAAATTGGACTGGAGTTGAATCGAAATTATTTTCGGAATATTTCGATGTTGGATTTCGTGACTATACAGATATTGTTATGGGAATTTGAAAGATATATATTATATCGTTATTTCCATTACGATATTTGTTGGTTTCAGAATTTGATATTGGATATAATCCGGTATATTTTCTATTCAGAGCCTTGTATTTAATATTAAATGTGATTTGGGTTTATCGTGAATCGTGTTTTAGATGACATTGGTTCTTTAACCCACTTAAAGGCAGGATATTGATTTTTGAAAAGATTGAAACTAAGTGGAGTTTTAATGATTCTTTAATTAGATTGAAATGTGAATTGATAAGTTAAATTATCAAATCTGAAAGGTGATCGAGAATGGAGTACCACTAGTTTTGCTCCAAAGAGATAGTCAAATCTTTAATTAGATTTGAACGTAAAATGGTAATTAGTTTTACCCATAATACTGTGGTGTTAGATATGGAGTATTACCGGTTTTTCTCCAGGGGATGAATAGGTTAGGATTGGGAAATAAAATAAATAATTACTTCGGTGTGGTTCGCTAATCCCGACTAGTTTGAAATGATATCCAAAGGAAGATTAAAGAATAAATTTAGAAGAATTTATCATTGATAAAATTAATGGGAACCTTTTCCCCAAAAATGTGATTTTGTGAATAAAAGAATATTCTGAATTGGAATGAGGCATTCGTTGTGTTTCTGTAACATATGTTTATTATATACGTGGGTTATTCAGAAAGGCGGGGTTGTACCTATTCTGAATAACCGATTCGACGAGATGTCGAAGATGAAGACGGTTGTTGAAGACCGGAAGTCTTCACATCGTTTGGGTGATTACTGATGATCTTGATTGGGCTGTACACCCAAGATGAGGGAATCAGTTGGTGATCTTCCAGACGTACTTGGAGATCGATGGATATGCGAGGAAAGTGCCTCCGGTTTCGTTCAGACCCAGAACGAACTTGTAAATGGATTGTGTGTCTGACATTGGATTTTATTCTGTGTTGATTGATCTCTATTAAATATACATATGTTTGGCGGCGGAGAATTTATTCTCTTGCTTAACGCCCTTCTCTGAGACGTACGAGCTCAGAGGTTGTATATCGATGGACATCAGTTGCATGGAGTGAATTGTCAGTGTGGCACGCGTAAGTGGCAACTGATCAAGGCTTCTGTTGAAAAGCAGAGTCTTGTGGTTGATGATCAAATCACGGCCTGTGTGGCGCAGCTTTGTGTATAACGTGAATTCGCGAGCCTCACACCTCGGTATGAGTCAAAAACGGGATAGTGACTGCAGGGAGAGCACGACGTTTCTTTCTAGCTAGGGTGGTTTCAGTGACCTACCAGCCCTGCATTTATATACTTTTCACCTGTGTGGTGGTTGGACACGAGGCGCCTCGGATATAGGTCTGTAAGGACCGGGAAACGTGTGTTCAGGAATTGCCAATCCTCAAAAGTAAGAGAGGACCGGCCCTGAAGATCCAAGGATCATAGTGGGGTCCTGGGACATTTGCTAGAATGTCTCGAACGCGGAGAGGAGCTTGCCCCTTGCCTCGACTCATGACGGAAATCCAATTTCCAATACGTGTTAATGCGGTTTTATTTGTAGAACCTAGTATGGCAACATAGTGGTATAGGTCATTAATGCCGCCTATGATTGATATTTATGATGGAAATTGTTTTGACACTATACACTTATTATAGTATCAAATAATGTGTTTTAAACGTATCAAGCATGCTTTGGCTGTTATAAGGTAAAAACCCTATCCTCCGGCTTGCGTTGCATTGTGTGATGGGACCTGAGTCTTATAACAGCTTCATTTTTCCTTATTTAGCATTGCGCTGTTTGTTCTATGCAGTGGTATTCTTGGGAGGAAACCCGTTCCGTGTTATACGGCGTGGTCCCTTGATTTACCAAACTTTAAAACCAATGTTAATAACTGTTTTAGTTCTCACACCAGTCACATGACTGACCTGGAGTTTATTGTTTTAACCTAAACTCTGGGTGCCCCTATTTTCCACACGGGCAGCTAGTAGTTTTGGTTTTGCAGATTTATATTCACAGGATCCTGATTTACAGCTGGAACGATGCTCGAAAAGCTTTGTATCCGTGTATCACTTTCAGTTCTGTTTTGTATATTTTTCCGCTGCTATGTAATTTATTGTAATCTCTGATGTTTATCGAATGTAAATTATTCATTTATACTCTGTATATTCTTGTATCTGATGGAATTGTTGTAAATAACAATGAAATGTTCTTCCGTCTGCGTTTCAATTTGTCCTGTTCTCAAAACGATCAGGGGTTTCGAACGGTCTTAGTCGGTTTAACGATCGATTCGGATCGAGTGAAATTCCTTGCCGTTACAATCATGTTTCGAAAGGGTTTTTAACATTTGCATACATATAGATGGATCCAAATTAGGCATACATACTTTACTATGATGTATCTCACTTTGCACATGTGCACAATGTTTGCAACAATGGGATGCACACTGGATGGATGGATATTGCGAGGGATTATCTATTTTACTCTTATCGAATTTCGGGGTTGAAATTCTTTAAGGGTTTAAGAATGTAACACCCCACATTTTCAATATAATTAAAAATGTACAAATATGTATATATGCATAGATAGGTAAATAATGGTGATGTATAATGAAAAATTAATTCATACATTGAAGAGTAAGGAAATTAATGCATAACAATATGTGTAATCAAAGAGATGAGAAAATAAAAATACTTAATTTAAATATCAGGAATTAAGTAAAACGGACATCACCATTGCGTCCGTCTCGGAATCCTAGCCAAGATTGACACTTGGTTTGCGTAAAACGTACATCATATGTAGAAGTTATTAAGCCTAGAAGTTTGTATACGCACAAGAGAAATATATATATATACATATATATATATATACATATAAACAAATTAAAATATAAAATAAAGAATAAAATAAGGATAGCATGTAATAAATACATGCACTGAAAAAAATGTAATGCATGCGTTAAAAGAAAGAAAGGATTAGTTGCATGCAATGTAAATATGTTGCATGCACTGATTTGCAAACATAATGCATTAACATTAAAAGAAAAAGATTCATGCAATGGTTTAATTTAATTATTGTAACTAACATGAAAAAGAGATGTAAGGAGAGAATAATAATTATCATTGTTCTAAGACTTATTAACAAAAGACTTCAAAGCTCAGTTGGTTAAGACATTGGATTTGTAACATGTAGGTCGGTGGTTCAAACCCCGGCGGCGACATAATTTTTATCTTTGTTTTAGAGAGGGCCAACTGAACATGCAAATATATGTACATATACAAATTCATAATTTGAAAGGACAAGAATGTACATATAAGGAAATAAAGAAAATATATGTATATATACAAGAATATATATATATATATATATATATATATATATATGCATAAATATATGTATACAAAAAAATAAAATTCAAGATAAGGCTACAGTCAATGTAATATGGCAAGAATCAAATAACAGTGCAACATCGTTTGAATTTTGAAAATAAAATGAAAATTGTGCGTGTGTATATATATACGCGTAAAATGGTCGGTAGAGTAATTGTATACATATAAGAATATTTAATGTGAATAAAATAGTTAAATAAATTCCAGAAATTAAAAAGTTCAAAAATCAAATTTCTACGCCAAAACAATTCAAACATTCGAAATTCGAATTTCTGTGCCAAAACAGCTTGCGGGACCCAATGCTGACTCAACACTGCGCGAACGATAAGATTTGGCAAGATTCATCTGCGAACCTGGACTATTTTCTTAACTAGGTTCAATGCTGACTCAGCGCTGCGTGTACGATAAGGTCTTGAGCACCTATATAAACACCACTAAGGCTACAGTTTTCTCTACACATCTTCATTATGCCTATACTCTTCCTTATTCATATCAAAATAAATCAAAGATGGGTTTATGCTGCTCAAGTTCTTAGTTAGAATTCAAGTAGAGAATCAGAGGCTAATTCAACGACTTCAACAACTATTTTCTAAGAATCAAATCTAAATTAGAGGATCGATAATCTACGTCAAGGGATAGCTTTTCAGTTTCAGAAATCAGATCCCAAAATTCAAGATCCGTTCTTAAATCAGTGAGTGGGATTACAATACACTTCATGCATAATAGTATTATTATCGTTCGTCATTCCTCAGTTAAAATTCATGTTGCAATTTAAAATAATCTTTGTATGCTTAATTTATTCCTCTTCCCTATTCTTCCTTTTTATTTTTGAAACTTTGGCTACCTTCGAGCCAAGATCAACAACGCGTAAATTATAGTTATTTGGGAAGAGCTTGAGATTAAATTGACGAATTCGGCAATTTGGGTAAAAAGATTATTACACGAATGGTTGTGTAAGCAAAGTAGAAATGGGTTAAGTAGCACTTGACATATGAATAAGCTTAACCAACATATGAGGAATGATAGCAACCTGTTAGGAACACATGTATGGGAAAATGGAATAATAGGTATAGCCTATTAATGGGATTATAAGCATGAACACAAATTGGGGATTCTGGGTAAAGTTTGGGTTTGAGACTTGAAAATTGGATATGCCGTTAAGATCCTAGAAACATAATTAAAAATGGAATACATTGGACAAACCATGTTTCTATGTAATTATGGAACTCGACACATAACATGAAATTGACAATAGTGGCATAACTTGAACATGAACATGCTTGTGACTTGGTAATTGACATTTGATATCTAGAATGAACATGATCATGCTTGTAAATTTATAATTGGCCTATGACACCAAGAATAGACATGAATTGTAAATTGGTTAAACATGAAACATGGCTAACTCGAGGTTGGAATGAGTTTGTGGTGTAATCCTGCCCGGAATCGCCCGGCACATCCAGTGACCGCAAACAATAGGTTCTAATGTGAGAAGTTAGTCATAACGTGCTTGAAACCCGCGGTTAGATTGAGTTGTGGTGTAAACCTGCCCGGAACCAACTGGCACATCCAGTGACCGCAACAATAGGTCTAATGTGAGAGGTTGGGCATTAATAATTAATTAATGCTAATGACACATGCTAGTAGGGTAAGGCTAAGTCAACATGAAATACTAGACAACACTTAACAATTTGACATGATATATGGGTGGGTTAAGTCAACGTGAACCGCTTGATAACACTTAACCAATTTGACATGATATATGTGTGGGTTAAGTCAATGTGAAACGCTAGATAATACTTAACCAATTTGACATGATATATGGGTGGGTTAAGTCAACACGAACTGATAGAGAACACTTAACCAATTTGGCATGGTATGTGGGTTGAATTGAATATGTGATTGGGGGTTAAGTCAACTTGGACACATGGGCAAACTTAACCAATATAACAATATCAAAGCAAGGAAGAGTGGGGAATGATAAGATTAAATAATAGATAAACTTATCCTAGGGATAAGAAATGAATATCACTTAAGATGTAATACAAGACTCGAAGGGTGGGACAACTTATACCATGAAATTAGCTAATCTAAGTTGAAAATGTAGGAAAACACCCATACGCTATCATTTGATAAAGAGAACTTAAGTCATGCTTGAATTCATTGGTAAACCTTAGTTAAAAGGAACTAAGTAACAAACCTTAGTTAAAGAGAACTAAGTAACAGAAACTAAGTATCAAACCTTGGTTAAGAGAACCAAGTAATAAACCTTAGTTAAGAGGACTAAGTTGTAAACCTTAGTTAAGAAAACGAACGATTAAGAGAACTCAGTAGTAAACCTTAGTTAAGAGGTCTAAGTAGTAAACCTTAGCTAAGAAAGCTAACGATTCAGGAAACTAAGTAGTGAACCTTAGTTAAGAAAGCTAACGATTCAGGAAACTAAGTAGTAAACCGCAGTTAAGAGAACTAAGTAGTAAACCTTAGTCAAGAAAGCCAAGTAGAACACGAGGAGGAGAGAACGTCCATCTGATCATGAAGAAGGCTCCAACGAACTGGGTTACGAAGCACGCGGCTTCGAGGGGACGTGAGGGTACTCTTGGTATCCCTCTGTGAGTTTGCAGATGATCCTCCTGGGCTCACAGAGGTTAAGGTCTACATTAGATGAGCCAACGGTATGCCTTGGTTGCAATATAGGCAACCTAAAGACTAGGATGGGTCAGCGTGAGGCGGCGATATCTTGTTTAGCCCTGTGATAGCACGTCGTCGTCTACCTACCATCCTGCGTCAATCGTGATACGCAAGCGGAAAGGTGGAGAACTCCAAAAGACCATATACTTTGCTATCTATTTATGGGTGAAGGTGGCCAATAGGTTTGTGGGGGCATAGAGGGCCTGCGTATAGTTCTCATTCTTGATTTTCTTGGGTGCCTTTCATTAGTTGAGGGAGGGGTCAAGTGGGACCATAGCCACATACAGATAAAACAGACCTTAGCATCTGCATCGGCAAATAACTTAAAGCTCCCGACCGAGTTCCGTGTTTCTGGATTAGCCCTGCCACGGGACTCGGGCTGCACATATAAAGGACATGTGCAACTAGATATCTAGCACGTTTACCGACACGATTGGGAGGTAAATTCTAGGAAAATATATCGCTCTGGGTAGTGTGTCCTAGACTAGGGGCACTGTTCGATAGGTAGCATAAACCCTAGTGGCCCTAGGTAGCGTAAACCCTGGTCGGATCTAGAAAGCGTTCAATAGGTAGCATAAACCCCAGTGGCCTTGGGTAGCGTAAACTCTAGATGAATCTAGGAAGCGCTGGATAGAAAACCCTAGATTAGATCTAGGTAATAAACGGAATCTAGCAAGATCAAGAGTGGTAGTCCAAGCGATTTCGAGAATGGTGGCACTACACTAAAGTAGAATAGATTTACATGATGAAGCCCATACGACATATGACAAGGGACTGTATATATACATGGAATGGATTATACGAGTTGGGGGTATCTACAGATACGTTGTATTAGGTTAATCCGTTAGTGGGACATGAGTATAGCCTAGAGAGCTAATATCGCGAATAACCTAATAAGCAAGAAAATATAACTGAATGGTATATGTAGGATTATACAGAAGTTTATTCTAAGTCCGTTCACACAGAACTTATGTTCTGACACCCTCCTTATTACATACTTTCAGGTTAGGTTCATGACAGAGATGGTATAAGCTTTGGATACTGGTTAGGCAGTATGTTTTATGAGTTAAAGCTATATTTAAAGTATATTACACTTTGAATTCCTTCCGCTGTAAGATGCTTACGAATTCTGATATATTTTCTTTATCTCTTTCTTTTTCTGCAGGATACCAGAGTGCCCAAATCGGGTTTTGATAGATTGGGTTTTTGAAAAACATTCGGTCTGTCGGAATCCGGGTTGTTAAAAGGATTGGATTGGTTAACCAAATATGAAGCTGAGGTCAAATGCGCCGAAAGAGTTTTTAAGGCAAAGACAAAGTTCGGGGACTATATAACTATACCATGTGAAGGCCCGAATTTTGACAGAAAAGATTTTTGGTTAGCTTTAGATGTTTCTCTTGCTCAATTAGAACCTGTCCCTGTCGTTACGGAGAATATTCCGGCAGACATTGAAAATATTCCTGTCATGAAGAACTATGCGGATGTTTTTGAAGAAGTTGTTAGCTTACCTCCGCATAGTGAAATTGATTTCAAAATCTCTTTAGTTCTGAATACAAGGCCCATAGTTCACGCTATTCGAAGAATGGCCTTGAAGTAAAAAGAAGAGTTAGACAGTCAAACTCGATAGCTTGTATGGAAAGGTCTGATCAGGTCTAGTTTCTCTGATTAGGGAGCAACATTGGTATTTGTCTCGAAGTCAGACGATACTATCAGACTATGCATAGATTATCGTGACTTGAATAAGCATACATTGAAAAACAAATATCCATTACTGCGGATTGATGATTTGTTGGATCGATTGAATGACGCGCAAGTATTTTCCTGAATGGACCTAGCTACAGGTTTCCATCAGCTTCATATTGCCGAAGATTGTGTTCCTTTGACAGCATTCAGAGGTCCATATTTATTCTTCGAGTGGTTATTATTGTCATTCGGCTTATTTAAAGCTCCAGCTTATTTTTTCAAACTGATGAACAGGGTATTCAGAGAAGTATTGAGTAAATTTGTTTTGGTTTTCATTGATGATATTCTAATCTTCTCTAAGTCAGAAAGCGAGCATGAAAAACATTTGGAAAAAGTGTTAGAAATTCTCAGAAAGAATGTTTTAAACGCAAAATTTTCCAAATGTATATTCTGGCAAGAAAAAGTCAAATTTCTTGGAAATGTCGTGTCAAAAGAAGGAATTTAAGTGGATCCCAGTAAAATCACTGCTATTCAGAATTGGAAACAGCCTCGTACACCTACAGAAGTCCGAAGTTTTCTCGAATTAGCCAGTTATTATTGGAAGTTCGTTAAGAATTTTTCAAATATATCCAGTTCCTTAATGAAACTCACTAAGAAGCATTCGTGATTCAACTGGACTCCAGAATGTGAGAAAGCTTTCCAGGAGCTAAAGTTAAAACTGACAACTGCTCCAGTGTTAACAACTATTGATGGAAACCAAAACTTGAAAGTCTAGACCGATGCTTCTAAAGAAAGTCCTGGTGCAATATTAATGCAAAGAGGCCAAGTAGTCGCTTATGATAGCTGTCAATTGAAGCCACATGAAAAAAATTATGCAACTCACGATCTTGAATTGTTAGCCATCGTGTTTGCTAGGAAAATCTGGAGGCATTATCTATTGGGTGAGAAGTTCGAATTATATACTGATCATCAATCATTGAAGTATTTATTCACCTAGAAGGATATGAATCTGAGGCAGCAGCATTGGTTAGAATTTCTCGAGGCATATGATCTTGATATTTTATATACTCCGGGGAAAGCCAATGTTGTGGCTAATGCGCTCAGCAAGAAGAATGTGATCATCGCAAGTATTATCATTACACCATCGTTGATTGATAAAATTTCTATTCTTCAGAAAGACAATATTTTTGTTAAAGAGATGATCAAAAGAATTCAAAAGGGCGAAGTCTCCAGTTTCCAAGTGGATAGCGCAGGAGTTCTGAGATTGAAAGGAATAATTTGTGTTCCCGACAATCTTGAGCTCAAAAGAGAAGTAATGGACGAGAGTTACAAGTCCAAACTGAGTAACCACCCAGGGGTTAGTAAAGTGTATAATGACCTCAAGCAAACTTTCTGATAGAAGGCGATGAAAAGAGATATCTCTATATATGTTAGTCGGTGGGCTACTTTTCAGCAAGTCAAAAGAGATCAGCAGAAACTCGCTGGATTGTTGCAACCGTTGGAAATTCCCGGTGGGAAGTTTGAACAGATTTCTATGGATTTCATAGATGGTTTTCCCAGAACCAGGAAAGGAAATGACGGTATTTGGGTGATCGTAGATCGTCTCACGAAGACCTCCCATTTCATACCTGTCAGATCGAATAGAACTGGTCAGAGTCTGGCGCAGATTTATTTTAGAGAAATTGTTAAACTTCATGGAGTTCTCATGAGTATCGTTAGCGATCATGACCCGATTTTTGTTGGTAAATTCTGGGAAGCATTCTAAGTAGAATTGGGAATGAAACTGAACTTGAGCACCGCTTATCATCCTCAAACAGATGGCCAAACTGAGAGGGTGAATCGTATTCTAGAAGATTTATTGCTGGCTTGTGTTATTGATTTTGGCGGATCATGGGAAGACCATTTGCATTTGGCTGAGTTCTCATACAACAACAGCTACCAAGCGAGCCTGACAATGTGACCATTCAAAGCACTATATGGTAGACCGTGCCGATCTCCTGCCAGTTGGGTAGAACCTGGTAATAGACTCATACTGGGACCCGATATTATTCGCGAAGCTGCGGACAAAGTCAATTTTGTTAAGAACGATTACTAGCCACTCAAAGCTGACAGAAGAACTATGCGGATAAGAGAAGAAGAGATTTATCATTCGCTGTTGGTGACCACGTGTATCTGAAGGTATCTTCGATGAGAGGAGTAATCCAGTTTGGTAAAATAGGGAAATTGGCGCCCAAATTTATTGGTCCGTTTCCTATTCTAGAATGGATTGGAACTCTCGCTTATAGAGTTCAATTAACTTATTGGTTTCCTGGAGTACATGACGTGTTTCACGTATCTCAACTTCGAAAGCATGTTCATGATCCAGATTTGATCGTGGAAGAAGCCGCGCAATGGGATATAAAAATTACTCCAGAATTGGCTGTAAGAAGAGAGCCACTAAAGATTATTGGCAAAGAAACAAAAGAGCTGAGGAACAAGAAGTTTCACTTAGTCATAGTGCAATGGAATGGAGATCTACGAGATTGTACTTGGGAAACTGAGGACAGTATTAAGAAAGCCTATCCTAAGTGCAGGGTGGATATCTCTGATTGACTCTGGTGCAAGGTATATTTACCATATTTTGCATTTCCATGTTGTTCTCTACTTTGTTGCTGTTTTCTTTTCATGGATGTATAATTTTTAATTATATAGTCTGATGATTTTAAAAGAGTATATGAACTAATTAGTATATTATTGAAAAGTTAATCAACAAATTGATTGTTGTTTGTGTTGTGTGGTTCGGAATTTGATTTATCAAATTATTGTGATGATAATTAATTTAACCAATGAATGAATGGTAAATTTATTCGTTTAAATCACACATTGAACTGGTTTAGAAATAGATAGAAATATATACATGTACATAATATATGTTTGAACAGGTAAATTTATTAGCTGTTCAGTAAAGAATTTATTTGCGTGCTCGACAAATAGGTAAACCTTAATGAGTTGGTTGCGCAATTTTATTATTATATCAACTCCTGTGAGTGTTATTGGATGCAGAGTGCAGGTTGTTCTGTGTGTAATAATAAATGTCTCCATAGGATAATAACAATTAATTTTGAACTACACTACATGGCATACTTCTTGAAGATAGGCATACTTCATCATATACCACATAAGAATTTGGAGCTTGTGTGACGAGGTGAAAGGTTTACCATACGAGCGAGAGGCTTGTATGGCGGTGACTATATATTACAGGTTGAACTGATGACTGATATGGAGTATATAAAATGTAACGGTAAATTACAAGATTAATAAAATCCCCACACGGGTCTGGAGATGACAATAAACACGTCTCTCTGGTCATTAAGGCACAAAAATCATTTATAGGGTGAAGAAAAATTATTCTCTGGAGTTATGATCTATACACACTCCCCTGTGGACACCGGAATATATCACTATAAATATGTGCGTGCTTATTAGGATTTAATGGGTACCTAATACGACCCAATAAATTTCCAAACCCCTCCCCGTACAAAGTAGGTTATGGCGAAATTTTTCGAAAATTTATGGTGTTAGCCAAATATTTGAAGAATTAGAAAATTCTTAGAAACTAAAAAGTTGAAGAATGAAAGCCAGAATGAAAGTTCAGTTGGTTAATTAAACAACTTTTGACTTCATTCCTTTTTGGGGATGAAAAGATTTTAAGTGGGGGAGATTGTAACAACCCGGGAAATCAGAACCAATTTAAAATTTTTAATTTGGCTATTTCAGTGGATTTTGAATATTTAAAATAAATTATTTTAAATAATAACGACGAAAAGTCTATTTGAATCGATGTTTGAAAATAAATATATTTATTTCAATTATAAACAAGGCCTGAAATAGCACGACAACTTAAAATTTTGAATTCAAACTTTGATGGACTGTACCGGGTGTAAAATAAAACGAATTTCAGTGAAACCAAAAATATTTAAATCTGTTTATGATTATCTTTCTAACGAATCTGAAAAATCGAAGTTTCATAGCGGGAATCAAAAGTTATGGCCAAATGAATTTTCAGAAAGGTCGCTATAGAATTTATATAGCCTGTGAAAATAGCCGTTTTGCAAACGACCTCAGAATTCGATGAAACCATTTTTGTTGGATCCGGGATGTCAAATTATTGCTAGGTTACAAATTCCATAATTTTTTAAGTTAATATGTGAGCGTGGTGAAGGAAAATGTGTTTGGTTGATTTTAGTTTAATTGGATCGACCAGAAAATGGCCATTTTTCGAACGGTCTCAGAATTCGACAACACTAGTTTTGTTGAGACCGTATCGTCAAAACATAGATAGATTTATTTTTTTGGAATTTTTGGGATTCGTTTGTTGCTCCAGCAAATAGAAATGCACGTTCAAATCAAATATTGAAAGTTTTATATTTTAATTTGAAGAGAAACTGACTGAAACAGTCGAATGGGCCTACGAAACATATCCCATTGTGTTCAGAATGGGGGTATTTGCTAAGGATGACAGTCTTTGGTTTTGGATTGGTGTTCGTAAGTGGTAAGGGGTATTTTTGAATTTTAAAAATATATAAATAAAATAAAATTCCTTTGGCCAATCACAATTTCCCAAATCACCCTCTCTCTCCCCGATACTGCTGCGATCGACGATAGTGGAGTGTTCAAAGCTTCCCATCCATATTCCGGCCAATCCGCTCAAAATTACACCCTGCCCATTTGCAACTTTTTGAAGCCCTCCTCCTCCTCTTCAAATCCATATAAGGTACCCCCTATCGTTCATCCTACATCGAGAACGAGCCCCTCAAACTCCGAATGTTCATCGTGCCACCCAGCCTCACCACCGCCATCGAGTTCATCAGAAAGGGGACCCACCGACATGCCATTCCATGCTCTTCCATGTTGTACCTTCTGATCGACGCCTCATTACACCGTTTGATCCTGAATTGAAAACCTAGATTTAAACATTCAAAAAGGGTATGCGGCCTTTAATTTTTGAATGGAAAATAACACTTTTAAGTGTTGTAATTTTTGATTTTTAAATAAAAATCGTATCTTTTTGCTATGTTGACGAAATTCGATGAAACAGGAAATATCGGACTCGTGTGGACGTTTTCTACATTTTAGAAGAGACCGGATATTTTTCTAAGCCTTCTACTATTTTTAGAGGAGTGGAACCCAATGTGAGATTTTCGAATTATAAATGATATGGAAATGATGATGCATAAATTATATAGTCGGTGTATGAGTTATATAAGCGTTGTACACATCATGTATAAAGCGTTGTATAAGTTGTGTGTTCGTTGTATAAGTTACATATGCGTTGTAAAAATCATATATGCGTTGAATGATACAGAAATATATTGAAATGAAATCGAAATATATTTATATATGAATATATATATATATATATGTGCATATATATATATATATATATATATATATATATATATATATATATATATATATATATATATAATCCCCTCGTCCACAGACCATGGACGATATATATTGGTTGTGATATTTTTTGGATTTGGTTGGTGTGAAATTTGGTGAATATCATGAATGGTTGATATGAAATGATTGATTGTGGTTGAAATCCCAATAGGATTAGTATATGGGAAAATTCGCCTGCGTACGAACTAGATATTGAAATCCCCATTGTTAAAAGCTACGAGGATTTAAGGTAGAGCGAGGAGTCGTACTCGGGACGGTACCGGTTTTAACTACCCTGCCGTTATGCTGCCGAAAATTTCTGAAATATTTCTATGTTTGATTTATTTTCATGTATTGAAAAATATTCATGTGATGAATGAAATAGAAATGGTTTGAAGAATAAAAATCAAATTTTTATCATCTATATGAAGTATATAAAATAATCATGTTTTGAAATGAATGGTTTTACAGTAAAATTCACATTTTTATCGTCTTTATGAAGTATATAAAATAATCGTGTTTTGAAATAAATTGTTTGGCAATAAAAGTCACATTTTTATTATATATATGAACTGTTAAAAATAGTGATGTGTTGAAATAAATATCTGTTGGATAAAAATATCATTTTAATCAAATATATGAAATGAATATGATTTTGAAATTGAAGAATGAATTATATTTATATATATATAATTAAAATAAATCGAATAACGATGCTGCAGTTCTTATTTTGAAACCGTGATTTCAAATGATTATTGCGGGAGATCCAAGCATCGGATTTTCCCGAAACCGAAACCGTTGGGTTCGCTTTGGAAATATATTTCCAATGACACCAACTTTGTAAAGATCCAACCGTTGGATAGTCTGGAATGTTTAATTCAAATCTAAAGAAAAACAGCGCCAGAATCGATTATATATATATATATATATATAAATAATTAAATTAAATCGAATAACGAAGCTGTAGTTCGTATTTTGAAACCATGATTTCAAACTATTATTGCGGGAGATCCGACCATCGGATTTTCCCAAAACCGAAATCGTTAGGTTCGCTTTGGAAATATCTTTCCAAAGACACCAACTTTGTAAAGATCCAACGGCTGGATTGTCTGGAATGCTTAATTCAATTTTGAAGAAAAACAGTGCCAGAATCGATTATATATATATATATATATATATATATATATATATATATATATATATATATATATAATTGAATTAAATCGAATAACGACGCTGCAGTTCGTATTTTGAAATCGTAACTTCAAAAGATTGTACAGGGAGATCCGACCGTCGGATTTTCCCAATACTGGAACCATGGGATTCGTTTTGAAAAGAACTTTCTAATGATATAAAATTTATAAAGATCCAATGGTTAGATTATCAGATATGTGTAAGTCAAATCTGATGAAAAATCAGCGCCACGGCCATGTTATGGCCTAAAGCGTCGTTTATATATATTGGCTATTTTTAAATGAATAAAAATAGCGATAAATCGTGATAAAATATTATAAACGATATGGAATGGAAACAAATTGAATTTACCCAGTTTATTGGATATTTGATGGTTGAATGTGTTTGATGTGAAAATTACATTAAAGAAAAAATCATTGATGCCGAATAATTTAACCATTGAAATGAATTGATTTGAAATTCTAAATATATGTGAATTATTTGAAAAGGCCGAGTTAATTCTCATTTCAAATAATTGATCGACGATTAGAAGTCGAAGATATGAAGATGGTGCAAGACCGACGATCTTCACATCCAATGGATGGGTGCTACTGATGCTCACGATGGGAGTAGCTACCTTGAAGGGGGCTAAAGTGGTAGCCGTTCGGAGGTACTTGTTGATTGTACGGATATGCGAGGTATAAGGTTCCTCCGGTTTCATTCAGACCCGGAATGGACTTGTAAATGGATGTATATCTAACGTTGTATATTGACAACGTGGCATGCAGAGAAGCTGTCATCAAAGCTTTTTTTGAAAAGTAGAGCTGTGCGGTTGATGATCAAAGCAGGGCTTTAAATTGCTAGCTTTGTGTTTAGCGCTGATTCACGAGCCTCACACCCCGGTATGGACTAGGAATGGGAGAGGGCTTTCGGGAGGACCTGCGTTTCTTTCTAGCTAGGAGTGGTGTTTCGGGTTTGACACGCCTGGGCATTTTACTTATGTGGATGATGGATAGCGAGGCGCCTCGGATATATCAGTCGCTCCTGAGCCGATGGTTTGGTCGGTATATGACCAGTTTACATCCCATAGGGTGGGGAAACGCAGTGTTCAGGCATTATAATCCACTCCTTGTGGACAGGCCCTGATGATCCAAGGCTTGCCTGCACGCTTTCATAAGGCTCGAGCTAGAGACTCTCGAAGTGGTAAGGACGATCCCTTGCCTTGGTTCATGACGGAAATCCAATTTCCAACACGACAATATGGCGACATAGTGGTACGGGGCATTAATGCCGTCTATGATTTATACTTATGATTGAAATTGTTTTTGAAACATATAAACACTAGTAAAAATATCAAATGCTTTTGTTTTATTCGTATCAAGCATACTTTGGCTATTATAAGGTAAAACTCTATCCTCCAGTTTGTGTTGCATTGTGTGACGGGAACTGAGTCTTATAATGGCTTCATTTTTATAAAAAAAGGCATTGCGATGTTTAAAAGTTTTACTTGTTTTAAACATTGGCAAACCAATAGAGTAAACCCGTTCCGCGTTAGCGGCGTGGTCCTGTGATTGGCCATATTGTAAAATATGTCTAAGTAGATTTCTCATGCCAGCCCCATGACTGACTCGTAGTTTGTTTCACTTGCAAACTCGGGTGCCCATTTTTCTATACGGGCAGCCTTGTATTCAGGTTTTAGTAGGTTCCTTCTAGATAGCTGGAGATGAAGATGGATTCTATCATTTCTTTCTTTTTATGCTGTTCATCTCCTATTGTACATATTATGTTTTGATTCCGCTATGGACATGTATGTAAAGTTGAACTGTATTTTGTACTGAGTATGATCTTGTATACTGTGTAACTCTGATGACTATGTTTATCCAGTGTATTCTATTGTACATTATCTGGTGTATTTATTTATTTCTGTTCTGCTATTATCTATTGATGTGTTATATTCCAAAGATTACCCTTGCCACCATGGAACGGGGTTCGGGGTCGTCACATTAGGGGGTGAGATAAGAAAGAAAAAAATAATAGAATATAAGAAGAAGAACCAACACAACATAATCAGAGTCTCACATTGCGACGGAACAAAATATAATACAGATATAAATCTTTACCGAGGGCTTTTAAAGATACTTACAATATCAGAGTACATCACACATCTGGACAGTGATCATAGCCTATCTTCATATACAATCACACAACAGAATAAATACAATACAATATCATACGTCTGAACACCTCCAGCCTGTCTTTGAACTTCGCAGCATCCGTTAACCTGGACCTGTACACCCCGGTCTTATCCGAGCATTTACAAAACACCGGGTCAGTCTGGTGAATCGGAGTGAGAAAAACTCGCACAGTATTAAGGGGATCATCCAACTTGATTTTTAAAGTTTAAAAATCTTTTTGAAAGAAAAGGATAATCGTAAGACCAAAACCAGACATAAATACGGACGTTTTTTACCTAACGATAACGCAAAAAACATTTGAAATCAATATATTTTCTGATATTATAATAGTGTCTAAATACAAGTAAATAGCAATTTAGCGGAACGCTTACATCTCAAGCTCCACATACAAAGTATACAATCAAAACCCTGGGCGCTTATTGGAGATTGGAGTCCGACTATGACAAGGTATGGAACCACATGCCGATAGTGTATCTCTAGAGGTGAATACACTGGGTTCAACAAGAACGTCTTACAACCAGGCCACACATGACCGACCACTCATTTCGCTTGAGTGTATCGAATGTATATCACCAACGGTTGGGCTCAAACCACCGTTTCCCGAAAGGGACAACATCGAAATAAATTAAAGAAGAAAAAGGAATTTCTCTAGATAGGTGATTATACACCCTAATCAGAGTGACCCACATAACCATGCTGCCTGCCCGATTTTTGTCATTTCCCAGTTGATGAGGCTTGAGGTTTAGATTAACTTTTGAACATCGGGTCATCATTCACTTTGAATGCCACATCGTCAGATCCGTTAGATATCACTAATTGACGTCCACAAAAATTACTCTAATTGGAGGCTAAGAGAATGACAGTTCTCTGCCAACAACTATAGCACATTTGAAGAAATCAACTTACGTGATCCCTTTGGAAATACTTTGTCAGAAATCCGTCCATACAAGTCATCCAGGAACAGGATGAACCGAAGGCACTCTCCTACTGCATCCAATATAGAAATCACCCCATGGATCGGTAGCGAGTGTTCATTGCAACCCATGATCACAACCACGACAAAATCACAGCTTATTTCGACTTGCCAAACAGAGAATAATAGTGGTTTTTCGGTTTTTGAAAATCCACGGCCTTCAGTGCTCCATCTCGCTCATCTTCTGATATCTTCACGTATTTGTTGGTCGGAATGGTTCTCGAATATAAATTCAATCCCTATCTTTCCGTAGCAACAATCGTAATGGACAGATTTGATAGTCAGTGATTTTACTATTAAAATAAACAGTGATTCAATCATGAAAATCCAATGAGTTCACCGGTTCAGTATTCAACATCAATTGGCCTTTTAATTTAAAACAAATGTAAGTTTAAAACTCTTAAATATTCAACATTATAAATATAGCTTTCAGGCTTCTTTATTTATTATAAGATTATTCTTTAAACAAGTTCATTTTTATTCTTAGAAAAATTCCATATCATATCCAGTTTTCTATTTTCACTTTCGAAACATTAGCCACATTATTATATAATATTTGGAAATCAATTCAACCCATTACTCGTAAAAACCGTTATGGAATATCTTTTATTCATTACTTGAAAATTATAATCCATGCTTATTCTTATAGAATAAACTTATCTTTTACATTTCCTTTTTAATCTCGACAATATCGTTATAATTCATGCAACCCTTTTTATTTCCCCTTTACACTTTGGGATCCTCATTATATATTTTCCAAATCTTCATTACACGTTGCATTTTTATTTCTGTAATGGAAATAAAAAACTATTACTAACTCCTTTTACCATTACCAACTCATATCCTCCTCAAATAATTCCGATGTCATTCAAGTTGGAGTATTTTAATTATCTCTCAGACTTTGATCAACAACATTCTTATCCTTAGATAAATATAAGTTGTAATCCAAAAACCAATATTCCATTCCAATCTCAAAACAAATTCCATTTAACTGAACTATTCCAAATACGGTTTCATAAACCTGCTTACCTTTTGAAAATCTCTTTCTCGAGTATGCCATTCTTTCCTATTTCAACACTTAAGTAACACCACTCTTAACTCTGCCTCTTTAACCAAACTCAGTTATAATTTTGGATTTGTTTACAAAATCCTACGACCCCCTTCTTTTCCCAATTTCACCATTAGTAATTCCTTTTCAAATTCATTCAACCATTCCTACTTTGGAAATCTTATTTTAAATTCCCACTTCTTACTTAAATCTATTTTTAATTAACGATAATTTAAAATTAACACTCTAACATCTTAAACCTCATTTATATAACACTGGTCTATTATAAACTCTTTTCATCTTATTCTCCTTTTAATTAATTCAAGTATCATTAAATTTAACCTATCGTGTTTGCTTAAAATCCTCTTTTACAACTTCGCTACAAAAAAATTGGTTTTAAATATAAACCCTTACACAAGCTCCATTCGCCATTCAACTGGACTTCATCTCAACTTCAATTACTTTTTAAATGAATTTCCATTAAAAAGTAATTTCCTAAATTATTATTAATTAATATAATAATTTACTTCGATCATTAACTACTTCAGTAGTCAATTTATTTATTAACTAAAATAAATAGTAAATCCTTATTAAAACCCTATTAAAATTAAAACAATGTTCATTAAACTATTTTATTAGATTAAATCAAAACAAACTAATTTAATAATCAACTCCAGTTAAAATGGTCAATTTAGTCAACTCTAAACACGATTACCTCGTTAATCGATTCCAATTAGTTCTCATTTTAAATTAATTAATAATATAATTAATTTAAACAATTCCATTAATTATTTCTTGATAAAAAATTGTCCCATTTTAACCATTAGGTAAATTTCTATTCACCGGTTTATAAATCTGATTTAAATCAGAATTTACTCTATGAAATCAATAAAAAAATTTATAAATTTAAATAATAAATAATAATCATTTATTTCCTTTTAAAAATTTTAATTTAAAATAAAATATATTTAAACATCTATATCCAGTTATAAAATAAATTTTATAACTTCATTTCTATTGATCCACCAGACTTTAAATCAATATAAACAAAACAATTGATTTTATCGGCCATATGCTGCCCAATACTGCCCAATGGTTTAAATGAAACAATTGTTGAATTTTCGGTCAGAAATCAACAATCAAATCAATCATCCCATCACATCAGTTCAAATAATTAATCAGTTTTCTCTTAATTAAATAATAAATAACACTAATTATAAAACTTTATTTACATTGTTCGAATTGGAGATGATGGCCTAGTAATTCCTACTGCCACGTTTTGAACCCAACAGGGACCGTTAAATCCCTTAGCTTCCTAAAACCACACAAGAATTGTCTTCAATCTGCATTAGTTAAAACTCTCCTAATTAACATAAATAAATTATTCTCAGCTAACTAAGATTAAACCAATTTCATTTAGTGAATCAGCACCTTCAAGCCGACTTTTCCTTGCTCCCACCTGTGATGATTTTCATCTAAATCAGTTTATTATATAATAAAATTTAGTAACTAATCCCTAATTAAATATTTAACTAAGCTTAAATTACATTGAAATAACTAGGCTGATTAGTTCATTCTTCCAGCATGCTTGGGCTTCATGCAATAGTATCTCTTCTGGTCCCAAAACTTACGCACGCTGCTTTAGATTCAAGGCCGATTTTGCTTAATCCATCACTAGTTTAAACATAGTAGGATTAATTAATAGCTTATACCAATATTTAACTAGTTTATCCCTTAATTAAATTATGAACAACGCTTAGTTACTGTAACAATCCGGAATTTCAGAACCAATTTTAGTTTTTAATTTAAACTATTTTGAAGAATATGGAATATAAATTTGTTATTTTTACATCACGTTTGTTTCGATTATTTAAGTGTATGTATTTTAATTTAGTTATTGAAATTAAAATGGTTTTAAATAAAAAGTACAAAAGTGGAAATGTTGAAAGGTATTGGAATTCCTTAGTAATAAAAGTGAATGTAATCAATGGTACATATATAGCAAGACAATTTGATGCAAAATTAACGCTTAGCTTTAAAATAAAAATATGTTAATTGGCTTTAATTTGTAAACATGATATTTATTAAGTAAACATGCTATTTAACATTGATCCGTGAACATGTAAACATGTTAATATAGGCATTAATTAGAAAAAAAATAAGTTAATTGACATTAATAGGGAAATTATGTTCAATTAAGAAACATGTTAATTTGTCATTGACCTTAACTTAGAGAATATAAATAAAAAGGAATTTTTTTTTAGTTGTTAATTTGGTTTATCAACATCTAATTTAACCTGGAGAATAATCAAAACAGGAGCAACTTTCAAATAATATGGAAAGCCACTAATTTGCAAGAAATATCACATATTCACGTGTTGATCCTTAATTATTTCCAAATATGAAGTAAGTAGTTTATGCCTATTATGACTCTTTTCACTACCAAATGGTTAGTTGCCCATTTTTGAGCTAAATATCTACAATTCTTAATAAAGAAATTACTTAATTACATTTTGAGCGGGATAAAATTTTGGTATGTTTTTTTTTTTTGAGAAAGACGGATGTGTAGCGCGCAACTACACAGCCGATTAAACTTAATATAAATAATTATATAACCAGTTGACAAGCCCAACTGGTAGCACTAAGTTTTTATCAAAAGAGTAATAATTATAAAATAAGTACTGCCGTAATAAACATCATCGCAACCCACATTACTACAGCAAAAAGAGAGAAAATCCATAGCACTAGCAAATAAATAAACTGATCATACATTAACCAAAAGCTACGATCATTATATAGCAAAAGATGCCTAGCAACAGAAAGATTCTTAATGCAAGTCTAGACCAGAATCACCGTGATTAGAGCCCACAGATTCCGCTGGACTAGTAACTGCTGGAAGAGCAAGTGCAAAGCTGACTGGAGGAGCAGAATGACCTGACCAGGATTTAAAGTAATAAATTATAAGATTGCATAATCCTCTAAAACTCTTCAGCGGTTTGTTGAATATCATAGCATTTCTTTTTTTCCATATACACCAACAGAAAACTACAAAGAATGAATCTCTAGCAGTACTTGCATCAGAAAATTCCCAGTGATCAAAAACTGTATTAATCTCAGGAATAAAGCCAAGTAAAAACGAACTAGTGGCTGCCAAGACAGGAAATGAGTAATCACAATTCAGGAAAAGATGATCAATTGTCTCAACATGAATAGAACAAAGAACACAACGGGAGTCCTCAATCAAGTTAAGTCTATGCAACTTAGCCCTTGTGTTTATTTTACCATGAATCAAACACCAATTGAAAAATAAAATCTTAGGGGGTAAAATGAATCTTCCAGATTCTAGGAAAAGAAAATAACCTTCCAAAGAAATTAACGAATTTATATACCGAAGCGACTGAGAAACCTTTTGATGGAGACAAAGCCCAAAAATAACTGTCTTCATTAGAGGAAATATGAGAGTTTATTAACAGTCTGGATGCAAGAAGTAGTTCATCCAAAACATGCACACTAAAAATAGAAGATGGACACAATGCAGAAGGACCCAAATGCAACAAATTTGCAACAGAGGAGAATCTATTAGTAATGTGAGGAAAAAGCATAGGGAAAACCTGATGGAGAGGGATATGACCATGCCAAATATCATACCAAAATAAACAAGAGTCCCCATTACCCACTTTGACTTGGAACAAGCTTTTAATGCGAGGTAAGCATGAAATAACCCCATACCAGAAAGGAGAAAATTTGATAGGAGGAGAGGAGTGTAAAATAAGATGAGGATTGTTAGAATAGTAGAGAGAAAGAATCCAATTCTTCCATAGGTAAGAACCAGGAGTAACAATTCTCCATAGCCATTTAGATATGAGAGCCAAATTAAAATTATAAAGGTGAATGATACCCAGACCTCCCTGGCTAGTATGTAAGCAACAAGTTTGCCAATTAACCAGTTTTTTAATGTTGTTCCCATTCCATAGGAACGTGCTTCTGATTGAATCAATTTTTGAAATTACCCACTTAGGAAATTTATGGATAGACATCCAATAAGTTGGTACTGCTGATAAGACAGCCTTAACCAACACTAAACGACCTGCTGAAGAAAGAGCATTAGCCTTCCATGAAGATAATCTACTTTCAATTTTTTGAATAAGAGGCATCCAATCCAATTTGTGTAGTTTGATGGGTCTAAGAGGAATTCCCAAATACTAAATAAGGAACTTATCAACAGGATTGTTTAAGATGGCTGAGATAGAAGAACCAAGAGGATCAGCCTCACCTAACATTATTATCGAGCTCTTTGAGAAATTGATTGACAAAACAGAGATAATCTCAAAAGTATAGAAAACAATTTTGAGACAGAAAATGTGATTTAAATTAGGAGAGGAAATGATGATTGTATCATCTGCAAATTGAAGGTCAGAAATGGCAAGAGAGGAATTAGGCAGAAGAATCCGTTCAAAGTAATTGTTGGCTATAACTCTTTTAACCATTTGGTTAAAACATCAGCAACTAATAAAAAAATCAGAGGGGATAAGGGGTCCCCTTGCCTCAAACATCTACTTGATTTAAATAAACCACCAATATAACCATTGATTGAAACTGAAGAATGACTTGTTGTAAGAATACCCTCGATCCAATTACACCAACGTTGAGAAAATCCCTTATGTTTGAACATTTGCAGAACAAATTCCCAATTAACAGAGTCAAATGCTTTTGAAAAGTCTAATTTGAGGAGAACACCTGGTATTTTCATATTGTGACAATAAGGGATTACCTCTTGAGTGGCTGCAATGCAATCAGAAATGTTTCGTTCAAGAATAAATGCTGATTTTTCAGCAACAACGAGATCAGCGATGACAGATTGAAGCCGATTTGCGAGAGTTTTATTCACAATTTTGAAAGTGGTATTAAGCAAACTAATAGGACAAAAATTAGACAAAGAGTTTGCGCAGGCAAATTAGGGAAGAAACACAATATTTGCATAATTGAGACGAGATATGAGATTAGGGTTTTCATAAAACTCATTGCACGTAATCATTATATCATTTTTCATAATAGCCCAAAACGATTTAAAGAAGGAAGGCCCAAACCCATCAGGCCCAGGGGCTTTATCATCATTCATGTCTCTTAACGCAGCCCATACCTCATTTTCAGTGAACAGTTGATCTATACAAATAGAAGCAGGTGAAGGATAAAGATTACACCAATTAATAAGAGGAATTTCAGAGGATGAACAACCCAGAATGGAGTGATAATAGTTAGAAAAAAGAGAAAGAATATCATCAGGGTTTGAATAAACTTGACCCTCATGGGTTATTTCAAGAATGTGTGATGCTCGTCTTCTTCCATTAGCTATTCTATGAAAGTAAGCTGAATTTCTATCTCCTTCCTTTAGCCATTTGGCTTTGGGTCTCCGCTTCCAACCAATTTCATCTTGTTTAAACAGTCTGTCCAACTCAGATTCCAGATTATTAAGAGAGTTTAGTTCAACATCATTGAGAGAACGAGATTCCTCCAATATATTGAGATCTAAGATAGCATCTTGGATATTAGAAATACGAGTTCGAATTGAGCCCCAGATTGATTTAGCCCAAGGTTTTATCAGTTTTCTCAAAGATCTCAATTTAAGAACAATTCTGTGAGTGGCTGATTGGGATTGAACATGATTATCCCAAACCTTTTGAACAAATTCATTAAAAGATGGTTGAAGTAACCATAATCTCTCAAATCTAAATGGGCGTTTAAATTTAGATAGTGAACCCGAATCAAGTACAATAGGGAAATGATCAGAAATAATGGTAGCAAGGCCAGAAGCAAAGGATAATGGGTGAGATTCTTCCCAAGCTTCATTGAAAAGAAATCTGTCCAGTGTGGCGAGGGATGGGTTCATTCTGTTGCTTGACCATGTAAAAGATCTATTGCAAATAGGTAGATCAAAAAGACAACAATCAAAGATAAAAGAGTTAAAAGCCTCAGAATCAGCTGATAAAGAAAAAGATTTTCTCTCATCAGGATATCTCACAGTATTGAAATCACCCCCTATCACCCAAGGTCCCAAAACATTATTTGACATTGTTACAATTCTCCCAAATAGCAATTCTTTCATGATAATCCTGAGGACCATAAATATTGGAAAAAAGATATATTGAATTAGTAGCAATATTTTTTAGAGCAGCATGAAGAGCAAATTGAGAAGGGAAAGTTTGATACATAAATATTGAGACTTTATGCAAACTTATATGTGCAGAAATATGCGTTATTTCCTTTCATCATGCATTTACACTACCTATTTTAATTATCTTTATTGCCTATGAACTTGATCAATTTGAAATTTCGTGTTAATATACAATTAGAACACGATATATATATATATATATATATATATATATATATATATATATATATATATATCTTGATTAAGGAATAGGTTTTCGCATCTAACAATCGAAGAGAATATTTTGGAAACATGAATCTTTTCCAATTATTCAATTCATTTTCCTTTGTAAAATACAAATTAAAGGGCCTTAAGGGTATAATTAAATAATATTTTAATATAAATATACCCTTTTTAAAAACAAACCCTAATCCTATTTTCTAACAGCTGCCGCCCTCTTCTTTTCTATGGCTGAAAACATCCCATTTTAATCTCTAAAATTCTCCTAATTCACGAAACCATTTCGAATGTTTCCAACGCCAAATTAAATAGCATTCAGAGAGCTTTAATCCGGCCAACGGTGGAGCAGGTGATAGCGGTCGAGGTGGTGAGGTCTGATCGAGTCCTGGTGGTCCGAGAGGAGGTGCGACAGGGAGGTTTGGAGGCGTTGGTTATGGGTTTTATCATGGCCTGTAGTTCAGAAAGAGGGAGAGGATTAATGCGACCTGATTATGATTAGGTGATAATTAAATTAATTAATTAAGTGACTATTCTTATACAAGGTTCAAACCTTTGTAACTTTTGCAAATTAAAACAGAAATCAACGAAATGAAATGCGTTGCGATCGTATTGAAGAACACTACAACATGAAGTGACCGGATCTGAAAACGGAGACGGTTGAATTTTCAGCCAAACCGATGTGAGAATCTCTGATTTTCACAATTTAATTTATTTAATTAATTATTTTATTTCGTTAAATAATTATCTGTGTGATCTGTGCTGTGATGTATTGTGCTGATTGTTCTGATGTATTGTATTGAATTGTATTGTATAGATCTGTCATTTTATCGCTTAGATCTGTATGGATCCGATATAAAACATTCGTTTGGTAATTTAGAATAAACCAGAATTTTAATCTAATTAAAATATTATTATTTTTTGTGAATTTGATTAGGTTAATTTTTTTTATCCAATTTACAATATCAAATTTGTAATGATTTGTTATTGAATTTGTTAAAATATCGTTTATTTGAAATGGTCATGTTTAACAAATCAAGAATCGTTAAATTATGTTAACATTAGAATTGTATATCATGTTGAGTAAACAGTTGTAATCAATGTGCCAAATCAAGACAAATTATTCCGTTGTCATTCAATTTTTTTTTTTAATTATATTTTTGTTTACATTCCATATGTAAATAAATACGAAATTGATTATTATATGTTTATTCACATTCCATATGTGAATAAATAGACAAACTTGTTTAACATATTTTTATTTACATACTATGTGTAAAAAAAAGACAAGATTATGAAACACACTTTTATTTGGATTTTATTTTAAATAAAAAGACCATAATTGGTTTAACATGTTTGGTTACATTCCATGTACAAATAAAAGAAACAAGTTTGAAAATGCACTTTTATCAATAGTATATTTGTTAATAAAGGACAAAACTTGATATATATTTTATTCGCTTTTCTATGTGCAAATAAAAAAGACAAGAGTTGAAATCATATTTTATTTTGCATCATATTTGCCAATAAAAAGGACGAGTTAGAAATCGTATTTTATTTTGCATTGTATTTGCTAATTAAAAAGTTAGAATTAGGAAACTTATTGTATTTACATTTTATATATAAATAAAAAGGCAGAATTAAAAATCATATTTTTATTTTCATATTATGTGTAATTAAAAAAGACATTTTTGTAAACCATGTTTTATTTACATTTAGGTGTAAATAAAAAAACAAAATTTGAAAACCATATTTTTATTTACATTTAATGTGTTAATAAAAAGATAAAATTGGAATATATTTTTATTTACATTTTATGTGTAAATAAAAAGGCGAATTTAGAAAACATATTTTTATTTACATTTCATGTGAAAATAAAAATACAAACTTATTTTATACATTTTTGTTTATATCCTTTTTGTAAATAAAAAGGCAAATTTGTAAAATCACTTTTATTTACATTTCATTTGTAAATAAAAGAGCTGAAATGAAATTTAGTATTTTTATTATAAACTCATTAAAATAAAATGGGCATTAAAGATTTTGGTTTATTTATACTTTTGTTTTAAATATAAAGATTTTACATTAAAGGCTATATCTTTATGTAGTACTGTTTTGAATAAAAATTTATGATAAAAGAACTTATTATTTTGTTGTAACTTTGGAGAATCAAATGAAATGTTTTAGTGTCATTACATATTTAGACTTAAAGATATACATCTAGTGTTATATTAAATAAAAAGATCATTTATTTTTAATGTAAATAAAAAGATTTAACCTTTTATTTGGAAATTTGTTCAGTATAAAAAGATAGGACATTTAAAATTACATTTTATGTAATATCATTTTATGTGAAAGATTGTGTTTACATTTTATCTTGTCACATTACATAATAGAAATATAGAATTACATTTTGTTGTAATTTTATTTATTTAAAAAGTTTAGTGATTAAAATTTTGAATTTGAAATGTAGGATTGTTGTAACGACCCGCGTTTTTATCACTTTAATTTTCAATAATTAATTTAGTTTAAATATTGAAATCATAATTTGAATGGACTTTCATAATAATTAAACAAGTTTGAAAACATATAGACATATATATTATATAATAAATCGATTTTAAATAAATAGAATGTTGGTTTAACATGAAAATAGAATATAGAGTTTGAAATTCCGAGTTAATGTAGGTTGGAAAATTTTATATAATTCAGTTTGTAATATATATGATGATGAGAATTTAGTTTGAATAGAATTGTTCGTATTTGAATTTGTTTATATTAAATCGAATAGAATGTTAAATCATCAATTTGATTTAATATCATCTGTATATGGTCGAATTAAACCGTGGAAACTGTTCCAGTGTGTTCAGATGGGTGGTAGAACCCTGAAAATGCTTTTTGCTGCGTTCAAATAGGGATTTGTAGTCTTAGGGTCTTTTAATGGAAAACATCGCGTTAATAAATTAAAATAAAAATAAGGGACGACCTAAAATTTTCCATCGCAGCTACTCTGCAAAGTTACCTTCCGTCTTATCCTTTCAAAATCACGTACGATTTATTTCCTCCTTCATGATGAAGTTAAAAATCTATAGCGCATGCTATTCTGCATTCCTACATCGTCTTCTCTTTTTGCTTTCACTTCTGAATTGTTTCTCCCTAAAAAGCTTCAGCACTGTAAAACCTAGCTTCCCTAATGTCAAAGCCTAAATAACAGTACATTGAGAAATGATATGGTTCCTATCCTTCCATCGTTCACTTATAAATAGCATCTCGTCTTCCATCCGTTACTCCATCCTCAAACCAAGAACCAATTCGGTTATCCCATCTTTACCCTTTATTTATTTTTCTCCAGTATATCACGAATTACCATCTACTGTTAATAAAAAAAGGAATCGGAAATCGAAATCAAAGGGGGATCGCGATTTTTATTCACCACTATTCGAGACCGCGACAAGATATGGAGTCGACGAGGTATTGATGTCGATGTTACTAGCGTTGTGAAGGTCGAAATGGGGCATCGATCTGGAGTATTGCAATTAGAGAGTTCAGTGTGGAACTGTGTGAATTGGGAGGTGTTCGACATTATCTTGAGGGAATTCTGTCTTGGAGAATGGTGCGAATGGGATGAATGGGGGATTAATAAGGGTGCGATGTTGTTGATGAATTGTGTTAAAGTAGGGATGCGATAATATAGGATTAAGATCTGGTGATGGTGCGAACCTGACAGGGAAACGTGAGTTCTGTTTTTTTTTTGTGGAAGAATTTTGGGTTCGATAATTTTTTTTAGAATAGTTTGGACGGTGAGGTTTGTTTTGGCAGTGGTCTGCATCTTTTTGGGATGAATGGGACTTTAATGTTGAGGGAATTCAGTGCTTGAATGCTTGGAAGGTTTGTACGGGTCTTCTGGTTTGAGAAAGCGGTCTTTGTGCTGTTATTGGAAAGCCGGGTGGAGTTTGACTGTTAAGAATGTCCAATAGTGGGATTTTGGGAGTACGGGTACATTTTTGGTTGAATGGGATATTACGTGAGAGTGTTTGAGAGAGTACCTTAGTTGAATGCCCAGAGGAGTATCTAGTAGGTGAACCAGGAAGTTTGAGGAAGTCTGGAACCATGAATCTGGGTTTGTGAAGTTGAAGTTGTAGATGAACATGTGAATGGTTTGGGAAGTTTCTGTCTGAACTAGATGTTAAGGGGAGTCGAACAAATTATGGTATGTACATTGGTGAATCATGACTATACAACGAGGAGGCCTTTGTAGTTGCATGAGCGATCGGTGTGCAGGGTTGGTAATGTTGGTTAAGGTAATTGTGTCAAGCATGGAAGAAATTATGAGGTTCCCTAAATGGCATAGCAACAGCTCAGTAGTAGCTTAGGGTGATAAAAATAAAAATAAAGAAGAGAGGATGGATTAACTACAAAGTGTTCGAGAAAATGTTAATACGGAAAGTGAAGCAATCGTAAGGTATGTTTTTAACAAAATTTAAATATACATCGAATAATTTATCTATTCATGGTCAGTCATTTGTTTAAATTAAAATAAATAGTTAATCGATAAATAAATTTATCGTAGGCGATAGGATTTATTCGAGACAATGAAGTATGTGAGTAGTCGAGACGATATGGAGATTTTAAACAGGATATTCAGCACGACAAATCGAGCTGAGTTAAACTCACTCAGTTAATTATTTGAGCTATTTTTAATAGTTCAAATTTTATTTATTGCTTGTTGCCTGATTACTTGATTGATATAAAGTGATAATATATTATAATATTAATATTTAAAAACAATATTGGTGATTGGATAGTTCTCGCAGTATCATTATTGAATGCCCGCAGTACCATTAGCGGATGATTTCCCTATGCGCCCCACAATATATATAGTGGATGACCTTTATATCGCGATATCATGCCTCGAAGCAGGATGGGTATTATCATCATTGACTAACATCTATGGATGCAGGAAAAACAGGTTGGAGGATCCAACTGGATCCCTCAACATTTAATTGTTTGTTTTCATATATATGTTGTTATATGATTAGTCACCTATGATAGTGTATGACACGTTTAGGTGTGTGATAACATTTGACCTTGGTTTTTGATATTCTTTAGTAATATAGATTTCAAAATATAAACTGAAATATAATAAGAATTTTAAAGGGAAATATTTATTTCCAGACTGAAATAGTTATTTAGATTTCAAATTAAATGGAATTCAAAGGTATATATTTGTTTAAACCAAATATTTGGAAAGGCGGTTTTATATTCATACATTTGGATATGGAATGCAATAAACCGAATTGAGTTGAAATAATTCTATGGAGATATTTTTATGGGAATTATCTATGGAATTAGATTTTATGTTATGAAGTTTAAATTGAAATTGAATTAGTAAATGAAGTTAAATCGTATAAGTATTTTGTTCCAGTAATATAAATAATTAAAATATTTGAAATGTTTATAAGCTGAGATAAATATCTCGCTTAAAGTGATAATGAATAAAATTGGGTTTTTTATTCATTAGAAGTTAAGAAATGGAAACAAATAAAAATTGATATTTAAATTGATTTGAACCTTCCAGTCACAAGGAAATTTAAAAGAGATTTATATAACTCTACAATTAGAAGTTATAAAGAGATTGAAACTCCAAGTTTCAAGTAGGAAATCAAATTTGACTAAATAAGTCAAATAGGGATTTTCGTTGAGAAATATTATTCAGGTTGAGGTGAATAGGTGTTAAAGCAAGATGAAAATGAAAATTCATCAAAAAGGAAAGTTGGGAAGGGTTTTTGAATTTATTCTAAATGAATTCAAGTCAAACTAATTTGAATAATGTAATGTAAAATTTATTAAAGAATTTATATGAGATTTTAGAAAATAAATAATAAAGAATTTACGAATGATATTTTATACATATATTCTGGATATGGAATACAGTTTATTGGAATAAAGCTGAATTGAGTTGTAGTTTATATATATAGATGTTTATAGGAATTGTTTTTGAAATCAAGACTTTATTTTAAGATGCTTAAATCGGTAAAGGAAATTTAATCATTTAAGAAGTACTTGTTTGAAAATAAAGACAATATTTAACAAACGGTTGGTAAATCATATATTTAATATTGGATACTGTTAATAATATTTGAAAATAAAATAGTTGAAATGATGATAAGTTGAGATGAACATCATGATTTAAGTGGTAATCGATAATTGGAATTTTTCTTCATTAGAAGATAAGGAATGGAAATTATGGAAAATTTCCTCTTACTAGTTTACGGTTAGAGAATAATGACCATGTTGAGAAATACGTACTAAAAGGGATATTAAAATGAAAGGGGTTTTTGAATATGTATATATATATACAAATATAAGAAGTGGAATGAGTATTCCAATTTTTTTGAAAAATAGAGAAGTGTTGGATTAACAAATGGTTGATCAAAAAGAGGCTAAAATTGGAAGGAATATTGAATCAGTAAAGTTCATTTTCTTTTATGGATGAATGTTTGTTTTATTTAATAGTTAAATAACCGACTATCAAATCTGGCCTATACGATGGTAAGTACGGAAAGACCAGGATCGAATTTACTCGAAAACCATTCCGAACTAACTAATATGAAACCTAGAATATACGGATTAGAAGATGGAGCAGTGAAGGCCGTAGATCTTCATAAGCGAAAGGACTACTGGTCGAATTCTTTGGAGTCGCGCTCGGAGATATTTGATGGTGATCCTGTCGTAGTTGAAATCAACGGATGGCAAGGACTACTCGCTACTGATCCATAGGGTGATTCCAAGGATGCAGTGTGAGAGTGCCTTCGGTTTTTCCAGTCCCAGGACAACTTGAATGGACGAATGTCTGACAGAGTATTTCCAAAGGATCATGTACATTGATTTCTTAAAACGTACCATAGTTTATGGCGAAGAAAAGGTTTTCTTTAGCCTGATAACTAGAGTATTTTTGTGGATGTCAATTAGTGATATCTGATGGATTTGACAATGTGGCATTCAAAGTAATGGTGGCCAGATAAACTAGAAATACGATTATAACCTCAAGCCTCACAACCGGGAAATGACAAAAATCGGGCAGGCAGCATGGCTATGTGGGTCGCGCCCATTAGTGTGTATTTTCACCATCTAGAGAATATTTATATTTGTTACTTCTTTTCTCTTCTGTATCTCCCGGGAACGGTTATGTTGCTAGCAACCGTAGGTGACAGTATATTCGATACACTCAAGAGAAATGAGTGGTCGGTCATGTGTGGGCCGGGTTGCAAGACGTTCTTGTTGAACCCAATGTATTTGTCTCTAGAGACACACTATCGAAAGGTGGTCCCATACTTTGTCATATTTGGAAATACAATCTCCAATAAGAGCCCTGCGGTTTTTGATTGTATTATATATATGTAGAGCGTGAGAAGCAAGCGTTCTACTAGATTCTATCTATTTGTATGTAGAAACTATTATAATATCAGAAAAGATATTGATTTTAAAAATGGTTTGGGTTATCGTAGGGTAAAAACCGTCCGTGTTTATGTAGGGATTGGTCTTACGATTATCCTTTTATGTTGAAATGATTTTTAACTTTAAAATCAAGATGGACGATAACAATAATTTAGTTGGTTTTTCTCACGATGGTTCACCAAACTGACCTGTGGCGTTAGAAATGCTCGGGTCAGACCAACTTGGGTCTGACCGAGTTTACAGGTTCAGGATAAAGATGATACAGATTCCAGGAGATGAGCTGGAGGAAATCAGACGTATGATATATATAGTATCCCGCTGTGTGTTTTAAATGGGGACAGACTGTTATAACTGTCTAGATGAATTGAATGTCCGCTGTACTCTGATGAATTGTAAGTATTATTTCAGGTTTTCAATAAAGTGTTATTTCTGTAGTATATTTTATTCCACTGCGATGTGAGTTGTTCTTCTTCTTTTTCTTCTATTCTAATCTTTCTTTCTTATCTTTTTCTCACCCTCTAACTTCTTTCTTAAACGTTCTGGATTTTTGGCACTCGAGTTTCGGCACGGGATGTATTTGTGTCAAAATTCAAGCGTCGAATTTTCCGGTTCGTTACAGTGGTATCAGAGCAATGGTTTAGGAATAACCTTGGCTCTGTGCCTTAACTCGATAGAGATGGGTTAGTAATACTCTAGATTGAGTTTGAGTGTATATATACAAGAGAGCGTATTTGTATATTTTATATAAAAAAACCTATTTGTATTGTATTACTTGATCGATTCAATTTTGAACTGGAAATTGATACAATATTGTTTTATAAAGGGGTAAATGAAATAATTTTACCCCAAATTTACTTTTGTATATAAAAGAAATATTTTTCTTAAATTTTGTTGGTGTTTGGTTGCTTCATTAATTCAAATGGAATTATTATGGTTAAGCATAACCAAAAGATGAAGTAAATGATTTTGAAATAAAAATCAGAATGGGAAGTTAAGGGAAACAAATTCCAATATAATTGAATGGATTAAAACTAGGCTTAAAAACAAGTTAAATAGTTTGGATTGAAATTAAAACCATATTGAACTAAATCGAATTATTGAATCAATATGAGTTGAAAATTCTTGAACTTAAGTTCAAATACAAATAAATTGAATATTGGTAACTTAAATATAACTCGACTCGTACATTTGGAATGTATCGCGTGAAATAAGAAGTGAATTGCAACAAATCTAATTTGAGTAGTAATAATTGAATATGACTAAAAATATTATTCAATTGAATTGGGCTATGAATTTGAATCATGAAATAAAGTGAATGTGCGTATATAGTGAATACAAACCTGGATTATATAAACTCGAGTTGAATTGAATAAATCAAATTTAGTTTATTGAGATTGAAATTCGAACACAAAATTTATATGGACTCGTAAATTAAAAAAATAAACTTGGAACTCAAGTGGAAAATTAAATGAACTTGTAAATTGAAAAGAAGACCTGGAACTTGGAATATAACTGAAAACTTGACTCGTTATAAGCAAATGTGTACATATTTGAACATAATTTTCAAACTATCATAAGTTAGGCAAGAAAACCAATAAATGGATAAGTTGGCAAAGTGGAAGTGAAATGTTGAACTGATTGTGACAGAATAGGAATGGATATGTATGTGATTATACAGGTTTATTGGATGGAAGCAAGTATGAAGAATAAATATGGGTTGCCCGACAAAAAGGTACATGTTTAATTCGATATGGGATTTTCTGAGCTGAATCGGCAAGCCACTTGGCTTTTTGATTTTTTTTTTAATGGAAAGGGCCTACAGAGGCTAGTTGAGGTTCGAACTATTGACCCGTACAAAAGAGGTACTGGCGAAATTTTTCGAAAATTTAGGGTGTTAGAAAATTTTTTGACTAATTTTGAAAATTTTTGTTAACAAAAAGTTAATTGGAGTTGAGTTATTCTTATTGGAGTTGGAAACTAGTGAGTGAGTGGGTAGCAAGGATGTTGAGGTAAGCGTTGAGTTGCATGAGTGGATTGGAGAAGTGAATAAGGTATAACTACATTTCCTACTTAGTAATTTCGGGGACGAAATTCTTTTAAGGGGGAAGGAATGTAACGACCCGCGTTTTTATCACTTTAATTTTCAATATATAATTTAGTTTAAATATTGAAATCATAATTTGAATGGACTTTCATAATAATTAAACAAGTTTGAAAATGTATAGACGTATATATTATATAATAAATCGATTTTAAATAAATAGAATGTTGGTTTAACATGAAAATAGAACATAGAGTTTGAAATTCCGAGTTAGTGTAGGTTGGAAAATTTTGTATAATTCAGTTTGTAATATATATGATGATGAGAATTTAGTTTGAATAGAATTGTTCGTATTTGAATTAGTTTATATTAAATCGAATAGAATGTTAAATCATCAATTTGATTTAATATCGTCTGTATATGGTCGAATTAAACCGTGGAAACTGTTCCAGTGTGTTCAGATGGGTGGTAGAACCCTGAAAATGCTTTTCGCTGCGTTCAAATATGGGTTGGTAGTCTTAGGGTCTATTAATGGAAAACGTTGCGTTAATAAATAAAAATAAAAATAAGGGACAACCTAAAATTTTCCATCGTAGCTAATCTGCAAAGTCACCTTCCGTCTTATCCTTTGAAAATCACGTACGATTTATTTCCTCCTTCATGATGAAGTTAAAAATCTATAGCACATGTTGTTCTGCATTCCTACATCATCTTCTATTTTCGCTTTCACTTCTGAATTGTTTCTCCCCAAAAAGCTTCAGCACTGTAAAACCTAGCTTCCCTAATGTCAACGCCTAAATAACAGTACATTGAGAAATGACATGGTTCCTATCCTTCCATCGTTCACTTATAAATAGCATCTCGTCTTCCATCTGTTGCTCCATCCTCAAACCAAAAACCAATTCGGTCCTCCCATCTTTACCCTTTATTTATTTTTCTCCAGTATATCACGAATTACCATCTATTGTTAATAAAAAAAGAATTGGAAATCGAAATCAAAAGGGGGATCGTGATTTCCATTCACCACTATTCGGGACCACGTCAAGATCTGGAGTCGAAAAGGTATTGATGTCGATGTTACCAGTGTTGTGAAGGTCGAAATGGGGCATCGATCTGGAGTATTGCAATTAGAGAGTTCAGTGTGGAACTGTGTGAATTGGGAGGGGTTCGACATTGTCTTGAGGAAATTCTGACTTAGAGAATGGTGTGAATGGGATGAATGGGGGATTGATAAGGGTGCAATGTTGTTGATGAATTAGGTTAAAGCAGGGATGCGACAGTATGGGATTAAGATCTGGTAATGGTGCGAACCTGACAAGGAAACGTGAGTTATGTTTTTTTTTTTTGGAAGAATTTTGGGTTCGATAATTTTTTTTTTTTGAGAATAGTTTGGATGGTGAGGTTTGTTTTGGCAGTGGTCTGCATCTTTTTTGGATGAACGAGACTGTAAGGTAGAGGGAATTCAGCGCTTGAATGCTTGGAGGGGTTGTACGGGTCTGCTAGTTTGAGAAAGCGGTCTTTGTGCTGTTATTGGAAAGTGGGTTGGAGTTTGACTGTTAAGAATGTCCAATAGTGGGATTTTGGGAGTACGGGTACATTTTTGGTTGAATGGGGTATTACGTGAGAGTATTTGTGAGAGTACAGTGGTTGAATGCCCAGAGGAGTTTCTAGTAGGTGAACTAGGAAGTTTGGGGAAGTCTAGAACCATGAATCTAGGTTTGTGAAGTTGAAGATGAACATGTGAATGGTTTGGGAAGTTTCTGTCTGAACTGGACGTTAAGGGGAGTCGAACAAATTATGGTATGTACATTGGTGAATCACGAGTGTACAGCGAGGAAGCCTTTGTAGTTGCATGAGTGATCGGTGTGCAGGGTTGGTAATGTTGGTTAAGGTGATTGTGTCAAGCATGGAAGAAATTATGAGGTTCCCTAAATGGCATAGCAACAGATCAGTAGTAGCTTAGGGTGATAAAAATAAAAATAAAGAAGAGAGGGTGGATTAACTACAAGGTGTTCGAGAAAATGTTAATACGGAAAGTGAAGTAGTCGTAAGGTACGTTTTTAACAAAACTTAAATATACATCGAATAATTTATTTATTCATGGTCAGTCGTTAGTTTAAATTAAAATAAATAGTTAATTGATAAATAAATTAATCGTAGGCGATAGGATTTATTCAAGACAATGAAGTATGTGAGTAGTCGAGACGATATGGAGATTTTAAACAGGATATTCAGCACGACAAATCGGGGTGAGTTAAACTCACTCAGTTAGTTATTTGTATAATTTTTAATAGTTCAAATTTTATTTATTGCTTGTTGGCTGATTACTTGATTGATATAAAGTGATAATATATTATAATAATAATATATAAAAATAATATTGGTGATTGGTGATTAGATAGTTCCCACAGTATCATTAGCGGATGCCCGAAGTACCATTAGAGGATGATTTCCGATGCGCCCCACAATATATATAGTGGACGACCTTTATACAACGATATCTTGCCTCGAAGCAGGATGGGTATTATCATTGTTGACTAACATCTGTGGATGCAGGAATAACAGGTTGGAGGGATCCAACTGGATCCCTCAACATTTAATTGTTTGTTTTCATATATATGTTTTTATATGATTAATCACCTATGATTGTGTATGACACGTTTAGGTGTGTGATAACATTTGACCTTGGTTTTTGATATTCTTTAGTAATATGGATTTCAAAATATAAACTGAAATATAATAAGAGTTTTAAAGGGAAATATTTATTTCCAAACTGAAACAGTTATTTAGATTTCAAATTAAATGGAATTCAAAGGTAAATATTTGTTTAAACTAAATATTTGGAAAGGCGGTTTTATATTCATACATTTGGATATGGAATGCAATAAACCGAATTGAGTTGAAATAAATCTATGGAGATGTTTTTATGGGAATTATCTATGGAATTAAATTTTATGTTATTAACTTTAAATTGAAATTGAATTAGTAAATGAAGTTAAATTGTATAAGTACTTTGTTCCAGTAATAGAAGTAAATAAAATATTTGAAATGGTTATAAGCTGAGATTAATATCTCGCTTAAAGTGATAATGAATAAAATTGGGATTTTTATTCATCAGAAGTTAAGAAATGGAAACAAATAAAAATCGATATTTAAATTGATTTCAACCTTCCAGTTACAAAGAAATATAAAAGAGATTTATATAACTCTACAATTAGAAGTTATAAAGAGATTAAAACTCCAAGTTTCAAGTAGGAAATCAAATTTGACTAAATAAGTCAAATAGCGATTTTCATTGAGAAATATTATTCATGGGTGAGGTGAATAGGTGTTAAAGCAAGATGAAAATGGAAATTCATCAAAAAGGAAAGTTGGGAATGATTTTTGGATTTATTCTAATTGAATTCAAGTCAAACTGATTTTGTAAAGACCCCTAACTTCCCCGTGAAGGAAAGAGCAGATACTTCGAGAACAACACACAAAAGAACGCAGGCAGAAGAACATTTCATTGTATATTACAACAATTCCATCAGAATACAAGAATATACAGAGTATAAATCAATATTACACATTCGATAAATATCAGAGATTACAATACATTACATAGCAGTGGAAAATAATACAATACACAACTAGAAGAGATATATGGATACAAAGCTTTCCGGATATCATTCCAGCTGTATGCCATGATCCTGTGAATATAACTTTGCAAAACCAAAACTACTAGCTGCCCGTGTCAAAATAAGGGCACCCAGAGTTTAGGTTAAAACAATAAACTCGAGGTCAGTCATGGGACTGGTGTGAGAACTAAAACAGTTATGAATCTTTATTTTAAAGTTCGGTAAATCAAGGGACCACGCCGTATAACACGGAACGGGTTTCCTCCCAAGAATAACAGTGCATAAAACAAACAACGCCATGTTAAATAAAGAAAAATGATGCTATTATAAGACCCAGGTCCTATCACATAATGCAACGCAAGCCGGGGGAAAGGGTTTTCCCTTATAATAGCCAAAGAATGCTTAGTATGTTTAAAAACAAATCATTTGATAATATAATAAGTGTATAGTGTTAAAACAATTTCAATCATAAATATCAATCATAGGCGCATAACATCCCATGCTACTATGTCGCCAATACTAGGCTCTACAAATAAAACCGCAAAGTCACGTATTGGAAGCTGGATTTCCGTCTGTGAACCGAGGCAAAAGATAGTCCTCAATCGATTCGAGATGCTCCAGCCCGTGCCTCAGGAACAGCCGCATTGCCCCTTGGATCGTTAGGGCCGATCCACCGATGTGGATAATAATGCTTGAACACTACGTTTCCCCGCCCTTTGGGGCGTAAATGAGCCAACAAATGACTCCATCGGCTTCACATAGTCACCGATATATCTGAGGTGCCTTGCAACAGCAACAACCAAATAAGTCAAACTCGTCTGGGCATGTAAAACCACTGACGCCACTTCTAGCTAGAAAGAAACGCATGTCCCCCTGAGGCCCTTGTCCCATTTTTGGTTCACAATCGGGGTGTGAGGCTCGCAAATCAATGCTACACAAAGCTACGCCACAAAGGCCGTGCTTTGATCATCAACCACAAGACTTTGCTTTTCAACAAAAGCCTTGATCATTTGCATCTTAGCATACCACACAGGCAAACTACTCCATGCAACCGATATCCATCAATCACACAGAATGATATCCAATGTCAAACACCGTCCATTTACATGTCCGTTCTGGGTCTGAACGAAACCGGAGGCACCTTGTACCTCGCTTATCCATCGATCTCCGAGTACGTCTGGACGACCACCAACTGATTCCCTCCACTTGGGTGTACGGCCCAATCAAGATCATCAGTAATCACCCAAACGACGTGAAGACCTCCGGTCTTCGACCACCGTCTTCATCCTTGACACCACGTCGAATCAGTTATTCAGAATGGGATAAACCCGGTCTTTCCGAATAACTCGCGTATATAATAAGCAAGTGTTACACAAACACAACATACGCCTCATTCCAATTAAAAATATTCTTTTATTCAAATATTCTTACACTTTGGGAAAGGTTCCCATTACTTTTATCAAAGATAAATTGTTTAATCTTCTTTTGAATATCAATTCAAACTAGTCGGGATTAGCGAAACACACCGGAGTAATCATTTATTTTATTTCCCAATCCCCACCTATTCATCCCATGAAGTAAAACTGGTAATACGTCATATCTAACACCATGGTGTTATCGGTAAATTCAATTACCATTTCACGTTCAAATCTAATTAAAAATTCATTAAAACCCCACTTAGTTTTAATCTTCGCAGAAATCAATATCCTATCTTTAACTGGGTTAAAGAACCAATGTTATTTAAAACACGGCCCACGATAAACCCAAAATCACCTTCATTAATTATCGGGTTAAAGAACAAGTGTTATTGAAAACACTGTTCACGATAAACCCAAGAATCAATTCAAATTCAATTCCAATTAAATACCATTTAATTGGTATACTTCATTAAATCCAAATAAAAAGATTTAATCTTTTTTCAACTGGGTTTAAGAACAGTGTTAATGAAGACACCATCCACGACAACCCCAAATCATATTTGATATTAAATACAAGGCTTTGAATAGAAAATATATCGGCTTAAATTCAATATCAAATTCTACGACCAACAAATATCGTATTGGAAATAACGATATAAATATATCTTTCAAATTCCCATAACAATATCTGTATCATCACGAAATCTAACATCGAAATATTCCAAAGACAATTTCGATTCAAATCCATTCCAATTCAATTATTGGAAATTCTGGTTTATTTCAAAACCATTTCAAATCCACTTTATTTATTTTAAAAATAAATAGAATTATAATTCTAGTTCAAAACTAGTTCGTTTCGATAAAAATCTATTTTTATCTTTTCAAATATGGAGTTTTTCATCCTAATTCTTCACAAATCATTTCTTATGATTTTACACAAATTATTGATATTTTTAATAATTTTATCAAGGCCCGTACAGTCGATTTCCATCTTCGGCCGTCGAACTGCACTTACAGCGACCTTTTCCAAATTTGATTTGGACATAATTCCAAATCCAACCGTTAGTTTTTTAAATTCTAATGTTCGTTAGAATGCTATTTTCGATACGAACCCAATGGTTCTGGTTTTAGGAGAATCCGACGGTCGGATCTCCCGCAATGTTCATTCTAAGTCAATGGTCGAAATTCGCGAACTGCCGTGGCGCGGTGCGTTCTATTCAGGCCATTATATATATAATATATATATTACATATATTTTGTCGATTTCCTTTCGAAATGAATTTAATAAATCGTTTTAAACTCGTTTTCAAAACGATTTCAACTTCCATCTCAAATTCAAATCAAAATTGAATCTTTCACTATAATTCGTTTTAATTTCATTTCAAATCGATTTCATTTCAATTTCAATTTTATTCGAATTTCAATTCATTTTCAATTCAATTTGAATTTCTAATTAATTCAATTTCAATTCGAATTCATTTCTATTCTATTTAAATTCGAATTCAATTCTATTCAATTTCAATTCGAATTCAATTCTATTCAATTTCAATTCGAATTCAATTCTATTCGAATTTCAAATCATTTCAATTTATTTCGAATTTCAAATCAATTCAATTTAATTCAAATTTCAAATCAATTCAATTTAATTCGAATTTCAATTCACTTTAATATTCATTTCAATTTGAATAAAATCGATATGAATATCGTTCATGTCAAAATGGCGCAAATCTAATCTACACAACTTCATATATTTATATTTTCAAATATTTCTATTTCAAATATTTCTTTTTCAAATATTTCTCTTTCAAATATTTCTTTTTCAAATATTTCACTTCAAAACTAGAATGAGGCCCAATCAATTACCATATAATGTTGATTATATGGATTTTCTACAACACATGTATAAAATAACAACGATAAATAATCAACCATCATCCAGCGTGCACCACACAACTGCATAAGCATTAAATATAAATAATTAACGCTTACACAGTCTATTGACCAATCGATCGACATACAGCTAAATAATTGGGATTAGTGTACGCCAAATGTCATCCCAATACACGTGTGGGGTTTCAAACAATCAAACACAGATTTTATTTGTGCAGTTGGGCGATGTGTAAAATTTATTGTCCCAATCAATATCACCCAAATTAGTGTATATAAACAAATCTCCGATTTGTTTATAAATATTTATTTTATATACACGTTAAAAATTCTATTTTCAACTATAAAATATTTATAACTATATAAATATTTTATTTCCTTTCACATCACATCACACAATCAACTACACATCAAAATCAAACAAACTAGCATACAAGCCATCCATGGTCTGTGGACGATGGGTGTCGGGTGCTACTAAACACCGTCTGCATCCTAATATATAATTCAACTAGAAATAAATCCAAAAGTGAGGAGTTCTCACAGAGGGTTCCACTCCGCCGTGCTTTGCTTTTGAACTGCTGAACCGTCTGGATCGGTTTGAAATTCCAATGTAGTCCTTGCCCCGCTATTCAAAATAAAAATTATACTTTTATTACTTCATTTCAATAAATAAAAATCATAATTTTATTTTGCTACATATATAAAGATAATCTTTTTATATTCTCTATTATATAAAAACCATATTTTTAATCTACTACTCGAATAAAAATTATATTTTTTTCTTGCTACTCAAATAAAAATTATATTTTTAACTTACTACTTGAATAAAAATTATATTTTTATTCTCAACATCATAAGGAAATATGTAATTTCCTTATTAATGAAAATCATAACTTTCAATAACTAAAAATAATCGTTTTCACAAATGAAAAAAACATATCTTTTCTATATTGAAACTAAAATCTAAAAGAAAACTGATTTCATTTTTCCTTTGAATTATTTACCCAAAAAAACAAACTTGAAGAGAAATAAACAAAGATAAATAAATCTAAAGGCTTACAGTTAAACGATGAAGGTGGAGGGGCGGTTTGCTGCTGGCGCGCATGTCAAGGGAGGGGAAGGCGGGCTGAGCGTCGACGATGGGACCTAGGGCTGGCGGTGGTGCTCGCTGACTTGGCGGTTTGGGGGCTTTAAACGAGGAAGGAGAGGGGGGCGTGAGGGGAGGAGGAGGGTCGGAGGGTGGAGAAGATGGCCAGAGTGGCGCGCGACCGGAAGGAGGGCATGGAGCGATGGTGGTGGCGATTGGGATGAGGGGTGTCAGGTTATTTTGTTTTCTTTTTATTTGATTTCAACTGAGGAGAGAGATTGTGAGGGAGGAGGGAGTTAGGAATATGTATATTTTAATAATTAATTATTTTATTTTCCACCAAAAAGTAACTTTTTTATTTTGGACTCGAAACGAAACCCACCGCCTATTGTCCCTAGCTAATTACCCCTATTCCGAACTCAATGAGATATGTCACGTATGCCAATTCGACTGTTTCGATCAGTTTTCGTCAAAGTCAAAATATAACTCTATATATTTAATTTGAAAGAACATTTCTATTTACCGGGGCCACATAAGAACTCTAAAAAATCCCGAAAAATATTTTCTAGCTTCGTATTGACGATACGGTCCTAACAAAACTAATTTCGTCAAATTCTGAGACTATTTGAATAATGGCCATTATTCAGTCGATTAAAATCAACTGAAACTGGTCAAACGCGTTTTCCTTTGCCACGCTCACATATTGATTCGAAAAATTATGAAATTTGAAACCTAGCAATAACTTGACATCACGGATCCAACAAAAGTGGTTTCGTTGTAATCCGAGGTCGTTTTCGAAATTCCCATTTTTAAGGGCCGAAATTCCATAGCGACTATTCTAAATTTTCAATTGGACATAAATTTTTATCCCCGCTATGAAATTTCAATTTTTCGGATTCGTGGGAAAGATATTTTCAAATGGATTCAAATATTTTTGGTTTCGCTAAAATCCGGTTTATTTTGCACCCGGTACATTCATTTGAAGTTCGAAATCGAATTATCGAACTACCGCGCCATTTTCAATTCCTTTTATAATTTAAAATAAATATTTATATTGTAACGACGACGTATATAAATATATACGTTCGAATTCTATTCAAAATAAATTTCTCGTTGATATTATTTAAAATAATTCATTTTAAATAATCAAAATTCATTAAAATTGCCAAATTAAAAATTTTAAATTGGACCAGATTTCCGGGTTATTACAATCTCCCCCACTTAAAAATTTTCGTCCCCAAAAAGGAACAAAGCCAAAAGTTGTTTAACTAATCAACTCAACTTTCAATATTTTCACTACGGCTTAAGTTCTTCAAAATTTCCAGTTTCTAAGAACCTTCCAAATTTTTCAAAAATTTGGCTAACACCCTAAATTTTTGAAAAATTTCGCCATAACCTCCCCTGCACCGGGGACTTCGGGATATTTCATATAGCCTCCCATGGCCTTCTTCAATCCAAAAGAAAAAGAAAAAGCCAAGCGGCTAGCCAATCGGCTCATAAAATCATCATCACCCAAACAAAACAGTAAATTATGGAAAACATGTACCTATTTGTCGGGCAAACAATTTTATTCTTCTGCTCTAGCCTCCTTGCTATGACCTGTTCAATGTAAGTACATTTATATGCATGCAAATGCGACTAATTTTCAATACAATTCACTATTTGATTCAATTTGGCTAAATGGTTCAACATTTAATTAATTCAAACAATAATCAAACAACACAACCAGCAATCAATTAGTGATTAGCTTTTCAAATTCATAACTTTGATATATAGTCAAAAAATCAGATTTTTGATGCCAAATCACAACCATAAGCCCTATCTAATTTTGGTTCTCACACCAGTCTAATGTAAATATATAGATATCACACCTTCGAAACTCGAATACCAATTCTGATGATGTCTAGACTATCATCGGAATCGTCTCCGGGCGACTAGAGTGTGATTCTATATCTATCCGGTATATTAAAACTTCGAAAATACGTTTGCAAGGCGTATATGCAAAATATTTGTATACTGGATTGTCCAAATCAATATAAAATAAATAATCAAATACGAATAATTGAATTAAATTTTCAAAACAAAAATTGTTTTCACTTTAAAAATATACTCTTCACACTCGTTCTAGGATACTACTGATCCCAACTCTAACGAGTCATTCCCGTTGGATATTACTAATCCAATATATGATGAATTCTTTCGTACGGTTCTAATGTGTCTTGTTCTCCGAGATCTGTAAACCAAAGCTCTGATACCAAATGTAAAGACCCGTAACTTCCCCGTGAAGGAATGAGCAGATACTTCGAGAACAACACACAAAAGAACGCAGACAAAAGAACATTTAATTGTATATTACAACAATTCCATCAGAATACAAGAATATATAGAGTATAAATCAATATTACACATTCGATAAATATCAAAGATTACAATACATTACATAGCAGCGGAAAATAATACAATACACAACTAGAAGAGATATACGGATACAAAACTTTCCGGATATCGTTCCAGCTGTAGGCCAGGATCCTGTGAATATAAATCTGCAAAACCAAAACTACTAGTTGCCCGTGTCAAAATAAGGGCACCCAGAGTTTAGGTTAAAACAATAAACTCCAGGTCAGTCATGGGACTGTTATGTGAACTAAAACAGTTATTAATCTTTATTTTAAAGTTCGGTAAATCAAGGGACCACGCCGTATAACACGGAACGGGTTTCCTCCCAAGAATACCAGTGCATAAAACAAACAGCGCCATGCTAAATAAAGAAAAATGAAGCTATTATAAGACCCAGGTCCTATCACATAATGCAACGCAAGCCGGGGGATAGGGTTTTCCCTGATAATAGCCAAAGAATGCTTAGTACGTTTAAAAACAAATCATTTGATACTATAATTAGTGTATAGTGTCAAAACAATTTCAATCATAAATATCAATCATAGGCGGCATAGCATCCCATGCTACTATGTCGCCAATACTAGGCTCTACAAATAAAACCGCAAAGTCACGTATTGGAAGTTGGATTTCCATCGGTGAGCCGAGGCAAAAGATAGTCCTTTACCAATTCGAGACGCTCTAGCCCATGTCTCAGGAACAGCCGCAACTGCCCCTTAGATCGTCAAGGCCTATCCACCGATGTGGATTATAATGCCTGAACACTACGTTTCCCCGCCCTTTGGGCGTAAATGAGCCAACAAATGACTCCATCGGCTTCACATAGTCACCGATATATCCGAGGTGCCTTGCAACAGCAACAACCACATAAGTCAAACTCGTCAGGGCGTGTAAAACCACTGACGCCACTTTTAGCTAGAAAGAAACGCATGTCCCCCTGAGGTCCTTCTCCCGTTTCTGGTTCATAACCGGGGTGTGAGGCTCTCGAATCAACGCTACACAAAGCTATGCCATAAAGGCCGTGTTTTGATCATCAACTACAAGAATTTGCTTTTCAACAAAAGCCTTGATCATTTGCATCCTAGCATGCCACACAGGCAAACCACTCCATGCAACGGATATCCATCAATCTTACGGAATGATATCCAATGTCAGACACACCATCCATTTAGAAGTCCGTTCTGGGTCTGAACGAAACCGGAGGCACCTTGAACCTCGCTTATCCATCGATCTCCAAGTACGTCTGGACGACCACCAACTGATTCCCTCCTCTTGGGTGTATGGCCCAATCACGATCATCAGTAATTACCCAAACAACGTGAAGACCTCCGGTCTTCGACCACCGTCTTTATCCTTGACACCACGTCGAATCAGTTATTCAGAATGGGATAAACCCGGTCTTTCCGAATAACCCGCGTATATAATAAACAAGTGTTACACAAACACAACATACGCCTCATTCCAATTCAGAATATTCTTTTATTCAAATATTCTTACACTTTGGGAAAGGTTCCCATTGATTTTATCAAAGACAAATTCTTTAAATTTATTCTTTAATCTTCTTTTGAATATCAATTTGAACTAGTCGGGATTCGTGAAACACACCGGAGTAATCATTTATTTGATTTCCCAATCCCCACCTATTCATCCCATGAAGTAAAACTGGTAATACTTCATATCTAACACCATGGTGTTATCGGTAAATTCAGTTACCATTTCACGTTCAAATCTAATTAAAGATTCATTAAGTCATAGAAATCAATATCCTGTCTTTAACTGAGTTAAAGAACCAATATTATTTAAAACACGGCCCACGATAAACCCAAAATCACCTTCATTAATTATCGGGTTAAAGAACAAGTGTTGTTTAAAACACCGTTCACGATAAACCCAAAAATCAATTCAAATTTAATTCTAATTAAATACCATTTAATTGGTATACTTCATTAAATCCAAATAAAAAGATTTAATCTTTTTCTAAACTGGGTTTAAGAACAGTGTTAATGAAGACACCATCGACGACAACCCCAAATCACATTTGATATTAAATACAAGGCTCTGAATAGAAAATATATCGTCTTATATTCAATATCAAATTCTACGACCAATAAATATCATGTTGTAAATAACGATATAAATATATCATTCAAATTCCCATAACAATATCTGTATCATCACGAAATCCAACATCGAAATATTCCAAAGACAATTTCGATTCAAATCCATTCCAATTCAATTATTGGAAATTCTGGTTATTTTCAAACCATTTCAAATCCACTTTATTTATTTTAAAAATAAATAGAATTATAATTCTAGTTCAAAATTAGTTCATTTCAATAAAAATCTATTTTTATCTTTTCAAATATGGAGTTTTTCATCCCAATTCTTCACAAATCATTTCTTATGATTCTACACAAATTATTGATATTTTTAATAATTTTATCAAGGCCCGTACAGTCGATTTCCATCTACGACCATGGAACTGCACTTACAACGACCTTTTCCAAATTTGATTTGGAAATAATTCCAAATCCATCTGTTAGATATTTAATTTCTAATATTCGTTAGAAAGTTCTTTTCGATACGAACCCAACGGTTTCGGTTTTAGGAGAATCTGACGGTCGGATCTCCCGCAATGTCCATTCGAAGTCAATGTTCGAAATTCTTGAACTGCCGCGGCGCGGCGCGGCGCGTTCTATTCAGGCCATTATATATATAATATATTTATTATATATATTTCGTCGATGTCCTTTCGAAATGAATTTTATAAATCGTTTTAAACTCGTTTTCAAAACGATTTCAACTTCCATCTCAAATTCAAATCAAAATTGAATCTTTTAATATAATTCGTTTTAATTTCATTTCAAATCGATTTCAATTCAATTTCAATTTAATTCGAATTTCAATTCGTTTTCAGTTCAATTTGAATTTTTAATTAATTCAATTTCAATTCGAATTCATTTCTATTCCATTTTAGTTCGAATTCAATTCTATTCAATTTCAATTCGAATTCAATTTTATTCAATTTCAATTCGAATTCAATTCTATTCGAATTTCAAATCATTTCAATTTAATTCGAATTTCAAATCAATTCAATTTAATTCGAATTTCAAATCAATTCAATTTAATTTGAATTTCAATTCACTTTAATATCCATTTCAATTTGAATAAAATCGATATGAATATCGTTCATGTCAAAATGACGCAAATCTAATCAACACGGCTTCATATATTTCTATTTTCAAATATTTCAATTTCAAATATTTCTTTTTCAAATATTTCTCTATCAAATATTTCTTTTTCAAATATTTCACTTTAAAACTGGAATGAGGCCCAAATCAATTGCCATATAATGTTAATTATATCGATTTTCTACAACACATGTATAAAATAACAACGATAAATAATCAACCATCATCCAAAGTGCACCACACAACTGCAAAAGCATTAAATATAAATAATTAACGCTTAGATAGTCTGTCGACCAATCTATCGACATACAGCTAAATAATTGGGATTAGTGTACCCCAAATGTCATCCCAATACCCGTGTGGGGTTTCAAACAATCAAACACAGATTTTATTTGTGCAGTTGGGCGATGTGTAAAATTTATCGTCCCAATCAATATCACTCAAATCAGTGTATATAAACAAATCTCCGATTTGTTTATAAATATTTATTTTACATACACGTTAAAAATTCTATTTTCAACTATAAAATATTTTTTACTATATAAATATTTTATTTCCTTTCACATCGTAGAATCAACTTCAAATCAAAATCAAACAAACTAGCATACAAGCCGTCCATGGTCTGTGGACGACGGGTGTCGGGAGCTACTAAACACCATCTGCATCCTAGTATATAATTAAACTAGAAATAAATTCAAAAGTGAGGAGTTCTCACAGAGGATTCCACTCCGCCATGCTTTGCTTTTGAACTGCTAAACCGTCTGGATCGGTTTGAAATTCCAATGTAGGCCTTGCCCCGCTGTTCCAAATAAAAATTATATTTTTATTACTTCATTTCAACAAATAAAAATCATATTTTTATTTTGCTACATATATAAATATAATATTTTTATAATTCTCTATTATATAAAAACCATATTTTTAATCTACTACTCGAATAAAAATTATATTTTTATCTTACTACTTGAATAAAAATTATATTTTTAACTTAATACTCGAATAAAATTTATATTTTTATTCTCAACATCATAAGGAAAAATCTAATTTCCTTATCGAAGAAAATCGTAACTTTCAATAATTAAAAATAATCGTTTTCACAAATGAAAAAAAAACACATCTTTTATATATTGAAACTTAAATCTAAAAGAAAACTGATTTCATTTTTCCTTTGAATTATTTACCCAAAAAAAAACTTGAAGAGAAATAAACAAAAATAAATAAATCGAAAGGCTTACAATTAAACGATGAAAGTGGAGGGGGGTTTGCTGCTGGCGCGCAGGTCAAGGGAGGGGAAGGCGGGCTGAGCGTCGACGGTGGGACCTAGGGCTGGCGGTGGCGCTCGCTGACTTGGCGGTTTGGGGGCTTTAAACGAGGAAGGAGAGGGGGGCATGAGGGGAGGATGTGGGTCGGAGGGTGGAGAAGATGGCCGGAGTGGCGCGCGACCGGAAGAGGGGGCACGGAGCAATGGCGGCGGCGATTGGGATGAGGTGTGTCGGGTTTTATTTTTCTTTTAATTTGATTTCAACTGAGGAGAGAGATTGTGAGGGAGGAGGGAGTTAGGAATATATATATTTTAATATTTAATTATTTTATTTTCCAACAAAAAGTAACTTTTTATTTCGAACTCAAAACGAAACCCACCGCCGGTCGTCCCTTGATAATTACCCCCATTCCGAACTCAATGGGATATGTCACTTATTCCAATTCGACTCTTTCGATCAGTTTTCATCAAAGTCAAAATATAACTCAATATATTGAATTTGAAAGCACATTTCAATTTACCGGGGCCACATACGAACTCTAAAAATTCCCAAAAAATATTTTCTAGCTTTGTATTGACGATATGGTCCTAACAAAACTAATTTTGTCGAATTCTGAGACCGTTTGAAAAATGGCCATTTTTCAGTCGATTAAAATCAACTGAAACTGGTCAAATGCGTTTTCCTTTGCCACGCTCACATATTGATTCGAAAAATTATGAAATTTGAAACATAGCAATAACTTGACATCATGGATCCAACAAAAGTGGTTTCGTCGAAATCCGAGGTCGTTTGCAAAATTCCCATTTTTAAGGGCCGAAATTCCATAGCGGCTATTCTGAATTTTCAACTGGACATAACTTTTTATCCCCGCTATGAAATTTTGATTTTTCGGATTTGTTGGAAAGATATTGTCAAATGGATTCAAATATTTTTGGTTTCACTAAAATCCGGTTTATTTTGCACCTGGTACATTCATTTGAAATTTAAAATCGAATTATCGAACTACCGCGCAATTTTCGATTCCTTTTATAATTTACAATAAATATTTATATTCTAACGACGACGTATATAAATATATGCATTCTAATTCTATTCAAAATAAATTTCTCGTCGATATTATTTAAAATAATTCATTTTAAATAATCAAAATTCATTAAAATTGCTAAATTAAAAATTTTAAATTGGCTCAGATTTCCGGGTTATTACAGATTTGAATAATGTAATGTAAAATTTATTAAAGAATATATATTAGATTTTAGAAAATAAATAATAAAGAATTTACGAATGATTTTTTATACATATATTTTGGAGATGGAATACAGTTTATTGGAATAAAGCTGAATTGAGTTGTAGTTTATATATATATAGATGTTTATAGGAATTGTTTTTGAAATCAAGACTTTATTTTAAGATGCTTAAATCGGTAAAGGAAATTTCATCATTTAAGAAGTACTTGTTTGAAAATAAAGACAATATTTAACAAACGATTGGTAAATCATATTTTTAATATTGGATACTAGTAATAATATTTGCAAATAAAATAGTTGAAATGATGATAAGTTGAGATGAACATCTTGATTTAAGTGGTAATCGATAATTGGAATTTTTCTTCGTTAGAAGATAAGGAATGGAAATTAAGGAAAATTTCCTCTTACTAGTTTACGGTTAGAGAATAATGACCATGTTGAGAAATACATACTAAAAGGGATATTAAAATGAAAGGGGTTTTTGAATATGTATATATATACAGATATAAGAAGAGGAATGAGTATTCCAAATTTTTTGAAAAATAGAGAATGTTGAATTAACAAATGGTTTATCAAAAAGAGGCTAAAATGGGAAGGAATATTGAATCAGTAAAGTTCATTTTCTTTTATGGATGAATGGTTGTTTTATTTGATAGTTAAATAACCGACTATCAAATCTGGCCTATACGACGGTTAGTACGGAAAGACCGGGATCGAATTTACTCGAAAACCCTTCCGAACAAACTAATACGAAACATAGAAGATACGAATTTGAAGATGGAGCAGGGAAGGCCGTAGATCTTCATAAGCGAAAGGACTACTAGTCGAATTTTTTGGAGTCGCGCCCGGAGATATTTGATGGTGATCCTGTCGTGTTTGAAATCAATGGATGGCAAGGACTACTCGCTACTGATCCATAGGGTGATTCCTAGGATGCAATAGGAGAGTGCCTTCGGTTTGTCCAGTCCCAGGACAACTTGTATGGACGAATGTCTGACAGAGTATTTCCAAAGGATCATGTACATTGATTTCTTCAAACGTACCATAGTTGATGGCGGAGAAAAGGTTTTCTTTAGCCTGATAACTAGAGTATTTTTGTGGACGTCAATTAGTGATATCTGATGGATTTGACGATGTGGCATTCAGAGTAATGGTGGCCAGATGAACTAGAAATACGATTATAACCTCAAGCCTCACAACCGGGAAATGACAAAAATCGGGCAGGCAGCACGGCTATGTGGGTCGCGCCCATTAGGGTGTATTGTCACCGTCTAGAGAATATTCATATTTGTTACTTCTTTTCGCTTCTGTATCTCCCGGGAATGGTTATGTTGCTAGCAACCGTAGGTGACAAAATATTTGATACACTCAAGAGAAATGAGTGGTCGGTCATGTGTGGGCCGGGATGCAAGACGTTCTTGTTGAACCCAGTGTATTCGTCTCTAGAGATACACTATCGAAAGGTGGTCCCATACCTTGTCATAGTTGGAAATCCAATCTCCAATAAGCGCCTGCGGTTTTTGATTGTATTATATATATGTAGAGCGTGAGATGCAAGCGTTTTGCTAGATTCTATCTATTTGTATGTAGACACTATTATAATATCAGAAAAGATATTCATTTCAAAAATGGTTTGGGTTATCGTAAGGCAAAAACCGTCTGTGTTTATGTGTGGTTTGGTCTTACGATTATCCTTTTCTATTGAAATGATTTTTAACTTTAAAATCAAGATGGATGATATCAATAATTTAGTGGGTTTTTCTCACGCTGGTTCACCAGACTGACCTGTGGCGTTTGAAATGCTCGGGTCAGACCAACTTGGGTCTGATCGAGTTTACAGGTTCAAGATAAAGATGATACAGATTCCAGGAGATGATCTGGAGGAAATCAGACGTATGATATATATAGTATCCCGCTGTGTGTTTTAAATGGGGACAGATTGTTATAACTGTCCAGATGAATTGAATGTCCGTTGTACTCTGATGAATTGTAAGTATTATTTTAGGTTTTCAATAAAGTGTTATTTCTATAGTATATTTTATTCCACTGCGATGTGATTTTTTCTTCTGTTATAATCTTTCTTATCTTTTTCTCACCCTCTAACTTCTTTCTTAAACGTTCTGGATTTTTGGCACTCGAGTTTGGGCACGAGATGTATTTGTGTCAAAATTCGATCATCGAATTTTCCGGTTCGTTACAATTGTTTTCAACAAAAGGAGATAGGAATTTAAGATTACATCTTAGTGTAATTTTATTTTACTTAATAAGTTTGGATACAATAAAAAGTATGGATTTGGAAATTATGTTTTTATTTCCAAATTGATTAAAATTATAAGAATAGATTCTTTAAAACCACTTTTAATTGTCATTTTATATTCAGTAAAAAGGGTTGCAGTTTTATTTGCATTTCTTGATGCAAATAAAACTAAGATTAGAAAAAAAATATAAAAGTTACATTTTGCAATGTAGTTATAGGTGAAATGAAAGATTTCATTTTACAATGTAGATAAAAGATTACAAAGAAAATTAAAAAAAATTACATTTTATTTGCATTGTAGATGCAAATAAAAAGATGAATTTAGAAAGGATTATTTTATTCACATTTTAGTTGTGAATAAGAACATGAATTTTAAAAAAAAAATATTTTATTCACATTATAAATGTGAAAAAAAGACGTGAAATTTAAGAAGTACGTTTTATTTGCCTTTTTATATGCAAATAAAAACCCATAGAAAATGAGGTCATTTTCATTTGTAAATTAGCTACAAATAAACACATGAATATATAAAGTTACATTTTTCAATGTAAACAAAAGAAATAAAAGAAATATAGAAATTTACATTTTCTAATGTAAATAGAAAATGAAATTAAAGTTTACATTTCGCAATGTAAATAAAATAGGAATAGAAAATTACATTTTTCAATGCAAATAATAGGATTAGAAATTTACATTTCTAAGGAATAGATTTTCATTAGGAAAAAAAAAAGAAACCAAATATACATTTTGTGTAAATTGAAGGATGGAAGAAGAAAATATACATTGTTATGTTTAGGATGTATATGTAAAGTAAAATAAAAATAGCGATAGATCATTATAAATTATTAGCAACGATATGAAATGGTTTTCAAATTTATATATGCGAGAGTTATTTGGAAAGTCCTAGTTTACTCTCATTCCAAATAATGATACGATGTTCGAAAAATTAAAGACGGCGATTGAAGACCGACGATCTTCACATCGAATGGGTAACTAGTGTTGAGGCCCTAAATTGATTTGCTCCAAAGATGGGGCTAAGATGGTAGTTGTCTAGATGCAGTGTTGATTTGTACGGATTTGGCTTTCGCTCAAACCTAGAGCATAAGCTTATAAATGAAATGTGTGTCCGACATTATACTCCTTTATATTGTATTTATTGATTTTTTGTCGAATGTATGAATGTTTGTTTGTGGAGAATTTATTTTCTTGCTTAACACCCTTTCATATATTTCGGCAAAGGATTGGTAGTGTGATATGTAGTGACAGTGTGGCATAATAAGATGCAATGATCAAGGTTTCTTATTGAAAAGCAGAACCTTGTGGTGACGATCAAAGCACAGCTTGAATAAGCATAGCTTTGTGTATTACATAGCTTCAAAAGCCTCACAACTCGGTGGAGTCTAAAACGGGAGAAGGGAACGCAGGGAGAGCAACACGTTTCTTTCTAGTTAGAAGTAGTGTCAGTGCTTAAACTAGCAGATATTTTACTTATGTGGATGATGGAATGAGGCGCCTCGGATGATAGGTCCTATAGGATCGGGAAACGTGTGTTCATGAATAACTAATCCACAAAGCTGCATGTGTGGACTGGCCCTGCAGGATCCAAGGGTTAACTTCGGGGAATCCTGAGACGTCGGCTAGAGTGTCTCGAATCGGTAAGGAGCTCCTCCCTAGCCTTGACTCATGATGGAAACCCAATTTCCAATACGACACCATGCGGTCTTGATTGTATTACTAGTATGGAGGCATAGTATATGGTAGCTTTGCTTTCTAGGATTGATAAATTTACTTTGAAATGTTTTTGAAACATATACACACTAATAATAATATCAAATCCGTTTTTAACGTATCAAGCATTTTTGACCATTATAAGGTAAAACTCTATCCTCCGGTTTGCGTTGCATTGTGTGATGGGACTTGAGTCTTATGATGGTTTCATTTTTCTAAGAAGCATTGCGTTATTTAACGATTTACTTTAATTTATGCATCGGCAATCCAATGGAGCAAACTCGTTCCGCGTTAGCGGCGTGGTCCTGTGATTAGCCTCATTATTGCTATTAGTTATATTAGTTAAGAATTCTCACACCAGTCCCACGACTGACTCGTAGTTTGTTTCACTTTGCAAACTCGAGTGCCCTCTTTTCCACACGGGCAGTCGAGTTGCTTTTTGCAGATATTTATCTCTTGAGCAGAATTCTGGATCGAAGCCTAAAGCTGTGTACAGAGCATAGAAGTCTTCCACTGTTTGTTGTATTTAATTTATTGAAATTTATCTTTCGCTGTAATTTTATTCAATGTACTCTGATATGTTCTGTACTCTGATGTAACATTATTGTAATGTTTATAAAAGTCTGCTGTTATTGTTCTGATGTTGTTGTATTCCCAGAGTTAACGTACTCGGGTTTTGAACGGTCTTAGTCAATTTTGCGATCGATCGGGTCCGAGCGAAATGCGAAGCTGTTACAGTTGGTATCAAAGCTATGGTTAGCTCAAAATCTTTGGGGTACAACTCGTTAGAACTGAACAAAAGACTCATCAGAGATTGGATTAGTAATATCCAATAAGAATACTCATTAGAGATAGGATCAGTAGTATCCTAGAATGAGAAAACTCATTACAGATGGGGTTAGTAATGCCCTATAATGAGTTGAGACTAAAAAGTATATAATTAACATATTTTTGATTATATATAAAACGATTTTAGAAAATATGATATTTGAAAATACAAAAGTTATAAATATTTAAAAAGCTAATCAACAAATTGATTGATGATTGTGTAGTGTAATTATTAGTTCAATTAATAAAATTATAGAAACGAATTAAAGAATGAAAGATGAGTTAATTAATTAAATAACTTTTAGCTTTGTTCCTTTTCGAGGACGAAAAGATTTTAAGTGGGGGAGATTGTAACAATCCCGAATTCAGAACCAATTTTAGTTTTTAATTTAAGCTATTTGAAGAATATGGAATATAAATTTGTTATTTTTACATCCCGTTTGTTTCGATTATTTATGTGTATGTAATTTAATTTAGTTATTGAAATTAAAATGGTTTTAAATACAAAGTACAAAAGTGAAAATGTTGAAAGGTATTGGAATTCCTTAGTAATAAAAGTGAATGTAATAAATGCAACATATATGGTAAGACAATATGATGCAAAATTAACGCTTGGCTTTAAAATAAAAATATGTTAATTGGCTTGGATTTGTAAACATGACATTTATTAAGTAAACATGCTATTTAACATTGATCCGTGAACATGTAAACATGTTAATATAGGCATTAATTAGAAAAAAATAAGTTAATTGACATTAATTGGGAAATTATGTTCAATTAAGAAACATGTTAATTTGTCATTGACCTTAACTTAGAGAATATAAATAAAAAGGAATTTTTTTAGTTGTTTATTTGGTTTATCAGCACCTAATTTAACATGGAAGATAATCAAAACAGGAGCAACTTTCAAATAATATGGAAAGCCACTAATTTGCAAGAAATATTACATATTCACGTGTTGATCCTTTCAAAATATGAAGTAAGTAGTTTATGCCCATTATGACTCTTTTCACTACAAAATGGTTAGTTGCCTATTTTTGAGCTAAATATCTACAATTTTTAATAAAGAAATTATTTAATTACATTTTGAGCAGGATAAAATTTTGGTATGTAATCAATGAGAAATATTGAGACATTATGCAAACTTATATGTGCAGAAATATGAGTTATTTCCTTTCATCATGCATTTACACTACCTATTTTTATTATCTTTATTGCCTATGAACTTGATCGATTTGAAATTTCGTGTTAATATACAATTAGAACAAGATATATATATATATATATATATATATATATATATATATATATCTTGATTAAGGAAAAGGGTTGCGCATCTAACAATCAAAGAGAATATTTTGGAAACATGAATCCTTTCCAATTATTCAATTCATTTTCCTTTGTAACATACATATTAAAGGGCCTTAAGGGTACAATTAAATAATATTTTAATATAAATATACCCTTTTTAAAAACAAACCCTAATCCTATTTTCTAACAGTCGTCGCCCTCTTCTTTTCTATGGCTGAAAACATCCCATTTTAATCTCTAAAATTCTCCTAATTCACGAAACCGTTTCGAATGTTTCCAACGCCAAATTAAAAAGCATTCAGAGAGCTTTAATCCGGCCGACGGTGGAGCAGGTGATAGCGGTCGAGGTGGCGAGGTCTGATCGAGTCCTGGTGGTCGGAGAGGAGGTGAGACAGGGAGGTTCGGAGGCATTGGTTATGGGTTTTATCATGGCCTGTAGTTCAGAAGGAGGGAGAGGATTAATGCGATCTGATTATGATTAGGTGATAATTAAAATAATTAATTAATTATTTAAGTGATTATTCTTATACAAGGTTCAAACCTTTGTAACTTTTGCAAATCAAAACAGAAATCAACGAAACGAAATGTGTTGCGATCGTATTGAAGAACACTACAACATGAAGTGACCAGATGTGAAAACGGAGACAGTTGAATTTTCAGCCAAACCGATGTGAGAATCTCTGATTTTCACAATTTAATTTATTTAGTTAATTATTTTATTTCGTTAAATAATTATCTGTTTGATCTGTGCTGTGATGTATTGTGTTGATTGTTATGATGGATTGTATTGAATTGTATTGTATAGATCTGTCATTTTATCGCTTAGATCTGTATGGATCCGATATAAAACATTCGTTTGGTAATTTAGATTAAACCAAAATTTTAATCTAATTAAAATATTGTTTTGTTTTGTGAATTTGATTAGGTTAATTTTTTTTATCCAATTTACAATATCAAATTTGTTATGATTTGTTATTGAATTTGTTAAAATATCATTTATTTGAAATGGTCATGTTTAGCAAATCAAGAATCGTTAAATTATGTTAACATTAGAATTGTATATCATGTTGAGTACAGAGTTGTAATCAATATGCCCAATCAAGACAAATTATTTAGTTGTCATTCATTTTTTTTAAAATTATATTTTTGTTTACATTCCATATGTGAATAAATAACATTCCATATGTGAATAAATATGAAATTGATTATTATATGTTTATTCACATTCCATGTGTAAATAAATAGACAAACTTGTTTAACATATTTTTATTTACGTACTATGTGTAAAAAAAAGACAAGATTATGAAACACACTTTTATTTGGATTTTATGTTTAAATAAAAAGACCATAATTGGTTTAACATGATTAGTTACATTCCATGTACAAATAAAAGAAACAAGTTTGAAAATGCACTTTTATCAATAGTATATTTGTTAATAAAGGACAAGACTTGACATATATTTTATTCGCTTTTCTGTGTGCAAATAAAAAAGACAAGAGTTGAAATCATATTTTATTTTGCATCGTATTTGCAAATAAAAAGGACGAGTTAGAAATCGTATTTTATTTTGCATTGTATTTGTAAATTAAAAAGTCAGAATTAGGAAATTTATTGTATTTACATTTTATATGTAAATAAAAAGGCAGAATTAAAAATCATATTTTTATTTTTATATATTGTGTAATTAAAAAAGACATTTTTGTAAACCATGTTTTATTTACATTTAGTTGTAAATAAAAAAGCAAAATTTGAAAACCATATTTTTATTTACATTTAATGTGTTAATAAAAAGATAAAATTGGAATATACTTTTATTTATATTTTATGTGTAAATAAAAAGGCGAATTTAGAAAACATATTTTTATTTACATTTTATGTGAAAATAAAAAGGCAATCTTATTTTATACATTTTTATTTATATCCTTTGTGTAAATAAAAAGGCAAATTTGTAAAATCACTTTTATTTACATTTCATTTGTAAATAAAAGAGCTGAAATGAAATTTAGTATTTTTATTGTAAATTCATTACAATAAAAAGAATGGGCATTAAAGATTTTGGTTTATTTATATTTTGTTTAAATATAAAGATTTTACATTAAAGGCTATTTCTTTATGTAGTACTGTTTTGAATAAAAGTTTATGAGAAAAGAACTTATTCTTTTGTTGTAACTTTGTAGAATCAAATGAAATGTTTTAGTGTCATTATATATTTAGACTTAAAGATATACATCTAGTGTTATATTAAATAAAAAGATCATCTTATTTGTAATGTAAATAAAAAGATTTAACCTTTTATTTGGAAATTTGTTCAGTATAAAAAGATAGGAAATTTTGTCTTATGTAAAAGATTATGTTTACATTTTGTCTTGTCACATTAGTTTACAGAAATATAGAATTACATTTTGTTGTAATTTTATTTATTTAAAAAGATTAGAGATTAAAATTTTGCATTTGTAATGTAGGATTGTTTTCAACAAAAAGAGATAGGAATTTAAGATTACATCTTAGTGTAATTTTATTTTACTTAATAAGTTTGGATATAATAAAAAGTATGGATTTGGAAATTATGTTTTTATTTCCAAATTGATTAAAATTATAAGAATAGATTCTTTAAAACCACTTTTTATTGTCATTTATATTCAGTAAAAAGGGTTGCAGTTTTAATTGCATTTCTTGATGCAAATTAAAATAAGATTAGAAAGAATATTAAAGTTACATTTTGCAATGTAGTTATAAGTGAAATGAAAGATTTCATTTTACAATGTAGATAAAAGATTACAAAAGAAAATAAAAAATTACATTTTACTTGCATTGTAGATGCAATAAAAAGATGAATTTAGAAAGGATTATTTTATTCACATTTAAGTTGTGAATAAGAACATGAATTTAAAAAAAATTATTTTATTGACATTATAAATGTGAATAAAAGACGTGAAATTTAAGAATTACATTTTATTTGCCTTTTTATATGCAAATAAAAACCCATAGAAAATGAGGTACATTTTCATTTGTAAATTAGCTACAAATAAACACATGAATATATAGAGTTACATTTTTCAATGTAAACAAAAGAAATAAAAGAAATATAGAAATTTACATTTTCTAATGTAAATAGAAAATGAAATAAAAGTTTACATTTCTCAATGTAAATAAAATAGGAATAGAAAATTACATTTTTCAATGTAAATAATAAGATTAGAAATTTACATTTCTAAGGAATAGATTTTCATTTGGAAAAAAAAGAAACCAAATATACATTTTGTGTAAATTGAAGGATGGAAGAAGAAAATATACATTGCTATGCTTAGGATGTTTATGTAAAGTAAATAAAAATAGCGATAGATCGTTATAAATTATTAACAATGATATGAAATGGTTTTCAAATTTATATATGCGAGAGTTATTTGGAAAGTCCAAGTTTACTCTCGTTCCAAATAATGATACGACGTTCGAAGAATTGAAGATGGCGATTGAAGACCGACGATCTTCACATCGAATGGGTAACTAGTGTTGAGGCCCTTGATTGATTTGCTCCCAAGATGGGGCTAAGATGGTAGTTGTCCGGACGTAGTGTTGATTTGTATGGATTTGGCTTTCGCTCAGACCCACAGCATAAGCTTATAAATGGAACTGACATTGTACTCCTTTATATTGTATTTATTGATTTTCTGTCGAATGAATGAATGTTTGGTGGCGGAGAATTTATTATCTTGCCTAACACCCTTTCATATATTTCGGCAAAGGATTGGTAGTGTGATATGGAGTGTCAGTGTGGCATACTAAGATGCAATGATCAAGGTTTCTTGTTGAAAAGCAGAACCTTGTGGTGACGATCAAAGCACAGCTTGAATAAGCCTAACTTTATGTATTACGTAGCTTCACGAGCCTCACAACCCGGTGGAGTCTATAACGGGAGAAGGGAACGCAGGGAGAGCAGCACGTTTCTTTCTAGTTAGAAGTAGTGTCAGTGCTTAAACTGGCTGATATTTTACTTATGTGGATGATGGAATGAGGCGCCTCGTATGACAGGTCCTATAGGATCGGGAAACGTGTGTTCAGGAATAACTAATCCACAAAGCTGTATGTGTGGACCGACTCTGCAGGATCCAAGGGTTAACTGCGGGGAATCCTGAGACATTAGCTAGACTGTCTCGAATCGGTAAGGAGCTCCTCCCTAGCCTTGAATCATGATGGAAACCCAATTTCCAACACGACACCATGCAGCCTTGATTGTATTACTAGTATGGAGGCATAGTATATGGTAGCTTTGCTTCCTAGGATTGATATATTTACTTTGAAATGTTTTTGAAACATATACACACTAATAATAATATCAAATCTGTTTTTAACGTATCAAGCATTTTTGACCATTATAAGGTAAAACTCTATCCTCCGGTTTGCATTGCATTGTGTGATGGGACTTGAGTCTTATGATGGTTTCATTTTTCTAAAAAGCATTGCGTTATTTAACGATTTACTTTAATTTATGCACCGGCAATCCAATGGAGCAAACCCGTTCCGCGTTAGCGGCGTGGTCCTGTGATTAGTCTTATTATTGTTATTAGTTATATTAGTAAAGAATTCTCACACCAGTCCCACGACTGACTCGTAGTTTATTTCACTTTGCAAACTTGGGTGCCCTCTTTTCCACACGGGCAGTCGAGGAGCTTTTTGCAGATATTTATCTCTTGAGCAGGATTCTAGATCGAAGCCTAAAGCTGTGTACAGAGCATAGAAGTCTTCCGCTGTTTATTGTATTTAATTTATTGAAATTTATCTTTCGCTGTAATTTTATTCAATGTACTCTAATATGTTCTGTACTCTGATGTAACATTATTGTAATGTTTATAAATGTCTTTTGTTATTGTTCTGATGTTGTTGTATTCCTAGAGTTAATGTACTCGGGTTTTGAATGGTCTTAGTCGATTTTGCGATCGATTGGGTCTGGGAAAATCCCATGCCGTTACAGTTACCCATATTAAAACGTTATCAGGCCAATTCTCGATACTCTCAGATTCATTATGTTCCTTTATTGTTCTAGGACCCGATTATTTAGCAAGTACTAAAACCGTCAGTTGCTTTCCAATCGGAAAACATGAACCCGCCTCTTCAATTCACCACCGGTTTTTGACTTCACCACGCCTCCACCACATTTGCTCCGACGTCCATCCAAGACTACCAAAACAAGCCCCTACACATCCCCCACGTTCAGCGCTGGTAGCGCCTCATCCAGACCCTACGTTGGACTGCAGCGAACCAATATTCGCTAGTGTTTCATGACTGAATTCTGACCACGTCACTACTTTAAATAGGATCTCCACCGGTAGAACTCGAGATCTACGAGCCTTGAACACATTTGTAGTTGGAGATTGGTGAAAGAAATCGATGGTTTTCGAGATCGAGAAGGATGAAATTCGGGTTACATGGAGCGTTCATTTGTTAGGATGCAGGCGCTGCATTTCTAATGTGTTGACCACACAAGTGTATTTGACGAGGGTTTTCAGAACATATATGGGGATATATATAGAGAAATGGGTTAAAAATATTAATAAATTATTAAATGAAACTTCATCGCTAAGTATCACCTCAAAACACATACATACGACCTTCATTTTTGCCAAAAAATGTAATCCTAGCATAAAAAAATATTCCGGACCCGATGGGACAGGTTTCGTTGAACTTTGAGGTCGTATGTGAAAAGTCCTTTATAATTATCGATGAAAAATCACGCGTTTAAAATTCCGATAATCACAGAAAAAATCCAATAAATTTGAGACCTTGACATTTTACTAGACCTCTTCCTTACGGATCCAATGGAACTTGTTTCGTTCAAATCGGAGTTCATTTGGCCAGTCGTTTGTTCGTTTAAAGTTACCCCTATCTGAATTGACCAAAATAATATAATTGATTAGGGCGTTTATCATTTCCACGATCAAACGATAAGTCCGACTGACACACAAATTGAAATCCTACAATAATTAATTAATATGAATCCAACGGCACCAGTTTCGTCGCATTACAAGACTGTTTCCCGGTACGCTATTTTTACATGCATCGCAATGCCATTTTGAAAACCAAATTACCCGGTCTTCAAAAATAACAAACTATATACCTGTTCTGACTCTAATTATCGATATGAACTCAATGGGACTGGTTTCGTGGCCTAATTCGATCGTCTGCTCAATCACACTCAAATATCTCTCTATTAAATTAATTTAATTAGACGCTATATAAAATGAGCAAGCATTTATGGCTACCGTGGTCACATACGACATCGGTTTGCCGCAGATTTTAATACCGTGCAATAATTTAATGTAACGATTCCAATGAAACTAATTTCATCGAAAACGGACTCTGTTTGCAAAATGGCTATTTTAAAGGCTTATATTTTAAATACCGACTTCCATAGTAACTATTTCAAAATTTGATTTAGCCATAACTTACAATCTATAAAACGAAATTTGTATTTTTATTTTCATGTGAAAATTATCATCAATACGGTACCAAAGTTTCTTGTTTCATAGAAATCCAACTTATATTGGATCTTGTATATTCAATTGAAGTTCAAAACTCCATATTACGAACTGCAGCGCCGTTTTGAGCTCGTTTTATATTTATTTAAATATATATCGTTCAAACTTCGTTCTAAATAACAAATTAAATATTAAAATCCATTAATATTCCGAATAAAATATTTAAAACAAATAAATTAAATTAAATATTTGAGTGCAAAAATACGGGTCGTTACAATATATATATACACACACACACACACACAAAAATAGAAGTAGGCCAGCACTTTGGTTGTGTTAAGGTTGAGTATAGTTAACTCATGTCATACGCTACTGCACCAACCTACAAATTTACAATCATTTGAGTCCAAACCATTTTTAATGGATTCCTAAAAATACGAAATCCGTCTGCACCTGTATCATAAAACAGATAAATATCCGATATCCGAAAAAACAGACATGAATGCAGATACGTGGACATCCACATCCTAAAATTATCCGTCCAATCATATTTAACATTATGCTTAAAATTGTATGTATTTATGTACAATTAATGGGATTTATTTATTGTTTTATTAAGTTGAAGGTTTATGTTTTATGCACTAAATGCATATTAGCTATTCAAATCTATTTAATTTCATCATATCTATTTATTTTTAATAATTACGTGATCAAGAAATTAAAGAACATATATGTTAAACTAAAAATTTCAATTTATATTGATTTATTGATCGTTGGCGGATAGGATATTTATCCATATCCGTGATACGCATATCTGATATCCGAAATGATTGCAGATTGCCAACGAGGAAAGCAAAACATATTTTACTACTTTTAAGTTTTTTAATAGGAGGTAAGCTTAAGTCAGTTAGTGCAGTAGTTCTTGTTATGTGGTGCATTTTATTTTAGCTAAAATGAAGTACTAAACTAGATATCCTATTGTCCATACGAAATAGTTATACACTTGTTTAAAATACTTAATGATTAAAAGGATGTCTTGAAATTAATGTGGAAAATAAGCCAATTCCAAAATACTAGTCTTGATATCATGCACTAAATTTGCTTGTACTTTGGATAGTGGTGTGTTTGAAAACCTTGATGGGTCATTTTGTGTGTTGGGGTTTATCCGATTACTCTCCTTCATAAGCCTGCATGATTTGTTGAGCACCTCCATTTTACAAAATATGATAACTGATGTATGTTACTACTAAATGTCGTTTTTAGAGGCCTATTGATAAGCAATGGTTATGCGTATCTCGTTTTTGCATTTTTCCCAGAAATGTTTAATTCATAAGAAATCTATTTTCTATTGGACTTGTTAATAACATTCCAGTGACAAATTAATTTATTATTGCTAGCATTTTCTAAAAGGACTCCAAAAGTCACTTAAACGGTGGAGGATTTCAATTATTATGAGTGAACAAATTCAGCCCTCTCAAAAAAATATTAAATACAATCATCTCTTTCATTTCAAACTAAAATGGTATGTCTCTATCGTTTTTAATGGAATGCTCAACGAGCCCTTATCGTAATATCATTTCGGCAACAACATATGGTTTGGATTTCGAAAGATAATTCTTAGAAAGGTTGTGGAATGGATATTAATGTAGTTGAGGTTAATCATGATAAATATATAAATACAGATTTTTGAGATAAAGGTTTATCTGAATATAAAGACTCAGCTCCAGATGTAGATGGAAGAGATAAGAAGCAGATAAAGAATTCAAGGGATTTTGTTGTTGGTGATTTTTCTATGGCTGATAAGGGTATTCAAAAGAATAGTGTAGGCAGTATTCCTGAAGTTTCTAAAGTTTTTTCAAATAATAACATCATTATGTAGCATTGTAGTGAGATGGAATATTTGGAGGTAATAACATTAAAATTATTAAAAGAAGTATTGTTGTTGATTATATGCCATTCAATGAAGATAGTGCTGATGTGATAACCCGTAACTTCACCGGTAAGGAAAGCACGGGTACTCTGAGAACAACACACAAAAGAACGCAGACGGAAGAACATTTCATTGTTAATACAACAATTTCATCAGAATACAAGAATATACAGTGTATAAATGAATAAATTACATTCGATAAATATCAGAGATTACAATACATTACTACAGCAAAAAAATAATACAATACACAACTGAAAGTAATACATGGATACAGAGCTTTCCGAGTATCGTTCCAGCTATAAGTTAGGATCCTGTGAATATAAATATGCAAAACCAAAACTACTAGCTGCCTGTGTCAAAATAAGGGCAACCAGAGTTTAGGTTAAAACAATAAACTCCAGGTCTGTCATGTGACTGGTGTGAGAACTAAAACAGTTATTAATCTTTATTTTAAAGTTCGGTAAATCAAGGGACAACGCAGAATAAACAGAACGGGTTTCCTCCCAAGAATATCAGTGCATAAACAAATAGCGCAATGCTAAATAAAGAAAAATGAAGCTATTATAAGACCCAGGTCCCATCACACAATGCAATGTAAGCCGGAGGATACGGTTTTTACCTTATAATAGCCAAAGAATGCTTGATACGCTAAATTTCATGTTTTAATTCTTAATCAGACTCCAACCGTAAATTAGTAAGAGAACGATTCCCTAAGTATTAACCCCGAAGGCTGAAACCAACATCAGACTAATACCCAGGAAACCACCCATCTTAGCTCGTTTCCGGTTAGTTTCTGATTTTATATACAATCATAAATATCAATCATAGGCGACATGAGCGTCCCATGCCACTATGTCGTCATATATAGGTTTACAATCAAAACCGCACATATCATATTTGGAAATTGGATTTCCATCTGTGAACCGAGGCAAAAGATAGTCCTCTACCGATTCGAGACGCTCTAGTCCGCCCCTCCGGTCAGAGCTTGAGTGACCTTTGGATCGTCAGGGCCGGTCCACCGATGTGGATTAAAATGACTGAACACTGCGTTTCCCCGCCTTATGGGGCGTAAATGAGCCAACTAATGGCTTTATCGGCTTCACATATTCACCGATAAATCCGAGGCGCCTCGCAAACCAACAACCACATAAGTCAAACTCGTTAGGGCGTGTAAAACCACTAACGCCATTTTTAACTAGAAGTAAACGCATGCCCTCCTTAATGTCCTCTCCCATTTCTGGTTCATACCGGGTGTGAAACTCGCGAAGTAAACATTACACAAAGCTATGCCACAAAGGCCTTGCTTTGATCATCAACCACAAGACTTTGCTTTTCAACAGAAGCCTTGATCATTTGCCACTTAGGCATGCCACACACGCAATTCACTCTATGTGTTTGATATCCATCAGTATATACCTTGAGCTCATACATATCAGAGAAGGGCGTTAAGAAAGAGAATAAATTCTCCGCCGCCAAACATATGTATATTTAATAGAAATCACTCACACAGACTAAAATCCAATGTCAGACACACAGTCCATTTACAAGTTCGTTCTGGGTCTGAACGTAACCGGAGGCACCTAGTACCCCTCGTATCCATCGATCTCCAAGTATGTCTGGACGATCACCAACTGATTCCCTCCTCTTGGGTGTACGGCCCAATCAAGATCATCAGTAATTGTCCAAATGACGTGAAGACCTCCATTCTTCTACCATCGTCTTCATCTTCGACTTATCGTCGTATCAGTTATTCAGAATGGGATAAATCCGGTCTTTCTGAATAACTCGCGTATATAATAAATACGTGTTACTCAAACACAACATACGCCTCAATCCAGTTCCTCGGTCACTAACCGTAAATTAATCAAGAGAATAATTCCCCATATATTAACCGCGAAGGCCGAAACCAACATCAGATCAATATCCAGAAAACCATTCTGCTTAGCTAACCGGCTAGTGTCTAAATTTCACATTCTTAGGGAAAGGTTCCCATTAATTTTATCATAGATAAATTCTTTTAAATTTATTCTTTAATCTACTTTTGAATATCAATTCAAACTAGTCGGGATCATTTATTTTATTTCCCAATCCCAACCTATTCATCCCATGAAGTAAAACTGGTAATACTTCATATCTAACACCACGGTGTTATCGGTAAATTCAATTACCATTTCACATTCAAATCTAAACAAAGATTTAACTATCGCCTGGAGCAAAACTAGGGATACTCCATTCTCGTTCTTTTCAATCTAATTAAAGATTCATTAAAACTCCAATTGGTTTTAGTCTTTGACTGGGTTAAAGAATTAGTGTCATTTAAAACACGGTTCATGATAAACCCAAAATCACATCACATTTCAATCAGTCCCTGACCGTAAATTAGTAAGTGAGCAATTCCCTAAGTATTAACCCAGAAGGCCGAAACCAACATCAGATCAATACCCCAGAAACCATTCAACTTAACTAATCTCCAGTTAGTTTCTGATTTTATTAACTCCTTTGGGACTAAGAACAGTATTATTGAAGATACCATTCACGACAACCCAAAATCACATTCTATTAATTATCGGGTTAAAGAACAAGTGTTATTTAAAATACTGTTCACGATAAACCCAAAAATAAATACCAATTCAATTCCAATTAAATATTATTTAATTGGTACACTTCATTAAATCTAAATAAAAAGATTTAATCTTTTCCTCAGCTGGGCTTAACAACAGTGTTAATGAAGACACCATTCACGACAAACCCAAATCACATTTGATATTAAATACAAGGCTCTGAATAGAAAATATATCGGCTTATATTCAATATCAAATTCTACGACCAACAAATATCGTATTGGAAATAACGATATATATATATACTCTCAAATTTCCATAACAACATCTGTATAATCACGAAATCCAACATCAAAATATTCCGAAGACAATTTCAATTCAAATCCATTCCAATGCAATTATTGGAAATTCTGGTTATTTTCAAAACCATTTCAAATACAATTTATTTATTCGAAAAATAAATAAATTACTATTCTAGTTCAAAACTTGTTCACTTCGATAAAAATCTATTTTTATCTTTTCAAATATGGAGTTTTTCATCCTAATACTTCACAAATCATTTCTTATGATTTTACACAAATTATTACAATTTTTAATAATTTTATCAAGGCCCGTACAGTCGATTTCCATCAACGGCCATCGAACTGCACTTACAGCGACCTTTTCCAAATTTTATTTGGACATAATTCCAAATCCAACCTTTAGATTTCAAATTTCTAATACTCGTTAGAATGCTCTTTTTGATACGAACCCAACGGTTCAGGTTTTAGGAGAATTCGACGATCGGATCTCCCGTAATATCCATTTGAGGTCAATGGTCGAAATTCACGAACTACCGCAGCGCGGCACGTTCTATTCAGGCCGTTATATAATATATATAATATATACTTCGTCGATTTCCTTTTAAAACGTATTTTATAAATCGTTTTAAATTCGTTTTAAAAACGATTTTAACTTCATTTCAAATTCAAATCAAAATTGAATTTTTCCTTGTGAATTCGTTTTAAATTCATTTCAAATTGATTTCAATTCAAATCCATTTTTAATTCAATTTCAATTTGTTTTCAATTCAATTTAAATTTCAAATTAATTCAATTTCAATTCGAATTCATTTCTATTCAATTTCAATTCGAATTAAATTTTATTCAATTCCAATTCGAATTCGATTCTATTCAATTTCAATTCGAATTCAATTCGAAACGATTTCAATTCTATTTCAATATAATTCAAATTTCAATTCTATTCGAATTTCAAATAATTTCAGTTTATTTCGAATTTCAAATCAATTAAATTTAATTTGAATTTCAATTCACTTTAATATTCATTTCAATTTGAATAAAATTTATATAAATATCGTTCACGTCAAAATGGCATAAATCTAATCAACACGACTTCATATATCTCTATTTTCAAATATTCCTATTTCAAATATTTCTTTTTCGAATATTTCTATTTCAAATATTTCTATTCAAATATTCTATTTCAAATATTCTATTTCAAATATTTATATTTCAAATATTTATATTTCAAATATTCTATTTCAAAACTGGAATGATGCCCAATCAATTACCATATAATGTTAATTATATGGATTTTCTACAACACATGAATAAAATAACAACGACAAATAATCAACCATCATCCAGAGTGCGTTCTACACTGTATAAGCATCAAATATAAATATTTAACGCTTATAACAACCTGTCAATCAATCGATCGACATACATCTAATTATTGGGACTAGTGTATGTCATATATCGTCCCAATACCCATGTGGGGTTTTCAAACAATCAAACACAGATTTTATTTGTGTAGTTGGGCGATGTGTATATAAACAAATCGTCTGATTTTTTTATTTTTATTTCATTTTAAATACACGTTAATAATTCTATTTTCAACTATAAAATATTTTTATCTATATAAATATTTTATTTCATTTCACATCACATCACATCACATAATCAACTACACATCAAAATCAAACAAACAAGCATACAAGCCGTCCATGGTCTGTGGACGACGGGTGTCGGGTGCTACTAAACACCGTCTGCATCCTAGTATAAATTTCAAACTAGAAATTTAAATTAAAGGTGAGGAGTTCTCATCGAGGGTTCCACTACGTCGTGCTTTGCCTTTGAACTGCTGAACAGTCTTGATCTGTTTGAAATTCCAATGCAGTTCTTCTCACGCTGTTCAAATAAAAATTATATTTTTATTGCTTCATTCAATAAATAAAAATCATATTTTTATTTCTACTTCATATACAAAAATCATATATTTTCTAAAATAAAAATAATATTTTACTTTGCTCTCTAGAAAATAAAATTCACATTTCCCATACGATGTATACATTCTTTAAAATCACTTCTTCGAAACAATGTCCTTAATATAAAAATCTCGTTTTCATTCTATATAAAAATTCAATCTTATTCATATCAAAAATCGTATTATTATTTTCTTCCTATTTTAAGAAAAAACAAGGCTAACTTTATATATATTTTTAAAACATCCTATTTATATATATATATATATATATAAATCGTAGATTTTTATTCTATGCTATAATACATAAAAATCATATATTTGTTTCCTCTTTGTTTTTCATATTTAAGAATCTAAAAAAAATAAATCAATATTAATATCTTTTTACAAACATATATTTTCTTTCCTAAAAACAGATTTTATTTAAACTATTAAAACAAAACAAAATCTGAAAACAGATAAGTTGTTAAACCTTTATGCTGTCGTTCTTCTTCTGTTGGGTTTTATGAAATAGGTCAGCCGCTAGGGCTTCAGCTCGGCGTCACTCCGATCACCGTGGAGAGGATCGGACACCACCTCGCGACGCGGCCTCGAGACCGCCACCCCGCCATGAACGATGTCACCTTCGGTGCTCCATGGAGGTGCCAAATCGGGTTCGAACGACGACTGTTCGGTGCGACGGCTCTCGCTGGATACACGACGATGAGTGATCAAACTTGTCTGGATCTGGAGCTCACACAAATCCCTTCGATTTCCCTTTGAAGGCTTTGATTTTTATTGAATGGATTTAAAGAAAAGAGAGGGGAAAGGATCGAGCTAGTTTCATCGTGTACTGAATGGAAGGAGGCAGGATTTTGACCTAGGGGTTTGACCGCGTGTAATGAGAAGGTAGGGTTAGACCAGGGATTATATATAAATTTTATAATTGTACTTAATTCGAAAATTAATTGTTTAACATCACGAACTTCAAATCAAACCCAACGACTCTCGACCCTAGCTAAATACCACCATTCCGAACACAATGGAATATGCTTCGTAACCCAATTCGATCGTTACAATCAGTTTCCGTTCAAATCAAAATATAAATCAATATATATTGAATTTGAACGTACATTTCAATTTACTGGGCGCACATAAGGACTTTAAAAATTCACAAAAAATATTTTCTAACTTCGTATTGACGATACGGTCCTAACAAAACTAATTTCATTGAATTCTGAGACCGTTAGAAAAATGGCCATTTTCCAGTTGATTAAAATCAACTAAAACTGTGACGGCAAAGAATTTCGCTCGGTCCGAACCAGTCGCTAAACTGACCCAGACCGTTCGAAACGCCCTATCGTTTGAGAACAGGACAAAACAGAACGCATACAGAAGAACATTTCATTGTATATCACAACAATGCATCAGATTACAAGAATATACAGAGTATAAATGAATATTACACAGAAATATCAGAGATTTAAATTACATTTAAATACATAGCAGCGGAAAATAATACAATACACAACTAGAAGAGAAATACGGATACAAAGCTTTCCGGATATCGTTCCAGCTGTAAACCAGGGTCCTGTGAATATAAATCTGCAAAACCAGAACTACTAGCTGCCCGTACGGAAAATAGGGGCACCCAGAGTTTAGGTTAAAACAATAAACTCCAGGTCAGTCATGGGACTGGTGTGAGAACTAAAACAGTTATTAATCTTTATTTTAAATCATTAGGTAAATCAAGGGACCACGCCGTATAACACGGAATGGGTTTCCTCCCAAGAGTACCAGTGCATAAATCCAACAGCGCAATGCTAAAATAGAGAAAAATGAAGCTGTTATAAGACCCAGGTCCTATCACACAATGCAACGCAAGCCGGGGGATAGGGTTTTCCCTTATAACAGCCAAAGAATGCTTGATACGTTTAAAACAAATCACTTGATACTATTATAAGTGCATAGTGTATAAAACAACTTCAAATCATAAGTATCAATCATAGGCGGCATGGGTACCATATATCATGTCGCCATACTAGTTTTACAATTAAAACCGCAAATGTCACGTATTTGGAAGTTGGATTTCCGTCTATGAACCGAGGCAAAAGATAGTCCTCAACCGATTCGTGACTCTCTAGCCCGAGCCACAGGAACAGCCGCAACTGCCCCATGGAGCGACAGGGCCGGTCCACCGATGTGGATTATTATGCCTGAACACTACGTTTCCCCACCCTATGGGGTGTAAGTCTGGTCCGTCTGCCGACCAGAATGCATCGGCCGAAACCGATATAACCGAGGCGCCTCGCAACAGCAACAACCATATAAGTCAAACTCGTCAGGGCGTGTAAAACCACTGACGCCACTTCTAGCTAGAAAGAAACGCAAGTCCTCCCTGAGGTCCGTCTCCCGTTTTTGGTTCATACCGGGTGTGAAACACGCGAATTAAACGTTACACAAAGCTACGCCACAAAGGCCGTGCTTTGATCATCACCACAAGACTTTGCTTTTCAACAGAAACCTCGATCAATTACAACTTAGGCATGCCACACAGGCAATTCACTCCATGCGTTTGATATCCATCAATATAAAACCCCTGAGCTCGTACGTCTCAGAGAAGGGCGTTAAGCAAGAGAATAAATTCTCCGCCGCCAAACAGATATATATTTAATAGAAATCAATCACACAGACTAAAATCCAATGTCAGACACACAGTCCATTTACAAGTCCGTTCTAGGGCTGAACGAAACCGGAGGCACCTAGTACTCCGCATATCCATCGATCCCCAAGTACGTCTGGACGATCACTAACTGTTTCCATCTTCTTGGGTGTACAGCCCAATCAAGATCATCAGTAATCACCCAAACGACGTGAAGACTTCCGGTCTTCGACCACCGTCTTCATCTTCGACACCACGTCGAATCAGTTATTCAGAATGGGATAAACCCGGTCTTTCTGAATAACTCGCGTATATATTATAAAAGTGTTACACAAACACAACATACGCCTCATTCCAATTCAGAATATTCTTTTATTCGAATATTCCTATACTTTGGGAAAAGTTCCCATTAATTTTATCCAAGATAAATTCTTTAAATTTATTCTTTAATCTCCTTTGAATATCAATTCAAACTAGTCGGGATTAGCGAACCACACCGAAGTAATCATTTATTTTATTTCCCAATCCCAACCTATTCATCCCATGAAGTAAAACTGGTAATACTTCATATCTAACACCACAGTGTTATCGGTAAATTCAATTACCATTTCACGTTCAAATCTGATTAAAGATTTAACCATCGCCTGGAGCAAAACTGGTGATACTCCATTTTCGATCATTTCAATCTAATTAAAGATTCATTAAAACTCCACTTAGTTTTAATCTTTAACTGGGTTAAAGAATCAGTGTCATTTAAAACACGGTTCATGATAATCCCAAAATCACATTCCATTAATTATCGGGTTAAAGAACAAGTGTTATTTAAAACACTGTTCACGATAAACCCAAAAATCAATACCAATTCAATTCCAATTAAATGTAGTTTAATTGGTACACTTCATTAAATCTAAATAAAAAGATTTAATTTTTTTCTCAATAGGGTTCAAGAACAGTGTTAGTGAAGACACCATTCACGACAAACCCAAATCACATTTGATATTCAATACAAGGCTCTGAATAGAAAATATATCGGCTTATATTCAATATCAAATTCTACGACTAACAAATGTCGTATTGGAAATAACGATATAAATATATATCTTTCAAATTTCCATAACAACATCTGTATAATCACGAATTCCAACATCGAAATATTCCGAAGACAATTTCGATTCAAATCCACTCCAATGCAATCATTGGAAATTTTGGTTATTTTCAAAACCCTTTTCAAATTCAATTTATTTATTTAAAAATAAATAGAATTATAATTCTAGTTCAAAACTAGTTCATTTCGATAAAAATCTATTTTTATCCTTTCAAATCTGGAGTTTTTCATCCCAATCCTTTCTAAATCATTTCTTATGATTTTACACAAATTATTACTATTTTTAATAATTTTATCAAGCCCGTATAGTCGATTTCCATCAATGGCCATCGAACTGCACTTACAGCGACCTTTTTCAACTTTGATTTGGACGTAACTCCAAATCCAACCGTTAGATTTCAAATTTCTAATATTCGTTAGAAAGCTCTTTTCGATACGAACCCAACGGTTCCGGTTTTAGGAGAATCCGACGGTCGGATCTCCCGTAATGTCCGTTTGAAATGAATGGTCGAAATTCACGAACTGCCGCGGCGCGGCGCGTTCTATTCAGGCCATTATATTATATATATAATATATATAATATATATTTCGTCGATTTCTATTTAAAAAGAATTATATAAATAGTTTTAATATTCGTTTCAAAAGCAATCTCAACTTCCATTTCAATTCAAATCAAAATTGAATTCTTCTTTATAAATTCGTTTTAAAATTCATTTCTATTCAATTCAAATTTCGATTCAATTTGAATTCATTTCAATTCGCTTTCAATTCAATTTGAATTCGTTTTCAGTTCATTTCATTTCGGAATCGTTTTCAATTCAATTCATTTCGAAATCGTTTTCAATTCAATTCATTTCGAAATCGTTTTCAATTCAATTCATTTCGAAATCGTTTTCAATTCATTTCCTTTCGAAATCGTTTTCAATTCAATTCATTTCGAAATCGTTTTCAATTCAATTCATTTCGAAATCGTTTTCAATTCATTTCGAAATCGTTTTCAATTCAATTCATTTCAAAATCGTTTTCAATTCAATTCATTTCGAAATCGTTTTCAATTCAATTCATTTCGAAATCGTTTTCAATTCAATTCATTTCGAAATCGTTTTCAATTCAATTCATTTTGAAATCGTTTTCAATTCAATTCATTTCGAAATCGTTTAAAATCGATATAAATATCGTTCACGTCAAAATGGCGTCAATCTAATCATCCCGGCTTCACATATTTCTATTTTCAAATATTCTATTTCAAATATTTCCTATTATCAAAATATTTGTTATTATCAAAATATTCTTTATTTTCACGATTGGAATGAGGCCCAATCAATTACCATATAAAGTTAATTATATGGATTTTCATACAACACATGTATATAATAGCAACGATAAATAATCAACCATCAACCAAAGTGCACTACATCGTATAAGCATCAAATATAGATATCTAATGCTTATAACAGCCTGTCAATCAATCGATTGACATATTTAATCAATCAGGATGAGTGAACTTCAAATTTCATCCCAACACCCGTGTGGGGTTTCAAACAATCAAATAAATATTTTATTTGTGCAGTTGGGCGACGTATAAAATTTATCGTCCAAATCCATATCAGTCAAATGGGTGTACATCAACAAATCGTTTTGATTTGTAAATAAATATGTTATTTTATTCATTTCCAATAAAAATGATATTTTTATTTTTCTAACATATTTTAGAAAATTTCGGCGGCATAACGGCGCTATGCTAGAAATGGGATAAGGCCTAGCCTTGTCCCCGGTCTAATAATGGCCACTGCCATACCCATATCAATCAAATCACTTTCGTTATGCAAACCACAAAATTTGGAGTAAGAGTCTAACCTAGCCTTACTCCTTCGCCTTATAACGGCGCACGTCTAATCCTAACCAATTTATCGATTCGATTTTTCACACCACAAACCACATTCAAATCAATATCGCAATCAATAACCAAACAGCCAAACAAACAAGTCCATGGTCTGTGGACGATTGTGTCGGGTGCTACTAAACACCGTCTGCATCCTAGTATATATATATAACTAGAAAAGAAATTGAAAGGTGAGAAATTCTCACCTATTGCTATCCTAGCTCCACGGCACTTCATTGATAGAAATCTTCTTTGTTCTCACCCTTTTGTCACCTTCGTTGTCCGTTTTCACTACATATGTAAAAATCGAATTTTTACTTCGCTATCCAATATATAAAAATCATATTTTTATTTCGAAGTTCAATATATAAAAATCATATTTTTCTTTCGAAGTTCAACATATAAAAATCATATTTTTCTTTCGAAGTTCAACATATAACCTTTCGAAGTTCAACATATAAAAATCATATTTTTCTTTCGAAGTTCAACATATAAAAATCGAATTTTGACTTCGCTATTCAATATATAAAAATCTTCGCCTTTATAAAAACATAGTTTATATTTTCCTCGAAGTAAAAATCATATTTTTACTTCACTACTCATATCAAAATATCGTCTTTTCACTTTTAAAAATATCGTCTTTTCACTTTTAAAATATCGTCTTTTCACTTTTGAAAATATCGTCTTTTCACTTTTAAAAATATCGTGTTTTCACTTTTGAAAATATCGTCTTTTCACTTTTAAAAATATCGTCTTTTCACTTTTATCACTATAAAAATCACATTTTTATTTAGCTACCTATATAAAGATGATATTTTTAATATTCCTATCTCGTAAAAATTATATTTCTAATTCTCTACTTAAACAAAAATCATATTTTTATAGTCGCTATATAGTAAAGACTATATTTTTTTATACTTTAAAAATATAAAAATCATATTTTTAATTCTTCTACATAATAAAGATTATATTTTTAATACTTTAAAAATATAAAAATCATATTTTTATCTATATCCTAAAAATTATATTTTTATGCTGCTATTTATATATATAAATCTCAAATCAAATTTCTATACGCTATTTACACATATAAAAACAGTAAATAAATTAAATGTAAATAAATAAATAAAAATAACTCACTGTTTGCAAATAAGGGGATCGGGGAAGTGGCGGTTCAGGTGCTGCTGCGGCTAGGGCTTTGGTCGTGGGGTTGCAGGGAGGAGGGGGGCGGCGCGTTGGGTGGTGCTGCGGTGGAGGGTTGGGGGGTGCAGTGCTGGTTTAGGGCAGAAAAAAGGGGGGTTTCGAGGGAAAGGGGTTCGACGCAGGCAGAAGAAGAAGGGAGGGGGAAGAAGAGGAGGGGGGCGGCTGTGGTGGCTGCGCCGCCTAGGCGCGGCGGCCTCGGGGAGGGCGGCGGCTGCTGCGCTCCCTTTTTTTTTTATTCTGAAATTTCTTTTTGAACGGGGGGGGGGGGGGGGCAGGAGGATTAAAGGGGAGAGAGGTATGTTTTTTTTTATTAATTTAATTGCATAAAGTTGACTTTTACCTATGACCTCGAAACGAGGCCCACCGCCCGTCGTCCATAGCGTTTTACCCCCATTCCGAACACAATGGGATATGTCCCGTAGGCTGATTCTATCGTTACAATCAGTTTCCTTTGAATTTACATTTAAATCACTATATTGAATTTTAAACGTACATTTCAAATTACCGGGGTCACATACTAGCCAGAAAAATTCCAGAAAAATATTCTCTAGCTTCGTATTGACGATACGGTCCTAACAAAACTAGTTTCGTTGAATTCTGAGATCGTTGGAAAAATGGCCAATTTCCAGTCGATTAAAATCAACTGAAATTGGTCAAACGCGTTTTCCTTTGCCACACTCGCATATTGATTCGAAAAATTATGAAATTTGGAATCTAGCAATAACTTAACATCACGGACCCAACAAAACTAGTTTCGTCGAAATCCGAGGTCGTTTGCAAAATGTCCATTTTTAAGGGCCTGAATTCCATAGCGACTATTCAGAATTTTCAACTGGACATATCTTTCGATTCCCGCTATGAAATCTTGATTTTTCGGATTTGATAGAAAGATATTATTAATTAGATCCTATCATTTTTGGTTTCACTAAAATCCGGATTGTTTTGCACCCGATACATTCAATTGAAGTTTGAAATCGAATTATCGAACTACCGCGCCATTTTCAATTCTATTTATAATTATAAATAAATATTATATATTCTAACGACGGCGTATATAATATATACGCCGAATGCTATTGAAAATAAATTTCTCGTCGATGTTGTTTAAAATAATTCATTTTAAATAATCAAAATTCGCTAAAATTGCCAAAATAAAAATTTTAAACTGGCCCAGATTTTCCGGGTTATTACAATCTCCCTCACTTAAAACTTTTCGTCCCCGAAAAGGAACAAAGTCGAAAGTGGTTTGATCAATCAGCTCCACGTTCGATCTGGCTTTCATTCTCCAATTCTTTAGTTTCTGAGAATTTTCAAAATTTGGCTAACACCCTAAATTTTCGAAAAATTTCGCCATAACCTCCCCTGCACCGGGAGCATCGAGGAATTTCAAATAGCTTCCCCGGTCCTTCAGATCTCAAAAAGAAAAAGAAAAAGCCAAGCGGCTAGCCAATAGGCTCACAAAATCATCATCACCCAAACAAAACAGGAAATTATGTAGTAAACATGTACCTATTTGTCGGGCAAACAAATTTTATTCTCTGCTCTAGCCTCCTTGCTATAACCTGTTCAATGTAAGTACAAGTATATGCAAGCAAATGCGACCAATTTCAATACAATTCATTATTTGATACAATTAGGCGTAATGGTTCAAAATTATCAAACAATTAAACAAACAACACAATCATCAATCAATTAGTGAATTAGAGTTTCAAATTCATAATTTCGATACATAGTCAAAAATCATGTTTTTGATGCCAAATCACAACAATTAGCCCTATCTAATTTTGGTTCTCACACCAGTCTAATGGAAATATATAGATATTACATGTTCGTCACTCGAATATAAATTCTGATGATGATATATCAATCATCAGAATCACTCCTGGGCGACTAGAGCGTAATTCTATACTATCCAGTATATTAAAATTTCGAATACATGCGGATCAGACGTATACGCAAAGTCTATATATACTGGATTGTCCACATCAATATAAATAAGTAACCAAATACGAATAGTTGATTTAGATTTTCAAAACAAAATTTGTTTTCATTTGAAAATTATACTCTTCACACTCGTTCTAGGATACTACTGATCCTATCTCTAACGAGTCATTCTAATTGGATATTACTAACCCAATATCTGATGAATTCTTTCATATGGTTCCAATGTGCCTTGTTCTCTGCTTTGTAAACCAAAGCTCTGATACCAACTGTGACGGCAAAGAATTTCGCTCGGTCCGAACCAGTCGCTAAACCGACCCAGACCGTTCGAAACGCCCTATCGTTTGAGAACAGGACAAAACAGAACGCATACAGAAGAACATTTCATTGTATATCACAACAATGCATCAGATTACAAGAATATACAGAGTATAAATGAATATTACACAGAAATATCAGAGATTTAAATTACATTTAAATACATAGCAGCGGAAAATAATACAATACACAACAAGAAGAGATATACGGATACAAAGCTTTCCGGATATCGTTCCAGCTGTAAACCAGGATCCTGTGAATATAAATCTGCAAAACCAAAACTACTAGCTGCCCGTGCGGAAAATAGGGGCACCCAGAGTTTAGGTTAAAACAATAAACTCCAGGTCAGTCATGGGACTGGTGTGAGAACTAAAACAGTTATTAATCTTTATTTTAAATCATTAGGTAAATCAAGGGACCACGCCGTATAACACGGAACGGGTTTCCTCCCAAGAGTACCAGTGCATAAAACCAACAGCGCAATGCTAAAATAGAGAAAAATGAAGCTGTTATAAGACCCAGGTCCTATCACACAATGCAACGCAAGCCGGGGGATAGGGTTTTCCCTTATAAAAGCCAAAGAATGCTTGATACGTTTAAAACAAATCACTTGATACTATTATAAGTGCATAGTGTATAAAACAACTTCAAATCATAAGTATCAATCATAGGCGGCATGGGTACCATATATCATGTCGCCATACTAGTTTTACAATTAAAACCGCAAATGTCACGTATTTGGAAGTTGGATTTCCGTCTATGAACCGAGGCAAAAGATAGTCCTCAACCGATTCGTGACTCTCTAGCCCGAGCCACAGGAACAGCCGCAACTGCCCCATGGAGCTACAGGGCCGGTCCACCGATGTGGATTATTATGCCTGAACACTACGTTTCCCCACCCTATGGGGTGTAAGTCTGGTCCGTCTGCCGACCAGAATGTATCGGCCGAAACCGATATAACCGAGGCGCCTCGCAACAGCAACAACCACATAAGTCAAACTCGTCAGGGCGTGTAAAACCACTGACGCCACTTCTAGCTAAAAAGAAACGCAAGTCCACCCTGAGGTCCGTCTCCCGTTTTTGGTTCATACCGGGTGTGAAACACGCGAAGTAAACGTTACACAAAGCTACGCCACAAAGGCCGTGCTTTGATCATCACCACAAGACTTTGCTTTTCAACAGAAACCTCGATCAATTGCCACTTAGGCACGCCACACAGGCAATTCACTCCATGCGTTTGATATCCATCAATATATAACCCCTGAGCTCGTACGTCTCAGAGAAGGGCGTTAAGCAAGAGAATAAATTCTCCGCCGCCAAACAGATATATATTTAATAGAAATCAATCACACAGACTAAAATCCAATGTCAGACACACAGTCCATTTACAAGTCCGTTCTGGGGCTGAACGAAACCGGAGGCACCTAGTACCCCGCATATCCATCGATCCCCAAGTACGTCTGGACGATCACTAACTGTTTCCATCTTCTTGGGTGTACAACCCAATCAAGATCATCAGTAATCACCCAAACGACGTGAAGACTTCCGGTCTTCGACCACCGTCTTCATCTTCGACACCACGTCGAATCAGTTATTCAGAATAGGATAAACCCGGTCTTTCTGAATAACTCGCGTATATATTATAAAAGTGTTACACAAACACAACATACGCCTCATTCCAATTCATAATATTCTTTTATTCGAATATTCCTATACTTTGGGAAAAGTTCCCATTAATTTTATCCAAGATAAATTCTTTAAATTTATTCTTTAATCTCCTTTGAATATCAATTCAAACTAGTCGGGATTAGCGAACCACACCGAAGTAATCATTTATTTTATTTCCCAATCCCAACCTATTCATCCCATGAAGTAAAACTGGTAATACTTCATATCTAACACCACAGTGTTATCGGTAAATTCAATTACCATTTCACGTTCAAATCTGATTAAAGATTTAACCATCGCCTGGAGCAAAACTGGTGATACTCCATTTTCGATCATTTCAATCTAATTAAAGATTCATTAAAACTCCACTTAGTTTTAATCTTTAACTGGGTTAAAGAATCAGTGTCATTTAAAACACGGTTCACGATAAACCCAAAATCACATTCCATTAATTATCGGGTTAAAGAACAAGTGTTATTTAAAACACTGTTCACGATAAACCCAAAAATCAATACCAATTCAATTCCAATTAAATATAGTTTAATTGGTACACTTCATTAAATCTAAATAAAAAGATTTAATTTTTTTTCTCAACTGGGTTCAAGAACAGTGTTAGTGAAGACACCATTCACGACAAACCCAAATCACATTTGATATTCAATACAAGGCTCTGAATAGAAAATATATCGGCTTATATTCAATATCAAATTCTACGACTAACAAATGTCGTATTGGAAATAACTATATAAATATATATCTTTCAAATTTCCATAACAACATCTGTATAATCACGAATTCCAACATCGAAATATTCCGAAGACAATTTCGATTCAAATCCACTCCAATGCAATCATTGGAAATTTTGGTTATTTTCAAAACCCTTTTCAAATTCAATTTATTTATTTAAAAATAAATAGAATTATAATTCTAGTTCAAAACTAGTTCATTTCGATAAAAATCTATTTTTATCCTTTCAAATCTGGAGTTTTTCATCCCAATCCTTTCTAAATCATTTCTTATGATTTTACACAAATTATTACTATTTTTAATAATTTTATCAAGGCCCGTATAGTCGATTTCCATCAATGGCCATCGAACTGCACTTACAGCGACCTTTTTCAACTTTGATTTGGACGTAACTCCAAATCCAACCGTTAGATTTCAAATTTCTAATATTCATTAGAAAGCTCTTTTCGATACGAACCCAACGGTTCCGGTTTTAGGAGAATCCGACGGACGGATCTCCCGTAATGTCCGTTTGAAATGAATGGTCGAAATTCACGAACTGCCGCGGCGCGGCGCGTTCTATTCAGGCCATTATATTATATATATAATATATATAATATATATTTCGTCGATTTCTATTTAAAACGAATTATATAAATAGTTTTAATATTCGTTTCAAAAGCAATCTCAACTTCCATTTCAATTCAAATCAAAATTGAATTCTTCTTTATAAATTCGTTTTAAAATTCATTTCTATTCAATTCAAATTTCGATTCAATATGAATTCATTTCAATTCGCTTTCAATTCAATTTGAATTCGTTTTCAATTCATTTCATTTTGGAATCGTTTTCAATTCAATTTATTTCGAAATCGTTTTCAATTCATTTCATTTCGAAATCGTTTTCAATTCAATTCATTTCGAAATCGTTTTCAATTCATTTCCTTTCGAAACCGTTTTCAATTCAATTCATTTCGAAATCGTTTTCAATTCAATTCATTTCGAAATCGTTTTCAATTCAATTCATTTCGAAATCGTTTTCAATTCAATTCATTTCGAAATCGTTTTCAATTCAATTCATTTCGAAATCGTTTTCAATTCAATTCATTTCGAAATCGTTTTCAATTCAATTCATTTCGAAATCGTTTTCAATTCAATTCATTTCGAAATCGTTTAAAATCGATATAAATATCGTTCACGTCAAAATGGCGTCAATCTAATCATCACGGCTTCACATATTTCTATTTTCAAATATTCTATTTCAAATATTTCCTATTATCAAAATATTTGTTATTATCAAAATATTCTTTATTTTCACGATTGGAATGAGGCCCAATCAATTACCATATAAAGTTAATTATATGGATTTTCATACAACACATGTATATAATAGCAACGATAAATAATCAACCATCAACCAAAGTGCACTACACCGTATAAGCATCAAATATAGATATCTAATGCTTATAACAGCCTGTCAATCAATCGATTGACATATTTAATCAATCAGGATGAGTGAACTTCAAATTTCATCCCAACACCCGTGTGGGGTTTCAAACAATCAAATAAATATTTTATTTGTGCAGTTGCACGATGTGTAAAATTTATCGTCCCAATCCATATCAGTCAAATGGGTGTACATCAACAAATCGTTTTGATTTGTAAATGAATATGTTATTTTATTCATTTCCAATAAAAATGATATTTTTATTTTTCTAACATATTTTAGAAAATTTCGGCGGCATAACGGCGCTATGCTAGAAACGGGATAGGGCCTAGCCTTGTCCCTGGTCTAATAATGGCCACTGCCATACCCATATCAATCAAATCACTTTCGTTATGCAAACCACAAAATTTGGAGTAAGAGTCTAACCTAGCCTTACTCCTTCGCCTTATAACGGCGCACGTCTAATCCTAACCAATTTATCGATTCGATTTTTCACACCACAAACCACATTCAAATCAATATCGCAATCAATAACCAAACAGCCAAACAAACAAGTCCATGGTCTATGGACGATTGTGTCGGGTGCTACTAAACACCGTCTGCATCCTAGTATATATATATATAACTAGAAAAGAAATTGAAAGGTGAGAAATTCTCACCTATTGCTATCCTAGCTCCACGGCAATTCATTGATAGAAATCTTCTTCGTTCTCGCCCATTTGTCACCTTCGTTGTCCGTTTTCACTACATATGTAAAAATCGAATTTTTACTTCGGTATCCAATATATAAAAATCATATTTTTATTTCGAAGTTCAATATATAAAAATCATATTTTTCTTTCGAAGTTCAACATATAAAAATCATATTTTTCTTTCGAAGTTCAACATATAACCTTTCGAAGTTCAACATATAAAAATCATATTTTTCTTTCGAAGTTCAACATATAAAAATCGAATTTTGACTTCGCTATTCAATATATAAAAATCTTCGCCTTTATAAAAACATAGTTTATATTTTCCTCGAAGTAAAAATCATATTTTTACTTCACTACTCATATCAAAATATCGTCTTTTCACTTTTAAAAATATCGTCTTTTCACTTTTAAAATATCGTCTTTTCACTTTTGAAAATATCGTCTTTTCACTTTTAAAAATATCGTCTTTTCACTTTTGAAAATATCGTCTTTTCACTTTTAAAAATATCGTCTTTTCACTTTTATCACTATAAAAATCACATTTTTATTTAGCTACCTATATAAAGATGATATTTTTAATATTCCTATCTCGTAAAAATTATATTTCTAATTCTCTACTTAAACAAAAATCATATTTTTATAGTCGCTATATAGTAAAGACTATATTTTTTTATACTTTAAAACTATAAAAATCATATTTTTAATTCTTCTACATAATAAAGATTATATTTTTAATACTTTAAAAATATAAAAATCATATTTTTATCTATATCCTAAAAATTATATTTTTATGCTGCTATTTATATATATAAATCTCAAATCAAATTTCTATACGCTATTTACACATATAAAAACAGTAAATAAATTAAATGTAAATAAATAAATAAAAATAACTCAATGTTTGCAAATAAGGGGATCGGGGAAGTGGCGGTTCAGGTGCTGCTGCGGCTAGGGCTTTGGTCGTGGGGCTGCAGGGAGGAGGGGGGCGGCGCGTTGGGTGGTGCTGCGGTGGAGGGTTGGGGGGTGCGGTGCTGGTTTAGGGCAGAAAAAAGTGGGGTTTCGGGGGAAAGGGGTTCGATGCAGGCAGAAGAAGAAGGGAGGGGGAAGAAGAGGAGGGGGGCGGCTGTGGTGGCTGCGCCGCCTAGGCGCGGCGGCCTCGGGGAGGGCGGCGGCTGCTGCGCTCCCTTTTTTTTTTATTCTGAATTTTCTTTTTGAACGGGGGGGGGGGGGGGGCAGGAGGATTAAAGGGGAGGGAGGTATGTTTTTTTTTTATTAATTTAATTGCATAAAGTTGACTTTTACCTATGACCTCGAAACGAGGCCCACCGCCCGTCGTCCATAGTGTTTTACCCCCATTCCGAACACAATGGGATATGTCCCGTAGGCTGATTCTATCGTTACAATCAGTTTCCTTTGAATTTACATTTAAATCACTATATTGAATTTTAAACGTACATTTCAAATTACCGGGGTCACATACTAGCTAGAAAAATTCCAGAAAAATATTCTCTAGCTTCGTATTGACGATACGGTCCTAACAAAACTAGTTTCGTTGAATTCTGAGATCGTTGGAAAAATGGCCAATATCCAGTCGATTAAAATCAACTGGAATTGGTCAAACGCGTTTTCCTTTGCCACACTCGCATATTGATTCGAAAAATTATGAAATTTGGAATCTAGCAATAACTTAACATCACGGACCCAACAAAACTAGTTTCGTCGAAATCCGAGGTCGTTTGCAAAATGTCCATTTTTAAGGGCCTGAATTCCATACAGACTATTCAGAATTTTCAACTGGACATATCTTTCGATTCCCGCTATGAAATCTTGATTTTTCGGATTTGATAGAAAGATATTATTAATTAGATCCTATCATTTTTGGTTTCACTAAAATCCGGATTGTTTTGCACCCGGTACATTCAATTGAAGTTTGAAATCGAATTATCGAACTACCGCGCCATTTTCAATTCTATTTATAATTATAAATAAATATTATATATTCTAACGACGGCGTATATAATATATACGCCGAATGATATTGAAAATAAATTTCTCGTCGATGTTATTTAAAATAATTCATTTTAAATAATCAAAATTCGCTAAAATTGCCAAAATAAAAATTTTAAACTGGCCCAGATTTTCCGGGTTATTACACAAACGCATTTTCCTTTTGCCATGCTCACACATTGATTCGAAAAAACACGAAATTTGAAACCTTGCAATCATTTGACATCACGGATCCAACAAAAGTAGTTTCGTCGATATTCGAGGTCGTTTGCAAAATGGCTATTTTTACGGGCCGAAATTCCATAGCGACTATTCTGAAATTTCAACTGGACATATCTTTTGATTCTCGCTATAAAATTCCAATCTTTCGGATTCGTTGGAAAGATATTCACAAATCGATTCTAATATTTTTGGTTTCACTAAAGTCCGGTTTATTTTGCACTCGGTACATTCATTTGAATTTTGAAATTGAATTATCGAACTACCGCGCCATTTTTAATTCCTTTTATATATATAAATTAATATTTATATACAAACGATGATCTATATAAATATATACATTCTAATTCAATTCAAAATAAATTTCTCGTCATTATTATTTAAAATAATCTATTTTAAATAATCAAAATTTGCTAAAATTGCCGAAATAAAAATTTTAAATTCTCTCAGATTTCCGGGTCTTTACAATCTCCCCCACATAAAACTTTTCGTCCCCAGAAAGGAACGAAGATGAAAGTTGTTTAACTAAGCAACTCAACTTTCATTATTTTGATTACGGCATAAGTTCTTCAACTTTTCAGTTTCTAAGAACTTTTCTAATTTTTAAAATTTTTGGCTAACACTCTAAATTTCCGAAAAATTTCGCCATAACCTCCCCTGCACCGGGGACTTCAGGATATTTCATATAGCCTCCCATGGCCTTCTTCAATCCAAAAGAAAAAGAAAAAGCCAAGTGGCTAGCCAATCGGCTCATAAAATCATCATCACCCAAACAAAACAGCAAATTATGCTAAACATGTACCTATTTGTCGGGCAAACAATTTTATTCTTCTGCTCTAGCCTCCTTGCTATGACCTGTACAATGTAAGTACATGTATATGCATGCAAATGTGACAAGTTTTCAATACAATTCACCATTTGGTTCCATTTGGCTAAAGGTTCAATTTCTAATTAATCAAACAACACAACCATCAATCAATTAGTGAATTATCATTTCAAATTCACAACTTTGATATATAGTCAAAAATCACATTTTTGATGCCAAATCACAACAATAGGCCCTATAAAATTTTGGTTCTCACACCAGTCAATATGAAATATATAGACTTCCCACCTTCTTCACTCGAACATAAATACTGATGATGCGATCGCTATCATCAGAATTATCCCCGAGCGACTACAGTGTGATTCTATATCTATCCAGTATATTAAAACTTCAAATACACGCGGATCAGACGTATACTAAAAAATCTATATACCTGATAGTCCAAATCAATATAAAATAAATATTCAAATACGAATAATTGATTTAAATTTTCAAAAAAGAACTTGTTTTCAATTTTTAATTCAAAAACATTACTCTTCACACTCGTTCTAGGATACTACTGATCCCATCTCTAACGAGTCATTCCCATTGGATATTACTAATCCAATTCTGATGAATTCTTTCGTATGGTTCTAATGTGCCTTGTTCTCTGAGCTTTGTAAACCAAAGCTCTGATACCAGCTGTGATAACCCGTAACTTCCCCGGTAAGGAAAGCACGGGTACTCTGAGAACAACACACAAAAGAACGCAGACGGAAGAACATTTCATTGTTAATTACAACAATTTCATCAGAATACAAGAATATACAGAGTATAAATGAATAAATTACATTCGATAAATATCAGAGATTATAATACATTACTACAACAGAAAAATAATACAATACACATCTGAAAGTAATACACGGATACAGAGCTGTCCTAGTATCGTTCCAGTTATAAGTCAGGATCCTATAAATATAAATCTGCAAAACCAAAACTATTAGCTGCCCATGTCAAAATAAGGGCACCCAGACTTTAGGTTGAAATAATAAACTCCAGGTCAGTCATGTGACTGGTGTGAGAACTAAAACAGTTATTAATCTTTTTTTTAAAGTTCGGCAAATTAAGGGACCACGCCGTATAACACGGAATAGGTTTCCTCCCAAGAAAACCAGAGCATAAGCAAACAGCGCAATGCTAAATAAAGAAAAATGAAGCTATTATAAGACCCAGGTCCCATCACACAATACAACGCAAGCCGGAGGATAGGGTTTTTACCTTATAATAGCCAAAGAATGCTTGATACGCTAAATTTCATGTTTTAATTCTTAATCAGACTCCAACCGTAAATTAGTAAGAGAACGATTCCCTAAGTATTAACCCCGAAGGCCGAAACCAACATCAGACTAATACCCAGGAAACCACACATCCTAGCTCGTTTCCGGTTAGATTTTGATTTTATATACAATCATAAATATCAATCATAGGCGACATGAGAGTCCCATGCCACTATGTCACCATATATAGGTTTACAATCAAAACCACACATATCGTATTTGGAAATTGGATTTCCATCTGTGAACCGAGGCAAAAGATAGTCCTCTACCAATTCGAGACGCTCTAGTCCGCCCCTCAGGTCAGAGCTCGAGTGACCTTTGGATTGTCAGGGCCGATCCACCGATGTGGTTTAAAATGCCTGAACACTGCGCTTCCCCGCCCTATGGGGCGTAAATGAGCCAACGAATGGCCCCATCGGCTTCATATAGTCACCGATAAATCTGAGGCGCCTCGCAAACCAACAACCACATAAGTCAAAGTCGTCAGGGCGTGTAAAACCACTGACGCCACTTCTAACTAGAAGGAAACGCATGCCCTCCCTGATGTCCTCTCCCATTTCTGGTTCATACCGGGTGTGAAACTCGCGAAGTAAACGTTACACAAACTATGCCACAAAGGCCTTGTTTTGATCGTCAACTACAAGACTTTTCTTTTCAACAGAAGCCGTGATCATTTGCCACTTAGGCATGCCACACAGGCAACTCACTCTATGTGTTTGATATCCATCAATATATAACCCCTGAGCTCTTACTTCTCAGAGAAGGGCGTTAAGCAAGAGAAGAAATTCTCCGCCGTCAAACAGATATATATTTAATAGAAATCACTCACACATACTAAAATCCAATGTCAGACACACAGTCCATTTACTAGTTCGTTCTGGGTCTGAACGAAACCGGAGGCACCTAGTACCCCGCATATCCATCGATCTCCAAGTACGTCTGGAGGATCACCAACTGATTCCCTCCTCTTGTGTGTACGGCCCAATCAAGATCATCAGTAATTATCCAAACGACGTGAAGACCTCCATTCTTCTACCATCGTCTTCATCTTCGACTTATCGTCGTATCAGTTATTCAGAATGGGATAAACTCGGTCTTTCTGAATAACTCGCGTATATAATAAATACTTGTTACACAAACACAACATATGCCTCATTCCAGTTCATCAGTCACTAACCGTAAATTAATCAAGAGAATAATTCCCTAAATATTAACCCCGAAGGCCGAAACCAATATCAGATCAATATCCAGAAAACCATTCTGCTTAATTAACCAATAGTTAGTTTCTAAATTTCACATTCTTACGGAAAGGTTCCCATTAATTTTATCAAAGATAAATTCTTTTAAATTTATTCTTTAATCTACTTTTGAATATCAATTCAAACTAGTCGGGATTAGCGATCCATACCGAAGTGATCATTTATTTTATTTCCCAATCCCAACCTATTCATCCCATGAAGTAAAACTGGTAATACTTCATATCTAACACCACGGTGTTATCGGTAAATTCAATTACCATTTAACGTTCAAATCTAAATAAAGATTTAACTATCGCCTGGAGCAAAACTGGGGATACTCCATTCTCGTTCTTTTCAATCTAATTAAAGATTCATTAAAACTCCACTTAGTTTTAATCTTTGACGGGGTCAAAGAATCAGTGTCATTTAAAACACGGTTGACGATAAACCCAAAATCACATCACATTTCAATCTTCCCCTGACCGTAAATTAGCAAGTGAGCAATTCCATAAGTATTAACCCCGAAGGCCGAAACCAACATCAGATCAAAACCCCAGAAACCATTCAACTTAACTAATCTCCAGTTAGTTTCTGATTTTATTAACTCCTTTGGGTCTAAGAACAGTATTATTGAAGATACCGTTCACGACAACATAAAATCACATTCTATTAATTATCGGGTCAAAGAATAAGTGTTATTTAAAACACTCTTCATGATAAACCCAAAAATCAATACCAATTCAATTCCAATTAAATATTATTTAATTGGTACACTTCATTAACTCTAAACAAAAAGATTTAATCTTTTCCTCAACTGGGCTTAACAACAGTGTTAATGAAGACACCATTCACGACAAACCCAAATCACATTTGATATTAAATACAAGGCTCTGAATAGAAAATATATCGGCTTATATTCAATATCAAATTCTACAACCTACAAATACCGTATTGGGAATAATGATATATATATCTCTCAAATTTCCATAACAACATCTGTATAATCACGAAATCCAACATCGAAATATTCCGCAGACAATTTCGATTCAAATCCATTCCAATGCAATTATTGGAAATTCTGGTTATTTTCAAAACCATTTCAAATCCAATTTATTTATTCTAAAAATAAATAAATTACTATCCAAGTTCAAAACGAGTTCACTTCGATAAAAATCAATTTTTATCTTTTCAAATATGGAGCTTTTCATCCCAATACTTCACAAATCATTTCTTATGAGTTTACACAAATTACTACTATTTTTAATAATTTTATCAAGGCCCGTACAGTCGATTTCCATCAACGGCCATCGAACTGCACTTACATTGACCTTTTCCAAATTTGATTTGGACATAATTCCAAATCCAATCGTTAGATTTCAAATTTGTAATATTTGTTAGAAAGCACTTTTCGATACGAACCCAATGGTTCCGGTGCTGAATCCGAAGGTCGGAACTCCCGTAATATCCATTCGAAGTCAATGGTCGAAATTCACGAACTACAGCAGAGCGGTGCGTTCTATTCAGGCCATTATATTATATATATACATAGTATATATAATATATACTTCGTCGATTTCCTTTTAAAACGTATTTTATAAATCGTTTTAAATTCGTTTTCAAAACGATTTGAACTTCATTTCAAATTCAAATAAAAATTGAATTTTTCCTTATGAATTCGTTTTAAATTCATTTCAAATTGATTTCAATTCAAATTGATTTTTAATTCAATTTCAATTCGTTTTCAATTTGAATTTCAAATTAATTCAATTTCAATTCGAATTCATTTCTATTCAATTTCAATTTGAATTCAATTTTATTCAATTCCAATTTGAATTCGATTCTATTCAATTTCAATTCGAATTCAATTAGAAACGAATTCAATTCTATTTCATTTTAATTCGAATTTCAATTCTATTCGAATTTCAAATCATTTCAGTTTACTTTGAATTTCAATTCAATTCAATTTACTTTGAATTTCAATTCACTTTAATATTCATTTCAATTTGAATAAAATCGATATAAATATCGTTCACGTCAAAATGGTGTAAATCTAATCAACACGGCTTCATATATTTCTATTTTCAAATATTTCTATTTGAAATATTTCGTTTTCAAATATTTCTATTTCAAATATTTCTATTCAAATATTCTATTTCAAATATTCTATTTCAAATATTTCTATTTCAAATATTCTAATTCAAAACTGGAATGAGGCCCAATTAATTACCATATTATGTAGATTATATGGATTTTCTACAACACATGAATAAAATAACAACGACAAATAATCAACCATCATCCAGAGTGCGTTCTACACTGTATAGGCATCAAATATAAATATTTAATGCTTATAACAGCCTGTCAATCAATCGATCGACATACAGCTAATTATTCGGACTAGTGTATGTCATATATTGTCCCAATACCCGTGTGGGGTTTTCAAACAATCAAACACAGATTTTATTTGTGCAGTTGGGCGATGTGTAAAATTTATTGTCCCAATCAATATCAGTCAAATGTGTGTATATAAACAAATCGTCCGATTTGTTTATTTTTATTTCATTTTAAATACACGTTAATAATTCTATTTTCAATTATAAAATATTTTTAACTATATAAATATTTTATTTCATTTCACATCACATCACAGAATCAACTACACATCAAAATCAAACAAGCATACAAGCCGTCCATGGTCTGTGGACGACGGGTGTCGGGTGCTACTAAATAATGTCGGCATCCCAGTATAAATTTCAAACTTGAAATTTAAATTAAAGGTGAGGAGTTCTCACCGACACTCCGCCGTGCTTTGCCTTTGAACTGCTGAAAAGTCTGGATCTGTTTGAAATTCCAATGCAGTTCTTCTCACGCTGTTAAAATAAAAATTATATTTTTATTGCTTCATTCAATAAATAAAAATCATATTTTTATTTCTACTTCATATATAAAAATCATATATTTTCTAAAATAAAAATCATATTTTTACTTTGCTCTCTATAAAATAAAAATCACATTTCCCATACGATGTATACATTCTTTAAAATCACTTCTTTGAAACAATGTCCTTTATATAAAAATCTCGTTTTCATTCTATATAAAAATTCAATCTTATTCATATCAAAAATCGTATTATTATTTTCTTTCTATTTAAAAAAAACAAGGCTAACTTTATATATATTTTTGAAACTTTCTATTTATATATATATATAAATCATAGATTTTTATTCTATGCTATAATACATAAAAAACATTTTTTTCTCTTTGTTTTTCATATTTAAGAATCTAAAAAAAAGAAATCAATATTAATATTTTTTTACAAACATATATTTTCTTTCCCAAAAATGATTTTATTTAAACTGTTAAAACAAAACAAAAACTGAAAACAGATAATTTGTTAAACCTTTATGTTGTCGTTCTTCTTCTGTGGGGTTTTACTAAATAGGTCAGCCGCTAGGACTTCAGCTCGGCGTCGCTCCGATCACCGTGGAGAGGATCGGACAACACCACGCGACGCGGCCTCGAGATCGCCACCCCCCCATGAACAACGTCACCTTCAGTGCTCCACGGAGGCGCCAAATCGGGTTCGAACGACGACTGTTCGGTGCGACGGCTCTCGCTGGATACACGACGATGAGTGATCAAACTTGTCTGGATCTAGAGCTCACACAAATCCCTTCGATTTCCCTTTGAAGGCTTTGATTTTTATTGAATGGATTTAAAGAAAAGAGAGGGGAAAGGATCGAGCTAGTTTCGCCATGTACTGAATGGAAGGAGGCGGGATTTTGGCCAAGGAAGGGGTTTGACCGCGTGTAATGAGAAGGTAGGGTTAGACCAGGGATTATATATAAATTTTATAATTTTATTTAATTCGAAAACTAGTTGTTTAACATCACTAACTTCAAATCAAACCCAACGACTGTCGACCCTAGGTAAATACCCCCATTCCGAACACAATGGGATATGCTTCGTAACCCAATTCAATCGTTACGATCAGTTTCCGTTCAAATCCAAATATAAATCAATATATATTCAATTTGAACGTAAATTTCAATTTACTGGGCCGACATAAAGACTTTAAAATTTCCTGAAAAATATTTTCTAACTTCGTATTGACGATACGGTCCTAACAAAACTAATTTCGTCGAATTCTGAGACCGTTAGAAAAATGGCCATTTTCCAGTCGATTAAAATCAACTAAAACTGGTAAAATGCGTTTTTCTTTTGCTACGCTCACATATTGATTTGAAAAAACACAAAATTTGAAACGTTGCAATTATTTGACATCACGAATCTAACAAAAGTGGTTTCGTCGAAATCCGAGGTCGTTTGCAAAATGGTTATTTTTAAGGGCCGAAATTCCATAGCGACTATTCTGAAATTTCAATTGGACATATCTTTTGGTTCTCGCTATGAAATTCCAATCTTTCAGATTTGTTGGAAATATATTAATCAATCGATTCTAATATTTTTGGTTTCACTAAAATCCGGTTTATTTTGCACCCGGTACAATCATTTGAATTTTGAAATCGAATTATCGAACTACCGCGCCATTTTTAATTCCTTTTATATATATAAATATATATTTATATACTAACGACGATCTATATAAATATACACGTTATAATTCAATTCAAAATAAATTTCTCGCCATTATTATTTAAAATAATCTATTTTAAATAATCAAACTTCGCTAAAATTACCAAAATAAAAATTTTAAATTAGCTCGGATTTCCGGGTCGTTACAATCTCCCCCACTTAAAACTTTTCGTCCCCGAAAAGGAACGAAGCTAAAAGTTGTTTAACTAATCAACTCAACTTTCATTATTTTGATTACGGCTTAAGTTCTTCAACTTTTCAATTTCTAAGAACTTTTCTAATTTTTAAAAAATTTGGCTAACACCCTAAATTTCCGAAAAATTTCGCCATAACCTCCCCTGCACCGGGGACTTCGGGATATTTCATATAGCCTCCTATGGACTTCTTCAATCCAAAAGAAAAACGAAAAGCCAAGCGACTAGCCAATCGGCTCATAAAATCACCATCACCCAAACAAAACAGTAAATTATGGTAAACATGTACCTATTTGTCGGGCAAACAATTTTATTCTTTTGCTCTAGCCTCCTTGCCATGACCTGTTCAATGTAAGTACATGTATATGCATGCAAATTCGACATGTTTTCAATACAATTAAACATTTGGTTCCATTTGGCTAAAGGTTCAATTTCTAATTAATCAAACAACACAACCATCAATCAATTAGTGAATTATCATTTCAAATTCATAACTTTGATATATAGCCAAAAATCACATTTTTGATGCCAAATCACAACAATAGGCCCTATATAATTTTGGTTATCACACCAGTCAATAGGAAATATATAGACGTCCCACCTTCGCCACTCAGACATAAATACTGATGACGCGATCGCTATCATCAGAATTATCCCCGAGCGACTACAGTGCGATTCTATATTTACCCAGTATATTAAAACTTCAAATACACGCGGATCAGACAAATACTAAAAACTCTATATACCTGATAGTCCAAATTAATATAAAATAAATAATCAAATACGAATAATTGATTTAAATTTTCAAATCAAACTTGTTTTCAATTTCTAATTCAAAAACATTACTCTTCACACTCGTTCTAGGATATTACCGATCCCATCTCTAAAAAGTCATTCCCATTGGATATTACTAATCCAATTCTGATGAATTTTTTCGTATGGTTCTAATGTTTCTTGTTCTCTGAGCTTTGTAAACCAAAGCTCTGATACCAACTGTGATAACCCGTAACTTCCCAGGTAAGGAAAGCACGGGTACTCTGAGAACAACACACAAAAGGACGCAGATGGAAGAACATTTCATTGTTAATTACAACAATTTCATCAGAATACAAGAATATAAAGAGTATAAATGAATAAATTACATTCGATAAATATCAGAGATTACAATACATTACTACAGCAAAAAAATAATACAATACACAACTGAAAGTAATACACGGATACAGAGCTTTCCGAGTATCGTTCCAGCTGTAAGTCAGGATCCTGTGAATATAAATCTGCAAAACCAAAACTACTAGTTGACCTTGTCAAAATAAGGGCACCCATAGTTTAGGTTAAAACAATAAACTCCAGGTCAGTCATGTGACTGGTGTGAGAACTAAAACAGTTATTAATCGTTATTTTAAAGTTCGGTAAATCAAGGGACCACGCCGTATAACACGGAACGGGTTTCCTCCCAAGAATACCAGTGCATAAACAAACAGCGCAATGCTAAATAAAGAAAAATGAAGCTATTATAAGACCCAGGTCCCATCACACAATGCAATGCAAGCCGGAGGATAGGGTTTTTACCTTATAATAGCCAAAGAATGCTTGATACGCTAAATTTCATGTTTCAATTCTAAATCAGACTCCAACCGTAAATTAGTAAGAAAACGATTCCCTAAGTATTAACCCCGAAGGCCGAAACCAACATCAGAATAATACCCAGGAATCCACCCATCTTAGCTCGTTTCCGGTTAGTTTCTGATTTTATACAATCATAAATATCAATCATAGGCGACATGAGCATCCCATGCCACTATGTCGCCATATATATCTTTACAATCAAAACCGCACATATCGTATTTGGAAATTGGATTTCCATCTGTGAACCGAGGCAAAAGATAGTCCTCTACCGATTCGAGACGCTCTAGTCCACCCCTCAGGTCAGATCTCGAGTGACCTTTGGATCGTCAGGGCCAGTCCACCGATGTGTATTAAAATGCCTGAACACTGTGTTTCCCCGCCCTATGGGCGTAAATGAGCCAACGAATGGCTCCATCGGCTTCACATAGTCACCGATAAATCTGAGGCGCCTCGCAAAACAGCAACCACATAAGTCAAACTCGTCAGGGCGTGTAAAACCACTGACGCCACTTCTAACTAGAAGGAAACGCATGCCCTCCCTGATGTCCTCTCCCGTTTCTGGTTCATACAGGGTGTGAAACTCGCGAAATGTTATACAAAGCTATACCACAAAGGCCTTGCTTTCATCATCAACCACAAGATTTTGCTTTTCAACAGAAGCCTTGATCATTTGCCACTTAGGCATGCCACACAGGCAATTCACTCTATGTGTTTGATATCCATCAGTATATAACCCCTGAGCTCGTACGTCTCAGAGAAGGGCGTTAAGCAAGATAATAAATTCTCCACTGCCAAACAGATATATATTTAATAGAAATCACTCACACGGACTAAAATCCAATGTCAGACGCACAGTCCATTTACAAGTTCATTCTGGGTCTGAACGAAACCGGAGGCACCTAGTACCCCGCATATCCATCGATCTCCAAGTACGTCTGGACGATCACCAACTGATTCCCTCCTCTTGGGTGTACGGCCCAATCAAGATCATTAGTAATTATCCAAACGACGTGAAGACCTCCAGTCTTCTACCATCGTCTTCATCTTCGACTTATCGTCGTATTAGTTATTCAGAATGGGATAAACCCGGTCTTTCTGAATAACTCGCGTATATAATAAATACTTGTTACACAAACACAACATACGCCTCATTCCAGTTCATCAGTCACTAACTGTAAATTAATCAAGAGAATAATTCCCCAAATATTAACCCCGAAGGCCGAAACCAACATCAGATCAATATCCAGAAAACCATTCTTCTTAGCTAACCGAAAGTTAGTTTCTAAATTTCACATTCTTAGGGAAAGGTTCCCATTAATTTTATCAAAGATAAATTCTTTGAAATTTATTCTTTAATCTACTTTTGAATATCAATTAAAACTAGTCTGGATTAGCGATCCATACCGAAGTGATCATTTATTTTATTTCCCAATCCCAACCTATTCATCCCATGAAGTAAAACTGGTAATACTTCATATATAACACCACGGTTGTAACACCCCACGTCCGTTAGTGTCACTCACAAAGGGAATGCACTAAGTTCTGTGGAGCATTTTGGGTAAAAGATGCAGATAAATTACAAGACAGACAAATTATTAAACAGTGGAAAATAGAACTTTGCTTTATTGATAATTTAGTCTGTACAAGATTCTTTTACAATATCAGAGTATCATCTGTCTTTATAAAATAAAGAAGCATGAAAATACATTTATATATTCCCCAATGTAGCAAGAGCCAGCCATAGCATCTGGAAGAGAATCCAAAGACAACTTCGTCAAATCTTCAAGCTGGGAAAGAGCAACGGTCCAGTCTAATCCTGAGTTATTCTATTCCCTCCTCAACTACCTGGGGGGGAAACGGAAGAAAAGAAGACGAAAGAAAAACAGAGTCAGACATAAAGCCTGAGTAAGTTCAGTAACTTCTAGCATGTGAACATGGAAAAACAAACGACATGAATTAACTGAATCAAAGATTACACCATGACGATAAGGTCAACAAGATTAGACAAGGTAGTCACAAGATATGCTAAGATGACTGGATACGCTCTAATACTTTCGCAGCTTCGCTATTTCCTTGTTATACTGGTTTCTATATCTCTGCACCACCTAACTAGTGTTCAACTAGTAACGATAATGTGATCCAAACCCCTGTAGTTTCCATTGTCTTCAGGCATACATTTATTATTTATTACCTAGATCTAGTCTAGGGTTTTCTATCAAGTGCTTCTTAGATTTAACTATAGTTTTACGCTATCTGCTGAACGCTTTTCGAGTTCAGGGTTTATGCCACCTAGTCCAACTAGGGATTACGCTACCTGTCGAACAATGCCCCCAAGTCTAGGACACACTACCTAGAGTGGTATATGCTCCTAGGCTTCCCCACGCATGTATCGCGAATCGTTATCGCTTGTCTAGATGCACATGTCCTGTAATGTGCGATCCGAGTCCTGTGACAGGGCAAATCAAGGAATACAGAACTCGGTCGGGAGCTTTCGGATATCTGCCGATGCAGATGCTAAGGTCTGTTTTTATCCCAGTGGCTATGGTCCCACTTGACCCCTCCCTCAACTAATGAAAGGCACACCTTGTAAAATGAGAACTATACGCCGGCCCCCGGTGCCCCACTATCCTATGGCCATCCGCAACCATAACTAGATAGCAAGTATATGGTCTTTTGGATTTCTCCGCCTTTCCGCTTCACGTATCTCGATTGACTCAGGATGGATGGTAGACGACGAGTTGCTATCACAGGGCTACCGTCTTCTCGCCGAATCACGCTGGTCCATCCTAGTCTTTAGGTTGCCACATATATATTGCAACCAAGGCATACCCTCGGTTCTTCTAACGTAGACCTTAACCTCTGTGAGCCCAGGATGATCATCTGCAGCCTCACAGAGGGATACCAAGAGTACCCTTGTAACACCCCGAAAATTCTATAACTGTGAAATTAACAAATTAAAGTATAATTAATCTGAAATCAAAGAACTAAGGGAAACAGGATACGCCATTGCGTTCGTCTCGGAAAAATACGCGAAATAGAGTCCGAGTTTTCGAAAAATGGAGTCCGTATGAAGAAGATATGGCCTTCGGAAGTTTTGAATTAAATTTAAAATTCAAACAGAATAAAATAATTAAAAATCGGGCCCAGTGGGCCAGGGCGGATAAACACCCGCCTAGGCCACCCAGGTCGACTGGGCTGTCGACCTGGGCTACCCATGTCAACAGGGCTGTCGACAGCCCTGTCGACAGGGGTGTCGACCTGGTCGAGCCCAGCCGACCTGGCTGGCCAGGTCTGTGTTTGGTCGAATTTCTGTGGTCTGCTTTGTCATTAGGGCTAGGTGGCGGGTTCTAATTGGTCTCTCTATCTAATGAATGGCTATGATCTAACCTAGCAACATCAATGGTCCTAATCAATTCCTAACCTCTATATAAACAACCCTAGACTAAACCCTAATCTATTCATTCAAAATTAAGAACATAGCCGCCATGTTGCTGAGGAACGACTAAGAGTAGCCGCCGACTAGAGAGAGAATTAGAAAGAAAGTTCTAAAGCCTAAAGCAATTCAAGCAACCTAAAGCCAATCAATTCAACAAAGGAATCATATCTCTTAATTAGAGAATTCGCCGCAACCATTGTAAGTAGAGTATTACTTTGGTATGAATAAACAACTGTATTGATTTGTATGCTTGAATTGGGATAATAAAGTAATTCATATTTGTGCAAAATTATGTTATTCATTATAAAGAACTACATGCGGTAGTTCTATGCAAGTATACGTTTGGAATATTGCGCAAATTATGTAATCTATGTTGAAGCTACATGTATGTAGTTGATTGAAATTCATGCGAGTTTGGGGCTTTGTTATTATGCCATCATGATGTATATTTTTGTGCATAAATCATTTTGCAAGTAATTGAAACAAGTTTGGTTGTTATAGTTCATATGAAACTATGTTGGAATTTTGACACCATAATCCATGTATTAAGTCATGCTTTTGCAAAACTTATGAATATGGCTAGGCTATGAATGATATTTGGCATAATTGAAATCTATGATTAAGTCTATCTTGTTTAAAAGAATTATATGATGACATATGTGAGACATGGCTAGGTTAGACTCAAAAATCCCTTTTTACAAGTTTAAAGCAAACACCATGATTAGGAATATTTATGCCATGCTTATGTTTGACATTATGCCATGTTTATGCTAGAAGTATTTATGCCATGCTTATGTTTGACATTATGCCATGTTTATGCTAGAAGTATTTATGCCATGCTTATGTTTGACATTATGCCTAAATAAAAATATAGGTTCATGTGACAATAATGATATCTCAATTACAAGTTCACATGCTTTGATTCATGTCACCTATGTTACCACTATGCAAGTACACCAGTTTCTATTTTGTATTTCCAACGTCGTATTGCAAGTTCATGCGCTCACATTCCCCTCTTTGTGTATGTAATTACGCTTTAAGCCTCCCCTTTTCGCATGGCTAATTTGGGCTTTAAAAGGCTAAGCCCAAAATATATATAAACGGACGTGTTAAATAGGGGAAAATAACGTTGGGTTAAAATTAATTAATGAATGAAAATATAAAATAGAAGGGCCCAAATTCAAGTATGGGTTGGCCCGTGATTGGTGTAACCTTTACACCATTAACTTAATAATGGGCCGCAAATATTTACGTATAAGAAATAAAGAAGAATGACAAGATATGTAAATGTAGAACATACGATGTGTTTAACCCGAGGTTGGATTGAGTTGTGATGTAAACCTGCCCGGAACCGCCCGGCTGTCCAGTAGTCACAACAATACCTATCCAATGTGGGAGGTTAAACATGGAGCCCAACAAGGACCCGAGGTTAGACTGAGTTGTGGCGTAAGACTGCCCGGAACCAACCGGCAACAGGCAGCCACAACAATACCTGTCTAATGTGAGAGGTCAGGGCCTTAATAAGACAATTAAGGCTGAGTCAGGATTGTTAGGATTAAGTGAACTAAAGACTTAATCAAAATGGAACATGCTAAACTAAACGGACTGGTGGGGTTAGGTTAGGAAACACTTAACCAACTTAGCATGTTGGCTAGAGATAGAAAACCTAGTAACGGGGGACCCTTTTCAGCAGTAACCCTAAAAGGTGTATCAGGATACCCTGAAACTAGGCAGGGTGGGGCACGATTACTGGGCTGATTGTAAGAGGTCAAAGCGACGGCGGTGGTGTAGCAGTGTAGGTTCTAACGGAGTGCGGGCGTGCACACACTCCGGTGCAGAAAAATAAGGCACTGGACACCAGTAGCATACCTGTGCACTCTAAGGTTGTGTCGGGTTGCCACTATGGGACTTGATACACCCCATGGTGGGACCAGCGTAGGTAACTACAACATCGGGGGCCGTAAGACACATGTAACTATGCGAGTAGGAGCCGATCATCATTGAATGGATCACATCACCCTGATTATGGGGTCCCAGTTGAAAAACTAGTTTATATGGGTTCAGAGATTGACATGGGGTACGATAGTATATTCGACCCTAGACAACTTAACCAAGTTTATTGTGCTTGCCCACTTCTTGTTTATACTTATCATACCCAGTTCTTTATTCATAGACAAAATAGTACTAGACTTACTCAGGCTTTATGTCTGACTCTATTTTTCTTTCGTCTTCTTTCTTCCGTTCCCCCCCCCCCCCCCCCCAGGTCCTCAGGGAGGGAACACAGCAGCTTGATCAGCCTTGACATCCAGCTTGAAGTAGAGAAACGTATTGCTTGGACTTTCCTGTTTTGAACTATGGCTTTGGACAATCCACTATGGGGCTTTTGCAGTTTATCTACGTTTTATTTATGCTTCTTTAAATAATGTACTCAAGACAGATTATGAAAGTGTTATGTTACGTTTTTGGAAAGGATATTGTTGTAACACGTATTTGACTTTATGAAATAAAATTTGTTGTTCTTCCGCTGTTTACAAATATGTGTTCTTATATCTGTCTTGTATATCTTTGACCTGTACTTATAAACCTCCACCAAAATTAGGGCATTCCCTTTGAGAGTGACCCTAACGGAGGTGGGGTGTTTCACTTGGTATCAGAGCATAGGTTTACCAGATAAGATAAAAAGTTTTGAAAAATTATTTTCAAAAAGGAAATTTAAAGAAGCATTTTTAAAAGAAAAATATTATTTTATTTTAAAAAGGCAAAGTCCACCCCCCAAAGCCATAGGAACTATCTCTTATCCTTCGTTTTGAATCTATCCTTTTTGTTTCAGCATGTCCCAAGAACTTAACTTGCCAGAAGGGGTGCCAATACCTGGTTGGTTTAGACGGTTCTTAGAAGCAAGGGCCACTCAGCCAGGTCCTACCATTCCTCCTCCCCCAGCAGAAGGAAATCATCCAGCCGCAGCGGCACCTTTTCCTCCACCTCCTCCTCGGGGAAACACGTTTGCTAAGATATGTAAAGATTTTAAAGCTATGGGAGGAAGGGATTTCCATGGAACTGAGTCTTTCGTGGCAGCTAGAAATTGGCTGAAAGAAACGGAGGACCTATTCATCATCTTTGAGGTAGAAGATAGACAAAAAGTACAACTGGCGGTATGGCTATTGAAGGGCGAGGCTTCCTACTGGTGGGAAGTCACTAATGCTGAAAGACCAGTGGAGACGTGGGAGGACTTTAGAGCAAGGTTTGAGACTAAATTTCTCTCAGATGCGGAAAGAAGTTTGCAGTTGGAAAAATTCTTATTTCTTAAGCAAGGGGACAAGACAGTCAGAGAGTATGTGAATCAGTTTGATGAGCTGGCTAGGTTTGGGCTTGACTTGACCTAGTCAACACCCCGCACAAGAAGGCTCTCCGTTTCGTCAAAGGGTTAAATGAGCCATTACACAGTTTGGCCATGACCCATATACCCATGGGAGCCACGTATGAAAGATTGGTGCAAATGGCATTGCTGAATGAAGAGGATAAGGGCAAGAAGAAAGAGGGTTTGTAGCCCAAGAAGACAGACTTTAAGAAGGGCGGGAAAGGCAACAAGGAGAAGAGGAAGTGCAATTTCTGTGGCAAAGTGGGGCACTTGGTAAAGGACTGCCGGAAAAAGAAGGCCAAGGAGAATGGTGGGTGCTTTTCTTGCGGTGAGACAGGCCATAGGGCTAAGGACTGCCCAAAGAAACGAGGACAGGGGCAGAGGGCTGGATCCACCCCAGGGGCACAGGTTCATGTGCTAGAAGCGCCACATCTGCAACAGCCAGGTATAAATACTTCTGTAGAAAGTGTAGTTTATCTTTATGATCACCCCGTTCGCACTTTATTTGATTCTGGTGCATCACACTCCTTTATCTCGTCTGCTTTAGTAGAATCTCTGCACCTAAAAACTAGTATGGTAGAGGACCCCTTAATTGTTTCAAACCCAATTGGGGGCCCAGCTCATTTGTCTATGATCTGTTTGGAATTGAAAATTTCTATCCTAAGCGTAGAATTTCAATGTAGTGCCTTTGTTTTGGGCTTTTCGGGTTATGGTTTGATTTTGGGTATGGATTGGCTATCCAGTAATGGGGCAATCCTTGATTGTGAGAAAAGGGTTGTTAGGCTCCTAACCCAGCTCGGTAATACTTTGGAAATTTCTTGTAATCCCTCGTATGCGGTTATGCTTAGTTATCTTGAATCGCTAGATGCCTCCGTTGAAAATTTGCAATCAGTTAGAGTGGTCCGGGAATATCCGGATGTCTTTGAAGAGGTGAAGGGCTTGCCTCCGAAGCGGGAAATAGACTTCCGCATATATCTTGTAGATAATGCAAAGCCCGTTGCATTGCCCGTTATACATATGGCTCCACGAGAAAGGAAAGAGCTCAGTAAACAGATTAAAGAGCTTCCAGAAAAGGGGTTCATTAGGAGGAGCATTTCAGAATGGGGCGCTCCGGTGGTGTTCGCTACAAAGGAGGATGGTTCACTCCGTCTATGTGTTGACTATAGGGAGCTCAACAAGCTAACGAAAAAGAATAGGCATCCTCTCCCTAGAATTGACGATTTATTTGACCAGCTTGTAGGAGCGTCTGTTTTCTCCCAACTCGATTTAGCAACCGGTTTTCATCAGCTAAGGGTGGCTGAAGATAGCATCGATAAAACGGCGTTCAGAACCCCAGACGGCTTCTTTGAATGGCTTGTCATGCCTTTCGGCTTGACAAATGCTCCTGCTTACTTCGTGGACCTGATGAGTAGGGTATTTAGAGATTTCCTCAACAAATTCGTAGTGGTCTTCGTAGATGATATCCTTATCTTCTCAAAGAGTGAAGAGGAACATGCTCAGCACCTAAGGGCAATCATGGAAACTTTGCGAGTCCATCAACTAAAAGCCAAATTCTCCAAATGCCACTTTTGGAGAGAAGAGGTGAGGTTCCTTGGGCACATAGTATCCAAACAAGGGTTAGCAGTGGACCCTGCTAAGGTAGTGGCGGTACAGGATTGGAAGACACCAAGGAATGCAACTGAGGTCCGAAGCTTTCTAGGACTAGCGGGTTTCTATCGAAAGTTCATAAGGGATTTTGCGAAAATCTCAGCTCCGCTCACGAAATTAACTAAGAAGAATCTAGTGTTCAATTGGGACTTGGATTGCGAGTTTGCTTTCCAACAACTGAAAAGGGCTCTTACAACAGCCCCAGTTTTGACGCTGCCAGATGGGAGCAAGATGTTCACTGTTTATACGGATGCATGTGGGACAGGGCTAGGCGCCGTCTTAATGCAAGAAGGAAGGGTAGTAGCTTATGGCGGGAGGCAATTGAAGGTGCACGAAAAGAACTACCCAACCCACGATCTTGAGTTAGCCGCCATCGTCTTTGCACTCAAGTCTTGGCGACACTATCTCCTAGGTGAGAAGTTCGAACTTTACACTGACCATAAATCGTTGAAATATCTTTTCTCGCAGAAGGATCTTAACTTGAGGCAACAAAGGTGGATGGAGTTTCTTGCCTCGTACGATTTCGAAATCTCCTATACTCCGGGCAAAGGCAACGTAGTGGCAGACGCGTTAAGCCGAAAGAAATTGACCCTAAGCCCGTTGTTTGTTGAAAGACAAAGCCTAGAGTTTATAGCCAGCTTCGACTTTAGACCCTCCTCCGATTTCGTACCGGGCTTGCTAACATCTCTCGAAGTGCGCCCAACTTTAGTGGATTCAGTAGGGGCAGCACAACGCGAAGACCCTTAGCTTGTGGAAATAATTGATAGGCTAATTAGGGGTGAGACTTCAAGTCACCTCAACAGATACTCCATCGACGATAAGGGTTTGCTAAGGCGAGACGGAAGACTATGCGTCCCACAGACAAACGATTTAATAAAGAAGGTTCTCGAGGAAGCACATCACTCCAAGATGACGATACACCCAGGCGGGGATAAAATGTACAAAGACATAAAAAGGACTTTCTTTTGGAATGGCATGAAAAAGGATGTGGCAGAATTCGTTTCTAAATGTATGGTGTGCCAACAGGTTAAGGCGGAACAGAAAAAGCCTGGCGGACTGCTACATCCTCTGGAGGTCCCGCAGTGGAAGTGGGATAGCATCTCAATGGACTTCATCGATGGGCTGCCTAGATCTAGGAGAGGCAACACTAGCATTTGGGTAATAGTGGATAGGCTTACTAAAAGCGCCCACTTTTTACCTGTCAAAAGTAAAAGAACTGCCTCATCCCTAGCATCACTTTACCTTAAGGAAATTGTTCGACTCCATGGAATACCATCTAGTATTGTTAGTGACCGAGACCCCATCTTCACCAGTGAGTTTTGGCGGAGTCTGCAGGAAGCAGTAGGAACGCAGTTATGCTTAAGCACAGCCTATCATCCCCAAACCGACGGCCAAATAGAGAGAGTGAACAGAGTTTTGGAAGACCTCTTAAGACTATGCGTCCTTGACTTCGGAGGGACATGGGAAGACCACCTTCCTTTGGTGGAATTTGCCTACAACAACAGCTATCAAGCAACCATCGGAATGGCGCCCTTCGAAGCTTTATATGGAAGACCGTGCCGATCGCCCACTTGTTGGTGGGAGTCCTCGGATAAGCTCATACTCGGACCAGATATGATCCGAGAGACCTCAGAGAAAGTAGACTTAATACGAAGAAGGATGAAGACGGCCCAAGACAGACAAAAATCCTACGCCGACAAGAGAAGGACCGACCTTGAATTTGAAGTTGGAGACAGAGTTTTTCTCAAGGTATCACCGCTAAGGAACGTTGTTCGTTTTGGAACCACAGGAAAACTAGCACCAAGGTTCGTAGGGCCATTCCCTATTATCGAGAAAATTGGGAAAATGGCCTATAGATTAGAGCTACCCGAGAAATTGGCTAGAGTCCACAACGTTTTTCACGTTTCACATCTCCGAAAATGTCTGCATGAGTCAGCTGAAGTGGTAGAGCCAAATATCCTCGAAGAGGCCGAAGTGGAACGCGAAGCAACCATAAGGAAAGTTCCAACCCGCATCTTAGGAACGGAAGTGAAGAAGCTACGCAACCGCGAAGTCAAGCTCGTCAAAGTTCAGTGGAGCGACGCCGAGGGAGACGCGACTTGGGAAAATGAAGCTAGAATCCGCACTGCCTACCCTTTTCTGTTCGAGGGTACATCCTTGATCTTCCATTTTCCTTAAATTGCGCTTTTATCTATCTTCTTAGGTATATTTCCTCGACCTTATCTTTTAGGAAGAATCTTGTTGGATGGAAACATGTAGTTGAAACATGTTATGTATGATGGTTGCAAGTGGTTGCAAGTGATTGCTAGTGGTTGCTCGTGGTTGCATATACACACACAATCTAGGGTTTAGATCGGCTCAGTCACTTCATATTGCATATGCATATATGTTTGTATTCGTATGTGGTTGAACTTTAATGTGTTGTCATATGGATATTGCATTTGTATTGAATGATTGTGCACTCATGTAGAATCAAGAATAGGAAAATTTGCATACATAATGGATTCATGGCACTTACATAATTCGCATTAAGGAGGTCAACTGAATCAGTAGACCGCCTGATTTTGCATTAGATAAGTTCATGTACACACACACTTCGCATATGATCATCAAGCATTAGAAGTCTTTTAAGGACAGTGGATGCTCGTGCTTGATGGATGAGTAGATGGATGATTGGATGTTAGGATATACATTCCTCCTAACTTGAAGATTTCGGGGACGAAATCCTTTTAAGTGGGGGAGAATGTAACACCCCGAAAATTCTATAACTGTGAAATTAACAAATTAAAGTATAATTAATCTGAAATCAAAGAACTAAGGGAAACGGGATACGCCATTGCGTTCGTCTCGGAAAAATACGCGAAATAGAGTCCGAGTTTTCGAAAAACGGAGTCCGTATGAAGAAGATATGGCCTTCGGAAGTTTTGAATTAAATTTAAAAATCAAACAGAATAAAATAATTAAAAATCGGGCCCAGTGGGCCAGGGCGGATAAACACCCGCCTAGGCCACCCAGGTCGACTGGGCTGTCGACCTGGGCTACCCATGTCGACAGGGCTGTCGACAGCCCTGTCGACAGGGGTGTCGACCTGGTCGAGCCCAGCCGACCTGGCTGGCCAGGTCTGTGTTTGGTCGAATTTCTGTGGTCTGCTTTGTCATTAGGGCTAGGTGGCGGGTTCTAATTGGTCTCTCTATCTAATGAATGGCTACGATCTAACCTAGCAACATCAATGGTCCTAATCAATTCCTAACCTCTATATAAACAACCCTAGACTAAACCCTAATCTATTCATTCAAAATTAAGAACATAGCCGCCATGTTGCTGAGGAACGACTAAGAGTAGCCGCCGACTAGAGAGAGAATTAGAAAGAAAGTTCTAAAGCCTAAAGCAATTCAAGCAACGTAAAGCCAATCAATTCAATAAAGGAATCATATCTCTTAATTAGAGAATTCGCCGCAACCATTGTAAGTAGAGTATTACTTTGGTATGAATAAACAATTGTATTGATTTGTATGCTTGAATTGGGATAATAAAGTAATTCATATTTGTGCAAAATTATGTTATTCATTATAAAGAACTACATGCGGTAGTTCTATGCAAGTATACGTTTGGAATATTGCGCAAATTATGTAATCTATGTTGAAGCTACATGTATGTAGTTGATTGAAATTCATGCGAGTTTGGGGCTTTGTTATTATGCCATCATGATGTATATTTTTGTGCATAAATCATTTTGCAAGTAATTGAAACAAGTTTGGTTGTTATAGTTCATATGAAACTATGTTGGAATTTTGACACCATAATCCGTGTATTAAGTCATGCTTTTGCAAAACTTATGAATATGGCTAGGCTATGAATGATATTTGGCATAATTGAAATCTATGATTAAGTCTATCTTGTTTAAAAGAATTATATGATGACATATGTGAGACATGGCTAGGTTAGACTCAAAAATCCCTTTTTGCAAGTTTAAAGCAAACACCATGATTAGGAATATTTATGCCATGCTTATGTTTGACATTATGCCATGTTTATGCTAGAAGTATTTATGCCATGCTTATGTTTGACATTATGCCATGTTTATGCTAGAAGTATTTATGCCATGCTTATGTTTGACATTATGCCTAAATAAAAATATAGGTTCATGTGACAATAATGATATCTCAATTACAAGTTCACATGCTTTGATTCATGTCACCTATGTTACCACTATGCAAGTACACCAGTTTCTATTTTGTATTTCCAACGTCGTATTGCAAGTTCATGCGCTCACATTCCCCTCTTTGTGTATGTAACTACGCTTTAAGCCTCCCCTTTTCGCATGGCTAATTTGGGCTTTAAAAGGCTAAGCCCAAAATATATATAAACGGACGTGTTAAACGGGGGAAAATAACGTTGGGTTAAAATTAATTAATGAATGAAAATATAAAATAGAAGGGCCCAAATTCAAGTATGGGTTGGCCCGTGATTGGTGTAACCTTTACACCATTAACTTAATAATGGGCCGCAAATATTTACATATAAGAAATAAAGAAGAATGACAAGATATGTAAATGTAGAACATACGATGTGTTTAACCCGAGGTTGGATTGAGTTGTGATGTAAACCTGCCCGGAACCGCCCGGCTGTCCAGTAGTCACAACAATACCTATCCAATGTGGGAGGTTAAACATGGAGCCCAACAAGGACCCGAGGTTAGACTGAGTTGTGGCGTAAGACTGCCCGGAACCAACCGGCAACAGGCAGCCACAACAATACTTGTCTAATGTGAGAGGTCAGGGCCTTAATAAGACAATTAAGGCTGAGTCAGGATTGTTAGGATTAAGTGAACTAAAGACTTAATCAAAATGGAACATGCTAAACTAAACGGACTGGTGGGGTTAGGTTAGGAAACACTTAACCAACTTAGCATGTTGGCTAGAGATAGAAAACCTAGTAACGGGGGACCCTTTTCAGCAGTAACCCTAAAAGGTGTATCAGGATACCCTGAAACTAGGCAGGGTGGGGCACGATTACTGGGCTGATTGTAAGAGGTCAAAGCGACGGCGGTGGTGTAGCAGTGTAGGTTCTAACGGAGTGCAGGCGTGCACACACTCCGGTGTAGAAAAATAAGGCACTGGACACCAGTAGCATACCTGTGCACTCTAAGGTTGTGTCGGGTTGCCACTATGGGACTTGATACACCCCATGGTGGGACCAGCATAGGTAACTACAACATCGGGGGCCGTAAGACACATGTAACTATGCGAGTAGGAGCCGATCATCATTGAATGGATCACATCACCCTGATTATGGGGTCCCAGTTGAAAAACTAGTTTATATGGGTTCAGAGATTGACATGGGGTACGATAGTATATTCGACCCTAGACAACTTAACCAAGTTTATTGTGCTTGCCCACTTCTTGTTTATACTTATCATACCCAGTTCTTTATTCATAGACAAAATAGTACTAGACTTACTCAGGCTTTATGTCTGACTCTATTTTTCTTTCGTCTTCTTTCTTCCGTTTCCCCCCCCCCCCCAGGTCCTCAGGGAGGGAACACAGCAGCTTGATCAGCCTTGACATCCAGCTTGAAGTAGAGAAACGTATTGCTTGGACTTTCCTGTTTTGAACTATGGCTTTGGACAATCCACTATGGGGCTTTTGTAGTTTATCTACGTTTTATTTATGCTTCTTTAAATAATGTACTCAAGACAGATTATGAAAGTGTTATGTTATGTTTTTGGAAAGGATATTGTTGTAACACGTATTTGACTTTATGAAATAAAATTTTTTGTTCTTCCGCTGTTTACAAATATGTGTTCTTATATCTGTCTTGTATATCTGTGACTTGTACTTATAAACCTCCACCAAAATTAGGGCATTCCCTTTGAGAGTGACCCTAACGGAGGTGGGGTGTTTCAACCCCCACGTCCCCTCGAAGCCTCGGGCTTCGTAACCCAATTCGTTGGAGCCTTCATAAAACCAGATGGTTGTCTGCTCCTTCGTGTTATACTAAGAATTACTACTTAGTTCTACTAACTAAGGTTTACCACTTAGTTTCCAAATTCCTTGTTTTCTTAACTAAGTTTTACTACTTAGTCCCTTTTTCAACTGAGGTCTACTACTTAGTTTTCTTTCTCGCCAGGTTGGGTTGGTTAAGTGTATTTAGTCGATTCAAGCTATCTTAACCCTCTTCCCTTATCCTATTACACTGGTTAAGTGTTATCCCTTCATGATTTTTACTTAACCCTATTCATTTATCATATTCTGATGGTTAAGCGTTCAAGTTTACTTAACCCTATGGTCTAGTCCAGTTAACATATTAATTTGGCTAAGTCTATTACTTAGCCCCAACCTCTAGTCTAATTAACATGTTAAATTGGCTAAGCGTATTAACTTTACTTAACCCCACCTTCTAGTCTAGTCAACATGTTAATTTGGCTAAGTATTCCCATGGACTTAACCCTCCCATTCTAGCTTTAACTGTGCTAAGTTGGTTAAGTGTTCCTTAACCTTCCCATTCTAGCTTAACCGTGTTAGGTTGGTTAAGTGTTCCTATGGAATTAACTCTCCCATTCTTGTTCTAGCTTTAATTAATAAATTAAAGCTGCAACCTCTCACATTAGACAGATATTGCTGCGGTTACTGGATGTGCCGGTCGGTTCCGGGCATGTTTACACCACAACTCAGTCTAACCTCGGGTTAGGCATATTCATGTTTTCTAAGTTCAAAGGGTTTTTAATTAATTTCCAAATCTGGTTTTGAAAACAACCATCCCGTCCTTCGGATCAGTTAGGGATAGCCAGGGAGGGCAGGAAACTTGTATTTTCCAAACCCAAGCCTAGACACTATCCTCTCTGTCACCCTAGAACCTTCTGGTCTATGTGTTATAAAAAGGGATGTTATCAAAATACTTTTCTTTTGTTTATAAATTGTTAACAATTTATTTCAAAAGCCCATTTCCCCTTTTTAGACAAATTTGGCCTATATTTATTTGTCAAGCTTAGTAGTATACTTATATTCTAGGCCCAAGTCCTAACCCAACATGCAGTTTAGGCCATTTCCTATTTCATTGCCGAAACTAGATTAAATATCCTAGTTTATAATTTATGGCCAAAACTTAACCAAGTTACATATTTTGTGGTAAATGAACAATTTAACATTTATGACGAATTCTATAAGTAAATTACTCCTAATTTACTTATTTCATTACTACTCTTTTAATGTACATAGTCACATTTATTAATATGGTCCATTCTCTCTTATTTATCATATTTATATTTTTTGGTATGTAAATTATACCAAATTTAGTGTCGCTAACCATAATTTATTCTAAACATGACAATTGCTCATAATTATGAATAAATTCAAAATTGTGCTAATATACTTATTCCAAATCAACCTTAATTAACCCAATCTTGGTTTAACATCCTAATTCACAATTTATGGCAAAACTAGAATTATTTTTCTAGTTTACATTTTATGCCTAAAATTTAGCTTACTTACTAACGCTAAATTTAATATGTCAAAATCACATATTCCCTAATCCATGTCAAATTTCCCCGTTTTCATTTTAATATGCATGTCATAATACATATTCCAAATTATGCCAATTTCCAAGTTTGCAATTACGTTCATATTCATTTCCATGTTTTTCCCCAAATCGCATTCCCACCGTTCGAATAATCGTGATTCAACCTAGATTATAAATAAATCTAGATTCGTAGATAAAAAGGGAATGAATCAAAATGACAAGAAGGAATAATTGGCATAAAAAGGTTTGGATAACAATGTAGGTTCAAGAATATGGGTAGACCTAACTAAATAGGTAAATTCCCACTGTCTTAAAACCAAAGAATGGGCAAAATAGGTTCAAGAACGTAGGTAGACCTAACTTAATAGGTAAATTCCCACTGTCTTAAAACCAAAGAAAAAAACCAAGGAACGGGTAGAATAAATAATTGGGTTTAGACCCAATTTCACAATCACCAAACTAAAGCAATATTTTCCTAATCATGAATCATGGGTGTCAAAATCACAATTGTCCCCATTATGTCATAAGCAATAGTTTATGTCTAATTCAAAGGCTTATGTTCTTAGTCATAAGTAATGTCCATGGTCATAGGCAATATAGGCGATGTTCATAGTCCAAAAGGGAAAATAATTCCCATAGTCCTAAGTCATTGTCATAGGCAATGTTTATATGTCCCAAAATCAAAGGCTTATGTCATAGTCCAAAGGCATATGCTTTCAAAGGCCACAGTTCTATAGTCATAGTCACGGTTACAGTCTTATTTGTCCTCGAATCATAACAGTTCTTAATTCAGTCCAAGAGTATAAACACAGATTCGAAGAGAGAGAGACTTGGCATATTCCTTTATTCCTTTAATTTCATGTCACAAATAAAACAAAATATTCAGATGTAGAAATAACCAACTTACAGAAAATAGATCTAGAAAAGAAGGAAAGCGTGGCTATGATTCGTGCGTCGTTGCTTGAAACTTGTTTGAGCTAGCCTTTGAATTCTTCACTTGAAACTTTGATTTGAATCCCTCCTTAAAAGTCTTTTAGCAGCATCTCCTCGTCTTGAATCATATTTTATTTATTTAAGAAAATTTAGAAGAGGGGAAGAAGCCATGAATCTTAGCAGCATAAGGATAGAAGAGAATTGGTGCAAAGAGAATGAAGACTAGGGCTGTTTATATAGCTGCTCAAGACCTTATCGTACACGCAGCGCTGAGTCAGCATTGAATCTAGTCAAGAAAATAGTCCAGGTACGTAGATGAATCTAGCCAAACCTTATCATACACGCAGTGCTGAGTCAGCATTGGGTCCCACAAGCTATTTTGGCGTAAAAGTTTGATTTTCAAACTTTTGAATTTCTGGAATTTATTTAACTGTTTTATTCACATGAAATATTCTTATATGTATACAATTCCTCTAACGACCATTTTACGCGTATATATATACGCACAACTTTCATTTTATTTTCAAAATTCAAATGATGTTGCCATATTTCATTGACTGTAGCCTTATCTTGAATTTTATCTTTCGTATACATATATTTTTGTATATATATATATATATTTATATTTCTCATATGTATATATATATTTTTTCTTTATTTCCTTATACGTACGTTCTTATCCTTTCAAATTTTGAATTTGTATACGTACATATATTTGCATGTTTAGTTGGCCCTCTCTAAAACAATGATAAAAAATTATGCCGCCGCCGGTGTTCGAACCCCCGACCTCCATGCTACCAATCCAATGCCTTAACCAACTGACCTACAGAGGCTTTTGTTAATAAGTCTTAGAACAATAATAATTATTGTTCTCTCCTTACCTCTTTTTTTTCATGTTAGTTACAATACTTAAATTAAACAACTGCATGGATCTTTTTCTTTTAATTTTTCTTTTAAAAATTAATTATACTTTAATTTGAGAAAATTTATGTCACAGAATTACGGGGTGTTACATTCTCCCCCACTTAAAAGGATTTCGTCCCCGAAATCTTCAAGTTAGGAAGAATGTGTCCTACCATCCAGTCACCCATCTACTCAACCATTCAATTACAGGCATTCATTGTCCTTAAAAGATTTCTAATGCTTTCATGTTCATATGCATATTGTGTATATATGTCTCTATCTAATGCAAAATCAGGCGGTCTACTGATTCAGTTGACCTCCTTAATGCAAATCATGTTAGTGCCATGCGTCCAATCATGCATGCAAACATCCCTAGTCATGTAAATACTACATGCGTGCACAGCCATTCATCCATATGCAACGTCCATATGATATCATATCAAGTTCAACTTATAAACAAATGCATATATGTAAATGCAATATGAGAGCGTCCAAACTTGATCTAGTGCCTAATACGTATGCATATGCATCCACGAGCAACCATTTGCAACCACTTGCAACCATTCAACCATAACATGTTTCAAATACATGTTTACATCCATTGGCTTCTACCTAAGGATCGCAGATACGACCTAGAGGATATACTTTGGAAAGAGAGAAACAGCTACGCGTAAAGCTCCTAAACAGAGAAATCAAGGATGCACCCTTAAGGAAAAAGGGCATGTTGCTAGTATCTAGCCTTCTTGAGCTTTACTCCACCGTATCTTAACCAATTTATCTTCACGATTGTGAAGTTCCTAATCTCCATTTCCAAAATAAACAGATGTCAATCACGGCGCCAAGTATATGTACTAAGATGATTAGAGGCCTCCCTCTTAGCTTATCCATCACGCCATAACTATGAGAGTCAAAAGATCACTCCGTACTTTTTAGAGTACCTACCACAACTATTCATCTTTCACGCAAACCATCCAAACCAAACTCAACATTCCTCAAGTACAAGCCCCAAAGGCCTAAACCAATATCAGACAAGCATCCAAGGAATATCTTCTCCGAATTTAGACGATCTACGTGAGATGATATAAGCAAACTCGATAGCTATCCTCAAATCCCTACTAACCAAAAACTGGTCGGACCACCAATTGGATTTGAGACTCTAGTGGGATCTTTCTACTATACACGTACTATGGTGCAGAGACTCAACTATGGAAGTGGGTATGAACAATTAAGAAGCGCTGGAACCTAAGGAAATAGTACGAACAGAAAACTAGACTCTTACAACCGGACCACCTTTCTCCTAGGTGCGCTTGGTGGCGAAAGCATGTACTTGTCCTTAAGTATATGTCCTATCATACCATAGTAAAGATACTTGCTCTTGTCTTAGGTTTTATAATCCCTTCCTCCTTCGTGAGCCAAGTCTACATCCATAATTTCCTCATCCTTGGGTCGTGCTCCTTTGCCAAACTTCCGCGTGTAACCATGTTGGCAAATCTCTCGAAAGTTGCCTCTATCGCACGGAAAAACCCTATAAACTTGAAAGAAGACTGGCCGTAAGTAAAACAACTACGGCTATAGATGGAAGTCGGGCACTACTTCGCCCTTCGATGAGGTTACCTCCCAGAAAGCCAGGAGCCCCATAGAGTCAAGAAAGAAGGAGACAAGAATTCAAATAGAGGAAGAGAAGACAATGCGTATGGCTTTGGGGAATATGCCTTTAAAACAAATCCTTTCTTTTAAAAATGCTCCTTTAAAAACCTTTTGAAAATAATTTTTCAAATCTTTTGTCCGATCCGGTAACCTTCAGCTCTGATACCACGTGTAACACCCCACGTCCGTTAGTGTCACTCACAAAGGGAATGCACTAAGTTCTGTGGAGCATTTTGGGTAAAAGATGCAGATAAATTACAAGACAGACAAATTATTAAACAGTGGAAAATAGAACTTTGCTTTATTGATAATTTAGTCTGTACAAGATTCTTTTACAATATCAGAGTATCATCTGTCTTTATAAAATAAAGAAGCATGAAAATACATTTATATATTCCCCAATGTAGCAAGAGCCAGCCATAGCATCTGGAAGAGAATCCAAAGACAACTTCGTCAAATCTTCAAGATGGGAAAGAGCAACGGTCCAGTCTAATCCTGAGTTATACTATTCCCTCCTCAACTACCTGGGGGGGAAACGGAAGAAAAGAAGACGAAAGAAAAACAGAGTCAGACATAAAGCCTGAGTAAGTTCAGTAACTTCTAGCATGTGAACATGGAAGAACAAAACGACATGAATTAACTGAATACAAGATTACACCATGACGATAAGGTTAACAAGATTAGACAAGGTAGTCACAAGATATGCTAAGATGACTGGATACGCTCTAATACTTTCGCAGCTTCGCTATTTCCTTGTTATACTGGTTTCTATATCTCTGCACCACCTAACTAGTGTTCAACTAGTAACGATAATGTGATCCCAACCCTGTAGTTTCCATTGTCTTCAGGCATACATTTATTATTTATTACCTAGATCTAGTCTAGGGTTTTCTATCAAGTGCTTCTTAGATTTAACTATAGTTTTACGCTATCTGCTGAACGCTTTTCGAGTTCAGGGTTTATGCCACCTAGTCCAACTAGGGATTACGCTACTTGTCGAACAATGCCCCCCAAGTCTAGGACACACTACCTAGAGTGGTATATGCTCCTAGGCTTCCCCACGCATGTATCGCGAATCGTTATCGCTTGTCTAGATGCACATGTCCTGTAATGTGCGATCTGAGTCCTGTGACAGGGCAAATCAAGGAATACAGAACTCGGTCGGGAGCTTTCGGATATCTGCCGATGCAGATGCTAAGGTCTGTTTTTATCGCAGTGGCTATGGTCCCACTTGACCCCTCCCTCAACTAATGAAAGGCACACCTTGTAAAATGAGAACTATACGCCGGCCCCCGGTGCCCCACTATCCTATGGCCATCCGCAACTGTAACGACCCGCATTCTACGCATCATAGGATCGTAGAATATTTATTTCTTTCACATACGAAGTCGTATGGTCATGTAACTTTGGGAGACGACTATTGGGGTCATTTCCCATGTTCATGATTTTTCCCGATTTTTAAATGACCATTTTACCCCTAGTTATCACTGTTTTGGCCATAACTTTTGACTGGAAAGGAATTTTGACATGAAACCACTTCCATTGGCTCCGGATGATGGTTTCTCTTTCCGTAGAGTGGTCACACTAGCCAAACGGACTCACCGTTTGGGAGATATGGCTGAAACAAGTTTCAGATGGTGAAAAACAGCTTAATTGGGCTTAACCGGGTGATTAGCAGCTTGGCCCAAGGGGAATTTCGGGTTTAGGGGGATATAGGTGCTGATTAGGGTTAGAAAACATTTCTTTAGACATTTTCCAGCCGCCACTTTCATTTCCCTTAACCTAGCCATGGCCTCCACTCTCTAAATCTCTCTAAAACACCCAGAAATCACCTTCTAATTGAAGATTAGGCTTAGCAAACATTAAATTAAGAAGAAAAAGCACCAAAGCAAGGTTGGAGCTGCTGTATAAGATTGGGAACAGCGCCAAATCAGAGAATATTTTGGTTTTGGGGTTCTAGTTGTGGCAAAGGTGAGTGATTTGCATAGTTTTTGCACTAATTACGTTGATTAAGGGTAATTAGTGAAGATTAGCGAATTTACACGTAAATAAATTCTGGAAAAATTCTTAAAATTCTAAAATAATGTTTTAAGGCTCTGTCAGAAATTTGGGTTAATTTCGATGTGTTTTGCTAATCGTATGCTTAAACATGATTAAGAGGGATTATGGGAAAATGTGAGGTTTTAGCCACTTTTGATTCATTTAAATTGTTGTTTGCTGTTTGTGGTTGCTATTACATGTTGCTATGACTCTATGGTAAGTTTCATGATTGATTAGAATAGTTAAATTGCTCGAAAACGTCGTCGAATGGCGTAGAAAGCTCGCTGGAAAGTTGCAGAAAAGTGCAGGTCCCGAACCGGTTCGGATCGGAGAAAAGGGGTCGGATCGGACTAGGGAACTGACCAAGGGAATCCGAACTGGATGGGGACTCGCCACTGGAAGAAGTTTGGCAGGAAGGAAGGCCATTGCTTAGAGTTGGAGTTGGACAGAAGATCGGATCGGAGTGATGGAGCAGATCGGATCGGAACTATGGAGCGGATCGGATCGGAAGCATAATAGAGGCCAGATCGGATCGACTCACGAATGGGAGGCTACGACTGGAGCAAGACGAAGGGATCGGATCGGATCGGAGTAGATGGGAAACGAAGAAGCTGGTCGAAAGAGGAGCATGAACTCGAAGGGAAGCAGCAACCCGAACCGACCCGGAGCGAAGTGCCCGACCCGAATCGAATGAAAGAAGACAAGGAGAAGGACCCGAACCCGGAGGAAGGTGGCACTCCGAACCGAACCGAGCATGGGTGACTGAACCGAACCGAATTCTAGAGCTGCTACTGCACGACAACTTTTCTGAAGACCCACTCCAATTCAACCAAACCCGAGATGCAAAGGAAGTCCAAATGAGAAGTTAGAGCTTAAGATTCAGATGGGAATCAACGAGTTCGCTTCATGGTTGGGCTTTGCTGCGGAACGCGTGCCAAGGAGTTATCGACGTATATAGCTTTGGACCACTATGGTAGGAGGTACGAAGGCGGATTCAGGGCCATTATGGCATCGGTAGAACCAAGGGCTACGACCAATGAAGTGGGTCATTGAAATGTTTGGTCATGACTCCAAGTGTTTGGCTTGGTCACAGCAGGGTTTCTACAAGTCGGGATTCGTCGTTACCTCAGTTTGTCTAGTGTTCCAAAGTGGTAGATGTCGTACGCTTTACGCACTGAGTGAGAGATGCGAGGATGGTTGCTATGGATGATTTGTTTGCTATCATTGTGACATGCACACCCCACCCCCGTATTCTTACACTATTATTTATGGCACCTTAGAGTATTGTACGGTATGTGGTACTAACTCTTTGGTTGCAGGTCCAGGTTCAGGTATGGTTTAGTATACCTGTTATTTCCCTGTTTGGATGCTTATCGCTCATACCAGGCTTTATGTCTGACCCAGAGTTTTATGTCTCTTCTTATTACTCTGGGTGCTCACACAAGCAGACTAGAGACAGGTTAGCTGGTGATGCACGGGTAGATGATCCGGAGACGAGCGGGAGGCTTCCACGTACTATATACATAATACTCTCCCTGTGTTGTTGAAGATCACTGCTTGGGCATTGTGGTGTATCTTCTATTTTAGCTTTCTTTTGTTTAGAGACAGTAAATTTGGAAAGTTGTAACAAGCTGTATTTGGATTTCCGCTGCTTTGATGTTGGCATTGATTATTAGTTATCAGCTTATGCACTGTCTCGCCTGTTTTATGTCAAGTATGTTATTATTATATTTTATCCCATGCGCTGTGAGACATTCTACAGGTTCTTTGATTAGTTCATTCCCTTCTTTCCTTTCTTCTGACGACCGTCTTGTGCTAGTCGGGCACGTGTACAACGCACTTTTGGAGGAAATGCAGGCTGGTGCGAGGCGGGCCGTCACACTTGGTATCAGAGCACTAGGTTGCGTAGTTAACCTAGGGAAGTTATCAGGGAGAGATAAGATACGTATACGAGAGAGCGTATTTGTGATTACTTTGGTTTTTAAAAGCTATATATATATATACTATTAGTAGTATAAGGATGAAGTCGTACTGCACTAGCACCACTATGGAGTCGTTAATCATTTCCTTTTTCAGATTGACGATGAGCCGAGATACTAGAGGTGCTGGTAGGGGAGCCAATAATGGGAATGCTGCTGACATGAGGACGATGTTTACTGACCTCATGAGAGAGATGCTTAGAGATGTGCAGAGGGCAGCTCCCAATGGTGGAAATGGTGGTGGTCCAATAGTGCAGGCGCCAAGAGTCGACTTCGCCAAGCTGAATAAGGACTATACTAGTCTTGGTGGGAAGCCGTTCCACGGAACGGAGTCGGCTACGGATGTTCAAGATTGGTTGGATAGTTGCGAACGTATCTTCGAGGATTTGGGTATCGAGGATGCGATGAAGAGAAAGCTAGCGTCCCGTCAGCTGCAAGGGCGGGCAATGAATTGGTGGAATGCTATAAAGGCAGCTACTCCCGAAGATCAGATTACTTGGGAGCAGTTTAAGGCTCGCTTTAGTGAGAAGTTCATTCCAGCTGCTCAGAAGTCAATGTTGTTTAAGAAGTTTTTGGAGCTCAAGCAGAATGGCAGAGCTGTCTCGGAGTATATTGCTGAATTTGACACTTTGTCGAAGTACGGGTTATCTCTTATTGATACTGCCGAGAAAAATAATGAGAAATTCATAACTGGTTTGGATCAGTACTTGGGGGAAAAACTTATTAACCACATCGATGAGACGTTTGAATCGATTGTGGGGAAAGCGTTAAGGTCGGAAAGTCTCTACCCTAAGTCGAAGACTGAGGTTGCATCCGCAGATGAGCCAAAGCCACAAGCTAGTGGTGGAGGCAAAGGTGGTTCTCAGAATAAAAGAAAACAGAACCAGACTAAGGATGGCCAGAAGAAAAAGAATAAGCAAGATGTGGAGTGCTTCAGCTGTGGTAAGAAGGGCCATTATGCTAGTAATTGTCGGGCCAAGCCAGCGGATAGGAAGTGCTTCAACTGTGGCCAAATGGGACATCACAAGGACAAGTGTCCACAGCCCCCTAAAGAAAAGCAAATGGTGAAAGCATACGCTCTTAATGCTATTCCTTCTTCGTCGAATGCCCCAACAGCGGCGGAGAAGGGAAAGAATGTTGTCATTCAAGGTATGCTTTCTGTTTATGATGTTCCTGTTAGAGTTTTGTTTGATACCAGAGCTTCCAGTTCTTTCATATCTAGTGACCTGGTAGATAGGTTGGGATTGGAGCCCGAGATTGTCGATAGACCTTTAGTAGTGACGAACCCGATTGGTGGTTCGACTAGCCTTAGCATGATTTGTCGTAATGTGGTCTTATCGAGTCATGGATGCATGTTTGTTTGTGATTGCTTTGTTTTGGGCTTTACTGGGTTTGGCATTATTTTGGGAGTAGATTGGCTCCAAAGATACGGGGTGGTGGTAGACTGTGAGGGCTTGTTGGTGACAGCTAGGGCGGATGATGGGCGGAGGATAGTGTTTGGTGGTCTACCCAGTAAGGGGGTATTGGCTAGTTTTCTAAACTCCCTCGACATTCCGCATAGTGAGTTGTCAGGTTTGCCCGTGGTTGGCCAGTATCCGGATGTTTTCGAAGAAGTGACCGGACTTCCACCACACCGAGAGATTGAGTTTCGTATTGATTTGGTAAAGGATGCCAGGCCTATAGTGATGCCACTTCGTCGTATGGCACCAAGAGAGCAGCGAGAGCTCGAGGTGCAAGTCAGCGATCTTTTGAAGAAGGGATTTATCAGGAGTGTTTCTGAATGGGGAGCACCAGTTGTGTTTGCTACCAAGGCGGATGGTTCCCTTCGTTTGTGTGTAGACTACCGCGAGTTGAATAAAGTGACGAGGAAGAACAAGTATCCTCTACCGCGGATAGATGATTTGTTTGATCAGTTGAGTGGCGCGAGAGTATTTTCTCAGTTGGATCTCGCGACAGGCTTTCATCAGCTTAGGGTGGAAGCTGAGAGTATAGCTAAAACGGCATTTCGAACGCCGTCTGGATTTTATGAATGGTTGGTTATGCCATTTGGGCTGACTAATGCCCAGGCATATTTTGTGGATCTTATGAATAGGGTATTCAGGGATCAGTTGAATAAGTTTGTTCTTGTGTTCGTTGATGATATTTTGGTCTATTCGAGGACAGAGGAAGAACACAAGGAACATTTAAGAGTAGCGATGGAGGTGTTAAGAAAACACCAATTGAAAGCAAAGTTTTCTAAGTGTCACTTCTGGAAGAGGGAAGTGAGGTTCTTGGGCCATGTTGTATCAGAGAATGGTATTGCCGTGGACCCAGCAAAGGTGGCTATGGTACAAGATTGGCCTACGCCCAAGAATGCAACAGATGTAAGAAGTTTCTTGGGATTAGCTGGATATTATCGTAAGTTTATCCAAGGTTTCTCCAAGATAGCAGCACCATTGACCCAGTTGACCAAGAAGAATCAAGCTTTTGTTTGGGATGAAAGGTGCGAGAATGCATTTAAAAGCCTAAAGGACAAGTTGACAAGCGCACCAGTGTTAGTCATTCCTAAGGGGGATGAAGAGATGACGGTATACACGGATGCCTTTGGTACCGGACTGGGTGCTGTATTGATGCAAGGCGGTAGGGTTGTAGCTTATGCGAGTCGGCAATTGAAACCGCACGAGAGGAGATACCCTACCCATGATTTAGAATTGGCAGCGATCGTATTCGCATTAAAGATGTGGAGACACTATCTCTTGGGAGAAAGATTTGAGCTGTTTACAGATCATAAGTCGTTAAAGTATCTATTCTCCCAGAAGGATTTAAATCTCCGCCAGCAGAGATGGTTAGAGTTCTTAGCTTCCTATGATTTTGACATCGCATACACACCAGGAAAGGGCAATGCGGTGGCTGATACATTGAGTAGAAGACATGCCAGCTTAGGGGCCATGTTCCTTGAATGGAAGCAACTGGAGTTTATCGCGGGGTTTGATTTCAGACCAAAGTGCGAATTGGATCCAGAAATGTTAGCAAGTTTGACGATCAGACCCACTTTAGTTGAACGGATCGGCTCTAGTCAGAGGGACGATCCTAATCTATTGGAAATCATCTCCAAGTTAGAGATGGACATCGATGAGGAGATGAACAGGTATAGGCTTGATCGAGATGGATGGCTTAGGAAGAATGGAAGGCTTGTTGTACCCAATGTCAATGGATTGAGGGATGAAGTGCTTAGAGAATGTCATCACTCAAAGCTGACTATACACCCAGGTGGTAACAAGATGTATCGAAATATGAAGCAGACTTACTACTGGGAAGGGATGAAAAGAGACGTTGGGAAGTTTATATCCAAGTGCATGAATTGCCAGCTAGTTAAAGCCGAGCAAAAGAAGCCTAGTGGGTTGTTACAGCCCTTAGAAATTCCCGAATGGAAATGGGAACAAGTCTCGATGGATTTCATCGATGGTTTACCAAGAACTAGATTGGGATATGACAGCATTTGGGTAATTGTAGACCGACTGACTAAAAGTGCAAGGTTTATACCAGTCAAATCGACCAGAACGGCAGCTAAGTTAGTAGAATTGTATATGAAGTGGGTAGTGAGATTTCATGGAGTACCTAAAAGCATTGTGAGCGACCGAGACCCGTTGTTCACTAGTGGGTTTTGGAAGAGCTTACAAGAGGCCCTAGGGTCAGAGTTACATCTCAGTACCGCATATCATCCTCAGACCGACGGTCAGACGGAGAGGGTGAACCGTATTTTGGAAGATCTCTTGAGAGCATGTATATTGGATTTTGGTGGATCATGGGATGACCATTTGCATCTAGTAGAGTTTGCATATAATAATAGCTACCAATCCAGTATCGGTATGGCTCCATTTGAAGCTTTGTATGGAAGACCGTGCAACTCACCATCATGTTGGATAGAGACTGGCGAGAAGTTTATGCTTGGACCAGATGTGGTGAGGGAAACTTCAGATAAAATCAAGACCATTCAACAACGAATGAAAGTTGCTCAAGATAGGCAGAAGAGCTATGCTGATAAGAGGAGGAGGGACTTGAAATTCTCCGTTGGCGACTTGGTGTTTGTCAAGATTTCTCCGTTGAAGAGCGTAATACGATTTGGCAGGAGAGGCAAGTTGGCACCAAGGTTTGTTGGCCCATTCCCTGTTCTTGAATTAGTTGGGAATTTGGCATATAGAATTGACTTACCAGAGAAGATGGCGGGAGTTCATAACGTATTTCATGTTTCCCAACTAAGGAAGTTCGTTCACGACTCAGATATAACTATTTCACCTGATCAGTTAGAGGACTTCGAAGTAGAACCCGAGGCGGTTGGGAACCGCAAGCCGGCCCGTATTGTCGAGTACGAAATGAAGCAACTTCGAAGGAAGGCGGTGAAGCTAGTCAAGGTACAGTGGAGCGAGGACGAGAGTGATTGTACTTGGGAAACCGAGGAGGACGTAAGGAAGAAGTATCCAGAACTCTTTGTCTGGTAAGATTTTGACTTCGATTTAGTTTTTCCGCATGCTAGGATAGGCTTGTTTGCTTGTTTTGCATGTTTGATTGTTATATGTGGTTGTTAGGCATGCGGGATCCTTTGTATGTTTTGGGTTAAGGAATTTCGGGGACGAAATTTCTTAAGGGGGGGAGAGTGTAACGACCCGCATTCTACGCATCATAGGATCGTAGAATATTTATTTCTTTCACATACGAAGTCGTATGGTCATGTAACTTTGGGAGACGACTATTGGGGTCATTTCCCATGTTCATGATTTTTCCCGATTTTTAAATGACCATTTTACCCCTAGTTATCACTGTTTTGGCCATAACTTTTTACTGGAAAGGAATTTTGACCTAAAACCACTTCCATTGGCTCCGGATGATGGTTTCTCTTTCCGTAGAGTGGTCACACTAGCCAAACGGACTCACCGTTTGGGAGATATGGCTGAAACAAGTTTCAGATGGTGAAAAACAGCTTAATTGGGCTTAACCGGGTGATTAGCAGCTTGGCCCAAGGGGAATTTCGGGTTTAGGGGGATATAGGTGCTGATTAGGGTTAGAAAACATTTCTTTAGACATTTTCCAGCCGCCACTTTCATTTCCCTTAACCTAGCCATGGCCTCCACTCTCTAAATCTCTCTAAAACACCCAGAAATCACCTTCTAATTGAAGATTAGGCTTAGCAAACATTAAATTAAGAAGAAAAAGCACCAAAGCAAGGTTGGAGCTGCTGTATAAGATTGGGAACAGCGCCAAATCAGAGAATATTTTGGTTTTGGGGTTCTAGTTGTGGCAAAGGTGAGTGATTTGCATAGTTTTTGCACTAATTACGGTGATTAAGGGTAATTAGTGAAGATTAGCGAATTTACACGTAAATAAATTCTGGAAAAATTCTTAAAATTCTAAAATAATGTTTTAAGGCTCTGTCAGAAATTTGGGTTAATTTCGATGTGTTTTGCTAATCGTATGCTTAAACATGATTAAGAGGGATTATGGGAAAATGTGAGGTTTTAGCCACTTTTGATTCATTTAAATTGTTGTTTGCTGTTTGTGGTTGCTATTACATGTTTCTATGACTCTATGGTAAGTTTCATGATTGATTAGAATAGTTAAATTGCTCGAAAACGTCGTCGAATGGCGTAGAAAGCTCGCTGGAAAGTTGCAGAAAAGTGCAGGTCCCGAACCGGTTCGGATCGGAGAAAAGGGGTCGGATCGGACTAGGGAACTGACCAAGGGAATCCGAACTGGATGGGGACTCGCCACTGGAAGAAGTTTGGCAGGAAGGAAGGCCATTGCTTAGAGTTGGAGTTGGACAGAAGATCGGATCGGAGTGATGGAGCAGATCGGATCGGAACTATGGAGCGGATCGGATCGGAAGCATAATAGAGGCCAGATCGGATCGACTCACGAATGGGAGGCTACGACTGGAGCAAGACGAAGGGATCGGATCGGATCGGAGTAGATGGGAAACGAAGAAGCTGGTCGAAAGAGGAGCATGAATTCGAAGGGAAGCAGCAACCCGAACCGACCCGGAGCGAAGTGCCCGACCCGAATCGAATGAAAGAAGACAAGGAGAAGGACCCGAACCCGGAGGAAGGTGGCACTCCGAACCGAACCGAGCATGGGTGACTGAACCGAACCGAATTCTAGAGCTGCTACTGCACGACAACTTTTCTGAAGACCCACTCCAATTCAACCAAACCCGAGATGCAAAGGAAGTCCAAATGAGAAGTTAGAGCTTAAGATTCAGATGGGAATCAACGAGTTCGCTTCATGGTTGGGCTTTGCTGCGGGACGCGTGCCAAGGAGTTATCGACGTATATAGCTTTGGACCACTATGGTAGGAGGTACGAAGGCGGATTCAGGGCCATTATGGCATCGGTAGAACCAAGGGCTACGACCAATGAAGTGGGTCATTGAAATGTTTGGTCATGACTCCAAGTGTTTGGCTTGGTCACAGCAGGGTTTCTACAAGTCGGGATTCGTCGTTACCTCAGTTTGTCTAGTGTTCCAAAGTGGTAGATGTCGTACGCTTTACGCACTGAGTGAGAGATGCGAGGATGGTTGCTATGGATGATTTGTTTGCTATCATTGTGACATGCACACCCCACCCCCGTATTCTTACACTATTATTTATGGCACCTTGGAGTATTGTACGGTATGTGGTACTAACTCTTTGGTTGCAGGTCCAGGTTCAGGTATGGTTTAGTATACCTGTTATTTCCCTGTTTGGATGCTTATCGCTCATACCAGGCTTTATGTCTGACCCAGAGTTTTATGTCTCTTCTTATTACTCTGGGTGCTCACACGAGTAGACTAGAGACAGGTTAGCTGGTGATGCACGGGTAGATGATCCGGAGACGAGCGGGAGGCTTCCACGTACTATATACATAATACTCTCCCTGTGTTGTTGAAGATCACTGCTTGGGCATTGTGGTGTATCTTCTATTTTAGCTTTCTTTTGTTTAGAGACAGTAAATTTGGAAAGTTGTAACAAGCTGTATTTGGATTTCCGCTGCTTTGATGTTGGCATTGATTATTAGTTATCAGCTTATGCACTGTCTCGCCTGTTTTATGTCAAGTATGTTATTATTATATTTTATCCCATGCGCTGTGAGACATTCTACAGGTTCTTTGATTAGTTCATTCCCTTCTTTCCTTTCTTCTGACGACCGTCTTGTGCTAGTCGGGCACGTGTACAGCGCACTTTTGGAGGAAATGCAGGCTGGTGCGAGGCGGGCCGTCACAGCAACCATAACTAGATAGCAAGTATATGGTCTTTTGGAGTTCTCCGCCTTTCCGCTTCACGTATCTCGATTGACTCAAGATGGATGGTAGACGACGAGTTGCTATCACAGGGCTACCGTCTTCTCGCCGAATCACGCTGGTCCATCCTAGTCTTTAGGTTGCCACATATATATTGCAACCAAGGCATACCCTCGGTTCTTCTAACGCAGACCTTAACCTCTGTGAGCCCAGGATGATCATCTGCAGCCTCACAGAGGGATACCAAGAGTACCCTCACGTCCCCTCGAAGCCTCGGGCTTCGTAACCCAATTCGTTGGAGCCTTCTTAAAACCAGATGGATGTCTGCTCCTTCGTGTTATACTAAGAGTTACTACTTAGTTCTACTAACTAAGGTTTACCACTTAGTTTCCAAATTCCTTGTTTTCTTAACTAAGTTTTACTACTTAGTCCCTTTTTCAACTGAGGTCTACTACTTAGTTTTCTTTCTCGCCAGGTTGGGTTGGTTAAGTGTATTCAGTCGATTCAAGCTATCTTAACCCTCTTCCCTTATCCTATTACACTGGTTAAGTGTTATCCCTTCATGCTTTTTACTTAACCCTATTCATTTATCATATTCTGATGGTTAAGCGTTCAAGTTTACTTAACCCTATGGTCTAGTCCAGTTAACATATTAATTTGGCTAAGTGTATTACTTAACCCCAACCTCTAGTCTAATTAACATGTTAAATTGGCTAAGCGTATTAACTTTACTTAACCCCACCTTCTAGTCTAGTCAACATGTTAATTTGGCTAAGTATTCCCATGGACTTAACCCTCCCATTCTAGCTTTAACTGTGCTAAGTTGGTTAAGTGTTCCTTAACCTTCCCATTCTAGCTTAACCGTGTTAGGTTGGTTAAGTGTTCCTATGGACTTAACTCTCCCATTCTTGTTCTAGCTTTAATTAATAAATTAAAGCTGCAACCTCTCACATTAGACAGATATTGCTGCGGTTACTGGATGTGCCGGTCGGTTCCGGGCAGGTTTACACCACAACTCAGTCTAACCTCGGGTTAGGCATATTCGTGTTTTCTAAGTTCAAAGGGTTTTTGATTAATTTCCAAATCTGGTTTAGAAAACAACCATCCCGTCCTTCGGATCAGTTAGGGATAGCCAGGGAGGGCAGGAAACTTGTATTTTCCAAACCCAAGCCTAGACACTATCCTCTCTGTCACCCTAGAACCTTCTGGTCTATGTGTTATAAAAAGGGATGTTATCAAAATACTTTTCTTTTGTTTATAAATTGTTAACAATTTATTTCAAAAGCCCATTTCCCCTTTTTAGACAAATTTGGCCTATATTAATTTGTCAAGCTTAGTAGTATACTTATATTCTAGGCCCAAGTCCTAACCCAACATGCAGTTTAGGCCATTTCCTATTTCATTGCCGAAACTAGATTAAATATCCTAGTTTATAATTTATGGCCAAAACTTAACCAAGTTACATATTTTATGGTAAATGAACAATTTAACATTTATGACGAATTCTATAAGTAAATTACTCCTAATTTACTTATTTCATTACTACTCTTTTAATGTACATTGTCACATTTATTAATATGGTCCATTCTCTCTTATTTATCATATTTATATTTTTTGGTATGTAAATTATACCAAATTTAGTGTCGCTAACCATAATTTATTCTAAACATGACAATTGCTCATAATTATGAATAAATTCAAAATTGTGCTAATATACTTATTCCAAATCAACCTTAATTAACCCAATCTTGGTTTAACTTCCTAATTCACAATTTATGGCAAAACTAGAATTATTTTTCTAGTTTACATTTTATGCCTAAAATTTAGCTTACTTACTAACGCTAAATTTAATATGTCAAAATCACATATTCCCTAATCCATGTCAAATTTCCCCGTTTTCATTTTAATATGCATGTCATAATACATATTCCAAATTATGCCAATTTCCAAGTTTACAATTACGTTCATATTCATTTCCATGTTTTTCCCCAAATCGCATTCCCACCGTTCGAATAATCGTGATTCAACCTAGATTATAAATAAATCTAGATTCGTAGATAAAAAGGGAATGAATCAAAATGACAAGAAGGAATAATTGACATAAAAAGGTTTGGATAACAATGTAGGTTCAAGAATATGGGTAGACCTAACTAAATAGGTAAATTCCCACTGTCTTAAAACCAAAGAATGGGCAAAATGGGTTCAAGAACGTGGGTAGACCTAACTTAATAGGTAAATTCCCACTGTCTTAAAACCAAAGAAAAAAACCAAGGAACGGGTAGAATAAATAATTGGGTTTAGACCCAATTTCACAATCACCAAACTAAAGCAATATTTTCCTATCATGAATCATGGGTGTCAAAATCACAATTGTCCTCATTATGTCATAAGCAATAGTTTATGTCTAATTCAAAGGCTTATGTTCTTAGTCATAAGTAATGTCCATGGTCATAGGCAATATAGGCGATGTTCATAATCCAAAAGGGAAAATAATTCCCATAGTCCTAAGTCATTGTCATAGGCAATGTTTATATGTCCCAAAATCAAATGCTTATGTCATAGTCCAAAGGCATATGCTTTCAAAGGCCACAGTTCTATAGTCATAGTCACGGTTACAGTCTTATTTGTCCTCGAATCATAACAGTTCTTAATTCAGTCCAAGAGTATAAACACAGATTCGAAGAGAGAGAGACTTGGCATATTCCTTTATTCCTTTAATTTCATGTCACAAATAAAACAAAATATTCAGATCTAGAAATAACCAACTTACAGAAAATAGATCTAGAAAAGAAGGAAAGCGTGGCTATGATTCGTGTGTCGTTGCTTGAAACTTGTTTGAGCTAGCCTTTGAATTCTTCACTTGAAACTTTGATTTGAATCCCTCCTTAAAAGTCTTTTAGCAGCATCTCATCGTCTTGAATCATATTTTATTTATTTAAGAAAATTTAGAAGAGGGGAAGAAGCCATGAATCTTAGCAGCATAAGGATAGAAGAGAATTGGTGCAAAGAGAATGAAGACTAGGGCTGTTTATATAGCTGCTCAAGACCTTATCGTACACGCAGCGCTGAGTCAGCATTGAATCTAGTCAAGAAAATAGTCCAGGTACGTAGATGAATCTAGCCAAACCTTATCATACACGCAGTGCTGAGTCAGCATTGGGTCCCACAAGCTATTTTGGCGTAAAAGTTTGATTTTCAAACTTTTGAATTTCTGGAATTTATTTAACTGTTTTATTCACATGAAATCTATTACTTAAACATAAAAGCGCAATTCCAACTCCGCTTAGGTGGCCTTATAGAAAGCAGCTATTTCTAAATTCTCAATCCTGCTTAGATTCTCATCCGCATTTAGTAAAATAAAATAAAATTAAAACATAGCGGCCCACGTTCCCATGTTGTTCGGATCTGCTTTCCCAATTCCAACATTCCCCATTCCAGCGACGGAAGACAAATATTTCTCCTAGCCCCCAATCCATCCCTTCCAAATTTCGTTCTCTGCCTTGACTATAGCTTTATCATCTTGGAAATTTCGATTCCTCCGACTGTCAGCTTCATTTACCACGCCTTCTCTTGCCTGGACGGCTACGAGATCCAACCTTCAGAAACCCAATTTCGCATCTCGATTTCATCACAAGGTAACTTTCATATTTACTTCCTTTTGTTGGTAATTTATTGTTTTGTGATACGTAACAAAATACAACATGCATTTAGTTCTGGGTTTAATTGAATTATTAAAGTAGATCGATTCAGCGACCATCATGTTGATGAATATCTTTTTATGTGGGACTATAGCTTTATTATCTTGGAAATTTTGATTCCTCCGGCTGTCAACTTCATTTATCGTGCCGTCTGTTGCCTGGACGGCTACGAGATCCAACCTTCAGAAACCCAATTGTATACTTTGTAGATTTTCAGGCATTTGATGTATTTTTTTTAACATGCGGAGAACTGTTATTCTTATTTAACCTATTTTGTGTAAGTTATGATGACCGAATTGAGATTAAAACAGTTTCCATGTTGGTGATTTATGTTTTCCAGAGTGGTTTATGGTTATAGTCATCATTCGCATTGGAAAAAAAATATATGTAAAGGCCTTGCACAGGGTCTGTAAAACTCATATTCTTCATTCAATTATAGTGGATTGTATTAGTATCGCTAAAAATAGTAATAGTTAATATCATAAAACATTACATTTTTGATGTATAAACAAGATTTATAGTTAAAAAAAATTAAAAAATAAATAAAGATATGTGCTTTCTTTTGCCATTATTATCCATTTATTTTAATTTTGCTGCTTTCATACGTAACATGATGTGTTATTGGTTTTTGGTTGCTCTTTTCTACGAAACAGTAATAGACATGCAAATGTGAAATTATTTATATCCATTATGAATTGTAGGTCATCAGGCTTACTTACCATTTCTCAAGTACATGGTGTTGTCTTTATATACATTTGCAATTACATGCGTTTAATACATTTCCAGCTGTGGTCATGTTTATCTATGCACACGTCCATCGGACGTGCCTGTGTCCTGGTATAATTAAAATTGGAAATTTGGCCACATAAGTTTACCATTGACCGAAACATAATAATATGAATATGCTTAATTTTTAGCTTATTTTCATACTAAACAGTTTAGAATAAATGATATGAAACATTTATTTTTATTTACCTTTTTCAGATATTAATAATATTTGCTCTATGTTTATGGTGGATCCAGCTTACACTTTTCAAGATTTCATAGTTGTGGCCGTTAACTTTGTAAACAGCAAGGTCCCTTTTCCTACTAGCTCTTTCATTGTTGAAAATAATTTTACAATCTATTTAAAGTGTGTTAATTCATGTTTTCTTCATGTTTACTTCCACATGTATCCGTATCAACTAATACTTTCTTTATCGTATTTCATTTGAATATTAACTAATTAATTTCTTAAATTTTGTTGAAAAAGAGTTATTGTCAAAGAATCAACAAGCAAATAAACTAACAGCATATTACTTTGAGTTATGGACTTACGTTGCATGCATTTTTAGGTCTGCTCACTTGCTCAATTTGAAATTTCCTATTTTTCAACTCGACTAAATTATATTTTTAGTAAAAAAAATGGGATATCTAAACAGATAATTGTATAATAAACTGGTATAAAATTGTATGGATATACTTACTTTTAACTTAATTGATGCTAAATGATTAATAACAAATGTTTTTTTCAATGCATTTGTTCTGACTATCTACAATCTTTGGTTAGGCCTATTTTGTGCCAAAACCAATTTGCCATGCAATTATATTTTAATAATTATTTTTTATTTTTATCACCTTATTTTTCAGAAGTTCCCTCAGCAACTATTTTTTTCCTTAGTTACAAATATAAAATGATAATAAAATCCAAAATAAATATGATCTGTTTTTTTAATATCAGGATTTACTGTTTTATGATTGTTTTATGCAGTGGTTATGTGTCCAAATTTTAAATACTTTTTAAATAACTACAGTCAGACTTATTTTGTATTTTTTTATGTGCGAGATCAATAAATTAATTTTGTTTATTTTGCAGCAAAATTTTGTATATTGAACCATATGTTCATTTGGTGTCAACAATGTACTATATTGAAGATTATTTTTAAGCCAGTATAATTAGAACATGAGATCCCTACAAATATGTTAAAAAAATCAATGCTTATAGGATAAGATGTGTTTACTATATAAATTCTGTTGACTGGATCTTTTATAGTTAACAAGGAAAGCTTTTTAACAGTTTGAATAATTTCTTCTTTTATGTATGAGTAATTGCTATATTTATTAGATAAATTATTTCCTTTTTTACTAATTTTTTTTTACCAATTTATTAAAAGTATCCTTTTTATTTCATGTGAAAATTCTGCATTAGATTTCGTGCTATAGTTACCTAATTTCATGTAATTGTGTATAGCATTATAGAGCAGTGTTTCAATACATTCCTTTTTCATGACAGAAACAACAATATTTCTCTCACATTATTCATTCTTTGAATTGCCATTTCAGTTTTGGGTTTCACATCTATACCTTCAATTGATGGCTGCCACATTGAAATCAAGTCGGTTCTTTTGCAGTTTAGTAATGGAGCACTTACTTTCTTTTTTCTTCCATCTTGCTCAGATTTAAGAAAACATTTTTCACATTCTTCATACATTAGCTACAAACCTCTTTTGCACACGGACAGTTTGTGGGTTGTGATTTGAATCAGAAGCAATATGTGCTATTTGTTGATCTACATGTTGTTTAAGTAGTACAGAGAAAAACGCGAGGATTAATAACATTTTTAATGAAGTTAAAGAAATTTTATGCAATGTAAAAGTATAAAATTTTACGTCCGTGGGTTAAGATCAAAAACCTTTGAAACTGTAAGATGTTGATAATTTGGAGAAGTACATGAAGCAATATATGCCAATAAACAAATAACACATTTTAATTTCAAGCATTTAGTATACCAATGAAATATTCTAAAATCCAATAGGAATACACAAAATCATGGTTTGTTGTTTAGTAAAGGAATCCATCTGATGTTCTATTATAATTTAGTCTTGGTTGTTAAATCAAACTTCACTATATTTTACTTATCAAGTTGTAATTATTTGAATTTTTTTTTTCCTGAAGTGGTACTTGAAAGTGAAGGAGAAGATACCACAGTTTTTTTTTTCTAAAGTTCAATAAAGAAAATAAACATCTATGTTTTATTAAATTTTCAAGGGAACCACACTGGCACAAATACAATAAACTGCAATGAATTAACTCAAATAGCATTTGAAGATTTGGCGGTATTCTTAAATTATCTATTATTGCGTTTATACCAAAAAACTTAAATCATGGCTTTTAACAGTAGTAGTATCAGTTTTCCAAACACAACTACCATAGTTTATTTTACATATCAATCACTCTGCTATTTATGAGAGATAGATATATTACATTTAAGGAACTAAAAAAGCCTATGAGATAATTTTATACCTTTATTCAAAAATATATCTATCGCTATATGATCTCTCCTCCCGAAGTGATATTTCGATCGTTGCTTGCAACAATGAACATGGACGATAGCCTAAAACAAATGATTATAATGAGAGTTGAATACAATAAGGTATGATAACACTAAATCATAATGATACAAATATGTGTTTTCGTAGCAATACGCTAAAAGTTTACAGGCATGCGCATATGATATGAGTAACATATTGTATCTGTCATTGTTGTGTAAGGGGTGAGCACGGTCAATTTACCGAACCGATCAAAGTTAATGGCCGGTTAACCAAATTGAAAAAAAAAGGTTCATACAAACTGAACCGTCCATATTTAACAGTGGTTGATTGCAAATATCGAATGGTAACGCCAAGCTTAACCAGTTAACCACATACCAAGTAATTTCCATTAGCCAAAAAATTAACTACGTTTTTAGTTAAAAATTAACCAAAATCAATAGAACACAAGTATGGTGTCTTGCTCAGCAATAGAACTGGCTTCAATTCACGTACAGTTCAATTCATTAATATTTTCAACTGCCATACCAATACATTAAGTACAGGGACAATAACCTGGGTTCAAGCATTATCATAAGCATTGTTCGCTTGAAGAAAATCATAACTGATATACTGACATCTGAAAAAAAAACACATTTTTGGTCAAATTTTGGTTTTTACAAAACTAGCATCATAGATTAGGGTGCTAATTAGCTATGCAATAATTTATCTATTAATAAATGTTACTGGCAAAATAGTGCCCTGCGTCAAACTCACAAAGTAATGGAAAACATAGAATCAAGTTTTATAATTCATAGAGCTGATAACAGAATATGTCAGCAAAAAGAATGTATCATTATAATTATACCCCAGCTCTGAAGTTGGTGCTTTAATATCGGCATATGGCAAAAATAATTTGTCCATAGAACCTTTCATTAACAGTACTGATTTGATTTGTTTTCTATGTGAAAATCTGCACTCGATATTTCTCAGAATCTCATTTATACATAGATAAACCGTGTGAGTTTAATTACATGAAAGTTGTGCTTGGAAGATATAATCAAATACTGTTGGAAAAATAACTGTGTGTACATATAAGGCTCTAATATTTAAATATAGTATATTAATTTGCAGAGAGATGGATACTAATTTGTTCTTATTTATAATGTGTGGAAAATAATGCGAGGGTTTAACACCATAGAACTCATTGATAATGCATTTGAAGTCTGGTTGTAGGCATATTTGGAAAATATTAAAGCAAGTTGCAAATGGGACGATCGGTAACTTGATTGGAGCATACTACATGGAGTAGTATTCACTAAATTCAACACTATTACGAGGTATGTTGATTTCAGATTTTTGAATTCTTATGCATAAATTTATTTCATAGCCATTCTGTAACAAAAAATTTAAGTAATTTTGTGATGTTATGTATCTTCAAGAACGGTAAAAAAGTGGAAATGTTTGAATAGATAACTCGAAAGCAGTGGTAAAATTTAGTTGTATCATCATGTTTTTGTTAATTAATCTATGTCCCCTCCCCATCAGCATCTGACACCAAATGTAAATAGTAATTTATAATCCATTTTGACAAATAGTTGCCAAACAGCCTCACAAGTGATCCCTTTTTGACATACAGTTCTATACAGAAAAGTTTAATTACATATCATTTTAGACTTAAGGGAAAAGTTGACATTTGATTTGCTACCTTTATCAAAAGGAATGTTGATTAGCGCAGTTGATTCATAAGAGCTTACGTCTCATTTAATAATTGTTTAACTTTAAGTTATTACTTTTGAATTACACGGATAACTGAAATGGTCCTATCCCAATAAAATACAAGGACGATATATCTGTAAAAGGAAGTTGGGGTTTTAAGTTGTATGCTTCTGATGTCCGTATCATACTGTCATATAGAAGTTAATTCAAGCTTAAATTATGCATTTACGTATCAGCTATTGCATCTTCATACCATTGTTTCGCCAATGAATTATTTATTTACTTATTTAAAGGATTAAGAATCTTTTGTTTAATCTATGATTTTTAATATGATAACTTCAGACCTGAAAAAACTAAGAAAATATTTGCGTGTTACTGAATTTTATTGGTTTTCTTTAGAATTCTAATGTAGAATATATATATATATATATATATATATATATATATATATATATATAAAAATCTATGTTAATAATCATTCGCTGGCATAAGAGGTAGTTCTGAAAATACATCTGTTTTTTCATTGTCTTGCCGACGTTTCAAATTTTGGTAAGAGATCATTAATGCTATGTTTTCGTTAATTGTTATTTCCCCTTAATTGTTACTATATAAAATATTATTTATTAATTGATTGCAAAAGTCAGCTACTCATTGATGGCATTATTTCAAAATAATATGTTCATACCACCAAAATGTGAATCCACACTCATTTTAAAAGTACAGTGAAATTTCATCGAAATTCTTTGTTTACCTATTTTATTCCCTAATATATGCCGTATTAACCTCCGTAAATTGATACTCTTGTATTTTGCTATATTTCTTCCCTACTGCACCTAATTTTTTTATTTTGGTTAGAAATGAGTCATCAGAGGGGTATGTTGTAACATCATCAAAGTTAGCCCACAAATTACATGAAAATTGCTAAAAAAATTGAAACTTTCCATTTCATTTTTTTCAATTATTTTTGAAAAAAATTGAGGTTAATCCAATTAAGGCTAATATATTTCACACCAGTTAAAGCTTTCTTATAAACAAGTAATTTAGCTGGCTAGCCGTTGTTCTTTGATTATGACTACATGTGTAGTGAATACCTTGATAAAATGTTTAATCACTGTAAAGACATATCTCAAACCAAAATTTCTACTGTATTAGTTATACTTGGTACCTTTTCCTGCCAAAGTCAGATGTGTTTATTACTGATACTACCGCAATCGTCATATATTTATAGTTTGATTTGCAATAGTTCCATTGTTTCATTACCCGACAATAGCACTGTTAATTAATAATATTGAGTTCATATATCATTGTGCTAAATATTTCTATAATTAGTACAATACTAAGTATAACTATTAACTGGTGGCTAATCACTACAGATGTTGATATGCATGAAAAATGGGCTATGATCATAAACAATAAGTAATCACAAAATGCTAATGAAGTTATTAAGCTAAGCAAAAATAACATTATCAATGTTAATGAGATCACAAAACTTGCATGATTAAACTTTTACTCACTCAGATTTCTTATTTTAGACTTACAAAAGCTATAATAAATCTTTTCTTATTTTATTCACTCAATTTTTTGGCACAAATATATGCACCTGACCTTTGAAAGCATGGATAATACAGATTGGGCAATGTATTAAACATGAGTAATATTTGAAAAATAACAGATCATAAATTTCTGTTTATTACAGAAAACTCTACAGTATCGGCTTATGCTTTTACTTGATTAAAGCTTGCAATCCATCTATGTTTTATTTGGATTTTCCCAATTCGGATGACTTTAGGAGCAAATTTTGTGTGTGTGTGTGTGTGTGTGTGTGTGTGTGTGTGTGTGTGTGTGTGCGCGTATATATATAAGTCATACAAAAACTATGTTGCTAAGCATTGTTGTCTGTCAATTCTTTATAGCTATGTTTGCCTCTTTTTTTCATCTCTACATGCCTACGTTTTTGCATTTCAAATTGATTCTCACTGCTATATTTGCTATATTTGTCATGGGTAAGAGTTATATAATAGGTAATGTGGCAATTTGTTGAATACAGAGGCTCCAATCTTAAATTCATATAGCTGCCGACTAAACATATTAGTTCAAACTTTGAATATAAGTAATACAAATCTTCTCAACTATGGTAAGGCTATTGTAAACCATTCTATTTTACTCACATCATTATATATGGAAGCTGATAGATAATTGCAGCAGTTATTATATTATCGCATGTTTTGTGCTTGAAATATATTTAGAAGAAGAATGTAAGTGTGCACTTACTTTTGGTTACCTAAATTGGTTAACATGATGGATGTGTATATAATTAATTATTATTAATACTAGGCAACATGCTTTCCATATTTGAACACAATAAAAATGACGCTAAAAGAAACTTTGCATTGACCATATTTGTTCATTTGCAACATGGCTCTATGTTAAAAAAAAAGGTCTTTGTCAGCAAACCCATGATTCCTCCCTGGAAGATGTTGTTTCATTTTAGTACCATTTTATTTCCTTAATTTGATCATGTATTTGTACTTATTCTAAAAACATAACTTTTTTGCACAATCATTGGCAAGTTGTTGATTTGATATATAAAAAAGTTGGCAGCACATTTTATGGGGATAATGCGGTGGTGTAACCTAAAGGAAATGATTCAAGTTTGTTTTAGCTTGGGACCAAAATTTTGTATAATGGAATTCAAAATTTTCGCAAATATGGATAATATTTTATCCTTCTCAGCAGCACATGTAATTTGTCTTCGTGCTTAATGCGTGCATTAATAATTTATATTATGTAAATTTTAGTGTAACATATAATTATTTCTGCCTTGAACACTTACTGGACTGTGTTTCCAATCTGTTGTTTAAATCTATTTGCTTTGTTCCAGTTCTATTCTCACGTGCAGTTATTATTTTTTATTATTATGGCAATCCTACATATACACTCAATAAAATATGAGTTCGGGTTTGAACTAACAATGAAAAAAAAAACTAGGAAGTCCTTTGTATGTCAATTTTTGCTCATGAGCATCTTTATGTTTTTATCCCTATCCTGATGTACTATTTTTGTCTGTTTCTGATATTTATGTTTAAAATATTGTTTGTTGCTTCCGTCCGCTGTTCATATCATCTATTGTTTTTTACGCAGCCTGATGGCAAATAAAGCTAGACATCCAGTGATACACACACGGATATGTCAACTTTCGGTAAGAAAACTTAAAAAATTAAATCTTCATCGTATGTATTTAATAACTTCGCTTTCCAACTTATGCACCGCCCCTGCAAATAGATAAGCGCTATGACTATTAGCAAATAATATGTTCTTCATTGTACATTTATTACACAAGTATTATTCCAATTGTTACAACATAGTTATTGGGCTATGGTAACTGCATTGCTTTAGTACTCAAGAAATTATGTAATCAAATTTGAAATGCGTTGTGGAGCATAAATAATCACTTTTTGTTACCAAGTTGTATACAAGAAAGTTTTGTTGCTGCAAATTTTGATTATCCAAATTTTTTCACAGATTAATTTTTATGCAAAGCAGTTGACAACAACTTTTTCTTTCTACTCCTAACATGGTTGTTGAAAAAGTTTATACACTTACCTAACAGCTTTGGAGGCATGCACGAGCTAAACGACGTCTTTTGTTAGGTGGACAATGGATAAAAAGGTGGTCACTCCTTAGATGGACTAACTGTCCACATTGCTACGATGTCAGCGAAGATATTTCTTCAGTAAACTATGAGAACCATCTCTGCGAAGAACATTCCGACGAGGCTGCTACTTTGTTTTCCCTACTTGAAGAACAGAGAAAAGCAGGTAATATGTACTAAATTATAATATCACTATTGCATTTTGTTCGTAATACTACTGTTTCAAGTAATAATTTTTTGTTGCACATGCTTGTAGTTTGCCGATTGAACAGACAATATCGACATGTGTATATTAAACACAATAAAGCAGCCCGTTTGATTCGATGTAAGTATGTTCTCTCTGTATATATATCTTTTCGTCCCTCCTGTGTTGTGGTATAATTATTTTCAAATATGAATAAACATAGGTACCAAAAATGGTGCAAATCAATCAGCAGCTTTTGTCTCAAATTCAAAGGAATGTCCGCAGCCAACATTTCCGCCATTTGATTATTCTGCGATTCGTTTCCCAACTACGCCGCCAATTATTCAATCCTATAACAGTTTATCCACAAGTAAAAATCGTCTACATCAAAGTAAGTTTTAAATTTTCATGTACTTGGTAGACGGTAATGCATATGTGCTTATAGAGGCAACATTATTTTCTTATTAGGGAGGATGTTGAACCCATGGAAATTTGGGAACCCACGATGTGAATGTAGTTATTGCGGAGCTATGGTTTGGTTTGAAGAAAATGTAAAATCAGAAAGCACAACCACAAATCCAGTTTTTTCTTTATGCTGCCAAAAAGGAAAGGTACAACTCCCGCTATTTAAAAAACCACCTGATTTTTTGTTACATCTCCTCGACTACAATGGCGGAGCTGAAAGTAGACATTTTAGAGAAAATATTCGTGCATACAACTCTATTTTTGCTTTTACCTCAATGGGTGGCCATATTGACAACTCCATCAATAATGGTCGTGGACCTTATATTTTTAGGATCAATGGTCAAAATCATCACAGGATTGGTTCCTTACTACCAACAGACGGTACACCAAAATTTGCGCAACTATACTTTTATGATACTAGAAATGAGGCGTCGAATAGAATTTCTGCTCATGGTACAAATGTTAGTTCCAAGCTGGATGAAGAAATAGTTAGAAAACTAATTTCTATGTTTGATGACTGCAATGTGCTTGTGCAAGTATTCCGAATGGCAAGAGATAGATTTCATGCAACAGAATATCAACCGGTTTTTATTCGGTTACTAGAAAGACGATATAGAGATGGTCGACAATACAATCTACCGACCACGTCCGAAGTTGCTTCATTGAGAGATACTGATAATATAAACTCCTGTGGTTATAGAGATATTGTTATTGAGGAAAGAAATGGTGTTCTTAAAAGAATTAATGAGAAACATCCATCGTTCATGGCTATGCAGTATCCTATTTTGTTTCCATATGGAGAAGATGGTTACAATCGAAACATTGAATATAAAGTCGTGCAACGGAATAGGAAAACGAAAAGACAAATGGTTACCATGAGGGAATACTATGCCTACCTTCTCCAATACAGATCCAGAGATGGATCTATTCTACTTTTAGGAGGGAAATTATTCCAGCAGTTTGTAGTAGATGCTTACACATGTATGGAGGAAGAAAGATTGTGTTGGGTGAAAAGTAATCAAAAAACATTAAGAGCTGAAATTTATAGTGGATTTCATGATGCGATAGCAGCGGGGGATACATCAGCTTCATCCATCGGACGTAAAGTTGTTTTACCGTCATCATTTACTGGTGGTCCTAGATACATGGTTCAAAACTACCAAGATGCAATGGCAATTTGTAGATGGGCAGGTTCTCCAGATTATTTCGTCACGTTTACATGTAACCCAAAGTGGGCAGAGATTGAAAGTGCTTTACAGTTCTTTCCTGGACAAAGGACCGAAGACAGACCGGATATAGTGTCACGTGTTTTTCATATCAAACTTATGGAGCTCATTAAAGACATAAAGGATGAGGAACATTTTGGCAGAGTAAAAGCATGTAATTATTTTCAATATATTCATGCTCATAATAAATATTCCAGTTTAACCTTTCATTGCTTAATCATTTTTTTTTGTTCTTTCATTGTGCAGTGATATACACCATTGAATTTCAAAAACGAGGACTTCCGCATGCCCACATACTTGTATTCGTTCTTGGAAGTGATAGACCGAAGACAGTTGGTGATGTGGACAGAATGGTCAGTGCAGAAATTCCAGATGTCCATTCTGATCCATTAGCATACCAATCAATTTGTCAATATATGATACATGGACCTTGTGGAGATGCTAATCCATCATGTCCTTGTATGGTTGCTGGAGCATGCTCAAAACACTTTCCAAAAAATTACTGTACCGAAACAACATTTGATAAGAATGGTTTTCCTGTTTACAGAAGAAGAAATGATGGTCGATCTACTGCTGATGAGAATGGCTTTTCTCAAGATAACCGTTGGGTGATACCATATAATATTGATCTGGTTGTAAAATATCAAGCACACGTTAATGTTGAGATATGCAATAAAGCGAGGTCAATTAAGTATTTGTTTAAATACATAAACAAAGGTCATGATAGGGCAACTGTTGTAATTGAGGATAACAACAATAATACACATACATTTGTACGGGAGGTTGATGAAGTTAAAACATATCTGGATTGCAGGTATATTTCTGCTTCTGAAGCAAGCTGGAGAATATTTGGGTTCGACATACAATATCGGACTCCAGCAGTGGAAAGGCTGATGTTCCACATGCCGGGGGAGCATACCATATTTTTTGATGACTCGCAAAACTTGAAGGACATTCAATCACGACCGAATTTGGATAAGACCATGTTCACTGAGTGGTTAGAAACTAATAAGATTTTTCCTGAAGCGAGACGATTATCATATGTCGACTTTCCTACAGAATGGGTTTGGGATAAAAACGAAAAGAAATGGACAATGAGAAAGAAAGGTGAGAAAATTGGTAGAATATATTATGCTCATCCAACAGCAGGGGAAAGATTTTACATGCGTATGTTATTAAATGTTGTGACAGGTCCGACATGTTATGCCGATATTAGAACCGTCGATGGAATATGTTATGACACTTTTAAAGCAGCGTGTGTTGCTCGAGGTTTGTTAGAGGATGATAACGAGTGGAATGAGGCATTAACAGAAGCAAGTCAGTGGGCATCACCGTCATCATTGCGTGAAATGTTTGCAACATTATTGTTGTTTTGCGAGATATCGAATCCAATTCAAATATGGGAAAATCACTGGGAAATGTTGTCTGAAGACATTGTATGGCGTAACAAGAATTTAAACGGGAATAATACAGATCCACCAAACAATTGGGTGAAGTCAATGGCTTTAAAGGAAATGGATATGATCATGACTAGAAATAATAGATCTGTGAAAGAGTTTTTGCCTATGTCCGAGTTAGATATATATCCAGAGGACGTCTTCGCCAATAATTTAATTAACGAAGAGGTAGAGTATGACAGTGAACTGTTGAAGGAGGAAGTTCAAAGATTGCTACCGTTATTGAACAATGAACAAAGAAATGTGTATGATGTCATACAACAAGCGGTAAACACAAGATCTGGTGGATTTTTTTTTGTATATGGTAGTGGGGGTACAGGCAAAACATTCTTGTGGAAGACAATTATAAGTGGCTTAAGATCTGAAGGTAAGATTGTTCTAGCTGTAGCATCTTCAGGAATTGCTTCTTTACTCCTTCCTGGAGGAAGGACCGCACATTCAAAATTTAAAATACCCATAAATTTGGATGATAATTCAACTTGTGACATTTCCAAACAGTCCAATTTAGCAGATTTGCTTCGAAAAACTGATTTAATAATATGGGATGAAGCACCTATGATGCATCGTAATGCGTTGGAAGCTTTTGAAAAAAGCTTAACTGATATTGTTTCTACTAACTCGACTGATAATAACTGCAAAATTTTTGGTGGGAAAACTATTCTTTTGGGAGGAGATTTCAGACAGACTCTTCCTGTCATCCCTAAAGGTACCAGACAAATGGTCGTACAATCTGCAATTAATCAATCTCCTTTGTGGAGCAAGTGCACTGTATTTACTCTCCATACTAACATGCGTCTTAAATCATGTTCATCAACCGTTGACGAATTTGATAAAGTTGCAAACTTTGCGAAATGGGTTTTAGATGTAGGAGAAGGCAATTTAACTACTATTTCATTAGAGGAGGATGAGGAGCCGACATGGGTTTGCATACCAGAAGAACATGTTATACCTCGATCTGATAATGATATAGCAAAAATTGTTAACATCATATATCCGGAATTGGATAAAAATTTAATGAACACTAACTATTTACGGGATAGATGTATATTAGCACCAACTAATGACTGCGTGGAGGAAATAAATTCTTACGTTGTTAGTGTTATTAGTGGAAGTCTAAAAAACTATCTAAGTGCTGATTCTATTAGCCCTATTTCGGATACTTCAGATGATCAAAATATCATGTACCCTCCTGAATTTTTGAATACACTAAAAATATCAGGTCTTCCCAACCATAATTTGCAATTGAAGGTAGGTGTTCCTATAATGCTACTTCGAAATCTTAACCAAAGCCTTGGGTAATGTAATGGTACTAGATTGATTGTCACACAACTAGCTTCGAGAGTACTAGAAGCATCGATTGTAACTGGGAATAATATCGGTCGAAAAGTGTTAATTCCTAGAATAGTGCTCACATCCAGTGATACAAAATGGCCATTTATTTTACGGAGGAGACAATTTCCAGTTCGTGTTTGCTTCGCTATGACAATAAACAAAAGTCAAGGTCAAACGTTGGATCATGTCGGGATTTACCTACCTAGGCCAGTCTTTACTCATGGGCAGCTTTACGTCGCTGTCTCGAGAACCACATCGCATTCTGGTTTGAAAATACTTGTGGGATCAGGTGAGGAAGACTGTGAAACATATACACAAAATATTGTGTACAAAGAAGTATTTAAGAATTTGACAGGTACGTAACCAGTTAACCATTTTGTACAATTCATTACACAGAAGATATTGTACTTCATTTTTGCTCAACAATATACTAAGGCACTTCGTTTTTTATACAGATAACAGTAACTCATAATCAGATTTTGAAATTTCTTGTAAAATGCCAACCTTTGTTGATCAATGGTGTCATGTTATTTCACCGCTTTTGCTGCCAATGGTTACACTACAACTATCCTTATTCTCAGACTGAAGCACTAATGTTACTGAGGTGAGTATATCGTCTATTTATTTCCGTATGAGTAACAGTCACATTTTATTCTTCATTAACTGTTGACTTAAAAAAAATGCTCACAACATAAACTTCTTTACCTTTTTGTTGACCCATTCATATAGTTTATTTTCTTCAATTCATGATCTAAAATCATCAGTTCATATACTGAGTTTGTCAACTTATATTATTTTTACACTGCTAATTTACCACATATGAACATTGTTCTTGGGAACCAAATTCAATGTGTATTAGCTTAGTTGTTCTATATTTTTACGCTCGGTTTACTATAGTTTTATATATAGTTTTCTCAGGTCATTCAAAACCCAGGTTCAAATGCAAGATGAATCAGGTATTGTTGATCAACGGTGTCATGTTATTTCACTGCTTTTGCTGCCAGTGGTTACACTATAACTGTCCTTATTCTCAGACTAAAGCACTACTGTTACTGAGGTGAGTATATCATCTATTTATTTCCGTATGAGTAACAGTCACAATTTATTCTTCATTACCTGTTGACTTAAAAAAAAAATGCTCACAACATAAACTTTACCTTTTTGTTGACCCATTCATATAGTTTATTTCCTTCAATTCATGATCTTAAATCATCAGTTCATATACTGAGTTTGTCAACTTATATTATTTTTGCACTTTTTCTACTGCACACATCATACAAACTTTTTCCGGTACTGGTAGAATTTAATCATTTGTATTTATATCATATGTTCATGTGGATACTAGACATATTTTTACACTGCTAATTTACCACATATGAGCATTATTCATTAATTGGCAACCAAATTCAATGTGTATGAGTTTAGTTGTTCTATATTTTTGCCCTCGGTTTACTGTAGTTTCATAGTTTCTCAGGTCATTCAAAACCCAAGTTCAAATGCAAGATGCATCAGGTATGCTGGTCATAATAATGCAGACGGCAAGTTTCAGGAAAAAGGATGTTGAAAACGCAGTGAGTACACAAACTGTCTATACATCAATTTTCCCCACATTTTTGACAAGAACCTTTTTTTTTACTCAATTGATATTCGACCTATAATAACCAGTACAATTTGAATTATGCGGAAGGATTGTTTTACTGCTACAAGTGGTCCCTTAATTTGTTTGTACTTATCCATTCTCTCTACAATTTTGTAGGTTGAAACAAAGGATGTTATGAGTCTTCTGACAAGGTGGCCAGATCAGCTTTCCGGTGAATGGCTGTCATATTTTTCTGTGTTCATTATTGTATTATCAATTGATGACTGTCGTACTTCTACAAAACATGAATTTGTTTCATTGCTGCAAACGTTTGTCATTTTGTTTTAGCCCAACTATGAAGTTGGTGCTTTAATATCTGCATATGGCATTTCTGCCGATCTATATAGTACATTTTGGCAAGAATGTATTGACGCTTTATTGGAAAAAGGCTTAGGTATTTGTTTTTGGCTGCTAAGGCATAGATGCCTCTTGAATACCCATAGGTAGAGCTTCTTGTGTGGTTATTATATGTACGCATACTTTTTTTCCTCCTGGTATTTTCAGTAATGCATCCTACACACCAAACTATTTTGCTCCACTCGTGAAGGTTATAAACGAAAATTTTGAAATTGTGAAGGGCACAATGACAACTGTCCACGGATAAGACTGGAGGATCTGGTCTGCACACGGGATGATAATCCCCTCTTCAGTTTAAACAGCTATCAAGTTTGTAGGTTTAATATTGCAAATCTAGACTAACATTTTTCATTTGTGTTACAGATACTTCCCGCTTTATTGGACAATTATATTTCTAATAATTTTTGCACAGATATACTTACCTGAAAGAAGATAGACTGAATATTTCAATAGGAGGTTGTCCGTGAAACATGACAAGAGAAAACACTGTTTGGTCATATTCTGAAGCAGAAAAATGCGATGCTCTAAGCACTTTTTTATATCCTCTTCCTAGGATTTTTGCCAAAATACAACTGTGTTATTTTTTAAATCAAATATGCAGCTGATAAATGATTAACTTGATTTTTCTTTCTTCTACGAATTTAACATTAGCTTATGCGTTATAAAGGAATCAAATACGCAGCTTTTTGTTTAAAGACATTTCAAATATAAAATAAATAAATAATTGCAAATCATCAAGTAAACAATACTAACATGATCACATATACATATCGAATATTGTTATGTAAATAGTAATACCTCACAAATATTAAACTAATTTTTATTATTTTTGTAAAAGGAGAGAAAAAGTTGAATATACGCGTTCATTTTTACATTGATTTTTTTTCCAACATATAGTTTTTAAGAACTGAATCTGATAGGTTGCAATAAAACTCAGCATAAAAAGGCCGAAGTAACTCAATTACACACTGCATATGACCAACAAGGACAATTCCGTAACACAGTTCCAACATATTATAACTTCTCTTACTGTTAAGACCTTTTCTTCCCATGCATTTATGAGATTCTCAAATACCAATAACTATTTCAAACATATACGTTATTCAGCTAACCACTATTATAAATATGAACATATAATATTGTTACATTGAGTACAAATATTTGACCATATATGCATCAGTATAACATAATTTTTTTAAATACCAATTGATGTATTCTTCCATACTTTGCGTCAGTTGAACGACAGAAAAAGGTTATTCAAAAAGAATTATCTATACACATATCTTATTCAGCTGTAGCACTTAGTGCCATATATGAAATACTTTATGCCATGCATGCACCGTATAACTCAAACGACACACTATTGTTTGCGTTATATTTACAGAACAAGATCTACATGCAAACAATAAATTAATAACATAGTTATACGTAGATCAATTTTTTAAATTAAAACATTATATCACTAACATCTCTGGCATAAATCACTTCACTACACAAACACAACCAGCAAAAATATAGATTAACAAAACAATCCACACATCTTAAATTATAAACCATCCTAATTTAGCTAATCCTAAACAATTAACAATCCCAACACAACCAAAACCCCAACGCAACCCCATGCAGACAACACCAACTGGCAACCCATGCAAACAACATCAACTGGGCACCATTCTCAAACTAACAACACCAGCCGTGGTGCCCAAATTAGGCCCTTTAATTAACATAGAAAGGACAAGAACCATTCTATGTCTACACTTCCTAGGAGTCATCACATCCATTATAAAATTCCATCTATTTTCGCATGCACACTGGCTCTGCTGCCGTAGCACAAGCCGCCGTGCAGGTTTATCTGTCAGGATTATGACGTACTCATATATATTTAACATTGGACAACCATTCTACACATTAAATTAATAGCAGTACTATGACATAGAGATCTACGTGTGAAAATTGGAAACAGAGCATTAAGTTTCTCCATGCATCTTTATACGTGTACCATTTAGCTACAGAGCTACCCCTATTATTTAATGACCACAACTGACTTTTTTAAAATATGTTTAGCCTTCACTTATGTAGCTACCTTGAATCATGGGTCATCGCATTTTGCTTTATCTGATAAGATTTAATTTGTTTTTACATAACATGGATTATGATGCAGTGCATGACAGAAAATACTTAAAAATAAATCAACATGTAACTTTGATGCACGTTAGCAGCAAATTGTGCGGTGATGCTTCATACTCAGACAGTGCAAATACCTCTTCATGAAGCTCGTAACGTTCTCATGTCTATTTTTGAATTTGTAAAATAACTGGACCCTAAACTTTTGCTAACTGACATCATGTTATGCGCCCACTACCAGTCTAATGGGTTACCAATTTTACCTCCTCATGCACAACGGTCTAATGAGCTACCACTTTTACCTCTTCTTGCACAACGGGCATAACTATTGCCAACTATAAATATGAACGCACTGCATCAATTATTAAACATCTATATTCCAGACTTACCTCAACCTACACCAATAAATTTACTCCACCTACTGTTATTCCTCTAAAACTCTTTCATAATGCAGTTGAATCAAGAGATAACACTACTGTCTGATGTCCACTATGGAGCAAACTGGAGCACCATCCAAGTTAGAGTTGGCAGACTATGGCACTCTGTGAATCAGAAGACAAATGAACCATTGGCAATCAACCTGCAATTACTTGACAGTGCAGTAAGTGATATAATTTCCTTTTTTCTTCATATTCGCTACATTAATGATAAACTGTGCAACCATAATTTACAGCTTATGAATGTATTACTTTCGTATAGACATGGTCATGTTCTAACTTATTTATGTGTCCACTTTACCTACTTTGCAAAATAATACTCCAACACTAAAATTTTCTGTACCATTGTCTGATTAATGATGTTTATGTATTTTTTTTTAAAAAGCTTCAACACATTTCCATACTACAAAACAGCCTTTTACCAATCGTATTATCTACAAAAAAAATTGGATTTTCTTCATAGGGAAATCAAAAGCAAGCGACGGTGAGCCGACACATCATTCAAGCATTTGAAAATACATTTGAAGAGCATGGAGTGTATCGCATCAGTCGATTCAACGTACGGGATTCCGATACACTCTATAGGACAATTGATGAAGATTGGACAATTATGATACGTCCTGATAGTACTGTCACTAGGATCAATGAGGTAGTTGAAAACATCCCTCGCTATAAATTTTGTTTTGTGGATGAAAATCTGCTTCCCACTAGGCTGCACAAAAAGGACAAACTAATTGGTAAGCTTTGTAACTTGCAAAAACATTAATAGCAATTTTGTTCTGCGTATATTTATACATTTCTGTTTTTTGCTGAAACAAATATGCAGATGTGTGTGGTCTTCTACGGGGAATATCGACCATAATTCCGATCACAAAAAGGGATGGCAACCAAACCGCGAAAAGAGAGATTCAGTTTGAACATCAGAGGTATGCAAAAACTCATACAAAATTCTATTTTGTACTTTACCAGCTATATATAACTATAAACTACCAATTTTTACAGTGGAAAAACTTATACTCTCTCTCTATGGTCGGCGAAAATGGAGTTAATTGACGAATCAATAGTTGATACATCTGTTGCACCACTGCCAATCATCATTACCTCGACTACGGTCTCGAACTTTGGACGTAAAAATCTGTAACACATGCTTTTGCACATATAAACTAAATTACATATATATGTAAGTTTGAACACATTTTGCACTCTACTATGTACTGAAACAACTTTCTGCAGGTTCAATCATTTTCGACTCAACATTTGCAACTAAGGTATATATGAACGTCAACATTCCTGAGACAGAAAGGATATTAAAGAAGTAATCCCTATTCTTCGGTGTACAAGTTATATATTTTGAATATGAGTAGTCCATCCCTTATACTACTTATCTAATGTTCACAGGTCACAAGGAGGTTTGTCATCCCCTATTATGCTTCTGAGCAGTAACAATTCAGCCAATTCCGCTGGACCAGTAGAAGACGTTCACTCAACCATTTCACAAATGATGGATGAAATTCGAACCGCTAACTGTAGGGTAAGTCACCGTACAGCTATTGCAAATTTTTTTATCTCTTTGCTTTGAATAGTTCACTATTTATTTGTCTTTCTCGCATCTATGTCATTCTACTAACAATTACTATTGATATTTTAGGGTAAAAAATATATTATAACTGCAACAATTATGAAATTAAGAACTTCTACTTGGAGCTACTTATGTTGCGTTCTTTGCAATTCATCTGCCCAAAAGAAAGATGAACAATATATTTGCAACAATTGTGGTTTCTCAATGACCATTCCATTCCATAGGTATATACATTTTGTTTACCATTATCACTTTAACGCAGTATAGACTTCTAACTTAACATTTCCCCTAGATATCGTTTGCTCGTGGACATCTTAGATACATCAATGTCTTCAACCATCACCGCCTTTGATCGAGAAGCAGAAGCACTAATCGGTGTATCTGTTGATGAGTTGCTTAAGATTTCTAACACGGTTTGTAAATCACTTTACATTTTACCGTGTACAACACACTTACCCTCTTCTTTTCCAAAATATAATATGAATTGTTGTTATTATGACCACTAAATTAACCAGGAAAACGGGGCAGAAAAGGTTCAAAATGTTTTTGACAAAAGTGCAGGAGTGGATGCCATATTTGAATTCAAACCAACCAACCAAGAAATAAATAACAGAAATATGTATATAGCTGCAAGAAAAATTGTCAAAAGGGTTAATGATAAAACCACAAACACAATAGCACCTGAGGTAATGACTGCATTTGCATCCAATATCTTTTCATCCATAAAATTTAACAAAAATATTACTACGCATTTCCCTTTCTCCCTTAATTACCTTTTTCACAGTCCGCAGCACAAACTGAGGAAAATATCGCGCTCAGTAAAGCTTCTGACGTAGCAACCAGCGTTGACGTATCACAAAAGGGGAAAAAAATAATCTGCCATGTATTTTACAGTACATTAAAATGACATATCATATGTGTCCATCCTGTATTTTGTCTAATTAGTATTCATGCTAAAACAGAATGAAGTCAAGGAGTACGAAAATGGAACATGTTCAACATCAACACCACTATGGACTTCAAGTAGGAAGGGTTCGCGACATGGAATAACCATCACTGTATGTATTCTATTCTTCATAGTTTTTTGTTTAGTTAGTATAACATATATTTAAGTGTAACACAATTAACATTACTCCGATTTTTACTACTGCTATATTTATACGTATGTATTTGTAACTTCACAATTAAAAATTTAACCTACCACGTTTATAAAACATCCCAGGAATACGAAGATGAAGTGGAACACATTGAAAACACTGATACAATCAAAGCGAAGAAGCAGAAGAAAGATAAGAAGAAAAATTGATGGTTTGCTCAAGTCACCGTCCGTCCTTCCATTTTAAACTACACTACTACAAGGATCATCCTTTCCTTTCCCGCATGTTTCCTTTCCTGCAAGTCTCTTTTGTATTTGAATTTCCTTCTTTTCTGAATAAATAAATAATAACTACTGTTTGCACTTTCAATCAATTATCATATGTTTCTTTGGCTAGCTTCAACTTTACATTTGCTTTATTTTCTCTGTATCCATGTTTGGACTATTACTTTTTTGTTATTTGTTCTTTTTCCATGCTATGATCATGCAAGTAAAAGAAGTAGGCAAAATATGTCTTGCTTCATATTTATTATCATTGTTGTTTTACGTAGAGTACCAAAATATATAATTCACTGCTCTAACGTGACATTTTCATACGATTATTTATACCATTATACTATTATGCAGTTATATTTTTTTTGTAAACTAGGGTGATATCTTGAATTCAACACTTCAGCTTATAGTATGCAACATGAATCTTTTCAACAATTTTCCTCTCTACAAATTCTTAACCATGTAAAAAAAATACATGACATTACAAACTATCTTGAATAATATTCTACTCTACGTCAACATTCTACCAAAAGGTATGTCCAACACATTATTAATTCACACATCTACCTTGATTATAATACAAGCACTGCCACATAACTACCCGTGTGCGAAGCACGGGTTCCAACCTAGTATTCTTATATGTATACAATTCCTCTAACGACCATTTTATGCGTATATATATACGCACAACTTTCATTTTATTTTCAAAATTCAAATGATGTTGCCATATTTCATTGACTGTAGCCTTATCTTGAATTTTATCTTTCGTATACATATATTTTTGTGTATATATATATATATATATATTTATATTTCTCATATGTATATATATATTTTCTTTATTTCCTTATACGTACGTTCTTATCCTTTCAAATTTTGAATTTGTATACGTACATATATTTGCATGTTTAGTTGGCCCTCTCAAAAACAATGATAAAAAATTATGTCGCCGCTGGTGTTCGAACCCCCGACCTCCATGCTACCAATCCAATGCCTTAACCAACTGAGCTACAGAGGCTTTTGTTAATAAGTCTTAGAACAATAATAATTATTGTTCTCTCCTTACCTCTTTTTTTTCATGTTAGTTACAATACTTAAATTAAACAACTGCATGGATCTTTTTCTTTTAATTTTTCTTTTGAAAATTAATTATACTTTAATTTGAGAAACTTTATGTCACAGAATTACGGGGTGTTACAACGGTGTTATCGGTAAATTCAATTACCATTTCATGTTCAAATCTAATTAAAGATTTAACTATCGCCTGGAGCAAAACTGGGGATACTCCATTCTCGTTCTTTTCAATCTAATTAAAGATTCATTAAAACTCCACTTAGTTTTAATCTTTGACTGGGTTAAAGAATCAGTGTCATTTAAAACACTGTTCACGATAAACCCAAAATCACATAACATTTCAATCAGTGCCTGACCGTAAATTAGCAAGTGAGCAATTCCATACATATTAACCCCGAAGGCCGAAACCAACATCAGATCAATACCCCAGAAACCATTCAACTTAACTAATCTCCAGTTAGTTTCTGATTTTATTAACTGCTTTGGGTCTAAGAACAGTATTATTGAAGATACCATTCACGACAACCCAAAATCACATTCTATTAATTATCGGGTTAAAGAACAGGTGTTATTTAAAACACTGTTCGCGATAAACCCAAAAATCAATACCAATTCAATTCCAATTAAATATTATTTAATTGGTACACTTCATTAAATCTAAATAATAAGATTTAATCTTTTCCTCGGTTGGGCTTAAGAACAGTGTTAATGAAGACACCATTCACGACAAACCCAAATCACATTTGATATTAAATACTAGGCTCTGAATAGAAAATATATCGGCTTATGTTCAATATCAAATTCTACGACCAACAAATATCGTATTGGAAATAACAATATATATATATATATATATATATATATATATATATCTCAAATTTCCATACCAACATCTGTATAATCACGAAATCCAACATCGAAATATTCCGAAGACAATTTCGATTCAAATCCATTCTAATGCAATTATTGGAAATTCTGGTTATTTTCAAAACCATTTCAAATCCAATTTATTTATTCTAAAAATATATAAATTACTATTCTAGTTCAAAACTAGTTCACTTCGATAAAAATCTATTTTTATCTTTCCAAATATGGAGTTTTTCATCCCAATACTTCACAAATCATTTCTTATGATTTTACACAAATTATTACTATTTTTAATAATTTTATCAAGGCCCGTACAGTCGATTTCCATCAACGGCCATTGAACTGCACTTACAGCGACCTTTTCCAAATTTGATTTTGGACATAATTCCAAATCCAACCGTTAGATTTCAAATTTCTAATATTCGTTAGAAAGATCTTTTCGGACGAACCCAACGGTTCCGGTTTTAGGAGAATCCGATGGTCGGATCACCCGTAATATCCATTCGAAGTCAATGGTCGAAATTCACGAACTACCGCTGCGCGGCGCGTTCTATTCAGGCCATTATATTATATATATAATATATATAATATATACTTCATCGATTTCCTTTTAAAACATATTTTATAAATCATTTTAAATTTGTTTTCAAAACTATTTTAACTTCACTTCAAATTCAAATCAAAATTGAATTTTTTCCTTATGAATTCGTTTTAAATTCATTTCAAATTGATTTCAAATCGATTTTTAATTCAATTTCAATTCGTTTTCAATTCAATTTGAATTTCAAATTAATTCAATTTCAATTCGAATTCATTTCTATTCAATTTCAATTCGAATTCAATTTTATTCAATTCCAATTCGAATTCGATTCTATTCAATTTCAATTTGAATTCAATTCGAAACGATTTCTATTCTATTTCAATTTAATTAGAATTTCAATTCTATTCAAATTTCAAATCATTTCAGTTTATTTCGAATTTCAAATCAATTCAATTTAATTTGAATTTCAATTCACTTTAATATTCATTTTAATTTAAATAAAATCGATATAAATATCGTTCACGTCAAAATGGCGTAAATCGAATCAACACGGCTTCATATATTTCTATTTTCAAATATTTCTATTTCAAATATTTCTTTTCAAATATTTCTATTTCAAATATTTCTATTCAAATATTCTATTTCAAATATTTCTATTTCAAATAGTTCTATTTCAAATATTCTATTTCAAAACTGGAATGAGGCCCAATCAATTACCATATAATGTTAATTATATGGATTTTCTACAACACATGAATAAAATAACAACGACAAATAATCAACCATCATCTAGAGTGCGTTCTACACTGTATAAGCATCAAATATAAATATTTAACGCTTATAACAGCCTGTCAATCAATCGATCGACATACAACTAATTATTGGGACTAGTGTATGTCATATATCGTCCCAATACCCATGTGGGGTTTTCGAACAATCAAACACAGATTTTATTTGTGCAGTTGGGCGATGTGTAAAATTTATCGTCCTAATCAATATCAGTCAAATGTGTGTATATAAACAAATCGTCCGATTTGTTTATTTTTATTTCATTTTAAATGCACGTTAATAATTCTATTTTCAACTATAAATTATTTTTAACTATATAAATATTTTATTTCATTTCACATCACATCACACAATCAACTACACATCAAAATCAAACAAACAAGCATACAAACCGTCCATGGTCTGTAGACGACGGGTGTCGGGTGCTACTAAACACCGTCTGCATCCTAGTGTAAATTTCAAACTAGAAATTTAAAATTAAAGGTGAGGAGTTCTCACCGAGGGTTCCACTCCGCCGTGCTTTGCATTTGAACTGCTGAACAGTCTAGATCTGTTTGAAATTCCAATGCAGTTCTTCTCATGCTGTTCAAATAAAAATTATATTTTTATTGCTTCACTCAATAAATAAAAATCATATTTTTATTTCTACTTCATATATAAAAATCATATATTTTCGAAAATAAAAATCATAATTTTACTTTGCTCTATAGAAAATAAAAATCACACTTCCCATACGATGTATACATTCTTTAAAATCACTTCTTTGAAATAATGTCCTTTATATAAAAATCTCGTTTTCATTCTATATAAAAATTCAATCTTATTCATATCAAAAATCGTATTATTATTTTCTTTCTATTTTTTTTTAAAAAAAAACAAGGCTAACTTTATATATATTTTTAAAACTTTCTGTATATATATATATATATATATATATATATATAAATCCTAGATTTTTATTCTATGCTATAATGCATAAAAATAATATTTTTTTCCTCTTTGTTTTTCATATTTAAGAATATAAAAAAAATTCAATATTAATATTTTTTTACAAATATATATTTTCTTTCCCAAAAACTGATTTTATTTAAGTTGTTAAAACAAACCAAAAACTAAAAACAGATAAGTTGTTAAACCTTTATGTTGTCGTTCTTCTTCTGTTGGGTTTTACGAAATAGGTCAATCGCTAGGGCTTCAGCTCGGCGTCCTCCGATCACCGTGGAGAGGATAGGACAACACCGCGCGATGCGGCCTCAAGACCGCCACACCCCTAGGAACGACGTCACCTTCGGTGCTCCGTGGAGGCGCCAAATTGGGTTCGAACGGCGACTGTTCGGTGCGACGGCTCTCGCTGGATACACGACTATGAGTGATCAAACTTGTCTGGATCTGGAGCTCACACAAATCCCTTCGATTTCCCTTGAAGGCTTTGATTTTTATTGAATGGATTTAAAGAAAAAAGAGGGGAAAGGATCGAGCTAGTTTTGCCGTGTACTGAATGGAAGGAGGCGGGATTTTGACCAAGGAAGGGGTTTGACCGTGTGTATTGAGAAGGTAGGGTTAGACCAAGGATTATATATAAATTTTATAATTTTATTTAATTCGAAAATTAGTTGTTTAACATCACGAACTTCAAATCAAACCCAACGACTGTCGACCCTAGCTAAATACCCCCATCCGAACACAATGGAATATGCTTCGTAACCTAATTCAATCGTTACGATCAGTTTCCGTTCAAATCAAAATATAAATCAATATATATTCAATTTGAACGTACATTTCAATTTACTTGGCTCACATAAGGACTTTAAAAATTCCCAAAAAATATTTTCTAACTTCGTATTGACGATACGGTCCTAACAAAATTAATTTCGTTCAATTCTGAGACCGTTAGAAAAATGGTCATTTTCCAGTCAATTAAAATCAACTAAAACTGGTCAAATGCGTTTTCATTTTGCCACGCTCACATATTGATTCGAAAAATCACGAAATTTGAAACTTGCAATCATTTGACATCACGGATCCAACAAAAGTGGTTTCGTCGAAATCCGAGGTCGTTTGCAAAATGGCTATTTTTAAGGGTCGAAATTCCATAGCGACTATTCTGAAATTTCAACTGGATATATCTTTTGATTCTCGCTATGAAATTCCAATCTTTCGGATTCGTTGGAAAGATATTCACAAATCGATTCTAATATTTTTGGTTTCACTAAAATCCGGTTTATTTTGCACCCGGTACGTTCATTTGAATTTTGAAATCGAATTATCGAACTACCGTGCCATTTTTAATTCCTTTTTTATATATAAAAAAATATTTATATACTAACGATGATCTATATAAATATATACATTCTAATTCAATTCAAAATAAATTTCTCATCATTATTATTTAAAATAATCTATTTTAAATAATCAAAATTCACTAAAATTGCCAAAATAAAAATTTTAAATTGGCTCGGATTTCCGGGTCGTTACAGCTGATCTGCATGCAAGTGAAGAATCAGGAAACAAAGATTTTGTAATTGATGAATCCGACAGTTCTTTGAGCACCTACAAAAGGAGGAGAATCTATACTATATTATTAAAGCTCAGTTATGTTTTCTTTGCTCTCATGACCTCTTACGAAATTTATTATATTTCTAGCACGTGTATTTGTAAGGGGAAACGTCACTTTCTTCTCACAGAAAAAAAAACTCAGTCATCTTTTTGCCTTAAGTCCGTACCTACGAATGTTTCAAAATCGTTCTCCCTTCGTTTTTTCTTATCCTAACCCAAACATTTATTTCCCCTAATCTATAACATCAATCCTTATCCAACAATCAGAATCTCAAAGTAAACATGGATCCATGACAATGGACAACTGACTAAGCATTTGGAGGATGTCAGATAAAGAAGCCTCATGGCGCCATCCAAGTCTGCATCATTTGGATCTAGATCTATGAACCTGTTAACATTCGAAGATATTTTCGTCCCCGATATGTACCAAAGTTGGCACGATTGGCTCGATGATTGCTACACTTGAATTCAAAGGGTATAATTCATGCCATTTGAATTGTTATTGCTCGGATTTGCATGAATAACTAATTTTATTTGTTTTTGTTTGCGGATGCTACAGGTTTTTATTTTTAACCATAATTATATTCTATTCAAATTTGTTTTGGCTTTATTTTGTGCTTATGTTTAATTCTACTTTTGCTTTTTCCATAACACTTATAAACTAGTTCCAATTTTCTTAGCATGGATGGCTGGTATGAAAAATACTATTATTGATGTTGTCTAAAATTTAACTTTTTGTGAGTTGTTTTTAAAGAAATTGTATCATAGTTTTTAATTTGACTGAAATTTGGTAATGGGATATTATTTTTTTCCTTCATCTTCCTCTTCGGCTATTTGATAAAATCCCATAATGAAGTTTACTTTTGGCTATTTCTGAAGAATTAAGGATCTCGACCCATGCATCGGACCATACATTATACTGAATCCAGTTACATTGCCTCTTGATTCGGACGGATATGAAAATTGTAATAACTCGGAAATCTAGGCTAGTTTAAAAATTTTATTTTGGCAATTTTAGCGAATTTTGAAAATTTAAAAATGAATTATTTTAAATAATATCGACGAGAAATTTATTTTGAATAAAATTCAATCGTAAATAGTTGTATAGACGGTCGTTAGAATATAAATATTTATTTATATTTATAAAAGAAATTGAAAATAGCGCGGTAGTTCGATAATTCGATTTCAAACTTCAATTGAATATACCGGGTGCAAAATAAACTGGATTTTAGTGAAACCAAAAACATTAGGATCTAATTGAGGATATATTTCCAAAGAATCCGAAAAATCAAAATTTCATAGCGGGAATCAAAAGATATGTCCAGTTGAAAATTCTGAATAGTCGCTATGGAATTCAGGCCCTTAAAAATGGAAATTTTGCAAACGACCTCGGATTTCGATGAAACCACTTTTGTTGGGTCTGTGATGTAAAGTTATTGCTAGATTCCAAATTTCATAATTTTTCGAATCAATATGTGAGCGTGGCAAAGGAAAATGTGTTTGACCAGTTTCAATTGATTTTAATCGACTGGAAAATGACCATTTTTCAAACGGTCTCAGAATTGGACGAAACTAGTTTTATTAGGAACGTATCGTCAATACGAAGCTAGAAAATATTTTTCTGCAATTTATAGAGTTAGTGTGTGACCCCGGTAAATTGAAATGCGCGTTCAAATTCAATATATAGAGTTATATGTTGATTTTAACAGAAACTGATCGAAACGTTCGAATCAGCATACGATACATATCCCATTGTGTTCGGAATGGGGGTGGAACGCTATGGACGACAGACAGTGGGCCTCGTTTAGAGGTCGTAAGTAAAAGTCAACTTTTTGTAATTAAAATAATAAATATAATAAAATAAAACCTCTTCCTCTATCCTCTCCTTTTAACTTCAGCCCCCTCCTCCTCCCCCCCCCCCCCCCCCCCCCGTTCTTCATAAATCAGAAATCAAAAGAAAAGAAAAGAAAACCCAAAATGATCGAGCGCGCCACCCACCAAGCCATCGCCGTCGTTCACCCTCCGCCCACCACCACGCTCCCCAGCACCACCCCCCTCTATCGCGCAACCCCACCTCCAGCCCCTCTAGCGAAACCCGCAGCCCTAGCCGCCTCCGACAGACCCGACCCCCCTTCTCGCGAGGACCCACAGCCGCCCTCCTCTTCCTGAAGCGCATCAGCCCCCCACTCTCCTCTGCAAAACACTGTAAGTTCCCTTCTATTTTATTTATTCATTTAGGATCTATAAATTTTAGTTTAATAAAAAAATCAGTTAAATATAGATTACCATGATAGAAAAATTGGATCTTTTAGTATATGATTTGAATTAAAGACCAAATTCTAATTTAGATGAAAGACGAAAATTTTAATATAGTAAAGACGAGACTTTTTAATTAGTAAAAATATAATTTTTATCGTATGTAAAGGTTGAAAATATAATTTTCATATTAAATAGATAATAAAAATATAATCTTTTATATTATAGAAGGATAAAACTATGATTTTTACATAGTAGGAACTATAAAAATAGAATCTTTATAAGATAGAGAATATAAAAATATCATCTTTGTACATGTAGCGAAATAAAAATCGAACAATCGATCGACATACAACTAAACAATCGGGATTAGTGTACGTCAAATATCATCCCGATACCTGTAACAACCCGTAAAATGCGAGCCAGTTTGAAATTTTTATTTTGGCAATTTTAGCGAATTTTGATTATTTAAAATGAATTATTTTAAATAATATCGACGAGAAATTTATTTTGAATATAATTCGAACGTATATATTATACGCGTCGTCGTTAGAATATAAATAATTATATATAATTATAAATAGAATTGAAAATGGCGCGGTAGTTCGATAATTCGATTTCAAACTTCAATTGAATGTACCGGGTGCAAAACAATCCGGATTTTAGTGAAACAAAAAACATTATGATCTAATTGGTAATATCTTTCCAACGAATCCGAAAAATCAAGATTTCATATCGGGAATCAAAAGATATGTCCAGTTGAAAATTCTGAATAGTCGCTATGGAATTCAGGCCCTTAAAAATGGACATTTTGCAAACGACCTCGAATTTCGACGAAACCACTTTTGTTGGGTCCGTGATGTTAAGTTATTGCTAGATTTCAAATTTCATAATTTTTCGAATCAATATGTGAGCGTGGCGAAGGAAAACGTGTTTTGACCATTTCAGTTGAATTTAATCGACTGGAAATTGGCCATTTTTCTAACGGTCTCGGAATTCGACGAAACTAGTTTTGTTAGGACCGTATCGTCAATACGAAGCTAGAAAATATTTTTTTGGAATTTTTCGTGTTCGTATGTGACCCCGGTAATTTGAAATGTACGTTTAAAATTCAATATAGTGATTTAAATGTAAATTCAATGGAAACTGATCGAAACAGTCGAATCAGCCTACGGTGCATATCCCATTGTGTTCGGAATGGGGGTAAAACGTTATGGACGACAGGCGGTGGGCCTCGTTTAGATGACATAGGTGAAAGTCAACTTTTAAAAGTAAGTAAATAATAAAATAATAAAAAAAAAAAGAGAGAAATCCTCTTCCCCTTTATCAGTCGACCCCCCCTCCCCTTATTTCTCAGAAATCGATTTATATATATAAAAAAAAAAAAGAACGTGGATCGGAGGAGCCGCCTCCCCTCCGATCGATCGCCGCTGCCTCCTCAGAGGTGGGGCGCCACCTCGAAACCCCATTCCCCTGCCTCGACCTCCTCCAGCGCTGACAAGCGCCGCGCAACCCCCAACTCGACAAAGCCCCCTCCAGCTTCTCCTCCTCCTCGATTCCTTCCTCCCGCTCCTTCTTCCCCGCCTGCTTCCTCCCCCAAAACCGCCCTTCGACGCAGGAAGAAACCCCCCCTTTTTCGGCTGTAAGTTTTCGTTTTTTTTATTTTATTTATTATTTTATTTCTGTTTTATTTTAACAGATTTAAAACTGATTTTTTTTTTAGAAAAATAAAACTGATTTGTTTAAGATTTAAAAACTGTTTTTTTAGAATGTAAAAACAGAATTTTTGAAAAGAAAGTTAAAAACTGATTTTATTAATAGTTAAAACTGATTTTTATTAATAGTTAAAACTGATTTTTATTAATAGTTAAAACTGATTTTTATTAATAGTTAAAACTGAATTTTTATATGGATAAAAACTGAATTTATATAGTTTAGAAACTGAGGTTTATATTGTTTAGAAACTGAAATAGAACTGATTTTGAAGAATAAAAATATAATTTTTATATAATGTAAATAATAAAAATATGATGTATATATATAGAACTTCGAAATAAAAATATGATTTATATATATAGAACTTCGAAATAAAAAATATGATTTTTACATATTGAACATCGAAGTAAAAATTCGATTTTTATATATTGAATAGCGAAGTAAAAATGTGATTTTTACATATGTAGTGGCTACGGGCAACGAAGAGGACAAAAAGGCGAAACGACGAAGACTTCTGCAAAAGAAGAGTCAAGATGATTGGATAGCTAATTGTGAGAATTTCTCACCTTTCAATTTAATTTTTCTAGTTATATATATATACTAGGATGCAGACGGTGCTTAGTAGCACCCGACACAATCGTCCACAGACCATGGACTTGTTTGTTTGGTTGCATAGATTAGTTGAATTATTTGTTTGAATTGAATTGTTTGGTGAGATGAAATTGATTTGATTGATGTGTGAATGGCGTGGGCCTTCACTAGACCGGGGATAAGGCTAGGCCTTGTCCCGTTTCTAGTATCGTGCCGTTATGCCGCCGAAATTTTCTAAAATATGTTAGAAAAATAAAAATATCATTTTATTGAGTAAATGAATTGAATAGAAATTCATAGGTTGAAATAAAATGTTTTATCGTTAAAAATATAATTTTTAACGTGAAGTGAATAAATAAATATTCATTTACAAACCAGACGGTTTGTTTATGTACACTTATTTGAAGGACATTGATTGAGTCGATAAATTTTACACATCGCCCAACTGCACAAATAAAATATTTGTTTGATTGTTTGAAACCCCACACGGGTGTTGGGATGGAATTTGAAGTTCACTCATCCTGATTGATTAAATATGTCGATCGATTGATTGACAGGCTGTTTTAAGCGTTGAATATCTATATTTGATGCTTATACAGTGTAGTGCACTTTGGTTGATGGTTGATTATTTTTCAATGCTATGATATACATGTGTTGTATGAAAATCCATATAATTAACTTTATATGGTAATTGATTGGGCCTCATTCCAATTTGAAAAATAAAGAATATTATAAAATAAAAGTTCATGTGTTGACAGTACTCATTCATTGAGATTGGTCATGTGTTGAACGAAATATTTTAGTAATAAAATTTACACTTTTATCGATATAAAATAAAAGTTCATGTGTTGACAGTACTCATTCATTGAGATTGGTCATGTGTTGAACGAAATATTTTGATAATAACAACTATTTTGAAAAAGAAATATTTGAAATAGAATATTTGAAAATAAAGGAATATATGAAGCCGTGTTGATTAGATTGACGCCATTTCGACGTAATCGATATTTATATCGATTTTAAACGATTTCGAAATGAATTGAATTGAAAACGATTTCGAAATGAATTGAATTGAAAACGATTTCGAAATGAATTGAATTGAAAACGATTTCGAAATGAATTGAATTGAAAACGATTTCGAAATGAATTGAATTGAAAACGATTTCGGAATGAATTGAATTGAAAACGATTTCGAAATGAATTGAATTGAAAACGATTTCGAAATGAATTGAATTGAAAACGAATTCGAATTGAATTGAAAGCGAATTTAAATGAATTCAAATTGAATTGAAATTTGAATTGAATAGAAATGAATTTTAAAATGAATTTATAAAGATGAATTCACTTTTGATTTGAATTGAAATGGAAGTTGAAATTGCTGTTGAAACGAATTTAAAACTGTTTATATAATTCGTTTTAAATAGAAATCGACGAAGTATATATTATATATATAATAAAAGGGCCTGAATAGAACGCGCCGCGCCGCGGCAGTTCGCGAATTTCGGCCATTTATTTCAAACGGACATTACGGGAGATCCGACCGTCGGATTCTCCTAAAACCGGAACTATTGGGTTCGTATCGAAAAGGGCTTTCTAACGAATATTAGAAATTCAAAATCTAACGGTTGGATTTGGAGATACGTCCAAATCAAATTCGGAAAAGGTCGCTGTAAGTGCAGTTCGATGGCCATTGATGGAAATCGACTGTACGGGCCTTGATAAAATTATTAAAAATAGTAATAATTTGTGTAAAATCATAAGAAATGATTTGTGAATATTTGGGATGAAAAACTCCATATTTGAAAAGATAAAAATAGATTTTTATCGAAATGAACTAGTTTTGAACTAGAAATATAATTCTATTTATTTTTAAATAAATAAATTGGATTTGAAAAGGGTTTTGAAAATAACCAGAATATCCAATGATTGCATTGGAGTGGATTTGAATCGAAATTGTCTTCGGAATATTTCGATGTTGGATTTCGTGATTATGCAGTTGTGGTTATGGAAATTTGAAAGATATAGATATATATATCGTTATTTCCAATACGACATTTGTTAGTCGTAGAATTTGATATTGAATATAAGCCGATATATTTTCTATTCAGAGCCTTGTATTGAATATCGAATGTGATTTGGGTTTGTCGTGAATGGTGTCTTCACTAACACTGTTCTTGAACCCAGTTGAGAAAAGATTAAATCTTTTTATTTAGATTTAATGAAGTGTACCAATTAAACGATATTTAATTGGAATTGAATTGATATTGATTTTTGGGTTTATCGTGAACAGTGTTTTAAATAACACTCGTTCTTTAACCCGATAATTAATGGAATGTGTTTTTGGGTTTATCGTGAACCGTGTTTTTAAATGACACTGATTCTTTAACCCAGTCGAAGATTAAAACTAAGTGGAGTTTTAATGAATCTTTAATTAGATTGAAAGGATCGAAAATGGAGTATCACCAGTTTTGCTCCAGGCGATAGTTAAATCTTTAATTAGATTTGAAACGTGAAATGGTAATTGAATTTACCGATAACACTGTGGTGTTAGATATGAAGTATTTCCAGTTTTACTTCATGGGATGAATAGGTTGGGATTGGGAAATTAAAACAAATGGTTACTTCGGTAAGGTTCGCTAATCCCGACTAGTTTGAATTGATATTCAAAAATGGATTAAAGAATAAATTCAAGGAATTTATCTTTGATAAAATTAATGGGAACCTTTCCCTATGAATGTGAAATCAGAAACTAACTGTCGGTTAGCTAAGCAGAACGGTTTTCTGGATATTGATCTGATGTTGGTTTCGGCCTTCGGGGTTAATATTTGGGGAATTATCCTCTTGATTAATTTGCGGTTAGTGACTGATGAATTGGAATGAGGCGTATGTTGTGTTTGTGTAACACTTTTATAATATATACGCGAGTTATTCAGAAAGACCGGGTTTATCCCATTCTGAATAACTGATTCGACGTGGTGTCGAAGATGAAGACGGTGGTCGAAGACCAGAAGTCTTCACGTCGTTTGGGAGATAACTGATGATCTTGATTGGGCTGTACACCCAAGAAGATGGAAACAGTTGGTGATCGTCTAGACGTACTTGGAGATCGATGGACATGCGGGGTACTAGGTGCCTCCGGTTTCGTTCAGACCCAGAACGGACTTGTAAATGGACTGTGTGTCTGACATTGGATTTTAGTCCGTGTGATTGATCTCTATTAAATATATATTGATGGATATCAAACGCATGGAGTGAATTGCCTGTGTGGCATGCCTGAGTGGCAATTGATCGAGGCTTCTGTTGAAAAGCAAAGTCTTGTGGTGATGATCAAAGCACGGCCTTTGTGGCGTAGCTTTGTGTAACGTTTACCTCGCGTGTTTCACACCCGGTATGAACCAAAAACGGGAGACGGACGTCAGGGAGGGCATGCGTTTCTTTCTAGCTAGAAGTGGCGTCAGTGGTTTTACACGCCCTGACGAGTTTGACTTATGTGGTTGTTGCTGTTGCGAGGCGCCTCGGTTATATCGGTTTCGGCCGAATGCATTCTGGTCGGCTGACGGACCAGACTTACACCCCATAGGGTGGGGAGACGTAGTGTTCAGGCATTTTAATCCACATCGGTGGACCGGCCCTGAGGATCCAAGGGCCCACCTGTGTCTGGGTCCTGAGACACGGACTAGAGCGTCTCGAATCGGTTGAGGACTATCTTTTGCCTCGGTTCATAGACGGAAATCCAATTTCCAAATACGTGACATTTGCGGTTTTAATTTGTAAACCTATATATGGCGACATAGTGGCATGGGACGCTCATGTCGCCTATGATTGATACTTATGATTTGAAGTTGTTTTATACACTATGCACTTATTATAGTATCAAATGATTTGTTTTAAACGTATCAAGCATTCTTTGGCTGTTATAAGGGAAAACCCTATCCCCCGGCTTGTGTTGCATTGTGTGATAGGACCTGGGTCTTATAACAGCTTCATCTTTCTTTATTTAGCATTGCGCTGTTCGTTTTATGCACTGGTACTCTTGGGAGGAAACCCGTTCCGTGTTATACGGCGTGGTCCCTTGATTTACCTTTGAAAATAAAGATTAACAACTGTTTTAGTTCTCACACCAGTCACATGACTGACCTGGAGTTTATTGTTTTAACCTAAACTCTGGGTGCCCCTATTTTCGACACGGGCAGCTAGTAGTTTTGGTTTTGCAGATTTATATTCACAGGATCCTGGTTTACAGCTGGAACAATATCCGGAAAGCTTTGTATCCGTATATCTCCTTCTAGTTGTGTATTGTATTATTTTCCGCTGCTATGTAATTTAAATCTCTGATATTTCTGTGTAATATCCATTTATACTCTGTATATTCTTGTAATCTGATGCATTGTTGTAATATACAATGAAATGTCCTTCTGTATGCGTTCTGTTGTGGCTTGTTCTCAAACTATCCGGCGCTTTCCTTTACGGGGAAGTTGCGGGTCTTTACAAGAATATAAATCTGATGCATTGTTGTAATATACAGTGAAATGTTCTTTTATATGCGTTCTATTTTGTCGTGTTCTCAAACGATAGGGCGTTTCGAACGGTCTGGGTCGGTTTAGCGACTGGTTCGGACCGAGCGAAATTCCTTGCCGTCACAGTTGGTATCAGAGCTTTGGTTTACAAAGCTCAGAGAACAAGGCACATTAGAATCATACGAAAGAATTCATCAGATATTGGATTAGTAATATCCAATTAGAATGACTCGTTAGAGAAGGGATCAGTAGTATCCTAGAACGAGTGTGAAGAGTATATTTTTAAAATGAAAACAAAATTTTGTTTTGAAAATTTAAATCACTTATTCGTATTTGATTATCTATTTATATTGATTTGGACAATCCAGTATATATAGATTTTGCGTATACGTCTGATCCGCGTATATTCGAAGTTTTAATATACCGGGTAGATATAGAACCGCACTCTAGTAGCCCGACAATGTTCTGATGGTGGTTCGAAACATCATCAGCATTTATTTTCGAGTGACGAAGGTGTGATTTCTATATATTTCCATTAGACTGGTGTGAGAACCAAAATTAGATAGGGCCTATTGTTGTGATTTGGCATCAAAAATCTGATTTTTGACTATGTATCAAAGTTATCAATTTGAAACTCTAATTCACTAATTGATTGATGTTTGTGTTGTTTGTTCATTTGTTTGATAATTTTGAACCATTTATCCTAATTGAACCAAATATTGAACTGTATTGAAAATTGGTCGCATCTGCTTGCATATACATGTATATCATTGAACAGGTCATAGCAAGGAGGCTAGAGCAGAGAATAAAATTTGTTTGCCCGACAAATAGGTACATGTTTACTACATAATTTCCTGTTTTGTTTGGGTGATGATGATTTTGTGAGCCTATTGGCTAGCCGCTTGGCTTTTTCTTTTTCTTTTTGAGATCTGAAGGACCGGGGAAGCTATTTGAAATTCCCCGATGCTCCCGGTGCAGGGGAGGTTATGGTGAAATTTTTCAAAAATTTAGGGTGTTAGCCAAATTTTTGAAATTTTGAAAATTCTCAGAAACTGAAAAGTTGGAGAATGAAAGCCAGATCGAATGTAGAGCTGATTAATCAAACCACTTTCGACTTTGTTCCTTTTCGGGGACGAAAAGTTTTAAGTGGGGGAGATTGTAACAACCCGTAAAATGCGAGCCAGTTTGAAATTTTTATTTTGGCAATTTTAGCGAATTTTGATTATTTAAAATGAATTATTTTAAATAATATCGACGAGAAATTTATTTTGAATATAATTCGAACGTATATATTATACGCGTCGTCGTTAGAATATAAATAATTATATATAATTATTAATAGAATTGAAAATGGCGCGGTAGTTCGATAATTCGATTTCAAACTTCAATTGAATGTACCGGGTGCAAAACAATCCGGATTTTAGTGAAACAAAAAACATTATGATCTAATTGGTAATATCTTTCCAACGAATCCGAAAAATCAAGATTTCATATCGGGAATCAAAAGATATGTCCAGTTGAAAATTCTGAATAGTCGCTATGGAATTCAGGCCCTTAAAAATGGACATTTTGCAAACGACCTCGGATTTCGACGAAACCACTTTTGTTGGGTCCGTGATGTTAAGTTATTGCTAGATTTCAAATTTCATAATTTTTCGAATCAATATGTGAGCGTGGCGTAGGAAAACGTGTTTTGACCATTTCAATTGAATTTAATCGACTGGAAATTGGCCATTTTTCTAACGGTCTCGGAATTCGACGAAACTAGTTTTGTTAGGACCGTATCGTCAATACAAAGCTAGAAAATATTTTTTTGGAATTTTTCGTGTTCGTATGTGACCCCGGTAATTTGAAATGTACGTTTAAAATTCAATATAGTGATTTAAATGTAAATTCAACGGAAACTGATCGAAACAGTCGAATCAGCCTACGGTGCATATCCCATTGTGTTCGGAATGGGGGTAAAACGTTATGGACGACAGGCGGTGGGCCTCGTTTAGATGACATAGGTGAAAGTCAACTTTTAAAAGTAAGTAAATAATAAAATAATAAAAAAAAGAGAGAAATCCTCTTCCCCTTTATCAGCCGACCCCCCCTCCCCTTATTTCTCAGAAATCGATTTATATATAAAAAAAAAAAGAGAACGTGGATCGGAGGAGCCGCCTCCCCTCCGATCGATCGCCGCTGCCTCCTCAGAGGTGGGGCGCCACCTCGAAACCCCATTCCCCTGCCTCGACCTCCTCCAGCGCTGACAAGCGCCGCGCAACCCCCAACTCGACAAAGCCCCCTCCAGCTTCTCCTCCTCCTCGATTCCTTCCTCCCGCTCCTTCTTCCCCGCCTGCTTCCTCCCCCAAAACCGCCCTTCGACGCAGGAAGAAACCCCCCCTTTTTCGGCTGTAAGTTTTCGTTTTTTTTATTTTATTTATTATTTTATTTCTGTTTTATTTTAACAGATTTAAAACTGATTTTTTTTTTTTAGAAAAATAAAACTGATTTGTTTAAGATTTAAAAACTGTTTTTTTAGAATGTAAAAACAGAATTTTTGAAAAGAAAGTTAAAAACTGATTTTTATTAATAGTTAAAACTGATTTTTATTAATAGTTAAAACTGATTTTTATTAATAGTTAAAACTGAATTTTTATATGGATAAAAACTGAATTTATATAGTTTAGAAACTGAGGTTTATATTGTTTAGAAACTGAAATAGAACTGATTTTGAAGAATAAAAATATAATTTTTATATAATGTAAATAATAAAAATATGATGTATATATATAGAACTTCGAAATAAAAATATGATTTATATATATAGAACTTCGAAATAAAAAATATGATTTTTATATATTGAACATCGAAGTAAAAATTCGATTTTTATATATTGAATAGCGAAGTAAAAATGTGATTTTTACATATGTAGTGGCTACGGGCAACGAAGAGGACAAAAAGGCGAAACGACGAAGACTTCTGCAAAAGAAGAGTCAAGATGATTGGATAGCTAATTGTGAGAATTTCTCACCTTTCAATTTAATTTTTCTAGTTATATATATATACTAGGATGCAGACGGTGCTTAGTAGCACCCGACACAATCGTCCACAGACCATGGACTTGTTTGTTTGGTTGCATAGATTAGTTGAATTATTTGTTTGAATTGAATTGTTTGGTGAGATGAAATTGATTTGATTGATGTGTGAATGGCGTGGGCCTTCACTAGACCGGGGATAAGGCTAGGCCTTGTCCCGTTTCTAGTATCGTGCCGTTATGCCGCCGAAATTTTCTAAAATATGTTAGAAAAATAAAAATATCATTTTATTGAGTAAATGAATTGAATAGAAATTCATAGGTTGAAATAAAATGTTTTATCGTTAAAAATATAATTTTTAACGTGAAGTGAATAAATAAATATTCATTTACAAACCAGACGGTTTGTTTATGTACACTTATTTGAAGGACATTGATTGAGTCGATAAATTTTACACATCGCCCAACTGCACAAATAAAATATTTGTTTGATTGTTTGAAACCCCACACGGGTGTTGGGATGGAATTTGAAGTTCACTCATCCTGATTGATTAAATATGTCGATCGATTGATTGACAGGCTGTTTTAAGCGTTGAATATCTATATTTGATGCTTATACAGTGTAGTGCACTTTGGTTGATGGTTGATTATTTTTCAATGCTATGATATACATGTGTTGTATGAAAATCCATATAATTAACTTTATATGGTAATTGATTGGGCCTCATTCCAATTTGAAAAATAAAGAATATTATAAAATAAAAGTTCATGTGTTGACAGTACTCATTCATTGAGATTGGTCATGTGTTGAACGAAATATTTTAGTAACAAAATTTACACTTTTATCGATATAAAATAAAAGTTCATGTGTTGACAGTACTCATTCATTGAGATTGGTCATGTGTTGAACGAAATATTTTGATAATAACAACTATTTTGAAAAAGAAATATTTGAAATAGAATATTTGAAAATAAAGGAATATATGAAGCCGTGTTGATTAGATTGACGCCATTTCGACGTGATCGATATTTATATCGATTTTAAACGATTTCGAAATGAATTGAATTGAAAACGATTTCGAAATGAATTGAATTGAAAACGATTTCGAAATGAATTGAATTGAAAACGATTTCGAAATGAATTGAATTGAAAACGATTTCGAAATGAATTGAATTGAAAACGATTTCGGAATGAATTGAATTGAAAACGATTTCGAAATGAATTGAATTGAAAACGATTTCGAAATGAATTGAATTGAAAACGAATTCGAATTGAATTGAAAGCGAATTTAAATGAATTCAAATTGAATTGAAATTTGAATTGAATAGAAATGAATTTTAAAATGAATTTATAAAGATGAATTCACTTTTGATTTGAATTGAAATGCAAGTTGAAATTGCTGTTGAAACGAATTTAAAACTGTTTATATAATTCGTTTTAAATAGAAATCGACGAAGTATATATTATATATATATTATATATATAATAAAAGGGCCTGAATAGAACGCGCCGCGCCGCGGCAGTTCGCGAATTTCGACCATTTATTTCAAACGGACATTACGGGAGATCCGACCGTCGGATTCTCCTAAAACCGGAACTGTTGGGTTCGTATCGAAAAGAGCTTTCTAACGAATATTAGAAATTCATAATCTAACGGTTGGATTTGGAGATACGTCCAAATCAAATTCGGAAAAGGTCGCTGTAAGTGCAGTTCGATGGCCATTGATGGAAATCGACTGTACGGGCCTTGATAAAATTATTAAAAATAGTAATAATTTGTGTAAAATCATAAGAAATGATTTGTGAAGATTTGGGATGAAAAACTCCATATTTGAAAAGATAAAAATAGATTTTTATCGAAATGAACTAGTTTTGAACTAGAAATATAATTCTATTTATTTTTAAATAAATAAATTGGATTTGAAAAGGTTTTTGAAAATAACCAGAATATCCAATGATTGCATTGGAGTGGATTTGAATCGAAATTGTCTTCGGAATATTTCGATGTTGGATTTCGTGATTATGCAGTTGTGGTTATGGAAATTTGAAAGATATAGATATATATATCGTTATTTCCAATACGACATTTGTTAGTCGTAGAATTTGATATTGAATATAAGCCAATATATTTTCTATTCAGAGCCTTGTATTGAATATCGAATGTGATTTGGGTTTGTCGTGAATGGTGTCTTCACTAACACTGTTCTTGAACCCAGTTGAGAAAAGATTAAATCTTTTTATTTAGATTTAATGAAGTGTACCAATTAAACGATATTTAATTGGAATTGAATTGATATTGATTTTTGGGTTTATCGTGAACAGTGTTTTAAATAACACTCGTTCTTTAACCCGATAATTAATGGAATGTGTTTTTGGGTTTATCGTGAACCGTGTTTTTAAATGACACTGATTCTTTAACCCAGTCGAAGATTAAAACTAAGTGGAGTTTTAATGAATCTTTAATTAGATTGAAAGGATCGAAAATGGAGTATCACCAGTTTTGCTCCAGGCGATAGTTAAATCTTTAATTAGATTTGAAACGTGAAATGGTAATTGAATTTACCGATAACACTGTGGTGTTAGATATGAAGTATTTCCAGTTTTACTTCATGGGATGAATAGGTTGGGATTGGGAAATTAAAACAAATGGTTACTTCGGTAAGGTTCGCTAATCCCGACTAGTTTGAATTGATATTCAAAAATGGATTAAAGAATAAATTCAAGGAATTTATCTTTGATAAAATTAATGGGAACCTTTCCCTATGAATGTGAAATCAGAAACTAACTGTCGGTTAGCTAAGCAGAACGGTTTTCTGGATATTGATCTGATGTTGGTTTCGGCCTTCGGGGTTAATATTTGGGGAATTATCCTCTTGATTAATTTGCGGTTAGTGACTGATGAATTGGAATGAGGCGTATGTTGTGTTTGTGTAACACTTTTATAATATATACGCGAGTTATTCAGAAAGACCGGGTTTATCCCATTCTGAATAACTGATTCGACGTGGTGTCGAAGATGAAGACGGTGGTCGAAGACCAGAAGTCTTCACGTCGTTTGGGTGATAACTGATTATCTTGATTGGGCTGTATACCCAAGAAGATGGAAACAGTTGGTGATCGTCCAGACGTACTTGGAGATCGATGGACATGCGGGGTACTAGGTGCCTCCGGTTTCGTTCAGACCCAGAACGGACTTGTAAATGGACTGTGTGTCTGACATTGGATTTTAGTCCGTGTGATTGATCTCTATTAAATATATATTGATGGATATCAAACGCATGGAGTGAATTGCCTGTGTGGCATGCCTGAGTGGCAATTGATCGAGGCTTCTGTTGAAAAGCAAAGTCTTGTGGTGATGATCAAAGCACGGCCTTTGTGGCGTAGCTTTGTGTAACGTTTACCTCGCGTGTTTCACACCCGGTATGAACCAAAAACGGGAGACGGACGTCAGGGAGGGCATGCGTTTCTTTCTAGCTAGAAGTGGCGTCAGTGGTTTTACACGCCCTGACGAGTTTGACTTATGTGGTTGTTGCTGTTGCGAGGCGCCTCGGTTATATCGGTTTCGGCCGAATGCATTCTGGTCGGCTGACGGACCAGACTTACACCCCATAGGGTGGGGAGACGTAGTGTTCAGGCATTTTAATCCGCATCGGTGGACCGACCCTAAGGATCCAAGGGCCCACCTGTGTCTGGGTCCTGAGACACGGACTAGAGCGTCTCGAATCGGTTGAGGACTATCTTTTGCCTCGGTTCATAGACGGAAATCCAATTTCCAAATACGTGACATTTGCGGTTTTAATTTGTAAACCTATATATGGCGACATAGTGGCATGGGACGCTCATGTCGCCTATGATTGATACTTATGATTTGAAGTTGTTTTATACACTATGCACTTATTATAGTATCAAATGATTTGTTTTAAACGTATCAAGCATTCTTTGGCTGTTATAAGGGAAAACCCTATCCCTCGGCTTGCGTTGCATTGTGTGATAGGACCTGGATCTTATAACAGCTTCATCTTTCTTTATTTAGCATTGCGCTGTTCGTTTTATGCACTGGTACTCTTGGGAGGAAACCCGTTCCGTGTTATACGGCGTGGTCCCTTGATTTACCTTTGAAAATAAGATTAACAACTGTTTTAGTTCTCACACCAGTCACATGACTGACCTGGAGTTTATTGTTTTAACCTAAACTCTGGGTGCCCCTATTTTCGACACGGGCAGCTAGTAGTTTTGGTTTTGCAGATTTATATTCACAGGATCCTGGTTTACAACTGGAACGATATCCGGAAAGCTTTGTATCCGTATATCTCCTTCTAGTTGTGTATTGTATTATTTTCCGCTGCTATGTAATTTAAATCTCTGATATTTCTGTGTAATATCCATTTATACTCTGTATATTCTTGTAATCTGATGCATTGTTGTAATATACAATGAAATGTCCTTCTGTATGCGTTCTGTTGTGGCTTGTTCTCAAACTATCCGGCGCTTTCCTTTACGGGGAAGTTGCGGGTCTTTACAAGAATATAAATCTGATGCATTGTTGTAATAAACAGTGAAATGTTCTTTTATATGCGTTCTATTTTGTCGTGTTCTCAAACGATAGGGCGTTTCGAACGGTCTGGGTCGGTTTAGCGACTGGTTCGGACCGAGCGAAATTCCTTGTCGTCACAATACCCGTATGGGGTTTCAAACAATCGAACACAGATTTTATTTGTGCAGTTGGGCGATGTGTAAAATTTATCGTCCCAATCAATATCAGTCAAATGTGTGTATATAAACAAATCATTCGATTTGTTTATATTAATTTATTTCATTTCATATACACGCTAAAAATTCTATTTTTAACTATAAAATATTTTTAGCAATATAAATATTTTATTTCATTTCATATCACATCACACAATCAACCACACATCAAAATCAAACAAACAAGCGTACAAGCCGTCCATGGTCTGTGGACGACGGGTGTCGGGTACTACTAAACACCGTCTGCATCCTAGTATATATTTTAACTAGAAATAAATCAAAAGGTGAGGAGTTCTCACAGATTAGCTAATCCAATCTCACGATTCTTCTTAGGTAGAAATCTTCGGGATTCTTGCCTCTTGTCACTTTTCACTGCCCGTATTCTCTACATATATAAAAATCACATTTTTACTTCGCTATTCAATATATAAAAATTGAATTTTTACTTTGCTATTCAATATATAAAAATCGAATTTTTACTTTGTTATTCAATATATAAAAATCGAATTTTTACATTGCTATTCAATATATATAATATAATGGCCTGAATAGAATGCGCCGCGCCGCGGCAGTTCGCGAATTTCGACCATTTACTTCGAACGGATATTATGGGAGATCCGACCATCGGATTCTCCTAAAACCAGAACCGTTGGGTTCGTATCGGAAATAGCTTTTTAACGAATGTGAGAAATTAGAAATCTAACGGTTGGATTTGGAACTATGTCCAAATCAAATTTTAAAAAGGTCGCTGTAAGTGCAGTTCGATGGCCATTGATGGAAATCGACTGTACGGGCCTTGATAAAATTATTAAAAATAGCAATAATTTGTGTAAAATCATAAGAAATGATTTGGGAAGAATTGGGATGAAAAACTCCATATTTGAAATGATAAAAATAGATTTTTATCGAAATGAACCAGTTTTGAACTAGAATTATAATTCTATTTATTTTTAAATAAATAAATTGAATTTGAAAAGGGTTTTAAAAGTAACTAGAGTTTCCAATAATTGAATTGGAATGGATTTGAATCGAAATTGTCTTCGGAATATTTCAATGCTGGATTTCGTGATTATACAGATATTGTTACGGAAATTTAAAAGATATATTTATATCGTTATTTACAATATGATATTTGTTAGTCGTAGAGTTCGGTATTGAATATAAGCCGATATATTTTCTATTCAGAGCCTTGTATTTAATATCAAATGTGATTTGGGTTTGTCGTGAATGGTGTTTTCATTAACACTGTTCTTGAACCCAGTTGAGAAAAGATTAAATCCTTTTTATTTAGATTTAATGAAGGGTACCAATTAAATGATATTTAATTGGAATCGAATTGGTATTGATTTTTGGGTTTATCGTGAATAGTGTTTTAAATAACACTTGTTCTTTAACCCGATAATTAATGAAATATGATTTTGGGTTGTCATGAACGGTATCTTCAATAATACTGTTCTTAGACCCAAAGGAGTTAAGAAAATCAGAAACTAACTGGAGAATAGTTTTGTTGAATGGTTTCTACGGTATTGATCTGATGTTGGTTTCGGCCTTCGGGGTTAATACTTAGGGAATTGCTCACTTGCTAATTTATGGTTAGGGACTGATAAATTGGAATGAGGCGTATGTTGTGTTTGTGTAACAGTTATTTAAAATAAACGCGAGTTATTCGGAAAGACCGGGTTTATCCCATTCTGAATAACTGATACGACGATAAGTCGAAGATGAAGACGGTGGTTGAAGACCAGAAGTCTTCACATCGTTTGGGTGATTACTGATGATCTTGATTGGGTCGTACACCCAAGATGAGGGAATCAATCGGTGGTCGTCCAGATGTGCTTGGAGATCGATGGATATGCGAGGAAAGTGCCTCCGGTTTCGTTCAGACCCAGAACGGACTTGTAAATGGACTGTGTGTCTGACATTGGATTTCATTCTGTGTGACTGATATCGGTTGCATAGAGTGGTTTGCCAGTGTGGCATGCTAAAATGCAATTGATCAAGGCTTCTGTTGAAAAGCAAAGTCTTACCTAAGGGGCGGGGAAACGCATTGTCCAGGAATTTTAATCCACATCGGTGGACCGGCCCTGACGATCCAAAGGCTTGACTGAGTACTTGCCTAAGGGGCGGGCTAGAGCGTCTCGAATCGGTTGAGGACTATCTTTTGCCTTGGTTCATAGATGGAAACCCAATTTCCAAATACGTGACATTTGCGGTTTTATTTTTAGAGCCTAGTATGGCGACATAGTGGGATGGGGCGCTTATGCCGTCTATGATTGATACTAATGATATGAAGTTGTTTTATGCACTATGCACTTATAATAGTATCAAATAATCTGTTTTAAACGTATCAAGCATTCTTGGCTATTATAAGGTAAAAACACTATCCTTCGGCTTGCGTTGCATTGTGTGATGGGAACTGGGTCTTATAATAGCTTCATTTTTCTTTATTTAGCATTGCGCTGTTTGTTTTATGCACTGGTATTCTTGGGAGGAAACCCGTTCCGTGTTATACGGCGTGGTCTCTTGATTTACCTAACTTTGAAAATAAAGATTAATAACTGTTTTAGTTCTCACACCAGTCCCATGACTGACCTGGAGTTTATTGTTTTAACCTAAACTCTGGGTGCCCCTATTTTGACACAGGCAGCTAGTAGTTTTGGTTTTGCAGATTTATATTCACAGGATCCTGGTTTACAGCTGGAACGATATCTGGAAAGCTTTGTATCTGCATATCTCTTCTAGTTGTGTATTGTATTATTTTCTGCTACGATGTATTTAAAATGTAATTTAAATCTCTGATATTTCTGTGTAATATTCATTTATACTCTGTATTTTCTTGTATTCTGATGCATTGTTGTAATATACAATGAAATGTTCTTCCGTCTGCGTTCTGTTTTGTCGTGTTCTCAAAACAATTCGTTCTTTCTCTTCTCTTCAGAGACCAGGGAAGTTCGGCTTGTTTCAGCGTGGTATCAGAGCTTCGGTTTACAAAGCTTAGAGAACAAGACACCTTAGAACCATACGAAAGAATTCATCAGATATTGGATTAGTAATATCCAACGGGAATGACTCGTTAGAGATGGGATCAGCAGTATCCTAGAACGAGTGTGAAGAGTATATTTTTAAAATGAAAACAATTTTTGTTTCAAAATTTAAATCAAACATACGTATTTGATGATTTATTGTATATTGATTTGGACAATCCGATATATAAAGATTTGGCATATATGTCTTGCAAACGTGTATTCGAGGTTTTAATGTATTGGATAGTTATAGAATCATACTCTTCTGCCCGGGGATAATTCTGGTGATGGGGCACCATCGCCAGTATTTATCTGCGAGTTACGAAAGTGAGATTTCTATATATTTCCTATTGACAGGTGTGAGAACCGAAACTAGATAGGGCGTATTGTTGTGATTTGGCATCAAAAATCTGATTTTTGACTATATATCAAAGTTATGAATTTCAAAAGCTAATCAACTAATTGATTGCTGATTGTGTTGTTTGATTATAGTTTGATTAATTAAAATGTTGAACCATTATGCCTAATTGAACCAAATATTGAATTGTATTGAAAATTTGTCGCATTTGCATGCATATACGTGTACTTACATTGAACAGGTCATAGCAAGGAGGCTAGAGCAGAGAATAAAATTTGTTTTCCAGACAAATAGGTACATGTTTAACATAATTTACTGTTTTGTTTGGGTGATGATGATTTTATGAGCCGATTGGCTTGCCTCTTGGCTTTTTCTTTTTCTTTTTGAGATCAAAAGGCCTATATGGCAATTTCGGGATTTTCCCGTGGCTCCCGATGCAGGGGAGGTTATGGCGAAATTTTTCGAAAATTTAGGGTGTTAGCCAAATTTTTGAAGAATTTGAAAATTCTCAGATACTGAAAAGTTGGAGAATGGAAGCCAGATTGAACGTAGAGTTGATTAATCAAACCACTTTCAGCTTTGTTCCTTTTCAGGGACGAAAAGTTTTAAGTGGGGGAGATTGTGATAACCCGGAAATCTGGGCTAGTTTAAAATTTTTATTATGGCAATTTTAGCGAATTTTGAACATTTAAAAATGAATTATTTTAAATAATATCGACGAGAAATTTATTTTGAATAAAATTCAATCGTATATAGTTGTATAGACCGTCGTTAGAATATAAATATTTATTTATATTTATAAAAGAAATTGAAAATGGCGCGGTAGTTCGATAATTCGATTTCAAACTTCAATTGAATATACCCGGTGCAAAATAAACCGGATTTTAGTGAAACCAAAAACATTAGGATCTAATTGAGGATATCTTTCCAAAGAATCCGAAATATCAAAATTTCATAGCGGGAATCAAAAGATATGTCCAGTTGAAAATTCTGAATAGTCGCTATGGAATTTAGGCCATTAAAAATGGAAATTTTGCAAACGACCTCGGATTTCGACGAAACCACTTTTGTTGGGTCCGTGATGTAAAGTTATTGCTTGATTCCAAATTTCATAATTTTTCGAATCAATATGTGAGCTTGACAAAGGAAAACGCGTTTGACCAGTTTCAGTTGATTTTAATCGACTGGAAAATGGCCATTTTTCAAACGGTCTCAGAATTCGACGAAACTAGTTTTGTTAGGACCGTATCGTCAATACGAAGCTAGAAAATATTTTTTTGCAATTGTTAGAGTTAATGTGTGACCCCGGTAAATTGAAATGCATGTTCAAATTCAATATATAGAGTTATATGTTGATTTTAACAGAAACTGATCGAAACGTTCGAATCAGCGTACGATACATATCCCATTGTGTTCAGAATGGGGGTGAAACGCTATGGACGACAGGCGGTGGGCCTCGTTTAGAGGTCGTAAGTAAAAGTCAACTTTTTGTAATTAAAATAATAAATATAATAAAATAAAACCTCTTCCTCTCTCCTCTGCTTTTAACTTCTGCCCCCCCCCCCCCCGTTCTTCATAAATCAGAAATAAAAAAAAAGAAAAAAAACCCAAAACGATCGAGCTCGCCACCCACCAGGCCATCGCCGTCGTTCACCCTCCGCCCTCCACCACGCTCCCCAACATCAACCCCCTCTATCGCGCAACCCCCACTCCAGCCCCTCTAGCAAAACCCGCAGCCCTAGCCGCCTCCGACAGACCCGACGCCCCCTTCTCGCGAGGACCACAGCCGCCCTCCTCTTCCTGAAGCGCATCAGCCCCCCCTCTCCTCTGCAGAACACTGTAAGTTCCCTTCTATTTTATTTTTTCATTTAGATTCTATAAATTTTAGTTTAATTAAAAAATCAGTTAAATATAGATTACCGTGATAGAAAAATTGGATCTTTTAGTATATGATTTGAATTAAAGACCAAATTTTAATTTAGATGAAAGACGAAATTTTTAATATAGTAAAGATGAGACTTTTTAATTAGTAAAAATATATATTTTATCTTATGTAAAGGTTGAAAATATAATTTTCATATTAAATAGATAATAAAAATATAATCTTTTATATTATAGAAGGATAAAACTATGATTTTTACATAGTAGGAACTATAAAAATAGAATCTTTATAAGATAGAGAATATAAAAATATCATCTTTTTATATGTAGCGAAATAAAAATCTGATTTTTATTATATATATGCTGAAATAAAGAGGTGATTTTTATAGTGATGAAATCTTTATATTTGAAAAGGCGAAATCTTTTTATATAGAATAGTGTGATAAAAATAGAATTTTTATCTATATAGTAGCGAAGTAAAAATTCGATTTTTATATATTGAATAGCAAAGTAAAAATTCGATTTTTAAATATTGAATAGCAAAGTAAAAATTCGATTTTTATATATTGAATAGAAAAGTAAAAATTCGATTTTTATATATTGAATAGAAAAGTAAAAATTCGATTTTTATATATTGAATAGCAAAGTAAAAATACGATTTGTATATATTGGATAGCGAAGTAAAAATTCGATTTTTATATATTGAATAGCAAAGTAAAAAAATTCGATTTTTATATATTGAATAGCAAAGTAAAAATTCGATTTGTATATATTAAGTAGCGAAGTAAAAATTCGATTTGTATATATTGAGTAGCAAAGTAAAAATTCGATTTTTATATATTGAGTAGCAAAGTAAAAATTCGATTTGTATATATTGAGTAGCGAAGTAAAATTCGATTTTTATTTATTGAATAGCAAAGTAAAAATTCAATTTTTATATATTGAACAGCAAAGTAAAAATTCTATTTTTATATATTGAATAGCAAAGTAAAAATTCGAGTTTTATATATTGAATAGCAAAGTAAAAATTCGATTTTTATATATTGAATAGCACATATTGAGTAGCGAAGTAAAATTTCGATTTGTACATATTGAGTAGCGAAGTAAAAATTTGATTTTTATATATTGAGTTGCGAAGTAAAAATTCGATTTTTATATATTGAGTAGCGAAGTAAAAATTCAATTTTTATATATTGAATAGCAAAGTAAAAATTCGATTTTTATATATTGAATAGCAAAGTAAAAATTCATTTTTTATATATTGAATAGCGAAGTAAAAATGTGATTTTTATATATGTAGAGAATACGGGCAGTGAAAAGTGACAAGAGGCAAGAACGGCGAAGATTTCTACCTAAGAAGAATCGTGGGATTGGATTAGCTAATCTGTGAGAACTCCTCACCTTTTGATTTATTTCTAGTTAAAATATATACTAGGATGCAGACGGTGTTTAGTAGCACCCGACACCCGTCGTCCACAGACCATGGACGGCTTATATGCTTGTTTGTTTGATTTTGATGTGTGGTTGATTGTGTGATGTGATATGAAATGAAATAAAATATTTATATAGTTAAAAATATTTTATAGTTAAAAATAGAATTTTTAGCGTGTATATGAAATGAAATAAATTAATATAAATAAATCGAACGATTTGTTTATATACACACATTTGAATGATATTGATTGGGACGATAAATTTTACACATCGCCCAACTGCACAAATAAAATCTTTGTTTGATTGTTTGAAACCCCACACGGGTATCGGGATGATATTTGACGTACACTAATCCCGATTGTTTAGTTGATGTCGATCGATTGATTGACAGACTTTTATAAGCGTTAAATATTTATATTTGATGCCTAGTGTGGCGACATAGTGGGATGGGGCGCTTATGCCGTCTATGATTGATACTTATGATATGAAGTTGTTTTATACACTATGCACTTATAATAGTATCAAATAATCTGTTTTAAACGTATCAAGCATTCTTGGCTATTATAAGGTAAAAACCCTATCCTCCGGCTTGCGTTGCATTGTGTGATGGCAACTGGGTCTTATAATAGCTTCATTTTTCTTTATTTAGCATTGCGCTGTTTATTTTATGCACTGGTATTCTTGGGAGGAAACCCGTTCCATGTTATACGGCGTGGTCCCTTGATTTACCTAACTTTGAAAATAAAGATTAATAACTGTTTTAGTTCTCACACCAGTCCCATGACTGACCTGAAGTTTATTGTTTTAACCTAAACTCTGGGTGCCCCTATTTTGACATGGGCAGCTAGTAGTTTGGTTTTGCAGATTTATATTCACAGGATCCTGGTTTACAGCTGGAACGATATCCGGAAAGCTTTGTATCTGCATATCTCTTCTAGTTGTGTATTGTATTATTTTCCGCTGCGATGTATTTAAAATGTAATTTAAATCTCTGATATTTCTGTGTAACATTCATTTATACTCTGTATATTCTTGTATTCTGATGCATTGTTGTAATATACAATGAAATGTTCTTCCGTCTGCGTTCTGTTTTGTCCTGTTCTCAAAACAATTCGTTCTATCTCTTCTCTTCGGAGAACGGGGAAGTTCGGGTCGTTTCAAAAATCTATTAACCATTTTTTATAGCATGTTCTCCTAATCATAAATTTTTATTAAATTACGCTATGTTTTACATAAGGAATTCATGTAGTTAGATTTACGTGCATTAAGTATCACCAGTCCTTTTAATCTATTATGCTGTTGATTAGAATTTCAACTGATTCTTCATTCAATTCTTATTTTACTATAATCTTTAATTTGAGGATATCTGAACATATGAATGAGTTGTGATGTAACACCCCGTGTTTTCCATAACAGTGAAATTTACAAATTAAAGTATAACTAATTTCAAATCAAATAATTAAGGGAAGCGGGATACGCCATTGCATTTGTCTCGGAATTTTGTTTGAAATAGCGTCCGAGTTTGCTTGAAACGGACTCCGTATGAGGGAGTTAGGGCCTTTGGACGTTTCAGAAATCAGTTTAAATTCAAACAGAACAAAACAGCTTAGAAATACAAATTTAAAATTCAAAAATCGGGCCGGATTGGCCAGGGCGGGAATTTTCCCGCCCAAGACACCCAGGTCGACTGGATAGTCGACCTGGGCTACCCAAGTCGACTGGGTAGTCGACCTGGGGCACCCAGGTCGACTACATAGTCGACCTGGGGGTCGACTGAGGGGTCGACCTGGCCCCTGAGCCAGGTCGAACCCAGCCCCCCTGGCTGGCCTGGTCTGTGCTTGGTCGATTTTCTGAGCCCTGCCTTGTCACTAGGGCTAGGTGTCAGCTTCTTATTGGTCTCTCCTTCAAACGAACGGCTATTATTTAACCAAGCTCCATCGACGGTCCTAATCAACTCACAAACTCTATAAAAAGGACCTAAGACTCACCCTAATTCACACAAACAAAAATGGAGATGAGACCGTCATGCTGCTGAGGAAGGACTAGGAATTGCCGTCAGAAATTGAGAGACAATTAGGAGACAATTCGAAAGATTAAAGCAATGTCAATTAAATCAAAACAACGCCTACAACAAAGGATGGCATCTCCAAATTCAGAATTTAGATTCCTGAATTGAAGATTCGTCATACGTTGTAAGTAGAGTGCTATTCCGATGTGAATAAATAATTGCGTTTTGATTTGTGTAAAATGAGAAATGGAATTGTATTCGATTTGTGGTGATAATAATCTATATTCGTATGTTGCTTTGGTTCTAAATAATTTGGAATTGTTGTGGTATAACGATTGGATATTAGCAAGTATGTGATTTATGTTGTAAGTTAACAACTACATGTTTGTGGAGGTTTAATTTAGATTCATGCAAGTATATGATTCATGTTAACGACCATATGTTGTAGTAGTTTAGTTGAGCTTCATGCAAGCATATGATTCACCATTATGCCAATATGATGATGATCACTTTTACTGTGTAATTATATTCAACTAAGTATTATGGTGTATACGAATTTATGTTGGAATTGGCACCATGATTCAAGTGTAAAATCATACTTTTGAATTAGAGACAAAAGTAAACATCTTTATGAACATGACTAAACTATGTTTGGTGTTATGCCTAGTTGAAAACATGTTTTTGGCCTATGTTGTTATCAAAATCATAGGGTGATATATGTGACACATAATTAAGTTTGATTTACATTCCAATTGCAAATTTACATGAATAAATTAAAAACCATGATTCATGTTTAGGTATGTTTATGCCATGATTATATGAATAGAATGATTCATGTTTAAGTATGTTTATGCCATGATTATATGCTATTACAATGCAAGTTCACATGTGCCTAATTCATGTTAATTAGTTCGCTATGTTGTAAGTTCATGCGTACATACTCCCCTTTTTATGTTACTTAGAATATATAAACACCATGTTCTAAGCCTCCCCTTTTTCATGTGGCTAAGTTGGGTTTAAATGTTAAACCCAACATATGTTATGTTTTAGCGAACATGTAGAACGGGGGTAATGACGTTTGGGTTAAAATATAAAACATGTGTGCTGGCATGTTTGACGCATGCCGACGACCTTGAAAAATAATTAAGTTGTATAAATTAATTTTACCCAATAAAGATGAATTTGAATAATGGGCCGCAAATATTTACATATAAAAAAAGAAAGAGACAAATTATGTAAATTTAGAAAATACGATGTGTTTAACCCGAGGTTGGATTGAGTTGTGATGTAAACCTGCTCGGAACCGCCCGGCTGTCCAGTAGTCACAACAATACCTATCCAATGTGGGTGGTTAAACACGGAGCCCAATAAGGACCCGAGGTTAGACTGAGTTGTGGCGTAAGACTGCCCGGACCCAACCGGCAGCCACAACAATACCTGTCTAATGTGAGAGGTCGAGGCTTTAAGACAATTAAGGCTGATTTAGGATTGATAGGATTAAGTAAATTGAATTAATACTTAATCAAAATGGAACATGCTAAACTATACAGACTGATTGGGGGTTAGGTTTACAAAACATTTAACCAACTTAGCATGTTGGCTAGAAATAGAAAACCTAGTAGGGGGGACCCTTTTCAGCAGTAACCCTACAAGGTGTATCAGGATACCCTGAACAAGGCAGGGTGGGGCACGATTACTGGGCTGACTGTAAGAGGTCAAATCGACGGTGGTGGAGCAGCAGTGTAGGTTCTAACGGGGTGCGGGCGTGCACACACTCCGGCACAGAAAAATAAGGCACTGGGCACCAGTAGCATACCTGTGCATTCTAGGATTGTGTCAGGTCGCCACCATGGGACTTGATACACCCCAAGGTGGGACCAGCATAGGTAACTACAACAACGGGGGTCGTAAGACACATGTAGCTATACGAGTAGGAGCCGATCATGAGAAACGAATCACTTCACCCTGATTATGGGGTGCCTGTTGGGAACTAGTTTATATGGGTACAGAGATTAATATGGGGTACGATAAGTACATTCAACTCTAGATAACTTAACCTAGTTTATAGTGTTTTCCCATTTCCAGTTTATACTTATCATGCCCAATTCTTTATTCATAGACTGAATAGTCCTAGACTTACTCAGGCTTTATGTCTGACTCTACTTTTCTTTCGTTCCCCTCCCCCCCCTCAGGTCCACAGGGAGGGAATACCGCGGCTTGACCAGTTTTCACATCCAGCTTGAAGAGAAAGAATGTATTGCTTGGATCTTTTTCGTTTTGGACTATGGCTTTGAGCAGAAATTGTGGGACTTATGCAGTTTACTTATGTTTTTATGCTTCTTTAAATAATGTAATCAAGACAGTTATGATGATGTTATGTTTTTGGAAGGGTTGTAAGACAAATTATGACATGGTTTGTGTAACACGTATTTTGTTGAAATAAAAATTTACTGTTGTTTTCCGCTGTTCAAAAATATGTGTTCTTATATCCGTCTTGTATAATTGTGACTAATACTTATAAACCTCCACCAAAATTAGGGCATTCCCGTTGAGAGTGACCCTAACGGAGGTGGGGTGTTTCACTTGGTATCAGAGCATAGGTTTACCAGATAAGATAAAAAGTTTTTAAAATTTTATTTTCAAAAACAAAATTTAAAGAAGCATTTAAAAAATATATATATATATATATTATTTTAGAAAGGCATAGTCCCCCCAAAGCCATAGGTACTATCTTTTATCCCTCGTCTTGAATCGATCCTTTTTGTTTCAGCATGTCCGAAGAACTTAACTTGCCAGAGGGTGTACCAATACCCGGTTGGTTTAGACGATTTTTAGAGGCAAGGGCCACTCAGCCAGATCCTACCGTTCCTCCTCCCCCAGCTGCAGGAAATCATCCAGCTGCAGCAGCACCTCTTCCTCCACCTCCTCCACGGGGAAATACTTTTGCTAAGATATGTAACGATTTTAAAGTTATGGGAGGAAAGGACTTTCATGGAACCGAGTCCTTCATGGTATCCAGGAATTGGCTGAAGGAAACCGAGGACTTATTTGTCATCTTTGAGGTAGAAGATAGGTAGAAAGTACAACTGGCAGTATGGCTACTTAAAGGCGAGGCTTCCTACTGGTGGGAAGTCACCAATGCAGAAAGACCAGTGGAAACGTGGAAGGACTTTAGGGCAAGGTTTGGAGCTAAATTTCTCACAGAAGCTGAAAGGAGTCTTCAGTTGGAAAAATTCTTATTTTTTAAGCAAGGGAATATGACAGTCAAAGAGTATGTTAATCAATTCGATCAGCTGGCTAGGTTCGGACTGGACCTAGTCAACACCCCGCATAAGAAGGCTCTCCGCTTTGTCAAGGGGTTGAATGAGCCATTACACAGTTTGGCCATGACCCATATACCCATGGGAGCTACGTATGAAAGGCTGGTGCAGATGGCATTGCTGAACGAAGAGGATAAGGGCAAGAAGGATACAAAGGCAGAAAGCTCTCAAGGGAAGAAAGAGGGTTTACAGCCTAAGAAGACAGACTTTAAGAAGGGCGGGAAAGACAACAAAGAGAAAAGGAAGTGCAATTTCTGTGTCAAAGTCGGGCACTTGGTGAAAGATTGCCGGAAAAAGAAGGCCAAGATGAATGGTGGGTGCTTTTCTTGCGGTGAAACAGGCCATCTGGCTAAGGATTGCCCAAAGAAACTAGGGCAGGGGTAGGGGCAGAGGGCTGGATCCACCTCAGGGGCACAAGTTCATGCGCTAGAAGTGCCACCTTTGCAGCAGCGAGGTATAAATACTTCTGTATAAAGTGTAGTTTACCTTTATGATCACCCAGTTCGCACTTTATTTGATTCTGGAGCATCACACTCCTTTATCTGATCTGCTTTAGTAAAATCACCTAGAAACTAGAATGATAGAGGACCCCTTAATTGTTTCAAATCCAATTGGGGGCCCAGCTCATTTGTCTATGATCTGCGTGGGATTGAAAATTGCTATTCTAAGCGTAGAATTTAAATGTAGTGCCTTTGTTTTGGGCTTTTTGGGATATGGTTTGATTTTGGGCATGGATTGGCTATCCAGTAATGGTGCCATCCTGGATTGTGAGAAAAGGGTGGTTAGGCTTCTGACCCAACTCGGTAACACTCTGGAAATTACTTGTAATCCCTCGTACGCGGTTATGCTTAGTTATTTTGAATCGCTAGATGCCTCTGTTGAAAATTTGCAATCGGTTAGAGTGGTTCGGGAATATCCGGATGTCTTCGAAGAGGTGAAGGGCTTGCCTCCGAAGCGGGAGATAGACTTCCGCATATATCTTGTAGATAATGCAAAGACCGTTGCGTTGCCCATTAGACACATGGCTCCACGGGAAAGAAAGGAGCTCAGTAAACAGATTAAAGAGCTTCTAGAGAAGAGGTTCATTAGAAGGAGCATTTCAGAATGGGGCGCTCCAGTGGTGTTCGCTACAAAGGAGGATGGTTCACTCCGTCTATGTGTTGACTATAGGGAGCTCAACAAGCTAACGAAAAAGAATAGGCACCCTCTCCCCAGAATTGACAATCTGTTTGATCAGCTTGTAGGAGCGTCTGTTTTCTCCTAACTCAATTTGGCGACCGTTTTCATCAGCTAAGGGTGGCTGAAGATAGTATCGATAAGATAGCATTCAGAAACCCAGACGGCTTCTTTGAATGGCTTGTCATGCCTTTTGGCTTGACAAACGCACCCGCTTATTTCGTGGACCTAATGAGTAGGGTGTTCAGAGATTTCCTCAATAAGTTCATTGTGGTCTTCGTAGACGATATCTTGATCTTCTAAAAGAGTGAAGAAGAGCATGCTCAACACTTAAAGGCAATCATGGAAACTCTGCGAGTCCATCAGCTAAAAGCCAAATTCTCCATGTGACACTTTTGGAGAGAGAAAGTGAGGTTTCTTGGGCATATAGTATCCAAAAAAGGGCTAGCTGTGGACCGGGCTATGGTAGTAGCGGTGCAGGACTGGAAGACACCAAAGAACACAACGGAAGTCCGAAGCTTTCTCGGGCCAGCAGGCTTCTATCGGAAATTCATCAGAGACTTTGCAAAGATATCAGCTCCACTCACAAAGCTAACCAAGAAGAATCTAGTGTTCAATTGGGACTTGGATTGCGAATTTGCTTTCCAACGACTAAAAAGGGCTCTTACAATAGCCCCAGTTTTGACATTGCCAGATGGAAGCAAGATGTCCACAGTTTATACAAATGCATGTAGGACAGGGCTAGGCGCTGTCTTAATGCAAGAAGGAAGGGTAGTAGCTTATGGCGGAAGACAGTTGAAAGTGCATGAAAAGAACTACCCAACCCACGATCTTGAGTTAGCTGCCATCGTCTTTGCACTCAAATCTAGGCGACACTATCTCCTAGGTGAGAAGTTTGAACTTTACACAGACCATAAATCGTTGAAATATCTCTTCTCACAGAAAGACCTTAACTTGAGGCAACAGAGATGGATGGAGTTTCTTGCCTCGTACGATTTCGAAATCTCCTACACTCCGGGAAAAGGCAACGTAGTGACAGACGCGTTGAGCCGAAAGAAACTAACCCTAAGCCCGCTGTATGTTGAAAGACAAAGCCTAGAGTTTATAGCCAGCTTTGACTTTAGGCCCTCCTCCGATTTTGTACCGGGCTTGCTAGCATCTCTCGAAGTACGCCCGACATTAGTGGACGCAATAGGGACAGCACAACGCGTGGACCCTCAGCTTGTGGAGACGATTGATAGGCTCATTAGGGGTGAGACTTCAAGTCACCTCAGCAGATACTCCATCGGCAACAAGGGTTGGCTAAGGCGAGACGGAAGACTATGCGTCCCACAGACAAGGGATTTAGTGAAGAAGATTCTCGAGGAAGCACATCACTCCAAAATGACGATACATCCGGGCGGAGATAAAATGTACAAGGACATAAAGAGAACTTTCTTTTGGAACGGCATAAAGAAGAACGTGGCAGATTTCGTTTCTAAGTGTATGGTGTGCCAACAGGTTAAGGCGGAACAGAAAAAGCCTGGCGGTCTGCTCCATCCTCTAGAGGTCCCGCAGTGGAGGTGGGATAGCATCTCAATGGACTTCATTGATGGGTTGCCTAGGTCTAGAAGAGGCAACACTAGCATTTGGGTAATAGTGGATAGGCTTACTAAAAGCGCCCACTTTTTACCTGTCAAAAGTAAAAGAACTGCCTCATCCCTAGCATCTTTTTACCTCAAGGAAATTGTTCGACTCCATGAAATACCATCCAGCATTGTTAGTGACCGAGAACCTATCTTCACAAGTGAGTTTTGGTTGAGTCTGCAAGAAGCGGTTGGCACACAGTTATGTTTGAGCACAGCCTATCATCCCCAAACCGATGGCCAGACAGAAAGGGTGAACAGAGTTTTGGAGGACCTTTTAAGACTGTGCGTCCTTGACTTCGGAGGGACGTGGGAAGACCATCTTCCTTTGGTAGAATTTGCCTACAACAACAGCTACCAAGCAACCATCGGAATGGCCCCCTTTCAAGCTCTATATGGAAGACCGTGCCGATCGCTCACTTGTTGGTGGGAGTCTACTGACAAGCTCATACTTGGACCAGATATGATCCGAGAGACTTCATAAAAAGTAGACTTAATAAGGAGAAGAATGAAGATAGCCCAAGACAGACAAAAATCCTACGCCGACAAGAGGAGGACCGAGCTAGAATTTGAGGTTGCGGACAGAGTTTTTCTTAAGGTATCTCCGTTAAGGAACATTGTTCATTTTGGAACCACAGGAAAGCTAGCACCAAGGTTCGTAGGACCGTTTCCCATCACTGAGAAAATTGGGAAAATGGCCTATAGATTAGAGCTACCCGAAAAGCTGGCTGGAGTTCACAACGTCTTTCATGTTTCGCACCTCCGAAAATGTCTACATGAATCCGCTGAAGTGGTAGAGCCAAATATTCTAGAAGAAGCTGAAGTGGAACGTGAAGCAACCGTAAGGTAAGTTCCAACCCGTATATTAGGAACGGAAGTGAAGAAGCTACGCAACCGCGAAGTCAAGCTCGTCAAAGTTTAGTGGAGAGACACCGAGGGAGAAGCAACTTGGGAACTGAAGCTAGAATACGCGCAGCCTACCCTTTTCTTTTCGAGGGTACATCTTTGATCTTTCTTTTCCTTAAGTTGCGCTTTTATCTATCTTTTTAGGTATATCTCCTCGACCTTGTCTTTTAGGTAGAAACTCTTTGGATGAAAACATGTAATTGAAACATGTTATGGATGATGGTTGCAAGTGGTTGCAAGTGATTGCTAGTGGTTGCTCGTGGTTGCATATACACACACAATCTAGGTTTTAGATCGGCTCAGTCACTTCATATTGCATATGCATAAATATATTTATATTCGTATATGATTGGAGTTTAATGTGTTGCCATATGGATGCTGCATTTATATATGAATGATTGTGCACTCATGTAGAATCATGAATAGGAAAATTTGCATACATAATGGATTCATGACACTTACATAATTTGCATTAAGGAGGTCAACTGAATCAGTAGACAGACTGATTTTGCACTAGATAAGTACATGTACACACACTTCGCATATGACCATGAAGCATTAGAAGTCTTTTAAGGACAATGGATGCTTGTGTTTGATGGATGAGTAGATGGATGTTTGGATGTTAGGACGTACATTCTTCCTGAACTTAAAGATTTCGGGGACGAAATCCTTTTAAGTGGGGGAGAATGTAACACCCCGTGTATTCCATAACAGTGAAATTCACAAATTAAAGTATAACTAATTTCAAATCAAAGAATTAAGGGAAGCGGGATACGCCATTGCATTCGTCTCGGAATTTTGCTTGAAATAGAGTCCGAGCTTGCGTGAAACGGACTCCGTATGAGGGAGGTATGGCCTCCGGAAGTTTCAGAAATCAGTTTAAAATTCAAACAGACAAAAATAGCTTAGAAAAACAAATTTGAATTTCAAAAATCGGGCCGGATTTGCCAGGGCGGGAATTTTCCCGCCCAAGACATCCAGGTCGACTGGGTAGTCGACCTGGGCTACCCAAGTCGACTGGGTAGTCGACCTGGGGCACCTAGGTCGACTACATAATCGACCTGGGGGTCAACTGAGGGGTCGACCTGGCCCCTGAGCCAGGTCGAACCCAACCCCCCTGGCTGGCCTGGTTTGTGCTTGGTCGATTTTCTGAGCCTTGCCTTGTCACTAGGGCTAGGTGTCAGCTTCTGATTGGTCTCTCCTTCAAACGAACGGCTATTATTGAACCAAGCTCCATCGACGGTCCTAATCAACTCACAAACTCTATAAAGAGGACCTAAGACTCACCCTAATTCACACAAACAAAAATGGAGATGAGACCGTCCTGCTGCTGAGGAAGGACTAGGAATAGCCATCAGAAATTGATAGACAATTAGGAGACATTTCGAAAGATTAAAGCAACGTCAATTAAATCAAAACAACGCCTACAACAAAGGATAGCATCTCCAAATTCAGAATTCAGATTCCTGAATTGAAGATTCGTCATACGTTGTAAGTAGAGTGCTATTCCGATGTGAATAAATAATTGTGTTTTGATTTGTGTAAAATGAGAAATAGAATTGTATTCGATTTGTGGTGATAATAATCTATATTCGTATGTTGCTTTGATTCTAAATGATTTGGAATTGTCGTGGTATAACGATTGGATATTAGCAAGTATGTGATTTAAGTTGTAAGTTAACAACTACATGTTTGTGGAGATTTAATTTAGATTCATACAAGTATATGATTCATGTTAACGACCATATGTTGTAGTAGTTTAGTTGAGCTTCATGCAAGCATATGATTCACCATTATGCCAATATGATGATGGTCGCTTTTAGTGTGTAATTAGATTCAACTAAGTATTATGGTGTATACGAATTTATGTTGAAATTGGCATCATGATTCAAGTGTAAAACCATACTTTTGAATTTGAGACAAAAGTAAACATCTTTATGAACATGACTAAACTATGTTTGGTGTTATGCCTAATTGAAAACATGTTTTAGGCCTATGTTGTTATCAAAATCATAGGGTGATATATGTGACACATAATTAAGTTTGATTTACATTCCAATTGCAAGTTTACATGAATAAATTAAAAACCATGATTCATGTTCAGGTATGTTTATGCCATGATTACATGAATAGAATGATTCATGTTTAAGTATGTTTATGCCATGATTATATGCTATTACAATGCAAGTTCACATGTGCCTAATTCATGTTAATTAGTTCGCTATGTTGCAAGTTCATGCGTACATACTCCCCTTTTATGTTACTTTGAATATATAAACACCATGTTCTAAGCCTCCCCGTTTTCATGTGGCTAAGTTGGGTTTAAATGTTAAACCCAACATATGTTATGTTTTAGCGAACGTGTAGAACAGGGGTAATGACGATTGGGTTAAAATATAAAACATGTGTGCTGGCATGTTTGACGCATGCCAACGACCTTTAAAAATAATTAAGTTGTATAAATTAATTTTACCCAATAAAGATGAATTTGAATAATGGGCCACAAATATTTACATATAAAAAAGGAAAGAGACAAAATATGTAAATTTAGAAAATACGATGTGTTTAACCCGAGGTTGGATTGAGTTGTGATGTAAACCTGCCCGGAACCGCCCGGCTGTCCAGTAGTCACAACAATACCTATCCAATGTGGGTGGTTAAACACAGAGCCCAACAAGGACCCGAGGTTAGACTGAGTTGTGGCGTAAGACTGCCCGGACCCAACCGGCAACAGGCAGCCACAACAATACCTGTCTAATGTGAGAGGTCGAGGCTTTAAGACAATTAAGGCTGATTCAGGACTGATAGGATTAAGTAAATCGAATTAATACTTAATCAAAATGGATCATGCTAAACTATACAGACTGATTGGGGGTTAGGTTTACAAAACACTTAACAAACTTAGCATGTTGGCTAGAAATAGAAAACCTAGTAGCGGGGGACCCTTTTCAGTAGTAACCCTACAAGGTGTATCAGGATACCCTGAACTAGGCAGGGTGGGGCACGATTACTGGGCTGACTCTAATAGGTCAATTCGACGGTGGTGGTGCAACAGTGTAGGTTCTAACGGGGTACGGGCGTGCACACACTCCGGCGTAGAAAAATAAGGCACTGGGCACCAGTAGCATACCTGTGCATTCTAAGATTGTGTCGGGCCGCCACCATGGGACTTGATACACCCCATGGTGGGACCAGCATAGGTAACTACAACAACGGGGGTCGTAAGACACATGTAACTATACGAGTAGGAGCCGATCATTAGAAACGAATCACTTCACCCTGATTATGGCGTGCCTGTTGGGAACTAGTTTATATGGGTACAGAGATTAATATGGGGTACGATAAGTACATTCAACTCTAGATAACTTAACCTAGTTTATAGTGTTTTCCCATTTCCAGTTTATACTTATCATGCCCAATTCTTTATTCATAGACTGAATACTCCTAGACTTACTCAGGCTTTATGTCTGACTCTACTTTTCTTTCGTTTCCCCCCCCCCCCCCCCCCAAGGTCCACAGGGAGGGAATACCGCGGCTTGACCAGTTTTCACATCTATCTTGAAGAGAAAGAATGTATTGCTTGGATCTTTTTCGTTTTGGACTATGGCTTTGGGCAGAAATTGCGGGACTTATGCAGTTTACTTATGTATTTATGCTTCTTTAAATAATGTAATCAAGACAGTTATGATGATGTTATGTTTTTGGAAGGGTTGTAAGACAAATTATGACATGGTTTGTGTAACACGTATTTTGTTGAAATAAAAATTTGCTGTTGTTTTCCACTGTTCAAAAATATGTGTTCTTATATCTGTCTTGTATATCTGTGACTTATACTTATAAACATCTACCAAAATTAGGGCAATCCCGTTGAGATTGACCCTAATGGAGGTGGGGTGTTTCATGTGAGCTGTTGTACTTATGGAAAAAAATAAAAACCTATAGACATATAAGTGATTTTTTTTTGCCAGTCTTCCATTTGTTTTGATTTCGTGTATTTGTTTTGTATTTCGCTTAAGTGTGAATGTTGAATGATCTTTACTCTAACATGTTACGATATAAATAGGTATCAGTTTTCAGGATACATTTTAGTAAATGTGCTTTATGTTGTGACTACACATCAAATTCTATGGACTTATTGACTTTTTAGATTCATTATTAGGTTGTTTGGGACCTTTACCTTGAAATGCAGGGTATGTGACATTTGGATCTTAGTAATACAAATAAACGTAAAGATGTATATTTCCATCTTAGAACTTTAGATAACTTTGAATTTTTAGTTAACTCGATTGTCTGCATCTTCAGTTTATTTTCCATAATCTGATTACCAAATATCAGTCTCCGTGATGTCAATTTATGGAAGTGGATGTTAGTTAACTACCATGTGTTAATTTCACTTAGCATGTCCACCCTGTGCAATGATTATGGTTGAGTGATATTTTATATGGATATATCTTTGTATCTAGGTCACTTTAATTGGAGTAATGGATTTGTGGAAATGCTTTCTTAATGAGACCTAACTTAATTCAAGTATTTTATACATTATAAAGCTGGAAATATCATCTTTGGTTAGAAATCTATCTGCTAAGAGCCATATTGATATTGCTAGAGTCCATTATGTAGTATTATTGTGCACATGAAATAAATAGAAAATCGGTGATAATCTTGAAAAATATAATCATCCGTCGCCAATATTTGCATAACAATTGTGTCATGTTTTACAAGTTCCTTTCAAATGTCTTCATGCTTTCGTTTCAATGGTTACTTCTTGCAATTTTCATACAACATTTGTTTCTTTGATTTATGTCTATAGCAATGAAATATTTAGGTATATGTCCTTTGTTTTTGGACATAAGCTTTGTTGTATTTAGAAGAGGTATAGATGATAAATCTATCACTTCAACATCAATTTATTTACCTCTTTCAAATAATATATTGCATTATATATATATATATATATATATATATATATATATATATATATATATATATATGTATGTATGTATGTATGTATGTATATTGTTTACTCATTGCACTAATCAGTAATACACAATGTGTTACTCTTTGTTTTGCATGTTGGGAGGTTTTTATGCACTCGTTGTTTCCTTTTATACTAATTACATTATTCTAGATTAGAACAGTTATATTAAAATTTTAGAACATGCACATATTTCCTTTTTTATTATTTGCACATATTATCACTTGAATGTTCTTTCCATGAACCTTACAGGTTGTCTGGATTATCATATTGACCTTTAGAAGATTTCTTTAAAGGCTTTTGGTAATTAAATATTTTCTTTTGGATTATTTCAAATTCTTCACAACCCATAAGAATAAGAAATGAGAAGTAAGATAGATCTATTTTCTTACCAGCAGCAGTTGAATGCAAGGTACACTCACTAGGATAATATTTTTCATCTTAGCACAATTTTTTATCAATTAGCTTGGTATGGTAGGTTCAATTTTGTAATTTAGATTTTTTTTTAAAACTTGTATAATATTTTCAAACGCTGATAACTGTATATATGCGACTGTAGTATCAATTAAACAAATTAATATAACTCTCGATATGGTGGAGTACAACACACTCATTATATCCACATGTTATTTGCTTCTATATTTAATTTGAATGAAATCAACATTTTGTCCCATAATATTCGACTTTCCATATCGATAGTAAGCAACCATGGCAGCTTCTTTTTGTATCAGGTTATCTAAGAGGATTTTAACCAATTTCGTGCCCTCTTAATCTTTGACAATCCATATATGAGCACTATAAGAACAAACTAGCACACAATGGTTGATATATATCAACATAGAAGTGCTCGATAAGTAATATAACGAACAAATCATCTTTATTAATTACAAAGTAATATGATTATGTGTGTTCATTATCCATGAAAAATAACTTTAACATGTGTATACTCATTTTATAAAATGGGAAAATAGCCAAAGATATATATTCTGGCTTTATGGGCTAACACCTATTTAATTAACAACATGCTCCAATGAGTAAAAAAAATTTTTTTGCAACAACTACTAAGCAAATAAAAGAAAGATGATAACAAACGTCGATGTATAGGATACCTCATACGATATATATGACACAGTAATAGCCTTTTTCTGTCTTTCAAGTATTTTCAATTGTGGTTTTACCCTGAATCGTCACAAAAAGGTAATGGATTATGTAATGGATTTTTTCTATTTGGATGTTTTTATTTTACCTACAAATCCTACTAAAAATTGGTTTTTGTTTGAAAATCAACAAGGACACCACAGAAAGGATAGGTTATGTGAAGGAATAAGGTTTTCTTTCTACTTTTTTCATTTTCTTTTATAAAATAAGAGATATATTTATGAGTAATCTACTCTATTTGAAGAAGCATGAATATCCATACGAATACAAGGTCAATAAATGAAATAATCAATTCAATTGGTTTTGTTTGCCTATAAACATAAGCCCATCCAAAAATGAGGAGGTTGGTTTATGCTATATATATTAAACACTTATTATGTAGCAGCATTCGAAGGCATTTAGGGCACTTAGACCAAAGCATGATAATCACTTTGGGTTGAATTATATTATGAAATAATATTAATTTTTTATCTACGGCTTCCTATACCATTATGAGTTTTGTTGTATGTACCTTATTGGATGGACTAATTATAATATATCAATGTCTTTGTTTATTTCCATTCAAGAAATATATGGTACTTCTATTTGGAGAATTTACGCAATGAATAGTGGATAAATTAGCTTTATAATCATGTTTGGCTTGGGATCCTTTGTTTGTAGTATGTCAACTAGGTATCTTGGTTTTTTATTAAAAGAATACATAGATGATGCCAATAATTATGAAAATATCATGTAGTCAGTGGACTGCAAATATAATGTTTCTTTGGATATGATAAAAATATAAATTTAGAACATTCATGTGAATCAAATAAAAGTCAACCGATAGCCAAAAGCATGAAAGCTGTTCTCAGCGATGGTTGGATAGCAAGTGCTTCTGTTTTATGCTTTATATTTATAATTTATGCTAATTGTGACGGTCCGCCCCGCACCAGCCGACATTTCCAGTGAAAGTGCGTTGTACCGATGTCTAACCGGCACAGGACGGCCGCTAAAGAAAGGAATAAAAGAGAACTTACTGGTGAACTATCAAAGAACCTGTAGAATGTCTCACAGCGCCTGGAATAAAATATAATAATACATACTTGACATAAAACATGTGAGACAGTGCATAAGCTGAAACTAAAACATCATAGCAGCGGAAATTCCCATTACAGCTTATGTTCCACATCATCATTATTACAACTTTAAAAACTGTGTCTAATGCAAAAGAAAGAAAAGGTACACTACTAATGCCCAAAGTAGGGACCAGTAGCGACACAGGGAGAATGTCTATATGTATCATACGTGGGAGCCTCCTGCTTGTCTCCGGTACGGCTACTCGTGCATCACCAGCTAACCTGTCTCTAGTCTGCTCGTTTAGGAGCACCCAGAGTAATAAGATGAGACATAAAAATCTGGGTAAGACAAAAGTCTGGTATGAGAGATAAGCAGCAAAACAGAACAATAACAGGTATACTAAACCATACCTGAACCTGGACCTACAACAAAAGAGTTAGCACTACATACTATACAACACTCTAAGGTGCCACTAACATATGGTGTAAAGAATACGGGGTGGGGGTGTGCATGTCATAGTGATGGAAAACATAGAAAGCATGGCAACCATCCTCACGTCTCTCATTCAGTGCGTAAAGCATACGATGTCCCCCACTCTCAACCACTAGACCCATCGAAGTAGTGACGAAGTTTGACTTGTACAACTACTGCTACCACCAAGCTTACCCCATGGAGTGATGACTATATCTTTATAAATGACCCCGCTTCATTGGTCTATAGCCCATTAGTCGTACTTAGACAACTGTGGTCCCGAATCCGTTCACGTATCCCCTACACATAGTGATCCAAAGTCATAGACATCGACAACCCCTCAGCATATGTCCCGCAGTAAAGCCCAATCATAAAGTTAACTCGTTGGTTCCCAACTGGATCCTAAGTATAAACCTCCTATTTGGACTACCTTTGTATCTCGGGTTTCATCCTCCTCCGGATCGGCCTTCCTCCTTGCCTTTGGTTCGGTTCGGTCTCCTTCCCAAGCATCGGGTCGGTTCGGCTTAGGAACCCCTTGGCGGTATGGTTCACGCTCCCCGTTCGTGGTGCAAGACGCTCGAGTTCTCCTCCATCAGTTCGGATCAGAGCATTTCACCGGGTCGGTTCGGATAAGCTCTCCACGATCTATCGGTTCGGATGGCACCCCGGGTCAGGTCGGAGTACATGTCTCGTGGTGGCTTTGCTTTGGTCTTCTTCCCCAATGTTGGATCGGTCCGGTCATGGTCTCCTCCATGCTTTAAGTCAACTCATGGCGTATTGGTATGGTTCAGGAGCAAGGGACGGCTCGTGGATGGGCTACACGAACGGGTCGGTTCGGGCCTCCCCATCCGATCCGATCCGGTTCGGGTCACAGCCTGCACTTTTCCTATAGCTTCCAGCGACTATTTACATGCCACTCGACGGCATTTTCAACCATTCTAACTATTCTAAACAATCACAATTCATGCCAAACAGTCATAACAACATATAACATCAACCACAAACACCAAAATGACAACTTGATAGGTTAAAATGGATCAAAAATAGCCAAAACTCCACATTTTTTCCTTAAGCATGTTTAAGCAAAACTAATGATAGGATTAGTTAAACTTAACCAAATTTTCTAACAGAGGCCTAAAAAACATTTCGAAATTTATAAACATTTTTCCCGATTTTTAACATGTATAAATTCGCTAATTATCACTAATTACCCTTAATTAACCAGAATTAGTGAGGAACTATGCAAATCACTCACCTTTGCCACAAATAAAATATCAAATCTAAAATGATTCTCTGTTTGGGTGCGAATACCAAGGCTATACAGCAGTTCTACCTTGATTCTTGTGCTAATTCACTTAGATTTGATGTAGATTTGGCTTAACTGGCGATTAAAAGGTGATTTGGGGTGTTTTAGATGTTGGAGGCCATTACTAGGGTTCCAAGAATGAAAGTGGAGGTTGTGAAAGTGAGAAAAAGGGTGTTCTCTAAACCCTAACAGCCCTTAAATACTTCAAATCCCGAAATTCCCCTTTGGGCCTAGCTGTTAATCACCCGGTTAAGCCCACATAAGCTGTTTTTCACCGTCTGAAGCTTGTTTCTGCCATATTTCCCAAACGGTAGTCCATTTGGCTATTGTGACCACTCTACGGAAAGGTAAACCATCATCCGGATTTAATGAAAGTTGTTTTAGGTCAAAAATCCTTTCCAATCAAAAGTTTTGGCCGAAATAAGATCAGCTAGGGGCAAAACGGTCATTTAAAAATCGGTAAAAATCATGAACATGGGAAATGACCCCAATAGTTGTCTCCCAAAGTTATATGACCTTACGACTTCGCATGTGAAAGAAATAAATATTCTACGATCCATCGATGTGTAGAATGCGGGTCGTTACGTTCTCCCCCCCTTAGGAAATTTCGTCCCCGAAATTCCTTAATCCAAAACATGCAAAGGATCCCGCATGCCTACCAGCCATATACAACAATCAAACATGCAAACAAACAAAACAAGCCTATCCTAGCATGCGGAAAGACTAAATCGAAACTGAAATCTTACCATGCGAAGAGTTCTGGATACGTCTTCCTAATGCTCGCCTCTGTCTCCCAAGTACAGTCATTCTCATTCACGCCCCACTGAATATTGACTAATTTCACCGCCTTCCTTCGAAGTTGCTTCGTATCGTTCCCAACAATACGCACAGGCTTGCTGTTCCCAATCGCCTCGGGTTCAACCTCGATATCATCCAACTGATTAGGTGAAATAGCCACATCGTGGCCATGCACGAATTTCCTTAATTAGGAAACATGAAATACGTTATGAACTCCTGCCATCATCTCTGGTAATTCAACTTTATATTCCAAATTCCCAATTTGCTCAAGAACTGGGTATGGACCAACGAATCTTGGTGCTAACTTGCCTCTCCTGCCAAATCGTATCACGCTCTTTAACGGAGAAATCTAGACAAACACCAAGTCGCTAGTGAAGAACTTCAATTCTCTTCTCCTCTTATCAACATAACTCTTCTGCCTATCTTGGGCAGCCTTCATTCACTGTTGGATAACCTTAATCTTAGATGAAGTTTCCCTTATCACATCTGGTCCAAGCACAAACTTCTCACAAGTCTCTAACCAACATGACGGTAAGTTGCACGGTCTTCCGTACAAAGCTTCAAATGGAGCCATACCAATACTGGATTGTTAACTATTATTATATGCAAAATCTACTAGATGCAAATGGTCATCCCATGATCCACCAAAGTCTAATGTGCAAGCTCTCAAGAGATCTTCTAATACTCGATTCACCCTCTCTGTCTGTCTGTCGGTTTGAGGATGATACGTGTTACTGAGATGTAATTTTGATCCTAATGCCTCTTGTAAGCTCTTCCAAAATCCACTAGTGAACAACGGATCTCGGTCGCTCACAATGCCTATGGGTATTCCATGAAATCTCACTACCCACTTCACATATAGTTCAGCTAACTTAGATGTCGTTCTATTCGACTTGACGGGTATAAATCTTGCACTTTTGGTCAATCGGTCCACAATCACCCAAATGCTATCATGGCCCGATCTAGTCCTTGGTAACCCATCAATGAAATCCATTGAGACTTGTTCCTATTTCCATTCTAGAATTTCTAATGGTTGCAGCAAACCACTAGGCTTCTTTTGCTCAACTTTAACTAGCTGGCAATTCATGCACTTGGATATAAGCTTCCCATCGTCTCTCTTCATCCCTTCCCATTATTAGGTATGCTTCATGTATTGATACATCTTGTTACCACCGAGGTGTATAGTCAGTTTTGAGTGACGATATTCTCTAAGCATTTCATCTCTCAATCCATTGACATTGGGTACAACTAGTCTTCAATTCTTTCTAAGCCATCCATCTCGATCAAGCCCACACTTGTTCATTTCCTCGTCGATACCCATCTCTTACTTGGAGATGATTTCCAATTGGTTAGGATCATCCCTCTGACTGGAACCAATCCGCTCAATCAAAGTGGGTCTGATCGTCAAACTTGCTAACATTTCTGGATCCAACTCGCACTTTGGTCTGAAATCATGCACAACAATGTACTCCAGTTGCTTCCATTCTAGAAACATAGCCCATAAAATGGCATGTCTTCTACTCAATGCATCAGCTACTGCATTGCCCTTTCCCGGTGTGTATGCGATATCGAAATCGTAGGAAGCCAAAAATTCTAACCATCTTTGTTGTCGGAGATTTAGATCCTTTTGAGAAAAAAGATACATTAATGACTTATGATCAGTAAACAACTCGAATCTTTCTCCTAAGAGATAATGTCTCCACATATTCAATGCGAATACGATAGCTTCCAATTCCAAATCGTAGGTAGGGTATATTTACTCGTGTGGTTTCAGTTGCCAACTTTCATAAGCTACTACCCTACATCCTTGCATCAGTACATCACATAGTCCGGTACCACATGCATCTGTATATACTGTCATCTCTTCATTCCCCTTAGGAGTGACTAACACTGGTGCACATGTCAACTTTTCCTTTAGACTTCTAAACGCATTCTCGCACTTTTCGTCCCAGACGAAAGTTTGGTTCTTCTTGGTCAACCAAGTCAATGGTGTTGCTATCTTGGAGAAGTCTCGGATAAACTTACGATAATATTTAGCTAACCCCAAGAAACGTTTTATGTCCGTTGCATTCTTGGGCATAGACTAATCTAGTACTGTAGCCACCTTCGCAGGGTCCACTGCGATACCATTTTCTGAAACAACATGGCCCAAGAACCTCACTTCCCTTCCAGAAGTGACACTTAGAAAACTTTGCTTTCAATTGGTGTTTTCTCAACACCTCCATCACTATCCTCAAGCGTTCCTTGTGTTCTTCATTTGTCCTCGAATAAACAAGTATATCTTCCACGAACACAAGAACAAATTTATTTAACTGATCTCTGAATACCCTATTCATAAGATCCACAAACTATGCTGGTGCATTGGTCAACCCGAATGGCATGACCAACCACTCATAAAATCCAGACGGCGTCCAAAATGCCGTTTTAGCTATACTTTAAGCTTCCACTCTAAGCTGATGAAAACCTATCGCGAGATCCAATTGGGAGAATACTCTCGCGTCACTCAACTGATCAAACAAATCATCTATCCGTGGTAGAGGATATTTATTCTTCCTCATCACCTTATTCAATTCACGGTAGTCCACACACAAACGAAGGGAACCATCTGCTTGGGTAGCAAACACAACTGGTGCTCCCCACTCAGAAACACTTCTTCTGATAAATCCCTTCTTCAAAAGATCGCTTACTTGCACCACGAGCTCTCGCTGCTCCCTTGGCGCCATACGACGAAGTGGTATCACTATAGGTCTGGCATCTTTCACCAAATCAAAACAGAACTCAATCTCTCGGTGTGGTGGAAGTCCGGTCACTTCCTCGAAGACGTCCGGATACTGGCCAACCACAGGCACATCTGACAACTCATTATGCGGGATGTCGAGGGAATTTAGAAAACTAGCCATTACCCCATCATTAGGTAGACCACCAAACACTACCCTCCGCCCACCATCTGCTCTAACTATCACCAAAAAGCCCTCACAGTCTACCACCACCCCGTATCTTTGGAGCCAATTGACTCCCAAAATAATGCCAAACCCAGTAAAGCCCAAAACAAAACAATCACAAACAAACACGCATCCATGACTCGATAAGACCACATTACGACAAATCATGCTAAGGCTAGTCGAACCACCAATCGTGATTGTCACTACTAAAGGTCTATCGATAATCTCGGGTTCCAATCTCAACCTATCCACCAGGTCATTAGATATGAAAGAACTGGAAGCTCCGGTATCAAACAAAACTCTAACAGGAACATCATAAGAGGAAAGCGTACCTTGAATGATGACATTCTTTCCTTTCTCCGCCACAGTTGGGGCATTCGATGAAGAAGGAACATCACTGATGGCATATGCTTTCACTATCTGCTTCTCCTTCAAAGGTTGCAGACACTTATCCTTTTGATGTCCGACTTGGCCATAGTTGAAGCACTTCCTGTCTACTGGCTTGACTCGACAATTACTGGCATAATGGACCTTCTTGCCACAGCTAAAGAACTCAACATCTTTCTTCTTCTTCTGGCCATCCTTAGCTTGGTTCTGCTTCCTCTTGTTCTGAGAACCATTCTTGCCTCCACCGCTTGCTTGCGGCTTTGGCTCCACTGCGGATGTAACCTAAGTCTTCGACTTAGGGTAAAGACTCTCTGATCTTAATGCTTTCCCCATAATCGATTCAAACGTCTCATCGATGTGGTTAATAAGCCTTTGCCCCAAGTATCCATCCAAACCAGTTATGAACTTCTCGTTCTTCTTCTCGGCAGTATCAATAAGAGATAACCCATATTTCGATAAAGTATCGAACTCAGCAATATACTCCGAGATAGCTCTGCCATTTTGCTTAAGCTCAAAGAACTTCCTAAACAGTTCTGACTTCTGAGCAGCTGGGATAAACTTATCGCTGAAGCGAGTCTTAAACTGATCCGATGTAATCTGATCCTCTGGTGTAACACCCCATATTTTCTGTAAACATAAGAGTTAAAAATCAAGGTATAATTAATTTTTAGGAGAAGAAATAAGGGAAGCGGGTTGCGCCATTGTGTTCGTCTCGGAAAAATACGCGAAATAGAGTCCGAATTTGCGTAAATCGGAGTCCGTATGAAGAAGATATGGACGAACGAAGTTAGGCAGAAAAACCGGAAATAGGCCAGAATACACTGGCGCACTTGTGAAGTGCGCCAGTACAAAAATACACTGGCGCACCTGCCAAGTGCGCCCGTACAAATCCAGCACCAAATTCTAGAGTATTCTGAGGTGACGTGTCTTCTTTTGAGTGGCTAGATGATGTGTATTCGAGCTGTGCGATTCTGATGACTTCTGGACTGATCTGAAGGCTCTAAATCACCCTATCCTCCTATAAATACATCCCTAACCTAAACCTAGCTTTCTTACACAATTCTCTAGCCTCCATTGCTCTCTTCTTCTAATTAAAAATAAAAATGGCGTCGCTACTCTGCTAGAATCAAAACTAGAAGCCAATCAACATCATCCTAAATTCAAATTTGAGATAAAAGCTTCTGCAACAATTCTGTAACAACTAAAGTTCTTTCTTTAATCCAATCAAGGCAAGTACAATTATTTTCTGCTATAAACATTAATTATAATTCTGATATGCTTTTAAATCTGAATCTGAGATTGTATATCTGTCAGATCTGTTTTTCTGTGACTGTTCTGTATCCCTTTCTGCTTCCTTTCTGTTTCTATAGCCAGGCTACCACGAGCCTGTGCCTAATCTCATAAGAGATTAACGTATGAATGCAAATTTTGGGATAAATAATAAATGATGCGAAATTTGACGAGACTGAATTGAACATATGACTTTAGATCTGAGGCATAAAATATATTGACATATGACTTGGGATTGGATGCATGAATTTGACTGTAAACATATAATTTATATATGTTGTATGCATAGTGTACGTTGTAATCTAGATCTGTAACTAATTAGAGAAATGAACATATGTTATTTAGATCTTAATTAATTAGAAAAATAAGCATATGTTATAAACTAGTTTTAGACCTATGCATATTCTGTGATAAAAGAAGAAGAGGAACCACTATAAGATTACATATGATTTGAGACTTTGGACAAAATGCATATAAAAGTCAAGATCTGATTTTTAGAAGATATGATTTAAAGATTTAGATTGTTGGGTATAGTTTGCATAATGATTCATGACTTAAAAAGAAGAAGATATGGAAACTTAGGTGTAAAGATTTACATTAATTAGGATATCTATTATTGTGATTACACCTAAATAGGGATTTTTGGATATATGGCATGCATCGAAATTAATGGTTATATTTGGTATAATTTATATGTGAATCTGCTGTAAAATGCTAGTTTAACAAAAATTGGAACATATGTTATATGGCAAATTATGTCCATATTCTGCGCTTATGCAAACATGGAGTATATGTTGTGAATCATGACAATTAAGTAGGCATATGAATTTAGGCCAATTTATGATTAGGCAAGGCATGTAAATAGAACCTTTAGAAATATTAAATTTGCTAAATCTGCTAATTTGCCAAGTTGCCTAAACTGCTAGTTTTGTTATATTGCCTAGACTGCTAATTAGATTGAAATGCCTAATCTGTTAAATTTGTCGGTTGAAATGCCTAACCTGTTATATGCCAAAATCTGCTAAGTTGCTAAATCTGTTAAATCCGTTAAGTCATATAAAATCTGTTATCTGCTAAAATCTGTTATCTGCTGTGTTGATATAATCATCCTGTTATTGATATAATCTGAATTGGCATATATATTGGGCGTGCGCATAAACGGTAAATTATTAATTAATTGGCCGCAAAGATAAACGTGACTAACTCGAGGTTAGAATGAGTTTGCGACGTAATTCTGCCCGGAACCGCCCGGCACATCCAGTGGCCGCAAACAATAGGTTCTAATGTGAGAAGTTAGTCATAACCTGCTTAAGACACGAGGTTAGGTCTGGCTTGTGGCAGAAGTCTGCCCGGAACCGCCCGGCCCATCCAGCGGCCACAAGCTAGCGACCTAATGTGAGAGGTCTGGGCATTAATAATTAATTAATGCAAATCTAAGATAAGAATGACGTCTAAAACGTATTGGGGGAAAATAGGGTTAAACCAACTGGATTAATAGGTGTAGTAAACCCGTCCATGAATCTGTAGGCCCAATACAAAGTTAGACAAATCTGAAAAATCTGTACATCTGATCTGTTAGTCTGAAAACTTGTTAACTTAATCTGCGAACTAGTAAATCTGAATTCTGTATGTCTGAACTTGTAAACAAGTTAATCTGAGATCTGTTAGTCTGGGAACACAAGGTTAGGAGGGGTATTACTTGTGTCATCTGTTGTTTGGGACCCATATTAGTCAATAACCCTTTCTGGTATCAAAACTTTGACCCAACAGTAGGTAGGGTCTGGGCACGCTTACTGAACTAATTATAAGTGGTTCATTCTGATAATGGCGAGGGGTGTTGATGGTGCGTTCCAACCGGGTCATGTGCGTGCATGGATCCCGGTCTGCCTCTGAGGATGTAAGACGCCGTGACATCTGTAAATAGGTCTGTGCCAATTGGTTGTCACTTTAGGGAGTGATACACCCTACTGTGGGGCCGACACAGGATATTTATGTATTAGGGAGCCGATCGCTTGGGGTAGGGTTTTAGGGTACGCTTAGTTCTGTCCGTTTCTGTTGGTACCGTCTGTTTCTGTTGGGTGGTAACACCTGTCTGTTTCTGTGTGGTACCGTCTGTTCGGGTGGTAAAGGCCCATTACTAGTGTACACTTAATTCTACATTCTGTTTCCGTAGGGATAAATCTGTTTCTGCTTCTGTCTGTTTCTGATCGGGTAGTAAAGGCCCATTATTAGCATTCTGTTTCTGTTAAAGTATTCTGTACCCGTTCCTGCTTCAATTTAGACATTAGGGTGACACCTAATTCTGCTATACTAGTATTAGTGCAGAGAAGTGTAAAACAATAGTTTATATCATTCTGTTTTTCTGTTATATCTGCTACACCTGTTACAGTTATCTCACATCCAGTTTTATGTTCATATCATATTATTATTATCTGTTCATATGCTGAAAGTCACTGGACTTGCCAGACTTTTTGTCTGACCCTTGTTGTTTCGCCTCCTTTCTTCCGTTTCCCCCCAGGTTATCCAAGGAGGGAATACTTTAGCTTGATCCGGATTTCTCTTTGCTTGAAGTGCTTAAAGTATGGCTTGGCTCTGTATAGCTTCCGTTCCATGGGGATTATGATTTTAAACCATGCATTTTGAAGGCTTTTGTACAAGACTGATATTTTGTACTTGAATTCTGAAATTTGAAAGGATGTAACCATATTAATTTCTGTTTCCGCTGTAATAAAGTTAAAATTTTTCAAGTACTGTTTTATCTGTCTTGTAAGTTTCTGTTCTGTTTACTAAAATGCTCCACCAAAGTTAAGGCATTCCCTTTGTGAGTGACCTTAACGGAGGTAGGGTGTTACACTTGGTATCAGAGTTGAAGGTTACCAGATTGGGTAAAGTTTTTGAAAACTATTTTCAAAAAGGTTTTGGAAGGAAGTATTTTCAAAAATAAAGCTTGTTTTGAAAAACATAATCCCCAAGAGCCATATATCTTTCTTTCAGTCCTTTTTGTATTGAACCTTTCCTTTTTCGTTCCAGCATGTCTGAAGCATCTGAGATACCAGAGGGTGTTCATGTACCCAGTTGGTTTCGTCAATATCTTGAGGCTAGGACCGCCGCTGCAGGTCCAGCAAATGATCCCCCTCCTCCACCCCCTCCTCGTGCAATTGCTTTCTCAAAGATCTGTAGAGATTTTAGGTCCATGGGTGGGAAGGATTTCAAAGGAACTGAATCATTCGTAGAAGCAAGGAATTGGCTCAAAGAAACTAAGGATCTATTCGTTATCTTCGAGGTGGACGATAGGCAGAAGGTACAGTTGGCAGTATGGCTGCTCAAAGACGAAGCTTCCTACTGGTGGGAAGTCACTAACGCCGAGAGGCCGGTTGAGACATGGATGGATTTCAGAATAAGGTTTGAGACAAAATTCCTCTCGCAAGCTGAACGAAGTTTACAATTGGAAAAGTTCTTATCTCTTAAGCAAGGAAGTATGACGGTCAAGGAATACGTCAACCAGTTCAACCAACTAGCAAGATTCGGATTGGATTTAGTCAACACTCAGCATAAAAAGGCTCTCCGCTTTGTTAAAGGATTGAATGAGCCACTGCACAGCCTAGCCATGACCCATGTACCCATGGGAGCAACTTACGAGAAATTGGTGGATATGGCACTACTGCACGAGGAAGACAAAGGCCCGAAAGAGACAAAGAAGGAAGAACCACAGAATAAGAAAGCGGGGCCCAAAAAGGAAACACAAAAGAAGGATGAGAAGTCTGAAGATAAGAAGGGGAAAAAGTGCTTTACTTGTGGGAGCTCGACTCATCTGAACAAGGATTGCAGAAAAAGGAAGGGCGCTTGCTTCAACTCTGGGGAGATGGGACACTTCACTAGGGACTGCCCGAAGAGACGAGGACAAGGAGGGCAGGCGAACACTCTTGAGGCTAGTGGCTAGGATAGAAATAGGAAAATTTATATAGTAGGTTTAATTTCTTTATCTGATTATGGAGTTAAGACTTTTTCTGATTCTGGTACTTTGATTTTGTAATCGATACTCTGCACTTTAATACTAGTATTATTTCTGAATTCAGCTGTAGACTCAGACCCATAAGGGTTATGGACCATCTGTTTGAGATTGGGGTTTGAGGGATATCTGTGTTAGGCGTCAAGTATGACGCATACATTCTGAGTTTTCGTGGGGTATGATTTTATCATGCTTAGCTTCCTAAGAATCATTAGGGAACCTGATCTGTACTAGTAGTCTGTAAATATCTAAATACTTTTGATAGGATTTCCAGTTTTGACATTGTCTAAAGAAGGTAATCCTCTGGGTGTCAATTTTATGTTGGTTTCGGTCTTTGGGGTCGATACTTAGGACCCATGTCTAATGGGAACCAAATTTTCGTTCTATCTGTACTCGCTTCCATCATTCGATAGTATCCTATCGATCGAATCTTCGAACTTTAGGTAGAAACTAATGGGTGTAAACATGTGTTTGAGACATGTTATGTTTGATGGTTGCAAGTGGATGCAAGTGGTTGCTAGTGGTTGCCCGTGGATGCATATACACACACTAGGCACTAGATCGGCTCGAAAGCACTCTCATACTGCATATGGATGTCTGAGCATTTTTCAATTCTTGTGGATGCAAAATGGTTGATTCAGCACATGGATGTTGCATTTGAGTGAATAATTGTGCACTCATATAGAAATAATATATATCATTAAGATTCTATTGCATACATGTTGGACTCATGGCATTGACATAATTCACATTAAGGAGGTCAACTGAATCAGTAGACCGCCTGATCTTTGCATTAGATAAGGAACATATACACACACTTTTGCATATGTTCATACAACATTAGAAGTTTTCTAAGGACAATGGATGCTTGTGGATGATGGTTGAGTAGATGGGTGATTGGATGGAAGGACACATTCTTCTTAACTTGAAGATTTCGGGGACGAAATCCTCTAAGGAGGGGAGAATGTAACACCCCATATTTTCTGTAAACATAAGAGTTAAAAATCAAGGTATAATTAATTTTTAGGAGAAGAAATAAGGGAAACGGGTTGCGCCATTGTGTTCGTCTCGGAAAAATACGCGAAATAGAGTCCGAATTTGCGTAAATCGGAGTCCGTATGAAGAAGATATGGACGAACGAAGTTAGGCAGAAAAACCAGAAACAGGCCAGAATACACTGGCGCACTTGTGAAGTGCGCCAGTACAAAAATACACTGGCGCACCTGCCAAGTGCGCCCGTACAAATCCAGCACCGAATTCTGGAGTATTCTGAGGTGACGTGTCTTCTTTTGAGTGGCTGGATGATGTGTATTCGAGCTGTGCGATTCTGATGACTTCTGGACTGATCTGAAGGCTCTAAATCACCCTATCCTCCTATAAATACATCCCTAACCTAAACCTAGCTTTCTTACACAATTCTCTAGCCTCCATTGCTCTCTTCTTCTAATTAAAAATAAAAATGGCGTCGCTACTCTGCTAGAATCAAAACTAGAAGCCAATCAACATCATCCTAAATTCAAATTTGAGATAAAAGCTTCTGCAACAATTCTGTAACAACTAAAGTTCTTTCTTTAATCCAATCAAGGCAAGTACAGTTATTTTCTGCTATAAACATTAATTATAATTCTAATATGCTTTTAAATCTGAATCTGAGATTGTATATCTGTCAGATCTGTTTTTCTGTGACTGTTCTGTATCCCTTTCTGCTTCCTTTCTGTTTCTATAGCCAGGCTACCACGAGCCTGTGCCTAATCTCATAAGAGATTAACGTATGAATGCAAATTTTGGGATAAATAATAAATGATGCGAAATTTGATGAGACTGAATTGAACATATGACTTTAGATCTGAGGCATAAAATATATTGACATATGACTTGGGATTGGATGCATGAATTTGACTGTAAACATATAATTTATATATGTTGTATGCATAGTGTACGTTGTAATCTAGATCTGTAACTAATTAGAGAAATGAACATATGTTATTTAGATCTGTAATTAATTAGAAAAATAAGCATATGTTATAAACTAGTTTTAGACCTATGCATATTCTGTGATAAAAGAAGAAGAGGAACCACTATAAGATTACATATGATTTGAGACTTTGGACAAAATGCATATAAAAGTCAAGATCTGATTTTTAGAAGATATGATTTAAAGATTTAGATTGTTGGGTATAGTTTGCATAATGATTCATGACTTAAAAAGAAGAAGATATGGAAACTTAGGTGTAAAGATTTACATTAATTAGGATATCTATTATTGTGATTACACCTAAATAGGGATTTTTGGATATATGGCATGCATTGAAATTAATGGTTATATTTGGTATAATTTATATGTGAATCTGCTGTAAAATGCTAGTTTAACAAAAATTGGAACATATGTTATATGGCAAATTATGTCCATATTCTGCGCTTATGCAAACATGGAGTATATGTTGTGAATCATGACAATTAAGTAGGCATATGAATTTAGGCCAATTTATGATTAGGCAAGGCATGTAAATAGAACCTTTAGAAATATTAAATTTGCTAAATCTGCTAATTTGCCAAGTTGCCTAAACTGCTAGTTTTGTTATATTGCCTAGACTGCTAATTAGATTGAAATGCCTAATCTGTTAAATTTGTCGGTTGAAATGCCTAACCTGTTATATGCCAAAATCTGCTAAGTTGCTAAATCTGTTAAATCCGTTAAGTCATATAAAATCTGTTATCTGCTAAAATCTGTTATCTGCTGTGTTGATATAATCATCCTGTTATTGATATAATCTGAATTGGCATATATATTGGGCGTGCGCATAAACGGTAAATTATTAATTAATTGGCCGCAAAGATAAACGTGACTAACTCGAGGTTATAATGAGTTTGCGGCGTAATTCTGCCCGGAACCGCCCGGCACATCTAGTGGCCGCAAACAATAGGTTCTAATGTGAGAAGTTAGTCATAACCTGCTTAAGACACGAGGTTAGGTCTGGCTTGTGGCAGAAGTCTGCCCGGAACCGCCCGGCCCATCCAGCGGCCACAAGCTAGCGACCTAATGTGAGAGGTCTAGGCATTAATAATTAATTAATGCAAATCTAAGATAAGAATGACGTCTAAAACGTATTGGTGGAAAATAGGGTTAAACCAACTGGATTAATAGGTGTAGTAAACCCGTCCATGAATCTGTAGGCCCAATACAAAGTTAGACAAATCTGAAAAATCTGTACATCTGATCTGTTAGTCTGAAAACTTGTTAACTTAATCTATGAACTAGTAAATCTGAATTCTGGATGTCTAAACTTGTAAACAAGTTAATCTGAGATCTGTTAGTCTGGGGACACAAGGTTAGGAGGGGTATTACTTGTGTCATCTGTTGTTTGGGACCCATATTAGTCAGTAACCCTTTCTGGTATCAAAACTTTGACCCAACAGTAGGTAGGGTCCGGGCACGCTTACTGAACTAATTATAAGTGGTTCATTCTGATAATGGCGAGGGGTGTTGATGGTGCGTTCCAACCGGGTCATGTGCGTGCATGGATCCCGGTCTGCCTCTGAGGATGTAAGACGCCGTGACATCTGTAAATAGGTCTGTGCCAATTGGTTGTCACTTTAGGGAGTGATACACCCTACTGTGGGGCCGACACAGGATATTTATGTATTAGGGAGCCGATCGCTTGGGGTAGGGTTTTAGGGTACGCTTAGTTCTGTCCGTTTCTGTTGGTACCGTCTGTTTCTGTTGGGTGGTAACACCTGTCTGTTTCTGTGTGGTACCGTCTGTTCGGGTGGTAAAGGCCCATTACTAGTGTACACTTAATTCTACATTCTGTTTCCGTAGGGATAAATCTGTTTCTGCTTCTGTCTGTTTCTGATCGGGTAGTAAAGGCCCATTATTAGCATTCTGTTTCTGTTAAAGTATTCTGTACCCGTTCCTGCTTCAATTTAGACATTAGGGTGACACCTAATTCTGCTATACTAGTATTAGTGCAGAGAAGTGTAAAACAATAGTTTATATCATTCTGTTTTTCTGTTATATCTGCTACACCTGTTACAGTTATCTCACATCCAGTTTTATGTTCATATCATATTATTATTATCTGTTCATATGCTGAAAGTCACTGGACTTGCCAGACTTTTTGTCTGACCCTTGTTGTTTCGCCTCCTTTCTTCCGTTTCCCCCCAGGTTATCCAAGGAGGGAATACTTTAGCTTGATCCGGATTTCTCTTTGCTTGAAGTGCTTAAAGTATGGCTTGGCTCTGTATAGCTTCCGTTCCATGGGGATTATGATTTTAAACCATGCATTTTGAAGGCTTTTGTACAAGACTGATATTTTGTACTTGAATTCTGAAATTTGAAAGGATGTAACCATATTAATTTCTGTTTCCGCTGTAATAAAGTTAAAATTTTTCAAGTACTGTTTTATCTGTCTTGTAAGTTTCTGTTCTGTTTTCTAAAATGCTCCACCAAAGTTAAGGCATTCCCTTTGTGAGTGACCTTAACGGAGGTAGGGTGTTACACTTGGTATCAGAGCTGAAGGTTACCAGATTGGGTAAAGTTTTTGAAAACTATTTTCAAAAAGGTTTTGGAAGGAAGTATTTTCAAAAATAAAGCTTATTTTGAAAAACATAATCCCCAAGAGCCATATATCTTTCTTTCAGTCCTTTTTGTATTGAACCTTTCCTTTTTCGTTCCAGCATGTCTGAAGCATCTGAGATACCAGAGGGTGTTCATGTACCCAGTTGGTTTCGTCAATATCTTGAGGCTAGGACCGCCGCTGCAGGTCCAGCAAATGATCCCCCTCCTCCACCCCCTCCTCGTGCAATTGCTTTCTCAAAGATCTGTAGAGATTTTAGGTCCATGGGTGGGAAGGATTTCAAAGGAACTGAATCATTCGTAGAAGCAAGGAATTGGCTCAAAGAAACTGAGGATCTATTCGTTATATTCGAGGTGGACGATAGGCAGAAGGTACAGTTGGCAGTATGGCTGCTCAAAGACGAAGCTTCCTACTGGTGGGAAGTCACTAACGCCGAGAGGCCGGTTGAGACATGGATGGATTTCAGAATAAGGTTTGAGACAAAATTCCTCTCGCAAGCTGAACGAAGTTTACAATTGGAAAAGTTCTTATCTCTTAAGCAAGGAAGTATGACGGTCAAGGAATACGTCAACCAGTTCAACCAACTAGCAAGATTCGGATTGGATTTAGTCAACACTCAGCATAAAGAGGCTCTCCGCTTTGTTAAAGGATTGAATGAGCCACTGCACAGCCTAGCCATGACCCATGTACCCATGGGAGCAACTTACGAGAAATTGGTGGATATGGCACTACTGCACGAGGAAGACAAAGGCCCGAAAGAGACAAAGAAGGAAGAACCACAGAATAAGAAAGCGGGGCCCAAAAAGGAAACACAAAAGAAGGATGAGAAGTCTGAAGATAAGAAGGGGAAAAAGTGCTTTACTTGTGGGAGCTCGACTCATCTGAACAAGGATTGCAGAAAAAGGAAGGGCGCTTGCTTCAACTGTGGGGAGATGGGACACTTCACTAGGGACTGCCCGAAGAGACGAGGACAAGGAGGGCAGGCGAACACTCTTGAGGCTAGTGGCTAGGATAGAAATAGGAAAATTTCTATAGTAGGTTTAATTTCTTTATCTGATTATGGAGTTAAGACTTTTTCTGATTCTGGTACTTTGATTTTGTAATCGATACTCTGCACTTTAATACTAGTATTATTTCTGAATTCAGCTGTAGACTCAGACCCATAAGGGTTATGGACCATCTGTTTGAGATTGGGGTTTGAGGGATATCTGTGTTAGGCGTCAAGTATGACGCATACATTCTGAGTTTTCGTGGGGTATGATTTTATCATGCTTAGCTTCCTATGAATCATTAGGGAACCTGATCTGTACTAGTAGTCTGTAAATATCTAAATACTTTTGATAGGATTTCCAGTTTTGACATTGTCTAAAGAAGGTAATCCTCTGGGTGTCAATTTTATGTTGGTTTCGGTCTTTGGGGTCGATACTTAGGACCCATGTCTAATGGGAACCAAATTTTCGTTCTATCTGTACTCGCTTCCATCATTCGATTGTATCCTATCGATGGAATCTTCGAACTTTAGGTAGAAACTAATGGGTGTAAACATGTGTTTGAGACATGTTATGTTTGATGGTTGCAAGTGGATGCAAGTGGTTGCTAGTGGTTGCCTGTGGATGCATATACACACACTAGGCACTAGATCGGCTCGAAAGCACTCTCATACTGCATATGGATGTCTGAGCATTTTTCAATTCTTGTGGATGCAAAATGGTTGATTCAGCACATGGATGTTGCATTTGAGTGAATAATTGTGCACTCATATAGAAATAATATATATCATTAAGATTCTATTGCATACATGTTGGACTCATGGCACTGACATAATTCACATTAAGGAGGTCAACTGAATCAGTAGACCGCCTGATCTTTGCATTAGATAAGGAACATATACACACACTTTTGCATATGTTCATACAACATTAGAAGTTATCTAAGGACAATGGATGCTTGTGGATGATGGTTGAGTAGATGGGTGATTGGATGGTAGGACACATTCTTCTTAACTTGAAGATTTCGGGGACGAAATCCTCTAAGGAGGGGAGAATGTAACACCCCATATTTTCTGTAAACATAAGAGTTAAAAATCAAGGTATAATTAATTTTTAGGAGAAGAAATAAGGGAAACGGGTTGCGCCATTGTGTTCGTCTCGGAAAAATACGCGAAATAGAGTCCGAATTTGCGTAAATCGGAGTCCGTATGAAGAAGATATGGACGAACGAAGTTAGGCAGAAAAACCGGAAACAGGCCAGAATACACTGGCGCACTTGTGAAGTGCGCCAGTACAAAAATACACTGGCGCACCTGCCAAGTGCGCCCGTACAAATCCAGCACCGAATTCTGGAGTATTCTGAGGTGACGTGTCTTCTTTTGAGTGGCTGGATGATGTGTATTCGAGCTGTGCGATTCTGATGACTTCTGGACTGATCTGAAGGCTCTAAATCACCCTATCCTCCTATAAATACATCCCTAACCTAAACCTAGCTTTCTTACACAATTCTCTAGCTTCATTGCTCTCTTCTTCTAATTAAAAATAAAAATGGCGTCGCTACTCTGCTAGAATCAAAACTAGAAGCCAATCAACATCATCCTAAATTCAAATTTGAGATAAAAGCTTCTGCAACAATTCTGTAACAACTAAAGTTCTTTCTTTAATCCAATCAAGGCAAGTACAGCTATTTTCTTCTATAAACATTAATTATAATTCTGATATGCTTTTAAATCTGAATCTGAGATTGTATATCTGTCAGATCTGTTTTTCTGTGACTGTTCTGTATCCCTTTCTGCTTCCTTTCTGTTTCTATAGCCAGGCTACCACGAGCCTGTGCCTAATCTCATAAGAAATTAACGTATGAATGCAAATTTTGGGATAAATAATAAATGATGCGAAATTTGACGAGACTGAATTGAACATATGACTTTAGATCTGAGGCATAAAATATATTGACATATGACTTGGGATTGGATGCATGAATTTGACTGTAAACATATAATTTATATATGTTGTATGCATAGTGTACGTTGTAATCTAGATCTGTAACTAATTAGAGAAATGAACATATGTTATTTAGATCTGTAATTAATTAGAAAAATAAGCATATGTTATAAACTAGTTTTAGACCTATGCATATTCTGTGATAAAAGAAGAAGAGGAACCACTATAAGATTACATATGATTTGAGACTTTGGACAAAATGCATATAAAAGTCAAGATCTGATTTTTAGAAGATATGATTTAAAGATTTAGATTGTTGGGTATAGTTTGCATAATGATTCATGACTTAAAAAGAAGAAGATATGGAAACTTAGGTGTAAAGATTTACATTAATTAGGATATCTATTATTGTGATTACACCTAAATAGGGATTTTTGGATATATGGCATGCATTGAAATTAATGGTTATATTTGGTATAATTTATATGTGAATCTGCTGTAAAATGCTAGTTTAACAAAAATTGGAACATATGTTATATGGCAAATTATGTCCATATTCTGCGCTTATGCAAACATGGAGTATATGTTGTGAATCATGACAATTAAGTAGGCATATGAATTTAGGCCAATTTATGATTAGGAAAGGCATGTAAATAGAACCTTTAGAAATATTAAATTTGCTAAATCTGCTAATTTGCCAAGTTGCCTAAACTGCTAGTTTTGTTATATTGCCTAAACTGCTAATTAGATTGAAATGCCTAATCTGTTAAATTTGTCGGTTGAAATGCCTAACCTGTTATATGCCAAAATCTGCTAAGTTGCTAAATCTGTTAAATCCGTTAAGTCATATAAAATCTGTTATCTGCTAAAATCTGTTATCTGCTGTGTTGATATAATCATCCTGTTATTGATATAATCTGAATTGGCATATATATTGGGCGTGCGCATAAACGGTAAATTATTAATTAATTGGCCGCAAAGATAAACGTGACTAACTCGAGGTTAGAATGAGTTTGCGGCGTAATTCTGCCCGGAACCGCCCGGCACATCCAGTGGCCGCAAACAATAGGCTCTAATGTGAGAAGTTAGTCATAACCTGCTTAAGACACGAGGTTAGGTCTGGCTTGTGGCAGAAGTCTGCCCGGAACCGCCCGGCCCATCCAGCGGCCACAAGCTAGCGACCTAATGTGAGAGGTCTGGGCATTAATAATTAATTAATGCAAATCTAAGATAAGAATGACGTCTAAAACGTATTGGGGGAAAATAGGGTTAAACCAACTGGATTAATAGGTGTAGTAAACCCGTCCATGAATCTGTAGGCCCAATACAAAGTTAGACAAATCTGAAAAATCTGTACATCTGATCTGTTAGTCTGAAAACTTGTTAACTTAATCTGTGAACTAGTAAATCTGAATTCTGTATGTCTGAACTTGTAAACAAGTTAATCTGAGATCTGTTAGTCTGGGGACACAAGGTTAGGAGGGGTATTACTTGTGTCATCTATTGTTTGGGACCCATATTAGTCAGTAACCCTTTCTGGTATCAAAACTTTGACCCAACAGTAGGTAGGGTCCGGGCACGCTTACTGAACTAATTATAAGTGGTTCATTCTGATAATGGCGAGGGGTGTTGATGGTGCGTTCCAACCGGGTCATGTGCGTGCATGGATCCCGGTCTGCCTCTAAGGATGTAAGACGCCGTGACATCTGTAAATAGGTCTGTGCCAATTGGTTGTCACTTTAGGGAGTGATACACCCTACTGTGGGGCCGACACAGGATATTTATGTATTAGGGAGCCGATCGCTTGGGGTAGGGTTTTAGGGTACGCTTAGTTCTGTCCGTTTCTGTTGGTACCGTCTGTTTCTGTTGGGTGGTAACACCTGTCTGTTTCTGTGTGGTACCGTCTGTTCGGGTGGTAAAGGCCCATTACTAGTGTACACTTAATTCTACATTCTGTTTCCGTAGGGATAAATCTGTTTCTGCTTCTGTCTGTTTCTGATCGGGTAGTAAAGGCCCATTATTAGCATTCTGTTTCTGTTAAAGTATTCTGTACACGTTCCTGCTTCAATTTAGACATTAGGGTGACACCTAATTCTGCTATACTAGTATTAGTGCAGAGAAGTGTAAAACAATAGTTTATATCATTCTGTTTTTCTGTTATATCTGCTACACCTGTTACAGTTATCTCACATCCAGTTTTATGTTCATATCATATTATTATTATCTGTTCATATGCTGAAAGTCACTGGACTTGCCAGACTTTTTGTCTGACCCTTGTTGTTTCGCCTCCTTTCTTCCGTTTCCCCCCCAGGTTATCCAAGGAGGGAATACTTTAGCTTGATCTGGATTTCTCTTTGCTTGAAGTGCTTAAAGTATGGCTTGGCTCTGTATAGCTTCCGTTCCATGGGGATTATGATTTTAAACCATGCATTTTGAAGGCTTTTGTACAAGACTGATATTTTGTACTTGAATTCTGAAATTTGAAAGGATGTAACCATATTAATTTCTGTTTCCGCTGTAATAAAGTTAAAATTTTTCAAGTACTGTTTTATCTGTCTTGTAAGTTTCTGTTATGTTTACTAAAATGCTCCACCAAAGTTAAGGCATTCCCTTTGTGAGTGACCTTAACGGAGGTAGGGTGTTACATCTGGTGTAGTTGCCTTTATAGCATTCCACCAATTCATTGCCCGTCCTTGCAGCTGACGGGATGCTAGCTTTCTTTTCATCGCATCTTCGATACCCAAATCTTTGAAGATACGCTCACAACTATCCAACCAATCCTGAACTTCTGTAGCCAATTCCGTTCCGTGGAACGGTTTTCCACCAAGACTAGTGTAATCCTTGCAAAGCTTGGTGAAATCGGCTCTAGGCACCTGCACCGCTGCACCACCACCATTTGCAGCAATAGGGACTGCCCTCTGAACGTCCCTAAGCATCTCTCTCATGAAATCAGTCAACATAGCTCTCATGTCAAGAGCATTCCCATTGTTGGCTCCTCTACCAGCTCCTCTCGTATATCGGTTCATCGTTCAATCTGTAAATTGAAACGATAAACCATCCTCTTTGTGGTGTCAGTGCAGTGCGACTTCATCCTTAGCTATACTGATAGTGTATATATATAGCTTCTAAAAACCAAAATAATCAAAAATACGCAGTCTCATATACGCATTATCTCTCCCTGGTGTCTTTCCTTAGGTTAACTACGCAACCTATTGCTCTGATACCAAGTGTAACGGTCCGCCCCGCACCAGCCGACATTTCCAATGAAAGTGCATTGTACCAATGTCCAACCGGCACGGGACGGTCGCCAAAGAAATGAAAAAGAAGAGAACTTACTAGTGAACTATCAAAGAACCTGTAGAATGTCTCGCAGCGCATGGAATAAAATATAATAATAACATACTAGACATAAAACAGGTGAGACAGTGCATAAGCTGAAACTGAAACATCATAGCAGCGGAAAATCCAATTATAGCTTATGTTCCACATCATCATTATTACAACTTTAAAAACTGTCTCTAAAGAAAAAGAAAGGAAAGGTACACTACTAATGCCCAAAGTAGTGACCAGTAGCGACACAGGGAGAATGTCTATATATATCATACGTAGGAGCCTCCTGCTCATCTCCGGTACAGCTACTCGTGCATCACTAGCTAACCTGTATCTAGTCTGCTCGTTTAGGAGCACCCAGAGTAATAAGAAGAGACATAAAACTCTGGGTCAGACAAAAGTCTGGTATGAGCGGTAAGCAGCAAAACAGAACAATAACAGGTATACTAAACCATACCTGAACCTGGACCTACAACCAAAGTGTTAGCACTACATACTGTACAATACTCTAAGGTGCCACTAACATATGGTGTAAAGAATACGGGGTGGGGGCGTGCATGTCACAGTGATGGCAAACAAATCAAGCATGGCAACCATCCTCACGTCTCTCACTCAGTGCGTAAAGCATACGATGTCCACCGCTCTCAACCACTAGACCCATCGAACTAGTGACGGAGTTCGACTTGTACAACTACTGCTACCACCAAGCTTATCCCCACGGAGTCATGACTAAATCTTTACAAATAACCCCGCTTCATTGGTCTATAGCCCATTAGTCATGCCTAGACCACTGTGGTCTTGAATCCGTTCACGTACCTCCTACACAAAGTGATCCAAAGTCATAGATATCGACAACCCCTTAGTACATGTCCCGCAGCAAAGCCCAATCATAAAGTTAACTCGTTGGTTCCCAACTGGATTCTAAGTATAAACCTCCTATTTGGACTACCTTTGTATCTCGGGTTTCATTCTCCTCCGGATCGGCCTTCCTCCTTGCCTTTGGTTCGGTTCGGTCTCCTTCCCAAGCGTCGGGTCGGTTCGGCTCAGGAACCCCTTGGCTGTTCGGTTCGCGCTCCCCGTTCGTGGTGCAAGCAGCTCGAGTTCTCCTCCATCAGTTCGGATCGGAGCATTTCACCGGGTCGGTTCGGATAAGCACTCTATGATCTATCGGTTCAGATGGCACCCCGGGTCGGGTCTGAGTACATGTCTCATGGTGGCTACGCTTTGGTCTTCTTCCCCAACGTTGGATCGGTCCGGTCGTGGTCTCCTCCAAGCTTCAAGTCAACTCATGGCGTACTGGTTCGGTTCGGGTGCAAGGGACGGCTCGTGGATTGGCTGCACGAACGGGTCGATTAGGGCCTCCTCATCCGATCCGATCCCATTCGGGTCACAGCCTGCACTTTTCCTACAGCTTCCAGCGACTGTTTACACACCACTTGACGGTGTTTTCGACCATTCTAACTATTCTAAATAATCATAATTCATGTCAAACAGTCATAGCAACATATAATATCAACCACAAACACCAAAATGACAACTTGATTGGTTAAAATGGATCAAACATAGCCAAAACCCCACATTTTCCCCTTAAGCATGTTTAAGCAAAACTAATGATAGGATTAGTAAAACTTAAACAAATCAACCAAATTTTCTAATAGAGGCCTAAAACAATATTTTGAAATTTATAAATATTTTTCCAGATTTTTAACATGTATAAATTCGCTAATTATCACTAATTACCCTTAATTAACTAGAATTAGTGAGGAACTATGCAAATCACTCACCTTTGCCACAAATAAAATATCAAATCTGAAATGATTCTCTATTTGGGCGTGGATACCAAGGCTATACAACAGTTCTACCATGATTCTTGTGCTAATCCGCTTTGATTTGATGTAGATTTGGCTTAATTAGCGATTAAAAGGTGATTTGGGGTGTTTTAGATGTTGGAGGCCATTACTAGGGTTCCAAGAATGAAAGTGGAGGCTATGAAAGTGAGAAAAAGGGTGTTCTATAAACCCTAACAGCTCTTAAATAATTCAAATCCCGAAATTCCCCTTTGGGCCTAGCTGTTAATCACCCGGTTAAGGCCAATTAAGCTGTTTTTCACCATCTGAAAATTGTTTCAGCCATATCTCCCAAAAGGTGAGTCCGTTTGGCTAACGCGACCACTCTACGAAAAGGTAAACCATCATCCGGATCTAATGGAAGTGGTTTCAGGTCAAATCTCCTTTCCAATCAAAAGTTATGGCCGAAACAAGATCAGCTAGGTGCAAAACGATCATTTAAAAATCGGTAAAAATCACGAACATGGAAAATGACTCCAATAGTCGTCTCCCAACGTTACATGACCATACGACATCGCATGTGAAAGAAATAAATATTCTACGATCCTTCAATGCCTAGAATGTGGGTCGTTACACTAATCTTCAAACAGTAGTAATATATCTGTTAAGTCATATCCTCTTATATAGTACATGTACTGACTAGGGTACAATGTTAATGTTATGTAATGACGGTCGGGATAAATTCCCCTCCTCCTGCATAGGGCGATAATCCTAACGGTTAAGTCCTTTAACATTTGATAAAAAAAGAAAATGAAAAAATGCAACGTTAACAGAGAATGCAGCCAAAATTAATTACTAAAATTTACAGTTGGAAAATATATTATTTCGCCACACACGCACGCGCACACACACACACACACATATATATATATATATATGTATGTATGTATATGTATATGTATATGTGTATGTGTATGTGTATGTGTGTGCATGTGTGTTTTCTTTTTTGATTACTTTATATTTTGAACCTTAAACAAATTTTTGTCCAACGATCATATAACGTTTTAAGTTTCATTGAGCAAAATTTCTCTAGTGTCCTGTGCCGTTGATAATTTTGTAATATTGAATGGTAATCATTTGATAATAATTAGAAAAATAAGGGACAATTAGCTGAACGAGTTGATGCAAATCTCATTTGTAGTCACAAGTCTTATATATGTAGCTAATTATTTAAAGACATTAAGCAACATGAAGTTTAATAGTATAATACACAGAGTGATAGTGAGTCTTATATGTTTATCAGGTAAATGAGCCGAGAAAGTGACATGTAGTCATTTGGTATGGCTCTGCTGGAGCTTCCAACAAAATGCAAACCAATATAAAAGTTGTCACCAAATCAATGCCAAACTATGGTCTCTTGGGTATGCTGCGAAAATTGCCTTGGATTTGCACTTAACTGGAAAGTTCACAATTTTCCTCCATACAGTCCAATAATATGACTATCTTGTGTTTTTCATGCTACTCCTTAGCTCATTAATAGATGTAGACTATCCATCTTAGTGGACCTAACGATCAAAAAAACCATGGACTTAAAATATTTGTACAAAGATTTTTGTTCTTAGTAAATCTGTTTGACATTTAATGGTATTTTTCTATTTGATAAACTTTGTACAAATGGCTGCAGAAGTCGGACAAATTATTTTCTAATCTCGAATGTTATTAGGAGTGCATAAACATCATAGAGATTTAAAGAGGTTGTAGGCACCGTAGCAATTTTTTAGGGGTTGTACTCTGTTGATACAATCTTGACCATTAGTGAAATTTGTACTGAGGTAAGCTTTTGCTTTCAAAAGGAACCTGTAACACCCCGAATTTTCTATTAACACTAAAGTTGCTAAAATATTAATAAGTGTGTAAGAGAGGGGATGTATCTAATATGAATATAAAAATATTAATAAGTGTGTAAGAGAGGGGATGTATCTAATATGAATATAAAAATATTAATAAGTGTGTAAGAGAGGGGATGTATCTAATATGAATATAAAAATATTAATAAGTGTGTAAGAGAGGGGATGTATCTAATATGTATATAAAAACAATAATAAGTGTGTAAAAGGGGGGGGGGATGTATCTAATATGTACATTGTAGAAAATATATATATATTCATGACATGAATAGGAGTTTATTAATATGCTGAGTGTTTGCTGAGTCACTTCTGACTCATTGCTGAGTCAACAAGATAAACCCCATCTTGTCTGAACGGCTGCGGTTATTTCTAGGTTAAATCTAATGGCCTAAATGAATTCTAAAATCTATAAATAAGTGGGTAGACCTTAGACCTAAATCACTTGTAAAATTAGAGAAGACTACCGTCATGCTGCTGCCATGGAATTCAGCATAGCCGTCACAAATCTAAGAAGAAGAAGCCTAATCTACTACAACTAAATTCTTCTCAACAAAAAAAATCAAAAGATTCTCTCTCTAATTCTCTTCTTTTGTTGGTGAGTATGATGATTCTCACAAGACTATTACAAACTAATTTGACTCAGTTATGAATGGATCACAAGAAAGTGATGTGATTTGTAATTGTAAATTCTATATATTGTGGATCTCTTATTATGTTATTATGTTGTCATATGATGTAAATTATATATGCTATGTCATGCTATGTGGTGAATTCTCTTATGCTATGTCGTGCAATGTTGAGAATCATGTCATGCTATGTTATACTATCATACTATGCCATGTTATAAATCATGCTATATTATGTTGTAAAATCATGATGTTGTTGGAACATGCTTAAAGTTATGTTTTTTTTATTTAAATGGATCTTGTTTATGGGAATTTGCCTATTAGGTTAGGTGTACCCATAAACATGAAACTATAATTAAATAAAACTTGATTATGGGAATTTGCCTATTGAGTTAGGTGTACCCATATAAAACCATGTTGATAAAAAATTAGATGATGTTGATTCACACATGTTCATATGTAAGTTTATGAATATTGATTGAGATTATATTAGGTGAATTTTGAACAAGTTGACACCTTTAGGTCCATGACATGTATAATCTATGCAAGTTGGACATATACAAGATTCACCCCTTATTATGATTCATTTGGTCACATATACATGTTGTTATTATGATAATCTCTTTTATGCTATGAGTTAGGCTATTCGAGTCTAACATATATTTGGCGAATAAACGTTCAAACGTGGGGTAGGGTTATTATTAGGAATTAATAAATTGGGTGCAATTTTGTAAGATTTTGCATACCATGAATGGATGTCCATAATTGAGTCAATTATGGACATTGTTAAAAATTGGAAGCAATTAATAATTCAAGTAGGGAATTATTAAAATTGGGGGAAAGTGGATTATTATTAATAATCAATGCTTAGGACACGAGGTTGGACCCGTTTGTGATGTAAACCTGCCCGGACCCGCCCGGCAAATCCAGTAGTCACAAATGTCGGCCCAATGTGAGAGGTCCTAGGCCCAAACTAAAGCATAACAGTTGTAAAGACACGAGGTTAGACTCTTTTATGGTGTAAGACTGCCCGGACCTGCCCGGCAAATCCAGCTGCCATAAATGCCAGTCTAATGTGAGAGGTCTTTATGAGGTTATGGCCTTAATGAACTAAGAAATACTTAACCAGATAATCATGTAAGGTGGGACATGGGGGTTGAGTAGGTGCCTTGGGTGGCATGAGGAATCTGGTGGTTGCCTTTAGAGGCATTTGAAATATGATTAGACTTAACCAAACACACATGTAAATGAACATGACTAAGTGGGTTAAGTGGGATGGACTAATGGGGACAAGCTTAGGCGGAATGCTTGTGGTAAATAGTGGGGGGCCCATTTCAACCAGTATCCCAAAACGTATCTTTGTGGGCTCGACCCAAGTCGAGGACGGGACACGCATACTGGGTTTGACTATAAGAGGCCAAAACAGGGAGCGGTGGCAACGCAAGTCCAACGGGTTTCATATGCGTGTGTGGACCCGGGCTGGTAGGTAAGACGTTGTTGCATTGTGTAGGTATAAGCCGTGCATGTCCGTTGTATCAGGTTGGCACTTTAGGGGAGTGATACACCCCACTGTGGGGCCAGCACGGGTATCTACGAGTTAGGGAGCCGATCGAATAATGGGAAGTAGGGTACACCTATTGGAGATAGGGGCAGGCGGCACCTATGTAGTCAGCTAGGGGTACGTAAAGCCATTGGGAAAGTTTCTAAGTGAAGCTAAGTGGGATGAATCTTTAGGGTGACTGGTGTGGTGCGGTATAGTGTTTATCCTTTAGTATTTAGGAGCGCCTATAACGTTGCCTTTAGCGATTGTCTATGTCCTTAATCTGCTCTTCATAGACATTTTCTTGTTTTCCAGCTTGTGCCTTAGTCCAGTTATTTTGGTAATAGTATTGTAGAATTATCATATTCACCAGACTTTATGTCTGACCTCCTCTTTTCCATCCTTTTTCTCCCTTCAGGTCCGCAGGTTGGGCCAAGTTCTAGTGGAGTCTAGTTGGATCGCTTATCTTCTAGAAAGCTTGGACTGCTGAAGTAAAGTCCAGCTTGTTATCTTTCTTTTTAATGGCTATTCATGTAATGGGATTATGTACTTGTTTTATCAAGATAGATATTGTACTTGACATTGAATATGGTGTTATGATGTAATCAAACATGTTTTGACTTCTGCTACAATGAAATAAAGTTTTTGAATTTCCAAGTACTATTTTATATCTGTCCTGTTGTAATTTTACTGTTCTATATTCACTTAAAACCTCCATGGAAGTTAATGCATTCCCTTTGTGAGTGACATTAATGGACGTGAGGTGTTACACGTGGTATCAGAGAATAAGGTTACCAGAACAGATAAATTTTTTTTTAGAAAAATATTTTTTTTCTAAAGTATTTTTGGAAGAAGTTCTTTATATTTCGAATTCTCCATTTTGAATCTTTCCTTTTTCGTTTCAGCATGGCTGAAGATCTTAATATCCAAGAAGGTGTGACGATTCCAGGGTGGTTTAGGAGATACTTGGAGGCTAGGGCCACCACTGCAGGCCCAGCGGATACTCCTCCACCCCTAGTTGCACCCATTCCTCCTCCTCCTCCTCCTCGTGTTGACACTTTTGCAAAGACGTGCAAGGAATTCAAGGCTATGGGAGGAAAAACTTTTCAAGGGACTGAGACGTTTGTGGAGGCCAGAGATTGGCTTAAGGAGACTGAGGAATTGTTGGATATCTTTGAAGTGGAAGATGGGAGGAAAGTCCGTTTAGCTGCTTGGTTAATGAAGGGAGAGGCCTCGTTTTCGTGGGAGGTCACTAACGGGGAACGTCCAGTTGATTCATGGGCGGATTTCAGACGAAGGTTTGAGGCAAAGTTTCTTTCAAGGGCAGAGGAGAACTTAAATATGGAAAAATTCCTGGCACTAAAGCAAGGGAGCTCATCAGTAAAGGAATATGTCAATAAATTTAATCAGTTAGCAAGGTTTGGCTTGGAGTAGGTGAACACGCCAGAGAAGAAAGCTTTGAGGTTCGTTAGAGGCTTGAATGAATCGTTGCAAGGGTTGGCTATGACCCACATCCCTATGGGAGCCACCTTTGAAAAGCTAGTAGAAATGGCACTTATGCATGAGGATAAGGCAGTTGAAAAGAAAGGGGATCAGAAGAAACCCCAACAGCAAAATAAGAAGGGTGGTAAAAACAATAATGGCAAAGGGAAGAAGAAATGCTTCAATTGTGGGACGCCTGGCCATCTCAGCAAAGATTGTAGAAAGAAAAAGAAGACTGGTTGTTTTCATTGTAGAGATGCGGGACATTTAGTGAAGGACTGTCCAAAGAAGGGGCAGAGGGCAGGGTCTACCTCGGGAGGACATGTGCAGGCTCTTATGGCACCAGGGCAGGCAAGGGGGCAAGTTCAGGCTATTGCGGCCCCACCGCTGCAAGAAAGAGGTAGAACAATTTCTGTTGAAAGCTTAGTTTTTCTGTTTGATCATCCTGTCCGTACCTTATTCGATTCTGGCGCATCTCATTCGTTTATCTCTGTATCATTAGTTGAATCACTGCACTTGAACACCAGTTTAGTAGAGGATCCCTTGGTCGTTTCAAATCCAATTGGGGGTTCAGCTCATTTGACCATGATATGTTTGGATTTGAAAATCTCTATACTTAGCGTTGAATTTAGATGTGATGCTTATGTATTGGGCTTCACGGGCTATGGGCTAATTTTAGGAATGGATTGGTTGTCTAGAAATAGGGCCATTCTTGATTGTGAAAGGAGAGTAGTTAGGCTTGTGACTCGCCTTGGTAATGCTCTCGACATCTTTTGTAATCCCATAAATTCCGTTATGCTAAGTTATCTTGAATCGCTTGACGCGTCTGTAGAGAACCTGCGATCGGTAGAAGTGGTCCGGGAATATCCGGATGTGTTTGAGGAGGTGAAGGGCTTACCTCCAAAGCGGGAGATAGACTTTCGAATTTATCTTGTGGATAATGCTAAACCCGTATCTTTGCCAGTGCGCCACATGGCTCCTCGTGAAAGGAGGGAACTCAATAAGCAAGTAAAGGAGTTGCTTGAGAAGGGGTTCATAAGACGTAGTATATCGGAGTGGGGTGCTCCAGTAGTTTTTGCCACAAAGGCGGATGGGTCTCTTAGACTTTGTATGGACTATAGAGAACTAAACAAGCTTACTAAAAAGAACCGACACCCACTGCCGAGGATTGACGATCTCTTTGATCAGTTAGTTGGCGCCTCAGTGTTTTCGCAGTTGGACTTAGCCACTGGCTTTCATCAACTGAGAGTGGCTGAGGATAGTATAGATAAGACTGCTTTTAGGACTCCTGACGGATTCTATGAATGGCTAGTGATGCCCTTTGGTTTGACAAACGCCCCTGCATATTTTGTTGATTTGATGCGTAGGGTGTTTAGGGAATACCTTAACACATTCGTGGTAGTCTTTGTGGATAACATCTTAGTCTTTTCTAAGAATAAAGAAGAGCACTCCCTACATCTTAGGGAAGTGTTGGAAACCCTTCGAGCGCATAACCTTAAGGCAAAATTTTCTAAGTGTCACTTCTGGAGGAAGGAAGTACGGTTCTTAGGGCACGTGGTTTCCAAAGAAGGGATAGCAGTGGATCCCGCAAAGGTGGTGGCCATCCAAGATTGGAAGGTCCCTAAAAATGCAACCGAAGTAAGAAGTTTCTTGGGGTTGGCTGGCTATTATAGGAAGTTTATCAAAGACTTCGCAAAAATATCAGCTCCATTAACACGGTTAACGAAGAAGAACCTGGTTTTTACGTGGGACAAAGATTGCGATGATGCGTTCCAACGTTTAAAGAGAGCCTTAACTTCAGCCCCAGTCTTAGTGCTGCCAGACGGGAATAAACGGTTTACCATCAATACTGATGCTTGTGGGACGGGACTTGGCGCGGTCCTCATGCAAGAGGGAAGAGTAATAGCCTATGGTGGAAGGCAGTTGAGGGTTCATGAAAAGAATTACCCCACGCATGACTTAGAGCTAGCCGCAATTGTTTTCGCGCTTAAGTCTTGGCGTCACTATCTTCTTGGTGAGAAATTCGAACTGTTCACTGACCACAAATCATTAAAATACTTATTCTCTCAGAAGGATTTGAATTTAAGGCAGCAACGGTGGATGGAATTCTTAGCCTCCTATGATTTTGAAATAGCATATACCCCGGGCAAGGGTAACGTGGTGGCAGACGCCTTAAGTAGGAAAAGGTTGTCCTTGAGTCCGTTGTTTGTTGAACGACAAAGCTTAGAATTCATTTCTATGTTTGACTTTAGACCCTCCATTGACTTAGTACCCGGTCTGTTAGCATCCTTGGAGGTTAGACCTACACTTCTAGGACGGGTTGGTGAGGCACAGCGAGACGACCCATAGTTGGTTGAGATAGTAGAAAAGCTCAAAGGGGGGGAGTCGTCAAGCCATCTTCGTAGGTATACCCTAGACGATAAGGGTTGGTTACGAAGGGATAATAGACTTTGTGTACCACAAGACGAAGCCTTAAGGAAGGCCATTCTTGATGATGATCATCGCTCAAAAATGACCATTCATCCCAGCGGGGATAAGATGTACAAAGATATGAAGCGGGTTTTCTTTTGGGCCGGTATGAAAAAGGATGTGGCCGAGTACGTCGCTAGATGCTTGGTGTGCCAACGAGTTAAAGCAGAACAAAAGAAACCCGGTGGGTTGCTTCACCCATTAGAAGTTCCACTATGGAAATGGGAAAGCATCTCAATGGATTTTGTGGATGGATTACCAAGATCAAGGAAGGGTAACACGGGGATTTGGGTTATAGTAGATAGACTTACTAAAAGCGCCCATTTTATTCCCGTGAAAAGTAAGAGGACTGCTCCGTGGTTGGCTTCTGTATACATTAAGGAGATAGTTCGTTTGCACGGTATTCCTTCTAGTATAGTAAGCGACCGTGACCCCATCTTTACTAGCGAATTTTGGAAGAGTTTACAAGAGGCGGTAGGGACTCAGCTATGTTTGAGCACCGCATATCATCCTCAGACAGACGGCCAGACCGAGAGTGTGAATCGCATTCTAGAGGATCTTTTAAGGCTTTGTATCCTAGACTTTGGGGGTACATGGGAAGAGCACCTTCCGTTAGTAGAATTCGCATATAATAATAGCTTTCAGTCTAGTATTGGCATGGCACCTTTCGAAGCTCTTTATGGAAGGCCTTGCCGTTCGCCTACATGTTTGTGGGAATCTACCAATAAAATCCTACTTAGGCCCGATATGGTTAGGGAAACCTCGGAGAAGATTGAGTTGATTCGAAGGAGGATGAAAGCAGCACAAGATAGGCAGAAATCGTATGCTGATAAGAGGAGGACAGATCTTGAGTTTGACATTGGGGACATGGTTTTTATCAAAGTATCTCCGTTATAGAATGTTGTTCGCTTTGGGTCCGTGGGGAAATTAGCACCAAGGTTTGTAGGGTCGTTTCCTGTAAAAAAACAGGATTGGGAAGATGGCATATAGGGTGGAGTTGCCTGAGAAACTTAGTGGAATACACGACGTATTCCATGTATCACATTTGAGGAAGTGTTTGCACAAGACCGCGGAGGTGGTAGAGCCGAGCTTGCTTAAAGAGGTGGAAATAGAGCGTGATGCAACAATTAGACGAGCTCCTACATGCATTCTTGGGTCGGAGATCAAAAAGTTGAGGAATCGAGAGGTCAGACTGGTTAAAGTGCAATGGGGAGATGATGAGAGCAACGCAACTTGGGAGACAGAAGAGAAGATGCGTTCGTTGTACCCTTTTCTTTTTGAGGGTATGTCTTTTAATTTCTCCTTTATCGCTTAGCTTATCTTATCTTATCTTTAGTATGTCCTCTCATTAGTATCTTTGACCTTTAGTTAGGATAATCCTATGGTTGAAACATGTGTTTGAGACATGTTATGTATGATGGATGCAAAATGGATGCAAGTGTTTGCTAGTGGTTGCTCGTGGATGCATATATACACACACTTTAGGCACTAGATCGGCTCAGTCACTTCATATTGCATATTGCATATTGCATATATATGGATGTATTTAGTATAATGGATGTATAATGGTTGTACCATCATATGGATGCTGCATTCGGTTGAATGGGTGTGCACGCATATAGAAGTAGTATGTAAGCAATTAGGATCTTTTGCATACATAATGGATTCATGACACTTACATAATTTGCATTAAGGAGGTCAACTGAATCAGTAGACCGCCTGATTTCGCATTAGGTAAGGACATGTACACACACTTGCATATGATCATAAAGCATTGGAAGTGTTTTAAGGACAATGGATGAGTAGATGGACAATGGATGCCTGTGTATGATGGATGAGTAGATGGACGTTTGGATGGTAGGATATACATTCTTCCAGACTTGAAGATTTCGGGGACGAAATTCTAAAAGGAGGGGAGAATGTAACACCCCGAATTTTCTATTAACACTAAAGTTGCTAAAATATTAATAAGTGTGTAAGAGAGGGGATGTATCTAATATGAATATAAAAATATTAATAAGTGTGTAAGAGAGGGGATGTATCTAATATGAATATAAAAATATTAATAAGTGTGTAAGAGAGGGGATGTATCTAATATGTATATAAAAACAATAATAAGTGTGTAAAAGGGGGGGGGATGTATCTAATATGTACATTGTAGAAAATATATATATATATATATATATTCATGACATGAATAGGAGTTTATTAATATGCTGAGTGTTTGCTGAGTCACTTCTGACTCATTGCTGAGTCAACAAGATAAACCCCATCTTGTCTGAACGGCTGCAGTTATTTCTAGGTTAAATCTAATGGCCTAAATGAATTCTAAAATCTATAAATAAGTGGGTAGACCTTAGACCTAAATCACTTGTAAAATTAGAGAAGACTACCGTCATGCTGCTGCCATGGAATTCAGCATAGCCGTCACAAATCTAAGAAGAAGAAGCCTAATCTACTACAATTAAATTCTTCTCAACAAAACAAATCAAAAGATTCTCTCTCTAATTCTCTTCTTTTGTTGGTGAGTATGATGATTCTCACAAGACTATTACAAACTAATTTGACTCAGTTATGAATGGATCACAAGAAAGTGATGTGATTTGTAATTGTAAATTCTATATATTGTGGATCTCTTATTATGTTATTATGTTGTCATATGATGTAAATTATATATGCTATGTCATGCTATGTGGTAAATTCTCTTATTCTATGTCGTGCTATGTTGAGAATCATGTCATGCTATGTTATACTATCATACTATGCCATGTTATAAATCATGCTATATTATGTTGTAAAATCATGATGTTGTTGGAACATGCTTAAAGTTATGTTTTTTTTATTTAAATGGATCTTGTTTATGGGAATTTGCCTATTAGGTTAGGTGTACCCATAAACTTGAAACTATAATTAAATAAAACTTGATTATGGGAATTTGCCTATTGAGTTAGGTGTACCCATATAAAACCATGTTGTTAAAAAATTAGATGATGTTGATTCACACATGTTCATATGTAAGTTTATGAAAATTGATTGAGATTATATTAGGTGAATTTTGAACAAGTTGACACCTTTAGGTCCATGACATGTATAATCTATGCAAGTTGGACATATGCAAGTTTCACCCCTTATTATGATTCATTTGGTCACATATACATGTTGTTATTATGATAATCTCTTTTATGCTATGAGTTAGGCTATTCGAGTCTAACATATATTTTGCGAATAAACGTTCAAACGTGGGGTAGGGTTATTATTAGGAATTAATAAATTGGGTGCAATTTTGTAAGATTTTGCATACCATGAATGGATGTCCATAATTGAGTCAATTATGGACATTGTTAAAAATTGGAAGTAATTAATAATTCAAGTAGGGAATTATTAAAATTGGGGGAAAGTGGATTATTATTATTAATCAATGCTTAGGACACGAGGTTGGACCCGTTTGTGATGTAAACCTGCCCGGACCCGCCCGGCAAATCCAGTAGTCACAAATGTCGGCCCAATGTGAGAGGTCCTAGGCCCAAACTAAAGCATAACAGTTGTAAAGACACGAGGTTAGACTCTTTTATGGTGTAAGACTGCCCGGACCCGCCCGGCAAATCCAGCTGCCATAAATGCCAGTCTAATGTGAGAGGTCTTTATGAGGTTATGGCCTTAATGAACTAAGAAATACTTAACCAGATAATCATGTAAGGTGGGACATGGGGGTTGAGTAGGTGCCTTGGGTGGCATGAGGAATCTGGTGGTTGCCTTTAGAGGCATTTGAAATACGATTAGACTTAACCAAACACACATGTAAATGAACATGACTAAGTGGGTTAAGTGGGATGGACTAATGGGGACAAGCTTAGGCGGAATGCTTGTGGTAAATAGTGGGGGGCCCATTTCAACCAGTATCCCAAAACGTATCTTTGTGGGCTCGACCCAAGTCGAGGACGGGACACGCATACTGGGTTTGACTATAAGAGGCCAAAACAGGGAGCGGTGGCAACGCAAGTCCAACGGGTTTCATATGCGTGTGTGGACCCGGGCTGGTAGGTAAGACGTTGTTGCATCGTGTAGGTATAAGCCGTGCATGTCCGTTGTATCAGGTTGCCACTTTAGGGGAGTGATACACCCCCCTGTGGGGCCAGCACGGGTATCTACGAGTTAGGGAGCCGATCGAATAATGGGAAGTAGGGTACACCTAGTGGAGATAGGGGCAGGCAGCACCTATGTAGTCAGCTAGGGGTACGTAAAGCCATTGGGAAAGTTTCTAAGTGAAGCTAAGTGGGATGAATCTTTAGGGTGACTGGTGTGGTGCAGTATAGTGTTTATCCTTTAGTATTTAGGAGTGCCTATAACGTTGCCTTTAGCGATTGTCTATGTCCTTAATCTGCTCTTCATAGACATTTTATTGTTTTCCAGCTTGTGCCTTAGTCCAGTTATTTTGGTAATAGTATTGTAGAATTACCATATTCACCAGACTTTATGTCTAACCCCCTCTTTTCCATCCTTTTTCTCCCTTCAGGTCCGTAGGTTGGGCCAAGTTCTAGTGGAGTCTAGTTGGATCGCTTATCTTCTGGAAAGCTTGGACTGCTGAAGTAAAGTCCAGCTTGTTATCTTTCTTTTTAATGGCTATTCATGTAATGGGATTATGTACTTGTTTTATCAAGATAGATATTGTACTTGACATTGAATATGGTGTTATGATGTAATCAAACATGTTTTGACTTCTGCTACAATGAAATAAAGTTTTTGAATTTCCAAGTACTATTTTATACCTGTCTTGTTGTAATTTTACTGTTCTATATTCACTTAAAACCTCCATGGAAGTTAATGCATTCCCTTTGTGAGTGACATTAATGGACGTGGGGTGTTACAGAACCTTAGCATAATTCTATCACTTTGCGTGAGCATGTCTAAAGTGCAAACCTCCACATTCTTTATGTGTTAACGTTCAAAAGTGATTTGGGATTATGATGCATTATATTACCATCTAAGAATGTTAGCACATAAAGAATACTCCATATTTATAAGTAACATTCCACCAAAGCAGACCACGGGTCCATTATTGTCTTTTTTTTAATCAAAGCTTCTTTCACTTAGGTATCAGTCATTTTAAGGCTCAAATAGATAGAAGAGAGTAATAGTTAGAAATGAAAGTTACTGCCCTACAGAGAATAAATTTTGTAAGATGGATGTCTAATTGACTCATTTATCAGTACTGAATAAATGGTGCATATCTATGCTCTTTGTCTGTTGTTTTTGGGTAAAATTCATTGTTTCTTCCTTTTTTTTCTCCTACTTTCTTTAGATTGATTTTATTTATATTTTGCAACATTTTCCTTATATTTGATTTTATGCTGCAAGTTCAGGGAACCTATAAGTGTTGACTTCATGTTGGACAAACAATCTTATTGTTCTTTATTATACATTTCTTTTTTGTATTGAGAAATGATGATACTTCACACGTCTTTTGATTTTGTGTAGACCTACTTTAAAAAAATGAAGACTCTTTTTCAATGCAATGTAATTTCCATATTTTTGACATGTGCAAGGAGAAATAGTCACTCAGGCCATAGAAGTGGAAGCAGTAATAATCACATTAGACTCTATCTTTACAAAACCAAGAGTTGTTTGTTCAAAACATAAATTTGTAATTTGAGAATACAATTAGTTAAGGTGGAATTGGCAATGTAAAAAGTGCCATAAAGATTAAAAAAAAAATTATAATCATCATTGTCCTATTATCTTTTTAACACATCATTACCTTTTATGTTGCCCATCCTTTTCGTATTATGCTATGTCATCAATTAGTAGGCAACTAATTGGTAGGGTGAGTGCATAAAAGTTGAATTTACTTTTGCTTCTTGCAAGTCTTAAGGCAACACCATCAAGACGCTTGGATATGGGATTTCACTTTACAGAATTTGAATTATACCATTAATATTATGGTGTAGTTAATAAATTTACTTTGCAATCCACAGATTGGTCACATAGCTAAATCATAATTGAATTTTACTTTGTGTAACACCCCGCATTTTTAGGTATAATTAAAAATGAAATAAAATGTATGAACATATGCTTAGGATACGTAAATAATGGTGATGCATAAGGAGAATTAATTAATACATGGAAGAGAAGAAAAATTAGTTCGATAATGGCGTATGTTACGGAAAAGATAGTAAAATAAGGATAACTAATTCAAGAAACGGGAATTAGGTAAAATTGACATCACCATTGCGTTCCTCTGGAAAAAATACGCGTAATAGAGTCCGAGTTTTCGAAAATCGGAGTCCGTATGACCAAGATAAGGCCAAAACAAGATTCAGAAGGTTTCGGTCAGCCCAGAACCCGGGGGTCGACCTGGGGCCCAGGTCGACTGGGCAGTCGACGTCCCCCCCCCCCCCCCCCAGGTCGACAAAGGAGTCGACCTGGGTGTTGACCTAGGGGTTGACCCCCCTGGTCGAGCCAGCTCGGCCTGGGTGCACCTGGATGGGTTTTTGGGCTGTTTTGGTGAGTCTGTGACGAATTCTGACGGTTCTGATCTGTTTTAGGGTTTATCTAAAGGCCTAAAACAACTAAATACACCTATAAATAGATCCTAAGACCTAGCCTCCTCTACACACAATTCAATTCAGCTTCTTCTCTGCCTCTGTTCTAATAAAAATAAAAATGGCGTCGCTACTCTGCTAGAATCAAAACTAGAAGCTAATCAACATCAACCTAAGCAATTCAATTCAAATTTGAGATAAAAGCTTCTGCAACAATTCTGCAACAACTAAAGTTCTTTATTTAATCCAATCAAGGCAAGTACAGTTATTTTCCGCTATAAACTTTAATTCTGATTTTGACATGAATTGTGAATCTGAATCTGAGACCGTATATCTGTCAGATCTGTTTTTCTATGACTGTTCTGTATCCCTTTCTGCTTCCTTTCTGTTTCTATAGCCAGGCTACCACGAGCCTGTGCCTAATCTCATAAGAGATTAACGTATGAACGCAAATTTTGGGACAAATAATGAATGATGCGAAATTTGACAAGGCTGATTTGAACATATGACTTTAAATCCGAGGCATAAAATATATTGACATATGACTTGGGATTAGATGCATGAATTTGATTGTAAACATGTAATTTATATATGTTGTATGCATAGTGTACGTTGTAATCTAGATCTGTAACTAATTAGAGAAATGAACATATGTTATTTAGATCTATAATTAATTAGAAAAGTAAGCATATGTTGTAAACTAGTTGTAAACCTATGCATATTCTGTGATAAAAGAAGAGAGGAACCATTGTAAGATTACTTATGATTTGAGACTTTGGACAAAAGGCAGATAAAAGTCAAGATCTAATTTTTAGGAGATATAATTTAAAGATTTAGATTGTTGGGTATATTTTGCATAATGATTCATAAGTTGAAAGAAGAAGGATATGGAAACTTAGGTGTAAAGATTTACATTAATTAGGATATCTATTATTGTGATCACACCTAAATAGGGATTCTTGGATATATGGCATGCATTGAAATTAATGGTTATATTTGGTATAATTTATAAGTGAATCTGCTATAAAATGCTAGTTTAACAAAAATTGGAACATATGTTATATGTCCACATTCTGTGCTATGTAACTTTATGCAAACATGGAGTATATGTTCATCATGAAAATTATGTAGGCATATGAATTTAGGTCTAATTTATGACTAGGCAAGGCATGTAAATAGAACCTTTAAAAATATTAGATTTGCTAAATCTGCTAATTTGCCAGTTGCCTAAACTGCTAGTTTTGTTATATTGCCTAGACTGCTAATTAGATTGAAATGCCAAATCTGTTAAATTTGTCTGTTGAGATGCCTAACCTGTTATATGCCAAAATCTACTAAGTTTCTAAATCTGTTAAATCCGTTAAGTCCTATAATCTGGAAAATATGCTATCTGGTAAAATCTGTTATCTGCTGTGTTGATATAATCATCTTGTTATTGATATAATCTGAATTGGCATGTATATATTGGGCGTGCGCATAAACGGTAAATTATTAATTAATTGGCCGCAAAGATAAACATGGCTAACTCGAGGTTAGAATGAGTTTGCAGCGTAATTCTGCCCGGAACCGCCCGGCACATCCAGTGGCCGCAAACAATAGGTTCTAATGTGAGAAGTTAGTCATAACCTGCTTAAGACACGAGGTTAGGTCTGGCTTGTGGCAGAAGTCTGCCCGGAACTGCCCGGCCCATCCAGCGGCCACAAGCTAGCGACCTAATGTGAGAGGTCTGGGCATTAATAGTTAATTAATGCAAATCTAAGATAAGAATGACGTCTAAAACGTATTGGGGAAAATAGGGATAAACCAACGGGATTAATAGGTGTAGTAAACCCGTCCATGAATCTGTAGGCCCAATACAAAGTTAGACAAATCTGAAAAATCTGTACATTTGATCCGTTAGTCTGAAAACTTGTTAATTTAATTTGTGAACTAGTAAATCTGAATTCTGTATGTCTGAACTTGTAAACAAGTTAATCTGAAATCTGTTAGTCTGGGGACACAAGGTTAGGAGGGGAATTACTTGTGTCATCTGTTGTTTAGGACCCATATTAGTCAGTAACCCTTTCTGGTATCAAAACTTTGACCCAACAGTAAGTAGGGTCCGGGCACGCTTACTGAACTAATTATAAGAGGTTCATTCTGATAATGGCGAGGGGTGTTGATGGTGCGTTCCAACCGGTCATGTGCGTGCATGGATCCCGGTCTGCCTCTGAGGATGTAAGACGCCGTGACATCTGTAAATAGGTCTGTGCCAATTGGTTGTCGCTTTAGGGAGTGACACACCCTACTGTGGGACCGACACAGGATATTTATGTATTAGGGAGCCGATCGCTTGCGGTAGGGTTTTAGGGTACACTTAGTTCTGTCTGTTTCTGTTGGTACCGTCTATTTCTGTTGGGTGGTAACACCTGTCTGTTTCTGTGTGGTACCGTCTGTTTGGGAGGTATAGGCCCATTACTAGTGTACACCTAATTCTACATTCTGTTTCCAAAAGGATTGATCTGTTTCTGCTTCTGTCTGTCTCTGATCGGGTAGTAAAGGCCCATTATTAGCAATCTGTTTCTGTTAAATTATTCTGTACCCGTTTCTGTTTAGACATTAGGGTGGCACCTAATTCTGTTATACTAGTATTAGTGCAGAGAAGTGTAAAGCAATAGTTTATGTCATTCTGTTCTTCTGTTATATCTGCTACACCTGTTACAGTTATCTCTCATCCAGTTTTATGTTCATGTCATATTATTATTATCTGTTCATATGCTGAAAGTTACTGGACTTGCCAGACTTTATGTCTGACCCTTGTTGTTTCGCCTCTTTTCTTCCGTTCCCCCCCCCCCAATGTTTTCTAAGGAGGTAATACTCTAGCTAGATCCGGATTTCTTCTGCTTGAAGTGCTTAAAGTATGGCTTGTCTTCTTCTGTGGGGATTATGATTTTAAACCATGCATTTTGAAGGCTTTTGTACAAGACTGATATTTTGTACTTGTATTCTGAGATTTGAAAGGATGTAACCATATTGATTTCTGTTTCCGTTGTAATAAAGTTAAAAAATTTCAAGTACTGTTTTATCTGTCTTGTATGTTTCTATTCTGTTTACTAAAATGCTCCACCAAAGTTAAGGCATTCCCTTTGTGAGTGACCTTAATGGAGGTAGGGTGTTACACTTGGTATCAGAGCTAAAGGTTACCAGATTAGATAAAAGTTTTTGAAAACTATTTTCAAAAAGGTTTTAAAAGGAAGTATTTTCAAAATTAAAGCTTATTTTGAAAAACATGATCCCCAAGAGCCATATATCTTTCTTTCAGTCCTTTTTGTATTGAACCTTTCCTTTTTCGTTTCAGCATGTCTGAAGCATCTGAGATACCAGAGGGTGTCCATGTACCCGGTTGGTTTCGTCAATATCTTGAGGCTAGGACCGCCGCTGCAGGTCCAGCAAATGATCCCCCTTCCCCACCCCCTCCTCGTGCAATTGCTTTCTCAAAGATCTGTAGAGATTTTAGGGCCATGGGTGGAAAGGATTTCAAAGGAACTGAATCATTCGTAGAAGCGAGGAATTGGCTCAAAGAAACTGAGGATCTATTCGTTATCTTCGAGGTGGACGATAGGCAGAAGGTACAGTTGGCGGTATGGTTGCTCAAAGACAAAGCTTCCTACTGGTGGGAAGTCACTAACGCCGAGAGGCCGGTCGAGACATGGATGGATTTCAGAACAAGGTTTGAGACAAAATTCCTCTCGCAAGCTGAACGAAGTTTACAACTGGAAAAGTTCTTATCTCTTAAGCAAGGAAGTATGACGGTCAAGGAATACGTCAACCAGTTCAACCAACTGGCTAGGTTCGGATTGGATTTAGTCAACACTCAGCATAAAAAGGCTCTCCGCTTTGTTAAAGGATTGAACGAGCCACTGCACAGCTTAGCCATGACCCACGTACCTATGGGAGCGACTTACGAGAAATTGGTGGACATGGCACTACTGCACGAGGAAGACAAGGGCCCGAAAGAGACAAAGAAGGAAGAACCACCGAATAAGAAAGCGGGGCCCAAAAAGGAAACACAAAGGAAGGATGAGAAGACTGAAGATAAGAAGGGTGAAAAGTGCTTTACTTGTAGAAGCTCGACTCATATGAACAAGGATTGCAGAAAAAGGAAGGGCGCTTGCTTCAACTGTGGGGAGATGGGAAACTTTACTAGGGACTGCCCGAAGAGACGAGGACAAGGAGGGCAGGCGAATGATCTTGAGGCTAGTGGCTAGGATAGAAATAGGAAAATTTCTATAGTAGGTTTAATTTCTTTATCTGATTATGGAGTTAAGACTTTTTCTGATTCTGGTATTCTGATTTTGTAATCGATACTCTGCACTTTAATACTAGTATTATTTTTGAATTCCGATGTAGGCTCAGACCCATAAGGGTTATGGCTCATCTGTTTGAGATTAAGGTTTGAGGGATATCTGTGTTAGGCGTCAAATATGACGCATATATTCTGAGTTTTTATGGGATATGATTTTATCATGCTTAGCTTCCTAAGAATCATTAGGGAACCTGATCTGTATCAGTAGTCTGTAAATATCTGAATAATTCTGATTTCCAGTTTTGACATTGTCTAAAGAAGGTAATCCTTTGATTGTCAATCTGATATCGATTTCGGTCTTTGGGGTTGATACTTAGGGGAATTATTTTCTCAACCAATGTCTAATGGGAACCAAGTCTTCGTTCTATCTGTACTCGCTTCCTTCACTAGACTCTATCCTATCGATCGAGTGTTCAACTTATAGATAGGAATCCTAATGGGTGTAAACATGTGTTTGAGACATGTTATGTTTGATGGTTGCAAGCGGATGCAAGTGGTTGCTAGTGGTTGCTCGTGGACGCATATACACACACTAGGCACTAGATCGGCTCGAAAACACTCTCATACTGCATATGGATGTGTGAGCATTTTCAATTTTTGTGGATGCAAATTGATTGACTCAGCACATGGATGTTGCATATGACTGAATAGTTGTGCACTCATATAGAAATGATATGTATTGAGTAGGAAAATTGCATACATGTTGGACTCATGGCACTGGCATAATTCGCATTAAGGAGGTCAACTGAATCAGTGGACCGCCTGATCTTTGCATTAGACAAGGAACATATACACACACTTCTTGCATATGTTCATACAACATTAGAAATTTCTTAAGGATAATGAATGCCTGTGATTGGTGATTGAGTAGATGGATGATTGGATGGTAGGACACATTTTTCTTAACTTGAAGATTTCGGGGACGAAATCCTTTAAGGAGGGGAGAATGTAACACCCCGCATTTTTAGGTGTAATTAAAAATGAAATAAAATATATGAAAATATGCTTAGGATACGTAAATAATGGTGATGCATAAGTAGAATTAATTAATACATGGAAGAGAAGAAAAATTAGTTCAATAATGGCGTATGTTATAGAAAAGATAGTAAAATAAGGATAACTAATTCAAGAACAAGGAATTAGGTAAAATGGACATCACCATTGCGTTCCTCTCGAAATAATGCGCGAAATAGAGTCCGAGATTTCGAAAATCGTAGTCCGTATGACCAAGATATGGCCAAAACAAGATTCAGAAGGTTTCGGTCAGCCCAGAACTGGGCAGGTCGACCCGGGGGTCGACCTGGTGCCCAGGTCGACTGGGGAGTCGACCTGGGAGTCGATCTCCACCCCAGGTCGACTGGGGAGTCGACCTGGTTGTCAACCTGGGGTCGACCCCCCTGGTCGAGCCAGGTCGGCCTGGGTGCACCTGGATGAGTTTTTGGGCTGTTTTGGTGAGTCTGTGACGAATTCTGATGGTTCAGATCTGTTTTAGGGTTTATCTAAAGGCCTAAAACAACTAACTACACCTATAAATAGATCCTAAGACCTAGCCTCCTCTACACACAATTCTATTCTGCTTCTTCTCTGCCTCTGTTCCAATAAAAATAAAAATGGCGTCGCTACTCTGCTAGAATCAAAACTAGAAGCTAATCAACATCAACCTAAGCAATTCAATTCAAATTTGAGATAAAAGCTTCTGCAACAATTCTGCAACAACTAAAGTTCTTTCTTTAATCCAATCAAGGCAAGTACAGTTATTTTCCGCTATAAACGTTAATTCTGATTTTGACATGAATTGTGAATCTGAATCTGAATCTGAGACTGTATATGTGTCAGATCTGTTTTTCTGTTACTGTTCTTTATACCTTTCTACTTCCTTTCTGTTTCTATAGCCAGACTACCACGAGCCTGTGCCTAATCTCATAAGAGATTAACGTATGAACGCAAATTTTGGGACAAATAACGAATGATGCAAAATTTGACAAGGCTGATTTGAACATATGACTTTAAATCCGAGGCATAAAATATATTGACATATGACTTGGGATTAGATGCATGAATTTGACTGTAAACATGTAATTTATATATGTTGTATGCATAGTGTACATTGTAATCTAGATCTGTAACTAATTAGAGAAATGAACATATGTTATTTAGATCTGTAATTAATTAGAAAAGTAAGCATATGTTGTAAACTAGTTGTAAACCTATGCATATTCTATGATAAAAAAAGAGAGGAACCATTGTAAGATTACTTATGATTTGATACTTTGGACAAAATGCAGATAAAATTCAAGATCTAATTTTTAGGAGATATAATTTAAAGATTTAGATCGTTGGGTATATTTTGCATAATGATTCATAAGTTGAAAGAAGAAGGATATGGAAACTTAGGTGTAAAGATTTACATTAATTAGGATATCTATTATTGTGATCACACCTAAATAGGGATTCTTGGATATATGGCATGCATTGAAATTAATGGTTATATTTGGTATAATTTATATGTGAATCTGCTGTAAAATGCTAGTTTAAAAAAAATTGGAACATATGTTATATGTCCACATTCTGTGCTATGTAACTTTATGCAAACATGGAGTATATGTTCATCATGAAAATTATGTAGGCATTTGAATTTAGGTCTAATTTATGACTAGGCAAGGCATGTAAATAGAACCTTTAAAAATATTAGATTTGCTAAATCTGCTAATTTGCCAAGTTGCCTAAACTACTAGTTTTGTTATATTGCCTAGACTGCTAATTAGATTGAAATGCCAAATCTGTTAAATTTGTCTGTTGAGACGCCTAACCTGTTATATGCCAAAATCTGCTAAGTTGCTAAATCTGTTAAATCCGTTAAGTCATATAATCTGGAAAATCTGCTATCTGCTAAAATCTGTTATCTGCTGTGTTGATATTATCATCCTGTTATTGATATAATCTGAATTGGCATATATATATTGGGCGTGCGCATAAACGGTAAATTATTAATTAATTGGCCGCAAAGATAAACATGGCTAACTCGAGGTTAGAATGAGTTTGCGGCCTAATTCTGCCCTGAACCGCCCGGCACATCCAGTGGCCGCAAACAATAGGTTCTAATGTGAGATGTTAGTCATAACCTGCTTAAGACACGAGGTTAGGTCTGGCTTGTGGCAGAAGTCTACCCGGAACCGCCCGGCCCATCCAGCGGCCACAAGCTAGCGACCTAATGTGAGAGGTCTGGGCATTAATAATTAATTAATGCAAATCTAAGATAAGAATGACATCTAAAACGTATTGGGGAAAATAGGGATAAACCAACGGGATTAATAGGTGTAGTAAACCCGTCCATGAATCTGTAGGCCCAATACAAAGTTAGACAAATCAGAAAAATCTGTACATCTGATCCGTTAGTCTGAAAACTTGATAACTTAATTTGTGAACTAGTAAATCTGAATTCTGTATGTCTGAACTTGTAAACAAGTTAATCTGAAATCTGTTAGTCTGGTGACACAAGGTTAGGAGGGGAATTACTTGTGTCATCTGTTGTTTGGGACCCATATTAGTCAGTAAACCTTTATGGTATCAAAACTTTGACCCAACAGTAAGTAGGGTCCGGGCACGCTTACTGAACTAATTATAAGAGGTTTATTCTGATAAAGGCGAGGGGTGTTGATGGTGCGTTCCAACCGGGTCATGTGCGTGCATGGATCCCGGTCTGCCTCTGAGGATGTAAGACGACGTGACATCTGTAAATAGGTCTGTGCCAAATTGTTGTCACTTTAGGGAGTGATACACCCTACTGTGGGGCCGACACAAGATATTTATGTATTAGGGAGCCGATCGCTTGGGGTAGGGTTTTAGGGTACACTTAGTTCTGTCTGTTTCTGTTGGTACTGTCTGTTTCTGTTGGGTGGTAACACCTGTCTGTTTCTGTGTGGTACCGTCTGTTCGGGATGTAAAGGCCCATTACTAGTGTACACCTAATTCTACATTCTGTTTCCATAAGGATTAATCTGTTTTTGCTTCTGTCTGTCTCTGATCGGGTAGTAAAGGCCCATTATTAGCAATCTGTTTCTGTTAAATTATTCTGTACCCATTTCTGTTTAGACATTAGGGTGGCACCTAATTCTGTTATACTAGTATTAGTACATGTTAAGGTTTGTCTAGTACTTATCTTATCTTTAGTATGTCCTCTCAATAGTACCTTTGACCTTTAGATAGGATAAAACCTATGGTTGAAACATGTGTTTGAGACATGTTATGTATGATGGATGCATGTGGATGCAAGTGGTTGCTAGTGGTTGCTCGTGGATGCATATACACACACTCTAGGCACTAGATCGGCTCAATCACTTCATATTGCATATTGCATAAAATTGTGTGTAGGTAGCTATATTAATGGATTTATAATGGTTGCATTATCATATGGATGATGCATTTTTGTGTATGGTTGTGCACACATGTAGAGATAGTATGTGTCGATAGGGATCTTTCGCATACATATTGGATGCATGGCACTATCATGGTTTGCATTAAGGAGGTCAACTAAATAAGTGGACTGCCTAATTTTGCATTAGACAGGGAACATATACACACATTTTTGCATATGTTCATACGTCATTAGAAATTTTAAGGACAATGGATGCAAGTGTTTGATGGTTTAGTAGATGGTTGTTTGGTTGGTAGGATACGTTCTTCTTGACTTAGAGATTTCGGGGACGAAATCCTTTAAGGAGGGGAGAATGTAACACCCCGAAATTTGAACATAAAAATTCACAAATTAAAGTATACTTAATTAAGTGAAATGGGTTGCGCAGAGAAATATATATATATTGATATATATATATATATATATATATATATAATTGAAAATTAAATAAATAAATATGCAAAAATGTTCAAAACAGCGAATTGGGAGAGGGGAATAACCGAACTGGCCGATTTTTGAGGTCGACCCGAACTCGCTGGGTCGACTAGGGGTTAATCCAGGGCGTTTGGCTGTCAACCCATGGGCCGATTCGCTCAAATGCAGATTTTGCATTTGAATGGTTCTCATGGTTCAGCTTTAATCTAAAGGCCGTAGATGGTTCCTACACTTGACTTCTTCCCCAAGACATGCTTTGATGGCTAGGATCTAAACTAAGGTTAATCCTATGGCTAAAACTATCCTAGTCTTCTATAAAAAGACCCCTAACCTAAACCTAAATGCTCATTATTCAATCCTATAGCTAAACTATGCCAAAATGTTCTCTCATGGCCTCCACCCTCATCCTCTTGTTATAATCTCCATCTCTAATCATATGAGAGAGTTTCTAAAGAAGTATAAGAGTTCCTAAGCTTGCTTAAGTGTTTCTAAGTTTGATTCAAGGCTTTTCTTCATCAAAGCTAGGATCTTTATTATTGATTTGGCTCAAGGGTTTTCATTTGGAGCATTCTTATTTGGAGTTTTCGAGTTGATAGCTTAGTGGCTTCGTCTCAATCTTTTAATTTATTCATAAGAAGGCTAATCAACAAGTTGTGAGTTTTCTATAGCATTAATGACCAATTATTGAAATGATTATGATAGGATATAATGAGGTTATGGCTATGAATGTGGATCAATGCAAGTTATGCAAGTTGTATGCTACGTGTTAATGATGTTATGCATGTTATGCAAGTTATGTGCTATGTGTTAATGATGTTTTGCATGTCATGCAAGTTATATGCTATATGTTTGTGATATTAAGCAAGTTATGCAAGTATTATGCTACATGTTTGAGATGTTATGCAAGTTATGCAAGTTATGCAAGCCATATGTTACATGTTCATGATGTTATGCAAGTTATGCAAGTCACAAGTTACATGTTCATGATGTTATGCAAGTTATGCAAGCTATATGCTATATGATCATGATGTTATGCAAGTTATGCAAGTGTTCATGATGCTAGTTGCTATTGTAAACATTGATCCACTATGACACCATGATTATGCAAGTTGGGTGTATGATGATATGCAAGTTCATGTATGATATGTATGCAAGTTTGGTGTATGATAATATGCAAGTTCACATATGACATGTTATGCAAGTATGATGTTTGATTATATGCAAGAGACATGTGCAAGTTTACACCTTAGTATGATATGCATACATATGCAAGTTAACCCCTTTACATGTCATACATACATATGCAAGTTTACCCCTTTGTATGACATAAGAAACTTATGTAAGTTACCCTCCTTATGACATATGTGATTCATGCAAGTTTGGGTTGATTATCTATGCTAGTTGGGTTTGATGCTATATGCATGCTGACACCTTTAAACCCAGGTTGATGCTAATGTTATGCAAGTTGAACCCATTACATTTAAGATGAATCTTCCCTTTTATGTCATGTTAGCGAATTACATGGGGAACGATGGGGTTAATAAACATGTTAATGAAATGGTGTGAAGTTGGTATGATTATGTATACCATAAAGTGATGGACATAATTGAGTCAAGTATGTACATCGTTAAAATTGGAATTAATTAGGGAAAATTAATTCGAGGGTGATTAATTAGGTGTAATTAATCGACTAAGACATGAGGTTGGACCCTTTTGTAGCGTAAGACTGCCCGGAACCGACCGACAAATCCAGCGGCTATAAATGATTGGCCCAATGTGAGAGGTCTTAGGCACAAACCAAATACGTGACAAGTGTATAGACACGAGGTTAGACTCGGTTTGGCGTAAGGCTGCCCGGACCCAACCGGCAAATCCAGCTGCCATAAAAGATAGCCTAATGTGAGAGGTCTTTACAACAGTCACGTTCTTAATCAATTAAGAAACACTTAACCAGATAAGCATGTAGTGGGCATGAGGGGTTAAGTGGGTGCCTTGGGTGGCATGGGAAAATCTAGTGGTTGCCTTGGGTGGCAATAGAAGATAAGATTTGAATACTTAACCAAAGTGGGACATGTAATTAAACATGATTAAAGGGTTAAGTGGGTGCCTTGGGTGGCATGTGGAAAAATCTAGTGGGTTGCCTTGGGTGGCAATAGAGAATATGACAAGAATACTTAACAAAGGGGCACATGTAACTAAACATGATTAAAGTGTTAAGTGGGTGCCTTGGGTGGCATGTAGGAATCTAGTGGGTGCCTTGAGTGGCAATTGAAATATGATTAGATGACTTAACCCAACCTTAACATGTAAGTGGGCATGATTATGAAAATGGGTTAAGTGGGATGCACTAGAATAAATAACAAGCTTCAGTAGTAGCTTGTGGGGGCCTTGAGTGGCAATTGAAATATGATTAAATGACAAGCTTAAGTAGTAGTTTGTGGGGGCCTTGAGTCGCAATTGAAATATGATTAGATGACTTAACCAAACCTTAACATGTAAGTGGGCATGATTATAATAAGGGGTTATGTGGGATGCACTAGATAAAATGACAAGCTTAAGTAGTAGCTTGTGGGGGCCCATTTCAACCAGTAACCCATATGTATCTTATTGGGCTCAACCCATGTCGAGGACGGGACACGCGTACTAGGCTTGACTATAAGAGGCCAAAACGGGGTAGCGGTGGCAACGCGAGTCCAACGGGTTTCGTATGCGTGTGTGGACTCGGGCTGGTAGGTAAGACGTTGTTGCATCGTGTCGATATAAGCCGTGCACCATTTTCGGGTTGCCACTTTGGGGAGTGATACACCCCTCTGTGGGGCCAGCACGGGTATCTACGGTAGGGAGCCGATCGCTTGGGAGTAGTGGGTATACCTAGTGGAGATAGGGGCAGACGGCACCTATGCAGTCAGCTAGGGGTACACGAAACAACTGGGAAAATTTTCTAAGTCCTTGAGAGGGATCAAACTTTAAGTAGGAATGACTTGTGTGGTGCAGTTAGTAATTATCCTTGGGTGGGTAGATGCGTCTTTACCGTTATCTTAGTTATCCTATGTCTAGTTAGCTACTTAGTGTAGTCATTTATCCCCAGTCATCCCGTGCCAAGTTTATATCATACCCTAATTATTTTAATGATTGTGTGGTTAAAGTTATAGGGCTCACTCAGACTTATGTCTGACACCTTTTTTTAATCTTTTTTCCCCTCAGGTCCTCAGGTTGGGCCTAGCACTAGTGGGCTTTGATCAGACATCTTTATCTGTCTTCTAGAGCTTGGACCGTGATGTAAAGCCCAGCTTATCTTTTCTTTTATGGCTATTGTTTATGTAGTGGGATTATGTACTTATGTTTTTATCAGGATGGATATTTAGTACTTGACTCTTTATGGTGTTGTAACTGAACATGTTTACCTTCTGCTGCTATGAAAGAATGTTTTATATTTTTCAAGTATTTATATCTGTCTTGTTGTAATTTTTCTGTTCTATACTCACTTAAAATGCTCTACCGAAGTTAAGGCATTCCCTTAGTGAGTGACCTTAGCGGGTGTGGGGTGTTACACGTGGTATCAGAGCTTAAGGTTACCAGAACAGATAATTTTTTTAGAAAAACTATTTTTCTAAAACATTTTTGGAAGAAGTATTTTCAAAAACATGTCTTTTAAGAGAAAAGTTTTTGAAAGAAAAGCATAATCCCCAATAACCATATCTTTATCTTTCGAATTCTCCGTTTTGAATCTCTTCCTCTCTCTTTTTGAATTTCCCCTCCGTGTATAGATGATCTTTCTAAGATAGATAAGAATGGAAAACCACTTCAAGGGACTTAGACATTTGTCGGATTAGAAGTTGGTTCAAGAAGGAGGAGGACTGGTAGATACCTATAGGATAGACGATGGGAGGAAGGCTCAAATAGTTGTTTGGTTAATGAAGGACGAAACCTCATTGGTGGGAGATTACGAGTGGAGAATGGGAAGAAGAGGGCTAGTAGTTATCCTTTTGGAGGAATAGGGCACCTTATTAGGATTGTCCAAAGGGGCAAGGGCAAGGTATGGAATCTTCTGGAGGGTAGTTGTATTCCCTCACGGCTGGTGTACCAGATGGGGATAGGACCGTCTAGGTTGGAATTTGGATTTCTTTATTATCTGGTTCGAACTTTATTTTGATTCTGACGCGTCGAGTTCGTTTATCTCATCGTTGTTAGTTGAGTCACTGCACTTAGACACCAGTTTAGTAGATGATCCCTTAGTTGTTTCAAACCCAATTGGGGGCTCCATGATGTGTTTGGATTTGGAAGTTTCTATACTTAGCGTTGAGTTTAGATGTGATGCTTTTTGGGCTTCACGGGCTATGGGTTAGTTTTGGGCATGGACTGGTTATCCAGTAATGGTGTCGTTCTTGTTTGTGAAAGGAGAGTTGTTAGGCTTATGACCCGCTTGGGTAACACTCTCGAGATCTCTTGTAATCCCATGGAATCTGTTATGCTAAGTTATCTAGAATCGCTTGACACGTCGGTCGAGAGTTGGCGATCAGTTAGAGTGGTCCGGGAATACTCGGATGTGTTTGAGGAGGTGAAGGGCTTACCTCCGGAGCGGGAGATTGACTTCCGAATATATCCGGTAGACAATGCCAAACCAGTATCTTGGCCAGTGTGCCACATGGCTCCTCGTGAGAGGAGGGAACTCCATAAGCAAGTAGGCGATTTTCTTGAGAAGGGGTTCAGAAGACGAAGTATATCGGAGTGGGGTGCTCCAGTAGTTTTAGCCACCAAGGAGGATGGGTCCCTCAGACTTTCTGTAGACTATAGAGAACTCAACAAGCTCATAAAGAAGAATAGACACCCATTGCCAAGGGTTGATGATCTTTTTGATCGGTTGGTTGGCGCCTCAGTGTTTCGCACTGGGACTTAGCCATGGAGTTTCATCAGTTGGGAGTGACTGAGGATATTATAGAGAAGACCGCCTTTAGGACTCCGGATGGTTTCTATGAGTGGCTGGTGATGCCATTTGGTTTGACGAATGCCCCCACATATTTTGTTGTTTTGATGAGTAGGGTGTTCAGGGAGTACCTAAAAAACTTCGTAGTGGTCTTTGTGGAGGACATCTTAGTCTTTTCTAAAAGCGAAATTAGTTTTCGTGTGTGCTGAACAGGTTAAGCGAAGCAGTTATTTGATCTACGGTGGTTCTGGAGTGAGACTGGCAAGGACATCCAGAGTTAGACAAAGGCTTAATTATTCAGCCGTTTTTACTAGTATCATCTCACGTAGGTCGTCTGAATTCGAAGGAGGTGTCCCTTGGGTGTTTGTCTGATATTGGTTTAGGCCTTTGGGGCTTGCATTTGGGGGATGTCGAGTTCGACTAGGATGGTCTGCGTGAGAGATGGATAGTTGTGACGATTTTGTATGAGAGAATATCCTAATTTTCTCCAGAAGTGGAGAAAAGCATGCCCTACATCTTAGGGAAGTGTTGGAGGCTCTTCGAGTGCATAGTCTTGAGACAGCAAAGGTGGATGGAGTTCTTAGCATCCTATGATTTCGAGATAGCGTGGTGGCGGACGCCTTGAGCGGAAAAAGGTTGTCCTTGAGTCCATTGTTCGTGGAACGACGAAGCTTGGAATTTATCTCGATGTTTGATTTCAGACCTCCCGTTGACTTTATACCCGATTTTCTAGCATCCTTGGAGGTCAGACCTACCCTTTTGAGATGGATTGGCGAGGCACAGAGGGACGACCCACAGTTGGTTGAGTTGGTATAGAGGCTCACAAGGGGGGAGTCGTCCAGCAATTTGAGTAGGTACACCCTAGACGATAGGGGGTGCTTGCGTAGAGACAGTATACTTTGCGTACCGCAAGACGAGGGTTTGAGGAAGGCTATTCTTGATAAGGCACATCGTTTTAGGATGACTATTCATCCCGGTGGGGACAAGATGTACCAAGACATGAAGCGAGTTTTCTTTTGGGCCGGTATGAAGAAAGATGTGGCCGAGTATGTCGCTAGATGCTTGTTGTGCCAACAGGTGGAAGCGGAGCAAAAGAAACCGGGTGGGTTGCTTCACTCATTGGAAGTTCCGCAATGGAAGTGGGATAGCGTCTCGATGGATTTTATTGATGGGTTACCAAGATCGAGGAAGGGTAATACGGGAATTTGGGTTGTGGTAGATAGGCTTACTAAGAGTGCCCATTTCATACCCGTGAAGAGCAAGAGGACTGTTCCATGTCTAGCTTCAGTTTATATTCGAGAGATAGTTTGGTTGCATAGGGAACAGGACGTATTCCATGTGTCACATTTGAGGAAGTGCCTACATGAGACCGCAGAGGCGGTAGAGCCGAGCTTGCTTAAAGAAGTGGAGGTAGAGCGTGATGCGACTATTCAACGAGCTCCTACCCGAATCCTTGGGTCAGAGATTAGGAAGTTGAGAAACAGAGAGGTTCGACTAGTCAAAGTGAAAAGGGAGAAGGTGAGAGTAAGGCTACTTGGGAGACAGAAGTGAAGATGCGTTCATCGTACCCATTTCTTTTGAGGGTATGTCTTTTAACTTCTCCTTTATCGTTTGTCTAGTACTTATCTTATCTTTAGTATGTCCTCTCATTAGTACCTTTGACCTTTAGATAGGATAAAACCTATGGTTGAAACATGTGTTTGAGACATGTTATGTATGATGGATGCGTGTGGATGCAAGTGGTTGCTAGTGGTTGCTCGTGGATGCATATACACACACTCTAGGCACTAGATCGGGTCAATCACTTCATATTGCATATTGCATAAAATTGTGTGTAGGTAGCTTTATTAATGGATGTATAATGGTTGCGTTATCATATGGATGATGCATTTTGGTGTATGGTTGTGCACACATGTAGAGATAGTATGTGTCGATAGGGATCTTTCACATACATATTGGATGCATGGCACTATCATGGTTTGCATTAAGGAGGTCAACTAAATAAGTGGACCGCCTAATTTTGCATTAGACAGGGAACATATACACACACTTTTTGCGTATGTTCATACGTCATTAGAAATTTTAAGGACAATGGATGCCAGTGTTCGATGGTTTAGTAGATGGTTGTTTGGTTGGTAGGATACGTTCTTCTTGACTTAGAGATTTCGGGGACGAAATCCTTTAAGGAGGGGAGAATGTAACACCCTGTAATTTGAACATAAAAATTCACAAATTAAAGTATACTTAATTAAGTGAAATGGGTTGCGCAGAGAAACATATATATATTGATATATATATATAATTGAAAATTAAATAAATAAATATGCAAAAATGTTCAAAACAGCGAATTGGGAGAGGGGAATAACCGAACCGGCCGATTCTTGAGGTCGACCCGAGCTCGCTGGGTCGACTAGGGGTTAATCCAGGGCGTTTGGCTGTCAACCCGTGGGCCGATTCGCTCAAATGCCGATTTTGCATTTGAATGATTCTCATGGTTCAACTTTAATCTAAAGGCCCTAGATGGTTCCTACACTTGACTTCTTCCCCAAGACATGCTTTGATGGCTAGGATCTAAACTAAGGTTAATCCTATGGCTAAAACTATCCTAGTCTTCTATAAAAAGACCCCTAACCTAAACCTAAATGCTCATTATTCAATCCTATAGCTAAACTATGCCAAAATGTTCTCTCATGGCCTCCACCCTCATCCTCTTGTCATAATCTCCATCTCTAATCATATGGGAGAGTTTCTAAAGAAGTATAAGAGTTCCTAAGCTTGCTTAAGTGTTTCTAAGTTTGATTCAAGGCTTTTCTTCATCAAAGCTAGGATCTTTATTATTGATTTGGCTCAAGAGTTTTCATTTGGAGCATTCTTATTTGGAGTTTTCGAGTTGATAGCTTAGTGGCTTCGTCTCAATCTTTTAATATATTCATAAGAAGGCTAATCTACAAGTTGTGAGTTTTCTATAGCCTTAATGACCAATTATTGAAATGATTATGATAGGATATAATGAGGTTATGGCTATGAATGTGGATCAATGCAAGTTATGCAAGTTGTATGCTATGTGTTAATGATGTTATGCATGTTATGCAAGTTATGTGCTATGTGTTAATGATGTTATGCATGTCATGCAAGTTATATGCTATATGTTTGTGATATTATGCAAGTTATGCAAGTAATATGCTACATGTTTGAGATGCTATGCAAGTTATGCAAGCCATATGTTACATGTTCATGATGTTATGCAAGTTATGCAAGTCACAAGTTACATGTTCATGATGTTATGCAAGTTATGCAAGCTATATGCTATATGATCATGATGTTATGCAAGTTATGCAAGTGTTCATGATGCTAGTTGCTATGATAAACATTGATCCACTATGACACCATGATTATGCAAGTTGGGTGTATGATGATATGCAAGTTCATGTATGATATGTATGCAAGTTTGGTGTATGATAATATGCAAGTTCACATATGACATGTTATGCAAGTATGATGTTTGATTATATGCAAGAGACATGTGCAAGTTTACACCTTAGTATGATATGCATACATATGCAAGTTAACCCCTTTACCTGTCATACATACATATGAAAGTTTATCCCTTTGTATGACATAAGAAACTTATGCAAGTTACCCTCCTTATGACATATGTGATTCATGCAAGTTTGGGTTGATTATCTATGCTAGTTGGGTTTGATGCTATACGCATGTTGACCCTTTAAACCCATGATGATGCTAATGTTATGCAAGTTGAACCCATTACATTTATGATGAATCTTCCCTTTTATGTCATGTTAGCGAATTACGTGGGGAACGATGGGGTTAATAAACATGTTAATGAAATGGTGTGAAGTTGGTATGATTATGCATACCATAAAGTGATGGACATAATTGAGTCAATTATGTACATCGTTAAAATTGGAATTAATTAGGGAAAATAAATTCGGGGGTGATTAATTAGGTGTAATTAATCGACTAAGACACGAGGTTGGACCCTTTTGTAGCGTAAGACTGCCCGGAACCGACCGGCAAATCCAGCGGCTACAAATGATTGGCCCAATGTGAGAGGTCTTAGGCACAAACCAAATACGTGACAAGTGTATAGACACGAGGTTAGACTCGGTTATGGCGTAAGGCTGCCCGGACCCAACCGGCAAATCCAGCTGCCATAAAAGATAGTCTAATGTGAGAGGTCTTTACAACGGTCACGTTCTTAATCAATTAAGAAACACTTAACCAGATAAGCATGTAGTGGGCATGAGGGGTTAAGTGGGTGTCTTGGGTGGCATAGGAAAATCTAGTGGTTGCCTTGGGTGGCAATAGAAGATAAGATTTGAATACTTAACCAAAGTGGGACATGTAATTAAACATGATTAAAGGGTTAAGTGGGTGCCTTGGGTGGCATGTGGAAAAATCTAGTGGGTTGCCTTGGGTGGCAATAGAGAATATGACAAGAATACTTAACCAAAGGGGAACATGTAACTAAACATGATTAAAGGGTTAAGTGGGTGCCTTGGGTGGCATGTAGGAATCTAGTGGGTGCCTTGAGTGGCAATTGAAATATGATTAGATGACTTAACCAAACCTTAACATGTAAGTGGGCATGATTATGAAAAGGGGTTAAGTGGGATGCACTAGATTAAATGACAAGCTTAAGTAGTAGCTTGTGGGGGCCTTGAGTGGCAATTGAAATATGATTAAATGACAAGCTTAAGTAGTAGCTTGTGGGGGCCTTGAGTGACAATTGAAATATGATTAGATGACTTAACCAAACCTTAACATGTAAGTGGGCATGATTATAAAAAGGGGTTAAGTGGGATGCACTAGATAAAATGACAAGCTTAAGTAGTAGCTTGTGGGGGCCCATTTCAACCAGTAACCCATATGTATCTTATTGGGCTCGACCCATGTCGAGGATGGGACACGCGTACTGGGCTTGACTATAAGAGGCCAAAACGGGGTAGCGGTGGCAACGCGAGTCCAACGGATTTCATATGCGTGTGTGGACCCGGACTGGTAGGTAAGACGTTGTTGCATCGTGTAGATATAAGCCATGCACCATTTTCGGGTTGCCACTTTGGGGAGTGATACACCCCACTGTGGGGCCAGCACGGGTATCTACGGTAGGGAGCCGATCGCTTGGGAGTAGTGGGTACACCTAGTGGAGATAGGGGCAGACGGCACCTATGCAGTCAGCTAGGGGTACACGAAACTACTGGGAAAATTTTCTAAGTCCTTGAGAGGGATCAACCTTTAAGTAGGAATGACTGGTGTGGTACAGTTAGTAATTATCCTTGGGTGGGTAGATGCGTCTTTACCGTTGTCTTAGTTATCCTATGTCTAGTTGGTTACTTAGTGTAGTCATTTATCCCCAATCATCCCGTGCCAAGTTTATATCATACCCTAATTATTTTAATGATTGTGTGATTAAAGTTATAGGACTCACTCAGACTTATGTCTGACCCCGTTGTTTTTATCCTTTTCCCCCTCAGGTCCTCAGGTTGGGCCTAGCCCTAGTGGACTTTGATAAGACATCTTTATCTATCTTCTGGAGCTTGGACCATGATGTAAAGCCCAGCTTATCTTTTCTTTTATGGCTATTGTTTATGTAGTAGGATTATGTACTTATGTTTTTATCAGGATGGATATTTAGTACGTGACTCTTTATGGTGTTGTTACTAAACATATTTACCTTCTGCTGCTATGAAAGAATGTTTTAGATTTTTCAAGTATTTATATCTGTCTTGTTGTAATTTTTCTGTTCTATACTCACTTAAAATGCTCTACCGAAGTTAAGGCATTCCCTTAGTGAGTGACCTTAGCGGGTGTGGGGTGTTACAGTTTCTGTGTGGTACCGTCTGTTCGGGAGGTAAAGGCCCATTACTAGTGTACACCTAATTCTACATTCTGTTTCCATAAGGATTAATCTGTTTCTGCTTCTGTCTGTCTCTGATCGGGTAGTAAAGGCCCATTATTAGCAATCTGTTTCTGTTAAATTATTCTGTACCCGTTTCTGTTTAGACATTAGGGTGGCATCTAATTCTGTTATACTAGTATTAGTGCAGAGAAGTGTAAAGCAATAGTTTATGACAATCTGTTCTTCTGTTATATCTGCTACACCTGTTACAGTTATCTCTCATCCAGTTTTATGTTCATGTCATATTATTATTATCTGTTCATATGCTGAAAGTCACTGGACTTGCCAGACTTTATGTCTGACCCTTGTTGTTTCGCCTCTTTTCTTCCGTCCCCCCCCCCCCCCCCTCCCCAGGTTTTCTAAGGAGGGAATACTCTATCTAGATCCGGATTTCTTCTGCTTGAAATGCTTAAAGTATGGCTTGTCTTCTTCTGTGGGGATTATGATTTTAAACCATGCATTTTGAAGGCTTTTGTACAAGACTGATATTTTGTACTTGTATTCTGAGATTTGAAAGGATGTAACCATATTGATTTCTGTTTCCGTTGTAATAAAGTTAAAAATTTTCAAGTACTGTTTTATCTGTCTTGTAAGTTTCTGTTCTGTTTACTAAAATGCTTCACCAAAGTTAAGGCATTCCCTTTGTGAGTGACCTTAACGGAGGTGGGGTGTTACACTTTGTGTGTGCTTGTGTTGTAGCGAACCCATTTGCATAGAATAGCGGCATGAATGTTGCAAACTCATAGAATGTGTATATGTAGTTGAGGATTTTAATATAGTAAATAATTGACGCTCATAGAATGCATATACTAAAAGGCTAATTCTATTCACACACCTATAATTCCTTAACATACACCGTAAAATGAAATAAAATAGCATACACCAAAAATTTCTTTTCATACATCATGTCTTTTACAAAATTACCCTTTTATATTTTCATCGCCTTTCCTCTCTTTAACCATAAAACTAAATTACACAAAATTGGGAATTCATTGCAATATATTTATCTAAAACCAAAAAAAACTTTTATTTTAACACTAGCATCTTAAATTATTTGATTGTTTTATTTTTAAGTCACTTTTAATTTTAGATGATGGAAATTTGTACTAATTTTTTTGAATATTAAAAGTTAAACTAGTTAAATTTTGGTGTTAAATTTAAACATGTTTAGGTTTGAATGAAAGATTGAAAAATTTCGTACTCTGTATAACATTAATTTTAGTTGTTAATTTCAAATTTTAATTTTTATATTTAATTAAAGTGAAAATTGTTAAAATTGACTGTATATAAATGTTGCTTGTAACGATATGAATATTTTTTAATCCTCAAAAGAAATATAAAATTTATTTAACCAGTGATATAAATTAATGTATGATATACTGACTTTACAAGAGAAATTATATTGAGTATACATAATGCAAACAAAGGAGAATTGTATATATTTTCATTTTTTAATATTGATTCTTTTTTATAAGGTCATTTTGGTCTGAAATTTTATTTAAAATCCCATGGTGTAGATAAAGCAATTTGCGGTGTTTGAATAGAATTTGCCATACTAAAATTTTACTGTTTAGAGGCAATATTTTTATATAATAGTCAACTTTTACTCTTAAGATATTTTACAATCCTGTTTTATTTTATTATTCTGTAAATGAATTGCTTTCGTGATATTTGTTGCTCTCCTGTGTTAGTATGTTAATATGTACTATTGAAAACAGAGGTCATCAGTTTTTAGTTTAACTTCAAATTGAAGTGGCATTTACTTATTACCGAATAAAAACCGTTGAAGTTTCCAACTTTGTCTGATTTCTTAATTTAATATGGATATTTTCGTACCCTGCAGCATTTTGTACCCAGATCACATGCCAATGTTGCATATCCTTTTGCTGCCTACCCATTATTTCAACCACTGTATAGTTTTTCCATGTAAGATAAATACTAATACTTCAGACCTTACTGTAAACAACCAATTTATTTGAACTATGTGCCGAACGTTGTTCCTTTGCTTCAATTATAGAACCATCCATTCTAGTAATCTCTTTTTGCTTATCGAGTGTGAAACCTTGATAAATACCTATATCCACTGTATTAAAATTTCAGGCTTTTTATACATTGTTATTTTGTATTTGTATTTGTATTTTTTTCACTTTACCATTCCTGCATTTTGCAAGTTTTGAAGCACAAATGCGGACAAATACTTTTAATTTATTTGGTCAACTATATATTATACCACTTCAAAATTGCCTGAAATCTTTAAAACATAACCAACGCTGCTGTTATGTTATGTATGGCGCTGTTATGTTATATGGAATTTTAAAAAAATAGAGTTATTCAAACATACTTCTACGTAGCTAACAATTATAATTATCAATTATATACATATGAGGCAGTAATTGCTCAACGCTCCCTTAGTTATTTTATATCTTATTTTTACTTTGACTGTGCTCATATTACATAGCTGTATGTTTAGATAATAATTATTTGTTCTATTGGATTGTGATAACAATGTGGTTCCTTGCTGTTACATAGCAGTATGTTGAGAAAATTATTATTTTTTCTGTTGGATTGTTATAGCATTGTAGTTCCTTGCATGCTTCCAGCATTATATTTTATTAAGCTCTTTATAACCCATTTCAATGCTATAACATCAATAAATATTCATGTAGTGAATGATAGGATATTTTACCTTACATTTTAATAAAATTATTTGTTATTTTGTTTTACCCTATAGATTGAATACATCTATGCAGTTTTAACCCTTCCAATGGTTGTTACGCATGTAGCGAGAGCCCTTCGAGTTGTAACCATACAAATAAATTAACCTGGAAATAAACATGGTTGTACATTTATTTTGTATTTTTTTTAAATATGATGGCTGATCCAAAATATACTTTTTTTTCAATTTTCAGTGGTACAAATTTTAAGTATTGTTGTCTAAATAGATGCATAAGATACTTTTCCCTGACTTATGTGTAATTGGATGAAAATATTCAATATTAACATACGAAAATAATAGTCCACTTCTAATCCATAGTAAACAAGATTATTAGTAATCCAACAATAATTAACAAATTGATTATACCATATCAGTTATCTGCATTGTGTTCACTAACATACCGTTATAAGACAATTGTCTTTATTTAACTGATCATAAATGACTTCGTAAGGATATTCAGAATAATGATAATAAAATAACGTGGTACCATAGAAAATGCATTGATGGTGAAGTTTGCGAATGGGGATGAAATAATATGACCGGTCGCGGCTTTGTGTTTCCATCGAAGGTTCCAATGGACACAAGGTTTGAAGCTTCTCCGGGCCGTAGAAGCCCATGGTTGACGTTAATCAAGTTCCGACTGTGGTCCGGTCCGGTCGTCATAACTATACGAGTATATCACATTTAATGCATTTACATATATCTCTGTCACTCAGATGACTGGCCCTACAGTTATATGTTTTGTGAACAAAAATGCATGTAAAGCACATGTTCTCTTTCCACTATTTTATTCTACATGTATTGTTACTTATATTATTTCAGTAGTTCATGTTTTTCTCTTGATTATCACGCTTGCAAACAATTACTAAATGCATAATTAAACGAACATTAGCATTACGCAAGGTTCAGTGCATGCCGATCCAGGGTTTTAGCTCAAATATAAGCCCTTTATAATGTGTGTATGAACTCAACAAGTTTTGCATATGGATTTGATAAAATATACATAACTTCAAAAAAACATGATAACACATATTGCTGATCTCCGTGCGACAATGAATACTAACAAAACATATTTAGCCCTTTTAAATAGTAGTTAAAGTAGAGCTACAAATTTATTTTCCCTATTTAAACAGTTGTATAAGAGCTACAACTTCAAAAAAAATATGATAACACATATTGCCGATCTCCGCGTGACAATGAATATTAACAAAACATATTTAGCCCTTTTTAAAGAGTAGTTAAAGTAGAACTACAAATTTGTTTTCCCTATTTAAACAGTTGTATAAGAGCTACAAATTTGTTTTCCTAATTTAAACAGTTGTATATGTTTATTCTAATATGAACATGGTGATCTATTTTCTAATGAGACTTCACATAGTTATTATTCCACAACGATGCCGATTCAATATCTACCCAGAGCCTTAAACGAGAAGAGTTAAGGGCACTAATCGTTTATAAATATTGAACAGAGTACATTATATTTCCAGGAAAATTACAAGAAGGATGTGCTTTTGTTGTTTGCCTCTAGGTTACCTACTTTTATCTATTCAATATTTTTTTTTTTGGAAGTCAATCGTTTCTATTTAGTGGATAATTATGAATACTTTGAATCCTGCTGTATCACTTTGATGTATCCCAAGTCATGGACGACTATTGAATTTTTATTGGACTAAAACATTTAGATCTATGTATGATTTTCCATAGCCGAAATGAAAATTTTCTACCCCGCATTTGACAGTCCTTGCGTTCACTGCATCTCTTCTACACATTAATAATACCAATCATTTCCATGAAACTCCCATACCTTCTGGCTTTATATTTTTCACCTTGGGCCCAAACTCCTACGTCTGATGTCCCTTAGTAGAAATTCGACCGCTATTTCATATTTATCAGCTTCACTTTCCTTTCTTTGAACTGGCGAAGAAACGTGAACTCTTTAACATGCATAAAAAGCGATTGTTTTGAGGATGGGAAATTTACACACACACACACAAATATATTCAAAATCAATGTAAATATCAACTGTAGTTTAGGCAAATAGTTTTGAAGGGAGGAAATTCACACACACATACACACAAAATATATTCAAAGTCAATGTAAATATCAACTGTAGTTTAGGCATATTACTTAGAATTCGGTGTTAACAATAAAATTTAAACATATTGAAAAAAGAACAGAGTTTGTTTCTCTGTAAAACAGAAATGAAGGGAAATAATATAATTGCTAACTTTCTTTTTATTTAGTTCATGCCATCTTGATAGTACAAACAACAGCTAGTATTATTTATATAGCTTTCATGCATTACTACAGTCATTCTCAATCGTCACATAGGAATTAAAAAAACAAAAGGACAGCCACCTTTCCACATATGGCTTTTCACTGTTCAAAGAACATAACTCTTCAAAGTATGCATGCAAAGTTGGTTTAGTATTCCAACAATGCCTCCCGTAAACCAAATTTGCTCTTAATTCCCAGTGCAGCAGCATTGCTTGTGAACTCATATCCTCCAACAGGCTTTGTGAATATATTGGCAAGTTGTTCACTACTTCTGCAATATTCGAGGTTAACTTCTCCACTGTTAACCAGCTCCCTCAGAAAATGAAATCTAATGCGAATATGCTTTGTCCACCCATGTAAAACTGGATTTTTTGAAACAGAAATGGTTGAAGTATTATCGCAGAAGAGTGTTGTTGGGTTTTCTTGCTTGAACATGATGCTTTCTAAAACATTCTTCAACCATATGAGCTGACATGCAGCTGAAGAGGCAGCAATGTACTCCGCTTCGGTGGTTGAAAGTGCCACGACTTGTTGCTTCTTCGAACTCCATGAGATTGCTCCACCGCCAATATTAAAAACATACCCTGAAGTGCTTCGAGAATCATCAATACATCCACCTAAATCACTATCCGTATACCCGATCAGTTTGACAGGAACATTTGCCGGATAAAAAATTCCATAATCAATTGTTCCTTTAATATATCTTAAAATTCTTTTTGCTGCCACCCAATGTTCCGAGCATGGCTTCTCCATGAATCTACTTATTTGACTCACAGCAAACATAATATCAGGCCTGGTTGCTGTTAAATACATCAAGGCTCCAACCAAGCTTCGAAACATGGTTCGATTGATAACTTTTCCTCCCTTTTCTTTGCTCAGTTTTTGCCCTGTATTGCAAGGAGTATGCACAGGATTAGTTTGGTCCATTTTGTATCTTTTGAGGATCTCCCTTGCATAGCTCTCTTGGGATATAAAATTTCCATATAACCCTTGATTCACTTCTATTCCCAAGAAATGATGCAACTCTCCTAGATCAGTCATTTCAAATTCTTTCATCATTGAAAGCTTAAATTCTTGCAGCATCTCCAAATTATTTCCAGTAAAGACAAGATCATCAACATAAAGACTCACTATAATAAAACATTCATTAGAACTTGAATTTATGTATAAAGTGTGTTCATACGGGCACCTTATAAAGCCATGTTTCACAAAATAATCATTAATCCTTCCATACCAAGCCCGTGGAGATTGCTTTAACCCACACAAAGCTTTCTTGAGCTTGTAAACTTTGCTTTCTTCATTTTTCTTAACAAATCTGGGTGGTTGATCGACATAAACTTCTTCTTGGAGAGAACCATTCAAAAAGGCAGATTTGACGTCCATTTGAAATAGGTTCCAACCGTTTTGTGCTGCAAGAGAAATAATGAGGCGGATTGTATCAAGTCTAGAGACAGGAGCAAATACCTCACTATAGTCTTCATTTTCTTTTTGCTTGTATCCTTTTGCCACCAATCTTGCTTTGTGTTTGTTGATGGAGCCATCGGGATTTGTTTTGGTTTTGAATACCCATTTTACACCAATTGAAGTCTTGTGTGGTGGTAGGTCAATAAGTTCCCATGTGTCATTTTTCTCGATTGCATTGATTTCTTCCTTCATAACATGGATCCATTTGTCCTCCTTTATTGCTTCTTCAAATGCTATAGGGCTTTCACCTGCAAAGAAAGCAAAAAATACTTGATTTTCTTCTGTAATTTCTTTTGTTGTCTCAAAAAGTTCTTGTAGGCTTTTTGTCTTTTTCCTTCGTGGAGATGGTGAGTCATGAGTTGACATTTCAGTTTGTTCAATGTCTTCATTTTGCTGGAAAGCATCATCAGCATTCTCTCCATCTACTACATCATCATCTACAATATTATCTCCTTCTGGTATTTTTAGAACCTGCCATTTTAATGAACTTGCAACTTCTGAGAAATTATAAGCAGCCTTTTCATCAAAGTTTACATCCCTGCTGATTACAATCTTATTTGTCTCTGGATTGTATAATTTATATGCCTTACTTCTTTCGCTATATCCAACAAAGATGCATTTTTCAGATTTGTCGTCAAGCTTGCTCCTCAAAGCTCCTGGAATGTATGAAAAAGCAATGCAACCAAAGGTCCTAAGATGACGAACACTTGGTTTTCTTCCGTACCAAGCTTCATGTGGTGTAGAGTTGTTTAAGCTTTTTATAGGAGACCTGTTGATTAGGTAGATGGCACATGAGACAGCTTCCGCCTAGAACTCGGCTAGCATATTCTTCTTCTTCATTAAGCATCTCGCCATTTCCATAACAGTCCTATTTTTTCTTTCGGCTATGCCATTTTGTTGCGGAGAATAGCGCGCTGTCAACTCATGCCTGATTCCATGATCACGACAATATTCTTCAAACAAATTTGATAAATACTCTCCTCCTCGATCACTTCTCAAATTTTTGATTTTATAATTTGAAAAGTTTTCAACACTTGACTTGAAATCTTTAAAACATTGAAGAGTCTCTGATTTTTCTTTAACAAAATAAACCCATGTTTTCTTTGTATAATCATCAATAAAGAGAAGAAAATATCGATTACCTCCAAGAGATGAAACTTGAATAGGCCCGCATAAGTCTGTATGGACAAGTTCCAATGGAGAGTGAGACATCCATTTTGATTTTGTCGGAAAAGAGTTTCTTTGCTGCTTTCCGAATTGACATTCATCACAAACTTCGCTTGACATCTGAATGTTGGGCAAGCCTTCAACAATTTTATTTTTTGACATCATCTTCAAACTTGTAAAGTTGAGATGGCCAAATCTATCATGCCATAGTTTGCAGGTTTCCTCATTATATGTAAGGAAACAAGAACCATCTGAAACATCAAGTTTAAGAGGGTAAAGGTTGCTTGAGGTCATGGTAATCTTTGCAATCAGCTGACTATTTTTCTTCATAATGCATAATTTGTTACTGAAATGAATGCTAAAGCCCTTCTTCATTAAATGTCCAACGCTGAGCAAATTACTTTTCAGCCCAGGCACATAGTAAACATCAGACATCCTCTCAACTTGTCCTCTTTTTGTGTTGAAACTGATTTCTCCCATGCCATGAATTTTATAAGATTTAGCATCACCAATTGTCACCTTTCTATGATTAGCTTCAACTAGTTTTGAAAATAATTGTTTGTTTCCAGTCATGTGTCTGCTTGCTCCGCTGTCTAAATACCAAATGTTATCAACATCTCCATCAGTAGCAATTAATAAAGTCTCTTGTGAGTCTTCAAAGTTTTGCTTATGCACATGACCAACTTCTTTGTTTTTCTTAAGTTCTGGATTTTTAATCCAACATTCATTGATTTTATGTCCTGGTTTATGACAGTGAAAACATTTAACATAGTCTCTTTTACCTTCTTGTGAATTGAAATCATGACCTCTTCCAATTTGAGATCCATAGAAATTTCCCTTCCTTTCATCTTTCTTCGGCGCTACTGCATCTTTTCCTCGTCCATGAGAACCACCTCTCCATCCTACTCCTCTTCCTCGTCCACGGCCTCTTCCATATTGTGAGTTGTAACTATTGCCTCCAGCATTTGTAACATGATATTTTAGTGCTTGATCATTAGTAGAAGAAGTGACTTGTGGGCTTCTTTGATTAATTCGAAATTCATGAGCCTCCAAGCTCCGTTGTAGACTTTCTACCGACAAGAATGACATGTCTTTTGATTCTTCGATCGCAACAACAATATGGTCGAATTTGCTTGATAAGCTTCGAAGGATCTTCTCTATAATTTTTTTGAGTTGGTACTACTTCACCATTAGAAGCCATCTTATTTGTAAGAGAATTTACTCTTGTGAAATACTCTGAAATCTTTTCATCATCTTTCATCTCTACTTTCTCAAATTCTACCCTTAAAGCTTGCAAACGAACCTTCTTCACTTGATCTTGGCCTGAGTATGTAGTTTCAAGTATTTCCCATGCTTCCTTGGAATTTTTTGCTTTGCTTATCCTTTCATAAACTTGAATTTCTATGGCTTGAAAAATTTGGAAGAGAGCCTTCTTATCTTTTTGCTTTTCCTTTTTTAAAGTGTTTCTCTGAGCTTCTGATAACTGAGCTCCAGGTGCTTGTTGTTCTACACCATTTTCGACAGCATCCCATAGATCTTGAGACTCAAGACATAGCTTCATTAAGCAGCTCCAGTAATCATAGTTTTCACCACTGAATTTGGGTACAAGAGGAATAGGATTGGTAGTAGAAGTTGCCATTGGAACCTGACAATATGCTCTGATACCAGTTTGAAAAAAGAACAGAGTTTGTTTCTCTGTAAAACAGAAATGAAGGGAAATAATATAATTGCTAACTTTCTTTTTATTTAGTTCATGCCATCTTGATAGTACAAACAACAGCTAGTATTATTTATATAGCTTTCATGCATTACTACAGTCATTCTCAATCGTCACATAGGAATTAATGAAAACAAAAGGACAACCACCTTTCCACATATGACTTTTCACTGTTCAAAGAACATAACTCTTCAAAGTATGCATGCAAAGTTGGTTTAGTATTCCAACACATATTATAAATGCGGCTCATTCCAGTATTTTCATATAGATGTTTGTATCTCTATTTGGATAGATTGCTAGAATTTCAAAGTTTTTGCATAATTGAAATGAAATTAGATGTTCTCTTTCTTTTCTTTATTGGGAATTAGCATATGCCCTTAGCATATTGGCATGTGCATTCTATTGGTTTCAGTGAACAAAATCTGTACTTGAGAAGATAATCGGTATAGTTGTTTGAATTGATGCTTGCTGATGCTAATTAACTCTGTTACGGTCAATATAATTTATTTCTGTTTTTGTTTCTCTTTTGGGTCCTATACCGTGATATTACTAACATGATATGTGATCGAAATATCATTCGTAAAATTAAGGCAATTCTACAATTTGCAACTTGCTATTTGAAACTGTTTGCTATGCTCATTTGTGAATGGTGTTTTTTCCACTAAATACATACAAACATTATGATGCATAGCCGTTGCATAAGCATGGTTACTTATGTTATATATATATATATATATATATATATATATATATATATGTGTGTGTGTGTATGTGCACATACACATGGCTCTCTATGTGTGTGTGTGTTTGCATATATTATTTTCGTTGGAACAAACATATCAAATGATAATACATCTACATGAAATAGTATATATAATAGCAATTCCTTCTGATATAGTTGTAATTGAGCAGGTCATCAAGCATTTCGTACTGAGCTAAACTACTGGAAAATCCAGTTGAGCTTGACCATGCTTCTATTTAGCATTTCTTTCATTCGTAATAACCATTGTAGAGCAAAAACCCTTATATATGTATGTAGTTGGTTAGAAAGCTTTTGGTTTTGGTGGATGTGGTAGCAAAGTGATTGGATTTAGTGAATTATAATTGAAAGTTGAAATGAGGACTTATGTGTATTCATTGGTGCAGATTATGGCATGGAAGATGAAAAGAATTGGATGCTAAGAGAGAGATTTGAGTAGCCAATAATTTTATTTTATTTGGATTATAATACAAGTGTTTTTGCATTATGTCGAACGTTCAAATATTTTGTTTCAGCTGCCGTAAACTTGAACTTCCATTGATGTGTAAAATAATTGAGAAAGAAATAGGCTATTAGATTTTAATTGGTGCTATCATTGTTGCATTTTGTGAGGAGCATTAACTACGTTCATTTTTCAGGTACTTTCTAAGCAGGCAAAAAAGGAGTAATGATAACAATAAGCTTCAGTTTTAGCTTGCTAGATACGATTCTTTTGATTTATGATTTGTTGCATCTTTTATATTTTAAGTCTTTTATGTGCCATGTATGGCCATTTGTTATTTTACACTTGATTATTTGACTGTATATGATGCATGCGCATATTATCAATTTATCATTCATTGATTTGGAGCACTGTAACAGCATAGTATTTCCATTTTAAATAGATAATTAAATTTTGAGCTTAAGGTCCATGTAACTGATATGTTTAACATATGGCTACATATCTTTCCCTGACATTTATAGTCATCAGCTGAAAGACTGAAACTTTTTATAAGAAAGAATGCCCATCATTGGAAATCATGAAAAAGGGTCTGTCAATAAATTACCTTAAAGGAATGCTCACGTAAAATTTAACCACATTTATATATTGAATAAAAAAAATGGTTACTATGAAAATGTAGTTGCATCCCGTGTGCGTAGCACGGGTTCACACTAGTTAAATTGAAAAATGGAAAATTAAAAGGAGGCTGTAGGGTGTTAAATGATGAAGCTTTGGTGGAGACCAGTCTCGAGTGGATTAAGTTGGTCTCACAAATTCAGGCGAGGTCGAAATCCAAGAAGGTTATGAAAGAAGAAAATGATCCTGATGGTGTCATACACGGTGGAATATCTAAAAAGTAAGCCTACTCTTTGTTTCTCTTTTTGTCTGTCATGTTATTTCTTATTAGTTATCATCATTCAAGGTTGGTCTTCATTCCTTTTTGGAGGTTCTGTTGTTATTTGAGTCATCCAATTAATTTTGATTTGTTGGTACTGAGAGTTGGGCATAACTTGATAGTGGTGTGGTTTGCCATGTTTGAATGCTCTTCTGGCCTTTTGGGTTTTCATATGTTACTTGTGCAATTTTTCTTGGATTTGATTGTGGCTTGATGAGTCTTGATGATTCAAATTACAGTGTGTAACAACCCGGAAAATCTGAACCAGTTTAAAAAAAATTAAATTGGCAAAAATAGTGGATTTTAAATATTTAAAATAAAGATTTTAAATAATAGTGATGAAAAGTATGTTTGAATCGATGTTTGAAAATAAAAATAACTATTATAAATTATAAACAAGGCCTGAAATGGCGCTGCAGTTTCAAAAATTGAATTCAAACTATAACTGACTGTACCGGGTGCAAAATAAAACGGATTTGAGTGAAACCAAAAATATTTAAATTTGTTAGTGAATATCTTTCTAATAAATCTGAAAAATCGAAGTTTCGTAGCGGAAGTCAAAAGTTATGGCCAAATGAATTTTCAGAAGGGTCGCTATAGAAATTATATCGCCCGTGAAAATAGACATTTTGCAAACGACCTTGGAATTCATCGAAACCACTTTTGTTGGATCCGGGATGTGAAATTATTGCTAATTTTCAAATTTCATAATTTTTGAAGCTAGTATGTGAGCGTGGCAAAGAAAAATGTGTTTTGGTCAAATACAGCTAAATTGGATCGACCAGAAAAGGGCCATTTTTCAAACGGTCTCAGAATTCGACGAAACTAGTTTTGTTGGGACCATACCGTCAAAACATAGCTAGATTTATTTTTCGGGAATTTTTAGAAGCAGTGTGTGGCCCCGGCAAATTGAAATGTATGTTCAAATCAAATATTGAATGTTCTATGTTTTAATTTGAAGAATAATTGACTGTAAGAGTCGAATTGGCCTACGAAACATATCCCATTGTGTTCGGAAGGGGGTGTTTAGCTGGGGGCAACACTCGTTGGGTTTGGATTGGAGTTCGTATGGAGAAACATTATTTTGGAAGTTATAAATATCACGGACCAATCATATTTTTTATATAAAAAAAGGCGGAACACTCTCTCTCCCCGCTCCAGCGAACGACGACCACCCTCTGTAACGACACAACTATCGAACACATCGGAAGTCGTGCCATTAATACGAAAAAGAGTAGATAGAAGATAAAATCACAGAATATCAGAATCTCACAGCGGAATTTTCATAAAAAGATAATACTTTATAATATTACACAGCGGAATACATTACATCAGAGCATACAGGACTAGTGATACAATTATTCATAATACATTGGTAATTATACGTATCATAGATGATCAACTGACAGACTTAATTATACAGTAGTTAGATGGACCAGCACATAGCAAAATCTTCATTCTAGCTTCACAAGTTTCATCAATACCTGATTCACTTGTCTATTCATAACAAGCGTTATGGATACCCAAGAGTTTAAGGAAAACACCAAAAAATAAACTACGGGTCAGTCAGGGGACTAGTATGAGTAAACAGTTTAAAACAGTTTCAAGAATTCAAAATATCTCATAAGACCACGCCATGAATACGGAACGGATTTTTACCTTATGAGGTCAAAAAAAAACTTTGTATACTTGAAATCAGATATTATCATATAAGTTTTCCACATATAATTTAGAATCTAGAAGAATGCTTGCATCTCACATTCTCCTATATAGTATACAAATAAAAACCGCTTGGCACTTAGGGAAATTGGATTTCCAACTCTGACATGGTATGGGACCACCTTCCGCTGATGTATCTCTAGAGGAAAATACATCTGGGTTCAACAAGAACGTCTTATAACCCGGCCCTCACATGACCGACCACTCATTTCCCTTGAGTGTATCGAATGTATATCACCGATGGTTGTGTACGGCAACCATCCCCGAATGGGAAAAACAGATAGATCAAGAAACAAAAGGAATTTCTCTAGATAGGTGATACTACATCCTAATAGGAGCGACCCACATAGCCATGCTGCCAGCCCGATTTTTGTCATTTCCTGGGTTTGAGGCTTGAGGCTAGATTCGTCTTTTCATCATCACTGGTTCATTTCCTTTGAAGGTCACATCGTCCTACCCGTCAGAAATACTCATACGATTTCCCAAATATATCACGGGCAATAAAGCTAAGAGTAACGAATTTCTCCGCCACCAACGTAATATACTTACGTAAATTCGATGTGCAGAATCTGACTGATATACGTTGTCAAACACTTGTCCATTCAGGTTTGCTCTGGGGCTGAACAGACCAACGATATCATTTATTATCATCATCTTCAATTTGATAATCTTTGTCGCGCGGCGTATAATCAAATCAAAGTGGAAAATAAATCCGGCCTCTTTGAAATGATTACGAACCCTTTTCTCTTTAAATTATAAATCTAACAAGATTATAATCAAATTTGTATATTCATTTATAGTCAAACTAAACCGTACATGATCATCATGTCAATATCTGATATATTGATCATCTTTTCAAAATAGTCAATTTTAATGTGTGCGTCGCACGGATTTTTTTCCATCTTGTCCGTCACTTCTGAAAATGAATACTTAGATTTATTCTTTCAGAAATTTATCTTTCCTCAACCACCTCTAATCCTGATTTTTCACAAATGAAATAAATTTATAATTTCATTTTCCATTCACAGATTTTATACTATATATATTCCTGTCAAGTTTCTTTAACTAAATCTGCTTCTTCTTTCTATAATTCAAATAAAATTTCCTCTTTTTAAATTATTTATCTACATAGAATAAAACACTGTTCTTGTTATACCAGTTCAGATGTTACAATATTATCAGTTATGTTGTGACAGTGATTTTGTCTTACATATTAGAATTTGGCAAATTTTAGTTTAAATAAAATATTTATTTAGTTTAAATAAAATATTTAAACCAAATATTTGACTTGAAATAAATTCAAATCTTTAATTATAAACTAAATTTATAGCTAATCTCACTTTTGTATTTCTTGACAAGATTCCCTCAGATCCCCCTTTTGATCTGATTTATTCCTCCTTCGTTCTATACCGATAAAATTGCTCCTCTTTATTTTATCAGTCTAGACACGATCAAAAATATACTTTTACAGTTCTTATCTCAGCGAATACTGAACTGTACATGACCGACTTCTTGCAGCGGTCAGATTTCAGCGTATGTGTGACATACGTCTTCTTATCTCTTGTATGTTTAATTTTTATAAACAAACAAATCCTAACTTTAAATTATAAATTAAATTTATAATTTAATAAAATTTACAGATTCCGTATTTTAAATTTCATCTCTGACGAACGTCATCCTGATCCACTTCTTCTTCTTTCATAAAATTCTCTTTTTATTTATCTGAACACGATTAAATACAGAACTGTACTCGACAACTGGTTCAAAGCCGTCAAATCCAGCGTATGTTTGACATACGGTTCCACTTCATTTTGTTTGTTTCAAATTTAAATATTTCATTTAAATTTTAATTATAAACTAAATTTATAATTTAACAAAATTTCAGTTTTTGACTTCTCGACTCGTGTCACGAACCAGATCTGTTTTTCACACTTGATCGACTTCTCTCTTGTTGGCTCTACAGTTTGAAATTTAGATTAGAAAATCATTTCCAATTTTTAATTTAATTTAATTTAATTTAAAATCTCATTTTCTGTGTTTCTGCAGTTTGAATTTTAGTTCTTGACAAGCTGCATTCTCATATCTTGATTCACCTTCTTCAATTAAATTAAATAAAAATATTATTTTTATTTAAATATTAATTTTCTTATTTAATTTAAACTTATATTACATTTAAATACTAATTTAAATTTAAACCATTTTAAAACATTGTTTTTAAACTAAAAAAGCCTAGTACCTATTTGACAAAGTACCGGGTAAGGAAACACTAGCGTGCAAATCTAGTCCGGTTCTCATGATTTGGAAACAAAAACACTCAGTGGCTCACTTGCCTAAGTATCAGTCCCTGGCGCTCATTACTTTCCACAAAATCCTCATGTAAACTTAAAATACCCCGCCCCTTGGTACTACCACATTTCCTGACTTTGGCAACTACCAGCACCAAAGTACCACAACCACAAATCATTGCCTGATCACCCATTTCCACAGTCACCACTCATTCCTCTTCTTCTTCCTTCTGTACTAGCTGTGCACGTGCACAAGCACGTCCGTCGCTTCCACCACCCAACGACCGGCCATGCAAGTTTCTCTTCCTCCTCCGATCACGACGCCAACCCCCAATTCCCTCTTCTCGTCATTGATCAGAAAAACAGTAGGCCACCCATTTTCCTCAATACTGGGTCATTGGGGAAACCACCACTTGCGCCACGTCAGCACCACGAACCACCACCTCCTCGCTGCTGTACCATCACCAGACCCTAACGCACCAATCCCTCTCTGACCGCACCTCTCTCCATTCACCATCCTTGAGCAGTTCCGACGCAAAAATGGTGCACCCAAACCAGTTCTGAAACCTGATTCCTATTGATTTCTTAAAATCAAAACATTTAAAAATTAAACCCGTATTTTCCCATGATCTACCTTTCCCCATGCTCCTCCAGACCAAACGCCATCAACTCCAAACCCGTGGATCGACGGGAATCCACCAAATTGGATTTTCTGGCCATCTCATCTTTTCTCTTGAATTTATACCTTTTAAAAATTTTGATTTTCGTTGTAAAAATCATTATTTTTTTACTTCACTATGATTATACAATCAAACCATGTTTTTATCCAGTTTGAAAATCCATTGTGAAACCTTGAAACAGAGAGCATCTGTTTCTTGTTTTTAAAACAACAATAAGTGCTTTTGTTAAGATTGGTTTCATTTGAACTAGTTTATAACTATATAAAAGTTTTAATCATGGGAAAACATCATTTCCTAATGCACTAACCCTAGATCTACTGATCTAGCTATATTTGTCAAAGTTTGCACAAACTTAGCAGCTCTAAAACAACCACAGAAAAAGTACCTTACATATATGATGTTGAAGAGTTTTCATTACCAAATCAAGTGATTACCACTTCATGTTAAACAAACAAGCATACCAAACATGATAATAAATCCAGAGAGACACAAGGAGTTAAGCTAAATCATGGTTCAAACATAGCAAACTGCAGGTATTCAAAACAGAAAAAGAACTGCAGGTTTACTCACCTTTAGATGCTCCAAAAACTCTTGCTTTCTTTACTGAAATCCTTTGAATTGTTGTGTGTTTGTGTGAGTGAAAGTGTGTATGGCCGGGCATTTATATAGGGTGAGAAATAGATAAAATATTGTGGTATTTAATGCTGATGTGAAACAGTAAAATCAGCTTTATCAATTGACAAATGAAAGACCATACTAAAACTGATTTGTTCTCTCTCAAAATCTTCACATCCTCTCACACATTCACATGGTATATCAACCTATACATCCCCTAAAGATATCCTATACCTTGTACCAAAACCCTTACCATTGGCCTACAAGAAATATCACAATAAAAGTTGCTATGTACTACCACTCTTTCTACCTATCTTCTTCTCGGTTCAAGCAACATGTGGAGATCATTTTATGTACTAAAATGTTCAGAATTTCTGAGCTTTCAAGCCTCATTTCGTACATGTCAAATATGATTTTACATGCAAATATTTTATATACCAACTTGCCTTGCAAGTACGATCAAAATCTGAAAATGTTGTACATGCAAATCTATGTTGTGAGGTGAAAACACATAAAAAAAATTACCTAGAAAAAATCTTTGATGTTATGCTCCACTAGTGTAGGTAAGGTTATTGTACCCACACATGATTTTATAATTTTTTTGTGTACATGTTTACTTGACAAATTTGCTAAGATTTTGAAGAATGCAACATGTATGGTATTTTCAGAAATTATATTGAAAAGAAATGAAAGGGATTGCAAACTGAAAATACATCATCTACATTGATGTTACCATGTGTCTAGAATCCTTCCTAAAGCCCTACTTGCTAGCATGATCTATCATGTGTGAGATCATGAAGTGAAATAGGTTTTGACAGCTCATGTTCTAGTTTCAATGCAAAGATACAAATGAGATTTTATTGCTATCATGTCTACGATGAGATCATGAATTTAAAGGATTAGACCACACATGATTTTTGATTTTAAACATATATGAATTCAAAGATTTTCTTGCATTTCCTTTTTGAGATCAAAAAAAGTGATTTAACATATCTTTGATCAAGAGAATTTTAAATATTAAAAATAAAGAGTTTTACCAATACTAAGGTTTTCAAAGCTTCTGGAGAAAATATATAAACAAGTGTTTTTCAAAGAAAATGGCATTTTAAAATAAGTGTTATTCATAAATAATGAATTTTAAACAAGGGTTATCACCTACATGCTATCACATATACATGTGTAAAATAAAATTCAACAAATGTTATTAACTTCATGTTATCATATCTGAATGTATCAAAAATAGGTTTTGATAACTACTGCACATATAAATGCTATTACACATATGTTAACAAATTCTGTAATTTCAAAGTCTAATTTTAAATCGTATTTGAAAATACGTACTCACTACTAGTCAAATCTGTGTCCGTGCTCCGTGTAAATACCGGGGCATTACATTTTACCCCCCTTATAAAAATTTCGTCCCCGAAATTTGTAAGTAGTAGATTCTAGTTATCGACTTATATAAATAAACACACATCGAACACATCGATAAATAAAACACACATTAGCAATTCCCTATTCAAAACCAAAATATTTATCAAAATTACCTTCTCAACTCATAGGTCGATTTACTTAACTCCGTTAAGTATTATCCAATATATTCATTCCCGAACTTAACGATCTCTATTTCGGGCTCACAAATATGATTTGTTTTCACACATCGACCAATTCACTTTTCCTTGAGTCCATATCTAATAAACCCTCAAGCCCAGCCTTAATTCCTAGATATCCAAATTTTAACTCTGTTTAAAATTCTAAATTTATTCCCGGTATCAATATAAATGGATATTATTCTAATTTAATCCAATCATATTTAATTTATCTCGAGGCTAACGCTAGTTAATTAACTCCTTTTATCTAAAAAGAGCAAATTATCTTTTGGCACTTCTTCCATTTAACTTCTTAAGTAAATATTTAATTCCAGAATTCAAATTCCAGGGTTTTTATTTCAAATTCTTTAGAAATCGCACAAATATATATTTATAACTATCCCAAATTCAAAACATTATAATTTTCAAACCATTTGTTTTCTATCAATTTTTTTTCTAAGGTAGCAATTTGTCACTTATAAGCTTGAAAATGAACACTGATGATACTGCAGTCATCATCAGAATTATTTTCCAACGGCTGAAGTGAGTTCAGTGTTTTATCACTTTTAAAATCCATACAAAAATGGTTTTTGTCCAAATTTTCCAAAGTAATACTATATTACTTTATATTTATCTGGAAAATTATTTTTCAAATACCCAGGATTATAAATTCCAAAATCTGGTTTGAATCCAATCTTAATTCGTCTTATTTATATATAATTCAAGTTGATCCTGGAATCCAGTATTACGACCAGTAGTAGTGGACGACCTTTTAGCTCGACCTCTTCGTCCTCGGTTACTCATCTTAACTATCTGAATGTAAAAGGTTGTCAATCGAGTCTCGATGGGGTATAACTACTTAGGTATAACATCCATGTTGTTTTAAATTTATTTTAAATTTTATATAAAATACGTTCTCTCACACTCACCCAAAGCCTAGGTAACCAGTAACCTAAGCTCTGATACCAACTGTAATGACCCAACTTTCGAACACATCGGAAGTCGTGCCATTAATAAGAAAAAGAGTAGATAGAAGATAAAATCATAGAATATCAGAATCTCACAGCGGAATTTTCACAAAATATAATACTTTATAATATTACACAGCAGAATATGTTACATCAGAGCATACAAGACTAGTGATACAACTATTCATAGTACATTGGTAATTATACATATCATAAATGATCAACTGATAGACTTAATTATACAATAGATAGATGGACCAGCACACTGCAAAATCTTCATTCCAGCATCACAAGTTTCATCAAATCCTGATTCACTTGTCTGTTCATAACAAGCGTTATGGATACCCAAGAGTTTAAGGAAAACACAGAAAAATAAACTCCGGGTCAGCAGTGGACTGGTTTGAGTAAACAGTTTAAAACAGTTTAAAGAATTCAAAATATCTCATAAGACCACCCATGAATACGGAACGGGTTTTTACCTTATGAGGTCAAGAAAAAAAACTTTGTATACAGGAAATCAGATATTATCATATAGGTTTTCCACAAATAATTTAGAATCTAGAAGAATGCTTGTATCTTACATTCTCCTATATAGTATACAAATAAAAACCGTTAGGCACTTAGGGAAATTGGATTTCCAACTCTGACAAGGTATGGGACCACCTTCCGTTGATGTATCTCTAGAGGCAAATACATCTGGGTTCAACAAGAACGTCTTGTAACCCGGCCCTCACATGACCGACCTCTCATTTCTCTTGAGTGTATCGAATGTATATCATCGATGGTTGTGTACGGCAACCATCCCCGAATGGGCAGAATCGATAGTTCAAGAAACAAAAGGAATTTCTCTAGATAGGTGATACTACATCCTAATGGGAGCGACCCACATAGTCATGCTGCCAGCTCGATTTTTGTCATTTCCTGGGTGTGAGGCTTGAGGCAAGACTCGTCTTTTCATCATCACTGGTTCATTTCCTTTGAAGGCCACATTGTCCTACCCGTCAGAAATACTCATACAATTTCCCAAATATATCACGAGCAATAAAGCTAAGAGAAACGAATTTCTCCGCCACCAACGTAATATACTTACGTAAATTCGATGTGTAGAATCTAACTGATATACATTGTCAGACACTCGTCCATTCAGGTTTGTTCTGGGACTGAATAGACCAACGATATCATTTATCATCGTCATCTTCAATTTGATAATCTTTGACGCGCAGCGTCTAATCAAATCAAAGTGGAAAATAAATCCGGCCTCTTTGAAATGATTACGAACCTTTTTCTCTTTAAATTATAAATCTAACAAGATTACAATCAAATTTGTATATTCAGTTATAGTCAAACCAAACCGTACACGATCATCATGTCAATATCTGATATATTGATCATCTTTTTAAAACGGTCAATTTTAGTGTGTGCGTCGCACAGGTTTTTTCCATCTTGTCCGTCACTTCTGAAAATGAATCCTTAGATTTATTCTTTCAGAAATTTATCTTTCCTCAACTACCTCTAATCCTGATTTTTCACAAATGAAATAAATTTATAATTTCATTTTCCATTCACAGCTTTTATATTGTATATATTCCTGTCAAATTTCTTTAACTAAATCTGCTTTTTCTTTCTATAATTCAAATATAATTTCCTCTTTTTAAATTATTTATCTACACAGAATAAAACACTATTCTTGTTATACCAGTTCAGATGTTACAATATTATCAGTTATGTTGTGACAGTAATTTTGTCTTACAGATTAGAATTTGGCAAATTTTAGTTTAAATAAAATATTTAAACCAAATATTTGACTTGAAATAAATTCAAATATTTAATTATAAACTAAATTTATAGCTAATCTCACTTCTGTATTTCTTGACAAGATTCCCTCAGATCCCCCTTTTGATCTGATTTATTCCTTCTTCGTTCTATACCGATAAAATTGCTCCTCTTTATTTTATCAGTCTAGACACGATCAAAAATATACTTTTACAGTTCTTATCTCAGCGAATACTGAACTATACATGACCGACTTCTTGCAACGGTCAGATTTCAACGTATGTGTTACATACGTCTTCTTATCTCTTGTATGTTTAATTTTTAAAAACAAACAAATCCGAACTTTAAATTATAAATTAAATTTATAATTTAATAAAATTTACAGATTCTGTATTATAAATTTCATCTCTGACGAATGTCATCCTATTCCACTTCTTCTTCTTTCATAAAATTCTCTTTTTATTTATCTGAACACAATTAAATACAGAATTGTACTCGACAACTGGTTCAAAGCCGACAAATCCAGCATATGTTTGACATATGGTTCCTCTTCATTTTGTCTGTTTCAAATTTAAATATTTCATTTAAATTTTTATTATAAACTAAATTTATAATTTAACAAAATTTCAGTTTCTGACTTCTCGACTCGTGTCACGAACCAGATCTGTTTTTCACACTTGATCGACTTCTCTCTTGTTGGCTCTACAGTTTGAAATTTACATCAGAAAATATTTTCCAATTTTTAATTAAATTAAATTTAATTTAATTTAAAATCTCAGTTTCTGTGTTTCTGCAGTTTGAATTTTAGTTCTTGACAAACTGCATTCTCATATCCTGATTCACCTTCTTCAATTAAATTAAATAAAAATATTATTTATATTTAAATATTCATTTTCTTATTTAATTTAAACCGATATTACATTTAAAGACTGTTAGATCAAAATTCGGACCTAACACCCAAATTGTTCTGAAGCTTATAGAGTTTCAATTGAAGAATGAGGAAAAAGGAAATAACACACAGAATTTATAGTGGTTCGGCGTTAACGAGCCTACGTCCACTTTATATATTATTGATTATACTTTGAAAGCTAATACAATCAAGGATTTCTCTCAATACTCTAGTATTTTGACAACAATGGCAGATTCAGTCCTCAATATTGCCAAAAAGATCCCAAAAAATTCCAAGCTCCGGGCTATTTATAGCTGATTTTGTCAGGCGGGTCGTGGTAACACGCGGCACGAATCCCGAGAACATTGGATCGCATCGCCACCGTTGAGGAAATAGTCAAATTAGCCGTTGTGGACAGGCGTCGCGATCTGCTTGAAAATCGGATCGTGCAGATGGGGAGAATCGGTCCAAATGACGGTTAGGGACACGTATCGCTAGACCCGCGCGACTCGGATCGCTGAAGACTAGCTCACGCTTGAACGGGTCAGTGGGTTCGCCATGCATCAGGGGATCGGATCGGTCTACTCTGGGCAACAATATAAGTCTAGATCGAGTCGCATAGAGGATTCGTTTCGCTGATGGGATGGGGGCGATCCGATAGCGGGCGAGTCGATTGTGTGCGATCCGTCATCTGGCGAGTCGAAGATGCGATCCGTTCCTTCATGCACTTGGGCATATAGTTTCATACCTTCCTCTTATGAATGAACCTGGGTGGCTTGGTCAAAAAGCTAGCCAACATTTTGCCCCCTCGAAGTATGTTTTATCGATGATGGAACATGCTTCGAAGCTATAAAATCGTTCCTTCACAGCGAGTCGCGAATCAGTGAACAATTCCTTTTCTGGGATTTGTCAGAGCCTTCATTACTGAATTTGTCGATTAGGGTCGCGTGCTCGAGTCGCGGTCCGTTATCAGGCCATTCATTTCGTTTCTTTGGTATGCACTTGGGCCTCGGCACGAAACGGGCTCCTCCTCGAGTCGTGGTGGGGGCTTTTGTTTAGCGGCCCGCCTATTTTCGTGGACCGAATAGGACAAAAAAGGGGAGACAAACTTTCGCCCTTTTGCCTATATAAGTCGACCCTCCCCTCTTCACTTTCCTTCTTCTTTTTTCTGCCGTATCGTTTCGCCTGCACTGTTGAAGGACGAACCCTAGTTTTTAAAACCTTCGAAAATCCGAGCATTTTCTCAATTTTTAGAAAGGTAACTCCGCCAGAAGCACCCTTACTCGTAATCGCTGTTGTTTACGAATTTTTTCGACTAGCTTGAGGGAAGAAACGATGAAATTTTGCGATTTTCTGGGGGAACAAGGGAGACGCCATGGCTGATGGGCGTAGAGGTTGAAGTTCGGAAACGAGAAGCAGAGGAGGAAGACGAAGGAGGAAGGAGAAGAGGGAAGGCCAGTTCGGATCGTGGGCAAGGAGAGGAAAGGAAGAAGATGAAGGCGAGTGGTGAGACGGGGGGTCATGGTGAAGGTAGAGGCACGTATCGTGGGGGGCTGCGACGATTCGGTAAAGACCCCAATCACTTAATTTCACGATCCGCGAAAGGGGCGATCCCTTTGCCCTGCGATTCGAAGGGGCCGATCCTCTACCCCGCGATCCGAAGGAGGGCAATACCTCTTCATGGCGATCCGACTCATGGTTCACGATCCAAAGAGATTTTAAACTTTAAACGATGCCTTGTCACCATAAAATTCTGAACAGTTAGGCTAGGGCCTTGACGTTGGACCTTCTGGACTAAATGACCACATAATTTGACTGCATATGACGACTAATATTTTGATGATCTTGATTGCTTTCACGCTTTATCTTTAACGCACACTCAAGCACACACACCGGCACTTGCACACACGGGGGACGGGTAGTATTAATCTCATTGTTCATGTTTTCTCGTCCTAGCAGTAATGTCGAATAATCACTCTTCTTCAAGATCCGCAACAGAAGCGGAATCCGAGGTTCCTGAGCAATACAACCCTGAGATTCCTCCAATTAATCCAGGAGGTGAAGATTCTGGATCTGAGTACGAGGCCACGGAATCAGATCCGTACGAAAGTACTTCATCTAACGACGATTCTGAGATAGATGGGCGAGCTCCCGACGAGATTCCTGGGGCGCTAGGGATAGATAAATTTTCCGATTCTTTAGCATCTAAGCTCGATGATATAAAGCTTAAAAGAATCTGCTTGAGACACGGGATTCCTTGGGATGATGTCTTGACACCCGGAAGTGAAGATAGACCCCACCTAGCTCCGGAAGGATATATGGCGATCAGCCGAACCATGTGCTTAGTAGGAGCTATTCCTCCGTTCCCTCCGATCGCCATCGAAACTTTAAGGCGACTGGGAATTTCTCTGATGCAACTTCATCCGAATGCCTACGCATCACTATATGCCCTATATATTGCATACGCGGAGATCTTACATGCCGAACTTAAATTCAGAGATTTGACATTCTTCTTTCTTTTCAAGCACCGTTCTTCGGCAACTCCAAATTTCTCTTCTTTGAATTGGTGGCGAAAAGGAAGGTTCTGTACGATGGATATAGCAATATAGGGGATCCTAAGTCTGATTGGTTTTATATAGGGAGACAGGCCGAATGATCATGAAGATGGCTCAAATCAAGTAAACTTTTAAGCTTCTAATCGAATATCTTGTTCAAGAAGTCTAGGCGTTAACATTCTCCCCCCTTTTTCTTTGTCTTAAACAGATCATGTCTTCCCGAAAACGGAGGGTCCACTATACAACAATCGATTATCCATTCTTTTACAAAGCAGATCCGACTTTCTAAGGATTAAAAAATGCATTACTGATGACAATCTTCATAAGCATCGTCTTCTGGATAGATGATTTGGACTTGGCAGCGGCGGCAAACCTTATAAGTACGTGCCCCCAACAGAGGGAGAGGGAAATTCTCAAGCGGTAGAAACAACTAAATTTCGCAAGAGTCCTTCTCCGATAGTCATCCAAGACGATGAAGACCTGAACATATACAGAGGGGATGAGGTCCGCGGTGACGTGTCCAAGGAAATCCCGATTTCTACTCCAATCGAAACCGCTGCCCCTGATGATTTGACGGAAGAGCAGTTATTTGACGAGCTGAATAAAATTCCTCTACCCGATGATGTATATACAGAGAAGGACTTTGAAGAGGGGCCTTTCTTCCCTGCTTCCGAAGAGACCATCGCTCCAACTAGAGGACAAGAAACTGGTCAGATGAGCCTGTCTTCAAGCCTGGGTCTGTTAGGGGGAATTATATGGGATGCACAAATCACACACATTATCTAACTCTGCACTTTTATATCGCGGGTATTCAAAGTTTTAATATGCTCTTCTCTTTTTGCAGGAACAATGTCCCGCAGGAAATCTTACTCTTATCGTTCTCTTCGTGAGGGCACACCCAGCCTTCACCCGGGTACCGAACGCTCTCGTGGCCCTTCTCACAAGCCGACTTCCTCGCAACCTCGGTCTCCACCAAAATCGACCTCTACCAAGCCTTCCAGTTATCGTGGAGTTCCTACAGGGGGGAAGAAACTTCCTAAAGAGTTAACTCCTCCAAAGAGTGCACCTTCCCACAGCCGGTCGTCCAAAAGGCATCACGAATCTAAAGATAAGGGCCAGGATGCATCCAAAGAATCTGAAAAGGAGAGGAGTGACATCGTCCCCTCCGGCCAGCCAGAGTTGGCTCCCCCCGGGTCACGGGATTACATGCATGGTCCCGAGATTCAAGGTAGGCTGGAAAAGCTGCGGGAACAATTCCCAGACATATTCTTCGACCGGATGACATTTGTTCCAGCCTTGGAACCGGTCCCCAAGAACTGGGATAGCGAGGTTGTCGGGCATATCCGCCATGTTGCCAGACAATATGAGATGATGAAAAAACATGCTTTTAACCTTTCTGAAGTCATCCGATCGCTTGAAATAGAAGCACACAGATCCACGGCGAAACTTGAAAACAACGAAAGGGCCAGGACCAAGATGGAGAAGGACCTGGAAGATGCTCAATCCCAGCTTGCTTTAGCATGGAGGGACGCTGAAAATTATAAGATTGAATTAGAGTATGCTAAGCAGTGCTTCCATTCGGAACTTGACTCCAATAGCCAAGAGAAAATGGCCTTAAGAAGGAGGTTGAAGATCTCAAAATGGCCAACATCGAGTTGAAAACAGCACAAGGCCATTTTGAAGCTGAGAGAGCTGCTTGGGAGGCAGAAAAGGCAAATTTAAAAGAAAGTTTGGCTTTGGCTAAAGCAGAAAAGGTGATTTTAAATGACCAGGTCTCGGACACGGAGAGACGGGCAGCTCTCTCCGAAAAGAATGTTGAAAGTGCCATCGAATTGGCCACTGCTTCTAACAACAAGCTCCTTGAAAGAGAGAAGGAGATCGAGGGGTTTGAAGAGATGATTTTCGATTTCCTTGGCCAGGTTCTCAAAACTCGCAACATCTCGTGGATCCTGGATTACCACGTTACATTAGCCAATTTATGGGATGCCATTGTTGAGGGTGAAAAGCATAGATTGGGGGTCGAAGAAATCGATGAGGATGAGTTGATGAAGAGCATCTTAAGGGATAATGAGCCTGAGGACCTAGCAGAGGGTCGTCGTCTGATTCTAGCGGAGATGGAAAAGGAGAGGGCCCTGGCCAAGGTCAAAGGCAAAGCTGACGAGGGTTCGAGTTCAGCTGTGGAGCCCAAGACCTCCGGGTTGAGGAATACCATCCCGATGATCCATTAATTCCTTTGGGTCTAACGCCTGTGGTCGTTGCAGCCTCTGCAACTACTCAAGAGGGAGAATCTGCGGAAGGTATCTCTCTTTTTTCCCCACAATTTGCCAAAGCAATTGTGAATTGTCGTCGTCTGGTAGAACAACCAATCGAATTAGCAACGTGTGTTCCTCCTGATACAGGTGGCAAGCCCGTCGACAAGGGTGCTGAAAAAGAAAAAGAAGTGGAGAAGGAGGCTGTCTCGTCAGGTGTTGGTATTGATGTATCAAAGCAGGCCGAGGTCACAACAGCAGAAAGAAGCATCCCGGCACCTAGCACTGACGTACCCAAAGATGCTGAGACCATCGAAGCCTTGAAAGACATGGATGAGCGCCACGTAGATGATGAAGAAGACATTATCGGCGCCAAAAAGGCCGACGATGATGACGACGAAACCTTGGCCAGCCGAAAAGCCATGCAGGAGAAAGAGTTGGCTTCGAAGAAGGTGGGAGATGAGGCTTTGGACGTAGTCCCCCTTGCAGAATTCGATCCCAAAACTGGGATGATTGTGAAAATCCAGCCCAAGTTCATCAGCCGACAGCTTCATTTTGCAAATCCCGATGACTTCCCGGCTTCCCTTTCCGATAGAAGGAAGAGAAAAGAGGTGGAAGAGGAATCTTCAGAAGAATCGGATGTTCCTCTCATTGACAAAAGGAAGAGGAAGAAAGGGGATCCGTCTGATGCCGACAAGGCGAAGCTGGAGAGATAGAGGCAAGAGAAGAGGCCAAAGCGTAAATAGGATATTGTTACTTGTTGATATTTTGTCTTTAGGTTTTCCGCTGGCCAGGAAGTGTAATTGTGAGACTGGCCCTCACTTTCCTTTCTAGGCTGTTTTTCACTTTGTTGGTTCGCAGTATATAAATGAAAGTTTATCTCTTTTTGCATCCTTATGTACCTGTTTTCAAATAAACTTTCCATGTTTAGTCATAGGCCATTTAATTACAAATCAGTCAAACAACAGAAAGAAAAAATTTCGTGCTGCGTTGCTGTATTAAAGTTCAGTATATGTATATGAGTACATGTGCCCCCAGTCAGTTGTTATCATAGCACCTAACTAGGGTTTACTAAGGATTGGTTAGTTTTGTCAGCAGGTTGCTCCCTATTTCTGAATATGGGGGACTTAGAAGATTTCATGGGATGACTGTTCTTGTGGTACTGAATTTTTGGCACCTTTCCCAATGCTTAATCATAGACTTCTTTATACTCTCCTGACGGTTGCCAAGGTTAGAGTTTGAATTCAGTAGTTCAGTCGGTCCCCGATCCTTTAGCAGGGAAGAAGTTCTTTCTCAGCGCTCAATTGGAGACGCTTTTATACTCTCTCTCTCTGGAGAGTTAGAGTTCGAGCTCAGCGATTCATTCGCTCCCCGATCCTTCAGCGGGGAAGGAGCTCTTTCTCAGCGCTCAATCGGACACGCTTTTATACTCTCTCTCTCTCTGGAGAGTTAGAGTTCGAGCTCAGCGATTCATTCGCTCCCCGATCCTTCAGCGGGGAAGGAGCTCTTTCTCAGCGCTCAATCGGAGACGCTTTTATACTCTTTCTTTCTCTCTCTCTCTGGAGAGTTAGAGCTCAGCGATTCATTCGCTCCCCGATCCTTCAGCGGGGAAGGAGCTCTTTCTCAGCGCTCAATCGGAGATGCTTTTATACTCTCTCTCTCTCTAGAGAGTTAGAGTTCGAGCTCAGGGATTCATTCGCTCCCCGATCCTTCAGCGGGGAAGGAGCTCTTTCTCAGTGCTCAATCGGAGACGCTTTTATACTCTCTTGGCGATCGCCAAGGTTAGACTTTCGCCCAGGCGGCTCCGATCATGGTACACCGCCATGCCTTGTGGATGTCATCTTCGCATCCTTTATACTCTTTCTCAGCTCTGGAGAGTTTGAGTGATGGATCAAGCAGTCTGCAATCGCGCACGCTCATCAAACTCGTCCAAGGTTTTCATTTTAATCCAAGCTCCGAAGATTGAAATCAGTCGGACAAGCAGTTGGGGCTTTTGCCAAGGCTTTGAGTTCCTCCGAACAGTCTACGGGAGGCACGGTTGGTAACAGACTTCGGGTACCTGCATTATTCTTTTGGTTTCCATAAAAATAAACAGGCAGATAAATAAGGATGCAATAAAGGTAAACGACACACAATATTTTTATAGTGGTTCGGTCGAATCATGACCTACGTCCACTTTATAATTTTTTGCTTCAAGGAATCAAACTATTCTAGGCTAGTCATGCCTTATACATGGTTTTTAACAAAGCAAAGGAATAGATTTGAATCTTTTATGCCAAGTATGGCCGCAAATGTTGGGCATTCCAGGCTCTGGGGATTTCCCTTCCATCTACGGTTGCCAGCTTGAAGGTTCCATTATCAAGCTTGCTCAGAATGGAGTACGGTCCTTCCCACTTCGCTTCCATATGAGTTGTGGGTGGAAAGACACGTTTCAAAACCAAGTCTCCGGGTTCCCAGGTTCGGGCTCGAACCTTTTTGTTGTAATATCGAGCGATCTGTTGCTTGCATCTCAAGGCGTGCAGGTCCGCCTCATCCCTCTTTTCTTCGATCATATCTAGGGACTCAAGGAGCAATTCATTATTGGTCATCGGATCATAATAAGTCACCCGGTGAGAAGGTACCTTTATCTCAACCGGGATGACTGCTTCCGTTCCAAAGGCAAGGGAGAACGGGGTATGTCCTGTTGCCGATTTATATGTTGTCCTGTAGGCCCATAATGCCAAGGGCAATTCATCAGCCCACATGGCTCTAGCCCGCTTCAGTCTTCTTTTCAAAATAGACTTAATCACTTTATTCGCCGCTTCGACTTGTCCGTTCGATTGCGGATGCGCCACAGAGGTGTATCGATTCTCAATGTGGTATTTTTGGCAGAAAATTCTGAATTCCGCGCTATCGAACTGAGTTCCGTTATCCGTTATCACAATCTTTGGAATCCCAAATCGGGAAATGATGTTTCTCACAATAAAGTTGATCACTCGTTTGGTTGTAATCGTAGTTAGTGGCTCAGCCTCGACCCACTTAGTGAAATAATTCGCGGCCACAATAGCGAACTTTGCTCCGCCCCTTGTATGGGGAGACTTCCAATGAAATCAATTCCCCACATAGCGAAAGGTCATGGGCTCATCATTGTTTTTAACTGATTAGGAGGTGCTCTAGGTATCTTTGAAAATCTCTGGCATGCATCACACCGTCGTGCGTATCTTGTTGCATCCTTGTTTATGGTAGGCCAAAAATAACCATGCCGCAACACCTTTTTTGCCAAAGTTTGCCCCCTAGTATGGTCGCCACATTCGCCTTCGTGGACCTCTTGCAGCACACGTTTGATGTCACCATGGGCTATACACCGAAGGAGGGGCATTGAAAACCCTTGTCTGTAAAGAACTCCGCCTTGCAGAACGTATCGGGCGGCCTTACGAATTACCTTACGCCTCTCGCTTTTCTTGGTCGGAAGCGTTCCATTCATCAGGAAATTCTTTAGAGGGGTCATCCAAGACTCCCTTTCTGGTTCCGTTTCTAGTATTAGGTCGATTTCCATTTGATCTATGCTAGGGGACCGAAGTACTTCAACGGGGGCTAGCCCAGTCACTTCAGGGCCGTCGGAGCTAGCCATCTTTGCCAACTTATCCGCCTACTGATTCTCTGACCGCGGAATATGAGATATGCTGTAGTGATCAAAATTGTTCAGCAACTCTTTCACTTTCTTTAAGTACAAAATCAATCTTGCACTTTTAGCTTGGAATTTTCCAGTAACTTGGTTCACAACTAACTTGGAGTCGCAGAAGATGTTTAGCTTTGTGACTTCTAATTCCTTTGCGATCCTTAATCCGGCTATCAGAGCTTCATATTCGGAATCGTTGTTAGTGGCATGAAACTTCATCCGGATAGCATAGGATATCAATCGTTTCTCTGGAGTTTCAAGCACTATTCCAGCACCGGATCTTTCGTCATTCTTAGCGCCATCAGTATACAATCCCCAGGCATTGGGATCGAGAAGTAACTTTGAAGGATCAACTTCTTTGTTTGCTATATCTTCCTCAGGGACAGTGAATTCTACTACGAAGTCGGCTATCACTTGCCCCCGGATTGATCGTCTGGGCTGAAAGTTCAAATCAAATTGACTTAACTCAGTATTCCATTTGAGTAACCTTCCAGAAGCCTCTGGTCTCTGTAGGACTTGCTTAAGTGAGTGATCGGTGTATACGGTAATGGGATGTGACTGAAAATAATGTCGAAGCTTTCTAGAGGCGATCAGTAAACTATACGCCAACTTTTCTATCCTGGGATAATTACGCTCTGCTGCCGTTAATTTCTTGCTCACGTAATACACAGGTCTTTGGATCTTATCCTCTTCTCTTACCAACGCTGAGCTGATCGCATGGGATGACACTTCCAGATACATGAATAAGTCCTCGTGATCCATTGGCTTAGATAATATCGGGGGTTTCTCTAGATGCCTGAGTAAATTCTGAAACGCTTCTACGTAGTCGGGCGTCCATTTGAAGTGGCGTTTCCCCCGCTTTATTAGTTCGAAGAATGGGATGCACTTATCCGTAGCCCTGGAGATAAGTCTGCTTAGTGCGGCCACTTTTCCGGCAAGGCTTTGCACATCCCTAATTTGCCTAGGTTCCTGAATGTCTCTGATTGCCGCGATCTGGTCTGGATTAATCTCAATACCACGGGAACTGACGATGAATCCCAAAAATTTTCCAGAGGCAACACCGAACGAACATTTGTTTGGGTTGAGTTTCATTCCGTACTTTCGAAGAATGCCGAACATCTCTGCCAAGTCAGTAGTGTGTTGAGAAGATTGCTTGGACTTAACCAACATATCGTCGACGTATACTTCCATTGTTTTCCCGATCTGGTTATAAAACATTCTGTTGACTAAACGTTGATATGTAGCGCCCACATTCTTCAAGCCAAAGGGCATCACCACATAACAATATAATCCCAGATCCGTGATAAAACTAGTGTGTTCTTGATCCGGAACATGCATCGGAATCTGGTTATATCCTGAATAAGCATCCATAAATGAAAGAAGCTCATGACCCGCCGTCGAGTCTACCAACTGGTCAATTCGTGGCAACGGGAAACTATCTTTTGGACAGGCTTTGTTCAAATCTGAGAAGTCGATACACGTTCGCCACTTCCCGTTGGCCTTCTTTACTAGGATTGGATTCGAAATCCAGTGTGGGTAGGTCGAGTCTCTGATAAATCCATTACTCTTTAACTTTCCAACTTCTTCTTTCAAGGCGGCGGACCTCTCTGGGCCCAACACTCGCCTTTTTTGCTTTACCGGAGGATGTTTAGGGTCAATGCTTAAGGAATGGCTCATGATTGATGGGGATATCCCACACATGTCCGCGTGGGTCCAAGCAAATAAATCCAAGTTGTTTTTTAAGAAATCCGTCAATTCTTTAGCGAGATTCGGATTTAATTGGGATCCAATCTTAAGGACCTTCTCCGTGTCACTGTCATCAATCGGTACATCCACAGTTATCTCGTTGGGAGTCGCCATTCTGCCCCCGAGTTCTTGATCCTCTCTGGGATCTATATCCTCGGGCATCTCTCTGGGCGACTCGCCAACGACTATCCTCTTTGGTTGCTATAAGCTCTCCGCCTCCGTAGGGGGAGAAGTGCCTTTAGTTTCAATATCCTCTCCATTGCCAAGTAACTTTAGTTCGGCAACATAACATGCTTGCGCAGCAACCTGATCCCCTCTGACGATACGAATGCCAGCTTCTGTGGGGAATTTCAATAACAAGCACCAGGGGGCTATACAGGCTCTAAACTTTGCGAGGGCCGGTCGGCCCAAGAAGGCATTGTAGGGCGATTCAACATCCAAAACCACGAAGGGAAGGATTCTCACTCTCTGGCGCTCTCCTTCCCCAAGTGTAACTGGTAACTCTACATAACCCATTGGAGCGGTGGATGCTCCATTGAATCCACAGATCCATCCTTGGCAGGGCTTCAAGTCTTTTATTTCGAGATTCATCTGATCAAATGTCCTTTTGAAAAGAATGTTGACAGAACTCCCGTTGTCCACTAAAACCTTATGAACAGTGGCTGGTCCAATAGGTACTGTAATTACAAATGGATCTTCAGTCGGAGCATGAACTCCGATGCTTTCTCGTTCTCGGAAAACGACATCGTCGGTCATCATCTTTTGTTGCTTCACCGGGATACTGTCCTCGGGGTTACTACACTCCCCTACCTCGATGTGTTGTTTGGATGCATTGACGTATTGATCCAATGCCTTAGAACTATGCCCGGCGAGATAAAGTCCTCCGATTACAGTATTGATAACAATGTTCTTTCCCTTTTGCTGGGCAGTCGGCCTAGCAGCAAGTTGATTCTGGTTCTGATTTGGGGCCTGTACTACTTGCCCCCTGTCTCTGGGCATTACTCTGTATTCATCTAACTTTCCTTCTCGAAGCAGCCTTTCGACCACATCTCTTAGGTGACGGCATTCATTTGTCGAATGGCCGTGAATCTGACGAAAGAGACAAAACTTCCCCGTTTCACGTTCTTTCTCCGTCGACTCTCTGGGAGATGGCCTCTTATTCTGGAGGACTTCATACGCATCCATGAAGATATTTTCCAGAGTATCATTTATTGGTGTATAACTTTCAAAGGCCCTGGGACGAGTCCTTCTCTGGGAGTCGTTCCCTCGGTTCCTTTTCCGGTTGTTGCCGTTACCATTATTATTGTTGTTACCTGACTGACGACCACCCTGATTTCGATTTCCGACATTAACCTCGACTTTCCCCGAGCTGTCTCCTGTCTGCTTTATAGCGACATTGCTCTGGATTTCCTCCTTATCGGCCGTTTTTTCCTTTCGGTTAGCATACACTTCTTCCCGGCGCAAGTGTACGTTGGCTTTTTCGTAGAATAACTCTCTAGTATGGGGTGGTTTGCCTGCCAGGGACCTCCCGAATTCAGTGTCTTTATGTACTCCGTCAATCAGTGTTGCGACAACGGTCGGTTCATGGGGATCTTTAACCTCAGTAGCGGCCAAATTGAAACGATCCAGGTACACCCTTAAACTCTCGCCCGGTCGCTGCTTGACAAGGAACAAATCAATCACACTTTTTGTCTTTTGTGCGTAGATACGGAATTGTTCTACGAACTTCTCACTCAACTCCCTGAAGCTAGAAATTGATCTTGCTGGCAAGCGAGTAAACCATAGCAATGCTACATCCTCCAAGAATATGGGAAACGCCTTGCACTTGACAGCATCAGAAGCTGCGGCAGCGGTCATTGACCAAGAATATCTCATTAGATGCTAGACGGGATCAGATCTGCCCGCGTATCGATTCATCTGTAGCATGTTGAAACACCTTGGAAAAGTCGCATCCAAAATATCATCAGTGAAAGGGGTGTGACTGCGGTCGATCCCCCAATCTTAATTCCGTTGTCCTCGGCTATCTGCCAGAATCTGGTGGATCATGGCTGCAACATTTGCACTGGTCAAAGGAGGTTCAGGGTCAGTGCCTCTGGCTCGGCGGGGTTCTCTAATCTCTCTTCCGGGAGCAGTCATGTAACACCCCACCTCTGCTAGGGTCACTCTTTCGGGGGCACTAGCTTCTGGGGGGCGTTAGAACTGGGTAAGCATGCATAATGATATATCAAGGCAGAACAGGAACATAAATATATATGTAAAACAGAGTAAGTGAGAATAAAACAGCGGAATATCTCAAACCATCTCAAAACACGTCTAGTACATCATAAAGTCATCTGCCAAAATAAATATGTCTAGTACAACATAAACAGAAATACTGAAATACATGGTGCTATCCCCAAAAATAAAAGTGATAAACCATAGCGAGCTCAATGTCCAGACATACATGAGCTATCCAGCGAACAAGCAAGCGATCCAAGCTAAGCACCACTGTTCCCTCCCTGAGAACCTTGGGGGGGGGGGGGGGAAACGGAAGAAAAGAAGCGAAAGAAAACAGGTCAGTCAAAAAGACTGGTAAGCCCTACTACGATCAGTCTATAAACTAATAAAGTTAACATCATGATGGAAACTGAGATGAACATACTGGCAATAGATAAAGGTGTCATCACATAAAGGAGATTAAGCTTTGCACCACAGTGTACTAGCAAACTAACATAACAGGTATTGATCCCTCAGCCCAAACTTTGGCCCAATAGCATGAGGTGACCTTAATGCAAGGTCCAGCCCAACGGTCTAGTCGATCGGCTCCCTATAAACCTAACACGTCAAGTGTTGGTGTCCATACGGCCCACAAATGGTTGTAGTCAGACTGTGCTGGGTCCACCTTCGGGTGTATCAAGCCCTCGGGTGTCAACCCCAGACACCTAAGCAATAATGCACAGTCTAAATCTACTGGTACCCGTGCCTCGAGTTTGTCCAACACCGAACTACGTGCACGTCCGTAGCCCGCCTGGACCCTCACCGCTGTACCACTCAGCCGTCGCTTTGGTCGCTTACATCAGTCCAGTAATCGTGCCCCGCCCTAGCCTAGCCTCTAGGGTTGTGAATGATACCCAACTGGCATTACTGCTGGAACAGACCACGTTGCTAGGGTTTTCTAAGAGGGTTAAGTGTGGTTTAACCCCTCACTAATCATGGATTAAATTAGTTAAGTGTAACCAACAGTTCACCACTTAACCCCATTTAATCCCCCGTATTCCCAAAATTGGTTAAGTATTAGTGGGCCATGACTTAACCCTAATCATGAGGCATTAATTTAATTGTACCTTAACCTCTCACATTAGACTTTGTTGCGGTTACTAGTTAAGCCGGGCGGGTCCGGGTAGCTTTACACCACAACTTGGTCTAACCTCGGGTCCAAGGTACACATGACCAACTTCTCACATTGGGTCCTATTGTTTGTAGCAACTAGTTAAGCCGGTCGGTTCCGGGTAGGTTTACGCTACAAACTCAACCCAACCTCGAGTTGGCCACACATGTTTTCTAAGTGTCATGTCCACTTTATTTCAAATCATAATTACAAGTTTAACAAATACTTGGGTAGACCTAACTTAATAGGTAAATTCCCAAGGGGTAGACCTAACTTAATAGGTAAATTCCCAATCTTATATTTTCATGTATTTTTAAGTTTTACCCAAACCCCCCCCCCCCCCCCCCAACGTCATTCTATCGCTTACATATTCGTCATAATGCATAAAGGATAGAAAGAGGGAACTTGGCACAACATACATGATATATCATAATAAACATGCATAACATGTTGGACTTGCATGACTTAGCATAGTCAACATGCATAACTTGTTAAACTTGCAAATCATGGCATAGTGAACTTGCATAAACATGCATAGCTTGTTAAACATGCATAACATAGCATAGTGAACTCGCATAAGCATGCATAACTTATTAAGCTTGCATAACATAGCATAGTGAACTCGCATAAGCATGCATAACTTATTAAACATGCATAAATCCCAACTTTCATCACATATTAACTTTAGAGTTTCTAAAATGAAGGTAAGAGGGCTTACAAATATTATGAAGACACAAATCTACTAATAAAGATTGAGAAGCCCCTTTTATGCAAGCATATAAAAACCCAAAACAAAGCTCCAATTAACATAAATCCCAAAAACTCTAGTTTAGCAAATAAAGCTTGCAACTTGATGATGTATGCAAGCTAATGATAATTCATACAACTTAGAAAAGCTTGTATGAACATCAAAATCTTCATAGAAATGATTTTTGAAGAGGGTGGAGGCTAGGGTTTTTAGGTGGAGGCCATTTGAGAATTCAATTTGACATAGTTTGGTTGCTAGAGTGAATAATGAGGTTTTAGGGTAGGATTAGGGGCTTATTTATAGAAGATTAGAGTGTTTTTAGCCCTAGGATTAACCCTAGGTTAGTTTAGGTCCGTCAGATTTAGGAATTCTCTAGAACCAAGCCACAAGACCAAGCCCCAAATCAAAATGGTGCGCCAGGCAAAACTGCCCGGCCACCCCGTGTCGACAGGGCAGTCGACACCTTAAGACCCCTGTCGACATGGGGGTCCTAGCGGGAGTTTTCCCGCCTGACGCCAGTTAGCCCTAATCCTTGTTTTTAATTTGAAATTTAAATCTATTTTTAACATGGAAATTTCTGAAAACTTCAATGGGCCTTAACTGGGTCATACGGACTCCGATTTTCGAAAACTCGGACTCTATTTCGCGTATTTTTCCGAGACGAACGCAATGGCATAGCCCGTTTCCCTTAATTCAGATTTTTGAATTAAATTCTGCCTCGATTTATGTTATAACAGGTTATTGAAAATACGGGTTGTTACATTCTCCCCTCCTTAAAGGATTTCGTCCCCGAAATCTTCAAGTTAGGAAGAACATATCCTACCATCCAATCATCCATCTACTCAAAACATCATCCACGAGCAACCATTGTCCTTAAAAGGTTCTAAATGTTGTATGAACATATGCAAAAGTGTGTGTATATGTACTTATCTAATGCAAAGATCAATGCAAAATATGTTAGTGAAATGTATCCATATGTATGCAAACCCTAACATAATGTATAACATCTACATGCGTGCTCAATCATACATCCATATGCAACATCCATGTGATTGCATACAAATTTCATCCAAGAATAAGCATAAACACTCATGCATATGCAATATGAGGAGTGTGTGAGCCGATCTAGTGCCTAATGTGTATCATGCATCCTCGAGTAACCACTTGCAAACACTTGCAACCACTTGCAACCATCAAACATAACATGTCTTAAACACATGTTTCATCCAAAGGGTTTCTACCTAAGGTTCTCATGACAAGATTAGCACGATAACTAGATAAACATGGATAAAAAAGAGAAAGATATGCTAAACAAAGGAAAGAGATTGAGAGTGTACCCTCAAAAAGGAATGGATAAAGCCCACGCATCTTCTCCTCGGTTTCCCAAGTTGCGTCATCTTCGGCTTCACCCCATTGAACCTTCACCGACTTGACCTCTCGATTCCTTAGCTTCTTGGTCTCCATCCCCAAGATACGAATCGGAGCTCTCCTCAAAGTTGCCTCTTTCTCTACTTCCACGTCTTCAAGAATGCTAGGCTCAACCACCTCAGCGGACCCATGTAGGCACTTTCGGAGATGCGAGACATGAAAGACATTATGCACTCCGGACAACTTCTCGGGCAATTGCACTTTATAAGCCATCTTCCCAATTCTCTCTATGATGGGGAAGGGTCCAACAAATCTCGATGCTAACTTCCCAACAGCTCCAAATCGGACCACATTCCGCAAAGGAGAAACCTTTACGAAAACCATGTCCCCAACATCAAACTCCAAATCGGATCTCCGCTTATCAGCATAGGATTTCTGTCGGTCTTGGGCCGCCTTCATCTGTCTTCTAATCAACTCGACCTTCTCGGATGTATCTCTAATCATGTCGGGTCCAAGTATAAGCTTATCTGTAGTCTCCCACCAACATGTGGGTGACTTGCACGGCCTCCCATATAAAGCTTCAAATGGTGCCATCCCTATGCTCGCCTGATAACTGTTATTATATGCAAACTCAACAAGAGGAAGATGGTCTTCCCAAGCACCACCAAAATCCAGAATGCAAAGCCTCAACAAGTCCTCAAGTACCCTATTCACCCTTTCTGTTTGGCCGTCTGTTTGTGGGTGATAGGCCGTACTCAGGGTCAACCTTGTGCCCATAGCTTCCTGCAAACTGTTCCAAAACTGACTAGTAAAGATGGGGTCTCGGTCACTGACTATGCTGGAAGGGACTCCATGTAGTCGTACTATCTCATGAAGATATACTGATGCTAGTCCAGATGCGGTCCTTTTGTTCTTCACCGGAATGAAATGAGCACTCTTCGTAAGCCTATCTACAATGACCCATATGCTCGTATTCCCTTTCCTTGACCTTGGAAGCCCATCAATAAAGTCCATAGAGATACTCTCCCACTTCCATAGCGGGACCTCTAGAGGATGCAATAGCCCACCGGGCTTCTTCGACTCGGCTTTTACTCTTTGACAGACAACACATCTAGAGACGAACCCTGCTACATCCTTCTTCATTCCAGGCCACAGGAAAATGCGCTTCATATCCTTATACATCTTATCTCCACCCGGATGTATAGTCAACTTGGAGCGATGTGCTTCATCAAGAACTTTCTTCACCAAGTCTTCTATCATCGGAACACAAAGCCTTCCGTCTCTCCTCAGCCAACCCTTATCATCTATGGAATATCGAGCAAGGTGACTAGATGTCTCCCCTCGAATCAGCTTATCCATGATCTCAATTATCTGAGGGTCTTCCTTCTGCGAAGCCCCAACTTGATCCAGAAGGGTAGGCCTGAGCTTTAGAGATACTAAAGAACCGGTCATCGACTCCATCGCCAAAGAGAAATCAAAGGTTGCCAAGAACTCTAAATTCTTCATCTCAACAAATAGAGGACTTAGTGTCAACCTTTTTCTACTTAACGCATCCGCTACAATATTCCCCTTGCCAGGGGTATAGGCTATATCAAAATCATAGGACGCCAAGAAATCCATCCATCTTTGCTGCCTCAAATTCAGATCCTTTTGCGAAAAGAGATACTTCAAAGACTTATGATCAGTATACAGCTCAAATCTCTCTCCCAGAAGATAATGACGCCAAGCCTTGAGTGCATATACAATCGCTGCCAGCTCTAGATCATGAGTGGGATAATTCTTCTCATGCACCTTAAGTTGCCTCCCACCAAAACATATAACTCTGCCCTCTTGCATCAGAACGGCGCCCAATCCCGTGCCACAAGCATCAATGTACACGGTAAATATCTTACCACCATCGGGTAAAGCTAGAACTGGGGCAGAGGTAAGGGCTCTCTTGAGTCTCTGAAAAGCAAGCTCACAGTCCATATCCCTAGCAAAAACTAAGTTCTTCTTAGTCAACTTAGTAAGAGGAGCGGATATCTTCGCGAAGTCCTTGATGAACTTCCGGTAAAAACCCGCAAGACCTAGAAAACTTCTCACCTCGGTTGCATTCCTTGGAGTCTTCCAATCCTGAACTGCAACCACTTTAGCGGGATCCACCGCTAAGCCTTGCTTGGATACGATATGCCCAAGGAATCTAACTTCCCTTCTCCAAAAGTGGCACTTGGAGAACTTGGCCTTTAACTGATGCGCCCTAAGCGTATCCATCACCTCTACAAGATGCCTCGCTTGCTCTTCTTCATCCTTGGAGAAGATCAGAATATCATCCAAAAAGACCACGACAAACTTGTTCAAGAACTCCCGAAACACCCTACTCATCAAGTCCACAAAATACGTGGGTGCATTCGTCAAACCGAACGGCATAACAAGCCATTCAAAGAATCCATCTGGAGTTCTGAATGCAGTCTTGTCTATACTATCTTCAGCCACTCTGAGCTGATGAAATCCAGTAGCAAGATCAAGCTGAGAGAAAACAGAAGCACCATCAAGCTGGTCAAAGAGATCATCGATCCTCGGTAACGGGTGTCTGTTCTTCTTAGTCAGCTTGTTCAATTCTCTATAATCAACACAGAGTCGAAGAGAACCATCTGCCTTAGTAGTAAACACCACAGGCGCTCCCCATTCGGATATACTTCGTATAATGAAGTTCTTTTCAAGCAACTCTTTTACTTGCTTGCTGAGCTCCCGTCTCTCACGCGAAGCCATGTGCCGAACGGGCAAAGAAACAGGCTTAGCATTATCCACCAGATAAATGCGAAAATCAATCTCTCGTTTCAGGGGCAACCCCTTAACTTCTTCAAAAACATCTGGATAATCTCGGACTACTCTTACAGACTGAAGGGCTTCCTCTGACGAGTCGAGAGATTCAAGATAGCACAACATGACGGGATCCTTCAGATTGCATGAAATCTCTAAGGTGTTGCCAAGGCGAGTCACAAGCCTCACAACCCTATGCTCACAATCAAGAATGGCTCCATATCGGGACAGCCAATCCATGCCCAGTATCAATCCGTATCCCCTGAAACCAAGAACATATGCACTACACAAGAACTCTACACTGAGTATAGAGATCCTCAAATCCTCACATATCATAGATAGATGAGCAGAACCCCCAATGGGATTCGAAACACAAACGGGATCATCCACTAAGCTAGTACTAAGGTGCAAGCTATCAAAAAGATCAGATGAAATAAAGCTATGTGATGCACCAGAATCAAACAAGGTACGAACTGGAAGATCAGAAACATAAACAAGGTTCTCAACAGAAACACTACCTCGGTCGGGAACTGGAGCGGCATTGAGAGCATGAACTTGCCCTCCTGAAGGTCCAGCCTGTCCCTTCTTCTTCGGGCATTCCTTGCTGAAGTGTCCAGTCTCACCACAGGAAAAACATCCACCACTAAGCTTCCTTTTCTTCTTCCTACAATCCTTAGCAAAGTGTCCAGGCACACCACAGTAATTGCACTTTCCCTTGCCTTTGTTGTTGTTCCCCTTCTTGTTCTTGCCCTGATTCCCCTGACTGCTTTGACCACCTTGGTTGCCTTTGCTTTGAGAATCAGTCTTCTTTGCTTGAGTATCACTCGTCTTGACCTCTCTCTTTCCATCTCCCTGAAGTAGAGCCATATTGACCAAACTCTCAAAAGTAGCCCCATGCGGAATGTGTGACATTGCCAAACCCTGCAGCGGCTCATTCAACCCTCTAGCAAATCGAAGAGCCTTCTTCCCAGGAGTGTTCACCATATCCAAACCAAAACGGGCCAGCTGATTAAACTTGTTCACATACTCCTTGACAGACATGTCACCTTGCTTTAATGCAATGAACTTCTCCATCTGTAAATTCGCCTCAGCAGAAGATAGAAACTTGGCCACAAATCTAGCCCTCAAATCGGCCCAAGTCTCAACGGGCCTCGTCCCATTGGTGACCTCCCACCAATAGGCCGCTTCATCCTTCAAAAGCCACACTGTCAATAAGATCTTCCTCTCGTCATCAATCCCAAAGATAGCAAACAGGTCCTCAGTGTCTTTCAGCCAATTCCTAGCTTCAACAAAAGATTCCGTGCCTAGGAAATTCTTGCCTCCCATCGCCTTGAAGTCTTTACAAACCTTCGTGAACTCAACCTGAGGATGCTGAGGGGGAGGAGGAGGAAGAGGAGCCTCAGCAACAGGAGGTGGAGGAACATTAGCAATGGGAGGGGGAATATTAACCACTGGAGGGACCACCGGAGGAGGGACATTAGGGGGAGGATTCTCAACTACAGGAGGAGGAGTGGGAGTAGGGTTTGCGGGGCCGGCTGCCGCCCTAGCTTCCAGCAGTCTCCTATACCAGAGTGGCACATTTACTCCATCGGGGATGACAAGATCCTCAGCCATACTGAAACGAAGGATAAGATAAGATTAGGTCAAGGGAACGAAGGATAACGCTAATGGCTTTTTGGGGAATAGCCCTTTTAAAATACTAGACTTTTCTTTGGAAAATACTTTATACTTGTTTTGAAAATAGTTTTTCAAAAGTCTTTTAAAAACTTTTTTTTTGTTCTTTCTCGTAAACCATATGCTCTGATACCAAATTTGTAACACCCCACCTCCGCTAGGGCCACTCTTTCGGGGGCACTAGCTTCTGGGGGGCATTAGAACTGGGTAAGAATGCATAATGATATATCAAGGCAAAACAGGAACATAAATATATATGTAAAACAGAGTAAGTGAGAATAAAACAGCGGAATATCTCAAACCATCTCAAAACAAGTCTAGTACATCATAAAGTCATCTGCCAAAATAAATATGTCTAGTACAACATAAACAGAAATACTGAAATACATAGTGCTATCCCCAAAAATAAAAGTGATAAACCATAGCGAGCTCAATGTCCAGACATACATGAGCTATCCAGCGAACAAGCAAGCGATCCAAGCTAAGCACCACTGTTCCCTCCCTGAGAACCTTGGGGGGGGGGGGGGGAAACGGAAGAAAAGAAGCGAAAGAAAACAGGTCAGTCAAAAAGACTGGTAAGCCCTACTACGATCAGTCTATAAACTAATAAAGTTAACATCATGATGGAAACTGAGATGAACATACTGGCAATAGATAAAGGTGTCATCACATAAAGGAGATTAAGCTTTGCACCACAGTGTACTAGCAAACTAACATAACAGGTATTGATCCCTCAGCCCAAACTTTGGCCCAATAGCATGAGGTGACCTTAATGCAAGGTCCAACCCAACGGTCTAGTCGATCGGCTCCCTATAAACCTAACACGTCAAGTGTTGGTGTCCATACGGCCCACAAATGGTTGTAGTCAGACTGTGCTGGGTCCACCTTCGGGTGTATCAAGCCCTCGGGTGTCAACCCCAGACACCTAAGCAATAATGCACAGTCTAAATCTACTGGTACCCGTGCCTCGAGTTTGTCCAACACCGAACTACGTGCACGTCCGTAGCCCGCCTAGACCCGCACCGCTGTACCACTCAGCCGTCGCTTTGGTCGCTTACATCAGTCCAGTAATCGTGCCCCGCCCTAGCCTAGCCTCTAGGGTTGTGAATGATACCCAACTGGGATTACTGCTGGAACAGACCACGTTGCTAGGGTTTTCTAAGAGGGTTAAGTGTGGTTTAACCCCTCACTAATCATGGATTAAATTAGTTAAGTGTAACCAACAGTTCACCACTTAACCCCATTTAATCCCCCGTATTCCCAAAATTGGTTAAGTATTAGTGGGCCATGACTTAACCCTAATCATGAGGCATTAATTTAATTGTACCTTAACCTCTCACATTAGACTTTGTTGCGGTTACTAGTTAAGCCGGGCGGGTCCGGGTAGCTTTACACCACAACTTGGTCTAACCTCGGGTCCAAGGTACACATGACCAACTTCTCACATTGGGTCCTATTGTTTGTAGCAACTAGTTAAGCCGGTCGGTTCCGGGTAGGTTTACGCTACAAACTCAACCCAACCTCGAGTTGGCCACACATGTTTTCTAAGTGTCATGTCCACTTTATTTCAAATCATAATTACAAGTTTAACAAATACTTGGGTAGACCTAACTTAATAGGTAAATTCCCAAGGGGTAGACCTAACTTAATAGGTAAATTCCCAATCTTATATTTTCATGTATTTTTAAGTTTTACCCAAAAACCCCCCCAACGTCATTCTATCGCTTACATATTCGTCATAACGCATAAAGGATAGAAAGAGGGAACTTGGCACAACATACATGATATATCATAATAAACATGCATAACATGTTGGACTTGCATAACTTAGCATAGTGAACATGCATAACTTGTTAAACTTGCAAATCATGGCATAGTGAACTTGCATTAACATGCATAGCTTGTTAAACATGCATAACATAGCATAGTGAACTCGCATAAGCATGCATAACTTATTAAGCATGCATAACATAGCATAGTGAACTCGCATAAGCATGCATAACTTATTAAACATGCATAAATCCCAACTTTCATCACATATTAACTTTAGAGTTTCTAAAATGAAGGTAAGAGGGCTTACAAATATTATGAAGACACAAATCTACTAATAAAGATTGAGAAGCCCCTTTTATGCAAGCATATAAAAACCCAAAACAAAGCTCCAATTAACAAAAATCCCAAAAACTCTAGCTTAGCAAATAAAGCTTGCAACTTGATGATGTATGCAAGCTAATGATCATTCATACAACTTAGAAAAGCTTGTATGAACATCAAAATCTTTATAGAAATGATTTTTGAAGAGGGTGGAGGCTAGGGTTTTTAGGTGGAGGCCATTTGAGAATTCAATTTGACATAGTTTGGTTGCTAGAGTGAATAATGAGGTTTTAGGGTAGGATTAGGGGCTTATTTATAGAAGATTAGAGTGTTTTTAGCCCTAGGATTAACCCTAGGTTAGTTTAGGTCCGTCAGATTTAGGAATTCTCTAGAACCAAGCCACAAGACCAAGCCCCAAATCAAAATGGTGCGCCAGGCAAAACTGCCCGGCCACCCCGTGTCGACAGGGCTATCGACAGGGCAGTCGACACCCTAAGACCCCTGTCGACATGCCTGTCGACATGGGGGTCCTGGCGGGAGTTTTCCCGCCTGACGCCAGTTAGCCCTAATCCTTGTTTTTAATTTGAAATTTAAATCTGTTTTTAACATGGAAATTTCTGAAAACTTCAATGGGCCTTAACTGGGTCATACGGACTCCGATTTTCGAAAACTCGGACTCTATTTCGCGTATTTTTCCGAGACGAACGCAATGGCATAGCCCGTTTCCCTTAATTCAGATTTTTGAATTAAATTCTGCCTCGATTTATGTTATAACAGGTTATTGAAAATACGGGTTGTTACAAGTCACGAAATCCGGGGCACGGATAGGGCTTCGTTGCCCCCTGTTATCATGAGTATGTGTGCGGCGACGGGGCTGAGGTAGTCTGTTACGTACGGGAATGTCCACATCTCGAGCCCTGGGAGCTGCGGCTTGATCATTCACATTACGGTTTGAGGGCCCCGCCCCCATCGCTTCTTCTTCCTGTGATGGCAGGGTTCCGAACCGAAGCTGCTCTATGTTTTCGGCTCTCTCATACGGTCGTCGAGGAGGTCTCAACAATTCCTCGGACGAAGAAGAATATCCTAGAGTGAGTGGACGAACCGGCGGTGTTCTATGCCTTGCAAGCTCATCAAATCTTCTATCCATAGGAGTCAAATTTTGTCGTAGAACGGAGCTTTCCTGCCTTTGGGCAGCCAATTCATCAAATAGCCTCTCCCACATTTCGGAAAAGCGAGAGAGATCCCCTCAGTAACGGGAGCAGTAGGATCATATTGATCATCATCACTTTCTCTTATGCGCAAAGAGCTTGAACTAGGTCGAGCGGAGGGGCCAGGACGGTAAGAGCGAGCCATAGGCTCCTTTCCAGGTCGAGTTGTAGTCTGATCATCAATTCGGATCGCTGTGGTTCGAGGATGGCGGCTCGCAACGCCCCCCTGAGATCGATTCGCGGTCGCGGTGCGTGGGGGATCCGAGACGTTGCCTCGGGATCGAGTAACAACTCCTTCAGCGGTCCGGATCGCTTCGTTCTCGTCGACTCAGAGCGTGGGGTCTTCGTCGGATCGGTTCGCCCCCTGCGCTCCGCGATCCAGAGTTTCTTCATTGCCCAGCTCGTTCACACTATCTTCAATTGTTTCATTGGTTTGCGAAGCCCGTGCTTCCTTAGATCTTTTTCCAGCCATGATATCCGAATCGCTGGAACCTTCAAAGAACTGAATAGTGAAACTTTAGGATTGTCCTCTCAGTGAAAGCACCAAAATGTTAGATCAAAATTCAGACCTAACACCCAAATTGTTCTGAAGCTTATAGAGTTTCAACTGAAGAATGAGGAAAAAGGAAGTAACACACAGAATTTATAGTGGTTCGGCGTTAACGAGCCTACGTCCACTTTATATATTATTGATTATACTTTGAAAGCTAATACAATCAAGGATTTCTCTCAATACTCTAGTATTTTGACAACAATGGCGGATTCAGTCCTCAATATTGCCAAAAAGATACCAAAAAATGCCAAGCTCCAGGCTATTTATAGCTGATTTTGTCAGGCGGGTCGTGGTAAAATGTGGCATGAATCCCGAGAACATTGGATCGCATCGCCACCGTTGAGGAAACAGTCAAATTAGCCGTTGTGGACAAGCGTCGCGATCTGCTTGAAAATCGGATCGTGCAGATGGGGAGAATCGGTCCAAATGACGGCTAGGGACACGTGTCGCTAGATCCGCGCGACTCGGATCGCTGAAGACTAGCTCACGCTTGAACGGGTCAGAGGGTTCGCCATGCATCAGGGGATCGGATCGGTCTACTCTGGGCAACAATATAAGTCCAGATCGAGTTGCATAGAGGATTCGTTTCGCTGATGGGATGGGGGCGATCTGATAGCGGGCGAGTCGATTGTGTGCGATCCGTCATCTGGCGAGTCGAAGATGCGATCCGTTCCTTCATGCACTTGGGCATATAGTTTCATACCTTCCTCTTATGAATGAATCTGGGTGGCTTGGTCAAAAAGCTAGCCAACAAAGACTAATTTAAATTTAAACCATTTTTAAAACATTGTTTTTGAACTAAAATAGCCTAGTGCTTATTTGACAAAGTACCAGGTAAGGAAACACTAGCGTGCACTCATGAAATCAATTCCGGTTCTCACGATTTGGAAAGAAAAACACTCAGTTTCTCACTTGCCAAAGAATCAGTCCCTAGCGCTCATGACTTTCCACAAAATCCTCATGTAAACTTAAAATACCACGCCCTATGGTACTACCACATTTCCTGACTTTGGCAACTACCAGCACCAAAGTACCACAACCACATATCATTGCTTGGTCACCCATTTGCACAGTCACCACTCGTTCCTCTTCTTCTTCCTTCTGTACTAGCTGTGCATGTGCATAAGCACGCCAGTCGCTTCCACCACCCAACGACCGGCCATGCATGTTTCTCTTCCTCCTCCGATCACGTCGCCAACCACCAATTCCCTCTTCTCGTCGTTGATCAGAAAAACAGTAGGCCACCCATTTTCCTCAATACTGTGTCATCGGGGAAACCACCCCTTGCGCCACGTCAGCACAACGAACCACTACCTCCTCGCTGTCGTACCATCACTAGACCCTAACGCACTAATCCCCCTCTGACTGCACCTCTCTTCCTTCACCATCCTTGAGCAGTTCCGATGCAAAAATGGTGCACCCAAACCAGTTCTGAAACCCTATTCCTATTGATTTCTTAAAATCAAAACATTTAAAAATTAAACCCGTATTTTTCTCATGATATACCTTTCCCTATGCTTCTCCAGACCAAAGGCCATCAACTCCAAACCCGTGGATCGACGGGAATCCACCAAATTGGATTTTCTGGCCATCTCTTCTTTTCTCTTGAATTTATACCTTTTAAAAATCTTGATTTTCATTTTAAAAATCATTATTTACCTCGTTATGATTATACAATCAAACCATGTTTTAATCCAGTTCGAAAATTCATTTTGTAACCTTGAAACAGAGAGCATTCGTTTCTTGTTTTTAAAACAACAGTAAGTGCTTTTGTTAAGATTGGTTTCATTTGAACTAGTTTATAACTATATAAAAGTTTTAATCATGGGAAAACATCATTTCCTAATCCACTAACCCTAGATCTACTGATCTAGCTATATTTGTCAAAGTTTGCACAAACTTAGCAGGTCTAAAACAACCATAGAAAAAGTACCTTACATATATGATGTTCAAGAGTTTTCATTACCAAATCAAGTGATTACCACTTCATGTCAAACAAACAAGCATACCAAACATGATATTAAATCCATAGAGAAACAAGGAGTTAAGCTAAATCATGGTTCAAACATAGCAAACTGCAGGTATTCAAAACAGAAAAAGAACTGCAGGTTTACTCACCTTTAGATGCTCCAAAAACTCTTGCTTTCTTTACTAAAATCCTTTGAATTGTTGTTTGTTTGTGTGAGTGAAAGTGTGTAAGGCCGGGCCTTTATATAGGGTGAGAAATAGATAAAATATTGTGGTATTTAATGCTGATGTGAAACAGCAAAATCAGCTTTATCAATTGACAAATGAAAGACCATACTAAAACCGATTTGTTCTCTCTCAAAATCTTCACATCCTCTCACACATTCACATGGTATATCAGCCTATACATCCCCTAAAGATATCCTATACCTTGTACCAAAACCCTTACCATTGGCCTACAAGAAAGATCACAATAAAAGTTGCTATGTACTATCCGTCTTTCAACCTATCTTCTTCTTGGTTCAAGCAACCTGTGTAGATCATTTTATGTACTAAAATGTTCAGAATTTCTGAGCTTTCAAGCCTCATTTCTTACATGTCAATTATGATTTTACATGCAAATATTTTATATACCAACTTGCCTTGCAAGTACGATCAAAATCTGAAAATGTTGTACATGCAAATCTACGTTGTGAGCTGAAAACACATAAAAAAAATAACCTAGAAAAAATCTATGATGTTGTGCTCCACTAGTGTAGGTAAGGTTATGGTACCCACACATGATTTTGTAATTTTTTTGTGTACATGTTTACTTGACAAATTTGCCAAGATTTTGAAGAATGCAACATATATGGTATTTTAAGAAATTATATTAAAAAGAACTGAAATGGATTGCAAACTGAAAATACATCATCTACATTGATGTTACCATGTGTCTGGAATCCTTCCTAAAGCCCTACTTGCTAGCATGATCTATCATGTGTGAGATCATGAAATGAAATAGGTTTTGACAACTCAAGTTCTAGTTTCAATTCAAAGATACAAATGAGATTTTATTGCTATCATGTCTATGATGAGATCATGAATTGAAAGGATTAGACCACACATGATTTTTGATTTTAAGTATATATGAATTCAAAGATTTTCTTGCATTTCCTTTTTGAGATCAAAAAAAGTGATTTAACATATCTTTGATCAAGAGAATTTTAAATATTAAAAATAAAGAGTTTTGCCAATACTAAGGTTTTCAAAGCTTTTGGAGAAAATATATAAACAAGTGTATTTCAAAGAAAATGGCATTTTAAAATAAGTGTTATTCATAAAAAATTAATTTTAAACAAGGGTTATCACGTACATGCTATCACATATGGATGTGTAATATAAAATTCAACAAACGTTATTAACTTCATGCTATCATATCTGAATGTATCAAAAATAGGTTCTGATAAATACTGCATATATAAATGCTATTACACATATGTTAACAAATTCTGTAATTTCAAAGTCTAATTTTAAATCGTATTTGAAAATACGTATTCACTATCAGTCAAATCTGTGTCCGTGCTCCATGTAAATACCGGGTCATTACACCCTCCCAACCTTCTATCTTCGATTCCTCCTCCATTTCTCAATGGAATGGAGCGCCACCACCTGGTCTTGAAAAATCTCTCCTCCCTCTTCACATCCATGCCCATTTCAACCACCCCCGTTGCGTGTAGCTCGAGTTGCGAGCCCGGGAAGTTGCCCACTTTGGAGCGCCGCCGTGACCACCTGGCCCCACCGAATCGCCAGCCACCACCACGCGCCTAAAGCCCCCTCGACCCTCTTTCAAGTGGTACAACCCGATCCTCCTCCCATGTAGTGAATCAAAAGATATTGGCAACCCTAGTTTTGAGCGAGGAATAGAGGTAATGGCTTTGGCCAATTCAAACTGAAAATTGCACTTTTAAGTGTTGCAAACTTGTAAAAATCATATCTTTTTAGTTTCTTGTCGAAATCCAGTGAAACAAGAGATACCGAGACCGTGAGGATGCCTTCTACATTTTAGAAGAGACCGCATATTTTTCTGGGCCTTCTGCAATTTTTGGTGGAGTGGAACCCAATGTGAGATTTCTAATTTATAAACGATATGGAAAACAACGATGTATAAATTATATAGTCGATGTAAGAGTTATATAAGCGTTATACACCTCATGTATAAGCGTTGTCTAAGTTCTATGTTCGATGTATAAGTTATATATGCTCCCCTCGTCCACAGAACATGGACGATATTTATTAGCTGTGATATGGTTTGGGATTATTTGGTTGTTGTGAAATTGGTTGATAAAATTGTTTGTGGTTGAGAATGATTGATTGTGGTTGAAAAATACCCATCTGTGGTTGAAAACAAAATTAGGATAGAAAGTGGAAATGAAAATAAAACATGCCGCCTGCGTGCGAACGAGATGCATGAATCCCCATTGTCAAAAACCGCAAGGTTTCAAGGTAGAGCGAGGAGCCGTACTTCGATACGGTCCCGGTTTTAACAACCCTGCCGTTATGCTGCCGAAATTTTCAATAATATTCATGTGTTAGAATTATTTTCATTTGTTGAAATTATTTTCATGTGTTGAAACCGAATTCATGTGTTGAATAGACATTCATTCGTTGAATAGAAATTCATGTGTTGAATAGTCGTGTTTTGAAATAAATTGTTTTATAATAAAAATCATATTTTTATCATCTATATGAACTATATAAAATGGTCGTGTTTTGAAATAAATTGTTTTATAATAAAAATCATATTTTTATCATCTATATGAACTATATAAAATAGTCGTGTTTTGAAATAAACCGTTTTACAATAAAAATTACATTTTTATGATATACATGAATTGTTAAAAACAGTGAAGTGTTGAAATAAATGTCTGTTGGATAAAAATATCATTTTTATCAAATGAACGAAATGAATATGGTTTTGAAATCGAAAAATTGATTATATTTATGTATGTATATATATATATAATTAAAATAAATCGAATAACGAAGCTGCAGTTCGTATTTTGAAACTGTGATTTCTAACTGTTAGTTCGGGAGATCCGACCATCGGATTTTCCCAAAACAACAACCGTTGGGTTCGCCTTGGAAATATCTTTCCAACGGCACCAACTTTGTAAAGATCCAACGGTTGGATTGTCTGGAATGTTTAATTCAAATCTGAAGAAAAACAGCGCCAGAATCGATTATATATATATATATATATAATTAAATTAAATCGAATAACGACGCTGCAGTTTGTATTTTGAAATCGTAACTTCAAACGATTAGTGCGAGAGATCCGACCGTCGGATTTTCCCAAAACTGAAACCGTTGGATTCATTTTGAAAAGATCTTTCTAATGATATAAATTGTGTAAAGATCCAACGGTTAGATTTTCAGATATGTGTAAATCAAATATGGAGAAAAACAGCGCCGCGGCCGCGTTATGGCCTGAAGCGTTGTTTTGATTGAGTTAGCTATTTTTAAATAAATAAAAATAGCGATAAATCATGATCAAATTTTATAAATGATATGGAATGGAAATTAACTGAATTTTCTCGATTTAGGTGATATTTGATGGTTGAATGTGTTTGGCGTGAAAATTACATCAAAGAACCGAATTAGTGATATCGAATAATTTAACCATTGAAATGAATTGATTTAAAATTCTAAATATATGTGAATTATTTGAAAAAGCCGAGTTAATTCTCATTTCAAATAATTGATTGACGAGTGAAAGTCGAAGATATGAAGATGGTGCAAGACCAATGATCTTCACGTCGAATGGACGGGTGCTACTGGTGCTCATGATGGGAGTTGCTACCTTGACGGGGCTGAAGTAGTAGCCACCCGGATGTACCTGTTGATTGTACAGATATGCGAGGTATTGAGTGCCTCCAATTTCGTTCAGACCCAGAATGAACGTGTAAATGGACTGTGTGTCTGACATTGGATTTTGTTCTGTGCTGATTGATCTCTATTAAATTTATATCTATTTGGCGGCGGAGAATTTATTCTCTTGCTTAACTCCCTTCTCTGAGACGTACGAGCACAGAGGTTATATATCGATAGAAACCAGTTGCATTGAGTGAATTGCCTGTTTGGCATGCCTAAGTGGCAGATGATCAAGGCTTCTGTTGAAAAGAAAAATCTTGTGGTTGATGATCAAAGCACAACTTATGTGGTGTAGCTTTGTGTATAGCATTGTTTCGCGAGCCTCACACCCCGGTATGAGCCAGAAAAGGGAGACATACTTCAGAGAGGACATGCGTTTCCTTCTAGCTAGGAGTGGTGCTTTAGGTTTTACACGTCCGGGTATTTTACTTATCTGGATGATGGAAAGCGAGGCGTCGGTTTGCTTCGGTCTCTTCGGAGTAGATGATTCGGTCAGATTTGACCAGTGACGCCCCATAGGGCGGGGAAACGCAGTGTTCAGGAATTTTAATCCACATCGGTGGACCGGCCCTGACAATCGAAGGCTTGACTGTGCGCTTGCCTGAGGGGCGGGCTAGAGCGTCTCGAATCGGTAAGGACTATCTTTTGCCTTGGTTCATGATGGAAATCCAATTTCCAAATGCGACATCATGCAGTTTTGATTGTGTATATATATGGCGACATGATATATGGTACCCATGTCGTCTATGATCGATAATTATGATTGAAATTGTTTTTGAAACATATATACACTAGCAATAATATCAAATGATTTGTTTTGCTCGTACCAAGCATATTTTGGCCATTATAAGGTAAATCTCTGTCCTCTGGTTTGTGTTGCATTGTGTGATGGGAACTGAGTCTTATAATGGCTTCATTTTCATGAAAAGCATTGCGATGTTTAAAAGAATTATTTGTTTTAAAGCACTGGCAATCCAATGGAGTAAACCCGTTCCGCGAAAGTGGCGTGGTCCTGTGATTAGCCATATTTGAAAATGTTTTAAGTAGATTTCTCATACCAGTCCCATGACTGACTCGTAGTTTGTTTCACTTGCAAACTTGGGTGCCCCTTTTTCTACATGGGCAGCCTTGTATTCAGGTTTTAGCAGGCCCTTTCTGGATAGCTGGAGCTGAAGATGGATTCTATCGTTTATCTCTTTTTATGCTGTTTAGCTCCTATTGTACAAATTATGTTTTGTTCTCCGCTGTAGACATTTTTGTATAGCTGAACTGTATTTGTACTAAGTATGATCCTATATAGTGTGTAACTATGATGATTATATTTATCCAGTGTATTCTATTGTACATTATCTGATGTATTTATTTATTTCTGTTCTGTTATTATCTGTTTGTGTGTTATATTCCAAAGATTACCCATGCACCGTCTTTTCAGGGAATGGGACGTCACAAACATGGTATCAGAGCTTTGGTTAAGCTTAGTTCTGGAATATAACATATGAACGAACTCGTAAGAAATTGTAACGGCAAGGAATTTCGCTCGATCTAAATCAGTCGTTAAACCGACAAAGACCATTCAAAAACCCCTGATCGTTTGAGAATAGGACAAATCAGAACGCAGACGGAAGAACATTTCATTGTTATTACAACAATTCCATCAGATACAAGAATATACAGAGTATAAATGAATAAATTACATTTGACAAATATCAGAGATTTAAATAAATTACATAGCAGCGGAAAAATAATATAAAACACAACTGAAAGTGATACACGGATGCAGAGCTTCCCGAGCATCGTTCCAGCTGTAAATCAAGACCCTATGGATATAAATCTGCAAAACCAAAACTACTAACTGCCCGTGTGGAAAATAAGGGCACCCAGAGTTTAGGTTAAAACAATAAACTCTAGGTCAGTCATGTGACTGGTGTGAGAACTAAAACAGTTATTAAACTTTACTTTAAAAGATAGTAATTCAAGGGACCACGCCGTATAATACGGAACGGGTTTCCTCCCAAGAATACTAGTGCATAGAAATAATAGCGCAATGCTTTTTCGAAAAATGAAGCTATTATAAGACCCAGGTCCCATCACACAATGCAACGCAAGCTGGAGGATAGGGTTTTCCCTTATAATAGCCAAACATGCTTGGTACGTTTAAAACAAATCATTTGATACTATTATAAGCATATAGTGTCAAAACAATTTTCAATCATAAATATCAATCATAGGCGGCATGGGTACCATCTATCATGTCGCCATACTAGTTCTACAATTAAATCCGCAATATCACGTATTGGAAATTGGATTCCATCATGAGTCGAGGCAAGGGGCAAGCTCCTCTCCGCGTTCGAGACACTCTAGCAAATGTCCCAGGACCCCACTTTGATCCTTGGAATCGACTGGGCCGGTCCTCTCTTACTTTTGAGGATTAGTTATTCCAGAACACACGTTTCCTGGTCCTTACAGACCTATATCCGAGGCGCCTCGTATCCAACAACCACACAGGTGAAAAGTATATAAATGTCAGGGCTGGTAGGTCACTGACACCACCCTGGCTAGAAAGAAACGTCGTGCTCTCCCAGCGGTCCGTCTCCCGTTTTTGACTCATACCGAGGTGTGAGGCTCGCGAATTCACGTTATACACAAAGCTATGCCACACAGGCCGTGCTTTGATCATCAACCACAAGACTTTGCTTTTCAACAGGAGCCTTGATCAATTGCTACTTACGCATGCCACACTGGCAATTCACTCCATGTGACTGATGTCCATCGATATACAACCTCTGAGCTCGTACATCTTAGAGAAGGGCGTTAAGCAAGAGAATAAATTCTCTACCGCCGAACAGATGTATATTTAATAGAGATCAATCAACACAGAATAAAATCCAATATCAGACACACAATCCATTTACAAGTTCGTTCTGGGTCTGAACGAAACTGGAGGCACTTTCCTTGCATATCCATCCATCTCCAGGTACGTCTGGACGATTACCAACTGATTCCCTCATCCTGGGTGTACAGCCCAATCAAGATCATCAGTAATCACCCAAACGATGTGAAGACTTCCGGTCTTCAACCACCGTCTTCATCTTCGACATCTCGTCGAATCGGTTATTCAGAATGGGTATAAACCCGGCCTTTCTGAATAACCCACGTATATAATAAACGAATGTTACACAAACACAACAAACGCCTCATTCCAATTTAGAATATTCTTTTATTCACAAAATCACATTCTTAGGGAAATGTTCCGATTAATTTTATCCAAGATAAATTCTTCTAAATTTATTCTTTAATCCTCCTTTGGATATCATTTCAAACAAGTCGGGATTAACGGACCACACCGAAGTAATTATTTATTTTATTTCCCATCCCAACCTATATATTATATGGAGAAAAACTGGTAATACTCCATATCTAACACCACGGTGTTATCAGTAAAATTAATTACCATTTCACGTTCAAATCTAATTAAAGATTTAACTATCGCTTTGGAGCAAAACTGGTGATACTCCACTCTCGATCACTTTTCAGATTTGATAATTTAAATTATCAATTCACATTTTAATCTAATTAAAGATTCATTAAAACTCCACTTAGTTTTAATCTTTTCAAAAATCGATATCTTGCCTTTAACTGGGTTAAAGAACCAATGTCCTCTAAAACACGATCCACGATAAACCCAAATCACATTTGATATTAAATACAAGGTTCTGAATAGAAAATATATCGGCTTATATTCAATATCAATTTCTGAAACCAACATATATTGTATTGGAAATAACGATATTAAATATATCTTTCAAATTCCCATAACAATATCTATATAGTCACGAAATCATACATCGAAATATCCCGAAGATAATTTCGATTCAACTCCAGTCCAATCCACGTACTGGGAATATTGATTATTTTTAAAATCACTTTCAAATTCAATTTATTTATTTCAAAAATAAATCGATTTTAATTCTAGTTCAAAACTAGTTCATTTCGATAAAAATCTATTTTTATCTTTTCAAATTTGGAATTTTTCAGCCCAATTTTTCCCAAATCATTTCTTATGATTTTACACAAATTATTGATATTTTTAATAATTTTATCCAGGCCCGTACAGTCGATTTCCATCAGTGGCCATCGAACTGCGCTTACAGCGACCTTTTCCAAATTTGATTTGGACATAATTCCAAATCCAACCGTTAGATTTCAAATTTCAAATATTCATTGGAAAGCTATTTTCGATACGAACCCAACGGTTCCGGTTTTAGGAGAATCCGACGGTCGGATCTCCCGTAATGTCAATTCGAAGTCATTGGTCGAAATTCACGAACTGCCGCGGCGCGGCGCGTTCTATTCAGGCCATTATATATATATATATAATATATATTATATATATATTTCATTGATTTCCTTTTTAAAACGTATTTTATAAATCGTTTTAAATTCGGTTTCAAAACCATTTCAACACTATATTCAATTTCAAATCGATTTGATTTCAATTCAACTCGAATTCATTTCAATTTTATTTAATTCGAATTCAAATTCGTTTCAATTCTGTTCACATTCTAATTCGTTTCAATTCAATTCAATTTGATTCAATTTGAATTCATTTCTATTTTTATTTAATTTGAATTCAAATTCGTTTCAATTCAGTTCACATTCTAATTCGTTTCAATTCAATTCAATTTGATTCAATTTGAATTCATTTCTATTTTATTCGAATTCAAATTCACTTTCTATTCAATTCGAATTGAATTCGTTTTCTATTCGATTCGAGTTCATTACAAATTGATTCAATAAAATTTCAATTTGAATTTTTATCTAATTCAATTTGAATTTCATTTCAAAATATTAGATCTTGTAATCACTTTTCAATATTCATTGTAAAGCGAATATAATCAATATAAATATCGATCACGTCAAAATAGCGCACCTCAAATCCACACGGCTTTATATTTTTCAAAAACTTCTTTATTCTATTCAACAAATGAATTTTTATTCTATTCAACACGTGTAATCTATATTTTTGAAAGGATGAAGTCTTTATAGTTAAAAAGGAGAAATCTTTATAGTTGAAAAGGCGAAATCTTTATTTTTATAAAGGCGAAATCTTTATTTTTATAAAGGCGAAATCTATATTTTTATAAAGGCGAATTATATATTTTTACAAAGGCGAAATCTTTATATAGAGAATAGCGTTGTAAAAATAGAATTTTTATCTATATAGTAGCGGTATAGAAATGCGATTTTTATCCATATGGATTTGAAGTAAAAATTCGATAGAACCAGTAGTGTTCTGGGACGAGTAACTCATTACAGATAGGGTCAGTAATATCCTAGTATGAGTATAGTGGAATGAAATACACCTCGATAGTCTCATATAATAACAGCTACCAGGCGAGCTTGAAAATGTCTCCATTCGAAGTATTATATGGAAGACTGTGCCGATCCCCTGCTTGTTGGGTTGAACCTGGTAACAGACTTGTATTGGGGCCTGATATGATTCGCGATGCTGCAGACAAAGTCGATTTCGTTAAGAAACGATTACTAGCCGTCCAAAGCCGACAGAAAAGCTATGCAAATAAAAGAAGAAGAGATATATCATTAGCTGTTGGCGACTATGTATATTTGAAAGTATCTCCGATGAGAGGAGTCATCCGATTCGGTAAAACGGGAAAATTGGCGCCCAAATTCATTGGTCCGTTTCCTATTATAGGATGGATTGGAACTCTCGCATATAGGGTTCAATTGCCAGATTGGTTGCCTGGACTGCATGACGTATTTCACGTATCTCAACTGCGAAAGCATGTGCATGATCCAGATCTCGTTGTAGAAGAAGCTGCACAACAGGATTTGGAAATCACTCCAGAATCGACAGTTAGAAGAGAGCCGATGAAGATAATTAGCAAAGAAACCAATGAGCTGAGGATTAAAAAGGTTCACTTAGTCAAAGTGCAATGGAGTGGAGATCCGCGAGATTGTACTTGGGAAACAGAGGAAAGCATTAAGAAAGCCTATCCCAAGTGCAGGGTGGATATCTCTGATTGACTCTGGTGCAAGGTACATCTACCCTATTTTGCATTTCCATTATGTTCTTTACTTAACTGTTGATTTCTTTGCATTGATGTAAACTTTTTAATTATATAGTCTGAATGTTTTCAAAGGAGTACAGGAAATAATTATTATGATTTTGAAAAGTAAAATTAAACTGATTGATGTTTTTGTTGTGTGATAGTAGATTTGATTAATTAAATTATTAAGAATGATAGTTAATTTAATCAATAAGAGGGTAATAGTAGAATTTATTCGATTAAATCACACATTGAACTGATTTAAAAATGGATAGAAATATATTCATGTGCATTATATATGTTTCAACAGGTAAATGGATTAGCTGTTGAGTAAGGATTTTATTTGCGTGCCCGACAAATAGGTAAACCTTAATGAGTTGCCTGCTCAATTTTATTTTTATATCAACTCCTATGAATGCCATTTGATGCAGAGTGCTGGTTATTTTGTGTGTAATAATAAACATCGCCATAGGATAGTGAAAATTAATTTCGAACTACACTACATGGCATACTTCATCATATACCACATAAGCATTTGGAGCTTGTGTGACCAGGTGGAAGATTTACCATACAAGCGAGAGGCTTGTATGGCGATGACTATATATTACAGGCTAAACTGATGACTGATATGGACCATATAAAATTGTAACGATAAATTGCCAGATTAAAAAAAAACCCCACACGGGTCTGGAGTTGACAATAATCACATCTCTCTAGTCATTAGATATGGCACATGGACTATTTATTTCCCACACGGGACGAGGTGACAAATTTATTCTCTGGAGTAATTAAAAATACACACTCCCTCAGGCTTAGACAGGGTGACGAGAATATATTCTCTAGAGTTATTATCTATACACGCTCCCCTGTAACACCAAAATATATCACTATAAATATGTGTATGCTTTATAGGATTTATTGGGTAGCTAATACGGCCCAATAAATTTCCAAACCCTTCCCCGTACAAATGAGGTTATGGAAAAAAAATTCAAAAATTTCGGGTGTTAGCCAAATTTTTGAAAAATTTGAAGATTCTCAGAAATTGAAAATTTGGAGAATGGAAGCCAGATTGAACGTAGAGTTGATTAATCAAACCACTTTTGACTTTATTCCTTTTCGAGGACGAAATTTTTTAAGTGGGGGAGATTGTAATAACCTGGAAAATCTGAACCAGTTTAAAAAAATTTAAATTGGCAAAAATAGTGGATTTTAAATATTTAAAATAAATATTTTAAATAATAGTGATGAAAAGTATGTTTGAATCGATGTTTGAAAATAAAAATAACTATTATTAATTATAAACAAAGCCTAAAATGGCGCTGCAGTTTCAAAAATTGAATTCAAACTTTGACTGACTATACCGGGTGCAAAATAAAACGGATTTGAGTGAAACCAAAAATATTTAAATCTGTTAGTGAATATCTTTCTAACGAATCTGAAAAATTGAAGTTTCGTAGGGAAATTAAAAAGTTATGGCCAAATGAATTTTCAGAAGGGTCGCTATAGAAATTATATCGCCCGTGAAAATAGACATTTTGCATATGACCTCGGAATTCGCCGAAACCACTTCTGTTGGATCCGGAATGTGAAGTTATTGATAAGTTTCAAATTTCATAATTTTTGTAGCTAGTATGTGAGTGTGGCAAAGAAAAATGTGTTTTGGTCAATTACAGCTAAATTGGATCGACCAGAAAAGGGCCACTTTTCAAACGGTCTCAGAATTTGACAAAACTAGTTTTGTTAGGACCGGAACGTCAAAACGTAGGTAGATTTATTTTTCGGGAATTTTTAGAAGTAGTATGTGGCCTCGGAAAATTGAAATGTACGTTCAAATCAAGTATTGAGTGTTTTATGTTTTAATTTGAAGAATAACTGACTGTAACAGTCGAATTGACCTACGAAACATATCCCATTGTGTTCGGAAGGGGGGTATTTAGCTAGAGGCGACAGTCGTTGGGTTTGGATTGGAGTTCGTATGGAGAAACACTATTTTGGAAGTTATAAATATCACGGACCAATCATATTTTTTATATAAAAAGGCAGAACACTCTCTCTCCCCGCTCCAGCGAACGAAGGCCACCCTCCCAACCTTCTCTCTTCGATTCCTCCTCCATCTCTCAATGGAATCGAGCGCCAGCACCTGGTCTTGAAAGCTCTCTCCTCCCTCTTCACATCCATACCCATTTCGCCCACCCCCGCTGCGTGTAGCTCGAGTTGCGAGCCCGGGAAGTTGCCCACTTTGGAGCGCCGCCGTGACCACCTGGCCCCACCGAATCGCTAGTCACCACCATGCGCCTGAAGCCCCCTCGACCCTCTTTCAAGTGGTAGTACCCGATCCTCCTCCCGTGCAGTGAATCAGTAGATATCAACAACCCTAGTTTTGAACGAGGAATAGAGGTAACGGCTTTGGCCAATTCAAACTGAAAATTACACTTTTAAGTGTTGCAAACTTGTAAAAATCATATCTTTTTAGTTTCTTGTCGAAATCCAGTGAAACAAAAGGCACCGGGACCGTGAGGACGTCTTCTACATTTTAGAAGAGACCGCATATTTTTCTGAGCCTTCTGCAATTTTTGGTGGAGTGGAACCCAACGTGAGAGTTCTAATTTATAAACGATATGGAAAACAATGATGTATCAATAATATAGTCGATGTATGAGTTATATAAGCATTGTACACCTCATGTATAAGCATTGTATAAGTTATATGTTCGATGTATAAGTTATATATGCGTTGTAAAAATTATATATGCAATGAAATGACATTGAAATGAATTGAAGTAAATTGAAATATATTTATATACGCATATATATATATATATATATATATATATATATATATATATATATACACACACACACTCCCCTCGTCCATAGACCATGGACGATATTTATTGGTTGTGATATTGTCTGGGATTATTTGGTTGATGTGAAATTGGTTGATAAAATTGTTTGTGGTTGAGAATGATTGATTGTGGTTGAAAAATACCCATTTGTGGTTGAAAACAAAATTAGGATAGATTATGGAAATGAAAATAAAACATGCCGCCTGCGTGCGAATGAGATGCATGAATCCCCATTGTCAAAAACCGCAAGGTTTTAAGGTAGAGCGAGGAGCTGTACTTCGATACGGTCCCGGTTTTAACTACCCTGTCGTTATGCTACCAAAATTTTCAATAATATTCAAGTGTTAGAATTATTTTCATTTGTTGAAATTATTTTCATGTGTTGAAACCGAATTCATGTGTTGAATAGAAATTCATTCGTTGAACATAAATTCATGTGTTGAATAGTCGTGTTTTGGAATAAATTGTTTTATAATAAAAATTATATTTTTAACATCTATATGAACTATATAAAATGGTCATGTTTTGAAATAAATTGTTTTATAACAAAAATCATATTTTTATCATCTGTATGAACTATATAAAATATCATGTTTTGAAATAAATTGTTTTGTAATAAAAATCATATTTTTATCATCTATATGAACTATATAAAATAGTCATGTTTTGAAATAAATCGCTTTACAATAAAAATTACGTTTTTATGATATACATGAATTGTTAAAAACAGTGAAGTGTTGAAATAAATGTATGTTGGATAAAAATATCATTTTTATCAAATGAATGAAATGATTATGGTTTTGATATCGAAAAATTGATTATATATATATATAATTAAAATAAATCGAATAACGAAGCTGCAGTTCGTATTTTGAAACCGTGATTTCTAACGATTAGTGCGGGAGATCCAACCATCGGATTTTCCCGAAACAGCAACCGTTAGGTTTGCCTTGGAAATATCTTTCCAACGGCACCAACTTTGTAAAGATCCAACGGTTGGCTTGTCTGGAATGTTTAATTCAAATCTGAAGAAAAACAGCGCCAGAATCGATTATATATATATATATATATATATATATAATTAAATTAAATCGAATAACGACGCTGCAGTTCGTAATTTGAAATCGTAACTTCAAACGATTAGTGCGGGAGATCCGACCGTCGGATTTTCCCAAAACTGAAACCGTTGGATTCGTTTTGAAAAGATACTTCTAATGATATAAATTGTGTGAAGATCCAACAGCTAGATTTTCAGATATGTGTAAATCGAATCTGGAGAAAAACAGCGCCACGGCCGCGTTATGGCCTGAAGCGTTGTTTTGATTGAATTGGCTACTTTTAAATAAATAAAAATAGCGATAAATCGTGATAAAATATTATAAACGATATGGAATGGAAATAAACCAAATTTGCTCGATTTAGGTGATATTTGATGGTTGAATGTGTTTGGCGTGAAAATTACATCAAAGAACTGAATTAGTTATATCGAATAATTTAACCATTGAAATGAATTGATTTAAAAATCTAAATATACGTGAATTATTTGAAAAGGCCGAGTTAATTCTCATTTCAAATAATTGATCGACGAGTGAAAGTCGAAGATATGAAGATGGTGTAAGACCGATGATCTTCACGTCGAATGGAGGGGTGCTACTGATGCTCATGATGGGAGTAGCTACCTTGACGGGGCTGAAGTAGTAACCACCCGGATGTACTTTTTGATTGTACGGATATGCGAGGTATTGAGTGCCTCCGGTTTCGTTCAGACCCAGAACGAACGTGTAAATGGACTGTGTGTCTGACATTGGATTTTTTTCTGTGCTGATTGATCTCTATTAAATATATATCTGTTTGGCGGCGGAGAATTTATTCTCTTGCTTAACGCCCTTCTCTGAAACGTACGAGCTCAGAGGTTATATATCGATGGAAACCAGTCACTTTGAGTGAATTGCCTGTATGGAATGCCTAAGTGGCAGATGATCAAGGCTTCTGTTGAAAAGCAAAGTCTTGTAGTTTATGACCAAAGCACGGCCTGTGTGGCATAGCTTTTTGCCTAGCATTGTTTCGCGAGCCTCACACCCCGGTATGAGCCAGAAACGGGAGACAGACTTCAGGGAGGACATGCGTTTCCTTCTAGCTAGTAGTGGTGCTTTGTATTTTACACGCCCGGTTATTTTACTTATGTGGATGATGGAAAGCGAGGCCTCGGTTTGCTTTGGTCTCTTCGGAGCCGATGATTTGATCAGATTTGACCAGTGACGCCCCATAGGGTGGGGAAACGCAGTGTTCAGGAATTTTAATCCACATCGGTGGACTGGCCCTGATGATCCAAGGCTTGCCTGCGCGCTTTCCTGAGTGGCAGGCTAGAGCGTCTCGAATCGGTAAGGACTATCTTTTGCCTTGGTTCATGATGGAAATCCAATTTCCAAATACGACATCATGCGGTTTTGATTGTATATATATATGGCGACAAGATATATGGTACCCATGCCGTCTATGATCGATAGTTATGATTGAAATTATTTTTGAAACATATATACACTAGCAATAATATCAAATGATTTGTTTTGCTTGTACCAAGCATATTTTGGCCATTATAAGGTAAAACTCTATCGCCATTATAAGGTAAAACTCTATCCTCTGGTTTGTGTTGCATTGTGTGATGGGAACTGAGTCTTATAATGGCTTCATTTTCATAAAAAGCATTGTGATGTTTAAAAGAATTATTTGTTTTAAAGCACTGGCAATCCAATGGTGTAAACCTGTTCTATGAAAGTGGCGTGGTCCTGTGATTAGCCATATTTGAAAATGTGTTAAGTAGATTTCTCATACCAATCCCATGACTGACTCGTAGTTTATTTCACTTGCAAACTCGGGTGCCCCTTTTTTACACGAGCAGCCTTGTATTTAGGTTTTAGCAGGCCCTTTTTGGATAGCTGGAGCTGAAGATGGATTCTATCATTTATCTCTTTTATGCTGTTCAGCTCCTATTGTACAAATTATGTTTTGTTCTCCGCTGTAGACATTTATGTATAGCTGAACTGTATTTGTACTAAGTATGATCCTATATACTGTGCAACTCTGATGATTATATTTATCCAGTGTATACTATTGTACATTATCTGAGGAATTTATTTATTTTTGTTCTGTTATTATATGTTTGTGTGTTATATTCCAAAGATTACCCTTGCACCGTCTTATCGGGGTATGGGGACGTCACAAACGTGGTATCAGAGCTTTGGCTAAGCTTAGTTCTGGAATATAACATATGAACCAACTCATCAGAAATAGAACCAGTAGTGTTCTGGGATGAGTAACTCATTACAGATAGGGTCAGTAATATCCTAGTATGAGTATAGCGGAATGAAATACACCTCGATAGTCTCATATAATAACAACTACCAGGCGAGCTTGAAAATGTCTCCATTCGAAGTATTTATAGAAGACTGTGCGATCCCCTGCTTGTTGTGTTGAACCCGGTAACAGACTTTTATTGGGGCCTGATATGATTCTCGATGCTGCAGACAAAGTCGATTTCATTAAGAAATGATTACTAGCCGCCCAAAGCCGACAGAAAAGCTATGCAGATAAAAGAAGAAGAGATATATCATTTATTGTTGGCGACTATGTATATTTGAAAGTAACTCCGATGAGCGGAGTCACTTGATTCGGTAAAACAGGAAAATTGGCGCCTAAATTCATTGGTCTGTTTCCTATTCTAGGACGGATTGGAACTCTCGCATATAGGGTTCAATTGCCAGATTGGTTGCCTGGAGTGCATGACGTATTTCACATATCTCAACTGCGAAAGCATGATCCAGATCTCGTTGTAGAAGAAGCCGCACAACAGGATTTGGCAATCACTCCAGAATTGGCAGTTAGAAGAGAGCCGATGAAGATAATTGGCAAAGAAACCAAAGAGCTGAGAAATAAAAAGGTTCCCTTAGTCAAAGCGCAATGGAGTGGAGATCCGCGAGATTGTACTTGGGAAACAGAGGAAAGAATTTGGAAAGCCTATCCCAAGTGCAGGGTGGATATCTCTGATTGACTCTAGTGCAAGGTACATCTACCATATTTTGCATTTCCATTATGTTCTTTACTTAGCTGTTGTTTTCTTTGCATTGATGTAAACTTTTTAATTATATAGTCTGAATGTTTTCAAAGGAGTACAGGAAATAATTATTATGATTTTGAAAAGTAAAAATAAATTGATTGATGTTTGTGTTGTGTGATAGTAGATTTGATTAATTAAATTATTAAGAACGATAGTTAATTTAATCAATAAGAGGATAATGGTAGAATTTATTCGATTAAATCACACATTGAACTGATTTAAAAATGTATAGAAATATATACATGTGCATTATATATGTTTCAACAGGTAAATGGATTAGCTGTTGAGTAAGGATTTTATTTGCATGCCCGACAAATAGGTAAACCTTAATGAGTTGGCTGCGCAATTTTATTTTTATATCAACCCCTGTGAATGCCATTGGATGTGGAGTGCTGGTTATTCTATGTGTAATAATAAACATCGCCATAGGATAGTGACAATTAATTTTGAACTACACTAAATGGCATACTTTTTGAAGATAGGCATACTTCATCATATATCACATAAGCATTTGGAGCTTGTGTGACGAGGTGGAAGATTTACCATACGAGCGAGAGGCTTGTATGGCGATGACTATATATTACAGGTTGAACTGATGACTGATATGGACCATATAAAATTGTAACGATAAATTGCTAGATTAATAAAAACCCCACATGGGTCTGGAGTTGACAATAATCACATCTCTCTAGTCATTAGATACGGCACATGGACTATTTATTTCCCACACGGGACGAGGTGATGAGAATTTATTCTCTGGAGTAATTAAAAATACACACTCCCTCAGGCTTAGACAGGGTGACGAGAATCTATTCTCTGGAGTTATTATCTATACACGCTCCCCTGTAAACACCAGAATATATCACTATAAATATGTGTATGCTTTATAGGATTTATTGGGTACCTAGTACGGCCCAATAAATTTCCAAACCCCTCCTCGTACAAAGGAGGTTATGGAAAAAAATTCAAAAATTCAGGGTGTTAGCCAAATTTTTGAAAAATTTGAAGATTCCCAGAAACTGAAAAGTTGGAGAATGGAAGCCAGATTGAACGTAGAGTTGATTAATCAAACCACTTTCGACTTTGTTCCTTTTCGGGGACGAAAAGTTTTAAGTGGGGGAGATTGTAACAACCCGGAAAATCTGAACCAGTTTAAAAAAATTTAAATTGGAAAAGATAGTGGATTTTAAATATTTAAAATAAATATTTTAAATAGTAGTGATGAAAAGTATGTTTGAATCGATGTTTGAAAATAAAAATAACTATTATAAATTATAAACAAGGCCTGAAATGGCGCTGCAGTTTCAAAAATTGAATTCAAACTTTAACAGACTGTACCGGGTGCAAAATAAAACGGATTTGAGTGAAATTAAAAATATTTAAATATGTTAGTGAAGATATCTGAAAAATCGAAGTTTCGAAGCGGAAGTCAAAAGTTATGGCCAAATGAATTTTCAGAAGGGTCGCTATAGAAATTATATCGCCCGTGAAAATAGACATTTTGCAAACGACCTCGAAATTCGACGAAACCACTTTTGTTGGATCCAGAATGTGAAGTTATTGCTAAGTTTCAAATTTCATAATTTTTTAAGCTTGTATGTGAGCGTGGCAAAGAAAAATGTGTTTTGGTCAGTTATAGCTAAATTGGATCGACCAGAAAAGGGCCATTTTTCAAATGGTCTCAGAATTCAACGAAACTAGTTTTGTTGGGACCGGATCGTCAAAATATAGCTAGATTTATTTTTTGGGAATTTTTAGAAGCAGTATGTGGCCCCGGCAAATTGAAATGTATGTTCAAATCAAATATTGAATGTTTTATGTTTTAATTTGAAGAATAACTGACTATTACAGTCGAATTGGCCTACGAAACATATCCCATTGTGTTCAGAAGGGGGGTATTTAGCTAGGGGCAACAGTCGTTGGGTTTGGATTGGAGTTCGTATGGAGAAACACTATTTTGGAAGTTATAAATATCACGGACCAATCATATTTTTTTTTTCAAAAAGGCGGAACACTCTCTCTCCCCGCTCCAGCGAACGACGGCCACCCTCCCAACCTTCTCTCTTCGATTCCTCCTCCATCTCTCAATGGAATCGAGCGCCACCACCTGGTCTTGAATGCTCTCTCCTCCGTCTTCACATCCATACCCATTTCGCCCACCCCCGTTACGTGTAGCTCAAGTTGCAAGCCCGGGAAGTTGCCCACATTGGAGCGCCGCCGTGACCACTTGGCCCCACCGAATCGCCAGCCACCACCACGCGCCTGAAGCCCCCTCGACCCTCTTTCAAGTGGTACAACCCGATCCTCCTCCCGTGCAGTAAATCAAAAGATATCGGCAACACTAGTTTTGAACGAGGAATAGAGGTAACGGCTTTGGCCAATTCAAACTGAAAATTACACTTTTAAGTGTTGCAAACTTGTAAAAATCATATCTTTTTAGTTTCTTGTCGAAATCCAGTGAAATAAAAGACATCGGGACCGTGAGGACGTCTTCTACATTTTAGAAGAGACCTCATATTTTTCTGAGCCTTCTGCAATTTTTGGTGGAGTGGAACCCAACGTGAGATTTCTAATTTATAAACGATATGGAAAAAAATGATGTATAAATTATATAGTCGATGTATGAGTTATATAAGCATCCTACACCTCATGTATAAGCGTTGTATAAGTTGTATGTTCGTTGTATAAGTTATATATGCGTTGTAAAAATTATATATGCGATGAAATGACATTGAAATGAATTGAAATATATTTATATACAAATATATATATATATATATATATATATATATATATATATATATAGACACACACACACACACACTCCCCTCGTCCACAGATCATGGACGATATTTATTGGTTGGATATTGTCTGGGATTATTTGGTTGATGTGAAATTGGTTGATAAAATTGTTTGTGGTTGAGAATGATCGATTGTGGTTGAAAAATACCCATCTGTGGTTGAAAACAAAATTAGGATAGATTGTGGAAATGAAAATAAAACATGTCGCCTACGTGCGAACGAGATGCATGAATCCCCATTGGAAAAAACCGCAAGGTTTTAAGGTAGAGCGAGGAGCCGTACTTCGATACGGTCCCGGTTTTAACTACCCTGCCGTTATGCTGCCGAAATTTTCAATAATATTAATGTGTTAGAATTATTTTCATTTGTTGAAATTATTTTCATGTGTTGAAACCGAATTCATGCGTTGAATAGAAATTCATTCGTTGAATAGAAATTCATGTGTTGAATAGTCGTGTTTTGAAATAAATTGTTTTATAATAAAAATCATATTTTTATCATCTATATGAACTATATAAAATGGTCGTGTTTTGAAATAAATTGTTTTATAATAAAAATCATATTTTTATCATCTATATGAACTATATAAAATAGTCGTGTTTTGAAATAAATTGTTTTATAATAAAAATCATATTTTTATCGTCTATATGAACTATATAAAATAGTCGTGTTTTGAAATAAATCGTTTTACAATAAAAATTACATTTTTATGATATACATGAATTGTGAAAAACAGTGAAGTGTTGAAATAAATGTCTGTTGGATAAAAATATCATTTTTATCAAATGAATGAAATGAATATGGTTTTGAAATCGAAAAATTGATTATATTTATATATATATATATATGTATAAATAAAATTAAAATAAATCGAATAATGAAGCTGCAGTTCGTATTTTGAAACCGTGATTTCTAACGATTAGTGCGGGAGATCCGACCATCGGATTTTCCCGAAACGGCAACCGTTGGGTTCGCCTTGGAAATATCTTTCCAACGGAACCAACTTTGTAAAGATCCAAAGGTTGGATTTTCTGGAATGTTTAATTCAAATCTGAAGAAAAACAGCGCCATAATCGATTATATTTATATATATTTATATATATATATATATATATATATATATATATAATAATAATAATATTAAATCGAATAACGACGCTGCAGTTTGTATTTTGAAATCGTAACTTCAAACGATTAGTGCGGGAGATCCGACCGTCGGACTGTCCCAAAACTGAAACCGTTGGATTCGTTTTGAAAAGATCTTTCTAATGATATAAATTGTGTAAAGATCCAACGGTTAGATTTTCAGATATGTGTAAATCAAATCTGGAGAAAAACAGCGCCACGGCCGCGTTATGGCCTAAAGCGTTGTTTTGATTGAATTGGCTATTTTTAAATAAATAAAAATAGCGATAAATCGGGATAAAATATTATAAATGATATGGAATGGAAATTAACTGAATTTGCTCGATTTTGGTGATATTTGATGGTTGAATGTGTTTGGCGTGAAAATTACATCAAAGAACTGAATTAGTGATATCGAATAATTTAACTGTTGAAATGAATTGATTTAAAATTCTAAATATATGTGAACTATTTGAAAAGGCTGAGTTAATTCTCATTTCAAATAATTGATCAATGAGTGAAATTCGAAGATATGAAGACGGTGGAAGACCAATGATCTTTACGTCGAATGGAGGGGTGCTACTGATGCTCATGATGGGAGTAGCTACCTTGACGGGGCTGAAGTAGTAGCCACCCGGACGTACTTGTTGATTGTACGGATATGCGAGGTATTGAGTACCTCCGGTTTCGTTCAGACCCAGAACGAATGTTTAAATGGACTGTGTGTCTGACATTGGATTTTGTTCTGTGCTGATTGATCTCTATTAAATATATATATGTTTGGCAGCGTAGAATTTATTTTCTTGCTTAATGCCCTTCTCTGAGACGTACGAGCTCAGAGGTTATATATCGATGGAAACCAGTCGCATTGAGTGAATTCCCTGTGTGGCATGCCTAAGTGGTAGATGATCAAGGCTTCTGTTGAAAAGCAAAGTCTTGTGGTTGATGATCAAAGCACGGCCTGTGTGGCGTAGCTTTGTGTATAGCGTTGTTTCGCGAGCCTCACACCCCGGTATGAGCCAGAAACGGGAGACGGACTTCAGGAAGGACATGCATTTCCTTCTAGCTAGGAGTGGTGCTTTGGGTTTTAAACGCCCGGGTATTTTACTTATGTGGATGATGGAAAGCGAGGCCTCAGTTTGCTTCGTTCTCTTCGGAGCCGATGATTTGGTCAGATTTGACCCGTGATGCCCCATAGGGCGGGGAAACGCAGTGTTCAGTAATTTTAATCCACATCGGTGGACCGGCCCTGACGATCCAAGGCTTGCCTGCGCACTTGCTTGAGGGGGGCTAGAGCTTCTCGAATCAGTAAGGACAATCTTTTGCTTTGGTTCATGATGGAAATCCAATTTCCAAATACGACATCGTGCGGTTTTGATTATATATATATATATATATATATATATATATATATATATATATATATATATATATGGCGACATGATATATGGTACCCATGCCATCTATGATCGATAGTTATGATTGAAATTGTTTTTGAAACATATATACACTAGCAATAATATCAAATGATTTGTTTTGCTCGTACCAAGCATATTTTGGCCATTATAAGGTAAAACTCTATCCTTTGGTTTGTGTTGCATTGTGTGATGGAAACTGAGTTTTATAATGGCTTCATTTTCATAAAAAGCATAGCGATGTTTAAAATAATTATTTGTTTTAAAGCACTGGCAAACCAATGGAGTAAACATGTTCCCCGAAAGTGGCGTGGTCCTGTGATTAGCCATATTTGAAATGTGTTAAGTAGATTTTTCATACCAGTCCCATGATTGACTCGTAGTTTGTTTCACTTGCAAACTGGGGTGCCCCTTTTTCTACATGGGCAGCCTTGTATTCAGGTTTTAGCAGGCCCTTTCTGGATAGCTGGAGCTGAAGATGGATTCTATCATTTATCTCTTTTTATGTTGTTCAGCTCATATTGTACAAATTATGATTTGTTCTCCGCTGTAGACGTTTATGTATAGCTGAACTGTATTTGTACAAAGTATGATCCTATATACTGTGTAACTCCGATGATTATATTTATCCAGTGTATTCTATTCTACATTATCTGATGTATTTATTTATTTCTGTTCTGTTATTATCTGTTTATGTGTTATATTCCAAAGATTACCCTTGCACCATCTTATCGGGGTATGGGGACGTCACACAGTGTTTCTTGTTTGGCATTCCTATGATCGTCTCTTTTCTGGTATTTTCTTGTTTGGAGCTTGTTCCTGGTCTGTGGCTGTTATGCATGATTGGGTTTTAAGTGTCTTCTATGTTTCCTATGTGTTATCTTGTATATTGTTATGTTTTATTTTGTGTTTTTGTTGTGTTATCTTGATTCGACCTGGTTGTTGTGGTTATCTTGTTTTGTATTTGTTTTTTAGTGTGTTGTATTTTGTTATCAGCTCAAACTTTTATGTATCTTGTTTTCTAATACATGTACCCCTTTCTTTCAGAAAAAGAAAAACCTTTCATCTGTTTTGATACTAGATTATTGGTTGTAATGTTATCTGGGCGATAATCATGTGCTCAGATGTGTTCCATGTAAACTTTCGGTATCATAATGTATATTATTTTACTGAAACGGTTTCATTAAGGGCAGTAGTTGTGCCCTAGTTTAGCAGCAGCTAGCTTGTAACGAAAGCATCAACAGAGGCCTCTATTAATGTCATTATTGCTATAGGTGGAACAAATCTGTAGCATGCATATATATAGAGGTGTTTTTATTAAAAATGCGCCTCTATATACTATTACGAGCTTTGCTTTTAGTGTCCTTATTTTTCTTCTCATTCTTCTTGGTACAAATTTGTCTAATTATTTTCCCCCATTGTTAGTAATTGTCTTATTTTTAAAATATCTCTAATATTCTATTTTCTGGTACTAGATGCATGTGGTGATAACTATTTTCCTCGTCTAAAAAAAGTTGCGGCTTGCTCCATATAATTTATTTATGTCGTATACGGTTATTATGTTTCTCACATTATTAGCTCAGTACACTCTACAAACTCGGTATATGAAAAGCCTTCATGACTTGAATAATTTGTAAAAAAGATAGTATGTTTCAATTGATGATTTCATGGACAAATAAAAAGAATACACTATGGAATGATGTCATCCTTTCAACTTCAGCTGAAATATGGTTTAATTTGCATGTTGATCATTTATTATGTTGCTTCTTTCATTTAAATACTTGCCCTCTTGTTTTCAATTTTTTGGATGACGGTGCTAGACTTGTTAGTTTGTTCACATAAGATGATTAGTTAGTTCAAGTGCCAACAATAAGAAATTTGTTGGTTATTTGTGTGAAACTGTATGGCTTTAGCTGCTTGGAATTGCATTCTTGATTTTAGATAAGTATGTACCTGACCCATTACATATATTTAGAATTAGTCAATTGGATGGAAAAATAAATCATATATCCTTACTTGAACTTTATGTGTTCTAGCACATTATTCTCAATGTTTTCGTGTTATAATTATTCAATTAATTAATTTTCATGTTTTGTTGCAAGGCAAGCCAACATCGAGGAAAAAAATTAGAATTTAAGAATGTTAACGCTCAATCAACATCAACTCAATAGAAGGTTTTCGATTTTAGTGCAACCAAACATGAATTACTCATAGTGCCAGTTCCATTTTGGTTGGAGTTCAACGTGTTGCTCACAGTACTTCTACTAACTTGGTTCAACGTGCAAATAATATATCTATAAAGAACAAAACTGCTAACTTTTATATATTTGAGGAGATTGATACAAATTTACACATGAACTACGGGATTATATTTGAAGTAAGCCCTTAACATTAATGGTAGTGATTTGGGGGAGGCAGCGCATACTTACATAAAAATAGGGGATTAGTTTACGCCGAGTGATGAGTTAGATTGGTATTGATCTATCTGTTAGTTGAACTTGGCACTTCAACCAATTATGTTGTATTGACCATCATATCATAGCCTTGCTTGCAATATGTTTCTGGATCCTAGAGTCACCTCTCTATAATGTTTATCTTCTTTGAAATTCTTCAAGTTTGACTTGTCTAGCCTGTCCAAATATGATCATTTCAAAACATAAGATAACTAAGCTATCGGTAAATATTGATACAAAAATAATTTGCAATTGATACCCGTAGAATTTATTAAATGTTACCTATTTTGTTATTCAATTCTAAACATCTTACAACACCAATAAAAAAAATTACATTACAAAAATTACATCATCAAGTTAACGATTCCAGCCATATTGTTTTTCAAATAATATTTATAGTTTGTTTTTCTTTGTCAAAATTTTTGACAATAAAATTAAAAAAGTAATAAAATGTAGCTATGACAATGTTAATTATAGATTGTTAAAATATAAGCATTAACAATATCAACCAAAAGTTGTTAAACATATTGTTGTTAACCATATTACATAAATGTTCTCCTAAATATAAGTTGTGTTAACAAAATATTAATGTTTTAAAATAAAAAAGTAAATAGAATTTAAAAAAAAATGTTTCTGTTGTTTAACTTTGCGTTTGCAACATTTGATAAATATTGTTTTAAATTATGAGTTTACAATATTTAAAACATGGTTTATTTACATAGTTCAGTAACCCGACAAATATGTTATAAATAAAAAATAAAATACAATGTAAAGATATCATCGTTAAAAAGTACTTTTGTAATAACCCGGAAATTCTGAGCCAGTTTAAAATTTTTGTTTTGGCAATTTTATCGAATTTTGAACATTTAAAATAGATTATTTTAAATAATATCGACGAGAAATTTAATTTGAATATAATTAGAACGTATATATTATATACGTCGTCGTTAGAATATATAATATTTATATATAATTATAAATAGAATTGAAAATGGCGCGGTAGTTCGATAATTCGATTTCAAACTTCAATTGAATGTACTGGGTGCAAAACAATCCGGATTTTAGTGAAACCAAAAACAATAGGATCTAGTCGATAATATCTTTCCAACGAATCCGAAAATCAAAATTTCATAGCAGGAATCAATAGATATGTCCAGTTGAAAATTCTGAATAGTCGCTATGGAATTCAGGCCCTTAAAAATGGAAATTTTGCAAACGATCTCGGATTTCGACGAAACCAGTTTTGTTGGGTCCGTGATGTCAAATTATTGCTAGGTTTTAAATTTCATAATTTTTCGAACCAATATGTGAGCGTAGCAAGAGAAATCGCGTTTGACCAGTTTCAGTTGATTTTAATCGACTGGAAATTGGCCATTTTTCATACGGTCTCAGAATTCGACGAAACTAGTTTTGTTAGGACCGTCTCGTCAATACGAAGCTAGAAAATATATTTTGACAATTTTTAGAGTTAGTATGTGACCCCAGTAAATTGAAATGCGCGTTTAAATTCAATATATATAGTTATATGTTAAATTAACGGAAACTGATTGTAACGATTGAATCAACTCACGATACATATCCCATTGTGTTCGGAATGGGGGTAATACGCTAGGGACGACAGGCGGTGGGCCTCGTTTAGAGGTCGTATGTAAAAGTCAACATTTTGCAAAATAAAATAATTAAAAATTTAAAATCCTTTCTCTTTCCTCTTCCCTTATACGTTGCCCCCCTCTTTTCTTTCAGAATCAATTTTAACAGAAAAAAAAGAGAAGAAGAGGAAGTCGAAGCGGGGAGGAGCCGCCGCCCTCCCCGATGACCCCCTCGCCGCCGTCGCGGTGGCGCGACTTGCCCCCCCTCGCCCTCGCGTCTCGCTCCTCTTCCCCTCCTCCGTCCACCGCGGCCTCAGCCGCGTCGCCACCCACCTCCGCCCCTCGCCCAGGCCTCCACCTCCCTCCAGCGCCTCCCGAAGACCCCCCCTCAGCAGTGAGACAACCGCCGACGCCCCCCCTCCCTCTTCTCCTTCGACTGAAGACTCTTTCCCCCTTCCTCTTATGATTTTTACAGTGGGTTTTTATTTTATTTTTTATATTTATTTCTGTTGTTTATTTAGTTTTCTGTTTTCATATATAATATAAAGTTTGAAAAGAAATAAAAGTATGGATTTTCAGAAATGAAAGGATGGATTTTAGCATGAAAAAGAGATCTTTATATGTAAAAAGGCGATATTTTTAACCTTAAAAAGAGCGGATTTTGATCTAGTGGTGAGTTAAAAATATGATTTTTATATTTTTAAAGTATTAAAAATATAGTGTAACAACCCGAAAATCTGGGCCAGTTTAAAATTTTTATTTTGGCAATTTTATCGAATTTTGATTATTTAAAATGGATTATTTTAAATAAAATCAACGAGAAATTTATTTTGAATATAATTCGAACGTATATATTATACGCGTCGTCGTTAGAATATAAATATTTATATATAATTATAAAAGGAATAGAAAATGGCGCGGTAGTTCGATAATTCGATTTCAAACTTCAATTGAATGTACCGGGTGCAAAACAATCCGGATTTTATTGAAACCAAAAACATTAGGATCTAATTGATGATATCTTTCTAACGGATGTAAGAAACTGAGATTTCACTTTAAAAATTGAGAGATATGTCCAGTTGAAAATTCTGAATAGTCGCTATGGAATTAAGGCCCTTAAAAATAGCAATTTTGCAAACGACCTCGGATTTCGACGAAACCAGTTTTGTTGGGTCCGTGATGTTAAGTTATTGCTAGATTCCAAATTTCATAATTTTTCGAATCAATATGTGAGCGTGGCAAAGGAAAACGCGTTTGACCAGTTTCAGTTGATTTTAATCGACTGGAAAATGGCCATTTTTCCAACGGTCTCAGAATTCGACGAAACTAGTTTTGTTAGGACCGTATCGTCAATACGAATTTAGAAAATAATTTTCTGTAATTTTTAGAGTTAGTATGTGGCCCCGGTAATTTGAAATGTACGTTTAAAATTCAATATAAAGATTTATATTTTAAATTTTACGGAAATTGACTGTAACAGTCGAAATGGCTTACGAAACCTATTCCATTGTGTCCGGGATGGGGGTAGTTAGCTAGGGGCGACACTGGTTCGGTTTGATTTGGAGTTTAAATGAAAATTCTCTTTTTAAAAGAAAAATAGAACTAAATATTAATTAAAATAATCATATTTATATATACTCCCCCCCCCTCGTTTCTTTAAAATCAAATAAATCGATTCAGACAAAAAAAAAAAAAAAAAAATAAGGGCTTCGAGCCCTAATCGTCGACGCCGCGCCGCGAGGGGGGGGGTGACCCATCGCCGCCGCCCCTTCTTCCACCAGCCCCCTCCTCTTCTCGTCTCCTCCTTCAGACGACGCCCGAAACCCCCACCTCCAATCGCGAGACCCCAGTCGCGAATCCAAGCCCGAGACCCCACCACCGAAGTCGACCCCGCCTGCGCCAGTCCCACCTCCATCGAGCACCTCCTCCTCCACCGATCTGACGTCGGCGCTAGGAAGACCCCCCCCCCCTCTGATTACAGTAAGTGTTTTTTTTTATTTTATTTTTATTTTCAATTCTGATTTTTTTTATTTATTTATTTTAAAAACTGACTTCTTTTTTTTAAAAAAGACATAAAAACTGAATTTTTAGCATTTAAAAACTGATTTTATTTTTAAATTTTAAAATAGACAATATCGTATTTTTAGAATAGAAGAGATCATAGTTTTAAATAGAAAAAAAAAACGGAATTTTTATTGTGTATGAAGTTATGATTTTTAACTTAAAGGAAGAATTTATTTTTCTAAACAAGAAAAGAAATGTTTTTTTTATTTTGTAAAGATTATATTTTTATAACGAAAAAGATTATATTTTTAGAAGAAAAAAATATATGCTTTTTGTATGTAAAACATAGATTTTTATAAATATAAAATCCGATTTTCTTATATGAACGTTAGCAAAAAGATGTGATCTTTATAGAAGATAGAGAAGTAAAAATAGAATTTTTATATATTGAACTTCGATAGAAAAATAGAATTTTTATATATTGAACTTCGATAGAAAAATAGAATTTTTATATATTGAACTTCGAAGTAAAAATAGAATTTTTATATATTGAACTTCGATAGAAAAATAGAATTTTTATATATTGAACTTCGATAGAAAAATAGAATTTTATATATTGAACTTTGAAATAAAAATTCGATTTTTATATATTGAATAGCGAACTAAAAATTCGATTTTTATATATTGAATAACGAAGTCAAAATTCGATTTTTACATAGGTAGTAAAAGCGGACGACGAAGATGACGAAGATGCGATAGCAATGAAGTTTTCTATCAATGAAGAGCCGTGGAGCTAGGATAGCTATATGTGAGAATTTCTCACCTTTCACTTTCTTTTTCTAGTTATATATATATATATACTAGGATGCAGACGGTGCTTAGTAGCACCCGACACAATCGTCCACAGACCATGGACTTGTTTGTTTGACTGTTTGGTGATTGATTGCGATATTGGTTTGTATGTGGTTTGTGGTGTGAAAAAATCGAATCGATAAATTGGTTAGGATTAGACGTGCGCCGTTATAAGGCGAAGGAGTAAGGCTAGGTTAGACCCTTACTCCAAATTTTGTGGTTTGCATAACGAATTGATTTGATTGATGTGTGAATGGCGTGGGCCTTCACTAGACCGGGGATAAGGCTAGGCCTCGTCCCGTTTCTAGTATCGTGCCGTTATGCCGCCGAAATTTTCTAAAACATGTTAGAAAAATAAAAATATCATTTTATTGAATAAATGAATTGAATAGAAATTCATAGGTTGAAATAAAATGTTTTATCGTTAAAAATATAATTTTTAACGTGAATATGAAAATAGTGAAGTGAATAAATAAATATTCATTTACAAACCAGATGGTTTGTTTATGTACACTTATTTGAATGATATTGATTGGGTCGATAAATTTCACACATCGCCCGACTGCACAAATAAAATCTGTGTTTGATTGTTTGAAACCCCACACGGGTGTTAGGATGAAATATGCAGTTCACTCATCCTGATTGATTAAATATGTCGATCGATTGATTGACAGGCTGATATAAGCGTTGAATATCTGTATTTGATGCTTATACAGTGTAGTGCACTTTGGTTGATGGTTGATTATTTTTCAAGGCTATTATACATGTGTTGTATGAAAATCCATATAATTAACTTTATATGGTAATTGATTGGGCCTCATTCCAGTTTTAAAATAGAAATATTTGAAAAAGAAATATTTGAAATAGAATATTTGAAAATAGAACTTTATGAAGCCGTGTTGATTAGATTGACGCCATTTTGACGTGAACGATATTTATATCGATTTTATCGATTTCGAATTGAATTGAAAACGATTTCGAAATGAATTGAATTGAAAACGATTTCGAAATGAATTGAATTGAAAACGATTTCGAAATGAATTGAATTGAAAGCGATTTCGAAATGAATTGAATTGAAAACGATTTCGAAATGAGTTGAATTGAAAACGATTTCGAAATGAGTTGAATTGAAAACGATTTCGAAATGAATTGAATTTAAAACGATTTCGAAATGAATTGAATTGAAAACGATTTCGAAATGAATTGAATTGAAAACGATTTCGAAATGAATTGAATTGAAAACGATTTCGAAATGAATTGAATTGAAAACGATTTCGAAATGAATTGAATTGAAAACGATTTCGAAATGAATTGAATTGAAAACGAATTCGAATTGAATTGAAAGCGAAGTGAAATAAATTCAAATTGAATTGAAATTTGAATTGAATAGAAATGGATTTTAAAACGAATTTATAAAGAAGAATTCAATTTTGATTTGAATTGAAATGGAAGTTGAAAATGTTTTTGAAACGAATTCAAAACTATTTATATAATTCGTTTTAAATAGAAATCGACGATATATATATTATATATATATTATATATAATATAATGGCCTGAATAGAACGCGCCGCGCCGCGGCAGTTCGCGAATTTCGACCATTTATTTCAAACGGGCATTACGGGAGATCCGACCGTCGGATTCTCCTAAAACCGGAACCGTTGGGTTCGTATCGAAAAGAGCTTTCTAGCGAAGGTTAGAAATTTGAAATCTAACGGTTGGATTTGGAATTATGTCCAAATCAAATTTGAAAAAGGTCGCTGTAAGTGCAGTTCGATGGCCATTGATGGAAATCGACTGTACGGGCCTTGATAAAATTATTAAAAATAGTAATAATTTGTGTAAAATCATAAGAAATGATTTGTGAAGATTTGGGATGAAAATCTCCATATTTGAAAAGATAAAAATAGATTTTTATCGAATTGAACTAGTTTTGAACTAGAATTATAATTCTATTTATTTTTAAATAAATAAATCGAATTCGAAAAGGGTTTTGAAAATAACCAAAATTTCCAATAATTGCATTGGGGTGGATTTGAATCGAAATTGTCTTCGGAATATTTCGATGTTGGAATTCGTGATTATACAAGTGGTGTTATGGAAATTTGAAAGATATATATTTATATCATTATTTCCAATACGACATTTGTTAGTCGTAGAATTTGATATTGAATATAAGCCGATATATTTTCTATTCAGAGCCTTATATTGAATATCAAATGGGATTTGGGTTTGTCGTGAATGGTGTCTTCACTAACACTGTTCTTGAACCCAGCTGAGAAAAGATTAAATCTTTTTATTTAGATTTAATGAAGTGTACCAATTAAATGATATTTAATTGGAATTGAATTGATATTGATTTTTGGGTTTATCGTGAACAGTGTTTTAAATAACACTTGTTCTTTAACCCGATAATTAATGAATGTGATTTGGGTTTGTCGTGAATGGTGTCTTCACTAACACTGTTCTTGAACCCAGCTGAGAAAAGATTAAATCTTTTTATTTAGATTTAATGAAGTGTACCAATTAAATGATATTTAATTGGAATTGAATTGATATTGATTTTTGGGTTTATCGTGAACAGTGTTTTAAATAACACTTGTTCTTTAACCCGATAATTAATGAATGTGATTTGGGTTTGTCGTGAATGGTGTCTTCACTAACACTGTTCTTGAACCCAGCTGAGAAAAGATTAAATCTTTTGATTTAGATTTAATGAAGTGTACCAATTAAATAATATTTAATTGGAATTGAATGGATATTGATTTTTGGGTTTATCGTGAACAGTGTCTTAAATAACACTTGTTCTTTAACCCGATAATTAATGGGATGTGACTTTGGGTTTATCGTGAACCGTGTTTCAAATGACACTGATTCTATAACCCAGTCACAGATTAAAACTAAGTGGAGTTTTAATGAATCTTTAATTAGATTGAAAAGATCGAGAATGGAGTATCACCAGTTTTGCTCTAGGCGATAGTTAAATCTTTAATTAGATTTGAATGTGAAATTTAGAAACTAACTGTCGGTTAGCCAAGCAGAATGGTTTTCTGGATATTGATCTGATGTTGGTTTCGGCCTTCGGGGTTAATATTTGGGGAATTATTCTCTTGATTAATTTACGGTTAGTGACTAATGAATTGGAATGAGGCGTTTGTTGTGTTTGTGTAACACTTATTTAAAATATACGCGAGTTATTCGGAAAGACCGGGTTTATCCCATTCTGAATAACTGATACGACGATAAGTCGAAGATGAAGACGATGGTCGAAGACCGGAGGTCTTCACGTCGTTTGGGTAATTACTGATGATCTTGATTGGGCTGTACACCCAAGAAGATGGAAACAGTTAGTGATCGTCCAGACGTACTTGGAGATCGATGGATATGCGGGGTACTAGGTGCCCCCGGTTTCATTCAGACCCAGGACGGACTTGTAAATGGACTGTGTGTCTGACATCGGATTTCATTCTGTGTGACTGATATCGGTTGCATAGGATGGTTTGCCTGTGTGGCATGCTAAGATGCAAATGATCAAGGCTTCTGTTGAAAAGCAAAGTCTTGTGGTGATGATCAAAGCACGGCCTTTGTGGCGTAGCTTTGTGTAACGTTTACCTCGCGTGTTTCACACCCGGTATGAACCAAAAACGGGAGACGGACCTCAGGGAGGGCCTGCGTTTCTTCCTAGCTAGAAGTGGCGTCAGTGGTTTTACACGCCCTGACGAGTTTGACTTATGTGGTTGTTGCTGTTGCGAGGCGCCTCGGATTGATCGGTCGTTCTCGAACCGATGGAGTCATTTAGTTGGCTCATTTACGCCCCAAAGGGCGGGGAAACGTAGTGTTCAGGCATTTTAATCCACATCGGTGGACCGGCCCTGACGATCCAAGGGTCGATGCGCTCTGACCCTGTGGCTCGGGCTAGGCAGTCACGAAGTCGGTGAGGACTATCTTTTGCCTCGGTTCATAGATGGAAATCCAATTTCCAAATACATGACATTTGCGGTTTTAATTGTAATCCTATATATGGCGACATAGTGGGATGGGGCGCTTATGCCGCCTATGATTGATACTTATGATTTGAAGTTGTTTTATACACTTATAATAGTATCAAATGATTTGTTTTAAAACGTATCAAGCATTCTTTAGCTGTTATAAGGGAAAACCCTATCCTCGACTGCGTTGCATTGTGTGATGGGACCTGGGTCTTATAACAGCTTCATTTTTCTTTACTTAGCATTACGCTGTTGTTTATGCACTGGTATTCTTGGGAGGAAACCCGTTCCGTGTTATACGGCGTGGTCCCTTGATTTACCTAATGATTTAAAATAAAGATTAATAACTGTTTTAGTTCTCACACCAGTCACATGACTGACCTGGAGTTTATTGTTTTAACCTAAACTCTGGGTGCCCTTATTTTGACACGGGCAGCTAGTAGTTTCGGTTTTGCAGATTTATATTCACAGGATCCTGGGTTACAGCTGGAACGATATCCGGAAAGCTTTGTATCCGTATATCTCATTCTAGTTGTGTATTGTATTATTTTCCGCTGCTATGTATTTAAATGTAATTTAAATCTCTGATATTTCTGTGTAATATTCATTTATACTCTGTAAATTCTTGTAATCTGATGCATTGTTGTAATATACAATGAAATGTTCTTCTGTATGCGTCCTGATTTGTCGTGTTTTCAAAACGATAGGGCGTTTCGAACGGCCTGAATCGGTTTAGCGACTGGTTCGGACCGAGCGAAATTCCTTGCCGTCACATATAGTCTTTATTATATGAATGATGTAAAAATATGATTCTTGTTTAGGTAGAGAATTAAAAATATAATTTTTACACGATAGGAATAGTAAAAATATCATCTTTATATATGTAGAAAATAAAAATGTGATTTTTATAATAATATATTTGAAAAGGCGAAATCTTTATATAGAGAATAGCGGGGTAAAAATATAATTTTTATCTATATAGTAGTAATGTAAAAATAGAATTTTTATCCATATAGCAGAGTAAAAATTCGATTTTTATATATTGAACAATGAAGTAAAAATTCGCTTTTTATATATTGAATAGCGAAGTGAAAAATTCGATTTTTAAATGTAGGAAGCGATTATAAAAATATGATTTTTATTTTAAAGACATCAGCAAATAAAAATGTGTGATTTTTATATATGTAGTGACTACGGGCAACGAAAGCGGAAAAGGCGAAAACAATGATGATTTCCTACAATAGAAGAGTCAAGATGATTGGATAGCTATCGGTGAGAATTTCTCACTCTTCAATTTCTTTTCTAGTTACATATATATACTAGGATGCAGACGGTGTTTAGTAGCACCCGACACAACCGTCCACAGACCATGGACTTGTTTGTTTGGTTGCATAAATTATTTAGATGATTTGGTTGAAATTTGGTTGTTTGATGTATTTGATTGATATGTGAATGGCGTGGGCCTTCACTAGACCGGGGATAAGGCTAGGCCTCGTCCCGTTTCTAGTATAGTGCCGTTATGCCGCCGAAATTTTCTAAAATAAGTTAGAAAAATAAAGATAGCATTTTATTTAATAAATGAACTGAATAGAAATTCATATGTTGAAATAAAATGTTTTTATCGTTAAAAATATAATTTTTAACGTGAAGTGAATAAAATAAAATATTCATTTACAAACCGGACGGTTTGTTTATGTACACTGATTTGACTGGCATTGATTGGGACGATAAATTTCACACATCGCCCAACTGCACAAATAAAATTTGTGTTTGATTGTTTGAAACCCCACACGGGTGTTGGGATGAAATTTGAAGTTCACTCATCCTGATTGATTAAATATGTCGATCGATTGATTGAAAGGCTGTTATAAGCGTTATATATTTATATTTGATGCTTATACAGTGTAGTGCACTTTGGTTGATGGTTGATTATTTTTCAATGCTATTATTTGCGTGTGATGTATGAAAATCCATATAATTAATATTATATGGTGATTGATTTGGCCTCATTCCAATTTAGAAAATAAAGAATATTATAAAATAAAAGTTCATGTGTTGACTGTACTCATCCGTTGAGATTAGTCATGTGTTGAACTAAATATTTTAATAATAAAATTTGCATCTTTATCAATATAAAATAAAGGTTCATGTGTTGACTGTACTCATCCGTTGAGATTAGTCATGCGTTGAACAAAATAATTTAACAAAAATTGTCACACGTGGACAATACTCATTCGTTGAGATTAGTCGTGTGTTGACAAAAATAAATATTCATTTGTTGAATAGAATATTTGAAAATAGAAATATATGAAGCCGTGTTGGTTAGATTGACGCCATTTTAACGTGAACGATATTTATATCGATTTTATTCATTTTAAAATGCATATTGAAAAGTGATTTCGAAAACGCATATTTTGAAATGAAATTTAAATGAATTGAATATATAACGATTTTGAATTGAATTGAATAGAAAATGATTTCGAAATGAATTGAATATATAATGAATACAAATTGAATTGAAATTTGAATTGAATAGGAATGAATTTTAAAACGAATTTATAAGGAAAGATTCAATTTTGATGTGAATTGAAATGGAAGTTGAAATTGTTTTTTTGAAACGAATTTAAAACTATTTATATAATTCGTTTTAAATAATAATCGACGAAATATATATTATATATATTATATATATAATATAATGGCCTGAATAGAACGAGCCGCGCCGCGGCAGTTCGCGAATTTCGACCATTTATTTCAAACGGACATTACGGGAGATCCGACCTTCGGATTCTCCTAAAACTGGAACGGTTGGGTTCGTATCGAAAAGAGCTTTCTAACGAATATTAGAAATTCAAAATCTAACGGCTGGATTTGGAGATACGTCCAAAACAAATTCGAAAAAGGTCGCTGTAAGTGCAATTCGATGGCCATTGTTGGAAATCGACTGTACGGGCCTTGATAAAATTATTAAAAATAGTAATAATTTGTGTAAAACCATGAGAAATGATTTGGAAAAAATTGGGGTGAAAAGCTCCATATTTGAAAAGATAAAAATGGATTTTTATCGAAATGAACTAGTTTTGAACTAAATTTAAAACCCTATTATTTTTAAATAAATAGATTAGATTTAAAAAGGGGTTTTAAATAATCGGAATTTCTAATATATTTGATTGGATTTGAAATGGGTTTATCGTGAACGGTGTTTTAAATAACACTAGTTCTTTAACCCGATAATAAATAGAATGTGATTTGGGTTTGTCGTGAACTGTGTTTTAAATAACACCTAGTTCTTTAACCCAATAAAAGGAGTTTTAACGAATCTGTAATTAGATTGAAATGTGAATTTACAATCTAAATTATCAAATTTAGAAAACGAGCGAGAATGGAGTATCACCAGTTTTGCTCCAAAGCGATAGTTAAATCTTTAATTAGATTTGAACGTGAAATGGTAATTAATTTTACCGATAACACCATGGTGTTAGATATGGAGTATCACCAGTATTGCTTCATGGGATGAATAGGTTGGGATTGGGAAATAAAATAAATAATTACTTCGGTGTGGTTCGCTAATCTCGACTAGTTCAGAAAACCATAATTTGGTTTGAAACGACATCAAAAGGATGATTAAAGGGTAAATTTTAAAGAATTTATCTTGGATAAAATTAATGGGAACCTTCCCCTAAGAATGTGATTTTGTGAATAAAAGAATATTCTGAATTGGAATGAGGTGTATGTTGTGTTTGTGTAACATTTGTTTTAATATACGCGGGTTGTTCGGAAAGGCCGGGTTTATACCCATTCTGAATAACCGACTCGACGATAAGTCGAAGATGAAGACGGTGGTCGAAGACTGGAAGTCTTCACATCATTTGGGCAATTACTAACGATCCTGATTGGACTGTATACCCAAGAGGATGGAAATAGTTTGTGGTCGTCCGGACGTACTTGGAGATGGAGGGATATGCGAGGAAAGTGCCTCCGGTTTCGTTCAGACCCAGAACGGACTTGTAAATGGATTGTGTGTCTGACATTGGATTTTATTCTGTGTTGATTGATTTCTATTAAATATACATCTGTTTGGCGGCGGAGAATTTATTCTTTTGCTTAACGCCCTTCTCTGAGACGTACGAGCTCAGAGGTTGTATATCGATGGACATCAGTCGCATGGCATGAATTGCCTGTGTGGCACGCTAAGTTGCAATGATCAAGGCTTCTGTTGGAAAGCAAAGTCTTGTAGTTGATGATCAAAGCACGGCCTTTGTGGCGTAGCTTTGTGTATAACGTGAATTCGCGAGCCTCACACCTCGGTATGAGTTAAAAACGGGATACGGGCCGTTGGGAGAGCACGACGTTTCTTTCTAGCTTTGGTGGTGTCAGTGACTTACCAGCCCTGACATTTATATACTTTTCACCTTTGTGGTTGTTGGAATGAGTCGCCTCGATTATAGGTCTGTAAGGACCGGGAAACGTGTGTTCAGGAATAAATAATCCTCTAACGTAAGTGAGGACCGGCCCAACCGATCCAAGGATTGCCCAGAGTGTGTAGTCCTGAGACATTTGCTAGAGTGTCTCGAGCGCGGAGAGGAGCTTGCCCCTTGCCTCAACTCATGACGGAAATCCAATTTCCAATACGTGTATTGCGGTTTTAATTGTAGAACTAGTATGGCGACATAGTAGCATGGGATGCTATGCTGTCTATGATTCATATTTATGATTGAAACTGTTTTGACACTATACACTTATTATAGTATCTAATGATTTATTTTAAATGTACCAAGCATGTTTGGCTGTTATAAGGTAAAACCCTATCCTCCGGCTTGCGTTGCATTGTGTTATGGGACCTAGGTCTTATAATAGCTTCATTTTTCAAAAAAGCATTGCGCTGTTTATTCTATGCACTAGTATTCTTGGGAGGAAACCCGTTTCGTGTTATACGGCGTGACCCTTGAATTACTCTCTTTTAAAGTAAAGTTTTAGATAACTGTTTTAGTTCTCACACCAGTCACATGACTGACCAAGAGTTTATTATTTTAACCTAAACTCTGGGTGCCCCTATTTTCCGCACGGGCAGCTAGTAGTTTTGGTTTTGCAGATTTATATTCACAGGCTCCTGGTTTACAGCTGGAATGATATCCGGAAAGCTCTGTATCCGTATATCACCTTCAGTTGTGCTTTGTATTATTTCTCCGCTGCTATGTAATTTATTGTAATCTCTGATATTTATCGAATGTAATTATTCAATTATGCTCTGTATATTCTTATATCTGATGGGATTGTTGTAATAGCAATGAAATGTTCTTCCGTCTGCGTTCTGATTTGTCTTGTCCTCAACGCCATCCGTGCTTTCCCTCACGGGGAAGTTCGGGTCGTGTCAACTTTCTACTACAGTCTAGAAAAACGTTGTAGATATGTTTTATTTACAACTTCTATGCGTATAATGTATTTTGAAAAAGACTATTACAAAGTTTTTCTTAACAAATATTATGAAAGATCTAGCTTGTTCATAACATTTTGGTGAATTGTTGTAGAACCAGTGTTGTAAAATAGTAATTTTGTTATAATAATGGAAAATACAGTGTAATACAGGTGATTATAGTTAGCAATGAACTACTTGGTTTTTAAGGTGGACCGTCCACCAACTACGGCTTTATTGTGGGCCTTCCACACTGTCTAAACTAGATTACAGCATAGGAGCTAGTGCAGACACTAGACTACAATATTAAACTTTGTTTATTATATAAACTTCAACGCTATTCTTTATAATTTAAATATAAATTAAACCGGTTTTCTAAATATAACTTAAAATATCGATTATCGTAAATCGTTGGTTTTCTTCATAACTTAGTTATGAATTTATTTACATCTCTATCTCCAATATTAAATCCCAATTCCCTTAGAAATAAATTATTTTATAAAATTCGATATAATCTATTCCTAGTTGTAAATCCTTTGGATTTATCTCAATTCAGTTTATATTCGGAATTCTAGAATGAAACCTATCGTTCTCTTTCGAAACGAATTCTGATTTCCCATTTTTAAATTCATACTTGAATTTAAACTTCTAAATTGTAACGACCCGCAAATCTGAACCATTTGAGTTGACTGAATACAACTCACGTCCAACCCAAATCGCACGAAAATACGAATAATTAATAGGGAGAAGTTAGAGGATGATAAATAGAAAGAAAGAAAATTAGAATAGAAGAAAATAGATAAAAGATCGAAATGAACAACAACACAGAGATTCATAATCGCAGCAGAATAAAATACAATATATAAATAATCACTTTTGAAGTACAATAGTATTTGGACTTACATACATCATCAGAGTACATTACATAAATAATATAGCAGAATAAACTATATATGTCTAACGCTGAAGCCTCCTTCTCCAAGCTCCTTCAGAAAATCTATAAAATCCTTAACTATTGCACTGGCCATACAGATTTGGGCACCCAAGAGTTTAGGGAAAGCATGGAAATATAAACTCTGGGTCAGTCATGGGACTGGTAATAGTAAACGATTTTAAAACAACATGATTTCCGATAAAGGATATCTCATAAGACCACGCCATAAAAACGGAATGGGTTTTCCCTTACGAGAATCCAAGCACTTGTTTAACTTTCAGAAAACGTTTTGAAAGAAAAGATAATCGTAAGACCGATCCACACATAAACATGGATGGTTTTTACCTTACGATAAACCAAAACATTTTGAAATCAATATTATTCGGATATATAATAATGTCTAAATAAAATAAATAGCAATCTAGTGGAATTCTTGCATCTTACGCTCCATATACATGGTATACAAACTAAACCGTGGATGCTTATTGGATAATGGATTTCCAACTATGACAAGGTATGGAACTACCTTCCGATATTGTATCTTTAGAGGGGAATACACTGGGTTCAACACTAACGTCTTCTAACCCGGCCACATATGACCGACCACACATTTCGCTTGAGTGTATCAAATGTATGTCACCAACGGTTGGGAGCTACCCACCGTGTAACAACCCGGAAATTATGAACCAATTTAAAAATTTTATTTTAGAAATTTTAATTAATATAAATACTTAAAATAATTTATTTTAAATAATAATGACTAAGAATTTATTTTAATAGAAGCTAAAATGAATATATTTATTTTAATTATAAAAGGTGTTAGAAATAGCACGGTAGTTTGAAAATTTGAATTTTAACTTTGACTGACTGTACAGGATACAAAATAAATCGGATTTTAGTGAAACTAAAAATATGTAAATCTATTTAAAAATATCTTTCCAATGAATCCGAAAAATCGAAATTCATAGCAGGAATCAAAAGTTATGTCCAGCTTAATTTTCAGAATAGTCGCTATAGAATATATATATATATATTAATATTAAAAATACCCATTCTACAAACGACCTCCGTTTTCAATGAAACCACTTTTGTTGGAACCGGAATGTCAAATTATTGATAGGTTTCAATTTTCATAATTTTTAGAATTAATTTGTGAGCGTGGCAAAAGAAAATGTGTTTTGTCAGTTTCAGTCAATTTCGATCAATTAGAAAATGGCCATTTTTCAGACGGTCTCAGAATTTGACGAAATTAGTCTTATTAGAACTGTATCGTCAAAACAAAGCCAGAAATAATTTTTCTGTAATTTTTAGAGTTCGTATGTGGCCTCGGTAATTTAAAATGTATGTTTAAATTAAATAATTAAATATTTTATATTTTAATTTAAAGAAAAATATATCTTAACAGCCGAATTGGATTTCGAAACATATTCCATTGTGTCCGGAACGGGGTTATTTGGCTAGCGGCAACACTCGTTGGGTTTGATTTGGAGTTAACAGTGACAAACGAATAAAAATTTGAATTAAATATTAAAATAATATTAAAATATATTCTCTATAAATACACTAGCTTTGACTAAACCCTAGCCTCCTAAACCAGCCGCCATCTTTAAAAGCAATGGCCGAAATCATCTGAAGTAAATCCATTAATATTTCTCAATCCAAATCGTATTTCTGCACAGATCCAAAGCAAATTTTCTTCTACGAACTGAGATCTAGACTTTGGTACAGACATGATCATCTGAAGGAGCGAAGATCGATCAGAATTCTGGCTCAAAGGCCGCAACATTAAACGGCAATTGCAGCATTGGGGGGAAACTTCGTGGAGCCAGGGTAGGGGCACACGTAGGCGGTGGCAAGGCGGTTCGAGTGGGGGTGTCGGATATGGGTCCGATCAACCCTGGCGACGGCAACAACGAGACCTAGTTATGGAGGGATGGGTTCTTTGCTAACGGGAAGGAGACGAGTTAAAAAGAAGCGGGCCTAATTTTCTTAGATTAAGATTAATTAATTTTGGAGTTAATTATATTAATAACACATTAATTTGTCTAATCTTTAAATTGTGATATCCTTGTCACACAGAAACAGAATCAGAAAATTTCAATTGTGTTGAAATCGTATAATCGAACACTTCGTGATGGAGCAGACCAGGTCTGAAACTAAGCATGCTGGAAATTAGGATAAAAATCCTTATGAGATTTATATTTTTTATAATTAATTAAAATTAATTACTATCTCGCTATTCAAATCGATGTATGTAAGAAAAAGAATTAGAACTGTGATGATTGAAATGTATTGTTTGTTGTTCGTTTTGATTGCAATTTTCATGTTCCGATCTAGAATTAAAATTGTTTCTCTTATCTGAATCTCTAGTTATGGTTTGATTTATATCTAAAATAAAAATCATATTTTTTTTAGATATATAAATATTGATCTAAATAGTAAAGTTAGATTTAAACAAAAGTATCATTCTGTTATTATATTGTGGTGATTAACATTTAGGTAATTATAAAATTAGATTCAATCAAATTTGACATTTGTTATTAGATTGTGGGAACTGACACTTATGTTAGTTATAAAATTTGATTGCATTCATTTTTGGTCACTTTATGAGGATGGAGTAACTACATTCATTTTGACACTTTGAAAAGAATGAAGTAAAAATTTACATTTGTGGTCACTGAAAAGAATTAGTTAAAAATAAACACCATAGAAAAAGATCACATTTTTTATTTGCATATTTAGATGCAAATAAACATCGTAGAAAAAGAGTTCATTTTTATTTGCATATTTAGATGCAAATGAACACCGTAGAAAATATTATATTTTTATTTGCATTTTAAATGCAAACATAAAACATGAAATAAAAATTACATTTTTATTTGCATTCTTTGATACAAATAAATTATTAAATTAAAAGTTGAATTTTTTTATTTGGATTCTTTGATGCAAATAAAACATGAATTAAAAAGGTTACGTTTTTTTTTGCATGTTAGATGCAGATAAAAGCCTAGTTTAAGAAGTTACATTTTTTCACTTACATTTTTGATGCAAATAAATGAATAGAATCAAGGTTATATTTTTCATTAGCATTTTTGATGCAAATAAAAGAACAGAAGGAAAGTTATATTTTTCACTTACATTTTTGATGCAAATGAAAGAGTAGAATAAAATCACATTTTTGGTTATAATTGTCATATTAGAATAAAATCACATTTTTGGGCATAATTGTTATGTTAGATAAAAACATCATTTTTACTATAAATTGTTACATTAGTAGAAGAAGATAACATTTTGATTATAAAATGCTGCATTAGAGAAAGATAACATTTTGATTATAAAATGTATATTAGATTAAAATCGCCTTTTTATTAGAAAAGTACATTAGAGAAAAAAAATACATTTTTGTTAAAATGTACATTATAATAGAAATTACCTTTTTTTTAAAATGTTACATTAGAATAGAAATAACCTTTTGTTTATTAAAATGTTGCATTAGGAAGAAATAACAATTTGTATCAAAATAAAAATATCATCTTTGTCATAGAATGTTATGTAAGATAAAATAAACATCTTTATTAGAAATGATTATTTAGAATAAAAAGATCAGCTTTATTAGAAAAACGATTTCATTAGTATTACGATCACATTAGAAAAATGCTTACATTAGAAATGTGTTTACATTAGAAATGTGTTTACATTAGAAATATGATTACAATTTTATGTAATGTAAAAAGAATAAAAGATTACATTTTTATGTAATGTAAAAAGAATCTTTTATGTTTTGTTTATTCAAAACATTACTATTTACTTGTAGTAGAAAAAGAACCATTATATGTTTTGTTGAATCAAAACATTATTATTATTAATATGTTAGTGAATAAGAAATGTCATTGCATTCGAATCATGTTAGTTGAAATAAAAAGGTCATTGCATTGGAATTATGTTAGTTGAAGTGAAAATGCCAATTATTGACACTACATTTATGTTAAATAGAAATGTTATTTATTTAGGCTACATTTATGTAAATGTTCATATGGTTGTTGAAATTAAATTATAAATATTTATTTCTAATTTAAACAGTGAAAATAGGTTAATTTTTATTAACCAATGATTTATTTAGTTGAACTGTTGTTGTAACAACCCGTATTTTCAATAACCTGTTATAACATAAATCAAGGCAGAATATAATTTAAAAGTCTAAATCAAGGGAAACGGGCTGTGCCATTGCGTTCGTCTCGGAAAAATACGCGAAATAGAGTCCGAGTTTTCGAAAATCGGAGTCCGTATGACCCGATTAAGGCCCAACGAAGTTTTCAGAAAATTTCAAAGTAAAAACAGATTTCAAATTCAAGTTTGAATTTGGAAAATTAGGTCATATTGGGGCAGGCGGGAAAATTCCCGCCAGAGCACCCAAGTCGACAGCCCTGTCGACTTGGGGGTCGACTTGGTTGGACCCAAGTCGACAGCCCTGTCGACTTGGCTGTCGACTTGGTCCAGCCGGGCAGTTTTGCCTGGTGCACCATTTTGGGTTTGTGTTGAGTTTGGGGGCCAGATTCGGTTTTAAGGGCTGAGATTGGAACTACGGTTTAATCCTAAGGCTAGAACTAGTCCTAATCTCTATAAATAAGGCCCTAATCTAACCCTAAATCATCATTATTCATTCAAGTAACTAAACTATGGCAAAATCATTCCTCTCATGGCCTCCACTCTCTTCATAAAATCCTAAATAAATTTCTATGAGAGATTTTCAATGCATACAAGTGTTTTCAAGCTTGTATGAGCATCATTAGCTTGCATTCAAGTCAAGTTTCCATATTTACATCATAAAGCAAGGGTTTTGATCATTTTGGCTCAAGGTTTTTTTTATTAGAGCTTGCATTTTGGGTCTATTTGATTGCATAAGGGCTTTGTCATATTTTTGTGTCTTCATAAGCATTGTAAGCCCTATTCTACTTTCATATTTAAACTCTAAAGTTAATGAATGATGCAAGTGGTGTTTTATCATCATGTTATGATATGCAAGTTTATATGCAAGTTTGCTATGCTATGATATGCAAGTTTATCATGTTATGATATGCAAGTTTATATGCAAGTTTGCTATGCTATGATATGCAAGTTTATCATGTTATGATATGCAAGTTTATATGCAAGTTTGCTATGCTATAATATACAAGTTTATCATGTTATGATATGCAAGTTTATATGCAAGTTTGCCATGTTATGATATGCAAGTTTATCATGTTATAATAGGCAAGTTTATATGCAAGTTTGCCATGTTAGGTTATGCAAGTTTGGGGTGATCATTTTGTTCATGTTATCATGTTATGCAACCTTATCTTGAGTATATGAACATAAAGCTTCAAGCTTTATGCTAAAGGTTGCATTTTGGCAACATGTAAGTTATCATATCCCTTATGATAACTTGCATGTGAGGCTAAATGCGAACTTATGGCCATTTCTACATGTCATTTATCACCATGTATCACCAATATGCTAAGTTTGGTTTTATGCATGCTTTTGAGGCCTAAAATGTAATATGCAAGTATATGAACATATGTACATTTCATATGCCACCATGGTAAACTTGTGGCTTCAACTCCTTTATGTCATGATTATGCCAAGTTCCCTCTTTCTATCCTTTATGCGCTATTGCGATATGTAAGCGACGGGATTGCGTTTGGGGTTGGGTAAACTTAAAAGACATAAAAACATAAGCTTGGGAAGTTACCTATTAAGTTAGGTCTACCCTTTGGGAATTTACCTATTAAGTTAGGTCTACCCAAATGCTTGAAAATTTGTAACATGTTTTGGAAACATGATGGACATGACACTTAGAAAATATAAGTGTGACCAACTCGAGGTTGGGTTGAGTTTGCAGCGTAAAACCTACCCGGAACCGACCGGCTTAACTAGTTGCTACAAACAATAGGACCCAATGTGAGAAGTTGGTCATGTTGTACCTTGAACCCGAGGTTAGACCAAGTTGTGGTGTAAAGCTACCCGGACCCGCCCGGCTTAACTAGTAACCACAACAAGGTCTAATGTGAGAGGTTAAGGCACATTAAATTAATTAATGCCTCATGATTAGGGTTAAGTCATGGTCCACTTAATACTTAACCAATTTGGGCTTGGTAGATTAATCAGGGTTAAGTCGTGAACTCATCGTTACACTTAACCAAGTTAATCCATGATTAGTAAAAAGGGTTAAACCGTACTTAACCCACTAGAAAAATCCTAGCAGTGGGGGTCCACTCCAGCAGTAATCCCAAGTTCGTATCATTATGACCTTAGGGTCTAGGCTAGGGTGGGGAGCACAATTACTGGACTTGAGGTAAGAGACCAAAAACGACGGCAGAGTGGTGCGCCGGTGTAGTTCCGGGCGGACTATGGTCGTGCACATAGTCCGAAGTCGGGGAAAACATGCACGGGTACCAGTAGATCGAGACTGTGCACTTATGTTTATGGTGTCCAGGGGTTGCCATCCTAGGGCTTGATACACCCGACGGGAGACCCTGCACAGTCTGACTACAGTTATGTTTGGGCCGCATTGACACCAACACATGACGAGTTAGGCTTAGGGAGTTGATCGACTAGACTGTTTGGTTGGACCTCATGGGGTCATTTCATGCTATTGGACCTCGTGTTAGGGTCACTTCATGTTATTGGGCCAAAGCTTGGGCCAAGGGATAAATACTTGCTTATTCAAGTCATGTTAGTTTGCTAGTACACGTGTGGTGCAAAAACCTTAAGCCTGATTGTGCGATGACACCTTTATCTACCTTGTTAGTTAATCATCATGCCAGTATGTAGTTATCCATATGTTCATCTCAGCTTTCATCATGCCAGTTAACTTTACCAGTTTACATTGATTGTAGTAGGGCTTACTCAGTCTTTTTGACTGACCTGTTTTTCTTTCGCCTCTTTTCTTCCGTCCCCCCCCCCCCCCCACCCCCCAGGTTCTCAGGGTGGGAATATTGGAGCTTAGCTTGGATTTCTGATCGCTTGCTTGTGGGATTTCAGCTCATGTACGGTCTTGACATGAAGCTAGCTATGGTTATCACTTATTTTGGGGATAGTACTTATGTATTTCAGTTTTTCAGTGATGTTGTTTTTACCTAGACTTGTGTATTTGGAAAATTGACATTATGTTATACCAGAATTGTTTTGAAATAGTTTGAAATCTTCCGCTGTTTTACTTATCTTATTTACTCTGTTTACATATATACATATGTTCTTGTTCTGCCTTGATATATCATTATGCATGTTTACCTGATTCAAACGCCCCTCCAAAGTCAGAGTGCTTGCAAGAGTCACCCTGGCGGAGGTGGGGTGTTACAGTTGTTACTTGAAAACCCCACATAGGTGTTGGGATTACATACATTAGTCCCAATATGTAGTCATATGTCAATCGAGGGATTGACAGTCTGTGATGAGCGTTATTTATTTATTTTAATGCTCACACAGTTATCAATCTCACTATGGATGTGAATGGATTGTTTAATGATTATATATCATTACTGTTATGTAATGTACGAAATTCATATGACGAATTTATATGATAAATGATTTAGTCGCATTCCGATTCAGAATATTTTTTTTATAAAACAATATTTCAAAATAAGAACATCTTTATACAAAGAATATTATAAAATAAAGAATATTTTAAAATAAAGCATATTTTAGAATAATAAATAATTTAAATAATATCCAGTAAAGAAGAAAAATGTGAAGCCGAATCAAGTAGCAAATGACATTTAACCCGAATGGGATTATTGATTGATTTATTTCATTTTAAAATGAATATAAAAGGGAAGGGATTTCGAAATATAATATTTTAAAAATATTATTATTTTAATATAATAAAGATATAGAATATTCAATTTTTATTTAAAATTGAAAATGAAGTTAAAATCGTTATAAACGAATTTATAAATATTTTATAAAACGATTTAAATAGAAATCGACGACATATATATTATATATCATATATTTATTTAATGGCCTGAATAGAACGCGCCGCGTAGCGACCGTTCGCGAATTTCAACCATTAACTTCAAATTGGTGTAACGGAAGATCCGACCGTCAGATTCTTCTAAAACTGGAACCGTTGGGTTCATATCGAAAAGAGCTTTCCATGAATATAAGAGTTTTGAATTCTAGCAGATAGATTTGGAATTATGTCCAAATCAATTTCAGTAAAGGTCGTTGTAAGTGTACTTTGATGACCGTTCATGGAAATCGACTGTACAGGCCTCGATAAAATTATTAAAAATGTTAATAAATTATGTAAAATCATAATAAATGGTTTGGAAAGATTTTGGATGAAAAATTCCATATTTGAAAAGATAAAATTATTTTTTTATCAATATGAGCTAGTCATTAACTAGAATTAATCTTTTAAATTAAGATTATTGAATTTTTCCAATTAACTAAATAAATTGGAATTAAATGAGCAAATTGGAATTAAATAAAATAAATTGAATTTTTGGGTTTGTCGTGAATGGTGACTTAAAAAACACTGTTCTTAAACCAAAGGATTAATCCTTTATTAAATATTCCAATTATATTTGGTGATTGGAATAAAATGAAATATGATGACACGACCCGAACTTCCCCGTGAAGGAAAGCACAGAATGCATTGAGTACAAGACAAAATAGAACGCAAACAGAAGAACATTTCATTGTATATTACAACAATTCCATCAGAATACAAGAATATACAGAGTAAGAACAAATATTACACATTCGATAAATATAAGAGATTACAATAAATTACATAGCAGCGGAAAAACAATACAAAACACAACTGAAAGTAGTACACAAATACAGAGCTTTCCGAGCATCATTCCAGCTATAAATCAGGATCCTGTGAATATAAATCTACAAAATCAAAACTATTAGCTGCCCGTGTCGAAAGTAGGGGCACCGAGAGTTTAGGTTAAAACAATAAACTCCATGTCAGTCATGTGACTGGTGTGAGAACTAAAACAGTTATTTAAATCTTTACTTTAAAAGAGAGTAATTCAAAAGACCATGCCATATAACACCGAACGGGTTTCCTCCCAAGAATACCAGTGCATACAACAAAATAGGGCAATGCTTTTTGGAAAAATGAAGCTATTATAAGACCTAGGTCCCATCACACAATGCAACACAAGCCGGAGGATAGGGTTTTCCCTTATAATAGCCAAACATGCTTGATACGTTTAAAACACATTATTTGATACTATAATAAGTGTATAGTGTCAAAACAATTTCAATCATAAATATCAATCATAGACGGCATGGGTACCATATATCATGTCGCCATACTAGTTCTACAATTAAAACCGCAATATCACGTATTGGAAATTGGATTTCCGTCATGAGTCGAGGCAAGGGGCAAGCTCCTCTCCGTTCGAGACACTATAGCAAATGTCCCAGGACACCACTATGATCCTTGGAATCGGTTTGGCCGGTCCTCTCTTACTTTTGAGGATTAGTTATTCCTGAACACACGTTTCCCGGTCCTAACAGACCTATATCCGAGGCGCCTCGTATCCAACAACCACACAGGTGAAAAGTATATAAATGTCAGCCAGTATAAGCACTGACACCACCACAAGCTAGAAAGAAACGTCGTGTTCTCCCAACGGTCCGTATCTCGTTTTTGACTCATACCGAGGTGTCAGGCTCGCGAATTCATGCTATATACAAAGCTACGCCACACAGGACGTGCTTTGATCATCATCCACAAGACTTTGCTTTTCAATAGAAGCCTTGATCAATTGCCACTTACACGTGGCACACTGGCAATTCACTCCATGCGACTGATGTCCATCGATATACAACCTCTGAGCTCGTACATCTCAGAGAAGGGCGTTAAGCAAGAGAATACATTCTCCGCGCCAAACATGTAATAACCCGGAAATCCGAGCCAATTTAAAATTTTTGTTTTGGCAATTTTATTGAATTTTGAATATTTAAAATGAATTATTTTAAATAATAACGACGAGAAATTTATTTTGAATAGAATTCGAACGTATATATTATATAGATCGTCGTTAGAATATAAATAATTATTTATATATATAAAAGGAATTGAAAATGGAGCGGTAGTTCGATAATTCGATTTCAAACTTCAAATGAATGTACCGGGTTCAAAATAAACCGGATTTTGGCAAAACAAAAAATAATAGAATCTAATTGAGAATATCTTTCCAACGAATCCGAAAATTCAAAATTTCATAGCGGGAATCAAAAGATATGTCCAGTTGAAAATTCAGAATAGTCGCTATGGAATTTCGGCCCATAAAAAAATAGCCATTTTGCAAACAACCTCGGTTTTCGACGAAACCACTTTTGTTGGATCCGCAATGTCAAATTATTGCTAGGTTTCAAATTTCGTAATTTTTCGATTCAATATGTGAACATGGCAAAGGGAAACATGTTTGACCAGTTTCGGTTGATTTTAATCGACTGGAAAATGGCCATTTTTCAAACGATTTCAGAATTTGATGAAACTAGTTTTGTTAGGACCGTATCGTCAATACGAAGCTAGAAAATATTTTTCTGGAATTTTTCTAGTTAGTATGTGACCCCGGTAAATTGAAATCCGCGTTCAAATTCAATATATAGAGTTATATGTTGATTGTGACGAAAACTGATAGAAACAGTCGAATCAGCCTACGATACATACCCCATTGTGTTCGGAATGGGGGTAATTAGCTATGGACGACACACGGTGGGTTTGATTCTGAGTTCAAAATAAAAAGTTACCTTTTTGGGCTTAAAATGATAAAATATAAATTATAAAACTATATAACTTTCTCTCCTTATATCCTCTCAGCCCCTCCCCCCCCGTTCGAAATCAAATCAGAACAGAAAAAAAAGGAGCAGCGTTCGCTGCTGCGCCGCCGCCGAGGCGCGGTTTCCGCCCTCCGATCCGCCCTGCCGCCTCCCCCCTTCTCGTGCTCCCTCTTCTTCTCTCACCCTGCGTTTTGACCGCGAATTGACCACCGCTGGTCGACCTTGCCAACCCCAGACCACCGCGAGCCCTCCACTTCCTCTCTCCTCCGCTACACCCTCTCTCCCTCTCGCCCCTCCCTCCTTCTACCGAATCCGTGAAGAACCCCCTCAATTCCCACTCGCGAGACCTGCCTCCCCTTGCAACGCCCTCCCTCCTCCTCCAGACCTAGCGCCGACCTTCCAATGCCCCCTCCGATAGTGAAACTCTGGCCTTCCCCCTCCTTTTGAAAAAAACGCGCTGTAAGTCTTTGTAGCTTTATTTCATTCATTTATGTATTTTATTTTCTTTTTGTGTGGTTAATGTAGACATTAAATCTTGTTTAATTTAAGTTTTTAAATTATAAAAACCTTGTTTAAAATCTATTATCAAATGAAAAAGAATTCACGGGTTTTAATGATAGGAAAGATTAGATCTTTAAATGTTTGAAGGACATAAAAAGATTATATTTTTAGTGATAAAAAGATTATATAAATACATTAAAAAAAGATCTAATTTTTTTACTAGAAAAGACGATATTTTTAAAATAGAAAAGATGATATTTTTAAAATATGAAAAGATTATATTTTTTATATATATTCAGTAGAAGTATAAAAATGTGATTTTTATCAAATGTGTAGCAAGAATAAAAATATGATTTTTATATTATATAGATAATAAAAATGTGATTTTTATATTATAGAGATGATAAAAACATGATTTTTATATAGTAGAGACTATAAAAATATTATTTTTATATAGTAGAGATTATAAAAGTATGATTTTTATAAGATAGAGAATATAAAAATACGATTTTTATATTATTTTGGTAGTAAAAATTTGACCTTTATATATGTAGTGAAATAAAAATTCAATATTTATTTTAGAAGTAAATATAAAAATATATTTTTTATATACAGAATAGCGTGATAAAAATATAATCTTTATTATATGAGCATCGATGTAAATATAGAATTTTTTTCTATATAGTAGCGATGTAAAAAGAGAATTTTTTATCCATATGGAGTGGTTATGAAAATATGATTTTTTATATACATAGCAACAATATAAAAATGTGATTTTTATATATATAGTGAAAGCGGGCAACGAAAGTGACAGAAGGGCGAGAACTGGAAGGTTTTCTACATATGAAGAGTCGTGCTGAATTGGTTTAGTTATTGTTGAGAACTTCTCACTTTTAATTTAATTTTCTAGTTAAAATATATACTAGGATGCAGACGGTGTTTAGTAGCACCTGACACCCGTCGTCCACAGACCATGGACGACTTGTATGCTTGTTTGTTTGATTTTGATGTGTGGTTGATTGTGTGATGTGATGTGAAATGAAATAAAATATTTATACGGTTAGAAAATATTTTATAGTTAAAAATAGAATTTTTATCGTGTATATGAAATGAAATAAATTAATATAAACAAATCGGAGATTTGTTTATACACACACATTTGACTAATATTGATTGGGACGATAAATTTTACACATTGCCCAACTGCACAAATAAAATCTGTGTTTGATTGTTTGAAAACCTCGCACGGGTATTGGGATGATATATGACACACACTAATCCCAATAATTAGTTGTATGTCGATCGATCGATTGACGGACTGTTGTAAGCATTAAATATTTATATTTGATGCTTAAACAGTGAAGAATGCACTCTGGATGAGGGTTGATTATTTATCGTTCTTAATTTATACGTGTATTGTAGAAAATCCATATAATTAACATTATATGGAAATTGATTGGGCCTCATTCCAGTTTTGAATAGAAATATTTGAAAAAGAAATATCTGAAATATAATATTTGAAAATAGAAATATATGAAGCCGTGTTGATTAGATTTGCGCCATTTTGACGTGAACGATATTTATATCGATTTTATTCAAATTGAAATGAATATTAAAGTGAATTGAAATTCAAATTAAATTAAATTGATTTGAAATTCGAAATAAACTGAAATGATTTGAAACTCGAATATAATTGAATTCGAATTGAAATTGATTAAAATTGAATTCGAATTGAAATTGAATAGAATTGAATTCGAATTGAAATTGAATAGAATTGAATTCGAATTGAAATTGAATAGAATTGAATACGAATTGAAATTGAATAGAATTGAATTCGGATTGAAATTGAATAGAAATGAATTTGAATTGAAATTGATTAGAAGTGAATTCGAATTGAAATTGAATTAAAAATCGATTCCAATTAAAATCAATTCGAAATGAATTTAAAAACGAATTTATGAGGAAAAATTCAATTTTGGTTTGAATTTGAAATGAAGTTGAAATTGTTTCGAAAACGAATTTAAAACGATTTATAAAATACGTTTTGAAAGGAAATCGACGAAATATATATATATATATACATACATACATACATATATATATATATATATATATATATATATATATACAATGGCCTGAATAGAACGCGCCACGCCGCGGCAGTTCGTGAATTTAGACCATTGACTTCGAATGGATATTGCGGGAGATCCGACCGTCGGATTCTCCTAAAACCAGAACCGTTGGGTTCGTATCGAAAAGAGCTTTCTAACGAATATTAGAAATCTAATGGTTGTATATGGAATTATGTCCAAATCAAATTTGAAAAAGGTCGGTGTAAGTGCAGTTCGATGGTCGTTGACGGAAATCGACAGTACGGGCCTTGATAAAATTATTAAATATATCAATAATTTGTGTAAAATCATAAGAAATGATTTGAGAAGAATTGGGATGAAAAACTCCAAATTTGAAAAGGTAAGAATAGATTTTTATCGAAATTAACTAGTTTTGAACTAGAATAATAATTTATTTATTTTTAAAATAAATAAATTGGATTTGAAATGGTTTTGAAAATAACCAGAATTTCCAATAATTGCATTGGAATGGATTTGAATCGAAATTGTCTTCGGAATATTTCGATGTTGGATTTCGTGATTATACAAATGTTGTTATGGAAATTTGAAAGATATATATATACATATCATTATTTCCAATACGATATTTGTTGGTCGTAGAATTTGATATTGAATATAAGCCGATATATTTTCTATTCAGAGTCTTGTATTTAATATCAAATGTGATTTGGGTATGTCGTGAATGGTGTCTTCATTAACACTGTTCTTAAGCCCAGTTGAGAAAAAGATTAAACCTTTTATTTAAATTTAATTAAGTGTACCAATTAAATGGTATTTAATTGGAATTGAATTTGGATTGATTCTTGGGTTTATCGTGAACGGTGTTTTAAATAACACTCGTTCTTTAACCCGATAATTAATGAAATGTGATTTTGGGTTGTCGTGAACGGTATTTTCAATAATACTGTTCTTAGACCCAACCGAGTTAAGAAAATCAGAAACTAACTGGAGATTAGTTAAGTTGAATGGTTTCTGGGGTATTGATCTGATGTTGGTTTCGACCTTCGAGGTTAATACTTAGGGAATTGCTCACTTGCTAATTTACGGTTAGGGACTGATTGAAATTTGATGTAATTTTGGGGTTTATCGTGAACCGTGTTTTAAATTACACTGATTCTTTAACCCAGTTAAAGATTAAAACTAAGTGGAGTGTTAATGAATCTTTATATAGATTGAAAGGATCGAGGATGAAGTATCACCAGTTTTGCTCCAGGCGATAGTTAAATCTTTAATTAGATTTGAACATGAAAAGGTAATTGAATTTACTGATAACACCTTGGTTTTAGATATGAAGTATTACCAGTTTTGCTTCATGGGATGAATAGGTTGGGATTGGGAAATAAATGATTACTTCGGTGTGGTTCGCTAATCCCGCCTAGTTTGAATTGATATTGAAGCAAGATTAAAGAATAAATTTAAAAGAATTTATCTTTGATAAAATTAATGGGAACTTTTCCCAAAGTATAAGAATATTTGAATAAAAGAATATTCTGAATTGGAATGAGGCGTATGTGGTGTTTGTGTAACACATGTTTATTATATACGCGAGTTATTCAGAAAGATCGGGTTTATCCCATTCTGAATAACTGATTCGACGTGGTGTCGAAGATGAAGATGGTGGTCGAAGATCGGAGGTCTTCACGTTGGTTGGGTGATAACTAATGATTTTGATTGGGCCATACATCCAAGAGGAGGGAATCAGTTGGTGATCGTCCAGACGTACTTGGAGATCGATGGATATGCGGGGTACTAGGTGCCTCCGGTTTCGTTCAGACCCAGAACAAACTTGTAAATGGACTGTGTGTCTAACATTGGATTTCATTCTGTTTGACTGATATCGGTTGCATAGAGTGGTTTGCCTGTGTGGCATGCTTAGATGCACATGATCAAGGCTTTTGTTGAAAAGCAAAGTCTTGTGGTTGATGATCAAAGCATGGCCTTTATGGCGTAGCTTTGTGTAGCGTTGATTCGCGAGCCTCACACCCCGGTAGTGGACCAAAACCGGGTGAGGATCTCAGGGAGGACATGTGATTCTTTCTTTCTAGAAGTGGTGTCAGTGGTTTTACACGCCCTGACGAGTTTGACTTATGTGGTTGTTGCTGTTGCGAGGCGCCTCGGATATATCGGTGACCATGTGAAGCCGATGGAGTTATTCGTTGGCTCATTTGCGCCCCATAGGGCGGGGAAACGCAGTGTTCAGGATTTTGTCTAATCCACATCGGTGGACCGGTCCTGTTGCTCCAAGGGTCGATGCGTTATGATCCTGAGACATGGTATGCTAGATTGTCTCGAATAGGTAGATGACGATCCCTGGCCTCGGTTCGTGGATGGAAATCCAATTTCCAAATACGATATATGCGGTTTTGATTGTAAACCTATATATGGCGACATAGTGGCATGGGACGCTCATGTCGCCTAGGATTGATACTTATGATTTGAAATTGTTTTTGGCACTATACACCTATAGTACTATTAAAATACTCTGTTTTAAACGTATCAAGCATTCTTTGGCTATTATAAGGTAAAAACCCTATCCTCCGGCTTGCGTTGCATTGTGTGATGGGACCTGGGTCTTATAATAGCTTCATTATTTCATTATTTAGCATTGCGCTGTTTGTTTATGCACTGGTATTATTGGGAGCAAACCCGTTCCGTGTTATTCAGCGTGGTCCCTTGATTTACCCAACTTTAAAATAAAGATTAATAACTGTTTTAATTCTCACACCAGTCCCATGACTGACCTGGAGTTTATTGTTTTAACCTAAACTCTTGGTGCCCTTATTTTAACACGGGCAGCTAGTAGTTTTGGTTTTGCAGATTTATATTCATAGGATCCTGATCTACAGTTGGAACGATACTCGGAATGCTTTGTATCTGTGACGACATCAAAACCCGTACTGACGGCGTTAAGGGTAATCATTGGAATATAACACATAAACAGATGACAGCAGAACAGAAATAAATAAATACACCAGATAATGAATTAATGATACACTGGATAAACAATAATCATTAGAGTTAAACAATATACAGGATCATACTTAGTACAGATACAGTTCAGTTATACATAAATGTCTACAGCGGATACAAACATAATATGTACAATAGGAGCTGAACAACATAAAAAGAGATAAATGATAGAATCCATCTTCAGCTCCAGCTATCCAGAAAGAGCCAGCTAAAACCTAAATACAAGGCTGCCCTTGTAGAAAAAGGGGCACCCGAGTTTGCAAGTGAAACAAACTACGAGTCAGTCATGGGACTGGTATGAGAAATCTACTTAACACATTTACAATATGGCTAATCACAGGACCACGCCACTTTCATGGAACGGGTTTACTCCATTGGATTGCCAGTGCTTTTGTTAGCCCACTTTGTGAACTGGGCAACACAAAGTCGAGGTGTGAAGCGTTGAAGAACTTAGAAAGCATCATAGCGGATCGGATCGGAGAGATGTTGCTGTTCGGATCGGAGGGCTGCTACTATTTGGATCAAAGAGACACTGCTATTCGGATCGGAGGGCTATCTACTGTCAGTCGGATCGGAGGGCAACCTACTGTCGAGTCGGAACGGAGCAGAGCAAAGTGGATGAGAACTTAGTTTCAGCTTAATTCAGGTTGGATCGGATGTCCTGTTCTGAACCCCTCCTGCACATTCTTTCGATCCGAGCCCATATTCCACATCACTTTCCCCCATGATCGCCTGGTTATTCGGAGTGGTTATGACAAGTTCCAACCCACGAAAACCACTACTCTGATGCGTTGTCAGTACTAGAATCCATCCGAACCCGAAGATGATGGGATGGAAGACACGTGGATCCGATCCGGATCGGGTTCTGAGCAAACTTTCACCTATAAATACCCTGTCTGGAGACAATAAAAAGGATCTTCTTTTCGACAACTTGAGAGTTCATCCACTTTCATAAACCGAATTCCAGCACTCCCGTATAATCCAAATTGTTTTTCAACATTTGTTTTGAGATAATTGAATGAATGTATGTGAGTTGTGAGTGAAGTTGAGTGAATATCTCATTGTAATTGCAACTATATCATCGAGAATAGTGATTGACAAGTGGACGTAGGCTCTTTAATGCCGAACCACTATAAATTCTGCGTCTACATTTTACTTTTGATCTTATTTTATTCTGATTTTATTTAATTTGGGTGTTTGAACCACTTTTTGGTCTAACATTTTGGTGATTTCACTGAGAATCATCTGAATTCTCTGTTTTTCGGGATTATCGTTCTACTTTTTGGACCGTTGAGTTCAAAGAAGTTAATCCTCAAGTTTCGACGCTCTTGAATATTTGTTGAATTGATGTTGAAGAACTATGGCCAAAGGAAAAGGCAAGGAAGTTCAAACTAGTCGAGGAAACGGAGTTGGTGAAGATCAGCAAAATGCGGTCGTGACAAGGTCTCGTGGACAGAGCTCAGCGGTGGAACGAACTGATTCAGGAAATCCATACCGCAATCAAGGGGAGAGCTCTGATCCGATCCGGGTAGGAGAATCTGAAGAAGTGCACTCCCCCAACCTGAACTGACCCGAGCAACTCGCACTACACCGATCCGAACAGGTTTCCCAACTCCGACCCGAACCAATCTCCCAGCTCCGACCTGAACCATTCGCAAATATCTGAACCGACCCGACACTTGGTGATGTTGGAACCTCTACTCGAGCCCCCACAAATGCTCCGACTCCAGCCACCAGGGTCAATGATCAGGTCAATCCATCCGCACCTATTACTCAAGGAGATTTCTCGCGCCTACTTGACATGCTTGAGAGTACTAGGGAGGCTATGAAAATCCACGAGCGCACCAATCTCATGATGCAAGAAAACATGAGACTCATGAGCAGGGAAATTAGCGAGCTCCGTAGACAGAGAACCCCATCCTCGGTTCGCCACACACCAATGGATCAGTCTTGTTCTTCCAAGGAAGAACGGTCCCGTGAAAGAAGGCCGCTCAAACGACCTCAGAATTTGGAGCAGCTGACGTTCGGATCTTTGGGGTCCCACGAGGATGTTGCACGAGCACTAGGAACCAATGATCCAAGTTTGAGATACCCTAACCTTACTAATCCCACTCAGGGACAGATGCTCCAGCCCCCTCCTCCCGAGATCGACCGGGAGCGTAGGGAACGAAGCAGAGCAGAAGCAACTCAAAGAAGAAGGGCATCTCCTGAACAAAGAGCCCAAAAGGAACCCGGATACCAGGGCCAGGGAGCCTGAATGACCCCTGACTAATGCTGACGTATGGGCGATGGTACGCCAGATTATGTCTGAAAGCCGGAACTACACCAATGAAGATTATGGCATTGAGCGAAGCCATACTCCTTTCACTGATGACATTCTCAACTTTCAATTTCCCCGACGTTTTAACCTGCCACAGATGGACAAGTATAATGGGAGAACCGATCCGGGACAACATTTGATGCGATACTGGTGGCTCATGAATGCTGCTGCTGCTCCTGACGCAGTGAAGTGTAAAGCATTCCCGATCTATTTAGAAGATGTGGCACTGCTATGATTTACCCGACTTCCCCCTCGTTCGATATCAAACTATAGGGAATTGAGCGAACGTTTTATGAATCAGTTCCGACTCCATACCCGAATGTCTAAAAGTGTTATTGAATTATCAAGAATTAAGTAGGCGCCAGGAGAGTCTTTGTGGTCATATCTCGACCGTTTCAACTTAGCTGTGAATGAAGTCAGTGACCCGCACGAGCCCACCATCTTGATGGCTTTGATGGAAGGAGTCGATCCTGACTCTGAGTTTGGAGATTTCCTTTCTGGGAAGCCACCTCCCACGAGAGAGTTATTTTATGAAAAGGTCGATATTCAGTTGAGACGAGAGGAGGCCAGGGAAAACCGAAAGAGAAAATCTGGAGCGGCTTCAAAAGAGAATGTTCAGAGTAATGTCGCCGTGAAGTAGCCTGGAGAAAGTTCCGGAAATGTTGAGGTGAATGTGGGAAACAAGAGTGGAAACGACAATAATGGGAACGGGGGCAACAACAACAATCGTACTGCGAACGGTAACAGAAGAAACAGAAATAGGGGAAGTGATCCTAATAAAAGACCCCGGTTCCAGACTTATGAGAATTATACACCATTGAACGACACTCTAGAGAACATTTATTTGGATACATACAGTGTTTTGCAGTATAAAAGACCGCCACCTCGCGACTCAATGGAGAAAGAAATGGCAACTGGAAAGTTTTGTTTGTTTCATGGAACTCATGGGAATTCAACCAATAAATGCCGTCATTTGAGAGACGTGATTGAGAAGCTACTGCGCGAAGGGAAATTGGATGATTATAAGGTTGCCCCGAGAGAAAGGGGGCAAGGAGAACAGGCTCCGAAACAGATCCAATCTGCTCCCAAGCCTACGGCGCAGCAGAAAGGCAAGGGAATTGTTATCAACTCCATAGTGGGTGGACCTTACCCAGCGATCCACAGTTTTAGAGCAATGGATCAATATGTAAATGCAGCTAAGCACGTAGATGTGGATGAATGTGATGATTTGGAAGGTATTGCCCCCATAAAGCAACAGAAGACAATGTTTGACGACGTGGTATTCCGAAGTAGAGATAATACCGGGATCCAGTCACCCACCGACGATCCGTTGGTCATTACCACCACCATTGGGCCCGTATTGGTTCATAAGGTGTTAGTGGACAATGGAAGCTCTGTTAATATTCTATTTAAAAAGTCATTCGATCAGATGAAGCTTGAAGCTGAAGATTTGAAGCCATGCGAAGGTTGGATCCGAGGCTTCAGCGGAGCATCGACGGCTCCAATAGGGTACATAGAATTGCCCGTAACCTTGGGGCAAGGAGAACGCCGAAGAGTACGGATGCTTCAGTTCGTAGTATTGAACGTAGATTCGCCTTATAATGCATTTTTGGGAAGACCTGCCCTTGCTGAGTTCAGGGCTTGCATCGCCCCTTGGTGTTTATTGCTTAAGTTTCCAACTGAAGCTGGAACTGGAGTAATGAGAGGAGATCAAGTCTCCGGACGGGCCTGCTATGTTGCCGAATTAAAGATGTTGATGAAGGGACTTAACGTCGAGAGTAAAGGTGCCTCGCCTCCTCCAAAGGAGGGCTCGGCGTAGCAATTAGAGGGATCGGCCCCGAAGGAGTTACCCAAAGGAACGCCTGAAGACCTGGATCCCAGAAAAGACGAGGAGCTAGAGACTAGAAATGCAACTCCTAATGAAGCGACAGTGGAAATTCCCATTGATGAAGCTGATCCAACAAAAGTTTTGAAGATTGGATCGCAATTGGATTCACGTTGGGCCAAAGAACTAACTGACTTCTTGAAGGCAAACTTGGACGTGTTTGCCTGGACCCACGCTGACATGTGTGGGATATCGCCATCCATCATAATTCATTCACTAAATGTAAACCCGAAACACCCGCCTGTAAAGCAAAAGAGACGTATGATGGGCCCAGAGAGGTCGGTCGCTCTGAAAGAAGAAGTGGAGAAGCTGAAACAGAACGGATTTATTTGAGATTCGACGTATCCCGACTGGATATCGAATCCCGTCTTAGTAAAGAAGCCAAATGGAAAATGGCGGACTTGCATTGATTTTTCAGATTTGAACAAAGCTTGCCCGAAAGATAGTTTCCCACTTCCTAGGATTGACCAGCTTGTAGATTCGACAGCGGGACATGAACTTCTCTCTTTCATGGACGCATATTCCGGGTACAACCAAATTCCTATGCACGTGCCAAATCAAGAACATACGAGCTTCATTACAAATTTGGGGTTATATTGTTACGTGGTCATGCCATTCGGATTGAAAAACGCCGGAGCCACATATCAGCGCTTGGTGAACAAAATGTTTTATAATCAAATAGGGAAAACTATGGAAGTTTATGTGGATGATATGCTTGTCAAATCGAAACAGTCCTCCAGCCATACGCAAGAATTGGCAGAAATGTTCGGTATCCTGTGAAAGTATCGGATGAAGTTGAATCCTTTGAAATGTTCATTTGGAGTGGCATCTGGAAAGTTTCTAGGCTTCATTGTGAGCTCCCGAGGAATTGAAATCAATCCCAGCCAAATAGCAGCGATTAGAAACATTGAAGTGCCGAGGAGAATTAAAGATGTCCAAAGTCTTGCGGGGAAAGTAGCCGCGTTGAGTAGATTTATCTCCAAAGCCACAGACAAATGCGTCCCGTTTTTTGATTTGATTAAAAGGGGAAAGAAGAACTTCGAGTGGACTCCGGACTGTGTTGAGGCCTTCCTGAATTTATTGGAACTGCTAGAAAAACAACTGATTTTGTCAAAGCCAGTGGACCACGAAGAGTTATTTGTTTACTTGGCAGTTTCTGCTCACGCTGTTAGCACAGCCTTGGTTCGAGAAGAAGACAAAGTGCAAAGGCCGGTATATTATGTTAGCAAGAAATTCGCAGCGGCGGAACGCAATTACCCAAAGATTGAGAAGCTCGCTTACAGCCTCCTAATCGCCTCCCGAAAACTTCGTCACTATTTCCAAGCTAACCCAATAACCATATACACTGACCAACCTCTAAGGCAGGTGTTGTAGAGACCCGAAGCATCAGGACGATTGATCAAATGGAATATTTAATTAAGTCGGTTTGATTTAAATTTTCAGCCGCGGAGGTCGATCAGGGGGCAAGCTCTGGCTGACTTTATAGCAGAATTCACCATCCCAGAGGAGGAGGTAATCGATGACAGAGTGGTCAAGTCCGAAGATGAGTTAAAGATAGATCCATGGAAGCTATACATAAACGGAGCCAAGAACGACCGAAGGTCCGGAGCTGGAATCGTCTTAGTAACTCCTGAAGGATGGTCGTTATATTACGCTCTACGATTAGAATTTTCGGCGACTAACAATGATTCTGAATATGAAGCCCTGATTGTCGGGCTAAAGCTTGCTAAAGACCTTGGAATAAAAACATTGGACATATTCTGCGAGTCCAAAATCGTTGTTTGCCAAGTGCGAAAGGAATTTGTGGCTTGGGGACCTCGACTTATTGCCTATCTTGGGAAAGTAGAAAAGTTGTTGAGCAACCTGGAATGGTACAACATAACGCACATCCCAAGAGCCGAGAACCAGAAGGCAGACAGGTTGGCAAAGCTAGCTAGTTCCGACAACCCGGAAGAAACTGAAATAATTCCAATTGAAACATTGGAATCACCAAGCTTTGAGTCAATGGAAATTGAGTTCGCTTTCGAAGCAGAATCGGAAAAGGAGTCGTGGATGACCCCAATTAAGAACTTCCTTAAGAATGGGACACTCCCATCAAAGAAGAGTGAGAGACGGGCTATAGTTCGCAAGGCTACCAGATACGTCCTTCAAAATGATACTCTTTATAGACAAGGATTTTCTATGCCCCTATTACGATGTATAGCACACGACGACATCAAACGTGTACTAAGAGAAGTACACGAAGGTGAGTGTGTAGATCATACAGGAGGTCAGACTTTAGCGAAAAAGATACTATGGTATGGGTACTTCTGGCCCACAATTAATAAAGATGCGGCTGATTATTCACGACGCTGCGATAAGTGCCAGAGATTTCCAAAATCCCCAGAGCACCGTCAACCCAACTCAAATCAATGGTGAGTCCTTGGCCTTTTGCCACATGGGGAATTGATATCATCGGAGTTCTACCTATTGCTAAAGGAGGAGCGAAATATGCAATAGTCGCTATGGACTATTTTACGAAGTGGGTGGAAGCTGAGCCCCTAACCAAGATCACGGCGAGAAAGGTGATAAGTTTTGTGGTTAGAAATATTATATGCCGATTCAGGATCCCAAGGACCATAATAACTGATAACGGAACCCAATTCGATGGTGCTGAATTCAGAAATTTCTGCCAGAAATACAAGACAGACAAACGGTATACTGCGGTTGCCTATCCGCAGTCGAACGGGCAAGTTGAAGCAATAAACAAAGTTATAAAATCCATCATCAAGAAACGGTTAGAGCGCGCAAAGGCAAAGTGGGTTGATGAATTTCCTTTAGCTTTGTGGGCATATCGAACAACATTTAAGACAGCTACTGGTCATACCCCTTTCTCTCTCTCTTTTGGTTCAGAAGCAGTAACTCCAGTAGAGCTTGAAGTTCCTTCCCACCGGGTGACGTATTATGACCCGATGACGAATCGGGCGCTCTTACTCGAGTCTCTTGATGAAATCGAAGAAAAAAGGGACGAAGCGGATTTGCATGCGGCAAGACATCAACGTCAGATGGCACGCTATTACGACAAAAAAGTTCGCCTTAGGACTTTTGAACTAGGAAATTTGGTGCTAAAGAGAGTCTTTCCATCCCTTCCTCACCTCGGTCCAAAGTGGGAAGGACCCTTTGTCATCCAACTGAAACTTGAAAAAGGAACCTTCAAGTTAACGACCGTAGATGGCGAAGAAGTACCTAGGGCATGGAATGCCCAACACTTGATGCGATATTTGGATTAGAAATGTTGTACTCTTTGTTATTTTTATTATGAACTCTGTAAAAAGGCACGACTTGCCTTAGGAAAATCTGATGATATGAATAAAGGACTATAAAGTGGATGTAGGCTACGACTTAGCCGAACCACTATAAAAATATCGTGTGTTATTTACTTTCATGAATTATATATATACCTTCATCGACTATTCTGTTGCGATTATGGAATATAAGATGATTCAAAACCTGAAAGGTTGAAAATAGTTTAAACGTAAGAAAAAGCACAATGACAACTTGTGCGACAAGACATAAAAGATTGGGAAGATGACATTCTTAACTATAACTCTTGAGAATTGAGAGAGAGTATAAAGGACGGGAAGACGACGTCCTCTGAGGCGTGAAGGTGCACCCAGAAAAGAGACCGCGTCAGTAAGAACTCTAACCTAAGTATAAGACAGGAGAGTATAAAAAAAAATTGCCAGAAAAAACGATAGGCATTGACGACACAGAAAATGCAATCCCGTCAGAAAATTGGGAACATTCAGACTACTTGATTAAGTCTTGAATAGTTTTTTGAGATTGACTAGGGGCATATATGTATACAAATATTTCCCCCAACCATAACTTCATTACACAACTATAGTAAGACATGCATTCTTACATAAGTGCAAAACTAATGACTAACAGACATTGCGGAAAATGAATTATTCTTTATTTACAAATGAATGAATTTGTACAGGAAAATAGCCAAAAAGAAGGTGCAAGAGCCACACTTATAGCAGCAATTTTTGGTACACCAAATGCTAAAATAACGCAAGACAGCCCACTATTTCGACTTCGAGTGAGGCTTGGACTTCTTGGCGGCTTTCTCCGCATCCTTCGCCTCTTTCTCGGCCTCCGTCAAGATGCACTTTGATTTTTTCTTTCCTAAAGATGCGGTGCTGGAATCGGTTGACTTCTTCCCGGAGGGCGGAGCGCTGGAATCAAGAGAAGACTTTTTAGCGAGTTCCTCTGTAATAGATCTAGTTGAAACTTAACAACTAACCTTGATCCCGCATCCACAACTGCGAGGGGCTTGAGGCTTTCAGGATCTAAGTCTTCAGCTTTTAACTGCAAGCGTTTATCTTGGTCAGCTTTCATTGTAGCCAAAGTAACATCATCTACACTTTTCGACTCCCCGACTATTGCCACCTCTGGATCTTCCTCATGTCCTCCGTCGACGCAATCATCCTTCAAGGCATCTATCATTTCGTCATCACCAGGAGTGTCAGCCTTAGACGGTTCCCTTCCTTCTCCCAAATCTATGGGAACAGCCTTGTCCTTTCCCCCCTGTGCCTTCTCCGTAGGCTCCGCCCCAGGAGCGGTTCCCTGGGACACATCTGTCTTTCCGGATGGCTCAATACCTATAGAGTGAGAAGCAACAATTATCAACTCAGGAGAAAATAATGGGTTTTTCATTGATTGCTCAATCACGTGGCGAAAGGTAGAGATAGCCTTGACGAATTGAGGTGAAAATGTAGAGATACCTTCCGAAGATTTCTCGGCAGGGGTAACTGCTGTCTCCGATGCCGTTTCGGGAATAGGGGATAACAGAGTTGTTCGAGGGATCCCCTGGTTTTAAGGATCATATCCCTCTACTTCAGAAGTTGCGGGGGCAGTAGAAGAGGAACCAGCCTCAGGAATGTTCTTTTGTTTAGTCCTCCGCCTCTCTTCATCCATAGCATCAGCAATGAGGCGGCGCCCTTCAGTTAGGCCTTCTGGCTCATCATCCCTTAATTATTTCTCCATCAACTTGTCCTCATCAATGGAATCAACCTTGAGCTCCTCTTTCTCCCACTCAACGATCTGACTCCATACTTGGACTAGAGTAGATGGATAATCCTCAATCCAAGAAATGTTCCGGCGACGGATGATATGTGCAAAGAATTCAATCATTAAATCGCCGAAACCCTGAATCTCTACCTCCGCCTCTGACAATTGTTTGCGATCCTCCCTAGTGGATTTGATAGCACATTCAACGTTACCCTCCGCCAGGGCAGCTCTGTTCTCCGCCTCCATTAGCTTAGAAGCCAAGTCAACATTTTTCTTTTCTAGCTCAGCATTCCTCCTTGCTAACTCGGCATTTTTCCGTTCAAGGTCAGCGTAAGCAAGGCACTATCCTAACTGTCCATTAAATTGAAGATTATGCCAAAAGTTGATTGGGCCAGTTAAACGAGTTTTTATGCATTAAGATAGACTGCACATCGGTTCGGTTCGGGCGCATTCATTGGATCGGATCGGGAGCGTAGCCTTGAGCTCGGATATCTCATTGAAACTCAGAAATCAAAATCGGATCGGCTCGAAAGTAGGTTCCCCGAACGGTTCGGGTCGGACCGCATAGTCATGCCTCTATACCTTTATCTTACAAACCGACCTGATCCATTTAGGTGAGTTCCATTTCTCCCTTCTTTAATTACTTGCCCCGACCCGATCCGACCTTCTGGACTCCTTTTCTTTTTCCTTTTCTCTACTTGCCCCGACCCGATCCGACATTCTGGACTTCTCTTCTTTTTCCCTTTCTCCACTTGCCCCGACCCGATCCGACATTCTGGACTTCTCTTCTTTTTCCCTTTCTCCACTTTACATACTCCACCGCCCGAACCGACTCCCTATGATCTTCTTCTTCTTCCTCCTTTTTAGCCTCAAACCACAACTCCCTCTTCCAACGCCTCGAAGTAGCAGCGAGGCCACCAACGACAATAACGAAGGAAAAGGAGACTGCGGCGTGGAAACCACGGCCAAATCGGTCGAATCGACCGTAGATTTTGATTAAAACCTATTATCACAAAGTCGATCAAGGATTCAAACCTACCGAGGTGTATAAGTTGAAGATTCGCACGAGAATGGTAAAGAGTTCTTATTTCTTTTTCTCTGAATTCTGGAGTTCCGAAGCAGAATTTGTAAAACGATAAAGTAAAAAGGAAGTTGGAGGAAGATGAAGGATGAACTTATATAGAAAAACAGGGTGACTATTCGTCTCCCCGTTCGGACCAGATCGACAGTCCAGTAGCAAAGCTTGGCCCAATAGTCCAATGAAAAATAGAAAGAAGAGGGGTCTATTCGGATCGGAATCCGAACCGAACAGAATGTTGTTACTTAGCAGTGAATTAAATTGAAGTTCGAAGAAAAGGATGAAAGCACAAAGAAAATCAAAGGGAAAATTATCTAGAAGACACTATGCAATGATAATCAAAGCATGCTCCGTTTCCAACAGGAGCATCCTTTGAGGGGGAAAAATGTTAGCCCACTTTGTGAACTGGGCAACATAAAGTCGAGGTGTGAAGCGTTGAAGAACTTAGACAGCATCATAGCGGATCGGATCGGAGAGATGTTGCGGATCAGATCGGAGAGATGTTGCTGTTCGGATCGGAGGGCTGCTACTATTTGGATCAAAGAGACACTGCTATTCGGATCAGAGGGCTACCTCTGTCAGTCGGATCGGAGGGAAACCTACTATCGAGTCGGAACGGAGTAGAGCAAAGTGGATGAGAACTTAGTTTCAACTTAATTCAGTTCGGATCGGATGTCCCGATCTGAACCCCTCCTGCACGTTCTTCCGATCCGAGCCCATATTCCACATCACTTTCCCCCACGATCGCCTGGTTATTCGGAGCGGTTATGACCAGTTCCAACCCCCGAAAACCACTACTCTGATGCATTGTCAGTACTAGAATCCATCTGAACCCGAAGATGATGGGATGGAAGACACGTGGATCCGATCCAGATCGGGTTCTGAGCAAACTTTCACCTATAAATACCCTGTCTGAAGACAATAAAAAGGATCTTCTTTTCGACAACTTGAGAGTTCATCCACTTTCATAAACCGAATTCTAGCACTCCCGTATAATCCAAATTGTCTTTCAACATTTGTTTTGAGATAATTGAATGAATGTATGTGAGTTGTGAGTGAAGTTGAGTGAATATCTCATTGTAATTGCAATGATATCATCGAGAATAGTGATTGACAAGTGGACGTAGGCTCTTTAACGCTGAACCACTATAAATTCTGCGTCTCCATTTTACTTTTGGTATTATTTTACTCTGATTTTATTCAATTTGGGTGTTAGAACCACTTTTTGGTCTAACAGCTTTAAAACAAATCATTCTTTTAAACATTGCAATGCTTTTTTATAAAAATGAAGTTATTATAGGACTCAGTTCACATCACACAATGCAAGGCAAAGCGGAGGATAAAATTTTTACCTTATAATGGCCAGAATATGCTTGATATGAATAAAACAAAAGCATTTGATATTACTACTAGTGTTTATATGTTTCAAAAACAATTTCAAATCATAAGTATCAATCATAGACGACATGAGCGTCCCATGCCACTATGTCGCCAACTATAGGTATACAATCAAAACCGCACAGTCACGTATTTGGAAATTGGATTTCCGTCATGAACCAAGGCAAATGATAGTCCTTGCCGACTTCGAGACAATCTAGCCCATGTCTCAGGACCCAGACTCTGGTAGGCCCTTGGATCGTCTGGGCCGGTCCACCGATGTGGATTAAAATGCCTGAACACTGCGTTTCCCACCCCTATGGGGCGTAAATGAGCCAACGAATGACTCCATCGGTCCCGGATCGACCGATATAACCGAGGCGCCTCGCAACAGCAACAACCACATAAGTCAAACTCGTCAGAGCGTGTAAAACCACTGACGCCACTTCTAACTAGAAGGAAACGCATGCCCTCCCTTATGTCCTCTCCCGTTTCTCGTTCGTACCGGGGTGTGAGGTCCACGAATTCACGTTATACACAAAGCTACGGCCCACAGGTGGTGCTTTGATCATCAACCACAAGACTTTGCTTTTCAACAGAAGCCCTGATCACTACATCTTAGCATGCCACATAGGCAATTCACACCATGCAACTGATGGCTGTCAATCACACAGAATGAATTCCAATGTCACACACACATTCCATTTGCAAGTCCGTTCCGGGTCTGAACGAAACCGGAGGCACTATATACCTCGCAAACCCATCGATTTCCACGTACGTCTGGATGGTCACCACTCATTATCCATATTTTGGGATGCCTCCCAATCAGGACATCGGTTACCATCCAAACGAGGTGAAGATCTCCGGTCTTCGACTACCGTCTTCGACTTCTTATCGTCGATTCAATTATTCAAAATGGGATAAACCCGGTCTTTCTGAGCAACTCGCGTATATAATAAACAAGTGCAACACAAACACACATACGCATCATTTCAATTCATTAGTCACTAACCGTCAATCAGTAAGAGAACGATTTCCCAAATATTAACCCCGAAGGCCGAAACCAACATCAGATCAACACCCATGAAAATATTCGACTTAGCCAACCTTCAGTTAATTTCTAAATCACATCCATATCATTTATAATAATTTATAATGATTTATCGCTATTTTTATTTATTTTAAAATAGCCAATTTATTCAAAACGATGCTTCGGGCCATAACGCGACCGTGGCGCTATTTTTCTTCAGATTTGATTTACACATATCTGAAAATCTAACCGTTGGATCTCCACAAAATTTACATCACTAGAAAGATCTTTTCAAAATGAATCCAATGGTTCCAGTTTCGGGAAATTCTGATGGTCGGATCACCTAGTACAATCGTTTGAAGTTTCGATTTCAAATTACGAACTGCAGTGTCGTTATTCGATTAAATATAATTATATATATATATATATATAAATATAATCGATTCTGGCGCTGCTTTTCTTCAGGTTTGAATTAAACATTCTAGAAAATCCAACCGTTTGATTTTTAAAAAGTTGGTGCCGTTGGAAAGATTTTTCCAAAGCGAACCCAACAGTTGCGGTTTCGGGAAAATCCGATGGTCGGATCTCTCGGTATAATCGTTTGAAATCATGGTTTCAAAATACGAACTGCAGCGTCGTTATTTGATATATTTCAATTCTATATATATATATATATATATATATATATCGATTCTTCGATTTCAAAAACTATATTCTTTTCATACATTTGATAAAAATGATATTTTTATCTAACTGGCTTCTATTTCAACACTTCACTATTTTTAACAATTCATGTATATAGTAAAAATGTGATTTTTATTATAAAACAATTCATTTCAAAACACGATTATTTTCTATAGTTCATATAAGTGATAAAAATAGGATTTTTATTATAAAACAATTTATTTCAAAACGAGATCATTTCATAAAGTTCGTATCGATGATAAAAATAGGATTTTTATTATAAAACAATTTCTTTCAAAATATGAATACCATTCAACACATGAATTTCAATTCAACGAATGAATATCTATTCAACACATGAAGGTTTTCTATTCAACAGACGAATATAATTTCAACACAGGAAAATAATTCTAACACATGAATATTATTCAAAATTTTGGCAGCATAACAGCAGGGTAGTTAAAACCGGGACCGTCCCTAGTACGGCTCCTCCCTCTACCTTAAAACCTCGCGGTTTTTGACAATGGGGAATCATGCATCTAGTTCGCATGAAGGCGGCATGTATATTTATTTCATTTCCACAAACTAATCCTATGTGGTTTCAACCAAATATTTCTCAACCACAAACGGGTATTTTTCAACCACAATCAATCAATTTCAACCACAAACAATTCCAATCAACCAATCGCTATTAATCGATTTTCACACCTATCACAACCAATAAATATCATCCATGGTTCGTGGACGAGGGGCGTATATATATATATATATATATATATATATATACATATATATATATGTAGCATTTCACTTCTATTTCAACAAGTATATAATTTTTACAACGCATATATAACTTGTACATCGAACGTACAACTTATACAACGCTTATACAAGAGGTGTACAACGCTTATATAACTCATACATCGAGTATATAATTTATACATCATCGTTTTCCATATCGTTTTTAAATTAGAAATCTCATAGTGGGTTCCACTCCACCAAAAATAGCAGAAGGCTCAGAAAAATATGCGGTCTCTTCTAGAAGGTAGAAGACGTCCACACGAGTCCACTGTCTCTTGTTTCACTGAATTTCGTCAAGAAACGAAAAAGATATGATTTTTACAGTGAAATCAAAAATCGTAGCGCTTTAAAGTGATATAATATAGTTTATTTTAAAATCAATCGTTACCTTTCTGATGGGGTTCGAAACTAGGGTTTCGTTTCGCGAAATCCAAGGCACAAGGTCAAAATCCAGTTGCACCACGTCGAGGAGGGAGGAAGGCCGCGCCAATCGGTGGTGGTGGCAGGTGGTTCGACGGCGCCTGTACGTCGCGGCGGCGGTGGAAAGGTCCCACTTTCCCGAGCTCGATTCGAACTGCACAGGTCACGAAAAAATCCAATCTTTTTATGGATGTGAAGATCATGAGGAGCACTACAGAATTCTCCAAAGGGGCATGGGTTTTTATTGAGAGGATTAGAAGAGATCGAGGAGAGAAGTTTTGAAGAGGGTTCCGCCTGTTATCAGCTACGGGGAGAGAGAAAAAGAAATTTCCGACCAACGAGAGATTTTTTTTATATTTATAAATTTTTAAATTTCGAAAATACCCCTTTAACACACGAACCCCAATCCAAACCCAACGACTGTCGTCCCTAGCGTTTTACCCCCATTCCGAACACAATGGGATATGTCGTAGGCCCATTTGACTGTTTCAGTCAGTTTCAATTCAATTTAAAATATATAACAATCAATATTCGATTTGAATGTACATTTCAATTTGCCAGGGCCACAAACTGATTCAAAAAATTCTAGAAAAATAAATCTGGCTATGTTTTGACGATACGGTCCCAACAAAACTAGTTTCGTCGAATTCTGAGACCGTTTGCAAAAAGGCCCATTTCTGGTCGATCCAATTTAACTGTAATTGACCAAAACACGTTTTCCTTTGCCACGCTCGCATACTAGCTTCAAAAATTATAAAATTTGAAACCTAGTAATAACTTCACATCCCGGATCCAATAAAAGAGGGTTCGTCGAGTTCCAAGGTCGTATACAAAATGGCCAATTTCACGAGCTATATAAATTCCATAGTGACCTTTCTGAAAATTCATTTGGCCATAAATTTTGCCTTCCTCTATAAAACTTTGATTTTTCAGATTCGTTAGAAAGGTATTTACTAACAGATTTAAATATTTTTGGTTTCACTCAAATCCGTTTTGTTTTGCACCCGGTACAGTCCATCAAAGTTTGAATTCAATTTCTGAAAATGCAGCGCCATTACAGGCCTTGTTTATAATTAGAATTAATTATATTCGTCTTCAAATGTCGATTCAAACTCAATTTTCATCTATTATTTAAAATATTTATTTTAAATATTTAAAATCCACTATTTTAGCCAATTTAAAAAAATTAAATTGGTTCAGATTTTCCGGGTCGTTACAATCTCCCCCTCTTAAAACTTTTTGTCCCCGAAAAGGAACAAAGTCGAAAGTTGTTTGATTAGTCAACTCTACGTTCAATCTGGCTTCCATTCTCTAACTTTTCCGTTTCTGAGAATTTTCAAATTCTTCAAAAATTTGGCTAACACCCGGAATTTTCGAAATTTTTTGCCATAACCTCCTTTGTACGGGGAGAGGTTTGGAAATTTATTGGGCCATATTAGGTAACCAATAAATCCTAATAAGCATACACATATTTATAGTGATATATTCTGGTGTTTACAGGGGAGCGTGTATAGATAATAGCTCCAGAGAATAAATTCTCGTCACCCTGTCAAAGCCTAAGGGAGTGTGTATTTTAAATGCTCCAGATGATAAATCCTCGTCACCTCGTCCCGTGTGGGAAATAAATAGTCCATGTGTCGTATCTAATAACTAGAGAGACGTGATTATTGTCCACTCCAGACTCGTGTGGGGTTTTTTTTTAATCTGGCAATTTATCGTTACAATTTAAATAGTCCATATCAGTCATCAGTTCAACCTGTAAAATATGGTCATCGCCATGCAAGCCTCTTGCTCGTATGGTAAATCTTTCACCTCGTCACACAAGCTCCAAATGCTTATGTGGTATATGATGAAGTATGCCTATCTTCAGAAGTATGCAATGTAATGTAGTTCAAACTTAATTGTTACTATCCTATGGCGACGTTTATTATTACACACAGAATAATCAGCACTCCGCATCCAATGGCATTCACAGGAGTTGATATAATAATATTTCGCATCCAACTCATTAAGGTTTACCTATTTGTCGGGCATGCAAATAAAATCTTTACTCAACAACTAATCCATTTACCTGTTCAAACATATATAATGCACATGTATATATTTCTAATTAATTCTCTAATCAGTTCATTGTGTGATTTATTCGAATAAATTCTACCACTCATTCTCTTATAGATTTAATTAACTATCGTTCTAATAATTGAATCAATCAAATCCACAATCACACAACTCAAACATCAATCAAATTACTTTTAACTTTTTAGAAATATATTAGTTAATTCATATATTCTTTTAAATCATTCAAACTATATAATTAAAATTCTACATTCATGAAAAGAAAACAACGACAAAATAGAGAACACAATGGAATGGGCAAAATACGGTAAATGTACCTTGCACCAGAGTCAATCAGTGATACCCACTCTACACTTAGGATAGGCTTTCTGAATGCTCTCCTCAGTTTCCCAAGTACAGTCTCGTGGATCTCCATTCCATTGCACTTTGACTAAGTGAACCTTCTTGTTCCTCAGCTCTTTGGTGTCTTTGCCAATAATCTTTAGCGGCTCTCTCCTCACAGCTAATTCTGGAGTAATTTCAATATCCTGTTGAGCTGCTTCTTCCACGATCAAGTCTGGATCACGAATGTGCTTTCAAAGTTGAGATATGTGAAATACATCATGAACTCCAGGCAACCAATCAGGCAATTTAGCTCTATATGCGAGCGTTCCGATCCGTTCAAGAATAGGAAACGGCCAATGAATTTGGGCGCCAACTTCCCAGATTTACCGAACCGGATAACTCCTCTCATCGGCGATACTTTCAAATATACATAGTCGCCAACAACAAATGATATATCTCTTCTTCTCCTATCGGCATATCTCTTTTGTCTGCTTTGAGCGGTGAGTAATCGTTTCTTAACGAAATCGACTTTGTCGGCAGCTTCTCGGATCATATCAGGCCCTAACATAAGTCTATTACCGGGTTCGACCCAACAAGCAGGAGATCGGCACGGTCTACCATACAATGCTTCGAATGGTGACATTGTCTGGCTCGCCTGGTAGCTGTTGTTATATGAGAATTCAGCCAAATTTAAATGGTCCTCCCATGATCCACCGAAATCTTGAACACAAGCCCGCAATAAATCTTCTAGGATATGATTCACCCACTCAGTTTGACCATCTGTCTGAGGATGATAAGCAGTGCTCAAGTTCATCTTCGTCCCCAATTCTACTTGAAATGCCTCCCAGAATTTGCTAGTGAATATTGGAACTCTATCGCTAATTATACTGATCGGCACTCTGTGTAGTCCAACAATTTCCCTGAAATAAATCTGCGCTGGACTCTGAGCAGTTCGGTTTGATCTGACAGGTATGAAATGGGCGGTCTTTGTGAAGCGATCTACGATCACCCAAATACTGTCATTTCCTTTTCTGGTTCTCGGCAAACCATCTATGAAGTCCATGGAAATATGTTCCCACTTCCAACCTGGAACGTCCAGCGGTTGCAACAGTCCAGCAAGTTTCTGTTGGTCGCTTTTGACTAGCTGACAAGTGGGGCACCTTCTAAGATATATAGAGATGTCTCTTTTCAATGACATCCACCAGAATATGCATTTGATATCGTATACATTTTATTCACACTCGGATGGATTCTGAGTTTAGATTTGTGGCATTCATCAAGCACATATCTTCTGAGTTCAGGAATTTCTAGGACACAAATTTGCCCTTGTAGCCTCAGAATCCCTTCGCTGTCGTGCTGGAAATCTGAAGCATTGCCTTCACGAATCCGCTGACTCATTCCTTTAATAAATTTGTCATCTTTTTGGAGAGCAGATATCTTGTCAATCATAGAAGTCGCAATGATAAAGCTGGCGATCATAACATTCTTTCTACTTAGCGCATCGGCCACGACATTGGCTTTCCCCAGAGTGTTTAAAATCTCAAAATCATATGCTGCAAGGAATTCTAGCCAACGTTGCTGCCTCAGATTCGAGTCTTTCTGGGTGAACAGATACTTTAATGACTGATGGTCTGTAAACAGTTCGAATTTCTCACCCAGAAGATAGTGTCTCCAGATTTTCAAAGCAAATACAATGGCCAACAACTCAAGATCATGAGTGACATTGTTCTTTTCATGCGGCTTCAGCTGATGGCTAGCATAAGCAACAACCTGACATCTTTGCATTAATACTGTGCCAAGGCCTTCTCTGGAGGCATCTATACAGACTTTCAAGTCCTCCATCGATGATGGTTAACACTGGAGCAGTTGTTAATCTTAACTTTAGCTCTTCAAAAGCCTCCTCACACTTTGGAGTCCACTTGAATTTTGAGTGGTTCTTTGTAAGCTTCGTTAAGTGACTAGATATCTTCGAAAAATCTTTGATGAACTTCTGGTAATAACTAGCCAATACGAGAAAACTTCGGACTTCCGTGGGAGTACTGGGCTGTTTCCAGTTTTGAATAGCAGTGATTTTACATGGATCCTCAGCAATTCCTTCTTTTGATACGACGTGGCCCAGAAACTTTACTTCATCTTGCCAGAATATACATTTGGAAAATTTATCTTTCAATACATTCCTTCTCAGAATTTCTAGAACCTGTTCCAAATGCTTTTCATGTTCGGACTTTGATTTAGAGAAGATTAGAATATCGTCAATAAAACCAGAACAAACTTATTCAGGACTCCTCTGAACACTCTATTCATCAAATCGACGAAGTAAGCTGGAGCGTTACATAAGACGAACAACATTACTAACCACTCATAGAATAAGTCTGGACCTCTGAATGATGTCATAGGAACACACTCTTCGACAATACGAAGCTGATGGAAGCCTGTAGCTAGGTCCATCCTTGAAAATACTTGTGCTCCATTCAGACGATCCAATAAGTCATCGATTCGCGACAATGGATATTTATTCTTTATTGTCTACTTGTTCAAATCACGATAATCCACACATAGCCATAGAGTACCGTCAGATTTTGGGACAAACACCACTGCTGCACCCCAATCACAGAAACTAGGCCTGATCAGACCCTTCCATACGAGCTGTCTTGTTTGATTGTCTAATTCCTCTTTCTCTTTCAAGGACATTCTTCGAATAGCTTGAACTACCGGCCTTGCATTCGGAATCAAAGCGATCTTGAAATCTATTTCTATCTGCGGAGGCAAGCGAACAACTTCTTCAAACACATCCACATAATTCTTGATTACAGGAATATCTTTGATGAGGTCGGGAATATTCTATGTGACTACAGGGATATTTTCTATTTGAGCCGGAGAAACATCTAGAGCTGACCAAAAGTCTTTTCTATTTGAATTCGGCCTTTACATGGTATGGTGATATAATTCCCTGATTTAATCTTTGCCCTAACAACTCTCTCGGCGCATCTAACCTCAGCTTCATACTTGGTCAACCAGTCTAACCCTAAGATAAGATCGAATTTAGTAAAATTCATGACGATAGAGATGGTAGGGAACTTATAAAAGGAAAAGGAGACAGGTACTGCACAAACCCAACTGAGATCGAGGGAACCCCCAACCGGATTATGGACAGTCATTGGTTATTTGAGCTTCTTCGAATTCAAATCCAGTTTCTTAACCGCATTCTTTGCAATAAAGCTTCGCGACGCGCCTGTATCAAACAATATTTTGACTGGAATATTTTTGACATTAATTGTGCCTTCTAAAACATTATCCCTTCCCTGACTATCTTAGGGTGTTGAAGTTTCTGCCACTTCATTCACTTGTACGGCTTCAGATTTCATTGATAGCAGACAATTTTTCGCAATATGACCAGCCTGATGGCACTTATGGCATCCTCTGCCCTCATGAGCCCTCATATTAGACTTAGATCTTTCCTTTCTTTGCTTCTTTAAAGATCTGCAATTTCCTTGCAAATGCCCTTGCTTATGGCAGTTATTGCATATGGCAGTCGTTACTGGTTCTTTCACAGAATTAGCCCTTTTTCTCTTGGCACTGGGCTTCTTACTGACCTCAGACTTCGTACTGGCCTCAGGACGATTAGTTTCAGACTCATCTTTATTACTAGAGCTAACTTCCTCTTCGTACTGTAACATACCTTTCTTGTCGAGATCCTCGTACTGGTAAGCCATGTATATCATATCAGAAAAAGGAAGCTTCACATTCCTCATTACACTATTCTGATATTTTCTTTGAAGCCCATTGATAAATCTCAGATTCTTCCTCTTCGGATTTTGAATTAGATGAGGGCAAAGTGAGAAAGTTCATTGAATTTCTTATGATATTATGGAATTATCATATCTCCTTGTATCAGATAAGAGAATTCATCACATAGCCGCTCAATTGCTTCAGGAGGAGTAAATTTTTCCAGAAAAATCACTTTGAATCTATCCCAGGTGATATCACCTTCTAGATTATCCTTAACAACTTAATCCCACCAGAACAGAGCTTCGTCTTTAAGTGCCCAGGAGGCCAGTAATCTTTTCTGGTCATCTATCAGCTTTAATCCTTTAAAGATTTTCTCAGCCGAACGAATCCAAGCTTGTGTTTTCATAATAGATTCTTCTCCCGAGAACGGTTTTCCACCCATATTTCTATATTTCATATATAGTGCTTCGATATTCGGGTCAGTATTACTTCTTCTGTTCCTGGCACTCATTTTCTAGTACGTCTGCAAATGGCAGACAAAGTGTCAGGTCAACAAAAAGATATTTTAAAACATAGAAACAAATACTTCATATGTAAATGTGTCTATTGGGGGTGTATTTCATTCTGTTTTACTCATACTAGGACATTACTAATCCTATCCGTAATGAGTTACTCATCCTAGAACACTACTGGTTCTATTTCCGACGAGTTCGTTAATATGTTATATTCCAGCACTAAGCTTAACCAAAGCTCTGATACCACGTTGTGACGACCCCAAAACCCGTACTGACGGTGTTAAGGGTAATCATTGGAATATAACACATAAACAGATAACAGCAGAACAGAAATAAATAAATACACCAGATAATGAATAAATGATACACTGGATAAACAATAATCATTAGAGTTACACAGTATACAGGATCATACTTAGTACAGATACAGTTCAGCTATACATAAATGTCTACAGCGGATACAAACATAATACGTATGAAATATCCCGAAGTCCCCAGTGCAGGGGAGGTTAGGGCTAAATTTTTCGAAAATTTAGGGTGATGGCCAAATTTTTGAAAAATTTGAAAAGTTCTTAGAAACTGAAAAGTTGAAGAACTTAAGCAATAAAGAAAATAATGAATGTTGAGTTGGTTTGTTAAACAACTTTCAGCTTCGTTCCTTTTCGGGGACGAAAATATTTAAGTGGGGGAGATTGTAAAAACCCGGAAATTCTGAGCCAATTTAAAATTTTTATTTTGGCAATTTTAACGAATTTTGAATATTAACAATGATTTATTTTAGATAATAACGACGAGAAATTTAAAATGAATAGAAATAGAACGTATATATTTACATACGTCGTCGTTAGACTATAAATATTTATTTTAAATTATAAAAGGAATTGAAAATGGCGCGGTAGTTTGAAAATTCGATTTCAAATTTCAAATGAGTGTACAAGATTCAAAATAAATCGGATTTTAGTGAAATCAAAAAAATTTAAATCTGTTAGTTAATATCTTTCTAATGAATCTGAAAAATCGAAGTTTCATAGCGGGAATCAAAAGTTATGGCCAAATGAATTTTCAGAAAGGTCGCTATAGTGTTTATAAGGCCCGTGAAAATGGCCATTTTGCAAACGACCTCAGAATTCGACGAAACCACTTTTGTTGGATCCGGGATGTCAAATTATTGCTAATTTTATTTTTCCGGAATTTTTAGAATCAATATATGAGCGTGGCAAAGGAAAATGTGTTTGGTTGATTTTAGTCAAATTGGATCGACCAGAAAATGGCCATTTTTCAAAAGGTCTCAGAATTCGACGAAATCGGCTTTGTTAGGACCGTATCGACAAAACAAAGCCAGATATAATTTTTCTAAAATTTTTAGAAGTAGTATGTAGCCCCGGCAAATTAAAATGTAAGTTCAAAATAGAATTTAAATGTTTTATATTTTAATTTGAAGAATAACCGATTGTAACAGTCAAATTGGCTTACGAAACATATCCCATTGTGTTCGAAATAAGGGTATTTAGTTAGGGACGACAGTCGTTGGGTTCAATTTGGTGTTAGTATGAACAAGCAAATATTTTTCAAATTAAAAGAATTAAATAATATAAATATATATATGTATTAATCGGCCAATCAGATTTCACTAAAACCCTAAATCATTGAGCCTCTTTCCAACCGCCGCCAAAAGCGATTTGAAGGCCCTCGTCGCTCCAATCTTCTTCACCTCCGATCTCCCTCTTTACTTAATGAAATTCAAATCTTCCAAATACAAATTAATCCGCTCAACGAGCTCTCAAGACCCAACGATCATGATCGTGTTTAAGGGAGGATTGAGCTTGGTTTTTCACTGCAAAGAGCAGCGTTTTATATAGGTTTTTCGTCTTCAGTGGTGGTTCCAGTTCACCCTGAAGGGGAGGCGCCGGAAGCTGACGTCAGCGGCAATGGGGTGGCATCGCCTGATGGTAGTCCGGCGGTCTAATGTGGCAGCACGGGTGGGGTTTCCAGATCGATGAAAGCTCGGTCGTTATCCAGAAAGCAACGAAGATGGGGAAAGGGTTAATTAACCCCAAAGCAAGGTAATTAAGGATAATAATTTTTATTAATAATTTATTTAATTATCAAATATTTAAATGCTATAACTTGTTCAAACCAGAAAGGAATTCAGTGAAACAAGTTGCAATGTGATCGCAACAGCGAACTCTACAACCTGAAACTGACCAGGACTGAAATAGAGCAGATTTATATTAACATGATCCTGATTTACAGCTAGAACGATGCTCGGAAAGTTTTGTATCTGTGTATTACTTCCAGTTGTGTTTTGTATTATTTTTCCGCTATTATGTAATTTATTGTAGTCTCTGATATTTATCGAATGTATATTTATTCATACTCTGTATATTCTTGTATTCTGATGGAATTGTTGTAATATACAATGTAATGTTCTTCTATGCATAACATATATAAAAAAATTGTGATCTTTATAATGTAAACATCACTATAAAAATGTGGTCTTCAATATATATAGCGATATAGAAATATAATTTTTATATAGAACGTAGCGTTGTAAAAATCTGATTTTAATAATGTAGATTTGAAATAAAAATATGATTTTTATTATATATGTAACAATATAAAAATGTGATTTTTATAAAAGGAGTGGTATAAAAATATGATTTTTATTTATGTAGCGATATTATAGAAATATAATTTTTTATACATGTAGAGTTATAAAGATATGATTTTTATATATAATATAACGTTATAAAAATATGATCTGTATACATGTAGGGATAAAATAAAAAGATGAGATTTTTAAATATATAATCATCATAATAAAAATGTAATTTTTACTATGAACAGCGTGGAGAAGACTGCGTTGAATTTCGAGCAAATCCAAGCCATTCAGAAATTCATAAATGAAATGGCGGAGTGGAACCCAAAGATGAGAACTCCTCACTATAATTTTCTTTATACAGTTATTTATTTTATAACTGCATATATGAATTGCTCCGCGTCGCCACAAACCATGGACGACTTGTTTGATTGTTTGGTTTGGTTGATTTATTTGTTTGAATTGGTTTAGGATGAGAATTCAATTGAATTGATTGAGTTGTTATGTGTGTATGGCGTGAGCCAATATCAGGAGGGGTAATGCTAGATATTACCCGATTTCGATATCGCACCGTTATAATGCCGAAACTTTCTGAAATAAAAAGTGTTAGTTAAAAATAACATTTTTATTGAGTGAATGAACTGTTAAAAATAGTAAAGTGTTGAAATAAATATTTTAACATTAAAAATAAAAAATTTAACTTATAAAAGAATGGGATAGAATTCTCCTGAAATGAAAGTGAGTACTCATTTACAAATCAGACGATTTGTTTATGTACACCCATTTTGTTGATGTTGATTGGGACGATAAATTTTACATATCGGCCAACTGCTCAAATAAAAATCGGTGTTTTTTGTTGGAAACCCCACACGGGTATTGGGATGATATATGACATATACTAGTCCAAATAATTAGCTGTATGTCGATCGATTGGTTGACATGCTGTTGTAAGCGTTAAATATTTATATTTAATGCTTATACAGTGTAGAACGCACTCTGGTTGATGGACGATTATTTATCACTGTTGTCGTATACATGTGTTGTATGAAATCCATATAAATAACATTACATTGTATTTGACTGTGCCTGATTCCAGATCAGAAAGAAGGAATATTTTAAAATAACGATTATATTAAAATATTGAATATTTTAAAATAATACTCAGAAAATAATCAAAATCTGATTTTGATGTCCAATTTGGGTTGGACACGAATATATAGCCGTGTTAACTAGATTAACGCCATTTTGACATGAACAATATTTATATCGATTTTATTCACTTTTATAATGAATATAAAAAAGGAAGTGATTTCAAAATCTAAAGTTTTGAAAATATTATCATTTATAAATTAATGATATGGAATATTCAATTTTGATTTGAAATTGAATATGAAGTTGAAATCATTTTGAAATCGAATTTAAAACGATTTATAAAATATGATTTAAATGGAAATCAATGAAATATATATTATATATATATTATATATAATATAATGGCCTGAATAGAATGCGCCGCGCTGCGGCAGTTCGCGAATTTCGACTGACTTTGAATGGACATTATGGAAGATCCGACGTCGGATTCTCCAAAAACTGGAACCGTTGGGTTCGTTTCAAAAAGATCTTTCTAAAGAATACAAGAAATTAGAAATATAATGGTTGGATTTGGAATTATGTCCAAATCAAATTTGGAAAAGTTCGTTGTAAGTACAGTTCGATGGTCGTTTATGGAAATAGACTGTTCGGGCCTTGATAAAATTACTAAAAATAGCAATAATTTGGGTAAAATCATAATAAATGATTTGGAAGGAATTGGGATGAAAAATTCCGTATTTGAAAAGATAAAAATAAATTTTGATCGAAATGAACTAGTTATGAACTAGAATTATAAATCCAATATTTTTAAATAAAATGAATTGGATTTGAAATGTTTTTAAAAATAACCAGAATTTCCAATATATGAAATGGGAAATGGATTTGAATCGAAATTATCTTTAGAATATTTCGATATTGGATTTCATGACTATACACATATTGTTATGGAAATTTGAAAGATATATTTATATCGTTATTTCCAATACGATATTTGTTGGTTGTAGTACTTGATATTGAATATAAGTGTAACAACAAGGTATTTTGCTCAGTCCGAACCGATCGCTAAATCTACCAACACCGATCGAAACCCCTGATTGTTTTGAGAACACGACAAATCGGAACGCAAACAGAAGAACATTTCATTGTTAATTACAACAATTCCATCAGAATACAAGAATATTACAGAGTATGAATAAATATTACAAAGAAAATATCAGAGATTTAAATTCATTACTGCAGCAGAAAAATAATACAATACAAAACTGAAAAGAATATACGGATACAGAGCTTTCCAAATATCATTCCAGCTGTAAACCAGGATCCTATCAATATAAATCTGCAAAACCAAAACTAATAGCTGCCCGTGTTGAAAATAAGGGCACCCAGAGTTTAGGTTAACACAATAAACTCCAGGTCAGTCATATGACTGGTGTGAGAACTAAAACAGTTATTAATCTTTATTTTAAAGTTAGTTAAATCAAGGCACCACGCTGTATAACATGGAACGGGTTTCCTCCTAAGAATACTAGTGCATAAAACAATAGCGCAATGCTAAATAAAGAACAATTAAGCTATTATAAGACTCAGGCCCCATCACATAATGCAACACAAACCGGAGGATAGGGTTTTACCTTATAATAGCCAAAGAATGCTTCATACGCTAAATTTCATCTTTTATTATTACTATAAGTGTATAGTGTCAAAACAATTTCAATCATAAATATCAATCATAGATGGCATGGGTACCATATATCATGTCGCCATACTAGTTATACAATTAAAACCGCAAAGTCACGTATTGGAAGTTGGATTTCCATCTGTGAACCAAGGCAAGAGATCGTCCTTACCGAATTCGAGACGCTCTAGCCCGTGTCGCAGGAACTGCCGCGACTGCCCCATGGATCGTCAGGGCCAGTCCACTTGATGTGGATTATAATGCCTGAACACTGCATTTGCTTGCCCTTTGGGGCGTCAGTGAGCCAATTGACACCATCGGCTCCACCTAATCACCGATATATCCGAGGCGCCTCGCAATCAAACAACCACACAAGTGAAAATAATATAAATGTCAGGGCTGGTAGGCCATTGACACCACCCTAGCTAGAAGGAAACGCATGCCCTCCCTGATGTCCTTTCCCATTTCTTGTTCACAACCAGGGTGTGAGGCTTGCGAATTAACGCTACACAAAGCTATGCGATACAGGCGGTGCTTTGATCATCAACCACAAGACTTTGCTTTTCAAAAAAAGCCTTGATCATTTGAATCTTAGCATGCCACATAGGCAAACCACTCCATGCAACCAATATCCATCAATCACACGGAATGATACCCAATGTCTCACTCACAATCCATATACAAGTCCGTTCTGGGTCTGAACGAAACCGGAGGCACCTTGTACCTCGCATATCCATCGATCTCCAGGTACGTCTGGACGATCACCAACTGATTCCCTCCTCTTAAGTGTATAGCCCAATCAAGATCATCAGTAATTATCCAAACGATGTGAAGACCTCCGGTCTTCGACCACCGTCTTCATCCTCGACACATCGTCGAATCAGTTATTCGTAATGGGATGAACCTGGTCATTCTGAATAACTCGCCTATATAATAAACAAGTGTTACACAAACACAACATACGCCTCATTACAATTCAGAATATTCTTTTATTCAAATATTCTTATACTTTGGGAAAGGTTTCCATTAATTTTATCAAAGATAAATTCCTTAAACTTATTCTTTAATCTTCCTTTTAATACCAATTCAAATCAAATTATGGTTTATCCAAACTAGTCGGGATTAATGAACCTTAGCGTAGTAATCATTTGTTTTTATTTCCCAATCCCAACCTATTAATCCCATGAAGTAAAACTGGTAATACTTGATATCAAACACCGCGGTATTATCGATAAATTCAATTACCATTTCACGTTCAAATCTAATTAAAGATTCAGCTACCGCCTGGAGCAAAACTGGTGATACTCGATTCTCGATCATTTCAATCTAATTGGAGATTCATTAAAACTCCACTTGGTTTTAATCTTCCCAAAAATCACTATCAATGATTATTTAACTTGGGAAATCATATCCTGTCTTTAACTGGGTTAAAGAACCAATATCATTTAAAACACGGTTTATGTAAACCCAAAATCACATTTCATTTACAATGGAATCTTCCTGGAAAACAAATCGATATATATAATCGATATAAACTTCCATATCAGACTAATAATATAAATGGAATAACAGCAAAGCCTTTTAAATTCCAGATATATTAGTTGTCTTCCTCCGTAGAAATTCACTTCGATTATTACCAAATCGACTTCCGTTCCATTCCAATTTATTTCATTAAATTGGAAAACTTTACTTTGGAAAATCTCCTTTAAATCTTAACAAAAGATTTATAAATTCCAAATCACATTTCATTGTAAATCGGGTTAAAGAACGAATGTCGTTAAAACAAAGTTCATGATAAACCTAATTCACATTCCATTAATTATTGAGATAAAGAACAAGTGTTATTTGAAACACCATTCACGATAAACCCAAAAAAATCAATTCAAATTCAATTCCAAATGGTATACTTCATTAAATCTAAGTAAAAAGATTTAATCTTTTTCGCAACTGGGTTTAAGAACAATGTTAATGAAGACACCATTCATGATAAACCCAAATCCCATTTGATATTAAATACAAGGCTCTGAATAGAAAATATATCGTCTTATATTCAATATCAAATTCTACGACCAACAAATATCGTATTGGAAATAACGATATAAATATATCTTTCAAATTTCCATAACAATATCTGTATAATCATTAAATCCAACATTGAAATATTCCAAAGACAATTTCGATTCAAATCCATTCCAATTCAATTATTGGAAATTCTGGTTTCTTTTAAAATCCTTTCAAATCCAGTTTATTTATTTAAAAAATAAATGGATTATAATTCTAGTTCAAAACTAGTCCATTTCGATAAAAATCTATTTTTATCTTTTTAAATATGGAATTTTTCATCCCAATTCTTTCCAAATCATTTCTTAAGATTTTACACAAATTATTGTTATTTTTAATAATTTTATCAAGGCTCGTACAGTCGATTTCCATCAACGACCATCGAAATACACTTACAGCGACCTTTTCCAAATTTGATTTGGACATAATTCCAAATCCAACCGTTAGATTCTAAATCTCTAATATTCTTTAGAAAGCTCTTTTCGATACGAACCCAACGGTTCTGGTTTTAGGAGAATCCGACGGTTGGATCTCCCGTAATATCCATTGGAAGTTAATGGTGGAAATTCGCGAACTGCCGCAGCGCGGCGTGTTCTATTCAGGCCATTATATATATATATATAATATATATATATATATATTATATATTTCATCGATTTCCATTCAAAACGTATTTTATAATTCGTTTTAAATTCGTTTTAAAAATAATTTCAACTTCATATTCAATTTTAAATCAAAATTGAATATTCCATATCATCAATATATATATAAATGATAATATTTTCAAAACATTATATTTTGAAATCAATTCCTTTTCGAAATTCATTATAAAAATGAATAAAATCGATATAAATATCGTTCACGTCAAAATGGCGCATTTCTAATCAACACGGCTTTATATATTTCAATAACTTCGTTATTCTATTCAATAAATGAATATTTTCTTCAACATATGAATTTTCTTTTATTCAACACATGAATATATTTTTTATTCAACACATGAATTTTCTTTTATTCAAAACATGAATATATATTTTATTCAACACATGAATTTTCTTTTATTCAACACAAGAATATTCTTTATTTTCCAACTTGGAATGAGGCCCAATCAATTACCATATAATGTTAATTATATGGATTCCCTACAACATATGTATATAATAGCAACGATAAATGTAACACCCCGTATGTTAAATAACTTGTTATAACATAAATCAGAGCAGAATTAAATTTAATATTCTGAATCAGGGGAAACGGGCTGTGCCATTGCGTTCGTCTCGGAAAAATACGCGAAATAGAGTCCGAGTTTTCGTAAATCGGAGTCCGTATGACCAAGTTATGGCCCGTCAAAGTTTCACGAAAAATCAAAAACGAAAACTGCTCATGTTTTGAGGCCCGGGATGAGTTTTGGGCTGTTTTTTTTTGGGCCCTAAATGGTTCCTACACTTGACTTCTTCCCCAAGACATGCTTTAAAGGCTAGGATTGGTTCTAGGGTATATCCTACGGTCCTAAAACATCTAACTAATCTATATATACACCCTAATACCCCCCTTATCCTTACCAAAAATAGATCTAAGGACATTATGCCACCACTTAGAAAATTGGAGAGCCTCCACTAAAAATCCTAAGAGGGTTTGCAAGCTAATCTACATCTTCTTCTACTTAATCATTGGGATTTGCTTCATTTAACTTGCTAATCTTGTTTTGGTGAGCTTCTATCCCCTTAATAATCAATTATTGAATTGATTATGATAAGATGTGATAAAGTATGGCTATGTTTGTGGATCCATATATTTATGCAAGCTTGATGTGGTGAATATTATGTGTTTTGTAAGTTATATGCCTTATGTCATGCAAGTTTCATAATATGTAATCATGATATTTTTATGCAAGTTGTTTCGTGATGTTTATGATGCAAAACACTAAGTGAATATGGATCCATTATGCAAACATGTTATGCAAGTATGTGAGTACTTATGCAAGTCATGTATATGCTTATATGCATGTTTAACATCTTATGCAAGTATGTGAATGTTTATGCAAGTTATGTATATGTTGAAATGCAAGTTTAACATAATATGCAAGCCTATGCAAGTATGTGAATGTTTATACAAGTTATGTATATGTTGAAATGCAAGTTTAACATAATATGCAAGCCTATGCAAGTATGTGAATGTTTATGCAAGTTATGTATATGTTGAAATGCAAGTTTAACATAATATGCAAGCCTATGCAAGTATGTGAATGTTTACGCAAGTTATGTATATGTTGAAATGCAAGTTTAACATGATATGCAAGCTTATGCAAGTATGTGAATGCTTATGCAAGTTAAGTATATGCTAAAATGCAAGTTCTACATGTTATGCAAATCACATGTATGATGATATGTAAGTTCATATGCAACATGTTATGCAAATCACATGTTTGATGATATGTAAGTTCATATGCAACATGTTATGTAAGACACATGTTTGATAATATGCAAGTTTGGGTTGAATATAGTTGGGTTAATATATGCTCATATATGCAAGTTGACATCCTCTTAACCCATGACAAAGTTGTATGCTAAACCCATGATAGTTGTGATGGATCTTCCCCTTTATTATGTCATGAAATGAGAACGATTTACGTGGGGAAACGATGGGGTTGGTAAATATGTTAATTAAAGCATGGTTGGGTATGATTAAGCATACCATAAAAATAAATTACCATAAGTGGGAATTTACCTATTGAGTTAGGTCTACCCCATGGGAATTTACCTATTGAGTTAGGTCTACCCATGTTATGGAAAACTTGATATTAATTAGGAATAATTAATATGGGGGTGATTAATTAGGTGTAATTAATCGACTAAGACACGAGGTTGGACTCATTTGTAGTGTAAAACTGCCCGGACCCGACCGGCTTAACCAGTTGCTACAAATGTCAGCCCAATGTGAGAGGTCTTAGCCATAAATTAAATACGTGATTAAGGTAAAGACACGAGGTTAGACTCTGTTATGACGTAAGACTGCCCGGACTCTACCGGCTTAACCAGGCGGTCATAACAGCCAGTCTAATGTGGGAGGTCTTTATGGGAGATCACGGTCTTAATTAATTAAGAAACACTTAACCATATTAGCATGTAGTGGGACATGAGGGGTTAAGTGGGTGCCTTGGGTGGCATATAGTAACTAGTGGGGGTGCCTTGGGTGGCATGAGGAAACTAGTGGGTTGCCTTGGGTGGCAATAGAAAATACGATAAGAATACTTAACCAAAGTGGAACATGTAACTAAACATGATTAAAGGGTTAAGTAAGTGCCTTGGGTGGCATGGGGAAATCAAGTAAGTGCCTTGGGTGGCATGTGGGAATCAAGTAAGTGCCTTGGGTGGCATGTGGGAATCAAGTAAGTGCCTTGGGTGGCATGCGAAAATCTAGTGGGTGCCTTAAGGGGCAATTGTAATATAATTGGATGACTTAACCAAACCTTAACATGTAAGGGGGCATGATTATAAAAAGGGGTTAAGTGGGATGCACTAGATAAAATGACAAGCTTAAGTAGTAGCTTGTGGGGGGGCCATTTCAACCAATATCCCAAACGTATCTTTGTGGGCTCGACCCATGTCGAGTGACGGGACACGCATATTGGGCTTGATTATAAGAGGCCAAAACGGGGTAGCGGTGGCAACGCAAGTCCAACGGGTTTCATATGCGTGTGTGGGCCCGGGCTGGTAGATAAGCCGTTGTTGCATCGTGTAGATATAAAGCCGTGCACCGTTGATAGTATTGGGTAGCCACTTTAGGGGAGTGATACACCCCACTGTGGGACCAGCACGGGTATCTACGTTAGGGAGCCGATCGCTTGGGGTAGTGGGGTACACCTAGTAGAGATAGGGGCAGACGGCACCTTTGTAGTCAACTAGGGTACAGGAAACTACTGGTTATATCTATCTTTGATATCCTTGGGTGGGATCAACCTTTGAGTAGGAGTGACTGGTGTGGTGCAGTTAGTAATTATCCTTGTGTGGGTAGATGTGTCTTTATGGTTATCTTAGTTCGTCCTGTGTTCGTGGGCAACTTAGTGTAGTCATTATCCCCAAAGATACCATACCGAGTTCATATCATACCCTAATTACTTTAATAATTGTATTATTAAGGAGATAGGGTTCACTCAGGCTTATGTCTGACCCCCGTTGTTTTTATCTTTTTTTCCTTCAGGTCCTCAGGTTGGGCCTAGTGCTAGTGGGCTTTGATCAGTTTGCTTTATCTATCTCTTGGAGCTTGGACCGTAGATGTAGAGCTCAGCTTATCTTATCTTTTCTGTTATGGCTATTTGTTATGAGTAGTGGGATTATGTACTTATTTTATTCAGGATGGATATTTTGTACTTGACTCTTGTTATGGTTTTATGATGTAACCAAACATGTTTTACTTTCCGCTGCTATGAGATGATGTTTCAAATTTTCAAGTATTACATTATATCTGTCTTGTTGTAATTTTACTGTTCTATACTCACTAAAAATACTCCACCGATGCTATGGCATTCCCTTAGTGAGTGACTATAGCGGGTGTGGGGTGTTACACGTGGTATCAGAGCTTAAGGTTACCAGAACAGATAAATTTTTTAGAAAAACTATTTTCTAAGAATATTTTTGAAAGGAGTATTTTCGAAAACATGTCTTTTAAGAGAAAAGTTTTTGAAAGAAAAGCATAATCCCCAATAGCCATATCTATATCTTTCGAATTCTCCATTTTGAATCTTTTCCTCTCTCTCATTTTGAGTTTCCCCTCCGCGTATAGATGATCTTTCTAAGATGGATAAGGATGGAAAACCACTTCAAGGGACTCAGACGTAAATCTGGTTAGAAGTTGGTTCAAGAAGAGAGGAAGGCTCAAATAGTTGTTTGGTTAATGAAGGGTGAAACCTCATTGGTGGGAGGTTGTGAGTGGAGAATAGGGAAGAGGAAGGCCAGTAGTTATCCTTTTGAGAGGAATAGGACACGTTATTAGGATTGTCCAAAGAAGCAAGGGCAAGGTATGGAATCTTCTGGGGGGTAATTGTATTCCCTCACGACTAAGGTACCAGATGGGGATAAGACCGTCTAGGTTGGAATTTGGATTTCTTTATTATCCGATTCAAACTTTATTTGATCCTGATATATCGAGTTCGTTTATCTCACCATTGATAGTTGAGTCACTGCACTTAGACACCAGTTTGGTTGATGATCCCTTAGTTGTTTCAAACCCAATTGGGCTCCATGGTGTGGTTGGGTTTGAAAGTTTTTATACTTAGCATTGAGTTTAGATGTGATGCTTGTTGGGCTTCACGGGCTATGGGTTAGTTCTGGGCATGGACTGGTTATCCAGTAGGGGTGCCGTTTTTGATTTTTGAGGGAGAGTTGTTAGGCTTATGGGCCGCTTGGGTAACACTCTCGAGATCTCTTGTAATCCCATAGAATCTGTTATGCTAAGTTATCTAGAATCGCTTGACATGTTGGTCTAGAATTTGTGATCTGTTAAAGCGGTCCGGGAATACCCGGATGTGTATAAGGAGGTGAAGGGCTTACCTCCGGAGCTGGAAATTGACTCCCAAATATATCTGGTGGGTAAGGCTAAACCAGTGTCTTGGCCAGTGTGCCACGTGGATCCTCGTGAGAGGAGGGAACTCCATAAGTAAGTAGGCGATTTGCTTGAGAAGGGATTCATAAGACGAAGTATATCGGAGTGGGGCGCTCCAGTAGTTTTTGCCACGAAGGCGGATGGGTCCCTCAGACTTTGTGTAGGCTAAAGAGAGCTAAATAAACTCACAAAGAAGAATAGACACCCATTGTCGAGGATTGATGATCTCTTTGATCAGTTAGTGGGCGCCTCAGTATTTTCGCAGTTGGACTTAGCCACGGGATTTCATCAGTTGAGAGTGGCTGAGGATAGTACAGAGAAGACTGCCTTTAGGACTCCGGATGATTTTTTTTATGAGTGGCTGGTGATGCCATTGGGTTTGACGAACGCCCCCGTATACTTTGATGATTTGATAAGAAGGGTGTTCAAGGAGTACCTAAATAAGTTGTGATGGTCTTTGTGGATGACATCTTGGTCTTTTCTAGGAGCAAAGCCAGTTAGGGAAAAACGGTGGTTTTGGAGTAAGACTGGCGGGGACATCCAGGGTTGGACAAGGGGCTTAATTATTTAGCCGTTTTTACTAGTATCATCTCACGAAGGTCGTCTGAATTCGAAGGAGGTATCCCTTGGGTGTTTGTCTGATATTGGTTTAGGCCTTTGGGGCTTGCATTTGGGGGAATGCCGAGTTCGATTAGGGTGGTCTGCGTGAGGGATGGATAGCTGTGATGATTTTGGATGATATCCTGGTGGAGAAGAGCATGCCCTACATCTTAGGGAAGTGCTGGAGGCTCTTCAAGCGCATAATCTTAGGACAGTAAAAGTGGATGGGATTTTTAGCATCCTATGGGTTTGAGATAGCGTATACCCCTGGCAAGGGTAACATGGTAGCGGACACCTTAAGTAGAAAAAGGGATTGTCCTCGAGTTTGTGGTTCGTTGAACGAAGGAGCCTAGAGTTTATTTCTATGATGGATTTCAGACCTTCCGTTAATTGTGTACCCGGTTTGCTAGCTTCCTTGGAAGTTAGACCTACTCTTTTGGGGCAAATTGTAGAAGCACAGAGGGACGACCCACAGTTGGTTGAGTTAGTAGAAAAGCTCATAAGGGGGGAGTCGTCCAGCCATTTGAGCAGGTACACCCTAGATGGTAGGGGGTGCTTGTGTAGAGACGGTAGACTTTGTGTACCGCAAGATGAGGGTTTGAGGAAGGTTATTCCTGATAATGCACACCGTTTTAGGATGACCATTCATTCCGGTGGGGACGAGATGTACCAAGACATGAAAAGGACTTTCTTCTGGGCCGGTATGAAGAAAGATGTGGCCGAGTATGTTGCTAGATGCTTGGTGTGCCAACAAGTAAAAGCAGAGCAAAAGAAGCCAGGTGGGTTGCTTCATCCTTTGGAAGTTCCGATATGGAAGTGGGATAGTGTCTCGATGGACTTCGTTGATGGTTTACCGAGATCGAGGAAGGGCAATACAGGAATTTGGGTCGTGGTTGATAGACTTACTAAGAGCGCCCATTTCATACCCGTAAAGAGTAAGAGGACTGCTCCATGGCTTGCTTCAGTCTATGTTCGAGAGATAGTTCGATTGCATGGGGTACCTTCCAGCATAGTGAGTGATCGAGATCCTATCTTCACTAGTGAGTTTTGGAAGAGTTTACAGGAGGCGGTGGGGACTCAGTTGTGTTTGAGCACCGCATATCATCCTCAGACAGACGGCCAGACCGAGAGGGTGAACCGTGTTTTGGAAGACCTTTTGAGGCTTTGTATCTTGGATTTTGGAGGTACATGGGAAGAGCATCTTCCTTTGGTGGAGTTTGCATATAACAACAGCTTCCAGTCTAGTATTGGCATGGCACCTTTTGAAGCTCTTTATGGAAGGCCTTGTCGATCACCTACATGTTGGTGGGAATCTACGGATAAGATCTTGCTAGGGCCCGATATGGTTAGAGAGACTTCAGAGAAGGTTGATTTGATTCGAAGAAGGATGAAAGCAGCGCAAGACAGACAGAAATCTTATGCAGATAAGAGGAGGACTGATCTTGAGTTTGAAGTTGGGGACATGGTTTTTGTCAAAGTGTCTCCATTACGGAATGTTGTTCGCTTTGGATCCGCTGGGAAGTTAGCACCGAGGTTTGTAGGACCGTTTCCTGTCAAGGAAAGAATTGGACGGATGGCATATAGGGTGGAGTTGCCAGACAGACTTAGTGGTATACATGATGTTTTCCATGTGTCACATTTGAGGAAGTGCCTACATGAGACCGCAGAGGTGGTAGAGCCGAGCTTGCTTAGAGAAGTGGAAGTAGAGCATGATGCGACGATTCGACGAGCTCCTACTCACATCCTTGGGTCAGAGATTAAGAAGTTGAGAAACAGAGAGGTTCAGCTAGTCAAAGTGCAATGGGGAGATGACGAGAGCAATGCTACTTGGGAGACGGAAGCGAAGATGCGTTCTTTGTACCCTTTTCTTTTCGAGAGTATGTTCTTTAACTTCTCCTTTATTGCCTATCTTGTACTTATCTTGTCCTTAGTATGTCCTCTCGTTAGCACCTTTGACCTTTTAGATAGGGTAAACCTATGGTTGAAACATGTGTTTGAGACATGTTATGATTGATGGATGCAAGTGGATGCAAGTGTTTGCTAGTGGTTGCTCGTGGATGCATATACACACACTTTAGGCACTAGATCGGCTCAATCACTTCATATTGCATATTGCATATAAATGTGTGTAGGTAGCTATATTAATGGATGTATGATGGTTGTGCTATCATGTGGATGATGCATTTATTCGGTGAATGATTGTGCACGCATGTAGAAATAGTATGTGTCGATAGGGTTCTTTCGCATACATATTGGATGCATGGCACTATCATGGTTTGCATTAAGGAGGTCAACTGAATCAGTAGACCGCCTGATTTTGCATTAGATAGGGAACATATACACACACTTTTTGCATATGTTCATACAACATTAGAAACTTTAAGGACAATGGATGCCAGTGTTTGATGGTTGAGTAGATGGTTGTTTGGTTGGTAGGATACGTTCTTCTTGACTTAGAGATTTCGGGGACGAAATCCTTTAAGTAGGGGAGAATGTAACACCCCGTATGTTAAATAACTTGTTATAACATAAATCAGAGCAGAATTAAATTTAATATTCTGAATCAGGGGAAACGGGCTGTGCCATTGCGTTCGTCTCGGAAAAATACGCGAAATAGAGTCCGAGTTTTCGTAAATCGGAGTCCGTATGACCAAGTTATGGCCCGTCAAAGTTTCACGAAAAATCAAAAACGAAAACTGCTCATGTTTTGAGGCCCGGGATGAGTTTTGGGCTGTTTTTTTTTTGGGCCCTAAATGGTTCCTACACTTGACTTATTCCCCAAGACATGCTTTAAAGGCTTGGATTGGTTCTAGGGTATATCCTATGGTCCTAAAACATCTAACTAATCTATATATACACCCTAATACCCCCCTTATCCTTACCAAAAATAGATCTAAGGCCATTATGCCACCACTTAGAAAATTGGAGAGCCTCCACTAAAAATCCTAAGAGGGTTTGCAAGCTAATCTACATCTTCTTCTACTTAATCATTGGGATTTGCTTCATTTAAATTGCTAATCTTGTTTTGGTGAGCTTCTATCCCCTTAATAATCAATTATTGAATTGATTATGATAAGATGTGATAAAGTATGGCTATGTTTGTGGATCCATATATTTATGCAAGCTTGATGTAGTGAATATTATGTGTTTTGCAAGTTATATGCCTTATGTCATGCAAGTTTCATAATATGTAATCATGATATTTTTATGCAAGTTGTTTCGTGATGTTTATGATGCAAAACACTAAGTGAATATGGATCCATTATGCAAACATGTTATGCAAGTATGTGAGTACTTATGCAAGTCATGTATATGCTTATATGCATGTTTAACATCTTATGCAAGTATGTGAATGTTTATGCAAGTTATGTATATGTTGAAATGCAAGTTTAACATAATATGCAAGCCTACGCAAGTATGTGAATGTTTATGCAAGTTATGTATATGTTGAAATGCAAGTTTAACATAATATGCAAGCCTATGCAAGTATGTGAATGTTTATGCAAGTTATGTATATGTTGAAATGCAAGTTTAACATAATATGCAAGCCTATGCAAGTATGTGAATGTTTATGCAAGTTATGTATATGTTGAAATGCAAGTTTAACATAATATGCAAGCCTATGCAAGTATGTGAATGTTTACGCAAGTTATGTATATGTTGAAATGCAAGTTTAACATGATATGCAAGCTTATGCAAGTATATGAATGCTTATGCAAGTATGTGAGTGCTTATGCAAGTTAAGTATATGCTAAAATGCAAGTTCTACATGTTATGCAAATCACATGTATGATGATATGTAAGTTCATATGCAACATGTTATGCAAATCACATGTTTGATGATATGTAAGTTCATATGCAACATGTTATGTAAGACACATGTTTGATAATATTCAAGTTTGGGTTGAATATAGTTGGGTTAATATATGCTCATATATGCAAGTTGACATCCTCTTAACCCATGACAAAGTTGTATGCTAAACCCATGATAGTTGTGATGGATCTTCCCCTTTATTATGTCATGAAATGAGAACGATTTACGTGGGGAAACGATGGGGTTGGTAAATATGTTAATTAAAGCATGGTTGGGTATGATTAAGCATACCATAAAAATAAATTACCATAAGTGGGAATTTACCTATTGAGTTAGGTCTACCCCATGGGAATTTACCTATTGAGTTAGGTCTACCCATGTTATGGAAAACTTGATATTAATTTGGAATAATTAATATGGGGGTGATTAATTAGGTGTAATTAATCGACTAAGACACGAGGTTGGACTCATTTGTAGTGTAAAACTGCCCGGACCCGACCGGCTTAACCAGTTGCTACAAATGTCAGCCCAATGTGAGAGGTCTTAGCCATAAATTAAATACGTGATTAAGGTAAAGACACGAGGTTAGACTCTGTTATGACGTAAGACTGCCCGGACTCTACCGGCTTAACCAGGCGGTCATAACAGCCAGTCTAATGTGGGAGGTCTTTATGGGAGATCACGGTCTTAATTAATTAAGAAACACTTAACCATATTAGCATGTAGTGGGACATGAGGGGTTAAGTGGGTGCCTTGGGTGGCATATAGTAACTAGTGGGGGTGCCTTGGGTGGCATGAGGAAACTAGTGGGTTGCCTTGGGTGGCAATAGAAAATACGATAAGAATACTTAACCAAAGTGGAACATGTAACTAAACATGATTAAAGGGTTAAGTAAGTGCCTTGGGTGGCATGGGGAAATCAAGTAAGTGCCTTGGGTGGCATGTGGGAATCAAGTAAGTGCCTTGGGTGGCATGTGGGAATCAAGTAAGTGCCTTGGGTGGCATGCGAAAATCTAGTGGGTGCCTTAAGGGGCAATTGTAATATAATTGGATGACTTAACCAAACCTTAACATGTAAGGGGGCATGATTATAAAAAGGGGTTAAGTGGGATGCACTAGATAAAATGACAAGCTTAAGTAGTAGCTTGTGGGGGGCCCATTTCAACCAATATCCCAAACGTATCTTTGTGGGCTCGACCCATGTCGAGTGACGGGACACGCATATTGGGCTTGATTATAAGAGGCCAAAACGGGGTAGCGGTGGCAACGCAAGTCCAACGGGTTTCATATGCGTGTGTGGGCCCGGGCTAGTAGATAAGCCGTTGTTGCATCGTGTAGATATAAAGCCGTGCACCGTTGATAGTATTGGGTAGCCACTTTAGGGGAGTGATACACCCCACTGTGGGACCAGCACGGGTATCTACGTTAGGGAGCCGATCGCTTGGGGTAGTGGGGTACACCTAGTAGAGATAGGGGCAGACGGCACCTATGTAGTCAACTAGGGTACAGGAAACTACTGGTTATATCTATCTTTGATATCCTTGGGTGGGATCAACCTTTGAGTAGGAGTGACTGGTGTGGTGCAGTTAGTAATTATCCTTGGGTGGGTAGATGTGTCTTTACGGTTATCTTAGTTCGTCCTGTGTTCGTGGGCAACTTAGTGTAGTCATTATCCCCAAAGATACCATACCGAGTTCATATCATACCCTAATTACTTTAATAATTGTATTATTAAGGAGATAGGGTTCACTCAGGCTTATGTCTGACCCCCGTTGTTTTTATCTTTTTTTCCTTCAGGTCCTCAAGTTGGGCCTAGTGCGAGTGGGCTTTGATCAGTTTGCTTTATCTATCTCTTGGAGCTTGGACCGTAGATGTAGAGCTCAGCTTATCTTATCTTTTCTGTTATGGCTATTTGTTATGAGTAGTGGGATTATGTACTTATTTTATTCAGGATGGATATTTTGTACTTGACTCTTGTTATGGTTTTATGATGTAACCAAACATGTTTTACTTTCCGCTGCTATGAGATGATGTTTTAAATTTTCAAGTATTACATTATATCTGTCTTGTTGTAATTTTACTGTTCTATACTCACTAAAAATACTCCACCGATGCTATGGCATTCCCTTAGTGAGTGACTATAGCGGGTGTGGGGTGTTACAATAAATAATCAACCACCATCCAGATTGCATTCTACACTGCATAAGCATCAAATATAAATATTTAACGCTTATAACAGCCTGTCAATCAATCGATCGACAAACAGCTAATTATTTGGGATCAGTGTACCGTGTGTGGTTTCAAATCAAGAAACACATATTTTTATTTGTGCAGTTGAGCAATGTGTAAAATTTATTGTCCCAATCAATATCAGTCAAATGTTTGTATATAAACAAATTGTCCGATTTGTTTATAAATATTTATTTTATATACACGTTAAAAATTATATTTTTAACTATAAAATATTTTATTCCATTCCACATCACACAATCAACTTTCACACCACATACAACAAATAAACAAGTCGTCCATGGTCTGTGGACAACGGGTATCAGGTGCTGCTAAGCACCGTCTGCATCCTAGTATATATTTCAACTAGAAATAAAATAAAATAAAAGTGAGGAGTTCTCACTGGGAAGCTAAACCAAACGCCGCGACTCTTCATATGTAGGAAATCTTCGTCGTGCTCGCCTTTTGTCACTTTCGTCGGCCGTATTCACTACATATATAAAAACTATATTTTTACTTCAAATTTCTTCATTCAAAAATTGCATTTTTATATTATGAAAATCATATCTTTTCCTTATATTAAAATATAATCTTTTCACATTTAAAAACACCTTCTTTAATCCGCCATTTCATAATAAAAAAATCACAATTTTATTTCACTTCTTATATAAAAGATCCTATTTTTATTACTCTACTTAAATAAAAATCATATTTTTAATCCTCACATATAATAAAAATCATATTTTTAATCCTCACATATAATAAGAATCATATTTTTAATTTTCACATGTAGTAAAAATCATTATTTTATTTGAATAAAAATTATATTTTTCATATAGAAAAATCGTATCTTCCTTCGCTATTTCTATGAGACGACCCGAAATCCCCCTTACGGGAAATCACGGATTGAGTTGAGGAGAAGACTAATCAGAACACAAACAGAAGAACATTTCATTTCTTATTACAACAATTCCATCAGAATACAAGAATATACAAAGTATAAATCAACATTACACATTCACTAAATATCAGAGATTACATTACATTTCATAGCAGCGGAAAAATAATACAATACACAACTGAAAGAGATAAACGGATACAGAGCTTTCCGGATATCGTTCCTGCTGTAAACCAGGATCCTGTGAATATAAATCTGCAAAACCAAAACTACTAGCTGCTCATGTCAAAAATAAGGGCAACCAGAGTTTAGGTTAAAACAATAAACTCCAAGTCAGTCATGTGACTGGTGTGAGAACTAAAACAGTTATTAATCTTTATTTTAAAGTTAGGTAAATCAAGGGACCACGCCGTATAACACGGAATGGGTTTCCTCCCAAGAATACCAGTACATAAAACAAACAGCGCAATGCTAAACAAAGAAAAATGAAGCTATTGTAAGACCCAAATCCCATCACACAATGCAACGCAAGTCGGAGGATAGGGTTTTTACCTTATAATAGCCAAGAATGCTTGGTACGTGAAATTTCATGTTTTATTATTATTATAAGTGTATAGTGTATAAAACAACTTCAAATCATAAGTATCAATCATAGACGGCATAAGTGCCCCATACCACTATGTCGCCATATATAGGTTATACAATCAAAACCGCAAAGTCACATATTGGAAGTTGGATTTCTATCTGTGAACCGAGACAAAAGATAGTCCTCACCGATTCGAGACAATCTAGCCTACCATGTCTCAGGATTAGAGCTCGAGTGACCATTGGATCGTCAGGGCCGGTCCACCGATGTGGATTAAAATGCCTGAACACTGCGTTACCCCGCCTTTTGGGGCGTAAACGAGTCCTATGACTCCATTGGCTCCACATAGTCACTGATATATCCGAGGAGCCTCGCAACAGCAACAACCACATAGGTGAAAATAATATAAATGTCAGGGCTGGTAGGTCACTGACACCACCCTAGCTAGAAGGAAACGCATGCCCTCCCTGATGTCCTCTCCCGTTTCTGGTTCACAACCGGAGTGTAAGGCACGCGAGTCAACATTACACAAAGCTATGCCACACAGGCGGTGCTTTGATCATCAACCACAAGACTTTGCTTTTCAACAGAAGCCTTGATCATTTTCCACATAAGCATGCCACACAGGCAATTCACTCCATACGATTGATATCCATCAATATATAACCCCTGAGCTAGTACGTCTCAGAGAAGGGCGTCAAGCAAGAGAATAAATTCTCCTCCGCCAAACAGATATATATTTAATAGAAATCAATCACACAGAATAAAATCCAATGTAAGACACACAGTCCATTTACAAGTTCGTTTTGGGTCTGAACGAAAGCGGAGGCACCTTGTACCTCGCATATCCATCGATCTCCAAGTACTTCTGGACGATCACCAACTGATTCCTTCCTCTTGGTTGTATAGCCCAATCAAGATTATCATTTATCACCCAAAAGTTGTGAAGACCTCCGGTCTTCGACCACCGTCTTTATCCTCAACAATACGTCGAATCAGTTATTCAGAATGGGATAAACCCAGTCTTTTTGAATAACTCGTGTATATAATAAACAAGTGTTACACTAACACAACATACGCCTCATTCCAATTCGTAATATTATTTTATTCAAATATTCTTATACTTTGGGAAAGGTTCCCATTAATTTTATCAAAGATAAATTCTTTAAATTTATTCTTTAATCTTCTTTTGAATATCAATTCAAACTAGCTGGGTTTAGCGAACCACTCCGAAGTAATCATTTATTTTATTTTCCATTCCCAACCTATTCATCCCATGGAGAAAAACTGGTAATACTCCATATCTAACACCACAGTGTTATTGGTAGATATTAATTACCATTTAACATTCAAATCTAATCAAAGATTTAACTATCGCTTTGGAGCAAAACTGGTGAAACACCATCCTCGATCACCTCAATCTAATTAAAGATTCATTAAAACTGCACTTAGTTTTAATCTTCCCACAAATCAATATCCTGTCTTTAACTGGATTAAAGAACCAATGTCATTTAAAACACGGTTCATGATAAACCCAAAAACCAATTTAAATTCAATTCCAATTAAATACTAATTAATTGGACAATTTCTCTAAATCTTAATTAAAAGATTTATTCTTTTCTAAACTGGGTCCAAGAATAGTGTTATTTCAGACACCATTCACGACGAACCCATAATCCAATTTGTTATTAAATACAAGGCTCTGAATAGAAAATATATCGGCTTATATTCAATATCAAATTCTTACTTACAATAAAATGTGAATTTTATTGTATAAATATTTTGTTCAACACATGAATATTTTCAATACATGAATATTCTCAACACACGAGAATTTTTGTTATTTTATATATTTGATAAAATCGTGTTTTATATCGTTTAATTCTTAATCAAACTCTAACCGTAAATTAGCAAGAGAACAATTTTCTAAATATTAACCCTGAAGGCCGAAACGAACATCAGATCAATCCCCAGGAAACCACTCATCTTAACTAGTTTCCAGTTAGTTTCTAATTTTTTATATGATAAAAATGTAAATTTTTATTGTTAAAATATTTTACTCAACACATGATAAGTTTCAACACATGAATATTCTCAACACATGAGCATCGTCAACACATGACTATTTATTCTATTCAACACATGAATCTTTATTTTATAATATTCTTTATTTTCCAAATTGTAATGAGGCCCAATCAATTACCATATAATGTTAATTATATGGATTTCATACAACATATGTATATAATAGCAACAATAAATAATCAACCATCATCCAAAGTGCACAACACAACTGTCTGTCAACCTATCGATTGACATACAACTAAAAAATCGGGATCAGTGTACTTCAAATATCATCCCAATACCCGTGTGGGGTTTCAAATCAACAAACACTGATTATTATTTATGAAGTTGGGCAATGTGTAAAGTTTATCGTCCCAATCAATATCCTTCAAATGAGTGTGCATAAACAAATCGTCTGATTTGTAAATGAGTATTTATTTATTCACATTCACGTTAAAAAATATATTTTTAACGACCAAAATATTCTATTCAACCTATGAATATTCTATTTAGTTCATTTATTCAATAAAATGATATTTTTATATTTTCTAACATATTTTAGAAAATTTCGACGGCATAACGGCACGATACTAGAAACGGGATAAGGCCTAGCCTTACCCCTAGTCTAATAATGGCCCACGCCATACACATACCAATCTAATCAATTCCATTATTCTTCCCAAACCAAATTCAAACAAATATTCCAATCAACAACCAAACAACCAAAAAAATAAACTAACAAGTCGTCCATGGTTTGTGGACGACGGGTGTCGGGTGCTAATAAGCACCGTCTGCATCCTAGTATATATTTTTAACTAGAAAATAGAATTTAAAGTGAGAAGTTCTCACCGAGAAGCTATACCAAACGCCACGACTCTTCATATATAGGAATCTTCGTCGTGCTCGCCTTTTGTCAATTTCATTGTCCATAGCCACTACATATATAGAAATCACATTTTTATGTTATTGCTATGTATATAAAAATCACATTTTTATAATCACTCTATATGGATAAAAATCACATTTTTATACCGCTACTATATAGATAAAAATTCTATTTTTATATCGCTACTGTATAAAAAATTCTATTTTTATACCGCTACTATATAGATAAAAATCAAATCTTTCTATCGCTAATGAATATATAAAAATCACATTTTTACATTGCCATTCAAACGATAAAAATTATATTTTTACTTTGATACATATATGATAAAAATCACTATTTTATATCGTCACTTCATATATAAAAATTATCCTATCGCTACAAATATAAAGATCAAATTTTTACTTCATTACATATATAAAAATCATATTTTCGTTATCTTTATAATATAAAAATCAAAATTTTATTATCTCTATAATATAAAAATCATATTTTTATTTACTTCATTTGTCAAAAACCATAGAAGCTTTAAAACAGAGAAAACTCACATATTTTCTATCGCCCGGATTTGTTGTTCTGGTTCCAGAATTTGCAACCGAGCTCCAATCTTCACACCATACTTTTTTCAGCTTAAACGCGCCATTCTGGACAACTTTTGTCTAGTGGTCTTCCTTCCGAAAATGTGCCATTTCGCCGGAAATCGCGAAAAGACAGCATTTTGACAGTGTTTGGACAACAGACTTTGGACATGTTTTCCCGACAACTCCGAAATGCAAAATAGGACTATCATATACCAAATCAAAGAGAAAATCGTGCTCTTCGACTTTGGTCTAGAGGAGTTTTAGCTAGAAATGTACTGTTTGAGAGTTATTTGCGAAACAAAGTCAGGGGCTGTTATGTAAAAACGAAAATTTGGTGAAAAAGGGGATTTTGGTGAAACGGGTCCCATGGTCGGAGCTAGGCTGAAGGAGTGGCGGCGCTGGGCCTGATTGGGTGTAGGGAGGCGCATCAAGGTAGTGGTGGTGGAAGGGCGCGTGGAGGTGGTGGTTTTCAATTTGGGGGTTTAGGGATTTCAATTTGGAAGAGAGAAAGAGGAGGAGAGGAGGAGGAGGCCGACGGTGATGCGGAAAGGGGAGGGAGGAGGAGCGGCTGAAGGAGCGATGGGTCCTCCTTCTTCTTCTTTTATTCTTGCGTGAGTTTTGAATGAGGAGAGAGAAGAGGAGAGGGTTGACCATTTATATATTTAATTATTTAATTCCAAAAAGTTACTTTTTCATTCGAACTCCAAATCAAACCGAACGATTGTCGTCCCGAGCTAATTACCCCATTCCGAACGCAATGGGATATGTCCAGTTAGCGAATTCCATCGCTTCAATCAGTTTTCGTCAAAATCAAAATATAAATCTATATGTTGAATTTGAACACGTATTTCGATTTACAGGGGCCACACACTAACTCTAAAAATTCCAGAAAAATTATTTCTAGCTTCGTATTGACTATACGGTCCTAATAAAACTAATTTCATCAAATTCTGAGACATTTTGAAAAATGGCCCTTTTCCAGTCGATTAAAATCAACTGACACTGGTCAAATGCGTTTTCCTTTGCCACGCTCACATATTGATTCGAAAAATTACGAATTTTGGAATCTAGCAATAATTTGATATCCCGGATCCAACAAAGGGGGTTTCGTCGAAAACCGAGGTCGTTTGCCAAATTTCCATTTTGAAGGGCCAAAATTCCATAACGACTTTTCTGAATTTTTAACTGTACATCACTTTTGATTTTCGCTATGAAATTTTGATTACTCGGATTTCGTTGAAAATATGTTCTCAAATAGATTCTAATATTTTTGGTTTCGCTAAAATCCGGTTTATTTTGAATCCTGAAAATTCATTTGAAATTTGAAATCGAATTTTCAAACTTCCGCGTCATTTTCAATTCCTTTTATATTTAAAATAAAATATTTATATTCTAACGTCGATTCAAATAATTGTATACATTCTAATTCTATTCAAAATAAATTTCTCGTCATTATTATTTAAAATAAATCATTTTAAATATTCAAAATTTACTAAAATTGCCAAAATAAAAATTTTAAATTGGCTCAGTTTTTCCAGGTTGTTACAACCTCCCCCACTTAAAACTTTTCGTCCGCGAAAAGGAACGAAGCTAAAAGTTGTTTTACAAACCAACTCAACTTCCATTATTTTAATTATGTCTTAAGTTCTTCAACTTTTCAGTTTCTAAGAACTTTTCAAATTTTCCAAAAATTTGGCTAACACCCTAAATTTTCGAAAAAATTCGCCATAACCTCCCCTGCACCGGGAGCTTCGGGATATTTCAAATAGCCTCCCATGGTCCCTCACCAATCCAAAAAGAAAAAGAAACAGCCAAGCGGCTCATAAAATCATCCAAACCCAATAAATTAGTAAACATGTACCTATTTGTCTGGCAAACAATTTTATTCTTCTGCTCTAGCCTCCTTGCTTTGACCCGTTCAATGGATATACATGTATATGCATGCAATTGTAATCATTTTTCAGTACAGTCCAATATTTGGTTCCATTAGGCTAAATGGTTCAATATTTCAAACCAATAATCAAACAACACAACCATCAATCAATTAGTGGATTATCGTTTCAAATTCAGAATTTTGATATACATATAGAAAATCATGTTCTTGATGCCAAATCACAACAATAAATCTATCTAATTTTGGTTCTCACACTAGTCTAGTGGAAATATATAGATATCTCACCTTTCGAAAGTCGAACATAAACACTGATGATGAGATCTCAATCATCAGTATCATCTTCGGGCGACTAGAGTGTGATTCTATATCTATCTAGTATATTAAAACTTCGAATATACGTTCACGACGCGTATATGCAAAATCTTTATATATTGGATTGTCCAAATTCAATACAAATAAAATTTCAAATACGAATAGTTGAATTTAATTTTCAAAACAAAATTTGTTTTATTTTAAAAATATACTCTTCACACTCGTTCTAGGATACTACTGATCCCATCTCTAACGAGCCATTCTTATTGGATATTACTAATCCAATATCTGATGAATTCTTTCGTATGGTTCTAATGTGTCTTGTTCTCGAGCTCTGTAAACCAAAGCTCTGATACCAACTGAGACGACCCAAAATCCGCCTTACGGGAAATCACAGATTGAGTTGAGGACAAGACTAATCAGAACACAAACAGAAGAACATTTCATTGCTTATTACAACAATTCCATCAGAATACAAGAATATACAGAGCATAAATCAATATTACACATTCACTAAATATCAGAGATTACAATACATTTCATAGCAGCGGAAAAATAATACAATACACAACTGAAAGAGATAAACGGATACAGTGCTTTCCGGATATCGTTCCGGCTGTAAACCAAGATCCTGTGAATATAAATCTGCAAAACCAAAACTACTAGCTGCCCGTGTCGAAAATAAGGCACACAGAGTTTAGGTTAAAACAATAAACTCTAGGTCAGTCATGTGACTGGTGTGAGAACTAAAACAGTTATTAATCTTTATTTTAATGTTAGGTAAATCAAGGGACCACGCCGTATAACACGGAACGGGTTTCCTCCCAAGAATACCAGTGCATAAAACAAACAGCGCAATGCTAAATAAAGAAAAATGAAGCTATTATAAGACCCAGGTCCCATCACACAATGCAACAGAAGCTGGAGGATAGATGTAATAACCAGGAAAATGTGAACCAATTTAAAATTTTTAATATTGGTTAATACCAAAGAATTTGAATAGTTGAAATAGCCTATTTCAATAAAATAAAGAATTGGGTATGGTATTGCAGTTTGAAAGTTTGAACACAAACTTTGTCTGACTGTACCGGGTGGAAAATATAACGGATTTTGGCGAAACTGAAAATATTTAAATATGTTTATGAGTACCTTTCTAACGAATCTGAAAAATCGAAGTTTCGTAGCGGGAATCAAAAGTTATGGCCAAATGAATTTTCAAAAAGGTCATTATATAACATATATAGCCCCTGAAAATTGATATTTTGCATACGACCTCGGAATTCGACGAAACCACTTTTGTTGGGTCCGGGATGTCAAACTATTGCTTAGTTTCAAATTTCATAATTTTTGAAGCTAGTATGTGAGCGGGGCAAAAGAAAATGTGATTGGTCAATTTCTGTTAAAATGGGTCGACCTAAAAATGGCCGTTTTTCAAACGAGCTCAGAATTCGAAGAAACTGGTTTTGATAGGACCGTATCGTCAAAACAAAGCTAGATTTATTTTTCTGGAATTTTTCGATTTAGTTTGTGGCCCTGGCAAATTGAAATGTACGTTCAAATTAAATATTGAATGTTTTATATTTTAATTTGAAAAATAACTGACTGTAACAGTCGAATTGGCAAACGAAACATATCCCATTGTGTCCGGAATGGGGGTATTTAGCTAGGGGCGACAGTCGTTGGGTTTGATTTCGAGTTCGTTAGTAAAAACACTATTTAAAATTTCCTATAAAGCCTCGACCAATAGGATTTTTCCTTTATATAAAAAAAATATCTCAAAAACCCAAGCCGCCTCAGACGAAACCGACGATCCAGGAAGCTCCGACCTTCCCCTTCGTTTTCCGACCGCCACCGCCACCTACAGGTCGCGCCACCACCGCCACTCGAAAGCCCCTTCGCCCCTCTTTAGATCCGACCCCAACCCGACATCCACCATCACCTCCTCCGCCTGAATCGAAGCCAGGAAGTCATCGACTTCCCAGCGCCGCCGCCACCCGGATCTACCATCGCAACCCCTCAAACCACCAGCGCCGTGAAGCCCTCGCCGCCCCGTTCCACGTCAGCACCGCCGATCATCCCCATACTTCACGGATTTTGCAAAAATCCCAAACCTAGTTCTGAACAAAATATAAAGGTTCGACCTTTATTATTCTGAATTGAAAATAACACTATAAAGCGTCGCAAAACTTTGAAAAATAATATTTATTTCGTTCTTTAACGAAATTTGATGAAACAGGAGACACCGTGACCGCAAGGAGGCTCTCTACATTTTAGAAGAAGCCGCGGATTTTTCTGATCTTCCTACGATTTTTAGCACTGCAATAACCAATGTGAGGAATCTAAACTGAATTGTTTAAATGGAATCGCGTTGTATAAATTATATAAGCGAAGTGTAAATTATATACGCATTGTATACCTCATGTACATGTATTGTATAAGTTATAATAGCGATGTATAAATTATACAAGCGTTGAATGAAACATATATGCTTTGAATTGTGATGAAATGCAAGTGAATTATAATATATATATATATATATATATATATATATATATATATATATATATATATATACACACACACACTCTCCTCGTCCACAGACCATGGACGATATTTATTGCTTGTGATTGATGTGATATTATATGGTATGACGAATGGTTGGAAATAATTGTTTGTGGTTGATATTGTGGTTGAAAAATACCTTTGTGGTTGAAAAATACCCTCTTGTGGTTGAAACAAATTAGAATAGGATTGTGGAATTGAAAATAAAACATGCCGCCTGCGTTCGAACTAGATGCATGATCCCCATTGTCAAAAACCGCGAGGTTTTAAGGTAGAGCGAGGAGCCGTACTAGGGACAGTCCCGGTTTTAACTACCCTGCCGTTATGCTGCCGAAATTTTCTGAAATTTTCATGTGATAGAATAATTTTCATTCATTGAAATAAATTACATATGTTGAAACCAATATTCATGTGTTGAGTTGCAATTCATTCGTTGAGTTGAAATTCATGTGTTGAATATTATTTGAATTTAAACAAATAGCTTTAGCGATAAAAATCACATTTTTATATATATACAAACTATATCGAATATTCATGTGTTGAGTTGCAATTCATTCGTTGAGTTGAAATTCATGTGTTGAATATTATTTGAATTTAAACAAATAGCTTTAGCGATAAAAATCACATTTGTATATATATACAAACTATATCGAATATTCATGTGTTGAGTTGCAATTAATTTGTTGAGTTGAAATTCATGTGTTGAATATTATTTGAATTTAAACGAATAGCTTTAGCGATAAAAAATAACGTTTTTATATATATACAAACTATATCGAATATTCATGTGTTGAGTTGCAATTCATTCGTTGAGTTGAAATTCATGTGTTGAATATTATTTGAATTTAAACAAATAGCTTTAGCGATAAAAATCACATTTTTATATATATATATAAAAACTATATCGAATATTCATGTGTTGAGTTGCAATTCATTCGATGAGTTGAAATTCATGTGTTGAATATTATTTGAATTTAAACAAATAGTTTTAGCGATAAAAATCACATTTTTATATATATATATATACAAACTATAGAGAATATTCATGTGTTGAATTGAAATTCGTTCGTCGAGTTGAAATCCATGTGTTTAATGTTATCGTATTTGAAAATAAAATGAATCGACAATAAAAACTACATTTTTATTGTGAATATGAAGTGTTAAAAACATTCACGTGCTGAATAAATATTTTTGATGATAAAAATATTTCTTTTATCATGTATACACTTTGATAAAAATACACACGTGTTGAAATAAATAATAGTTCGCTAGAAATATTATTGTTAGCTTTGTTCTGCATATATATACATGTGTTGAACAGGGAAAATGGATTAGCTGTAGAGTAAAGAAATTATTTGCGTGCCCGACAAATAGGTAAGCCTTGATGAGTTGGCTGCGCAATTTTATTTTTATATCAACTCCTGTGAATGCCATTGGATGTGGAATGCTGGTTATTCTGTGTGAAATAATAAACATCGCCATAGGATAGTAACAATTAATTTTGAACTACACTACATGGCATACTTCTTGACAATAGGCATACTTTATCATATTCCACACAAGCAATTGGAGCTTGTGTGACGAGGTGGAAGATTTACCATACGAGCAAGAGGCTTGTGTGGCGATGATTTTATACTACAGGTTGAACTGATGACTGATTTGGACTATATAAAATATAACGATAAACTGCCAGATTAATAAAAACCCCACATGGGTCTGGAGTTGACAATAATCACATCTCTTTAGTTATTAGATACGGCATATGGACTATTTATTTCCACACAGAAACGGGGTGACGAGAATTTATTCTCTGGAGTGATTTTCTATACATGCTCCCCCGTAAACACCAGAATATATCACTATAAATATGTGGATGCTTTTTAGGATTTATTGGGTACCTAACACGGGCCAATAAATTTCCAAACCCCTCCCCGTACAAAGGAGGTTATGGCGAAATTTTTCGAAATATTAAGGCGTTAGTGAAATATTCGAAGTGAAAACGAAGTTGAAAATATAGAATGAACTATAGTTGAAATAATAGAATGAACTATATATATATATATATATAAATAAATATAATTAAAAGGAATCGAAGACATGCAGTTCGTGTTTCGGAATCGTAATTTGAAACGATTAGTACGAGAAATCCGACCATCGGATCTTCCCGAAACCGCAACCGCTGGGTTTGCCTTGGAAATATCTTCCCAACAGCACCAACCTTGTAAAAATCCAACGGTTGGATTGTCCGGAATGTTTAATTCAAATATGAAAAAAAAACAACGCCAGAAATGTTTATATTTATATATAAATATAAATATAATTAAATTAAATCGAATAACGACACTGCAGTTCGAATTTTGAAACCGTAACTTCAAACGACTAGTGTGGAAGATCCGACCGTCGGATTCTCACGAAACTGGAACCGTTGGGTTCGCTTTGGGAATGCCTTCCCACTGATATAGACTTCGTAGAAATCCAACAGTTATATTTTCCGATATTTGTAAAACAAATTAGGGGGAAAACAGCGCCAGTGCCACGGCACGACCTGAAACGTCGTTTAATTAAATATGGCCATTTTTAAATAAATAAAAATGGCGAAATATCGTTATAAAAATATTATAAGCAACCTAGATTGCAAATAATCCAATTGGGCTTGAATTGTTAGATATTTGATGGTTGTATGTGCTTGACACGAAAATAACACTAAAGAACCGAAAGATGGATGTCGAATAATATAACCATGAAAAGAATCGATTTAAATTCTAATTACGTGAATTATTTGAAAAGGCCGAGCTAATCCTCATTTCAAATAATTTATCGAGCGATTCGAGTTGGAAAATGCAAAGACGATTCAAGACCGTTGATCTTCGTATCGGTTGGATGGGCGCTACTGAGGTTCCTGACCGGAGTAGCTACCGTGAAGGAACGGAAGTAGTAGTCGTCTGAACGTATGTGTTGATTGGACGGATATACGAGGAATTTGACACCTCCAGTTTCGTTTAGAACCAGGACGGACTTGTAAATAGACTGTGTATCTGACATTGGATTTTGTTCTATACTGATTGATCTCTGTTAAATATATATCTGTTTGGCTGTAGAGAATTTATTCTTTTGCTTAACGCCCTTCTCTGAGACATACGAGCTCAGAGGTTATATATCGATGGAAATCAATCGTATGGAGTGGACTGCCGATGTGGCATGCCAAGATGCTGTGATCAAGACTTCTGTTGCAAAGTAAAGTCTTGTGGATGATGATGAAAACACGGTCTGTGTGACCTAGCTTTGTGTATAGCGTGGATTCGCGAGCCTTACACCTCGGCATGAGTCAAAAACGGGACAAGGACCCAAGGAGAGCATGACGTTTCTTTCTAGCTATGGTGGTGTCAGTGACTTACCAGCCCTAACATTTATACATATTTTTCACCTATGTGGTTGTTGGAATGCGAGGCGCCTCGATTATAGGTCTGTAAGGACCGAGAAACGTGTGTTTTGGAATAATTAATCCTCAAACGTAAGAGAGGACCGGCCTTGGAGGATCCAGGGTTACCCAGAGTGTGCAGTCCTGAGACATTTGCTAGAGTGTCTTGAAGCGGAGAGGAGCTTGCCCCTTGCCTCGACTCATGACGGAAATCCAATTTCCAATACGAAATAACGGACTCGATTGTAGAACTAGTATGGCGACATAGTGGTATGAGGCACTTATGCCGTCTGTGATTGATATTTATGATGCTATTCGTTTTTGAAACATATATGCACTAGTAATAATATCAATTGATTTTGCTTTATACGTATCAAGCATATTTGGCCATCATAAGGTAAAACACTATCCTCCGGCTTGCGTTGCATTGTGTGATGGGACCTGAGTCTTATATTGGCTTCATTCTTTTAAAAAGTATTGCGTTGTTTTAAAAGAATTTACTTTGTTTTAAATGCACTAGCAATCACTGGAGTAAACCCGTTCCGCGAAAGTGGCGTGGTCCTGTGATTTGCTTATTATTGTTGTTTAAACTGTTAAATAGATTCCTCATACCAGTCCCCATGACTGGCTCGTTGTTTGTTTCACTTTGCAAACGCGGGTGCCCTTATTTTCACACGGGCAGCCTAGTTCACAGGTGACAGGTTGTTTTTGGCTCTGCACTGTTGCATAGAGTGCATTTTGGCTCATGGCGAGGCTGACTTCACAGAGATGACTTTGACTTTTTCCGCCATTATTGTACTTATATTATGATTCCGCCACAGGCGATGCAGACTGCTTTACTTTCAGTACTTCTTATTGTATGTATATGTACCGCCTTCGGTGATGTAGACTGATACCCTTATTATGTCTCACTGCATGTATGAATTCCGCCTCTGGCGATGATGACTGATCACTTCCCTTTTTATTTACTAAGTTATATCCTACGCTTTGCTATTCTGATGTTGTTACATGTTGTGATTCCGCTGTCATATCCATGTAAAATTATTCTATTTATTGTTTTGCTATTATCTGTACTTTGCTACGATGATTAATGTGTTATATTCCAATGATTATCCTTAATACTGCCCCTCGAATTTTGGGATTGTCACAGTTGGTATCAGAGCTTTAGTTAAACTTAGTTCCGGGATCTAACACATTAAACACCTCATCAGAATAGAATCAGTAGTTTTCTAAGGCGAGTAGCTCATTAGAGATAGGATTAGCAATGTCCTAGAATGAGCTAAGAAGAATAGCAAAACAAAGTGATCAGTACATCATTTCCTTTCCTTATGTTCCCCTGCTTTATCGTATATGAAAATTATCAAATCTATGAGCTTGACTCTTTTCTTGCTTATACAATACTCTTTCTGATGTCTACATGAGCAGCAGCAGCTAGAGGAGGACGTGGAGGCCGAGCAGGAGTAGCATGAGGCCGGGGGAATATCCCCGTAGTTGAGGGAGGCCCTATTGTTCAGCCACCAGCACCCGAGGACTTCGAGCTAGACAAAGTAGCGAAGAGGTATAGGAACCTGGGGGGAAAACCTTTTTCTGGCACTGGTACAGTGACAGAGGCTATAGCTTGGTTGAAGACCTGTGAAAAGATCTTTGAAGGAATGGGTTTGGGAACAAACAACAAAGCACGGCTAGGTATTTGGCTCCTACAGGAGGAAGCAGAGCTGTGGTGGGATGCCATCACCTCAGAGGATGCAGCAGGTACTGTCAGAACCTGGGAGCAATTCAAAACCATGTTCAACGAGAAGTTTGTACCTGAATAGGCTTTAGAGAGGATGCGAGAGCAGTTTGCTAATCTCCAGCAAGGAGATCTCTCTATCCAGGATTACCTCAATAAATTCACCCAGTTGTCGCGCTATGCTCCAGAGCTTATTATGACCAACAAAGCAAAGAACAAGAGATTCATATTTGGGCTAAAGCGCAAGTACCATGACAGAGCCATGAGCAACATCAAACTCTCCTTCTCAGAATTGGCAGAAATGGCTTGCAATTACGAGGATATGGATGAAAGGCACGCCAGCCAAGACCGTGCCAAAAGCCAAGCTGGAAATAAGCGCAAGGCTTTAGCAGATCAGGCCGAGTCTAGCATTACAGCGGCCGCTACTCAGAAACCTGGAAAGATCCCCAAAGGAAATTGCTATAACTGCGGGAAGCCAAGTCATTTTTCTAATGTGTGCAAAGCCCCGAGGAAGCCAAAGGCAAATCCAGACTCAGCCGAATGCTACAACTGTCATAAGAAGGGGCACTATAGCAGGAACTGTGCTCTGAAGCAGAATGCACAAGTGGCTCATGTGTATGACGGGAAGACCCCGCCAGCTACCACCGATGGATCAGGTAAACCCGACGTCTTGGGAGGTACCCTCACCATTAAAAATATTCCTATTTCTATACTTTTTATACTGGTGCATCACGTAGCTTCATTTCTAGTAACACTGTTAGTAAGTTGAAGTTAAAAGTAAGAGATCTTAAAAAATCAATTAAAGTTCAAAACCCGATAGGAGGTTCTGTTAGTCTCAGTTCGTACTACAGAGTGCCTATCTCCTATTCCTTCTACAAGTTTTCCATCAACCTAATAATCATGAATCTATTGGAATTCGATGTTATTCTTGGTTTGGAATGGTTAACCAAATATAAGGCTAAAGTTAGATGTGCGGAACGAATCGTTAAAGTCAAAACGAAGCTTGGACCTATATGTATACCATGCCATGGCTCAGAAATTAATAGAACATAATTTTGGTCTTCTTTAGAAGTTACTCACCCTTCACTAGAAAAGAAACCGGTCGTTAAAAACTATGCGGATGTGTTTGAAGAAGTAGAAAACTTACCGCCGCAAAGAGAAATTGAATTTAGAATAGATCTAATTCCTAACGCCCGACTAGTAGTACATCCAATTAGAAGAATGGCCCCGAAAGAAAAAGAAGAGTTAGGTAGTCAAACCCGAGAATTGCTTTGGAAAGGTCTGATCAGACCGAGCTTTTCAGCGTGGGGAGCAGCAGTAGTATTTGTCCCGAAATCAGACGGTACTCTAAGACTTTGTGTTGATTACCGTGATCTCAATAAACAGACACTGAAGAACAAATATCCCTTGCCCCGAATAGACGATCTGTTAGATCAATTAAATGGAGCAACAGTATTCTCCATAATGGACCTAGCTACAGGCTTCCACCAATTACGTTTAGTTGAAGACTGTGTTCCTTTGACAGCCTTCAGGGGTCCCAATTTATTCTATGAATGGTTAGTAATGCCGTTCGGCTTGTGTAACGCTCCGGCATACTTCATCGATCTTATGAACAAAGTGTTCCGTGGTGTATTGAATAAATTTGTTCTAGTCTTCATCGATGACATTTCAATCTACTCCAAGTCGGAAGGCGAGCATGCAAAACACTTAGAACAAGTGCTGAAAATTCTAAGGAGAAATGTCTTGAAAGCTAAATTTTCTAAGTGTGTCTTCTGGCACGATGAAGTTAAGTTCCTAGGCTATGTCGTATCAAAATAAGGGATTGCTGTAGATCCAAGCAAAATTACAGCGATTCAGAACTGGAAACAACCTACTACCCCCACAGAATTTCGAAGTTTCCTTGGATTGGCTAGTTACTATTGGAAATTCGTTCAGGATTTTTCAAAGATACCAGGTGTATTGACAAAGCTTACAAAGAAGCATGAGAAATTCAAATGGACTCCCGAATGTGAAGAAGCTTTCCAGGAGCTGAAACTAAAGTTGACAACCGCTCCAGTATTGACAATTATAGAAGGCAACCAAGACTTGACTGTATGGACAGATGCTTCTATTAGAGGGCTAGGAGCAGTATTAATGCAAAAAGGCCAAGTGGTCGCTTATGCCAGCCGTCAGCTGAAGCCGCATGAAAGAAACTATGCAACTCGTGATCTTGAGTTATTAGCTATCGTGTTTGCTTTAAGAATCTGGAGGAATTATTTATTGGGCGAGAAGTTCGAACTATTTACCAATCATCAATCCTTGAAATATCTGTTCACTCAGAAAGATCTAAACTTGAGACAACAGCATTGGTTATAATTCCTTGCAGCATACGATTTTGAAATTCTATACACTCCAGGGATAGCCAATGTTGTAGCAGATGCGCTCAGCAGAAAGAATGAAATCATTGCCCGTTTTATCATTACGTCTTCTTTAATTGACAGGATCTCGACCATTCAAAAAGAGGATAATTTTGTAAAAGTGATGATCAAAAGAATCAATGACGGCATAGACTCCAGCTTCCAAGTGGATAGTGAGGGGGTTCTGAGATTAAAAGGAAGAATTTGTGTTCCCGACATCTCCGAGCTAAAGAGAGAAGTGCTAGATGAATGCCACAAGTCCAAATTAAGTATCCATCCCGGTGTGAGCAAAATGTATAACGATATCAAGTGCACATTCTGGTGGAAGGCAATGAAAAGAGATATTTCATTATATGTTAGTAGATGCCCCACTTGCCAGCTAGATAAGAGTGATCAGCAGAAATTGGCTGGATTATTACAACCTTTAGAAATTCCAGGATGGAAGTGGGAGCAAATCTCGATGGACTTCATTGATGGTTTGCCTCGAACTAAGAAAGGAAACGACAGTATATGGGTAATCGTAGAACGCTTCACGAAGACTGCCCATTTCATACCTGTCGGATCCAACAGAACGGCTCAAAGTTTAGCATAGATTTACTTCAAAGAAATAGTTAAACTACATGGGGTGCCGCTCAATATAGTCAGTGATAGAGATCCCCTGTTTACTAGCAAATTCTGGGAAGCATTCCAGGTAGAATTGGGAACCAAATTGAATTTAAGCACCGCTTATCACAAACAGACAGACGGCCAAACTGAGCGGGTAAATAGAATTCTAGAAGATTTACTGCGGGCTTGCGTTATTGATTTTGGAGGCTCATGGGAAGATCACTTACATTTAGCCGAATTCTCTTACAACAACAGCTATAAGGCAAGTCTGGGAATGTCTCCATTTGAAGCATTATACGGTAGACCGTGCAGATCTCCCGCATGTTGGGTAGATCCTGGCAGCAGACTTGTGTTAGGGCCCGATATGATTCGAGAAGCATCGGATAAAGTCGATTTCATTAAGAAGCGATTGAAAACCGCACAAAGCCAACAGAAAAGTTATGCTGATGCTAGAAGAAGAGATTTATCATTGCCGTTGGCGATTATGTTTATCAAAGAGTTTCTCCAATGCGGGGAGTAATCAGATTTGGCAAGACTGGGAAGTTGGCACCGAGATTTATTGGTCCCTTTCCTATACTTGAACGGATTGGAACTCTTGCATATAGGGTTTCATTACCTGATTGGTTGCCTAGTGTACATGATGTGTTCCACGTGTCTCAACTCAGAAAACATGTCCATGATCCGGATCTTATTGTGGAAGAAGCAGTGCAACAAGATATAGACATAACTCCAGAATTAGCGCTAAGAAGAGAGCCATTAAAAATTGTTGGCAAAGAAACTAGAGAGCTAAGGAGCAAAAAGATTCGTTTAGTCAAAGCGCAGTGATCCTAGAGACTGTACTTGGGAGACTGAGGAAAGCATTAAACAAGCCAACCCCAAATGCAGAGTGGACTTCTCTGACTAACTCCGGTGCAAGGTATCTTTACAATGCTTTGCATTTACATTTTATTTCCTACTTAGCTGTTATTTCCTTTTCGAGGACGAAAAGTTTTAAGTGGGGGAGATTGTAACAACCCAGAAAATGTGAACCAATTTAAAAATTTAAAAATTGGTTAATACCAAAGAATTTGAACAGTTGAAATAGCCTATTTCAATAAAATAAAGAATTGGGTATAGTATTGCAGTTTGAAAGTTTGAATACAAATTTTGTCTGACTGTACCGGGTGGAAAATATAACGGATTTTGGCGAAATTGAAAATATTTAAATCTGTTTATGAATACCTTTCTAACGAATCTGAAAAATCGAAGTTTCATAGCGGGAATCAAAAGTTATGGCCAAATGAATTTTTAGAAAGGTAGCTATATAGTATATATAGCCCCTGAAAATTGATATTTTGCATACGACCTCGGAATTCGACGAAACCACTTTTGTTGGGTCCGGGATGTCAAACTTTTGCTAAGTTTCAAATTTCATAATTTTTGAAGCTAGTATGTGAGCGGGGCAAAAGAAAATGTGATTGGTCAATTTCTGTTAAAATGGGTCGACCTAAAATGGCCGTTTTTCAAACGAGCTCAGAATTCGACGAAACTGGTTTTGTTAGGACCGTATCATCAAAACAAAGCTAGATTTATTTTTCTAGAATTTTTTGATTCAGTTTGTGGCCCTGGCAAATTGAAATGTACGTTCAAATTAAATGTTGAATGTTTTATATTTTAATTTGAAAAATAACTGACTGTAACAGTCGAATTGGCCAACGAAACATATCCCATTGTGTCCGGAATGGGGGTATTTAGCTGCGGGCGACAGTCTTTGGGTTTGATTTCGTGTTCGTTATTAAAAACACTATTTAAAATTTCCTATAAAGCCTCGACCAATAGGATTTTTCCTTTATAAAAAAATACCTCAAAAACCCTAGCCGCCTCAGACAAAACCGACGATCTAGGAAGCTCCGAACTTCCCCTTCGTTTTCCGACCTCCACCGCCACCTACGGGCCGCGCCACCACCGCCACTCGAAAGCCCCTTCGCCCCTCTTCAGATATGACCCCAACCCGACATCCACCATCACCTCCTCCGCCTGAATCAAAGCCAGGAAGTCATCAACTTCCCAGCGCCGCCGCCACCCCGATCTGCCATCGCAACCCCTCAAACCACCAGCGCCGTGAAGCCCTCACCGCCCCCTTCCATGTCAGCACCGCCGATCATCCCCATACTTCACGGATTTTGCAAAAATCCCAAACCTAGTTCTGGACAAAATATAAAGGTTCGACCTTTATTATTCTGAATTGAAAATAACACAATAAAGCGTTGCAAAACTTTGAAAAATAATATCTATTTCGTTCTTTAACGAAATTTGATGAAACAGGAGACACCGTGACCGTAAGGAGGCTCTCTACATTTTAGAAGAAGCCGCGGATTTTTCAGATCTTCCTACGATTTTTAGCACTGTAATAACCAATGTGAGGAATCTAAACTGAATTGTATGAATGGAATCGCGTTGTATAAATTATATAAGCGAAGTGTAAATTATATACGCATTGTTTACCTCATGTATATGTGTTGTATAAGTTATATTAGCGATGTATAAATTATACAAGCGTTGAATGAAACATATATGCTTTGAATTTTGATGAAATGCAAGTGAATCATAATATATATATATATATATATATATATATATATATATATATATACACACACACACTCCCCTCGTCCACAGACCATGGACGATATTTATTGCTTGTGATTGACGTGATATTATATAGTATGACGAATGGTTGGAAATAATTGTTTGTGGTTGATATTGTGGTTGAAAAATATCTTTGTGGTTGAAAAATACCCTCTTGTGGTTGAAACAAATTAGAATAGGATTGTGGAATTGAAAATAAAACATGTCGCCTGCGTGCGAAATAGATGCATGATCCCATTGTCAAAAACCGTGAGGTTTTAAGGTAGAGCGAGGAGCCCTCCTAGGGACGGTCCTGGTTTTAACAACCCTGCCGTTATGCTGCCGAATTTTTTTGAAATATTCATGTGATAGAATAATTTTCATTCGTTGAAATAAATTACATATGTTGAAACCAATATTCATGTGTTGAGTTGCAATTCATTCGAATTTAAACAAATAGCTTTAGCGATAAAAATCACATTTTTATATATATACAAACTATATCGAATATTCATGTGTTGAGTTGCAATTCATTCGTTGAGTTGAAATTCATGTGTTGAATATTATTTGAATTTAAACAAATAGCTTTAGCGATAAAAATCACATTTATATATATATACAAACTATATCGAATATTCATGTGTTGAGTTGCAATTCATTCGTTGAGTTGAAATTCATGTGTTGAATATTATTTGAATTTAAATAAATAGCTTTAGCGATAAAAAATCACATTTTTATATATATACAAACTATATCGAATATTCATGTGTTGAGTTGCAATTCATTCGTTGAGTTGAAATTCATGTGTTGAATATTATTTGAATTTAAACAAATAGCTTTAGCAATAAAAATCACATTTTTTTATATATATACAAACTATATCGAATATTCATGTGTTGAGTCGCAATTCATTCGTTGAGTTGAAATTCATGTGTTGAATATTATTTGAATTTAAACAAATAGTTTTAGCGATAAAAATCACATATATATATATATATATATATATATATATATATATATATACCAACTATAGAGAATATTCATGTGTTGAATTGAAATTCGTTCGTCGAGTTGAAATCCATGTGTTGAATGTTATCGTATTTTAAAATAAAATGAATCGACAATAAGAACTACATTTTTATTGTGAATATGAAGTGTTAAAAACATTCACGTGCTAAATAAATATTTTTGATGATAAAAATATTTCTTTTATCATGTATACGCTTTGATAAAAATACACACGTGTTGAAATAAATAATAGTTCGCTAGAAATATTATTATTAGCTTTGTCCTGCATATATATACATGTGTTGAACAGGGAAAATGGATTAGCTGTAGAGTAAAGAAATTATTTGCATGCCCGACAAATAGGTAAGCCTTGATGAGTTGGCTGTGCAATTTTATTTTTATATCAACTCCTGTGAATGCCATTGGATGCGGAGTGCTGGTTATTCTGTGTGAAATAATAAACATCGCCATAGGATAGTAAAAATTAATTTTGAACTACACTACATGGCATACTTGTTGACGATAGGCATACTTCATCATATTCCACATAAGCAATTGGAGCTTGTGTGACGAGGTGGAAGATTTACCATACGAGCGAGAGGCATGTATGGCGATGATTTTATACTACAGGTTGAACTGATGACTGATTTGGACTATATAAAATATAACGATAAACTGCCAGATTAATAAAAACCCCACACGGGTCTGGAGTTGACAATAATCACGTCTCTCTGGTTATTAGATACGGCACATGGACTATTTATTTCCACACGGAAACGGGGGTGACGAGAATTTATTCTCTGGAGTGATTTTCTATACATGCTCCCCCGTAAACACCAGAATATATCACTATAAATATGTGGATTCTTTTTAGGATTTATTGGGTACCTAACACGGCCCAATAAATTTCCAAACCCCTCCCCGTACAAAGGAGGTTATGGCGAAATTTTTCGAAATATTAAGGCGTTAGTGAAATATTCGAAGTGAAAACGAAGTTGAAAATATAGAATGAACTATAGTTGAAATTATAGAATGAACTATATTTATATATATAAATATAATTATAATTAAAAGGAATCGAAGCCCTGCAGTTCGTGTTTCGGAATCGTAATTTGAAACGATTAGTATGAGAAATCCGACCATCGGATCTTCCAGAAACCGCAACCACTGGGTTCGCCTTGGAAATATCTTCCCAACGCCACCAACCTTGTAAAAATCCAACGGTTGGATTGTCCGGAATGTTTAATTCAAATATAAAGAAAAGCAACGCCAGAATCGTTTATATTTATATATAAATATAAATATAATTAAATTAAATCGAATAACGACACTGCAGTTCGAATTTTGAAACCGTTTCTTCAAACGACTAGTGTGGAAGATCCGACCGTCGGATTTTCACGAAACTGGAACCGTTGGGTTCGCTTTGGGAATACCTTCCCACTAATATAGACTTCGTAGAAATCCAACGGTTAGATTTTCCGATATGTGTAAAACAAATTAGGTGAAAAACAGCGCCAGTGCCACGACACGACCTGAAACGTCGTTTAAATAAATATGGCAATTTTTAAATAAATAAAAATGACAAAAAATCGTTATAAAATATTATAAGCAACCTAGATTGCAAATAATCCAATTGGGCTTGAATTTTTTAATATTTGATGGTTGTATGTGCTTGACACGAGAATAACACTAAAGAACCGAAAGATGGATGTCGAATAATATAACCATGAAAAGAATCGATTTAAATTCTAATTACGTGAATTATTTGAAAAGGCCGAGCTAACCCTCATTTCAAATAATTTATCGAGCGATTCGAATTGGAAAATGCAAAGACAATTCAAGACCGACGATCTTCGTATCGGTTGGATGGGAGCTGCTGAGGTTCCTGACTGGAGTAGCTACCGTGAAGGAACGGAAGTAGTAGCCGTCTGAACGTATGTGTTGATTGGACAGATATACGAGGAATTTGATGCCTCCGGTTTCGTTCAGACCCAGGACGGACTTGTAAATGGACTGTGTGTCTGACATTGGATTTTGTTCTATACTGATTGATCTCTTTTAAATATATATCTGTTTGGCGGTGGAGAATTTATTCTTTTGCTTAACGCCCTTCTCTGAGGCATACGAGCTCAGAGGTTATATATCGATGGAAATCAATCGTATGGAGTGGACTGCCGATGTGGCATGCCAAGATGCTGTGATCAAGACTTCTGTTGCAAAGCAAAGTCTTGTGGATGATGATGAAAACACGGTCTGTGTGACCTAGCTTTGTGTATAGCGTGGATTCGCGAGCCTTACACCTCGGCATGAGTCAAAAATGGGACAAGGACCCAAGGAGAGCATGACGTTTCTTTCTAGCTATGGTGGTGTCAGTGACTTACCAGCCCTAACATTTATACATATTTTTCACCTATGTGGTTGTTGGAATGCGAGGCGCCTCGATTATAGGTCTGTAAGGACCGGGAAACGTGTGTTCTGGAATAATTAATCCTCAAACGTAAGAGAGGACCGGCCTTGGAGGATCCAGGGTTACCCAGAGTGTGCAGTCCTGAGACATTTGCTAGAGTGTCTTGAAGCGGAGAGGAGCTTGCCCCTTGCCTCGACTCATGACGGAAATCCAATTTCCAATACGAAATAACGGACTCGATTGTAGAACTAGTATGGCGACATAGTGGTATGAGGCACTTATGCTGTCTGTGATTGATATTTATGATGCTATTCGTTTTTGAAACATATATGCACTAGTAATAATATCAATTGATTTTGCTTTATACATATCAAGCATATTTGGCCATCATAAGGTAAAACCCTATCCTCCGGCTTGCATTGCATTGTGTGATGGGACCTGAGTCTTATATTGGCTTCATTCTTTTAAAAAGCATTGCGTTGTTTTAAAAGAATTTACTTTGTTTTAAATGCTCTAGCAATCACTGGAGTAAACCTATTCCGCGAAAGTGGCGTGGTCCTCTGATTTGCTTATTACTGTTGTTTAAACTGTTAAATAGATTCCTCATACCAGTCCCCATGATTGACTCGTTGTTTGTTTCACTTTGCAAACGCGGGTGCCCTTATTTTCACACGAGCAGCCTAGTTCACAGGTGACAGGTTGTTTTTGGCTCTGCACTGTTGCATAGAGTGCATTTTGGCTCATGGCGAGGCTGACTTCACAGAGATGACTTTGACTTTTTCTGCCATTATTGTACTTATATTATGATTCCGCCACAGGCGATGCAGACTGCTTTACTTTCAGTACTTCTTATTGTATGTATATGTACCGCCTTCGGCGATGTAGACTGATACCCTTATTATGTCTCACTGCATGTATGTATTCCGCCTCTGGCGATGATGACTGATCACTTCCCTTTTTATTTACTAAGTTATATCCTACGCTGTGCTATTCTGATGTTGTTACATGTTGTGATTTCGCTGTCATATCCATGTAAAATTATTCTATTTATTGTTTTGCTATTATCTGTATGATTAATGTGTTATATTCCAATGATTATCCTTAATACCGCCCCTCGGATTTTGGGATTGTCACAATAGAGTTTTTACCTTATAATTGCCAATAATGCTTGGAACGTGAAATTTCATGTTTTATTATTACTATAAGTGTATAGTGTATAAAATAACTTCAAATCATAAGTACCAATCATAGACGGCATAAGTGCCCCATACCATTATGTCGCCATATATAGGTTATACAATCAAAACTGCAAAGTCACGTATTGGAAGTTGGATTTCCATCTGTTAACCGAGGCAAAAGATAGTCCTCACCTATTCGAGACAATCTAGCCTACCATGTTTCAGGATTAGAGCTTGAGTGACCCTTGGACCGTCAGGGCCGGTCCGTCGATGTGGATTAAAATGCATGAACACTGCGTTCCCCCGCCCTTTGGGGCGAAAATGAGTCCTATGACTCCATCGGCTCCGCATAGTCACCGATATATCCGAGGTGCCTCGCAGCAGCAACAACCACACAGGTAAAAGTAATATAAATGTCACGGTTGGTAGGTCACTAACGCCACCCTAGCTAGAAGGAAACGCATGCCCTCCCTGATGTCCTCTCCCGTTTCTGGTTCACAACTGGGGTGTGAGGCTCGCGAATCAATGTTACACAAAGCTATGCCACACAGGTGGTGCTTTGATCATCAACCATAAGACTTTGCTTTTCAACAGAAGCCTTGATCATTTGCCACTTCGACATGCCACACAGGCAATTCACTCCATACGATTGATATCCATCAGTATATAACCCCTGAGCTCATACGTCTCAGAGAAGGGCGTTAAGCAAGAGAATAAATTCTCCACCGCCAAACAAATATATATTTAATAGAAATCAATCACACAGAATAAAATCCAATGTCAGACACACAGTCCATTTACAAGTTCGTTTTGGGTCTGAACGAAATCGGAGGCACCTTGTACCTCGCATATCCATCGATCTCCAAGTACGTCTGGACGATCACAAACTGATTCCCTCCTCTTGGGTGTACAACCTAATCAAGATTATCAGTAATCACCCAAACGATGTGAGGACCTCTAGTTATTCAGAATGGGATCAACTTGGTCTTTCTAAATAACTCGCGTATATAATAAACAAGTGTTACACAAACACAACATAATCCTCATTCCAATTCAGAATATTCTTTTATTCAAATATTCTTATACTTTGGGAAAGGTTCCCATTAATTTTATCAAAGATAAATTCTTTAAATTTATTCTTTAATCTTCTTTTGACTATCAATACAAACTAGCCGGGATTAGCGAACCACTCCGAAGTAATCGTTTATTTTATTTCCCAATCCCAACCTATTCATCCCATGGAGCAAAACTGGTAATACTCCATATCTAACACCATGGTGTTAACAGTAGATATTAATTACCGTTTCACGTTCAAATCTAATCAAAGATTTAACTATCGCTTTGGAGCAAAACTGGTGATACTCCATCCTCGATCACTTCAATCTAATTAAAGATTCAATAAAACTCCGCTTAGTTTTAATCTTCCCACAAATCAATATCCTGTCTTTAACTGGATTAAAGAACCAATGCCATTTAAAACACGGTTCACGATAAACCCAAAAACCAATTTAAATTCAATTCCAATTAAATACTAATTAACTAGACAATTTCTCTAAATCTTAATTAAAAGATTTATTCTTTTCTAAACTGGGTCCCAGAACAGTGTTATTTCAAACACCATTCAAGTCGAACCCAAAATCCCATTTGATATTAAATACAAGGCGCTGAATAGAAAATATATCGGCTTATATTCAATATCAAATTCTTACTTACAATAAAATGTGAATTTTATTGTATAAATATTTTGTTCAACACATGAATATTTTCAACACATGAATATTCTCAACACACGAGTATTTTTGTTATTTTATATATTTGATAAAATCATGTTTTATATCGTTTAATTCTTAATTAGACTCTAACCGTAAATGAGCAAGAGAACAATTTTCTAAATATTAACCCCGAAGGCCGAAACCAACATCAGATCAATACCCAGGAAACCACTCATCTTAACTAGTTTCCAGTTAGTTTCTAATTTTATATATGATAAAGATGTAAATTTTTATTGTTAAAATATTTTACTCAACACATGATAAGTTTCAACACATGAATATTCTCCACACATGAGCATCGTCAACACATGACTATTTATTCTATTCAACACATGAATCTTTATTTTATAATATTCTTTATTTTCCAAATTGGAATGAGGCCCAATCAATTACCATATAATGTTAATTATATGGATTCCATACAACATATGTATATAATAGCAACGATAAATAATCAACCATCATCCAAAGTGCACTACACAACTGTCTGTCAACATATCGATTGACATACAACTAAACAATCAGGATCAGTGTACTTCAAATATCATCCCAATACCCGTGTGGGGTTTCAAATCAACAAGGACTAATTATTATTTATGAAGTTGGGCGATGTGTAAAGTTTATCCTCCCAATCAATATCCTTCAAATGGGTGTACATAAACAAATCGTCTGATTTGTAAATGAGTATTTATTTATTCACATTCACGTTAAAAATTATATTTTTAACGACCAAAATATTCTATTCAACCTTTGAATATTCTTTTAGTTCATTTATTCAATAAAATGATATTTTTATATTTTCTAACATATTTTAGAAAATTTCGACGGCATAACAACACGATACTAGAAACGGGATAAGGCCTAGCCTTATCCCCTGTTTAATAATGGCCCACGCCATACACATACCAATCTAATCAATTCCATTATCTTCCCAAACCAAATTCAAACAAATATTCCAATCAAGCACCAAAGAACCAAACAAACAAGTCGTCCATGGTTTGTGGACGACGGGTGTCGGGTGCTACTAAGCACCGTCTGCGTCCAAGTATATATTTTTAACTAGAAAATAGAATTTAAAGTGAGATGTTCTCACTGAGAAGCTAAACCAAACATCGCAACTCTTCATATGTAGGAATCTTCGTCGTGCTCGCCTTTTGTCAATTTCATTGTCCGTAGCCACTACATATATAAAAATCATATTTTTATATTGTTGCTATGTATATAAAAATCACATTTTTATAATCACTCTATATGGATAAAAATCACATTTTTATACCGCTACTATATAGATAAAAATTGTATTTTTATACCGCTACGATATAAAAAATTCTATTTTTATACCGCTACTATATAGATAAAAATCAAATCTTTCTATCGCTAATGAATTTATAAAAATCACATTTTTACATTACCATTCAAACGATAAAAAATATATTTTCACTTTGATACATATATGATAAAAATCACAATTTTATATCGTCACTTTATATGTAAAAATCGTATTTTTATCCTATTACTACAAATATAAAGATCAAATTTTTACTTCATTACATATATAAAAAATCATATTTTTATTATCTCTATAATATAAAAATCATATTTTTATTATCTCTATAATATAAAAATCCTATTTTTATTTACATCATATGTCAAAAACCATAGAAGCTTTAAAACGGAGAAAACTCACATATTTTCTATCACCCGGATTTGTTGTTCTGGTTCCAGAATTTGCAAACGAGCTCCAATCTTCACACCATCTTTTTTTCTAGCTTAAACGTGCCATTCCGGACAACTTTCGACTGGTCTTCCTTCAGAAAATGTGTCATTTCACCGGAAATCGCGAAAAGACAACATTTTGACCGTGTTTGGACACCAGACTTTGGACGTATTTTCCCGACAACTCCGCAATGCAAAATAGGACTATCATATACCAAATCGAAGAGAAAATCGTGCTTTTCGACTTTGGTCCAGAGATGTTTTGGCTAGAAAAGCACCGTTTGAGAGTTATTTGCGAAACAAAGTCAGGGGCTGTTATGGAAAAACGAAAATTGGGTAAAAAAGGGGATTTTGGTGAAACGGGGCCCACGGTCGAAGCTAGGCTGAGGGGGTGGCGTCGCTGGGCCTGATCGTGTGTGGGGGGGGGGGGCAGCAAGGTGGTGGTGGCGGTGGAAGGGCGCGTGGAGGTGGTGGTTTGCAATTTGGGGGTTTAGGGATTTCAATTTGGAAGAGAGAGGGAGGAGGAGAGGGAGGAGAGGATGAGGAGGCCGAGGGTGATGCGGAAGGGGGAGGGAGGAGGAGCGGTTGAAGGAGCGATGGGTCCCCCTTCTTCTTCTTTTTTCCTTGCGTGAGTTTTGAATGAGGAGAGAGAAGAGGAGAGGTTTGACCATTTATATATTTAATTATTTAATTCTAAAAAATTACTTTTTCATTCAAGCTCCAAATCAAACCCAACGACTATCGTCCCCAGCTAATTACCCCCATTCCGAACACAATTGGATATGTCCCGTTAGCCAATTCCTTCATTTCAATCAGTTTTCATCAAAATCAAAATATAAATCTATATGTTGAATTTGAACGCGCATTTCGATTTACCGGGGCCACACACTAACTCTAAAATTCTAGAAAAATTATTTCTAGCTTCGTATTGACTATACGGTCCTAACAAAACTAATTTCGTCAAATTCTGAGACCGTATGAAAAATGGCCATTTTCCAGTCGATTAAAATCAACTGAAACTGGTCAAATGCGTTTTCCTTTGCTACACTCACATATTGATTCGAAAAATTAAGAATTTTGGAATCTTGTAATAATTTGACATCCCGGATCCAACAAAAGTGGTTTCGTTGAAAGCCGAGGTTGTTTGCAAAATTTCCATTTTTAAGGGCCAAAATTCCATAGGGACTTTTCTTAATTTTCAACTGGACATAACTTTTGATTTTCGCTAACAAATTCTGATTTCTCGGATTCGTTGAAAAAATATTCTCAAATAGATTCTAATATTTTCTGGTTCGCTAAAATCCGGTTTATTTTGAATCATGTACATTCATTTGAAATTTGAAATCGAATTTTCAAACTACTGCGTCATTTTCAATTCCTTTTATATTTAAAATAAAATATTTATATTCTAACGTTGATTCAAATAAATATATACATTCTAATTCGATTCAAAATAAATTCCTTGTCGTTATTATTTAAAATAAATAATTTTAAATATTCAAAATTCACTAAAATTGCCAAAATAAATTTTTTAATTTGGCTCAGATTTTCCATGTTGTTACATTCTATTCAAAAATTACATTTTTAAAACAATGTTTCCATATAAAAATCACCCTTCAATATGCTATCTACATTTCTAACTAATACCATAGTTAAATTTAAATAAATTACCATCCATTCTTCCTCACTGAAACACAAAAAGCGTCGAACCCAAAACCAAGGATTTAGGGCTTCTATTCGCACTGAAATCTAGGCGTCGTAGGTCGGCAGGCGGGGGGGAAGTTGAGGTGGTGGTCTGGTGAGGGCGCCGGAGGCTGGGTGGTCGGGGTGGTGAATAGTGGCGGCGGCGGTTTTTTTTTGTGGCCAGTTCGAGACAGAAGGTGGGAGGATCGGGAAGAAGGGGATGGCCAGAGTTGAAGAGGAGGGAGCGAAGGCGACGTTGGGCGGCGCGGTTAGGGCTCGGCGTCAGGAAGAGAAGCAGCGACAGAGGTGGAAAGGAGCGACGGTTTTAAAAGGGGAGGCGCGATTTTTCTTTCTGAATTAGGTTTACAGAAATATAAAGGGCCATGTAATATATTTATATATTTTTTATTATTTAATTATTTAAAAAAGTAACTTTTCCGCTCGATCTCTCAACGAGACCCAACAACTGTCGCCCCTAGCTAATTACCCCTATTCCGAACATAATGGGATATGTTTCGTAACCCAGTTCGCTTGTTACGATCAGTTTTCGCTGAAATTAAAATATAAATCATTATATTGAATTTTAAATGTACATTTCAATTTGCTGGGGCAACTTACTGACCTTAAAAATTCCAGAAAAATTATTTCTAGCTTCATATTGACGAGACGATCCTAACAAAACTAATTTCATCAAATTCAGAGACCGTTTGAAAAATGGCCATTTTCTGTTCAATCAAAATTGACTAAAATTAACCAAACACGTTTTCCTTTGCCACGCTCACATATTAATCCCATAAATTCTGAATTTTAGAATCTAGCAATAATTTGACATTCCGGTTCCAACAAAAGTGGTTTCGTCGAAAACAGAGGTCGTTTGCAATATGGCTATTTTCAAGGCCTTTATATATATTAAAATGTATATAAATTCCACAGCAACTTTTCTGAATTTTAAACTGGACGTATCTTTCACTCTATAAAGTGAAATCTCAGTTTCTTAACTTCGTTCGAAAGATATGATCAAACAGATTCAAATATTTCTTATTTCGTCCAATTCTGAGCTAAAACGAATTATGTATATTCATTTGAAATTCGAAATCGAATTTTCAAACAACCGCACCATTTCAGGCTCGTTATATAATTAAAATAAATTTATTCGTTTTAACTTCATCGAAAATAAATTTCTCGTCGTTATTATTTAAAATAAACCATTTTAAATATCCAAAATTCATTAAAATTGCCAAAATAAAAATTTTAAATTGGCTCGAATTTCCGGGTTATTACAATAAGCCGATATATTTTCTATTCTGTGCCTTGTATTTAATATCAATTGGGATTTGGGCTTTGTCATGAACGGTGTCTTTAGTAACACTGTTCTTGATCCCCATGTGAAGACAATAAATCTTTTAATTAAGATTATTAGAATATCCAGTTATATTTAATAATTGGAATAAAATAGGATGTGAATTGGGTTTATCGTGGATTTTGTTTTAACGACATTCGTTCATTAATCCTATTTACAATTAAATGTGATTTGGAATTTATAAATCTTTTTTGAAGATATAAAGAGGATTTTTCCAATGTAATGTTTTCTAATTTAACATATTAAATTGGAATAGAATGGAATTCGATTTGGTAATAATAGAAGTGAGCTTCTGTAGAGTAAGACTATTAATATATATGGAATTTAAAAGGCCTTGTCGTTATTCCATTTATATTATCGGTTGGATATGGAGGTTCATATCGATTATATATATTGATCTGTATTCCATGAAGTTTCCATTGTTAATGGAACGTGATTTTGGGTTTATCGCGAAATATGTTTTAAATGACATTAGTTCTTTAACCCAGTTAAAGATAAGATTTATTTCTTAACTTTGAAAAATCATTAAGTAATGATTGTTGGAAATTAAAACTGAATTAGAGTTTTAATAAATTTTAAATAGATTGAAAGGTGAATTTGATAACTAAAATTATCAAATCCAAGAAATGATCGAGAATGAAGTATCATCAGTTTTGCTCCAAGCGTTAGTTAAGTCTTTAATTAGATTTGAACGTTAAATGGTAATTAATTTTACCGATAACACCATGGTGTTAGATATGAATTATTACCAGTTTTACTTCATGGGATGAATAGGTTGGGATTGGGAAATTAAACAAACGATTACTTCGGTAAGGTTCGCTAATCCCGACTAGTTTGGAAAACCTTAAAATGATCTGAATTGATTTCCAAAGGAAGATTAAAGAATAAATTTAATGAATTTATCTTTGATGAAATTAACGGGAACCTTTCCCAAAGGATATGAATATTTAAATAAAAGAATATTCAGAATTGGAATGAGGTGTATGTTGTGTTTTTATAGCACTTGTTTATTATATACACAAGTTATTCAGAAAGACCGGGTTTATCCCATTCTAAATAACTGATTCGACAATAAGTCGAAGATGAAGACGGTGGTTGAAGATCAGAGGTCTCCACATCGTTTGGATGATTACTGATGTCTTGATTGGGCTGTACACCCAAGACGAGGTAATAATGGTGATCGTCCAGACGTACTTGGAGATCAAATGATATGTGAGGACCTCTCTCATGTATTGGACATACGTGTCGAGGAATAAGGTGCCTCCGGTTTCGTTCAAACCCAGAACGAACTTGTAAATGGATGTGTGTCTGACATCGGATTTCATTCTGTGTGATTGATTGACATCAGTTGCATAGCGTGAATTGCCTGTGTGGCATGTTGAGATGCAATTGATCAACGCTTCTGTTGAAAAGCAAAGTCTTGTGGTTGATGATCAAAGCACGGCTTTAATATAGCATAGCTTTATGTAGCGTTAATTCGTGATCCTCGCACCCCGGTGTGAACCAAAAATGGGAGAGGACTTCAGGGAGGGCATGTGTTTCCTTCTAGCTAGGAGTGGTGTCAGCGTTTTGCAAGCCGTAACGTTTTACTTATGTGGATGATGGATAGCGAGGCGCCTCGGTTATTTCGATCACTGCAGAGCCGATGAATGGTCTTTATACAGACCAGATTTACGCCACAAAGGGCGGGGAAACGTAATGTTCAGGCAATTTAATCCACATCGAGTAGACCGGCCTTGGCGATCTAAAGGTCACTCGAGCTCTGACCTGAGACATGGGCTAGATTGTTTCGAAGCGGTAAGGATGATCCCTTGCCTTGGTTCATAGATGGAAATCCAACTTCCAACACGTGACATTTTCAATTTTGATTTGGAGCCTAGTATCGGCGACATGATATATGATACCCATGCCATCTAGGATTGATACATTTATATTTGAATTTTTTTTATACATAATGCACTTATAATAGTATCAAATGATTTGTAACACCCTGTATTTCTATTAACACTAAAGTAACTAATTAAAGAATATTTAATTTTAAATGTGAGAATTAAGAGAAACGGGTTGTGCCATTGTGTTCATCTCGGAATTCTGGTTGAGATAGAGTCCGAGTTTGTGTGAATTGGACTTCGTATGAAGAAGTTATGGGTATCGGAAGTTTCAGAAAAATTCAAACAGATTTCAAAAATTCGAATTCAGAATCAGATTAGGCTAGGCGGTAAAATTCGCTCCAGGGCCAGGTCAACCAGGGGGTCGATCTATGCATACAGGTCGACCAGGGGTTCGACCTAACCCCTCGGGCTGATTTGAAAGATGACGATTTTCTGACTCTTAGCTGAGTCGTTGGGGCTGAATTGTCACCCTATCTTGACTGAATGGTTGTGGTTTATTCTAGGTTGATCGGATGGCCTAAATTAATTCTAAACTCTATATAAACACATGTAGACTCAAACCCTAAAATCAAATAAAAATTTAGAACCATGGCCGCCATGCAGTCACCTTGCAACCTACAGTAGCCGCCATCATTTAGTTGGTAGAAAAGCTAATCAAACCAATTCAAATCTAAACAACAACGAATTTGTCTTCTTCAAAGAAGAACTAAATCAATTTCAGATCTCAGATTTCAGAACTCAAGACCTATTTTGAGTAGTGAGTTCGATTTCTTTAGTAAGATAATTAACAATTTAATTAGGTTATGTTATGATTTGGGTTATATGGTTATGTTGTGAATCATTGACCAGTATGTTATTATCTATGTTGTAAAACTATGATGTTATCATCTATGTTGTAAAGCTGTGGTGTTATTATCTATGTTGTAAATCTATGTTAATTGTTGGCTTATGTACAATCAATTCATAATGATGCTTCATATGCTAGTTTGGTTATGTTGTTGGAACTAATTCATATGTTAAATCATATGTAAGTTTAACAAGATAATTCTATAGGCAAGTTTGGATGTTAATTTAGATATGAATCATATGCAAGTTAATGAGAATCATATACCAACTTACATGTTTCATGACATCTATTTTATTTGTAAGCTTGGATCTAAAGTTTAGGCTAAGACATGTGTGAGTTATATGCTAGTATTCAAAATTCTATATGCTAGTTTACAAAATTTACATGTTTAGATGCAAGTTTACACCATAGTTTATGTTGCATAAATCACATATGCAAGTATATATATGTTGGAGTATGAATCATGTAATGTAGGTTTGTGACTATTGCCTATGCAAGTTTACATCTTATGATTAGATCTATGACATCCATATTTTATGCAAGTTTGTGCCTTTGGCCTATGCAAGTTTTAGATGAAAAACCTTATTCACACATGCAAGTTCACCCCTTATGTTTAGATCTAGTTTTATTATATGCATGTTGTGATGTTTTCTCTTTATTCCATAAGTTAGACTATTAGAGTCAAACGTGTATTTCACGTTAAATGAACGAACGTACGACGTGGGGCATTGGGATAATATTAAAAGATTTAATATTTAAAATTGGCATAAATGCCTTAAATGTGATGTTAATTGGTATAATTTTTATATACCATAAGTAGATGGACATAATTAAGGTGTTAATTATGGACATAGTTAAATTTGTAATTGATCGACAATTTGAATAGGGAAATTAATTCAAATTTGGGGAAAATTAATTATGTGTAATAATAAACTGCCTAAGGCACGAGGTTAGACTTGTTTGTGGTGTAAGACTTCCCGGACCCACCTGGCAAATCAAGCAGCCATAAATGCCAGTCTAATGTGGGAGGTCTCATACATAAATTAAATGCGTAACAGTTGTAAAGACACGAGGTTAGGCTCGCTTGTGGTGTAGGAATGCCTAGACCAGCCTGGCAAATCCAGCTGCCACAAATGCCAGTCTAATGTGGGAGGTCTTTACAAGGTTACGATCTTAATGAATTAAGAAACACTTAACCAGATAAACATGCAGTTTGACATGAGGGGGTTAAGTGTGTGCCTGGGTGGCATGTGGAATTCAGAGGGTGCCTTCGGTGGCATTTGAAATACGATTAGATGCACTTAACCAAGATTGAAACATGTAAGAAGATATTAATAAGAATGGGGTAAAGTGGGGGAAAAACCTTAGAGGGGACCAAGCATAGGTGGAAAGCTTGTGTCATGCATGGGTGCCCTTTTCAAACAAGTAACCCATTAAGTATCTTTGCGGGCTTGACCCAAGTCGAGGACGGGGACACACGTACTAGATTTGATTGTAAGAGGTCAAAATGGGTTAGCGGTGGCAACGCAAGTCCAACGGGTTCATATGCGTGTGTGGGCCCGGGCTGGTAGGTAAGACGTTGTTGCATCGTGTAGATATAAGCCGTGCATTTTTGGTTGTATCGGGTTGCCACTTTGGGGTGTGATACACCCCACTGTGGGGCTAGCACGGGTATCTATGAGTTAGGGAGCCGATCGAATAAGGGTAGTGGGTACACCTAGTGGAGATAGGGGCAGACGGCACCTATGAAGGTAGCTAGGGGTACACGAAACTACCATTATTATTATTAAGTTATGTATGTGGGATCAACCATTAGAGTGACTAGTGGTGGCGCAACATAGTAATTATCCTATAGTAATTAGGGGCGCCTGTAACGTTATCTTTGTTAGTTTTATTTCCTTGTTTTTCTGACATACCCAATTGTTCACAGTCATTTCCTTAATTTCCAGCTTATGCCTTATCCTAGTTATTTTGATAATTATATTGTTAAAGTTATCGCACTCGCCAGACTTTATGTCTGACCCCCTTTTCTTTCCGCCTATTTTCTTCCTTCCCCCCCACCCCCCCTCATGTTTGCAAGGAGGGAATACTATAGCTTATTGCCAATTTCTTTCAGTTGCTTGAAGAGAGTAGATGTATTGCTTTGGACTCTCTCATCTTTATGGCTTTGCTTATGCTCAGTGGGGATTTATTCATTTATGTTATTTAAGTATTTGCTTCTTTATGTACTTTGATGTTTTTGGAAAAGACAATTGGTCCTGTTGTAATGGTTTTGGAAACTACTTATGTAAGCTTGTTTTGAATTATGATGCTATGAAATAAGTTTTATCTCCCACTATGTTGTTTTATTTATTTATTCTTATAATTTATCTGTTCTATACAACAGTAATGCTTCATGGACATTGATGCATTCCCTTTGTGAGTGACATTAAAGGACTTGGGGTGCTACACGTGGTATCAGAGCTATGGTTACAAGAACAGATAAAAAGTTTTGAAAAATGTTTTCAAAAGTATTATTTTCCTAGAAAGTATTTTCAAAAACTTGTTTTAAAGAAGCTGTTTTCAAGGAATGTTTATTTTAAAGAGCATAATCCCTACAAGCCCTACATCTCTCTTTCGCTTCCCTTGTTTTGAAACTCTTTCATTTTTCTTTTCAGCATGTCTGGAGCATCTGAGGTACCAGACGGTGTTCATGTACCCGGTTGGTTTCGTCAATATCTCGAGGCTAGGGCCGCTGCCGCGGGACCGGCCAACGTTCCTCCTCCTCCTCCTCCTGCTCCAGTCATTCCTCCGCGTGGAGAAACTTTCTCCAAGATATGTAAAGACTTTCGTTCGATGGGTGGAAAATCTTTTAGTGGGACTGAAACGTTCATTGAAGCTAGAAATTGGAAGAAAAAAGTGGAGGATCTGTTTTGCAATTTCGATTTGGATGATTGTAAGAAGGTCCAATTGGCTACTTGGTTGATGAAGGACGAAGCTTCGTTTTGGTGGGAGGTCACTAATGGAGAGCGTTCAGTTGATACATGGTTGGATTTCAAGCATAGGTTTGAGGCAAAGTTTCTCTCACGAGCTGTAGAGAATTTATATATGGAAAGATTTTTGGCGTTGAAGCAAGGGAATCTATCAGTGAAAGAATACGTCAACAAGTTCAATCAATTGGCGAGATTTGGCTTCGACTTGGTGAATACACCCGAAAAGAAGGCCCTGAGATTTGTTAAGGGTTTGAACGAGCCACTACATGGGTTAGCTATGACCCACATCCCTATGGGGGCCACCTTTGAGTGACTAGTTGATATGGTGCTTATGCATGAAGAGGAGAAAGGCGCCAATGTTAATAAGGTACCCGAGAAGAAAGAGGACAAAGGAAACCGTAGCAGCAACAACAGAACAAGAAAGGTGGTAAAGGCAATAATGGCAAAGGAAAGAAGTGCTTCAATTGTGGGACACCAGGCCATCTGAGTAAAGACTGTAGGAAAAAGAAGAAGACTAGTTGTTTCCACTGTAGAGAGGCAGATCATCTATTTAAGGATTTCCCAAGGAAACAGGGACAAGGGCAAAGAACTTCTGGAGGGCAGCTTCAGGCTCTCATGGCACCGGGGCAGGCAAGGGAGCAGGTCCAGGCTCTCGCGGTCCCACCGCTGCAAGAACGAGGTAGAAACATTTCCGTTGAGAGTTTATTTTTTCTGTTTGATCATCCTGTCTGTACTTTATTCGATTCTAGCGCATCACGTTCGTTTATCTCTACATCATTAGTTGAAACACTGCACTTACATACTAGTCTTGTTGTGGATCCCATTGTAGTCTCAAATCCTATTGGTGGGTCGGCTCATTTATCCATGGTTTGTAGGGATTCGAGATTGTCTATAGTAGGCGTTGGTTTTGAATGTAATGCTTTTGTGCTTGGTTTCATGGGCTATGGGTTGATTCTAGGGATGGATTGGCTAGCCAGATATGGTGCCATCCTAGATTGTGAACGAAGAGTAGTAAAATTGTTGACTCGTAGTGGAAAGACCCTTGATATTTCTTGTGATCCTAGAGGATCGGTGATGCTTAGTTATCTTGATACACTTTATGCATCCAATGATGATTTACATTCTGTTCGTATAGTCCGTGAATATATTGATGTCTTCGATGAGGTGAGGGGTCTACCCCAAAAACATGAGATAGACTTTCATATTTCTCTTGTAAACAATGCAAAACCAGTATCTCTGCCAGTACGCCACATGGCTCCTCGTGAGAGGAGGGAGCTCAATAAGCAAGTAGGGGAGTTGCTTGAGAAGGGGTTCATAAGACGTAGTATATCGGAGTGGGGTGCCCCAGTAGTATTTTCCACGAAGGCGGATGGGTCCCTTAGACTTTGTGTGGACTATAGAGGACTTAATAAACTTACTAAGAAGAATAGGCACCTACTGCCGAGGATTGACGATCTCTTTGATCAGTTAGTTGGCGCATCAGTGTTTTCACAGTTGGACTTAGCCACTGGTTTCCATCGGTTGAGAGTGGCTGAGGATAGTATAGACAAGACTGCCTTTAGGACTCCGGACGGTTTCTATGAGTGGCTTGTAATGCCCTTCGGTTTGACAAACGCCCCCGCATACTTTGTTGACTTGATGAGTAGGGTGTTTAGGGAGTACCTTAATAAATTCGTGGTGATCTTTGTGGATGACATCTTGATCTTTTCTAACAGCGAGGAAGAGCACACCTTATATCTTAGGGAAGTTTTGGAGACCCTTCGAGTGCATAACCTTAAAGCTAAATTTTCTAAATGTCACTTTTGGAGGAAGGAAGTTCGAATCTTAGGGCACGTGGTTTCCAAAGAGGGGATAGCTGTGGATCCCGCGAAGGTAGTAGCCATCCAAGATTGGAAGGTCCCTAAAAATGCTACCGAGGTGAAGAGTTTCTTGGGGTTAGCTGGCTACTATAGGAAGTTTATCAAGGACATCGCAAAAATATCAGCCCCATTAACATGCTTGATGAGGAAGAACCTAGTTTTCAAGTGGGAGGTAGATTGTGATGATGCGTTCCAACGTTTAAAGAGAGCTTTGACCACAGCCCCAGTCTTAGTGATGCCAGATGGGAGTAAGCCATTTACCATTTATACCGATGCTTGTGGGATAGGACTAGGTGCAGTCTTAATGCAAGAGGGGAGGTAATAGCCTATGGAGGAAGGAAGTTGAGAGTGTATGAGAGAAATTACCCTACACATGACCTAGAGTTGGCCGCTATTGTTTTCGCGCTTAAGTCTTGGCAGTATTATCTTCTTAGCAAGAAATTCGAATTGTTCGCCGACCACAAATCGCTAAAATACTTGTTCTCTCAGAAGAACTTGAACTTAAGGCAGCAAAGGTGGATGTAATTCTTAGTGTCCTACGATTTCGAGATAGCATATACCCCTGTCAAGTGTAACATGGTGGCAGACGCCTTAAGTAGGAAAAGGTTGTCCTTGAGCCCATTGTTTGTTGAGCGGCAAAGCTTAGAGTTCATCTCTACGATTGACTTTAGACCTTCCATTGACTTTGTACCCTGTTTGCTAGCATCCTTAGAGGTCAGACCTACACTTTTGGGATGGATTGGTGAGGCACAGCGAGATGACCTACAGTTGGTTGAGTCAAAAGAGAAGCTCATAAGGGGCGAGTCAACGAGCCATCTCAGTAGGCATACTCTAGATGATAAGGGTTCGTTACGTAGGGACGGTAGATTTTGTGTACCACGAGACGAGAACTTGAGGAAGACCATTCTTGATGATGCACATCGTTCGAAGATGACCATTCATCCCGGCGGGGACAAGATGTACATGGACATGAGACGAGTTTACTTTTGGACCGGTATGAAGAAGGATGTAGCCAAGTTTGTCGCTAAATGCTTGGTGCACCAACAAGTAAAAGCAGAGCAAAAGAAGCCCGGTGGGTTGCTTCACCCATTGGAGATCCACAATGGAAGTGGGAGAGTGTCTCGATGGACTTTGTTGACGGGTTACTGAGATCGAGGAAGGGTAATACGGGGATTTGGTTCGTTGTAGACAGACTTACTAAGAGCGCCCATTTCATTCCCGTAAAGAGCAAGAGGACTGCTCCATGGTTAGCCTCTATATACATTCAAGAGATAGTTCGTTTTCACGGTGTTCCTTCTAGCATAGTGGGCGATCGCGATCCTATCTTTACTAACAAGTTTTGGAAGAGCTTGCAAGAGGTGGTATTGACTCAGTTATGTTTGAGCATCGCATATCATCCTCAGACGGACGGCCATACCGAGAGGGTGAATCATATTCTAGAGGACCTTATGAGGCTATGTGTTTTAGACTTCGGTGGTACATGGGAAGAGCATCTTCCTTTGGTGGAGTTCGCATATAATAATAGCTTTCAGTCTACCATTGGCATGGCACCTTTCGAGGCTCTTTATGGACGGCTGTGTTGTTCACCTACATGTTGGTGGGAATCTACGGATAAGATCTTACTTGGGCCCGATATGATTAGAGAGACTTCGGAAAAGATCGATTTGATTCAAAGCACGATGAAGACGGCGCAAGATAGGCAGAAATCATATGTGGACAAGAGGAGGACAGATCTTGAGTTTGATATTGGGGACATGGTCTTTATCAACCATTACAGAATGTTGTTCGCTTTGGGACTGTTAGGAAGTTAGCACCAAGGTTCGTAGGGCAGTTTCCTATTAAGGAAAGGATTGAACAAATGGCGTGTAGAGTGGAGTTGCCTGAGAGACTTAGTGGTGTAGACGACGTATTCCATGTATCACATTTAAGGAAGTGCTTGCACGAGACCGCGGAAGTTGTAGAGCCGAGCTTGCTTAGAGAGGTGGAGGTAGAGCGTGATGCGATGATTCGACGAGCACCTACATGCATTCTTGGGTCGGGGATTAAGAAGTTGAGGAATCGAGAGGTCAAGCAAGTCAAAGTGTGTAACAACCCGAATTTTAATAACATGTTAAGACAAGAATCAAGGCAGAATTAAATTATAATCTGAAGCAAGGGAAACGGGCTATGCCATTGCGTTCGTCTCGGAAAAATAGGCGAAATAGATCCGAATTTTCGAAAATCGGGGTATGTATGACCAAGATATGGCCCATCAAAGTTTTCAGAAAATTCCAAGTTCAAAACAGTTTAAAACTAGAGCCAAATTCGAATTCAAACACACGGGGGCAGGGCGGGAAAATTCCCGCCCAGGTCAAGTCGACAGGGGTGTCGAATGCACAGTCGACACCCCCCCATGTCAACTGCCCAGTTGACATGGGTGCCGACCTGGGTGGTCCGGCCAAGATGGCCTGGGTGCACCTGCTTGGTCTTTGCTCTGTTTTGATGGCCTATGACGAATTTTGAAGGTTCTGATCTATCCAAGGGTTAATCCTGTGGCCTAAATTGGCTCTTCTATAAAAACACCCTAAGACCTAGCTTAATTCACTACAATTCATCCTAACAACGAAGTGCTGCGCAAATCTCTCTTGATCATGGCCTCCATCTCCAACTTCAAGAGCTTATGCATTCAAATTGGATTTAAATCAAAGGTGAAAGATTTCTACAACAATTCAAGAGAATAGATCAACGTCACTACAACGATTCTATGACAATCTCTGTTCTTAATTCTCGATCTATGCATGGTAAGTTCTAGTTATTTTCAGATCTAAATATTTAATTATATTATGGCGATGAAATAAAGTGAAATTGATGTAAGTTTAGCTATATTTGCGGAATGTGAATTAAGATTAAAATCATGTTTTGTGATCAAATGAAAATAGTACGATGCTTATTATGTTTGGTTATGTTGTATAATATTATGCAAGTGATTTGATTCTATTATCATGTTGGATTGGGAATTATTGAGTACAATGTTTGTCATGTTGTATAATATGCCAGCGATTTGATTCTATTATCTTGTTTAATTGGGAATTATTGATAAGTTTATTATGCAAGTTTATGTTGTAGATTCATGTGACAAATTGTCAAGTCTACATGTTTATGTGTATGAAAAACCTATGCCACACTTATCATATATTGGTGATTGGCTTGTGAGTATGTTAATTTAATCTATGTTACCAAGTAACGCATGTGTATGTTGATTAGCCTATATGGCTAACTCGCATATACGTATGTTGATTTTCCTATGTTGCAAATTAACATATGTATATTGATTAGTTTATATTGCTAATTCTCATGTATGTATGTTAATATGGCCTATGTTAAAAATACACGTATATGTTGAATTAGCTTATAATTGTGAGTTCACACTTATAACACTATAATGTTCATAACGGTTATTTTGCAAGTTCACCCCTGTAATGTTCATGATGTCATTTTGCAAGTTCTCCCCATTATGTTCACATTAATTATGCCATCAATGCCAAAATTATACCTTTGTCATGTTTATGATTGTGTATTTGTGTACATTAAATTAGGCTAAGTTTTTAGCCTAAACTTTGTACTCAAAAATCATACGAACGTAAATTAGGCTAAGATAATTAGCCTAATATTAGACGGGGTAACGGTGGGTTAAAATGATTAATTATAGGAAAACTTGCCATAAATTGGTCATTTATCACATTAGTGATTTATGGCATAAAATGGTATTAATTATATACCTAATTTAATGAAATTGATTGGAAACAAATTGGGCAGTAAATTTGAATTTGAACTATTTACATAATTAAAATGTAAATTAGAATCATGGCATAAAATGGTATTAATTATATACCTAATTTAATGAGATTGATTGGAAACAAATTGGGCAGTAATTTGAATTTGAATAATTTACATAATTAATGTAAATTGGAAAATACGAATATGCCTAGCACGAGGTTGGATTGAGTTGTGATGTAAACCTGCCCGGACCCACCCGCTGTCCAGTAATCACAACAATACCTATCCAATGTGGGAAGCTAAGCATTAGGCCCAATAAAGACTCGAGTTTATACTGAGTTGTGGAGTAAGACTGCCCGGACCCGACCGGCACATAGGCAGCCACAACAATATTTATCTAATGTGAGAGGTTGGTGCCCTAATAAGACAATTAGAGCTGAGCTAGGGTTGGTAGGGTTAAGTTAACTAGGACACTTAACCAATTTCAACATGTTAACTAAATTGGTGGGTAGGGTTAGGTTAATCTGGACACTTAACTAATTTAATATGTGACTACGGGAGTGGGTAAGGTTAAGCAAATGTTTAACCATTATACCATGATTAAACTGGACTAGAGAGTGAGGTTAAGTTAATGAGAACACTTAACTAATACAATGGGTTAATTAGACAAGTGGTTGCGGTTAAGTAGTAACACTTAACCAACATAACAGGACAAGCGGGCGGGTTAAGTTAACTTGAATAAGTTGATAACACTTAACCATTATAATATGACTAGTGGATGGGGTTAAGTGATGTGATGCGTGGTAGGGTTAAGTTAACTTGAATAAGTTGATAACACTTAACCATTATAATATGACTAGTGGATGGGGTTAAGTGATGTGATGCGTGGTAGGGTTAAGTAACACATGGGGTTAATAAGAAAATTCTTAACCAATGTAACCAGATAGAAGAACGGGGTTAAGTTAATAAACCACACTTAACCAATCAAACATAATAAGTGACAAAGGTTAAGTTAACTAAGGTAAACACTTAACCATGGTAACATAACGAGTAGAAGGGTTAAGTACATATCGGGTTGGTGGGTAATATTAGTAAATATAGGCCCACATACACTTAACCATTAAATACACATGCTTGAATCAGTAGCGGGGTTAAGTACACATCAAGGTTGGTGGGTAATATCAGAGAATATAGGCCTACAGACTTAACCATTAGAAAAACCTAGTAACGGGGACCCATTTCAGTAGTAACCCACATTAGGTATCAACGGAATCCTGAGTTAGGCAGGGTGGGGCATGATTACTGGGATGATTATAAGAGGTCAAATTAGCGGCGGTTGGTGCAGCAGTGCAGATTCTAACGGAGTGCGGGCATGCACACACTTCGGCGTAGAAAATTTAGCCACTGGGCATCAGTAGGTATAAAGCTGTGCATCATGATTGTGTCAGGGTTGCCACCATGGGACTTGATACACCCCATGGTGGGACCAGCACATGTATCTACAAGTAGGGGGCCGCGTGACACAAACGAGAACTAGGTCAAGTAGGGAGCCGATCGATAAGGTAGTAAGGGTGCATCGAATATATACATGGCCATTGGGGTGATCGAGGTGGAATCCTCATAATCGATGTACACCTGAAGGCTACCATAATTGCGGGGATAGGGATCACGTTGTAATTATTATATAACACGGGCTACTAGTTGGGACACTAGTTGGGGGTACGGGTCCTTGTTACACGGGACACTAGTTGGGACAGTAGTAGGAATACGTATCATTCCATGTAAGACACTTATGAGGATGCTAGTTAGGTGGTGCAGAGCAAATAGATATCATTTTAATGGAGAAGCTTAGAAACCTTGCGATGTTATTCTTGATAAAAACCATGCGATGTGATACTTGATAGGAATTATGGGATGTTATACTTGATTCATCGTGCCCGAAGTTTATTTTGTTACCTTAGTTTATCTTGTTAGCATAGTTTATCTTGTTATCTTAGTTTATCTTGCCTACCTAGTCATCATGCTTATGTTTACTTTCAATTTATTCATGCCATGTTATCTTTACCTATTTTTATGCTGAAAGTCAATAGGACTTACTCAGTCTTTATGACTGACCCGTTTTGTTTTGCCCCTTTTCTTCCGTTCCCCCCCCCCAAGGTTCTCAGGGTGGGAATACAGCTTAGTTCAGATTTTACCAAGCTCCAAGGCTCTTTCATGTACGGCTTGGGTTTCTCTATGCTATGGTTTGCTTTGCTTTATTGGGGAATATTACAACTTATTTTTATGCTTCTTGGTTTTTGAGCAAGACAGATATTTCAACTTTGTAATTGGGTATTGGAAGTTGATGGGCTTTTATTATAAACAATTATATTTAAAAAATGATTTGAAGTACTTCCACTTTACTTTCCGCTGTTTTATATATGTCTGTCTTGTAATTTTTCTCTTCCAGTACCCATAATGCTCCATTGAAGTTAGGGCATTCCCTTTGTGAGTGACCTTAACGGATGTGGGGTGTTACATTTGGTATTAGAGCATAAGGTTACCAGACTGGGCAAAAGTTTTCAAAAACCTTCTGAACTGGTTTCAAACATTTACAAAGAAGCAAATTTTCAAGAATTTTTTTTTTGATTAAAAGTCGTATTCCCCAAAGCCATATGCTCTATCTTTTGATTCTCTCTTGAAATCTCTTCTCTCTCTTTTCACCATAGTTTCGTAGGCATCCGACATAAGTCGGAGGGCAAGGAAGTGCCCAACCTCCATCTGTAGCTGCAGTAGTTCCAACTGCGTCTAATCTTATTTCAAGCTTTGTAGAGTTGCCTTGCGATGGAGGTAGCTTCCGAGAAAACTTGTCAACAAGCTATACAATTATAGTAAGAACATAAGGAACACAAGCCTAAGGATGAGAAACTTGTTGAAATGGCTTAATCCACGAAGGAGGAAAAAGGTGAAAGGAAAGAGGCCAAAGTGAAAGAATAGTAAAACCCATGACAAGAGAGAGTATCTTTAGTATGGTAAAAATGGACATGTAGTTAAGTATAGTAAGACAAGGGCAAAGAACAAGACCGTCGAGAGGGCAATTGTATGCTCTCACTACTGGCGTACCTAAGAGAGGTGGTAACATTTCTGTTAAAGGTTTAGCTTTTCTTTTCTATCATCCCATTAGAACTTTGTTTTTGCACATCGTATCCTTTTAATGCTGCTTCGATAGTTGAGTCTCTGCACCTTAGTACTTGTATAGTAGAATATCCCATTAGGCTCAAATCCAATTGGTGGTTCGGCCCGTTTACCTTTGGATTTCAGAACAACCATATTAAGTGCTCAATTGTTTGGTTGTTTTTGCTTATATCATCTCACGTAGATCGTCCGAATTTGGAGGAGATATTCCTTGGGTGCTTATTTGATATTGGTTTTGGCCTCTGGGGGTTGTACTTGAGGGATGTCGAGTTCGACTAGGATGGTTTTCATGAAAGTTGAATAGTTATGACATGATGGATAAGCTAGGAGGAGAGACCTCTGATCATCCTAGTATATACACTGGATATCATGGTTGACATCTGTTTATTTTGGAAATGGAACTTCACAACCGTGAAGTTAAATTAGTTAAGGTACAGTGGAATAAAGCTCAAGGGAATGTAATTCAGAAGATTGAAGACTAGATTCGCGCATCATATCTCTTTTTAAGAGTATATCCATGATTCCTTTTTTTAGAGCTTACTCATATGCTATCTTCTGTGTATATCCTCTCGGTTCTATTCTCAATCCAATTTCTGTTGCAAACCCCATAGGGAGTATGACTCATCTGTTAGTAACACATGTTGGGGCTTGAGGGTGTTCGTTGGGTTGACTAAACACTTTTTTGGGTTTTATAGGATATGGGTTAGTTTTAGGAAGGGATTCCTTGTGACCTAAAAAAAGGAGTCCGTCATGCTTAGTTTCCTAGAAACATATATATATTGCTTGGGTTGAGTAATTCTTTGGGTGTCAGTCTGATGTTGATTTCGGTCTTCGGGGCTGATGCTTAGGGAGTTCTTCTCCTAATTAGGATATAGGTGGCGTAGATTTGCAGTTTTGACATTGCCTAATGAGCACAAAGTTTTTACTTGCTTCTATCACTAGACTATATCTTTAGGTAGGAACAATTGGATGTAAACATGTGTTTGAGACATGTTATGATTGATGGTTGCAAGTGGTTGCAAGTGGTTGCTCGTGGATGCATTTACACATTAGGCACTAGATCGGCTCAATCACCTTTCATATTGCATACGCATGAGTGTTTACACTTGTTTGTAGATGAAATTGAATGTGATATCATGTGAATGTTGCATATGGATGGATGTTTGGGCACACATATAGTCTTTATGTGACTAGGACTATTTGCATACATGTTGGACTCATGGCACTAAACATATTTTGCATCTAGAAGACCAATCAGGCCTTATCATTTGCATTAGACAAGGAACATATACACACACTTCTTGCATATGTTCATATAGCTTTAGAAATCTTTTAAGGACAATGGTTGCCTGTGGATGATGTTTTGAGTAGATGGATGATGGATGGTAGGATACGTTCTTCCTAACTTGGAGATTTCGGGGACAAAATCCTTAAAGGAGGGGAGAATGTAACAACCCTAATTTTAATAACATGTTAAGACAAGAATCAAGGCAGAATTAAATTATAAAATCTGAATGAAGGGAAATGGGCTGTGCCATTGCGTTCGTCTCGGAAAAAATACGCGAAATAGAGTTCGAGTTTTCGAAAATCCGGGTCCGTATGACCAAGATATGGCCCATCAAAGTTTTCAGAAAATTCCAAGTTCAAAACAGTTTAAAACTAGAGCCAAATATGAATTCAAACACATGGGGGCAGGGCGGGAAAATTCCCGCCCAGGTCAAGTCGACAGGGGTGTCGACTGCACATCGACACTACTCCCCCCCCCCCCCCATGTCGACTGCCCAGTCGACATGGGTGTCGACCTGGGTGGTCCGGCCAAGATGGCCTGGGTGCACCTGCTTGGTCTTGTGCTCTGTTCTGATGGCCTGTGACGAATTTTGACGGTTTTGATCTATCCTAGGGTTAATCCTACGGCCTAAATTAGCTCCTACTTCTATAAAAACACCCTAAGACCTAGCTTAATTCACTACAATTCATCCTAACAATGAAGTGCTGCCCAAATCTCTCTTGATCATGGCCTCCATCTCCAACTTCAAGAGCTTATGCATTCAAATTGGATTTAAATCAAAGTTGAAAGCTTTCTACAACAATTCAAGAGAATAGATCAATGTCACTACAACGATTCTACGACAATCTCTGTTCTTAATTCTAGATCTATGCATGGTAAGTTCTAGTTATTTTCAGATCTAAATATTTAATTATATTATGGCGATGAAATAAAGTGAAATTGATGTAAGTTTAGCTATATTTGCGGTGAATTAAGATTAAAATCATGTTTTGCGATCAAATGAAAATAGTACGATTCTTATTATGTTTGGTTATGTTGTATAATATTACGCCAGTGATTTGATTCTATTATCATGTTGGATTGGGAATTATTGAGTACAATGTTTGTCATGTTGTATAATATGCTAGTGATTTGATTCTGTTATCATGTTTAATTGGGAATTATTGATAAGTTTATTATGCAAGTTTATGTTGTAGATTCATGCGACAAATTTTCAAATCTACATGTTTATGTATAGGAAAAACCTATGCCACACTTATCATATATTTGTGATTGGCTTGTGTGTATGTTAATTTAATCTATGTTACCAAGTAATGAATATGTATGTTCATTAGCCTATGTTGCTAACTCGCATATATGTATGTTGATTTGCCTATGTTGCCAATTAACATATGTATATTGATTAGTTCATATTGCTAATTCTCATGTATGTATGTTAATATGGCCTATGTTAAAAATACACGTGTACGTTGAATTAGCTTATAATTGCGAGTTCACACTTATGACACTATAATGTTCATAATGGTTATTTTGCAAGTTCACCCCTGTAATGTTCATGATGTCATTTTGCAAGTTCACCCCATTATGTTCACATTAATTATGCCATCAATGCCAAAATTATACCTTTGTCATGTTTATGATTGTGTATTTGTGTACATTAAATTAGGCTAAGTTTTTAGCCTAAACTTTATACTCAAAAATCATACAAACGTAAATTAGGCTAAGATAATTAGCCTAATATTAGACGGGATAACGGTGGGTTAAAATGATTAATTATAGGAAAACTTGCCATAAATTGGTCATTTATCACATAAGTAATTTATGGCATAAAATGGTATTAATTATATACCTAATTTAATGGGATTGATTGGAAACAAATTGGGCAGTAAATTTGAATTTGAACAATTTACATAATTAGAATGTAAATTAGAATTATGGCATAAAATGGTATTAATTATATACCTAATTTAATGAGATTGATTGGAAACAAATTGGGCAGTAATTTGAATTTGAATAATTCACATAATCAGTGTAAATTGGAAAATATGAATATGCTTAGCATGAGGTTTGATTGAGTTGTGATGTAAACCTGCCCGGACCCGCCCGGCTGTCCAGTAATCACAGCAATACCTATCCAATGTGGGAGGCTAAGCATCAGGCCCAATAAAGACCCGAGGTTAGACTGAGTTGTGGCGTAAGACTGCCCGGACCCTATCGGCACACAGGCAGCCACAACAATATCTGTCTAATTTGAGAGGTTGGTGCCCTAATATGACAATTAGAGCTGAGCTAGGGTTGGTAGGGTTAAGTTGACTAGGACACTTAACCAATTTCAGCATGTTAACTAAATTGGTGGGTAGGGTTAGGTTAATCTGGACACTTAACCAATTTAATATGTTGACTACGGGAGTGGGTAAGGTTAAGCAAATGTTTAACCATTATAACATGATTAAACTGGGCTAGAGAGTGAGGTTAAGTTAATGAGAACACTTAACTAATACAATGGGTTAATTAGACAAGTGGTTGCGGTTAAGTAGTAACACTTAACCAACATAACAGGACAAGCAGGTGGGTTAAGTTAACTTGAATAAGTTGATAACACTTAACCATTATAATATGACTAGTGGATGGGGTTAAGTTAACATGCACTTAACCAATCTGATGTGATGCGTGGTAGGGTTAAGTAACACATGGGGTTAAGTTAACAAGAAAAGTCTTAACTAATGTAACCAGATAGACGAACGGGGTTAAGTTAATAAACCACACTTAACCAATCAAACATAATAAGCGAGAAAGGTTAAGTTAACTAAGGTAAACACTTAACCATGGTAACATAACGAGTAGAAGGGTTAAGTACATATCGGGTTGGTGGGTAATATTAGTAAATATAGGCCTACATACACTTAACCATTAAATACACATTGCTTGACTCAGTAGCGGGGTTAAGTGCACATTAGGGTTGGTGGGTAATATCAGAGAATATAGGCCCACAGACTTAACCATTATAAAAACCTAGTAATGGGGACCCATTTCAGTAGTAACCCACATTAGGTATCAACGGAATCCTGAGCTAGACAGGGTGGGGCACGATTACTGGGCTGATTATAAGAGGTCAAATTAGCGGCGGTTGGTGCAGCAGTGCAGATTCTAACGGAGTGCGGGCGGGCACACACTTCGGCATAGAAAATTTAGCCACTGGGCATCAGTAGGTATAAAGCTGTGCATCTTGATTGTGTCAGGGTTGCCACCATGGGACTTGATACACCCCATGGTGGGACCAGCACAGGTATCTACAAGTAGGCGGTCGCGTGACGCAAACGAGAACTAGGTCAAGTAGGGAGCCGATCGATAAGGTAGTAAGGGTGCATCGAATATATACATGGCCATTGGGATGATCGAGGTGGAATCCTCATAATCGATGTACACCTGAAGGCTACCATAATTTCGGGGATGGGGATCACATTGTAATTATTATATAACACGGGCTACTAGTTAGGACACTAGTAGGGGGTACGGATCCTTGTTACACAGGACACTAGTTGGGAAACTAGTAGGAATACAGATCATTCCATGTAAGACACTTATGGGGATGCTAATTAGGTGGTGCAGAGCAAATAGATAACATTTTAATGGTGAATCTTAGAAACCTTGCGATGTTATTCTTGATAGAAACCATGCGATGTGATACTTGATAGGAATTATGGGATGTTATACTTGATTCATCGTGCCCGAAGTTTATCTTGTTAACTTAGTTTATCTTGTTAGCATAGTTTATCTTTTTATCCTGGTTTATCTTGCCTACCTTGTCATCATGCTTATCTTTACTTTCAGTTTATTCATGCCATGTTATCTTTACCTATCTTTATGCTGAAAGTCACTAGGACTTACTCAGTCTTTATGACTGACTCATTTTGTTTCGCCCCTTTTCTTCCGTTTCCCCCTCCCCCCAGGTTCGTAGGGTGGGAATACAGCTTAGTTCGGATTTTACCAAGCTCCAAGGCTCTTTCATGTACGGCTTGGGTTTCTCTTGGCTATGGTTTGCTTTGCTTTATTGTGGAATACTACAACTTATTTTTATGCTTCTTGGTTTTTGAGCAAGATAGATATTTTAACTTTTTAATTGGGTATTGGAAGTTGATGGGCTTTTATTATAAACAATTATATTTAATAAATGATTTGAAGTACTTCCACTTTACTTTCCGCTGTTTTATATATGTCTGTCTTGTAATTTTTCTGTTCCAGTACCCATAATGCTCCATTGAAGTTAGGGCATTCCCTTTGTGAGTGACCTTAACGGATGTGGGGTGTTACAAAGTGCAATGGGGAGATGATGAGTGCGACGCTACTTGGGAGACGGAAGAGAAGATGCGTTCGTTGTACCCTTTTCTTTTCGAGGGTATGTCTTTTAATTTCTCCTTTATCGCTTATCTTGTACTTGTTCTATCTTTAGTATGTCCTCTTGCTAGTATCTTTGACATTTAGATAGGGAAGTCCTATGGTTGAAACATGTGTTTGAGACATGTTATGTATGGTGGATGCATGTGGATGCAAATGTTTGCTAGTGGTTGCTCGTGGATGCATATACACACACTTTATGCACTAGATCGGCTCAGTCACTTTCATATTGCATATAAATGGATGTATTTAGTAAAATGAATGTACATTGAATGTGTGTATCATGTTGATGTTGCATTTAAATGAACGGTTGTGCACACATGTAGTAATGATATGTATAGTGTTCTTTGCATACATGATGGATACATGGCACTATCATTATTTGCATTAAGGAGGTCGACTGAATCAGTGGACCGCCTGATTTTGCATTAGTATACGAACATGCACACACACACTATGCATATGTACATGAAAAGCATTAGAAATCTTGTAAGGACCATGGTTGTTAATGGTTGATGGTTAAGTAGATGGATGATTGGATGGTAGGATACGTTCTTGTTGACTTAGAGATTTCGAGGACGAAATCCTTTAAGTAGGGGAGAATGTAACACCCCGTATTTTTGTTAACACTAAATTAATGAATTAAAGAATATTTAATTTTAAATGTGAGAAGTAAGGGAAACGGGTTGTGCCATTGTGTTCGTCTCGGAAATCTGGTTAAGATAGAGTCCGAGTTTGCGTGAATTGGATGTCGTATGAAGAAGTTATGGCGATCAGAAGTTTCAGAAAAATTCAAACAGATTTCAAAAATTCGAATTCAGACTCAGATTGGGCTAGGCGGGAAAATTCCCACCAGGGCCAGGTCGATCAGGGGGTCGACCTAGGGGTCGACCTACCCATACAGGTCGACCAGGGGTCGACCTGGGGTCGACCTGCCCCACTCCCCCTCGGGCATATGTGAAAGATGACGATTTTCTGACTCTTGGATGAGTCATTAGGGCTGACTTCTCACCCTATCTTGACTAAATGGCTATGGTTTATTCTAGGTTGATCGGATGGCCTAAATTAACTCTAAACTCTATATAAACACATGTAGACTCAAACCCTAAAATCAAATAAAAATTTAGAACCATGGCCGCCATGCTGTCACCTTGCAACCTAGAGTAGCCGCCACCATTTAGGAGGAAGAAAAGCTAATCAACTCAATTCAAATCTAAACAACAACAAATTTGTCTTCTTCAAAGGAGAGCTAAATCAATTTCAGAACTCAAAACCTTCTATGAGTAGTGAGTTCAATTTTTTTAATAAGATAATTATCAATTTAATTAGGTTTAGTTATGATTTGGGTAATATGGTTATGTTGTGAAACATTGACCGTTATGTTATTATCTATGTTGTATATCTATGATGTTATCATCTATGTTGTAAAGTTGGGGTGTTATTATCTATGTTGTAAATCTATGTCAATTGTTGGCCTATGTACAATCAATTCATAATGATGCTTCATATGCTAGTTTGGTTATTTTACTGGAAATAATTCATATGTTAAATCATATATAAGTTTAACTTGATAATTATAGAGGCAAGTTTGGGCGTTAATTTAGATATGAATCATATGCAAGTTAATGAGAATCATATACCACCTTACATGTTTCATGACATCTATTTTATTTGTAAGCTTGGATCTAAAGTTTACGCTAAGACATGTGTGAGTTATATGCTAGTATACAAAATTCTATAAGCTAGTTTACAAAATTTATATGTTTAGATGCAAGTTTACACCATAATTTATGTTGCATAAATCACATATGCATGTATATATATGTTGGAGTATGAATCATGTAATGTAGTTTTGTGACTATTGCCTATGCAAGTTTACACCTTATGATTAGATCTATGACATCCCTAGTTTATGCAAGTTTGTGACTTTGGCCTATGCAAATTTTAGATGAAAAACCTTATTCATACATCCAAGTTCACCACCTATGTTAAGATCTAGTTTTATTCTATGCATGTTGTGATGTTTTCTCTTTATTCCATAAGTTAGACTATTCGTGTCTAATGTATATTTCACGTTAAACGAATGAACATACAACGTGGGGCAATGGAATAATATTAAAAGATTTAATATTTAAAATTGGCATAAATTCGTTAAATGTGATGATAATTGGTATAATTTTTATATACCATAAATAGATGGACATAATTTAGGTGTTAATTATGGACATAGTTAAATTTGTAATTGATTGACAATATGAATAGGGAAATTAATTCAAATTTGGGGGTAATTAATTATGTGTAATAATAAACCGCCTATGACACGAGGTTAGACTCGTTTGAGGTGTAAGACTGCCCGGACCCGCCCGGCAAATCCCGCTGCCATAAGTGCCAGTCTAATTTGGGAGGTCTTAGGTATAAATTAAATGCGTAACAGTTGTAAAGACACGAGGTTAGGCTCGTTTGTGGTGTAAGACTATCCGGACCCACCCGGAAAATCCAGCTGCCACAAATGCCAGTCTAATGTGGGAGGTCTTTACAAGGTTATGGTCTTAATGAATTAAGAAACACTTAACCAGATAAACATGTAGTGGGACATGAGGGGGTTAAGTGGGTGCCTTAGGTGGCATGTGGAATTCATAGGGTGCCTTGGGTGGCATTTGAAATACGATTAGATGCACTTAACCAAGATTGAAACATGTAAGAAGACATGAATAAGAATGGGGTTAAGTGGGGGAAAAAACCTTAGAGGGGACCAAGCATAGGTGGAAAGATTGTGTCATGCATGGGGGCCCTTTTCAAACCAGTAACCCACTAAGTATCTTTGTGGGCTCGACACAAGTCGAGGACGGGACACACGTACTGGATTTGATTGTTAGATGTCAAAACGGGTTTGCGGTGGCAACGCAAGTCCAACGGGTTCATATGCGTGTTTGGGCCTGGGCTGGTAGGTAAGACGTTGTTGCATCGTGTAGATATAAGCCATGCATTTTTGGTTGTATCGGGTTGCCACTTTGGGGAGTGATACACCCCACCGTGGGGCCAGCATGGGTATCTACAAGTTATGGAGCCGATCAAATGGAGGTAGTGGGTACACCTAGTGGGGAAAGGGGCAGACGACACCTATGAAGGCAGCTAGGGGTATACGAAACTACCATTATTGTTATTAAGTTCTGTTGGCGGGATCAACCTTTAGAGTGACTAGTGGTGGTGCAGTATAGTAATTATCCTATAGTAATTAGGGGCGCCTGTAACGTTATCTTTGGTCGTCTTATTTCCTTGTTTGTTCTGACATACCAATTGTTCACAGTCATTTCCTTATAGTCCAGCTTATGCCTTATCCTGGTTATTTTGATAATTATATTGTTAAAGTTATCGCACTTGCCAGAATTTATGTCTGACCCCCTTTTCTTTCCACCTCTTTTCTTCCTTCCCCCCTCCCCCCTCAGGTTTGAAAGGAGGGAATACTACAACTTAGTGCCGATTTCTTTCAGTTGCTTGAAGAGAGTAGATATATCGCTTTGGACTCTCTCATCTTTATGGCTTTGCTTATGCTCAGTGGGGATTTATGCATTTATGTTATTTAAGTATTTGCTTCTTTATGTATTTGGAAAAGACAATTGATCCTGTTGTAATGGTTTTGGAAACTACTTATGTAAGCTTGTTTTGAATTATGATGCTATGAAATAAGTTTTATCTCCCGTTGTGTTGTTTTATTTATTTATTCTTGTAATTAATCTGTTCTATACAACAATAACGCTTCATGGACAATGATGCATTCCCTTTGTGAATGACATTAATGGACTTGGGGTGTTACATGATTTGTTTTAAATGTACCAAGCATGTTTGGTTATTATAAGGGAAAACCCTATCCTCCGGCTTGCGTTGCATTGTGTGATGGGACCTTTGTCTTATAATAGCTTTATTTATCCAAAAAGCATTGCCTGTTTTGTTATATGCACTGGTATTCTTGTGGGGAAACCCGTTCAGTGTTATACGGCATGGTCCCTTGATATATCTGATTTAAAAGTAAAGTTTTAAATAACTTTTTTAGTTCTTACACCAGTCACATGATTGACCTGGAGTTTATTGTTTAAACCTAAACTCTGGGTGCCCCTATTTTCCACACGGGCAGCTAGTAGTTTTGGTTTTGCAGATTTATATTCACAGGATCCTGGTTTACAGCTGGAACGATGTTCGGAAAGCTCTGTATCCGTTTATCTCTTTTAGTTGTGTTTTGTATTATTTTCCACTACTGTGTAATGTATTTTAACCTCTGATATTTGTCGAATGTGTAATATTAATTTATAGTCCGTTATATTCTTGTACTCTGATGTAAATTGTTCTAATAAGCAATGAAATGTTCTTTTGTTTGTGTTCTGATTTGTCGTATTCTCAACTCAGTCCGAGCTTTCCTTTACGGGGAAGTTCGGGTCGCTTCAATTGGTATCAGAGCTTCGGTTTACAGAGCTCGAGAACAAGACACATTAGAACCAAATGAAAGAAATCATCAAAGACTGGATTAGCAATATCCAATGGGAATGACTCGTTAGAGATGGGATCAGCAGTATCCTAGAATGAGTCCGAAGAGTGTTGTTTTTAAAATAAAATTGAAAACAATTTTTGTTTTGAAGATTTAAACTTTATTATTCGTATTTGAATATTTATTTTAAAGTGATTTGGACAATCAAGTATATAGAGATTTTGCGTATACGTCTGATCCACGTGTATTTGAAGTTTTGATATATTGGATAGAAATAGAATCACAATCTAGTCTCCCGGAGATGATTCTGTTGATGACTACGTAGCATCAGCAGTTTGTGTTCGAGTTTCGAAAGGGGGATATCTATATATTTCCAATTGACTTGTGTGAGAACCAAAACTAGATAGGGCTCATTGTTGTGATTTGACATCAAAAATATGACTTTTGTCTATGTATTAAAGCTATGTATTTGAAACGTTAATTCACTAATTGATTTATATTCGTGTTGTATGATTTTTTGTTAACCAATAAAACCATTATGTGAATGAACAGTAAATATAACCAAATTGTGTCGACTATCGAATATTGAAAATTGATTACAATTGCATACATGTACATGCATATATATATTGGACAGGTCATAGCAAGGAGGCTAGAGAAGAGGAATAAAATTGTATGCCCAACAAATAGGTGCATGTTTACAAATTCCTTGGGTGATGATGATTTTACGAGCCGACTAGCTAGCCGCTTGGCCTTTTCGTTTTCTTTTTGAGATGATAGGGCCTACGTAGCGGTTTGGGGATTTTCTCGGTGCTCCCGTACAACGGAGGTTATGGAGAAATTTTTCAAAAATTTAGGGTGTTAGCCAAATTTTTGAAAAATTTGGAAGTTCTTAGAAATTGAAAAGTTAAAGACTGAAAGCCAAACTGAAAGTTGAGTTGGTTAGTTAAACAACTTGCAGCTCCGTTCCTTTTCGAGGACGAAAAGATTTTAAGTGGAGGAGATTGTAACAACCCGGAAAATCAGAAAAAATTAAAAATTTTATTTTGGCAATTTTGATGAATTTTGGATATTTAAAATGATTTATTTTAAATAATAATGAAAAGTTGAATAGAATTAGAACGTGTATATTTATTTGAATCAAAGTTAGAATATAATTATTTATTTTCAATTCTAAAAGGAACTGAAAATGACGCGATAGTTTGAAAATTCGATTTCAAATTTCAAATGAATGTACATGATTCAAAATAAATTGGATTTTAGTGAAACAAAAAATATTAGAATCTATTTGAAAATATCCGAAAAATTGAAATTTCATAGCGGGAATAAAAAGGTATGCCTAGTTAAAAATTCAGAATAGTCGTTATGGAAAAAAAGCCCTTAAAAATAACCATTTTGCAAACGACCTCCGTTATCGATGAAACCACTTTTGTTGGATCCAGGATGTCAAATTATTACTGGATTCCAATTTCCATAATTTTTGGGATCAATATGTGAGTGTGAAAAAAGAAATCGTGTTTTGACAGTTTCAATCAATTTGGATCGACCAGAAAATGACCATTTTTCAAACGGTCTCCAAATTCGACAAAAATAGTTTTGTTAGGACCATATCATCAAAACATTGCTAAATTTATTTTTCTGGAATTTTTGGAGTCCGTATGCAGCCTTGGTAATTCAAAATGTATGCTGAAATCAATTTCGAACGTTATATTAATTTATATTTTAAATTTGATAAAAAACTGAACGAAACAGTTGTATTGGCTTACGGGACATATCACATTATGTCCGGAATGGGGGTATTTGGTTACACGCGACAGTCGTTGGGTTTGATTTGGAGTTCAAATGAAAAATCAACTTTTTGGATTTAAAATTAAATTTAATATACATATTAATAACTTGGTCAACTCTCTCTCCCTCACCATTCTCTCACCCGTCGCTCAGAACCAAAAAAAATAAAAAATCGCGCTGCCTCCACCGCGCTCCACACCAGAAACCGCGACCACCTCCCTTTCCCTTCTCCTCCTCCTCTTCCTCCTCTCCTCTCTCTTCTCCTCTCTCTCTTTAATTCCTAAAACCCTAACCCCCAAATCAATTCAAAATCCATCACCTCAGCCACCGTGGACCAGTGCGTGCCGCATCTGCCACCACCGCGAGCCACCTGCGTGCACCCTTTCCCCTTTCAGCCGACGGCATCACCCCCTTCTCTCTCTTGAATTCGCTAATTGATGCTGGAACCTCCAATTCTCCAGTGATGAAACCATAGAAAAATGCTGTAAGTTTTTTATTTTAATTCATTGATAAAAATATGATTTTTAATTAGAATAAAATTAAATTTTTTACAAGTAAAGATATGATTTTTATCCACATAATTTTTGTTAATTTTTCTATGCATAATATATATAAAAAAATTGATTTTTCTATGCATAACATACATAAAAAAATTTGATTTTTATATGCATAACACACACACACATATATATAAATATAATTTGATTTTTCTATGCATAACATATATAAAAAAATTTGATTTTTCTAGGCGTAACATATAAAAAAATTGATTTTTTTACGCAAAACATATATAAATAAATTTGATTTTTCTATGCATAACATATATAAAGAAAATTTATTTTTCTATGCATAACATATGTAAAGAAATTTGATTTTTCTATGCATAACATATATAAAATAAATTGATTTTTCTATGCATAACAAATATAAAAAAAATTGGTTTTTCATTGCATAACATATATAAAGAAATTTGATTTTTCTATGCATAACATATATAAAGAAATTTGATTTTTCTATGCATAACATATATAAAAAAATTTGATTTTTCTATGCATACCATATATAAAAAAATGTGATCTTTATAATGTAAACATCATTATAAAAATGTGGTCTTCTATTTATATAGCGATATAGAAATATAATTTTTAGATAGAAATTAGCGTTGTAAAAATCTGATTTAATAGTGTAGATTTGAAATAAAAATATGTTTTTTATCATATATGTAACGATATAAAAATGTGATTTTTATTTTAAAAGTAGCAGTATAAAAATATGATTTTTATTTATGTAGCGATATTATAGAAATATAATTTTTTATACATGTAGCATTATAAAGATATGATTTTTATATATAATATAACGTTATAAAAATATGATCATTATACATGTAGGGATAAAATAAAAAGATGAGATTTTTAAATATATAATCATCATAATAAAAATTTGATTTTTACTATGAACAACGTTGAGAAGACTGCATTGAATTTCGAGCAAATCCAAGCCATTCAGAATTTAAGAAATGAAACGGCGGAGTGGAACCCAAAGGTGAGAACTCTTCACTATAATTTTCTTTATACGTAATTTATTTTATAACTGCATATATGTATTGCTCCCCGTCGTCAACAGACCATGGACGACTTGTTTGATTGTTTGGTTTGGTTGATTTATTGGTTTGAGTTGGTTTGGGATGAGAATTGAACTGAATTGATTGATTTGTTATTTGTGTATGGCGCGAGCCAATATCAGGAGAGGGGTAATGCTAGACATTACCCAATTTCGATATCGCGCCATTATAATGCCAAAATTTTCTAAAATAAAAAGTGTTAGTTAAAAATAACATTTTTGTTGCGTTAATGAACTTGTAAAAACAGTAAAGTGTTGAAATAAATATTTTAACGTTAAAAATATAATTTTTAACATATAAAAGAATAGGATAGAATTCTCCTGAAATGAAAATGAATACTCATTTACAAATCAGAAGATTTGTTTATGTACACCCATTTTGTTGATATTGATTAGGATGATAAATTTTACACATCACCCAACTGCACAAATAAAAATCGGTGTTTGTTGTTTGAAACCCCATACGGGTATTGAGATGATATATGACATACACTAGTCCCAATAATTAGCGGTATGTCGATTGATTTGTTGACAAGCTGTTGTAGGCATTAAATATTTATATTTGATGCTTATACAGTGTAGAATGCACTCTGGTTGATGGATGATTATTTATCACTGTTGTCGTATACATGTGTTGCATGAAATCCATATAAATAACATTATATGGTAATTGACTGTGTCCGATTCCAGTTCCGAAAGAAGGAATATTTTAAAATAACGATTATTTTAAAATAATGAATATTTTAAAATAATATTCAGAAAAGAATCAAAATCTGATTTTGATGTCCGATTTGGGATGGACATGAATACATATAAATATATAAAGCCGTGTTTATTAGATTAACGCCATTTTCACATGAACGATATTTATATCAATTTTATTCATTTTTATAATTCGAAAATGAAGTGATTTTAAAATCTAATGTTTTAAAAATATTATCATTTATATATTAATGATATGGAATATTTAATTTTGATTTGAAATTGAATATGAAGTTGAAATCGTTTTGAAATCGAATTTAAAACGATTTACAAAATACGTATTAAATGGAAATCGACGAAATATATATTATATATATAATATAATGGCCTGAATAGAATGCGCCACACTGCAACAGTTCGCGAATTTCGACCATTGACTTCAAATGGACGTTACGGGAGATCCAACCATCGGATTCTTCGAAAACCGGAACCGTTGGGTTCGTATCGAAATGAGCTTTCTAATGAATACAAGAAATTAGAAATCTAATGGTTGGATTTAGAATTATGTCCAAATCATATTTGGAAAAGGTCGTTGTAAGTGCAGTTCGATGGCCATTTATGGAAATCGATTGTACGGGCCTTGATAAAATTATTAAAAATAGCAATAATTTGGTTAAATCATAATAAATGATTTGGAAGGAATTAGGTTAAAAAATTCCATATTTGAAAAGATAAAAATACATTTTCATCGAAATAAACTAGTTATGAACCAAAATTATAAATCCAATATTTTTAAATAAAATGAATTAGATTTGAAATGTTTTAAAAATAACCAGAATTTCCAATATATGAAATGGGAAATGGATTTGAATCGAAATTATCTTTGGAATATTTCGATATTGGATTTCGTGATTATACAGATATTGTTATGGAAATTTGAAAGATATATTTATATCGTTATTTCCAATACGATATTTGATGGTTGTAGTATTTGATATTGAATATAAGCCGATATATTTTCTATTCAGAGCCTTGTATTTAATATCAACTGGGATTTGGGGTTTGTCGTGAACAGTGTCTTCAGTAACACTGTCCTTGAACCCTATTTGAAGAGAATAAATCTTTTAATTAAGATTATTAGAATTTCCAGTTATATTTAATAATTTGAATAAAATAGGATGTGAATTGGGTTTATCGTGAACTGTGTTTTAACGACATTCATTCTTTAACCCTATTTACAGTGAAATGTGATTTGGAATTTATAAATCTTTTTTTAAGATTTAAAGGGGATTTTTCCAAAGTAAAGTTTTCCAATTTAACATATTAAATTGGAATTGAATGGAATTCGATTTGGTAATAATCGAAGTGAGCTTCTGTAGAGCAAGACTATTAATATATATGGAATTTAAAAGGACTTGTCGTTATTCCATTTATATTATCGGCTAGATATGAAAGTTCATATCGATTATATATATTGATCTGTATTACGTGAAGTTCCATTGTTAATGGAATGTGATTTTGGGTTTATCGTGAACTATGTTTTAAATGACATTAGTTCTTTAACCCAATTAAAGATAATATTTATTTCTTAACTTTGAAAAATCATTAAGTAATGATTGTTGGAAATTAAATCTGAATTAGAGTTTTAATGAATCTTTAAATAGATTGAAAGGTGAATTTGATAACTAAAATTATCAAATCCAAGAAATGATCGAGAATGGAGTATCACCAGTTTTGCTCCAAGCGTAAGTTAAATCTTTAATTAAATTTGAACATGAAATGGTAATTAATTTTACCGATAACACCATGGTGTTAGATATGAAGTATTACCAGTTTTACTTCATGGGATGAATAGGTTGGGATTGGGAAATTAAACAAACGCTTACCTTGGTAAGGTTCACTAATCCCGACTAGTTTGGAAAACTTAAAATGGTTTGATTTGATTTCCAAAGGAAGATTAAAGAATAAATTTAAAGAAATTATCTTTGATAAAATTAATGGCAACTATAACACCCCACGTCCATTAATGTCACTCACAAAGGGAATGCATTAACTTTTATGGAGGTTTTAGGTGAATATAGAACAGTAAAATTTCAACAAGACAGATATAAAATAGTACTTGGAAATTTAAAAACTTTATTTCAATTGCAGCAGAAGTCAAAACATGTTTGATTACATCATAACACCAAAATCAAAGTCAAGTACAATATCTATCTTGATAAAACAAGTACATAATCCCATTACATAAATAGCCATTAAAAAGAAAGATAACAAGCTGGACTTTACTTCAGCAGTCCAAGCTTTCCAAGAGATAAGAAATCCAATCAGACTCCACTGGAACTTGGCCCAACCTGAGGACCTGAAGGGAGAAAAAGATGAAAAAGAGGGGGGGTCAGACATAAAGTCTGGCGAGTATGATAATTCTACAATACTATTATCAAAATAACTGGACTAAGGCATAAGCTAGAAAACAAGGAAATGCCTATGAAAGAGCAGATTAAGGACATAGACAATCGCTAAAGGAAACGTTATAGGCGCTCCTAAATACTAAAGGATAAACACTATACTGCACCACACCAGTCACCCTAAATATTGATTCCACTTAGCTTCACTTAGAAACTTTCTTAATGGCTTTACGTACTCCTAGCTAACTACATAGGTGCCGCCTGCCCCTATCTCCACTAGGTGTACCCCACTTTCCATTTTTCGATCAGCTCCCTACTCGTAGATACCCGTGTTGGCCCCACAGTGGTGTGTATCATTCCCCTAAAGTGGCAACCCGATATAACGGAGATGCACGGCTTATACCTACACGACGCAACAACGTCTTACCAACCAGCCCGGGTCCACACGCGCATATGAAACCCGTTGGACTTGCGTTGCCACCGCTCCCTGTTTTGGCCTCTTATAGTCAAACCCAGTATGCGTGTCCCGTCCTCGACTTGGGTCGAGCCGACAAAAATACGTTTTGGGATACTGGTTGAAATGGGCCCCCATTATTTACCACAAGCATTCCACCTAAGCTTGTCCCATTAGTCCATCCACTTAACCCACTTAGTCATGTTCATTTACATGTGTATTTGGTTAAGTCTAATCGTATTTTAAATGCCTCTAAAGGCAACCACTAGATTCCTCATGCCACCCAAGGCACCTACTTAACCCCCATGTCCCACCTTACATGATTATCTGGCTAAGAATTTCTTAATTCATTAAGGCCATAACCTCATAAAGACCTCTCACATTAGACTGGCATTTATGGCAGCTGGATTTGCCGGGCGGGTCCGGGCAGTCTTACACCATAAAAGAGTCTAACCTCGTGTCTTTACAACTGTTATGCTTTAGTTTGGGCCTAGGACCTCTCACATTGGGCCGACATTTGTGACTACTGGATTTGCCGGGCGGGTCCGGGCAGGTTTACGTCACAAACGGGTCCAACCTCATGTCCTAAGCATTGATCAATTTTAGTAATCCACTTTCCCCAATTTTAATAATTCCCTACTTGAAATATTAATTAATTCCAAATTTAACAATGTCCATAATTGACTCAATTATGGACATCCATTTAAGGCATGCAAAATCATATCAATTGCACCCCCAATTTATTAATTTCCTAATATTACCCCTACCCAACATTTGAACGTTTATTCGCAAAATGTATGCTAGACCCGATTAGTCTAACTCATAGCATAAAAGAAAATATTCACAAGAACATCATATATATGTGACTAAATAAATCATAACAAGGGGTAAAACTTGCATACATTACAACTTGCATAAGGTTATACATGTCATGGATCTAAGGGTGTCATAATTCACATAATATGATTTTGATCAAATTTCATAAACTTGTATAGGACATGTGTGAATCAACATTATTAACAATATGGTTTTATATGGGTACACCCAACTCAATAGGCAAATTCCCAAAAATCAAAATTCATTTAATCATAGATTCATGTATATAGGTACACCTAACTTAATCGGCAAATTCCCAAAAATCAAAATTCATTTAATCATAGATTCATGTATATGGGTACACCTAACTTAATAGGCAAATTCCCATATTCAAGATCTAATTAATTTGTAGATTCATGTATATGGGTACACCTAACCCAATAGGCAAATTCCCATAATCAAGATCTATTATAAAAAAAAACATAAACTTTAAACATGATCCAATTCGCATAAATACTAACATCATGATTTTACAACTTGTATGATTCAACACAACTTAACATGACATCATTATCATATAACATAAGTATTTCAACATATGTGATAATATGAGATCTACAACATATATAAGATTTACAACATAGCATATCATAATTTGCAACATAGCATGATATGATTTACAACATAGCATAGCATGATTAATCACATATGACATAGCATAGGATTATTTACAACATAATCACTACAACATAACAACATATATATGATAACATAATAGCATAACAAGAGATCCACAACATAATTTACAAATACATAACAATTCATATCACTTTCTTGTGATCCATTCATAACTTAATCAAATTATTTTATAATAATATTGTGAGATTCATCATACTCACAATATTAAAGAAGAGAAATAGAAAGAGAGAGAGCTTTTGATTTGATTTGAATAGATTTAGTTTGTAGATTAGGCCTTCTTCTTCTTTAGTTTGTGACGGCTATGCTGAACTCCATGGCAACGGCATGTCGGTAGCTCTCCAATTTTTCAAGTGATTTAGGGTTAGAGTCTACCCACTTATTTATAGATGTTAGGATTCATTTAGGCCATTAGATTTAACCTAGAAATAACCGCATCCATTCAGATCAGATGGGGTTTATCTTATTGACTCAGCAATGAGTCAGAAGTGACTCAGCAAACACTCCGCAAATTAACAAACTTCTATTCATGTTTACATTAACTGCCCATATATATATATAAATATATATATATACACACGCACCTATTCATGAATTCAAATTAATCCGTAATTAACTTATGACCATTTCTACACATTAATTTTCCAATTAATGTCTTAATTCCATTTTTCGCCTTTTAAGGCAATTCACATATCTCAAATTTGTTATATGCCTTTTTAAGGATATTTCGTGCAAATTCTCAATATTAATTCTTTTAATTTGTGAATATTAGCATTAACAGAAATACAGGGTGTTACATTCTCCCCACCTTAAAGGATTTCGACCCCGAAATCTTCAAGTTTATATCCTATCATCAACCATCTACTCAATCAACAAACACTGGCGTCCATTGTGCTTATAGACTTCTAATGCTTTCATGTTTAAATGCACAATGTGTGTCTATGTCCATATCTAATGCAAAATCAAGCGGTCCACTGATTCAGTTGACTTCCTTGATGCAATTCATGATAGTGCCATGCATCCATTATGTATGCAAAAGATCCTAATTGCTTTCAAACTACTTCTATATGCGTGCACATCCATTCAACCGAATGCAGCATCTATATGATGGTACAACCATTATACATCCATTATGCTAAATACATTCATTTATGCAATATGCAATATGTAGTGACTGAGCCGATCTAGTGCCTAAAGTGTGTGTATATATGCATCCACGGGCAACCACTAGCAACCACTTGCATCCATTTTGCATCCATCATACATAACATGTCTCAAACACATGTTTCAACCATAGGATTATCCTAACTAAAGGTCAAAGATACTAATGAGAGGACATACTAAAGATAAGATAAGATAAGCTAAGCGATAAAGGAGAAATTAAAAGACATACCCTCAAAAAGAAAAGGGTATAGCGAACGCATCTTCCCTTCTGTCTCCCAAGTAGCGTTGCTCTCATCATCTCCCCATTGCACTTTAACTAGTCTGACCTCTTGATTTCTCAACTTTTTGATCTTCGACCCAAGAATGCATGTAGGATCTCGTTTAATTGTTGCATCACGCTCTATTTCCACCTCTTTAAGCAAGCTCGGCTCTACCACCTCCGCGATCTTGTGCAAACACTTCCTCAAATGTGATACATGGAATACGTCATGTAATCCACTAAGTTTCTCAGGCAACTCCACCCTATACGCCATCTTTCCAATCCTGTCTTTTATAGGAAACGGCCCAACAAACCTTGGTGCTAATTTCCCAACGGACCCAAAGCGAACAACATTCCGCAATGGAGACACTTTGATAAAAAACATGTCCCCAATGTCAAACTCAAGATCTGTCCTCCTCTTATCAGCATACGATTTCTGCCTATCTTGTGCTGCTTTCATCCCCCTTCGAATCAAATCAATCTTCTCCGAGGTTTCCCTAACCATATCGGGCCCAAGCAGGATTTTATCGGTAGATTCCCACCAACATGTAGGCGAACGGCAAGGCCTTCCATAAAGAGCTACGAAAGGTGCCATGCCAATACTAGACTGAAAGCTATTATTATTTGCGAATTCTACCAACGGAAGGTGCTCTTCCCATGTACCCCCAAAGTCTAGGATACAAAGCCTTAAAAGATTCTCTAGAATACGATTCACCCTCTCGGTCTGGTCGTCCGTCTGAGGATGATATGCGGTGCTCAAACATAGCTGAGTCCCTACCGCCTCTTGTAAACTCTTCCAAAATTCGCTAGTGAAGATGGGATATACTAGAAGGAATACCGTGCAAACGAACTATCTCTTTAATGTATACAGAAGCCAACCACGGAGCAGTCCTCTTATTTTCACGGGTATAAAATGGGCGCTCTAAGTAAGTCTATCTACTATAACCCAAATCCCCGTATTACCCTTCCTTGATCTTGATAATCCATCCACAAAATCCATTGAGACGCTTTCCCATTTCCATAGTGGAACTTCCAATGGGTGAAGCAACCCACCGGGTTTCTTTTGTTCTGCTTTTACTCGTTGGCACACCAAGCATCTAGCGACGTACTCGGCCACATCCTTTTTCATACCGACCCAAAAGAAAACCCGCTTCATATCTTTGTACATCTTGTCTCCGCCGGGATGAATGGTCATCTTTGAGCGATGAGCATCATCAAGAACGGCCTTCCTTAAGTCTTCGTCTTGTGGTACACAAAGTCTATTATCCCTTCGTAACCAACCCTTATCGTCTAGGGTATACCTACGAAGATGGCTAGATGACTCCCCTCCTTTGAGCTTTTCTACTATCTCAACCAACTGGGGGTCATCTTGTTGTGCCTCACTAACTCGTCCTAGAAGTGTAGGTCTAACCTCCAAGGATGCTAACAAACCAGGTACTAGGTCAACGGAGGGTCTAAAGTCAAACATGGAGATGAATTCTAAGCTTCGTCGTTCAACAAACAACGGACTCAAGGACAACCTTTTCCTACTTAAGGCGTCTGCTACCACGTTACCCATGCCCGGGGTATATGCTATTTCAAAATCGTAGGAGGCTAGGAATTCCATCCACCGTTGCTGCCTTAAATTCAAATCCTTCTGAGAGAATAAGTATTTTAATGATTTGTGGTCAGTGAACAGTTCGAATTTCTCACCAAGAAGATAGTGACGCCAAGACTTAAGCGCGAAAACAATTGCGGCTAACTCAAGGTCATGCGTAGGGTAATTCTTTTCATGAACCCTCAACTGCCTTCCACCATAGGCTATTACTCTTCCCTCTTGCATGAGGACCGCGCCAAGTCCCGTCCCACAAGCATCAGTATAGACGGTAAACGGTTCATTCCCGTCTGGCAGCACTAAGACTGGGGCTGAAGTTAAGGCTCTCTTTAAACGTTGGAACGCATCATCACAATCTTCATCCCACGTAAAAACCAGGTTCTTCTTCGTTAACCGTGTTAATGGAGCTGATATTTTTGCGAAGTCTTTGATAAACTTCCTATAATAGCCAGCCAACCCCAAGAAACTTCTTACTTCGGTTACATTTTTAGGGACCTTCCAATCTTGGATGGCCACCACCATTGCGGGATCCACTACTATCCGTTCCTTGGAAACCACGTGCCCTAAGAACCGTACTTCTTTCCTCCAGAAGTGACACTTAGAAAATTTTGCCTTAAGGTTATGTGCTCGAAGGGTTTCCAACACTTCCCTAAGATGTAGGGCATGCTCTTCTTCATTCTTAGAAAAGACTGAGATGTCATCCACAAAGACTACCACGAATTTGTTAAGGTACTCCCTAAACACCCTACTCATCAAATCAACAAAATATGTGGGGGCGTTTGTCAAACCAAAGGGCGTCACTAGCCATTCATAGAATCCGTCAGTAGTCCTAAAAGCAGTCTTATCTATACTATCCTCAGCCACTCTCAGTTGATGAAAGCCAGTGGCTAAGTCCAACTGCGAAAACACTGAGGCGCCAACTAACTGATCAAAGAGATCGTCAATCCTCGGCAGTGGGTGTCGGTTCTTTTTAGTAAGCTTGTTTAGTTCTCTATAGTCCACACAAAGTCTAAGGGACCAATCCGCCTTTGTAGCAAATACTACTGGAGCACCCCACTCTGATATACTACGTCTTATGAACCCCTTCTCAAGCAACTCCTTCACTTGCTTATTGAGTTCCCTCCTTTCACGAGGAGCCATGTGGCGCACTGGCAAAGATATGGGTTTAGCATTATTCACAAGATAAATTCGAAAGTCTATCTCCCGCTTTGGAGGTAAGCCCTTCACCTCCTCAAACACATCCGGATATTCCCGGACCAACTCTACCATTTGCAGATTCTCTACAGATGCGTCAAGCGATTCAAGATAACTTAGCATAACGGAATTTATGGGACTATAAAAGATGTCGAGAGCATTACCAATTCGAGTCCCAAGCCTAACTACTCTCCTTTCACAATCAAGAATGGCCCCATTTCTAGATAACCAATCCATTCCTTAAATTAGCCCATATCCCGTGAAGCCCAATACATAAGCATCACATCTAAATTCAACGCTAAGTATAGAGATTTTCAAATCCAAACATATCATGGTCAAATGAGCCGAACCCCCAATTGGATTTGAAACAACCAAGGGATCCTCTACTAAACTGGTGTTCAAGTGCAGTAATTCAACTAATGATGCAGAGATAAACGAATGAGATGCGCCAGAATCAAATAAGGTATGGACAGGATGATCAAACAGAAAAACTAAGCTTTCAACAGAAATTGTTCTACCTCTTTCTTGCAGCGGTGGGGCCGCAATAGCCTGAACTTGCCCCCTTGCCCCCTTGCCTGCCCTGGTGCCATAAGAGCCTGCACCTGTCCTCCCGAGGTAGACCCTGCCCTCTGCCCTTCTTTGGGCAGTCCTTCACCAAATGTCCCGCATCTCCACAATGAAAACAACCAGTTTTCTTTTTCTTTCTACAATCTTTGCTGAGATGGCCAGGCGTCCCACAATTGAAGCATCTCATCTTCCCTTTGCCATTATTGTTTTTACCACCCTTCTTATTTTGCTGTTGGGGTTTCTTCTGATCTCCTTTCTTTTCAACTGCCTTATCCTCATGCATAAGTGCCATTTCTACTAGCCTTTCAAAGGTGGCTCCCATAGGGATGTGGGTCATAGCCAACCCTTGCAACGGTTCATTCAAGCCTCTAACGAACCTCAAAGCTTTCTTCTCTGGCGTGCTCACCAACTCTAAGCCAAACCTTTCTAACTGATTGTAACAACCCGTATTTTCAATAATCTGTTATAACATAAATTGAGGCAGAATTAAATTATAAAATGGGAATCAAGGGAAACGGGCTATGCCATTGCGTTCGTCTCGGAAAAATACGCGAAATAGAGTCCGAGTTTTTGAAAATCGGAGTCCGTATGACCCAGTTAAGGCCCATGGAAGTTTTCAGAAATTTCCATAATTAAAACAGATTTAAATCTAAAATTAAAAACTAGGATTTGGGCCAGCTGGGCCAAGGCGGGAAAAATCCCGCTAGGACCCGCATGTCGACAGGCCTGTCGACAGGGTCCTGGGCATGTCGACTGCCCTGTCGACAGCCCTGTCGACAGGGGGTGCCCAGGCTGTCTAGCCTGGTGCACCATTTCTGATTTGGGCTTGATTGGGTGGCTTGGTTCTAGAGAGTTCCGAGATCTGACGGGCCAAAGCTATCCTAGGGTTAATCCTAGGGCTAAAAACACTCTAATCTTCTATAAATATACCCCTAATCCTACCCTAAAGCCCCATTATTCATCCTAGTAACTAAACTATGCCAAAATCTAAACTCTCATGGCCTCCACCTAAAACCCTAGCCTCCAATCTCTTCATTAATAATTCCTAAGTAATTTTCCATGCATACAAGCATATTTAGGCTTGTATGATCCTCCTTAGCTTGCATTAAAGGCTTGTTTTTCAATTGGCATCATAAAGGAGGAGTCTTGATCAAGTTTGCTTGCATTTGGGGGCTTTAATTAGTTGCGTAAGGGGTTTCTTGCATTTGTTATACTCATTTGAGTCCGCATAAGCATTGTAAGCCCTCTTACCCTCACTTTACAAACTCTAAAGTTATCATGTGGTGATTATTGAGATTTGTACATGTTTTATGGTTTATGCATGTTTGCTAAGCCATGATTTACAAGTTAAATGAGTTATGCATGTTTATGCATGTTTGCTAAGCCATGATTTACAAGTTAAATGAGTTATGCATGTTTATGCATGTTTGCTAAGCCATGATTTACAAGTTAAATGAGTTATGCATGTTTATGCATGTTTGCTAGGCCATGATTTACAAGTTAAATGAGTTATGCATGTTTATGCATGTTTGCTAAGCCATGATTTGCAAGTTCATTTAGTTATGCATACTTATGCAAGTTTAAAAAGATAAGTTGGGCATGTTTGACAAGTTATGCATACTTATGCAAGTTTAAGATGACAAGTTGTGCATGTTTTGACAAGTTGTGCATGTTTTGACAAGTTGTGCATGTTTTGACAAGTTGTGCATACTTATGCAAGTTTAAAAGGACAAGTTGCGCATGTTTTGACAAGTTGTGCATGTTTGGCAAGTTATGCATACTTATGCAAGTTTAAAATGACAAGTTGTGCATGTTTTGACAAGTTGTGCAAGTTTGACAAGTTATGCATACTTATGCAAGTTTAAGATGACAAGTTGTGCATGTTTTGACAAGTGGTGCATGTTTTATGGTAATACGCAAGATCACTATGCTAAGTTGTGCAAGTCTAACATGTTATGCATGATTGTTGTGCAAGTTTATCATATATGTTGTGCCAAGTTCCCTCTTCCTATCCTTTATGCGTTACTACGAATATGTAAGCGATAGAATGACGATGGGGGTTTTGGGGTAAACTTAAAATACATAAAAATATAAGATTGGGAATTTACCTATTAAGTTAGGTCTACCCCTTGGGAATTTACCTATTAAGTTAGGTCTACCCAAGTAATTGTTTGACTTGTGATTATGTTTTGGAATAAAGTGGACATGACACTTAGAAAACATAAGTGTGGCCAACTCGAGGTTGGGTTGAGTTTGTAGCGTAATTCTACCCGGAACCGACCGGCTTAACTAGTGGCTACAAACAATAGGACCCAATGTGAGAAGTTGGTCATGGGGTGCCAAGACCCGAGGTTAGACCAAGTTGTGGTGTAAAGCTACCCGGACCCGCCCGGCCTAACTAGTAACCACAACAAGGTCTAATGTGAGAGGTTGAGGTGCATTAAATTAATTAATGCCTCATGATTAGGGTTAAGTCAGGGTCCACTAATACTTAACCAATTTGGGGATTCGAGGGATTAGAATGTGGTTAAGTCGTGAACCATTGGTTACACTTAACTAGTTTAATCCATTTGGGAGCTCAAGGGATTAGAATGGGGTTAAGCCACACTTAACCAGTTTAATCCAGGATTAGTGAAGGGTTAAATCACACTTAACCCTCTTGGGAAACCCTAGCAACGTGGTCTGTTCTAACAGTAATCCCAGTTTGGTATCATACACAACCCTAGAAGCTAGGCTAGGGCGGGGCACGATTACTGGCAGATGTAAGCGACCAAAGGGCGATGGCCGAGTGGTACAGCGGTGCGGGTTCGGCGGGCTACGGACGTGCACGTAGTCCGATGTTGGACAAACTCGAGGCACGGGTACCAGTAGATTAGAGCTGTGCATTATTGCTTAAGTGTCTGGGGTTGACATCTGAGGGCTTGATACACCCAAAAGGGGGACCCAGCACAGTCTAACTACATCCATACGTGGGCCATATGGACACCAACACTTGACGTGTTAGGTTTATAGGGAGCCGATCGACTAGACCGTGGGCTGGACCTTTTATTAAGGTCACTTCATGTTATTGGACCAAAGTTTGGGCTAAGGGATCATTACCTGTTATGTTGGTTTGCTAGTACACCGTGGTGCAAAAACTTAACCTTGCTTTATGCGATGACACCTCTATCTGTCTTGTAGTTGATTTATTCATGCCAGTTGTTGTTAGCTATATCTCAGTTTCCATCATGATGTTAACTTTATTAGTTTATAGACTGATCGTAGCAGGGCTTACTCAGTCTTTTTGACTGACCCGTTTTGTTTCGCCTCTTTTCTTCCGTTTCCCCCCCCCCCCCCAGGTTCTCAGGGAGGAAATACAGGAGCCTAGCTTGGATCTTAGCTGCTTTCTTGGATAGCTCATGTATGCTTTGGACTTGGGCTTGCTATGGTTTCTTCCACTTTGGGGATAGCTACTTTTATGTTTTCCTTTTTCAGTTTCAGATGATGTTACTTCATGTACTAGACTTGTTAATTTGGGAAATTGACATTTTGATGTACCAGACTTGTTTTTGAAATAGTTTCAAAATCTTCCGCTGTTTTATTTACGTACTCTGTTTATTTACATATATATAGATATGTCATGTCCTGCCTTGCTATATCACTATGCATGTTTACCAATAATGCCCCTCCAAAGCTAGTGCATTCCTTTGCGAATGACCCTGGCGGAGGTGGGGTGTTACATTTGGTATCAGAGCATATGGTTTACGAGAAGGGATAAAAAGGTTTTAAAAACTTTTGAAAAACTATTTTCAAAACCAAGTATAAAGTATTTTCCACAGAAAAGTCTAGTTGTTTTTAAAAGGCTATTCCCCAAAAGCCATCAGCACTATCCTTTGACTCCTCGTTTAAATTCTTTTCTTTTCGTTTCCAGCATGTCTGATAATCCCATCTTGCCCGGAGGAGTAATGATACCCGATTGGTTTCGTCGGTACTTGGAAGTCACGGCACCGGTCCCGGGCGTCCCTAATGTTGTCTCCCCAGTCGAGGCCGCTGTTCCTCCTTCTCCTCCCGTAGCTGATGTTCCCCTTCCCCCTCAGCCTCCACAAGCGGATTTCGCAGAGATTTGCCAAGATTTTAAGAGGATGGGTGGCAAGAATTTTAATGGAACAGAGACTTTTGTAGAAGCAGGGAATTGGTTGAAAGAGACCGAAGATCTTTTAACCTCCTTTGATATAGGTGACCGCAGGAAGGTTTTGTTAGCAGTATGGTTGCTAAAGGAAGAAGCTGCACGTTGGTGGGTAGTCACCACCGCTACTAGGCCAATTGAGATTTGGGATGACTTTAGAGGAAGGTTTGGACTGAGATTCTTATCACTTAAGCAAGGGGACATGACTATTAGGGAATACATAGATAAGTTTAATCAGTTGGCTCGTGTCGATTTAGACTTAGTTAATACAGCTCAGAAGAAGGCCCTACACTTTGCTCTAGGATTAAACGAGCCATTACATGGTTTGGCCATGTCTCATATACCCTTGGGGGCGACTTTCGAGAGTTTAGTGAATTTGGCCCTACTCCAAGAAGAAGATAACAATGACAAGAAAGAGGTCAAGGCAAATGAGTCTCAAGGCAAGAAAGTAAATTCCAGGAAATGGGGCAAGAATAACCACAAAGACAAGCCAAGAGGGAATATGAAATGTAACTTCTGTGGTGAAGTTGGACATGTAGCCAGGGAATGTAGGAAGAAGAAGAGAAAGCGAGGCGAATGCTTTGATTGTGGTGAGTTTGGACATTTCAGCAAGGATTGCCCGAGGAAACAAGGGCAAGGTCAGACTCAGTGTGCAGGACTATCTGGAGGGCGAATTCACCCCCTCAACACCGTTCTTCCAGCTTATGATAGAGGTAGTGTTTCTATTGAAAGTTTTGTTTACATTCTCTGCTCGTACTTTGTTTGATTCTGGCACATCGCATAGTTTTATTTCATCTGATCTAGTTGAAAGTTTTGCACCTAAGTACTAGTGTAGTTGATGATCCCGTATGTGTTTCAAATCCAAATGGGGGGTTCTGCCCGTTTGTCTATGGTCTGAGTGGATTTGAAAATTTCTATCTTAAGTATAGAATTCTCGTGGGATGTTTTATTCTCAGTTTCAGGGGATATGGGTTGGTTTTGGGCATGGGATGGTTGTCCGGTTTTGGAGCCATTCTGGGTTTTTGTATATAGGGGTGTGAGGCTCATGATTCGCCTCGGTAATACCCTAGGAATTTCTAGCAACCCTATGGGTCCCGTCATGATTGTTATCTTGAGTCCCTCAACTCGTCTATCGATAGTTTGCAATCGGTGAGGGTGGTCCGAGAATATCCTGATATCTTGGGAAAGGAAAAAGGGGTTATCCCTAGACGTGGGATGGATTTCCGCATTATTTGGTTGGTAATACCAAGCCAGTTTCGTGGCCGGTTAGGCACATGACCTCACGAGGTGAGAGTTAAGAAAGCAAGTCAAGGAGTTGCTTGAGAAGAACTTCCTGAGACGAAGCATTTGCGAGTAGGGTGCTCCAGTAGTATCCGTTACCGATGTGGACGGTTTGTTTCGCTTATATGTTGGTTATCGTGAGAGAAATAGATAACCGTTACCAAGGATCAATGATTTGTTTGATCAGCTTGTAGGAGCATCTTTTTTCTTTTAATCTAGCTACCGGATTCCATCAGCTTAGGATGGCTGAGGATGGAATTGACAAGACTGAGTTTAGGACTCTAGATGGATTTTTGCAATGGTTAGTCATGCTATTTGGTTTGACTAAGGCACCCGCATATTACGTGAACTTGATGGGTAGGGTGTTTAGGGAGTCCTTGAACAAATTTGTCATGGTCGTCATAGACGATATTTTGATCTCCTCAAAAGAACGAGGAAGAACATGCTATACATCTCAAAGAGGAGATGGACACGCTTAGAGCCACCGGATTGAAGGTCAAGTTCCCCAAATGCCACTCTGGAGGAAAGGAGTTGGATTTCTTGGGCACATAGTTCTTAAGTAAGGCTTAGCGGTGGATTCCGCTAAAGTGGCTGCGGTTTGAGACCGGAAAGCTCTGAGAAGGGCAATTGAAGTAAGAAGCCTCCTCCGTTTGGCTAGTTAGCATTCCCGGAGCTTAGACTTACTCTTCTGGATCAAGAAGGGGGTCTCGCAGGAAGAAGACCCGCAGTATTCAAGTACATGGACCGGTTGATTCGGGGCGAGATGTTAAGTCACCTCGTTAGTTATATTATAGATGACAAGGGATGACTAAGGCGCGATGAGAGATTATGTGTTCCTCGAGTGGAAGACTTGGTAAAGAAGGTTCCTGAAGATGCGCATCACTCGAGGAGGTGGCCGAGTTGGTTTCGGAATACATGTTGTGCCACCAGGTTGAGGCCAAGTCATAGAAGCCCAGTGGGCCATTACCTCCATTGGAAGTTTCGCAAGGGGAGTGTGAAAACATCTCGATAGATTAGGTGGATAAATTACCTAGATCAAAGAAAAGGAATACGAGTATGTGGGTAGACTTACGAAGAGTGCTCATTTCAGTCCGGTGAAGAGCAAGAGGACTGCATCATGGTTAGCAACGGTTTATCCTCAAAAAGTTGGCCAGTTTTGAAATGGCCTCCAGGAAGCCATGGGTAGGCAACTGAATCTAGGTACGGCCTATAGGCGGATGGTTCATGTCGATTAAGCCTGAGTTATAGGAAATCACGTTTATAAGGGCAATTGGCAACGTGGAGTGGTATTTCCAAGGAAAGTTCTGCTGCATGGAATACCTTATGGTAAGAAGACGAGATCCAGGATTCACTAGTGAATTTTGGAGAGCTTGCAGGAAATCATGAGGTTATAGTATGTTTAAGCCAAGTATACAGAAAGAAGAATAAGTGGGGAAGAAAGACGAGAGGCAATAATGAAATGAATTCCAACTCGAATTTGGGAAATAGGAGTTAGGAAGTCAAGGAATCATGAAGTGGAAAATAGTCAAAGCACAGTGGAGTTAAGCTCAAGAAAACGTGACTAAGAAGAGTGAAGACTAGATACACGCATCATATCTCTTTTTAAGAGTGCATCCTTGACCCTCGTTTTCCTGTGGAGTTTGCTTGCAAGTTGTCTTTTGCATATATCCTCTCGGTCCCATTCTCGATCCTATTTCTGTTGTGAACTCCATAAGGGGGTTAAGACTCATCGGTTAGTACTACATGTCAAAGTTTGAATGGATTTCTCGTAATCCAAAAAGGGGTTTATCTAGTTTATCTTGTCATGAGGTCCTTAGGTAGAAACCCTTTGGATGAAACATGTGTTTGAAACATGTTATGTTTGATGGTTGCAAGTGGTTGCAAGTGTTTGCAAGTGGTTGCTCGTGGATGCATTATACACGATTAGGCACTAGATCGGCTCACACACTCCTCATATTGCATGTGCATGAGTGTTTATGCTTATTCTTGGATGAAATTCGTATGCTATCACATGGATGTTGCATATGGATGTATGATTGAGCACGCATGTAGATATTATACATTATGTTAGGAATTTGCATACATATGGATTCATTTCACTGACATACATATGCATTAAGGAGGTTTACTGTATCAGTAACCGCCTGATTTACATACATATGCATTAAGGAGGTTTACTGTATCAGTAACCGCCTGATTTTTGCATTAGATAAGTACATATACACACACTTTTGCATATGTTCATCCAGCATTTAGAATCTTTTAAGGACAATGATTGCTCGTGGATGATGCTTTGAGTAGATGGATGATTGGATGGTAGGATACGTTCTTCCTAACTTGAAGATTTCGGGGACGAAATCCTTTAAGGAGGGGAGAATGTAACAACCCGTATTTTCAATAATCTGTTATAACATAAATTGAGGCAGAATTAAATTATAAAATGGGAATCAAGGGAAACGGGCTATGCCATTGCGTTCGTCTCGGAAAAATACGCGAAATAGAGTCCGAGTTTTTGAAAATCGGAGTCCGTATGACCCAGTTAAGGCCCATGGAAGTTTTCAGAAATTTCCATAATTAAAACAGATTTAAATCTAAAATTAAAAACTAGGATTTGGGCCAGCTGGGCCAAGGCGGGAAAAATCCCGCCAGGACCCGCATGTCGACAGGCCTGTCGACAGGGTCCTGGGCATGTCGACTGCCCTGTCGACAGCCCTGTCGACAGGGGGTGCCCAGGCAGTCTAGCCTGGTGCACCATTTCTGATTTGGGCTTGATTGGGTGGCTTGGTTCTAGAGAGTTCCGAGATCTGACGGGCCAAAACTATCCTAGGGTTAATCCTAGGGCTAAAAACACTCTAATCTTCTATAAATATACCCCTAATCCTACCCTAAAGCCTCATTATTCATCCTAGTAACTAAACTATGCCAAAATCTAAACTCTCATGGCCTCCACCTAAAACCCTAGCCTCCAATCTCTTCATTAATAATTCCTAAGTAATTTTCCATGCATACAAGCATATTTAGGCTTGTATGATCCTCCTTAGCTTGCATTAAAGGCTTGTTTTTCAATTGGCATCATAAAGGAGGAGTCTTGATCAAGTTTGCTTGCATTTGGGGGCTTTAATTAGTTGCGTAAGGGGTTTCTTGCATTTGTTATACTCATTTGAGTCCGCATAAGCATTGTAAGCCCTCTTACCCTCACTTTACAAACTCTAAAGTTATCATGTGGTGATTATTGAGATTTGTACATGTTTTATGGTTTATGCATGTTTGCTAAGCCATGATTTACAAGTTAAATGAGTTATGCATGTTTATGCATGTTTGCTAAGCCATGATTTACAAGTTAAATGAGTTATGCATGTTTATGCATGTTTGCTAAGCCATGATTTACAAGTTAAATGAGTTATGCATGTTTATGCATGTTTGCTAGGCCATGATTTACAAGTTAAATGAGTTATGCATGTTTATGCATGTTTGCTAAGCCATGATTTGCAAGTTCATTTAGTTATGCATACTTATGCAAGTTTAAAAAGATAAGTTGGGCATGTTTGACAAGTTATGCATACTTATGCAAGTTTAAGATGACAAGTTGTGCATGTTTTGACAAGTTGTGCATGTTTTGACAAGTTGTGCATGTTTTGACAAGTTGTGCATACTTATGCAAGTTTAAAAGGACAAGTTGCGCATGTTTTGACAAGTTGTGCATGTTTGGCAAGTTATGCATACTTATGCAAGTTTAAAATGACAAGTTGTGCATGTTTTGACAAGTTGTGCAAGTTTGACAAGTTATGCATACTTATGCAAGTTTAAGATGACAAGTTGTGCATGTTTTGACAAGTGGTGCATGTTTTATGGTAATACGCAAGATCACTATGCTAAGTTGTGCAAGTCTAACATGTTATGCATGATTGTTGTGCAAGTTTATCATATATGTTGTGCCAAGTTCCCTCTTCCTATCCTTTATGCGTTACTACGAATATGTAAGCGATAGAATGACGATGGGGGTTTTGGGGTAAACTTAAAATACATAAAAATATAAGATTGGGAATTTACCTATTAAGTTAGGTCTACCCCTTGGGAATTTACCTATTAAGTTAGGTCTACCCAAGTAATTGTTTGACTTGTGATTATGTTTTGGAATAAAGTGGACATGACACTTAGAAAACATAAGTGTGGCCAACTCGAGGTTGGGTTGAGTTTGTAGCGTAATTCTACCCGGAACCGACCGGCTTAACTAGTGGCTACAAACAATAGGACCCAATGTGAGAAGTTGGTCATGGGGTGCCAAGACCCGAGGTTAGACCAAGTTGTGGTGTAAAGCTACCCGGACCCGCCCGGCCTAACTAGTAACCACAACAAGGTCTAATGTGAGAGGTTGAGGTGCATTAAATTAATTAACGCCTCATGATTAGGGTTAAGTCAGGGTCCACTAATACTTAACCAATTTGGGGATTCGAGGGATTAGAATGTGGTTAAGTCGTGAACCATTGGTTACACTTAACTAGTTTAATCCATTTGGGAGCTCAAGGGATTAGAATGGGGTTAAGCCACACTTAACCAGTTTAATCCAGGATTAGTGAAGGGTTAAATCACACTTAACCCTCTTGGGAAACCCTAGCAACGTGGTCTGTTCTAACAGTAATCCCAGTTTGGTATCATACACAACCCTAGAAGCTAGGCTAGGGCGGGGCACGATTACTGGCAGATGTAAGCGACCAAAGGGCGATGGCCGAGTGGTACAGCGGTGCGGGTTCGGCGGGCTACGGACGTGCACGTAGTCCGATGTTGGACAAACTCGAGGCACGGGTACCAGTAGATTAGAGCTGTGCATTATTGCTTAAGTGTCTGGGGTTGACATCTGAGGGCTTGATACACCCAAAAGGGGGACCCAGCACAGTCTAACTACATCCATACGTGGGCCATATGGACACCAACACTTGACGTGTTAGGTTTATAGGGAGCCGATCGACTAGACCGTGGGCTGGACCTTTTATTAAGGTCACTTCATGTTATTGGACCAAAGTTTGGGCTAAGGGATCATTACCTGTTATGTTGGTTTGCTAGTACACCGTGGTGCAAAAACTTAACCTTGCTTTATGCGATGACACCTCTATCTGTCTTGTAGTTGATTTATTCATGCCAGTTGTTAGCTATATCTCAGTTTCCATCATGATGTTAACTTTATTAGTTTATAGACTGATCGTAGCAGGGCTTACTCAGTCTTTTTGACTGACCCGTTTTGTTTCGCCTCTTTTCTTCCGTTTCCCCCCCCCCCCCCAGGTTCTCAGGGAGGAAATACAGGAGCCTAGCTTGGATCTTAGCTGCTTTCTTGGATAGCTCATGTATGCTTTGGACTTGGGCTTGCTATGGTTTTTTCCACTTTGGGGATAGCTACTTTTATGTTTTCCTTTTTCAGTTTCAGATGATGTTACTTCATGTACTAGACTTGTTTATTTGGGAAATTGACATTTTGATGTACCAGACTTGTTTTTGAAATAGTTTCAAAATCTTCCGCTGTTTTATTTACGTACTCTGTTTATTTACATATATATAGATATGTCATGTCCTACCTTGCTATATCACTATGCATGTTTACCAATAATGCCCCTCCAAAGCTAGTGCATTCCTTTGCGAATGACCCTGGCGGAGGTGGGGTGTTACACTGATTAAATTTGTTGACATACTCCTTCACTGATAAGCTCCCTTGCTTTAATGTCAGGAATTTTTCCACATTTAAATTCTCCTCTGCCCTTGAAAGAAACTTTGCCTCAAACCTTCGTCTGAAATCCACCCATGAATCAACTGGACGTTCCCCGTTAGTGACCTCCCACCAAAACGAGGCCTCTCCCTTCATTAACCAAGCAGCTAAACGGACTTTCCTCTCATCTTCCACTTCAAAGATATCCAACAATTCCTCAGTCTCCTTAAGCTAGTCTCTGGTCTCCACAAACGTCTCAGTCCCTTGAAAAGTTTTTCCTCCCATACCCTTAAATTCCTTGCACGTCTTTGCAAAAGTGTCAACACGAGGAGGAGGAGGAGGAATGGGTGCAACTGGAGGGTGGAGGAACATCTGCTGGGCCTGCAGTGGTGGCCCTAGACTCCAAATATCTCCTAAACCACCCTGGAACCGTCACACCTTCTGGGAGATTAAGATCTTTAGCCATGCTGAAACGAAAAGGAAAGATTCAAAATGGACAATTCGAAAGATAAAGATAAGGATATGGCTATTTGGGATTATGTTTTTCATAAAAACTTTCTCTAAATAACATGTTTTTGAAAGCACTTCTTCCAAAAATACTTTAGAAAAATATTTTTCTCAAAATTTTATCTGTTCTGGTAACCTTATGCTCTGATACCACGTGTAACACCCCCACGTCCATTAATGTCACTCACAAAGGGAATGCATTAACTTCTATGGAGGTTTTAGGTGAATATAGAACAGTAAAATTTCAACAAGACAGATATAAAATAGTACTTGGAAATTTAAAAACTTTATTTCAATTGCAGCAGAAGTCAAAACATGTTTGATTACATCATAACTCCATAATCAAAGTCAAGTACAATATCTATCTTGATAAAACAAGTACATAATCCCATTACATAAATAGCCATTAAAAAGAAAGATAACAAGCTGGAATTTACTTCAGCAGTCCAAGCTTTCCAAGAGATAAGCAATCCAATCAGACTCCACTGGAACTTGGCCCAACCTGAGGACCTGAAGGGAGAAAAAGATGAAAAAGAGGGGGGGGGGGTCAGACATAACGTCTGGTGAGTAAGTTAATTCTACAATACTATTATCAAAATAACTGGACTAAGGCATAAGCTGGAAAACAAGGAAATGTCTATGAAAGAGAAGATTAAGGACATAGACAATCGCTAAAGAAAACATTATAGGCGCTCCTAAATACTAAAGGATAAACACTATACTGCACCACACCAGTCACCCTAAAGATTGATTCCACTTAGCTTCACTTAGAAACTTTCTTAATGGCTTTACGTACTCCTAGCTGACTACATAGGTGCCGCCTACCCCTATCTCCACTAGGTGTACCCCACTTTCCATTTTTCGATTGGCTCCCTACTCGTAGATACCCGTGTTGGCCCCACAGTGGGGTGTATCATTCCCCTAAAGTGGCAACCCGATATAATGGAGATGCACGGCTTATACCTACACGATGCAACAACGTCTTACCCACCAGCCTAGGTCCACACACGCATATGAAACCCGTTGGACTTGCGTTGCCACCGCTCCCTGTTTTGGCCTCTTATAGTCAAACCCAGTATGCGTGTCCCGTCCTCGACTTGGGTCGAGCCCACAAAGATACGTTTTGGGATACTGGTTGAAATGGGCCCCCATTATTTCCCACAAGCATTCCACCTAAGCTTGTCCCATTAGTCCGTCCACTTAACCCACTTAGTCATGTTCATTTACATGTGTATTTGGTTAAGTCTAATCGTATTTCAATTGCCTCTAAAGGCAACCACTAGATTCCTCATGCCACCCAAGGCACCTACTTAACCCCCATGTCCCACCTTACATGATTATCTGGCTAAGTATTTCTTAATTCATTAAGGCCATAACCTCATAAAGACCTCTCACATTAGACTGGCATTTATGGCAGCTGGATTTGCCGGGCGGGTCCGGGCAGTCTTACACCATAAAAGAGTCTAATCTCGTGTCTTTACAACTGTTATGCTTTAGTTTGGGCCTAGGACCTCTCACATTGGGCCGACATTTGTGACTACTGGATTTGCCGGGCGGGTCCAGGCAGGTTTACGTCATAAACGGGTCTAACCTCGTGTCCTAAGCATTGATTATTATTAATAATCCACTTTCCCCAATTTTAATAATTCCCTACATGAATTATTAATTAATTCCAAATTTAACAATGTCCATAATTGACTCAATTATGGACATCCATTTAAGGCATGCAAAATCAGATCAATTGCACCCCAATTTATTAATTTCTTAATATTACCCCTACCCCACGTTTGAACGTTTATTCGCAAAATGTATGCTAGACCCGATTAGTCTAACTCATAGCATAAAAGAAAATATTCACAACAACAACATATATATGTGACTAAATAAATCATAACAAGGGGTAAAACTTGCATACATTACAACTTGCATAAGGTTATACATGTCATGGATCTAAGGGTGTCAACTTATTCATAATTCACATAATATGATTTTGATCAAATTTCATAAACTTGTATAGGACATGTGTGAATCAACATTATTAACAATATGGTTTTATATGGGTACACCTAACTCAATAGGCAAATTCCCAAAAATCAAAATTCATTTAATCATAGATTCATTTATATGGGTACACCTAACTTAATAAGCAAATTCCCAAAAATCAAAATTCATTTAATCATTGATTCATGTATACGGGTACACCTAACTTAATAGGCAAATTCCCATATTCAAGATCTAATTAATTTGTAGATTCATGTATATGGGTACACCTAACCCAATAGGCAAATTCCCATAATCAAGGTCTATTATAAAAAAAACATAAACTCTAAACATGATCCAATTCGCATAAATACTAACATCATGATTTTACAACTTGTATGATTCAACAAAACTTAACATGACATCATTATCATATAACATAAGTATTTCAATATATGTGATAATATGAGATCTACAACATATATAAGATTTACAACATAGCATATCATAATTTGCAACATAGCATGATCTGATTTACAACATAGCATAGCATGATTAATCACATATGACATAGCATAGGATTATTTACAACATAATCACTACAACATAACAACATATATATGATAACATAATAGCATAACAGGAGATCCACAACATAATTTACAAATACATAACAATTCATATCACTTTCTTGTGATCCATTCATAACTTAATCAAATTATTTTATAATAATATTGTGAGATTCATCATACTCACAATTTTAAAGAAGAGAAATAGAAAGAGAGAGAGCTTTTGATTTGATTTGAGTAGATTTAGTTTGTAGATTAGGCCTTCTTCTTCTTTAGTTTGTGACGGCTATGCTGAACTCCATGGCAACGGCATGTCGGTAGCTCTCCAATTTTTCAAGTGATTTAGGGTTAGAGTCTACCCACTTATTTGTAGATTTTAGGATTCATTTAGGCCATTATATTTAACCTAGAAATAACCGCAGCCATTCAGACCAGATGGGGTTTATCTTATTGACTCAGCAATGAGTCAGAAGTGACTCCGCAAACACTCAGCAAATTAATAAACTTCTATTCATGTTTACATTAACTGCCCATATATATAAATATATATATATATATATACACACACGCACCTATTCATGAATTCAAATTAATCCATAATTAACTTATGACCATTTCTACACATTAATTTTCCAATTAATGTCTTAATTCCATTTTTCGCCTTTTAAGGCAATTCACATATCTCAAATTTGTTATATGCCTTTTTAGGGCTATTTCATGCAAATTCTCAATATTAATTCTTTTAATTTGTGAATATTAGTATTAACAGAAATACGGGGTGTTACAGCAACCTTTTCCAAAGGATATATTTAAATAAAAGAATATTCAAAATTAGAATGAGGCGTATGTTGTGTTTTTATAGCAATTGTTTATTATATACAAGAGTTATTCAGAAAGACCGGCTTTATCCCATTCTGAATAACTGATTCGACGATAAGTCGAAGATGAAGACGTTGGTTAAAGACCGGAGGTCTTCACATTGTTTGGATGATTACTAATGTCTTGATTGTGCTGTACACCCAAGACGAGGTAATAAGTGGTGATCGTCCAGACGTACTTGGACATCAATGGATATGCGAGGACCTGTCTCCTGTATTGGACATACGGAACGCGGAATAAGGTGCCTCTGGTTTCTTTCAGACCCAGAACAAACCTGTAAATGGATGTGTGTCTAACATCGGATTTCATTCTGTGTGATTGATAAACATCGGTTGCATAGTGTGAATTGCCTATGTGGCATGCTGAGATGCAAATGATCAAGGCTTCTCTTGAAAAGCAGAGTCTTGTGGTTGATGATCAAAGAATGGCTTTAATATAACATAGCTTTGTGTAACATTAATTTGTGAGCCTCGCACCCCGGTGTGAACCAGGAATGGTAGAGGACCTTAGGGAGGGCATGCGTTTCCTTCTAGCTAGGAGTGGTGTTAGCGTTTTGCAAGCCTTGACGTTTTACTTATTTGGGTAATGGATAGCGAGGTGCCTCGGTTATTTCGGTCTCTGCGGAGCCGATGGATGGTATTTATGTAGACAAGATTTACGCCCCACAGGGCGGGGAAACATAGTGTTCAGGCATTTTAATCCACATCGAGTGGACCGGCTCTGACGATCTAAAGGTCACTCGAGCTCTGACCTGAGACATAGGCTAGATTGTCTCGAAGAGGTAAGGACGATCCCTTACCTTGGTTCATAGATGGAAATCCAACTTCCAATACGTGACATTTGCGGTTTTGATTGTAAAGCCTTGTATTGGCGACATGATATATGGTACTCATGCCGTCTAGGATTGATACATTTATATTTGAAGTTTTTTTTATACATAATGCACTTATAATAGTATCAAATGATTTGTTTTAAATGTACCAAGCATGTTTGGCTATTATAAGGGAAAATCCTATCCTCCGGTTTGCGTTGCATTGTGTGATGAGACCTGGGTAATATAAAAGCTTCATTTTTTCAAAAAGCATTGTGCTGTTTTTGTATATGCACTGTTATTCTTGGGAGGAAACCCATCCCGTGTTATACGGCGTGGTCCCTTGATATATCTGATTTAAAAGTGAAGTTTTAAATAACTGTTTTAGTTCTCACACCAGTCACATGACTGACCTTGATTTTATTGTTTTAACCTAAACTCAGGGTGCCCTTATTTACCATACGGTGTAACAACCGGGAAATTCTGAGCCAATTTAAAATTTTTATTTTGGAAATTTTAATGAATTTTGGATATTTAAAATGAATCATTTTAAATAATAATGATGAGAAATTTATTTTGAATATAATTAAAACGTATATATTTATTTGAATCGTCGTTAGAATATAAATATTTATTTTAAATTATAAATGGAATTGAAAATGGTGCGGTAGTTTGAAAATTCGAATTCAAAGTTCAAATGAATATACAGGATTCAAAAAAAACCGGATTTTAGTGAAACCAAAAATATTAGGATCTATTTGAGAATATCTTTCGAACGAATCCGAAAAATTGAAATTTCATAGCGGGGAAAAAAAGTTATGCCCAATTGAAAATTCAGAATAGTCACTATGGAAATATAACCCTTAAAAATGGAAATTTTGCAAACGACCTCTGTTTTTGGTGAAACCACTTTTGTTGGATCCGTGGTGTTGAATTATTGCTAGGTTCCAAAATTCATAATTTTTCGAATCAATATGTGAGTGTGGCGAAGTTAAACGTGTTTTAACAGTTATAGTCAATTTTGATCGACCAGAAAATAGTCATTTTTCAAACGGTCTTCAAATTTGATGAAATTAGTTTTGTTAGAACCGAATCGTCAATACGAAGCTAGAAATATTTTTTCTGGAATTTTTGGAGCCCGTTTGTGGCCCCAATAAATTGAAATTCGCGTTCAAATTCAATATATAGATTTATATTTTGATTTTGATGAAAAATTATTCAAACAGTCGAATTGGCTTATGAAACATATCCCATTGTGTTTAGAATGGGGGTATTTAGCTAGGGGTGACAATCGTTGGGTTTGGAGTTCTTGGCATTAAACGAGTAAAATTAAAATTAAATTATTAAAAATATTATTATATATATGTAATAACCCGGAAATCTGAGCCAATTTAAAATTTTTATTTTGGTAATTTTAGCGAATTTTGAATATTCGAAATGAATTATTTTAAATAATAACGACAAGAAATTTATTTTGAATAGAAATAGAAGGTATATATTTATATAAGTCATCGTTAGAAAATAGATAATTATTTATAATTATAAAAGGAATTGAAAATGGCGCGGTAGTTCGATAATTCGATTTCAAATTTCAATTGAACATACCAGGTGCAAAATAAACAGGATTTTAGTGAAACCAAAAATATTGGAATCTAATTGAGAGTATCTTTCCAACGAATCCGAAAAATTGAAATTTCATAGCGGGGATCAAAAGTTGTGTCCAGTTGAAAATTCAGAATAGTCGCTATGGAATTCTGACCCTTAAAAATGGAAATTTTGCAAATGACTTCAGAATTCGACGAAAACGCTTTTGTTCGATCTGTAATGTCAATATGTTGCTAGATTCCAAATTTCATAATTTTTCGAATCAATATGTGAGCGTGGCAAAGGAAAACGCGTTTGACCAGTTTTAGTTGATTTTAATCGACTGGAAAATGGGCATTTTTCAAACGGTCTCAGAGTTCGATGAAATTAGTTTTGTTAGGACCGTATCATCAATACGAAGCTAGAAAATATTTTTCGGGAATTTTTAGAGGCTGTATGAGGCCCCGGTAAATTGAAATGTGCGTTTGAATTGAATATATACTGATTTATATTGTAAATTTAACGAAAACTGATCATAATGATTGAATTGGCCTTTGTAACATGTCCCATTGTGTTCGGAGTGGGGGTAATTAGCTTGAGACGACAGTCGTTGGGTCTCGTTTCAAGTTCGAGAGAAAAGTCAACTTTATATTGAATATTTAATTAAATAAATTAATTATATTATATATATAACCCAGCCTCCCCTCGTTTGCCTCAATACCTAATTTCAAAGCTACGCCCCCCCCCCCCCCAAATCAATCGAACCCCGTCGCCCACCCGCTCTGACCCGCCACAGATGGCGCCGCGCCGCCCCGATGCCCCGCCTCCCTCTGATCCTCCTCCTATGCCCTCCTCTTCCCTGCTCATCCCCTCCTCCCGCGAGAATCTCAAGCCAGCGCGGGTCCAAACCACAAACCCCCGTAGCCCTAGTGCCACCACCCCATCAGACCCGACGTCGGCGTAGCCATCCAACCCCCTGCGTGCCCCTTCTCAGCCCCCATCTCCGACGTGAACCCCTCCCTTCCTCCAATGCAGACCAGCGATAGCCTCCACCACCCGAAGTGCTAAAAATAGTGAGTTTTAAATATTTATATACAGTTCTTTGTTTTGATCAGTTTTAGATATAAGTTAGCGTAGTAAAGATTATATTTTTATGAAGAAAAGTTTGGATTTTTGATAATGAAAGGATTAGACTTTTTAATAAAATAGAAAGCTATGATTTATTTTTATATTAGAAAGTTAGATTTTTATTTATAGAAAGGTTAAAAATATAATTTTTATAATATAGAAAGGTTAAAAATATAATTTTTATAAAGCAAAATATAAAAATATGATTTTTATATTAGTAGAGTATTAAAAATATAATTTTTATATTGGTATGATGATAAAAATTCGATCTTTATTTATAAAGTAGAAATATAAAAATATAATTTTTATTGCGAACAGCATGAAAAGAACTGCATTGGAATTTCAAGCAAATCCAGATGTTCAGCAGCTCAAAAGCAAAGCACGGCGAAGTTGAACCCTCGGTGAGAACTCCTCACCTTTAATTTAAATTTCTAGTTAAAAATATATACTAGGATGCAGACGGTGTTTAGTATCACCCGACACCCGTCGTCCACAGACCATGGACGGCTTGTATGCTTGTTTGTTTGATTTTGATGTGTAGTTGATTGTGTGATGTGATGCAAAATGAAATAAAATATTTTATAGTGGAAAATATTTTATAGTTAAAAATAGAATTTTTAACGTGTATTTAAAATAAATATTCATAAACAAGTCGGAGATTTGTTTATATACACTGATTTGATTGATATTGATTGGGACGATAAATTTTACACATCGCCCAACTGCACAAATAAAATCTGTGTTTGATTGTTTGAAACCCAACACGGGTATTGGGATGATATATGACATACACTAATCCCAATAATTAGTTGTATGTCGATCGATTGATTGACAGGCTGTTATACCGTTAAATATTTATATTTGATGCTTATACAGTGTAGAACGCACTCTGGATGATGGTTGATTATTTATCGGTGTTATTTTGTACATGCGTTGTAGAAAATCCATATAACTAACATTATATGGTAATTGATTGGGCCTCATTCCAGTTTTGAAATAGAAGTATTTGAAAAAGAAATATTTGAAATAGAATATTTGAAAATAGAAATATATGAAGCCGTGTTGATTAGAATGATGCCATTTTGACGTGAACGATATTTATATCGATTTTATTCAATTTTCAATGTATATTGAGAGTGTTTTCGAAATTTGAATTATACTGAAAATATTCAAAATTCGAATTTAATTGAATAGGAATTGAATTCAAATTGAAATTGAAAGGAATTGAATTCAAATTGAAAAGAATTGAATTCAAATTGAAATTGAAATTCGGATTAAATTGAAATGAATTGAAATTCTAATTAAATTAAAATCGAATATGAAGTTGAAACAGTTTTGAAAATGAATTTAAAATGATTTATAAAGCACGTTTCGAATTGAAATCGACCATTGACTTCGAATGGATATTGCGAGAGATCCCGACCGTCGGATTCTCCTAAAACCGGAACCGTTGGGTTCGTAGAAAAGAGTTTTCTAAAGAATATTAGAAATTTGAAATCTAACGGTTGGATTTGGAATTATGTCCAAATCAAATTTGAAAAAGGTCGCTGTAAGTGCAGTTCGATGGCCGTTGATGGAAATCGACTGTACGGGCCTTGATAAAATTATTAAAATTATTAATAATTAGTGTAAAATCATGAGAAATGATTTTTGAAGAATTGGCATGAAAAACTCCATATTTTAAAAGATAAGAATAGATTTTTATCGAAATGAACTAGTTTTGAACTAGAATAATAAATAAGGTGGATTTGAAATGGTTTTGAAAATAACCAGAATTTCCAATAATTGAATTGGAATTGATTTGAATCGAAATTGTCTTCGGAATATTTCGATGTTGGATTTCGTGATTATACAGATATTGTTATGGAAATTTGAAAGATATATATATATCGTTATTTCCAATACGATATTTGTTGGTCGTTGAATTTGATATTGAATATAAGCCGATATATTTTCTATTCAGAGCCTTGTATTTAATATCAAATGTGATTTGGGTTTGTCGTGAATGGTATCTTCATTAACACTGTTTTTAAACCCAGTTGATAAAAAGGTTTAATCTTTTTATTTAGATTTAATGAAGTGTACCAATTAAATAATATTTAATTGGAATTGAATTGGTATTAAATGGAATGTGATTTTGGGTTTATCGTGAACCGTGTTTTAAACGACACTGATTTTTTAACCTAGTTAAAGATTAAAACTAAGTGGAGTTTTAACGAATCTTTAATTAGATTGAAAAGATCTAGAATGGAGTATCACCTGTTTTACTCCAAACGGTAGTTAAATCTTTAATTAGATTTGAACGTGAAATGGTAATTGAATTTACCGATAACACCATGGTTTTAGATATGAAGTATTACCAGTTTTACTTCATGGGATGAATAGGTTGGGAAAGGGAAATTAAAATAAATGATTATTTCGATGTGGTTCGCTAATCCCGACTAGTTTTAATTGATATTAAAAGGAGATTAAAGAACAAATTTAAAGAATTTATCTTTGATAAAATTAATGGGAACCTTTCCCAAAGTATAAGAATATTTGAATAAAAGAATATTCTGAATTGGAATGAGGCGTATGTTGTGTTTGTGTAACACTTGTTTATTATATACGCGAGTTATTCAGAAAGACCGGGTTTATCCCATTCTGAATAACTGATTCGACGAGGTGTCGAAGATGAAGACGGTGGTTGAAGACCAGAGGTCTTCAACTCGTTTGGATAATTACTGATGATCTTGATTGGGCCGTACACCCTACAGGAGGGAATCAGTTGGTGATCGTCCAGACGTACTTGGAGATCGATGGATATGCGGGGTACTAGGTGCCTCCGGTTTTGTTCAGACCCAAAACGAACGTGAAAGTGGACGGTGTGTCTGACATTGGATTTTAGTCTGTGTGATTGATTTCTATTAAATATATATCTATTTGGCGGAGGAGAATTTATTCTCTTGCTTAGCGCCCTTCTCTGAGACGTACGAGCTCAGGGGTTAAATGTTGATAGATATCAAATGCATGGAGTGAATCACCTTTGTGGCATGCCTACGTGGCAATTGATCAAGGCTTCTGTTGAAAAGCAAAGTCTTGTGGTGATGATCAAAGCACGGCCTGTGTGGCATAGCTTTGTGTAACGTTGATTCGCGAGCCTCACAACCCGGTTGTGAACCAGAAACGGGAGAGGACATCAGGGAGGGCATGTGTTTTCTTCTAGCTAGAAGTGGCGTCAGTGGTTTTACATGCCCTGACGAGTTTGACTTATGTGGTTGTTGCTGTTGCGAGGCGCCTCGGATATATCGGTCGATCCGGGACCGATGGAGTCATTGGACTCATTGACACCCCATAGGGTGGGGAAACGCAGTGTTCAGGCATTTTAATCCACATCGGTGGACCGACCCTGACGATCCAAGGGCCCACCTGAGTCTGGGTCCTGAGGGGCGGGCTAGAGCGTCTCGAATCGGTAGATGACTATCTTTTGCCTCGGTTCACAGATGGAAATCCAACTTCTAATACGTGACGTTTCCATTTTAGTTGTAATCCTATATATGGCGACATAGTGGGATGGGGCGTTTATGCCGTCTATGACTTATACTTATGATTGAAATTGTTTTAACACTATACACTTATTGTAACACCGCACCTCTGCTAGGGTGACTCACAAAGGGAATGCACTAGCTTTGGTGGAGTATTATCTAGGTAAACATGCACAGAAATATTACAAGACAGAACATATAAACAGCGGAAGAAAAACATGATTTCATTACATTACAAAAGTAGTAAGGTCTAAAACCTTTTACATCAAAATGCAATTAAATTACTTACATAGAAACCTGTCTTGCAATAATAAAGAAGCATAGAACCATGGTCATAAATTATTCCCCAAGTAAAACAGTAAAATAACCATAGCCAAGAAAAGTCCAAGCCATAGATGATGATCTTGAAGCAGAAAAATCCGCACTAAGTAGCAACATTTCCTCCCTGTAAACCTGGTGGGGGGGGATGGAAGAGAAAGAGGCGAAACAAAACGGGTCAGTCACAAAGACTGATTTAGTCCTAGTGACTTTCAGCCTAAAAACAGGTAAGAGTAACATGACATGTATAAACTGAAAGTAAATATAAGCATGATGACAAGATAAACAGATCAAACTAAGATAAGAGGATAAACTCAAGTAACAAGATAACCAAGGTAACAGAATAACCAAGGTAAACTCGGAATAGCATCACATGTCTAACGTCCTCTGCACCAACCGTACTAGCACCCTAACTCGTATCATCCCTTCCATGCATATGTATAGTCCCTTACCGTATATCGTACGGGTTCCATCACGTTATTCTGTACTACAACAACGTAGTGTCACCGTCCTTGATATTTCTCGGACTGCCACCCTTGATTTGGCCAGTTTTCCTTATCACGAATTATTGCGTGTTCAACTACGATTTACGCCACCTAGGACCACTAGGGATTATGCTATCTATTGAACAATTTCTAGATTTGATTAGGGTTTATGCCACCTAGGACCACTAGGGATTACGCTACCTAATGGACGTTTTCGACTAGGGTTTATGCCACCTAGGACCACTAAGGATTACGCTACCTATCGAACAACGCCCTACGTCACGCTTAAGTCGATTGGCTCCCTACAAGACCTAGCTCATTGTGTTGGTGTCATACGGCCCAATCACGAATGTAGCTACCCTGTGCTAGGTCCACCCTAGGGTGTATCAAGTCCTAGGCTGTCAACCACTGACACTATTCCAAGCACGCACAGTGTAAAACTACTGATGCCCATGCCTGCTTTTTCAACTCCGGAATACGTGCACGACCATAGTACGCCTGAACCTACAATGGCGCACCAAAATCAGCCGTCGTTTTGGTCGCTTACAATCAGCCCAGTAATCGTGCCCCACTCTAGCCTACTCCCTAGGGTATTGTGATACATCCAAGAGGGTTACTGCTGAAAAGGACCGTGTAACTAGGGTTTCCGTCCAGCAGGTTAAGTGTAGAGATTAAACCCCTATCAGTCTAGCATGTTAAGTTGGTTAAGTGTGGTCATTCAAGTTCATGACTTAGCCCGTCTACATGTCACGTAAAATTGGCTAAGTGTTTCCATTCAAGTCCATGACTTAGCCCTACGAATCACGTGTCAAGTTGGTTAAGCGTATTCCAGCGGTTCATGGCTTAACCCTATCCAAATCATCATGTCAAATTGGTTAAGTATATTTAGGCTTAACCCCATCAAATTACTGTGTTGGATTGGTTAAGTATATTCAAGCTTAACCCCATCAAATTACCATGTTGGATTGGTTAAGCATATTCATGCATAACCCCATCAAATTACCGTGTTATATTGGTTAAGTATATTCAAGCGATTCATGACTTAACCCTATCAAGTTATCATGTTTAGATTGGTTAAGCATATTCAAGAGATTCATGACTTAACCCCATCAAGTTATCATGTTTAGATTGGTAAAGTATACTCAAGCGATTCATGACTTAACTGCATCAAGTTATCATGTTTAGATTGGTTAAGTATATTCAAGCGATTCATGACTTAACCCCATCAAGTTATCATGTTAGATTGGTTAAGTATATGTTAACCTAACCCCATCCACTAGTCAAATTATAACGGTTAAGTGTTACCCTTGTGAGTTTACTTAACCTTACCATGCCTCGTGTTATACTAGTCGGGTGTTATCGACTCATTCAGGTTAAACTAACCCATCCTCTAATCGCGTTATATGGTTAAGTGTCATCTAGAAATCAAGCGCGGTTTTACTTAACCCACCCGTCCATGTCAAATTGGTTAAGTGTCATTAGTCTAGTCAACTTACTTAACCCACCCGTCCATGTCATATTGGTTAAGTGTCATTAGTCTAATCAAGTTGCTTAACCCACCCGTCCTTGTCATATTGGTTAAGTGTCATTAGTCTAGTCAAGTTACTTAACCCACCCATCCATGTCATATTGGTTAAGTGTCAGTAGTCTAGTCAAGTTACTTAACCCACCCGTCCATGTCATATTGGTTAAGAGTCATTAGTCTAGTCAAGTTACTTAACCCACCCGTCCATGTCATATTGGTTATTATTATTTACTAATGCATCAACCTCTCACATTGGACTTATTTGCGGTCACTGGATGTGCCGGGCGGTTCCGGGCAGAATTACACCGCAAATCCATTCCAACCACTGGTTCATGCATTACCACAGTCTAATCTTTGCCTACGACCTCTCACATTAGACTATTATTGTTGTGGTCACTGGAGATGCCGGGTGGTTCCGGGCAGAATTACACCATAACTCAAGTCTAACCTCGTGTCGAAGACATCCGTTAGATTGTTAATTACATATGTGTCGTCTAAGCCAAAACCCCCACTTTACATATTACTAAGCATATTCCCAAGTTCCACCTTACATGCCAATGAAAATGTGTACCCAATTCTAGCCACTTTACATATGTCTAATTCTCGCCTATTTGCATGTATGCCAAGTTTATGTCATCCCAAACCTACCAAGTTCTAGCCGAAATTTCATGTTGTCAAGTTCATGCCCAAATAAACCCACATCATGGTTCATGTTCCCAATCAAACTTATGCATAATTTACATAATCCCAATCCCTTGATTTAACTTGCATAGTCTCAAAACCCGTGATTTAATTCATATGCCAATTCATGTATCCCCAAACTTGCAAATTACATTGGCAATACCCCAAATTTCCCCGTATATAAATCGCATGTAAATCTTAGTTTAGGCCTAGGTCTGAAATCGACCAAGGTTCATCAAAAGAAAATAAATAGGGGAAGGTATAAACTTTGCATAAAACAAGATCCGAGAGAAAAACATCGTTACATGCATGCTAAGGACATGAAAGAGTGATTTGCAACATGCATAGGTTCAAATTAATGCTATAGGAACATCCCCAAAGGTAAAGATCAAAAATGAACAAGAAAGAACATGGATTGAATATCATGCATAGATCCAATTTCAACTTTATCACATGTCATATTCATGTTATCGTTTCAATCTAAAAGCATTTAGAACTTACAAATCGTGGCTAGAGGATTAAGAGCAAGAATCATCATAGAATGGTGTTGTGATGGTGCTCTACTTCCTTGATTTGATGTAGAAAGCTTGCTCCTTTGTCATGGATCTAGTTTGAAAGCTCAAGCCTTTGGAGTTGGGGATGGAGGCCATGGTCAAGAGACATTTTGGCAGCACTTCGTTGTTAGAATGATTTGTGGTGGTTTAGGCTAGGTCTTAGGGCCCTTTTATAGAAGTCAGGACTAGTTTAGGCCGTAGGATTAACTCTAATTTATATCTGAACCATCAAATCTCGTCACCGGCCAAGTAAACAGACCAAAGGAGCAAACTGGTGCACCAAACCAACAGGTTCCGACCAGGGAGGTCGACTCCCCAGTCGACCTGGGGAGGGGCAGGTCGACACCCCAGTCGACCTGGGGTAGGGAGGGAAAATTTCCCACCCAATCTGTTTGGAGCTGATTTTGAATTTCAGGCTGAATTTTGAATTTTCTGAAATCTTCTATGGGCCATATCTCGGTCATACGGACTCCGATTTACGAAATTTCGGATCGTTTCCAACCAGAATTCCGAGACGAACGCAACGGCGCAACCTGTTTCGCTTGATTCTTATTTTAAAATTTAATTCTGTCTTGATTCTTGTCTTAACGCGTTATTAAAAATTCGGGTTGTTACACTCTCCCTTCCTTTAAGGATTTCGTCCCCGAAATCTCCAAGTTAGGAAGGATGTGTCCTACCATCCAATCATCCATCTACTCAAAGCATCATCCACAGGCAGCCATTGTCCTTAAAAGATTTCTAATGTTGTATGAACATATGCAGAAAATGTGTGTATATGTTCCTTATCTAATGCAAATGATCAGGCCTGATTGATCTTCTCAATGCAAAAATATGTTTAGTCCCATGAATCCACATGTATGCAAATATTCCTAGTCACATAAACACTATATGTGTGCACAAACATTCATCCATATGCAATATCCACATGCTAACACATTAAATTTCATCGATAAACAAGTATAAACACTCATGCATATGCAACATGGAAGGTGACTGAGCCGATCTAGTGCCTAATGTGTAAATGCATCAACGAGCAACCACTAGCAACCAATTGCAGCCACTTGCAACCATCAATCATAACATGTCTCAAACACATGTTTACATCCATAGGGTTCTATCTAAGGTTCTCAAGATAGGATCGAAAGATAGAAGCAAGTAAAAACTCTATGCCCATTAGGCAATGTCAAAACTGGAAATCTACGTCACATACATACTGATTAGGAGAAGAACTCCCTAAGCATTTGCCCCGGAGACCGAAATCAACATCAAGCTGACACCCAAAAAATTACTCAGTCAAACCAATACATGTTTCGAGGAAACTAAGCATGATGGATTCCTTTTAGGTCACAAGGGAATCCCTACCTAAAACTAACCCATATCCTATAAAACCCAAAGAGTTTAGTCAACCTAACGGACACCTTCAAACCCTTACATGTATTATTAACCGATGAGTCATACCCCCTATGGAGTTTGCAACAGAAATAAGATCGAGAATAGGACCGAGAGGATATGCATAAAAGATAGCATGCGGGGAAGCTCTACAGGAAAACAGGGATCAAGAATATACTCTTAAAAAGATATATGATGCGCGTATCTAGTCTTCAATCTTCTAAGTTGCATTTCCTTGAGCTTAATTTCATTGTGCTTTGACCATCTTTAACTTCATGATTTCGTGGCCTCTTTACTCCTATTTCCAAATATGAGCCGGAACTCACTTCATTGTCATCTCTCGTTCCACTTTTACTCATTCTCCCTTTAGTATACTTGGCTCAACCATATCCGTGTACTCACGGTTTCATGTAAGCTCTCCAAAATTCACTAGTGAATCATGGATCTCGTTTACTTGATCTACGGCATTCCACGCAGAATAACTTATCTTGAAACCAAACAGATGCCAACCATGTTACCAAGTGTACTTACTAGAGTGATTTCCAAATCTCATGCACAAGCGAAATGAACCATCCGTCTTAGTGGCGAACTCTACTCGAACGGATTACCAACAAATGCATCAAGAGTTCTAGATAACCAATCATGACAGAACCTTAAAGGTTACACGAGACTTCGAGGGTATTACCGAGGCAAGTCAAGAGTCTAACTACCCTTCTTTTAGAAGCGAGAATGGCACCCTTACTGGATAGCCACTCCATTCCTAGAATCAACTCATAGCTAGAAAACATAAGCATTATTCCCAAAAGTCATACATGTCCTCAAATCCAAACAAGTCATGAATAAATGGGACGATCCCCCAATAGGATTTGAGACAAAAACGGGACCCTCTATTGTGCTAGTACTAAGGGGTAGAGACTCAACTATCGAAGCAAGATTTAAAAAGGATGCGATGTACAAAACAAAGTCCTAACGGGATGATAGAAAGGAAAAGCTAAACCTTTCATAGAAACGTTACCATCCTTCTTAGGTACGCTAACAGTGTGAGCATAAAATTACCCTCTCGATGATCTTGTTCTTTACCCATGTCCTTGTCCTATAGTACTTAACTACCTTCTTGTGCTGAGTCTTATTCGCCTTATCCACTCCTATCCTTTCTTGTATAACACGGTAATGGGTCTCTTGAGAACTTCCTCCATCGCACGGAAAACATTTACATAGCTAGAAAAGGATTAGTCACAGTTAAAACTACTGTGAATACAGGCGGAGAAAAGAAATGAAAAGAAATTCAATCAAGGGGACGAAGGATAATGCTAATGGCTTTTTGGGGAATAGCATTTTTCTTTAAAACTTTTCTTGAAAAATGCTTCTTTGTAAAATGGCTTTGAAAATAGTTTCAGAAGGTTTTAAAAACTTTTGCCCAGTCTGGTAAACTTCTACTATGATACCAAATGTAACACCCCACCTCTGCTAGGGTCACTCACAAAGGGAATGCACTAGCTTTGGTAGAGTATTATCTAGGTAAACATGCACAGAAATATTTCAAGACAGAACATATAAACCGAGGAAGAAAAACATGATTTCATTACTTTAAAAAAGTAGTAAGGTCTATAACCTTTTACATCAAAATGCCATTAAATTACTTACATAGAAACCAGTCTTGTAATAATAAAGAAGCATAGAACCATGGTCATAAATTATTCACCAAGTAAAACAGTAAAATAGCCATAGCCAAGAAAAGTCCAAGCCATAGATGATGATCTTGAAGTAGAAAAATCCGCACTAAGTAGCAACATTTCCTCCCTGTAAACCTGGGGGGGGGGGAACGGAAGAGAAAGAGGCGAAACAAAACGGGTCAGTCATAAATACTGAGTAAGTCCTAGTGACTTTCAGCCTAAAAACAGGTAAGAGTAACATGACATGTATAAACCGAAAGTAAATATAAGCATGATGACAAGATAAAACAGATCAAACTAAGATAACAGGATAAACTCAAGTAACAAGATAACCAAGGTAACAGGATAACCAAGGTAAACTCGGAATAGCATCACATGTCTAACGTCCTCTGCACCAACCGTACTAGCACCCTAACTCGTATCATCCCTTCCAAGCATATGTATTGTCCCTCGCCATATATCGTACGGGTTCCATCACATTATTCTGTACTACAACAACGTAGTGTCACCGTCCTTGATATTTCTCGGACTGCCACCCTTGATTTGGCCAGTTTTCCTTATCACGAATTATTGAGTGTTCAACTAGGATTTACGCCACCTAGGACCACTAGGGATTATGCTACCTATTGAACAATTTCTAGATTTGATTAGGGTTTATGCCACCTAGGACCACTAGGGATTATGCTACCTAGTGGACGTTTTCGACTAGGGTTTATGCCACCTAGGACCACTAGGGATTACGCTACCTATCGAACAACGCCCTACATCACGCTTAAGTCGATCGGCTCCCTAAAAGACCTAGCTCATTGTGTTGGTGTCATACGGCCCAATCACGAATGTAGCTACCCTGTGCTAGGTATACACTAGGGTGTATCAAGTCCTAGGGTGTCAACCACTGACACCATTCCAAGCACGCACAGTGTAAAACTACTGATGCCCATGCCTGCTTTTTCAACTTCGGACTACGTGCACGACCATAGTCCGCCTGAATCTACAATGGCGCACCAAACTCAGCCGTCGTTTTGGTCGCTTACAATCAGCCCAGTAATCGTGCCCCACCCTAGCCTAGTCCCTAGGGTATCGTGATACATCCAAGAGGGTTACTGCTAAAAAGGACCGCGTAACTAGGGTTTCCGTCCAGCAGGTTAAGTGTAGAGATTTAACCCCTATCAGCCTAGCATGTCAAATTGGTTAAGTGTGGTCATTCAAATTCATGACTTAACCCGTCTACATGTCACGTCAAATTGGCTATGTGTTGCCATTCAAGTCCATGACTTAGCCCTACGAATCACGTGTCAAGTTGGTTAAGCGTATTCCAGTGGTTCATGACTTAACCCTATCCAAATCATCGTGTCAAATTGGTTAAGTATATTTAGGCTTAATCCCATCAAATTTCCATGTTGGATTGGTTAAGTATATTCAAGCTTAACCCCATCAAATTACCGTGTTGGATAGGTTAAGTATATTCAAGATTAACCCCATCAAATTACCATGTTAGATTGGTTAAGTATATTCAAGCGATTCATGACTTAACCCCATCAAGTTATCATGTTTAGATTGGTTAAGTATATTCTAGCGATTCATGACTTAACCCCATCAAGTTATCATGTTTAGATTGGTCAAGTATATTCAAGCGATTCATGACTTAACCTCATCAAGTTATCATGTTTAGATTGGTTAAGTATATTCAAGCGATTCATGACTTAACCCCATCTAGTCATCATGTTAGATTGGTTAAGTATATGTTAACCTAACCCCATCCACTAGTCAAATTATAACGGTTAAGTGTTACCCTTGTGAGTTTACTTAAACATACCATGCTTCGCGTTATACTAGTCGGGTGTTATCGACCCATTCAGGTTAAACTAACCCATCCTCTAATCGCGTTATATGGTTAAGTGTCATATAGAAATCAAGCCTGGTTTTACTTAACCCACCCGTCCATGTCAGATTGGTTAAGTGTCATTAGTCTAGTCAAGTTACTTAACCCACCCGTTCATGTCATATTGGTTAAGTGCCATTAGTCTAATCAAGTTACTTAACCCACCCGTCCATGTTATATTGGTTATGTGTCATTAGTCTAGTCAAGTTACTTAACCCACCCGTCCATGTCATATTGGTTAAGTGTCATTAGTCTAATCAAGTTACTTAACCCACCCGTCCATGTCATATTGGTTAAGAGTCATTAGTCTAGTCAAGTTACTTAACCCACCCGTCCATGTCATATTGGTTATTATTATTTACTAATGCATCAACCTCTCACATTGGACTTATTTGCGGTCACTGGATGTGCCGGGCGGTTCCGGGCAGAATTACACCGCAAATCCATTCCAACCTCTGGTTCATGCATTACCACAATTTAATCTTTGCCTACGACCTCTCACATTAGACTATTATTGTTGTGGTCACTGGAGATGCCGGGTGGTTCCGGGCAGAATTACACCATAACTTAAGTCTAACCTCGTGTCGAAGACATCCGTTAGATTGTTAATTACATATGTGTCGTCTAAGCCAAAACCCCCACTTTACATATTACTAAGCATATTCCCAAGTTCCACCTTACATGCCAATGAAAATGTGTACCCAATTCTAGCCACTTTACATATGTCTAATTCACGCCTATTTGCATGTATGCCAAGTTTATGTCACCCCAACCCTACCAAGTTCTAGCCGAAATTTCATGTTGTCAAGTTCATGCCCAAATAAACCCACATCATGGTTCATGTTCCCAATCAAACTTATGCATCATTTACATAATCCTAATCCCTTGATTTAACTTGCATAGTCTCAAAACCCGTGATTTAATTCATATGCCAATTCATGTATCCCCAAACTTGCAAATTACATTGGCAATACCCCAAATTTCCCCGTATACAAATCGCATGTAAATCGTAGTTTAGGCCTACGTCTGAAATTGACCAAGGTTCATCAAAAGAAAATAAATAGGGGAAGGTAGAAACTTTGCATAAAACAAGATCCGAGAGAAAATCATCGTTACATGCATGCTAAGGACATGAAAGAGTGGTTTGCAACATGCATCGGTTCAAATTAATGCTATAGGAACATCCCCAAAGGTCAAGATCAAAAATGAACAAGAAAGAACATGGATTGAATATCATGCATAGATCCAATTTCAACTTTATCACATGTCATATTCATGTTATCGTTTCAATCTAAAAGCATCTAGAACTCACAAATCGTGGCTAGAGGATTAAGAGCAAGAATCGTTATAGAATGGTGTTGAGATGGTGTTCTACTTCCTTGATTTGATGTAGAAAGCATGCTCCTTTGTTATGGATCTAGTTTGAAAGCTCAAGCCTTTGGAGTTGGGGATGGAGGCCATGATAAAGAGACATTTTGGCAGCACTTCGTTGTTAGAATGATTTTTGGTGGATTAGGCTAGGTCTTAGGGTCCTTTTATAGAAGTTAGGACTAGTTTAGGCCATAGGATTAACCCTAGTTTAGATCTGAACCATCAAATCCCGTCACAGGCCAAGTAAACAGACCAAAGGAGCAAACTGGTGCACCAAACCTACAAGGTCCGACCAGGGAGGTCGACCCCCATGTCGACACCCAATTCGACTCCCCAGTCGACCTAGGGGGCAGGTCGACCCTCCAGTCGACCTGGGATAGGGCGGGAAAATTTCCCGCTCAATCTGTTTGTAGCTGATTTCGAATTTCGGGCTGAATTTTGAATTTTCTGAAATCTTCTATGGGCCATATCTCGGTCATACGGACTCCGATTTACGAAATTTCAGACTCGTTTCCAACTAGAATTCCGAGACGAACGCAACGGCGCAACCTGTTTTGCTTAATTCTTATTTTAAAATTTAATTTTGTCTTGATTCTTGCCTTAACGCGTTATTAAAAATTCGGGTTGTTACACTTATAGTATCAAATGATTTGTTTTAATGTATCAAGCATGCTTTGGCTATTATAAGGGAAAACCCTATCCTCCGGCTTGCGTTGCATTGAGTAATGGGACCTAGGTCTTATAATAGCTTAATTGTTCTTTATTTAGCATTGCGCTATTTGTTTTATGCACTGGTGTTCTTGGGAGGAAACCCGTTCCGTGTTATACGGCGTGGTCCTGTTTGCGAACAAATTAGACAATTGTAAACAACTGTAAAATTCGTTCGTCTTTCCTAAACAACAAGGATTGTTGCAGAGGGTGTCGAACTCTGGGACCAAATTATTTTATTAATAAATCCAATCAAGTTATCCCTAACTTTTGATTGGTGGAAAACAAAGAAAATAGCAGAAATTAAATAAAAGAGAGTTTTAACAATAAGTGAAAGCAATTAGGGGATAATGACATAGATCAGATTCATAATCATCAATAGCCAAAAGATTAACCAGATCTAATACATGTTTCTGTCACAAACATGAATCAATGATAATAGATTTTTAGAAACAAATATGTAAATAACGACAAGTATAGCCTATGCAGGAGCTCAGCTCTACAACCATAGACTATCAGGACAGATTCACTAATTAATTTCTAAAACCCTAAAATTTGATCTAGATCTGATAAATATTAGATCGAACACGAATATATCATGTGAAGGAGCATAGCTCTTAAACGACACAGAATATGAAGGTTCAGATCTAACCCTTGATTCAAATCTAGATCTACATATATAAAGTCCTCATCCTTTGGCTATGTGATTCATATTGAATCATACTATCAGCGTCATCACCCCCTAATCAAAGGGGATTAGCTAGACATAGCTAAAGAAGAAGAAAAACAGAAATTAAATAAAAAGAACATAAATTAAACTAAAACTAAATAGAACAGAGGAAGAAGAATGATTTTATTCCAAGAAGAGAATTACAGAATAAAACCCAATGTGTTTTACAATGAATGAGATACAAGGTATTTATAGCTGATATGACAAAGGCTAGCTAGCTAATTACATAATGTGGGACTAAAGAAATAACCCAAATAACACATAAGCCAGTGTGAACGCAGCTTTAGAGTGAGTGGTTTAGCAAATAGGCTAGTGTGAACGCAACATGAGTAAGAGGCCTTCCAAATGAGCTAATGTGAATGCGGTTTGAGTTTTTATTGAGCCAAATCTTCTTAACTGAAGTATAATTGCAACCGTTCTTCAAGCTTAAGATTCTTCGAGCTTTAGCAATTTTAAACTTCACTCTTTTTAAGCAAATTCTTCATGCTTTATCCATTAAATGCTCTAAACCATGCTTCTTGTCAACAATCTGAAAATACAGCTATAAATACAAAGTATCAATTATTTTAAAGGGAAAATAAGATAAATAAGCGGATAAAATATACACATTTACGTGTATATCAGGTCCCTTGATTTACCGAACTTTAAAATAAAGATTAATAACTGTTTTAGTTCTCATACCAGTCCCATGACTGACCTGGAGTTTATTGCTTTAACCTATACTCTAGGTGCCCCTATTTTCCACGGGCAACTAGTATTTTTGGTTTTGCAGATTTATATTCATAGGATCCTGAATTGTAGCTGGAACGATATCCGGAAAGCTTCGTATCCGTATATCTCCTTCAGCTTTGTTTTGTATTATTTTCCGCTGCTTTGTAAATTTTTGTAATCTCTGATATTTATCGAATGTGTAATATTTATTCATACTCTGTATATTCTTGTATTCTGATGAAATTGTTGTAATATACAATGAAATGTTCTTCTGTCTGCGTTTTATTTGTCGTGTTCTCGAAACAATCAGGCGTTTTGAATGGTCTTGATCGGTATAGCGACTAACTCGGATCAAGCCAAATTCCCGGTCGTTACAATATACATGTATAAAGGGTCAAACCCTAGAAATTTTCAACCTGGTCAAACGAATACCCCGCACCTCCAAATTAGACATGAAGGAAAGTCTCGATACCTTCCCCCCAATCTTCTCCTTCTACATGAAAAATTACACCCTACTTCTTCAGAGAATTTGGTAGAGCTCACCACCATCTTCTAATTCATACCAGTGTGATTAATTGTTGTGGGGTATTGGGAGGGAGTTTCGAGCTCCATGGCTCGACTTCGTGCCAGTTTTTAGGGGACGTCGGAGCTTCGAGTGGCAAGCTACTCCGGCGATGGGGAGGCTCCACCAAGGCGCTTCGACTGGCGAGGTCTGATCAGGCCACGGCAGCTCCTAGGCGATGCAAAACCCTACCCTAGTTTCGAACGTGAGTCGATGGTGACCTAGAAGGCTTGAACGTGAAGATATGAGGTATTTAATTTATTAAATTTATCCATTCCCTTATAAAAATTATATAACATTGGTTTTAAAGAAAAATATGGTTAAAAAGGAAATAGCTTTGTTTTTAAAATTTAAAATAGAATGGTTTTAAAATAAGTGATTTTTATTGATAAAAGAAGTGATTTTTAATTGGTAAAAGAAGTGATTTTTCATTGATAAAAGAAGTGATTTTTTATTGATAAAAGAAGTGATTTTTCATTGATAAAAGAAGTGATTTTTATATGTAAAAAGATGTGATATTTATTATAGGAAAAATATGATTTTTATTTTAGTAAAAGAATATGATTTTGCTTATATAAAAGATACGATTTTTTTATATAAAAGAACATGATATTTGAAGTAAAAAGATTAGATTTTTACATAGATGGTTATAATATAAAAATTCGATTTTTATATATAACAAGTAGTAATAAAAATACGATTTTTACAGATATAGATTAGAAATAAAAATTTGATTTTTATTTGAGTAGCGATATAAAAATATAATCTTTTATATACGAGTAGCGAGATAAAATTATGATCTTCTATAGGTATATAGCGAATTAAAGATTGGATCTTTATGAAGAGAAAGACATGATTTTGATATGAACAACACTATAGAAAGTTGAGATTTTTAACTATAGAAAGTTAAGATTTTTAACTATAGAAACTTGAGATTTTTAAAAATAAAGAGGTTTGATTTTTAACATCATGAAGAAAGGATTTTTAATATATTGAAAGATTACATTTTTATCTGTAGAAAGATTAGATTTTTCATTTGCTAAAGATTAGATTTTTAATTAGTTAAAGGAGATACTTTTGTCATATAAAAATAAGATTTTAATGTTGAAATACAAGATATAAAAATATAATCTTGTATATGTGAAGAGGCGATAAAAAATGAGATTTTTATCATGAAGTAGAGATTATAAAAATTTGATTTTTATATACAAGAGAATATAAAAATGTGATATTTATATATGTAGTGGCTACGAACAACGAAAGTGACAAAAGGCGGACACGGCAGGATTTTCTATATATGAAGAGTCGCGTTGTTTGGTTTAGCTAATCGGTGAGAACTTCTCACTTTTAATTTGTTATCAAGTTGAAATATATACCAGGATGCAGACGGTGCTTAGCAGCACCCGACCCCCGTCGTCCACAGACCATGGATGACTTGGTTGTTTGATTGATGTGTTGTGAAAATCTGTGTTGTGAAATTTGACTATTGATTGTGATGTGTAAAATATATATTCATGTGTTGAACTAAAATATATATTCATGTGTTGAAATAAAATATATATTCATGTGTTGAAATAAAATATATATTCATGCGTTGAAATAAAATATATATTCATGTGTTGAAGCAAAATAAATATTCATTTACAAATCGAACGATTTGTTTATGTACACGGATTTGACTGATATTGACAGGGACGATAAATTTTACACATCGCCCAACTGCACAAATAAAATATGTGTTTGATTGATTAAAATCGCATACGGGTGTTGGGATGACATTGACGTACACTAATCCCAATTGTTTAGTTGTATGCCGATTGATTGGTTGATAGGCTGTTGTAAGCGTTGATTATTTATATTCAATGATTATGCCGTTGAGTAGTGCACTCTGGATGATGGATGATTGTTTATCACTATTGATATATACATGTGTTGTAGGGAAATCCACGCAAATAAAATCAATGGTAATAGATTGGGACTCATTCCAGTTTTGAAAAGAAATATTTGAAAAAAAAATATTTGACATAGAAATATATAAAGCCGTGTTGATTGGATATGCGCCATTTTGACGTGAACGATATTTATATTGATTTTATTCATTTTTATAATGAATATCGCAAAGGAATAGATTTCAAAATTTAATGTTTTGAAAATATTATCATTTATATATCGATGATATGGAATATTCAATTTTGATTAGAAATTGAATATGAAGTTGAAATCATTTTGAAAACATATTTAAAACGATTTATAAAATACATTTTAAAAGTAAGTCAATGAAATATATATAATATATATATATTATATATAAAATGGCATGAATAGAACGTGCCGTGCTGCGGTAGTTCGCGAATTTCGACCATTGACTTCAAATGGACATTACAGGAGATCCGACCATCAGATTCTCCTAAAACCGGAACCGTTGGGTTCGTATCGAAAAGAGCTTTCTAAGAATATTAGAGATTTGAAATCTAACGGTTGGATTTGGAATTATGTCCAAATAAAATTTGGAAAAGGTCATTGTAAGTACAGTTCGATGGCCGTTTATGGAAACCGACTGTACGGGCCTTGATAAAATTATTAAAAATAATAATAATTTGTTTAAAATCATAAGAAATGATTTGGGAAGAAATGGGATGAAAATTTCCATATTTGAAAAGATAAAAATAGTTTTTTATCGAAATGAACAAGTTTTGAACTAGAATTCTAATTCCATTTATTTTTAAAATAAATAAATTGGATTTGAAATGGTTTTGAAAACAACATAATTTCCAATATTTGAATTGGAATGAATTTGAATCGAGATTGTCTTTGGAATATTTCAATGTTTGATTTCGTGATTATACAGATATTATTATGGAAATTTGAAAGATATTTTTATATCGTTATTTCCAATACGATATTTGTTGGTCGTAGAATTTGATATTGAATATAAGCCGATATATTCTCTATTCAGAGACTTGTATTTAATATCAAATGTGATTCGGGTTTGTCATGAATAGTGTCTTCATTAACACTTTTCTTAAATCCAGTTGAGAAAAAGATTAAATATTTTTATTTAGATTTAATGAAGTATACCAATTAAATGGTATTTAATTGGAATTGAATTTAAATAGATTTTTGGGTTTATCGTGAACGATGTTTTAAATAACACTTGTTCTTTAATCTGATAATTAATGCAATGTGATTTGGGTTGTCATGAATGGTATCTTTAATAATACCGTTCTTAGACCTAACAGAGTTAAGAAAATCAGAAACTAAATGGAGATTAGTTAAGTTGAATGGTTTCCTGGGTATTGATCTGATGTTGGTTTCGGCCTTCAGGGTTAACACTTAGGGAATTGTTCACTTGCTAATTTACAGTTAAAGGCTGATAGAATGGTATGTGATTTTGGGTGTATCGCGAACCGTGTTTTAAATGACATTGGTTCTTTAACCCAGTTAAAGACAGGATAATATTTCCCAAGTTAAACAATCATTAATATTGATTTTTGGGAAGATTAAAACCAAGTGGAGTTTTAGTGAATCTTTAATTAGATTGAAATGATCGAGAATGGAGTATCACCAGTTTTGCTCCAGGTGATAGTTATATCTTTAATTAGATTTGAACGTGAAATGGTAATTGAATTTATCGATAAAACCGTGGTGTTAGATATGAAGTATTACTAGTTTTACTTCATGGGATGAATAGGTTGGGATTAGGAAATTTAAAACAAGTGATTACTCTGGTAAGGTTCGTTAATCCAGACTAGTTTGGATAACCATAGTTTTATTTGAATTGATATTCAGAGGAAGATTAAAGAATAGATTTAAAGAATTTATCTTTGATAAAATTAATGGAACCTTTCCCAAAGTATAAGAATACTTGAATAAGAGAATATTCTGAATTGGAATGAGGCGTATGTTGTGTTTATGTAACAATTGTTTATTATATACGCGGGTTATTCAGAAAGACCTGGTTTATCCCATTCTGAATAACTGATTCGACGATGTGTCGAGGATGAAGACATTGGTCAAAGACCGGAGGTCTTCACATCGTTTGGATAATTACTGATGATCTTGATTGGGCTGTACACCCAAGAGGAGGGAATCAGTTAGTGATCATCCAGACGTACTTCGAGATCGATGGATATGCGAGGTACAATCCGTTTTCGTTCAGACCCAGAACAGACTTGTAAATGGATTGTGTGTCTCATATTGAATATCATTCTGTGTGATTGATGGATATCGTTTGCATGGAGTGGTCTGCATGTGTGGCATGCTAAGATGCAAATGATCAAGGCTTCGGTTGAAAAGAAGAGTCTTGTGGTTGATGATCAAAGCACAGCCCGTGTGGCACAGCTTTGTGTAGCATTAATTAGCGAGCCTCCCACCACGGTGTGAATAAAAAACTGGAGAGGACGTCAGGGAGGGCATGCGTTTCTTTCTAGCTAGGAGTGGCGTCAGTGGTTTTACATGCCCTGACGAGTTTGACTCATGTGGTTGTTGGAATGCGAGGCGCCTCGGATATATCGGTCGATCCGGGACCGATGGAGTCATTAGACTCATTTACGCCCCATAGAGCGGGGAAACACAGTGTCCAGGGTTTATGTTTAATCCACATTGGTGGACCGGCCCTGACGATCCAAGGGACGATGCATTCTGTTCCTGAGGGGTGGACTAGAGGCTCTCGAATCACTGAGGACTATCTTTTGCCTTGGTTCACAGATGGAAATCCAACTTCCAATATGTGAAAATTGCAGTTTTGATTGAAGAACCTAGTATTGGCGATATGATATATGGTACCCATTCCGTCTAGGATTGACACATTTATATTTGAAGTCGTTTTATACACTATGCACTTATAATAGTATCAAATGATTTGTTTTAATGTACCAAGCATTCTTTGGCTATTATAAGGTAAAACCCTATCCTCCGGCTTGTCTTGCATTGTGTGATGGGACATGGGTTTTATAATAGCTTCGTTGTTCTTTACTTAGTATTGCGCTGTTGTTTTATGCACTGGTGTTCTTGGGAGGAAACCCGTTCCGTGTTATACGGCGTGGTCCCTTGATTTACCTAACTTTAAATTTTTGATTAATAACTGTTTTAGTTCTCACACCAGTCACATGACTGACCTGGAGTTTATTGTTTTAAGCTAAACTCTGGATGCCCTTATTTTCGACACGGGCAGCTAGTAATTTTGGTTTTGCAGATTTATATTCACAGGATCTAGATTTTCAGCTGAAGCGGTATTCGGAAAGCTCTGTATTCGTGTTTCTGTTTTCAGTTGTGCTTTGTATTGTTTTTCCGCTGCGTTGTATTTAAATGTATTCTAAAACTCTGATATTCATCGAATGTGTAATATTTATTCCTACTTTGTATATTCTTGTATTCTGATGAATTGTTGTATAAGCAATGAAATGTTGTTCTGTTTGTGTTCTGATTTGTTGTGTTCTTAAAACAATCAGGGGTTTCGAACGGTCTTGGTCGGTTTAGCGATCGGTTCGGATTGAGCGAAATTCCTTGTTGTTACATCTGGTATTAGAGCTTTGGTTTACATTGCTCGGGAACAAGACACGTTACAACCAAACGAAAGAATTCTCAGAGATTGGAATAGTAATATCCAATGAGAATGACTAGTTAGAGATGGGATCAGTAGTATCCTAGAATGAGTCGGAAGAGTGTTGTTTTTCAAATAAAAGTGAAAACAAGTTTTGTTTTGAAAATTTAAATCAATTATTCGTATTTGAATATTATTTTTATATTGATTTGGAATCAAGTATATAAAGATTCCACGTATACGTCTGATCCGCGTGTATTTGAAGTTTTAATATACTGGATAGATATAGAATCACACTCTAGTCGCCCGTAGATGTTCTGATGGTGGTTCGAAACATCATCAGAATTTATGTTCGAGTTTCAAAAGTGGGATTTCTATATATTTCCAATTGACTGGTGTGAGAACCAAAACAAGATAGGGCTTATGGCTGTGATTTGGCACCAAAAATGTGATTTTTGACTATATATCAAAGTTATGAATTTGAAATGATAATCAACAAATTGATTGATGGTTGTGTTGTTTGATTAATTGTTGATTAATTAATATTTGAACCACTTAGCCAATTTGTATCAAATATTGAACTGTATTGAAATTTTTTTGGAAATGCATGCATGTACATATATATGTGTGAACAGGTCATGGCAAGGAAGCAAGAGCAGAAGAATAAAATTGTTTGCCCGACAAATAGGTACATGTTTATTGTATTTCTTTGGGTTTGGATGATTTTATGAGCCGATTAGCTAGCCGCTTGGCTTTTTCTTTTGGATTGGTGAGGGCTATGGGAGGCTATTTGAAATATCCCGAAGCTCCCGATGCAGGGGAGGTTATGGCGAAATTTTTCAAAAATATAGGGTGTTAGCCAAATTTTTGAAAAATTGGAAAAGTTCTTAGAAACTGAAAAGTTGAAGAACTTAAGCCGTAATGAAAATAATGAAAGTTGAGTTGGATAGTTAAACAACTTTCAGCTTCATTCTTTTTTGGGGATGAAAAGTTTTAAGCGGGGGAGATTCTAACAACCCGAAAATTCTGAGCCAATTTAAAATTTTTATTTTGGCAATTTTAAAGAATTTTGGATATTTGAAATGAATTATTTTAAATAATAACGAAGATAAATTTATTTTGAATATAATTAGAATGTATATATTTATTTGAATCATCGTTAGAATATAAATATTTAATTTAAATTATAAAAGGAATTGAAAATGGCGCGGTAGTTTGAAAATTTGATTTCAAAGTTCAAATGAATGTACAGGATTCAAAATAAACCGGATTTTAGCGAAACCAAAAATATTAGAATCTATTTGAGAATATCATTCTAACAAATCCGAAAAATTGAAATTTCATAGCGGGCGCAAATAGTTATGCCCAGTTGAAAATTCAGAATAGTCGCTATGAAATAGAGCCCTTAAAAATAGAAATTTTGCTTATGACCTCTGTTTTTGTTGAAACCACTTTTGTTGGATACGGGGTGTCGAATTATTGCTATCATCCAAAATTCATAATTTTTCGAATCAATATGTGAGCGTGGCGAAGTTAAACGTGTTTTCACAGTTACAGTCAATTTTGATCGACTAGAAAATGGCCAATTTTCAAACGATCTTCATATTTGATGAAATTAGTTTTGTTAGAACCGTATCGTCAATACAAAGCTAGAAATAATTTTGTATGGAATTTTTGGAGTCCGTATGTGTCTCCGGTAAATTGAAATTCGCGTTCAAATTCGATATATAGATATATATTTTGATTTTGACGAAAACTTGTTCAAACAGTCGAATTGGCTTATGAAACATATCCCATTGTGTTCCGAATGGGGGTATTTAGCTAGGGGCGACACTCGTTGTGTAACACCCTGTATATCTGTTAATATTAATATTGACAAATTAAAGAATAACTAATCTCAGATGTAAGAATTAAGGGAAGCGGGTTGCGCCATTGTGTTCGCCTCGGAGTTCTGGTGGAGATAGAGTCCGAGTTTGCGTGAATTGGACTTCGTATGAAGAAGTTATGGCGATCGGAAGTTTCAGAAAATTCAAAATATATTTCAGAAAATTCAAATTTCAGAGTCAAACAGGCTAGGCGGGAAAATTCAAGCCAGGGCCAGGTCGACCATAGGGTCGACCTAGGGGTCGATCTGCCCACCAGGTCGACCATAGGGTCGACCTGCCTACCAGGTCAACCATAGGGTCGACCTGGGGGTCGACCTACCCCCCCAGGTCTAATGTGAGAGGTCTTTATGTGGTTACAGTCTTAATGAATTAAGCAACACTTAACCAGATAAACATGTAGTGGGGCATGAGGGGGTTAAGGGGTTCCTTAGGTGGCATGTGGAATCTATTAGGTGCCTTGGGTGGCATTTGAAATACGATTAGAAACACTTAACCAAAATTGAAACATGTAAGCGAACATGAATAAGAAGGGGGTTAAGTGGGATGTACTAGAGGGGACCAAGCTTAGGTGGATAACTTGTGTCAAGTATTGGGGGCCCCGTTTCAACCAGTAACCCATACGTATCTTTGTGGGATCGACCCAAGTCGAGGACGGGACACGCATACTGGGCTTGACTGTAAGAGGCCAAACCGGGTTAGCGGTGGCAACACAAGTCCAACGGGTTCATATGCGTGTGTGGACCCGGGCTGGTATGTAAAACGTTGTTGCATCATGTAGGTATAAGCCATGCATTCTTGGTGGTATCGGGTTGCCACTTTGGGGAGTGATACACCCCACTGTGGGTCCAGCATGGGTATCTATGAGTTAGGAAGCCGATCGCATGGGGGTAGTGGGCACGCCTATTGGAGATAGGGGCAGGCGGCACCTATGAAGGCAGCTAGGGGTGCACGAAACTACCATTATCATTATTAAGTTCTGTAGGTGGGATCAACCTTAGGGTGACTAGTGGTGGTGCAGTATAGTATAGTGGAGGTGCAGTATAGTAACTATCTTATAGTGGTTTAGGTGCGCCTTTAACGTTATCTTTGTTCATCTTATTTCCTTGTTTACTCTGTTATACCCAATTGTTCACAGACATTTCCTTATTTTCCAACTTATGCCTTAACGTAGTTATTTTGGTAATTATATTATTAAAGTTATCGCACTTGCCGGACTTTATGTCTGACCCCCTTTGTTTCCTCCTCTTTTCTTCTCCCCCCCCCCCCCTCCCCAAGATGCTCAGGTTGGAACTAGCACCAGTGGAGCTTGATTTTGGATAGATGTATCACTTGCTTTTAGAAGTTGCTTGGATCGCTGAAGTAAAGTTCAGCCTCTCTTATTTATGGCTATTTTGTACTGGGGTTATGTCTTTCAATTCATGTACTTTGATTTAGTCAAGATGGATATTATGTACATTGACTCTGGTTTTTGATGATGTAATCAAATATATGTGTTTACCGCTGCAATGAATAAAGTTTTAAAGTTTTAGTATTGTTTATATATGTCTTGTTTTTAAGTTTCTGTTCTATACTCACTTAAACGCTCCATAGAAGTTAATGCATTCCCTTTGTGAGTGACATTAATGGACGTGGGGTGTTACACGTTGGGTTTGGTTTGGAGTTCGTGGCATTAAACCAATAAAATTTGAATTAAATTATTAAAAATATTATTATATATACTTGTATAAAGGGTCAAACCCTAGAAATTTTCAACTTGGTCAAACAAATACCACGCGCCTCCAAATTAGCCCAAGACGGAAAGTCTCGATACCTTCTCCCCAAATCTTCTCCTTCTACATGAAAAATTACACCCCACTTCTTCATAAGATCTGGTAGAGCTCGCCACCATCTTCTAATTCATACGAGTGTGATCGATTGTTGTGGGGTATTGGGAGGGAATTTCGAGCTCCAAGGGCTCGACTTCGAGCAAGTTTTTAGGGGACATCGAAGCTTCGAGTGGCGAGCTACTCCGGCGATGAGGAGGCTCCACCAAGGCGCTTCGACTGGCGAGGTCCTATCATGTAACGGAAGCACCTAGGTGGCACAAAACCCTACCCTAGTTTCGAACGTGAGTCGATGGTGATCTGGAAGGCTTGAATGTGAAGATATGAGGTATTTAATTTATTTAATTTATCCATTCTCATATAAAAATTATATAACAATGTTTTTAAAGAAAAATATGGTTTTTAAAAATGAAATAGCTTTGTTTTTAAAATTTAAAATAGAATGGTTTTAAAAGAAGTGATTTTTATTGATAAAAGAAGTGAATTTTTATTGATAAAAGAAGTGATTTTTCATTGATAAAAGAAGTGATTTTTTATTGATAAAAGAATTGATTTTTCATTGATAAAAGAAGTGATTTTTATATGTAATAAGATGTGATTTTTATTATAGGAAAAATATGATTTTTATTTAAGTAAAAGAATATGATTTTGTTTATATAAAAGATACGATTTGTTTATATAAAAGAACATGATATTTAAAGTAAATAGATTAGAATTTTACATAGATGATTATAATATAAAATCTCGATTTTTATATATAAGAAGTAGAAATAAAAATTCGATTTTTATTGATATAGATTAGAAATAAAAATTTGAATTTTATTTAAGTATCGATACAAAAATATAATCTTTTATATACGAGTAGCGAGATAAAAATATGATCTTTTATATGTAGGTAGCAAATTAAAGATTGGATCTTTATGGAGAGAAAGACATGATTTTGATATGAACAAAACTATAGAAAGTTGAGATTTTTAACTATAGAAAGTTGAGATTTTTAACGATAAAAAGGTTTGATTTTTAACATCGTGAAGAACAGATTTTTAATATGTTGAAAGATTACATTTTTATCTATAGAAAGATCATATTTCCCATTTGCTAAAGATTAGATTTTTAATTAGTTAAAGGAGATAATTTTATCGTATAAAAATAAGATTTTTATGTTGAAAGCCAAGATATAAAAATGTAATCTTGTATATGTGAAGAGGTGATAAAAAATTGAGATTTCTATCATGAAGTAGAGATTATAAAAATTTGATTTTTATATACAAGAGAATATAAAAATGTGATTTTTATATATGTAGTGGCTACGGACAACGAAAGTGACAAAAGGCGCATAGGGCAGGATTTTCTACATATGAAGAGTCGCGGTGTTTGTTTTAGCTAATCAGTGAGAACTTATCTCTTTTAATTTTTTATCTAGTTGACATATATACTAGCATGCAGACGGTGCTTAGCAGCACCCGATACCCGTCGCCACAGACCATGGATGACTTGGTTGTTTGATTGATGTGTTGTGAAAATTTCATTGTGTGATTGTATGTGTTGTGAAATTTGACTGTTGATTGTGATGTGTAAAATATATATTCATGTGTTGAAATAAAATTTATATTCATGTGTTGAAATAAAATATATATTCATGTGTTGAAATAAAATATATATTCATGTGTTGAAATAAAATATATATTCATGTCTTGAAGTAAAATAAATATTAATTTACAAATCGAACGATTTGTTTATGTACACCGATTTGACTGATATTGACTAGGACGATAAATTTTACACATCACCCAACTGCACAAATAAAATATGTGCTAGATTGACAGAAACCCCTCACGGGTGTTGGGATGATATTGACTTACACTATTCCCAATTGTTTAGTTGTACGTCGATCAATTGGTTGACAGGCTATTGTAAGCATTGATTATTAATATTCAATGCTTATGCAGTTGAGTAGTGCACTCTGGATGATGGATGATTGTTCATCATTGAAATATACATTTGTTGTATGGAAATCCATACAAATAAAATCTATGGTAATTGATTGGGCCTCATTCCAGTTTTGAAAAGAAATATATGAAAAAGTAATATTTGAAACAGAAATATTTGAAAAAGAAATATTTGAAAAAGAAATATTTGAAATAGAAATATTTGAAAAAAAATTTGAAATAGAAATATATGAAGCCGTGTTGATTGGATATGCGACATTTTGACATGAACGATATTTATATCGATTTTATTCATTTTTATAATGAATATCGAAAAGGGATAGATTTAAAAATCTAATGTTTTGAAAATATTATCATTTATATATTGATGATATGGAATATTCAATTTTGATTAGAAATTGAATATGAAGTTGAAATCGTTTTGAAATCGAATCTAAAACGATATATAAAATACATTTTAAAAGGAAATCGATGAAATATATATATATATATATATATATATATATATATATATATATTATATATATAATGGCCTGAATAGAACGTGCCGCACTGCGACAGTTCGTGAATTTCGACCATTGACTTCGAATGGACATTACGGGAGATCCGACCATCGGATTCTCCTAAAACCGGAACCGTTGGGTTCGTATCGAAAAGAACTTTCTAACAAATATTAGAGATTTGAAATCTAATGGTTGGATTTGAAATTTTGTCCAAATCAAATTTGGAAAAGTTCGCTGTAAGTACAGTTCGATGGCCATTTATGGAAATCGACTGTACGGGCCTTGATAAAATTATTAAAAATAATAATAATTTGTGTAAAATCATAAGAAATGATTTGGAAAGAATTGGGATGAAAATTTCCATATTTGAAAAGATAAAAATAAATTTTTATCGAAATGAACTAGTTTTGAACTAGACTTATAATTCCATTTATTTTTAAAATAAATAAATTGGATTTGAAATGGTTTTGAAAATAACCAGAATTTCCAATAATTGAATTGGAATGGATTTGAATCGAAATTATCTTTGGAATATTTCGATGTTAGATTTCGTGATTATATAGATATTGTTATGGAAATTTCAAAGATATATTTATATCATTATTTCCAATACGATATTTGTTTGTCGTAGAATTTGATATTGAATTTAAGCCAATATTTATTTTCTATTCAGAGCCTTGTATTTAATATCAAATGTGATTTGGGTTTGTCGTGAATGGTGTCTTCATTAACACTATTCTTAAACCCAGTTGAAAAAAAAAGATTAAATCTTTTTATTTAGATTTAATTAAGTATACCAATTAAATGGTATTTAATTGGAATTGAATTTGAATTGATTTTTGAGTTTATCATGAACGGTGTTTTAAATAACACTTGTTCTTTAACCCGATAATTAATGGAATGTGATTTCGGTTGTCGCGAATGGTATCTTTAATAATACCGTTCTTAGACCCAACAGAGTTAAGAAAATTAGAAACTAACTGGAGATTATTTAAGTTGAATGGTTTCCTGGGTATTGATCTGATGTTTGTTTCAGCCTTCGGGATTAACACTTAGGGAATTATTCACTTGCTAATATACGATTAAAGGCTGATAGAATGGAATGTTATTTTGGGTTTATCGTGAACCGAGTTTTAAATGACGTTGGTTTTTTAACCAGTTAAAGAGATGATATGATTTCCCAAGTTAAACAATCATTAATATTGATTTTTGGGAAGATTAAAACCAAGTGGAGTTTAAATGAATCTTTAATTAGATTGAAATGATCGAGAATGGAGTACCGCCAATTTTGCTCCAGGCGATAGTTAAATCTTTAATTAGATTTGAACGTGAAATGGTAATTGAATTTACCAATAAAACCATGGTGTTAGATATGAAGTATTACCAGTTTTACTTCAAGGGATGAATAGGCTGCAATTGGGAAATTTAAAATAAGTGATTACTACGGTAAGGTTTGTTAATCCTGACTAGTTTGGATAAACCATAATTTAGTTTGAATTGATATTCAAAGGAAGATTAAAGAATAAATTTAAAGAATTTATCTTTGATAAAATTAATGGGAACCTTTCCTAATGTATAAGAATATTAGAATAAAAGAATATTTTGAATTGGAATGAGGCATATGTTATGTTTGTGTAACACTTGTTTTCTATATACGCGGGTTATTCAGAAAGACCAGGTTTATCCCATTCTGAATAACATATTCGACGATGTGTAGAGGATGAAGACGGTGGTCGAAGACCGTAGGTCTTCAAATCATTTGGATAATTACTGATGATCTTGATTGGGCTGTACACCCAAGAGGAGGGAATCAGTTAGTGATCGTCCAGACGTACTTGGAGATCGATGGATATGCGAGGTACAAGGTGCCTCCGCTTTCGATCACACCCATAACGGACTTGTAAATGGACCGTGTGTCTAACGTTCGATATCATTCTGTGTGATTGATGGATATCGGTTGCATGGAGTGGTCTGCCTATGTGGCATGCTAAGATGCAAATGATCAAGGCTTCTGTTGAAAAGCATAGTCTTGTGGTTGATGATAAAAGCACAGCCTGTGTGGCACAGCTTTGTGTAGCGTTAATTCGCGAGCCTCACACCCCGGTGTGAACCAAAAACTGGAGAGGACATTAGGGAGGGCATGCGTTTCTTTCCAATTAGGAGTTCCGTCAGTGGTTTTACGCACCCTGACGCGTTTGACTCATGTGGTTGTTGGGATGCGAGGCGCCACGGATATATCGGTCGATCTGGGACCGATGGAGTCATTGGACTCATTTACGCCCTATAGAGTGGGGAAACGCAGTGTCCATGGTTTAAGTTTAATCCACATCAGTGGACCGGCCCTGACGATCCAAGGGACGATGCGTTCTGTTCCTGAGGGGCGGACTAGAGGCTCTCGAATCGGTGAGGACTATCTTTTGCCTTGGTTCACAGATGGAAATCCAACTTCAAATACGTGACAATTGCGGTTTTGATTGTAGAACCTAGTTTTGGCGACATGATATATGGTAACCATGCCGTCTTGGATTGATACATTTATATTTGAAGTTGTTTTATACACTATGCACCTATAATAGTATCAAATGATTTGTTTTAATGTACCAAGCATTCTTTGGCTATTATAAGGTAAAACCCTATCCTTCGGCTTGTGTTGCATTAGGTGATGGGACCTGGGTCTTAAAATAGCTTCATTGTTCTTTATTTAGCATTGCGCTGTTGTTTTATGCAATGGTGTTCTTGGGAGGAAACCCGTTCCGTGTTATACGGCGTGGTCCCTTGATTTACCTAACTTTAAAATAAAGATTAATAATTGTTTTAGTTCTCACACCAGTCACATGATTGACCTGGATTTATTGTTTTAACCTAAACTTTGGGTGCCCTTATTTTCGAAACGGGCAGCTAGTAGTTTTGGTTTTGCAGATTTATATTCACAGGATCCTGATTTACAGCTGAAGCGGTATTCGGAAAGCTCTGTATCCATGTATCTGTTTTCAGTTGACAAATGTCTCTCTCTTAAATTTTACTAAATCAGTAATTTTGAATAACTAAACAGAGCAAGATTGAATTTCCTCCATGAAATTAACCTTTAGAAAGGATGTTACAACCCAGAGTTTTACTAAGTCTAAACTGAATTTTTATAATAGAATTTGGGATTTTCTGTATATTTATTTTGAATTTAATAAGGTTTAATATTGATAATTCTTTTTATTTGTTTGAATAAATAATTTTATTTTATAAACAAAAACTTATTTTTTGGAAAATTTTAATATTTTAAGTACTGCTATTATATAATTTTGATTTTTGTATAAAAATGTTATTTATGTAGTACATAAGATTTACAAATTTATTTTAATATTAATATTTAAAATGTTATATTTATATATATGGATTTTATAAGGGTTATTTAAGATTTAAAAGTATTTAGTAAAAATATATTTGATGACAAGACTATTTTGATTTAAATTTATTTGTTAAAAACATAAGTTATGTCTGAATATATGAATTTGATTTTTTTTGAATTAAATTAAAATACGCACGTTGGATTGAAATAAGAATTTAGCAATACATTTAATTTAGAATGAATATATTTGAAAACTAAAACGTGAAACCAATTTGAGATGAAATACTGATCCTTAAGATTTATTATTTTCTTTTGGATGTGGTGTAAACGATTTTATAACGGAAACGTCAAAGTACTCCTGCTTCGGTTAGGACACTTGTTTCAAATCTATGTCCAACTATTACACGTGCTCTTATTTCGAGTTTCCTCTATCCATGTTTCCTTCTTGTTCTTTATCTTGTCACCTTTCTTCTTCTATTCTCAGATCCAAGTTGGAAAAAATATATAGCGGAAAGAATTTTTTTGGAGGAAATCAGGAAAACTAAAATCATTGCTCCCCATGAAAAGAACAGCTCACCTTTTCCTTTTCCTCTTTCACCGCCAGAGTCATCGACTCCAACATCACACTCTCTACGTGTAACACCCCACGTGTATTAGTGTCACTCACAAAGGGAATGCACTAAGTTCTATGGAGCATTTTAAGATAAAAGATGCAGATAAATTACAAGACAGACAGAATTTAAACAGCGGAAAATAAAACTTTGCTTTATTGATAAAATAGTTTGTACAATGATTTCTTTACAATATCAGAGTACCATCTGTATTACAAAATAAAGAAGCATAAAACAACATTTATATTCCCCAATTTTAGTAAGAGCCAGCCGTAGCATTTGAAAAGAGAATCCAAGCAAACTTCGACAAATCTTCAAGCTGGGAAAGAGTGACAGTCCAACTTAACCTGAGCTATACTATTCCCACATTTACTACCTGGGGGGGGGGGGGGACGGTAGAAAAGAAGACGAAAGAAAAACAGAGTCAGACATAAAGCCTGAGTAAGTTCAGTAACTTCTAACATGTGAACATGGAAAAACAAACGACATGAATTAACTGAATCCAAGATTACACCATGACCATAGGGTCAGCAAGATTAGACAAGATAATCACAAGATATGCTAAGATAAGATAAACTGGATATGCTCTAATACTTTCGCCGCTTTGCTATTTCCTTGTTATACTGGTTTCTATATCTCTGCACTACCTAGTCCCAACTAGTAACGCTAACGTGATCCCAATCCCTGTAGTTTTCATCGCCTTCAGGCATACATTTATTATTTATTTCCTAGATTTAACCTAGGGTTTTCTACCAAGTGCCTTCTAGATTTAACTAGAGTTTACGTTATCTGCTGAACGCTTCTCGGATTCAGGATTTATGCAACCTAGTTCAACTAGGAATTATGCTACCTGTCGAACGATGCCCCCAAGTCTAGGACACACTACCTAGAGTGGTATATGTTCCTATACTTCCCCACGCATGTATCGCGAATCATTATCGCTTGGCTAGATGCACATGTCCTGTAATGTGCGACCCGAGTCCTACGTCAGGGCAAATCAAGGAATACAGAACTCGGTCAGGAGTTTTCAGATATCTGCCGATGCAGATGCTAAGGTCTGTTTTTATTCCAGTGGCTATGGTCCCACTTGACCCCTCCCTCAACTAATGAAATGCACACCTTGAAAAATGAGAACTATACGCTGGCCCCGGTGCCCCACTATCCTATGGCCATCCTCACCAATAAATAAATAGCAAGTATATGGTCTTTTGGAGTTCTCCGCCTTTCTGCTTCACGTATCTCGATTGACTGAAGATGGATGGTAGGCGACGAGTTGCTATCACAAGGCTACTGTTTTCTCGCCGAATCACGCCGGTCCATCCTAGTCTTTAGGTTGCCATATATTGCAACCAAGGCATACCCCTGGTTCTTCTACGCAGACCTTAACCTCTGTGAGCCTAGGAGGATCATTTGTAGCCTCACAGAGGGATACCAAGAGTACCCTCATGTCCACTTGAAGCCTCGGGCTTCGTAACCCAATTCTTTGGAGCCTCCTTTTTACTCAGACGGACATTCTCTCCTTCCCGTGTTATATAAGAATTACTACTTAGTTTTACTAACTACGATTTACCACTAAGTTTCCAGAATCGTTGTTTTCTTAACTAAGGTTTACTACTTAGTTCCCTTTCCCGTCAATTTGGATTGGTTAAGTGTCATTAGTCAATTCAAGCCAACTTAACCCTCTTCATTCATCCTGTTAAACTGGTTAAGTGTTATTAGTAATTCATGATGACTTAACCCTACCACAAACCAAGTTATATTGGTTAAGCATTTCTTATTACTTAACCCTACCCATTCATCCTGTATTGGTTAAGTGTTCCTTGCCCGTCTGTTTTAACTATCATGTTATTATTAATGGTTAAGTAGTATCCCTTCATGTTTTAGACTTAGCCCTATTCCTTTATCACAATCTGATGGTTAAGTGCTCAAGTTTACTTAACCCTACGGTCTAGTCTAGCTAACATATCTAATTGGCTAAGTGTATCAATTTTTACCTAACCCCAACCTCTAGTCTAGTTATCATGTTAATTTGGCTAAGTGTTTTCTCAGTTACTTAGCCCCTACAAATCTTGTCTTTTTACCATGTTAAGTTGGTTAAGTGTCCCCATGGACTTAGCCCTCCCATTCTATCTTAACTGTGTTAGGTTGGTTAAGTGTTCCTGTGGACTTAACCCTCCCATTCTAGCTTAACTACGTTAAGTGTCTACATGCACCTAACCCCACCCACCGGTCTGGTTAAATTGCTTAAGCATCTTAGTTAACTTAACCCTTCTTGTTCTAGCTTTAACTAAATAAATTAAAGCCGTGACCACTCACATTAGATAGATATTGTTGCGAATACTGGATGTGCTGGTTGGTTCTGGGCAGGTTTACATCGCAACTCAGTCTAACCTCGGGTTAGGCATATTCGTGTTTTGTAAGTTCAAAGGGTTTTAATTTATTTTCAAATCAAGTTTTGAAAGTAACCAACCCGTTCGTCGGATTAGTTATGGATAGCCAGGGAGAGCAGGAAACTTGTGTTTTCCAAACCCTAGCCTAGACACTATCCTCTCTGTCACCCTAGAACTTTCTGGTGTGTTATTAAAAGAGATGTCGTTAAACCTTTAATTTGTCTAAATTAACATTTTCTCATTTAGGACAAATTCTATAAGTAAATTATTCCTAATTTACTTATTTCTCAATTACTCTTTTAATGCAATCTGTCTATATTCATTTCTATTGCCCATTTTCCCCTCTATATCCTATTTATGCTTTTTGGTATGTAAACTAAACCAAATTAAGTGTCACTAACCGTGATTTTGCTAAACCTGCCAATTACTCCCAATTATGGCCAATTCCAAATTTATGCCAATATACTTACTGTGCCAAAATAGCTAACCCAATTCTGATTCAACATTCTAATTCGTGTCAAACTAGACTTATTACTCTAGTTCACTATTCATGTAAATGCTAGATTTACATGTCGATACTAGATTCAGGTTACACAATTTATAATTCATGTCAAAATTATCCAATTTGCATTCCTATGAACATGCCATAATACATGTTCCCAATTTATGCCAATTTCCTAGTTTATAACTATGTTTTTAGTAAATTTCATATTTTGCCCAAATCGTATTCCCACCATTCGTATAATCGTGATTCAATCTAGATTATAGATAAATCAAGATTTGTATAAAATAGGGAATGAACCAAAGATGCTATACAAAAGATAGACATAATAACTGGCATAAAAAGGGTTGAATGACGTTGGTTCAAGAACATGGGTAGACCTAACTTAATAGGTAAATTCCCAAGGTCTAAAACCAAAGAAAACCAAGAATAGACAGAATTGAAACGTAGGTTCAAGAACATGGGTAGACCTAACTTAGTAGGTAAATTCCCAAGGCCTAAAACTGTAACGACCCGTATTTTCTGGCCGGTTATATAAATTATTTTATTATTTAAAAGGGCAGTTTGAACATAAATAAGGGAATTTAATTATTTTTGAATATTTAATTTAAATAATAAATAGAATAAAATAATATTTTAGTTTCAAAATATTTGGAAATTTGTCGAATTTACTGTATAACGTGCATTGGCAAAATATAAGGGTCGATATTGTCTATGTTGAAAATATATCGACTTTATCGCCTATTTAACGACCGTCGAGCGTATAGTTTATAATTTAATTATAAAACGAGCTGCATCGGCACGGCAGTTCGTAAATTGGCATTTTGAACTTTAAACGGCCGTACAGGGCCCAATATAAGTCGGATTTTCTCGAAACAGGAAACGTCCGGACCGGTTAGATAATATCTTTCTAATGAAAGAGAAAAATCGAGTTTTCATGTTGTAGATTTTATTTTAAGTCCAAATCGAATTTTCAAATAATCGCTGTAAACCGTTTATTTGCCGTAACGGTTTATTTAATATAATTAAATATCTGTTTCGAATTTGTACGAGATTTCTGAGACGTAAGTATAATTTAATTTTTAGAATTTTACTGTAATTTTTATTTCATAAAATAAGCAACTTTTTATTTGAAGTATTTTGCACCATATATCAACATTTTGGGGTTTCACAGAATAAGTTAACCTACCGTTATGATTATATTTTTGTGATCGTGGCACAATGCTGAACGCGATGGTATATTTATTTCTGTCGATAGCGAATTGTATGCGGACGGAGACTTACGTAGCGGGGTACGTTAATTGTAAAACTAAATATCGTCCGTCGATTTCGGAAAATATCGTTTGTCACCTCACGAAAAATCATTTGTCAACTCACAATTAAAATCTATGACCCTTGCATGTGTTACTGCCGGTTGCTGTCGCATTTTTCTTTCTGTCCATTGCACTGTAACCAAGTAAAGGAAAATATCCCGCGCCTGATCTGTCCATTCTTTTCTGATCAAACTGTAAACAATCCATGTGTTACTGCCGGTTGCTACTCAAAAGAAAAAGAAATGAAAATATATGTCTGCCGTCCTTTGTTGTGCATCTGCTAACACCTTTCTTCTGATCACACCATGTGCAAACCGAAAAGCACATGTAGTCTATACGTAGCTTTCTGGAAAGAATAAGTTAAAATATACAATAAATTTCTCTCCATACTTCTGAACAACTGTGTATAGCATGTGCTCTCTTGTACATTGTTTTCTTATTTGTTTATTTTGCCTTGGTGGCCACGGATCCTTGCACTATATATTTACTGCTCTTTCTCTTCATTCTGAAACGAGCAGAATCAAAACAATGCTCTTCTTCCTCATTCTCTATAAACCCCGCGTACATCAAACAAGACACAGCACCTCCTTTTCTTTTCTGAAAACTCAACTGAACGGCCTTTCACAAGTGGACACGGCTCATGGTGGTGGAGGGACAGAGCGCTAGTTCCGTGAACGAGAGGGAAAAAGGGCGGATTCTGTTCAAGTCGAGGCTGCGGATGGTTGGGAAAGCGTTGAGGCATGGCGTTCGAGGATGGGGTGTTGGTGATGTAAATGGTTGGTCTGAGAAGTGACGGTTCAGTGTATTGAAGTTCGTGTGCAGTGGGGAGGTCTGGGAAGAATTGGAGCAACCAAAGTTTGGTATCCTGTAGTCGGTTGGAAGCCTGGACAATGTACACGATATGAGAGGAAGGGACGAGTGTGTGTATTAATGAACGTGAAGAGGACAAAAGGAGAAAGTCATCGGAAGTTTCTGCTTGCGGATCTGTGAAGAGGAGGGAAAGCTTCGTGCTCGAGGACATCGCGGCCATGGCTTTGAGGGACCAAACAATGCGTATTAGTTGGAAGGGAAGGACAAGGTTAATGCATTGATTAAGAGGGACTGATTTCGCATCTAGCTGATGACGTGGACGTGAATATTTAAGGTAACCAACGTTCTTAACTAACAATATGGGTTGGATAAGGTGATTAAGGTATATATCAAGCACCCTGATATGTTTGAACTGAACGTAAGTCCATGTTTACAACAATAGGATAATATAGTATGGATAACAAAAGAAAGAGCGAAACGGGAAATTTAAATATACTTAAGAATGTTAATAAAAACAAAGATGATTAAGATTTAGATTTCTTTTAATAGGTTAAGGGTAATTCAATTTAAAACTTAGAACCCTCGTATATTGTTGTTTTAGATCGAAGTCGAATGCCGGAAATTGAAATGGAATCGCAGAGACAAAGTACGTAGTCGAGCAGAAATGGTTGGTGACTGAAGCAACTGGAATTTCATATATTTTTAAACGCTTGTTTAAAAATATATGAAAAACCGCTGAATCAACTGTCGAAATTAAATGGTGAGTTAATTCTCACACTTTTCTGGACTACCATGATGTGATAAATCCATATTAAAATACAAAAGTGTTGATTGGTTGCATTGGTTGTTTATGGTTGATTTAATGGTTGTTGATAATTATATTATCGTCGTTTATTTATTTATTTTATATCATGAAATGTTATAATAACCTGTGATGTAGAGAAGGACAGGTAGGAGGAATCAAACCGAATTCATCAAATTTATTGTTTGTTGTTTGTTGTCCATATTATTCATACATATTAATTGACACCCCAAACTGACATCAAAACCTGTTGAATGTTGATGGTTGAATGGATGTGATTGTTGATGAGATTTTTAATCAATCGACAGCATTGATTAAGTAATTGGCAGTGATGGTGTAAAATCCATCGGTTATGGCGTTGTTTTGCCGTTAGGCGAACTGACGAGAATTTTAATTATACATTTATTTTTATAACTGAAATGGAATTTTAAGTCGTTTATACCAGTTAATTAAAGCAGAAGTTTTTATAAATATATTGGAATCATGTTTTATATAAGAATTTGGTAAACATTTTATATAACGAATGATTATGTCGTTCGTACTTAGAAAGGAAGAACTAATGTACATATTAGTAAACTGGTGTAATTGTTTTTATAGAACAATTAAATGATATTTTTTTTAAATTAATTAAGTTATTAATTAATTTAAAAAGGGGAAACGGGGAATAAATATCAGTTAAGAATTAACTGATGTTGACGGTCGACGAAAGCGATTGTTTTGACCAAAGTTGACGATTAGAATGACTTGATTTAAATTAATCAAATCGATGGTTTTCGAGTATTCGTTAAACATGAAGAAGATTGTTCAAAGCTAGTTAATCTTTGATTAACTATATTTTTAAGATGATTATCAAATTAATTTTGTTAATAAGGGTAATTATTTAATTATCTTTTAAAAGTGATTAATTATTTTATTTTTAGTTTATAAAGGAATTAACTACCCTAAAGTGGTTAACGCTAAAGTGAATTATCATTCTAAGTAATGGTAACTAAAGTGATTAATTTTAATGGTAAATTAAGTTGAAAAGCGATAGAATGAAAGTAAGTTTGTTAAAGTATAATAAGAGTTTATAAGACGATTTTCATTTGCAAACACAGTTGAAAAAGGGTAACTCGTAAGTAAAGGCGGGGATTCCAATAGGAATTTATTTAATGAATTAGATGGGGTTTGGGTAAGATTATGACTAAAAAAAAGGGTTTGGATTATTTACTTAAGAAAAAAAAGGGTTTCTAAGGAGATTACGAATGTAAGAAATGGGTTATGAAACCACATTTAAATCTAAAGGCAAATAAGATTTGTCGAGCACTTTACTTAACCGAGAAAGGAGAATTTATATGTAAAGTGGGTTTTTAAATCGAAGTAAATGACGTTTAAAACCATGATAAGTGGAAAATGAAAATGGAAAATAAGATGTTGAGTTGTAAACTCGTATTGTCTGGCGATAAGAACGTTGTCGGTCAAGGTCTGAGAGGTAATTAAAATACCCCAACTTGGGCGACTTCACTATTATCAAAAGATGATATTGGTTTGCTATGGTAGAGGATGTTGAGGATAAGTTATCGAGAAAATCTTGCAAATAAAAATTTGTAAAGGAATTAGAAATATAACAAATCATTTGGTTAAAGTATATATATTGTGATATTCCAAATGGCAATAGAAATGTAAAGAAGTTTGTGAATCGATAGCGATATTTTTAAGAATAAGAGAATATAGGTAGGGTTAAGAATTGAAATAGTATTTTTCCAAGATAAAGAGAATAATGATGTTTTATGGAATAAAATAACATTCCTGGACAAAGGAAATAAAGGTAAAATGATAAATAAGTTATTTGAAAACGAGTATTGATTTATATTTTCAAAGTAATAAAACCAGAAGATTTTTATCAAGAATGGATTTATGAAATCGATTATTAGAATCGATCAAATGGTTTAATGAAGTGTTTTGTTATAAATGACCTGAACTGCCAATGTGCTTAACATCACTGTTAAGATTTGATAGTTAAACAACCGACTATCAAATGAAATATTCTACCTACTTTTTGACGAGTTGTTTTCGAAGAGACCGGGATGGGAACTAGACCCAAAACCACTTCGAATCATCTGTACGTTGCGACTAATTGGCAGACGATAAAGATGGAGCATTGAAGACCGAATATCTTCATAAGTGGAAGAACCACTAACAATCTCTGAGTCGACGCAGAGATATACTAGGGTTCTGTCATGGTTGAAATATACGGGTTGCAAGGACTTCTTGCAACTGATCCTTGGGGTGATTCCTATAAGGATGTGGTAGGAGAGTGCCTTCGGTTCATCCTGTTCATGGATGACTTGTATGGACGAGTGTCTGACAGAGTATTTTCGAACGGTCACGTATATTGATTTCTTCAACCGTACCAAGAGTGGAAGCGGAGAAGGAAACTTCTTTTAGCGAACACGTAATGTATTGTTGTAGACGTCAATTAGTGATTTCGATGGGTCTGACGATGTGGCATTCAAAGTGGATAATGACCAGATGTTTAAAGGTAAACTCTGACCTCAAGCCTCATCAACCGGGAAATGACAAAAATCGGGCAGGCAGCATGGCTATGTGGGTCGCTCCCATTAGGGATTTCAGCCCCGGAAATCGACATAAATACCTTTATTGTAACTCATGTCAACCTTCCAAGCACCGAAACACTGGATAGTTATTAGAAAGAATTTAGAGGGTGAGATAAGAAAGGTAGAAATATTGAATAGAAGAAGAAGAGGAAAGCAACACCACACAGAGTCTCACATCGCAGCGGAACAAAATATAATATAGAAATAACTTTACTGAAAAGCTTTTAAAATACTTACAATATCAGAGTACATCAACATCTGGACAGTGATAATCTATCCTCATACAATACACAGCGGAATACTAGTAATATCATACGTCTGGACTCTTCCAGCTCGTCGCCTTAGTCCTCAAGTATCACTATTTATTTGAAAATATAAACGAACTCCGATTTTTGATTTGAATACATAGGATTGAAGTACGTTAAAAACCGGACCAGATGGTGGAAGAATTTCTGAAAACCGTTATCGTTTGATACTCCAACATGAGACTGGAAGGTGTTGAAACTAACACAAAACAATATTTTGAATTTAAATTTAAATTATTTGAAAGTTCAAACAAATTCAAAATTTATATATTTTTATATTGTATTGAAGAGCAAGAAAAATTGAACAACATGATTGAAAAAGATTTCGGATAAGGTATCAATAAGCAAGTCAAATTAACGTCCGAATAGGGTTGAGAAAACACACTTTACTATTCATAAATTATTAATTTTATTTATAATTTAACTAATTTAAGGATTAATCCTAGCCATCCATTTTCGACCGCTGGATTCGCGCCACCTCAGCAATCCATGTGACTCCTTCGGCTATAAATAGCCCGCCCTTCATTTTAAACTCACTCCTCCTCCTCCTCTTTCAAGCTTTGACAATGGCAGAAATAATAATAAAATATTAGGAAATAGGGAAAAGGGAAGGAAGGGAGAAAGAAGGGCAAGACGGGGAGCTAGGGACTCTTAGGCAGAGGCTTGGGCTTCGCGGGGTAAGTTTTTAAATAATATTTATTTATATATTTGTGTAATATATATATATATATTATAATTAAAATAGAATTTGTAAAAATAAATATCAGAACATTCTAAGGGTGACAGAGAGGATAGTGTCTAAGGCTTGAGTTTGGAAAATATAGTTTCCTGCTCTCCCTGGCTATCCCTAGCTGATCCGATGGATGGGATGATTAATTTAAATTTAAATTTAAAATCTAATTTGAATTTAAAACAGACCATGGGCATTTTCGTAATTTTTACCATAAACTTTAAAAGCTTATAACTTTTTCAAAACAAGTCGGATTTCCATGAAACAAGGACCGTTGAATTCTTATCGAAAAATACTTTAAAATGAGTGGAAGCAGATTTTTGATCCGGGTTAAAAATTTTAAGTTATAATTAAATGAATATTTTTAAATATTTTATTTGAAAATTAAATTTAATTAATATTAAAATGGTTTTTCAATTTTAAAAAAAAATTGGAAATGGCTAGAGATGGGAAAGTAGGATTTTTTAGAAGGGCAGGGAATGTAATTTGGCTAATAACGCAATTAGAAATTAATTAAGATAAAAATAATTTAATTAATTTAATTAAATATATATTCATTTAAATTAGGTAAATATTGTAAATAGCATAACTTTTGCATACACTAACGAAATTTAACGAACAGGATCCGTTGGGATCGTATGGACGAGCACTACGCAATGGAACTGACCGCAAGTGGATTGGAGCTCGTTTGGTTTTATGTTGAAATTTAACGTTTGAACCAAATCAATGACCGATTATCGTTATTCAACGATAAACCGTCCAATGTGAGTAAATCTCACTAACTCTGAACACTTTATATTTTTATAAAGTATTTTTAGAATTGATAAATATTGATTGAATTGCTGAGTGTTGATTGTTTGGTTAAACTACTAGTCAGCTAGTTGAAAATACCGATATAGTTATATATATATATATCGTTAACCGATATTGATTCTGTTTATCAGAATACCTCATATTGAAATGAAATTGATGTGAATTATATTGTGTAACATTTGTCGATACAGTTAGAGTTAAACCATTAGAGTTAATCAGAAAAGTTAGCCAGTTAGAGTTAAACCGTTAAAGTTAAACAGTTAGAGTTAAACCATTAGAGTTAAACTGTTAGAGTTAAACTATTAGAGTCTAACAGTTGGAGTTAATCTATTAGAATTAAACCGTTGGAGTTAAGCTGTTAGAGTCAAACAGTTAGAGTTAGTTAGTTAGAATTAACCAGTAGAGTAAATCAATTAGAGTTAAGCGGTTTGAATCAAATCAAACTAGAGTTATTCGAATATAGTAACCGAATAAGGGTTAAATTGAATATTAGTTATTCAATTAGAGTTGATCGAACTTAGTTATTCGAGATATAGTTAAACAGAAGTAGTTATTCAGTATAAATTGCCATTTAGCACGACTGATAGCGAAATTCGCAGGGCTGCAGATAGCCTAAGGTGGTTGGATGTTTCCTGAGGGAATCAGGCGTAACCATTGTGATCGCTGCGATCTAGAGTCAAGCGAATGAAGTTAAATCAAATATTAGCTATTCAAAATGAAGTTAAAAACAGACATAGTTAGTCGAATATAAGTTAATCGAATATTAGTTATTCGATAATAGTTAGTCAAATTAAGTTAAATAAGTTGAGTTAAATAAGTCGAGTTAATTAAGTTAAGTTAGTCAAGTTGAGCTGATCAAGTAAGTTGGTCGAGTTGAGTTAATCAAGATGAGTTAATCAAACTGAGTTATCCAAATAAGAGTTAATCCAGTAAAAGTTAATAGAATAAGGGTTATAGATTATAGTTAACCGAATAGGAGTTGATAAAATTAGTTGTTCGTGTATTTATTTGAGCTAGAAAGAAAAAGTCATATTAAAGTTATTATATTTCGGATGCAGGGGATTATAACACCATAATTAAATGACTTCCGTAAAGGAAGTGGATTCGACCCAGGGTAAAAGGACGACAATCGGGTCTTCGACAACAATACCTAATCCCGTATCGCTTGCTAAAACCCAAGTATCGAATCCCCAGATTGTCATGAGAAAGAATTTAGAGGGTGAGAATAGAAAGAAAGAAGTATTAGAATAGAAGAAAGAAGAAGAACCGCATGGCGCTTATTGAACCCAGTGAAGGCGGGGATTCCAATAGGAATGTATTTAATGAAGTAGATGGGGTTTGGGTAAGATTATGACTAAAAAAAAATGGTATTGGTTATAATAAGGTAAAAACCGTCCGTGTTTATGTGTGGACTGGTCTTACTATTATTCTTTTATTTTAAAGGGATTTTTCGAAGTTAAGCAAGATGTATGTTTTATGAATTTATCACTGATAGTATTCCAGACTGACCCTGTGAATTTTGTTTTAAATCAAATGTGCTCGGGTCAGACCGAGTATATGTACAGAACAAGTTTCGCTTGGAGTTTCAGAAGCTGGAAGCAGGTGGCTTCACCGTTAGTTATTCAAAGTTATTTCCGTTGTGTCTGATGTATGATGTACTCTGATGATTGGTATGTATATATACAGTTTCCTTTATAAAGGTATTTGATGTATTATAATTATTCGTCCCGCTGTGAGATTCTGATGTGTTCCTCTTCTTTCTTCTATTCTAACATTTCTTTCTTTCTTCTTTCCTCACCCTCTAATTTCTTTCTATTAACAATCCAGTGTTTTCGATGCTTGAATAGTCGACACGGTGATTTTATGTCGATTTTCGGGATCGTAAAATTCTTGGGTCGTTATAAAAACCAAAGAAAACCAAGAATAGACAGAATAGAAAAATCAGGTTTAGACCCAATTTCACAGTCACAAAACTTAAGCAACACTTTCCTAGTCAGGAATCATAGGTGTTTAGTCACAGTTGTCCTTGTTATGTCATAGGCAATAGTTTATGCTTTCTAGTCAAGGGCATAGGCTTGTGTTCATAGTCAAGGAAATAATTCTCATAGTCACAGTCACAGTCATAGGCAATGTTCATAGTCATAGGCAACGTTCATAGTCATAGGCAATGTTCATAGTCATAGGCAATGCCTAACAGTTCTTAATTAGGTCCAAAGATATAGGCACAGATTTGAATAGAAAGATTTGGCATATTCTTTTATTCCTTTAATTTCATGTCACGAATAGAGAAAACGTTCAAATCTAGAAATAACTAACTTACAGAGATTAGATCAGAACAGAAAGATGGCGTTGCTAAGATTCGTAGAAAAACAGTCGTTGAAGTCGTTTGAACCTCCTCTTGAATCCTAGCTTGACTTGAACCACTTGACAATCTTTTAGCAGCATTTCCTCGTCTGGGTTTATTTTATATATATTATTTATTTATAAATTTTCTCAGAGGAAGCAAGGATAGAAAAGAATTGTGAATAGAGAAGAAGACCAGGGCTGTTTATATAGTATTAGGCGGACGAACCTAGGCAGAAAACGTGACTAAATACATCAGAACGAACCAGGTGCAGAAAGCTGGAAAAATGGGGGAGGGGGGTCAACCCCCAGGTTGACTACCCAGTCAACCTGGGTGCCTTGGGCGGGAAAATTCCTGTCCAGCCCAATCTGGGTCCGATTTGAATTTTGAACTTGACCTGTTTTGAATTTTGAGCTTCGCCGAATCTTCCGGAGGCCATATCTCCCTCATACGGACTCCGGTTTACGCAAACTCGGACTTGTTTTCATGTAGAATTCCGAGACGAGCGCAATGGCGTAGCACATTTCCCTTGATTTTGATTTTAACTTTTAATTCTGCCTTGATTTGTGAATCTTAGCGTTACAGAATTACGGGGTGTTACACTACCTTCGTTCACTCTCTATCTTCCAAAACTGCGTGTATCCCCATCCTTTTCTCCGTGAAATCAGTTTGAACCCCTTTCATCAATCTCCACACATCGATAGATTCCTTTCGTCACTGCATACTAACCTCCCTCCACCACCGTGCTATTCCAATCAGCCTTTTTTAAGTTAGCCGTAGCTCTCACCTTCCCTCAAGTCCATATGCAAGACGCTGGCACCACTGCTACTTACACTTCACATCCGTCGCCAGTCACCGACCCTAGCAACCGTTAGGTCCTCCAGATCACCACCCCGACCTTGTTCACCACCAGTTAGTACTGGACAACATACCTCCTCCCCGATCAGTCCTTCAAACATGAGTCCGACTGAGGTCAACCACCAGATCAAAAATCGTCAAAACTTCCCTACCGATCTGGCCTACGGTGCCATCTCCAATGACCCTTGGAAGCTCCACCTCAGTGCATAGTTTTCGGCTTGCCAAAGTAGGCAACCACAAGTATTAAACACCTCTTCCTATGTGTTATAGTGTATATGATTTCTCTTAGGATTTAGAAAACGTCGGAGTTCTAGAGTAAATTGTTGGTTCTGCTTGTCAAAGCTAGATTTGGAGTCACATCTTATTGTGAGCATCAGAGAGTACTACTATTGTGCGCTAGCTAAGGGCCCACTCGTACAAGATCATGTACTATTGATATTTGTTGAGCATCAACCTAATACTATCGCTATGGCTTTAGAATCTGAACTAGAGCCTGAGAAGCATTGCCTTGTCTTATGCCCCTCCTAAGGACAAAGATAATTCCCTTCCCAGTTTGGACGTGAGATGATAGTAAGCCTTCTAAATATACAGACAAAGCTAATTGGATAATGAGCAGGAATGTTACCGATGAATGTAAAGAAAAAGAAAAAAATATATAATAAGAAGAAATTGATTCCGGTTTGCGTTCAGCATGTATTGGTGTTAGTGTTTATGGTCATGCTTGTTGGAGCGGTGGAGCTGGCTCGGGTCATCGCATTTAAATATCCGCGTTAGTCTAACCGTTTTCAGGATCCGGACTACAACAAAAGGTGAGAACTCCTGATCTAATTATTTATTTAAATTTGTAGAAATTAGATAATTATAATTAATTAAGGTTAATTACTATTAGTTAATGAAAATTTGATTGGATATGTATGTTGGTATGCAATGTTTGAATGGTTGTGCACGAAGTTAGAGAACATACTGAACACTGATAAATGTTATTGACTGTAACACTTGCGCACGGTTAAAATGGTTGTTTAATTGCTGTAAATTCATGCATGTTCATATGATTCATATGGTTGACCTATTGATGTGTTTATGGTTGCATCACACACTGTAATTATGGAATTATATGGATAATCGAGTCAAATCTCCTTTCTATAATGATTTATTAATTTAATATTAAAAATAACATTTGAGAAATTTGGATTGAACATAAGTTCTAGTGATTTGCAAATCTAAGTTATGAATAACAAGATACTTTTGTGAAGGATGGAATTGTTTCCAGAAATGTTTTTATATATAATTTGGATTTTCAAAGTTAAGCGAGTTTTGAAATTTAATTAAGGAAGTTAGTTTTGAAGGAATGATTTGAGTCAAATGGGTTTTATTAAATTAATTAGTTTTGATATTTTATAGGAGAATGATTTGATATATGTGATTAGTATTAGCTTTGCATAAACCATTCTAACAATAATTGTATGTAATTGAATGAAATTTGAAATAATATTTTTTCAGTTTTTGATTTAATTTGAATAATTGGAAATTTGAAATGATGATTTTGAAGTAAAGCAATTTTGGAACTTAAATATGAATATAAAAGAATGTTTGAAATATGGTTTTAAAGATTTAAGTTATGAAAAATCTAAGTTATTAGGAAAGAATTTAGATAATTTATATAAACTGCTGTATAAGCTTAAATTGAATGCGCCGCGTAGCGGTAGTTCGTTAATATCAAATTTAATTTTTCAATGACTATAACTTGAACATTTCAAATTGGAATAACGTGAAATAAGTAATCTGGACTTCGATTAATGATAGTTTTTGATGAAAAGAAATTTTCAATTTCCGACATGTGGATTGCAAATTATGTTTAAATCATTTAAATGGTTTGCAAATCATTTGAAAGATTTTAAGAACTAAATTTTTTTCCATATGGATTACTACTGAGCTTTAAGTCAAGTATTTGTATTATGAAGAGTTTGAATTATCGTGAATGGAATTTAAACAAATTAAGATTTGGTAATTTTGAAAACGTATGAAAAGGATGATAACGAATGAAGGGACTATGTTTTGGAATATAATATTGGAAAAGGAGTATTGAATTTCGAGGAATGGTACATCGAGAATGGGTTTGCAGAACAAAATCCAACCTTAAAAATAAATGAATTAACAACGATATGGAAGGAGATTTGAATCGAAACCTGTGTAATCCATAGCTATTGTTTTAAGTATGCTTATTACTTGGAAAGAACGGGACCAGATGTAAGTCCGAAAACCATTCCAAGTAAAGATACGATGCTATGAAGCAAATCGAGGACTGGGAAATGGAAATGAAAACCGGGAATCTTTAGATTTACGCGGATTGATGGCTTATGTCCCAAATCGGGATGAACACCCGATGCGAGGTTATAAGTGGCATGATGTCTGAATATATTTGAGGATTTTTGGATTTTGTTCCGTTTAGACCCAGAATGGACTTGTATGGATTGTGTGTAACATTGTAGTTGACAGCACAACACTGATTTCCATTGATAGATATCTGGTTTGTGACGTATGAGCTCGAACTGGTTATGTATAGATGGAAATAAGTTGTCATGTTGTGAATGGACAATGTGACATACTTATGAAATGAAACGAGCTTGTATGATCAAGGCATTACTTCTCTAGGCATGCTTTGTGTATGACGTGGCATCGAAAAAACCTCACACCCCAGATTGATGAGAAACTTGTGGTTAGGTTGTATACTTATACATGATTAATGATGAAGTTGCAGCAGTGGGAAACCACTTATGAACTTGGGGAAATTGGATATGTTTGGGAGGGCCATGTCTGGTCGATAACCGTTGATCTGCCCTGCGATTTGTTGTTGGTGTTCGAGACGGACGAAAAAGCCGTGTTACACTTCGCTTTGTATCCCTGATTGATCTTTCATGCCAGGAATCGTCAAGTTGGAAATCCAAATCATCAATACGAGCCATACGGATTTTGATTGTACACCTATATGTCAATATAACCAATTGGAGTTATGGAGATATGATTCTACATTTATTTGCGAAATTATTTCCACACTGTATATAATAATTAATAGAGAATTTTCACGTATGAAAGCATGTTTGGTTATCATAAGATAAAACTCGCCCATCTGGTGTGCGCTTGCATTGTGTGATGTGGGACGAGCTTATGATAGCTTCATTTTTCGAAAGTCATTACGTATTTATATGCATGGGTGTTTACATGGAGTAAACCCGTTCTGCGTTAGTGGCGTGGTCCGATGAATTTCCCAAATTTAAAATATATCTTAAAAACAACTGTTTTATGTTCTCACACCAGTCCCATGACTGACCTGGAGTTTATTATTCCTTCCTAAACTCTGGGTGCCCGTTAATTTTTACTCGAGCAGCTAGTAGTTTTGTTTTGCAGTTATCATCCGTTCAAGCGAGGTTCGGAGCGCTTTCTGAGTTGGATTCCATGCTAGAGTTGAAGCTTCCGTTGTATCATGTTGTTCTTTCGCTGAGAGTATATTATATTTCTCCTCCGCTGTACTTATGTTGTAACTCTGATAGTCCATGTAACTCTGATGTAATCATGTATTATGTAATAAAAGTTCTTCTATTTTGTTCAGTATATGTACGTACCCATAAAAATTCGCCTTTGTGAACGATTTAAGTTGGTTTAATTACCGGCAAAAATCGGGAAACAGATGGTCATTACAAAGGCGTTGAATTAATCAATGTTAAAACTTTCTCAATTAATTTATGTTAACTTTAATTGACAAATATTTCTCTCTTTCTTTTGTGTTTTACTAATTTGGTAAGTCTGATAACTTTAACAGTGCAAGATATAATTTTCTTCATCATAATCAACATTTATGCACATATGGAGTTGCTTAGCAAATTCATTTATTTATTTCTTTCTTTTGGCTTGGTAGAATTCTTATATAGATAGCTCGCACTCAAATTAACAGCTAATATCACCTTCTTAAAATGGATATTAACATTTTATTGCTATTTAAGCAAATAAATGGTGACTCGGTTCATGGTTAATTCATATTCAATAATACAATTCTCCAATCTAGTGCATAACAAAGTCAGTGTCAATATTTGAATATTGCGTTGGAAAGGATATTATATTTATATAATATAATTATAGAATAAGAAATAATTATCATGTTTGAATTTCAATACTAAAGCACACATTAAAACTATCTTAATTAAAAAATAAAAAGGCAACAAATTAATCAGAGATAGGACTTTCTAATTAAATTTATGTTCAAATGTTTACAATTTAATTGACAAAATACCCCCTCCCTCTCTCTTGTGTCTTACTAATTCAGTAAACTAATAACTTAAACGGTGCAAGATAGAATTTTCTCCATCGTAATTAACCTATGTTATTATATGGAGTTGCTTAGCAAATCCATTTGTTTATTTATTTATTTTTAAGATTTCTTATGGAGTTTGCTCGCATTCACATTAATAGTTAACATCACCTTCTTGAAATGGATATGCTTTTTACTGTTATTTAAGCACATAAATGGTGACTTGGTTTATGGTTAATTCTTATTCAAAATAAATCCACGTCAACAATGCAATTCTCCAATCAACCGCATAATAGAGTCAGTGTCATTGTTTGAATATTACCTTGGAAAGGGTATCATAAGATTATAATTTAATTGTAGAATAAGAAATAAATCTCATATTTTTAATACTAAAGCATTAGAGGTGGATATAATAACAAAAATATGAAAAATTATGTTCCCACATCATAAACTACTATATATGCACTGAAATTTTTGCTAAAATCATAATACACATGTTTCGACTTGAATAATTGAGTTAATGGCAATAGAGAGAGAATACTATAATAGATGACTGTATTTAATCCGATGCTATCTTCATTCAAATTAAGAATTATGAATTTTTAGTGCTTCTTTACAAACATAGAAGAGTTTTATTTCATATGTGTGTGTGTGTGTAATAACCCATAAATTTCCATATATTTAAATTTACATTGGTATAAATAAATTGAACAATGATAGTTAAAAATATAAATTTTGGTGATTTTGAGAATAGTGACTATGTAAATTTAACATATATAAGACTTTTATTTAGCTTATATAAGGAAAAGGTTGAATTTTTAATTATTATTAGGATAATTAAATAAGATTTGAGTTGTTTGGTTTATAAAGGAAATTTAGACGTTACATTGTCATTAATTAAATTTGAAAAACTAAGTTACTCGAAATCTATTTATAAACTTGATTTTTAGTTAATTTTTAATGATCATAATAATAAAGTAAATTTCCTTGAATATAAATGAAATTTTAATTTAATTTTGTTGATTAAAAGTTGGAATTTTTAATTTAAATATTTATGAATTCGATTGGAATTTGTATTATTTAATGTATAACTGGAATTGATTGTTAATGGTAAATAGATGATTTTGGGGACTTAAAATTTATGAAATCGATTTATGAATTTTATTTAAGCTATAATTGAATTAAAATGGAATTTAGTAAATATTTAAATTGTATTAAAACAGTTAAATGAATAATTGAATATTTTATTTATTAATTAACTGTGAAATTTAACCGTTGGGTAATTGTCTCGGAGACTGACGAAACCAGTTTCATCGGATCTAGAATGGTGAATTAATGTAGAGTTTTAATTTGTGTTTCAATCGGACTTATCGTTTGATCGTACGGAATAAATTGTGAATGGAATCAATGTAATTGGATAATTGTTTGTTTCTTCTATTGGACCTTCTATACATATATATAAATATAATTCTCCCCATCTCATCAGCCCATTTCTCATCCATGTAAAACCTGATTTAATAACACGTAAATAAATTAAACTGATTTAAAACAAAAATAAAAACTTACATCAATCACGAAGAGGGGAGAGAAGCAAGGGGGCGCAGTGGGTCTGCGGTGCAGGCGGAGGCGTGGGTTTGGTGGTAGACCTCAGTGGCGTCGTTCAATGGAGGAAGGGAAGAGGAGGGGAGAAGAAGAAGCTGTAGAGGGGGATGGATCGAAGAAGGGGAGGGCGAGCGTCAAGGGGGTGGAGTGCTGCGGCGCTCCGCCTGGAGGCGGCGGATCTGGACAAGGGGGCGCACAGTTTTTCTTTTAATTTTTTTTATCTCGATAGAATGAACAAAGGGGGCCCAGAGTGATAAAAGGAAGAGGGAGAGAGGGTTTTCTATATATATATATATATATATATATATATATATTATTTTATTTCAAAAAGTTGACCTTTTATTTCGACCTCGAAATCAAGCCCACCGCCAGTCGTCCATAGCTAATCACCCCCATTCCGAACACAATGAGATATGTATCGCAGGCTGAGTCGTTCGATTCGATCAGTTTTCATCAAAATCAACATATGACTCTATATATTGAATTTGGACACACATTTCAATTTACTGGGTTCACATACTAACTCGAAAAATTCCAAAAAATATTTTCTAGCTTCGTATTGACGATACAGTCCTAACAAAACTAATTTCATCGAATTCTGAGACCATTTGAAAAATGGCCATTTTCCAGTCGATCAAAATCAACAGAAACTGGTCAAACGCGTTTTCCTTTGCCACGCTCACATATTGAATCGAAAAATTATGAAATTTGAAACCTAACAATAACTTGACATCGCGGATCCAACAAAAGTGGTTACGTCGAAATCCGAGGTCGTTTGCAAAATGGCTATTTTCAAGGGCCGAAATTCCATAGCGTCTATTCTGAAATTCCAACTGGACATAACTTTTGATTCCCGCTATGAAATTTCGATTTCCCAGATTCGTTGGAAAGATACTCTCAACTAGATTCTATTATTTTTGGTTTCACTAAAATCCGGTTTATTTTGCACCCGGTATGTTCAATTGAAATTTGAAATCGAATTATCGAACTACCGCGCCATTTTCAATTCCTTTTATAATTTAAAATAATTATTTATATTCTAACGATGCCATATATAAATATATACGTTCAATTCTATTCAAAATAAATTTCTCATCGATATTACTTAAAATAATTCATTTTAAATATTCAAAATTCACTAAAATTTCCAAATTTTTTTTTTTTTAACTGGCTCAGAATTCCGGGTTGTTAAAGATCAGGCGGTCTACTGGTTCAGTCGGCCTCCTTAATGCGAATTATGTAAGTGCCATGAGTCCAATCATGTATGCAAACAATCCTATTTGATACACATCATTTCTATATGAGTGCATAACCATTCATCCAAATGCAACATCCATGTGATGAGTCAATCATTTTGCATCCACAAAAATTGAAAAATGCACACACATCCGTATGCAGTATGAGAGTGTTTTTGAGCCGATCTAGTGTGTGTGTGTGTATGTATGTAACCACAAGCAACCACTAGCAACCACTTGCATCCACTTGCAACCATCAAACATAACATGTCTCAAACACATGTTTACACCCAATAGTTTCAACCTAAAGGTCGAAGACTCGATCGATAGGACGCAGCCGAGTGATAGAAGTAAGTACAATTAAAACAAAAGTTCAGTTCCAATTAGACATCGGTTAAGAAAATAAATCCCTAAGTATCAACCCCGAAGACCAAAATCAACATCAGATTGACACTCAGAGAATTACTCCCATTAAACAATGTCAAAACTGGAAATCTACTTCACGCTTCGAGTAAAAAACCCCTATCCTTTTCAGAAATATTCAGAAATCGACAACCCCTTAGCACACGTCCCGCAGCGAAGCCCAATCATGAAGCTCACTCACTGGTTCCCAACTGGATCCTGAGTCAAAGCTCCTCATTTAGACTTCGTTTGCATCTCGGGTTTTGGTCGAATTGGAGTTGGTCATCAAAAGAGTCGTCGAGTAGAAGTATTAGCACTCCGTTCGGATATGCATAGTGCTCCAGTCCTCATCGGTTCGGTTCGGTCTAGTGCCTCTTAGTACGCTCCTGGGTTCGGTTCGGTTAGGATGTTCCCCATTAGCTCGGTTCGGTTCGGATGCCCTCTGTCTGGGTGAGGCTCGGTGGTTGCCTCCTGGTTCGGTTCGGTGATTGCTCCCTCCTAGATATCCGATCTGTTCCCATCCCTCTTCATTCGCCCGATCGGATCCCATCCCTCTTCATTCGCCCGATCCGATCCTATCCTTTTCATTCGCCCGATCCGATCCTATCCTTTTGGTTCCTCCGACCCGATCCCCTATCCAACTCCAACTCTAAGCAAATGGCCTTCCTTCTCGCCAAGCCCCTTATGCTAAGTTCCAATCCGAATCCAGTTCACTTCCCTGGTTCCCCTATCCGATCCGAGCCCAATAATCCGATCCGGTTCGAAACCCTTCATATTTCCTGTGACTTTACAACGACTGTTTTACGCCATACGACGGCGTTTTCGACCAATCTAACAGTTCTAATCAATCACAAAACAAACCTTACAGTCATAGCAACATATATAATCATTCACAAACATCAAAACAATAATTTGGTAGGTTAAAACGAATCAAACATACCCAAAACCCCACATTTTCCTTTAAGCATGATTAGGCAAAACTAATGATATGATTAGTAAAACTTAACCAAATCAAACCAAATTTCTAACAGAGGTCTAAAACATTATTTAAGAATTTATAAATATTTTTCCAGAATTTATTAATGTATAAATTCGATAATCTTCACTAATTACCCTTAATTAACCGTAATTAGTGGAAAACTATGCAAATCACTCACCTTAGCCACAAATAAAACCTTTGGAACTGAAACACTACTGTTTGGGTGTTGTTCTCAATGCAACTTTTGCAGCTCTAACCTTGCTTTGGTGCTAATCCTCTTTAATTTGATGTAGGTTAAGCCAAAACTTGATTAAGAGATGATTAGAGGTGTATTTATATGTTGGAGGCCATTATTAGGTTGAAAAGAGAGCTTGTGGCGGCTGGAAAATGAGTGAAAAACCGAAATCCTAACCCTAGCATCCCTCAAATATCTCTAATCCCGAAATCCCCCATTGGGCCTAGCTGTTAATCACCCGGTTAAGCCCTATTAAGCTGTTTTTCATTATCTGAAACTTGTTTCAGCCATATCTCCCAAACGGTGAGTCTGTTTGGCTACCGTGACCACTCTACGGAATTGTAAACCATCAAACGAGTCTAATGGAAGTGGTTTCAAGTCAAAATTCCTTTCCAGTCCAAAGTTATGGCCAAAACAGTATTATCTAGGGGAAAAACGGTCAAGTAAAAATCGGGAAAAATCATGAACATGGGAAATGACCCCAATAGTCATCTCCCAAAGTTACATGACCATACGCCTTCGTATGTGAAAGAAATAAATATTCTACGATCCTGCGATGCGTAGAATGCGGGTCGTTACAATTTGATTTGATGTGTAGTTGATTGTGTGATGTGAAATGAAATGTAATGACCCGGGTTTTTGTCGACTTTGGTTATCAATATAAACACGATGACAACTAACCAAACGTCGAAAAATACCGGTCATTAATGAAAGAAATTAGAGGGTAAGGACAGATAAGATAGAAAATCAGAATAGAAGAAGAAGAAGAACACAACATCAGAGTAACACGAACCTCACAGCGGGATGAATAACATATATTTCATAACATAACTTTGAAATACAAATCTGTACTTGAATATACATATCATTATCAAAGTACAGCACTTACAACATACCGGAAATAACTATAGCTATATAATCCTGAAGCTTCCTGCCCCAAGCTCTTCCAGTATATCTGTAAATCCCGACTACTTGACTGCCCGTACAAATTTAGGCACCAAGAGTTTAGGGAAAACAACAAAATAAACTCCGGGTCAGTCATGGGACTGGTGTGAGTAAAACAGTTTAAAACAGTTCAAGCAGGTAAATGATATCTCATAAGACCACGCCGTATAACGGAACGGGTTTTTCCCTTATCAGAATCCAAATTATCTTTATATCAAAAACCTTTTGATATTATAATAATGTCTACCAACCACAGTATAATAGTCATCTAGCAGAAACGCTTTCATCTCACGTTCTACATATAGTATACAATCAAACTGCAAGCACGTATTGGGTAATGGATTTCCAACTATGACAAGGTATGGAACCACTTTACGCTAGTGTACCTCTAGAAAGGAATACACTGGGTTCAACAAGAATATCTTGCAACCCGGCCAAACATGACCAACCAATCATTTCGCTTAAGTGTATCGAAAGTATATCACCAACGGTTGGGATCAGCAACCGTTTCCCGAATGGGACAGTATCAACAATAGATTTTTAGAAGTAAATGAAACTCTAGATCAGGTGATTATACACCCTAATAGGTGCGACCTACATAGCCATGCCGCCTGCCCGATTTCTGTCATTTACCGATTGATGAGGCTTGAGGTTAGGCTTTTCATCACATCAGATTCAATTCGAATGCCACATTGTCAGATCCATCGAAAATCACTAATTGACGTCTACAATGGTACATTACGTGTTAGCTAAAGAAGTTTCCTTCTCCGCTTCCACTCTTGGTACGGTTGAAGAAATCAATGTACGTGACCTTTCTGGAAATACTCTGTCAGACATTCATCCATAAAAGTCATCCAGGAATAGGATGAACCAAAGGCACTATTCAGTACATATATCTTAGGCACTGTTATCTAAGACTTATACAATAGCCCTCGCACTTTACTCCGTCTTCAATTATCTTTGGCATATATGATTCGCAACGCTTATGCAAATACAGAGTGGTTCTTTGGATAGTAATCCAACTGGTCTCTACATATTAACAACGTTAAAATGGTTAAAAACTTCGATAGTCGGTGAGTTAACTATCAAAGAAAAACAGGTGTGCAAACAACGATATTATTTCCAAGTGGAAATTATATCGATCAATCATCAATCATATATATATATATATATATATATTCATTTGTTCCTTATTTTCTACGTTTAGAAAATATACGTTAACGCTGGAAAATATTTCCATAACTTATTGCATATTTCCAATTTCAATATTTGATTACATTTCTGATTCTATTTGGAAAACATTTCCAAATCTTCATTACTTGGATTTAAACAGATGTTTAAATCAACATCGCAACGACAACTCGAACCGCTATGCTTATTTATTAAATTTACTTAACCACTTTCACTCTCGAACCTTAACCATTTCTAAATTTAAAACGAAGTCAATCAAGTTGTGGTATAACTACCTCTCAGACCTTAACTGAAAAATATTTAAAATCTCGAATTAGGGTAAGTTCATCTTTTAACTCTTTAACACTTCCTTACATAACTTTCGTTCGAATAAATCTCTATTCGATAACTCCTCCCTTCGAATAACTATATTTGATAATCTCTCTTATGCATAACTAGATTCGATTAACCTTTCTTCAGATAAACTAAATTCTATTTACTCTATTTATTTAACCCTAATCGATTAACTCTTTTTACTTAACTCCTTTCGAATAACTAATTCGATAACTCCTTTCGATTAAACTATAATCGATAACTCCTTTCGATTAAACTATAATCAATAACTCCTTTCGAATAACTAATTTAATAACTCTTATGTGTTTAACTCTATTCGAATAACTAATTCGAATAACCCTTATTTATTTAACTCTATTCGAATAACTAATTCAAATAACTCTTATTTATTTAACTCTATTCGAATAACTAATCCACATAACTAATTCGATTTGCTTACTTTCGAGTACTTATATTCGGTAATCTCTTTCTTCGAATAAATCTTATTCGATTTAACTCCTGTCAAATAACTAGATTCGATCAACTCACTTCGAATATTTCTGATTCGAATATCTCTGATTCGATTCACTTCTTCGAAATAACAAAATTCGACTAACTCATTTCAACTCTCTTCGAATAAACTAAATTCGATTAACTCCATTTGAATAACTCTAGTTCGATTTAACTCTATCGATTAACTCTAACTGACTAACTCTAACTGGTTTAACTCTACGGTTTAACCTAATTGGTTAACCCTAATTGTTTTACTCTAACTGGTTATCCTTAACTAATTAACTATTTGTCCTTATTCAGTTTCAACCATCGATGTTGAAATCGATTCTTACTTCTTTATATAAGTCCTGGCTTATATATTCTATTTATCCAAATGATAAATATTTAACTTAATTTATAAATATCATTTATAAATCAATCTATCCCTTTCATCTGTTTACTTCTTCATATATAAGTTCAGACTTATATATATATATATATCTATTTATCCAAAGATAAATATTTCCTTTATAATCTATTTGTTTTCTAAACAAATATTTCCTTTTCAATCCTATTTGTAATTTATTTGCAAATATTTCCTTGTATATCTTTATTTATTCTACTCTAATTATTTCCTTTATAATACCTTATTTATTTCCAAAATGAATATTCTCTTTGATGTATCCAATTTATTTACTAAATAAATAATTCATTTAATATCCTATTTATTATCCCAATAAAAATAACCCATTTATCTCATTCTATTTATTTAACAAATAAATATCTCATTTAATATCTCTTATTTAACAAATAAATAATCCATTATCTTATTTATTTTACAAATAAATAATCCATTTTCTTATCTTATTTATTTAACAAATAAATAATCCATTTTCTTATCTTATTTATTTAACAATAAATAATCCACTTTCTTATCTTATTTATTTAACAATAAATAATTCACTTTATAAATATTCCATTTATAAAGATTTCCCATCATTTATAATTCCACTTAAACTTATTTCCTATTTATAAATATTCCATTTATAAATATTTCTATTTATAAATATTCTATTTATAAATATTCTCTTTTATAAAATACTCTGATTTTATAAATATTCTCTTTTCAGTATTCACTTTGAAAAATTCCCCTTTTCTCCAAATCCCGGTATGTTATGGTGTTTAACATATCAAATTACAATGTCGAATATCGTCCATACACACACAATCAACAACAGGTCATAATTCACATCATATATATCAAAGTATTTGAAAAACAATAAAATAACTGTTGAGGAATCTAGTCGAATTCCTCAAACCTGCTTCCCTGCATCCACAGATGTTACATAATAAAATCAACATCACTTTCAGTTCAATATGAAATATTTTGTTAACAGAATCACTATATAAATATTTGACGGTATATATATATATATATATATATATATATATATATGATTTCCACTAACTATCTAGCAGTTCAATCAATCAGTCAACACACAGTCAATCAGACAATTTCTAACAGTTCTAAAAATACAACATGAAATTATAAACTGTTTAGAGTTAGTGAGAATTACTCACTTTGGAAGTTCATTGTTAAAGAACGATAAATTGTTTGTTTGATTTGAATCAAACAATTTATTTTGCCATAAATTCTAGCGAGCTGTAACAACCCGTATTTTCAATAACCTGTTATAACATAAATCGAGGCAGAATTTAATTCTAAATTCTGAATCAAGGGAAACGGGCTATGCCATTGCGTTCGTCTCGGAAAAATACGCGAAATAGAGTCCAAGTTTTCGAAAATCGGAGTCCGTATGACCCAGTTAAGGCCCATTGAAGTTTTCAGAAATTTCCATGTCAAAAACAGATTTAAATTTTAAATTAAAAACAAGGATTAGGGCTAACTGGCGTCAGGAGGGAAAACTCCCGCCAAGACCCCCATGTCGACAGGCATGTCGACAGGGGTCTAAGGGTGTCGACTGCCCTGTCGACAGCCCTGTCGACACGGGGTGGCCGGGCAGTTTTGCCTGGCGCACCATTTTTGATTTGGGCTTGGTTGTGTGGCTTGGTTCTGGAGAATTCCAAAATCTGATGGACCTAATTCAACCTAGGGTTAATCCTATAGTCTAAATCACTAGCCTAATCTATAAATAAGACCCTAACCTACCATAAATCACTCATTATTCATTCTAGCAACCAAACTATGTCAAATTGATTTCTCAAATGGCCTCCACTTAAAAACCCTAGCCTCCACCCTCTTCATAAATCATTCCTATGAAGATTATGATGTTCATACAAGCATTTCTAAGTTGTATGAATGATCATTAGCTTGCATACATCATCAAGTTGCAAGTTTTATTTGCTAAGCTAGAGTTTTTGGGATTTTTGTTAAGGGTGTTTCTTATTGGAGCTTTGTTTTGGGTTTTTATGCTTGCATAAAGGGCTTCTCAATCTTTATTAGTAGATTTGTGTCTTCATAATATTTGTAAGCCCTCTTACCTTCATTTTAGAAACTCTAAAGTTAATATGTGATGAAAGTTGGGATTTATGCATGTTTAATAAGTTATGCATGCTTATGCGAGTTCACTATGCTATGTTATGCATGTTTAATGAGTTATGCATGCTTATGTGAGTTCACTATGCTATGTTACACATGTTTGATAAGTTATGCATGTTTATGCAAGTTCACTATGCTATGATTTGCAAGTTTAACAAGTTATGCATGTTTATGCAAGTTCACTAAGCCATGATTTGCAAGTTTATTGAGTTATGCATGTTTATGCAAGTTCGCTATGCCATGATTTGCAAGTTTAACAAGTTATGCATGTTTATGCAAGTTCACTATGCTAAGTTATGCAAGTCCAACATGTTATGCATGTTTATTATGATATGTAAGATTTATCATGTATGTTGTGCCAAGTTCCCTCTTTCTATCCTTTATGCATTATGACGAATATGTAAGCGATAGAATGACGTTGGGGGGGTTTGGGGTAAAACTTAAAATACATGAAAATATGAGATTGGGAATTTACCTATTAAGTTAGGTCTACCCCTTGGGAATTTACCTATTAAGTTAGGTCTACCCAAGTATTTGTTAAACTTGTAATTATATTTTGAAAATAAAGTGGACATGACACTTAGAAAACATAAGTGTGGCCAACTCGAGGTTGGGTTGAGTTTGTAGCGTAAACCTACCCGGAACCGACCGGCTTAACTAGTTGCTACAAACAATAGGACCCAATGTGAGAAGTTGGTCATGTGTACCTTGGACCCGAGGTTAGACCAAGTTGTGGTGTAAAGCTACCCGGACCCGCCCGGCTTAACTAGTAACCGCAACAAAGTCTAATGTGAGAGGTGAAGGCACAATTAAATTAATTAATGCCTCATGATTAGGGTTAAGTCATGGCCCACTAATACTTAACCAATTTTGGGGATACGAGGGATTAAATGGGGTTAAGTGGTGAACTGTTGGTTACACTTAACTAATTTAATCCATGATTAGTGAGGGGTTAAACCACACTTAACCCTCTTAGTAAACCCTAGCAATGTGGTCTGTTCCAGCAGTAATCCCAGTTTGGTATCATTCACAACCCTAGAGGCTAGGGCGGGGCACGATTACTGGACTGATGTAAGCGACCAAAGCGACGGCTGAGTGGTACAGCGGTGCGGGTCCAGGCGGGCTACGGACGTGCACGTAGTCCGGTGTTGGACAAACTCGAGGCACGGGTACAAGTAGGTTTAGACTGTGCATTATTGCTTAGGTGTCTGGGGTTGACACCCGAGGGCTTGATACACCCGAAGGTGGACCCAGCACAGTCTGACTACAACCATATGTGGGCCGTATGGACACCAACACTTGACGTGTTAGGTTTATAGGGAGCCGATCGACTAGACCGTTGGGCTGGACCTTGTATTAAGGTCACCTCATGTTATTGGGCCAAAGTTTGTGCTGAGGGATCAATACCTGTTATGTTAGTTTGCTAGTACACTGTGGTGCAAAGCTTAATCTTCTTTATGTGATGACACCTTCATCTATTGTCAGTTTGTTCATCTCAGTTTCCATCATGATGTTAACTTTATTAGTTTATAGACTGATCGTAGTAGGGCTTACCAGTCTTTTTGACTGACCTGTTTTCTTTTGCTTCTTTTCTTCCGTTCCCCCCCCCCCCCAGTTCTCAGGGAGGGAATAGTGGTGCTTAGGTTGGATCGCTTGCTTGTTTGCTGGATAGCTCATGTATGTCTGGACATTGAGCTCGCTATGGTTTATCATCTTTATTTTGGGGATAGCACTATGTATATCAGTATTTCTGTTTATGTTGTACTAGACATGTTTATTTTGGCAGATGACTTTATGATGTACTAGACTTGTTTTGAGATGGTTTGAGATATTCCGCTGTTTTATTCTCACTTACTCTGTTTTATATATATACATTTATGTTCTTGTTCTGCCTTGATATATCATTATGCATGCTTACCCAGTTCTAACGCCCCCCAGAAGCTAGTGCCCCCGAAAGAGTGACCCTAGCGGAGGTGGGGTGTTACAAATTTGGTATCAGAGCATATGGTTTACAAGAAAGAAAAAAAGTTTTTTTTTTAAAGACTTTTGAAAAACTATTTTCAAAACAAGTATAAAGTATTTTCCAAAGAAAAGTCTAGTATTTCAAAAAGGCTATTCCCCAAAAAGCCATTAGCGTTATCCTTCGTTCCCTTGACCTAATCTTATCTTGTCCTTCGTTTCAGTATGGCTGAGGATCTTGCCATCCCCGATGGAGTAAACGTACCACTCTGGTATAGGAGACTTCTAGAAGCTAGGGCGACAGCCGACCCCGCAAACCCTACTCCCACTCCTCCTCCTGTAGTTGAGAATCCTCCCCCTAATGTGCCTCCTCCGGTGGTTCCTGTTCCTACTCCCATTGCTAATGTTCCTCCTCCTCCAGTTGCTGAGGCTCCTCTTCCTCCTCCTCCTCCTCAGCATCCTCAGGTTGAGTTCACGAAGGTTTGTAAAGACTTCAAGGCGATGGGAGGCAAGAATTTCCTAGGCACGGAATCTTTTGTTGAAGCTAGGAATTGGCTGAAAGACACTGAGGACTTGTTTGCTATCTTTAGGATTGATGACGAGAGGAAGATCTTATTGACAGTGTGGCTTTTGAAGGACGAAGCAGCCTATTGGTGGGAGGTCACCAATGGGACGAGGCCCGTCGAGACTTGGGCCGATTTGAGGGCTAGATTTGTGGCCAAGTTTCTATCTTCTGCTGAGGCGAATTTACAGATGGAGAAGTTCATTGCATTAAAGCAAGGTGATATGTCTGTTAAGGAGTATGTGAACAAGTTTAATCAGCTGGCCCGTTTTGGTTTGGATATGGTGAACACTCTTGAGAAGAAGGCTCTTCGATTTGCTAGAGGATTGAATGAGCCGCTGCAGGGTTTGGCGATGTCACATATTCCGCATGGGGCTACTTTTGAGAGTTTGGTCGATATGGCTCTACTTCAGGGAGATGGAAAGAAAGTGGTCAAGTCGAGTGATACTCAAGCAAAGAAGACTGATTCTCAGGGAAAAGGCAATCAAGGTGGTCAAAGCAGTCAGGGGAATCAGAGCAAGAACAAGAAGGGGAACAACAACAAAGGCAAGGGAAAGTGCAATTACTATGGTGTGCCTGGACACTTTGCTAAGGATTGTAGGAAGAAGAAAAGGAAGCTTAGTGGTGGATGTTTTTCCTGTGGTGAGACTGGACACTTCAGCAAGGAATGCCCGAAGAAGAAAGGACAGGCTGGACCTTCAGGAGGGCAAGTTCATGCTCTCAATACCGCTCCAGTTCCCGATCGAGGTAGTGTTTCCGTTGAGAACCTTGTTTATGTTTCCGATCTTCCAGTTCGTACCTTGTTTGATTCTGGTGCATCACATAGCTTTATTTCATCTGATCTTGTTAATAGTTTGCACCTCAGTACTAGCTTAATGGATGATCCCGTTTGTGTTTCGAACCCCATTGGGGGTTCTGCTTATCTATCTATGATATGTGAGGATCTAAGGATCTCTATACTCAGTGTAGAGTTCTTGTGTAGTGCTTATGTTCTTGGTTTCAGGGGATACGGATTGATATTGGGCATGGATTGGCTGTCCAGATATGGAGCCATTCTTGATTGTGAGCATAGGGTTGTGAGGCTTGTGACTCGCCTTGGCAACACCTTAGAGATTTCATGCAATCCGAAGGATCCCATCATGTTGTGCTATCTTGAATCTCTCGACTCGTCAGAGGAAGCCCTTCAGTCTGTAAGGGTGGTCCGAGATTATCCATATGTTTTTGAAGAAGTTAAGGGGTTGCCCCCTAAACGAGAGATTAATTTTCGCATTTATCTGGTGGACAATGCTAAGCCTGTTTCTTTGCCCGTTCGGCACATGGCTCCGCGTGAGAGACGGGAGCTCAGCAAGCAAGTAAAGGAGTTACTTGAGAAGAACTTCATCAGACGAAGTATATCCGAATGGGGAGCGCCTGCGGTGTTTGCTACTAAGGCAGATGGTTCTCTTCGACTCTGTGTGGACTATAGAGAATTGAATAAGCTGACTAAGAAGAACAGACACCCGTTACCGAGGATCGATGATCTCTTTGACCAGCTTGTTGGTGCTTCTGTTTTCTCTCAGCTTGATCTTGCTACTGGATTTCATCAGCTCAGAGTAGCTGAAGATAGTATAGACAAGACTGCATTCAGAACTCCAGATGGATTCTTTGAATGGCTTGTTATGCCGTTCGGTTTGACGAATGCACCCGCGTATTTCGTGGACTTGATGAGTAGGGTGTTTCGAGAGTTCTTGAACAAGTTTGTCGTGGTCTTTGTGGATGATATTCTGATCTTCTCCAAGGATGAAGAAGAGCATGCGAGGCATCTTGTAGAGGTGATGGATACGCTTAGAGCGCATCAGTTAAAGGCCAAGTTCTCCAAGTGTCACTTTTGGAGAAGGGAAGTTAGATTCCTTGGGCATATCTTATCCAAGCAAGGCTTAGCGGTGGATCCCGCTAAGGTGGTTGCTGTGCAGGATTGGAAGACTCCAAGGAATGCAACCGAAGTGAGGAGTTTTCTAGGTCTTGCAGGTTTTTATCGGAAGTACATCAAGGACTTCGCGAAGATATCCGCTCCTCTTACTAAGTTGACGAAGAAGAACTTAGTTTTTGCTTAGGATATGGACTGTGAGCTTGCTTTTCAGAGACTCAAGAGAGCTCACACATCAGCACCCGTTCTAGCTTTGCCCGTTGGAGGGAAATTATTTACGGTATACACCGATGCGTGTGGCACGGGGTTGGGAGCTGTTCTGATGCAAGAAGGCAGAGTGATATGCTTTGGCGGTAGACAACTCAAAGTGCATGAGAAGAATTATCCCACTCATGAATTAGAGTTGGCAGCAATAGTATATGCACTCAAGGCATGGTGCCATTATCTTCTGGGAGAAAGATTTGAGCTTTATACCGATCACATGTCTTTGAAGTATCTCTTTTCTCAGAAGGATCTGAATCTGAGGCAGCAAAGATGGATGGAATTCTTGGCGTCCTATGATTTTGAAATAGCTTATACCCCTGGCAAGGGGAATGTGGTGGCTGATGCATTGAGTAGAAAAAGGTTGACACTAAGTCCTCTATTTGTTGAGATGAAGAATTTAGAGTTCTTGGCAACCTTTGATTTCTCTTTGGCAGTTGAGTCGATGACCGGTTCTTTAGCATCTCTTGAGCTCAGGCCTACCCTTCTGGATCAAGTTGGGGCTTCGCAGAAGGAAGACCCTCAGATAATTGAGATTATGGATAAGCTGATTCGAGGGGAGACATCTAGTCACCTTGCTCGATATTCTATAGATGATAAGGGTTGGCTGAGGAGAGACGGAAGGCTTTGTGTTCCGATGGTGGAAGACTTGGTGAGGAAAGTTCTTGATGAAGCACATCGCTCCAAGTTGACTATACATCCGGGTGGAGATAAGATGTATAAGGATATGAAGCGCATTTTCTTCTGGCCTGGAACGAAGAAGGATGTGGCAGAGTTTGTCTCTAGATGTGTTGTTTGTCAGAGAGTGAAAGCCGAGTCGAAGAAGCCCGGTGGGCTATTGCATCCTCTAGAGGTCCGGCTATGGAAGTGGGAGAGTATTTCTATGGACTTTGTTGACGGATTGCCAAGGTCAAGAAAAGGGAATACGAGCATTTGGGTCATTGTAGATAGGCTTACGAAGAGTGCTCATTTCGTTCCGGTGAAGAGCAAAAGGACCGCATCTGGACTAGCATCAGTATATCTTCGTGAGATAGTACGACTACATGGAGTCCCTTCTAGCATAGTCAGTGACCGAGACCCCATCTTTACTAGACAGTTCTGGAACAGTTTGCAGGAAGCTATGGGCACGAGGTTGAACCTGAGTACGGCCTATCACCCACAAACGGACGGTCAGACAGAAAGGGTGAATAGGGTACTTGAGGACTTGTTGAGGCTTTGCATTCTGGATTTTGGTGGTACTTGGGAAGACCATCTTCCTCTTGTTGAGTTTGCATATAATAACAGTTATCAGGCAAGCATAGGGATGGCACCATTTGAGGCTTTATATGGGAGACCGTGCAAGTCACCCACATGTTGGTGGGAGACTACAGATAAGCTTATACTTGGACCTGACATGATAAGAGATACATCCGAGAAGGTCGAGTTGATTAGAAGACGGATGAAAGCGGCCCAAGACCGACAGAAATCCTATGCTGATAAGCGAAGATCCGATTTGGAGTTTGATGTTGGGGATATGGTTTTCGTAAATGTTTCTCCTTTGCAGAATGTGGTCCGATTTGGAGCTGTTGGGAAGTTAGCACCGAGATTTGTTGGACCCTTCCCTATCATAGAGAGAATTGGGAAGATGGCTTATAAAGTGCAATTGCCCAAGAAGTTGTCCGGAGTGCATAATGTCTTTCATGTCTCGCATCTCCGAAAGTGCCTACATGAGTCCGCTGAGGTGGTCGAACCTAACATTCTTGAAGACGTGGAAGTAGAGAAAGAGGCAACTTTGAGGAGAGCTCCGATTCGTATCTTGGGGACGGAGACCAAGAAGCTAAGGAATCGAGAGGTCAAGTTGGTGAAGGTTCAATGGGGTGAAGCCGAAGAAGACGCAACTTGGGAAACCGAGGAGAAGATGCGTGGGCTTTATCCATTCCTTTTTGAGGGTACACTTACAATCTCCTTCCTTTGTTACCATATCTTTCTCTTTGCTATCCATGTTTATCTAGTTATCGTGCTAATCTTGTCATGAGAACCTTAGGTAGAAACCCTTTGGATGAAACATGTGTTTGAGACATGTTATGTTTGATGGTTGCAAGTGGTTGCAAGTGTTTGCAAGTGGTTACTCGTGGATGCATGATACACATTAGGCACTAGATTGGCTCACACACTCCTCATATTGCATGTGCATGAGTGTTTATGCTTATTCTTGGAGGAAATTTGTATGCAATCACATGGATGTTGCATATGGATGTATGATTGAGCACGCATGTAGATATTATACATTATGTTAGGGATTTGCATACATATGGATACATTTCACTAACATATTTTGCATTGATCTTTGCATTAGATAAGTACATATACACACACTTTTGCATATGTTCATACAGCATTTAGAATCTTTTAAGGACAATGATTGCTCGTGGATGATGCTTTGAGTAGATGGATGATTGGATGGTAGGATACGTTCTTCCTAACTTGAAGATTTCGGGGACGAAATCCTTTAAGGAGGGGAGAATGTAACAACCCGTATTTTCAATAACCTGTTATAACATAAATCGAGGCAGAATTTAATTCTAAAATCTGAATCAAGGGAAACGGGCTATGCCATTGTGTTCGACTCGGAAAAATACGCGAAATAGAGTCCGAGTTTTCGAAAATCGGAGTCCGTATGACCCAGTTAAGGCCCATTGAAGTTTTCATAAATTTCCATGTCAAAAACAGATTTAAATTTTAAATTAAAAACAAGGATTAGGGCTAACTGGCGTCAGGCGGGAAAACCCCCGCCAAGACCCCCATGTCGACAGGCATGTCGACAGGGGTCTAAGGGTGTCGACTGCCCTGTCGACAGCCCTGTCGACAGCCCTGTCGACACGGGGTGGCCGGGCAGTTTTGCCTGGCGCACCATTTTTGATTAGGGCTTGGTTGTGTGGCTTGGTTCTGGAGAATTCCGAAATCTGATGGACCTAATTCAACCTAGGGTTAATCCTATGGTCTAAATCACTAGCCTAATCTAAAAATAAGACCCTAACCTACCCTAAATCACTCATTATTCATTCTAGCAACCAAACTATGTCAAATTGATTTCTCAAATGGCCTCCACTTAAAAACCCTAGCCTCCACCCTCTTCATAAATCATTCCTATGAAGATTATGATGTTCATACAAGCATTTCTAAGTTGTATGAATGATCATTAGCTTGCATACATCATCAAGTTGCAAGTTTTATTTGCTAAGCTAGAGTTTTTGGGATTTTTGTTAAGGGTGTTTCTTATTGGAGCTTTGTTTTGGGTTTTTATGCTTGCATAAAGGGCTTCTCAATCTTTATTAGTAGATTTGTGTCTTCATAATATCTGTAAGCCCTCTTACCTTCATTTTAGAAATTCTAAAGTTAATATGTGATGAAAGTTGGGATTTATGCATGTTTAATAAGTTATGCATGCTTATGCGAGTTCACTATGCTATGTTATGCATGTTTAATGAGTTATGCATGCTTATGTGAGTTCACTATGCTATGTTACACATGTTTGATAAGTTATGCATGTTTATGCAAGTTCACTATGCTATGATTTGCAAGTTTAACAAGTTATGCATGTTTATGCAAGTTCACTAAGCCATGATTTGCAAGTTTATTGAGTTATGCATGTTTATGCAAGTTCACTATGCCATGATTTGCAAGTTTAACAAGTTATGCATGTTTATGCAAGTTCACTATGCTAAGTTATGCAAGTCCAACATGTTATGCATGTTTATTATGATATGTAAGATTTATCATGTATGTTGTGCCAAGTTCCCTCTTTCTATCCTTTATGCGTTATGACGAATATGTAAGCGATAGAATGACGTTGGGGGGGTTTGGGGTAAAAATTAAAATACATGAAAATATGAGATTGGGAATTTACCTATTAAGTTAGGTCTACCCCTTGGGAATTTACCTATTAAGTTAGGTCTACCCAAGTATTTGTTAAACTTGTAATTATGTTTTGAAAATAAAGTGGACATGACACTTAGAAAACATAAGTGTGGCCAACTCGAGGTTGGGTTGAGTTTGTAGCGTAAACCTACCCGGAACCGACCGGCTTAACTAGTTGCTACAAACAATAGGACCCAATGTGAGAAGTTGGTCATGTGTACCTTGGACCCGAGGTTAGACCAAGTTGTGGTGTAAAGCTACCCGGACCCGCCCGGCTTAACTAGTAACCGCAACAAAGTCTAATGTGAGAGGTGAAGGCACAATTAAATTAATTAATGCCTCATGATTAGGGTTAAGTCATGGCCCACTAATACTTAACCAATTTTGGGGATACGAGGGATTAAATGGGGTTAAGTGGTGAACTGTTGGTTACACTTAACTAATTTAATCCATGATTAGTGAGGGGTTAATCCACACTTAACCCTCTTAGAAAACCCTAGCAACGTGGTCTGTTCCAGCAGTAATCCCAGTTTGGTATCATTCACAACCCTAGAGGCTAGGCTAGGGCGGGGCACGATTACTGGACTGATGTAAGCGACCAAAGCGACGGCTGAGTGGTACAGCGGTGCGGGTCCAGGCGGGCTACGGACGTGCACGTAGTCCGGTGTTGGACAAACTCGAGGCACGGGTACCAGTAGGTTTAGACTGTGCATTATTGCTTAGGTGTCTGGGGTTGACACCCGAGGGCTTGATACACCCGAAGGTGGACCCAACACAGTCTTACTACAACCATATGTGGGCCGTATGGACACCAACACTTGACGTGTTAGGTTTATAAGGAGCCGATCGACTAGACCGTTGGGCTGGACCTTGTATTAAGGTCACCTCATGTTATTGGGCCAAAGTTTGGGCTGAGGGATCAATACCTGTTATGTTAGTTTGCTAGTACACTGTGGTGCAAAGCTTAATCTTCTTTATGTGATGACACCTTCATCTATTGTCAGTTTGTTCATCTCAGTTTCCATCATGATGTTAACTTTATTAGTTTATAGACTGATCGTAGTAGGGCTTACCAGTCTTTTTGACTGACCTGTTTTCTTTCGCTTCTTTTCTTCCGTTCCCCCCCCCCCCCCAGGTTCTCAGGGAGGGAATAGTGGTGCTTAGCTTGGATCGCTTGCTTGTTTGCTGGATTGCTCATGTATGTCTGGACATTGAGCTCGCTTTGGTTTATCATCTTTATTTTGGGGATAGCACTATGTATTTCAGTGTTTCTGTTTATGTTGTACTAGACATGTTTATTTTGGCAGATGACTTTATGATGTACTAGATTTGTTTTGAGATGGTTTGAGATATTCCGCTGTTTTATTCTCACTTACTCTGTTTTATATATATACATTTATGTTCTTGTTCTGCCTTGATATATCATTATGCATGCTTACCCAGTTCTAACGCCCCCCAGAAGCTAGTGCCCCCGAAAGAGTGACCCTAGCGGAGGTGGGGTGTTACACGAGCACCGATCCACTTCTAGCCAGTTCCATTGTGGAGCCCTCGTCCATACGATCCTAACGTGACTGACCGTTCTGAATTCTGATACAATTTGTAGAAGTTATCACGATTACTAAATGGACACATATTTTATTTTAAATAAATTTCTATTTAAATTAATACTTGGGCTTTACCAATTGTATTCTGCCCATCTTCACCCTTATAAACCCGTACCCACAACATGTTCTTCCCCAATCCAACCATCGCGATCTCCAGTACTTGGACGCACCATAGCCGCATCTTTCACCAGCACAAACTCCCTCCTCACTTGATAATACTTCAAACAAATTATACCACGATTCTCCTCTCCTCGCACACAACAATCCGTCCACCAACAGCTAGCACTCGCGGCCATTATCAGAAACGCGACACGATGTACTCCCCAGGTGTGCTACAGCACTTGCGTACACTTTTTGGTTCGATCTCCACAAAACAAATGCCAACACCCTTGAAATCTCACCACAAATCCAAATCCGAACTCCATTTCAAAGATCAATGCTTAAATTCCTCCCACCAACGCAACCCTAGACTTCACGGTATAAAAACGTACATACTAAACAGACATCGAACTCTCTACATTGGGTATAGAACTGAAGCATACATCCATACAAACTCATATATAAAGATTATATGAATTATAGGAATTTATTTCCTTTTAAATGATTTTTTTTGAAGATCGATTTGGGCTTGAGGATGAATAACTGACGGCGGTTTTAGTTTTGACTTTGGGAGACATTTTTTCTAGGGTTAGGCAGGGGGTTTAGGTATTCATAGAAAAAGGGGAAATAGATATTTTGATAATTTTAATCATTTAAATTATAATGCTACCAATATTCGCATTCTAAAAATTCTTGTGATCACACACGATAACCCAAAATCACCAAACTGGACATGCAGCTACAGTTCGACATTACGATCCCAACGAAACTGGTTTCGTCGAATTCCAACTCCGTTTGCTCACATAGCGTATTTTTAACTATCAAAATACTAACTGTTTTTCACTCTAAAAATCAGTACAGCGACACAGTGACTCTAAAAATCACGGAACTTGGAATCTAGCAATAATTTGATGTTGCGGATCCAACATAATTAGTTCCGTCGAATTCTGACATAGTTTGCAAAAGTGGCTATTTTTAAAGCTCTGGATGACCCATTTAAATATATAAATATATTTAAATATAATTAAATAAAATATTTATAAATAAATATTATTGACCATATTCACAGTGGAATACCATACAGCTTCAGAAAAACCTTATATGGATTCTAACTCGATATTTCAAATCTGGGTCAACCCGATATTCGATTTATATTGAAATTCCTTTTTAAAATATAAATAATTCCTTTATAAATTATAAAGGAATTCCACAACGACTTTTCTAAAATTTGATTTGGATGTTTATCAAAATCTACACGAAGAAATCCCGGTTTTTCTCTTCCACTAGAAAGATATACTCCACCAGCTCCACACATTTCTTGTTTCATAGAAATCCGATTTAAAACGAATCATGTATATTCAGTTGAAGTTCAAATCGCCAATTTATGAATTGCAGTGCCATTTCAAGATCGATTTTAAATTATATTATAACTCTACGTTCAAACTGTCGTTTATATAATATATTCATTATTCAAATTCAATTCTAAACTGAATTAAATATCACAGATGATCTGGTTCAAACCATATCGTCATTTCAGCTAATTCTGATTATTTCAGAATTAAATATATTAATTTAATTTATTATTTTAATTAAATATTCACCATTATTTAATTAAACCACCATTTAATTCACTATACCACTATTTATATAATTAAATAAATTAATTATAATACCTCTGCAAATGCAGGTCATTACATGAAATAAAATATTTATATAGTTAAAAATATTTTATAGTTGAAAATATTATTTTTAACGTGAATGTGAATAAATAAATATAAACAAATCAGACGATTTGTTTATATACACACATTTGACTGATATTGATTGGGACGATAAATTTTACACAATGCCCAACAGCACAAATAAAATCTGTGTTTGATTGATTGAAAACCCACACAGTTATTGGGACGATATATGACATACGCTAATCCCAATAATTAGTTCTATGTCGATCAACTGATTGACAGGCTATTATAAGCGTTCAATATTTATATTTAGTGCTTATGCAGTTGTGTGGTGGACTCTGGATAATGGTTGATTATTTATCGTTGTTATTTTATACATGTGTTGTAGAAAATCCATATAATTAAGATTATATGGTAATTGATTGGGCCTCATTCCAGTTTTGAATAGAATATTTGAATAGAAGATTTGAAAAGAAATATTTGAAATAAAATATTTGAAAATAGAAATATATGAAGCCGTGTTAAGTAGTTAAACGCCATTTTAACACGAAGGTGAATTTTGTTGATTTTATTCATTTTACAATGAATATCGAAAGTGATTTCAAAATCTGATAAATTGAAAAGAATTGAAATTCGAATTAAATTGAAAAGAATTGAAAATCGAATTAAATTTAAAAGAATTGAAATTCGAATTAAAATAAATAGAATTGAAATTCGAATTAAATTGAAAAGAATTGAAATTCAAATTAAATTGAAAAGAATTGAAATTCGAATTAAAATGAAAAGAATTGAAATACGAATTAAACTGAAAAGAATTGAAATTCGAATTAAATTGAAAAGAATTGAAATTCGAATTAAACTGAATAGAATTGAATTCGAATTAAATTGAAAAGAATTGAAATTCGAATTAAGAAAAATAGAATTGAAATTTGAATTAGATTGAAATAGAATTGAAATCGTTTTGAATTGAATTTAAAACGTATTGTAATTGAATTGAAATTGATTTGAATTGAAATCGATTTGAAATGAAATTAAAACTAATTTATATTGAAAAATTCAATTTTTATTTGAATTTGAAAATGAAGTTGAAATCGTTTTGAAAATGAATTTTAAACGATTTATAAAATACGTTTTGAAAGGAAATCGACGAAATATATATATATATATATATATATATATATATATATATATATTACATGTAATGGCCTGAATGGAACGCGTCGCGCTGCAGCAGTTCGTGAATTTCGACCATTGACTTCGAATGGATATTGCGGGAGATCCGACCTTCGGATTCTCCTGAAACCGGAACCGTTGGGTTCGTATCGAAAAGAGCTTTCTAACAAATATTAGAGATTTGAAATCTAACTATTGGATTTGGAATTATGTCCAAACCAAATTTAGAAAAGGTCGTTGTAAGTGCAGTTCGGCGGCCGTAGATGGAAATCGACTGTACAGGCCTTGATAAAATTATTAAAAATAATAATAATTTGTGTAAAATCATAAGAAATGATCTATGAAGAATTGGGATGAAAAAACCCCATATTTGAAAAGATAAAAATAGATTTTTATCGAAATGAACTAGTTTTGAACTAGAATAATAATTTGTTTATTTTTAAATAAATAAATTGGATTTGAAATGGTTTTAAAAATAACTAGAATTTCCAATATATGGATTGGAATGGATTTGAATCAAAATTGTCTTCGGAATATTTCGATGTTGGGTTTCATGATTATACAGATATTATTATGGAAATTTGAAAGATATATTTATATTGTTATTTCCAATACGATATTTGTTAGTCGTAGAATTTGATATTGAATATAAGCCAGTATATTTTCTATTCAGAGCCTTGTATTTAATATCAAATGTGATTTGGGTTTGTCGTGAATGGTGTCTTCATTAACACTGTTCTCAAACCCAATTAAGAAAAAGATTAAATCTTTTTATTTAGATTTAATGAAGTGTAACAATTAAACGGAATTTAATTGGAATTGAATTTGAATTGATTTTTGGGTTTATCATGAACGGTGTTTTTAAATAGCACTTGTTCTTTAACCCAATAATTAATGGAATGTGATTTTGGGGATGTCGTGAACGGTATCTTCAATAATACTGTTCTTAGACCCAAATGAGTCAAGAAAATTAGAAACTAACTGGAGGTTGGTTAAGTTGAATGGTTTCTTGGGTATTGATCTGATGTTGGTTTCGGCCTTCGGGGTTAATACTTAGGGAATTGCTCCCTTTCTAATTTACGGTTATGGACTGATTGAAATATGATGTGATTTTGGGTTTATCGTGAACCATGTTTTAAATGACATTGATTCTTTATCCCAGTTAAAGATTAAAACTAAGTGGAGTTTTAATGAATCTTTAATTAGATTGAAAAGATCTAGAATGGAGTATCACCGTTTTACTCCAGGCGGTAGTTAAATCTTTAATTAGATTTGAACAAAAAATGGTAAATGAATTTACCGATAACACCGTGGTGTTAGATATGAAGTATGACCAGTTTTACTTTATGGGATAAATAGGTTGGGATTGGGAAATAAAATAAATAATTACTTCGGTGTGGTTCGCTAATCCCGACTAGTTTGAAGTGATATTCAAAGGAAGAATAAAGAATGAATTTAAAAGAATTTATCTTTGATAAAATTAATGGGAACCTAGCCCTAAGAATGTGAAATTTAGAAACTAACTGTAGGTTGGCCAAGATAAATGGTTTCCTGGGTATTGATCTGATGTTGGTTTCGGCCTTCAGGGTTAATATTTGGGGAATTGTTCTCTTACTAATTTACGGTTAGTGACTGATGAATTGGAATGAGGCATATGTTGTGTTTGTGTAACACTTTTTTATTATATACGCGAGTTATTCGGAAAGACCGGGTTTATTCCATTCTGAATAACTAATACAACGATAAGTCAAAGGTGAAGATGGTGGTTGAAGACTGGAAGTCTTCACGTCATTTGGGTGATTACTGATGATCTTGATTGGGTCGTACACCCAAGAGGAGGGAATCAGTTAGCGGTCGTCCAGACGTACTTGGAGATCGATGGATATGCGGGGTACTAGGCGCCTCCGGTTTCGTTCAGAACCAGAACGAACTTGTAAATGGACTGTGTGTCTGACATTGGATTTTAGTCCGTGTGATTGATTTCTATTAAATATATATTTGTTTGGCGGTGGAGAATTTATTCTCTTGCTTAACGCCCTTCTCTGAGATGTACGAGCTCAGAGGTTATATATTGATGGATATCAAACGCATGGAGTGAATTGCCTGTGTGGCATGCCTAAGTGGCCATTGATCAAGGCTTCTGATGAAAAGCAAAGTCTTGTGGTGATGATCAAAGCACCGCCTGTGTGGCATAGCTTTGTGTAACGTTGATTCGCGAGACTCGCAACCCGGTAGTGAACCAGAAACGGGAGAGGACATCAGGGAGGGCATGCGTTTCCTTCTAGTCGAAAGTGGCGTCAGTGGTTTTACATGCCCTGATGAGTTTGACTTATGTGGTTGTTGCTGTTGCGAGGCGCCTCAGATATATCGGTAACTATGTAGAGCCGATGGAGTCATTCGTTGGCTCATTTATGCCCCAAAGGGCGGGGAAATGCAGTGTTCAGGCATTTAAATCCTCATCGGTGTTCCGGCCCTGACGATCCAAGGGCCCACCTGAGTCTGGGTCCTGAGGGGCGGGCTAGAGCGTCTCGAATCGATGGAGGACAAACTTTTGCCTCGGTTCACAGATGGAAATCCAACTTCCAATACGTGACATTGCTGTTTTGATTGTAAACCCAAATATGGCGACATGATATATGGTACCCATGCCGTCTATGATTGATATTTATGATTGTATATAAAATCAGAAACTAATTGGAAACGAGCTAAGATGGGTGGTTTCCTGGGTGTCGGCCTGATGTTGGTTTCGGTCTTCGGGGTTAATACATAGGGAATCGTTCTCTTACTAATTTACGGTTGGAGTCTGATTAAGAATCAAAAGATAAAATTTCGCGTATCAAGCATTCTTTGGCTGTTATAAGGTAAAATCCTATCCTCTGGCTTGTGTTGCATTGTGTGATGGGACCTGAGTCTTATAACAGCTTCATTTTTTCTTTAATTAGCATTGCGTTGTTGTTTTATGCACTGGTATTCTTGGGAGGAAACCCGTTCCGTGTTATACGGCGTGGTCCATTGATTTACCTATCTTTAAAATAAAGATTAATAACTGTTTTAGTTCTCACACCAGTCACATGACTGACCTGGAGTTTATTGTTTTAAACTAAACTCTGGGTGCCCTTATTTTCCACACGGGCAGCTAGTAGTTTTGGTTTTGCAGACTTATATTCACAGGATCTTGGTTTACAGCTGGAACGATACTCGGAAAGCTCTGTATCCGCATGTTACTTTCAGTTGTGTTTTGTATTATTTTCCGCTGTTGTGTAATTTATTGTAATCTATGATATTAAGTAAATGCTAAATATTTATTCATACTCTGTATATTCTTGAATTCTGATGGAATTGTTGTAATAAACAATGAAATGTTCTTCTGTCTGCGTTCTTTTGTGTGTTGTTCTCAAAGCAATCCGGGCTTTCATTACCGGGGAAGTTACGGAATCTTACAAGTGGTATCAAAGCTTTAGTTTACAAAGCTTAGAGAACAAGACACGTTAGAACCGAACGAAAGAATTCATCAAAAAATGGATTATTAATATCCAATGAGAATGACTCGTTAGAGATAGGATCAGTAGTATCCTAGGACGAGTGTGAAGAGTATATTTTTAAATTGAAAACAAATTTTGTTTTGAAATATAAATCGAATTATACATACTTGAATAATTTATTTTATATTGATTTGGACTATCCAGTATATATAGATTTTGCATATACGTCTGATCCACGGATATTCGAAGTTTTAATATATTAGGTAGATATAGAATTACATTCTAGTCACCCAGGGGTGATTCTGATGATTGATATATCATCATCAGAATGTATATTCGAGTGACGAAGGTGTGATATCTATATATTTCCATTAGACTGGTGTGAGAACCAAAATTAGATAGGGCTATTGTTGTGATTTGGCATCAAAAATGTGATTTTTGACAATATATCAAAAGTTATGATTTTGAAATGGTAATCAACTAATTGATTGATGGTTGTGTTGTTTGATTATTGTTTGATTAATCAAATGTTGAACCTTTAGCCAAATTGAACCAAATATTGAATTGTATTGAAAATTGTTAGAATTGCATGCATATACATGTATATCCATTGAACAGATCATAACAAAGAGGCTAGAGCAGAAAAATGAAATTGTTTGCCCGACAAATATGTACATGTTTACCATAATTTACTGTTTTGTTTGGGTGATGATGATTTTATGAGCCGATTGGCTAGCCGCTTGGCTTTTTCTTTTTCTTTTGTATTGAAGAAGGCCATGGGAGGCTATATGAAATATCCCGAAGTCCCCGGTGCAGGGGAGGTTATGGCGAAATTTTTCGGAAATTTAGGGTGTTAGCCAAATTTTTAAAAAATTTGAAAAGTTCTTAGAAACTGGAAAGTCGAAGGACTTAAGCCGTAAAGAAAACATTGAAAGTTGAGTTGATTTGTGAAACAACTTTTGGCTTCGTTCCTTTTCGGGGATGAAAAGTTTTAAGTGGGGGAGATTGTAATAACCTAGAAATCCGAGCCAATTTAAAATTTTTATTTTGGCAGTTTTGGCTAGTTATTATCGGATATGGAATTTCAAAAGATATGCCTAGTCGAAAATTCAGAATAGTCGCTATGGAATTTCGGCCCTTAAAAATGGAAATTTTGCAAACGACCTCGGTTTTCGACGAAACCACTTTTGTTGGATCCATGATGTCAAGTTATTGTTAGGTTTCGAAATCGTAATTTTACGAATCAATATGTGAGCGTGGCAAAGGAAAATGCGTTTGACCAGTTTTAGTTGATTTTAATCGACTGGAAAATGGCTATTTTTAAACGGTCCCGGAATTTGATGAAATTAGTTTTGTTAGGACCGTATCGTCAGTACGAAGCTAGAAAATATTTTTTGGGAATTTTTTGAGTCCGTATGTGGCCCAGGTAAATTGAAATGTGTGTTCGAATTCAACATATAGAGTTATATTTTGATTTTGACGAAAACTGATCGAAACGATCAAATCAGCTTACGATACATATCCCATTGTGTTCGGAATGGGGGTAATTAGCTAGGGACGACAGGCGGTGGGTCTCGTTTCGAGGTCAAAATAAAAAGTCACCTTTTTGAAATAATTAAATAATTAATTAATATATATATGATTTTCTATATCCCCCCCATCTCCCGTTCATATCTCAAAATCAAAATAAAGAAAAAAACGCTGCTGCTCCTCGTCGATCCCGCCTCCTTCTGGTGTCGCGCCCACCTCTAGCGCGACGGCGCCGCCTCCGTCGAACCCTCTCTGGCCATCCCCGATGCCCTCCCTCCCTTTTCTCTCGTCGGTTATCCCCCAAGACCCCTCCTCGACTTAAAACAGCCGCCGCCACCCCTTCTTTTCACTACCTCCGGCCAACCGTAGCACTCCACCTCGAGTCCGGCGATCCAGAAATTGATGTGGGTGAGTTTTTTTTAATTCATTTATTTTATTTCATTTTGTTTAATCAATTATTGATAGGTAAAAATCTGATTTTTGTGTGTATGTGATATTAGATATAGATTTGATTTTTTTATATATGATTTCATATTAAAAATGTGATCTTTATGTAGAAGGTTTAGACATAAAAATATGGGTTTTAATTATATTACAAGACTACATTTTTATATATGTAAAGGAGAGGTTTTTAGTGTATAAAAAGATAATTTTTATGAAGAGGATGTTTGATTTGTATGAGGAGAAAGACATGATTTAGATTTGAATGGTATAAACAAAAAGATTATATCTTTAGAGGCGTAAAGATTAGATTTTTATTTATATAGTGGCCAAATACAAATATGATTTTTATATATGTATAAAAATATAATTTTTATATACATCGCTTTGGAAAGAAAATATGATTTCTCTTTATAAGGAAGTGGCAAAAATAAAGGTTTGATTTTTTATTTGAATAAAAGTTAGATGTTTGAAAATAAAGATTAGATCTTTGAAAATAAAGATTAGATGTTTGACAATATAAAGAAGTGATTTTTAACATTCAAAAGATTCGATTTTTATTATATATGAAGCGAAATAAAAATTTGATCTTTATATAAGAAGTAGAAATATAAAAATATAATTTTTATTATACATCGCTTTTAGTTGTGTTTTGTATTGTTTTCCGCTACTATGTAATTTATTGTAATCTCTGATATTAAGTAAATGTGTCATATTTATTCATACTCTGTATGTTCTTGTATTCTGATGGAATTGTTGTAATAAACAATGAAATTTTCTTCTGTCTGCGTTTTTATGTGTGTTGTTCTCAAAGCAATCCTTGCTTTCCTTACCGGGGAAGTTACAGAATCTTACAATGCACATCCTGAAGCGACTACAAAGTCTGAAGGCAATAAGAGGCCAAAAGCCAGTCAGAAAAAGGTTAAGGCAGTCATATGTTTAAAGTGTAATCAGTATGGAAATTCGATGAGGAAGTGTAAATCTTCGAATAGACGAAATAATAATGGATCTAAATCCATGAACAAGTTTCAGGAGTATAGAAAATGCAATCTTTTCCATTAGGCTGTTCATCTTTCAAAGAATTGCGAACTATCACCAAAATCTGAAGCAGTACAAGTAAATGAAGTGGCAGAAACGTTTGCACCCTCAGCTAGTCAGGGAAGGCCAGATGTTTCAGAAGGCATGCTTACAGACAAAAATATTCCAGTTAAAGTACTGTTTGATACATGTGCATCGTGAAGCTTTATTGCAGGTAATGTGGTTAAGAAACTGGATTTGAAACAGAAAAAGCTCAAAGCACCCATGAATGTCCATAATCCGGTTGGAGGTTCCCTCAATCTTAGTTGGATTTGTGGGGTGCCTGTCACTTTTTCCTGTTATCGGTTCCCTACCATTGCGATCGTCATGAATTTAACAGAATTCGATCTTATTTTGGGATTGGATTGGTTAACCAAATATGAAGCTGAAGTTAAATGCGCTAACAGAGTCGTAAGGTCGAAGATTAAATCAGGCAATTATAAAACCATTCCATGTGAGGGTCCGAACTCAAATAGAAAAGACTTTTGGGAAGCTCTGGTTCTTTCTCCTGCTTAATTAGAACCGGTTCCTGTCGATACGGGGAATATTCCGGTCGACATTGAAAATATCCCTGTTGTCAAGAACTATGCGGTTGTGTTTGAAGAAGTTGTTAGCTTACCTCCGTGTAGAGTAATTGATTTCAGAATCGCTTTAATTCCAAATGCATGGCCAGTAGTTCATGCTATTCGAGGAATGACCTTGAAGGAAAAAGAAGAGTTAGACAATCAAACTCGATAGCTTGTATGAAAGGGTCTGATCAGGCCTAGTTTCTCTTATTGGGGAGCAGTAGTGATGTTTGTCCCAAAATCGGACGGTACTCTCAGACCATGTGTGGATTATCGTGACTTGAATAAGCAGACATTAAAGAACAAATATCCATTATCGCGAATTGATGATTTGTTGAATCGATTGAATGGCGCACAGGTATTTTCATGAATTGACCTAGCTACAGGTTTCCATCCGCATCGTATTGCCAAAGAGAGTGTTCTTTTGACAGCATTCAGAGGTCCAGATTTATTTTACAAGTGTTAAGTAATGTCATTCGGCTTATGTAATGTTCCAGCTTATTTTGTCGATCTAATGAACCGGGTATTCAGAGAAGTATTGAATAAATTTGTACTAGTTTTCATTGATGGCATAATGATCTTCTCTAAGTCAGAGAGCGAGCATGCAAAACATTTGGAATAAGTGTAAGAGATTCTGAGAAAGAATGATCTAATGGAAAAAATTTCCAGATCTATATTCTGGCAAGAAGAAGTCAAGTTTCTTCGCCATGTTGTATCAAAAGAAGGAATTTCTGTGGATCGCAGTAAGATCACAGCTATTCAAAATTGGAAGCAGCCAACTATGCCAACAGAAGTCTGAAATTTTCTTGGATTGGCTAGTTATTACCGGAAGTTCGTTAAGGATTTTTCGAAGATATCTAGCTCCTTAACAAAGCTTACTAAGAAACATTCAAGGTTCAATTGGACTCCAGAATGTGAGACAGTTTCAAAGAGCTGAAGTTAAGATTGACAATAGCTCCACCAGCTTGCGTGGGTTCACCAAAAGCGATCGGCTCAACTTCATTTCAACTGTTCATATTTCGACGTAGTGTTTGTTCTCTATACATATGTATATATTTTCTTTATTTGTTTCAAAGAATTTATTTGTTTTAACTGGGAAGGTGGAGTAAAGCAATGAGATCGGTGAGAGGAAGAAATGAAGGGTATGTGGTTTCCATTTTCTCTATCGAAATAAACAAGACGGTGCAGTGTATTAATGTGGGAAGGTAATTTGGGACGCACGCAAACAGTTTGGGATGCAAATAAATAGTATTTGGGATGCAAGTAGACTGTGGTACAAGTAGGTGGGAAAGCTGTATTTTAGCCTGTGTAAAACTCAGAGTATAGGCCACATAATTTAGAATGGTAGTTGTGTTATTCAGTAGGCATGTGTTGTTTTCATTTCATGTGCAGTGATTGAGTTTACATTGTGATGGTGCAATTTCATGCCTGGGGAAAAGTACGGTGTAGGCTGAGCTTCTCGGCGTCCTTTCCTCCTTACAAGCTCAGAGAGAAAAGAGGTTTTGCATGTGCTTGGTTTTTCATTTCTGGATGGGTGCTTTCATGTGCGTGAAGACATTGGATTGAAGAAAAATATGCTAGGCTAGGCTGATATTACTATAGCATAAGTATTCTCAAATGTTAAATTTGGTCTCGCATGACTTGTGTGTACAAGCTAGGCATGTGCTAGCTGCTTGTGAATAGAAAGGGATAGCATGTTGTACATCAGAAATGACAGTATATATCAAATTCGTAGGGTAGCTTTGTTTTTTCTTTTCTCCAACACGTGTATGGGTACTGTTGTAATGTAAAGTTCATAGAGTAGGCAAGTCGTTCGGGTCAGCTCAACTCAATTTGATTTGGACTTTCGTACACACTTTATTTCTTAAGATTTGAGCTTTTGTATATTTATATTTTATATGGTATTTGATTTTACCATTAACCGATGTTATCGTTAACCGTTTAAATTACACACCGTTATCAACTCCAAACATAACGGAAACGGTCACACTGCAACGTCTCAATGTTCCGGTTTCAATGAAACTAATTTCATTGAAAACCAACTCCGTTTGCAAAATAATGTTATTTTATTTTATCGGTTCACCCATAAATTTAGCGCACCGATAAAATAACTCTATTTAGCTCCAAACCGGAAATCTAGTAATAATATATTTTACGGTTATCCAATAAAATACCTTTTGTCGAAACCGGAGGTTGTTTGCAAAGAAAACATTTTAAAGACCTGTATAAAATATATCGAAAAATTTATCGTGTTCGAAGCACGCGCCTCATCATAAAGTAGGCAACACATTGATTTGAACATTCTATTTCTTATGATTATTTAATTTCATCGTTAATGGTCGTTGGGAGTTTTATATTCGTACTGATATATATAAAAATTTCAAGTCGCAAATTACGAAATATCGTGACGTTTTACAAGTTCGAAAAATAATTATATAAATAAATTATACGTTCGAATTTCGTTATATAAACGGATTCCATATTATATATCTATTTATAATACCAAAACAATACTTAATATAATAATATATTGCTACCAAAAATATGGGACATTACATTCATCCCCCCTTAAAATAATTTCGCCCTCGAAATTTCTAAAGTGGAAAGAACATTACAAACCCATAAATTTCCAAAATCAAACTAGTGGCATCAATTCATTTGCAAATACAGAGCTAAATCATTCAGTTTCAACTTATATGTAGTTTCATTTCAATTATATTATATTGAAATTCATTTTTTGGGTTTTCAGTTTATTTAACTCTTTATTAATCCATGGATGAATTATATTCAGCCAATCTAAAAAGCAAACAACAATCAAGCAACAATGAAGGCATAACAAACTCAATCAAATCAACTAAATTCACATTCAATATTACTATTTACTTTAATTCAACATATTTGAACATCAATTGATTTAATATTCGATCGATTTCGATTTAATTATTATTCATTAAATTTCCAATTTCAAATCAATTTAATTTGATTTCAACATTACTATTAGTTTAATTTTATTTAACCAAATTGATTTTCAATACAAATTTTTAACTCATTTCTAATTCCATTCAAACCGAAAAACATACAATATCTCAATAATTTCATAAAATTATTTCTTTTCTATAAAAAATATGATTTGGGTAAAATTGTTTCATTTACCCTCTTTACAAAACAATATTGTATCCATTATCAGTTAATGCCACCTGAACCGATCAACGAACACAATACAAAACATTTGTATATAAAATCTACAAATACGCTCATATATATACACTCAAACTCAATCTAGGGTGTTACTAACCCCCATCTCTATCAAGTTACGCCAAAGAGCCAAGGTTATTACCAAACCAATAGCTCTGATACCACTTGTAACGACCCAATGATTTTCGGCCCTGAAAATCGACATAGATACCTTTACCGTAATTCATGCCGACCTTCCAAACCCCGAAAACAATGGATAGTTATTAGAAAAAAAATTAGAGGGTGAGATAAGAAAGAAAGAAATATTATAATAGAGGAAAAAGAACCAACACAACACAGAATCGGAGTCTCACATAGCAATGGAACAAAATATATTATAGAAATAAATCTTTATTGAGTGCTTTAAATAAAGCTTACAGTATCAGAGTACAGCACACATCTGGACAGTTATAATAACCTGTCCTCATATACAACACACAACGGAATAGTATCTATATAATATCATACGTCTGAACTCTTCCAGCTCGTCTCTGCACATCATTCGATAACCTGAACCTGTACACCTCAGGATAACCCGAGCATTTACAAAACACCGGGTCAGTCAGGTGAACCAGAGTGAGATAAACTCGCACAGTATTAAGGATAAATCATTCAATCATGATTTTAAATTTCAAAATCTTTCAAAAGAAAAGGATAATCGTAAGACCAAATCCACACATAAACACGGACGGTTTATACCTTATGATAACTCAAAATAGTTTTGAAACCAATATCTTTTTTGATATTATAATAATGTCTAAATACAAATAAATAACAATCTAGTGGAACGTTTGCATCTCATGCTCCACATATATAGTATACAATCAAAACCACGGGCACTTATTGGAGATTGGATTCCAAATATGACAAGGTATGGGACTACCTGCCGATAGTGTATCTCTAGAGGTGAATACTCTGGATTCAACAAGAACATCTTGCAGCCCGGCCCTCACATGACTGACCACTCATTTCACTTGAGTGTCTCGAATGTATATGTAACACCCCATGTATTCTATAACGGTGAAATTCACAAATTAAAGTATAATTAATTTCAAATCAAAGAATTAACGGAAACGGGAAACGCCATTGTGTTCGTCTCGGAATTCTTCTTGGGATAGAGTCCGAGTTTGCGTAAAACAGACTCCGTATGAAGAAGATATGGCCTCCGGAAGTTTCAAAATTCAGTTTAAAATTCAAAACAGCTCAGAAAAACCAATTCAAAATTCAAAATCGGGCCAGATTGGCCAGGGTGGGAATTTTCCCGCCCAAGGCACCCAGGTCGACTGGGTAGTCGACCTGGGGCTACCCAGGTCGACTGGGTAGTCGACCTGGGTCACCCGTGTCGACTGCCAAGTCAACACGGTGTCGACTGGTGTGTCAACCTGGCCCCTGAGCCAGGTCGAACCCAGCCCCCCTAGCTGGCCTAGTCTGTGTTTGGCCGAATTTCTGAGCCTTGCCTTATCACTAGGGCTAGGTGTCAGCTCCTGATTGGTCTCTCCCTCAAACAAACGGCAGATATTGATCCAAGCTCCATCGACGGTTCTAATCAATTCACAAATTCTATAAAAAGGACCTAAGACTCCACCTAATTCATACGAATAAAAATTAGAATGAGATCGTCATGCTGCAGAGGAAAGACTAGAAGTAGCCGTCAAAATTGAGAGACGATTAGGAGACAATTCTAAAGCTTAAAGCAACGTCAATTAAATCAAATCAACGCCTACAACAAAGGATAGCATCTCCAAATTCAGAATTCAGATTCCTGAATTGAAGATTCGTCATACGTTGTTAGTAAAGTGCTATTCCGATGTGAATGAACAATTGAGTTTTGATTTATGTAAAATGAGAAATGGAATTGTACTTAATTTAATTCATGATTGTATGTTGCTATGATTCTAATTCTGAATCGATTTGGGATATTATGGTATAACGATGTTAGACCTATTGGATATTTGCAAGTATGTGATTCATGTTGAAAGTTAACAACTATATGTTTGTGGTAGTTTATTTCAACACCTATTGGATATTTGCAAGTATATGATTCATGTTAACGAATATATGTTTGTGGTTTTTTATTTGAGATTCATGCAAGTATATGATTCACTATTATGCCATTTTGATGTACATACTTTTATGATCACTTTTAGTGTGTAATTGGATTCAATTAAGTATTATGGTTTATATGGATTTATGTTGGAATTGGCATCATGGTTCAAGTGTAAAAACCATAATTTTGTTTTAGTGACAAAAGCGAGCATCTTTGTGAACTTGTATTAATTCTATGAACATGACTAAACTATGTTTGGTGTTATGCCTAATTGAAAACATGTCTTAGGCCTATGTTGCTATCAAAATCATATGATGATATATGTGACACATAATTACGTTAGATTTACATTCCAATTGCATGTTTACATGAATAGATTAAAAACCTTGATTCATGTTTGGGTATGTTTATGCCATGATTATATGCTATTACAATGCAAGTTCACAAGTGCCTAATTTATGTTAATTAGATCGTTATGTTGCAAGTTCTTGCGTTCACACCCCCTTTTTATGTTACTTGGAATATATAAACACCATGTTCTAAGCCTCCCCTTTTTCTTGTGGCTAAGTTGGGTTTAAATGTTAAACCCAACATACATTATATTGTAGCAAGCGTATAAAACGGGGGTAATGACGTTTGGGTTAAAATATAAACATATGTGTTGGCATGTTTGACGCGTGCCAACAACCTTGAAAACAATTAAGTGGTATAAATTAATTTTACCCAATAAAGATGAATTTGAATAATGGGCCGCAAATATTTACATATAAAAAGAAAAGAGACAAAATACGTAAATTTAGAAAATACGATGTGTTTAACCCGAGGTTGGATTGAGTTGTGATGTAAACTGCCCGGAAACGCCCGGCTGTCCAGTAGTCACAACAATACCTATCCAATGTGGGTGGTTAAACACGGAGCCCAATAAAGACCCGAGGTTAGACTGAGTTGTGGCGTAAGACTTCTCGGACCCAACCGGCAACAGGCAGCCACAACAATACCTGTCTAATGTGAGAGGTCGAGGCTTTAATAAGACAATTAAGGCTGAGTCAGGATTGATAGGATTGAGTAAATTGAATTAATACTTAATCAAAATGGAACATGCTAAACTATACAGACTGATTGGGGGTTAGGTTTACAAAACACTTAACCAACTTAGCATGTTGGATAGAAATAGAAAACCTAGTAGCGGGGGACCCTTTTCAGCAGTAACCCTACAAGGTGTATCAGGATACCCTGAACTAGGCAGGGTGGGGCACGATTACTGAGCTGACTGTAAGAGGTCAAATCGACGGCAGTGGTGTAGCAGTGCAGGTACTAACGGGGTGTGGGCGTGCACACACTCTGGCGCAGAAAAATAAGGCACTAGGCACCAGTAGCATACCTGTGCATTCTAGAATTGTGTCGGGCCGCCACCATGGGACTTGATACACCTCATGGTGGGACCAGCATAGGTAACTACAACATCGGGGGCCGTAATACACATGTAACTATGCGAGTAGGAGCCGATCATTTGAAATGGATCACTTCACCCTGATTATGGGGTGCCTGTTGGGAACTAGTTTATAGGGGTGCAGAGATTAATATGGGGTACGATAGTATATTCGACTCTAGACAACTTAAGTTAGTTTATAGTGCTTTCCCATTTCCAGTTTTTTACTTATCATGGCCAATTCTTTATTCATAGACTGAATAGTCCTAGACTTACTCAGGCTTTATGTCTGACTCTACTTTTCTTTTGTCTTCTTTTTTTTCGTCCCCCCCCCCCCCCCAAGGTCCACAGGGAGGGAATACCGCAGCTTGACCAGTTTTCACATCCAGCTTGAAAAGAAAGATTGTATTGCTTAGATCTCTTTCGCTTTGGACTATGGCATTGGATTGCAACTATGGGGACTTATGCAGTTTACTTATGTTTTTATGCTTCTTTAAATAATGAAATCAAGACTGTTATGGAAATGTAATGGTTTTTGGAAGTATTGTAAGATAATTATGCCATGGTTTGTGTAAACACGTATTTTGATGGAATAAAAGTGCTGTTGTTTTCCGCTGTTCAAAAATATGTGTATTTATATCTGTCTTGTATATCTGTGACTTATACTTATAAACCTCCACCAAAATTAGGGCATTCCCTTTGAGAGTGACCCTAACGCAGGTGGGGTGTTTCACTTGGTATCAAAGCATAGGTTTACCAGATAAGATAAAAAGTTTTGAAAATTTATTTTCAAAAGAAAATTTAAAGAAGCATTTTTAAAGATAAAATATTATTTTATTTTAAAAAGGCATAGTCCCCCAAAGCCATAGGTACTATCTTTTATCCTTCATTTTGAATCTATCCTTTTTGTTTCAGCATGTCCGAAGAACTTAACTTGACAGAGGGTATACCAATACCTGGTTGGTTTAGACGATTCGTAGAAGCAAGGACCAATTAGCCAGGTCCCACTATTCCTCCTCCCCCAGCTGTAGGAAATCATCCAGCTGCAGCAGCACCTCTTCCTCCACCTCCTCCGCGGGGTAATACTTTTGCTAAGATATGTAAAGATTTCAAAGCTATGGGAGGGAAGGACTTTCATGGAACCGAGTCCTTCGTGGCAGCCAGGAACTGGCTAAAGGAAAACGAGGACTTATTCATCATCTTTGAGGTAGAAGATAGGCAGAAGGTACAACTGGCAGTGTTGCTACTTAAAGGCGAGGCTTCCTACTTGTGGGATGTGACCAATGCAGAAAGACCAGTGGAAACACGGGAGGACTTTAGGGCAAGGTTTGAGGCTAAATTTCTCTCAAATGCTGAAAGGAGTCTGCAATTGGAAAAATTCTTATTTCTTAAGCAAGGGAATATGACAGTCAAAGAGTATGTTAATCAGTTCGATGAGCTGGCTAGGTTCGAACTGGACCTAGTCAACACCCCGCACAAGAAGGCTCTCCGTTTTGTCAAAGGGTTGAATGAGCCATTACATAGTTTGGCCATGACCCATATACCCATGGGAGCTACGTATGAAAGAATGGTACAGATGGCATTGCTGAACGAAGAGGATAAGGGCAAGAAGGAGACAAAGCCAGAAATCTCTCAAGGGAAGAAAGAGGGTTTACAGCCTAAGAAGACAGACTTTAAGAAGAGCGGGAAAGACAACAAAGAGAAGAGGAAGTGTAATTTCTGTGGCAGAGTGGGGCACTTAGTGAAAGATTGCCGGAAAAAGAAGGCCAAGTTGAATGGTGGGTGTTTTTCTTATTGTGAGACAGGCCATATGGCTAAAGATTGCTCAAAGAAGCGAGGGCAGGGGCAGAGGGCTGGATCCACCTCGGGGGCACAGGTTCATGTGCTAGAAGCGCCACCTCTGCAACAACAAGGTATAAATACTTCTGTAGAAAGTGTAGTTTATCTTTATGATCACCCAGTTCGCACTTTATTTGAATCTGGTGCATCACACTCCTTTATCTCATCTGCTTTAGTAGAATCTCTGCACCTAGAAACTAGTATGGTAGAGGACCCCTTAATTGTTTCAAATCCTATCGGGGGCCCGGCTCATTTGTCTATGATCTGTGAGGGATTGAAAATTTCTATTCTAAGCATAGAATTTAGATGTAGTGCTTTTGTTTTGGGCTTCTCGGGATATGGTTTGATTTTGGGCATGGACTGGCTATCCAGTAATGGTGCCGCACTTGATTGTGAGAGAAGGGTGGTTAGGCTTCTGACCCAACTCGGTAACACCCTGGAAATTACTTGTAATCCCTCGTATGCGGTTATGCTTAGTTATCTTGAATCGCTAGATGCTTCTATTGAAAGTTTGCAATCGGTTAAAGTGGTTCGTGGATATCCGGATGTCTTCGAAGAGGTGAAGGGCTTACCTCCGAAGCGGGAGATGGACTTCCGCATATATCTTGTAGATAATGCAAAGCCCATTGCGTTGCCCGTTAGACACATGGCTCCACGGGAAAGGAAAGAGCTCAGTAAACAGATTAAAGAGCTTCTAGAGAAGGGGTTCATTAGAAGGAGCATTTCAGAACGGGGAGCTTCAGTGGTATTCGCTACAAAGGTGGATGGTTCACTCCGTCTGTGTGTTGACTATAGGGAGCTCAACAAGCTAACGAAAACGAATAGGCACCTTCTCCCCATAATTGATGATCTGTTTGATCAGCTTGTAGGAGCGTCTGTTTTCTCCCAACTTGATTTAGCGACCGGATTTAATCAGCTAAGGGTGGCTGAGGATAGCATCGATAAGACAGCATTCAGAACCCCAGACAGCTTCTTTGAATGACTTGTCATGCCTTTTGGCTTGACAAATGCACCCGCTTACTTCGTGGACCTAATGAGTAGGGTGTTCAGAGAATTCCTCAAAAAGTTCGTAGTAGTCTTCGTAGATGATATCTTGATCTTCTCAAAGAGTGAAGAAGAACATGCTCAACACTTAAGGGCAATCATGGAAACTCTGCGAGTCCATCAGCTAAAACCCAAATTCTCCAAATGCCACTTTTGGAGAGAGGAAGTGAGGTTCCTTGGGCACATAGTATCCAAAGAAGGGTTAGCTGTGGACCCTGCTAAGGTAGTAGCGGTACAGGATTGGAAGAAACCAAGGAATGCAACAGAAATCCGAAGCTTCCTCGGGCTAGCAGGTTTCTACTGAAAATTCATAAGGGATTTTGCGAAAATCTCAGCTCCCCTCACAAGGCTGACAAAAAAGAATCTAGTGTTCAATTGGGACTTGGATTGCGAGTTTGCTTTCCAACGACTAAAAAGGGCTCTTACAACAGCCCCAGTTTTGATGTTGCCAGATGGAAGCAAGATGTTCATAGTTTATACAGATGCATGCGGGACAGGGCTAGGCGCTGTCTTAATGCAAGAAGGAAGGGTAGTAGCTTATGGTGGAAGGCAGTTGAAAGTGTATGAAAAGAACTACCCGACCCACGATCTTGAGTTGGCTTCCATCGTCTTTGCACTCAAGTCTTGGCGACACTATCTCCTAGGTGAGAAGTTCGAACTTTACACTAACCATAAATCATTGAAATATCTTTTCTCGCAGAAAGATCTTAACCTAAGGCAACAAATGTGGATGGAGTTTCTTGCCTCGTACGATTTCGAGATCTCCTACACTCCGGGCAAAGGCAACGTAGTGGCAGACGCGTTGAGCCGAATGAAACTGACCCTAAGACCGAATGTTTGTTGAAAGGCAAAGCCCAGAATTTATAGCCAGCTTTGACTTTAGGCCCTCCTCTGATTCTGTACCAGGCTTGCTGGCATCCCTCGAAATACACCCGACTTTAGTGGACTCAATAGGGACAACACAACGCGAAGACCCTCAACATGTAGAGATGATTGATAGGCTAATTAGGGGTGAGACTTCAAGTCACTTCAACAGATACTCCATCGATGATAAAGGTTGGCTAAGGCGGGACGGAAGACTATGCGTCCCACAGACAAGGGATTTGGTAAAGAAGGTTCTCGAGGAAGCACATCACTCCAAGATGACGATACATCCAGGCGAAGATAATGTACAAGGACATAAAAAGAACTTTCTTTTGGAACGGAATGAAGAAGGACGTTGCAGATTTCGTTTCTATGTGTATGACCTACCAACAGGTTAAGGCGGAGCAGAAGAAACCTGGCAGTCTGCTCCATCCTCTAGAGGTCCCGCAGTGGAAGTGGGATAGCATCTCAATGGACTTTATTGATTGGATGCCTAGGTCTAGAAGAGGCAACACTAGCATTTGTGTAAAAGTGGATAGGCTTACTAAAAGCGCCCACTTTTTACCTGTCAAGAGTAAAAGAACTGCCTCATCCCTTGCATCTCTTTATCTCAAAGAAATTGTCCGACTCCATGGGATACCCTCCAGCATTGTTAGTGACCGTGACCCTATCTTCACATGTGAGTTTTGGCGGAGGTTGCAAGAAGCGGTAGGCACACAGTTATGCTTGAGCACAGCCTATCATCCCCAAACCGACGGCCAGACAAAAAGAGTGAACAGAGTTTTGGTGGACCTTTTAAGACTGTTCGTCCTTGACTTCGAAGGGACATGGGAAGACCATCTTCCTTTGGTGGAATTTGCATACAACAACAGCTACCAAGCCACCATCGGAATGGCGCCCTTCGAAGCTTTATATGGAAGACCGTGCCGATCGCCCACTTGATGGTGGGAGTCTACTGATAAGCTCATACTTGGGCCAGATATGATCCGAAATACTTCAGAGAAAGTAGACTTGATACGAAGAAGGATGAAGACAGCCCAAGACAGACAGAAATCCTACGCCGGCAAGAGGAGGACCGACCTTGAATTTAAGGTTGGGGACAGAGTTTTTCTTAAGGTATCTCCACTAAGGAACGTTGTTCATTTTGGAACCACGGGAAAGCTAGCACCATGGTTCGTAGGGCCATTTCCTATCATCGAGAAAATTGGGAAAATGTCCTATAGATTAGAGCTACCCGAAAAGCTGGCTGGAGTCCACAATGTTTTCCATGTTTCGCACCTCCAAAAATGTCTACATGAATCTGCTGAAGTGGTAGAGCCAAACATCCTAGAAGAAGCTGAAGTGGAATGCGAAGCAACCGTGAGGAAAGTTCCAACATGCATCTTGGGAACTGAAGTGAAAAAGCTACGCAACCACGAAGTCAAACTCGTCAAAGTTCAGTGGAGCGACGCCGAGGAAGACGCAACTTGGGAAACTGAAGCTAGAATACGCGCAGCCTACCCTTTTCTTTTCGAGGGTACATCTTTGATCTTTCTTTGTCCTTAAGTTGCGCTTTTATCTATCTTTTTAGGTATATCTCCTCGGTCTTATCTTTTAGGTAGAAACCCTTTGGATGAAAACATGTAATTGAAACATGTTATGGATGATGGTTGCAAGTGGTTGCAAGTGATTACTAGTGGTTGCTCGTGGTTGCATATACACACACAATCTATGTTTTAGATCGGCTCAGTCACCTCATATTGCATATGCATATATATGTTTGCAATTGTATATGGTTGGAATTTAATGTGTTGTCATGTGGATGTTGCATTTATATATGAATGATTGTGCACTCATGTAGAATCATGATTAGGAAAATTTGCATACATAACGGATTCATGACACTTACATAATTTGCATTAAGGAGGTCAACTGAATCAGTAGGCCGCCTGATTTTTCATTAGATAAGTACATGTACACACACTTCGCATATGATCATGAAGCATTAGAAGTCTTTTAAGGACAATGGATGCTCGTGTTTGATGGATGAGTAGATGGACGTTTGGATGTTAGGATATACATTCTTCCTAAACTTGAAGATTTCGGGGACGAAATCCTTTTTAAGTGGGGGAGAATGTAACACCCGTGTATTCTATAACAGTAAAATTCACAAATTAAAGTATAATTAATTTCAAATCAAAGAATTAAGGGAAACATGATACGCCATTGCGTTCATCTCGGAATTCGGCTTGGGATAGAGTCCGAATTTGCATAAAACAGACTTTGTATGAAGAAGATATGGCCTCCGGAAGTTTCAGAATTCAGTTTAAAACTCAAAACAGCTCAGAAAAACCAATTCATAATTCAAAATCGGGCTGGATTGGCCAGGGCGGGAATTTTCCCGCCCAAGGCACCCAGGTCGATTGGGCTACCCAGGTCGACTGGGTAGTCGACTCGGGTCACCCGTGTCGACTGCCAAGTCGACACGGTGTCGACTGGCGTGTCGACCTGGCCCCTGAGCCAGGTCGAACCCAGCCCCCCTAGCTGGCCTAGTCTGTGTTTGGCCGAATTTCTGAGCCTTGCCTTGTCACTAGGGCTAGGTGTCGGCTCCTTATTGGACTCTCCTTCAAACAAACGACTGATATTGATCCAAGCTCCATCGACGGTCCTAATCAATTCACAAATTCTATAAAAAGGACCTAAGACTCCAGCTAATTCGTACAAATAATAATTAGAATGAGACCGTCATGCTGCTGAGGAAAGACTAGAAGTAGCCGTCAAAATTGAGAGACGATTAGGAGACAATTCTAAAGCTTAAAGCAACGTCAATTAAATCAAATCAACGCCTACAACAAAGGATAGCATCTCCAAATTCAGAATTCAGAATTCAGATTCCTGAATTGAAGATTCGTCATACGTTGTAAGTAGAGTGCGATTCCGATGTGAATGAACAATTGAGTTTTAATTTATGTAAAATGATAAATGGAATTGTACTTAATTTAATTCATGATTGTATGTTGCTATGATTCTAATTCTGAATTAATTTGGGATATTGTGGTATAACGATGTTAGACCTATTGGATATTTGCAAGTATGTGATTCATGTTGAAAGTTAACAACTATATGTTTGTGGTAGTTTATTTCAACACCTATTGGATATTTGCAAGTATATGATTCATGTTAACGAATATATGTTTGTGGTTTTTTATTTGAGATTCATGCAAGTATATGATTCACTATTATGCCATTTTGATGTACATACTTTTATGATCACTTTTAGTGTGTAATTGGATTCAATTAAGTATTATGGTTTATATGGATTTATGTTGGAATTGGCATCATGGTTCAAGTGTAAAAACCATAATTTTGTTTTAGTGACAAAAGCGAGCATCTTTGTGAACTTGTATTAATTCTATGAACATGACTAAACTATGTTTGGTGTTATGCCTAATTGAAAACATGTCTTAGGCCTATGTTGCTATCAAAATCATATAATGATATATGTGACACATAATTACGTTAGATTTACATTCCAATTGCAAGTTTACATGAATAGATTAAAAACCATGATTCATGTCTAGGTATGTTTATGCCATGATTATATGCTATTACAATGCAAGTTCACAAGTGCCAAATTTATGTTAATTAGATCGTTATGTTGCAAGTTCATGCGTTCACACCCCCTTTTTATGTTACTTAGAATATATAAACACCATGTTCTAAGCCTCCCCTTTTTCTTGTGGCTAAGTTGGGTTTAAATGTTAAACCCAACATATGTTATATTGTAGCAAGCGTTTAAAACAGGGGTAATGACGTTTGGGTTCGAATATAAACATATGTGTTGGCATGTTTGACGCATGCAAACGACCTTGAAAACAGTTAAGTGGTATAAATTAATTTTACCCAGTAAAGATGAATTTGAATAATGGGCCGCAAATATTTACATATAAAAAGAAAAGAGACATAATACGTAAATTTAGAAAATACGAATTGTTTAACCCGAGGTTGGATTGAGTTGTGATGTAAACCTGCCCGGTACCGCCTGGCTATCCAGTAGTCACAACAATACCTATCCAATGTGGGTGGTTAAACACGAAGCCCAATAAAGACCCGAGGTTAGACTGAGTTGTGGCGTAAGACCGCCCGGACCCAACCGGCAACAGGCAACCATAACAATACCTGTCTATTGTGAGAGGTCGAGGCTTTAATAAGACAATTAAGGCTGAGTCAGGATTGATAGGATTAAGTAAATTGAATTAATACTTAATCAAAATGGAACATGCTAAACTATACAGACTGATTAGGGGTTAGGTTTACAAAACACTTAACCAACTTAGCATGTTGGCTAGAAATAGAAAACCTAGTAGCGGGTGACCCTTTTCAGCAGTAACCCTACAAGGTGTATCAGGATACCCTGAACTAGGCAGGGTGGGGCACGATTACTGAGCTGACTGTAGGAGGTCAAATCGACGACGGTGGTGTAGCAGTGTAGGTTCTAATGGTGTGCGGGCGTGCACACACTCCGGAGCAGAAAAATAAGGCACTAGGCACCAATAACATACCTGTGCATTCTAGAATTGTGTTGGGCCTCCACCATGGGAATTGATACACCCCATGGTGGGACCAGCAAAGGTAACTACAACATCGGGGGCCGTAAGACACATGTAACTATGCGAGTAGGAGCCGATCATTTGAAATGGATCACTACACCCTGATTATGGGGTGCCTGTTGGGAACTAGTTTATAGGGGTGCAGAGATTAATATGGGGTATGATAGTATATTCGACTCTAGACAACTTAATTTAGTTTATAGTGCTTTCCCATTTCCAGTTTTATACTTATCATGCCCAATTCATTATTCATAGACTGAATAGTCCTAGATTTACTCAGGCTTTATGTCTGACTCTACTTTTCTTTCGTCTTCTTTTCTTTCGTCTTCTTTTCTTTCGTCCCCCCCCCCCCAGGTCCACAGGGAGGGAATACCGCAGCTTGACCAGTTTTCACATACAGCTTGAAGAGAAAGAATGTATTGCTTGGATCTCTTTCGCTTTGGACTATGGCTTTGGATTGCAACTATGGGGACTTATGTAGTTTACTTATGTTTTTATGCTTATTTAAATAATGAAATCAAGACAGTTATGGAAATGTTTTGTTTTTTGGAAGTACTGTAAGAAAATTATGGCATGGTTTGTGTAAACATGTCTTTTGATGGAATAAAAGTGCTGTTGTTTTCCGCTATTCAAAAATATGTATATTTATATCTGTCTTGTATATCTGTGACTTATACTTATAAACCTCCACCAAAATTAGGGCATTCCCTTTGAGAGTGACCCTAATGGAGGTGGGGTGTTTCAGTATACCACCGACGGTTGGGATCAACAACCGTCTCCCGAAAGGGACAGCATCGAAATAGATTAAAGCAGCAAAAGGAATTTCTCTAGATAGGTGGTTATACACCCTAATGGGAGCGACCCACATAGCCATGCTGCCTGCCCGGTTTTTTTGTCATTTCCCGGTTGATGAGGCTTGAGGTTTAGACTAACTTTTGGAACACTGGGTCACCATTCACTTTTAATGCCCCATCGCCAGATCCGCCAGATATCACTAATTGAAGTCAACAAAAATACTCTAGTGGTTAAGCTAAGAGAATCGTCGCCCTCCGCCACCAACTATGGTATGTCTGAAGAAATCAACATACGTAATTCCTTTGGAAATACTCTGTCAAACATTCGTCCGTACAAGTCATCCAGGAACAGGATGAACCGAAGGTACTCTCCTACTGCATCCAATATAGGAATCTCCCCATTGATTAGTAGCGAGAAGTCCTTGAAAACCGTAGATTCGGAATGGTTTGTTGTTCGGATTGGTTTTCGGAATGGTTTTCACATATTTCGATCATCTTCTGCTATCTTCACGTATTTGTTGTTCGGAATGGTTTTCGAATATAAATTCGATCTCAGTATTTCCGTACCGACCATCGTGTTGGACAAATTTGATAGTCGGTGATTTAACTATCAAAATATATAGTGATTCAATCATGACAATCCAATGAGTTCACTGGTTCAGTATTCAGCATCACTTGGCCCTTTAATTAAACAAATTTATTCACTTCTGCGTAATGTAAAACTCCTAGCTCTTTAATATTTAAAAATACGATAATTGAATTCTTATTTAATATACTAATGTTCTCAAAACCAATTCTTTATAATACTTGGTAAAATAACCATATTCAATTCCCACTTAATTCTCCCTTTAAAACATTTATTACATCATTCTTCATTATTTAAACTTTTGGAAATCCATTTAACTTATTATTCGTAAACAACGTTACGTAATTTCGTTTATTCCATTCTGGAAATACCAATTAATATTTACTAGTATAAAATAAAACCAAAGTTTCCATTTCCTTCCTAATCCGAGAATATCTTTATATTTTCACATTACCCTTTTTTCTTTCCTTTCTACTTGGGAATTTTCATTATATAATCCCAAATTTCACCAAATGTTGCATTATTCACTAATGGAAATAATGAACTATCACTAACCTCATTTACGATTACCAACTAATATCATCTTCAGATAATCCTGATGTTGTTCTAGTTGGGGTATTTTAATTACCTCTCAGACCTTGATCAACAACGTTCTTATCCTCAGATAAATATAAGTTGTAATCAAAGATCATTATTTCATTCCAATCTCAAAACAATTTCCATTTAACTCTGATTTGGTTATACAACCCTATGACCCATTTCTTTACCCAAATTCACTTTTACCAATCCCCTTTCAAAAACTATTCAACCAATCCATGTTTTGGAAATCATATTTCAATTTCCCACTTTTACTTGATCTCATTTTTTTAAGTAACGTTAATATAACATTAATGCTTTTACACTTTATTTCTCATCTATATACTCCTGGTTTATTATAACCCTTTTTCTTAACCTCCTTTCACTTAACTCAAATAATTAAGTAACCTTTATTTTAAGTAGTCATATTCGCTTAAAATTCTCTTTATAACTCCGTTATAAAAATTTGAGTTTTAAATATAAAACCCGCTCATAAACTTCTTTCACCATTCTGTTGGATTACATTTCACCTTCGATCACTTTTTAAACGCGTTCTTATATAAAAAGTACTTTTCTATATTTTCATTAATCAGAATAATAATTTCCTTAATCATTAACTACTGTAAAGGTAGTTAATTTCTTTATTAACTTGTAATAACTCGGAAAATCCGAGCCACTTTAAAATTTTTATTTTGGCAACTTTGACGAACTTTGATTATTTAAAATGTGTTATTTTAAATTATAACGACGAGAAATTTATTTTTGAATAGAATCCAACGTATATAATTATATACGTCGTCGTTAGAATATAAATTTTTTATTTTAATTATAAAAGTTATTGAAAATGGCGCGGTAGTTCAATAATTCGATTTCAAAGTTCAAATGAATGTACAAGATTCAAAATAAAATGGATTTTAGCGAAACCTAAAATATTTGAATCTAATTGAGGATATCTTTCCAACGAATCCGGAAAATTAAAATTTCATAGCGGGAATCAAAAGTTTTTCCCAGTTGAAAATTCAGAATAGTCACTATGGAATTCTAGACCTTAAAAATAGTCATTTTGCAAACGACCTCGGTTTTCGACGAAACCACTTTTGTTCGATCCGTGATGTCAAGTTATTGCTAGATTCCAAAATTCGTAATTTTCCAATCAATATTTAAGCGTGGCAAAGGAATACGCGTTTGACCAGTTTCAGTTGATTTTAATCGACTGGAAAATGGCCATTTTTCAAATGGTCTCGGATTCGACTAAATTAGTTTTGTTAGGACCGTATCGTGAATACGAAGTTAGTAATTTTTTTTTTTTTTGGAATTTTTCGAGTTAGTATGTGACCCCAGTAAATTGAAATGCGCGTTCAAATTCAATATATAGAGTTATATGTTGATTTTGATGAAAACTGATCGAAACGATCGAATCAGCCTATGATACATATCCCATTGTGTTCGAAATGGGGTACTTAGCTAGGAGCGACATTCGTTGGGTTTAATTTGGGGTTTAGACGCTAAAATTTATAATAAAGTAGTTAATAGAATTAAATAATAATAAAAAATATAAAATAATTTCCTATAAAAACCTATTCTCATTCCAGAAAGGGGGCGCAGGCCCTAATTAAAATAAACGGCTGTGAGGTTCATGACAAGAATTGCAAAAATCTTTAAATTGATTTCGATTAGAGTACGGTTTCTACATAAACATGAAAGAGAAAACCGAGATCTTCGTATTGATATGGGTATGAAGGGATTTAATGGAGTATCTCGCATGAATTTCTAGCTAGAAGTCATGTTGTTCAATGGTGGTTTCAGACAGGAAGAAAGGCGCGAGTTGCAAGGCATGGAGGGTGGGGGTATTTCTCGTTGAGGCAGTTCTTGTGGTGGATCCCGATTGGAGGCCGACGACCCCTGGTGATGGCGGGGTGGGGTTTTCTCGTTCGATATTGGGTTACGCGGTCTCGTTCTTTTCGGGAAGTAGAAGACGATGGGATTAAACTGTTAAGAGGGATTAAGAGATATGGTTTAGTAATTTAATAAATTAATTATTTAAATTAGTGTATAAATGTAATTAACCTTTAAAAGGTTATAACTTCTTTAGATAATGTCAGAATTCAGTGATTTTGGGTGCGTTGGAACTCTCTCGACCGGCACTTCAGCATGGAATAGACTAAAGTCAAAACAGAGTAGATTAGAATTTCAGGAAAATTCAAAATCAGAATAGAACGGAAATTCAGAAATAAAAGAACCAATGTGAGAACTTCTCACTTTAAAATTTCTTTTCTAGATAAAATATATACTAGGATGCAGACGGTGTTTAGTAGCACCCGACACCCGTCGTCCATAGACCATGGACAACTTGTTTGTTTAGTTGGGTTTTTGGTGATTGATTTATTTGTTTGGTTGATTAATTTGATTGAATTTGTATGGGATGTGAAATGGGATTGGTTAAATTGGTATGTGTATGGTGTGGGCCATTATTTGACCGGGGATAATGCTAGGCATTGTCCCATTTTTAGTATGGTGCCGTTATGCCGACGAAATTTTCTAAAATATGTTAGAAAAATAAAAATATCATTTTATTGAATAAATGAACCAAATAGAATATTCATAGGTTGAATAGAATATTTTGGTTGTTAAAAATATAATTTTTAACGTGAATGTGAATAAAATAAATATTAATTTACAAACCGGACGATTTGTTTATGTACACCTATTTGAAGAATATTGTTTGGGACGATAAATTTTACACATCGCCCAACTGCACAAAGAATATTCAGTGTTTGAGGATTGAAACCCCACACGGGTGTTGGGATGATATTTGGCGTACACAAGTCCCTATTATTTAGTTGTATGTCGATTGATTGGTCGACAGACTGTGTAAGCGTTAATTATTTATATTTAATGCTTATGCAGTTGTGTGGTGCACTTTGGATGATGGTTGATTATTTATCGTTGCTATTATATACATATGTGGTATGGAATCCATACAATTAACATTGTATGGTAATTGATTGGGCCTCATTCCAATTGGGAAAATAAAGAATATTATAAAATAAAGATTCATGTGTTGACAATACTCATGTGTTGAGAATAGTCATGTGCTAAAAGAAACATTGATTCATGCGTTAAGTAAAATATTTTAACAATAAAATTTACATCCTTATCATATATAAAATTAGAAACTGACTGGAAAGTAGATAAGATGAGTGGTCTCCTGGGTATTGATCTGATGTTGGTTTCGGCCTTCGGAGTTAATGCTTAGGGAATCGTTCTCTTACTAAATTACAGTTGGAGTATGACTAAAAATTAAACGATAGAAATCAAAATTTTATAAAATATATTACATAACAAAAATATTCATGTGTTCACAGCACTCATGTGTTGAGATTAGTCATGTGTTGAAAGAAATATAGATTCATGTGTTGAATAGAATAAATATTCATTTGTTGAACAGAATAACGAAGTTATTGTAATATATAAAGCCGTGTTGATTAGAGATGCGCTATTTTGACACAAACGATATTTTTATCGATTATATTCGTTTTTGTAATAATTATAGAAAAGGAAGCGATTTCAAAATATAACGTTTTGAAAATATTATCATGTGTATATCGATGATGTGGAGTATTCAATTTTGATTCGAAATTGAATATGAAGTTGTAATTGTTTCGAAAACGAATTTAAAACGATTTATAAAATACCTTTTAAAAGGAAATCGATGAAATATATATAATATATATATATACATACATACATATATATATATATAATGGCCTGAATAGAACGCGCCGCGCCACGGCAGTTCGTGAATTTCGACCATTGACTTCGAATGGACATTACGGGAGATCCGACCGTTGGATTCTTCTAAAACCGGAACCGTTTGGTTCGTATCGAAAAGAGCTTTCCAATGAATATAATAAATTCGAAATTTAACGATTGGATTTGGAATTATGTCCAAATCAAATTTGAAAAAGGTCGTTGTAAGTGCAGTTCGATGGCCGTTGATGGAAATCGACTGTACGGGCCTTGATAAAATTATTTAAAATAGTAATAATTTGTGTAAAATCATAAGAAATGATTTGAGAAGAATTGGGATGAAAAACTCCATATTTAAAAAGATAAAAATAGATTTTTATCGAAATGAACTAGTTTTGAACTAGAATTATAATTCTATTTATTTTTAAAAATAAATAAAGTGGATTTGAAATGGTTTTGAAAATAACCAGAATTTCCAATATATGAATTGGAATGGATTTGAATCGAAATTATCTTCGGAATATTTCGTTGTTGGATTTCAAGATTATACAGATATGGTTGTGGAAATTTGAAAGATATATTTATATTCTTATTTCCAATACGATATTTGTTGGTCGTAGAATTTGATATTGAATATAAGCCAATATATTTTCTATTCAGAGCCTTGTATTTGACATCAAATGTGATTTGGGTTCTTCGTGAATGGTGTCTTCATTAACACTGTTCTTGAACCCAGTTGAGAAAAGATTAAATCTTTTTATTTAGATTTAATTGGAATTGAATTGAAATTGACTTTTGGGTTTATCATGAACGGTGTTTTAAATAACACTTGTTCTTTAACCCGATTAACAATGGAATGTGATTATGGGTTTATCGTTAACCGAGTTTTAAAGGAAATTGGTTCTTTAACCCAGTTAAAGATAAGATTAATTTCTTAGCTTGGAATAATCATTAAGAAACAATTTACGAGATTAAAACTGAATTAGAGTTTTAATGAATTTTTAATTAGATTAAAATGATCGAGAATGGAGTATCGCCAGTTTTGCTCCAAGCGATAGTTAAATCTTTAATTAGATTTGAACGTGAAATGGTAATAAATTTTAATGATAACACCGTGGTGTTAGATATGGAGTATTACCAGTTTTTCTCCATGGGATAAATAGGTGGCGATTGGGAAATAAAATAAATAATTACTTCGGTGTGGTTCGCTAATCCCGACTAGATTGGAAAGCCATAATTTGGTTCGAAATGATATCCAAAGGAAGATTAAAGAATAAGTTTTAAAGAATTTATCTTTGATAGAATTAATGGGAACCTTTCCCTAAGAATGTGAAATTTAGGAACTAACAGGGGATCAGTTAAGTAGAATGGTTTCCTGGGTATGGATCTGATGTTGGTTTCGGCCTTCGGGGTTAATATTTGGGGAATTGCTCTCTTACTAATTACAGTTAGTGATTGATGAATTGGAATGAGGCATATATTGTGTTTGTATGACACTTCTTTATTATATACTCGGGTTATTCAGAAAGGTCGGGTTTATACCCATTCTGAATAACCGATTCAGCGATAAGTCGAAGATGAAGACGGTGGTTGAAGACCGGAAGTCTTCACATCGTTTTGGTGATTACTGATGATCTTGATTGGGCTATACACCCAAGAGGAGGGAATCAATTGGTGATCGTCCATACGTACTTGGAGATCGATGGATATGCGAGGAAAGTGCCTCCGGTTTCATTCAGACCCAGAACGAAATTGTAAATGGACTGTGTGTCTGACATTGGATTTTATTTTGTGCTGATTGATTTCTATTAGATATACGTCTGTTTGGTGGTGGAGAATTTATTCTCTTGCTTAACGCCCTTCTCTGAGACGTACGAGCTCAGAGGTTGTATATCGATGGACATCAGTCGCATGGAATGAATTGCCAGTGTGGCATGCCTAAGTGGCAAATGATCAAGGCTTTTGTTGAAAAGCAAAGTCTTGTGGCTGATGATCAAAGAACGACCTACGTGGCATAGTTTTGTGTATGGCGTTAATTCGCGAGCCTCACACCTCGGTATGAGTCAAAAAGGGGATACAGATCGTTGGGAGAACATGACGTTTCTTTCTAGCTATCAGTGGTGTCAGTGCTTAAACTGGCTGATATTTATATACTTTCACCTTTGTGGTTGTTGGAATGCGAGGCGCCGCGATTTTAGGTCTGTAACGACTGGGAAACGTGTGTTGAGGAGTAACTAATCCTCAAACGTAAGGGATGATCGTCCTAGCCGATTCCAGGGGTAACCCAGAGTGTGTAGTCCCGAGCCATTTGCTAGAGTGTCTCGAAGCGGAGAGGAGCTTGCCCCTTGCCTCGACCCATGACGGAAATCCAATTTCCAATACGTGATATTTCGGTTTTATTTGTAGAGCCTAGTATGGCGACATGATATATGGTACCCATGCCGTCTATGATTGATATTTATGATTGAAATTGTTTTGACACTATATACTTATAATAGTATCAAATGATTTGTTTTAAACATACCAAACATGTTTGGCAATTATAAGGGAATACCCTATCCTCCGGCTTGCGTTGCATTGTGTGATGGGACTTGGGTCTTGTAATAACTTAATTTTTCCAAAAAGCATGGCGCTGTTTTGTTATATGCACTAGTGTTCTTGGGAGGAAACATGTTCCGTGTATACGGCGTGGTCCCTTGAATTACTCTCTTTTAAAACAAAGATTGAGAACTGTTTTAGTTCTCAGACCAGTCACATGACTGACCTGGAGTTTATTGTTTTAACCTAAACTCTGGGTGCCCTTATTTTCGACATGGGCAGCTAGTAGTTTTGGTTTTGCAGATGTATATTCACAGGATCCTAATTTACAGCCGGAACGATGCTCGGAAAGCTCTGTATCTGTGTATTACTTTCAGTTGTGTTTTGTATTGTTTTTCCGTTGTTATGTAATTTATTGTAATCTCTGATATTTGTCAAATGTGTAATATTTATTCATACTCTGTATATTCTTGTATTCTGATGGAATTGTTGTAATAAGCAATGAAATGTTTTTCTGTTTGCGTTCTGATTGGTCTTGTCCTCAAAGCAATCCGTGCTTTCTTTACCGGGGAAGTTATGGGTTACTACATTTGGTATCAGAGCTTTGGTTTACAGAGCTCGAGAACAAAACACATTAGAACCATACGAAAGAATTCATCAGATATTGGATTAGTAATATCCAATTAGAATAACACGTTAGAGATGGGATCAGTAGTATCCTAGAACGAGTGTGAAGAGTATAATGTTCAAATGAAAACAAACATTGTTTTGAAAATTTAAACCATTTTATTCGTATTTTAATATTTTATTTGTATTGAATTTGGACAATCGAGTATATAAAGATTTTGCATATACGCGTCATGAACGTATATTCGAAGTTTTATTATACCAGATAGATATAGAATCATACTCTAGTGGCCCGAAGATGATTCTGATGGTTGAGTACTCATCGTCAGAATTTATCTTCGAGTGACGAAAGTGTGGTATTTATATATTTCCATAGACTGGTGTGAGAACCAAAATGAGATAGGTTTATTGTTGTTATTTGGCATCAAAAACATGATTTTTTGTATATATATCAAAATTATGAATTTGATGATTATTGATTGTGTTGTTTGATTATTGTTTGATTTATTAAATGTTGAAACTTTAGCCAAATTGAACCAAATAATGAGTGTATTGAAAATTAGTCGCATTTACTTGCATATACATGTACTTACATTGGACAGGTCATAGCAAGGAGGCTAGAGCAGAAGAATAAAATTGTTTGCTTGACAAATAGGTACATGTTTACCATAATTTACTGTTTTGTTTTGGTGATGATGATTTTATGAGCCGATTGGCTAGCCGCTTGGCTTTTTCTTTTTCTTTTGGATTGAAGAAGGCCATGGGAGGCAATATGAAATATCCCGAAGTCCCCGGTGCAGGGGAGGTTATGGCGAAATTTTTCAGAAATTTAGGGTGTTAGCCAAATTTTTGAGAAATTTGAAAAGTTCTTAGCAACTGAAAAGTTGAAGAACTTAAGCTGTAAATAAAATAAAGGAAAGTTGAGTTGGTTTGTAAAACAAATCTCGGCTTCGTTCCTTTTCGGGGACGAAAAGTTTTAAGTGGGGGAGATTGTAATAACCCGAAAAATCCGAGCCAATTTAAAATTTTTATTTTGGCAACTTTGACGAATTTTGATTATTTATAATGAGTTATTTTAAATAATAATGACGAGAAAATTATTTTTGAATAGAGTTCGAACGTATATATATACGTCGTCGCTAGAATATAAAAAAATTATTTTAATTTAAATGGAATTGAAAATGGCGCGGTAGTTCGATAATTCGATTTCAAAGTTCAAATGAATGTACAGGATTCAAAATAAAACGGATTTTAGCAAAACCAAAAATATTTGAATCTAATTGAGGATATCTTTCCAACGAATCCGGAAAATCAAATTTTCATAGCGGGAATAAAAAGTTATACCCAGTTGAAAATTCAGAATAGTCGCTATGGAATTCTGGCCCTTAAAAATAGTCATTTTGCAAACGACCTCGGTTTTCGACGAAACCACTTTTGTTGGATCCGTGATGTCAAGTTACTGCTAGATTCAAAAATCATAATTTTTCAAATCAAAATGTGAGCGTGGCAAAGGAAAACACGTTTGAACAGTTTCAGTTGATTTTAATCGACTGGAAAATGACCATTTTTCAAACGGTCTCAGTATTCGATGAAATTAGTTTTGTTAGGACCGTATCGTTAATAAAAAGCTAGAAAATATTTTTTTTGGAATATTTCGACTTAGTATGTGACCCCAGTAAATTGAAATGCGCGTTCAAATTCAATATATAGAGTTATATGTTGATTTTGATGAAAACTGATCGAAACGATCGAATCAGCCTACGATAGATATCCCATTGTGTTCGAAATGGGGTAATTAGCTAGGAGCGACATTCGTTGGGTTTAATTTGGGGTTCAAACGCTAAAATTTATAATAAAGTAGTTAATAGAATTAAATAATAATTAAAAATATAAAATAATTTCCTATAAAAGCCTATTCTAGTTTCAAAAAGGGGGCGCCGACCCTAATCAAAATAAAGGGCTGTGTGGTTCAGGAACAGAATTGCAAAAATCTTCAAATTGATTTCGAATTAGAGTAGGGTTTCTACACAAACATGAAAGTAAAAACTGAGATCTTCGTATTGATATGGGTATGAAGGGATTTAATGGAGTATCTCGCACGAATTTCTGGCCAGAAGTGATGCTGTTCGACAGCGGTTTCAGACAGGAGGAGAGGCGTGAATTGCGAGGCATGGAGGGTGGGGGTATCTCTCGTCGATGCGGTTCTTGTGGTGTATCCCGATAGGAAGCCGACGACTCCTGGTGATGGCGGCGGTGGGGTTTTCTCGTTCGATATTGGGTTACGCGGTCTCGTTCTTTCCGGGAAGTAGAAGACGATGGGACTAAACTATTAAGAGGGATTAAGAAATATGGTTAAGTAATTTAATTAATTAATTTTATAAATTAGTGTATAAATGTAATTAACCTTTAAAAGGTTATAACTTCTTCAGATAATGTCAGAATTCAGTGATTTTGGGTGCGTTGGAACCCTCTCGATGGGCACTTCAGCATGGAACAGACTAGAGTCAAAACAGAGCAGATTAGAATTTCAGGAAAATTCAAAATCAGAACAAAATGAAAATTCAGAAATAAAATAACCAATGTGAGAACTTCTCACTTTAAATTTTCTTTTCTAGTTAAAATATTTACTAGGATGCAGACGGTGTTTAGTAGCACCAGACACCTGTTGTCCGCAGACAATGGACGACTTGTTTGTTTAGTTGGTTGTTTGGTGATTGATTTATTTGTTTGGTTGATTAATTTGATTGAATTTGTTTGGGATGTGAAATGGGATTGGTTAAATTGGTATGTGTATGGCGTGGGCCATTATTAGACCGGGGATAAGACGAGGCTTTGTCTCGTTTCTAGTATTGTGCCGTTATGCCGCCAAAATTTTCTAAAATATGTTAGAAAAATAAAAATATCATTTTATTGAATAAATGAACCAAATAGAATATTCATAGGTTGAATAGAATATTTTGGTCGTTAAAAATATAATTTTTAACGTGAATGTGAATAAAATAAATATTCATTTACAAACCGGACGATTTGTTTATGTACAGCTATTTGAAGAATATTGATTGGGACGATAAATTTTACACATCGCCCAACTGCACAAAGAATATTCAGTGTTTGTGGATTGAAATCCCACATGGGCGTTGGTATGATATTTGGCGTACACTTGTCCCAATTATTTAGTTGTATGTCGATCGATTGGTCGACAGACTGTGTAAGCGTTAATTATTTATATTTAATGCTTATGCAGTTGTGTGGTGCACTTTGGATGATGGTTGATTATTTATCGTTGCTATTATATACATATGTGGTATGGAAACCATATAATTAACATTATATGGTAATTGATTATGCCTCATTCCAATTGGGAAAATAAATAATATTATAAAATAAAGATTCATGTGTTGATAGTACTCATTTGTTGAGAATAGTCATGTGTTAAAAAAAACATCGATTCAAGTGTTGAGTAAAATATTTTAACAATAAAATTTACATCTTTATCATATATAAAATTAGAAACTGACTAGAAAGTATATAAGACGAGTGGTCTCCTTGGTATTGATTTGATGTTGGTTTCGGCCTTCGGGGTTAATTCTTAGGGAATCATTTTCTTACTAAATTACGGTTGGAGTCTGATTAAATATTAAACGATAGAAATCAAAATTTTATAAAATATATTACATAACATATATAGTCATGTGTTGACAGTACTCATGTGTTGAGATTAGTCATGTGTTGAAAGAAATATAGATTCATGTGTTGAATAGAATAAATATTCATTTGTGGAATAGAATAACGAAGTTATTGAAATAAATAAAGCCGTGTTGATTAGAGATGCGCTATTTTGACACGAACGATACTTATGTCGATTATATTCATTTTTATAATAATTATAGAAAAGGAAGTGATTTCAAAATATTACGTTTTGAAAATATTATCATGTGTATATCGATGATGTGGAATATTCAATTTTGATTCGAAATTGAATATGAAGTTGTAATTGTTTTGAAAACGAATTTAAAACAATTTATAAAATAAGTTTTAAAAGGAAATCGACTAAATATATAATATATATATATTACATATATATAATGGCCTGAATAGAACACGCCGCGCCGCGGCAGTTCGTGAATTTCGACCATTGACTTCGAATGGACATTACGGGAGATCAGACCGTCGGATTCTCCTAAAACCAGAACCGTTGGGTTTGTATCGAAAAGTGCTTTCCAATGAATATTAGAAATTCGAAATCTAACGGTTGGATTTGGAATTATGTCCAAATCAAATTTGGAAAAGGTCGCTGTAAGTGCAGTTTGATGGCCGTTGATAGAAATCGACTGTACGGGCCTTGATAAAATTATAAAAAATAGTAATAATTTGTGTAAAATCATAAGAAATGGTTTGGGAAGAATTGGGATGAAAAACTCCATATTTGAAAAGATAAAAATAGATTTTTATCGAAATGAACTAGTTTTGAACTAGAATTATAATTCTATTTATTTTTAAAAATAAATAAAGTGGAGTTGAAATGGTTTTGAAAATAACCATAATTTCCAATATATGAATCGGAATGGATTTGAATTGAAATTATCTTCGGAATATTTCGTTTTTGGATTTCATGATTATACAGATATGGTTGTGGAAATTTGAAAGATATATTTATATCGTTATTTCCAATAAGATATTTGTTGGTCGTAGAATTTGATATTGAATATAAGCCGATATATTTTTTATTCAGAGCCTTGTATTTGACATCAAATGTGATTTGGGTTTGCCGTGAATGGTGTCTTCATTAACACTGTTCTTGAACCCAGTTGAGAAAAGATTAAATCTCTTTATTTAGATTTAATTGGAATTGAATTGAAATTGATTTTTTGGTTTATCGTGAACGGTGTTTTAAATTACACTTGTTCTATGAACAATGGAATGTGATTATGGGTTTATCATGAACCGTGTTTTAATGGACATTGGTTCTTTAACCCAGTTAAAGATAAGATTAATTTCTTAGCTTGGAATAATCATTAAGAAATGATTTACAAGATTAAAACTGAATTAGGGTCTTAATTAATCTTTAATTAGATTAAAATTATCGAGAATGGAGTATCGCCAGTTTTGCTCTAAGCGATAGTTGAACCTTTAATTAGATTTGAACGTGAAATGGTAATAAATTTTATTGATAATACCGTGGTGTTAGATATGGAGTATTACCGATTTTGCTCCATGGGATAAATAGGTTGGGATTGGGAAATAAAATAAATAATTACTTTGGTGTGGTTCGCTAATCCCGATTAGTTTAGAAAACCATAATTTTGTTTGAAATGATATCCAAAGGAAGATTAAAGAATAAGTTTTAAAGAATTTATCTTTGATAAAATTAATGGGAACCTTTCCCTAAGAACGTGAAATTTAGGAACTAACTGGGGATCAGTTAAGTAGAATGGTTTCCTGGGTATTGATCTGATGTTGGTTTCGGCCTTCGGGGTTAATATTTGGGGAATTGCTCTCTTACTTATTTACGGTTAGTGACAGATGAATTGGAATGAGACATATGTTGTGTTTGTACGACACTTGTTTATTACATACGCGGGTTATTCAGAAAGGCCGGGTTTACACCTATTCTGAATAACTGATTCGGCGATAAGTCGAAAATGAAGACAGTGTTTGAAGGCCGGAAGTCTTCACATCGTTTGGGTGATTACTAATGATCTTGATTGGGCTGTACACCCAAGAGGAGCGAATCAGTTGGTGATCATCCAGACGTACTTGGAGATCGATGGATATGCAAGGAAAGTGCCTCCGATTTCGTATAGACCCAAAACGAACTTGTAAATGGACTGTGTGTCTGACATTGGATTTTATTCTATGCTAATTGATTTCTATTAAATATACATCTGTTTTGCGGCGGAGAATTTATTCTCTTGCTTAACGCCCTTCTCTGAGACATACGAGCTCAGAGGTTGTATATCGATGGACATCGGTCGCATGGCATGAATTGCCAGTGTGGCATGCCTAAGTGGCAAATGATCAAATCTTTTGTTGAAAAGCAAAGTCTTGTGGTTGATGATCAAAACACGGCCTACGTGGCATAGATTTGTGTATGGCGTTAATTCGCGGGCCTCACACCTCGGTATGAGTCAAAAAAGGGATACGGATCGTTGGGAGAACACGACGTTTCTTTCTAGCTATGGGTGGTGTCAGTGCTTAAACTGACTGACATTTATATACTTTTCACCTTTATAGTTGTTGGAATGCGAGGCGCCTCGATTTTAGGTCTGTAAGGACCGAGAAACCTGTGTTCAGGAATAACTAATCCTCAAACGTAAGGGAGGACCGGCCCAGCCGATTCCAGGGGTTACCCAGAGTGTGTAGTCCCGAGGCATTTGCTAGAGTGTCTCGAAGCGGAGAGGAACTTGCCCCTTGCCCCTTGCCTCGACTCATGACGGAAATCCAATTTCCAATACGTGATATTTCGGTTTTATTTGTAGAGCCTACTATGGCGACATGATATATGGTACCCATGCCGTCTATGATTAATATTTACGATTGAAATTGTTTTGACACTATATACTTATAATAGTATCAAATGATTTGTTTAAACGTACCAAACATGTTTGGCTATTATAGGGGAAAACCCTATCCTCCGGCTTGCGTTGCATTGTGTGATGGGACCTGGGTCTTATAATAGCTTCATTTTTCCAAAAAGCATGGCTCTATTTTGTTATATGGACTAGTGTTCTTAGGAGGAAACCCGTTCCGTGTATACGGTGTGGTCTCTTGAATTACTCTCTTTTAAAATAAAGATTAATAACTATTTTAGTTCTCACAACAATCACATGACTGACCTAGAGTTTATTGTTTTCACCTAAACTCTGGGTGCCCTTATGTTCGACATGGGCAGCTACTAGTTTTGGTTTTGCAGATGTATATTCACAGGATCCTGATTTACAGCTGGAACGATGCTCGGAAAGCTCTGTATCTGTGTATTACTTTCAGTTGTGTTTTGTATTGTTTTTCCGCTGTTATGTAATTTATTGTAATATCTGATGTTTGTCAAATGTGTAATATTTATTCATACTCTGTATATTCTTGTATTCTGATGGAATTGTTGTAATAAACAATTAAATGTTTTTCTGTTTGCGTTCTGAATGGTCTTGTCCTCAAAGCAATCCGTGCTTTCCTTACCGGGGAAGTTACGGGTTACTACATAACTAAAGTAAATAGTAAATCTCTTTTAAAACCTTATTTAAATTTAAACAATATTCATTGAACTATTCTAATCAAAACACATCTATTTGATAATCAATTCTAATTCAAAATGGTCGATTTAATGAACTCAAAACTCGATTATCTCGTTATCCGATTCCAATTAAGTCTCACTTTAAATTAATTAATAATATAATTAATTTAAATAAATTCCATTAATTGTTGCCTGATTATATAATTATCCAATATTAACCATTCAGTTTATTTCCTATTCTCGTACTTATACATCTGATTAATATCAGGATCAACTTTAAAAAAATAACCTAATAATAAATCAAATTCTTAAATAAATAAAATATTAATTTATTTTACTTTAATAACTTTTATTCAAAATAATATATTCAAAAATCAACCTCCAGTTATAAGATAAATTTTATAACTTCATCTCTTTTGACTCACCTAACGGTGAATCAATATCTATAAAATGATTGATTTTATAGACCATATGTTGCCAAATACTCAACCAATACCACCCATTGGTTTAACTAACAGATGTTGAATATCCAATAATCAACAATCAAATAAATCGCACTAAAAAGGACAGTTCATATGTTGATAATAGAAAATAAATAATATATTGAGGAATCCCGTTGGATCCCTCCAACCTGTTCTTCCCTGTATTCAAACCGGTTATCACAAACTAGATCATTCAGTTTCATTTAACTGATAATAAATACCGGCCATTTTACATCAACCCCAAAAAATGCAAACAATTCAACAATTTAAACACTTTTATAAATAAACGTGACCAATAAGGTATGTTACCTTTATTAGAAACAATCGTTAAAATAACGATATGGTATTTTACAGAAATTAAACAATAGTTTAATTTCATTGGTTAAATCAACAAATGGATAATTAATTAGAAAACAGTCAACAATCAGCAACAAAGCACACAAAATAAAAACCAAATTTATATAGAATAAATGGGGAAACTGAGTGAGTTTAACTCTCCTTGATTTGCTAAAACAACCCATTCTAATTAAATTAAACAAGCGTTTAATTTAATTGAAACTCCCAGTTGTTGTCGATTCTGATCAAACCAGCTTCATTATGTGTCGCTCGTTAATATGGAACCGACACCCCTTGTTTCACCCAATTTTGTTACTGGTATGGTCAAAGATACAAATTTAATATGGTACTCAGTTTTTAAATTAATAATATTTATAACAAAAAAGTATTAGAACCCCTAATCCAAATTTGTGTTAAAATATAGTTTGGTACAATATCATCCATGCAAGTCATATTATATTTACAAATCTAGAACCTTGGCAAATATTCTAAGTTTCAAGCATCATTTGTACCCAATACTATTTACATATGATTCATGTTTTTAATGGCGTAATACACAGGCAAGGCCTACTAACTTATTTTTCACCTAAAACTTTGTACTACAACTCGGATTAAACTTTTAGGCGTACATGACCTACTATGATAAAATCTACTATAACATATACTTATTTTTCTATCTATTTCTAATCTTTCCTCAAGTTTTCAAATTTCTACTAGGTATTTCAATACTAAGCACATGTTTAAAACTATCCAGGCTTCATTAATATAAACTGTCCAATATGCTTACCTCAAACTTGAACTTCAGTAGGAACAATAAAACCTAGTTAGCCAATTTTAATTACCACTCACCTGGTACTTTCATTTCATGCATCATACAATACCTCACCCCTTGCCACACAGTGTTGTCCTCAACCACGCACCCCTTTGTCATGGACCCATACAGTTAAGCTCCTTCGTCTCAGACGCCAGTGCTCCACCCTTCTTGCCGTAACTGAAGCTCACCCCATATCACAAGAAACGAGCCATCCTCCTCAAACTGAAATACGTCACCATGCCCTCCATGCATGAACCTTCTCATTTTATCCATCTCCTTAACCCATTCGGCAACTTCAATACTCCATAGTGGCTGCTCTTGTACTGACGTCCTTCCCCATCTCTATCCTCATCAAGTTTGCCACCTCATTTGATGTCGTGTCGCCTTGTCGAAAACCCGCGCAGCTTCGACTATTGACTTTGACCCATCCTGAGGCTCCAATGCCTCGGTCACACTGACCTCCAGCAACACCAAGTAATTTCAGGGCCTGGAAACATGACAATCCTCTTTTGCTTCTCCATACTCCTGTCCGACCCACTTCTAGACGTACTACAGAAGGCCACATAGGCCTTAACTCCTCACTGTTTCCCGAGCACCTCAGATCTCCACCAACATGCGTGGGTTCACCAAAAGCGGTCAGCTCAACTTCGTTTCAACTGTTCATATTTCGACGCAGTGTTTTTTCTCTATACATACATATATATTTTCTTTATTTTTTTAAAGAAATTATTTGTTTTAACTGGAAAGGTGGAGTAAAGCAATGAGATCGGCGAGAGGAAGAAATGTAGGGTATGCGGTTTCCATTTTTTCTGCCGAAATAAACAAGACGGTGCAGTGTATTTATGTGGGAAGGTAATTTGGGACGCACGCAAACAGTTTGGGACACAAATAAATAGGATTTGGGACGCAAGTAAACTGTGGTGCGAGTAGGTGGGAAAGCTATATTTTAGCCTGTGCAAAACTCAGAGTATAGGCCATATAATTTAGAATGGTAGCTGTGTTATTCGGTAGGCATGTGTTGTTTTCGTTTCATGTGCAATGATTGAGTTTACATTGTGATGGTGCAATTTCACGTCTGGGGAAAAAGTACGGTATAGGCTGAGCTTCTTGGCGTCCTTTCCTCCTTACATGCTCAGAGAGAAAAGAGGTTCTGCATGTGCTTGGATTAATTTCTGGATGGGTGCTGTCATGTGCATGAAGGCATTGGAATGAAGAAATATAGGCTAGGCTAGGCTAATATTACTATAGCATAAGTATTCTCAAATGTTAAATTTGGTCTCGCATGATTTGTGTGTATAAGCTAGGCATTTGCTAGCTGCTTGTCAAAAGAAAAGGACAACATGTTTTACATTAGAAATGTCAGTATATATATCAAATTCATAGGGTAGCTTTGTTTTTTTTCTCCACCACGTGTATGGGTACTGTTGTAATGTAAAGTTCATAGAGTAGGCGAGTCGTTCAGGTCAGCGCAAGTCAATTTGATTTGGACTTTGGTACGCAATTTATTTCTTAAGATTTGAGCTTTTGTATACATATATATGTTATTTGATTTTACCACTAACCGATGTTATCGTTAACCGTTTAACATACACACCGTTATGAACTCCAAACATAACGGAAACGGACATACTGCGACGTCTCAATGTTTTGGTTTCAATGAAAATAATTTCATTGAAAACCGACTTCATTTGCAAAACAATGTTATTTTATTTTATCGGTTGACCCTTAAATTTAGCGCACCAATAAAATAACTCTAATTAGCTCCAAACTGGAAATCTAGTAATAATATATTTTACGTTTTTCCAATAAAATTCGTTTTGTCGAAAACGGAGGTTGTTTGCGAAGAAAACATTTTAAAGACCTACATAAAATATATCGAAAAATTTATCATGTTTGAAGTACGAGCATCGTCATAATGTAAGCAACACATTAATTTGAACATTTTATTTCTTATGATTATTTAATTTCATCATCAATGGTTATTGGGCGTTTTATATTCGTATTGATATATATAAAAATTTCAAATCGTAAATTATGAAATATCGCGATGTTTTACCAGTTCGAAAAATAATTATATAAATAAATTATACGTTCGAATTTCGTTATATAAACGGATTCCATATCATATATCTATTTATAATACCAAAACAATACTTAATATAATAATATATTGCTACCAAAAATACGGGACATTACAGAGTTCCCATGAGTATCATTAGCGATCGTGACCCGATTTTTGCTAGTAAATTCTGGGAAGCATTCCAAGCAGATTTGGGAACGAAACTGAACTTGAACACTGCTTATCATCCTCAAATAGATGGTCAAACTGAAAGGGTGAACTGTAATCTTGAAGATTTATTGTGGGCTTGTGTTATTGATTTTTGCAGATCATGGGAAGACCACTTGCATTTGGCTGAGTTCTCGTACAACAACAACTACCATGCGAGCCTAAAAATGTCACCATCTGAAGCACTATATGGTAGACCGTGCAGATCTCCCGCTTGTTGGGTAGACCCTAGCAATAGACTTGTATTGTGACCAGATATGATTCGCAAAGCTGCAGATAAAGTCGATTTCATTAAGAAACGATTACTAGCCGCTCAAAGCCGATAAAAGAGCTATGTAGATTCGAGAAGAAGAGATTTTTAATTTTCTGTTGGTGAAAATGTGCATTTGAGGGTTTCTCCGATAAGAGGAGTAGTCCGATTTGGCAAAACAGGAAAGTTGGCGCCCAGATTTATTGGTCCATTTCCTGTACTCGAACGGATTGGAACCCTCTTTTATAGAGTTCAATTGCCTGATTGGTTGGCTGGAGTACAAGATGTGTTTCACGTATCGCTACTTTGAAAGCATGTGCATGATCCAGACTTGGTCGTGGAAGAAGACGCGCAACAAGATTTGGAAACTACTCCAGAATTGGCAGTGAGGAGAGAGCCGATAAAGATTATTGGCAAAGAAACTAAAGAGCTGAGGAACAAGAAGGTTCACTTAGTCAAAGTGCAATGGAGTGGAGATCCACGAGACTGTACTTGGGAAACTGAGGAGAGAAATAAGAAATCCTATCCCAATTGTAGGGTGGATATCTCTTATTAACTCTGGTGCAAGGTACATTTACCATATTTTGCATTTCTGAATTGCTTTCTACTTGGTTGTTGTTTCCTTTTCATGAATGTAGAAATTTTAATTATATAGTATGAATGATTTAAAAGAGTATAAGAATTAATTAGTAGATTTTTGAAAAGCTAATCAACAAATTGAGTGTTAGTTTAATTAATAACATTGGAATAATAAAACCCATAAGAGAATGAAAGGTAAATTAGTGCAAATTTAGTCAAATATTTAACTGATTTGAAAATAGATAGAAATACATGTATGTACATTATATATGTTTGAACAGGTAAATGGTTTTGCTGTTGAGTAAATAATTTATCTGCGTGCCCGACAAATAGGCAAACCTTAATGAGTTGGATGCACAATTTTATTATTATACCAATTCCTGTCAATGCCATTGGATGCGGAGTGCTGGTTATTGTGTGTGAAATAATAAACGTTGCCACAGGATAGTAACAATTAATTTTGAACTAAACTACATGGCATACTTCATGAAGATAACATACTCCATCATATACCACGTAAGAATATGGAGCTTATGTAACGAGGTTGAAGATTTACCATACAAGCGAGAGGCTTGTGTGCCGATGACTATATTACAAGTTGAATCGAATACTGACATGGACTATATAAAATATAACTATAAATTTCTAGACTAATAAAACCCCACATGGGTCCGGAGATGACAATAAACATGTCTCTATAGTCATCAAGACACAAAAACCATTTATTGGGTGACGAGAATTTATTATCTGGAGTTATGATCTATACACACTCCCCTGTGGACACTGGAATATATCACTATAAATATGTGCATGCTTTTCAGGATTTATTGGGTACTATTACGGCCCAGTAAATTTCCAAACGCCTCCCCGTACAAAGGAAGTTATGGCGAAATTTTTCGAAAATTTAGGGTGTTAGCCAAATTTTCAAGAATTAGAAAATTCTTAGAAACTGAAAAGTTGAAGAATGAAAGCCAAAATGAAATGTGAGTTGGCTAGTTGAACAACTTTCAACATCATTCCTTTTCGGGGACGAAAAGATTTTAAGCGGAGGAGATTGTAACAACCGAAAAATCAGAACCAATTTAAAATTTTTAATTTGGCTATTTTAGTGGATTTTGAATATTTAAAATGAATTATTTTAAATAATAATGACCAAAAAACTATTTGGATCGAAGTTATAGCGAATATATTTATTTAATTATAAAACAAGGCCTGAAATGGCGTGGTAGATTGAAAATTTGAATTCGAACTTTGACTGACTATACAGGATGCAAAATAAAACGGATTTTAGTAAAACTGAAAATATTTAAATTTGTTTATGAATATCATTCTAACAAGTTTGAAAAATTGAAATTTCATAGCGGGAATCAAAAGTTGTGGCGAAATGAATTTTCAAAAAGTTCGTTATGGAATTAATATAGCCCTTCAAAATAGACATTTTGCAAACGACCTCCATTTTCGGCGAAACCACTTTTGTTGGATCCGGAATGTCAAATTTTTCTGGAATTTTTAGAACGAGTATGTGGCCCCAGCAAATTAAAATGTACGTTCAAATCCATGTTTGAATGTTTTATATTTTAATTTGAAGAAAAACTGACTGAAATAGTCAAATGGGCTCACGAAACATATTCCATTGTGTTTGGGATGAGGGTATTTTGCTAGGGGCGGCAGTCGTTGGGTTTGAATTGGAGTTCGTATGGAGAAACAAATATTTTTGAATTTAAAAAGAATTAAAAATAAATATATATATTAACAGCCAATCAGATTTCTCCATCGTTCTACACGTTGACCAGAAACTCGATACCCTCGATATCAATAGGAGGAAGTTGCTCAATCTTTCCCCCTTCGATTTCTTCGATTCACACAACGAAATCGATCGATTCTTCAGGGAAATTTGAAGATCTTAGTCCCCTCCTTAAATCAATACCAGATTCACCCACCATCGTGTTGTATTTAGGTCGAATCACCTCACGAAAATTGCGTTGTCTACCGCCGATCTGCTCCTCCGTGCCACCTCCGAGTTCGACGCTGTCTGCACTGCAGGCGCGCCTCATAGAGCACCACGTCGTGGTGGAATCCGATCCAACCCTAGCTACGCGGTTTGAACGCAAATCGGTGACCTAGCTTCGAACATTTTCTGAGAGGTAACGGACTTTATTTATTTAAACAATTTATAACAGTTAAAAGTGTTGTGAAGGTTGATTAAAGTATAAAAAATCATATCTTTTTCGTACGGTAACGAAATTCGATGAAACATGAAACATCAGGACCGTGAGGACGTCTTCTACATTCTAGAAGAGAACGGAGAATTTTGGAGATTCCTACAATCTTTGAAGGAGTGGAACCTAATGTGAGATTTCTAAATTCAAACCGATATGGAATGGCGATGTATAAATTATATAATCGATGTATAAGTTATATAAGTGTAACGACCCAGAAAATCTGAACCAATTTAAAAAATTTTAATTGGCTAAAATAATGGATTTTAAATATTTAAAATAAATATTTTAAATAATAGCGATGAAGAGTGAGTTTGAATCGACAATTGAAAACGAATATAATTATTTCTAATTATAAACAAGGCCTGAAATGGCGCTGAAGTTGCAAAAATTGAATTCAAACTTCGTCGGACTGTACCGGGTGCAAAGCAAAACGGATTTGAGTGAAACTATCGTGACCGTGTGTGCGTGGCAAAGGAAAATATGTTTTGGTCAATTATAGTTAAATTGGATCGACCAGAAATGGGTCTTTTTGCAAACAGTCTCAGAATTCGACGAAACTAGTTTTTCTGGGACCGTATCGTCAAAACATAGCTAGATTTATTTTTCTGGAATTTTTCGAATCAGTTTGTGGCCCTGGCAAATTGAAATGTAGGTTCAAATCGAATATTGAATGTTATATATTTTAAATTGAATTAAAACTGACTGAAACAGTTGAATGGGCCTACGAAACATATCCCATTGTGTTCAGAATGGGAGTAAAACGCTAGGGACGTCAGCCGTTGGGTCTGGATTGGGGTTCGTGAGTGAAAGAGGGTATTTTCGAAATTTAAAAATATATAAATAATTGGAAAAATTCTATTGGGCCACATCATTTCTCTCTCCCCGTAAAAAAAAACATCGAAACCAATGGCGGCTCCCCTTGGATTCTTCTAGCCTCGATTCCTCTCAAATCTCTCATCAAAACGACATGCTCCTTTGGAATATTTTGTAGAGGGCGGCACGAAATTCAAATCTATATAAGGTTTGGATTTTTTCGTGCAGCGTTTGAAGAGTTTTAACCCTGGGAAGATCCGTCGTTTCGAGCCAGATCAAGCCTCCACCGCCACGCCGAGTTGACCGCCACCACCCTCGTTATGAGCGCCTCTCCAAGCACTTCGCCGCTGCGAAGGCCAATCTTTGAATAACTGCGAGATTGGATCGAAATTCCTAAACCAAGTTTTGAACATTTCAAAGAGGTATATGGTTTATATTATTTGAACTGATTTCAACAGTTTTAAAGTGTTGCAAACTTTGAAAAATCATATCTTTTTCGTTTCTTGACGAAATTCGATGAAACAGGAAATATCGTGACCGTGTGGACATCTTCAACCTTCTAGAAGAGACCGCTTATTTTTCTGAGTCTTTTTCTATTTTTGGTGGAGTGGAACCCAATGTGAGATTTCTAATTTATAAACGATACGGAAAACGACGATGTATAAATTATATAGTCGATGTATGAGTTATATAAGCGTTGTACACCTCTTGTATAAGCGTTGTATAAGTTGTACGTTCGATGTATAAGTTGTATATGCATTGTAAAAATTATATATGTGTTGAAATAGAAGTGAAATGCTATATATATACATATACATATACATACATATATATATATATATATATATATATATATATATATATATATATATATATATATATATACGCCCCTCTTCCACAAACAATGGACGATATTTATTGATTGTGATTGGTGTGAAAATTGATTGATAGCGAATGGTTGATTGGAATTGTTTGTGGTTGAAAAATACCCGTTTGTGGTTGAAATATTTGGCTGAAACCACATAGGATTAGTTTGTGGAAATGAAATAAATATACGTGCCACCTGCGTGCGAACTAGAAGCATGATTCCCAATTGTCAAAAGCTGCGAGGCTTTAAGGTAGAGCGTGGAGCCGTAGTAGGGACGACCTCGGTTTTAACTACCTGCCGTTATGCTACCGAAATTTTGAATAATATTCATGTGTTAGAATTATTTCCATTTGTTGAAACTATATTTATTCGTTGAATAAAAAACCTTCATGTGTTGAATCGAAATTCATTCGTTGAACTGAAATTCATGTGTTGAATGGTATTCGTGTTTTTAAATATAAAAATCACCTTTTTATCTATTTATATAAAATATAGAAAACCTTCATGTGTTGAATCGAAATTCATTCGTTGAATTAAAATTCATGTGTTGAATGGTATTCGTGTTTTTAAATATAAAAATCACCTTTTTATCTATTTATATAAACTATAGAAAACCTTCATGTGTTGAATTGAAATTCATTCGTTGAATTGAAATTCATGTGTTGAATGGTATTCGTGTTTTTAAATATAAAAATCACCTTTTTATCTATTTATATAAACTATAGAAAACATTCATGTGTTGAATCGATATTCATTCGTTGAATTGAAATTCATGTGTTGAATGGTATTCGTGTTTTTAAATATAAAAATCACCTTTTTATCTATTTATACTAACTATAGAAAACCTTCATGTGTTGAATCGAAATTCATTCGTTGAATTGAAATTCATGTGTTGAGTGGTATTCATATTTTGAAATAAATTGTTTTATAATAAAAACCATACTTTTATCATCTATATGAACAATATAAAATAATCTCGTTTTGAAATAAATTGTTTTATAATAAAAACTATACTTTTATCATCTATATGAACTATATAAAATAATCTCATTTTGAAATAAATTGTTTTATAATAAAAACCATACTTTTATTACCTATATGAACTATATTAAATAATAGTGTTTTGAAATGAATTGGTTTACAGTAAAAATCACATTTTTGTTATATAAATGAATTGTTAAAAATAGTGAAGTGTTGAAATAGAAGATAGTTAGATAAAAATATCATTTTTATCAAATGTACGAAAAGAATATAGTTTTTGAAATCGAAGAATCGATATATATAAAAATAGGATTGAAATATATCGAATAACGACGCTGCAGTTCGTATTTTGAAACCGTGATATCAAACGATTATACCGAGAGATCCGACCATTGGTTTTCTCGAAACCGCAACCGTTGGGTCCGCTTTGGAAATATCTTTCCAACGGCACCAACTTTGTAAAAATCCAATGGTTGGATTGTCTGGAATGTTTAATTCAAATATGAAGAAAAACAGCGCCAGAATCGATTATATATATACATATATATATATATATATATATAATTATATTAAATCGAATAACGACGCTGCAGTTCGTATTTTGAAATCAAAACTTCAAACGATGGTACCGGGAGATCCAACCGTCGGAATTTCCCGAAACTGGAACCGTTGGATTCATTTTGAAAAGATCTTTCTAATTATGTAAATTTTGTGAAGATCCAACTGTTAGATTTTCAGATATGTGTAAATCAAATCTGAAGAAAAATAGCGCCATGACCGTGTTATGGCCCGAAGCGTCGTTTTGAATAAATTGGCTATTTTAAAATAAATAAAAATAGCGATAAATCGTTATAAATTATTATAAACGATATGGATGTGTTTTAGAAATCAACTGAAGGTTGGCTAAGTCGAATGGTTTCCTGGGTGTTGATCTAATGTTGGTTTCGGCCTTCGGGGTTAATATTTGGGAAATCGTTCTCTTACTGATTGACGGTTAGTGACTAATGAATTGAAATGATGCGTGTGTATGTTAGTGTTTCACTAGTTTATTTTATATGCGAATTGCTCAGAAAGACCGGGTTTATCCCATTCTGAATAACTGAATCAACGATAAGAAATCGAAGATGAAGACGGTGGTCGAAGACCTGAGATCTTCACCTCGTTTGGATGGTAACCGAGGTTCTAATTGGGAGGCATCCCGAAATATGGATAATGAGTGCTGATCGTCCAGACGTACGTGGTGATCGATGGGTTTGCAAGGTATATAGTGCCTCCGGTTTCGTTCCGAACCAGAACGGACTTGCAAATGGAATGTGTGTCTGACATTGGAATTCATTCTGTGTGATTGATAGCCATCAGTTACATGGCGTGAATTGCCTGTGTGGCATGCTAAGACGCAGTGATCAGGGCTTCTGTTGAAAAGCAAAGTCTTGTGGTTGATGATCAAAGCACCGCCTGTGTGGCGTAGCTTTGTGTATAACGTAAAATCGCGAGCCTCACACCGCGGTATGAACCAGAAACGGGAGAGGACATCAGGGAGGGCCTGCATTTCTTTCTAGCTAGAAGTGGCGTCGGTGGTTTTACAAGCCCTGACGAGTTTGACTTATGTGGTTGTTTCTGTTGTGAGGCGCCTTAGTTTGATCGGACGATCCGGGTCTGATGGAGTCATTCGTTGGCTCGTTTACGCCCCATTGGGCGGAGAAACGTAGTGTTCAGGCATAATAATCCACGTCGGTGGACCGGCCTTGACGATCCAATGGTTGCCTGCGTACTTGCCTGAGACATGGGCTAGATTGCCTCGAAGTCGGCAAGGACTATCTTTTGCCTTGGTTCATGACGGAAATCCAATTTCCAAATACGAGACTGTGCGGTTTCGATTGTATATATATTTGGCGACATAGTGGCATGGGATGCTCATGTCGTCTATGATTGATAGTTATGATTGAAATTGTTTTTGAAACATATAAACACTAGTAATAATATCAAATGCTTTTGTTTTATTCGTATCAATCATATTTTGGCCATTATAAGGTAAAAACTCTATCCTTCGGTTTGCGTTGCATTGTGTGATGGGAACTGAGTCTTATAATGGCTTCATTTTTATAAAAAAACATTGCGATGTTTAAAACAAAGATTTGTTTTGAAGCACTGGCAATCCAAGGGAGTAAACCCGTTTCACGAAAGTGGCATGGTCCTGAGATTAGCCATATTATAAATGTATTAAGTAGATTTCTCATACCAGTCCCTTGACTGACTCGTAGTTTGTTTCACTTTCAAACTCGGGTGCCCCTTTTTCCTACACGGGCAGCCTTGTATTCAGGTTTTAAGCAGGCTTGTTCTGAATAGCTGGTGCTGAAGATGGAATCTATCATTTATCTCTTTTTATGCTGTTCAGCTCCTATTGTACTTATTTGTTTGTTTTCCGCTATAGACATTATGTATAACTGAACTGTATTTGTACTAAGTATGATCCTGTATACTGTGTAACTCTGATGATTACTTTTATCCAGTATATTAATTGTTATTTATCTGGTGTATTTATTTAATTCTGTTCTGCTGTTATCTGTTTATGTGTTATATTCCAAAGATTACCCTTGCCTCCGTCCGTACGGGGTTCGGGGTCGTCACAACGTGGTATCAGAGCTTTGGTTAAGCTCAGATTTGGAATATAACATGTGAACGAACTCGTCAGAATAGAACCAGTAGTGTTCTAGGACGGGTAACTGTATACAGATAGGATCAGTAATATCATAGTATGAGTATAGCAGAATAACTCGTTAGAGATGGAGTCAGAAGTGCCCCAGAATGAGTTGGGAGTTATATGTTTATATATAACGTATTTGTGATTATATATCTAGTTTGGTTATTGAAATATAATTTTTGAACATATCAAAAGGTATATATTTGAAAACAAATTGATTGATGTTTGTGTTGTGTGATAGTAGATTTGATTAATTAAATTATTAGAACGATAGTTAATTTAATCAACAATAGAATGAATGGTAGAATTTATTCATTTAAATCACACATTAAACTGATATAAAAATAGATAGAAATATATACATGTTTATTATATACGTTTGAACAGGTAATTGGATTAGCTATTGAGTAAAGATTTTATTTGCGTGCCCGACAAATAGGTAAACCTTAATGAGTTGGATGCGCACTTTTATTATTATATCAACTCCTATGAATGCCATTGGATGCGGAGTGCTGGTTATTCTGTGTGTAATAATAAACGTCGCCATAGGATATTAATAATTAATTTTGAACTACACTACATGGCATACTTCAGAAGATAGGCATACTTCATCATATACCACATAAGCATTTGGAGCTGTGTGACGAGGTGGAAGATTTGCCATACGAGCGAGAGGCTTGTATGGCGATGACTATATTTTACAGGTTGAACTGATGACTGATATGGACTATTTAAATTGTAACGATAAATTGCCAGAATAATAAAAACCCCACACGGGTCTGGAGTTGACAATAATCACGTCTCTCTAGTCATTAGATACGGCACATGGACTATTTATTTCTCATACGGGACGAGGTGACGAGGATTTATCCTCTGGAGCATTTAAAATACACACTCCCTCAGGCTTTGACAGGGTGACGAGAATTTATTCTCTGGAGTTATTATCAATACACGCTCCCCTGTAAACACCAGATTATATCACTATAACTATGTGTATGCTTATTAGGATTTATTGGTTACCTAATACGGCCCAATAAATTTCCAAATCCCTCCCCGTACATAGGAGGTTATGGCGAAAATTTTCGAAAATTCCGGGTGTTAGCAAGAATTTTTGAAGAATTTGAAAATTCTCAGGAACTGAAAAGTTGGAGAATGAAAGCCAGGTTGAACGTCTAGTTGATTAATCAAACCACTTTCGACTTTGTTCCTTTTCGGGGACGAAAATTTTTAAGTGGGGGAGATTGTAACGACCCAGAAAATCTGAATCAATTTAATTTTTTTTAAATTGGCTAAAATAATGGATTTTAAATGTTTAAAAAAAATTAAATAATAGCGATGAAGAGTGAGTTTGAATCGACAATTGAAAACGAATATAATTATTTCTAATTACAAACAAGGCCTGAAATGGCACTGCAGTTTCAAAAATTGAATTCAAACTTTGTCGGACTGTACCGGGTGCAAAACAAAACGAATTTGAGTGAAAACAAAAATATTTAAATCTGTTAGTGAATACCTTTCTAACAAATCTGAAAAATCGAAGTTTCATAGCGGAAAGAAAAAGTTATAGCCAAATGAATTTTCAGAAAGGTCGCTATGGAATTTATATAGCCCGTGAAATTGGCCATTTTGCATACGACCTCGGAATTTGACGAAACCACTTTTGTTGGATCCGGGATGTGAAGTTATCGCTAGGTTTCAAATTTCATAATTTTTGAAGCTAGTATGTGAGCATGGGAAAGGAAAACGTGTTTTGGTCACTTATAGTTAAATTGGATCGACCAGAAATGGGCCTTTTTGCAAACAGTCTCAGAATTCGACGAAAATAGTTTGTTGGGACCGTATCGTCAAAACATAGCTAGATTTATTTTTCTGGAATTTTTCGAATTAGTTTGTGGCCCAGGCAAATTGAAATGTACGTTCAAATAAAATATTTAATGTAATATATTTTAAACTGAATGAAAACTGACTGAAACAGTTGAATGGGCCTACAAAACATATCCCATTGTGTTCGTAATGGGGGTAAAACTCTAGGCACGATAGTCGTTGGGTCTGGATTGGGGTTCGTGAGTGAAAGAGGGTATTTTCGAAATTTAAAAATATATAAATAATTGGAAAAAATCTATTGGGCCACATCATTTCTCTCTCCCTGTAAAAAAAACTTCGAAACCGACGACGGCTCCCCTTGGATTCTTCTAGCCTCGATTCCTCTCAAATCTCTCATCAAAACGACATGCTCCTTTGGAATATTTTGTAGAGGGCAGCACGAGCTTCAAATCTATATAAGGTTTGGATTTTTTCATTCAGCGTTTGAAGAGTTTTGACCCTGGGAAGATCCACCATTTCGAGCTAGATCGAGCCTCCACCGCCACGCCGAGTTGAGCGCCACCACCCTCGTTATGAGCGCCTCTCAAAGCTCTTCGCCGCTGCGAAGTCCGTTCGTTAAATCACTGGGAGATTGGATCAAAATTCCTAAACCAAGTTTTGAACATTTCAAAGAGGTATACGGTTTATATTATTTGAACTAATTTCAATAGTTTTAAAGTGTTGCAAACTTTGAAAAATCATATCTTTTTCGTTTCTTGACGAAATTCGATGAAACAGGAAACATCGTGACCGTGTGGACGTCTTCTGCCTTCTAAAAGAGACCGCATATTTTTCTGAGCCTTCTACTATTTTTAGTGGAGTGGAACCCAATGTGAGATTTCTAATTTATAAACGATATGGAAAACGACGATGTATAAATTATATAGTCGATGTATGAGTTATATAAGCGTTGTACACCTCTTGTATAAGCGTTGTATAAGTTGTACGTTCGATGTATAAGTTGTATATGCATTGTAAAAATTATATATGTGTTGAAATAGAAGTGAAGTGCTATATATAAATAAATAAATAAATAAATATATATATATATATATATATATATATATATATATATATACGCCCCTCGTCCACAAACCATGGACGATATTTATTGATTGTGATTGGTGTGAAAATTGATTGATAGCGAATTGTTGATTGGATTTGTTTGTGGTTGGAATTGATTGATTTATGGTTGAAAAATACCCGTTTGTGGTTGAAATATTTGGTTGAAACCACATAGGATTAGCTTGTGGAAATGAAATAAATATACATGCCGCCTGCGTGCGAACTAGATGCATGATTCCCCATTGTCAAAAGCTGCGAGGCTTTAAGGTAGACCGAGGAGCCGTACTAGGGACGGCCCCGGTTTTAACTACCCTACCGTTATGCTGCCGAAATTTTGAATAATAATCTTATGTTAGTATTATTTCCATTTGTTGAAACTATATTTATTCGTTGAATAGAAAACCTTCATGTGTTGAATCGAAATTCATTCGTTGAATTGAAATTCATGTGTTGAATGGTATTCGTGTTTTTAAATATAAAAATCACCTTTTTATCTATTTATATAAACTATAGAAAACCTTCATGTGTTGAATCAAAATTCATTCGTTGAATTGAAATTCATGTGTTGAATGGTATTCGTGTTTTTAAATATAAAAATCACCTTTTTATCTATTTATATAAACTATAGAAAACCTTCATGTGTTGAATCGAAATTCATTCGTTGAATTGAAATTCATGTGTTGAATGGTATTCGTGTTTTTAAATATAAAAATCACCTTTTTATCTATTTATATAAAGTATAGAAAACCTTCATGTGTTGAATTGATATTCATTCGTTGAATTGAAATTCATGTGTTGAATGGTATTCGTGTTTTTAAATATAAAAATCGCCTTTTTATCTATTTTCACAAACTATAGAAAACCTTCATGTGTTGAATCGAAATTCATTCGTTGAATTGAAATTCATGTATTGAGTGGTATTCATATTTTGAAATAAATTTTTTTATAACAAAAAACATAATTTTATCATCTATATGAACTATATAAAATAATCTCGTTTTGAAATAAATTGTTTTATAATAAAAACCATACTTTTATCATCTATATGAACTATATAAAATAATCTCATTTTGAACTAAATTGTTTTATAATAAAAACCATACTTTTATTACCTATATGAACTATATTAAATAATAGTGTTTTGAAATGAATTGATTTATAGTAAAAATCACATTTTTATTATATAAATGAATTGTTAAAAATAGTGAAGTGTTGAAATAGAAGACAGTTAGATAAAAGTATCATTTTTATCAAATGTATGAAAAGAATATAGTTTTTGAAATAGAAGAATCGATATATATATAAATAGGATTGAAATATATCGAATAACGACATTGCAGTTCATATTTTGAAACCGTGATTTCAAACGATTATACCGAGAGATCCGACCATCGGATTTTCCCGAAACCGCAACCATTGGGTCTGCTTTGGAAATATCTTTCCAACGGCACCAACTTTGTAAAAATCCAATGGTTGGATTGTCTGGAATGTTTAATTCAAATATGAAGAAAAACAGCGCCAGAATCGATTATATTTATATATATATATATATATAAATATAATTATATTAAATCGATTAACGACGTTGCAGTTCGTATTTTGAAATCGAAACTTCAAACGATGATACCGGGAGATCCGACCGTCGGAATTTCCCGAAACTGGAACCTTGGATTCGTTTTGAAAAGATCTTTCTAGTGATGTAAATTTTGTGAAGATCCAATGGTTAGATTTTCAGATATGTGTAAATCAAATCTGAAGAAAAACAGCGCCACGGCCGCGTTATGGCCCGAAGCGTCGTTTTGAATAAATTGGCTATTTTAAAATAAATAAAAATAGCGATAAATCGTAATAAAATATTATAAACGATATGGATGCGTTTTAGAAATTAACTAAAGGTTGGTTAAGTCAAATGGTTTCCTGGGTGTTGATCTGATGTTGGTTTTGGCCTTCGGGGTTAATATTTGGGAAATCGTTCTCTTACTGATTGACGGTTAGTGACTAATGAATTGAAATGATGCGTGTGTATGTTAGTGTTTCACTAGTTTATTTTATACGCGAGTTGCTCAGAAAGAACGGGTTTATCCCATTCTGAATAACTGAATCGACGATAAGAAATCGAAGATGAAGACGGTGGTCGAAGACCGGAGATCGTCACCTCGTTTGGATGGTAACCGAGGTCCTGATTGGGAGGCATCCCGAAATATGGATATTGAGTGGTGATCGTCCAGACGTACGTGGTGATCGATGGGTTTGCGAGGTATATAGTGCCTCCGGTTTTGTTCCGACCCAGAACGGACTCGCAAATGGAATGTGTGTCTGACATTGGAATTCATTCTGTGTGATTGATAGCCATCAGTTACATGGCATGAATTTCCTGTGTGGCATGCTAAGATGCAGTGATCAGGGCTTCTATTGAAAAGAAAAGTCTTGTGGTTGATGATCAAAGCACCGCCTGTGTGGCGTAGCTTTGTGTATAACGTAAAATCGCGAGCCTCACACCCCGGTATGAACCAGAAACGGGAGAGGACATCAGGGAGGGCCTGCGTTTCTTTCTAGCTAGTAGTGGCGTAAGTGGTTTTACACGCCCTGACGAGTTTGACTTATGTGGTTGTTGCTGTTGGGAGGCGCCTCGGTTTGATCGGATGATCCAGGTCCGATGGAGTCATTCGTTGGCTCGTTTACGCCCCATAGGGTGGAGAAACGTAGTGTTCAGGCATAATAATCCACATCGGTGGACCGGCCCAGACGATCCAAGGCTTGCCTGCGCGCTTGCCTGAGACATGGGCTAGATTGTCTCGAAGTCGACAAGGACTATCTTTTGCCTTGGTTCATGATGGAAATCCAATTTCCAAATACGTGACTGCACAGTTTCGATTGTATATATATTTGGCGACATAGTGGCATGGGACGCTCATGTCGTCTATGATTGATAGTTATGATTGAAATTGTTTTTGAAACATATAAACACTAGTAATAATATCAAATGCTTTTGTTTTATTCGTATCAATCATATTTTGGCCATTATAAGGTAAAAACTCTATCCTCCGGTTTGCGTTGCATTGTGTGATGGGAACTGCGTCTTATAATGGCTTCATTTTTATAAAAAACATTGCGATGTTTAAAAGAAAGATTTGTTTTGAAGCACTGGCAATCCAAGGGAGTAAACCCGTTCCACAAAAGTGGTGTGGTCCTGAGATTAGCCATATTATAAATGTATTAAGTAGATTTCTCATACCAGTCCCATGACTGACTCGTAGTTTGTTTCACTTTCAAACTCGGGTGCCCCTTTTTCCTGCACGGGCAGCCTTGTATTCAGGTTTTAAGCAGGCTTGTTCTGGATAGCTGGAGCTGTGTAACAACCCGTATTTCGATAACATGTTAAGACGAGAATCAAGGCAGAATATAATTTTAAATTCTGATTCAAGTAAAACGGGCTATGCCATTGCGTTCGTCTTGGAAAAATACGCGAAATAGAGTCTGAGTTTTCGAGAATCGGAGTCCGTATGACCAAGTTATGGTCCGACGAAGTTTTCAGAAAATTCAAGTTCAAAAACGAGTTCTAATTTCGAAAATTAGGGCTGGAAGGCTACGTGGAAAAAATTCCCGCCAGGTACCCCAAGTCGACAGCCCTGTCGACTTGGGAGTCGACATGGCTTGACCCAAGTCGACAACCCCGTCGACTTGGGGGTCGACTTATGGTGGCCGGGCAGTTTTGCCTGGTGCACCTGTTTTCTGTTTTGGCTAGGTTTTTGGGACTGGTTCGAAATCTGATGGTTCAGGTTGATCCTAGGGTTAATCCTAAGGTCCTAATCACTCCTAATCTCTATAAATAAGCCCCTAACCTACCCCTAAATCCTCATTATTCATTCATGCAACTAAACTATGGCAAAATTATTACTCTCATGGCCTCTACTCTCATTCTAAAATTCCTAAGTAAATTCCTATGAGAGATTCACGTTCATTCAAGTGTTTTCAAGCATGAATGGATGTTGTTAGCTTGCATTCAAGTCAAGTTGCAACATTTCTATTTAAAAGCAAGGGTTTTATTGATTTGAAGCTTTCATATTGGGTTTATTTGATTGCATAAGAGCTTCGTCTCAATCTTTGTTTTGCATTTCGATTTGTGCCTTCATAGCAATGTAAGCCCTTTCCCTACTCTTAGATATTAACTATGAAGTTAAATGTTCATGTTGCAAGTTTGGGTTCGATCATTAAGTATGATACATGCTATCATGTCAAGCAAGTTTATGAAGTCATTATCTTGATCTTGTGGGCTAAAAGCTGCAACCTTTATGTTGAAATGTTGCATTATGCAACATGAGAACCCTCATAACCTTTATGTCAACTTGCATATGAAGTCATAACCCTTATATGATGATATATGCGAGTTACTAGTCATCATTCCATGTCTTTTGTCACCATGATTCGCTTATCTGCCAATTTTCGGTTTATGCATGTTTTGAGGCTTAAGAATGTAACATGCAAGTTAATGAACACATTTGTGCCTCATTTGCCACCATGATTAACTTGTGGCTTAATATCCATTTTTGTCATGCCTTTGCCAAGTCTCTTCTTTTAATCCATTACGTTGTTGCGAACGTATATGCGAGTTTAAAAGCGTTGGGTTATGTTATGAGTAATTTCTAATGACATGAAAATACAACTTGAAAACATGACTTGAAATATAACATGGAAGTGGACATGTGAGTATGTTTGAAAATATGAAATTGGGAATTTACCTATTAAGTTAGGTCTACCCATACTATGGAATTGGGAATTTACCTATTGAGTTAGGTCTACACATATTCTTAAAAACTTGAATATGAGCATGACGCTAGACTAAACGTGAAAGTGACCAACTCGAGGTTGGGTTGAGTTTGCAACGTAAAACTACCCAGAACCGACCGGCCTAACTAGTAGTTGCAAACAATAGGACCCAATGTGAGAAGTTGGTCATGTTGTGCTTGAACCCGAGGTTAGACGAAGTTGTGGTGGAAATCTACCCGGAACCAACCGGGTTAACTAGTAACCACAACAAAGTCTAATGTGAGAGGTTAAGGTACATTGAATTAATTAATGCCACATAATAGGGTTAAGTTAATTTGATTAATGACTCTTAACCAAATATGACATGGACAAATGGGTTAAGTAATTTGATTAGGCTAACGATACTTAACAAAACATGACAAGGTTGGGTAGGTTAAGTAACTTGATTTGCCTAATGACACTTAACCATTTTGATACGACTAGTGGACGGGGTTAAGTTAACCAACACTTAACCAAACCAACACGTGAATTTGATACGGTTAATTAAGCTTTCCTAATTACACTTAACCGTATAATACAGTTAGGGGATGTGGTTAAGTTAACCTAGACTTAACCCATCCAATTCGGTGATTTTGAAGTGGTTAAGTTAACCAACACTTAACCAATCTAACTCGGTAATTTTGAAGTGATTAAGTAACCTATACTTAAACACTCCAACTCGGTTATTTGATAAGGTGAAGTTAACCAATACTTAACCAATCTAACGTGATAACATGATAAGGCTAAGTCACGAATCGTTTGAATACACTTGACCAATTTGACTCAGTAATTTGATAGGGTCAAGTTAATACATACTTAACCAACTTGAGCATGGTTTGTAGGGTTAAGTCTTGGACTTGGATACTTAGCCAATTTTGACATGATTTGTAGACGGGATAAGTCATGAACTTAAGTGACACTTAATCCATTATATAAACCCTAGTTCGGAGAATTAGGTGGATAAACTGTAATTAAAAGGGATAACGGGAATGAGGCTAAGTGGTAAACCTTAGTTGAAGAATAACTAAGTAATAATTCTTAGTCATGAAAATTTAGACAAGTTCATAGACAGATGAGTAACCTGATACGGTAGGTCATCGTTTAAGCACACGAGTAGGAGCAAGTTATGTGATTTAGATAAAGGCTCCAGCGAACTGGGTAACGAAGCAGCGGCTTCGGGGAACGTGAGGATATTCTTGGTATCCCTCTGTGAGCTTCCAGGTGATCATACTAGGCTCATAAGAGGTTAAGGTCTGCGTTAAAAGAACCAAGAGTATGCCTTGGTTGCTATACGAGTGACCTAAAGACGGGGATGCATAGGGGATAGTCGACGATACACGGTCGTGCCCTAGATAGCATTTCATCAGGCTACCTACCATCTTTTGTCAAGCGTGTACGTACGGAAAGGCAGAGAACACCCAAAAGACCATAATTGCTATCTAATTATGGTTGCGGTAAGGCTAGGATTATGGGTTGGCCAGTAGTGTGTTCTCATACAGGATTTATCCTATCTTATCTTTCACTAGTTGAGGGAGTGGTCTCGTGGGACCATAGCCACGTATAGGAAAAACAGACCTTAGAATCTGCATCGGCAGATAAATCGAAAGCTCCCGACCGAGTCCTGTATCTCTTGATCTGCCCTGTGACAGGACTCGGATGGCACGATGTGATACATGTGCATACAGTCATGGAAAAACGATTCACGATGAATGCGTGGGAAAAAGGGAGCGGTTAACGGTTAGCGTAATTCCTAGTGGCCCTGGGTGGTTGAACCTAAACCGAAATACGAAAACGTGCAGTAGGTAAGCATAATCACTAGTGGTCCTAGGTGGCATAAGTCCTAGTTGCACAAACGATGATCCATGTTGGGAAAGCCTAGCTAGGTCTAGGGTAACAGTCCAAACGAGCTTAAGGATCATGGAATTACATTGGAGTAGTATAGAACCTCATGGGAAAGCCCGTACGGTCTACGGAAAGGAACTGAACATTTACATGGAAAGAAACATACGAGTTGAGTAACCTTTAAATGCGATATATTAGGTTGACATGAACCATTACACGACTTTTGAGTAAGGGTCATTCATGGTTAACACATGATACGGTGGGGATACTAGTATGGTAGGTGCAGAGCTAAAATATAGGATAGATACCATGGGACGTTATACGTGATAGATATCTTGGGGATATTATACTTGATAGGAACCTGACGATGGGATACCTTGTTTTATCTTGACATCGTAATTTATCATGACACCTTAGTTTATCTGAGTTCAGTAGTTCATCCTGTTATTTTGATTTAGCTTATCTATCTTGTCATCATGCTTATGTTCATCTCAGTTTCTCATGTCAGTTAACTTTACTAGTTTTTATGCTGATAGTAGATAGGGCTTACTCAGTCTTTTTGACTGACCCGTTTTGTTTCGCTTCTTGCCTTCCATTCCTCCCCCCCCCCAGGTTACAGGGAGGAAATACTGTTGTTTAATTCGGACTTCTTCTGCTTGAAGGTCATTATGGATGGCTTGGACTTTTCTTGGCTATGGCTACTTTACTGTTTTACTTGGGGAATAATTTTCTAAAATGTCTTTATGCTTCTTTACTATTGCAAGACGGGTTTTGATGTACTCTGATGTAAAAGGCTTTAGACCTTATTTATTCATGTTATGAAAGTTTGATTTTACTTCCGCTATTTCATATGTTCTGTCTTGTGATATTTCTGTGCATGTTTACCAATAATGCCCCTCTAAAGCTAGTGCATTCCTTTGCGAGTGACCCTAGCGGAGGCGGGGTGTTACACGTGGCATCAGAGCAGAAGGTTACCAGACTGGGCAAAAAGTTTTTAAAGACCTTCTGAAAACTATTTGAAAATCGTTTACAAAGAAGCATTTTTCAAGAAAATTTTCTTTTAAAAGAAAAAGGCTATTCCCCAAAGGCCATTAGCACTATCCTTGTTTCCTTAATTTAATCTCTTTTCCTTTCTTTCCTCCATCTGTAGTCACAGTGGTTTTAACTGCGACTAGTCTTTTCTATCTACGAAAGTGCTTTCCATACGATGGAGGTGGTTCTCGAGAGACCAGTGGCCGCGTTATAAGAAAGGATAGTGAGAAAGGGGATAAAGGATACGAGCTTAAGGATGAGCAACTTGTTGGTATGGCTTAGTCCTCAAAGGAGGGAGAAAGATGAACAATGAAACCCATGACGAGAGAGTACCTTTAGCATGGTAAAACGGGGCGGATAGTTAAGTATTATGGGACAAGGACAAGATCATCGGGAGGGCAATAGTATGCTCACATTTCTAGGGTACCTCGGAAGGAGGGTGACGATCTTGTTAAAGGTTTGGCTTTTCTTCTCTATCATCCCGTTAGGACTTCGTTTTTCGTATCATTTAAGTCTGCTTCGATAGTTGAGTCTCTGCACCTTGAGTACTAGTGTAATAGAGAATCCCATTTTTGCCTCAAAGTCCTATTGGAGAATCAGTCCATTTATACGTGACTTGTTTGGATTTGAGAATGTCTATGCCAGGTGTTGAGTTTGGAAATAATGCTTATGTTTATAAGCTATGGATGGATTCTAGGGATGAAGTGGTTATCCAGTAGGGGGTGCCACTCTCAGTTTTGACAGGAGGGTAGTTAGACCTTTTGACTAGCCTTGGTAATACCCTCGAAGTATCGTGTAACCTTTTTGAGGTTCTGTCATGACTAGTTACTTAGAATCCCTTGATGCCTTTATTGGAAATTTGAAGCCCGATCGAGTGGTGTTCGCCGATAAGACGGATGGTTTACTTCATTTATGCATGGGTTATAGAGATCACCCTAGTAAGTGCGCTTGATAACCTGGTTGACATCTGTTTACTTTCAAGAGAAAGTTATTCTACATGGAATACCTTATAGTATATAAACGAGATCCATGATTCACTAGTGAATTTTGGAAAGCTTGCATGAGATCATGAGTACGCAGTCATATTTGCGCCAAGTGTCCTAGAAAAAGCATAAGTGCAAGTGGAACGAGAGGCGACGAAGAAATGAGTTCCAGCTCATGTTATGGAAACAGGAAATAAGAAGCTATGAAATCGCGAAGTTAAAGGACGGTCAAGGCAAAATGGAATAAAGCTCAAGGAAATACGACTTTGATGGTCAAAGACTAGATACGCGCATGATATCTCTTTTTGGGAGTATATCCTTGATCCCTGTTTTCTGTAGAGCTTACTTGTAGGCTATCTTTTGTGGACATCCTCTCGGTCCTATTTTCTGTTACAAACCCCGTAAGGAGTTTGTCTTGTTTATCTTCTCGACCCTGTTTCAGGGAATCCTAAGTAGAACCCTATGGATGTAAACATGTATTTGAAACATGTTATGATTGATATGGTTGCAAGTGGTTGCCCGTGGATGCGCGAATACACATTAGATACTAGCTTGACTCGGTCACATTTCATATTGCATATGCACGAGTATTTATACTTGTTTATGGATGAAATCGAATGTATTATCATGCGGTTGTTGCATATAAATGAATTATTGTGCACGCATATAGTATCTATATGACTAGGACTATTTGCATACATGTTGGATTCATGGCACTACACATATTTTGCATTGGAAAGATTATTCAGGCCTGATCATTAGCATTAGCTAAGGAACATGTACACACACGTTTTGCATATATTCATGCAGCATTAGAAATCATCTAAGGACAATGGTTGCTTGTGGATGATGTTTTGAGTAGATGAATGATGGATGGTAGGATATGTTCTTCCTAACTTGGAGATTTCGGGGACGAAATCCTAAAAAGTGGGGAGAATGTAACAACCCGTATTTCGATAACATGTTAAGACGAGAATCAAGGCAGAATATAATTTTAAATTCTGAATCAAGTAAAACGGGCTATGCCATTGCGTTCGTCTCGGAAAAATACGCGAAATAGAGTCTGAGTTTTCGAGAATCGGAGTTCGTATGACCAAGTTATGGTCCGATGAAGTTTTCAGAAAATTTAAGTTCAAAAATGAGTTCTAATTTCGAAAATTAGGGCTGGAAGGCTAGGTAAGAAAAATTCCCGCCAGGTACCCCAAGTCGACAGCCCTGTCGACTTGGGAGTCGACATGGCTTGACCCAAGTCGACAGCCCTGTCGACTTGGGGGTCGACTTATGGTGGCCGGGCAGTTTTGCTTGGTGCACCTGTTTTCTGTTTTGGCTAGGTTTTTGGGCCTGGTTCGAAATCTGATGGTTCAGGTTGATCCTAGGGTTAATCCTAAGGTCCTAATCACTCCTAATCTCTATAAATAAGCCCCTAACCTACCCCTAAATCCTCATTATTCATTCATGCAACTAAACTATGGCAAAATTATTACTCTCATGGCCTCCACTCTCATTCTAAAATTCCTAAGTAAATTCCTATGAGAGATTCATGTTCATTCAAGTGTTTTCAAGCATTAATGGATGTTGTTAGCTTGCATTCAAGTCAAGTTGCAACATTTCTATTTCAAAGCAAGGGTTTTATTGATTTGGAGCTTTCATATTGGGTTTATTTGATTGCATAAGAGCTTCGTCTCAATCTTTGTTTTGCATTTCGATTTGTGCCTTCATAGCAATGTAAGCCCTTTCTCTACTCTTAGATATTAACTATGAAGTTAAATGTTCATGTTGCAAGTTTGGGTTTGATCATTAATTATGATACATGCAATCACGTCATGCAAGTTTATGAAGTCATTATCTTGATCTTGTGGGCTAAAAGCTACAACCTTTATGTTGAAATGTTGCATTATGCAACATGAGAACCCTCATAACCTTTATGTCAACTTGCATATGAAGTCATAACCCTTATATGATGATATATGCAAGTTACTAGTCATCATTCCATGTCTTTTGTCACCATGATTCGCTTATGTGCCAAGTTTCGGTTTATGCATGTTTTGAGGCTTAAGAATGTAACATGCAAGTTAATGAACACATTTGTGCCTCATTTGCCACCATGATTAACTTGTGGCTTAATATCCATTTTTGTCATGCCTTTGCCAAGTCTCTTCTTTTAATCCATTACGTTGTTGCGAACGTATATGCGAGTTTAAAAGCGTTGAGTTATGTTATGAGTAATTTCTAATGACATGAAAATACAACTTGAAAACATGACTTGAAATATAACATGGAAGTTGACATGTGAGTATGTTTGAAAATATGAAATTGGGAATTTACCTATTAAGTTAGGTCTACCCATACTATGGAATTGGGAATTTACCTATTGAATTAGGTCTACCCATATTCTTAAAAACTTGAATATGAGCATGACGCTAGACTAAACATGAAAGTGACCAACTCGAGGTTGGGTTGAGTTTGCAACGTAAAACTACCTGGAACCGACCGGCCTAACTAGTAGTTGCAAACAATAGGACCCAATGTGAGAAGTTGGTCATGTTGTGCTTGAACCCGAGGTTAGACCAAGTTGTGGTGGAAATCTACCCGGAACCAACCGGCTTAACTAGTAACCGCAACAAAGTCTAATGTGAGAGGTTAAGTTACGTTGAATTAATTAATGCCACATAATAGGGTTAAGTTAATTTGATTAATGACTCTTAACCAAATATGACATGGACAAATGGGTTAAGTAATTTGATTAGGCTAACGATACTTAACAAAACATGACAAGGTTGGGTAGGTTAAGTAACTTGATTTGCCTAATGACACTTAACCATTTTGATACGACTAGTGGACGGGGTTAAGTTAACCAACACTTAACCAAACCAACACGTGAATTTGATACGGTTAATTAAGCTTTCCTAATTACACTTAACCGTATAATACAGTTAGGGGATGTGGTTAAGTTAACCTAGACTTAACCCATCCAATTCGGTGATTTTGAAGTGGTTAAGTAAACCAACACTTAACCAATCTAACTCGGTAATTTTGAAGTGATTAAGTAACCTATACTTAAACACTCCAACTCGGTTATTTGATAAGGTTAAGTTAACCAATACTTAACCAATCTAATGTGATAACATTATAAGGCTAAGTCACGAATCGTTTGAATACACTTGACCAATTTGACTCAGTAATTTGATAGGGTCAAGTTAATACATACTTAACCAACTTGAGCATGGTTTGTAGGGTTAAGTCTTGGACTTGGATACTTAGCCAATTTTGACATGATTTGTAGACGGGTTAAGTCATGAACTTAAGTGACACTTAATCCATTATATAAACCCTAGTTCGGAGAATTAGGTGGATAAACCGTAATTAACAGGGATAACGGGAATGAGGCTAAGTGGTAAACCTTAGTTGAAGAATAACTAAGTAATAATTCTTAGTCAAGAAAATTTAGACCAGTTCATAGATAGATGAGTAACCTGATACGGTAGGTCATCGTTTAAGCACACGAGTAGGAGCAAGTTATCTGATTTAGATAAAGGCTCCAGCGAACTGGGTAACGAAGCAGCGGCTTCGGGGAACGTGAGGATATTCTTAGTATCCCTCTGTGAGCTGCCAGATGATCATACTAGGCTCATGAGAGGTTAAGGTCTGCGTTAGAAGAACCAAGAGTATGCCTTGGTTGCTATACGAGCGACCTAAAGACGGGGATGGATAGGGGATAGTCGACGATACACGGTCGTGCCCTAGATAGCATTTCGTCATGCTACCCACCATCTTTGGTCAAGCGTGCACGTACGGAAAGGCAGAGAACACCCAAAAGACTGTAATTGCTATCTAATTATGGTTGCGGTAAGGCTAGGATTGTGGGTTGGCCAGTAGTGTGTTCTCATACAGGATTTATCCTGTCTTGTCTTTCACTAGTTGAGGGAGTGGTCTCGTGGGACCATAGCCACGTATAGGAAAAACATACCTTAGCATCTGCATCGGCAGATAAATCGAAAGCTCCCGACCGAGTCCTGTATTTCTTGATCTGCCCTGTGATAGGACTCGGATGGCACGATGTGATACTTGTGCATACAGTCATGGAAAAACGATTCACGATGAATGTGTGGGAAAAAGGGCGCGGTTGACGGTTAGCGTAATTCCTAGTGGCCCTGGGTGGTTGAACCTAAACCGAAATACGAAAACGTGCAATAGGTAAGCATAATCACTAGTGGTCCTAGGTGGCATAAGTCCTAGTTGCACAAACGATGATTCATGTTGGGAAAGCCTAGCTAGGTCTAGGGTAACAGTCCAAACGAGCTTAAGGATCATGGAATTACATTGGAGTAGTATAGAACCTCATGGGAAAGCCCGTACGGTCTACGGAAAGGAAATGAACATTTACATGGAAAGAAACATATGAGTTGAGTAACCTATAAATGCGATATATTAGGTTGACATGAACCATTACACGACTTTTGAGTAAGGGTCATTCATGGTTAACACATGATACGGTGGGGATACTAGTATGGTAGGTGCAGAGCTAAAATACAGGATAGATACCATGGGACGTTATACGTGATAGATATCTTGGGGATATTATACTTGATAGGAACCTGACGATGGGATACCTTGTTTTATCTTGACATCGTAATTTATCATGACACCTTAGTTTATCTGAGTTCAGTAGTTCATCCTGTTATTTTGATTTAGCTTATCTATCTTGTCATCATGCTTATGTTCATCTTAGTTTCTCATGTCAGTTAACTTTACTAGTTTTTATGCTGATAGTAGATAGGGCTTACTCAGTCTTTTTGACTGACCCGTTTTGTTTCGCTTCTTGTCTTCCATTTCCCCCCAAGGTTACAGGGAGGAAATACTGTTGTTTAATTCGGACTTCTTCTGCTTGAAGGTCATCATGGATGGCTTGGACTTTTCTTGGCTATGGCTACTTTACTGTTTTACTTGGGGAATTATTTTCGAAAATGTCTTTATGCTTCTTTACTATTGCAAGACAGGTTTTGATGTACTCTGATGTAAAAGGCTTTAGACCTTATTTATTCATGTTATGAAAGTTTGATTTTACTTCCGCTATTTCATATGTTCTGTCTTGTGATATTTCTGTGCATGTTTACCAATAATGCCCCTCTAAAGCTAGTGCATTCCTTTGCGAGTGACCCTAGCGGAGGCGGGGTGTTACAAGCTGAAGATGGATTCTATCATTTATCTTTTTTTATGTTGTTCAGCTCCTATTGTACATATTTGTTTGTTTTCCGCTGTAGACATTATGTATAGCTGAACTGTATTTGTACTAAGCATGATCCTGTATACTATGTAACTCCGATGATTACTTTTATCCAGTATATTATTTGTTATTTATCTAGTGTATTTATTTAATTATGTTCTACTGTTATCTGTTTGTGTGATATATTCCAAAGATCACCCTTGCCTCCGTCCGTACGGGGTTTGGGTCGTCAAAATAAGCGTTGTACACCTCATGTATAAGCGTTGTATAAATTATATGTGCGATGTATAAGTTATATATACGTTGTAAAAATCATACGTGCGTTGAATGGAATTGAAATGAAATTGAAATATATTTATAAACATATATCTATATACATATATATATATTCTCCCCTCATCCACAGACCGTGGACGATATGTATTGGTTGTGATTGCTTGGATTTTGGTTAACGTGGAATTTGGTTGAAAAATGCAAATGGTTGATAATGGTTGTTTGTGGTTGAAAACAAATAGGATTAGTTTGTGGGAAAAATTTTCTGCGTACAAACTAGATTATTGAAATCCCCCTTGTCAAAAGCTACGAGGCTTTAAGGTAGTGCGAGGAGCCGTACTCGGGACGGTGCTGGTTTTAACTACCCTGCCATTATGCTGCCGAATTTTTTTGAAATATTCATATGTTTGAATTTTATTTATGTGTTGAAATACATTCATGTATATAAAATATTCATGTTTGAAATAAATTGTTTGAATGATAAAAATAACATTTTTATTGTATGTATGCAATATATAAAATATTCATGTTTGAAATAAATTGTTTGAACGATAAAAATAACATTTTTATTTTATGTATGAAATATATAAAATATTCATGTTTGAAATAAATTGTTTTAACAATAAAAATCACATTTTTAGTTTATATATGAGTCGCTAAAAATATTCATGTTTTGAAATAAATTGTTTTAACAAAAAAAATCACATTTTTATTATATATATTAATCCCTAAAAATATTCATGTTTTGAAATAAATTGTTTTGACGATAAAAATTACATTTTTATTATACACATGAAGTGTTAAAAATTGTCATGTGTTGAAATAAATATTTGTTGGATAGAAATATTATGTTTACCACATGTGTGAAATAAACAAAAATGGTTTGGAAATCGAAGAACGGATTACATTAATATATATATATAATTAAATTAAAACGAATAACGAAGCTGTAATTCGTGTTTTGGAATCGTGATTTTAAACGATTATACCGAGAAATCCGACCATCGGATTTCCCTGAAACTGGAAGAGTTGGGTTCGCTTTGAAAATATCTTTCCAACGATATCAAATTTGTAAAGATCCAACAGTTAGATTGAGTGAAATGTTTAATTCAAATCTGAATGAAAATAGCGCCAGAATGAATTATATATATATATATATAATTAAAATAAATCGAATAACGACGCTGTAGTTTGTATTTTGAAATCGTAACTTTAAACGATTGTACCGGGAGATCCGACCGTTGGATTTTCCCAAAACTGGAACCTTTGGGTCTGCTTTGAAAAGATCTTTCCAAATATATAATACTTGTAACGATCCAAAGGATAGATTTTCATATATGTGTAAATAAAATCTAGGGAAAAACCGTGCCATGGCCGCATTATGGCCTGAAGCGTCGTTTGAATAAATTGGCTATTTTTAAATAAATAAAAACAGTGACAAATCGTTATTAAAAAATTATAAACGATATGGAATGGAAATAAACCGAATTTATCGGTTTTTTGATATTTGATGGTTGAATGTGTTTGACGTGAAAATTAAATTAATGAACTGAATTATGGATGTTAAATAGTTTAACCATGGAAATGAATTGATTTGAATTCTAAAAAAATGTGAATTATTTGAAAAGGCCAAGTTAAATCTCATATCGAATAATTGATCGACGATTAGAAGTTGAAGATATGAAGATGGAGCAAGACCGATGATCTTCACATCGAATGGATGGCTACTGATGCCTTTGATGGGAGTTGCTGCCCTGAAGGGGTTACAATGGTGGTTGTCCGAGCGTACTTGTTGATCGTTCGGATGTATGAGAACCTCTCTCTTGTATTGGACATATGGGAGGAGGAATAAGGTGCCTCCGGTTTCGTTCAGACCCAAAACGGTCATGTAAATGTATGTGTGTCTGACGTTGTAGATTGACAATGTGGCTTGCAGAGATGTTGTGATCAAGGCTTTTGTTGGAAAGAGTAGCCTTGTGGTTGATGATCAAATCACGGCTTTAAATAGCTAGCTTTGTGTTTAGCGTTGATTCGCGGGCCTCACACCCCGGTATGAGCCAGAAACGGGAGATGACATCAGGGAGGACATGCGTTTATTTCTTGCATGGAGTGGTGTCAGTGTTTTACAAGCCTTGACATTTTACTTATGTGGATGATGTATAGCAAGGCACCTCGTTTATTTCAGGCTCTGCGGAGCCGACGGATGCTCTTTATACAGACCAGATTTACGCCCCATGGGGCGATGAAACGCAGTGTTCAGGCATTTTTATCCACTCCGTGTGGACCGGCCCTGATGATCCAAGGGTCACTCGAGCTCTGATCCTGAGACATGGTAGGCTAGATTGTCTCGAAGCGGTAAAAGGACAATCCCTTGCCTTGGTTCATGACGGAAATCCAATTTCCAAATACGACATCGTGCGGTTTTGATTGTAAACCTATATATGGCGACATAGTGGTATGGGGCATTTATGCCGTCTATGATTAATACTTATGATTGAAATTGTTTTTGAAACATAAAAACACTAGTAATAATATCAAGTTCTTTTGTTTTATTCGTATCAAGCATATTTTGGCCATTATAAGGTAAAATTCTATCCTTCGGTTTGCGTTGCACTGTGTGATGGGAACTGAGTCTTATAATGGCTTCATTTTTTTAAAGAGCATTACGATGTTTAAATGATTTACTTGTTTTAAGCACTGTCAATACAATGGAGTAAACCCGTTCTGCGTTAGCAGCATGGTCCTGTATTGGCCTTATTGTAAAATAAGTTAAGTAAATTTCTCATACCAGTCCCATGACTGACTCGTAGTTTGCTTCACTTGCAAACTCGGGTGCCCTTATTTCTACATGGGAAGCCTTGTATTCAGGATTTAGCAGGCTCTTTCTGGATAGCTATGGAGATGAAGATGGATTCTATCAAATTTTTTTTTTTTTTTTGCTGTTTAGCTCCTGTTATGTATATTGTGTTTGATTCCGCTGTAGACATTTTAAATAAAGCTGAACTGTATTCTGTACTAAGTATGATGCTGCTATACTTTGTAACTCTGATGATTATTATCTATCTAGTGTATTCTGCTGTACATTATCTGGTGTATTCATATATTTCTGTTCTGCGGTTATTTGTTTATGTGCTATATTCCAAAGATTACCCTAGCCACCGGGGAACGGTGGTTTGAGGTCGTCACAATTATGATTTAAACTTCAACTGAGTATACAAGATTCGTTATAAGTCGGATTTCCTCGAAACAAAAAACATTCGAATCTGTTGAACTGTATTTTTCTCATGGAAGTGAAAAATCAATATTTCGTCTTATAGATGATAAGTTATTTTTAAATAAAAATTTCAGATAGTCGCTATGGAATCGTTCATAAACCATAACGCTTTATTAAACCAAATATATATATATATATATGTATTCTGATTGAATATATATACGATAACAATATTTCATTTATTTAAGTGACATACAAGTCCAAGTTATTAAAAAAGGATATGAGTGGGAGACATTGCATCTCATGATGTTTTACAATAAAAGGATCAACACAGAAGTAGTGATTAATGGATCAATTCAAGCAGTCACAGATATGAGTGATGAACCGATTAAAACATGAAGCGGCAACTATTTGAGTTTTGATTGTTCGATTATACATTTCTAGCTCAGGATATATTCTTCTTTAAGCCCGTGCAATGGATATAATGACTCTCTCTCACAACATACGTACCCACAAAAAGAACTAAAAACACATCTTTATTTAGCAGACTATATTTTTCCCAGAACAACTTGTACATGTCTCGTACCCCTCCTTTAATGCAAACATGAAAGTTGGAATAAATACAATATAAGGTGTTATCTTCTCTGCTAAGTATTGTACAATGTGTGCTTTCCCCAACGCATGCTATATTTTCCTAACCCCTATGATATAACTGAATAGTTAAATCAAATAGTATAACCTACACCTAAAGCAACTACGTCCTATTCCTTAATCACGAAGGGATAAAATACTATAAAGATAGTACATACGTTAGCATTATTATTTTTTTGAAATGAAAGCTTTAGGAATTCAAGAACGAAGCTTCTCATAGCAGTCAAAAGATTCTAAACTAATTCATTTAAACTTCTATAAATCAGGAGAATTACATATATGAAATGCTTAAAACTTGCTCTTCTTTTGGTCAAAGCATCTTGGAGTGCGAATCATTTTTCCGAGCTTCAACCTCTCACGCAGCAAGAATCCATGAATGGAAAAGCGCACAGGCAGGGAGAGTTTATAGGAGTTCGAGTCAAGCAACATTGCTGTTTTTTCAGCGAAGGAGGAACCGTAGTGACGCAGCAGAAAGTAGGATTCGAAGACTTTCTTTTTCCGTCCATCTTCACAGTAGCATCGGAGCTGTTGGAAAGAGGGCGTGGGCAGGATGGAACGCAAGAGGGGTGGTCTAATGCAGCAATTGTTCTGTTTGTAAAGGGGAGTTTTTGTATACAAAAAGCAGGTTTTCATTTAATCAAGAGAAGAGGGAGTTGGATCGAAGTAAACAAGCGCAGTGGGTATTCGAGTTCGAATGACCTAGGAATGCAAATCAGTGATGACATTGCAAACTTGTGAAAATGATATTGGTTGATGGAGATTTCGAAGGAGAGGTTTACGTTGATTTTTATTTGGATGATAATGGTGAAATGAGGTATAAAGTGGAGTGATTGTTATCGGGAATGTCCATGAGAGTATCTCGAATACCTGTGTGGAAGAAGATGTATTGTAGTAGGATCGGGTTTTTTTAAAACATGGCGGCAGCCTAGTTTATATAAATGCCTAGATTTATAAAAAAGAAAATAAAAAATAAATATTTGAGTTCGTGGAAACTGATGGGAAAGAGAAAGTTTTAATCGATCAGGTAGGAGGAGGAATACAAGGGAAACGCTGGTCTAGATACTAATGTTTGGCATTGGGCCGACTGGGTAAGGTAAAGACCAAAAGTTTATTTATTTAAGTTTTATTTAATTTAATAGTGTACACAAGTTGTAATACCTTGCCCATACGTCGTCAGAATTCGGAACGGTCAGATCTGTTGGGATCATATGGACGAGAGCTTCACAATGGAACTGACTGCTAGTGAATTGGAGCTCGTTACATTTTTTAGCGAAATAAATTATCGGATTTGAATCAACCGACGGTTATCATTATTTAACGATGATCATCCAATGTGAGTAAATCCACTAACTCTATACAGTTTATATTTTTATAAATATAATCTAGTAATGGTAAATGACGATTGATTGCTGTGTGTTGATTGTTTGGTTGAATTGCTGATTTATTGGTTAAAATTATAGATAATGATATATATATATATATAAATAGTAAATCAAATATTGATTATGTTTATCAGAGTATTTCATATTGAAATGAAATTGATGTTAATTATATTGTTTAACATCTGTGGATGCAGGGAGACAGGTTGGAGGGATCCAACTGGATTCCTCAATATTATAATACTATTTGTTTCATATATTGTGATATATGATGTGATATAAAATCTGTGATTGATTTATATGACACTGGTCATGTTATTTGGTAATTTAAATACCATATGAAATACTGGAATGTAAAAAGGAAATTTTCATAGTGAATATTGAAAATGAAATATTTATATAAAATGAATAGAATTATATAAAAGGATTTATATAAAATGTACAGAATTATATAAAAGTATTTATATACAATGAATAGAATTATATAAAAGGATTTATATAAAATAAATAGAATTATATAAAAGGATTTATATAGAATAAATAGAGTTGTACAAAGGGAATTATAAATGAGATTTAAGTGCTAGAAATAAAAAGGGAGATTTATAAGAATAATTCTACAAATAAAAATATAAATAAAATTTGGGTTTGAGATATTGTTTTTAAATACGAAACCAAACTGTTTTGATTATATAAAAAAATATTATTCACATTCCGTGTGAAAAATTAGATTAAAGTAAATATTTTACAGATAAAATGTTGCAAAGGAATTTGGGGTTTGAATTAGGAATTTAAATGGAATTACTAAAATTAGAAATTGACTGGAAATTAGTTGAGTTGAATGGTTTCCTCGGCATCGATCTAATGTTGGTTTCGGCCTTTGGGGTTTATACTTGGGAAGTTTTTCTCTTACCAGTTACAGTTAGAGACTGATAGAGGTGGGAAGATATTGATGCGTGAATCGGAAATGGAAAAGTTTTCCAAAGTTAATAATGTATATTTTCTAATTTTAGAAAATAAGGAATTTATGAATATACGGAAACGATAAATGGGAAATTGGGAAATGAAATGATGATTGATCGGTAAGATTTCTATTTGTAAATACGACCGTTGTCTGTACACTTGTTTTCCTTTGATAGTTAAATCACCGACTATCAAAGATTTTGACCATTTTCGTTGTCAGTACGGAGAGAACGGGATCATATTTACTATGTGAAAACCACTCCGCATGGGTGTTATTGTTCCGAATCAAATATATCGATGACAATTGAAGATGGAGTTTATGCATGGTCTATTCTAGCGATCCTAGGTAGAAATTTCCTTTGATGGATTTATAGAATAATTCCTTCGGATTGTCCAGTCCTAGGACAATCTGAGTGGATGAGTGTCTGACAGAGTATATTTAGTGGATCGTGTAAGTTGCTCGTTTCAAACGTATTTACGTTGGTGGCGGGGAATTCGTTTCTCTTAGCTGTATACCCGTGGTATTTTTGGAGAAATTAATTTGTGATTTGGCGGGTATGACGATGTGGCAATCAAAGTAAATGAAATATGATATGTTAAAGATATGTTATGGCCTCAAGCCTTATCAATCGGGAAATGAAAAAAATCGGGCAGGCAGCATAGCTAAGTGGGTCACAGCCAATTAGGGTATATTGTCACCATCTAGATGTTTGCAAACGGATTTTCTATCGAATTAGAAAACTGTCAAAAAAATATTTTAATAATAAACCACAAGCGCACAACGTACAATTGTTAGTACGTGGCGAATACGAGTCGATCTGCAAGGAAAGAAGTCATTTCAATCTTATTCACTCAAATTAAAACAAAATTTGGATTGTGATTAAGTACTTAAAAAATAAACTAAAATGTAGATTAAAACATTGAGATTAAAACCAATTCAGGGGCAATTTCACTTTTCTCTCTTTCAACATTGTTCAACATAAAATAGCACAAAGATCTCTCAAATAACCTAATTAAGATTAATTCTGTAATTATCATAAGCATAACTTATTTGCGCTAATAATTAACACAAAATAAGCCATCAAACTATAATACACGATTAATCTAACTTTGTCACTTTTACGAAACATGCCATCGAAATAAAATTAAAATCTAATTTAAGTATGATCTATCTACTATTGGTTAGTAATATAGATCATCAAATTTCAACTTAAACATCATTTCATTCCCATAATCACAATTTTAGATGAAGAGGCATTTTGTTGTATATGTCATAAACATAGCCTCAATGTTATGAAATGAACAAAAGAGGTTATTAAATTCAATATGAAACATAAATACACAAAAACATCCTTTCCCATTAGACCCAAAGAGATCATTCATATAAATTCATGTTGAATCTACATTAATTGAGAAGAAAAGCTTCATCACCCCTAAATTGTAGGGGCTTAGCTCCTCATTTATGTGATTATTTCGGCACTAATAGATTTCAACATTGACAGACAACAAAATAGAGAACTAAATAAAGGAAAATCGATTCTAATTGCGTAAAAGAAAATTACACTACTTGCAGAAAAGAAAGTCTAAATTACTAACATAAAGTAGAGCATAAAACTTAAAAGAAATATGAGAGATACATAAAATAAATTGGCTTGGAAGCCATTTTTGTTTATTTGATCAATTACACTTTTATCTACTAAAAAGGGGATCCTGAAATACATGAAACAAAGGGGTATATATACATGATCAAAAAAAAAACTAAAACCTTAATCTCTTTCCGTTGGAAGTCCCGGAAATGCCCATTCATGTAGCTTCTTATTGCCATTAGCCACTAATGAGTCATGTAGAATGCCTTAAGCCTTTATTCTCAGTCTTTAATATGAAGCTTAAGAGCAAATGGGCTAATTGAAAGGTGTGGGCCTCCACTATACATAAAATGAAAATATTTTAAACATGGTCTGATCATATAAAATTACCAAAATGTTCATTTCTTCAACTAAACAAGAATAATATATGGATATAAATGTGCATTTTTACGTGCACATCAATACCCCCACACTTATCTTTTTATTCGTCCTTAAATAAACTGAAAAACTAAGCTAAATCAATTTTCGTAGGGAGCACGATTGCATTGAGCATATGCAACAAGCCTTTAAACCTATGGGTGTCCCTAGTGGGACTAGTGTTGTCTCGTGAGGGTTTTCTGCTGATACTGCCCACAAAATCCAAACATTAAATGAAAAAAATATTTACAAAATACAAGATTATAAAATATTTTCAGGACGAATGCAAGCTTTTAAAGAAATATTTACAAATGGATAATTTACTTTTAAATATTACATGAATGAGTTAACACAAATTTGGGTCGTCACTATGAAATTTGAGTCCATTACAAACCAAAACTTCAAACAAAGTCATGTTACCATCACAAACTCTTCCAGCTTGGGCAGTTGTTTTGGTAGAAACATAGTGCAAATATGAAATGAATTCTATAACTGATATCAACAATCATAAAACGGTATCTCAACTTCCTTTTTGTTAACAAGTTAGGTCAAATAAGTGAAGAGTGCGCTTGTATTTCAAGTTCTTACACTCTCTTTATTACAAAATATTTACATTATTACTATTTACAATCACCTAACCGAAAAGACCAAGGTATACCACCCGTGAGAGTTTGGGACAGAGCTTGGTGGATTGTACAGACCGACGCTGACTTTGTCAACAAGATGTCGGTAATCCTTAGGTGACCAACTCATAAAATGAGACCAAGATATACCGACGCTGACATTGTCAACAAGGTGTTGTAAAGAGCTTGGAGGGATTTCACACCAACGCGAGATGTACTAGTAATGTTGGATACCCTTGGATTATTATTATATATATACATTATTATTCTTTACATAAGAGAGAGTTAAGCGAGAATATCTTAGCACAACTTCACCTAAAAGATCAAAAATGTTATCGTAAATAGTCAAAATCAACCATTCATTTAATCGGATTACAATTTAGGAAACATTTCATACTCATCACTTACGAATTTCCCTATATACCAATTAAACTGAATTTTCTTATAATTCAAACTTTCCTTTCGTTATGCGCAAAGAGAAGTAAATCTCCACATTTTAATCGAACGACCAAAATTGTATGCTAACTCCATCATGTCTTATTTAAAAGTAAATAGAAATGCGAAAATTCTTTTTTTTAAATGAAAAAAAAAGAAAATTCTGTGCAAAACCAAATAAATATGAAGCTCCCCCCGCACTTGATTTGGACTGTGTCCCCACAGTCAATGCATGACACACTGAGTGAACGGAAGAGAAATATCTACATATTTACAAAGGAGGGTTAAACTCAACTATCTTACTTCACGTAGCATGGCTCATGAAGAATCATGAGCTCCTCCTCTTGATCAACGGGCAATTCCAAGAATGGTTTTCGACATTGACCATTGAATTTGAATATGGATCCATCCCTCGGGTTTTCTATTTCAATAGCACCATGTGGAAAAATAGTTCAAACAACATATTGTCCGGTCCATCTCGATTTTAACTTCCCGGCGAATAAATGAAGTGTGGGTCATACAGCTGAACTTTTTGGTTTAGCAATGGTTTTCTTAGGATTGACTTGTCATGAAAAACTTTGGTTTTTTTGTTGTAAATTTTCGCATTTTCGTAAGCATCATTCCAAATTTCTTCTACCTCGTTGAGTTGCAATTTTCGGTTTTCGCCAACTTGTTCAAGAACAAAGTTTAAGTTCATTATCGCCCAAAGCGCTTTATGTTCAAGTTCAATAGGTAAATGATAGGCTTTACCGTAAATCAATCAGAAAGGGGAAATTCCAATATTAGTTTTAAAAGCAGTACGGTAAGTCCAAAGCACATCAGTCAATTTTTGTGACCAATCTTTTCGGTTTTTATTTTCAGTTTTCTCCAGAATCTGTTTTATTTGACGATTCGATAATTCGACTTGACCAGAAGTTTGCGGATGGTAAGGAGTGGATAATTGTGGGTTATTGAGTATTTATTCATTAAGGATTCAAGAGATTGATTACAGAAATGTGTTCCATTTTCGCTTATTATTGTGTTAGGTGTGTCGAACCTCGAAAAGATGTTCTCTTTTAGAAATTTCACAATAATTTTATGATCATTTGTTTTACATTTAATGGCTTCGATCCATTTCGAAACATAGTCGATGGCGAGAAGAATATACAAGTTTCCAAAGGAGTTTGGGAAAGGTCCCATAAAGTCAATACCCAATAATTCAAAGATTTCAATCATAAGGATAGGGTTCAGAGGTATCATATTCCATCGAGAAATCTTTCCTAGCATTTGGCATCAATTGCAAGTTTTACAGAATTCGAACGCGTCTTTAAAGAGAGTGGGCCAACAAAAACCACATTGAAGCACCTTTTCAGCAGTTTTGTAACACCCCACCTCCGCTAGGGTCACTCATAAAGGGAATGCACGAGCTTTGGTGGAGCATTATCTAGGTAAACATACACAGAAATATTACAAGATAGAACATATAAAACAGCGGAAGAAGAACCAAATTTCATCACTTTAAAATCTAGGAAGGTCTAAAGCCTTTTTACATCAAAATGCCATTAAATCCATTACATCGAAATCTGTCTTGAAATAGTAAAGAAGCATAAAACCATAGTCACAAATCATTCCCCAATAAAGCAGTAAAGCAAGCCACAGCCAAGAGAAATCCAAGCCGTACATGAAAGAATTTTGGAGCTTGGTAAGATCCGAACTAAGCTGTATTTCCAACCTGAGAACCTAGGGGGGAACGGAAGAAAAAGAGGCGAAACAAAACTGGTCAGTCGTAAAGACTGAGTAAGTCCTAGTGACTTTCAGCATAAAAATAGGTAAAGATAACATGGCATGAATAAACTGAAAGTAAACATAAGCATGATGACAAGGTAGGCAAGATAAACTAAGATAACAAGATAAACTACGGGCACGATGGATCAAGCATAACATCCCACAAGGTTCCTACCAAGTATCACATCGCAAAGTTTCTATCAAGTATAAAATATTTCCACGATATCTATTTGCTCTGCACCAACCGTACTAGTATCCCAACCCGTGTTATGTGTTGACTATAAAATGGTCCCTTTCCCAATGTCATGAAATGATCCATTACTTGGTCTCACGAAACGATGTATTAATCGATCGGCTCCCTACAAGTCATATCTCGTTCATGTGTCTGTGTCATACGACCCAATCACGAATGTAGTCACCTGTGTTAGGTCCACCATAGGGTGTATCAAGCCCTAGGGTGCCAACCACCGACACGAATCAAGCATGAACAGTGTAAACCCACTTGTGCCCAATGCCTGCTTTTTCAACTCCGGACTACGTGCACGACCATAGTCCGCCTGAACCTACAATGACGCACCAACTCAGCCATCGTTCTGGTCGCTTACAATCAGCCCAGTAATCTTGCCCCACCCTGCCTAGATCTAGGGTACCATGATACATCTAGTGGGTTACTGCAGAAAAGGACCGCGTAACTAGGGTTTCCGTCCAGCAGGTTAAGTGTTGTCATTTAAATTCGAGACTTAACCCCATTAGTCTAGCATGTCAAGTTGGTTAAGTGTGGTCATTCAAGTTCGTGACTTAACCCGTCTACGTGTCATGTCAAATTGGCTAAGTGTTGTCGTTTAAGTTCATGACTTAGCCCTACGAATCATGTGTCAAGTTGGTTAAGTATGTTCAAGCGGTTCGTGACTTAACCATACCAAACCATCGTGTCAAATTGGTTAGGTATATTCAAGCGGTTCGTGACTTAACCCTTTCAAGTCATCGTGTCAAATTGGTTAAGTATATTCAAGCGGTTCATGACTTAACCTTATCAAGTCATCGTGTCAAATTGGTTAAGTATATTCAAGCTGTTCATGAATTAACCCTATCAAGTCATTATGTCAAATTGGTTAAGTATATTCAAGCAGTTCATGACTTAACTCTATCAAGTCATCGTGTCAAATTGGTTAAGTATATTTAAGCGGTTCATGACTTAACCCTATCGAGTCATTAATTCATTAATGCACCCCAACCTCTCACATTAGACCTGTTGTTGTGGTCACTGGATATGCCGGGCTGTTCCGGGCAGAATTACACCACAACTCAGTCTGACCTCGGGTTTTCAAGTGAGATATGACCAACTACCCACATTGGATCCTATTGTTTGCAGTAACTGGATTTGCCGGGCGGTTCCGGGCAGAATTACACTGCAAACTCAACCCAACCTCGAGTAAGCCATTTTCTAGTTCATTCCAAATGTCATGTCCATGTTTAAGTTTCATGTCAAGTTCGTGTCTAGTTTTAAGGTGAGTTTCATGTCAAGTTTCATGTTTTCACTTATGCCTATTATCAAGTTAATGATTCATATTCATAACCAGTTCATGTTTCAAGTTCATAAGCAGGTTTATGTGCCTTCTAGATGTCCAATACATACCAACTACCCAGAACCCAACTTAGGCGCGTTCATATTAAACTTTCTCCTAGTCATAAATTATCATACATGTTTCTACTCCAAATTTTACATAATTAACATATGCCCAAGTCCTAGGTTACATGTCAGTTTTTGCATATGCCCAATTCATGTCAGTTTTTACATATGTTCAATTCATGTCGTTTTACATATGTCAAGATTCATGATTTTCATGTTTACAAAGCTATGCTCAATTTTCATAGATCTAGTTTTATACCCAAAATTACATGTATAACATGTTTACACCAATTTACCCATAACGTGTTCTAGCCAGATTACATATATCAAGATCCATGTCATTTTACATATATCAATCCCCATTCTTGCAATCGCTATTATAATGATAATACCCAAATATTCAATTTCATGTTAATGGTAATAATACCCAAATATCCAATTTTTATGTTATGTCATCAATTCCACCAAACACATATATCCAAATAGGTGTTATCCCAATATTACCCCATATTCAACCGTACACAGATCGCGGTTTAGGCCCAGGTCCGAAATTGACCAAGGTTCATCAAAAGAAACTAAATTGGGGGAGGTAGAAGTTGCAATAATAACAAGATCAGAAAGAAAACAGCACAAATCATCATGATAGGCATAAAGATTACGACTTGGTGATAACATCATTATGAATCAAGAAAACTGCTGAATAGATCATAAACTTGGCATGAGAATAAAGATAGACAAGTCTCAAACTCAAGATTCAACAGAAATAGATCTAAATTGATAAACATACTTAGATCCAATTCCACTTTATTTCATGGCCATATTACAATTAAATATTTAGATCTAAAAGTAACTAGCACTTACATTGATTGGCTAAGAGAGGACAAATCAATTCGTTGTCGCGTTGAAATGTCTAACTTGATTAATCTTCTGGTTTGATTCAATATGGTCTAGGCGTCGTTGCTGTCAATTCGTCCATTTGCACAATCCTTGCTTTGATTTGTTATAACCCCCTCTTTCTTTTGCTTTGCTTTGTGGATTAATCCCAATTTGATTTTAATTGGAGGCTATATTCTTAGGTTTCATTTTTCCAGCATAACGGTGGCTAGACGTGTTGTAGTGAATTAGGGTTTAGGCATTAGGGGGGTTTATATAGGGTTAGGAAAGTGAATCTGGACAGAAATCGGACTGGAAACATCAGAATGAATTCTGGCTCAAAAACAGACTCGGGGACCAGGTCGACACCCAGGTCGACTGCCCAGTCGACCTGGTCAGGGGGGTCGACTGCCCAGTCGACCTGGTCAGGGGGGTCGACTGCCTAGTCAACTCCCCAGTCGACCTGGGTGCTGGGCGGGATTTTTCCCGCCCAGTCTGTTTGGGTTTTGAAATTCGAATTTGAACTTGAATTCGAACTGTTTTGAACTCTGAAAATTTCTTAAACTTCGGAGGGTCATATCTCCCTCATACGGACTCCGATTCTGGCAAACTCGTACTCGTTTCCAAGAAGAATTTCGAGACGAACGTAATGGCGCAACCCGTTTCCCTTGATTCTGATCTTAAAAATTTAATTCTGCCTTGATTTATGATTTTAACATGTTATTAAAATTCGGGTTGTTACATTCTCCCCTCCTTAAAGGATTTCGTCCCCGAAATCTTCAAGTTAAGAAGAATGTGTCCTACCATCCAATCATCCATCTACTCAATCATTAATCACAAGCATCCATCGTCCTTAAGAGTTTTCTAATGTTGTATGACCTATGCAGAAAGTGTGTGTATATGTTCCTTATCTAATGCAAATGATCAGGCCTGATTGATCTTCCTAATGCAAAATATGTTTAGTGTAACGAGTCCAACATGCATGCAAATAGTCCTAGTCACATAAACACTATATGTGTGCACAAACATCCATCCATATGCATCATCCATATGATAACACATCCAATTTCATCCGTAAACAAGTATAAACACTCATGCATATGCAATATGGAAATGTGTCTGAGCCGATCTAGTTCTTTATGTGTGTTATGCAATCACGAGCAACCACTAGCAGCCACTTGCAACCACTTGCAACCATCAATCATAACATGTCTCAAACACATGTTTACATCCATAGGGTTCTACCTAAGGTTCTTAAGATAGGATCGAAAGATAGAAGCAAGTAAAAACTTTGTGCCCATTAGGCAATGTCAAAACTGGAAATCTACGTCATATATATACTAATTAGGGGAAGAACTCCCTAAGCACCAGCCCCGAAGACCAGAATAAATATCAGGCCGACACACAAAGAATTACTCAATCAAACCAATATACATTTCAAGGAAACTAAGCAGGATGGACTCCTTTTAGGTCACAAGGGAATCCCTTCCTAAAACCAACCCGTATCCTATAAAACCCAAAGAGTTTAGTCAACCCAACGGACACCCTCAAGCCCCAAAATGTATTACTAACAGACGTCATGCTCCCTATGGGGATTCTAACAGAAATGGGATTGAGAATAGGAATGAGAGGATATACTTGAAAGATAGCATGCAAATCTTTAAAAGAGATATGATACGCGTATCTAGTCTTCAATCTTCTGAGTCGCATTTCCTTGAGCTTAACCCCATTGTGCTTTCACCATCTTTAACTTCACAATTTCGTAGCTTCTTAATTCTTGTTTCCAAAATATGAGTTGGAACTCATTCCACTGTTGCCTCTCATTCCACTTTTACACATTCTTCTTCGAGTATACTCGGCTTAAACATAACTGCGTACTCATGGTTTCATGCAAGCTCTCCAAAATTCACTAGTGAATCCTGGATCTTGTTTACTCACTATAAGGTATTCCACGCAAAAGAACTATCTCTTGAAAACAAACAAATGCCAACCAAGTTGCTAGATGTACTTACCAAGGTGATTTTCTATAACTCATGCATAAGCGAAAGGAACCATCCGCCTTAGTGGTGAACATTACTCGAGCGGATCAATAAATGTGTCAAGAGATTCTAGGTGACTAAACATGGCAGAACCCTAAGGGTTACACTAGACTTCGAGGGCATTACCAAGGCAAGTCAAGCGTCTAACTACCCTCTTTTCATACTCGAGAATGGTACCATTTCTGGACAACCATTCCATCCCTAGAATCAACCCATAGCCCGAAAACATAAAACTCGACACCTAGCATAGATATTCTCAAATCCAAACAAGTCATGAATAAATGAGCCGATTTCCCAACAGGATTTGAGACAAAAATGGGATCCTCTACTACGCTAGTACTAAGGTGCAGAGACTCAACTATCGAAGCAGAATTAAAAGGATGCGATGTACAAAAACAAAGTTCTAATGGGATGCTAGAAAAGAAAAGCTGAACCCTTAACAGAGACGTTACCACCTCTCTTAGGTATGCTAGTAGTGAGAGCATACAATTGCCCTCTCGAAGATCTTGTCCTTGTCCTACAACATGTCCCTTTTTACCATACAAACGATACTCTATCTTGTCATGGGTTTTATTATTCTCCCACTTTGGCCTCTTCCTTTTCACCTTTTCCTCCTTCGTGGATTACGCCTTATCAACAAGTTTCTCATCCTTAGGCTTGTGTTCTTTATCCTCATTCTTACTATCCTTGTATAGCTTGTTGACAAGTCTCTCGAAAGTTACCTCCATCGCACTGCAACTCTACAAAGCTTGAAATAAGATTAGTCGCAGATGAAACTACTGCGGCTACTGATGGGGGTTGGGCACTCCTTTGCCCTCCTACATGTGTCGTACACCTACAAAACTATGGTGAAAAAGAAAGAGAGAAGAGACTCAAGGAGAGAATCAAAAGATAGTGCATATGGCTTTGGGGAATATGCCTTTCATAAAACAAAACTTTTCTTAGAAAAATGCTTCTTTGTAAACGTTTTGAAAATAATTTCAGAAGGTTTTTAAAAGCTTTTGCCTAGTCTGGTAACCTTCTACTCTGATACCAAATTGTAACAACCCACCTCCGCTAGGGTCACTCATAAAGGGAATGCACTAGCTTTGGTGGAGCATTATCTAGGTAAACATACACAGAAATATTACAAGACAGAACATATAAAACATCTGAAGAAGAACCAAATTTCATTGCTTTAAAATATAGAAAGGTCTAAAGCCTTTTTACATCAAAATGCCATTAAATCCATTACATCGAAATCTGTCTTGAAATAGTAAAGAAGCATAAAACCATAGTCACGAATCATTCCCCAATAAAGCAGTAAAGCAAGCCATAGCCAAGAGAAATCCAAGCCATACATGAAAGAATTTTGGAGCTTGGTAAGATCCGAACTAAGCTGTATTTCCACCCTGAGAACCTGGGTGGGGGGGGGGGGGAACGGAAGAAAAAGAGGCGAAACAAAACGGGTCAGTCGTAAAGACTGAGTAAGTCCTAGTGACTTTCAGCATAAAAACAGGTAAAGGTAACATGGCATGAATAAATTTAAAGTAAACATAAGCAGGATGAAAAGGTAGGTAAGATAAACTAAGATAACAAGATAAACTACGGGCACGATGGATCAAGTATAACATCCCACAAGGTTCCTACCAAGTATCACATCGCAAGGTTTCTATCAAGTATAAAATATTTCCATGATATCTATTTGCTCTGCACCAACCATACTAGTATCCCAACTCATGTCATGTGTTGACTTTAAAATGATCCCTTGCCTAATGTCATGAAATGATCCATTACTTGGTCTCACGAAACGATGTATTAATCGATCGGCTCCCTATAAGTCCTATCTCGTTCATGTGTCTGTGTCATACGGCCCTATCATGAATGTAGTCACTTGTGCTAGGTGCACCATAGGGTGTATCAATCCCTAGGCTGCCAACCACTGACACGAATCAAGCATGCACAGTGTAAACCTACTGGTGCCCAATGCCTGCTTTTTCAACTCCAGACTACGTGCACGACCATAGTCCACCTGAACCTACAATGGCGCACCAACTCAGTCTTCGTTCTTGTCGGTTACAATCAGCCCAGTAATCGTGCCCCACCCTGCCTAGTTCCAGGGTACCATGATACATCTAGTAAGTTACTGCGGAAAAGGACCGCGTAACTAGGGTTTCCGTCCAGCAGGTTAAGTGTTGTAATTTAAATTCGAGACTTAACCCCATCATTCTAGCATGTCATGTTGGTTAAGTGTGGTCATTCAAGTTCGTGACTTAACCCAGCTACGTGTCATGTCAAATTGGCTAAGTATTGTCGTTCAAGTTCATGAATTAGCCCTACGAATCATGTGTCAAGTTGGTTAAGTATGTTCAAGCGGTTCATGACTTAACCCTACCAAACCATCGTGTCAAATTGGTTAAGAATATTCAAGCGGTTCTTGACTTAACCCTATCAAGTCATCTTGTCAAATTGGTTAAGTATATTCAAACGGTTCATGACTTAACCCTATCAAGTCATCATGTCAAATTGGTTAAGTATATTCAAGCGGTTCATGACTTAACCCTATCAAGTCATCATGTCAAATTGGTTAAGTATATTCAAGCGGTTCATGACTTAACCCTATCGAGTCATTAATTCATTAATGCACCCCAACCTCTCACATCAGACCTGTTGTGGTCTCTGGATATGCCGGGCGGTTCCGGGCAGAATTACACCACAACTCAGTCTGACCTCGGGTTTTCAAGTGCGATATGACCAACTACCCACATTGGATCCTATTGTTTGCAGTAACTGGATTTGCCGGGCGGTTCCGGGCAGAATTACACTGCAAACTCGACCCAACCTCGAGTAGGCCATTTTCTAGTTCATTCCAAATGTCACGTCCATGTCCAAGTTTCATGTCAAGTTCGTTTCTAGTTTTATGGCGAGTTTCATGTCAAGTTTCATGTTTTCACTTATGCCTATTATCAAGTTAATGATTCATATTCATAACCAGTTCATGTTTCAAGTTCATAAGCAGGTTTATGTGCCTTCTAGATGTCCAATACATACCAACTACCCAGAACCCAACTTAGGCGCGTTCATATTAAACTTTCTCCAAGTCATAAATTATCATATATATGTTTCTACTCCAAATTTTACATAATTAACATATGCCCAAGTCCTAGGTAACATGTCAGTTTTTACATATGCCCAATTCATGTCAGTTTTTACATATGTTCAATTCATGTCGTTTTACATATGTCAAGATTCATGATTTTCATGTTTACAAAGCTATGCTCAATTTTCATAGATCTAGTTTTATACCCAAAATTACATGTATAACATGTTTACACCAATTTACCCATAACGAGTTCTAACCAGATTACATATATCAAGATCCATGTCATTTTACATATATCAATCCCCATTCTTGCAATTACTATTATAATGATAATACCCAAATATTCAATTTCATGTTAATGGTAATAATACCCAAATATCCAATTTTTATGTTATGCCATCAATTCCACCAAACACATATATCCAAATAGGTATTATCCCAATATTCCCCTGTATTCAACCGTACGCAGATCGCGGTTTAGGCCTAGGTCAGAAATTGACCAAGGTTCATCAAAAGAAAATAAATAGGGGGAGTTAGAAATTGCATTAAGAACAAGATCAGAAAGAAAACAACATAAATCATCATGATAGGCATAAAGATTACAACTTGCTGATAACATCATTACGAATCAAGAAAAATGCTGAATAGATCATAAATTTGGCATGAGAATAAAGATAGACAAGTATCAAAACTCAAGATTCAACAGAAATAGATCTGAATCGATAAACATACTTAGATCCAATTCCACTTTATTTCATGGCCATATTATAATTAAATATCTAGATCTAAAAGTAACTAGCACTTATATTGATTGGCTAAGAGAGGACAAATCGATTCATTATCGCGTTGAAATCTCTAACTTGATTAATCTTCTGGTTTGATTCAATATGGTCTAGGCGTCGTTGCTGTCAATTCGTCCATTTGCACAATCCTTGCTTTGATTTGTCCCCCTCTTTCTTTTGCTTTGCTTTGTAGATTAATCCCAATTTGATTTTAGTTGGAGGCTATATTCTTAGGTTTCATTTTTCCAGCATAACGGTGGCTAGACGTGTTGTAGTGAATTAGGATTTAGGCATTAGGGGGGTTTATATAGGGTTAGGCAAGTGAATCTGGATAGAAATCAAACTGGAAACATCAGAATGAATTCTGGCTCAAAAACAGACTCAGGGACCAGGTCGACACACAGGTCGACTGCCCAGTCGACCTGGTCAGGGGGGTCGACTGCACAGTCGACTCCCCAGTCGACCTAGGTGCTGGGTGGGATTTTTCCCGCCCAGTCTGTTTGGGTTTTGAAATTCGAATTTGAACTGTTTTGAACCCTGAAAATTTCTGAAACTTCGAAGGGTTATATCTCCCTCATACGGACTCCGATTCTGGCAAACTCGGAGACGTTTCCAAGCAGAATTTCGAGACGAACGCAATGGCGCAAACCGTTTCCCTTGATTCTGATCTTAAAATTTAATTCTGCCTTGATTTATGATTTTAACATGTTATTAAAATTCGGGTTGTTACAAGTTTTCCCAGGACCAAAATGTCCACCGCATGCATGATCATGGAAGAATGAGAGAACACTCCTAATTTCGCAACCAGAAACGTATCGACGAATGATTTGGTCCGGACAATACTTAAACAAGTATGGGTCATCCCAATAGAAGTATTTCACTTGGGAAAGAAATTTGTATTTATCATGGTTGGACCAAAATGAGGGGGTTTCCTTAGTGTAGACAGTTCACTATGTCGGCGAAAAAAGGATCGATTGAAATAGAAAGAAGTTGTTCGTCAGGAAAGTTTTCATTGATTGGCAACTAAGATGGAGCATTAGGAAGACGAGATAAGTGATCGACTATGACGTTATCGGATCCTTTTTTTGTCTTTGATTGTAAGATCAAATTCTTGAAGCAAAAGGATCCATCGAATTAAGCGTGACTTAGCATCCTTTTTAGCAGAAAGGTGCCGAAGAGTAGAATGGTCTGTGTAGACTGTGACATGGGAACTAATCAAGTAAGATCGGAACTTCTCAAGCGCAAAAATGATATCTAAAAGTCCTTTTTCGGTGGTTGTATAATTCAGTTGAGCGTCGTTCAAGGTCATACTCACGTAGTAAATGACGTGAAGGATTTTGTTGACGCATTGTCCTAAGACAGCACCAACCGCGAAGTTATAAGCGTCACACATGATTTCAAAAGGAAGGTTCCAATTGGAAAAACAGATTATCGGAGCTGAAATGACTTTTTAAGATGTTCAAAAGAAGTGACACATTCAGAGTTAAACTTGAATGGGATGTCCCTTCCTAGCAGAGTTGTAAGGACCCGTATTTTAGCGATATAATAGTTAATTAATTTAATTATTTGTAAAGTGATTTAGAGATTGGAATGGTCGTTAATTAAATAACTTTGAATATTTAATTAATACAATAATTAAATAATATATTAAATTTTGAAATAATCAGAATGGGATGAAATGACAATATGGTGTTAATTGGGGAATTCAAAATATATAATTCAGTTTAGAATTTGATTTACGATTACGAATATATTTAATTAACGATGGTTGAACATATTAACGATTACAAATATATTTCATTACGTCTCACGTTTTAAATCGGATTTCTGTGAAACAAGAAACATTAGGAGCTGGTGAAGTATTTTTTTCTATTAGAAGAGAAAAATCGAGATTTCATCGTGTAGATTTTGATTTCTGTCCAAATCAAATATTCAGAAATACAGCAGTATATTCGTTCGTGGCCATAACGGTTATTTAGAGATATTTGAATATCGGGTTTGAATTTAACAAGGTTATTTTTAGAAATAGTGATAATTTAATTTTTAGAATTTTATGGTAATTTTTAATTAATTAAATAAGAAACTTTTTATTTGGAGTATTTGGCACCCTATATCAACATTTCGAGATTTCACAATATGAGTCAACCTACCGATATTATTATATTTCTGGAGTCGGGACACCTCGCTCGTAATGATGGTATTTTTATTTCTGTCCGTACGTAAGCAGAATTTTACGTAACAGGGTATGTAAAATTTTAATAGTAAAATATCAATATGCTTTCCTTTCTCTGATTAAAACATTGGCCACGTTCTCAATTTATCTCAGTCGCTAATTAGAGAGTGGAGACCAAATTCCCACGTCCTCAATATAAGTGCCTATAAAATACCCTTTACAAAACGTTGGGACCTAATTACCATCTTCTGTGCAAACAAAAGCAGTCCGCCGGTTTCATTTATCAAAACCAAATTGCCATTTTCAAAAACTAATTAAATTCATACCAGTCTCCTAAATTCCTTATACGATGATTTTGGAGTTTGTAAGGAGCAAAGTTTCGGTTATATGCTTGTTTAGTTTGGGTTCCGGTTTGATTTAGATGACGCTGGTAGAAGCAGGTGGTGGCGAGATTCTTGTGGAGATCGTGGAGCGGCGGAGGATAAGCCAGTTCTGATGGGGGCCCAGTGATGTCAGTCAACGACGACGGTGTGGTTTTGATTTATGGGAGGTGAATTTCGAATGCTGGAAACCGAATGAAGGAAGATCGAATGGAGGGGTGAGCACGGAAATGCCATGCTTTGCTGATCAGTTCGAAAACGAACGGGATGAGGAGACTGTCGAGTGTTTTGATGATTGTATGGGGTGGTACAGTTTTGAACAAGGAGAGTAATGATGTATGTGGTTTTGTTTTTACTAAGTGAACGGATGGAAGAGATGTTTGAATGGGAGGAAAGGAAGGTGCGATAAAGTGTTGGAGCAGTTATAGTTTTGGAGAATTAAGGGGTGTTGTGTTTCGGTCTGTGTTGTGCAGGCATGGAGGGGGATACATGTATGTGCATGGGGGTAGTACACTGGGAGGCGAACGAAATTTATAAGCTGAGTTAGGTTTGAGGAAAGTGAAGTTTGGAATGATGAAAAATATCATGGGTAAAATGGGAAATGGTGGAGTGTTTGTAAATTGATGAAGTAAGGAGAAAGCGTAAATGAAGGGTGTGCCATTTTCTGAGCTGTTCGAAGTGTTCTCAGGGAAGGGAAAACATTGGAGAATGTGTGAGATGGGGGACGTGAGGTATTGTCGTGTGTATGGAAGTAAATGAGAGTAAAACCTGATAATGGGGTCTGGGTATAAATAGAGGAGGATGGGCCCTATTTAAGAAGGTGAAACCAGTGGAGGAAAAATATATGTAATGTAATGGATCAGGGAAGCTAGACGTGGGTAAAGTAATAGGTGCGGATGATTTGTTTGTGGAAGAAGAGAAAAAGCCTGGTATGGGAAGGTGGGCCTAAAATGAAATGGTAAGCCCAATATGGAATTATAAAATAAGTTTAATTTAAATATAAATAACGTATTATTAGCTATTAATATCAATATCTTGTGTATACATTATCAGTTTCATGAACGGTTAGATCCGTTGGGATCGTTTGGACGGGAGCAACACAATGGAATTGACTGGGAGTGAATCTGAGCTCATTACAATTTATGGCGAAATAAATTATCTGTCTGAATCAACAGACGCAAATCGTTATTTAACGGTTAACGTGAAATGTGAGTAAAACTCACCAACTCTGAACAGTTCTATTTTTATAACGTATATATAGAACTGATAAATGATGACTGATTGCTGTGTGTTAACTATTTGGTTGAGTTGCTTATGTATTGATTGAAATTATCGATAACGATATACATATAAAATCGTTAATCGAATATTGATTCTGTTTATCAGAATATGTTATACTCGTATTGTCTAACATCTGTAATGTAGGGAAACAGGTTGGAGGGACCCAACTGGGTTCCTCAATATATAAATACTACTTTGTTTTATATATTGTGTTATACGATGGGATATGAAATATGTTGATGATTTTATATGTGTGAATGATACTGGTCATCGTGATTGGGTATGTTAAATACCATAACATACCGGGATGTTGATAAGGGAATTTTCGAAGTGATATTTGAAAATAAAATATTTTTAAAATCAAAGGATTTTATGAAAGGAAAATATTTATAAAATCAAAGAGGATTTTATAAACAGGAATATTTAAATAGGAAATATTTATAAAAAGGATATTTATAAATAGAATACTTATAAAGTGAATTATTTATTTAAGATAAATAAATAAGACATTAAATGGATTATTTATTTGGTAAATAAATTAGATATTATATAGGGATTATTTACTTTGGAAGATAAACAGATTAAATCAAAGGAGAATTTAATTATAAAATAAATAGGATTAAAATGTAATATTTATTTAGAAAATAAATAGAAGTATAAGAGAAATATTTATTTAGAAAATAAATAGACAAATATAGGAAGAGAAATATTTGTAAAACATTTACAAATAAAGGTTATAAAAAGAAATTATTTATTTACGAAAAAAATAGAGTTATAAAAGGGAAATTTTAAATAAGGCTTAAGTGTTATAAACGTAATGGATTATATAAAGGAATTAATCGAGTTAGAATTAATCAATTAGAATTAATTGAATATAGAGTAAATCAAATAGAGTTAAGCAAAATTAGAAACTGACTTGAGATTAGTAAATTGAATGGTTTTCTAAGTGTCTATTTGATGTTGGTTTCGGCCTTCGGGATTAATACTTAGGGAATTGTTCTCATACTAGTTTACAGTCAGGTACTGATAGTTGTGGAAGAATGATACGTAATTTAGCCATGGAAATGATTTCAAGAGTTAATAACAGATATTTTCTAAACATAGTAATGAGGAAATATATATATACATACATATATATATATACACGAATGATGATTGACCGATATAATTTCCTCCTGGAAATAATATCGTTGTTTGCACACCTGTTTCTCTTTGATGGTTAAATCACAGACTATCGAAGTTTTGACCATTTTAACATTGTTAATATGGAGAGACAGGTTGGATTATTATCCAAAGAACCACTCTGTATTGGCATAAGCGTTGCGAATCATATATGCCAAAGATAATTGAAGACGGAGTAAAGTGCAAGGGCTATTGTATAAGTCTTAGATAACAGTGCCTAAGATGGATGTACTGAATAGTGCCTTCGGTTCATCCTGTTCCTATATGACTTGTATGGATGAATGTCTGACAGAGTATTTCCAGACAGGTCACGTACATTGATTTCTTCAACCGTACCAAGAGTGGAAGCGGAGAAGGAAACTTCTTTAGCTAACACGTAATGTACTGTTGTAGACGTTAATTAGTGATTTTTGATGGATCTGACAATGTGGCATTCGAAGTGAATCTGATGTGATGATAAGGCGTAACCTCAAGCCTCATCAACTGGTAAATGACAGAAATCAGGCAGGTAGCATGGCTTTATAGGTTGCACCTATTAGGGTGTATAATCACCTGATCTAGAGTTTCATTTACTTCTAAAAATCTATTATTGATGCTGTCCCATTCGGGAAACAGTTGCTGATCCCAACCGTTGGTGATATACATTCGATACACTCAAGAGAAATGAGTGGTCGGTCATGTGTCGTCGGGTTGCAAGATGTTCTTGTTGAACCCAGTGTATTCCTTTCTAGAGGTACACTAGCGAAAGGTGGTTCCATACATTGTCATAGTTGGAAATCCATTACCCAATACGTGCTTGCAGTTTTGATTGTATACTATATATGTAGGACGTGAGATGAAAGCGTTTCTGCTAGATGATTATTATATTGTGGTTGATAGACATTATTATAATATCAAAAGGTTTTTGATATAAAGATATTTTGGATTCTCATAAGGGAAAAATCCGTTCCGTTATATGGCGTGGTCTTATGAGATATCGTTTACTTGTTCAAACTGTTTTAAACTGTTTTACTCATAACAGTCCCATGACTGACCCGGAGTTTATTTTGTTTTGTTTTTCCTAAATTCTTGGGTGCCTAATTTTGTACGGGCAGTCAAGTAGTCGGGATGTACAGATACTTGAAGAGCTGGAGCAGGAGGCTTCAGGATCATATAGTTATTGTTTATTTCCGCTGTGTTGTAAGTGTTGTACTATGATAATGATGTATATTCAAGCACAGATGTTTATTTCAAAGTGATGTTATATATTAAATGTTATTTGTTCCGCTGTGAGGTTCATGTTACTCTGATGTTGTGTTCTTCTTCTTCTTCTATTCTAAGTTTCTATCTTATCTATTCTCACCCTCTAATTTCTTTCATTAACTACCAGTATTTTCGATCCTTGGATGTTCGATATGTGATGTATATCGGATAACCAAGATCGCAAATTTCTGGGTCGTTACAGTTGGTATCAGAGCTTAAGGTTAAGAATTACCTTGGCTCTATGGCGTGACTCGGTAGAAATAGGGTTAGTAATACCCTAGACTGAGTTTGAGTGTATATATACCAGTGAACGTATTTTTTATTTGATATAAAAATTTGTTTTATATTGTGGAGATTTATTAATTGAGTGGCTTATGAATTTCTGGTCGATCGGTTTGATCCACTGTATCGATAGGAGTTACTAAACACTCGAATACGATGGGTCGACATGATATATTTTGAAAAGAGGGTAAATGAAATAATTTTACCCAATGTATATTTTTTATTATAATCGAGTAAGATTATAAATTAAATGGTTATGTAAATAACCAATCAGAATTCTTCTAAGTGAAATACGTGAAATCAAATGAGTTAAATCTGAAATTTAAACCAGAATTTGAATTAAAATTCGGGAAAATTGGATAAGTGTTTGTAAATGGATTTGGATTAAAAATAAGAAAAATTTAAGATCCTAGGAGATCTTAAATTGTTTTATAAGTAGTGTGAATTATTTTTTGAAATGAATTTCAAAGTGGAAATGTTTAGAAATGATTTTATAGTATTGAACTCACTTCGATCGCTAGAAAATAGATTCTGATGATGACAGCTACATCATCAGTATTCATTTTTGAGTTTAAGTGACAAATTACAACCAGAGTTACTGTTTTGAATTTGTTTTGGGAAAAACAAGTTGTGTTGAAATTCAAAAAGGAAAATTTGATTTTTGAAAAGAGTAAACTGTTTAAAAACTCCTGGGAAGACAGTCTGAATTAAAAAAAACAAATTTAACAGAAATTTGTGAAAGCGAATTGGAATTAAAAATAAAGCCAGTTAATGGGTAACTGATTTGGATTGATGAGTTAAGAATTTAAAAATCGAAAATGGAACTTTGATTTGAAATTGAATTCGACTGAGGTATAAGCGAATGGTTAGATTTGTGGATAAAACAGGTTGAAATTTGATTGGGATGACCCTTATATCTGCTGAATTGATAACAGGTTGGAAGGATATAATGATATGCCGACAAAATGTACATGTTGTATTCATATGAGTTTGATGAGATTTACGAGCCTGATTGGCAAGCCGCTTGGCGTTTTGATTTTCTTTTGGGTTGGAGATGGCACAGAGAGGAGAGTTGGAGTTTGACCTATCGACCAGTACAAAGGAGGTGCTGGCGAATTTTTTCGAAAAGTTACGGAGTTAGAATATTTTCAGGATTTTTGAAAATTTTCATTGATAAGGATTAATTAATATTTAATTGAAATTAAATTGGTTTAGTTGAAACTGAAGATTTAGAAGTGAACAAATAAGTTCTAACCAGTTAATAGGGTTTGATTTCTACCATAGCAATTTCGAGGACGAAATTATTTTAAGTGGGGAAGAATGTAATGACCCGTATTTTAGCGATATAATAATTAATTTACTTAATTATTTATAAAGTGATTTAGGGATTGGAATGGTCGTTAATTAAATAACCTTGAATATTTAATTAATATAATAATTAAATAATATATTAAATTTTGAAATAATCAGAATGGGATGAAATGATGATATGGTGTGAATTGGGGAATTCAAAATATATAATTCAGTTTAGAATTTGATTTACGATAACGAATATATTTAATTAATGATGGTTGAACATATAAATTCTATTATAATTATAATCGAGCTCGGAATGGCGCTGCAGTTCGTGAATTGGCGATTCGAACTTCAACTGAATATACAGAAGCCGTTTTAAATCTGATTTCTGTGAAACAAGAAACGTTAGGAGCTGGTGAAGTATATCTTTCTAGTAGAAGAGAAAAATCGGGATTTCATCGTGTAGATTTTGATCTATGTCCAAATCAAATATTCAGAAATACAGCGGTATATTCTTTCGTGGCCATAATGGTTATTTAGAGTTATTTGAATATCGGGTTTGAATTTAGACAAGGTTCTTTTGAGACATAGTGATAATTTAATTTTTAGAATTTTATGGTAATTTTTAATTAATTAATTAAGCAACTTTTTATTTGGAGTATTTGGCACCCTATATCAACATTTCGGGGTTTCACAATAAGAGTCAACCTACCGTTATTATTATATTTCTGGAGTCGGGACACCTCGCTCGTCACGATGGTGTTTTTATTTCTGTCCGTACGTAAGCAGAATTTTACATAACAGGGTATGTAAAACTTTAATAATAAAATATTAATATGCTTTCCTTTCTCTGATTAAAACATTGGCCACGCTCTCAATTTATCTCAGCCGCTAATTAGAGAGTGGAGACCAAATTCCCACGTCCTCAAGATAAGTGCCTATAAAATATCCTTTACAAAACGTTGGGACCTAATTAGCATCTTCTGTACAAACAAAAGCAGGCCGCCGGTTTCCTTTATCAAAACCAAATTGCCATTTTCAAAAACTAATTAAATTCATACCAGTCTCCTAAATTCCTTATACGATGATTTTGGAGTTTGTAAGGAGCAAAGTTTCGGTTATATGCTTGTTTAGTTTGGGTTCCGGTTCGATTTAGACGACGCTGGTAGAAGCAGGTGGTGGCGAGATTCTTGTGGAGATCGTGGAGCGGCGGAGGATAAGCCAGTTCCGATGGGGGTCCAGTGATGTCAGTCAACGCCGACGGTGTGGTTTTGATTTATGGGAGGTGAATTTCGAATGCTGGAAACCGAATGAAGGAAGATCGAATGGAGGGGTGAGCATGGAAATGCCATGCTTTGCTGATCAGTTCGAAAACGAACGGGATGAGGAGACTGTCGAGTGTTTTGATGATTGTATGGGGTGGTACAGTTTTGAACAAGGAGTGTAATGACGTATGTGGTTTTTGTTTTTACTAAGTGAATGGATGGAAGAGATTTTTGAATGGGAGTGTAACACTCCACCTCCGCCAGGGTCACTCTAAGCAAGTACACTAGCTTTGGAGGGGTGTTGTCTAGGTAAACATGCACAGAAATATTACAAGACAGAACATATAAAACAGCGGAAGAAAACATGATTTCATTACTTTACAAAAGCAGTAAGGTCTAAAACCTTTTACATCAAAGTGCCATTAAATTACTTACATCGAAACCTGTCTTGCAATAATAAAGAAGCATAAAACCATAGTCATAAATTATTCCCCAAGTAAAACAGTAAAATAGCCATAGCCAAGAAAAGTCCAAAACCATAGATGATGATCTTTCAGCAGAAAATCCGAACTAAGTAGCAACATTTCCTCCCTGTAAACCTGGGGGTGGGGGGGAAACGGAAGAAAAGAGGCAAAACAAAACGGGGTCAGTCATAAAGACTGGTAAGTCCTAGCTACTTTCAGCCTAAATATAGGTAAAAGTGACATGACATGTATAAACCGAAAGTAAACCTAAGCATGATGACAAGATAAACAGATCAAACTAAGATAACAAGATAAACTCAAGTAACAAGGAAACCAAGGTAACAGGATAACTAAGATAACAGGATAACCAAGGTAACAGGATAACTCGGAATAGCATCGCATGTCCAACGTCCTCTGCACCAACTGTACTAGCATTCTAACTCGTATGTTTCTTTCCATGTATATGTTTAGTCCTTTGCCGTAAATCTTACGGGCTTCGTCACGTAATTCTATACTACTTCAACGTAGTTCCATTATCCTTGAAATCATTTGGACCGTCACCCTTGATCTAGCTATATTTTCTTACCATGAATTCTCAAATATTCGGCTAGGATTTATGCCACCTAGGACCACTAGGGATTACGCTACTTACTAAACGTTTTCGTTACTCGGTTTGGGTTTAATCCACCTAGGACCGCTAGGGATTACGCTACCCGTCAACCACGCCCTTTTCCCCATGTATGTATCATGAATCGTTTTTCCATGTCTAGATGCACATGTATCTCAATGTGCCATCCGAGTCCCGTGACAGGGCTAATCAAGAAATACATGACTCGATCAGGAGATTTAGGTTATCTGCCGATGCAGATATCAAGGTCTGCTTTTCTACCGGTGGTTGTGGTCCCACGTGACTTCTCCCTCAACTACTGAAAGGCAATCCAAGAAAATCATGCATGAGAACTATCACTCCTGCCACCTATGCCCCCACTTTCCTATTGGCCAACCTCACCGATAACTAGATAGCAAGTATATGGTCTGTTGGGAGTTCTCTGCCTTTCCGCATAGGTACAAGATTGACTAAAGATGGTAGGTAGTCGACGACGTGCTATCACAGGGCTAAACTAAATATCGCCAACTCCACGCTAATCCACCCCAGTCTTTAGGTTGCTCGCACACCAACCAAGGCATACCCTTGGTTCTTCTACCGCAGACCTTAACCTCTGTGAGCCCAGGCGGATCATCTGCAACCTCACAGAGGAATACCAAGAGTACCCTTACGTCCCCCGAAGCTGCCGCTTTGTCACCCAGTTCGCTGGAGCCTTTATCTAAGTCAGATAAACATTCGCTCCTCCTCGTATGTTTGTTAAGAGATGACCTACCGTATCAGGTTACTCATCTATTTGTGAACTGGTCCAATTCTCTTGAATAAGAATTATTACTTAGTTATCCTTAACTAAGGTTTATCACTTAGTTTCCCTTCCCGTTATCCTTATTTACTACGATTTTCCACTTAGTCCCCTGAACTAGGGTTTTCTCTAATGGGTTAAGTGTTGTCATTCGAGTTCATGACTTACCTCGCCTACGAATCATGTCAAAATTGGCTAAGTATTCAAGTTCAAGACTTCGCCCAACAAACCACGTATCAAGTTGGTTAAGTATATATCAAAAAGTTCATGACTTAACCCTAGATTATCGTGTCATATTGGTTAAGTATAGGTTGTCTTAACCTCGTCAAATCATCGAGTAAAATTGGTTAAGTGTAAGTTAACTTAACCCCATTAAACTATCGAGTCGGATTGGTTAAGTATATTCAAGTGGTTTATGACTTAACCCCATCAAGTTACCTTGTTAGATTGGTTAAGTATATGTTAACCTAACCCCATCCACTAGTCATATTTTAATGGTTAAGTGTTACCCCTGTAAGTTTACTTAACCCTACCCTATATTGCGTTATACTAGTCAGGTGTTATCGACCCATTTAGGTTAAACTAACCCATGCTCTAATCGTGTTATATGTTTAAGTGTCATCAAGTAATCAAGTCCGGTTTTACTTAACCCACCCGTCCACGTCATATTGGTTAAGTGTCACTAGTCTAATCAAGTTATTTAACCCACCCATCCATGTCATATTGGTTAAGTGTCAATAGTCTAATCGAGTTACTTAACCCACCCGTCCATGTCATATTGGTTAAGGGTCATTAGCCTAATCAAGTTACTTAACCCACCTATCCATGTCATTAGCATTTATTATTTGCTAATGCATCAACCTCTCACATTGGACTTGTTTGCGATCACTGGATACGCCGGGCGGTTCCGGGCAGAATTACACCGCAAACCCATTCCAACCTCGGGTTCAAGCATTACCACAATCTAATCTTTGCCTACGACCTATCACATTGGACTATTATTGTTGTGGTCACTGGATATGCCGGGCGGTTCCGGACAGAATTACACCACAACTCAAGTCCAACCTCGTGTCGAAGGCATCCGTTAGATTGTTAATTACCTATGTGTCATCTAAGTCAAAATCCCCACTTTACATATTACTAGACATATGTCCCAGTTCCACATTACATGCCCATGAAAATATGTACCCAATTCTAGCCACTTTACATATGTCCAATTCTCGCCTATTTGCATGTATGCCAAGTTTATGACATCCCAACCCTATCAAGTTCTAGCCAAAGTTACATGTTGTCAAGTTCATGCCCAAATAAACCCAAATCATGGTTTGTGTTCCCAATTCCACTTATGCCTAGTTAACATAAGCCCAATCCCTTGATTTAACTTGCATAGTCCCAAAACCCGTGATTTAATTCATATGCCAACTCATGTATGCCCAAACCTGCAAATAATATTGGCAATAACCCAAATTTTCCTTGTTCATGTTATGCATAAATTCTACCACCCACACCTATATCCAAATAGGTGAAATCCCAATATTCCCCCATATACAAATCGCACGCAAATCGTAGTTTAGGCTTAGGTCCGAAATCGACCAAGGTTCATCAAAAGAAAATAAATAGGGGAAGGTAGAAACTTTGCATAAAACAAGATCCGAGAGAAAATCATCATTACATGCATGATAAGGACATGAAAGAGTGATTTGCAACATGCATAGGTCCAAATTAATGTCATAGCAACATCCCAAAGGTCAAGATCCAAAATGAACAAGAATGAACATGGATTGATTATCATGCATAAATCCAATTCCAACTTTATCACATGTCATATTCAAGTTATCGTTTCAATCTAAAAGAATCTAGAACTTATAAATCGTGGCTAGAGGATTAAGAGCAAGAATCGTCATAGAATGGTGTTGAGATGGTGCTCTACTTCCTTGATTTGATGTAGAAAGCTTGCTCCTTTGTCATGGATCTAGTTTGAAAGCTCAAGCCTTTGAAGTTGGAGATGGAGGAAAAGATCAAGAGAGATTTTGGCAGCACTTTGTCGTTAGAATGAATTGTAGTGAATTAGGCTAGGTCTTAGGGTGTTTTTATAGAGGTTAGGACTAGTTGAGGCCATAGGATTAACCCTAGTTTAGATCTAGAGCACTGAAAATCGTCATAGGCCAGCAGAACAGACCAGAGAATCAAACAGGTGCACCAGGCCCGACCAGGGAGGTCGACCCCCAGGTCGACACCCAGGTCGACTGCCCAGTCGACCTGGTCTGGGGCAGGTCGACTCCCCAGTGGACCTGGGTTGGGCGGGAAATTTTCCCGCCCTTTCTGTTTGGGGCTGATTTCGAAATCTGAATTCGAATTTGAACTGTTTTGAATTCTGGAATTTTCTGAAAACTTCTAAGGGCCATAATTTGGTCATACGGACTCCGATTTACAAAATTTCGGACTTGTTTTCAAGCAGAATTTCGAGACGAACGCAATGGAGTAACCCATTCCAATTGATTCTTAACTTATAATTTTATTCTGCCCTGATTTCTTGTTTTTACATGTTATAAAAATTCGGGTTATTACAGGAAGGAAAGGAAGGTGCGAGAAAGTGTTGGAGCAGTTATAGTTTTGGAGGATTAAGGGGTGTTGGGTTCGGTTTGTGATGTACAGGCATGAAGGGGGATACGTGTATGTGCATGGGGTAGTACAGTGGGAGGCGCACGAAATTTATAAGCTGAGTTAGGTTTGAGGAAAGTGATGTTTGGAATGATGAAAACAGATCACGGCTAAAATGGGAAATGGTGGCGTGTTTGTAAATTGGTGAAGTAAGGAGAAAGCATGAACGAAGGGTACACCATTTTCTGAGCTGTTCGAAGTGTTCTTAGGGAAGGGAAAACATTAGAGAACATGGGAGATGGGGGACGTGAGGTATTGTCGTGTGTATGGAAGTAAATGAGTGTAAAACGTGATAATGGGGTCTGGGTATAAACAGAGGAGGATGGGCCCTATTTAACAAGGTGAAACCAGTGGAGGAAAAAATATATGTAATGTAATGGATCAGGGAAGCTAGACATGGGTGAAGTAATAGGTGCGGATGATTTGTTTGTGGAAGAAGAGAAAAAGGCTGGTATGGGAAGGTTGGCCTAAAATGAAATGGTAAGCCCAATATGGAATTATTAAATAAGTTTAGTTTAAATATAAATAACATATTATTAGCTTTTAATATTAATATCTTGTGCATACGGTATCAGTTTCACGAACGGTTAGATCCGTTGGGATCGTATGGACGGGAGCAACACAATGGAACTGACTGGGAGTGAATCCGAGCTTGTTACAATTAATGGCAAAATAAATTTTCCGTCTAAATCAACAGACGTAAATCGTTATTTAACGGTTAATGCGAAATGTGAGTAAAACTCGCCAACTCTGAAAAGTTCTATTTTTATAACATCTATTTAGAACTGATAAATGATGACTGATTGCTGTGTGTTAACTGTTTGGTTGAGTTGCTTATGTATTGATTGAAATTATAGATAACGATATACATATAAAATCGTTAATCGAATATTGATTCTGTTAATCAGAATATGTTATACTCGTATTGTCTAACATCTGTGAATCAGGGAAACAGGTTGGTGGGACCCAACTGGGTTCCTCAATATAAATATACTACTTTGTTTTATATATTGTGTTAAACGATGTGATATGAAATCTGTTGATGATTTTATATGTGTGAATGATACTGGTCATCGTGATTGGGTATGTTAAATACCATAACATACCGGGATGTTGATAAGGGAATTTTCAAAGTGATATTTGAAAATAAAACATTTATAAAATCAAAAGGTTTTTATAAAAGGAAAATATTTATGAAATCAAAGAAGATTTTATAAACAGGAATATTTAAATAGGAAATATTTATAAAAAGGATATTTATAAATAGAATACTTATAAAGTGAATTATTTATTTAAGATAAATAAATAAGACATTAAATGGATTATTTATTTGGTAAATAAATTAGATATTATATAGGGATTATTTACTTTGGAAGATAAACAGGATTGAATCAAAGGAGAATTTAATTATAAAATAAAAAGGATTAAAATGGAATATTTATTTAGAAAATAAATAGAAGTATAAGAGAAATATTTATTCAGAAAATAAATAGACAAATATACGAAGAAAAATATTCGTAAAACATTTACAAATAAAGGTTATAAAAAGGAATTATTTATTTATGAAATAAATAGAGTTATAAAAGGGAAATTTTAAATAAGGCTTAAGTGTTAGAAATGTAATGGATTATATAAAGGAATTAATCGGGTTAGAATTAATCGATTAGAATTAACTGAATATAGAGTAAATCAAATGGAGTTAAGAAAAAATAGAAACTGTCTAGAGATTAGTAAATTGAATGGTTTTCTAAGTGTCTATCTGATGTTGGTTTCGGCCTTCGGGATTAATACTTAGGGAATTGTTCTCATACTAGTTTACAGTGAAGGACAGATTGTTGTGGAAGGATAGTGATATGTAATTAAGCCATGGAAATGTTTTCAGGTGTTAATAACGGATATTTTCTAAACATAGCAATGAGGAAATATATATATACATATACATATATATATATACACGAATGATGATTGATCGATATAATTTCCTCCTGGAAATAATATCGTTGTTTGCACACCTATTTTTCTTTGATGGTTAAATCACAGACTATCGAAGTTTTGACCATTTTAACATTGTTAATATGGAGAGACCGTTTGGATGATTATCCAAAGAACAACTCTGTATTGGCATAAGCGTTGCGAATCATATATGCCAAAGATAACTGAAGACGGAGTAAAGTGCAAGGGCTATTGTATAAGTCTTAGATAACAGTGCCTAAGATGCATGTACTGAATAGTGCCTTCGGTTCATCCTATTCCTGGATGACTTGTATGGATGAATGTCTAACAGAGTATTTCCAGAAAGGTCACGTACATTGATTTCTTCAACCATACCAAGAGTGGAAGCGGAGAAGGAAACTTCTTTAGCTAACACGTAATTTACTGTTGTAGACGTCAATTAGTGATTTTCGATGGATCTGACAACATGGCATTCGAAGTGAATCTGATGTGATGATAAGGCGTTACCTCAAGCCTCATCAACCGGTAAATGACAGAAATCGGGCAGGTAGCATGGCTATGTAGGTCGCACCTATTAGGGTGTATAATCACCTGATCTAGAGTTTCATTTAATTCTAAAAATCTATTGTTGATGCTGTCCCATTAGGGAAACGATTGCTGATCCCAACCGTTGGTGATATACATTTGACACACTCAAGCGAATTGAGTGGTCGATCATGTGTGGCCGCGTTGCAAGATGTTCTTATTGAACCCAGTGTATTCCTTTCTAGAGGTACACTAGCACAAGGTGGTTCTATACCTTGTCATAGTTGGAAATCCATTACCCAATACGTGTTTGCAGTTTTGATTGTATACTATATATGTAGAACGTGAGATGAAAGCGTTTCTGCTAGATGATTATTATATTATGGTTGATAGACATTATTATAATATAAAAAGGTTTTTGATATAAAGATATTTTGGATTCTCATAAGGGAAAAAAACCGTTCCATTATACGGTGTGGTCTTATGAAATATCGTTTACTTGTTCAAACTATTGTAAACTGTTTTACTCATACCAGTCCCACGACTGACCCGGAGTTTATTTTGTTTTGTTTTCCCTAAACTCTTGGGTGCCCAATTTGGTACGAGCAGTCAAGCAGTGGGGATTTACAGATACTTCAAGAGCTGGAGCAGGAGGCTTTAGGATCATATAGCTATTGTTTATTTCCGCTGTATTGTAAGTGTTGTACTGTGATAATGATGTATATTCAAGTATAGATGTATATTTCAAAGTGATGTTATATATTAAATGTTATTCGTTCCGCTGTGAGGTTCTTGTTACTCTGATGTTGTGTTCTTCTTCTTCTTCTATTCAAAGTTTCTATCTTATCTATTCTCACCCTCTAATTTCTTTCATTAACTACCGGTATTTTCGATCCTTGGATGTTCGATATGTGCTGTATATCGGATAACCAAGATCGCAAATTTCCGGGTCGTTACAAGAGTAATCAAGGGATGAGCAATTTTGCTAAAATCTTTAACAAAGCGGCGGTAAAAACTAGCATGCCCAAGAAATGAACGAATGTCCTTAACGCATTTTGGAATGGGTAGTTTTGAATTCACATCAACTTTCGCCTTATCCACCTTAATGCCATTATTTGAAATTATATGTCCAAGGACAATGCCTTATTTGACCATAAAGTGGCATTTTTCCCAATTCAACGTTAATTGTTTTTCTTTACATCAATTTAAAACAAGTTCAAGATGATGAAAGAAAGAGGAAAAAGAATCGCCAAAGATTGAAAAATCATCCATAAAGACTTCAAGAAAGCGTTCGATCATATCAGAAAAATTCCAACCATACATTGTTGGAAAGTTGCAGGAGCATTGCAAAGACCGAAAGGCATACGTCGGCAAGCAAAGGTACCGAATGGACATGTGAAAGTCGTTTTCTCTTGATCTTCGGGGGCGATTGGAATTTGGTTATAACCGGAATAACCATCAAGAAAGCAGTAGAATTCTTGACCAGCTAAATGTTCAAGCATTTGATCGATGAAGGGAAGAGGAAAGTGATCATTACGCGTTGTAGCATTTAATTTTCGATAATCGATGCAAACACGCCAAACCGTTTGAGTACGAGTTGGAAGAAGTTCATTTTGGTCATTTGCGACAACGGTGATTCCGGACTTTTTAGGAACAACGTGAATGAGGATAACCCATAAGCTATAAGAAATGGGGTGAATCATATCGTTTTCGAGAAGTTTAAGAATTTCTTCGCGAACTACCTCTTTCATCTTAGGGTTAAGCCTAGGTTGCGCTTCATGAGTGGTTATGGCTTCATCGGTTAAGTGAATACATTATTGAACGATTGCTAGGCTAATTCCCTTGATGTCGGAAATGGACCAACGAATTGCATCTTTATATTTAGAAAGTGTCAACAGAAGAAAAATTTCTTGATCACGAGTTAAACTTGAAGAAATTATGAAAGGAAAAGTTTCGTTATCACCTAAGTAAACATACTTAAAGTGATCGGGAAGTGGTTTACGATCCAACTTTGGTGATTTCTCGATCAAAGAATATGGTTGAGATTTGGACTTAACTGAAAGCGATTCAAATGGAAGCGTGTGTTCAACTTCGTTAGGATCGTTCGAATGACTTTCAAGATTGAAAATGTTAAGATCTAGAGTAATGTTTCCAAAAGAGATTTTCATTGACCCATTGCGACAATTTATTAAAGCATTTAAAGTAGCCAAAAAGGGTCGACCTAAAATCAATGGAATTTGACTTACTGGATTATTGATAGGTTGTGTTTCCAAAACAACGAAATCGACAGGGAAGATAAATTGTCCAACTTTGATGAGTACATCCTCAATTTCTCCAATGGGTTTCTTAACTGAACGATCAGCAAATTGAATAGTTATTTTCGTTGGTTTAAGTTCACCCAAACCAAGTTGTTGGTGAATAGAATATGGAATTAAATTGACACTCGCACCCAAATCAACTAAGCATTTGTTAATTGTCCTATCTCCTATCGTGCATGAGATTGTAGGGCACCCAGGATCTTTATATTTGATCGGGATCGATTGGGTCAAGACTTCGCTAAGTCCGACAGCTAAGAAGACTTTCTAGGGTACACGTGTGTGTCGTTTTTGTGTACAAAAGTCTTTTAGAAACTCAGTGTAGGCGGGGACATGCTAAATGCTGTCAAGAACAGGGATGTTAACTTTTACTTTTTTAAAAATTTCCAACATCTTTTCCATTTGTTCGGAAAGTTTCTTTGGTCGAAGATGATGTGGAAATGGAATGCATAACTGAGTAGGTCGGTTTACGTGAGTTGGAACAGAACTAAACTCAGAGTTTGGATCGAGAACATTCGTGGTTTTAGAAGAGTCGAGAGAAACACTCGTTAAGTTATTTGGATTTCCAACTTGATTATCGATTTTCTCAACGGATCGTAAAGTTGTGATAGCATTCAACTGAGTTTGATTGCTATCCTGGATGACATGAGCTTGGATTGGATTAGGATTTTGACTTATAGGATTTGGAATGGGTTGACTTGGGAAAGTGCCTCTTTCCCGTTCACTTACGGAAGTGGCTAACTGACTTATTTGCGTTTCAGTTTAGTGATCAATTGACTCGTGATTTGCATGTACGAAGTCAATAAATTTTGCAGATTTTTATTCGATTTAATATTTTTAGTCGTTTCCTTAGTCAACATTTCGAGATTTTTCTCAAGTGATGTCAATCATTTATCATCTTTGGGAACAAAAGATTGTTGAACTTGATTTTGAGAAGGTGGCACAAGATTTTGGAATTGAGTTTATTGAAAGGGAGGATTCGAAGGATTATTCGAAAATGGTTGAAAAGGGGGTCGAACCAAATTCGAATTTGCATTGTTTTGGGTCTAAGAGAAGTTAGGATGATTTCTCCAACCCAGATTGTATGTTGGGGAGAATGGGTCATTTCTAGCTTTATTAAATGCGTTGAGTTGTTCTAATGAATGTGGGCATTGATCGGCAATGTGGTTAGGAACGTTACACTTGTAACATGTGGGTTGAGACGCTTGATCTTGATTCATTTGGTTTGATGAAAGGACATTGTTGAATTTGGTTAACATCGCATCTATTTTCGCTTCTAAAGCCGTTGAGGATCATACCGAATGAGCATTTGATCGGGAATAAATAAATATCTCATTAGATCTTTCCCATTGAGCTGAGTTTTCGGCCAAATTTTTGAGAAATTGCCAAAGCGGCATCATGACGTTGAGCTAGAAAGTTTCCTTGGCACATCGATTCGAGCATGGTTCAAGAGTTATTTTCTAGTCCATTGTATAAAATTTAGCAAAGAGTCCATTTTTCAAAATTGTGATTTGGACATTTGAATAGAAGTTCTTTAAATCTTTTGAAATATTTTGCAAAGGATTCACCACCAAATTGATGAAAATTAACGATTTCAGTTCGAATTTTGGATGTTTTTTCCAAGGGGTAAAATTTCTTTATGAAGACATTCACAAATTGTAACACCCCGTATTCTCGGTGGGTATGAAAGTTGTAACAACCCTGAATTTTGGGGTCAATTTAAAATTTATTTTAAGTGATTTTAATGAGTTTTGATATTTAAAATAATATACTTTAAATAATAATGATCACAAATTTGATTCAAATCGAAGTTAGAATGAATAATTTAATTTTAATTATAAAAAAGAGTTAGAAATAGCGCGGTAGTTTGAAAAGTCAAACTTGAACTTTGACTGACCGTACATGATGCAGATTTTAACGGATTTTAGTGAAACCAAAAATATTAGAATCTATTTAAAATTATTTTTCTAACGAATCTGAAAAATTGAAATTTCATAGCGGGAATCAAAAGTTATGGCCAATTCAATTTTTAGAAAGGTCGCTGTAGTATTTATATATATTATATATGGCCCGAAAGGCTACTTTTCACATATGTAGGAATTTCGACTTGAAACCACCTCCGTTGAGTTCAGAACGATGTTTCTACATTGAAAAACAGTAAACACTTATATATTTCGAGTTTCGAAAATTATTTGTTTAAAAATGTAGTTTTAGTATTAAATATATTGGCCTTAAAAATAGTCATTTTTCAAACGACCTCTGTTTTTGACGAAACCACTTTTTTTGGAATCGGAATGTCAAATTATTGCTAGGTTTCAATTTTCAGAATTTTTCGAATTAATATGTGAGCGTGGGAAAAGAAAATGTGTTTTGACTATTTTAGTTAAATTTAAACGGCTTAAAAATAGCCATTTTTCAAACAGTCTTAGAATTCGACGAAAATAATTTTGTTGGGTTCGTATCATCAAAACAAAGCTAAAGATGATTTTTCGGTAATTTTTAGAATTAATATATAATTATAATTGATTTTTTAGTGTAAACAGACAATTTTTGTCTTTAAAATTCATTAAAAATTCATACGAGCTCAGAATTGAACGAAATTAATTTTTCTAGGTCTGTAGTGTCAAAACATAGCTAAATGTATTTTTCGGGAATTTTTGAAGTTAATTCGTGGCTCCGGTGAATTTTCATGTACGGTCAATATTAAATTAATTAATTATTAATAGGATTTTAAATAAAAAAAACGCTACAGACATCAGAATTGGGGCCCGAGACATAGCCCATTGCGCTCAGAAGACGTCAAAACCCTAAGAACGACAGTAAGCAGGCCTAATTCTGAGTTTGGACTAAAACGGGCTTAAACGGACTAATTAAATAATAATTAAATAACCCTAAATATTAAATTATAAATTGCCGTCGGGTTTTCTTCCTCCTCCCATCGTTACTTCAGCCGCATGAACCCATTATTGCTCAAATATTCATTCTCCGATTTCTCCCTCAATTCTCAACGAAATACTTCGTGTAAATACACGTTTCGAAGAGATTTTCATACTCTTCAATCTCCGACCAGAATCACCACCTCTCATCAACCGTAGCCACCGCACCACCTCCACAAAGTTCGACCGAAAGCAGCCCCACCGCGCCACCCACAAGCCGCCGCACCTCCTCCAACTCCCGGTGAAGATAGCCCTCTCGTAGCTCTTCAATCTCCCGCAAACCGTTCGTAAAACCGTCGATTCTAGCTCGAGTTATCTCGATTCAAAGTTTTGAACACCTTAGGTAAAATTTATTTCAGATTTTGCGACGCTTTTAAAACTCGCTGTGTCAGTTGTTAAAAGCTGAATTTTGATTTTTCATATGTATTTGTATTTGAATCGTTCCAGATCTGAAATCTATTTGAATACGAACACTGAATCAGATCGAACCTGTATCATCTTCTCAGACCAGACCACGGTGAGAATTTATTTTTAATTTAATTTAATTTATTTAATTATTATTTCCATGATTATTAATAGTAGATCTAATTTGACATGATATCTAAAACATGGATCTGAAATGTTCATACCGTATAATATTGAATCTGAATTGTCTACAATGACATGATATTAAATCTGAAATTTTATCGTTAAATATGAATTGATTGATTGATTAGAATTAATTATGTGTTAATTTATTTAATCCTACCTTGTTGATTTGCCATATGCCAAGTTAAACCTCACCTTCTAAATTGCCTGGAGGTTAATTATTGGATTTGATCATGTTGGTTTGTTTTGGATGTTGTTGTTATGGGATTTAACATGAAATACGATAAGAATATTATTGAACATTGAAATGAGGTATGGCATTTACATTGAAATTTTGAATGAAATTAAAGTATGAAAATTAGTATGAAATTAAAGCATGGAATTCAAGTATGCAATTTTGTATGGAATTAAAGTATGCAATTTTGTATGGAATTAAAGCATGGGATTTTGTATTGAATCAAAAATGAAATTTCCAATATGTTAAGAATGGAATTTTCGAAATGTTAAAAATAAAATTTCCAATATGTTAAAAATGGAATTTCCAATATGTTAAGAAGGGAATTTTCATTGTAATTGGGAAAAAGTATATTTTGATTTAGTGATGAAACATGGAATTACACTATAAATGAAATTACACAAATTTTTAATGTGATTATATATATATGAATGTTCACCATAGACGAAATTTACATTTTTCTTAATGCAAATATATATGAATGTTCACCGTAGACGAAATTTACATTTTTCTTAATGTAAATATATATGAATGTTCACCGTAGACGAAATTTACATTTTTCTTAATGTAAATATATATGGATGTTCACTGTATACAAAATTTACATTTTTCTTAATGTAAATATATATGAATGCTCACCGTAGACAAAATTTACAATTTTCGTAATGCAAACTATTAGAATATTCACCGTAGGACAAAGTTTATATTTTTGTTAATGTAGATAAAAGAAATATTCACCATATGGAAAGTTTACATTTTATTTAATGTAAATAAAATAAGAATGCGACAAGAATGAAATTTACATTTTATTTAATGTAAATAAAATAAGAATGTGACATGGAATATAAATTTACATTTTTGTTAATAAGAATTTCACCGAGTGAGAAATTTACACTTTTATTAATGTAAATATATTGAATTTCACCGTATGTCAAAATTTACATTTTTATATGTAAATTATAAAGTGAATTAATGTTGTATGTTAAAAATTACATTTTTCTTTGTAATTAACATGGAAATTTCATCGTATGTTAAAATCTACATTTTTATATGTACATTATATAGGGAATTACACCATAGGATAAAACTTACATTTTTATATGAAATTAAAACATGAATTTACGTTGTGTGTTAAATATTACATTTTTATATGTAATGTCTATAGGAAAGTATACCGTATGACAAAAACTACATGTTTCAATGTAATTAAAGAATGCAATTTCGTTGTATGATAGAATTTACATTTTTCTTATATATATACGTAACATAGAATGGGAATGAACATTAGAAATAAAATTGATTTATTTCATATGTAATTTAGATGTAGTGTTTGCAATGTAATTAAAAATTATAATTTTACAATGTGAATTTGATGTAGTGTTTGCATTGTAATTAAAAATTATATTTTTACAATGTGAATTAGATGTAGTGTTTGCAATGTTATTAAAAATTATATTTTTACAATGTGAATTTGATGTAGTGTTTGCATTGTAATTAAAAATTATATTTTTACAATGTGAATTAGATGTAGTGTTTGCATTGTAATTAAAAATTATATTTTTACAATGTGAATTAGATGTAGTGTTTGCATTGTAATTACAAATCATGTTTTCACAATGTGAATTAAGAGTAGAGTTTGCATTGTCATTAGAAATTATATTTTTATATGTAATTTAAAGATTTTGAGTGCATCAAAATTTACGTTTTCAATGTAAGGAAAGAATGAAGTAAGGATGCGGTAATATTATCATCATTTTCAAATGAATTAAAATTTAGTAAGTATCGGTAATTGTGTGGAGTGTTGTTTTAATCAAACGACGTTATTACGATTTAATGATTATATATATAATCAAAATACCGTCAATCAATAGCAACTGTAGTTTGTCGAATGAAGACCGTCAATCTTCCCCTCAGGAGGACCTGTAGTTTTTAATGTTAATATTATAAAATTCAACTGTAGGAAAATTGAACGAATAGGGCGTGGTAGTTCGTGTTTTGAAATCGTACTTTTAGATCACTATACAAGAAGATCCGACTGTCGGATTTTTTTGAAACTGAAACCGTTAGGACCGTCTTGGAAAAATCTTTCCAATGATATATATTACGTTAAGGTCTAATGGTTAGATTCTGAGAAATGTAAAAATCAAAATTGGTTGAACGCAGCGCCATAGTCGCCCATGGACTTAAGGCGTCGTTATATAAAAATTTAATTATTTTAAATAATTAAAATAGGAATGAATCGTTAATAAAAATAATTATTAATGTGTAAGAAGGAATTTTCAATATATATATATATACGAGGATTATTTGGAAAGTCCGAGTTTATCTTATTCCAAATAATTAGACGACGTTTAAAAATCCAAGATTAGAAGACGGCGATTGAACACCGTCAAATCTCCACATCGAATGGACGATGATGACTGTTGCCTTAGAATGGCTCGCTACCATGATAAGGTAATAGTAGGAGTTGCCCAGACGTAGTGTTGATTTGTACGGATTGGGCTTTCGCTCAGACCTAGAGCATAAGCTTATAAATGGATTGTGTGTCTGACATCGAACTCCATTATATATCATGTTATTAATCTTCTGTCGAATGTATGGATGTTTGGTAGCGGAGAATTTATTCTCTTGCTTGACACCCGTTCATATATTTCGGCAAAGGATTGGTAGTGTGATATGGAGTGATGATGTGGCATGCTAAGATGCATATGATCAAGGCTTTGTTGAAAACCAGGCCTTGTGGGACGATCAAAGCATAGTCTGTTTAGGCATAGCTTTGTGTACATCGTGACTTCGCGAGCCTCACACACCGGCGGAGTCTAAAACGGGAGAAGGGAACGCAGGGAGAGCAGCACGTTTCTTTCTAGCTAGAGTGGTGTCAGTGACCTACCAGCCCTGACATTTTACTTATGTGAATGATGGAATGAGGCGCCTCGGATGATAGGTCCTATAGGACTGGGAAACAGGTGTTCAGGAATAACTAATCTGCAACTCGTACGGCAGACCGACCCTGCAGCTTTCCAAGGGTTCACTGCGGGGGATCCTGAGACATTAGCTAGAGTGTCTCAAATTGGTAGGAGCTCCTCCCTAGCCTTGACTCATGATGGAAACTCAATTTCCAATACGCACCATTCGGTTTTGATTGTATTACTAGTACGGAGGCATAGCATATGGTACCTATGCTTCCTAGGATTGATACATTATGATTGAAATTGTTTTTAAAACATATACACACTAGTAATAATATCAAATTTGTTTTTAACGTATCATGCATGTTTAATCCCCATAAGGTAAAACTCTATCCTCTGGTGTGCGTTGCATTGTGTGATGGGACCTGAGTCTTATGGTGATTTCATTTTTCTGAAAAGCATTGCGATGTTTTACGATTTACTTCATATGCACGATAATCCATTGGAATAAAACTTGTTCCGCATTAGCGGCGTGGTCCATGGATTTGCCTTATTACTATTAGTTAAATTAGTTAAGAATTCTCACACCAGTCCCACGACGGACCCGTTGTTTGTTTCCACCTTTACAAACTCGGATGCCCTCTTCTCCATACGGACAGTCGAGTAGTTTATCTACAGGTCCTTATCCCGAGCAAGATGGTGGATTGAAGCTTAAAGCTATGTCCAGAGCATAGTTATCTTCCGCTGTATCTATTTTATTGTTTCCGCTGCAATGTATTAAATATATTGTAATTTATCTTCCGCTGTAATTTTATTTCGATGTACTCTGATATATTATGTACTCTGATGTTATATTACCATGATGTAATAAAAGTCTGTTGTTATTGTTCTGACATTGTTGTATTCCCAAAGTTAACGTATGCGGATTTTGAATGGTCTTGGTCGATTTTGCGATCGATTAAGGTCGGGCAAAATTCGTGTCGTTACATATGGTATCAGAGCTTTGGTTAGCTCAAATCTTTGGGGTACAACTCATTAGAACTGAACAAAAGGCTCATCAGAGATTGGATTAGTAATATCCAATAAGAATACTCATTAGAGATAGGATCAGCAGTATCCTAGAATTAGAAAACTCATTAGAGATAGGGTTAGTAATGCCCTAGAATGAGTTGAGAGTAGCAAGCCTATAATATACGTATTTGTGATTAATTATAATCAATTTTGGAAAATATGATTTTGAATATATAAAAAGTTATATATTTTAAAGTTAATCAACTAATGAAATTATTTAAACCAATGGAGAATATATATATATATATATATTAGTTAGTTAATTAATCAACTTTAGCTTCAGCCCTTTTCGAGGACGAAAAGTTTTTAAGTGGGGGAGACTGTAACAACCCTGAATTTTGGGGCCAATTTAAAATTTATTTTAATGAGTTTTGATATTTAAAATAATCTATTTTAAATAATAATGATTACAAATTTGATTCAAATCGAAATTAGAATGAATAATTTAATTTTAATTATAAAAAATAGTTAGAAATAGCGCGGTTGTTTGAAAAGTCAAACTTGAACTTTGACTGACCGTACAGGATGCAAAATTTAACGGATTTTAGTGAAACCAAAAATCTTAGAATCTATCTAAAAATATCTTTCTAACGAATCTGAAAAATTGAAATTTCATAGCGGGAATCAAAAGTTATGGCCAATTCAATTTTTAGAAAGGTCGCTGTAGTATTTATATATATTATATATGGCCCGAAAGGCTACTTTTCACATATGTAGGAATTTCGACTGGAAACCACTTCCATTGAGTTCAGAATGATGTTTCTACATTGAAAAACAGTAAACACTTATATATTATGAGTTTCGAAAATTATTTGTTTAAAAATGTATTTTTAGAATTAAATATATTGGCCTTAAAAATAGTCATTTTTTCAAACGACCTCTGTTTTCGACAATACCACTTTTTTTGAAACCGGAATGTCAAATTATTGCAAGGTTTCAATTTTTAGAATTTTTTGAATTAATATGTGAGCGTGGGAAAAGAAAATGTGTTTCGACTATTTTAGTTAAATTTAAACGCCTTAAAAATAGCCATTTTTTAAACAGTCTCAGAATTCGACGAAAATAATTTTGTCGGGTTTGTATCGTAAAAAAAAGCTAAAAATGATTTTTCGGTAATTTTTAGAATTAATATATAATTATAATTGATTTTTTAGTGTAAACAGACAATTTTTGACTTTAAAAATTCATTAAAAATTCATACGAGCTCAGACTTGAACGAAATTAATTTTTCTAGGTCCGCAGCGTCAAAATATAGCTAAATATATTTTTCGAGAATTTTTGAATTTAATTTGTGGCCCCGGTGAATTTTCTTGTACGATCAATATTTAATTAATTTTTAATAGGATTTTATATAAAAAAAACGCTACAGACATCAGAATTAGGGCCTGAGACATAGCCCATTGTGCTCAGAAGATGTCAAAACCCTAAGAACGACAGTAAGCAGGACTAATTCTGAGTTCGGACCAAACGGGCTTAAACGGGCTAATTAAATAATAATTGAATAACCCTAAATATTATATTATTAATTGCCGTCGGGTTTTCTTCCTCCTCCCATCGTTACTTCAGCCGCATGAACCCATTATTGCTCCAATTTTCATTCTCCGATTTCTCCCTCAATTGTCAATGAAATACTTCGTGTAAATACACGTTTCGAAGAGATTTTCGTGCTCTTCAATCTCCGACAAGAATCACCACCTCTCATCGACCGCAGCCACCGCACCACCTCCGCAAAGTTCGGCCGAACGCATCCCCACCGCGCCACCCACAAGCCGCTGCACCTCCTCCAACTTCCAGTGAAGATAGCCCTCTCATAGCTCTCCAATCTCCCGCAAACCATTCGTAAAACGATCGATCGTAGCTCGAGTTATCTCGATGCAAAGTTTTGAACACTTTAGGTAAAATTCATTTCAGATTTTGCGACGCTTTTAAATGTCGCTGTGTCAGTTGTTAAAAGCTGAATTTGGATTTTTCATATGTATTTGTATTTGAATCGTTCCAGATCTGAAATCTGTTTGAATTTCACCGTATGTCAAAATTTACATTTTTATATGTAAATTATAAAGTGAATTAATGTTGTATGTTAAAAATTACATTTTTCTTTTTAATTAACATGGAAATTTCATCGTATGTTAAAATCTACGTTTTTCTATGTACATTATATAGGGAATTACACCGTAGGATAAAATTTACATTTTTATATGAAATTAAAACATGAATTGACATTGTGTGTTAAATATCACATTTTTATATGTAATGTCTATAGGAAAGTATACCGTATGACAAAAACTACATGTTTCAATGTAATTAAAGGATGCAATTTCATTGTATGATAGAATTTACATTTTTCTTATATATATATGTAACATAGAATGGGAATGAACATTAGAAATAAAATTGATTTATTTCATATGTAATTTAGATGTAGTTTTTGCATTGTAATTAAAAATTATATTTTTACAATGTGAATTAGATGTAGTGTTTGCATTGTAATTAAAAATTATATTTTTACAATGTGAATTAGATGTAGTGTTTGCATTGTAATTAAAAATTATATTTTTACAATGTGAATTAGATGTAGTGTTTGCTTTGTAATTACAAATCATGTTTTCACAATGTGAATTAAGAGTAGAGTTTGCATTGTCATTAGAATTTATATTTTTACGTGTAATTTAAAGATTTTGAGTGCATCAAAATTTACATTTTCAATGTAAGGAAAGAATGAAGCAAGGATGCAGTAATATTATCTTCATTTTCAAATGAATTAAAATTTAGTAAGTATCGGTAATTGTGTGGAGTGTTGTTTTAATCAAACGACGTTATTACGATTTAATGATTATATATATAATCAAAATTGAACGAATAGGGCATGGTTGTTCGCGTTTTAAAATCGTGCTTTTAGATGACTATACAAGAAGATCCGACCGTCGGATTTTCTTGAAACTGAAACCATTAGGACCGTCTTGGAAAAATCTTTCCAATGATATATATTACGTTAAGATCCAACGGTTAGATTCTGAGAAATATAAAAGTCAAAATTGGTTGAATGCAGCGCCATAGTCGCCCATGGACTTAAGGCGTCGTTATATAAAAATTTAATTATTTTAAATAATTAAAATAGAAATGAATCGTTAATAAAAATAATTATTAATGTGTAAGAAGGAATTTTCAATATATATATATATATATATGTATATATATATATATATATATACGAGGATTATTTGGAAAGTCAGAGTTTATCTCATTCCAAATAATTAGACAACGTTTAAAAATCCAAGATTGGAAGACGGCGATTGAAGACCGTCAAATCTCCACATCGAATGGACGATGATGACTGTTGCCTTAACATGGCTCGCTACCATGATAAGGTAATAGTAGGAGTTGCCCAGACGTAGTGTTGATTTGTACGGATTTGGCTTTCGCTCAGACCCAGAGCATAAGCTTATAAATGGATTGTGTGTCTGACATCGTACTCCATTATATATCATGTTATTAATCTTCTGTCGAATGTATGGATGTTTGGTGGAGGAGAATTTATTCTCTTTCTTAACACCCATTCATATATTTCGGCAAAGGATTGGTAGTGTGATATGGAGTGATGATGTGGCATGCTAGGATGCATATGATCAAGGCTTTGTTGAAAAGCAGGCCTTGTGGGAAGATCAAAGCATAGTCTTTTTAGGCATAGCTTTGTGTATAGCGTGACTTTGCGAGCCTCACACACCAACGGAGTCTAAAACGGGAGAAGGGAATGCAGGGAGAGCAGCACGTTTCTTTCTTGCTAGAGTGGTGTCAGTGACCTACCAGCCCTGACATTTTACTTATGTGGATGATGGAATGAGGCGCCTTGGATGATAGGTCCTATAGGACTGGGAAACGGGTGTTCGGGAATAACTAATCCGCAACTCGTACGGCGGACCGGCCCTGCAGCTTTCCAAGGGTTCACTACGGGGGATCCTGAGACATTAGCTAGAGTGTCTTGAATCGGTAGGAGCTCCTCCCTAGCCTTGACTCATGATGGAAACTCAATTTCCAATACACGCCATTCGGTTTTGATTGTATTACTAGTACGGAGGCATAGCATATGGTACCTATGCTTCCTAGGATGGATACATTATGATTGAAATTGTTTTTAAAACATATACACACTAATAATAATATCAAATTCGTTTTTAACGTATCAAGCATGTTTAATCACCATAAGGTAAAACTCTATCCTCTGGTGTGCGTTGCATTGTGTGATGGGACCCGAGTCTTATGGTGATTTCATTTTTCTAAAAAGCATTGCTTTGTTTTATGATTTACTTAAAGTTATGCACGACAATCCATTGGAAAAAACCCGTTCCGCATTAGCGGCGTGGTCCACGGATTTGCCTTATTACTATTAGTTAAATTAGTTAAGAATTCTCACACCAGTCCGACGACTGACCCGTTGTTTGTTTCCACCTTTACAAACTCGGGTGCCCTATTCTCCACACGGGTAGTCGAGTAGTTTATCTACAGGTCCTTATCTCGAGCAGGATGCTGGATTGAAGCTTAAAGGTGTGTCCAGAGCATAGTTATCTTACGTTGTATCTACTTTATTGTTTCCGCTGCAATGTATTAAATATATTGTAATTTATCTTCCGCTGTAATTTTATTTCGATGTACTCGGATATATTCTGTACTCTGATGTTATATTACCATTATGTAATAGAAGTCTGCTGTTATTGTTCTGATGTCGTTGTATTCCCAAAGTTAACGTATGCGGATTTTGAACGGTCTTGGTCGATTTTGCGATCGATTAAGGTCAAGCGAAATGCGTGTCGTTACAAAAGTAACAAATCAAAATATAATTAATTAGTAAAAGAAGAATTAAGGGAAACGGGTTATGCCATTACGTAGGTCTCGGAATTCTACTGGAGATAGAGTCCGAGTTTGCATAAATCGGACTCCGTGTGGAGATGTTATGGCCTTAAGAAGTTCCAGAATATATAAAACAGCTTGAAACTGAATTCAGAATTCAAAACAGAACCCAGAAGTGGGATGGGCGGGAAATTTCCTGCCCAAGACCCAGGTCGACTATAGGTCGTCCTGGGGGTCGACCTGGGCCTGTTTTGCCAGATCTGAATTGCAGCGATTTTAACATATTCTTGATGTACCTGGTGGCTTCTAGGGAGATCTAATGGCTCTAAAACACTCTCTACACCTATAAAAGAGTGCCTAGACCTAAGGTTTCTCCAAACAAATTCTTTGAGGCGTCTACATGCTCTTTCTCTCTATTTTGGCCTCCACTATTAAAATAAATCTTATTTTCTACTAAAACAAGTTAAAGTTCTTCAAATTGGGGATTCTAATAATTCATTGGCTTCAAGCAACGTCATGCGAATCATAGCAAATCGCCACAATGCTATCTTATTATCCTTTTCTAAACAGATCACTGTAAGTTCGGTTATTCTTTAGATTTGAACGTGTAATTGGAATCGTGAATGTAATAAATCAAAATATAGAACTGTACATATTTGCAAGTTAATTATCTTTGATTCATGCTTATGTCAAATCTAAAGTTATCCATGCCTTTGGATCTGATTCACGACTATGACTATGAGACTTTTGCCTAAGACTATGACTATGAAACTGTTGCCTATGAAGTTATTGCCTATGACTATGATTCATGACTATGAGACTGTTGCCCACGACTATGATTCATAACTATGAGACTATTGCCTATGATACTGATTAAGAAATTATTGTGATTAGTCGCCCATGAGTAATGTGGTTAATTGCCTATAACTATTGTAGTTAGTTTCTTATGTCTATTCCCATTGTTACAATTAACCAATCATGACGTACCTTCAACTGGCATTATGTGCAACTGGTTGGATCCATTATTTTGCATGCCTATTCTTTTATATCAAATCTTGTGCTTATCCCATATTCCTTTAATTAGTGCCATTTCATGAGTACTTAGAAAACTTTTTAAATCATGTTATACATACGATTATGATGCGAGGATTGGGCATAGCTTAATAAAGTTAATTTGGCATAATAAATATGTTGACATAATCTGAATTGGCTATAACAGTGAATAATTTACATGCATATTAGACTTGGGCATAAATGATAAATTTTAATTGGCCACAAAGTATGTAATTGGCACGTAAACCAAGATTTGGACATAAGCGGTAAACTAGAATATTAAATCTAGTTTTAACATGAACTGTAAATTGGAATATTAATCTAGATTTGGGCGTGAACTGTAAAAGTGGAATATTAAACCTAAATTGGTATAAACTACAAGTTGGGTTAATTGATAGGTAAATCAAGTTTTGGGCATAGAATATAAGTATGTTAATTGGCATGACAAATGAATATGATCTAGGCTAAATTGATTTATGGAAAATTTACATGAATAGTAAATATGTAAATTAGAGAAGAGGAAAATGCCTAACCCGAGGATAGATTGAGTTGTGGTGTAAAACTGCCCGGAACGGCCCGGCACATCCAGTAACCACAACAATACCTGTCTAATGTGAGAGGTTAGTGTGTCAAGCGCAGAAAGACCCCGGGTTAGACTGAGTTGCGGTGTAAAACAGCCCGGAACCGACCGGCACATCCAGTAACCACAACAATACCTGTCCAATGTGAGTGGTTGGTGCTTTAATTAATTAAATAAAGCTCATGAACAATCAAGCTATAAATGGTGAGGTTAAGTAATTAAGGAAACACTTAACCAACTTAATATGTTAACAAGACAAGAAGGGTAGGGTTAGGTAACTGAGAAAATACTTAGCCTATTCAACATGTTAACTAGACAAGATTGATAGGGGTTAAGTTAATTTGGACACTTAACCAACTTAACATGTTAACAAGACAAGAAGGGTGGGGTTAAGTAATTGAGAAAACACTTAGCCAATTTAACATGTTAACTAGACAAGGTTGATAAGGGTTAAGTTAATTTGGACACTTAACCAACTTAACATTTTAACAAATTAAGATTTGTGGGGGTTAATTAACTAAGGAGACACTTAACCATTATAACATGTTAACTAGACAAGTGGGTAAGGTTAAGTAAATGTTTAACATGCTAACTGGACTAGATGGTGGGGTTAAGTAAACTTAGAACACTTAGTCGTTATAGCATGATTAATAAACAGGGTTAAGTTAATGAGAGACACTTAACCAGTATAAGCTGATAAACGAGTAAGGTTAAGGAACACTTAACCGATTTGACATGATATATGGGTAGGTTAAGTCAACGGGAACTACTGGATAACACTTAACCAATTTAACATGACAAGTGAATGGGTTAAGTTAACTTGAATTGACTGATGACATTTAACCAATCCAACATGACGAGAAAGAGAACTAAGTAGTAAACCTTAGTTGAGAGAACTAAGTAGTAAACCTTTGTCAAGAAAGCCACGTAGAACACGAGGAGGAGCGAACGTCCGTCTGATCATGAAGAAGGCTCCAATGAATTGGGTTACGAAGGACGCGGCTTCGATGGGACATGAGAGTACTCTTGGTGTCCCTCTGTGAGGCTGCATATGATCCTCCTGGGCACACAGAGGTTAAGGTCTACGTTAGAAGAGCCAAGGGTATGCCTTGGTTGCAATAATAAGGCAACCTAAAGACTAGGATGGACCAGCGTGATTCAGCGAGACCAGTTTTTGCCCTGTGATAGCAACTCGTCATCTACATACCATCTTGAGTCAGTCGAGATACGTGAAGCGGAAAGGCGGAGAACTCCAATAGACCATATACTTGCTATCTAATTATGGGTGAGGTTGGCCTGTAGGTTTGTGGGGCATAGAGGGGCCTGTGTACAGTTCTCATTCTTGATTTTCTTGGGTGCCTTTCATTTGTTAGTTGAGGGAGGGGTCTAGTGGGACCATAGCCACTGTAAATGAAGACCTTAGCATCTGCAATCAGCAAATATCTGAAAGCTCCCGACCGAGTTCGGTGTTTCTTGACTAGCCCTGCCACGGGACTTGGGTCGCACATATAGAGGACATGTGCATCTAGACATCGATAATGATTCACGACATGTACATGGGGAAAGTCTAGGAACATATACCGCTCTGGGTAGTTTGTCCTAGCCTAGGGGGCATCGTTCGATATGCATCATAATCCCTAGTTGGATCCAGGTCGCAGAAACCCTGAATCCGAGAAGCGTTCAATAGTTAGCATAAACCCCAGTGGCCTAGGTTAGCGTAAACCCTGGTAGAATCTAGGAAGCGCTCGATAGTAAACCCTAGATTAGATCTAAGTAATAAATGGAATCCCCATAATTGATGTACACCTGAAGGCAACCACAATTACAGGGATTGGGATCACGTTATCATATGATCATTTTATATAGATTACTAGTTTGGACACTAGTTAGGTAGTGCAGAGATATAGAAATCATTATAACAGGGAAGTCGTGAAGCAAAGAAGGAGTAGAAGCGCATTCAGTTTATCAGTATATTCAGTTTACCATTATATCCAGTTTATCAGTACATTCAGTTTATCTTGCCATATCACATCCCATGCTTATCCCATGTTATCTTGTTACTATCGTTTAGTCTTATATTTAGTTTATTCATGTCATGACCCTTTTCCTTGTTTAAATGCTATGAATCACTGAGCTTACCAGGCTTTATGTCTGACCTAGTTTGCTTTCGCCTCTTTTCTTCCGTTCCCCCCCACCCCAGGTAGCCAGGGAGGGAATAACTCAACTCATTTTTGACCGTTACTCTTTCTGAGCATGAATATTCTTTGACGCATTGCTTTGAACTCCATTTTCTACTGCTATGGCTGGCTCATGCTTTATTGGGGAATATCATTATCGGTTTATGCTTCTTTATTTTAAGGAAGACAGATGCTCTATTGTAATAAGTATTGGTGTTGTAAAACAATTTTTGTACAAGCTGTTTTTAATCAATAAAGGTTATTTATTTTCCACTGCTTTATTTGTCTATCTTGTATTTTTCTGCATCTTGTACCAAAAATGCTCCAACGAAGTTAAGGCACCTTTGTGAGTGACCTTAACGGAGGTGGGGTGTTACACTTGGTATCAGAGCTAAAGGTTACTGGATCAAATAAAAAGATTTGAAAATTTATTTTCAAACGGTTTTAAAAGAAGCATTTTCAAAAGAAAAGTTTTACTATAAAGGCATGTTCCCCAAAGCCATATGTACTATCTTTTGACCCTCTGCTTGAATCCTTGTTTCCTTCTTTCTTGAGTCTTCGGGGCTCCTGGCTTTCTAGGAGGTAACCTCATCGCGGCATGGTTCTGTAGGCATGATGAGACTACGACACTTGCCAAAGGGCAAATAAGCGCCTAACTTCCATCTATAGCCGTAATTTTCTTTCGAGCCTCGTAGGATTCTCTGTGCGATGGAGGCAGCTTTCGAGAGACATGTCAACAAGTTACACAAGGATGGTAAAGTTGAGAATGAGGGAGTTTGGCTAAGGATCACAACACAAGGATGAAGAACCCATGGATATGGACTTGGTTCACAAAAGAGGGGAGGAAAGAATAGTAAAACCTAAAACAAGAGGAAGTATCTTTATTTTGGTATAACGGGTCGTATAATTAAGGGCATGGGAAAAAAAAAGGACATGATTTTCCGGAAGGCAAGTGCATGCTCTCACCGCTAGCACACCTGAGAGAGAGAGGCAGTAAGATTTCTGTTGATATAGTTTTTCCCTTTGATCATCCTGTTAGTACTCCTTCTGATTTTAGCGCTTCACACTCGTATATATATGCTTCCATATTTGAGAATCTGCACCCTAAATATTGTTTAGTAGAGGATCCCATTATAGTCTCAAATCCAATTGCTGGTTCGGCTCTTTTATATTTGACTTGTGAGGATTTGAGAATAGCTATATTAATGCTTCTGTTTTTGGTTTCATGGGCTATGGGCTGATTCTAGGCATGGATTGGTCAGTTAGTAATTGTGAAACGAGGGTAGTTAGACATTCGACTTGCCTTGGGAATACCTTCGAGATTTCGTGTGATCCTAAGGGATTAGTTTGTTTTAGCTACCTAGAATCACTTTATTTATTTATCAACTATTTTCGATCCGTTAGAGTAGTCCATGAGTACGCAAGATGTTTTGATTAGGGCAGGGGTTTTTCCCCTAAAAAACAGACTTCCGCATGTATCTAGATGACAGTGCAAAGCTAGTTATGCGATCACGATAATTCTGGAGCAAGATTGGCTAGGATAGCCAGAGTCGGTAAAGTGCTCAATTGTTTGGTTGTTTTGTTAGTATCATCTCACATAGATCGTCTAAATTCGGAGGAGGTATCCCTTGGGTGCTTGTTTGATATTGGTTTAGTCCTTTGGGGCTTGTACTTGAGGGCTGTCGAGTTCGACTAGGATGGTTTGCGTGAGAAATAAATGGTTGGGGCTAGCACCCTAAGTTAAACTGACCTTAAGGGAGGTAAAAAGCACATAGTAACCATTAGCTTTAGACCCTCAGATTTGCAACATGATGGATAAGCTTAGTAGAGGAGAGACCTCTAATCATCTTAGGATATACACTTGGTATCATGGTTAACATCTGTTTATCTTGGAAGGGTAGTTCGACTACATTGGATACCCTCTAGCACAATAAGTGACCAAGGTCCTATCTTTACTGGTGAGTTATGGAAATGGAGGTCAAGAAGTTTCGCAATTGTGATGTTAAATTAGATATGGTACAGTATCGCGAAACTTGAGAAGATGCGACTTTGAAGACTGAAGACTAGATATGCGCATCATACCCTTTTGAGGGTATATCCTTGATCTCTTTTTCTAGGAACGTTATGCATTCTTGTTTCTATCTTTCTAGGTATATTCTCTAGGTCATATCATCGATCCTTAGGTAGAAGCCAGTGTATGTAAACATGTGTTTGGAACATGTTATGATTAATGGTTGCAAGTGGTTTCAAGTGGTTGCTCGTGGATGCATTTACACACACTGGGCACTAGATTGGCTCAGTCACCTTTTCATACTGCATATGGATCCAAGTGTGTAAGTCTATATATGGATTAAAATTTGATGTGTTATCAAATGGATGTTGCATATGGATGAATGAATATGCACACATATAGTATTTACATGACTAGGGATGCTTGCATACATATTGGACGCATGGCGCTCTCATGATTCGCATTTAGGAGGTCAACTGAATCAGTGGACCACCTGATCTTTTGCATTAGTATTGGACATATACACACACTTTTGCATATGTTCATTTTGCATTAGAAACCTTTTTAGGATAGTGAATGCTTGTGGATGATGGTTGAGTAGATGGGTGATTGGATGTTAGGACACATTCTTCTCGACTTAAAGATTTCGGGGACGAAATCCTTTAAGGAGGGGAGAATGTAACACCCTGTATTTTCGGTGGAAATGAAAGTAACAAATCAAATTATAATTATTTTGTAAAATAAGAATTAAGGGAAATGGGTTGTGCCATTGCGTTCATCTCGGAATTCTGCTTGAGATAGAGTCCGAGTTTGCGTAAATCGGACTCCGTATGAAGAAGTTATGGCCTTCAGAATTTTCAGAATATATAAAACAGCTCGAAACTGAATTCAAAATTCAAAACAAAACCCAAAAGCGGGCTGGGCGGGAAATTTCCAGCCCAAGACCCAGGTCGACCAGGGGGTCGACCTTAGTGTCGACCTCCCCCTCATAGGTCGACCTGGGGGTCGACCTAGGCCTGTTTTGCCAGATCTGGACTGCAGCGATTTTAACCTATTCTGGACGGACCAGATGGCTTCTAGGGTGATCTAATGGCTCTTAAACACTCTCTACACCTATAAAACAGTGCCTAGACCTAAGGTTTCTCCACACAAATTCTTTGAGGCATCTACATGCTCTTTCTCTCTATTCTGGCCTCCATTATTAAAATAAATCTTATTCTCTACTAAAACAAGTTATAGTTCTTCAAATTGGAGATTCAAATCAATTTAAAGCTTCAAGAAGGGAATCAAAGGCTAATTCGACGGCTTTAAGCAACATCATGCGGATCATAGCAAATCGCCACAACACTATCTTATTAACCTTTTCTAAACCGATCACTGTAAGTTCGGTTATTCTTTATATTTGAACGTGTAATTGGAATCGTGAATGTAATAAATCAAAATATGGAACTTTACCTATTTGCAAGTTAATTATCTTTGATTCATGCTTATGTCAAATCTAAAGTTATCTATGCCGTTGGATCTGATTCACGACTATGACTATGAGACTTTTGCCTAAGACTATGACTATGAAACTGTTGCCTATGAAGCTATTGCCTATGACTATGATTCGTGACTATGAGACTGTTGCCCACGACTATGATTCATAACTATGAGACTATTGCCTATGACGTTGATTAAGAAATTACTGTGATTAGTCGCCCGTGACTATTGAGGTTAATTGCCTATAAATATTGTAGTTAGTTGCTTATGCCTATTCCCATTGTTACAATTAACAGATCATGTTGTACCTTGAACTAGCTTTATGTTGGACCAAATCACCTATGCCTATTCCCTTAATTATGTTGGATCTCATATCTAGTGTGTAACTTGGCTAGTTTATTCCTATTCACTATTATGTACATCGAACCGGTTGGAGCCATTATTTTGCATGCATATTCTTTTATATCAATTCTTGTTCTTATCCCGTATTCCTTTTGTTAGTGCCATTTCATGAGTACTTAGAAAACTTGTGAAATCATGTTATACGTATGATTATGATGCGGGGTTTGGGCATAGCTTAGTTAAGTTAATTTGGCATAATAAATATGTGGACATAATCTGAATTGGCTATAATAGTGAATAATTTACAAGCATATTAGACTTGGGCATAAATGGTAAATTTTAGTTGGCCGCAAAGTATGTAATTGGCATGTAAACCAAGTTTTGGACATAAGCAGTAAACTAGAATATTAAATCTAGTTTTGACATGAACTGTAAATTGGAATATTAATCTATATTAGGTCATTAACTATAAAAGGGGTATATTAAATCTAAATTGGTATAAACTGAAGTTGGGTTAATTGATAGGTAAATCAATTTTTGGGCATATAATATAAGTATGTTAATTGGCATGACAAATGAATATGATCTAGGCTAAATTGATTTATGGAAAATTTACATGAATAGTAAATATGTAAATTAGAGAAGAGGAAAATGCCAAACCCAAGGTTAGATTGAGTTGTGGTGTAAAACTTCCCGGAACAGCCCAGCACATCCAGTAACCACAACAATACCTGTCTAATGTGAGAGGCTAGTGCATCAAGCCCAGAAAGACCCAAGGTTAGACTGAGTTGTGGTGTAAAACTGTCCGGAACCGACGGGCACATTCAGTAACCACAACAATACCTGTCTAAAGTGAGTGGTTGGTGCTTTAATTAATTAGTTCAAGCTCATGAACAATCAAGCTAGAAATGGTGAGGTTTAGTAATTAAGGAAACACTTAACCAACTTAACATGTTAATAAGACAAGATGGGTGGGGTTAAGTAATTGAGAAAACACTTAACCAATTCAACATGTTAACTTGACAAGATTTATAGGGGTTAAGTTAATTTGGACACTTAACCAACTTAACATGTTAACAAGACAAGAAGGGTGGGGTTAAGTAATTGAGAAAACACTTAGCCAATTCAACATGTTAACTAGAAAAGATTGATAGGGGTTAAGTTAATTCGGACACTTAACCAACTTAACATGTTAACAAGGTAAGATTTGTAGGGGGTTAAGTAACTAAGGAAACAATTAAAAATTATAACATGTTAACTAGACAAGTGGGTAAGGTTAAGTAATTGTTTAACAAGCTAACTAGACAAGATGGTGGGGTTAAGTAAACTTAGAACACTTAGCCGTTATAGCATGACGAATAAACAGGGTTAAGTTAATGAGAGACACTTTACCAGTATAACCTGATAAACGAGTAAGTTTAAGGAACACTTAACCAATTTGACATGATATATTGGTAGGTTAAATCAACGTGAACTACTGGATAACACGTAACCAATTTAACATGAGAAGTGAACGGGTTAAGTAAACTGAATTAACAGATGACACTTAACCAATCCAACATGACGAGAAAGAGAACTAAGTAGTAAACCTTAGTTAAGAGAATTAAGTAGTAAACTTTAGTCAAGAAAGCCACGTAGAACACGAGAAGGAGCGAACGTCCGTCTGATCATGAAGAAGGCTCCATCGAACTGGGTTACAAAGCACGCGACTTCGAGGGGACGTGAGGGTACTCTTGGTATCCCTCTGTGAGGCTGCAGATGATACTTTTGGGCTCACAGAGGTTAAGGTCTGCATTAGAAGAGCCAAGGGTATGCTTTGGTTGCAATAATAAGGCAACCTAAAGACTAGGATGGACCAGCGTGATTCGGTGAGACCAGTTTTTGCCTTGTGATAGAAACTCGTCATCTACCTACCATCTTCAGTCAGTCGAGATACGTGAAGCGGAAAGACGGAGAAATCCAGCAGACCATATACTTGTTATCTAGTTTTGGGTGAGGTTGGCCCGTAGGTTTGTGGCGCATAGAGGGACCTACGTACAGTTCTCTTTCTTGATTTTCTTGGGTGCCTTTCATTTGTTAGTTGAGGGAGGGGTCTAGTGGGACCTTAGCCACTGTAAAAGAAGACATCAGCATCTGCAATCGACAGATATCTGAAAGCTCCCGACCGAGTTCCGTGTTTCTTGACTAGCCCTGCCACAGGTTCGAGTCGCACATATAGAGGATATGTGCATCTAGACATCGATAACGATTCACGACACGTACGTAGGGAAAGTCTAGGAACATATACCGCTCTGGGTAGTGTTTCCTAGCCTAGGGGACATCGTTCGATAAGTAGCATAATCCCTAGTTGGACCTAGGTCGCATAAACCTTGAACCCGAGAAGCGTTCAATAGGTAGCATAAGCCCCAGTGGCCCTGGGTAGCGTAATCCCAGGTAGAATCTAGGGAGCGCTCAATAGTAAACCCTAGATTAGATCTAGGTAATAAATGGAATCCCCATAATAGATGTACACCTGAAGGGAACCACAATTACGGGGATTGGGATCACGTTATCGTATGATCATTTTATATAGATTACTAGTTTGGACACTAGTTAGGTAGTGCAGAGATATAGAGATCAGTATAAAAGGGTAGTCGCGAAGCAAATAAGGAGTAGAAGCGCATTTAGTTTATTAGTATATTTGGTTTATCAGTATATCCAGTTTATCAGTACATTCAGTTTATCTTGCCATATCATATCCCATGCTTATCCCATGTTATCTTGTTACTATGGTTTAGTCTTATATTTAGTTTATTCATTTCATGACCCTTTTCCTCGTTTAAATGCTAAGAATCATTGAGCTTACCAGGCTTTATGTTTGACCTAGTTTGCTTTCGCCTCTTTTCTTCCATTCCCCCCCCCCCAACCCAGGTAGCCAGGGAGGGAATAGCTTAGCTAATTTTGGACCGTTACTCTTTCCGAGCATGAAGATTCTTTGACTCATTGCTTTGAACTCCATTTTCTACTGCTATGGCTGGCTCATGCTTTATTGGGGAATATCATTGTCAGTTTATGCTTCTTTATTTTAAACAAGACAGATGCTCTGTTGTAATAAGTATTGGTGTTGTAAAACAATCATTGTACAAGCAGTTTTTAATCAATAAAGGTTATTTATTTTCCGCTGCTTTATTTGTCTGTCTTGTAATTTTTCTGCATCTTGTACCAAAAATGCTCAACCAAAGTTAAGGCATTCCTTTTGTGAGTGCCCTTATTGGAGGTGGGGTGTTACACAAAATCATTCCAAGTTCCAATCGTATTTGAAGGCAAGCTATACAACCATTTTTCGGCATAATCGGTAAGTGCAAATGGAATTAACCTAAGTTTGATTCCATCGTCACTTAGTTGTAGAAATTTCATGGTTGCACAAACTTGTTCAAATTTGGTTAAGAAAATATTAGGATAATCACATTCAAGATTGCCAAATTTTGGAAGAGTATTTACGTGATTCGAATGAATTTCAAAATGGTTACCCGTTGGGGTAGGCAATATAATGTAGGAAGGAATAAACACTCGATCGGGGAAGTATCTATCCATAAGAGTTCGAGGGGGATTTTCTTTAGCCATGGGTGAAAGAATGTTTGTTCGGACTAAATGATTGGTAGAAGGATCATAGGTCCAACTACGCATGCACTAGCACAAAGAATAAGAAAAGAAGAGAAAGAACAAATTTGAGAAGAGAGAAGAAGCGAATTTTTTTATATGAATTTTTTTTGTATGTATGAACCTAATGCAACTAAATGAGTCCAAGAATTAACTACAAATTTTTTGTCCTTAGTGGATCCTAACCCAAAAATATAAAGTGACGCGTTTGATTACTTAAAACAAAAGATTTCTTGGCCAGTTAATGGACAGGAGTTATTGGTGCACCAGGAATCACCCTAGCAATGCAACCAAAGGTTTATTAAGTACCTTCAGAGTAACAACCGATATAATATTTATGAATCACCATAATATTTATAAAATGTTATTTCTCTGCCGTAGTCTAGACACCATGAAATAATTTGTTCCAAAGAAATCAACTATCAAAATAAAATTAAGCCCTATATGAGCACACGACTCCCTTAAGTTCAGTGTCTAACCGTTATTGTTACCCAAATTCTACAATGAAATGCAATTTAGTGGGCTAAGGAAAGGGTGATGAAATCCCTCACCTTAAGTGAATTGCGGTATTTCCCTTAGGAAAAGAAAATAAGATGAGATGAATGCAAAACTGAAATTAAACGTATTATTAACAATGCAACTACAATGAAATTTTATTTTGTTTTTGAATATTTGATGCAAATGCCGTCAACTAACAATGCAAGAAAATAATAACAGAGGAGAAGGGAACAATACCAGAGGGTCTGAATTCATAAGCAATTTTTTTTACGGCAAATTTTTTAGCAAACAATTCCAATCCTTTTTAATTTGCAGTCTACAAAAGAATTCAAAAACGAGTACCCAAATTTTCCAAGCTAATCGAATGCAAAAGACATCAAGACCAAAAGCACAAAAATATTCTATGCTCCACCTTTTTTTTTGTGAAATCGACACTAAAAAAATAAAGAAACAACCACCAAAAATAAAATAGAAACTTAAAGTCCTTAAAAAAAGTCTAAAGCTCGGCCCACAATGTTTAAAGCCTACAAACCCAATTCAGGCTCCTTCCTAAATCGACAGTCAAAGCAAAGTACTTCTCAGAATTCAGCCTTTCATTCTTTTTGTAGAACATCGAGTTGAAATCATGTTATGGTCTTGATCTCGCTTTCGAGTATCTCTCGTTCGACGATTTGGGAACGAGGGTTTCAGGCAAAGTCTGGCTCAGGATACTGACGGTTTGGAGGTAATGTTAGGAGTGACTTTGGGGAGATCAATTGGTTTTCGGTTTCCGATTTGTGGAAGAGAAAGGAAATTTCGAATTTTGATTTGGGTTGTGATTGGGGTCTTTGTACGGTTCAATTCGGGTTCGAAGGTGGTTATCTGTGGTTGCCATTTTTATTGAGGGTTCAACTGTTGGGCAGATGTGATTTCAGGTGTTCGCTGGTAGCTGGATATGGATCAACGGTGTTAAGGAGGTGTATCGGTTCAGCCGGAGTTTGTTTTTGTGAACAGGGGAGTGATTGTTGAAGTGGAGTCAGCGATTGGTGATTGAAATGGCTTCACAGTGGAGGTGAATGAAGACGATAGGATCTGTATGGAGAGTCGAATTATGGAGAGGGCTTGGGCTGTCGGAATGGTGAAGGTTGTTAATGTGAGAGATGTTGGTGACTATGATGATGTCGAAGCGGATTGAATGGTTGTGGAGTGGCTTTGAGGTACATTGAAGTGGGTGGATTGAACAGAGGATGGTGTCTGTATGTTTGTATGATGCAGTTAGATCTGTGTGATGATACAAGTATGAATGTTTGTTTAAAGAGGTGGGTTGAATGATGTGGCATAGGATGATGTATGTTAGTGGATGGTTGGTCGTGACATATGACAGATATAACTGTATATGTTGGTAGCTTGTGGAGTGAAGGTTTGTTGTATGTTGTCGTGGGTTTGTAGGAAGGAGGGGGTTAATTGATGAGGGTTGATTGGAATTTTGTATGAAGTGGTAACGGCAAATGGATTTGGAAAATTGGTTATGAAAGAAAATTTTTTTGATGGATGTTTAGAAAATGGTGTAAGAAATGGTAGAGAAAATAGAATGTTAAGCGGAGGTTGGTTTATAAAGGATTGTGAATAGAATAAGGCAGAGAAGGGAAGAAGATTATAGATGGAGGACAAGAAAAGGAGAGAGATAAATTAGAGAAGGAGAAAGGGAAAGAAGTAAGAGAGAGGAAAAATAAAAAGATATAATTTTAATTAATTACAGGAAAGAAAAAGAAGGAAGGCAGTCAAGAAATAAATCAAAGAAGGGAAAGGAGATTAAAAAGGGAGTAAAAGGAAAGCAATGAATTATTATTTTTATTTATTTGTAAGAATTGTAAAAAGGAAAGAAACAAATGAGAGAGATAAAGGGAAAGAAATAAAGGAAATTGAAAACATAAAAAATGGGAAAGAGACTAAACAAAATGCATGTGTTTATTTTTTTAAGTGAGACTAAAAACTAAAACAAAATGAATATACACAACTAAGCACAACAAAACACACAAAAATGCACTAGAAGCAAGATCAAACAAAACAAGCAAACTTTTTTTTAATAACTGTTAGAAAACAATGGCTGAGTCGCGGACTAGGTCGTTTTCTTGAAGACAATTCGGTGATCTGATCAGAGGTGCAAACCAGTTCGTTCCTTCACCGTCGCCTCTAGGATAAAATAGCCTCTAAAAACGATAACCGATCTGCTTGCACAACAAATTAGTGCAGATTTGCACTTTCGAAAATAATATTGCTCGAAATTTCTAAAAGAAAGTTTTTAGTGACAGAGGCTAGAAGAAAATAGATTTCTGTGTATTTTCTTGTCTGCAGATAAAAAGTATATATACAACGAGAATTAGGGTTTGGGAGAAAAAATCGGATCTGCTAAAATTTCAGGGGACAAAGTTTTTACCATTGCAAACTTTTTACCGTTGCAGAAAAAATTATTGGTGCAGAAAATAATTTTCCATAAAAAACAGTTTGAAAACTACAAAGTTTTATGGTCCAAAAATATAAGTGTCTACACCACAAAGCCCAAGCCTAAGCCCAAGCCCGAACCGGACCGGTCTGGGTCCGGTCGAGTCGAGTCGGTCGATCGATAGCGCGTGTTTGTGGTGTTCATGATGCATGGTCTCCCTGCTCACAACAAAGAATGTATTGGGAGACCAAGGCCCAAACATGATTTCTTAGAAACAAGTATAAATCCTTGCCTCTTCCATATAATCTCATTATGTGGGACTAGTCACACATAGGAGCCATTCATACACTTATTCAACATTTTTAATAATTCACTTAATGTTTGTAAAACATTTCCAATAATCCTCTACTTGAATTCCTAAAAATATTTTCGAATAATTTTTAAAACCATAAGATTGTGCATAAACAAAGGTGTCATCCGACTTGAACCTTTACATAGTGAGTAAGATTTAGTTTTTACTAGAATGACACGTAGTCTTGAACTCTATTCCTGATATCAAACCACACACAACTTTTTCTATAGTGCAATCAAATAAGCCCATGCATTTATGGCCATGCACGTATGTCCTAGTTTAGTGAATGCTTTTGAAGTTTTGCCCAAAACTCCATAGGAAACGGACACGTTTCCATATTCACAAAGGTGAGTCTATCAAGAGCACTCCTGAAGGTAGGTACTCCACTCCAAATAGCGTATAGATCTCATTAAGATTTTCTATTTACTCATCCTCTAATCACTTCAGGAATACATGCTTCTTGGTTTGTTAAATAGCATGCTCAACTCCTATCACTACACAACTTGTTTTTACCCATTGAACCTAGTTCTTTGGATCTCCAGTCATTTAGGTCGGGTTACCATTGTGCGTGACTCAACAATCTAAGGGCAGTATTCCCATTCTTTTAGAAGAATTGTGAACTTTCTCTCTTGACAGAGCTTTCGCCAAAGGATCTGCCAAATTTTCTTCACTATGTATGTAATCCACTCTAACGATACCTGTGGAAAGCAGTTCTCTAACCATGCTGTGCTTACGACGTATTTGTCGTCTCTTATCGTTATAATAACGGTTCTGAACTTTTGCAATAGCCGCGGTACTATCGCAATGTATCAACACAGCCGGTATCGGTTTTTCCCAAAAGGGAATCTCAGCTAGCAGGTTTCTCAAATACTCTGCCTCTTCACTAGCTGTAGCTTGTGCTATCATCTCAGACTCCAAAGTAGATTGAGCCAAAATAATCTGTTTCTTGGAATTACAAGAAACAGCTCCTCCAACGAAGCTAAATTTATAGCCACTGGTCGCTTTAGAATCATCAGATAAGTTATTCCAATCTGCATCAGGATATCCTTCAAGTACAGCTGGAAACATTTCATAATGTAATCCAAGGTTCATAGTTCGTTTAAGGTATCTCATCACCCTTTCAATAGCATGCCAGTACTCTATACTAGGTCTACTGGTAAACCTACACAATAATCCCACGACATAGGCAATATCGGGTCTAGTGCAAGCAGTGGCATACTGCCAATGATGCTCGCATAATCAGACTGTCTTACACCTTCACCAGTGTTCTTAAATAACTTTACACTTTGATCATATGGTGTATTTGCAGGTTTACTATCAAAGTAATTATATTTCTTTAGGATCTTCTCAATGTAATGAGATTGATCCAAAGAGATTCCCTTTTCTGACCTAGTACCAAGAATTACACTCGCCTCAGCTAGATCTTTCATATCAAAATTGACACTTAATAAGGATTTGACCGAGTTTATGGCATGAATGTTTGACTCAAAAATGAGTAGGTCATCTACATAAAGGCATATAATAGTACAAATGTCATTCTCGGATTTGTAATAAATGCATTTGTCACTTTCATTAGCTTAAAAAGCATCTGAAATGATTAAATTATCAAATTTTTCGTGCCATTTTTTAGGTGCTTGTTTTAAACCATATAATGATTTATCTAATTTGCATACTTTATGTTCTTGACCATGTACCACAAATCCTTCAAGCTGGTCCATATATATTTCTTTGTCTAATTCACCGTTCAAAAATGCGGTTTTCACATCCATTTGGTGTATTAACAAATTATGAATAGAGGAAAGTGGGACTAATACCCGAATGGATGTGATTCTAGTAACAGGTGAAAAAGTGTCGAAGAAATCTATGGTTTTTTTTATTTAAAACCTTTTGCTACTAGTCGTGCTTTATATTTATCAATAGTACCATCAGGTTTTAATTTTTTTTTAAGTACCCATTTACAGCCTATAGATCTACAACCAGGGGGTAAATCTACCAAATTTCAAGTATTATTGGATTCCAAAGAATCCATCTCATCATTTATAGCCTCTTGCCAAAAATCTGAATCTAAAGAAGATAAGGCCTCTTGGAGGTTCATGGGATCCCCCTCAGTAGTAAAAGCACAGAAATTTGAACCAAAATCTTTTATGATTCTTGCTCTTTTACTTCTTCTAGGTTCAGCTTCAGAATTTTCATTAAGTTCTGTTCTAATAGGCATGCTTGAAGTGCCCCTACTATTCCTTAGTTTAAAAGGAAATTTTGTTTCATAAAAGTCGGCGTCAGTTGATTCAATTATATTATGTGCATTAAGGTCATAAAATCTGTATGCTTTTCTATTAATAGCATAGCCTATAAATACACATTCATATGCTCAACTTGCCAATTTTATTCTCTTAGGGTCTGGAATGCGAACATATGCTAAACAAACCCAAGTTCTAATGTATGAGACATTGGGTTTATGATTCTTTAAAATTTCATAAGGTGAAATTTTATTCTTAGATTTGGGGATCCTATTCAGAACATAGCATACAGTCAATAGAATTTCCCCCCACCAATGTTTTGCTGCACCGGAATTTAGTAATATGGCAACTACAAGTTCGGTAAAAGTCCTATTTTTCCTTTCAACTTTACCGTTCATCTCAGGAGAATAGGGTGCAGTCCTTTCACGTACTATACTATGTTGTTTATAGAATTCCATAATTGAAGTGGATTCATATTATGTTCCTCTATCACTCCAAAGTCTCTTAATTTTCCTATTTGCTTGATTCTCATTCTCATTTTTGAATGTTTTAAACATGTCAAAAGCATCACTTTATTTTTCATAAGGTATACATATGTGAAATCAAAACAGTCATCAATAAAATTGATAAATAACGATGTCCTTGTCTAGTCAAAGTACCATCAAGTTCACATATGTCAGAATGAATCAAGTCTAAGGGTTCAGAAATTCTATCAACAGATATATGAGGTTTCTTTGTGATTTTTGCTTATGTATAGAATTCACATTTATCAAGTTCAGATTCTGTCAATTTAGGAACCATATCTAGGGTGCTCATATTGTGAATTATTCGTTTATTAATATGACATAATCTAGAGTGCCAAATAATAAAATCACACAACATATAAGCAGAAGTAGTCACTTTATTAGTTTCAACATTCAGTTCAAACATACCCTCACAAGCATAACACTTTCCCACAAAGGTTCCCTTATAAGTTAGAGTATACAAATCAGCCCCAATAACATGAGTAAACCCATCCTTATTAAGGAGAAAGCCAGACACTAGATTCTTCCTAATCTTTGGAGTATGCATAACATCTTTCAGAATTACAGTCTTTCCAAAGGTAAACTTTATTTCCACATTGCCAATCCCTGCAACTTTAGTGGTGTGAGAATCTCACAACAACAATTTCTGATTTTCAACAGCCGTATATGTAGAGAATAAGCCACGATCATAGCAGACATGGCGAGAGGCACCAGTGTCTACCCACCAAACCCTCTGATCCATCAACAAGGTGAATCTCAGTAATCATAGCCACAAAAGGCTCTTCAGTCAGGTTAGCCTGCGGTGCAGAGCTTGGCCTGTTCCGACACTTTCGTGCCATATGACCTTGTTTTCCACAGTTGTAGCAAAGAAACAACTGTCCAGAATCATTCTTTTGGGCTGGTTTCTGTTGTCCTTTTGGGTTTCCTTGCGGATTCCCATTCTGTTTGTTGCGCCTGTTTTGATTCTTAAAAGATTTTTGATTCGGTTTCAGAACAGCAGATGTGGTATTTTTAGTGTTGTTGTTATTGACACTCAACACCTCTTCTTTCTGGTCCTATTTGCGTGCCTCCTCCTCAATACGGAGGCGCGTGATCAAGCGTTCTAAGGAAAATTCCTTAGTCTTATGACGTAAAACATTTTTAAAATCTTTCCAGCCAGTGGGTAATTTGTCGATGATAACAACAATTTGAAATTGTTCGTCCAATGGCATACCTTCGGTGAAACGACACGAAATCCCCCTTACGGGAAATCACGGATTGAATTGAGGACAAGCCACATCGGAACACAAACAGAAGAACTTTTCATTGTTAATTACAACAATTCCATCAGAATACAAGAATATACAGAGTATAAACAAATAAAATACATTCAATAAATATCAGTGATTACAATAAATTACTACAGCGGAAAAATAATACAATACACAACTGAAAGAGATATATGGATACAGAGCTTACCGGATATCGTTCCGGCTGTAAACCAGGTACCTGTGAATTTAAATTTGCAAAACCAAAACTACTAACTGCCCGTGTGGAAATAGGGGCACCCAGAGTTTAGATTAAAACAATAAACTCCAGGTCAGTCATGTGACTGGTGTGAGAACTAAAACAGTTATTAATCTTTATTTTAAAGTTAGGTAAATCAAGGGACCACGCCGTATAACACGGAATGGGTTTCCTCCCAAGAATTCTAGTGCATAAAACAACAACGCAATGCTAAATAAAGAACAATGAAGCTATTATAAGACACAGGTCTCATCACACAATGCAACACAAGCCGTGGGATAGGGTTTTTACCTTATAATAGCCAAGAATGCTTGGTACGTGAAATTTCATGTTTTATTATTACTATAAGTGTATAGTCTCAAAACAATTTCAATTATAAGTATCAATCATAGATGGCATAAGTGCCCATACCACTATGTTGCCATATATAGGTATACAATCAAAACCGCATGATGTTGTATTTGGAAATTGGATTTCCATCTGTGAACCGAGGCTAGGGATCGTCCTCACCGCTTTGAGACAATTTAGCCTACCATGTATGAGGATCAGAGCTCGAGTGACCCTTGGATCGTCAAGGCCGGTCCACCGATGTGGATTAAAATGCCTGAACACTGCGTTTCCCTGCCCTTTGGGGTGTAAATGAGCCAAATGACACCATCGACTCCACATAGTCACCGATATATCCAAGGCGCGTCGCAATCCAAAAAACACACAGGCGAAAATAATATAAATGTTAGGGCCGGTAGGTCAATGACACCACCCTAGCTAGAAAGAAACGCATGCCCTCCTTGAGATCCTCTACCATTTCAGGTTCACAACCGTGGTGTGAGGCTCACAAATTAACGCTACACAAATCTATGCCACATAGGCGGTGCTTTGATCATCAAGCACAAGGCTCTTATTTTCAACAGAAGCCTTGATCATTTGCATCTTAGCATGCCACAAAGGCAAACCACTCCATGCAACCGATATCCATCAATCATACAGAATGATGTCCAATGTCAGACACATGGTCCATTTACAAGTCCGTTCTCGGTCTGAACGAAATCGGAGGCACCTTTTACCTCACATATCCATCGATCTCCAAGTACGTCTGGACGATCACCAACTGATTCCCTCCTCTTGGGTGTACAGCCCAATCAAGATCATCAGTAATTATCCAAACGGTGTGAAGACCTCCGGTCTTCGACCACCGTCTTCATCCTCGACACATCGTCGAACCAGTTATTCAGAATGAGATAAATCCTGCCTTTCTGAATAACTCGCGTATATAATAAACAAGTGTTACACAAACACAACATACGCCTCATTCCAATTCCGAATATTCTTTTATTCAAATATTCTTATACTTTGGGAAAGGTTCCCATTAATTTTATCAAAGATAAATTCTTTAAATTTATTCTTTAATCTTCTTTTGTATATCAATTCAAAGCAAATTATGGTTTATCCAAACTAGTCGGGATTAGCGAAGCTTACCAAAGTAGTCACTTGTTTAATTTCCCAACCCCAACCTATTCATTCCATGATGTAAAACTAGTCATACTTCATATCTAACCCCACAGTGTTATCGGTAAATTCAATTACCATTTCACGTTCAAATCTAATTAAAGATTTAACTATTGCCTGGAGCAAAACTGGTGATACCCCATTCTCGATCATTTCAATCTAATTAAAGATTCATTAAAACTCCACTTGGTTTTAATCTTCCCAAAAATCACTATTAATGATTATTTAACTTGGGAAATCATATCCTGTCTTTAACAGGGTTAAAGAACCAACGTCATTTAAAACATGGTTCACGATAAACCCAAAATCACATTATATTCCATCAACCTTTAACCATAAATTAGCAAGTGAGCAATTCCCTAAGTAATAACCCCGAAGCCTGAAACCAACATCAGATCAATACCCAAGAAACCATTCAACTTAAGTAATCTTCAGTTAGTTTCGGATTTTCTTAACTCCGTTGGGTCTAAGAACAGTATTATTAAGATACCGTTCACGAGAACCCAAAATCACATAACTTTTACAATGGAATCCTCATGGAAAACAAATCGATATACATAATTGATATAAACTTCCATATCCAACTAATAATATAAATGGAATAATGGCAAAGCCTTTTAAATTCCAAATATATTAGTTGTCTTCCTCCATAGAAATTAACTTTGATTATTACCAAATCGAATTCCATTCCATTCCAATTTATTTTATTAAAATGGAAAACTTTATTTTGGAAAATCTCTTATAAATCTTAACAAAAGATTTATAAATTCCAAATCACATTTCACTGTAAATTGGGTTAAAGAACAAGTGTTATTTAAAACACCGTTCACGATAAACCTAAATCCCATTTGATATTAAATACAAGGCTCCGAATAGAAAATATATCGGCTTATATTCACTATCAAATTCTACGACCAACAAATATCTTATTGGAAACAACGATATAAATATATCTTTCAAATTTCCATAACAATATCTGTATAGTCACGAAATCCAACATCAAAATATTCCAAAGACAATTTCGATTCAAATCCATTCCAATTCAATTATTGGAAATTCTAGTTACTTTTAAAACCTTTTGAAATCAAATTTATTTATTTCAAAAATGGATTATAATTCTAGTTCAAAACTAGTTCATTTCGATAAAAATATATTTTTATCTTTTCAAATACGGACTTTTTAATCCCAATTCTTTCCAAATCATTTCTTATGATTTAACACTGGTTATTACTATTTTTAATAATTTTATCAAGGCCCGTACAGTCGATTTCCATCAACGGCCATCGAACTGCACTTACACCGACCTTTTCCAAATTTGATTTGGACATAATTCCAAATCCAACCGTTAGATTTCAAATATCTAATATTCGTTAGAAAGCTCCTTTCGATACGAACCCAACGTTTCTGGTTTTAGGAGAATCCGACGGTCGGATCTCCCGTAATGTCCATTCGAAGTCAATGGTCGAAATTCGCGAACTGCCGCAACGCGGCGCGTTCTACTCAGGCCATCATACGTATATAATTTATATATTATATATATTTCGTCCATTTCCTATTTAAAACATATTTTACAAATCATTTTAAATTCGTTTTCAAAACGATTTCAACTTCCTATTCAATTTCTAATCAAAATTGAATATTCCATATCATTAATATATATATAAAAATGATAATATTTTCAAAACATTATATTTTGAAATTACTTCCATTTCTATATTCATTATAAAAACAAATATAATAGATATAAAACATCGTTCGCGTCAAAATGGCGCAGATCTAATCAACACAGCCTTATATCTTTCAATAACTTCGTTATTTTATTCAATAAATGAATATTTTCTTCAATACATGAATTTTCTTTTATTCAACACATGAATATTTATTTTATTCAACACATGAATTTTCTTTTATTCAACACATGAATATTCATTTTTTTCAAATTGGAATGAAGACCAATCAATTACCATATATTGTTAATTATATGGACTCCATACAACACATGTATATAATAGCAACGATAAATAATCAACCATGAGTGCACCACACAACTGCATAAGCATTAAATATAAAAAATTAACGCTTACACAGTCTGTCAACCAATCGATCGACATACAACTAAATAGTTAGGATTAGAGTACGCCAAATATCATCCCAACACCCGTGTGGGGTTTCAAAACGACAAATACAGATTTTTATTTGTGCAATTAGGCAATGTGTAAAATTTATCGTTCCAATCAATATCAGTCAAATGGGTGTACATAAATAAATCGTCCGATTTGTTTATAAATATTTATTTTATATACACTTTAAAAATTATATTTTTAACTATAAAATATTTTATTCATTCCACTTCACATAATCAACTTTCACAACACATCAATTAAACAAACAAGTCATCCATGTTCTGTGGACAATGGGTGTCAGGTGCTGCTAAGCACCGTCTGCATCCTAGTTTATATTTCAACCAGAAATAAAATAAAAGGGAGAAGTTCTCACCTTGGGGATCCAATCCATCATTCTTTATTCTTGAATGGTTTGGATTTGCCCGACATTCCAACTCAACCATTTCACGCTGTTCACAATAAAAATCACATTTTTATTCTTGTATTGTTCATATAAAAATCACATTTTTATTCTTCTCATTATATAAAAATTATATTTTTGATTCACTACTTATATAAAAATTATATTTTTGATTCACTACTTATAAAAATTATATTTTTGATACACTACTTACATAAAAATTATATTTTTGATTCACTACATATATAAAAATTATATTTTTGATTCACAACTTATATAAAAATTATATTTTTGATTCACTACTTATATAAAAATTATATTTTTGATTCACTACTTATATAAAAAATATAATTTTGATTCACTACTTATGTAAAAATTTTATTTTTAATTCACTACTTATATAAAAATTATATTTTTGATTCACTACTTAAATAAAATTTATATTTGATTCACTATATAAAAATTATATTTTTAATATCTCTATTATATAAAAATCATATTTTTCCTATGAATAAAAATCATAACTTTACTAATTTAAAAACCATATCTTTCTATATGAAAAATCGAATCTTTTCTATGATAAAAATCCAGACTTTTCTGTCACATAACCACAATTTTAATAACACATTTAAATATAAATAAAAACTTACATTTCCTTGATTAAAACCGGATCTTTGTTGACAAAAGTGGGGGTTCACAGCGGCTAGGGGAGTCGGGGAGGCAACGCAGCGGTCTGAGGAGGGTGTAGGTGGCGGCGACGGTCACAGGAAGGGGTCCAACGGCGGTTCACTTCGGCTTTGGGTGGCGGCTTCATTTGGGTTGATTTGGGGGCTCGGTTTCAACGGGGAAAGAAAGGGGTAGGGCGTCGGCCTTTGAGGGAGGAGGAAGTGGAGGGGAGGACGGCGCCGGAGCTGGTGGGGCGCATGCCTCCGGTGGTGGCATCGTGGGGGACGATGGGGCTGAGGCTTCATTGAGTTTTTTTTTCATTTTTATTAAATTTTGAGCTGAGGGACAACCGACGGGTGTGGGAGAATAAAGGAGGGGGTGTTTAAATATAATAATTTAATATTATTTTTCCATTAAAAATTGACTTTGTATACGAACACCTAACGATACCCAACAACTGTCGCCCCTAGGTAATTACACCCATTCCGAACACAATGGGATATGTTTCGTAAGCCAGTTCATCTGTTACAATCAGTTTTCATCAAATTCAAAATATGAATCAGTATATATTGAATTTGAACGTACATTTTAATTTACCGGGGCCACATACGTACTCTAAAAATTCCACAAAAATTATTTCTAGCTTCGAATTGACGATACGGTTCTAAAAAAATAATTTCGTCAAATTATGAGACTGTTTGAAAAATGGCCATTTTCCAATCGATTAAAATCAACTAAAACTGGTCAAATGCGTTTTCCTTTGCCATGCTCACATATTGATTCAGAAAATTATGAATTTTTAAATCTAGCAATAATTTGACATCACGGATCCAACAAAAGTGGTTTCGTCGAAAACAGAGTTAGTTTGCAAAATTTCCATTTTTAAGGGCCAGAATTCCATAGCGAATATTCTGAAATTTCAACTGGCATAACTTTTGATTCCCGCTATAAAATTTCAATTTTTCGTATTCGTTGGAAAGATATATTCAAATAGATTCTAATATTTTTGGTTTCACTAAAATCCGGTTTATTTTGAATCTTGTACATTCATTTGAAATTTGAAATCGAATTTTCAAACTACCGCGCCATTTTAATTTTCTTTTATAATTAAAAATAAATATTTTTATTCTAATGACGATCTATATAAATATATACGTTCTATTTCTATTCAAAATAAATTTCTCGTCGTTATTATTTAAAATAATTTATTTTAAATACTCAAAATTCATTAAAATTGCCAAAATAAAATTTTTAAATTGGCTCAGAATTTCCGGATTGTTACAATCTCCCCCACTTTAAACTTTTCGTCCCCGCAAAGGAACGAAGCTGAAAGTTGTTTTACTAATCAACTCAACTTTCATTATTTTAATTACGGCTTAAGTTCTTCAACTTTCCAGTTTCTAAGAACTTTTCAAATTTTTCAAAAATTTGGCTGACACCCAAAATTTTCGAAAAGTTCGCCATATCCTCCCCTACATCAGGAGCTTCGAGATATTTCAAATAGCCTCCCATGGCCCTCACCAATCCAAAAGAAAAAGAAAAAGCCAAGCGGCCAGCCAATCGGCTCATAAAATCATCCAAACCACAAGAAATACAATGAACATGTACGTATTTGTCGGCCAAACAATTTTATTCTTCTGCTCTAGCCTCCTTGCTATGACCTGTTCACATACACACACACATGTATATATATATATATATATACATACATACATACATACATACATGCTTGCATTTTCAAACAATTTTCAATATTCGATTCAATTCGGCCTAAATGGTTAAAAATACCAAACTAGTAATCAAACAACACAACCATCAATCAATTAGTTGATTAGCTTTTCAAATTCATAACTTTGATACATATATAGAAAATCATGTTTTTGATCCCAAATCACAACAATATACCCTATCTAGTTTTGTTTCTCACACGAGCCAATTGGAAATATATAAATATCACACCTTCGAAACTTGAACATAAATACTGATGATGTCATGACAATTATCAGTACCATCTCCGGGCGACTAGAGTGTGACTCTATATCTATCCAGTATATTAAAACTTCAAATACACGTGGATCAGACGCATACGCAAAATCTTTATATACTTGATTGTCCAAATCCAATACAAATAAATATTCGAATACATTGAATAAAGTTTAAATTTTCAAAACAAAATTCGTTTTCATTTTAAAAATATACTCTTCACACTCGTTCTAGGATACTACTGATCCCATCTCTAATGAGTCATTCTCATTGGATATTACTAATCCAATCTATGATGAATTCTTTCGTTTGGTTCAAACATGTCTTGTTCTCCGAGCTCTGTAAACCAAAGCTCTGATACCAAAATGAAACGACCCGAAATCCCCTTTACGGGAAATCATGGATTGAATTGAGGAAAAGCCACATCGGAACCCAAACAGAAGAACATTTCATTGTTAATTACAACAATTCCATCAGAATACAAGAATATACAGAGTATAAACAAATAAAATACATTCGATAAATATCAGAGATTACAATAAATTACTACAGTGGAAAAATAATACAATACAAAACTGAAAGAGATATACGGATACAGAGCTTTTCGGATAACATTCCAGCTGTAAACCAGGTTCCTGTGAATATAAATCTGCAAAACCAAAACTACTAGCTGCCTGTGTGGAAATAAGGACACCCAGAGTTTAGGTTAAAATAATAAACTCCAGGTCAGTCAATTGACTGGTGTGAGAACTAAAACAGTTATTAATCTTTATTTTAAAGTTAGGTAAATCAAGGGACCACGCCGTATAACACAGAACGGGTTTCCTCCCAAGAATACCAGTGCATAAAACAACAACGCAATGCTAAATAAAGAACAATGAAGCTATTATAAGACCCAGGTCTCATCACAAAATGCAACACAAGCCGGAGGATAGGGTTTTTACCTTATAATAACCAAGAATGCTTGGTACATGAAATTTCATGTTTTATTATTACTATAAGTGTATAGCCTCAAAACAATTTCAATCATAAGTATCAATCATAGACGGCATAAGTGCCCCATACCACTATGTCGCCATATATAGGTATACAGTCAAAACCGCACGATGTCGTATTTGGAAATTGGATTTCCATCTGTGAACCGAGGACAGGGATCATCCTCACCGCTTCGAGACAATCTAGCCTACGATGTCTCAGGATCAGAGCTCGAGTGACCCTTGGATCGTCAGGGCCGGACCACCAATGTGGATTAAAATGCCTGAACACTGCGTTTCCCCGCCCTTTGGTGGCGTAAATGAGCCAAATGACTCCATTGTCTCCACATAGTCACCAATATATCCGAGGCGCCTCGCGATCCAACAACCACACAGGTGAAAATAATATAAATGTCAGGGCTGGTAGGTCACTGACACAACCCTAGCTAGAAAGAAACGCATGCCCTCCCTAAGGTCGTCTCCCGTTTATGGTTCACAACCGGGGTGTGAGGCTCGCGAATTAACGCTACACAAAGCTGTGCCACATAGGCGGTGCTTGGATCATCAACCACAAGGCTCTTCTTTTCAACAGAAGCCTTGATCATTTGCACCTTAGCGTGCTACACAAGCAAACCACTCCATGTAACCGATATCCATCAATCACATAGAATGATATCCAATGTCAGACACACAGTCCATTTACAAGTCCGTTCTGGGTCTGAACGAAAACCGGAGGCACCTTGTACCTTGCACATCCATCGATCTCCAAGTACATCTGGACGATCACCAACCGATTCCCTCCTCTTGGGTGTACAGCCAAACCAAGATCATCAGTAATTATCCAAACAATGGGAAGACCTCAGGTCTTCGACCACCGTCTTCATCCTCGACAGATCGTCGAATCAGTTATTCAAAATGGGATAAACCCGGTCTTTCTAAATAACTCGTGTATATAATAAAAAATTGTTACATAAACACAACATACGCCTCATTCCAATTCAGAATATTCTTTTATTCACATAATTTTATACTTTGGGAAAGGTTCCCATTAATTTTATCAAAGATAAATTCTTTGAATTTATTCTTTAATCTTCTTTTGAATATCAATTTAAACCAAATTATGGTTTATCCAAACTAGTCGGGATTAGCGAACCTTACCGAAGTAGTCACTTGTTAAATTTCCCAACCCCAACCTATTCATCCCATGAAGTAAAACTACTCATACTTCATATCTTTACACCACGGTGTTATCGGTAAATTCAATTATCATTTCACGTTAAAATCTAATTAAAGATTCAACTATCGCTTGGAGCAAAACTGGTGATACTCCATTATCCATCATTTCAATCTAATTAAAGATTCATTAAAACTCCACTTGGTTTTAATCTTCCCAAAAATCACTATTAATGATTATTAAACTTGGGAAATCATATCCTATCTTCAACTGGGTTAAAGAACCAATGTCATTTAAAACACGATTCACGATAAACCCAAAATCACATTCTATTCCATCAGCCTTTAAATGTAAATTAGCAAGTGAACAATTCCCTAAGTAATAACCTCGAAGGCCGAAACCAACATCAGATCAATACCCAGGAAACCATTCAACTTAACTAATCTTCAGTTAGTTTCTGATTTTCATAACTCCGTTGGGTCTAATAACAGAATTATTAAAGATACTGTTCATGACAACCAAAAATCACATTACATTTACAATGGAATCCTCATGGAAAACAAATCGATATATATAATTGATATAAACTTCCATATCCGACTAGTAATATAAATGGAATAACGGCAAAGCCTTTTAAATTCCAGATATATTAGTCCACAGAAATTCACTTTGATTATTACCAAATCAAATTCCATTCCATTCCAATTTATTTTATTAAATTGGAAAACTTTACTTTGGAAAATATCCTTTAAATCTTAACAAAAGATTTATAAATTCAAAATCACATTTCACTGTAAATCGGGTTAAAGAATAAGTTTTATTTGAAACACCATTCAGGATAAACCTAAATACCATTTGATATTAAATACAAGGCTCCGTATAGAAAATATATCGGCTTATATTCAATATCAAATTCTACGACCAATAAATATCGTATTGAAAACAATGATATAAATATATCTTTCAAATTTCCATAACAATATTTGTATAATCATGAAATCTAACATCGAAATATTCCAAAGACAATTTTGATTTAAATCCATTCCAATTCAAGTATTGGAAATTCTGGTTACTTTTAAAACTTCTTCAAATCCAATTTATTTATTTCAAAAATAAAAGGATTATAATTCTAGTTCAAAACTTGTTCATTTCAATAAAAATCTATTTTTATCTTTTCAAATATGGACTTTTTCATCCCATTTCTTTCCAAATCATTTCTTCTAATTTTACACAAATCATTGCTATTTTTAATAATTTTATCATGGCCCATACAGTCGATTTCCATCAACGGCCATCGAACTGCACTTACAGCGACCTTTTTCAAATTTGATTTGGACATAATTCCAAATCCAACCGTTAGATTTCAAATCTCTAATATTTGTTAGAAAGATCTTTTTGATGCGAACCCAATGGTTCTTGTTTTAGGAGAATCCGACGATCGGATCTCCCGTAATGTCCATTCGAAGTCAATGGTCGAAATTCGCGAACTGCCGGAACGCGGCGCGTTCCATTCAGGCTATTGTATATATATATAATATATATATTATATATATTTCATCCATTTCCTATTTAAAACATATTTTATAAATCGTTTTAAATTCGTTTTCAAAACGATTTCAACTTCCTATTCAATTTCTAATCAAAATTGAATATTCCATATCATCAATATATATATATATATATATATAAATGATAATATTTTCAAAACGTTATATTTTGAAATTAATTCCTTTTCTATATTCATTATAAAAGCGAATATAATCGATATAAATATCGTTCGCGTCAAAATGGCGCAAATGTAGTTAAACGGCTTTATATCTTTCAATAACTTCGTAAGTTTATTCAATAAATGAATATTTTCTTCAACACATGAATTTTCTTTTATTCAACACATGAATATATATTTAATTCAACACATGATTTTTTTTTTATTCAACACATGAATTTTCTTTTATTAAAGACATGAATATTCTTTTTTTTTTCAAATTGGAATGAGGCCCAATCAATTACCATATAATGTTAATTATATGGACTCCATACAACACATGTATATAATAGCAACGATAAATAGTCAACCATCATCCAAAGTGCAACACACAACTGCATAAGCATTAAATATAAATAATTAATACTTACACAGTCCATCAACCAATTGATCGACATACAACTAAATAGATGGGATTAGTGTACGCCAAATATCATCCCAACACCCGTGTGGGGTTTCAAATGAACAAACACAGATTTTTATTTGTGTTGTTAGATGATGTGTAAAATTTACCGTTCCAATCAATATCAGTCAAATGGGTGTACATAAACAAATCTTTCTATTTGTTTATAAATATTTATTCTATATGCACGTAAAAAATTATATTTTTAACTATAAAATATTTTATTCATTCCACTTCACACAATCAACTTTCACAACACATTAATTAAACAAACAAGTCATCCATGGTCTGTGGACAACGGGTGTCGGGTGCTGCTAAGCACCGTCTGCATCCAAGTATATATTTCAACTAGAAATAAAATAAAAGTGAGAAGTTCTCACCTTGGGGATCCACTCCATCATTCTTTATTCTTGAACGGTTTGGATTTTCCCGAATTACAAATCAACCATTTCACGCTATTCACAATAAAAATCACATTTTTATTCTTGTACTGTTCATATAAAAATCGCATTTTTATTCTTCACATTATATAAAAATAATATTTTTGATTCACTACTTATATAAAAATTATATTTTTGATTCACTACTTATATAAAAATTATATTTTTGATTCACTACTTATATAAAAATTATATTTTCAATTAACTACTTATACAAAAATTATATTTTTGATTCACTACCTATAAAAAAAATTATATTTTTGATTCACTACTTATATAAAAATTATATTTTTAATTCACTACTAATATAAAAATTATATTTTTTATTCACTACTTAAATAAAAATTATATTTTTAATATCTCTATTATATAAATATCATATTTTTTCTATGAACAAAAATGACAACTTAACTAATTTAAAAACTAATCTTTCTATATGAAAAATTGAATCTTTTCTATGATAAAATCCAAACTTTTCTATCACATAACCACATTTTTAATAACACATTTAAATATAAATAAAAACTTACATTTCCTCGATTAAAACCGGATCTTTGTTGACAAAAGTGGGGGTTCACAGCGGCTAGGGGAGTCGGGTAGGCGACGCAGCGGTCTGAGGAGGGTGTAGGTGGCGGCGGCGGTCAGAGGTAGTGGTCCGGTGGCGGTTCACTTCGGGCTTGGGTGGCAGCTTCGTTTGGGTTGATTTGGGGGTTCGGTTTCAACGGGGAAAGAAGGGGGTAGGGCGTCGGCCTTGGAGGGAGGAGGAAGTGGAGGTAAAGACGGCGCTGGAGCTGGTGGGGCGCGCGCCTCCGGTGGTGGCATCGTGGTGGGTCGACGGGGCTGAGGCTTCGTGGAGTGTTTTTTTTTCTTTTTATTAAATTTCGATCTGAAGGACAACTGACGAGTGAGGGAGAATAAAGGAAGGGGTGTTTAAATATAATAATTTAATATTACTTTTCCATTAAAAGATGACTTTGTATACGAACACCAAACGAGACCCAACGAATGTCGCCCTTCGCTAATTACCCCCATTCTAAACACAATGGGATATGTTTCGTAAGCCAGTTCCTCTGTTACGATCAGTTTTCATCAAATTCAAAATATAAATCAGTATATATAGAATTTGAACGTACAATTTAATTTACCGGGGCCACATAACGACTCTAAAAATTCCAGAAAAATTATTTCTAGCTTCGAATTGACGATATGGTCCTAACAAAACTAATTTTGTCAAATTCTAAGACCGTCTAAAAATTGGCCATTTTCCAATTGATTAAAATCAACTGAAGCATGTCAAACGTGTTTTCCTTTGCCACGCTCACATATTGATTCAGAAAATTATGTATTTTGAAACCTAGCAATAATTTGACATCACAGATCCAACAAAAGTGGTTTCGTCGAAAATAGAGGTCGTTAGCAAAATTTCCATTTTTAAGGGCCAGAATTCCATAGCGACTATTCTGAACTTTCAATTGGGCATAACTTCTGATTCCCGCTATGGAATTTCAATTTTTCGGATTCTTTGGAAAGATATTTTCAAATAGATTCTAATAATTTTGGTTTCACTAAAATCCGGTTTATTTTGAACCCTGGACATTCATTTGAAATTTGAAATTGAATTTTCAAACTATTGCTCCATTTTCAATTCTGTTTATAAATAAAAATAAATATTTATATTCTAATGACGATCTATATAAATATATATGTTCTATATCTATTAAAAATAAATTTCTCGTCATTATCATTTAAAATAGTTCATTTTAAATATTCAAAATTCATTAAGATTGCCAAAAAAAAAAATTAAAATTGGCTCAGAATTTCCGGGTTGTTACATTCGGAGATGATCTCATGAGCTATTTTCTACAGCTCATGAGACTGCATCTCAACTGATCTGTCGTCAGTCATCTGGTACTTTAGGTAGCGGCTTACATCATATTTCTTTGCCCCTGCCTCCTCTGTATCATTCTTCTTTTTCAGTGCTTCCCAGATCTCTTTTGCTGTCTTCTCATCTGAGTTATAGTAATCATACAGATCATCGTTCAGTCCATTCAGAATAAAGTTCTTGCATAGATAATCCTGTTCAGTCCTGGTCTGCAGTTGCTTTGACTGTTCAGTCCGTGATGCCATCTTCGCTGCATCAGCCTCGTCGGGTTTATTTGGTAGCTGCAGTTTGTCAGTAGTCAGCGCAGCCACAACCTTTCTGATCGTGCGGAAGAACTGCTTCTTCTGACGCCATCTCTTAAAATGCAAGACTTCGAATCTGAATGGAGCAGTAGTCACAAGAGGGTTCTGGAAATTAGAGGGTGGAGCAGCATCGTCTATGGTTGAGTTTGAAGCCATTGTTTCAGTTCGTCTTCAAATTGTTAGAAAACAATAGCTGACTCGCGGACTAGGTCACTTTCTTGAAGAAGATTCGGCGATCTGATCAGAGGTGCAAACTAGTTCGCTCCTTCGCCGCCGCCTCTAGGATAAAACAGCCTCTAAAAATGATAGCCGATCTGCTTGCACAACAAATCAGTGCATATTTGCAATTTCGAAAATAATATCGCTCGAAATTTCTGAAAGAAAGTTTTTAGTGACGGAGACTAGAAGACAATAGAATTCAGTGTATTTTCTTGTCTATAGATAAAAAGTTTATATAAAACGAGAATTAGGGATTGGGAGAAAAAAATGGACCTGCTAAAATTTTGGGAGACAAAGTTTTTACCATTGCAAACTTTTTACCATTGCAGAAAAAAATTATCATTGCAGAAAACAATTTTCCATAAAAGAACGGTTCGAAAACTGCAAAGTTTTATGGTCCAAAAATATAAGTGTCTACACCAAAAAGCCCATGCCCAAGCCCGAGCCCGAACCGGACCAGACCGGGTCAGGTCGAGTCGAGTCGAGTTGGTCGGTTGGTCGCACCCTTGTGTAGTGTTCATGATGCATGGTCTCCCTCCTCACAACAAAGCATGTTTTGGGAGCCCAAGGCCCCAATATGATTTCTTAGAAACAAGTATAAATCCTTGCCTCTTCCATATAATCCCATGATGTGGGACTATTCACATATAGGAGCCATTCATACACTTATTCAACATTTTTTATAATTCACTTAATGTTTGTAAAAAAAAATTCCAACAGTAACACTAAAAACGAAAATAAAGAATCACAAACACACACAAAATCAGAAGCGAACAAAACAAAACAAACACACAAACTTTTTTTTAGAAGAACAAGAAAACTAATTTGAAGAATAAAATCAAAATCAAAATTAAAACTTTCCCCGGCAACGGCGCCAAAAACTTGTTTGCAAACGGATTTTCTATCGAATTAGAAAACCATCAACAAAATATTTTAATAATAAACCGTAAGCGCACAGCGTACAATTGTTAGTACATAGCGAATACAAGTCGATCCACAGGGAAAGAAGTAATTTCAATCTTATTAAGTCAATTTGGATTGTGATTAAGTACTAAAAAAAACAAAAGTGTAGATTAAAACTATGAGATTAAAACCAATTTAGGGGCAACTTCACTTTTCTCTCTTTCAACATTGATCAACATAAAATAGCACAAAGATCTCTCAAATAACCTAAGTAAGATTAATTCTGTAATTATCATAAGCATAACTTATTTGCGCTAATAATTAACACAAAATAAGCCATCAAACTATAATTCACAATTAATCTAACTTTGTTACTTTTATGAAAACATGCCATCAAAATGAAATTAAAATCTAATTTATGTATGATCTATTTGCTATTGGTTAGTAATATAGATCATCAAATTTCAACATAAACATCATTTCATTTCCATAATCACAATTTTAGATGAAGAGGCAATTTGTTGTATATGTCACAAACATAGCCTTAATGTTATGAAATGAACAAAAGAGGCTATTAAATTCAATATGAAACACAAATACACAAGAACATCCATTCTCATTAAACCCAAAGAGATCATTCCTACAAATTCATGTTGAATCTGCATGAGAAGAAAAGCTTCATTACCCCTAAATTGTAGGGGTTTAGCTCCTCATTTGTGTGATAATTTCAGCACCAATAGATTTCAACATTGAAAGCAACAAAAATAGAGAACTAAATAAAGGAAATCTATTCTAATTGCATAAAAGAAAATTACACTACTTGTAGAAAAGAAAGTCTGAACTACTAACATAAAGTAGAGCATAAAAATTAAAAGAAATATGAGAGAGGCATAAAAGAAATTGTCCTGGAAGCCATTTTTGTTTATTGATCAATTACACTTTTATCTACTAAAAAAGGGATCCTGAAATACATGAAACAATGGGGTATATATACATGATCAAAAAAAACTAAAACCCTAATCACTTTCCTTGTGAAATCCCCAAAATGCCCATTTAAGTAGCTTCTAATTGCCATTAGCCACTAATTAGTCATGTAGAATGCATGAAGCCTTTTGACTCGGTCTTTAATATGAAGCTTAAGAGCAAATAGGCTAATTGAAAGGTGTGGGCCTCCACTATACATAAATTGAATTAATTCTTTGCCTCCTTTTGTGAAAATGCATGCTTTCCCTCATCTTTTCATGTGTATATATCCTTTTAGCTCCAAAATTCCGATAAGAGATAAACACAAGGAAGAAGTAAAAGATTTCACAAATTGAAACATGCACAAATGACCACTTTTTCCCAAAATAAGTGATGATTTTGAAAATATTTAGAACATGGTTTGATCATATAAAATAACCAAAAATGTTCATTTATTCAACTAAACAAGAATGAATATGTGAATATAAATATGCATTTTTACGCGCACATCACTAGAGAATATTCATTTTTGTTACTTCTTTCAATTTTGTATCTCCCGGGAACGGTTATGTTGGTATACCAACTGTAAGGTGATAATATATTCAGAACATTCAAGCGAAATGAATAGTCGGTCATGTGTGGCCGAGTTACAAGATGTTCTTGTTGAACTCTAGTGTTTCTCTTCTAGAGTACACTGATCGAAAGGTGATTCCATACCTTGTCAGAGATGGAAATCCATTTCCTAATAAGTGCCTACGGTTTTGATTGTATATTATATATGTAGAACGTGAGATGAAAGCGTTCTGCTAGATTGCTAAGTACATATATTAGACACTATTATATTATCAGAATAGTATTGAGTTTCGAAAAATATTTTGGGTTATCATAAGGTAAAAACCATCCTTGTTTATGTGTGGGTCGGTTTTACAATTATCCTTTCTATTGTAAGGTAAAAACCATCCTTGTTTATATATGGGTCGGTCTTACAATTATCCTTTCTTTTAAAGGGATTTTAAAAGTTAAAAAAATGTTTGGAGTTTACTCACACCAGTCACATGACTAACCCATAGTTTATTTTGTTTTGTTTCCCCTAAACTCTTGGGTGCCCAATTTTTTATGGGCAGTCAAGTAGTCGGGATTTTACAGATACTTGAAGACCTGGAGCAGGAGGCTTCAGGATTATATAGCTATTGTTTATTTCCGTTGTCTTGTAAGTGTTGTACTTCGGTAATGGTATTATATACATATACTGATCTTATTTCAAAGTTATGTTATATAATGTATGATATTCGTTCCGCTGTGAGATTCATGTTACTCTGATGTTGTAGTTGTCCTCTTCTTCTCCTATTCTAAATTTCTATCTTATCTATTCTCACCCTCCAACTTCTTTCTATTAACTATCTGCTATTTTCGATGCTTGAATAATCGACATTGACTTTATGTCGATAACCAAGGTCGCAAATTCCTCGGGTCGTTACACGTTCTTTCCACAAACAAAGGACTCAGGGCCATTGAAACACCCCACGTCCGTTAAGGTCACTCATAAAGAGAATGCCTTAACTTTGGTGGAGCATTATAGGTAAAAGACATGGATAATTTACAAGACAGACATATATAAGCAGCGGGAAAAAAACTAAAATTATTTCATACGTGGTTTATAGCAAAAACATTACAGCAAACTATCTCAAAACAACTTCCAAATCATTACATCAAAATCTCTGTCTTGATTATAACATAAAGAAGCATAAAACATAAACAAAACTACATAAATCCCCAATTGGTAGTGTGTCCAAAGCCATAGCCAAAGATAAGAGGTTCCAAGCTATACATCACAGAGTCTTCAAGCTTGGAATGATGAACGGTCCAAATTAAGCTAAGCTATTCCCTCCCTGGCTACCTGAGGGGGGGGGGGTATGAAAGAAAAGTGAGCGAAAGAAAAATTGGTCAGACATAAGTCTGGTAAGTCCATTGATTATTCAGCATGTAAACTGGTAAGAGAACCATGACATGAATAAATTGGATGCAGCACAATAACATAGAAATAAGGTAACATAGGATAAGACAAGATAAACAAGGCAAGATAAACTAATCATACTATCACACTCATACCCATATTCTCTGCACCTATTTATACTTGTTCCAACTAGCACCACATGTTCAAGATAAAATGATCCCCTTTATCGATCGGCTCCTACTCGCATGTATTTATCACGTGTGTCATTCGACCCCCGCTGGATTGTAGATACCTGTGTTGGTCCCACCATGGGGTGTATCAAATCCGATGGTGGCAACCCGACACAATCAAGATGCACATTGTATAACTACGGAAGACTAGTGCCTGCTTTTTCCACTCCGGAGTACGTGTACGCCTGTACTTCGTCGGAACCTACATTGACGCACCACCCGCCGTTGTTTTGACCGCTTATAATCAGCCCAGTAATCGTGCCCCACCCTACCTAGTTTAGGGTACCATGATACATCTATAAGGGTTACTACTGAAATGGGTCCTCGTTACTAGGGTTTCCTAATCAACATGTTAAATTGTTAAGTGTCCAAATTTACCTAACCCCACCCATCAGTTTATTTAACATGTTGTATTGGTTAAGTGATGCCTTAATTAACTTAACCATATCATTCCTGACTTATCTTTAATTCACTCATTAAAACACCAACCACTCAAATTAGACAGGTATTGTTGCGGTCGCTAGATGTGTCGGTCGGTTCTGGACAGTCTTACACCGCAAATCAGTCTAACCTTGGGTTCTTTTGGGCTTGATGCGCTAACCTCTCACATTAGATCTATATTGTTACGGTTTCTGGATTTGCCGGGCAGTCTTACACCGTAACTCAATCTAACCTCGGGTTAGGCATATTCGTCTTTTCTAAATTTACATAATTACCTTTTATATTTATATGTAAATTATTGTCATTCAAGTCAAGCTCCACCTTCCCTCTAAATCAAGTTCATAATTTTAGGTATAAAAATTATACCACTTTATGCCATAAACTATTTACATGTTTATGAGCCAAATATGCCAATTACATGTAATTTCATGTTTTTTCCAAAGTTACCCCCGTTAAACATTCGCATAAATCACATAAAATGTTAGGCTCGCTACATAGCCTAACTCATACACAAAAAGGGAAAAAGAGGAACATGTAATATTCCAACATCATAAAAATATGGATCTAACTACAAATGTGTCATATGAATTCTGCATAGACCAATATACATTTAATTATGAACTTGCAAATTTAGACCTACTCAACATGAATCATAAGATAGGGGTTTTACATAGAACCACATAAACTTAATTAGGCATGTCGTTGTGAACTTGCAAATTGAGTTGGATCAAATTATCATAAACCTAAACATGTTAGCATGCAATTCTAGTCATATATGTGAACATGGTTGAACTTACATAAGCATAGCAAAATTCCCAAATTGACATACAACATTTAGTTGTCATCACCAAATTATACAACATAATATGTCATTTCCAAATTAACTGTAACGACCTGGAATTTTGGGGCCAATTTAAAATTTTTAATTTAGAAATTTTAATGGATTTTATATATTTAAAATGATTTATTTTAATAATATCGACTAAAAATTTATTTTAAAACGAATAAATTTAATTTAAATATAAAAGGAGTTAAAACTAGCCCTGCAGTTTGAAATTTTGAATTTGAACTTTGACTGACTGTACAGGATGCAAAATAAATCAGAATTGAGCGAAACAAGAAATATTTAAATCTGTTTAATCATATCTTTCTAACGAATCTGAAAAACTGAAATTTCACTTTATAAATCAAAAGTTATGTCTAGTTTAAAATTTGGTAAAGTCGTTGTAGAATTTATATATATTTTAATTAAAAATATTGGCCTTAAAAATAGTCATTTTTCAAACGACCTCTATTTTCAACGAAACCACTTTTGTTAGAACCGGAATGTCAAATTATTGCTAAGTTTCAATTTTCATAATTTTTCGAATTAATATGTGAGCGTGGCGAAGGAAAATGTGTTTGGTCGATTACAGCGAAATTTTATCGACTGAAAAATAGCCATTTTTCAAATAGTGTCAGAATTTGACGAAATTAATTTTATTAGGACCGTATCGTCATAACATAGGCAAATATATTTTTTCCGGATTTTTCTAAGTCCGTTTGTGGCCTCGGTGAATTTATTTATGCAGACGAATTAAATTAATAAAGGAATTAAATATTAAATTAAATAATACAGGCCACAGACAGCCGTTTGGACTGACGGGACCTGTCTCGTTCGATCCGGAATATGGGCTATTGGCTAGGGTCTCTTTCTGCTAGGCTAAAATTGAACCAGTTTGAAAGATATGGATTTATTTGTAAAAATACATTATAATATTATAAATAATAGGAGATTAAAACCCTAATCACTATTCATTATCATCTTCTGCCGCCGCCACCATGAATCCCATGGCCAAATTTGCTCCTTTTTTCTCCTCTTAATTTCCCTCAATCCTCACAGCAAAACCTACTGCTCATTTGGAGTTTATTGTAGAGGACATTCTCATCCACAAATCCGTACGGTCATCATCCCTGTAGTTGCCTGTAGTGCTCGCCCCAGACCCCCAAAGTCCGCCGCTTTCCATCGTGTCGCGCCCCCCAGAGTTCGACCGAGCTCAGCCAAAGCACCCTCTCCCCACGTGCGCCGCCCTGAGACGAACCACCCTGCACCCTCTGATCGTCCCGAAGCCCCACGGTTTGTTCGATAATTTCAGACCTAGCTTTGAAGAAAAGGGAGGAAGAGCGACCGATACTTCGTTTAGGAAGAAAGTGGTATTTCCTTTATTAATTTATTAATTAATTTATTTAAATTGTTTTAAAACTTCAATTAATCATATCTAACTCGTTTCAATTCGAAATTCGATGATTTCAGCGGTGTTGTGATCGTGTGACTGAGATCTACGCGTCTAAACTGACTGGAGTTGATTCTGAACAGTTTGAATTTTGGCCGAAAATCTTCAACGACTGTGAGATTTCTATTTTAGAACTAAATTCAATTATTTATTTCAGATATGAAATTATATTTATTTCATGTTCATGATGTATATAAATATATATAATTATTGAAATGTTGATTTGGGTTGTGATGGCTTGAACCACTGAACTGAATTGTGTGTATTCGTGTTTGACATGATTTTGTGTGTACGACGAAAACACCATTTTGTTGTATACATAGAAACAATATTCCTGTTAATCAAGAATGTTTAATTTTTATTAGATCGAACAAAATTATTATTCTGTTTATTATTATTGTTGGAAATTAACACTTCTGTTAATTAGAATTAGCTAAAAATAAAAGTATATGATTTTGTGTATATAAAAGAATTAGATGTTTAAAACACCAAATTTTGTAAATATGTTGAATTAGAATTTCTCAACAAACATGAAACACAAAATTTAGTCAACTTGTTGAACCAGTATTTGTAACATAAGAATGAATCAAACCTTTTATTCATTTTTGTTGAGTCAAATTTTGTAACAAAATATGAACGAACATTTTTATGTCATTGTGTTGAACTAGATTTTCAACAAAATATGTACATACAATTTTATGCAATATTGTCAACATAAAAAGGATTAGAATAATAATGAATATTTTGTTAACATAAAAAGGATTAGAATAAGGATGAATATTTTGTTAACATAAAAAGGATTTGAGAAGAATGAATATTTTGTTAACATAAAAATGATTTGATAAGAATGAATATTTTGTTAACATAAAAAGGATCTGATAAGAATATGCATTTTGTTAACATATATATAAAAAAAAGATTTGATAAGGATTTACATTTTTATGTAAAAAAATGACATTAGACATATAATCTACATTTATGAAAAATATGACATTAGAGAAGGAAATATACATTTTTGTATATTTAAAGGAATTAGACAAAGATTTACATTATTGTTTATTTAGAAAAAAAGAAGAAGAAAATAAGTTAAAAGTGTATATTTTTATACATTAAAGAAAATAAGTTAAAAATGTATATTTTCATATATTAAAGAAATTGAGTTAAAAATGTATATTTTGTACACTAAAGAAAGGTTAGACAAAATTATCATGTTTTGTTACATTGAAAAGATTAGACAAAAATTTCATATTTTGTACATTAAAAAGGAATTAGACAAAAACGCGATTTCTGTCACTTTAGAAGAATTAGATTGGAAGAGACATTTTTGTCACTTTGAAATAATTGAAGTAAAAAGGATATTTTTGTACATTTAAGATGAATGGAATAAAATGTATATTTTTATTCATTTAAAGGAAGAAAACAAAATAATCATATCTTGTTACATCGAAAGGACTAGGCAAAATAATCATATTTTGATTGCATAAAAATGATTAGAACAAAACTCACGTGTTAATTACATAAGAATGAATTAGAAATGATAAATAGGATTAATAAGAACATTTTGTTAAAATATACATTAGAAAGATTAAAAGAACATTTTGTTTAGAGATGATTATAGAAACAAAAATCACATTTTTGTAGAAATAAAAATCACATTTTTATGTTAAAACATGTTTCCAAAGCAGAATATACATTTTTGTTAGAAATTGTAAATTAGAATAAAAAGGACATTTTTGTTAGAAAATGTTTACTGCAATGAAAAGTCACCTTTTTGTTTGCATTCCTTGTTGCAAATAAAACATGCATAAAATGTCGTATGAAAATAAAATAACATTTTGCTACAAAAATGTTAGTAATAGAATTTACATTTTATTGTAGGTAGAATTAAAAACCATGTTATTCATATGTGTGAAATATATGTCTGCGATGTTGAAGTGTTAAACGTATTACAGATAATGTTAGAAAAATCAAATTGAATATTACACTTCCATTTACAAGTCATCCGACTTGTTTATGTGATTGGGTTGATAATTTTTACACATCGCCCAAGTGCACAAATCATTTATTATTTTATTGCTAAATGAAACCCCACACGGGTGTTGGGATGATATCTGATCTACACTAGTCCCAATATTTAGTGTACAATCCACTTTGGTTGATTAATTGGATGTTTGATAATTATTTATCGTGCTTGTTGATTTCATGCAATATATGGTTGTTGATTGAGTCACATTCCAATAAAAAATATTATAGTAATAAAAAATATCTTAGAAAATATTTTTTTTTTAAAAAAAGAATATATTTTAGAAAAATATATTTTTATTAAAACGAACTAGTTATTAACTAGGATAAGTCATTAAATTTAGATTTAATGAAGTTTTCCAATTTGTCAATATTTAATTTAAATTAAATAAATTGGATTTTGGGTTGACGTGAATTGTGTCTTAAATAACACTATTCTTAGATCCCATATGAAAAGAATAATCTTTTAAGTTAGCTTATTAAAGTTTTTAATTATATTTAATAATTGGAATAAAGTAAAAGGTGAGTTGGGTTTATTGTGAACTATGTTTCTAAGCGACATTTGTTCTTTAACCCAAATTACAGTGAAAATATGATTTGGAATTTATAAATCTTTTATTAAGATTTAAATGGAAGTTTTCCAAAAGTAAAGTTTTCCAATTTAATATATTAAATTGGGATTGAATGGAATTCAAATTAATAATAACCGAGATAAGCTTCTGTAAAAGAAGACCAATACTACACATGGAATTTAAAAGGCTTTGCCGTTATTCCATTTATATTATTGGTCGGATACAGAAATTTATAATGATTATATATTGATTTGTTTTCTGTGAAGATTTCATATTTTATGGAAGATGATTTTGGGTTTACCGTGAACTATGTTTTAAATGACATTAGTTCTTTAACCCAGTTAAGAATAAGATTTATTTCTTAAATCTAAAGAATCATTTAATAATGATTTTTGGATATTTAAAACCAAATGGTGTTCTGAATAAATCTTTAAAAGAAAAATTTAAGAGTAAATGTAAAGGATTTATCTTTGATAGAATAATTTGAATATTTTCTTTAAAAGAATATTCTGAATTGGAATGAGACGTTGGATGTGTTTTTATAGCAATTGATTTTTAATTATAAAATACGTGAGTTATTCGGGAAGACTAGGTTCAACCCATTCCGGATAATTACTACGACAATGAAGAGTCGAAGATGAAGATGGTGGTTGAAGACTGACTATCTTCACATAGAATGGATGTGTTGCTACTGAGACCCTTGATGGGAGTAGCAACCTTGAAGGGGCTTCAGTGGTGGCCGTCCGGACTATGGTTGATTGTTCGGATTTGGTTTTCTCTCAGACCCAGAGCATAAGCTAGTAAATGGATGCGTGTATGACAATGGATTTCGTTCCATGTGAACTAAATCGATTTCTGTTAATGTATGTCTGTTTGGTGGTGGAGGTTTTATTCTCTACTTAACACCCGGGTATATGTTAATGGTGATTGATCGCATGGCGTGGATTGTCAATGTGGCACGCCAAGATGCAAATGATCAAGACTTTTGTTGAAAAGCAGAGCCTTGTGGGATGATCAAAGTATAGCCTATTACGGCATAGCTTTGTGTATAGCGTGACTCCTGCGAGCCTCACACCCCGGTATGAGTAAAACGGGATACAGACCGCAGGGAGTGCACACGTTTCTTTCTAGCTAGAAGTGGTGTCAGTGCTTAAACTGGCTGGCATTTTACTTATGTGGATGATGGATTTTGAGGCGGCTTGGATTTTTATAAGCCGTTAGTGGTCATACTATAGGTCCAAAGGGACCGGGAAGCGTGTGTTCAGGCATAACCAATCCACTGCCGATAGGCGGGGACCGGCCCTACCGCTCCAAGGGTTCACTGCGGGGTGTCCTGAGGCATTTGCTAGAGTGTCTCGAATCAGAGAGGAGCTTGCCCTAGCCTTGACTCATGATGGAAATCCAATTTCCAATACGACCTTGCGGTTTTGAATGTAGGACTAATATGGCGACATGACATATGGTACCTGTGACGGCCCGCCCCGCACCAGCCTGTATTTTCTCCGAAAGTGCGCTGTACACATGCCCGACTAGCACGGGACGGTCGCCAAAGAAAGGAAGGAAGGAAATGAACTAATCAAGGGACCTGTAGAATGTCTCACATCGCATGGAATAAAATATAATAATAACATACTTGACATAAAATAGGTGAGACAGTGCATAAGCTGATAACTAAAATCAACATCAATCTCAGAGCAGCGGAAATTCAAATACAGCTTATTACAACTTTCCAAATTTACTGTCTCCAAAAAAAAGAAAGCTAAAGTAGAAGATACACCACCAATGCCCAAGCAGTGATCTTCAACAATACAGGGAGAATATTATGTATATATTTTACGTGGAAGCCTACTGCTCGTCTCCGGATCATCTACCCGTGCATCGCCAGCTAACCTGTCTCTAGTCTGCTCGTGTGAGAACCCAGAGTAATAAGAGGAGACATAAAACTCTGGGTCAGACATAAAGCCTGGTATGAGCGATAAGCATCTAAACAGAACAATAACAGGTATACCAAACCATACCTGAACCTGGACCTGCAACCAAAGAGTTAGTACCACATACCGTACAATGCTCTAAGGTGCCATAATAAATAGTGTAAGAATACGGGGGTGCGGTGTGCATGTCACAATGATAGCAAACAAATCATCCATAGCAACCATCCTCACATATCTCACTCGGTGCGTAAAGCGTACGACATCTACCACTTTGGAACACTAGACAAACTGAGGTAACGACGAATCCCGACTTGTAGAAACCCTGCTGTGACCAAGCCAAACACTTGGAGTCATGACCAAACATTTCAATGACCCACTTCATTGGTCGTAGCCCTTGGTTCTACCGATGCCATAATGGCCCTGAATCCGCCTTCGTACCTCCTACCATAGTGGTCCAAAGCTATAGACGTCGATAACTCCTTGGCACGCGTCCCGCAGCAAAGCCCAACCATGAAGCGAACTCATTGATTCCCATCTAAATCTTGAGCTCTAACTTCTCATCTGGACTTCCTTTGCATCTCGGGTTTTGATCGAATTGGAGTGGGTCTTCAGAAAAGTTGACGTGCAATAACAGTCCTAGAACTCGGTTCGGTTCGGTAGCGTCGGTTCGGGTCGGTCCTCCATCCTTGTCATCTTCCATTCGATTCGGGTCGGGTGCTTCACTCCGGGTCGGGTCGGGGTCCTCCTCCGGGTCGGGTCGGGGTGCTGTCCTCCTCCAGCTCATGCTCCTTCTCCAATCAGCTCCCTCGTTTCCATCTACTCCGATCCGATCCGATCACTTCGCCTTACTCTAGTCGTAGCCTTCCATTCTTGAGCCGATCCGATCTGACTTCCATTACCCTTCCGATCCGATCCCCTTGTCCACTCCAACTCTAAGGAAACGGCCTTCCTTTTTGCCAAGTCTTCTATGTGCCAAACTCCGGTTCGGGTCGGGTTTCTTGCCCAGTTCACATATCCGATCCGAGCCCCCATCCGATCCGATCCGAAGCCCTGCACAACTTTCTGCAACTTTTCCAGCAACTTGTTTACGCCGTTCGACGACGTTTTTGTACAAATCTAACTATTCTAATCAATCACAATTCATGTCAAATAGTCATAACAACATAGCAAACTAACCTCAAACACCAAAACAATGAATTTATATGTCAAAATGGATCAAACGTGCCCAAAACCCCTTATTTTCCTATAATCCTTCTTAATCATGTTTAAGCACATACTTAGTAAAACTTAATCAAATCGCCTAAATTTTCTAACAGAGGCATGAAATATTATTTAAGAATTTCTAAACATTTTTCCAGAATTTATTAGTGTATAAATTCGCTAATCTTCACTAATTACCCTTAATTAACTGTAATTAGTGTCAAAATGATGCTATCACTCACCTTTGCCACAACTAGAACCCCAAAACTTAAATATTCTCTGATTTGGCGCTGTTCCCAATCTTATATAGCAGCTCCAACCTTGCTTTGGTGCTTTTTCTTCTTAATTTAATGTTTGCTAAGCCTAATCTTCAATTAGAAGGTGATTTTTGGGTGTTTTAGAGAGATTTAGAGAGTGGAGGCCATGACTAGGTTAAGAGGAATGAAAGTGGCGACTGGAAAATGTCTAAATAAATGTTTTCTAACCCTAATCAGCCACTATATAATCCTAAACCCGAAATCCCCCTCTGGGCCTAGCTGCTAATCACCCGGTTAAGCCCAATTAAGCTGTTTTTCACCATCTGAAACTTGTTTCAGCCATATCTCCCAAACGGTAAGTCCGTTTGGCTAATGTGACCACTCTACGGAAAGAGAAACCATCATCCGGAGCCAATGGAAGTGGTTTCAGGTCAAAATTCCTTTCCAGTCAAAAGTTATGGCCAAAACAATGCCAACTAGTGGTAAAATGGTCATTTAAAAATTGGGAAAAATCATGAACATGGGAAATGACCCCAATAGTCATCTCCCAAAGTTAAGTGACCATACGACTTCGTATGTGACAGAAGTAAATATTCTATGATCCTATGATGCGTATAATGCGGGTCGTTACACTCTCCCCCCCCCCCCCCCCCTTAAGAAATTTTGCCCCCGAAATTCCTTAACCCAAAACATACAAAGGATCCCGCATGCCTAACAACCACATACAACAATCAATCATGCAAAACAAGTGAACAAGCCTGTCCTAGCATGCAGAAAACTAAATCGAAGTCAAAATCTTACCAGGCAAAGAGTTCTGGGTGTGACTTCCTAATGTTCTCCTCTGTCTCCCAAGTACAATCTTTCTCGTCCTCGCTCCACTGTACCTTGACTAGCTTCATCGCCTTCCTTCGAAGTTGCTTCATGTCGTGCTCGACAATACGGGCCGGCTTTCGGTTCCCAACCGCCTCGGGTTCTACTTCGAAGTCCTCCAACTGATCAGGTGAAATAGTCATATCTGAGTCGTGAACGAACTTCCTTAGTTGGGAAACATGAAATACGTTATGAAGTCCCGCCATCTTCTCCGGTAAGTCAATTCTATATGCCAAATTCCCGACTAGTTCAAGAACAGGGAATGGGCCAATGAATTTTGGTGCCAACTTGCCTCTCCTGCCAAATCGTATTACGCTCTTCAACGGAGAGATCTTGACAAACACCAAGTCACCAACGGAGAATTTTAAGTCTCTTCTCCTCTTATCAGCATAACTCTTCTGCCTATCTTGGGCAGCCTTCATTCGTTGTTGAATGATCTTAATCTTATCTTAAGTTTCCCTCACCACATCTGGTCCAAGCATAAACTTCTCGCCAGTCTCTATCCAACATGATGGTGAGTTGCACGGTCTTCCGTACAAAGCTTCATATGGAGCCATACCGATACTGGATTGGTAGCTATTATTATATGCAAACTCTACTAGATGCAAATGGTCATCCCATGATCCACCAAAATCCAATATACATGCTCTCAAGAGATCTTCCAAAATACGGTTCACCCTCTCCGTCTGACCGTCGGTCTGAGGATGATATGCGGTACTGAGATGTAACTCTGACCCTAGAGCCTCTTGTAAGCTCTTCCAAAACCCACTAGTGAACAACGGGTCTCGGTCACTCACAATGCTTTTAGGTATTCCATGAAATCTCACCACCCACTTCATATACAATTCTGCTAACTTAGCTGCCGTTCTGGTCGATTTGACTGGTATAAACCTTGCACTTTTAGTCAGTCGATCTACAATTACCCAAATGCTGTCATATCCTGATCTAGTCCTTGGTAAACCATCGATGAAATCCATCGAGACATGCTCCCATTTCCATTCGGGAATTTCTAAGGGTTGTAACAACCCACTAGGCTTCTTTTGCTCGGCTTTAACTAGCTGGCAATTCATGCACTTGGATATAAACTTCCCAACGTCTCTTTTCATCCCTTCCCAGTAGTAAGTCTGCTTCATATCTCGATACATCTTGTTACCACCGGGGTGTATAGTCAACTTTGAGTGATGACATTCTCTAAGCACTTCATCTCTCAATCCATTGACATTGGGTACAACAAGCTTTCCATTCTTTCTAAGCCATCCATCTCGATCAAGCCCATACTTGTTCATCTCCTCATCGATACCCATCTCTAACTTGGAGATGATTTCCAATAGGTTAGGGTCGTCCCTCTGACTAGAGCCGATCCGTTCAATCAAAGTGGGTCTGATCGTCAAACTTGCTAACATTCCTGGATCCAATTCGCACTTTGGTCTGAAATCAAACCCCGCGATAAACTCCAGTTGCTTCCATTCAAGGAACATAGCCCCTAAGCTGGCATGTCTTCTACTCAATGCATCAGCCACCGCATTGCCCTTTCCTGGTGTGTATGCGATGTCAAAATCATAGGAAGCTAAGAACTCTAACCATCTCTGCAGACGGAGATTCAGATCTTTCTGAGAGAAGAGATACTTTAACGACTTATGATCTGTAAACAGCTCAAATCTTTCTCCCAAGAGATAGTGTCTCCACATCTTTAACGCGAACACGATCGCTGCCAATTCTAAATCATGGGTAGGGTATCTTCTCTCATGCGGTTTCAATTGCCGACTTGCGTAAGCTATAACCCTACCGCCTTGCATCAATACAGCACCCAGTCCGGTACTACAGGCGTCCGTGTATACCGTCATCTCTTCATTCCCTTTAGGAATGACTAACACTGGTGCGCTTGTCAACTTGTCCTTTAGACTTTTGAATGCATTCTCGCACCTTCCATCCCAGACAAAAGCTTGATTCTTCTTAGTTAACTGGGTCAATGGTGCTGCTATCTTGGAGAAACCTTGGATAAACTTACGATAATATCCCGCTAACCCCAAGAAACTTCTTACATCTGTTGCATTCTTGGGCGTAGGCCAATCCTATACCGTAGCCACCTTCGCTGGGTCCACGGCAATACCATTCTCTGATACAACATGGCCCAAGAACCTCACTTCCCTCTTCCAGAAGTGACACTTAGAAAACTTTGCTTTCAATTGGTGTTTTCTCAACACCTCCATCGCTACTCTTAAATGTTCCTTGTGTTCTTCCTCTGTCCTCGAATAGACCAAAATATCATCAACGAACACAAGGACAAACTTATTCAACTGATCTCTGAATACCCTATTCATAAGATCCACAAAATATGCTGGGGCATTGGTCAGCCCGAATGGCATGACCAACCACTCATAAAACCCAGACGGCGTCCGAAATGCCGTTTTAGCTATACTCTCAGCTTCAACTCTAAGCTGATGAAAACCTGTCGCGAGATCCAACTGAGAAAATACTCTCGCGCCACTCAACTGATCAAACAAATCATCTATCCGCGGTAGAGGATACTTGTTCTTCCTCGTCACTTTATTCAACTCGCGGTAGTCTACACACAAACGAAGGGAACCATCCGCCTTGGTAGCAAACACAACTGGTGCTCCCCATTCAGAAACACTCCTTCTGATAAATCCCTTCTTCAAAAGATCGCTGACTTGCACCTTGAGCTCTCGCTGCTCTCTTGGTGCCATACGACGAAGTGGCATCACTATAGGCCTGGCACCTTTTACCAAATCAATACGAAACTCAATCTCTCGGTGTGGTGGAAGTCCGGTCACTTCTTCGAAAACATCCGGATACTGGCCAACCACGGGCAAACCTGACAACTCACTATGCGGAATGTCGAGGGAGTTTAGAAAACTAGCCAATACCCCCTTACTGGGTAGACCACCAAACACTATCCTCCGCCCATCATCCGCTCTAGCTGTCACCAACAAGCCCTCACAGTCTACCACTACCCTGTACCTTTGGAGCCAATCTACTCCCAAAATAATGCCAAACCCAGTAAAGCCCAAAACAAAGCAATCACAAACAAACATGCATCCATGACTCGATAAGACCACATTACGATAAATCATGCTAAGGCTAGTCGAACCACCAATCGGGTTCGTCACCACTAAAGGTCTATCGACTATCTCGGGCTCCAATCCCAACCTATCTACCAGGTCACTAGATATGAAAGAACTGGAAGCTCCGGTATCAAACAAAACTCTAACAGGAACATCATAAACAGAAAGCATACCTTGAATGACGACATTCTTTCCCTTCTCCGCCGCTGTTGGGGCATTCGACGAAGAAGGAATAGCGTTAAGAGCGTAGGCTTTTACCATTTGCTTTTCCTTAGGGGGCTATGGACACTTGTCCTTGTGATGTCCCATCTGGCCACAGTTGAAGCACTTCCTATCTGCTGGCTTGGCCCGACAATTACTCGCATAATGTCCCTTCTTACCACAGCTGAAGCACTCCACATCTTGCTTGTTCTTTTTCTTCTGGCCATCCTTAGTCTGATTCTGCTTTCTCTTATTCTGGGAACCACCCTTGCCTCCACCACTTACTTGTGGCTTTGGCTCATCTGCGGATGCAACCTCAGTCTTCGACTTAGGGTAGAGACTTTCTGATCTTAACGCTTTCCCCACAATCGATTCAAACGACTCATCGATGTGGTTAATAAGTCTTTCCCCCAAGTACTTGTCCAAACCGGTTATGAATTTCTCATTCTTCTTCTCGGCGGTATCAATAAGAGATAACCCATATTTTGACAAAGTGTCGAATTCAGCAATATACTCCGAGACAGCTCTGCCATTCTGCTTGAGCTCCAAGAACTTCTTAAACAGCACTGACTTCTGAGCAGCTGGAATGAACTTCTCGCTAAAGCGAGCCTTAAACTGCTCCCAAGTAATCTGATCTTCGGGAGTAGCTGCCTTTATAGCATTCCACCAATTCATTGCCCGCCCTTGCAGCTGACGGGACGCTTGCTTTCTCTTCATCGCATCTTCGATACCCAAATCCTCTAAGATACGTTCGCAACTATCCAACCAATCTTGAACATCCGTGGTCGACTCCGTTCCGTGGAACGGCTTCCCACCAAGGCTAGTATAATCCTTATTCAGCTTGGCGAAGTCGACCCTCGGCGCCTGCACTATTGGACCACCACCATTTCCACCATTGGGAGCTGCCCTCTGAACATCTCTAAGCATCTCTCTCATGAGGTCCGTAAACATCGTCCTCATGTCAGCAGCATTCCCATTGTTGGCTCCCCTACCAGCACTTCTAGTATATCGGCTCATCGTCAATCTGAAAAAGGAAACGATTAACGACTCCATAGTGGTGCTAGTGCAGTACGACTTCATCCTTATAATAGTAATAGTATATATATATAGCTTTTAAAAACCAAAGTAATCACAAATACGCTCTCTCGTATACGTATATTATCTCTCCCTGATAACTTCCCCAGGTTAACTACGCAACCTAGAGCTCTGATACCAAGTGTGACGGCCCGCCCCGCACCAGCCTGTATTTTCTCCGAAAGTGCGCTGTACACATGCCCGACTAGCACGGGACGGTCGGCAAAGAAAGGAAGGAAGGAAATGAACTAATCAAGGGACCTGTAGAATGTCTCACATCGCATGGAATAAAATATAATAATAACATACTTGACATAAAACAGGTGAGACAGTGCATAAGCTGATAACTAAAATCAACATCAATCTCAGAGCAGCGGAAATTCAAATACAGCTTATTACAACTTTCCAAATTTACTGTCTCCAAACAAAAGAAAGCTAAAGTAGAAGATACACCACCAATGCCCAAGCAGTGATCTTCAACAATACAGGGAGAATATTATGTATATATTTTACGTGGAAGCCTCCTGCTCGTCTCCGGATCATCTACCCGTGCATCGCCAGCTAACCTGTCTCTAGTCTGCTCGTGTGAGCACCCAGAGTAATAAGAGGAGACATAAAACTCTGGGTCAGACATAAAGCCTGGTATGAGCGATAAGCATCTAAACAGAACAATAACAGGTATACCAAACCATACCTGAACCTGGACCTGCAACCAAAGAGTTAGTACCACATACCGTACAATGCTCTAAGGTGCCATAATAAATAGTGTAAGAATACGGGGGTGCGGTGTGCATGTCACAATGATAGCAAACAAATCATCCATAGCAACCATCCTCACATATCTCACTCAGTGCGTAAAGCGTACGACATCTACCAGTTTGGAACACTAGACAAACTGAGGTAACGACGAATCCCGACTTGTAGAAACCCTGCTGTGACCAAGCCAAACACTTGGAGTCATGACCAAACATTTCAATGACCCACTTCATTGGTCGTAGCCCTTGGTTCTACCGATGCCATAATGGCCCTGAATCCGCCTTCGTACCTCCTACCATAGTGGTCCAAAGCTATAGACGTCGATAACTCCTTGGCATGCGTCCCGCAGCAAAGCCCAACCATGAAGCGAACTCATTGATTCCCATCTAAATCTTGAGCTCTAACTTCTCATCTGGACTTCCTTTGCATCTCGGGTTTTGATCGAATTGGAGTGGGTCTTCAGAAAAGTTGACGTGCAGTAACAGTCCTAGAACTTGGTTCGGTTCGGTAGCGTCGGTTCGGGTCGGTCCTCCATCCTTGTCATCTTCCATTCGATTCGGGTCGGGTGCTTCACTCCGGGTCGGGTCGGGGTCCTCCTCCGGGTCGGATCGGGGTGATGTCCTCCTCCAGCTCATGCTCCTTCTCCAATCACCTCCCTCGTTTCCATCTACTCCGATCCGATCCGATCACTTCGCCTTACTCTAGTCGTAGCCTTCCATTCTTGAGCCGATCCGATCTGACTTCCATTACCCTTCCGATCCGATCACCTTGTCCACTCCAACTCTAAGGAAACGGCCTTCCTTTTTGCCAAGTCTTCTATGTGCCAAACTCCGGTTCGGGTCGGGTTTCTTGCCCAGTTCACATATCCGATCCGAGCCCCCATCCGATCCGAAGCCCTGCACAACTTTCTGCAACTTTTCCAGCAACTTGTTTACGCCGTTCGACGACGTTTTTGACAAATCTAACTATTCTAATCAATCACAATTCATGTCAAATAGTCATAACAACATAGCAAACTAACCTCAAACACCAAAACAATGAATTTATATGTCAAAATGGATCAAACGTGCCCAAAACCCCTTATTTTCCTATAATCCTTCTTAATCATGTTTAAGCACATACTTAGTAAAACTTAATCAAATCGCCTAAATTTTCTAACAGAGGCATGAAATATTATTTAAGAATTTCTAAACATTTTTCCAGAATTTATTAGTGTATAAATTCGCTAATCTTCACTAATTACCCTTAATTAACTGTAATTAGTGTCAAAATGATGCTATCACTCACCTTTGCCACAGCTAGAACCCCAAAACTGAAATATTCTCTGATTTGGCGCTGTTCCCAATCTTATATAGCAGCTCCAACCTTGCTTTGGTGCTTTTTCTTCTTAATTTAATGTTTGCTAAGCCTAACCTTCAATTAGAAGGTAATTTTTGGGTGTTTTAGAGAGATTTAGAGAGTGGAGGCCATGACTAGGTTAAGAGGAATGAAAGTGGCGGCTGGAAAATGTCTAAAGAAATGTTTTCTAACCCTAATCAGCCCCTATATACTCCTAAACCCGAAATCCCCCTCTGGGCCTAGCTGCTAATCACCCGGTTAAGCCCAATTAAGCTGTTTTTCACCATCTGAAACTTGTTTCAGCCATATCTCCCAAACGGTAAGTCCGTTTGGCTAATGTGACCACTCTACGGAAAGAGAAACCATCATCCGGTGCCAATGGAAGTGGTTTCAGGTCAAAATTCCTTTCCAGTCAAAAGTTATGGCCGAAACAATGCCAACTAGGGGTACAATGGTCATTTAAAAATTGGGAAAAATCATGAACATGGGAAATGACCCCAATAGTCATCTCCCAAAGTTAAGTGACCATACGACTTCGTATGTGACAGATGTAAATATTCTATGATCCTATGATGCGAAGAATGCGGGTCGTTACAGTACCCATGTCGTCTATGATTGATACATTGTGATCGAAATGTTTTTTATTAGAACATATACACTAATATCAAATCCGTTTTTATCGTATCAAGAATCTTTTAACCATTATAAGGTAAAACCCTATCCTCCGGTTTGCTGTAACAACCCGAAAATCTGGGCCAGTTTAAAATTTTTATTTTGGCAATTTTACCAAATTTTGAACATTTAAAATGAAGAATTTTAAATAATATCGACGAGAAATTAATTTAGAATTTAAATCGAACATATATATTATATACGTTGTCGTTAGAATATAAATATTTATTTATATTTATAAAAGGGATTGAAAATGGCGCGGTAGTTCGATAATTCGATTTCAAACTTCAAATGAATGTACCGGGTGCAAAATAAACCGGATTTTAGTGAAACCAAAAATAATGGAATCTAATTGAAAATATCTTTCCAACGAATCCGAAAAATTGAAATTTCACAGCGGGAATCAAAAGATATGTCCAGCTGAAAATTCTGAATAGTCGCTATGGAATTCAGACCCTTAAAAATGGACATTTTGCAAACGACCTTGAATTTCGACGAAACCACTTTTGTTGGGTCCGTGATGTCAAATTTTTGCTAGGTTTCAAATTTCATAATTTTCGAATCAATATGTGTGTGTGGCAAAGGAAAACGCGTTTGACCAGTTTCAGTTGATTTTAATCGACTGGAAAATGGCCATTTTTCCAACGGTCTCAGAATTCGACAAAACTTGTTTTATTAGGACCGTATCGTCAATACGAAGCTAGAAAATATTTTTCTGCAATTTATAGAGTTAGTATGTGACCCCAGTAAGTTGAAATGCTCGTTCAAATTCAATATATATAGTTATATGTTGATTTTAACAGAAACTGATCGAAACGATCGAATCAGCTTGCGATACATATCCCATTGTGTTCGGCATGGAGGTAAAACGCTATGGACGACAGGCGGTGGGCCTCGTTTAGAGGTCGTATGAAAAATTCAACCTTTTTGAAATTAAATAATTAAAATAAAATAAAATAAAAATTCTTCCTCTCTTCTCCCCTTAAATCCCTCTGGCCCCCCCTTCGGTTCGATTCAGAAAAAAAAAGAAAAAAAAAAGAGGGCGACGGAGAAGGAAGGGGGAGGAGCCGCCGCTCCTCCCATCGTGGCCGCCGCCAGGAGGCGCGCCCCCCAGTTTCCCCCTCCTCTTCCTCCTCTTCCCCTTGCTCCCTCCGCAAATCCAAAACTCCACCCCCTCCTCTCTAATCCCGCCTGCACTCCACCACAAGCCACCACACCACCCACCGCCGCGCCACCTCCTCCCTCTGCCTCCCATCTTCTCCTTCCGATCCTCTCCCCCTCCGACGAGCTCGCAAACGGACCCCCAACAGCCCCCTTTTCTGAAATTCAAAAGTAAGTCTTATTTACTTATTTAATTTTATTTTTCAGTTTTATTTTATTTAAATTTAGTATAGGAAAAAAAATCTGATTTTATATGATTTTTAAAAATAATTTTTATATGATTTTTAAAGCTGAAAATTATTTTATTTTAAAACAGTAAAAGACGTGATTTTTATATGGTAAAAGACGTGATTTTTATACGGTAAAAGATGGGATTTTTAGTAGTGAAAAGGAGAATTTTTTATCCGTATAAAGCTATGATTTTTATTCAATGAAAAGGAATGATTCTTATAATATATTCTTCGAAGTAAAAAATTCGATTTTTATATATTGAATAGCGAAGTAAAAATTCGATTTTTACATATGTAGTAGCTACGGGCAAAGAAAATGACGAAAGGTGAGAACGATGAAGATTTCTACATAAGAAGAGTCGAGGCATTGGATTAGCAATTCTGTGAGAACTTCTCACCTTTCAATTTAAATTTTCTAGTTATATATATATACTAGGATGCAGACGGTGTTTAGTATCACCCGACACCCGTCGTCCACAGACCATGGACGACTTGTTTGCTTGGTTGTTTAATTTTGATGTGTAGTTGATTGTGTGATGTGATGAGAAATACAATATTTTATAGTGGAAAACATTTTATAATTAAAAATAGAATTTTTAACGTGTATATAAAATGAAATAAAAATAAACAAATCGGACGATTTGTTTATATACACACATTTGACTGATATTGATTGGGACAATAAATTTTACACATCGCCCAACAGCACAAATAAAATCTGTGTTTGATTGTTTGAAACCCCACACGGGTATTGGGATGATATTTGACGTACACTAATCCCAATAATTAGTTGTATGTCGATCGATTGATTGACGGAGTGTTATAAGCATTAAATATTTATATTCGATGCTTATACAGGGTAGAATGCACTTTGGATGATGGTTGATTATTCATCGTTGTTATTGTATACATGTGTTGTAGAAAATCCATATGATTAACATTATATGGTAATTGATTGGGCCTCATTCCAGTTTTAAAAAAAGAAATATTTGAAAAAGAAATATTTGAAATAGAATATTTGAAAATAGGAATACATGAAGCCGTATCAATTAAATTGACGCCATTTTTACGTGAATGATATTTATATCGACTTTATTCATTTTTATAATGAATATCGAAAGTGATTTCAAAATCTGATTTTTCGAAAAGAATTGAAATTCGAATTGAAATTGAATATAAATGAATTCGAATTGAAATTGAACTGAAAACAAACTGAAACTGAATTAGAAATCAATTTGAATTGAAATCGATTTGAAATGAATTTAAAACGAATTTACATTGGAATATTCAATTTTGATTTGAAATTGAATATAAAGTTGAAACCGTTTTGAAAATGAATTTAAAAACAATTTATAAAGCACGTTTTGAATTGAAATCGACGAAGTATATATTATATATATAATATAATGGCCTGAATAGGACGCGCCGCGCTGCGGCAGTTCGCGAATTTCGACCATTGACTTCGAACGGATATTACGGGAGATCCGACCGTCGGATTCTCCTAAAACCGAAACTGTTGGGTTCGTATCGAAAAGAGTTTTCTAACGAATATTAGAAATTAGAAATCTAATGGTTGGATTTGGAATTATGTCCAAATCAAATTTGTAAAAAGGTCGCGGTAAGTGCAGTTCGATGGCCGTTGATGGAAATCGATTGTACAGGCCTTGATAAAATTATTAAAAATAGGAATAATTTGTGTAAAATCATAAGAAATGATTTGTGAAGATTTGGGATGAAAAACTCCATATTTGAAAAGATAAAAATAGTTTTTTTCGAAATGAACTTGTTTTGAACTAGAATTATAATTCTATTTATTTCTAAATAAATAAATTGGATTTGAAATGGTTTTGAAAATAACCAGAATTTCCAATAATTGCATTGGAATGGATTTGAATCGAAATTGTCTTTGGAATATTTCGATGTTAGATTTCGTGATTATACAGATGTTGTTATGGAAACTTGAAAGATATAGATATATATATCATTATTTCTAATACGATATCTGTTAGTCGTAGAATTTGATATTGAATATAAGCCGATATATTTTCTATTCAGAGCCTCGTATTTAATATCAAATGTGATTCGGGTTTGTCGTGAATTATGTCTTGACTAACACTGTTCTTAAACCCAGTTGAGAAAAGGTTAAATCTTTTTATTTAGCTTTAATGAAGTGTACAAATTAAATAATATTTAATTGGAATTGAATTGGTATTGATTTTTGGGTTTATCGTGAACAGTGTTTTAAATAACACTTGTCCTTTAACCTGATAATTAATGGAACGTGATTTTGGGTTGTCGTGAACGGTATCTTCAATAATACTGTTCTTAGACCTAAAGGAGTTAAGAAAATCAGAAACTAACTGGAGATTAGTTAAGTTGAATGGTTTCAGAGGTATTGATCTGATGTTGGTTTCGGCCTTCGGGGTTAATACTTAGGGAATTGCTCACTTGCTAATTTACGGTTACGGACTGATTGAAATGTGATGCGATTTTGGGTATATCGCGAACCGTGTTTTTAAATGACACTGATTCTTTAACCCAGTCACAGATTAAAACTAAGTGGAGTTTTAATGAATCTTTAACTAGATTGAAATGATCGAGAATGGAGTATCACTAGTTTTGCTTCAGGCGATAGTTAAATCTTTAATTAGATTTAAACGTGAAATGGTAATTAAATTTACCGATAACACCGTGGTGTTAGATATGAAGTAAGACCCGTTTTACTTCATGGGATGAATAGGTTGGGATTGGGAAAATAAAACAAATGATTACTTCAGTAAGGTTCGTTAATCCCGACTAGTTGAACCGAAATTCAAAAGAAGATTAAAGAATAAATTCAAGGAATTTATCTTTGATAAATTAATGGGAACCATTCCCCATGAATGTGAAATTTAGAAACTAACTGTCGGTTAGCTAAGCAGAATGGTTTTCTGGATATTGATCTGATGTTGGTTTCGGCCTTCGGGGTTAATATTTGGGGAATTATTCTCTTGATTAATTTATGGTTAGTGGCTGATGAATTGGAATGAGCCGTATGTTGTGTTTGTGTAACACTTATTTAAAGTATGCGCGAGTTATTCGGAATGACAGGGTTTATCCTATTCTGAATAACTTATACGACGATAAGTCGAAGATGAATACGGTGGTCGAAGACCGGAGGTCTTCATGTCGTTTTGGTGATTACTGATGATCTTGATTCGGATGTACACCCAAGAAGATGGAAACAGTAGGCGACCGTCCAGACGTATTTGGAGATCGATGGATATGCGGGGTACTAGGTGCCTCCGGTTTCGTTCAGACCCAGAACGAACTACTAAATGGACTGTGTGTCTGACATTGGATTTTAGTCTATGTGATTGATTTCTATTAGATATATATCTGTTTGGCAGCGGAGAATTTATTCTCTTGCTTAACGCCCTTCTCTGAGATGTACGAGCTCAGGGGTTATATATTGATGGATATCAAACGCATGGAGTGAATTGGCTGTGTGGCATGCCTAAGTGGCAATTGATCGAGGCTTCTGTTGAAAAGCAAAGTCTTGTGGTGATAATCAAAGCACAACCTGTGTGGCACAACTTTGTGTAACGTGAATTCGCGAGCCTCGCACCCCGGTTGTGAACCAAAAACGGGAGAGGACCTCAGGGAGGGCATGTGTTTCTTTCTAGCTAGGGTGGTGTCAATGACCTACCAGCCCTGACATTTATATACTTTTCACCTATGTGGTTGTTGCTGTTGCGAGGCACCTCGGTTAGATCGGACGATCCGGGTCCGATGGAGCCATTCGTTGGCTCAATTACGCCCCAAAGGGCGGGGAAACGTAGTGTTCAGGCATAATAATCAACATCGGTGGATCGGCCCTGATGATCCAGGGGGCAGTTGCAGCTGTTCCTGAGGCTCGGGCTAGAGAGTCTCGAATCGGATGAGGACTATCTTTTGCCTCGGTTCATAGATGGAAATCCAATTCCCAAATACGTGACTTTGCGGTTTTATTTGTAAACCTATATATGGTGACATAGTGGCATGGGACGCTCATGTCGCCTATGATTGTTATTTATGATTTGAAGTTGTTTTATATACTATGCACTTATAATAGTATCAAATGATTTGTTTTAAACGTATCAAGCATTCATGGCTATTATAAGGTAAAAACCCTATCCTCCGGCTTGCGATGCATTGTGTGATGGGACATGGGTCTTATAACAGCTTCATTTTTCTTTATTTAGCATTGCGTTGTTTGTTTTATGCACTGGTATTCTTGGGAGGAAACCCGATCCGTGTTATACGGCGTGGTCACTTGATTTACCTAACTTTAAAAATAAGGATTAATAACTGTTTTAGTTCTCACACCAGTCACATGACTGACCTTGAGTTTATTGTTTTAACCTAAACTTTGGGTGCCCTTATTTTCGACACGGGCAGCTAATAGTTTTGGTTTTGCAGATTTATATTCACAGGACCCTGGTTTACAGCTGGAACGATATCCGGAAAGCTTTGTATCCGTATATCTCCTTTAGTAGTGTATTGTACTATTTTCCACTGCTATGTATTTAAATGTAATTTAAATCTCTGATATTTCTGTGTAATATTTGCTTATACTCTATATATTCTTGTATTCTGATGAATTGTTGTAAAATAACAATGAAATGTCCTTCTGTCTGCGTTCTATTTTGTCGTGTTCTCAAAACAATCAGGCGTTTCGAACGGTCTAGATAGGTTTAGCGACTGATTCAGATCGAGCGAAATTCCTTGTTGTCACATTTGGTATCAGTGTTTTGGTTTACAGAGCTCGAGAACAAGACACAATAGAACCATACGAAAGAATTCATTAGATATTGGATTAGTAATATCCAATTAGAATGACTCGTTACAGATAGGATCAGTAGTATACTAGAAAGAGTGTGAAGAGTATATTTTTCAAATGAAAACAATTTTGTTTTGAAAATTTAAACCATTTTATACGTATTTGAATATTTATTTATTTTGAATTTGGACAATCGTGTATATAAAGATTTTTGCCTATACGCGTCATCAACGTATATTCGAAGTTTTAATATACTGGATAGATATAGAATCACACTCTAGTCGCCCGGGGACAATTCTGATGATGATTGCAACATCATCAGTATTTGTGTTCGTGTTTCGAAGGTGTGATATCTATATATTTCCATTAGACTAGTGTGAGAACCAAAACTAATATATCTAGATTTATATGTTGTGAATTGGCATCAAAAACTTGATTTTCTGTATATATATATATATATATATATATATATATATATATATATATATATATATATATATATCAAAATTATGAATTTGAAACTCTAATTCACTAATTGATTGATGTTTGTGTTGTTTGTTTATTTGTTTGATAATTTTGAACCATTATGCATAGTTGCATCAAATATTGAATTGTATTGAAAATTGGTCGCATTTGCTTGCATATACATGTACTTACATTGAACTGGTCATAGAAAGGAGGCCAGAGCAGAGAATAAAATTTGTTTGCCCGACAAATAGGTACATGTTTACTATATAATTTACTGTTTTGTTTGGGTGATGATGATTTTACGAGCCTATTGGCTAGCCGCTTTGCTTTTTCTTTTTCTTTTTGAGATCAGAAGGCCTATATGGCAATTTCGGGATTTTCCCGTGGCTCCCGGTGCAGGGGAGGTTATGGCAAAAATTTTCGAAAATTTAGGGTGTTAGCCAAATTTTTGAAGAATTTGAAAATTCTCAAAAATTGAAAAGTTGGAGAATGGAAGCCAGATCGAACGTAGAGTTGATTGATCAAACCACTTTCAACTTTGTTCCTTTTCGGGGATGAAAAGTTTTAAGTGGGGGAGATTGTAAAAACCTGAAAATCTGGGCCAATTTAAAATTTTTATTTTGGCAATTTTACCGAATTTTGAACATTAAAAATGAAGTATTTTAAATAATATCGACGAGAAATTTATTTAGAATATAAATCGAACGTATATATTATATATGTCGTCGTTAGAATATAAATATTTATAAAAGGAATTGAAAATGGCGTGGTAGTTCGATAATTCGATTTCAAACTTCAAATGAATGTACCGGGTGCAAAATAAACCGGATTTTAGTGAAACCAAAAATAATGGAATCTACTTGAAAATATCTTTCCAACAAATTCGAAAAATTGAAATTTCATAGCGGAAATCAAAAGATATGTCCAGTTGAAAATTGTGAATAGTCACTATGGAATTCAGGCCCTTAAAAATGGACACTTTGCAACGACCTCGGATTTCAACGAAACCACTTTTGTTGGGTCTGTGATGTCAAATTATTGCTAGGTTTCAAATTTCATAATTTTTCGAATCAATATTTGAGCGTGGCAAAGGAAAACACTTTTGACTAGTTTTAGTTGATTTCAATCGACTGGAAAATGGCCATTTTTCCAACGGTCTCAGAATTCGATGAAACTAATTTTATTAGGACCGTATCGTCAATACGAATCTAGAAAATATTTTTCTGCAATTTATAGAGTTGGTATGTGACCCCAGTAAATTGAAATGCGCGTTCAAATTCAATATATAGAGCTATATGTTGATTTTAACGGAAACTGATCGAAACGATCGAATCAGCTTGCGATACATATCCCATTGTGTTCGGAATGGGGGTAAAACGATACGGACGACAGGCGGTGGGCCTCGTTTAGAGGTCGTATGAAAAAGTCAACCTTTTTGAAATTAAATAATTAAAATAAAATAAAAATTCTTCCTCTCTTCTCCCCTTAAATCCCTCTGGCCCCTCCCCCTTCAGTTCGATTCAGAACAAAAAAAAAAGAGGGCGACAGAGAAGGAAGGGGGAGGAGCCGCCGCTCCTCCCATCGTCGCCGCCGCCAGGAGGCGCACCCCCCTGTTTCCCCTCTTCTTCCTATTCCTCCCTCCGCAAATCCAAAACCGCACCCCCTCCTCTCGAATCCCGCCTGAGCTCCACCACAAGCCACCGCACCACCCACCGCCACGCCACCTCCTCCCTCCGCCTCGACGAGCGCGCAAACGAACCCCCAGCAGCCCCCTTTTCTGAAATTCAAAAGTAAGTCGTATTTACTTATTTAATTTTATTTTTCAGTTTTCTTTTATTTAAATTTAGTATAGGAAAAAAAATATGATTTTATATGATTTTTAAAAATGATTTTTATATGATTTTTAAAGCTGAAAATTATTTGATTTTAAAACGGTAAAAGACGTGATTTTTATATGGTAAAAGACGTGATTTTTAAACGGTAAAAGATGGGATTATTAGTAGTGAAAAGGCTAAATTTTTGTCCGTATAAAGCTATGATTTTTATTCAATGAAAAGGAATGATTTTTATTATATATTCTTCGAAGTAAAAAATTCGATTTTTATATATTGAATAGCGAAGTAAAAATTCGATTTTTACATATGTAGTAGCTACGGGCAACGAAAGTGACGAAAGGCGAGAACGATGGAGATTTCTACATAAGAAGAGTCGAGGCATTGGATTAGCAATTCTGTGAGAACTTCTCACCTTACAATTTAAATTTTCTAGTTATATATATATACTAGGATGCAGACGGTGTTTAGTAGCACCCGACACCCGTCGTCCACAGACCATGGACGGCTTGTATGCTTGGTTGTTTAATTTTGATGTGTAGTTGATTGTGTGATGTGATGAGAAATAAAATATTTTATAGTGGAAAATATTTTATAGTTAAAAATAGAATTTTTAACGTGTATATATGTAACAACCCGAAAATCTGGGCCAGTTTAAAATTTTTATTTTGGCAATTTTAGCGAATTTTGATTATTTAAAATGAATTATTTTAAATAATATCGACGGAAATTTATTTTGAATATAATTCGAACGTATATATTATACGCGTCGTCGTTAGAATATAAATATTTATATATAATTATAAATAGAATTGAAAATGGCGCGGTAGTTCGATAATTCGATTTCAAACTTCAATTGAATGTACCGGGTGCAAAACAATCCGGATTTTAGTGAAACCAAAAATAATGGGATCTAATTGTGAATATCTTTCCAACGAATCCGAAAAATCAAGATTTCATATCGGGAATCAAAAGATATGTCCAGTTGAAAATTCTGAATAGTCGCTATGGAATTCAGGCCCTTAAAAATGGACATTTTGCAAATGACCTCGGATTTCGACGAAACCAGTTTTGTTGGGTCCGCAGTGTCAAGTTATTGCTAGATTCCAAATTTCATAATTTTTCGAATCGATATGTGAGCGTGGCAAAGGAAAACGCGTTTGACCAGTTTCAGTAGATTTTAATCGACTGGAAATTGGCCATTTTTCAAACGGTCTCAGAATTCGACGAAACTAGTTTTGTTAGGACCGTATCGTCAATACGAAGCTAGAAAATATTTTTCTGGAATTTTTAAAGTTCGTATGTGACCCCGGTAATTTGAAATGTACGTTTAAAATTCAATATAGTGATTTAAATGTTAATTCAACGGAAACTGATTGTAACAGCCGAATCAGCGTACGATACATATCCCATTGTGTTCGGAATGGGGGTAGAACGCTATGGACGACAGGCGGTGGGCCTCGTTTCGAGGTCGTATGTAAAAGTCAACATTTTGAAATTAAAATAATAATAATAAAAAAAAAAAAAAATAATAATAAGAAAATAAAATTTTCTCTTTCCTCCCTTAACTTCCCTCTGGCCCCCCCCCGATCCATTTTGAATCAGAAGAAAAAGAAAAAAAAAGAAAAAAAAAAGAGACGGAGGCGCGCCCCACCGTCCAACCACCACCACCGCTGCTCGCCGCGACTCCCTCCTCAGCTTCCCCTTCCACCGCCGCTTCTCTCCTCCTCTCCACCTCGCCGCCCTCCCCTGCGGTCCCTTCTCTCTCCTCTTATATCCCAAATCGCCCAAAGACGCTGCCGCGCCCTAACCCCGTAGACCGCCACCAAATCGCCACCGCACTCCCCCCTGGCGCCGCCCAGACGCCCTTCCCCCTTCTCCGATTTCCCCCCCCCTCCTCCAGCGAGGATCTCGACTCCCTTCCCCCCCTTTTTTTTTATCGAGCACTGTAAGTTTAGGTTTTTATTTTATTTTTATTTTAATTCGTTAAAACTAATTTCCAGTTTTTTTAAAGGTTTAAAACAGTTTTTTTTTTAAAAAAAAAAAGATTTAAAACAGTTTTTTTAAAGGTTTAAAACAGTTTTTTTTTTGGTTTAAAACAGTTTTTTTAAAGGTTTAAAACAGTTTTTTTTAAAAAGGTTTAAAACAGTTTTTTTTAAAAAAAAAAGATATAAAACAGATTTTTAAAAGGTTTAAAAACTGATTTCTTTAGAAAGAAAAATCATATTTTTATGTATTGAAAGTCGAGATAAAAATCAGGTTTTTATATGTTGAAAGCAAAAGTAAAGATTCGATTTTTATATATGGAACTTTGAAGTAAAAATTCGATTTTTATATATGGAACTTTGAAATAAAAACTCGATTTTTATATATTGAACTTTGAAATAAAAACTCGATTTTTATATATTGAATAGCGAAATAAAAATTCGATTTTTATATATATAGTGGCTACGGGCGAAGGTGACAAGGAGGCGAGAACGACGAAGTTTCTGCAAATGAAGAGCCGTGGAGCTAGGATAGCTATATGTGAGAACTTCTCACCTTTCAATTTAATTTTTCTAGTTATATATATACTAGGATGCAGACGGTGTTTAGTAGCACCCGACACAATCGTCCACAGACCATGGACTTGTTTGTTTGACTGTTTGGTGATTGATTGCGATATTGGTTTGAATGTGGTTTGTGGTGTGAAAAATCGAATCGATAAATTGGTTAGGATTAGACGTGCGCCGTTATAAGGCGAAGGAGTAAGGCTAGGTTAGACCCTTACTCCAAATTTTGTGGTTTGCATAACGAAAGTGAATTTGATTGATATGTGAATGGCGTGGGCCTTCACTAGACCGGGGATTAGGCTAGGCCTTGTCCCGTTTCTAGTATCGTGCCGTTATGCTGCCGAAATTTTCTAAAATATGTTAGAAAATAAAAATATCATTTTATTGTGTAAATGAATAATAGAAATTCATATGATAGAATAAAATGTTTTATCGTTAAAAATATATTTTTTTACGTGAATATAAATATAGTGAAAGTGAATAAAATAAATATTCATTTACAAACCAGACGGTTTGTTTATGTACACCTATTTGAATGACGTTGATTGGGTCGATAAATTTTACACATCGCCTAACTGCACAAATAAAATATGTGTTTGATTGTTTGAAACCCCACACGGGTGTTAGGATGAAATTTGAAGTTCACTCATCCTGATTGATTAAATATGTCGATCGATTGATTGACAAGCTGTTATGAGCGTTGAATATCTATATTTGATGCTTATACAGTGTAGTGCACTTTGGTTGATGGTTGATTATTTTCAATGTTATTATATACATGTGTTGTATGAAAATCCATATAATTAATTTTATATGGTAATTGATTGGGCCTCATTCCAATCGTGAAAATAAAGAATATTTTGATAATAACAAATATTTTGACAATAGGAAATATTTGAAATAGAATATTTGAAAATATAAATTTATGAAGCCGTGTTGATTAGATTTACGTCATTTTGACGTAAACGATATTTATATCGATTTTATTCATTTTAAAATGAATATTGAAAAGTAATCTCGAAATCGAATATTTCGAAATGAATTGAATTGAAAACGATTTCGAAATGAATTGAATTGAAAACGAATTCAAATGGAATTGAAATGAATTCAAATTGAATTGAAATTCGAATTGAATAGAAATGTTTTTGAAACGAATTCAAAACTATTTATATAATTCGTTTTAAATAGAAATCGACGAAATATATATTATATATATTATATATATAATAAATGGCCTGAATAGAACGCGCCGCGCTGCGGCAGTTCGTGAATTTCGACCATTTATTTCAAACGGACATTGCGGGAGATCCGACCGTCGGATTCTCCTAAAACCGGAACCGTTGGGTTCGTATCGAAAAGAGCTTTCTAATGAATGTTAGAAATTTGAAATCTAACGGTTGGATTTGGAGATACGTCCAAATCAAATTCGAAAAAGGTCGCTGTAAGTGCAGTTCGATGGCCATTGATGGAAATCGACTGTACGGGCCTTGATAAAATTATTAAAAATAGTAATAATTTGTGTAAAATCATAAGAAATGATTTAGAAAGAATTGGGATGAAAAACTCCATATTTGAAAAGATAAAAATAGATTTTTATCGAAATGAACTAGTTTTGAACTAGAATTATAATTCTATTTATTTTTAAATAAATAAATTGAATTCGAAAAGGGTTTTAAAAATAACCAAAATTTCCAATGATTGCATTGGAGTGGATTTGAATCGAAATTGTCTTCGGAATATTTCGATGTTGGAATTCGTGATTATACAGGTGTTGTTATGGAAATTTGAAAGATATATATTGATATCGTTATTTCCAATACGACATTTGTTAGTCGTAGAATTCGATATTGAATATAAGCCGATATATTTTCTATTCAGAGCCTTGTATTGAATATCGAATGTGATTTGGGTTTGTCGTGAATGGTGTCTTCACTAACACTATTCTTGAACCCAGTTGAGAAAAGATTAAATCTTTTTATTTAGATTTAATGAAGTGTACCAATTAAATAATATTTAATTGGAATTGAATTGATATTGATTTTTGGGTTTATCGTGAACAGTGTTTTAAATAACACTTGTTCTTTAACCCGATAATTAATGAATGTGATTTGGGTTTGTCGTGAATGGTGTCTTCACTAACACTGCTCTTGAACCCAGTTGAGAAAAGATTAAATCTTTTTATTTAGATTTAATGAAGTGTACCAATTAAATAATATTTAATTGGAATTGAATGGATATTGATTTTTGGGTTTGTCGTGAACAGTGTTTTAAATAACACTTGTTCTTTAACCCGATAATTAATGGGATGTGACTTTGGGTTTATCGTGAACCGTGTTTTAAATGACACTGATTCTTTAACCCAGTCACAGATTAAAACTAAGTGGAGTTTTAATGAATCTTTAATTAGATTGAAAAGATCGAGAATGGAGTATCACCAGTTTTGCTCCAGGCGATAGTTAAATCTTTAATTAGATTTGAACGTGAAATTTAGAAACTAACTGTCGGTTAGCTAAGTAGAATGGTTTTCTGGATATTGATCTGATGTTGGTTTCGGCCTTCGGGGTTAATATTTGGGGAATTATTCTCTTGATTAATTTACGGTTAATGACTAATGAGTTGGAATGAGGCGTATGTTGTGTTTGTGTAACACTTTTATAATATATACGCGAGTTATTCGGAAAGACCGGGTTTATCCCATTCTGAATAACTGATACGACGATAAGTCGAAGATGAAGACGATGGTCGAAGACCGGAGGTCTTCACGTCGTTTGGGTGATAACTGATGATCTTGATTGGGCTGTACACCCAAGAAGATGGAAACAGTTGGTGATCGTCCAGACGTACTTGGAGATCGATGGAGATGCGGGGTACTAGGTGCCTCCGGTTTCGTTCAGACCCAGAACGGACTTGTAAATGGACTGTGTGTCTGACATTGGATTTTAGTTCGTGCGATTGATCTCTATTAAATATACATCTGTTTGGCGGCGGAGAATTTATTCTCTTGCTTAACGCCCTTCTCTGAGACGTACGAGCTCAGGGGTTATATATTGATGGATATCAATCGCATGGAGTGAATTGCCTGTGTGGCATGCCTAAGTGGCAAATGATCAAGGCTTCTGTTGAAAAGCAAAGTCTTGTGGTTGATGATCGAAGCACGGCCTTTGTGGCGTAGCTTTGTGTAACGTTGATTCGCGAGTATCACACCCGGTATGAATCAAAAACGGGAGACGGACCTCAGGGAGGGCCTACGTTTCCTCCTAGCTAAAAGTGGCGTCAGTGGTTTTACACGCCCTGACGAGTTTGACTTATGTGGTTGTTGCTGTTGCGAGGCGCCTCGGATTGATCGGTCGTTCTCGAACCGATGGAGTCATTTAGTTGGCTCGCTTACGCCCCAAAGGGCGGCGAAACGTAGTGCTCAGGTATAATAATCCACATCGGTGGACCGGCCCTGTCGCTCCAAGGCTTGCCTGCGCGCTTGCCTGAGACTCGGGCTAGGCAGTCTCGAATCATTGAGGATCTTGCCCCTAGCCTCGGTTCATACCATAAATGATAACCCAACTTCCAATACGACATTTGCGGTTTTGATTGTAAACCTATATATGGTGACATAGTGTTATGGGCCGTTCATGCCGCCTATGATTGATACTTATGATTTGAAGTGTTTTATACACTATGCACTTATAATAGTATCAAGTGATTTGTTTTAACCGTATCAAGCATTCTTTGGCTGTTATAAGGGAAAACCCTATCCCCCGGCTTGCGTTGCATTGTGTGATAGGACCTGGGTCTTATAACAGCTTCATTTTTCTTTATTTAGCATTGCGCTGTTTGTTTTATGCACTGGTATTCTTGGGAGAAAACCCGTTCCGTGTTATACGGCGTGGTCCCTTGATTTACCGAACTTTAAAATAAAGAATTATAACTGTTTTAGTTCTCACACCAGTCCCATGACTGACCTGGAGTTTATTGTTTTAACCTAAACTCTGGGTGCCCCTATTTTCCGCACGGGCAGCTAGTAGTTTTGGTTTTGCAGATTTATATTCACAGGATCCTGGTTTACAGCTGGAACGATATCCGGAAAGCTTTGTATCCGTATATCTCCTTCTAGTTGTGTATTGTATTATTTTCCGCTGCTATGTATTTAAATGTAATTTAAATCTCTGATATTTCTGTGTAATATTCATTTATACTCTGTATATTCTTGTAATCTGATGCATTGTTGTAATATACAATGAAACGTTCTTCTGTATGCGTTCTGCTGTGGTTTGTTCTCGAACTATCCGACGCTTTCCTTTACGGGGAGGTTGCGGGTCTTTACACGTGGTATCAGAGCTTTGGTTTACAAAGCTCAGAGAACAAGACACATTAGAACCATACGAAAGAATTCATCAGATATTGGATTAGTAATATCCAATGGAATGACTCGTTAGAGATGGGATCAGTAGTATCCTAGAACGAGTGTGAAGAGTATATTTTTCAAATGAAAACAAATTTCGTTTTGAAAATTTAAATCAATTATTCGTATTTGATCATTTATTTATATTGATTTGGACAATCCGATATATAAAGATTTTGCATATGCGTCTTGCAAATGTGTATTCGAAGTTTCAATATATTGGATAGATATAGAATCATACTCTAGTTGCCCGGGGATAATTCTGGTGATGGGGCACTGTCGCCAGTGTTTACTTTCGAGTAACGAAAGTGAGATTTCTATATATTTCCTATTGACTGGTGTGAGAACCAAAATTAGATAGGGCCTATTGTTGTGATTTGACATCAAAAATCTGATTTTTGACTATGTATCAAAATTATGAATTTGAAACTCTAATTCACTAATTGATTGATGTTTGTGTTGTTTGTTCAATTGTTTGCTAATTTTGAACCTTTATGCCTAACTAAACCAAATATTGAACTATATTGAGAATTGGTCGCATTTGCTTGCATATACATATACTTACATTGAACAGGTCATAGCAAGGAGGCTAGAGCAGAGAATAAAATTTGTTTGCCCGACAAATAGGTACATGTTTACTACATAATTTCCTGTTTTGTTTGGGTGATGATGATTTTGTGAGCCTATTGGCTAGCCGTTTGGCTTTTTCTTTTTCTTTTTGAGATCTGAAGGACCGGGGAAGCTATTTGAAATTCCCCGATGCTCCCGGTGCAGGGGAGGTTATGGCGAAATTTTTCAAAAATTTAGGGTGTTAGCCAAATTTTTGAAATTTTGAAAATTCTCAGAAACTGAAAAGTTGAAGAACTTAAGCCGTAATCAAAAACAATGGAAGTTGAGTTGAATTGTTAAACAACTTTCGACTTTGTTCCTTTTCGGGGACGAAAAGTTTTAAGTGGGGGAGATTGTAACAACCCGAAAATCTGGGCCAGTTTAAAATTTTTATTTTGGCAATTTTAGCGAATTTTGATTATTTAAAATGAATTATTTTAAATAATATCGACGGAAATTTATTTTGAATATAATTCGAACGTATATATTATACGCGTCGTCGTTAGAATATAAATATTTATATATAATTATAAATAGAATTGAAAATGGCGCGGTAGTTCGATAATTCGATTTCAAACTTCAATTGAATGTACCGGGTGCAAAACAATCCGGATTTTAGTGAAACCAAAAATAATGGGATCTAATTGTGAATATCTTTCCAACGAATCCGAAAAATCAAGATTTCATATCGGGAATCAAAAGATATGTCCAGTTGAAAATTCTGAATAGTCGCTATGGAATTCAGGCCCTTAAAAATGGACATTTTGCAAATGACCTCGGATTTCGACGAAACCAGTTTTGTTGGGTCCGCAGTGTCAAGTTATTGCTAGATTCCAAATTTCATAATTTTTCGAATCGATATGTGAGCGTGGCAAAGGAAAACGCGTTTGACCAGTTTCAGTAGATTTTAATCGACTGGAAATTGGCCATTTTTCAAACGGTCTCAGAATTCGACGAAACTAGTTTTGTTAGGACCGTATCGTCAATACGAAGCTAGAAAATATTTTTCTGGAATTTTTAAAGTTCGTATGTGACCCCGGTAATTTGAAATGTACGTTTAAAATTCAATATAGTGATTTAAATGTTAATTCAACGGAAACTGATTGTAACAGCCGAATCAGCGTACGATACATATCCCATTGTGTTCGGAATGGGGGTAGAACGCTATGGACGACAGGCGGTGGGCCTCGTTTCGAGGTCGTATGTAAAAGTCAACATTTTGAAATTAAAATAATAATAATAAAAAAAAAAAAAAATAATAATAAGAAAATAAAATTTTCTCTTTCCTCCCTTAACTTCCCTCTGGCCCCCCCCCCGATCCATTTTGAATCAGAAGAAAAAGAAAAAAAAAGAAAAAAAAAAGAGACGGAGGCGCGCCCCACCGTCCAACCACCACCACCGCTGCTCGCCGCGACTCCCTCCTCAGCTTCCCCTTCCACCGCCGCTTCTCTCCTCCTCTCCACCTCGCCGCCCTCCCCTGCGGTCCCTTCTCTCTCCTCTTATATCCCAAATCGCCCAAAGACGCTGCCGCGCCCTAACCCCGTAGACCGCCACCAAATCGCCACCGCACTCCCCCCTGGCGCCGCCCAGACGCCCTTCCCCCTTCTCCGATTTCCCCCCCCCTCCTCCAGCGAGGATCTCGACTCCCTTCCCCCCCTTTTTTTTTATCGAGCACTGTAAGTTTAGGTTTTTATTTTATTTTTATTTTAATTCGTTAAAACTAATTTCCAGTTTTTTTAAAGGTTTAAAACAGTTTTTTTTTTTAAAAAAAAAAAGATTTAAAACAGTTTTTTTAAAGGTTTAAAACAGTTTTTTTTTTGGTTTAAAACAGTTTTTTTAAAGGTTTAAAACAGTTTTTTTTAAAAAGGTTTAAAACAGTTTTTTTTAAAAAAAAAAGATATAAAACAGATTTTTAAAAGGTTTAAAAACTGATTTCTTTAGAAAGAAAAATCATATTTTTATGTATTGAAAGTCGAGATAAAAATCAGGTTTTTATATGTTGAAAGCAAAAGTAAAGATTCGATTTTTATATATGGAACTTTGAAGTAAAAATTCGATTTTTATATATGGAACTTTGAAATAAAAACTCGATTTTTATATATTGAACTTTGAAATAAAAACTCGATTTTTATATATTGAATAGCGAAATAAAAATTCGATTTTTATATATATAGTGGCTACGGGCGAAGGTGACAAGGAGGCGAGAACGACGAAGTTTCTGCAAATGAAGAGCCGTGGAGCTAGGATAGCTATATGTGAGAACTTCTCACCTTTCAATTTAATTTTTCTAGTTATATATATACTAGGATGCAGACGGTGTTTAGTAGCACCCGACACAATCGTCCACAGACCATGGACTTGTTTGTTTGACTGTTTGGTGATTGATTGCGATATTGGTTTGAATGTGGTTTGTGGTGTGAAAAATCGAATCGATAAATTGGTTAGGATTAGACGTGCGCCGTTATAAGGCGAAGGAGTAAGGCTAGGTTAGACCCTTACTCCAAATTTTGTGGTTTGCATAACGAAAGTGAATTTGATTGATATGTGAATGGCGTGGGCCTTCACTAGACCGGGGATTAGGCTAGGCCTTGTCCCGTTTCTAGTATCGTGCCGTTATGCTGCCGAAATTTTCTAAAATATGTTAGAAAATAAAAATATCATTTTATTGTGTAAATGAATAATAGAAATTCATATGATAGAATAAAATGTTTTATCGTTAAAAATATATTTTTTTACGTGAATATAAATATAGTGAAAGTGAATAAAATAAATATTCATTTACAAACCAGACGGTTTGTTTATGTACACCTATTTGAATGACGTTGATTGGGTCGATAAATTTTACACATCGCCTAACTGCACAAATAAAATATGTGTTTGATTGTTTGAAACCCCACACGGGTGTTAGGATGAAATTTGAAGTTCACTCATCCTGATTGATTAAATATGTCGATCGATTGATTGACAAGCTGTTATGAGCGTTGAATATCTATATTTGATGCTTATACAGTGTAGTGCACTTTGGTTGATGGTTGATTATTTTCAATGTTATTATATACATGTGTTGTATGAAAATCCATATAATTAATTTTATATGGTAATTGATTGGGCCTCATTCCAATCGTGAAAATAAAGAATATTTTGATAATAACAAATATTTTGACAATAGGAAATATTTGAAATAGAATATTTGAAAATATAAATTTATGAAGCCGTGTTGATTAGATTTACGTCATTTTGACGTAAACGATATTTATATCGATTTTATTCATTTTAAAATGAATATTGAAAAGTAATCTCGAAATCGAATATTTCGAAATGAATTGAATTGAAAACGATTTCGAAATGAATTGAATTGAAAACGAATTCAAATGGAATTGAAATGAATTCAAATTGAATTGAAATTCGAATTGAATAGAAATGTTTTTGAAACGAATTCAAAACTATTTATATAATTCGTTTTAAATAGAAATCGACGAAATATATATTATATATATTATATATATAATAAATGGCCTGAATAGAACGCGCCGCGCTGCGGCAGTTCGTGAATTTCGACCATTTATTTCAAACGGACATTGCGGGAGATCCGACCGTCGGATTCTCCTAAAACCGGAACCGTTGGGTTCGTATCGAAAAGAGCTTTCTAATGAATGTTAGAAATTTGAAATCTAACGGTTGGATTTGGAGATACGTCCAAATCAAATTCGAAAAAGGTCGCTGTAAGTGCAGTTCGATGGCCATTGATGGAAATCGACTGTACGGGCCTTGATAAAATTATTAAAAATAGTAATAATTTGTGTAAAATCATAAGAAATGATTTAGAAAGAATTGGGATGAAAAACTCCATATTTGAAAAGATAAAAATAGATTTTTATCGAAATGAACTAGTTTTGAACTAGAATTATAATTCTATTTATTTTTAAATAAATAAATTGAATTCGAAAAGGGTTTTAAAAATAACCAAAATTTCCAATGATTGCATTGGAGTGGATTTGAATCGAAATTGTCTTCGGAATATTTCGATGTTGGAATTCGTGATTATACAGGTGTTGTTATGGAAATTTGAAAGATATATATTGATATCGTTATTTCCAATACGACATTTGTTAGTCGTAGAATTCGATATTGAATATAAGCCGATATATTTTCTATTCAGAGCCTTGTATTGAATATCGAATGTGATTTGGGTTTGTCGTGAATGGTGTCTTCACTAACACTATTCTTGAACCCAGTTGAGAAAAGATTAAATCTTTTTATTTAGATTTAATGAAGTGTACCAATTAAATAATATTTAATTGGAATTGAATTGATATTGATTTTTGGGTTTATCGTGAACAGTGTTTTAAATAACACTTGTTCTTTAACCCGATAATTAATGAATGTGATTTGGGTTTGTCGTGAATGGTGTCTTCACTAACACTGCTCTTGAACCCAGTTGAGAAAAGATTAAATCTTTTTATTTAGATTTAATGAAGTGTACCAATTAAATAATATTTAATTGGAATTGAATGGATATTGATTTTTGGGTTTGTCGTGAACAGTGTTTTAAATAACACTTGTTCTTTAACCCGATAATTAATGGGATGTGACTTTGGGTTTATCGTGAACCGTGTTTTAAATGACACTGATTCTTTAACCCAGTCACAGATTAAAACTAAGTGGAGTTTTAATGAATCTTTAATTAGATTGAAAAGATCGAGAATGGAGTATCACCAGTTTTGCTCCAGGCGATAGTTAAATCTTTAATTAGATTTGAACGTGAAATTTAGAAACTAACTGTCGGTTAGCTAAGTAGAATGGTTTTCTGGATATTGATCTGATGTTGGTTTCGGCCTTCGGGGTTAATATTTGGGGAATTATTCTCTTGATTAATTTACGGTTAATGACTAATGAGTTGGAATGAGGCGTATGTTGTGTTTGTGTAACACTTTTATAATATATACGCGAGTTATTCGGAAAGACCGGGTTTATCCCATTCTGAATAACTGATACGACGATAAGTCGAAGATGAAGACGATGGTCGAAGACCGGAGGTCTTCACGTCGTTTGGGTGATAACTGATGATCTTGATTGGGCTGTACACCCAAGAAGATGGAAACAGTTGGTGATCGTCCAGACGTACTTGGAGATCGATGGAGATGCGGGGTACTAGGTGCCTCCGGTTTCGTTCAGACCCAGAACGGACTTGTAAATGGACTGTGTGTCTGACATTGGATTTTAGTTCGTGCGATTGATCTCTATTAAATATACATCTGTTTGGCGGCGGAGAATTTATTCTCTTGCTTAACGCCCTTCTCTGAGACGTACGAGCTCAGGGGTTATATATTGATGGATATCAATCGCATGGAGTGAATTGCCTGTGTGGCATGCCTAAGTGGCAAATGATCAAGGCTTCTGTTGAAAAGCAAAGTCTTGTGGTTGATGATCGAAGCACGGCCTTTGTGGCGTAGCTTTGTGTAACGTTGATTCGCGAGTATCACACCCGGTATGAATCAAAAACGGGAGACGGACCTCAGGGAGGGCCTACGTTTCCTCCTAGCTAAAAGTGGCGTCAGTGGTTTTACACGCCCTGACGAGTTTGACTTATGTGGTTGTTGCTGTTGCGAGGCGCCTCGGATTGATCGGTCGTTCTCGAACCGATGGAGTCATTTAGTTGGCTCGCTTACGCCCCAAAGGGCGGCGAAACGTAGTGCTCAGGTATAATAATCCACATCGGTGGACCGGCCCTGTCGCTCCAAGGCTTGCCTGCGCGCTTGCCTGAGACTCGGGCTAGGCAGTCTCGAATCATTGAGGATCTTGCCCCTAGCCTCGGTTCATACCATAAATGATAACCCAACTTCCAATACGACATTTGCGGTTTTGATTGTAAACCTATATATGGTGACATAGTGTTATGGGCCGTTCATGCCGCCTATGATTGATACTTATGATTTGAAGTGTTTTATACACTATGCACTTATAATAGTATCAAGTGATTTGTTTTAACCGTATCAAGCATTCTTTGGCTGTTATAAGGGAAAACCCTATCCCCCGGCTTGCGTTGCATTGTGTGATAGGACCTGGGTCTTATAACAGCTTCATTTTTCTTTATTTAGCATTGCGCTGTTTGTTTTATGCACTGGTATTCTTGGGAGAAAACCCGTTCCGTGTTATACGGCGTGGTCCCTTGATTTACCGAACTTTAAAATAAAGAATTATAACTGTTTTAGTTCTCACACCAGTCCCATGACTGACCTGGAGTTTATTGTTTTAACCTAAACTCTGGGTGCCCCTATTTTCCGCACGGGCAGCTAGTAGTTTTGGTTTTGCAGATTTATATTCACAGGATCCTGGTTTACAGCTGGAACGATATCCGGAAAGCTTTGTATCCGTATATCTCCTTCTAGTTGTGTATTGTATTATTTTCCGCTGCTATGTATTTAAATGTAATTTAAATCTCTGATATTTCTGTGTAATATTCATTTATACTCTGTATATTCTTGTAATCTGATGCATTGTTGTAATATACAATGAAACGTTCTTCTGTATGCGTTCTGCTGTGGTTTGTTCTCGAACTATCCGACGCTTTCCTTTACGGGGAGGTTGCGGGTCTTTACAATATAAAATGAAATAAAAATAAACAAATCGGACGATTTGTTTATATACACACATTTGACTGATATTGATTGGGACGATAAATTTTACACATCGCCCAACAACACAAATAAAATCTGTGTTTGATTGTTTGAAACCCCACACCTGTATTGGGATGATATTTGACGTACCTAATCCCAATGTTTAGTTGTATGGCGATCGATTGATTGATGGACTGTTATAAGCGTTAAATATTTATATTCGATGCTTATACAGTGTAGAATGCACTTTGGATGATGGTTGATTATTCATCGTTGTTATTGTATACATGTGTTGTAGAAAATCCATATAATTAACATTATATGGTAATTGATTGGGCCTCATTCCAGTTTTAAAAATAGAAATATTTGAAAAAGAAATATTTGAAATAGAATATTTGAAAATAGGAATATATGAAGCCGTATCAATTAAATTGACGCCATTTTGACGTGAACGATATTTATATCGATTTTATTCATTTTTATAATGAACATCGAAAGTGATTTCAAAATCTGATTTTTCGAAAAGAATTGAAATTCGAACTGAAATTGAATATAAATGAATTCGAATTGAAATTGAATTGAAAACGAACTGAAACTAAATTAGAAATCAATTTGAATTGAAATCGATTTGAAATGAATTTAAAACGAATTTACATTGGAATATTCAATTATGATTTGAAATTGAATATGAAGTTGAAACCATTTTGAAAATGAATTTAAAAACGATTTATAAAGTACGTTTTGAATTGAAATCGACGAAGTATATATTATATATATAATATAATGGACTGAATAGGACGCACCGCGCCGCGGCAGTTCGCGAATTTCGACCATTGACTTCGAACGGATATTACGGGAGATCTGACCATCGGATTCTCTTAAAACTGGAACCGTTGGGTTCATATCGAAAAGAGCTTTCTAACGAATATTAGAAATTAGAAATCTAACGGTTGGATTTGGAATTATGTCCAAATCAAATTTGAAAAAGGTCGCTGTAAGTGCAGTCCGATGGCCGTTGATGGAAATCGACTGTACAGGCCTTGATAAAATTATTAAAAATTGGAATAATTTGTGTAAAATCATAGGAAATGATTTGTGAAGATTTGGGATGAAAAAGTCCATATTTGAAAAGATAAAAATAGTTTTTATCGAAATGAACTAATTTTGAACTAGAATTATAATTCTATTTATTTTTAAATAAATAAATTGGATTTGAAATGGTTTTGAAAATAACCAGAATTTCCAATAATTGCATTGGAATGGATTTGAATCGAAATTGTCTTCGGAATATTTCGATGTTAGATTTCGTGATTATACAGATGTTGTTATGGAAATTTGAAAGATATAGAAATATATATCGTTATTTCCAATACGATATCTGTTAGTCGTAGAATTTGATATTGAATATAAGCCGATATATTTTCTATTCAGAGCATGGTATTTAATATCAAATGTGATTCGGCTTTGTCGTGAATTGTGTCTTGACTAACACTGTTCTTAAACCCAGTTGAGAAAAGATTAAATCTTTTTATTTAGATTTAATGAAGTGTACCAATTAAAAAATATTAATTGGAATTGAATTGGTATTGATTTTTGGGTTTATCGTGAACAGTGTTTTAAATAACACTTGTTCTTTAACCTGATAATTAATGGAATGTGATTTTGGGTTGTCGTGAATAGTATCTTCAATAATACTGTTCTTAGACCTAAAGGATTTAAGAAAATCAGAAACTAACTGGAGATTAGTTAAGTTGAATGGTTTCAGAGGTATTGATCTGATGTTGGTTTCGGCCTTCGGGGTTAATACTTAGGGAATTGCTCACTTGCTAATTTACGGTTAGGGACTGATTGAAATGTGATGTGATTTTGGGTTTATCGTGAACCATGTTTTTAAATGACACTGATTCTTTAACCCAGTCACAAATTAAAACTAAGTGGAGTTTTAATGAATCTTTAATTAGATTGAAATGATCGAGAATGGAGTATCACCAGTTTTGCTCTAGGCGATAGTTAAATCTTTAATTAGATTTAAACGTGAAATGGTAATTAAATTTACCGATAACACCGTGGTGTTAGATATGAAGTAAGACCCGTTTTACTTCATGGGATGAATAGGTTGGGACTGGGAAAATAAAACAAATGATTACTTCAGTAAGGTTCGTTAATCCCGACTAGTTGAATCGAAATTCAAAAGAAGATTAAAGAATAATTTCAAGGAATTTATCTTGGATAAAATTAATGGGAACCTTTCCCCATGAATGTGAAATTTAGAAACTAACTGTCGGTTAGCTAAGCAGAATGGTTTTCTGGATATTGATCTGATGTTGGTTTCGGCCTTTGGGATTAATATTTGGGGAATTATTCTCTTGATTAATTTACGATTAGTGACTGATGAATTGGAATGAGGAATATGTTGTGTTTGTGTAACACTTATTTATAATATACGCGAGTTATTCGAAAAGACCGGGTTTATCCCATTCTGAATAACTGATATGACGATAAGTCGAAGATGAAGACGGTGGTCGAAGAGGGGAGGTCTTCACGTCGTTTGGGTGATTACTGATGATCTTGATTTGGATGTACACCCAAGAAGATGGAAATAGTTGGTGATCGTCCAGACGTATTTGGAGATCGATGGATATGCGGGTTACTCGGTGCCTCCGGTTTCGTTCAGACCCAGAACGTACTAGTAAATGGACTGTGTGTCCGACATTGGATTTTATTCTGTGTGATTGATTTCTATCAAATATATATCTGTTTGGCGGCGGAGAATTTATTCTCTTGCTTAACGCCCTTCTCTGAGACGTACGAGCTCAAGGGTTATATATTGATGGCTATCAAACGCATGGAGTGAATTGCCTGTGTGGCATGCCTAAGTGGCAATTGATCGAGGCTTCTGTTGAAAAGCAAAGTTTTGTGGTGATGATCAAAGCACATCTTGTGTGGCATAGCTTTGTGTAACGTGAATTTGCGAGCCTCGCACCCCGGTTGTGAACCAAAAACGGGAGAGGACCTCAGGGAGGGCATGCGTTTCTTTCTAGCTAGGGTGGTGTCAGTGACCTACCAGCCCTGACATTTATATACTTTTCACCTGTGTGGTTGTTGCTGTTGCGAGGCGCCTCGGTTAGATCGGACGATCCGGGTCCGATGGAGCCATTCGTTGGCTCATTTACGCCCCAAAGGGCGGGGAAACGTAGTGCTTAGGCATAATAATCCACATCGGTGGACCGACCCTGACAATCCAGGGGGCAGTTGCGGCTGTTCCTGAGGCTCGGGCTAGAGAGTCTCGAATCGGATGAGGACTATCTTTTGCCTCGGTTCATAGATGGAAATCCAATTTCCAAATACGTGACTTTGCGGTTTTATTTGTAAACCTATATATGGCGACATAGTGGCATGGGACGCTCATGTCGCCTATGATTGATATTTATGATTTGAAGTTGTTTTATATACTATGCACTTATAATAGTATCAAATGATTTGTTTTAAACGTATCAAGCATTCTTGGCTATTATAAGGTAAAAACCCTATCCTCCTGCTTGCGTTGCATTGTGTGATGGGACCTGGGTCTTATAATAGCTTCATTTTTCTTTATTTAGCACTGCGCTATTTGTTTTATGCACTGGTATTCTTGTAAGGAAACCCGTTCCGTGTTATACGGCGTGGTCCCTTGATTTACCTAACTTTAAAAATAAGGATTAATAACTGTTTTAGTTCTCACACCAGTCACATGGCTGACCTGGAGTTTATTGTTTTAACCTAAACTCTGGGTGCCCTTATTTTCGACACGGGCAGTTAGTAGTTTTGGTTTTGCAGATTTATATTCATAGGATCCTGGTTTACAGCTGGAACGATATCCGGAAAGCTTTGTATCAGTATATCTCCTTTAGTTGTGTATTGTATTATTTTCCGCTGCTATGTATTTAAATGTAATTTAAATCTCTAATATTTCTATGTAATATTTGCTTATACTCTGTATATTCTTGTATTCTGATGAATTGTTGTAAAATAACAATGAAATGTCCTTCCGTCTGCGTTCTATTTTGTCGTGTTCTCAAAACAATCAGGCGTTTCGAACGGTCTAGATCGGTTTAGCGACTGATTCGGATCGAGCGAAATTGCTTGTTGTCACATTTGCGTTGCATTGTGTGATGGGACTTTTGTCTTATAACGGTTTCATTTTTCTAAAAAGCATTGCGTTGTTAAAACGATTTAATTTATTTTATGCACTGGCAATCCAATGGAGCAAACCCATTCGGCGTTAGCGGCGTGGTCCTGTGATTAGCCTTATTATTAGATAAGTTAAGTTAAGATTTCTCATACCAGTCCCATGACTGACCTGTAGATTTTTTCACTGGAAAACTCGGGTGCCCATATTTTTCACACGGGCAGTCGAGTAGCTTTTTGCAGATATTTACAGGATCCTAGGTTATAGCTGAAGCGATATTCGGAAATCTCTGTATCCGTGTATTCCTTTCTGTTGTGTATTTGTTATATTTTCCCGCTGCTATTTAAATGTAATTTAAAACTCTGATATTATCGTATTTCTATTTTTGTAACAAGTATTCATACTCTGTTACATTCTTGTACTCTGATGTAATTGTTGTAATCAACAATAAAATGTTCTTCAGTTTGTGTTCTGATGTGTGTTTTTCTCAAAGCAATCCAGCCTTTCCTTTATAGGGAAGTTTGGGTCGTCGCATGTGGTATCAGAGCTTTGGTTTACAGAGCTCGAGAACAAGACACATTAGAACCGAACGAAAGAATTCATCAAAGATTGGATTTACAATATCCAATAAGAATAACTCGTTAGAGATGGGATCAATAGTGTCCTAGGACGAGTGTAAAGAGTATTATTTTCTATAAAAAAAATGAAAACAAATTTAGTTTTGAAAATTTATCTAAATATACGTATTTGAATATATTATATTTTAATGTGGACAATCGATTATATAAAGATTTTGAATATACGAGTAATTAACGGATATTCGAAGTTTTAATATACTTGATAGATATAGAATCACACTCTAGTCGCCCGGAGATGATTCTGATGGTTGATGCATCATCATCAGAGTTTATGTCCGAGTCTCGAAAGTGGGATTTCTATATATTTCCATTGACTGGTATGAGAACCAACACTTAGTTAAGACACGTTGCTGTGATTTGCATTCCAAATATGATTTTTGACTGTATATAAAAGTTATATATATTTGAAAAGTTAATCACCTAATTGATTGATGGCTGTGATGTTTGATTATTAGTTTAACTAGTACATTAATGGAATGATAATTACTTTAACCAATAAAATTATTGAAACCAATAAATAAAAATCTAATTAAGTTAGTTAATTAAACAAACTTTTATCTACGTTCCTTTTCGAGGATGAAAAGATTTTATGTGGGGGCGATTGTAACGAACCGGAATTTTGGGGCCAATTTACAATTTTTAATTTAGAAATTTTAATGGATTTTATATATTTAAAATGATTTATTTTAATAATATCGACTAAAAATTTATTTTAAAACGAATAAATTTAATTTAAATATAAAAGGAGTTAAAACTAGCCCTGCAGTTTGAAATTTTGAATTTGAACTTTGACTGACTGTACAAGATGCAAAATAAATCAGAATTGAGCGAAACAAGAAATATTTAAATGTAATGACCCGGATTTGTAGCGACTTTGCTTATCGACATAAACACGATGTCGATAACCAAAACATCGAAAAATCCTGGTAATTAGTGAAAGAAATTAGAGGGTGAGAATAGATAAGATAGAAACTTAGAATAGAAGAAGAAGGAGAACACAACATCAGAGTAACACAAACTTCACAGCGGAACGAATAACATATAATATATATAACGTAACTTGAAATATACATCTGTAATTGAATATACACATCATTATCAAAGTACAACACTTACAGCACAGCGGAATAATAATAACGATATAATTCTGAAGCCCCCTGCTCCAGCTCTTCAATGTATCTGTAAATCCCGACTACTTGACTGCCCATACAAATTTAGGCACCCAAGAGTTTAGGGAAAACAACAAAGTAAACTCCGGGTCAGTCATGGGACTGGTATGAGTAAAACAGTTTAAAACAGTTGAACAAGTAAACGATATCTCATAAGACCACGCCGCATTATGGAACAGGTTTTTCCCTTATGAGAATCCAAAATATCTTTATATCAAAAACCTTTTGATATTATAATAATGTCTATCAACCACAGTATATATATAATCATCTAGCAGAAACGCTTTCATCTCACGTTCTACATATATAGTATACAATCAAAACCGCAAGCACGTATTGGGCAATGGATTTCCAACTATGACAAGGTATGGAACCACCTTTCTCTAGTGTACCCCTAGAGAGGAATACACTGGGTTCAACAAGAACATCTTACAACCCGGCCACACATGACCGACCACTCATTTCACTTGAGTGTATCGAATGTATATCACCAATGGTTGGGATCAGCAACCGTTTCCCGAATGGGACAACATCAACAATAGATTTTTAGAAGTAAATGAAACTCTATATTAGGTGATTATACACACTACTTCGGTGCGACCGATTTAGCCATGCTGCCTGCCCGATTTCTGTCATTTATTGAATGATGAGGCTAGAAGCTACGCTTTATCATCATACCAGATTCACTTTGAATGCCACATCGTTAAATCCATCAAATCACCGATTGACGTCCTCAACCATACATTACGCGTTAGCTAAAAGAAGTTTCCTTCTCCGCTTCCACTCTTGGTATGGTTGGAGAAATCAATATACGTGATCGTCAGGAAATACTCTGTTAGACATCCGTCCATACAAGTCATCCAGGAACAGGATGAACCGAAGGCACTATTCAGTAAACAGGATAGCCCTTGCATAACTCCGTCTTCAATTTCTTTTGGCATATATGACTCGCAACGCTTATGCCAATACAGAGTGGTTCTTTGGATAAAAATCCAACCGGTCTCTCCATATTAACAACGTTAAAATGGTCAAAACTTCGATAGTCTGTGATTTAACTATCGAAGAAAAACAGGTGTGCAACCAACGATATTATTTCCAAATGGAAATTTATATCAATCAAACATCATTCAACATTTACTTATCCCCTGTTTCCCTATATTCAATATTCCTTATTTTCTAAATTTGGAAAATATACATTATTAACAATGGAAAACATTTCCATTTCTTGTTTACTATATTAGAAAACATTTATGGTTTCTTATTTGGAAAACATTTCCAAAGCTTCTTCATTGGACTTAGACAGATATTTAAACAAACATCGCTATGCCAACTCAAACCATTTCCTTTACTGCCGAACCTTCATTATTCCTTAGTTAAAACATAGCCAATCAAGTTGGGGTAGAACTACCTCTCAGACCTTAACTGAACAACATTTCTAACCTTGAAATAGGCAAAGTTCACTTTATATCCCTTTTACTAACTTCCTTACTTAACCCTCTTCCAATAGCTATATTCGATTGACTCATTTCATTTAACTCTATTCGATTAACGCTTATCAATTAACTCTATTGGACTAACACTAATTGGATTAACTCTATTTGACTAACGCTATTGATTTACTCATTTCACTTAACTCCTTTCGAATAAACTATATTCGGTAACTCCTTTTACTTTATTCTCTAATCGATTAACTAACATCGATTAACTTCTTTTACTTTATTCTCTAATCGATTAACTAACATCGATTAACTCCTTTTAACTTTATTCTCTAATCGATTAACTACCATCGATTAACTCCTTTTAACTTTATTCTCTAATCGATTAACTAACATCGATTAACTCCTTTTAACTTTATTTTCTAATCGATTAACCAACATCGATTAACTTCTTTTTAACTTTATTCTCTAATCGATTAACTAACATCGATTAACTTCTTTTACTTTATTTCTAATCGATTAACTAACATCGATTAACTTCTTTTACTTTATTCTCTAATCGATTAAATAACATCGATTAACTCCTTTTAACTTTGTTCTCTAATCGATTAACTACCATCGATTAACTTCTTTTACTTTATTCTCTAATCGATTAACTAACATCGATTAACTCCTTTTCGAATAAACTACTCATTTATAAAGATTTACTTTTAGTAACGGTTCTTCACTTTACAAATGATTTCCTTTTATTCTAACTTATCCTTTGATTTTATAAATATTTCTTTTTAATTTTTTTTTTTCCTTTTCTATATAAAATCCATCGATTTTATATAAATAATTCATTTTCAAAATACACTTTGAAAATCCCCTTCCCAACCAGTATTTCTTATGGTATTTATCATACCATATAACAACGATAAATATCGTTCAAACACACATAATCAACAATAGATTATATATCACAATGTATGAACCACAGTAAAATAAATGTTGAGGAATCCACTGTTTCCCTGCATTACAGATGTTAAACAATATAGATAACATCACTTTCATTTCTATATGATACATTCCGTTAAACAAAATCAATATAGAAATTTAGCTAATTGACTAGCAGTTCAATCAAACTGTCAACACACAGTCAATCAGACAATTTCTAACAGTTCTAAAAATACAACATGAAAATATAAACTGTTCAGAGTTAGTGAGATTTACTCACCTTTGTCGATTATCGTTAAAGAACGAAAATCGATTGTCGATTCAGATCGGATGAATTATTTTTCCGTAAATCCAGACAAGCTCTGCATCACTCACAAACAATTCCAAAGTGTAGCCGTCGTTCAGACAATCCTATCGGATCCTGGTTTTCATCTTTAACCGGCCCAACTCCATACTCGCTACAAATGAAGGACGTCATATCCTCCTTCCGCATTGGTTCAAAACAAATACTCTGCTCCCATCCATTCTTTTTTTTCCAACGTCCCTCGTTTTCTTTTCTTTTTTTCCCATTTTTTCTATTTAAATTACTGGGCTTCACATTCAAATACTTATATTTTCTATTTTAAATATTAGGCTTTCGACTTAGGCTAAGGATACCAATTCAGCCCACCCCTCTGGTACGGTGCTCCTTCTTCCCACGATAGTAGTCCGCTTCTCCATTTTATTCACGAGAAAGAAAACAAGGACCGGTTCGAAATTTTGAAGGGTTCAAGTTCCATCCCATCACTTCCTCGACAAAGCTAGCACTCCACTTTCAGCACCCTGTTCCACCACTCACGCCCGTACGCCATTTGTTTGCTCATGTCCCCTTCATTTGACACCATTACCTCACGCCAACTCACCACAACGTCATGTATACCCTCCAATCCAACATTACTTGCAAATACATGTATTCACTCAATTGTTTTCACCATTTCCCGAACAGTCACCACCCGCCCTTTACAGACAAGCGAATCCACCCAGCCTCCTCACCAACGTTCACCTCACCTCGACCTCTTCTACCCCATGACATTCACCTTGCATTCAATCATCACAATACAACCCATCGTTCGAGACTTCCCCGCGCACTACATAGTAACCAGCGACACCAATGATCACCGAATCAACCCAAATGTAGGCATACTGATGCGTTTTTCCAACTATAACTCAACGGAACTCACTTTGCAATTTATGGGAATTGTTTTTGATTTGTTTTGATTTTTCCTAGGTAGCAATTTTTTGCTGAGAAATGGTTTTCTCATGGCGGCTGATAAAACGAATCAGGGAAAACTAAAAATTAGGTCTTAAGGGATTCTAGGAAGGGTTATTTATAACTTATATGATAGCTTACCTTTTCACGTTGAGTGCATGGGAAGGAACCACCGTGTTTTGTTGCTAGGCCATGTTTTATTTGAAGACATGGTCCCTGTTCGTTCATTTGTTTATGGAGAGGAAAACTCTGTGGCCGTTGGCCATATTGTTTTTAAGCGTTTAGACTTTTAGTTCAATAAATTGAAAATGAACTTACCAATTAGTTGCTGTTTAACTAACAATGGGAACCCTTAACTCATTACATACCAATGTAAGTATATCTAGTTTTTATAGCTAAAGATATTTAAGGACCATCGTGTTCACAAATGACAAGTACGCCCAATAGCATGGTTGTTATAGCGTTGAATGTTATACATGTAACCCTCTCTAGAAATAAATATTGTTTCCGTACGAGGCGCTATGGACAAAAATAATATTACCGTCGTGTCGATCAAGGCATCATGATTTCAAAAATATAAAAATATCAGTAGGTTGACCCATATTTCGAAACTTCAAAATGTTGATTACAGGGTGCGAAATACTTCAAATAAAAAAGTCGCTTATTAAATTAATTAAAACTTATAGTAAAATTCTAAAAATTATTTTATCACTATGTCTCAAAAGAACTTTGTCTAAATTCAAACCCGATCTCTAGTTATATTGAACAGACCGATACGGTCGATAAACGATTTTATAGCGACTTTTTTAAAATTTGATTTGGACATATCTCAAAATCTACACGACGAAATCTAAATTTTTCTCTTCCACTAGAAAGATATACTCCACCAGCTCCTAAAGTTTCTTGATTCACAGAAATCCAATTTAAAATGGCTTCTGCATATTCGTTTAAAGTTCAAATAGCCAAATCGCGAACTGCCGCACCATTTGGAGCTCGTTTATAATCATATTATAAACTATACGTTCAACTGTCGACGATTGAATATATTCGTTATTCAAATTCAATTCCAAACTGAATTTAATATCATAGATGATCCAGTTCACACCATATCACCATTTCAGCCAATTCTGATCATTTCAGAATTAAATATATTATTTTATTTATTATTTTAATTAAATATTCATCATTATTTAATTCCTCGGCCATGAAATCCTTTTAATCACCATTTATATAATTAAATAAATTGATTATAATACCACTGCCAATGCCGGTCATTACAATCTTCCCCACATAAACTAATTTCGTCCTCGAAATTGCTAAGTTAGAGAACGACCCTATCGACTGGATAGAACATATTTGTTCACTTCTTAACTTCAGTTTCAACTGAACCGATTTAATTTCAATTAAATATTCATTAATTCTTATCAACGAAAATTTTCAAAAATCCTAAAAATTTTCTAACGCCTTACTTTTCGAACAATTTCGCCAGCACCTCCTTTGTACTGGTCAATAGGTCAAACCACCACTCGCCTCTCTGGGCCATCTCCATCCCAAAGGAAAATCAAACAGCCAAGCGACTTGCCAATTAGGCTCATCAATATCTTATACCCAATATATATTATAAACTGGTTCCTTTTTGTCGGGCATATCATTATATCCCTTCCACCTGTTATCAATTCAGCGGATACAAGGGTCATCCCCATCAAATCCAATCTGCTTTTATCCACGACACAACCCTTCGCTTATATCCGAGCCAAATATCATTTTAACTCGAGTTTCTTCTCGATTCCCAACTCTTAACTTGATTATCATTTTACACTTCAAATTTGAATCTCCCAAATCCAATTTGTCTCGATATCATTCAGATTCAATCTCAGTTACCACTTTACTGGCATTACTTTTAATTCAAATTTGCTTTCACAAATTTCTGTTAAATTTGTTTTTAATTTAAATAGTCTTTCCCTGGGAGTTTTCAAACAGTTTACTCTTGTCAAAAATCAAATTTTCCTTTTGAACATGTCACTGAGCCCCTAATTAATATTCCATTTGTTAAATCACTTCTCTATTTCTTTATCAATATTTGTTAACCAAATATTTTCAATAAACATATTGGCCTTTTATGTTATTTGGGAAAACATTTTCGAATATCGCCTTCCTTTATTTTGTAAACGTTAGAAAATATATGCTATTATAATTGAAAAGTATTCCAATTACTTATCTCTTTTCCGATTTCGTTTATTTCTATACTTAGGAAATATTCTTTATTATATTTCCACGCTTACAATTATTTGGGTTAAAACGGATGTTGTGTAAAACATCGTTATGACAACCCAAATACTATATTCAACTAACTCTTATTCAACATTGATCTTCGAGCCTGAAATCTTAATATTTATTTGTTAATAATGAAATCAATCAAGTTGGGGTATAACTACCTCTCGGACCTTGACTGAATAACATTTATAACTTCAAAACAGATTTGACTACTTACTCGAATAATCAATACCATACAACTACTTATTCACTTTTAAACACGTATACACTTCCTCTTTCTATTCTTACTAGATTTTATTCTTAGTCTTTTTGATTTTACTATTCTATTTCTAAGTTCGTTTCCTTATCGACTTCTATATATATATATATATATATATCGATACGTTGATTTCTAACTATCAAATTATCCTAAAAATATTCTAACTCCTTAAATTCCCAAAAAAATTCGCCATAACCTCCTTTGTACCAGGAGCGTCAGGATATTTCAAATAGCCTCCCATGGCCCTCACCAATCCAAAAGAAAAAGAGAAAGCCAAGCGGCTAGCCAATACAGCGCATAAAATCTCATATATGAATTGAATACATACCTTTCGTCGAGCATTCTATTTATATACCTTCATACCTTATCCATACCCATCTCATGTATATTTATACCTGCCCAATCTATTTTAACTATACCTGATCGTTTTAACTTAATTCATTAATTAACTCTTTAGTATATTTCACATTTACATTTGAACATGACATGTTCAAATATAGTTTAACTTACTTATAAACTAATCAAATTCAACTTTTTCAAACTCAGGTTTCATATTCGATTTCAAATATAAATTTACCAGTCCCCTTTTATATTTAAAGTTCAACTTCAATTCAAGATCCATTTACTGATGGCTAATTAACTGGTTTACCTATTTCACCTTCTTATTTGAATATACATATTCAAATATAAGTTTAACTTGTTTATCAACTAATTGAATTCCATTTCAATTCTATTTGAATTTCCTATATTCAAATTCCATTTCAATTCTCTTATTCAAATTCTATATTTGAGTTTCGTTTCAATTTCCTTATTCAAATTCTGTATTTGAATTTCATTTCAAATCTCTTATTCAAATTCTATATTTGAATTTCATTTCAATTCTATTTGAATTCTATATTCAAATTTCAAATTCAATTCTATTTGAATCTTCTTTACTCAAATTTCTCTTTCAATTCTATTTGAATCCTCTACATTCAATTTCTATATCACTTCCATTGAATTTCATATATTCAAACTCCCTTTGAATTTCTATATTCAATTTCTATTCGAACTTTCTTTATTCATTCTGTATTATAAATCCCATTTTGAAATTCAACACAACTTGTCTTTCCCAAAACAAATTCAAAACAGTATCTCTGGTAATAATTCGTCACTTACAACTCGAAAATGAATACTGATGATGCAGCTGTCATCATCAGAATCTATTTTCCAGCGATCGAAGTGAGTTCAATACTATAAAACCATTTCTAAACATTTCCACTTTGAAATTCATTTCAAAATATAATTCACACTGCTTGTAAAACAATTTAAAATCTCTCAGGATCTTAAATTTTCCTTATTTTTAATCCCAAATTCATTTACAAACACTTATCCAATTCTCCAGAGTTTTAATTCAATTTCTGGTTTAAATTTCAGACTTAACTTATCTCAATTTCATATATTTCACTTATATGAATTCTGATTGGTTATTTACATAACCATTTTATTTATAATCTTACTCGATTATAATAACAACCAATATATCCAATATATATCAAAATATACTTTGGGTAAACTTATTTTCATTTACCCTTTTTTTTGAAACATTCCATGATGGTTCATCGTATTCAAGTGTTTAGTAACTCCTACTGATACAGTGAATCAAACTGATCGACCAGAATTCACAAACAACTCAACCAATAAATCCCCACAATATAAAACAAATTTTTATATCGAATAACAAATACGTTCACTCGTTTATATACACTCAAACTCAATCTGGGGTATTACTAACCCTATCTCTATCGAGTCACGCCACAGAGCCAAGTAATTCTTAACCTAGCTTTGATACCAACTGTAATGACCCGGATTTTTAGCAACTTTGGTTATCAACATAAACACGATGTCGATAACCAAAACATCAAAAAATCTTGGTAATTAGTGAAAGAAATTAGAGGGTGAGAATAGATAAGATAGAAACTTAGAATAGAAGAAGAAGAAGAACACAACATCAGAGTAACACGAACCTCACAGCGGAACGAATAACATATAATATATATAACATAACTTGAAATATACATCTGTACTTGAATATACACATCATTATCAAAGTACAACACGTACAACATAGCGGAATAATAATAGCGATATAATTCTGAAGCCTCCTGCTCCAGCTCTTCAATGTATCTGTAAATCCCGACTACTTGACTGCCCATACAAATTTAGGCACCCAAGAGTTTAGGGAAAACAACAAAGTAAACTCCGGGTCAGTCATGGGACTGGTATGAGTAAAACAGTTGAACAAGTAAAAGATATCTCATAAGACCATGCCCCATAACGGAACGGGTTTTTCCCTTATGAGAATCCAAAATATCTTTATATCAAAAACTTTTTGATATTTTAATAATGTCTATCAACCACAGTATATATATAATCATCTAGCAGAAACGCTTTCATCTCATGTTCTACATATATAGTATACAATCAAAACCGCAAGAACATATTGGGCAATTGATTTCCAACAATGACAAGGTATGGAACCACCTTTCTCTAGTGTACCTCTAGAGAGGAATACACTGGGTTCAACAAGAACATCTTGCAAGCCAGCCACATATGACCGACCACTCATTTCGCTTGAGTGTATCGAATGTATATCACCAACGGTTGGGATCAACAACCGTTTCCTGAATGGGACAGCATCAACAATAGATTTTTAGATGTAAATGAAACTCTAGATCAGGTGATTATACACCCTACTTCGTTGCGACCGACTTAGCCATGCTGCCTGCCCGATTTCTGTCATTTACCGAATGATGAGGCTAGAAGCTACGCTTTATTATCATACCAGATTCACTTTGAATGCCACATCGTTAAATCCATCAAATCACCGATTGACGTCCTCAACCATACATTACGCGTTAGCTAAAAGAAGTTTCCTTCTCCACATCCACTCTTGGTATGGTTGGAGAAATCAATATACGTGATCGTCTGGAAATACTCTGTCAGACATCCATCCATACAAGTCATCCAGGAACAGGATGAACCGAAGGCACTATTCTGTAAACAGGATAGCCCTTGCATAACTCCGTCTTCAATTTCCTTTGGCATATATGATTCGCAACGCTTATGCCAATACAGACTGGTTCTTTGGATAAAAATCCAACCGGTCTCTACATATTAACAACGTTAAAATGGTCAAAACTTCGATAGTCTGTGATTTAACTATCAAAGAAAAACAGGTGTGCAACCAACGATATTATTCCCAAGTGGAAATTTATATCAATCAAACATCATTCAACATTTACTTATCTCCTGTTTCCCTATATTCAATATTCCTTATTTTCTAAATTTGGAAAATATACGTTAATAACAATGGAAAACATTTCCATTTCTTGTTTACTATATTAGAAAACATTTCTGGTTTCTTATTTGGAAAACATTTCCAAAGCTTCTTCATTGGACTTATACAGATGTTTAAACAAACATCGCTATGCCAACTCAAACCATTTCCTTTACTGCCGAACCTTAACTATTCCTTAGTTAAAACGAACCAATCAAGTTGGGGTAGAACTACCTCTCAGACCTTAACTGAACAACATTTCTAACCTTGAAATAGGCAAAGTTCACTTTATATCCCTTTTACTAACTTCCTTACTTAACCCTCTTCGAATAGCTATATTCGATTGACTCTTTTCACTTAACTCTACTCGATTAACCCTTATCGATTAACTCTATTGGACTAACACTAATTGGATTAACTCTATTTGACTAACGCTATTGATTTAATCATTTCACTTAACTCCTTTCGAATAAACTATGTTCGATAACTCCTTTTACTTTATTCTCTAATCGATTAACTAAAATCGATTAACTTCTTTTACTTTATTCTCTAATCGATTAACTAACATCGATTAACTCCTTTTAACTTTATTCTCTAATCGATTAACTACCATCGATTAACTTCTTTTAACTTTATTCTCTGATCGATTAACTAACATCGATTAACTCCTCTTAACTTTATTTTCTAATCAATTAACTAACATCGATTAACTTCTTTTAACTTTATTCTCTAATCGATTAACTAACATCGATTAACATCTTTTACCTTATTCTCTAATCGATTAACTAACATCGTTTAACTTCTTTTACTTTATTCTCTAATCGATTAACTAACATCGATTAACTCATTTTAACTTTATTCTCTAATCGATTAACTACCATCGATTAACTTCTTTTACTTCATTCTCTAATCGATTAACTCCTTTTCGAATAAACTATTCATTTACAAAGATTTACTTTTATTAACGGTTCTTCACTTTAAAAATGATTTCCTTTTATTCTAACTTATCCTTTGATTTTATAAATATTTCTTTTATAAAAATTCTTTTCCTTTTCTATATAAAATCCATCGATTTTATATAAATAATTCATTTTCAAAATACACTTTGAAAATCCCCTTCCCCATATCCAGTATTTCTTATGGTATTTATCATACCATATAAAAATGATAAATATCGTTCAAACACACATAATCAACAATAGATTATATATCACATCATATATCACAATATATGAACCACAGTAAAATAAATGTTGAGGAATCCAATCCAGTTGGATTCCTCCAACCTGTTTCCCTGCATCACAGATGTTAAACAATATAGATAATTTCACTTTCAGTTCTATATGATACATTCTGTTAAACAGAATCAATATAGAAATTTAACTAACTGACTAGTAGTTCAATCAAACAGTCAACACACAGTCAATCAGACAATTTCTAACAGTTCTAAAAACACAACATGAAAATATAAACTGTTCAGAGTTAGTGAGATTTACTCACCTTTGTCGATTATCGTTAAAGAACGAAAATCGATTGTCGATTCAGATCGGATGGATTATTTTTCCATAAATCCAGACAAGCTCCGCATCACTTACAACCAATTCCGAAGTGTAGCCATCGTTCAGACAATCCTATCGGATCCTGGTTTTCATCTTTAACCGGCCCAACTCCATACTCGCTACAAATGAAGGACGTCATATCCTCCTTCCGCATTGGTTCAAAACAAATACTCTGCTCCCATCCATTCTTTTTTTTCCAACGTCCCTCTTTTTCTTTTCATTTTGTTTTCCCATTTTTTCTATTTAAATTACCGGGCTTCACTTTCAAATACTTATATTTTCTATTTTAAATATTGGGCTTTTGACTTAGGCCCAGGTTACCAATTCAGCCCGCCCCTCTAGTACGGTGCTCCTTCTTCCCACAATAGTAGTTCGCTTCTCCATTTTATTCACGAGAAAGAAAACAAGGACCAGTTCGAAATTTTGAAGGGTTCCAGTTCCTTCCCATCACTTCCTCGACAAAGCTAGTACTCCACTTTCAGCACCCTGTTCCACCACTCACGCCCATACGCCATTTGTTTGCTCATGTCCCCTTCATTTGACACCATTACCTCATGCCAACTCACCACAACGTCATATATACCCTCCAATCCAACATTACATGCAAACACATGTATTCACTCAATTGTTTTCACCATTTCCCGAACAGTCACCACCCGCCCTTTACAGACAACCGAATCCACCCAGCCTCCTCACCAACGTTCACCTCACCTCGACCTCTTCTACCCCATGACATTCACCTTGCATTCAATCATCACAATACAACCCATCGTTCGAGACTTCCCCGCGCACTACATAGTAACCAGCGACACCAATGATGTAACGAACTGGGATTTTCGACTCCGAAAATCAACATCAAACTACCGTGTTGACCATTCAGACATCGAACATTCCAGATCATTAATAGAAAGAAGTTAGAGGGTGAGAATAGATAAGGTAGAAATATTGAATAGAAGAAGAAGAAGAAACATCACACAGAGTCTCACATCGCAGCGGAACAAAATATAATACAGAAATAATTTTTATTGAAAGCTTTGAAAATACTTACAGTATCAGAGTACATCATACCATGGGACAGTTATAATAGCCTGTTCCCATATACAACACACAGCGGAATAGTAGTAATATCATACGTCCGAACAACTCCAGCTCGTCTCTTCATAGCAGTCGATAACCTGAACCTGTACAACCCGGTCTAACCCGAGCATTTACAAAACACCGGGTCAGTCTGGTGAACCAGAGTGAGATAAACTCGCACAGTAATAAGGGTGAACCATCCAATCATGATTTTAAAGTTCAAAACCTTTTCAAAAGAAAAGGATAATCGTAAGACCAAATCCACACATAAATACGGACGGTTTTTACCTTACGATAACCCAAAACAGTTTGATACCAATATCTTGTCTGATATTATAATAATGTCTAAGCACAAGTAAATAGAAATCTAGTGGAACGCTTGCATCTCACGCTCCACATATATAGTATACAATCAAAACCGCAGGCGCTTATTGGAGATTGGATTCCAAACTTGACAAGGTATGGGTCCACCTTCCGATAGTGTATCTCTAGAGGCAAATACACTGGGTTCAACAAGACCTTCTTGCAACCCTGCCCTCACATGACCTACCCCTCATTTCGCTTGAGAGTATCGAATGTATATCACCGACGGTTGGGATCAGCAACCGTCTGCCCGAAAAGGGACAGCATCGAAACATAGATTTAAGAAGCAAATAGGATTTTCTCTAGATAGGTGATCATACACCCTAATGGGAGCGACCCACATAGCCATGCTGCCTGCCCGATTTTTGTCATTTCCCGGTTGATAAGGCTTGAGGCCAGAATTAACTTCTGATCATCTGGTCACCATTCACTTTGAATGCCACATCGTCAGATCCGTCAGATATCACTAATTGACGTCCACAAAAATACTCTAGCTGGAAGCTAAGAGAATGGAAACTCCCCGCCAACAACTATCGTACGTTTGAAGAAATCAACGTACGTGACCCTTTGGAAATACTCTGTCAGACACTCGTCCATACACGTCACCAGGAACAGGATGAACCGAAGGCACTCTCCTACCGCATCCATATAGGAATCACCCCATGGATCAGTAGCAAGAAGTCCTTGCAACCCGTAGATTCCAACCACGACAGAATCACAACTTATCTCTGCTTGCCAGGCAGAGAATATTAGTGGTTCTTCCGTGTATGAAAATCCACAGTCTTCAATGCTCCATCTCAATCATCTTCTGAGATCTTCACGTATTTGTTGGTCGGAATGGTTTTCGAATATAAATTCGATCCCGGTCTTTCCATACCAACAATCGCATTGGACAGATTTGATAGTCGGTGATTTAACAATCAAAATAAACAGTGTTTCAAACATGACACTCCAATGAGTTCACTGGTTCAGTATTCAGCATTACCTGGCCTTTTTAATTCAACCTTTAATTCTTTTAAATATTCAAAATACGATATTTGAATACTTCTAATTCGATTTAACTCTAATCGATTAACTCTAATTGATTAACTAATACTTGACTTAAATCAATTCGCTTGACCCTAGATCGCAGCGATCACAATGTTTACGCCTGATTCCCTCAGGAAACATCCGACCGCCGTAGGCTATCTGCAGCCCTGCGAATTACGCTAGCAGTCGTACGAAATGGCAACTTAGCCGAATAATTATGTTTGGCTAATTCTATCTCGAATAATTATATTCAATTTCCCATTTAAATCTTCCTTCCAATCATCTTTTAAATTCGGAAATCCATTAGTTTTAACAAAGAAATTTATAGCACATATGTTATAACAATAGCGTTATAATTACTATTTAGATTTACAAACAACAGCACTATAATCGCTGTTTTAGGTTTACAAAACATTTACCATAGCAACAGCGCTAAACTCGCTATTAGATTCACAAAACATTATAACAACAGCGCTAAAGTCGCTGTTTAGATTTCAAAACATATTCACTAACGTCTCTTACGATTACCAACTAATACTATCTTCAGATAATCCCGACGTTGTTCAAGTTGGGGTATTTTAATTACCTCTCAGACCTTGATCAACAACGTTCTTATCCTCCGATAAACATAAGTTGTAATCAAAATCAATATTTCATTCTAGTCTCAAACAAATTCCATTTAACTATTGGATTTGGTTAAACAACCCTATAACTCAGTTCTTTACCCAGATTCGCTTATTTCCAATCACCTTTCAAAATTATTCGACCATTTTCCCATTTTGAAATCTCATTTAAAATTCTCCTTTTTACTTGATCTTGTTTTCAAGTAACGTTAAATAAAATTAACGCCTTAACACATTAAACCTCATTTACACGACCCTGGTTTATATAAACCCTTTACCTTAATTCACATAATTACACAACACTTAAAATTAAGTTATCACCTTCGCTTGAAATCCTCCTTTTTACATCGTTATAAACATTTTGGCCTTAAATATAAAATCCGCTCATAGATTCCTTTCACAATCCAATTTGGATTACACTTCTCTTCGATTACTTTTCAACAGTAGTCTTCTAAATTCTTATTAAAACAATAATTTTCTTTACTCATTAACTACTTCAGTAGTTAATTTCTTTATTTACTAAGATAAATAGAAAATCCTTTTTAAAGATCTTATTCGAAGTTAAAACAATATTCTTCAACTATTTCATTTCGCAATTTCGAAACAAACTAATTTGATATTCGATTCCAGTTTAAATGGTCAATTTTGTCAAGTCAAAATTCGATTATCTCGTAAACTAATTCCAACTAACCTTCACTTTAAATTAATTAAAAATATAATTGATTTAAATTATTTCCATTAATTGTTTTCTTTACAAAACAATTACCAGAGTTTAACCACTCGATGTATTCTTATTCTCATACCTGCAATTCTGATTAACGTCAGAATTTACTTTATAAAATAACTTAAAAATAAATCAAAGTCTTAAATAAATAAAATATTTATTTATTTCTCTTTAACAGACTTTATCCAAAATAATATATTTCAAAATCCAACTTCAGTTATAAAATAAATTTTATAACTTCAGTTCTATTGATTCGCCTAACGGTGAAACAATATTTATAACCCGATTGATATTATAGGCCATACTCTGCCGAACACTTAACCAATACTGCCCATTGGTTTAACCCAACAGATGTTGAATATTCAGTCAATAAATAACAATCAAATCCATCAGCCAAACAGATCAGTTCATATATAATAACATGAAAATGAATAATACATTTGAAGGATCCGGTTGGGTCCCTCCAACCTGTTCTTCCATGTATACAAAATGGTTATCTCAAATCAGACTGTTCAGTTTTGTTTAACTGATAAACTAAATAACGACCATTTGACAACAACCATAAGCAATTCAAACAATTCAACCATTTAAACACGTTTATAAATAAACGTGACCAACCAAGGTGAGTTACCTTTATTGGAATCAATCGTTAAAAGTAACGATTTGGTATTTTACTAAAATTAAACACAGTTTAATTTCATCAGTTAAATCAACCAACAAATGTATAACTGGCAAATAGTCAATTATTGGCAAGCAGAGCACACAAAATAAAAACCCAATTTATATAAAATATAAATAGGGAAACTGAGTGAGTTTAACTCACCTTGGTTCATTCGCCGCTGAAACGGTCCGTTTTAATTAAATTAAACTGACAATTAATTTAATTAATATTCCAGTAGCTTCCAACTCCGATCAAATCGGTTCCATCCGGATGTGCACGTCGATATGGTTCTGACGCCGCTTGTTTTATTAAAATCTGACAACGAAATCATACGTTGTTAATATTATACGCTATACGATTTATGAAATAAAAAAAATTATCTTTTTATTTAAACTTGATTACTAGAATTAATAAAGTCTAGTTGTCATCACCTTACTTAGCGAAGTCAGAACCCTATCTAGATCTCATCATGGCCATCAATTTCTGAAATGCGAAAACCGGCCACGTCCAAACATTTCCCTGCTTCACTACTATGTCTTGCGACTCCACATAACCGACGAACCATTCAAAACATTATACAGTCCACTGTCCTTACTCAACTCCTTGCGTTGCCTTTCCACCGTACCACATCACTCGATCAGAACCCACTATTTCTACTCCACACTCATGTATATCCCCGCCTGTACTGGTGCTACCACCCACTTCATGTCAAACCAACGTTCACCGTGAAAACCACTTCTCACGGTTTTCATTTTCACGCCCAACTCCTCATTTATCCGCCCATTCTTTGATACCAAAAATGAAAGTGCTCCTATACGTTTGCACTCCTCACTTTTGTCCCCTTCCGTCCTTTCATAATGCTGCTACCATAAAATCCTCCTTTTATGCCATGCATTCACGCTCCCTATCTCACATTAAACTCCCCCATGCTCACCCAACAGGTAGCATTCGTCCCTTCCCCAATTTTCAAACAAAAGTCCCATCCTTACGCTCACACATGAACCCATTTCTCCTCTCCAATTCACTCCCTCCCCCACGTTTTGATGCTCCCTCCCCTCTGCCATTATATTTCAATGGAAATTCTCTTTTTTTTTTTTTATGGAGAAAAGAACTAGAAAATTTAGTTTCAGAAAGTTGGAGGTGATAAAATAACAAAAAGAGCATTCGTATATATATAGGGGGAGCTGTGGGAAGGTAAGCTCAATGTCCATCACTAGCACAGCTCAGCTACCCAACTAGAGGTGGAAATTGGTGTGTTTTATTTTCAATAGTACACAGACATAGACTGTCTGATGTTTCGAGGCACATGGGGTTTTCTTTTCACTTCAAGCAGCTGCAGCAATGTAGGCGTGTAGGCATGGGGCTGTAGGGGTTTAGGTTAGCTGTAATGTGTAGTGTTATAGCTAGAAGGACGTTACGTTGTATCAATTTGATTAAACAGATGGGAAGGATGGCCTTACTGTCTTGAGCTGTACACATCCTTACGTATGAAGGGAAGAGGTTACAAAGTACTTAAAGTTTTTGAAATGACGAGTCATAGGCTGCCACTTTTAGAAATTTAGGTTTTTTCAGAAGTTTGGGTGTGCTTAAATGCCTTAAGAATGAAGTGTGTACAATATATTTTATCTCATCGAGACTTAACGGTGAAGTAACACTTAAAACTGACCATAATCGATTTCTGTTTACTGATAAAAAAATTATTCTTAGTGTAAAAAGGTATTCCGGATCTAATGAAACAGGTTTCGTCGAAATCTGAGGTCGTATGAAATTTTTTCCTTTATAAAACCAGAAATAAACACGCGTTTAATTTTTTCACGATCACCAGCTGAATCGAATCTACTTGAAACCTTGATATCTTGCAATAACTTTTCGATACGAACCCAACGGCACTAGTTTCGTCGCATTCTGAGACTGTTTGCCCGATAGGCTGTTTTTACCCCGAACCGCCCTACCCTTTTTAACGCCAAATTTCTCGATCTCTAAAAATAACAAAATATATACCTATCCTGACTCTAATCGACGATACGAACTCAACGGAACTGGTTTCGTGGTCTAATTCGATCGTCTGCTCGAGTTACGCCCAAATATCTCTTTGTTAATTTAATTACACGCTATAGAGTTTGAACGGGCGTTTTACGGCTACCGTGGTCACATACGACACCGGTTTTCCACGCAGTTTGATTCCTGACAATAATTTAGCGATACGGTCCCAATGAAACTAATTTCATCGAAAACAGAGTCCGTTTGCAAAACGACTATTTTAACGTGTATATTTTAAATAACGATTTTCCATAGCGACTATTTCAAAATTTGATTTAGCCATAACTCGCAATCTATAACACGGAATCTGGATTTTTCTCTTTCATATGAAAGCTATCGTCAACACGCTTCCAACGTGTCTTGTTTCACAGAAATCCGACTTATATCGAACCCTGTATTCTCAGTTGAAGTTCAAAACTCCAATTTACGAACTGCACGCCATTTTTGAGCTCGTTTTATATTATACAAATAAAATTAACGTTCAACTTCGTTTTATTATCGAATTAAATATTAAATTCCATTAATATTCCCAATACAGTATTTAAAATAAATAAATTAAATTAAATATTTAACGGTCAAAAACACGGGTCGTTACATTATTCCCCCCTTAAAATAATTTCGTCCTCGAAATTGCTAAGGTAAGAAAGAACGTTATAAACCCAATAACTTTCAAATCTAGTTTATTTTAAATCGAAAATCAATTCAATACTGTAAATAAATATTTTCAAAAATATTGAAAATTTGCTAACACCTTAAATTTCCGAAAAATTTCGCCAGTACCTCCTCTGTACGGCTCAATCGGTACAACTCCAACTCGCCTTTTTAGGCCTTCTCCAATCCAGAAGAAAATAAAACAGCCAAGCGGCTTGCCGAATAGGCTCATAAATCACCAATCCCATATAAAAATAAACGTGTACCTTTTTGTCGGGCATATCATTATATCCCTCCGTCTGCTACTCTGTCAGCATATACAACTGCATTCCCCAAACGAAATTCCTCAAACCAAATCGTTCACGCGTCCCAGCCAAATCCCATTCTTAACTCAATTTCCATCCATTCTCAATTTCAACTCTTACTTACCAGTCCAACACCATCTTAGATTCCTATCTCACAATTCAAAATCTGATTCGAATTGATATATTATATCCCAATTCAATTTCTAGTTAATTGGTTTCAATTCAATTCATATTTGCTTTCACAAATTCGATTTAATCTTGTTCTTGTTCAAACACTTTCCCTGGGAGTTTATAAACAGTTCAGTTCTTTCAAAAATCAAACATTTCTTTCCAGGATTCAAAACAACTTGTTTTTTCTCAAAGCAGTTCAAAACAAGATTTTTGGTAGTAATCCGTCACTTAAAACTCGAAAATGAACACCGATAATGGCGCGCACATCATCGGAATCAATTTTCCAGCTATCCAAGTGAGTTCTATAATATATCACTTTCAAAACCATTTCTAAACATTTCCATTTTGAAATCAGTTCAAAATATCCTTTGCAAGGCTTGTAAACAATTTAAAAACCTCCCAGGATTTTAAAATTCTCATATATTAAGTCCAATTCCATTTTCAACCACTTGTCCAAATTTCCAAAGTTTTAATTTCAATTTTGATTTAAATTCAGATTTAACTCCTCTGATTTTCATATATTTCACTTATATGAATTCTGATTGGTTATATATAACCATTTCACATTTTATAATTTTATTGGATTATAATCACAACCAACCCATCCAATATATTATAATTCCAATATATATATTTTCTCTATATCAAAATATACTTTAGATAAAATTATTTCATTTACCCTCTTTCAAAACATATCGTAACGACCCATCGTATTCGAGTGTTTATAAACCCCTATCGATACAGTGGATCAAACCGATCGACCAGAATTCATAAACAACTCAAACAAATAAATCTCCACAATATAAAACAATTTTTATAAAATCTACAAATACGTTCACTCGTATATATACACTCAAACTCAATCTAGGGTATTACTAACCCCATCTCTACTGAGTCATGCCACAGAGCCAAGGTAATCACTTAACCTTAAGCTCTGATACCACTGTAACGAACTGGGATTTTCGACTCCGAAAATCAACATCAAACTACCGTGTTGACCATTCAGACATCGAACATTCCAGATCATTAATAGAAAGAAGTTAGAGGGTGAGAATAGATAAGGTAGAAATATTGAATAGAAGAAGTAGAAGAAGAAACATCACACAGAGTCTCACATCGCAGTGGAACAAAATATAATACAGAAATAATTTTTATTGAAAGCTTTGAAAATACTTACAGTATCAGAGTACATCATACCATGGGACAGTTATAATAGCCTGTTCCCATATACAACACACAGCGGAATAGTAGTAATATCATACGTCCGAACAACTCCAGCTCGTCTCTTCATAGCAGTCGATAACCTGAACCTGTACAACCCGGTCTAACCCGAGCATTTACAAAACACCGGGTCAGTCTGGTGAACCAGAGTGAGATAAACTCGCACAGTAATAAGGGTGAACCATCCAATCATGATTTTAAAGTTCAAAACCTTTTCAAAAGAAAAGGATAATTGTAAGACCAAATCCACACATAAATACGGACGGTTTTTACCTTACGATAACCCAAAACAGTTTGATACCAATATCTTGTCTGATATTATAATAATGTCTAAGCACAAGTAAATAGAAATCTTGTGGAACGCTTGCATCTCACGCTCCACATATATAGTATACAATCAAAACCGCACGCGCTTATTGGAGATTGGATTCCAAACTTGACAAGGTATGGGTCCACCTTCCGATAGTGTATCTCTAGAGGCAAATACACTGGGTTCAACAAGAACTTCTTGCAACCCGACCCTCACATGACCGACCCCTCATTTCGCTTGAGAGTATCGAATGTATATCACCGACGGTTGGGATCAGCAACCGTCTGCCCGGAAAGGGACAACATCGAAACATAGATTTAAGAAGCAAATAGGATTTTCTCTAGATAGGTGATCATACACCCTAATGGGAGCAACCCACATAGCCATGCTGCCTGCCCGATTTTGGTCATTTCCCGGTTGATGAGGCTTGAGGCCAGAATTAACTTCTGATCATCTGGTCACCATTCACTTTGAATGCCACATCATCAGATCCGTCAGATATCACTAATTGACGTCCACAAAAATACTCTAGCTGTAAGCTAAGAGAACGGCAACTCCCCGCCAACAACTATCGTACGTTTGAAGAAATCAACGTACGTGACCCTTTGGAAATACTCTGTCAGACACTCGTCCATACACGTCACCAGGAACAGGATGAACCGAAGGCACTCTCCTACCGCATCCATATAGGAATCACCCCATGGATCAGTAGCGAGAAGTCCTTGCAACCCGTAGATTCCAACCACGACAGAATCACAACTTATCTCTGCTTGCCAGGCAGAGAATATTAGTGGTTCTTCCGTTTATGAAAATCCACAGTCTTCAATGCTCCATCTCAATCATCTTCTGAGATCTTCACGTATTTGTTGGTCGGAATGGTTTTCGAATATAAATTCGATCCCGGTCTTTCCATACCAACAATCGCATTGGACAGATTTGATAGTCGGTGATTTAACAATCAAAATAAACAGTGTTTCAAACATGACACTCCAATGAGTTCACTGGTTCAGTATTCAGCATTACCTGGCCTTTTTAATTCAACCTTTAATTCTTTTAAATATTCAAAATACGATATTTGAATACTTCTAATTCGATTTAACTCTAATCGATTAACTCTAATTGATTAACTAATACTTGACTTAAATCAATTCGCTTGACCCTAGATCGCAGCGATCACAATGGTTACGCCTGATTCCCTCAGGAAACATCCGACCGCCGTAGGCTATCTGCAGCCCTGCGAATTACGCTAGCAGTCGTACGAAATGGCAACTTAGCCGAATAATTATGTTTGGCTAATTCTATCTCGAATAATTATATTCAATTTCCCATTTAAATCTTCCTTCCAATCATCTTTTAAATTCGGAAATCCATTAGTTTTAACAAAGAAATTTATAGCACATATGTTATAACAATAGCGTTATAATTACTATTTAGATTTACAAACAACAGCACTATAATCGCTGTTTTAGGTTTACAAAACATTTACCATAGCAACAGCGCTAAACTCGCTATTAGATTCACAAAACATTATAACAACAGCGCTAAAGTCGCTGTTTAGATTTCAAAACATATTCACTAACGTCTCTTACGATTACCAACTAATACTATCTTTAGATAATCCCGACGTTGTTCAAGTTGGGGTATTTTAATTACCTCTCAGACCTTGATCAACAACGTTCTTATCCTCCGACAAACATAAGTTGTAATCAAAATCAATATTTCATTCTAGTCCCAAACAAATTCCATTTAACTATTGGATTTGGTTAAACAACCCTATAACTCAGTTCTTTACCCAGATTCGCTTATTTCCAATCTCCTTTCAAAATTATTCGACCATTTTCCCATTTTGAAATCTCATTTAAAATTCTCCTTTTTACTTGATCTTGTTTTCAAGTAACGTTAAATAAAATTAACGCCTTAACACATTAAACCTCATTTACACGACCCTGGTTTATATAAACCCTTTACCTTAATTCACATAATTACACAACACTTAAAATTAAGTTATCACCTTCGCTTGAAATCCTCCTTTTTACATCGTTATAAACATTTTGGCCTTAAATATAAAATCCGCTCATAGATTCCTTTCACAATCCAATTTGGATTACACTTCTCTTCGATTACTTTTCAACAGTAGTCTTCTAAATTCTTATTAAAACAATAATTTTATTTACTCATTAACTAATTCAGTAGTTAATTTCTTTATTTACTAAGATAAATAGAAAATCCTTTTTAAAGATCTTATTCGAAGTTAAAACAATATTCTTCAACTATTTCATTTCGCAATTTCGAAACAAACTAATTTGATATTCGATTCCAGTTTAAATGGTCAATTTTGTCAAGTCAAAATTCGTTTATCTCGTAAACTAATTCCAACTAACCTTCACTTTAAATTAATTAAAAATATAATTAATTTAAATTATTTCCATTAATTGTTTTCTTTACAAAACAATTACCAGAGTTTAACCACTCGATGTATTCTTATTCTCATACCTGCAATTCTGATTAACGTCAGAATTTACTTTATAAAATAACTTAAAAATAAATCAAAGTCTTAAATAAATAAATAAAATATTTATTTACTTCTCTTTAACAGACTTTATCCAAAATTATATATTTCAAAATCCAACTTCAGTTATAAAATAAATTTTATAACTTCAGTTCTATTGATTCGCCTGACGGTGAAACAATATTTATAACCCGATTGATTTTATAGGCCATACTCTGCCGAACACTTAACCAATACTGCCCATTGGTTTAACCCAACAGATGTTGAATATTCAGTCAATAAACAACAATCAAATCAATCAGCCAAACAGATCAGTTCATATATAATAACATGAAAATGAATAATACATTTGAGGGATCTGGTTGGGTCCCTCCAACCTCTTCTTCCCTGTATACAAAATGGTTATCTCAAATCAGACTGTTCAGTTTTGTTTAACTGATAAACTAAATAACGACCATTTAACATCAACCATAAGCAATTCAAACAATTCAACCATTTAAACACGTTTATAAATAAACGTGACCAACCAAGGTGAGTTACCTTTATTGGAATCAATCGTTAAAAGTAACGAATTGGTATTTTACTGAAATTAAACACAGTTTAATTTCATCAGTTAAATCAACCAACAAATTTATAACTGGCAAATAGTCAATTATTGGCAAGCAGAGCACACAAAATAAAAACCCAATTTATATAAAATATAAATAGGGAAACTGAGTGAGTTTAACTCACCTTGGTTCGTTCGCCGCTGAAACGGTCCGTTTTAATTAAATTAAACTGACAGTTAATTTAATTAATATTTCAGTAGCTTCCAACTCTGATCAAATCGGTTCCATCCAGATGTGCACGTCGATATGGTTCTGACGCCGCTTGTTTTATTAAAATCTGACAACGAAATCATACGTTGTTAATATTATACGCTATACGATTTATGAAATAAAAAAAATTATCTTTTTATTTAAACTTGATTACTAGAATTAATAAAGTCTAGTTGTCATCACCTTACTTAGCGAAGTCAGAACCCTATCTAGATCTCATCATGGCCATCAATTTCTGAAATGCGAAAACCGGCCACGTCCAAACATTTCCCTGCTTCACTGCTATGTCTTGCGACTCCACATAACCGACGAACCATTCAAAACATTATACAGTCCACTGTCCTTACTCAACTCCTTGCGTTGCCTTTCCACCGTACCACATCACTCGATCAGAACCAAATATTTCTACTCCACACTCATGTATATCCCCGCCTGTACTGGTGCTACCACCCACTTCATGTCAAACCAACGTTCACCGTGAAAACCACTTCTCACGCTTTTCATTTTCATGCCCAACTCCTCATTTATCCGCCCATTCTTTGATACCAAAAATGAAAGTGCTCCTGTACGTTTGCACTCCTCACTTTTGTCCCCTTCCGTCCTTTCATAATGCTGCTACCATAAAATCCTCCTTTTATGCCATGCATTCACGCTCCCTATCTCACGTTAAACTCCCCCATGCTCACCCAACAGGTAGCATTCGTCCCTTCCGCAATTTTAAAAAAAAAGTCCCATCCTTACGCTCACACATGAACCCATTTCTCCTCTCCAATTCACTCCCTCCCCCACGTTTTGATGCTCCTTCCCCTCTGCCATTATATTTCAATGGAAATTCTCTCTCTTTTTTTTTCTTTTTTTTTATGGAGAAAAGAACTAGAAAATTTAGTTTCAGAAAGTTGGAGGTGATAAAATAACAAAAGGAGCATTCGTATATATATAGGGGGAGCTGTGGGAAGGTAAGCTCAATGTCCATCACTAGCACAACTCAGCTACCCAACTAGAGGTGGAAATTGGTGTGTTTTCTTTTCAATAGTACACAGACGTAGACTGTCTGATGTTTCGAGGCACATGGGGTTTTCTTTTCACTTCAAGCAGCTGCAGCAATGTAGGCGTGTAGGCATGGGGCTGTAGGGGTTTAGGTTAGCTGTAATGTGTAGTGTTATAGCTAGAAGGACGTTACGTTGTATCAATTTGATTAAACAGATGGGAAGGATGGCCTTACTGTCTTGAGCTGTACACATCCTTACGTATGAAGGGAAGAGGGTACAAAGTACTTAAAGTTTTTGAAATGACGAGTCATAGGCTGCCACTTTTAGAAATTTAGGTTTTTTCAGAAGTTTAGGTGTGCTTAAATGCCTTAAGAATGAAGTGTGTACAATATATTTTATCTCATCGAGACTTAACGGTGAAGTAACACTTAAAACTGACCATAATCGATTTCTGTTTACTGATAAAAAAATTATTCTTAGTGTAAAAAGGTATTCCGGATCTAATGAAACAGGTTTCGTCGAAATCCGAGGTCGTATGAAATTTTTTCCTTTATAAAACCAGAAATAAACACAAGTTTAATTTTTTCACGATCACCAGCTGAATCGAATCTACTTGAAATCTTGATATCTTGCAATAACTTTTCGATACGAACCCAACGGCACTAGTTTCGTCGCATTCTGAGACTGTTTGCCCGATAGGCTGTTTTTACCCGAACCGCCCTACCCTTTTTAACGCCAAATTTCTCGATCTCTAAAAATAACAAACTATATACCTACCCTGACTCTAATCGACGATACGAACTCAACAGAACTGGTTTCGTGGTCTAATTCGATCGTCTGCTCGAGTTACGCCCAAATATCTCTTTGTTAATTTAATTACACGCTATAGAGTTTGAACGGGCGTTTTACGGCTACCGTGGTCACATACGACACCGGTTTTCCACGCAGTTTGAATCTTGACAATAATTTAGCGATACGGTCCGAATGAAACTAATTTCATCGAAAACAGAGTCCGTTTGCAAAACGGCTATTTTAACGTGTATATTTTAAATAACGATTTTCCATAGCGACTATTTCAAAATTTGATTTAGCCATAACTCGCAATCTATAACACGGAATCTGGATTTTTCTCTTTCATATGAAAGCTATCGTCAACACGCTCCCAACGTGTCTTGTTTCCCAGAAATCCGACTTATATCGAACCCTGTATTCTCAATTGAAGTCCAAAACTCCAATTTACGAACTACACGCCATTTTTGAGCTCGTTTTATATTATACAAATAAAATTAACGTTCAACTTCGTTTTATTATCGAATTAAATATTAAATTCCATTAATATTCCCAATACAGTATTTAAAATAAATAAATTAAATTAAATATTTAACGGTCAAAAACACGGGTCGTTACAAATGATCACCGAATCAACCCAAATGTAGGTATACCGATGCGTTTTTCCAACTATAACTCAATGGAACTCACTTTGCAATTTATGGGAATTGTTTTTGATTTGTTTTGATTTTTCCTAGGTAGCGATTTTTTGCTGAGAAATGGTTTTCTCGTGGAGGCTGATAAAACAGATCGGGGAAAACTAAAAATTAGGTCTTAAGGGATTCTAGGAAGGGTTATTTATAACTTATATGATAGCTTACCTTTTTCACATTGAGTGGTTGGGAAAGAACCACCGTGTTTTGTTGCTGGGCCATGTTTTATTTGAAGACGTGGTGCCTGTTCGTTCATTTGTTTGTGGAGAGGAAAACTCTGTGGTCGTTGGCCATATTGTTTTTAAGCGTTTAGACTTTTAGTTCAATAAATTGAAAATGAACTTACCAATTAGTTGCTGTTTAACCAACAATGGGAACCCTTAGCTCATTACATACCAATGTAAGTATATCTAGTTGATGTAGCAAGAGATATTTAAGGTCCATCGTGTTCACAAATGACAAGTACGCCCAACAACATGGTTGTTATAGCGTTGAATGTTATACATGTAACCCTCTCTATAAATAAATATTGTTTCCGTACGAGGCATCATGATTTCAAAAATATAAAAATATCGGTAGGTTGACCCATATTTTGAAACATCAAAATGTTGATTACAGGGTACGAAATACTTCAAATAAAAAAATCGCTTATTAAATTAATTAATACTTACAGTAAAATTCTAAAAATTATTTTATCACTATGCCTCAAAAGAACTTTGTCTAAATTCAGACCCGATCTCTAGTTATATCGAATAAACCAATACGGTCGATAAACGATTCTATAGCGACTATTTTAAAATTTGATTTGGACATATCTCAAAATCTACACGACGAAATCCAGATTTTTCTCTTCCACTAGAAAGATATACTCCACCAGCTCCTAACGTTTCTTGTTTCACAGAAATCCAATTTAAAATGGCTTCTGTATATTCGTTTAAAGTTCGAATCGCCAAATCGCGAACTGCCGCGCCATTTCGAGCTCGTTTATAATTATATTATAAACTATACGTTCAACTGTCGACGATTGAATATATTCGCTATTCAAATTCAATTCCAAACTGAATTTAATATCACAGATGATCCAGTTCATACCATATCGCCATTTCAGCCAATTCTGATTATTTCAGAATTAAATATATTATTTAATTTATTATTTTAATTAAATATTCATCATTATTTAATTCCTTGGCCATGAAATCCTTTTAATCACCATTTATATAATTAAATAAATTAATTATAATACCTCTGCCAATGCGGGCCATTACATTAAATCTGTTTAATCATATCTTTCTAACGAATCTGAAAAACTGAAATTTCACTTTATAAATCAAAAGTTATGTCCAGTTTAAAATTTGGAAAAGTCGCTGTAGAATTTATATATATTTTAATTAAAAATATTGGCCTTAAAAATAGTCATTTTTCAAACGATCTCTGTTTTCAACGAAACCACTTTTGTTAGAACCGGAATGTCAAATTATTACTATGTTTCAATTTTCATAATTTTTTGAATTAATATGTGAGCGTGACGAAGGAAAATGTGTTTGGTCGATTATAGTCAAATTTAATCGACTGAAAAATAGCCATTTTTCAAACAGTGTCAGAATTCGACGAAATTAATTTTGTTAGGACCGTATCGTCATAACATAGACAAATATATTTTTTTCGGATTTTTCTAAGTCCGTTTGTGGCCTTGGTGAATTTATTTATGTAGACGAATTAAATTAATAAAGGAATTAAATATTAAATTAAATAATACAGGCCAAAGACAGCCGTTTGGGCTGACAGGACCTATCCCATTGGATTCGGAATATGGGCTCTTGGCTAGGGTCACTTTCTGCTGGGCTAAAATTGAACCGGTTTGAAAGACATGGATTTATTTGTAAAAATACATTATAATATTATAAATAATAGGAGATTAAAACCCTAATCACTATTCACTATCATCTTCTACCGCCGCCACCATGAATCCCATGGCCAAATTTGCTCCTTCTTTCTCCTCTTAATTTCCCTCAATCCTCACACCAAAACCTACTGCTCCTTTGGAGTTTATTGTAGAGGACCTTCTCCTCCACACATCTGTACGGTCATCATCCCTATAGTTGCATATAGCGCTCGCCCCAGACCCCCGAAGTCCGCCGCTTTCCACCGTGTGTCGCCCCCAAGAGCTCGACCGAGCTCAGCCAATCCACCCCCCCCCCCCCCCCCCAATGTGCGTCGCCCTGAGACGAACCACACTGCACCCTCTGATCGTCCGAAAGCCCAACGGTTTGTTCAATAATTTCAGACCTAGCTTTAAAGAAAAGGGAGGAAGAACGGCCGATACTTCGTTAAGGAAGAAAGGGGTATTTCCTTTATTAATTTATTAATTAATTTATTTAAATTGTTTTAAAACTTCAATTAATCATATCTAACTCGTTTCAATTCGAAATTTGATGATTTCAGCGGTGTTGTGATCGTGTGACTGAGATCTACGCGTCTAAACTGACTGTAGTTGATTCTGAACAGTTTGAATTTTGGCCAAAAATCTTCAACGACTGTGAGATTTCTATTTTAGAACTAAATTCAATTATTTATTTCAGATATGAAATTATATTTATTTCATGTTCATGATGTGTGTGTGTGTGTGTATATATATATATAATTATTGAAATGTTGATTTGGGTTGTGATTGCTTGAACCACTGAACTGAATTGTGTGCATTCGTGTTTGACATGATTTTGTGTGTACGACGAAAACACCATTTTATTGTATACATAGAAACAATATTCCTGTTCGTCAAGAATGTTTAATTTGTATTAGATTGAACAAAATTTTTATTCTGTTTATTATTATTGTTGGAAATTAAAACTTCTGTTAATTAGAATTAGCTAAAAACAAAAGTATATGATTTTGTGTATATAAAAGAATTAGATGTTTAAAACACCAAATTTTGTAAATATGTTGAATTAGAATTTCTCAACAAACATGAAACACAAAATTTAGTCAACTTGTTGAACCAGTATTTGTAACATAAGAATGAATCAAACCTTTTATTCATTTTTGTTGAGTCAAATTTTGTAACAAAATATGAACGAACATTTTTATGTCATTGTGTTGAACTAGATTTTCAACAAAATATGTACACACAATTTTATGCAATATTGTCAACATAAAAAGGATTAGAATAAGAATGAATATTTTGTTAACATAAAAAGGATTAGAATAAGGATGAATATTTTGTTAACATAAAAAGGATTTGAGAAGAATGAATATTTTGTTAACATAAAAATGATTTGATAAGAATGAATATTTTGTTATCATAAAAAGGATCTGATAAGAATATGCATTTTGTTAACATATATATAAAAAAAAGATTTGATAAGGATTTACATTTTTATGTAAAAAAATGACATTAGACATAGAATCTACATTTATGAAAAATATGACATTAGATAAGGAAATATACATTTTTGTATATTTAAAGGAATTAGACAAAGATTTACATTATTGTTTATTTAGAAAAAAAGAAGAAGAAAATAAGTTAAAAGTGTATATTTTTATACATTAAAGAAAATAAGTTAAAAATGTATATTTTCATATATTAAAGAAATTGAGTTAAAAATGTATATTTTGTACACTAAAGAAAGGTTAGACAAAATTATCATGTTTTGTTACATTGAAAAGATTAGACAAAAATTTCATATTTTGTACATTAAAAAGGAATTAGACAAAAACACGATTTCTGTCACTTTAGAAGAATTAGATTAGAAGAGACATTTTTGTCACTTTGAAATAATTGAAGTAAAAAGGATATTTTTGTACATTTAAGATGAATGGAATAAAATGTATATTTTTATACATTTAAAGGAAGAAAACAAAATAATCATATCTTGTTACATCGAAAGGACTAGGCAAAATAATCATATTTTGATTGCATAAAAATGATTAGAACAAAATTCACGTGTTAATTACATAAGAATGAATTAGAAATGATAAATAGGATTAATATGAACATTTTGTTAAAATATATATTAGAAAGATTAAAAGGACATTTTGTTTAGAGATGATTATAGAAAGAAAAATCACATTTTTGTAGAAATAAAAATCACATTTTTATGTTAAAACATGTTTGCAAAGCAGAATATACATTTTTGTTAGAAATTGTAAATTAGAATAAAAAGGACATTTTTGTTAGAAAATGTTTATTGCAACGAAAAGTCACCTTTTTATTTGCATTCCTTGTTGCAAATAAAACATGCATAAAATGTCGTATGAAAATAAAATAACATTTTGCTACAAAAATGTTAGTAATAGAATTTACATTTTATTGTAGGAAGAATTAAAAACCATGTTATTCATATGTGTGAAATATATGTCTGCGATGTTGAAATGTTAAATGTATTACAAATAATGTTAGAATAATCAGACTGAATATTACACTTCCAATTACAAGTCATCCGACAAGTTTATGTGATTGGGTCGATAATTTTTACACATCGCCCAACTGCACAAATCATTTATTATTTTATTGCTGAATGAAACCCCATACGGGTGTTGGGATGATATCTGATCTACACTAGTCCCAATATTTAGTGTAGAATTCACTTTGGTTGATTAATTGGATGTTTGATAATTATTTATCATGCTTGTTGATTTCATGCAATATATGGTTGTTGATTGACTCACATTCCAATAAAGAATATTATAGTAAAAAAAAAGAATATCTTAGAAAATATATTAAAAAAAAAGAATATATTTTAGAAAAATATATTTTTATTGAAACAAACTAGATATTAACTAGGATAAGTCATTAAATTTAGATTTAATGAAGTTTTCCAATTTGTCAATATTTAATTTAAATTAAATTAATTGGATTTTGGGTTGTCGTGAATTATGTCTTAAATAACACTGTTCTTAGATCCCATATGTAAAGAATAATCTTTTAAGTTAGCTTATTAAAGTTTTTAATTATATTTAGTAATTGGAATAAAGTAAAAGTTGAGTTGGGTTTATTGTGAACTATGTTTCTAAGCGACATTTGTTCTTTAACCCAACTGACAGTGGAAAATATGATTTGGAACTTATAATTTTTTTATTAAGATTTAAATGGAAGTTTTCCAAAATTAAAGTTTTCCAATTTAATATATTAAATTAGGATTGAATGGAATTCAAATTAATAATAACCGAGATAAGCTTCTGTAAAAGAAGACCGATACAAAATATGGAATTTAAAAGGCTTTGCCATTATTCCATTTATATTATTGGTCGGATACAGAAATTTATAACGATTATATATTGATTTGTTTTCTGTGAAGATTTCATATTTTATGGAAGATGATTTTGGGTTTACCGTGAACTATGTTTTAAATGACATTAGTTCTTTAACCCAGTTAAGAATAAGATTTATTTCTTAAATCTAAAGAATCATTTAATAATGATTTTTGGATATTTAAAACCAAATGGTGTTCTGAATAAATCTTTAAAAGAAAAATTTAAGAGTAAATGTAAAGGATTTATCTTTGATAGAATAATTTGAATATTTTATTTAAAAGAATATTCTGAACTGGAATGAGACGTTGGATATGTTTTTATAGCAATTGATTTTTAATTATAAAATACGTGAGTTATTCGGGAAGACCGGGTTCAATCCATTCCGGATAACTACTACGACGATGAGGAGTCGAAGATGAAGATGGTGGTTGAAGACCGACAATTTTCACATCGAATGGATGTGTTGCTACTGAGACCCTTGATGGGAGTAGCTACCTTGAAGGGGCTTCAGTGGTGGTCGTCCGGACTATGGTTGATTGTTCGGATTTGGTTTTCGCTCAGACCTAGAGCATAAGCTAGTAAATGGATGCGTGTCTGACATTGGATTTCGTTCCATGTGAATTAAATCGATTTCTGTTAATGTATGTCCGTTTGGTGGTGGAGGATTTATTCTCTACTTAACACCTGGGTATATGTTAATGGTGATTGATCGCTTGGCGTGGATTGTCAATGTGGCACGCCAAGATGCAAATGATCAAGGCTTTTGTTGAAAAGAAGAGCCTTGTGTGATGATCAAAGTATAGCCTATTACGCATAGCTTTTTGTATAGCGTGACTTCGCGAGCCTCACACCCCGGTATGAGTCAAAAACGGGATATGGACAATAGGGAGTGCACACGTTTCTTTCTAGCTAGAAGTGGTGTCAGTGCTTAAACTGGCTGGCATTTTACTTATGTGGATGATGGATTTTGAGGCGTCTCGTATTTTTATAGGCTGTTAGTGGTCATACTATAGGTCCAAAGGGACCGGGAAGCGTGAGTTCAGGCATAATCAATCCACTGCCGATAGGCGGGGACCGGCCCTACCGCTCCAAGGGTTCACTGCGGGGAATCCTGAGGCATTTGCTAGAGTGTCTCGAATCGGAGAGGAGCTTGCCCTAGCCTCGACTCATGATGGAAATCCGATTTCCAATACGACCTTGCGGTTTTGAATGTAGAACTAATATGGCGACATGATATATGGTACCCATGTCGTCTATGATTGATGCATTATGATTGAAATGTTTTTTATTAGAACATATACACTAATATCAAATCTGTTTTTATCGTATCAAGCATCTTTTAACCATTATAAGGTAAAACCCTATCCTCCGGTTTGCGTTGCATTTTGTGATGGGACTTGGGTCTTATTATGGTTTCATTTTTCTAAAAAGCATTACGTTGTTTAAACGATTTACTTCATTTTATGCACTGACAATCCAATGGAGTAAACCCGTTCCGCGTTAGCGGCGTGGTCCTATGATTAGCATTATTATTAGATAAGTTAAGTTAAGATTTTTCATACCAGTCCCATGACTGACCTGTAGTTTGTTTCACTGGCAAACTCGGGTGCCCATATTTTTCACACAGGCAGTCGAGTAGCTTTTTGCAGATATTTACAAGATCCTGGGTTACAGCTGAAGCGATATTCGGAAAGCTCTGTATCCGTGTATTCCTTTCGGTTGTGTATCTGTAATATTTTCCCGTTGCTATTTAAATGTAATTTAAAACTCTGATATTATCGTATTTCTGTAATAAGTATTCATACTCTGTTACATTCTTGTACTCTGATGTAATTGTTGTAATCAGCAATAAAATGTTCTTCAGTTTGCGTTCTGATGTGTGTTGTTCTCAAAGCAATCCAGCCTTTCCTTTATAGGGAAGTTTGGGTCATCACATTAACCTACAACATATAGGTGTCATCACCAAATTATACAACATGATATGTCATCGCCCAATTAACATACAACATATAGGTTCATTGCCGAGCATTTAACATGGTAGTTTTATCATCAAATTACATACAACATGATCACAAATTTAACATGATAAGAGTCATAGTCTTAATCAATTCAGGTTTAACAAAAGGATAAGCATAAATTTATATTAGGCGTTGTTCTACATCCAATTATTTTAGTCACGTTTCTAATATCATTTAGGTCTAAATGATAACTTGACTTACAAAAAGGATACTAGTCTTCTGTTCTGGAATCTGTATTCTGAAACTGAATATCTCTCCTTTGTTGTAAACGTTGAATTCTCTTAGTTGAATTAGATTTGATTCGCAGTTTCAAACTTGCTTTCTAGTTGAAGGAGAATGGCGGCTACTCTAGGTTGAGTATTAACAGCATGACGGCTCTGGGAATATTTTTGTGTGGCTTAGGGTTTAGATTTAGTTTGCTTATATAGAAGTTTGATTTAATAAGAGCTGTTAGATCAACCTAGGACCAATCAAAGCCATTCAATCCTAAGAGAACCAACCATTATTTTCCACACAAGCCCTAATGACATAGAAAATCGTCACACAAAGAAACATGTCAGGTTTCAAATCTGGCCCAAGGGGGAGGTCGACCCCCTGGTCGACCTATGTGACCCAGGTCGACCCCCTGGTCGACCTGATTTTTAGGCGGAAAATTTCCCGCCCGGCCTGCTTCGGGGTTTTTGAATTTTGAAACTTGAATTTGAATTTTCGGCTGGTCTTATTATTTAAATTCTTGAATCTTCTGAAGGTCATAACTCCTTCATGCGGAGTACGATTTATGCAAACTCGCACTCTATCTCAAGAAGAATTCTAAGACGAACGTAATGGGGTAACCCATTTCCCTTAATTCTCACATTTGTAATTAATTTTTCTTTAATTTAATGTTTTCAGAAAATACGGGGTGTTACGTTCTCCCGTCCTTAATGGATTTCATCCCCGAAATCTTCAAGTCAAGAAGAACGTATATCCTACCATCCAATCATCCATCTATTCATCATTCAAACAAAGGCATCCATTGTCCTTAGAAAGACTTCAAATGCTTCATTATCATATGCATAGTGTGTGTACATGTCCTTATCTAATGCAAAATCAGGCGGTCTACTGATTCAGTTGACCTCCTTAATGGGAATCATGTCAGTGTCATGAGTCCAATATGTATGAAATCATCCCTAATCGTACTCTCTACATGAGTGCACAATCATTCATACAAATGCAACGTCCATATGATAACACAGCAAGTTTATATCACGTACATATATATATATATATATATATATGCATATGCAGTATGAAAGTGACCGAGCCGATCTAACACCTAATGTGTGTGTATATGCATCCACGAGCAACCACTAGCAATCACTTGCAACCATCAATTATATCATGTTTGAAATACATGCTTACATCCATTGGTTTCTACCTAAGGATCAAGAATAGCACTAAGGAAATATAATTAAAAAAGGATAGATACGAGCATGAATAAACTTAAGGAAAAAGAGATCAAAGGTGTACCCTCAAAAAGAAAAGGGTAGGCTGCGCGTATCTTGGCCTCAGTCTCCCAAGTCGTGTCTTCCTCAGCGTCACTCCATTGAACTTCAACAAGTTTGACTTCGCGGTTGCGTAGCTTTTTGACTTCTGTACCCAAGGTACGAGTTGGAAGTCTTCTCACAGTCACCTCTCGTTCTACTTCTACTTCCTCTAATATGCTTGGTTCCACCACTTCCGCAGACTCATGTAAGCACTTTCTTAGGTGAGAAACATGAAAGACATTATGGACTCCAGCCAATCTTTCGGGCAACTCTACTCTATAAGCCATCTTTCCAATCTGTTCAATGATAGGAAACGGCCCTACAAATCTTGGTGCTAACTTTCCTGCAGATCCAAAGCGAACGACGTTCCACAAAGGAGATACTTTAAGGAAAACCCTGTCTCCAACCTCAAACTCAAGGTCAGTCCTTCTTTTATCTATGTTGGACTGTTGTCTATCTTGGGCAGTCTTCATTCTTCTTCATATTAAGTCCACTTTCTCTGAAGTTTCTCCAATCATTTCTGGTCCAAGTATGAGCTTGTCTGTAGACTCCCACCAACAAGTTGGTGATCGGCATGGTCTTCCATATAAAGCTTCGAAGGGTGCCATACCTACGGTGGCTTGGTAGCTATTGTTGTAGGAAAACTCCACCAAAGGAAGATGATCTCCCTATGTCCCTCCAAAGTCAAGAATGCATAATCTCAAGAGGTCTTCTAATACTCTGTTCACCCTTTCCGTCTGATCATCGGTTTGGGGGTGATAGGCCGTGCTTAAGCATAGCTGTGTGCCTACAGCATCTTGTAAGATCCTCCAAAACTTACTCGTAAAGATAGGATCTCGGTTACTCACAATGCTGGAGGGTATCCCATGGAGTTGAACTATCTCTTTAAGATAAATGGATGTTAAGGATGAGGTAGTCCTTCTACTTTTAATGGGTATAAAGTGAGCGCTTTTTGTGAGCCTGTCCACTATTACCGAAATACTGGTATTGCTCTTTCTTGACATAGGCAGCCCATCAATAAAGTCCATCGAAATGCTATTCCATTTCCACTATGGGACCTCTAGAGGATGAAGCAAACCACCAGGCTTCTTTTGCTCCACCTTGACTTGCAGGCATATTAAGCACTTAGAGACGAATTCAGCTACATCCCTTTTCATGCCATTCCAAAAGAAAACTCTTTTTACGTCTTTATACATATTGTCTCCACCTGGGTGTATGGTCAACTTGGAATGGTGTGCCTCTTTGAGAACCTTCTTCACCAAATCCCTTGTTTGTGGGACGCATAGCTTTCCATCCCACCTCAACCAACCCTTGCCATCGATGGAGTATCTATTGAGGTGACTAGAAGTCTCACCCCTAATTAGCTTATCTATCACATCAACTAGCTGAGGGTCTTCACGTTGCACGGTTCCTATTGAGTCCAAAAGAGTAGGTCGCACCTCTGGCGATGCTAACAAACTAGTCACATGATCGACGGAGGGCCTAAAGTCAAATTTGGCTATGAACTCCAAGCTTTTCCTTTCGACAAAGAGAGGACTTAGGGTCAGCTTCTTTCTACTCAAGGCGTCTGCTACTACATTTCCCTTGCCAGGGATATAGGAAATCTCGAAATCGTAGGATGCCAAGAACTCCATCCATCTTTGTTGCCTCAAGTTAAGATCTTTCCACGAGAAAAGGTACACCAACGATTTATGGTCAGTATACAATTCAAACTTCTCACCTAGGAGACGATGGCGCCAAGACATAAGCGCAAAGACGATGGCAACCAACTCTAGATCGTGGTTTGAGTAGTTTTTCTCATGTACATTCAACTGTCTGCCTCCATAAGCTACTACCTTCCCTTCTTGCATCAAGACAGCACCTAGTCCCATACCAGATGCATCCGTATATACGGTAAACATCTTGCTCCTATCCGGCAATGTCAGAATTAGGGCTGTTATTAGAGCCCTCTTCAAACGTTGGAAAGCAATATTGCAATCCAAATCCAAAGTGAAAGTTAGGTTCTTCTTCGTCAACCTTGTAAGTGGAGCTGAGATTTCCGCAAAGTCTTTGATGAGCTTTCGATAAAAACCCGCTAGCCCGAGAAAGCTTTGGACTTCGGTTGCATTCCGTTGAACCTTCCAATCTTGCACCACAACTACTTTTGCGTGGTCCACAGCTAACCCTTCTTTGGACACTACATGTCCAAGAAACCTTACTTCCTCTCTCTTGAAGTGGCATTTGGAGAATTTGGCTTTTGACTGATGTGCTCGAAGAGTATCCATGCCTTCTTTTAAATGCTGAGCATGCTCTTCCTCACTCTTCGAGAAAATCAAAATGTCAACCACGAAGACCACCACAAACTTATTAAGGAACTCCTTGAACACCCTGCTCAACAAGTCAACGAAATAAGCGGGTGCATTTGTCAAGCCGAAAGGCATGACAAGTCACTCGAAGAAGCCATCTGGGGTTCTGAACGCGGTCTTATTAATACTGTCTTTAGCCACTCTTAGCTGATGAAAACCGATAGCTAGATCTAGTTGGGAGAAAACCGATGCACCTACAAGCTGATAGAACAAGTCATCTATTCTTAGAAGTGGGTGCCTATTCTTCTTGGTCAGCTTGTTTAGCTCCCTATAATCGACGTATAGGCAAAGCGAACCATCTGCTTTGGTTGCGAATACTATAGGAGCACCTCATTCAGAAATACTTTTCCTTATAAACCCCTTCTCAAGCAACACCATAACTTTCTTGCTGAGTTCTTTCCTCTCCCTCGGAGCCATGTGTCTAATGGGTAAAGCAACGGTTTTTGCATTATCAATGAGGTATATGCGAAAGTTTATCTCCCGCTTCGGAGGTAACCCCTTCACCTCCTCAAAGACATCCGAGTATTCACGGACTACTCTAATAGACTGCAAACTCTCAACAGACGCATCAAGAGATTCTAGATAGCTAAGCATAACAGAGTTCATGGGATTACAAGAAATTTCGAGAGTGTTACTAAGGCGAGACATGAGTCTAACCACTCTCTTTTCACAATCGAGGATGGCACCATTACTGGATAGCCAATCCATGCCTAGAATCAATCCGTAGCCCGTGAAGCCCAAAACATAGGCACTACATCTAAACCCAACGCTTAGTATAGAAATTTCCGAATCCAAACAAATCATTGACAAATAAGTTAAGCCCCCAATTGGATTTGAAACAACCAAGGGATCCTCTAATATATTCGTGTCTAGGTGGAAAGATTAAACTAAAGTAGTAGATATAAAAGAGTGCGATGCGCCAAAATCAAAGAGTGTACGAGCATGATGATAAAAAAGATAAACTAAACTCTCAACATAAATATTTCTACCTCGTTCTTGCGGAGGTGCTATGAGAGCATGAAACTGCCTTTCAGAAGTAGATCCAGCTCTCTGCCCTTGCCCATGCTTTCTTCGGTAGTTCCTAGCCATGTGTCATGTCTCTCCGCAAAGGAAACAACCAACCATCTTCCTCTTCTTCTTTCTGCAGTCCTTAACCAGATGTCCAGGAATGCCACAAAGATTACACTTCCTCTTGTCACGGGGTTTGTTGTTCTTCCCGCCCTTCGTGGAAACTATCTTCTTGCTCTGTGATCCCCCCACTTTCTTATCTTGAGGTACTTCCACCTTTGTCTCTTTCTTGCCAACCTTATCTTATTCTGGTAATAGTGCCATTCCACCAGTCTCTCATAAGTCACACCCATTGGTATATAGGACATAGCTACGCTATGCAGTGGCTCATTCAATCCTTTAACAAAACAGACATACTTCCATGTTTAAGAGCTAAGAACTTCTCCATTTGTAGGCTTCGTTCAGCATGTGAGAGGAATTTCATTTCAAACCTTATTCTGAAATCCATCCAAGTTTTAACTGGTCTTTTAGCATTAGTAACTTCCCACCAATAGGAGGTTTCGTTTTTAAGAAACCATACGGCCAACTGTATCTTCTGCCTATCATCCACTTCGAAGATAACAAACAAATCCTCAGTTTCTTTGACCCGGTTTCTTGCTTCCACGAAGGTTCATTTCCATTGAAGTTCTTTCCATCCACGGGTCGAAAGTCTCTATATATTTTTGAGAAAGCATTTGCACGCGGAGGAGGAGGAATCGCTGTAGCTGGGGGAGGGGGAACGTCTGACGGGCCTGCTACATTAGCCCTAGCCTCTAGGTACCTTCTGAACCAGTTAGGTACCGACACGCCCTCTGGAAGGTTAAGATCCCCAGACACGCCGAAACGAAAAAGGAAAGATTCAAAACAAAGGACAGAAAGATAGTGCATATGGCTTTGGGGATTATGCCTTTTTAAAATAAAAACAACACTTTTTCCTTGAAAAATGCTTCTTTAAACTTCTTTTTGAAAAATAGTTTTCAAAATTTTTATCTGATCTGGTAAACCTTTGTTCTGATACCAAGTGAAACTCCCCAGCTTCGTTATGGTCACTCACAAAGGGAATGCCTTAACTTTGGTGGAGCATTATAGGCAAAAGACACAGAAAATTTACAAGACAGACATATATAAGCAGCAGAAAAAAAAACTAAATTTATTTCATACATGGTTCATAACAAAAACATTACAGCAAACTATCTCAAAACAACTTCCAAATCATTACACCAAAATATCTATCTTGATTATAACATATAGAAGCATAAAACATAAATAAAACTGCATAAATCCCCAAGTGGTAGTGTGTCCAAAGCCGTGGCCAAAGATAAGAGGTTCCAAGCTATACATCACAGAGTCTTCAAGCTTGGAAAGATTAACGGTCCAAATTAAGCTGGGCTATTCCCTCCCTGCCTACCTGGGGGGGGGGGGCAGTGGAAGAAAAGAGAGCGAAAGGAAAATAAGTCAGACAAAAGTTTGGTAAGCCCAGTGATTATTCAGCATTTAAACTGGTAAGAGAACCATGACATGAATAAACTGGACGTAGGACAATAACAAAGAAATAAGGTAACATAGGATAAGACAAGATAAACAAGGCAAGATAAACTAATCATACTATCACACTGATATCCATATTCTTTGCACCTATTTATACTTGTTCCAACTAGCACCACATGTTCATGATAAAATGATCTCCTTTATCGATCGGCTGATACTCGCATGTATTTATCACGTGTCATTCGGCCCTTGCTTGATTGTAGATACCTGTTCTGGTCCCATCATGGGGTGTATCAAATCCAATGGTGGCAACCCAACACGATTCAAGATGCACAGTGTATAACTACAGAAGCCTAGTGCCTGTTTTTCCACTACGAAGTACGTGCACGCCCGTACTCCGTCGGAACCTACACTGACACACCACCCGCCGTTGTTTTGACCGCTTATAATCAGCCCAGTAATCGTAACCCACCCTTCCTAGTTCAAGGTACCATGATACATCTATGGGGGTTACTGCTGAAATGGGTCCCTATTACTAGGGTTTCCTAATCAACATGTTAAACTGGTTAAGTATCCAAATTAACCTAATCCCACCCATCAGTTTAGTTAACATGTTGTATTGGTTAAGTGCTGCCTTAATTAACTTAACCCTACCATTCCTGACTTAGCTTTAATTCATTCATTAAAGCACCAACCACTAACATTAGACAGGTATTGTTGCGGTCGTTGGACGTGTCGGTCGGTTCCGTGCAATCTTACACCGCAACTCAGTCTAACCTCGGGTTCTTTTGGGCTTGATGCGCTAACCTCTCACATTAGATCTATATTGTTACGGTTTCTGGATTTGTCGGGGAGTTCCGGGCAGTCTTACACCGTAACTCAATCCAACCTCGGGTTAGGAATATTCGTATTTTCTAAATTTATATATTTACCTTTTATATTTATATGTAAATTATTGTCATTCATGTCAAGCCCCACCTTCCCTCTAAATCAAGTTCATAATTTTAGGTATAAAAATTAAACCACTTTATGCTATAAACTATTTACATGTTCATGAGCCAAATATGCCAATTACATGTAGTCTCATGTTTTTCCCCAACGTTACCCCCCTTTAAACGTTCGCATAAATCACATAAAATGTTAGGCTCGCTACATAGCCTAACTCATACACAAAAGGGGAAAAAGAGGAACATGTAATATTTCAACATCATAAAAATATGGATCTAGTTGCACAGGTGCCATATGAATTCGGCATAGAGCAATACACATTTAATTATGAACTTGCAAATTAAGATCTACTCAACATGTATCTTAAAATAGTGGTTTTACATAGAACTACATAAACTTAATTAGGAATGTAGTTGTGAAATTGCAAATTGAGTTGGATCAAATTAACATAAACCTAGACATGTTAGCATGCGGTTCTAGTCATATATGTGAACATGATTGAACTTACATAAACATAGCAAAATTCCTAAATTGACATCCAACATATATGTGTCATCATCAAATTATACAACATAATGTTTCATCGCCAAATTAACCTACAACATATAGGTGTCATCACCAAATTATACAACATGATATGTCATCGCCCAATTAACGTAGAATATATAGGTTCATTGCCAAGCATTTAACATGGTAGTTTTATCATTAAATTACATACAACATGATCACAAATTTAACATGATAAGAGTCATAGTCTTAATCAATTCTGGTTTATCAAACGGATAGCCATAAATTTACATTAGGCGTTGTTCTACATCCAAGTATTTTAGTTACGATTATAATATCATTTAGGTCTAAATGACAATTGGACTTACAAAAAGGAGACTAGCCTTGTATTTTGGAATCTGTATTCTGAAATTGAATAGCTCTCCTTTGTTGTAAACGTTGAATTATCTGAGTTGAATTAGATTTCATTCGAAGTTTCTAACTTGCTTTCTAGTTGAAGGAGAATGGGGGCTACTCTAGGTTGAGTATTGACAGCATGACGGCTCTAGGAATATTTTTGTGTGGCTTAGGGTTTAGATTTAGGTTGCTTATATAGAAGTTTGATTTAATAAGAGCCGCTAGATCAACCTAGGACTAATCAAAGCCCTTCAATCCTAAGAGAACCAACCATAATTTTCCACACAAGCCCTAATGACACAGAAAATCGTCACACAAAGAAACACGTCAGGTTTCAGATCTAGCCCGAGGGGGAGGTCGACCCCTAGGTCGACCCCCTGGTCGACCTATGTGACCCAGGTCGACCCCCTGGTCGACCTGATTTCTGGGCGGGAAATTTCCCGCCCAGCCTGCTTCGGGGTTTTTGAATTTCAAAACATGAATTTGAATTACAGGCCGGTTTTATTATTTAAATTCTTAATCTTCTGAAGGTAATAACTCCTTCATACGGAGTCCGATTTACGCAAACTCAGACTCTTTCTCAAGAAGAATTCCAAGGCGAACGTAATGGTGTAACTCGTTTCCCTTAATTCTCACATTTGTAATTAATTCCTCTTTAATTTAATGTTTTCAGAAAATACGGGGTGTTATAGCCATCCACTACCTACTTAGTGTGTCTGCTACCACAGTACCCTTGCCAGGGGTATAAAAAGTCTTAAAATCATAAGAAGCTAGAAACTTCGTTCACCGTTGTTGCCTTAAATTGAGATCCTTCTGTATGAATTGATACTTAAGAGATTTATGATCGGTGTATAACTCGAACTTCTCTCCAAGTAAATATTGACGCCACGTCTTTAACGCAAACACTATGGCAGCTAGCTCTAGATCATGGGTGGGGTATTTCTTTTCATGAACTCTCAACTGTCTACCCACATAACACACTACTTTCCCTTCTTGCATTAGAACCGCACCAAGCCCTGTACCACACGCATCAGTGTAAACAATAAACACCTTACTCCCGTCAGGCAAGGTAAAGACTGGGGTTGTCGTCAGAGCCCTCTTCAGTCATTGGAAAGCAACGTCATAGACTATATCCCATGAAAATGCCAAATTCTTCTTCGTCAGCATGGTGAGTGGGGCTGATATCTTTGCGAAGTCCTTATTGAACTTCCTATAGTAACCTGCTAACCCAAGAAAGCTTCTCACCTTGGTTGCATTTTTAGGAACCTGCGAATCTTGCACTGCAACCACCTTCATGGGATCTACAACTATCCCTTCTTTGGAGACCACATGCCCTAAGAACCTCACCTCTTTTCTCCAAAAATGGCATTTGGAAAATTTTGCTTTAAGCTGAGGGACACGAAGAGTTTTCATGTAACGACCCAGTTTTTTTACTATTTAATTTGATATTTAATTTTGTTTTAAATATTGATTTGCAATTTAAATGGTTTGGATTTAATTAGTTTGAATAATTAATTTTTTTAAATAATATATAAATAATAGTTTAATTTCGAAATAATCGAAATTAGTTGAAATTGCGCTGTTATATGATTTGGAAACGTAAGAAGATTTAGTTATGTTCAGATTTAATTTAATTTCCAATTTTGCTTATTAAACGCTGTTTAAAAGTTTAGTTTATAATTTTAATTATATAGCAAGCTGCAACGGCGTGGTAGTTCGTAATATAGCGTTACGAACTTCAATTGGTTTTACAGGATCCAATTTTAGTCCGATTTCTTCGAAACAAGAAACATCTGAATCCATTTGACAATATTTTTCTAATGGAGCAGAAAAATTGAGTTTTCATAGTGTAGATTTTTTTTATGGTCAAATCTAATTTTCAAATAGTCGCTATGGAATTCGATTATATAATATAGCGATTTAATTTATAGAAATAAAGGATTTTTAATTTTTTAATATCGTTTTGGCTCAGAATTCAACCTGCGTTATTTTATTTTTAAAATATATGAAATTTTGCTCGGGTATGGTCAATTATAATATTTTTATATTATTATATTGAGGCATTTTAAAATTGGTTTATTTTAATTCAAATTGGGCCTTTTAAAAGGGACTTTATTGAAATAGTCTTCGTTTTCAATGAAACAAATTTTATTGAGACCATAATAATAAATTATTGTTATATTTCAAGTTGCACGTCAAACGGAGTGATTTTGTGAGCGTGGCAAAATAAGAATGTAAATAAATCGACCATTTTGACTTGAACGAGCGCCATTTGCACAAACGGACTCGGAATTCAACGAAACAGGAGTCATTAGGACCGTAACGTCGAATTATATGCTGTCGTGCATTCTCGTCACAATTGGAGTTCGTATGTGATCACAGTAATCAATAAACAGAATTTGAAATTGCGATAGGAACGAATAAAAATTGTCAATCGCATCAGATAAAAATCGTCTCTCAAATCAGAAATAAAATAATAAAAATATTAATATAATTAAATAAAAAATATTCTCCTTCTATATAATGAACCACCGTGACCCTTGTTTCCACAAACCTATTAACTTTTCTTTTCCGTCGTTCTTCAACATCATTTCCTCAGTAAATACACCTCAAATAAATTTCAACAACTAATACCTTAAATTTCTATAAATTCAAAGGGTTATATAGTTGTTTTGCTGCAAAGTCAGGCTTCAAATTGGTGTAAAATTTGGGTGGTACGATCACTATTTTGGGATCCTTTCTTTTGAACTGTAAGGCCAAAGTCAGCGACAGTTTTTGCTCGATTCTGGCGAGCTCAAGTCGATTGAGGGCTGTTTTTGGCAAAGGTAGGTGGGGAGATGGCGAGTCTGATGGTGGTACCGAGGTGGCTTCCAGTGTCGTGGTCGATCGGTGGTGAGGAGTTAAACATGGCGGTTGCTGTGTTGTTTTTTTTGGATGGGGGTTCGGGTTTGTTCTCGTGGTGGGTCAGTGGATCATCGGAGGAAGTGAGGTAGGTAAGGAAGTGAAGATGGAGGGACGACGAAGGATACAGTGGCAGTCTGAGGGGGCCGATGGCCGATGGTCGGAGTAGTTCGCAGTTGAATGGAGGGTAAATCGATGTTGATTCTTTTTGGATCTGAGTTTCGGTTTTTGGGCTTGTGTAGGAACTGTGGTACACCGGAGGAGACGAGGCCAGTGGTGGTGAAAGGGGAGTTGATAGCGAAGGTGGTGATGGCGAAATGGTGGGGTTCGGTGCCGTTAGTTGGCGGTGGCGAGAGGGTAAGCTGGGTCCTGTTTTCTTAGTTGTATTTTCGGATCTGGGTTCCGTTGTTTTTGGGCATGGTGAACTGGAGAGGTAAAAGCTTGGTCGAGAGGGATGTTGAGAGGTTGGAGAGAAGGGTTGGTTGTCGGACCTCCGGCCATTGGAGTTGACGGTGGCGATGGAATGAAAGTCGTGGTTGGGTTCCTAAAGTCGAAAAGAGAAATGATAACATCTGGTTTTCACAAAATAAGAGAAAGAACAGGTTGACTTGTTTGACTAATGGCAGATGATTAACAGAAAACATTAATTAACGTTGATTAGTTCTTAATATAAACTAATGATTTTATTTAAATTTTAAATTATTTCAATGTAAATCAAATAATGTAATATGTATAACTTTCACGCTCATGAACAGAATTGGACGAAACTGGAGCCAACGGGTTCGTATCGACAGTGCCAACGCGTATGAGCTGGAATGGAGTGGTTCTAAGGCCATGGAAATTTTATGTAGCTTGAAACATTAGTTTAAAACTATGTAAAACGATGCAACTTCGTCAGAAACAAAACTGGTGTGTTAATTCTCACACTTCTGAAATACCTTGATGTGCTAAATCCATATCATTTATATTTATCATTAATTGGCTGAATGGATGCTATGGTTGCTATGGATGATTTTTATTGGTTGATTGGTTGTTTGTGTTTATAAATTGACCGTTCAAATGTTTGATATTTCATATGTTAGTGTTAGACGATATTATAAACTGTTGTGCAAGGAAGAACAGTTTGGAGGTATCCAAACGGATTCCTCAAACAAGTCACATATTATTTGTTTACCCCAATTTATATTATATCCTGTTTAGATCTCAACAATTGGATAAAAAATGATTGTTGAATCTAAATTCAACAATTGTCATGTTTTAAATCAATAAACAGTATTGATTGGGGAATTAGCAGCTGATGGTCTAAAATCCGTCGTATTGAGACATTTATTCGCCATAGGCGAATTGATGTATTTTAAAGTTAAAGTTTAATCTTTAACTGAATCGAAATCTAATTTTTAATTTAGTTATTTAAATCAATAGTTTTTAAATAAGACAATATTTATGATTTTGCTTATAAAACGAATGTTAAAATAATTTAGATGGTTTTATTTCATAAAGAAGTTGTATATTAACCGAAGGGGAATAATATAGAATAGTGGTTTCGAAGGGAAAAATTAAACGGGGTTTTTATTTTAACAATTTGTTTATAAGAGTTAATAAATCTCAAGTAATGGTATTTCAGAAGATTATTGAATAGTTTATTATCTTTAAAAATAAATTATTATTATTTTTATAATATTTACTCACCTTGGTTACTTAAAAATGAGTTAACATACATGTACTTTAGAGATGACTAAGGGCTTGAGAATTAGAATTGAATTATATAAGACTTGACTTAATATGAAATTTTTAAGTGAAAAGTTTTGCGATCAGAAAAGGAGTTTGCTTAATTGTTAAGATTAAGTGGATGTAGATATGATTGAAAAGGGGATTTTCAAATGTAAGAGATGATTTGTAAAACCATATTAAAATGGAAATATTTATTAACTTAAGTAATAAGGTAAATAAAAAGGGTTTTGGTTATGAAATCTAACCATTAGTTTTTATAGTGATGGTAAAGGAGTTGGATAAAGTATTAGTGAGCAAATCTTAGTTTATAAGAAGAAGGGAGTTTGAAATTAAGGCAAGGACCTTAAAATAAATAATTTACTTAAGAATTGAATTAAATAAATATCGTAATTGAAGAGGAATTTCAAGGGTGAAAAGGATAGTGTAACACCCCGTGTATTCTATAACTGTGGAATTAACAAATTAAAGTATAATTAATTTGAAATCAAAGAACTAAGGGAAACGGGATACGCCATTGCGTTCATCTCGGAAAAATACGCGAAATAGAGTCCGAGTTTTCGAAAAACGGAGTCCGTATGAAGAAGATATAGCCTCCGGAAGTTTCGGAATTAAATTTAAAATTCGAACAGAATAAAACAGTTTAAAATTAAAAACTGGGCCCAATTGGCCAGGGCGGGAAAAATCCCGCCTGATGCACCCAGGTCGACTGGGCTGTCGACCTGGTCTAACCAGGTCGACAGGGTTGTCGACAGGGCTGTCGACCTGGTCCAGAGCCAGGTCGAACCCAACCCAACCTGGCTGGCCTATTTTCTGTTAGTCGATTTTCTGTAGTCTGCTTTGTCATTAGGGCTAGGTGGCAGGCTCTAATTGGTCTCTCTTTCGAATGAATGGCTACGATCAATCCAAGCAACATCGATGGTCCTAATCAGTTCATAAACTCTATAAAATGACCCTAGACTCTACCTAGGTTTCTTACACAATTCTCTAGCCTCCATTGCTCTCTTCTTCTAATAAAAAAATAAAAATGGCGTCGCTGCTCTGCTGGAATTAAAACTAGAAGATAATCAACATCAGCCTAAGCAACTCAATTCAAACTAGAGATTAGAGTTTCTGCAAAGATTCTACAACAAGTTAAAGTTCTTTCTTTAATCCAATCAAGGCAAGTACAGTTATTTTCCGCTATAAACGTTAATTATAATTTTGATATGTTTTTAATTCTGAATCTGAGATTGTATAAGATTTGTTTTCTGTGACTGTTCTGTATCCCTTTTCTTCTTCTATAGCCAGGCTACCACGAGCCTGTGCCTAATCTCATAAGAGATGAACGTATGAACGCAAATTTTGGGATAAATAATGAATGATGCATTGAATGTATGACTTTAGGTCTGAGGCATAAAATATATTGGAAATATGCATAAATTTGACTACGAACATATAATTTATGCATGTTGTATGCATAGTTATGTTGTAATTTTAGAACTGAAATTAATGAGCATATGTTGTAAACTAGATTTGGGTCTATGCATATTCTACGATAGAAGAAAAGGGGAATCATTGTAAGATTACATATGATTTGAGATTTTGGACAAAATGCACATAAAAGTCAAGATATGATTTTTAGAAGATATGATTTAAATATTTATATTGTTGGGTATAGTTTGCATAAGGATTCATGACTCAAAAAGAAGAAGATAGGGAAACTTAGGTGTAAAGATTTACATTAATTAGGATATCTATTATTGTGATTACACCTAAATAGGGATTTTTGGATATATGGCATGCATTGAAATTAATGGTTATATTTGGTATAATTTATATGTGAATCTGCTGTAAAATGCTAGTTTAACAAGAATTGGAACATATGTTATATGGCAAATTATGTCCATATTCTGCGCTTATGCAAACATGGAGTATATGTTGTGAATCATGACAATTATGTAAGCATATGAATTTAGGCCAATTTATGATTGGGCAAGGCGTGTAAATAGAACTTTTAGAAAATATAAAATTTGCTAAATCTGCTAATTTGTCAAGTTGCCTAAACTACTAGTTTTGTTATATTGCCTAGACTGCTAATTAGATTGAAATGCCTAATCTGTTAAATTTGTCGGTTGAAATGCCTAACCTGTTATATGCCAAAACCTGCTAAGTTGCTAATTCTGTTAAATCCGTTAAGTCATATAAAATCTGTTATCTGCTATGTTGATATATTCATCCTGTTATTGATATAATCTGAATTGGCATATATATTGGGCGTGCGCATAAACGGTAAATTGTTAATTAATTGGCCTCAAAGATAGACATGGCTAACTCGAGGTTAGAATGAGTTTGCGGCGTAAATCTGCCCGGAACCGCCCGGCACATCCAGTGGCCGTAAACAATAGGTTCTAATGTGAGAAGTTAGTCATAATATGCGTAAGACATGAGGTTAGGTCTGGCTTGTGGCAGAAGTCTGCCCGGAACCGCCCGGCATATCCAGCGGCCACAAGCTACCGACCTAATGTGGGAGGTCTGTGCATTAATAATTAATTAGTGCAAATCTAAGATATGAATGACGTCTAAAACGTATTGGGGAAAATGGGGTTAAACCAAAGGGATTAATAGATGTAGTAAAACCCGTCCATGAATCTGTAGGCCCAATACAAAGTTAGACAAATCTGAAAAATCTGTACAGCTGATCTGTTAGTCTGAAAACTTGTTAACTTAATTTTTGAACTAGTAAATTTGAATTCTGTATGTCTGAACTTGTAAGCAAATAAATCTGAAATATGTTAGTCTGGGGACACAAGGTTAGGGGGGGAATTACTTGTGTCATCTGTTGTTTGGGACCCATATTAGTCAGTAACCCTTTCTGGTATCAAAACTTTGACCCAACAGTAGGTAGGGTCCGGGCACGCTTACTGAACTAATTATAAGTGGTTCATTCTGATAATGGCGAGGGGTGTTGATGGTGCGTTCCAACCGGGTCATGTGCGTGCATGGATCCCGGTCTGCCTCTGAGGATGTAAGACGCCGTGACATCTGTAAATAGGTCTGTGCCAATTGGTTGTCACTTTAGGGAGTGATACACCCTACTGTGGGGCCGACACAGGATATTTATGTATTAGGGAGCCGATCGCTTGGGGTAGGGTTTTAGGGTACGCTTAGTTCTGTCCGTTTCTGTTGGTACCGTCTGTTTCTGTTGGGTGGTAACACCTGTCTGTTTCTGTGTGGTACCGTCTGTTCGGGTGGTAAAGGCCCATTACTAGTATACACCTAATTCCACATTCTGTTTCCATATGGATAAATTTGTTTCTTCTTCTATCTGTTTCTGATCGGGTAGTAAAGGCCCATTATTAGCATTTTGTTTCTGTTAAAGTATTCTGTACCCGTTCCTGCTTCAATTTAGACATTAGGGTGACACCTAATTCTGCTATACTAGTATTAGTGCAGAGAAGTGTAAAACAATAGTTTATATCATTCTGTTTTTCTGTTATATCTGCTACACCTGTTATAGTTATCTCACATCCAGTTTTATGTTCATATCATATTATTATTATCTGTTCATATGCTGAAAGTCACTGGACTTGCCAGACTTTTTGTCTGACCCTTGTTGTTTCGCCTCCTTTCTTCCGTTTCCCCCCCCCCCCAGGTTATCCAAGGAGGGAAATACTTTAGCTTGATCCGGATTTCTCTTTGCTTGAAGTGCTTAAAGTATGGCTTGGCTCTGTATAGCTTCCGTTCCATGGGGACTATGATTTTAAACTATGCATTTTGAAGGCTTTTGTACAAGACTGATATTTTGTACTTGAATTCTGAAATTGAAAGGATGTAACCATATTAATTTATGTTTCCGCTGTAATAAAGTTAAAAATTTTCAAGTACTATTTTATCTGTCTTGTAAGTTTCTGTTCTGTTTACTAAAATGCTCCACTAAAGTTAAGGCATTCCCTTTGTGAGTGACCTTAACGGAGGTGGGGTGTTACACTTGGTATCAGAGCTGAAGGTTACCAGATTGGGTAAAGTTTTTGAAAACTGTTTTCAAAAAGGTTTTGGAAGGAAGTATTTTCAAAAAAAAAAAAGCTTATTTTGGAAAACATGATCCCCAAGAGCCATATATCTTTCTTTCAGTCCTTTTTGTATTGAACCTTTCCTTTTTCGTTCCAGCATGTCTGAAGCATCTGAGATACCAGAGGGTGTTCATGTACCCGGTTGGTTTCGTCAATATCTTGAGGCTAGGACCGCCGCTGCAGGTCCAGCAAATGATCCCCCTCCTCCACCCCCTCCTCGTGCAATTGTTTTCTCAAAGATCTGTAGAGATTTTAGGGCCATGGGTGGGAAGGATTTCAAAGGAACTGAATCATTCGTAGAAGCAAGGAATTGGCTCAAAGAAACTGAGGATCTATTCCTTATCTTCGAGGTGGACGATAGGCAGAAGGTACAGTTGGCATTATGGCTGCTCAAAGACGAAGCTTCCTACTGGTGGGAAGTCACTAACGCCGAGAGGCCGGTTGAGACCTGGATGGATTTCAGAACAAGGTTTGAGACAAAATTTCTCTCGCAAGCTGAACGAAGTTTACAATTGGAAAAGTTCTTGTCTCTTAAGCAAGGAAGTATGACGGTCAAGGAATACGTCAACCAGTTCAACCAACTAGCAAGATTCGGATTGGATTTAGTCAACACTCAGCATAAAAAGGCTCTCCGCTTTGTTAAAGGATTGAATGAGCCACTGCACAGCCTAGCCATGACCCATGTACCCATGGGAGCAACTTACGAGAAATTGGTGGATATGGCACTACTGCACGAGGAAGACAAGGGCCCGAAAGAGACAAAGAAGGAAGAACCACAGAATAAGAAAGCGGGGCCTAAAAAGGAAACACAAAAGAAGGATGAGAAGTCTGAAGATAAGAAGGGGAAAAAGTTCTTTACTTGTGGGAGCTCGACTCATCTGAACAAGGATTGCAGAAAAAGGAAGGGCGCTTGCTTCAACTGTGGGGAGATGGGACACTTCACTAGGGACTGCCCGAAGAGACGAGGACAAGGAGGGCAGGCGAACACTCTTGAGGCTAGTGGCTAGGATAGAAATAGGAAAATTTCTATAGTAGGTTTAATTTCTTTATCTGATTGTGACTTTTTCTGATTTTGGTATTTTGATTTTGTAATCGATACTCTGCATTTTAATGCTAGTATTATTTCTGAATTCCGCTATAGACTCAGACCCATAAGGGTTATGGATCATTTGTTTGAGACTGGGGTTTGAGGGATATCTGTGTTAGGCGTCAAGTATGACGCATACGTTCTGAGTTTTCGTAGGGTGTCAATTTGATATTGGTTTCGGTCTTTGGGGCCGATACTTAGGACCCATGTCTAATGGGAACCAAATTTTCGTTCTATCTGTACTCGCTTCCATCATTCGACTGTATCGATCGAATATTTGAACTTTAGGTAGAAACTAATGGGTGTAAACATGTGTTTGAGACATGTTATGTTTGATGCTTGCAAGTGGATGCAAGTGGTTGCTAGTGGTTTCCCGTGGATGCATATACACACACTAGGCACTAGATCGGCTCGAAAACACTCTCATACTGCATATGGATGGGTGAGCATTTTTCAATTCTTGTGGATGCAAAATGGTTGATTTAGCACATGGATGTTGCATTTGAGTGAATGGTTGTGCACTCATATAGAAATAATATATATCATCAGAATTCTATTGCATACATGTTGGACTCATGACACTGACATAATTCGCATTAAGGAGGTCAACTGAATCAGTAGACCGCCTGATCTTTGCATTAGATAAGGAACATATACACACACTTTTGCATATGTTCATACAACATTAGAAGTTTTCTAAGGACAATGGATGCTTTTGGATGATGGTTGAGTAGATGGGTGATTGGATGGTAGGACACATTCTTCTTAACTTGAAGATTTCGGGGACGAAATCCTTTTAAGTGGGGGAGAATGTAACACCCCGTGTATTCTATAACTATGGAATTAACAAATTAAAGTATAATTAATTTGAAATCAAAGAACTAAGGGAAACGGGATACGCCATTGCGTTCGTTTCGGAAAAATACGCGAAATAGAGTCCGAGTTTTCGAAAAACGGAGTCCGTATGAAGAAGATATAGCCTCCGGAAGTTTCTGAATTAAATTTAAAATTCGAACAGAATAAAACAGTTTAAAATTAAAAACCGGGCCCAATTGGCCAGGGCGGGAAAAATCCCGCCTGATGCACCCAGGTCGACTGGACTGTCGACCTGGTCTAACCAGGTCGACAGGGCTGTCGACAGGGCTGTCGACAGGGCGCTCGACCTGGTCCAAAGCCAGGTCGAACCCAGCCCAACCTGGCTGGCCTATTTTCTGTTAGCCGATTTTCTGTAGTCTGCTTTGTCATTAGGGCTAGGTGGCAGGCTCTAATTGGTCTCTCTTTCGAATGAATGGCTACGATCAATCCAACCAACATCTATGGTCCTAATCAGTTCATAAACTCTATAAAATGACCCTAGACTCTACCTAGGTTTCTTACACAATTCTCTCGCCTCCATTGCTCTCTTCTTCTAATAAAAAAATAAAAATGGCGTCGCTGCTCTGCTGGAATTAAAACTAGAAGATAATCAACATCAGCCTAAGCAACTCAATTCAAACTAGAGATTAGAGTTTCTGCAAAGATTCTACAACAAGTTAAAGTTCTTTCTTTAATCCAATCAAGGCAAGTACATTTATTTTCCGCTATAAACGTTAATTATAATTTTGATATGTTTTTAATTCTGAATCTGAGATTGTATAAGATTTGTTTTCTGTGACTGTTCTGTATCCCTTTTCTTCTTCTATAGCCAGGCTACCACGAGCCTGTGCCTAATCTCATAAGAGATGAACGTATGAACGCAAATTTTGGGATAAATAATGAATTATGCATTGAATGTATGACTTTAGGTCTGAGGCATAAAATATATTGGACATATGCATAAATTTGACTATGAACATATAATTTATGCATGTTGTATGCATAGTTATGTTGTAATTTTAGAACTGAAATTAATGAGCATATGTTGTAAACTAGATTTGGGTCTATGCATATTCTACGATAGAAGAAAAGGGGAATCATTGTAAGATTACATATGATTTGAGATTTTGGACAAAATGCACATAAAAGTCAAGATATGATTTTTAGAAGATATGATTTAAAGATTTATATTGTTGGGTATAGTTTGCATAAGGATTCATGACTCAAAAAGAAGAAGATAGGGAAACTTAGGTGTAAAGATTTACATTAATTAGGATATCTATTATTGTGATTACACCTAAATAGGGATTTTTGGATATATGGCATGCATTGAAATTAATGGTTATATTTGGTATAATTTATATGTGAATCTGCTGTAAAATGCTAGTTTAACAAGAATTGGAACATATGTTATATGGCAAATTATGTCCATATTCTGCGCTTATGCAAACATGGAGTATATGTTGTGAATCATGACAATTATGTAAGCATATGAATTTAGGCCAATTTATGATTGGGCAAGGCATGTAAATAGAACTTTTAGAAAATATTAAATTTGCTAAATCTGCTAATTTGTCAAGTTGCTTAAACTACTAGTTTTGTTATATTGCCTAGACTGCTAATTAGATTGAAATGCCTAATCTGTTAAATTTGTCGGTTGAAATGCCTAACCTGTTATATGCCAAAACCTACTAAGTTGCTAATTCTGTTAAATCCGTTAAGTCATATAAAATCTGTTATCTGCTATGTTGATATAATCATCCTGTTATTGATATAATCTGAATTGGCATATATATTGGGTGTGCGCATAAACGGTAAATTGTTAATTAATTGGCCGCAAAGATAGACATGGCTAACTCGAGGTTAGAATGAGTTTGCGGCGTAAATCTGCCCGGAACCGCCCGGCACATCCATTGGCCGCAAACAATAGGTTCTAATGTGAGAAGTTAGTCATAATATGCGTAAGACACGAGGTTAGGTCTGGCTTGTGGCAGAAGTCTGCCCGGAACCGCCCGGCATATCCAGCGGCCACAAGCTACCGACCTAATGTGAGAGGTCTGTGCATTAATAATTAATTAATGCAAATCTAAGATATGAATGACGTCTAAAACGTATTGGGGAAAAATGGGGTTAAACCAAAGGGATTAATAGATGTAGTAAAACCCGTCCATGAATCTGTAGGCCCAATACAAAGTTAGACAAATCTGAAAAATCTGTACAGCTGATCTGTTATTCTGAAAACTTGTTAACTTAATTTGTGAACTAGTAAATCTGAATTCTGTATGTCTGAACTTGTAAGCAAATAAATCTGAAATCTGTTAGTCTGGGGACACAAGGTTAGGGGGGGGAATTACTTGTGTCATCTGTTGTTTGGGACCCATATTAGTCAGTAACCCTTTCTGGTATCAAAACTTTGACCCAACAGTAGGTAGGGTCCGGGCACACTTACAGAACTAATTATAAGTGGTTCATTCTGATAATGGCGAGGGGTGTTGATGGTGCGTTCCAACCGGGTCATGTGCGTGCATGGATCCCGGTCTGCCTCTGAGGATGTAAGACGCCGTGACATCTGTAAATAGGTCTGTGCCAATTGGTTGTCACTTTAGGGAGTGATACACCCTACTGTGGGGCCGACACAGGATATTTATGTATTAGGGAGCCGATCGCTTGGGGTAGGGTTTTAGGGTACGCTTAGTTCTGTCCGTTTCTGTTGGTACCGTCTGTTTCTGTTGGGTGGTAACACCTGTCTGTTTCTGTGTGGTACCGTCTGTTCGGGTGGTAAAGGCCCATTACTAGTATACACCTAATTCCACATTCTGTCTCCATAGGGATAAATCTGTTTCTTCTTCTGTCTGTTTCTGATCGGGTAGTAAAGGCCCATTATTAGCATTCTGTTTCTGTTAAAGTATTCTGTACCCGTTCCTGCTTCAATTTAGACATTAGGGTGACACCTAATTCTGCTATACTAGTATTAGTGCAGATAAGTGTAAAACAATAGTTTATATCATTCTGTTTTTCTGTTATATCTGCTACACCTGTTATAGTTATCTCACATCCAGTTTTATGTTCATATCATATTATTATTATCTGTTCATATGCTGAAAGTCACTGGACTTGCCAGACTTTTTGTCTGACCCTTGTTGTTTCGCCTCCTTTCTTCCGTTTCACCCCCCCAGGTTATCCAAGGAGGGAAATACTTTAGCTTGATCCGGATTTCTCTTTGCTTGAAGTGCTTAAAGTATGTCTTGGCTTTGTATAGCTTCCGTTCCATGGGGACTATGATTTTAAACTATGCATTTTTAAGGCTTTTGTACAAGACTGATATTTTGTACTTGAATTCTGAAATTGAAAGGATGTAACCATATTAATTTCTGTTTCCGCTGTAATAAAGTTAAAATTTTTCAAGTACTGTTTTATCTGTCTTGTAAGTTTCTGTTCTGTTTACTAAAATGCTCCACTAAAGTTAAGGCATTCCCTTTGTGAGTGACCTTAACGGAGGTGGGGTGTTACAGATAGTTATTGTTTTGAATAAAAGGAATTGAAAAAGGGAGTTACGGTTATAAATCCAAGGTTAGATTATACAGTGAAAAGGTTTTTGGAAAAGAAGTGAGCAAATGGATTAGTGTAATATAATCCAAGTTAGACTATACATAAGTTGGAAGCAAGAGGTTAATATTCAAGTAAATGATTTACTTAACAATATATTACGTAAAATGGTAATGGTTGATCGAGAAATTCAAAGGGAAAGATATGGTTCATAAAACCATAGTTTAAATGAAATATAGGAAGTGAGATTTGATCGATAGTATAAGAGCATGGGTTTTAAATAACGAACTACTATTCACTCTGAGATAAGAAAGTTGTTGATTATGGTCCGAGAGGTAAATTAAATACCCCAACTTGACCGACTTCACTATTATCGAGGAATGGTATTAGTTTGTAACGGTAAAGGAGTTTGGAAAGGAGTTATTATTTTCGTAAAACATTTGCGAATTCATTTTCAAGGTTTGAAATTAAATGAAATACTTGATTTTTAAATTAAACAATGTACATTAACGTTGTCTAGTCCGAGTGGACACATATAGTTTAATTATACCTATATGTTATTTTTATAATACTATTTTCTAGAAAATGGTAATAATTTGTGTAAAGTATATTTATTTAAAATAAATAAATAATTATGGAAGGGTTATATTGATATCGAAACAGAAATAAATATTTTGATTTAAGTAGATAAAGCCATTGAGTTTAAATAAGGAAGCACGGGTCGTTTAACAAGGTTTTTACCACATAAGAATTAACAATGGAATTATATTCGTGAATTAATGATATATTAATATATGGATATTTTCCAGAATTAAGGAAATAAATGGTTGATGAAATTATAGAAATATTTTTAGAATTAAACGAGAATAAAGCGAAGTGAGAATATACGAGAGGTGTTGTTGTTAAATGGCGAAACCAAAGATGAGTTGGCAACATATTTAATGGAATCAACTTTAAGTCGAGGAAATGGTTTTAAATGTTTCAATAAGAGTTCAATGAATGGTTTTAAAAATAAGAACACGAGCTGCCAATATACTTGATCATACTGGTTGGACATTGATAGTTAAAACACCAAACTATCGACGAAAATATTTTTGTTGGACCTTTTGACGTGTTGTTTCGAAGAGATCGGGATGGGAACTAGACCCAAAACCACTTCGAATCAAATTTACGTACGAAGCTAACTTACGAGGGATCAAGATGGAGCATTGAAGACTATAGATTTTCATAAATGGAGGAACTGCTAATAACCTTTGGTCTACAGCCAAAGATGTACTGTGGTTATGTCATGGTTGGAATCTACGGCGTGCGAGGACTTTTCGCTACTGATCCATGGGGTGATTCCTATATTGGATGCAGTAGGAGAGTACCTTCGGTTCATCCTATTCCTGGATGACTTGTATGGATGAATGTCTGACATAGTATTTCCAAAGGGATCGCGTTCGTTGATTTCTTCAAACGTAACATAGTTGGTGATGGAGAAAGGCCTTTCTCTTAGCTTATAACCAAAGAGTATTTTTGTGGATGTCAATTAGCGATATCTGGAGGATCTGACGATGTGACATTCAAAATGAATGATGACCAGATGTTTAAAAGTTAATTCTAGCCTCAAGCCTCATCAACCGGGAAATGACAGAAATCGGGCAGGCAGCATAGCTATGTGGGTCGCTACCATTAGGGTGTATAATCACCTATCTAGAGAAATTCCATTTGTTTCTTCAATCTATATTCGATGTTGTCCCTTTTCGGGAAACAGTTGCTGATCCCAATAGTTGGTGATATACATTCGATACACTCAAGCGAAATGAGTGGTCGGTCATGTGTGGGTCGGGTTGCAAGACGTTCTTGTTGAACCCAGTGTATTCGCCTCTAGAGATACAATATCGGCAGGTGGTCCCATACCTTGTCATAGTTGGAATCCAATCTCCAATAAGCGCCCGCTCTTTTGATTGTATAATATATATGTGGAGCGTGAGATGGAAGCATTCCGCTAGTTTTCTATTTATTTTTGATTTGATAAACACTATTATAGTATCTGATGATAAATATATGATTTCCAAAGTGTTTTGGGTTATAGTAAGTAAAAACCGTCTGTGTTTATGTGTGGACTGGTCTTACTATTATCCTTTTCATTCAAAAAGAATTTCTAAGGTTAAACCGATTGTTGATGTGAATTTAGCACTGAAAGTATTTCAGACTGACCCATGTGTTTTTGCTTTGCTTTAAAATGTGCTCGGGTTAGACCGAACATATTTGACAGAATAGTTTTCGCTTGGAGTTTCAGAAGTTGGAAGGAGGAGGCTTCATCGTTAGTTATTTAAAGTTATTCCGCTGTATCTGATTCATGTGTACTCTGATGATTGGTATGAATACAAGATTTTCATTTGTATAAAGATATGTTGTTATATTATATATTTTGTTCGTTCCGCTGTGAGCTTCTGATGTTCTTCCTCTTTCTTCTATTCTAATATTTCTTTCTTTCTCTCTCATCCTCTAATTTCTTTCTCTTAACATTCTTCTTTTCTATTGATTTGGGATGACTATGTTAGTAAAATGTCGGCCTAAATTGTACTGAAAAGTGGGACGTTACAACTTGGTGTTAGAGCTATTGGTTTAGTGATAACCTTGGCTCTGTGGCGTAACTCGGTAGAGATGGGGTTAGTAATACCCTAGATTGAGTTTGAGTGTATATATATATGAGTGCGCGTATTTGTATTTGAATATAAAATTATTTTTTATTATTTTGTAAAGAGGGTAAATGGGATAATTTTACCCAAATCATATTTTTTAGAAATAAATAAATAATTCTTTCAAATTGTTGACAGTTTGTTTGAAACTTGTATTGACTTGATTGATTGGTTAGAATTTGTTTGATTATGAGGTTGGATTGGCTAAATCGAAGCACATTTCAAATTTGAAATGTAGAATATGGAAATTTAACTCATGTTTGATTGAATAGTCATATAAGTAAAAATTTGAACTAGAACATTCGAATAAAATTTAACTTAAGTCAACATTAAATTGACTTGGGTTAAGAAATAGAAATATCCAAATGGAATGCTTTGGTATTATTTGGTTGAGATTGATTGCATTGATATGGATTTGAAGTTGGGTGGACTTGATTGAAACCAATCTTGAACAAAATTGATTTATGTAGATAAAGCCAGGATGGTATGGATATTTAAATTTATCTGGTATTGTTTTGAAACTAATGAAGTTCATTAGAATTGTGAAAGGGTGCAGAAAAGTTAATTTATCTTTGAAACATGTTTAAGAAGATTCTGCAGTTAACTGAATCAAGTCTGATTGGAGCTACATAGAAATTGAGCAGGCTCGCTTATCGTATATTGCTTATTGCGTAGTAACGCTCGCAAAAATGTGCGCTTACGCGAAATATGAATTTTTGGTCTTTAGTTTGGGTTTTGGATTGGATTTTTTCTTTTTCCGACCATGTTGGTTGTGGTATATATATATTTGTTGTACCTGCAATATTGCAGATGTCCTTCCGTACAGGGGAGACTCTACCGAAATTTTTCCAAAATTTTGAAGTGTTAGAAAATTTTCTAATATTCTTGAAATTTTTTGTTATTAAGAAATGAAATTTTTTTTTGATTTAAAATTAGCTAGATTAGTTTTTAATTAAAATTTAGAAAGTGAGGATTTTAACTAAAATAGATTTTTGAAATAAAATGGGATTGCAGCATTCTTCTTACCTTAGCAATTTCGGGGACGAAATTATTTTAAGGGGTAAGGAATGTAACGACCTAGATTTTTTGCTATTTAATTTGATATTTAATTTTTTTTAAATATTGATTTGCAATTTAAATGGTTTGGATTTAATTAATTTGAATAATTAATTTGTTTAAGTAATATATAAATAATAGTTTAATTTCGAAATTAGTTGAAATTGCGCTGTTAGATGATTTGGTAACGTAAGAAGATTTAGTTATATTTAGATTTAATATTATTTTCGATTTCTCTTATTAAACGCTGTTTAAAAGTTTTGTTTATAATTTTAATTATATAGCGACCTACAGCGGCGCGGTAGTTCGTAATATAGCGTTTTGAATTTCAATTGGTTGTACAGGATCCAATTTTAGTCGGATTTCGTCGAAACAAGAAAAACCTGAATCCATTTGACAATATTTTTCTAACGGAGCAGAAAAATTGAGTTTTCATGTAACACCCCACATCCGTTAAGGTTACTCACAAAGTGAATTCCTTAACTTCGGTGGAGAGTTATAGGTAAAAGATACAGATAAATTACAAGATAGACAAAATTAAAACAACAGAAAATAGAACTTTACTTTATTGATCAAATAGTTTATACAACAATTATTTTCCAATACCATAATATCTATCTTAAAATAAAGAAGCATAAAATAACATTTATATTCGCCAATGTAGGATGAGCCAGCCATAGCAATGGAAAAGAGAATCCAAGCAAAACTTCGACTAATCTTCAACTTGGAAAGAAAACAGGGCTAAGTAGTAATATTCCCTCCCTGCGAACCTTGGGGGAGGGGAAACGGAAGACAAGAAAGCGAAAGAAAACAATGTCAGACATTAAGTCTGGTAAGTTCAGTAACTTTCAGCATGTGAACAGGTAAAAAGCAACATGGCATGAATCAACTGAATATAAGATTATACCATGAACACGGGAATCATAAGGTTAACACAAGATATGATAAGGTAAGATAAACTGTATGCACTTCTATACTTCCTCTGCTTTGCCACTACCTCGTTATTCTAATTTCTATATCACTGCACCACCTAACTAGTAATCTGTATAAACTGATAAGAACAAATACATGATCCAAATCCCCGAAATTTTGAAGCGTACATCTATCATTTATTTCCTAGGTCTAACCTAGGGTTTTATATCGAGCGCATTCTAGATCCAACCTGGGTCTCGCTACCCAGGGCTACTGGGGTTTATGCTACCTATTGAATGTTTCTCGAATTTTTGGGTTTACGCGACCTAGATCCAACTAGGGATTATGCTACCTATCAAACGACGCCCCTAATCTAGGACACACTACCCAGAGTGGTATATGTTCCTAGACTTTCCCCCGTATGTGTCGTGGATCGTTATCGCTGTCTAGATGCACATGTCCTCTATATGTGCGACCCGAGTCTCGTGGCAGGGCAAATCAAGAAACACGGACCTCGGTCGGGAGCTTTGAGATATCTGCCGATGCAGATGCTAAGGTCTGTTCTTCCAGTGGCTATGGTCCCACCTGAACCCTCCCTCAACTAATGAAAGGCACACCTTGAAAAATGAGAACTATACGCAGGCCCTCTATGCCCCACTAGCCTATGGCCATCCGTACCCATAACTAGATAGCAAGTATATAGTCTTTTGGAGTTCTCCACCTTTCCGCTTCACGTATCTCGATTGACTCAAGATGGTAGGTAGACGACGAGTTGCTATCACAGGGCTTCTGGTCTCGCTGAATCACGCTGGTCCATCCTGATCTTTAGGTTGACTCATATTGCAAACAAGGCATCCCCTTGGTTCTTTTAACGCAGACTTTAACCTCTGTGAGCCCAGGCGGATCATCTGCAGCCTTACAGAGGGATACTAAGAGTACCCTTACGTCCCTTCGAAGCCGCGTGCTTTGTAACCCAATTTGTTGGAGCCTTCAATAAGATCAGATGGACGTTCGCTCCTTCTCGTGTTGTACTAAGGTTTGCTACTTAGTTCCTGAATCGTCGTTTTCATAACTAAGGTTTACAACATAGTCTTCTTAACTAAGGTTTACTACTTAGTTCTCTTTCTAGACAAGTTGGATTGGTTAAGTGTCATTAGTCAATTCAAGCTAACTTAACCCATTCATTTGTCATGTTAAACTGGTTAAGTGTTATCAGTAGTTCATGTTGACTTAACCCTACCACAAATCAAGTTATAATGGTTAAGTTTATCTTATTACTTAACCCCACCCCTTCATCTTGTATTGGTTAAGTGTTCCCTTAGTTAACTTAACCCTAACATCTGTTTAATTCACATGTTCTAATGGTTAAGTTTTGTCCCTTCATGTTTTAATTTAACCTTGTTCATTTGTCACACTATGATGGTTAAATATTCTTAGTTTACTTTACTCAACCTTCTAGTCTAGTTAACATGTTAAATTGGCTAAGTGTATTTTACTTAACCCCACCTTCTAGTCTAGTTAACATGTTATAATGGTTAAACCTTTTCTTAACCTCACCCACTTGTCTAGTCAACATGTTATAACGGTTATTTAACCCCTACAAGTCTTGTCTTGTTAACATGTTAAGTTGGTTAAGTATTCCTACGGACTTACCCTCCCATTCTAGCTTAACTGTTTTTTAGCTTTAAATTATTCTTTAAAGAACCGACCACTCACATTAGACATATATTGTTGCGGTCACTGGATGTGTCGGTCGGTTCCGGGCAGATTTACACCGCAACTCAGTCTAACCTTAGGTCCTTTTGGGCTCAATGCTCTAACCACGCACATTAGATAGGTATTGTAACAGTTGCTGGATTTACCGGGAAGTTCCGGGCAGTCTTATACCGTAACTCAATCTAACCTCGGGTTAGGCATATTCGTCTTTTCCTAGATTTACATATTTATCCATTTTGTAAATTGCTAACAACACTTTTAAACAAATTTGGCCTGTATCATATTCATTCGTTGTGCCCACTAACATACCTATATTCTAGGCCCAAATCTTGATTTACCTATCATTTAACCCAACTTGCAGTTTATGCCAAATTAAATCAGTTCATGTCAAAACTAGATTTAATATTCTAGTTTATAGTTTATATTCAAACTTGTCTTTCATGCCAATTACATAATTTGCGGTCAATTAATCAATTTACCATTTTACGCCCAAGTCTAATATGCATGTAATATTTAATATTACATCCAATTCAGATTATACTAACATATTTGTTGTGCCAAATCGTCTTAATTAAGTTACGCCCAAATTCCCCCACCGTAGTCGTACATATAACATGATTTCACAAAGTTTCTGGGTACTCATGAAATGAAACTTACAAAAGGAACAAGGGATAAGCACGAGAATTGACAAAAGAGAATAGGCATGAAAAAGTGAACCAAAAATACACAAATACAAAGATAATGGATCCAGTGGGTTTGTTGTACATAATAGAGAACTGGAATAAATTAAGCAAATTACCCCCTAAGTATGAGATCCAACAAAATCAAGGGACACATAGGTGATTTGACCCAACATAATGCCATTTCGGTATACGATCCTGGTTTGAAACTATAATGTTATGGGCATAAGCAACTAACCATAATAGTCATAGGCAATTAACCACAATAGTCTTAGGTAATTAACCACAAAGTAGTCCAAGGCAATTAACCACAATAGTCATAGTCATGGTCTCACAGTTATGAATCATGGGCGATTAAACGCAATAGTCATGGATAATTAACCAAAATAGTTTCCAAGTCATAGTCATAGACAATAGTCTTATGTTCATAGTCATAGGCAATAATCTCATAGTCATGAATCATGGTCATAGGCAATAGTCTTATGTTCATAGTCACAGGCATAAGCATAGTCTTATGTTCATAGTCATAGGCATAGGCATAGTTTTATGTTCATAGTCATAGGCATAGGCATAGTCTTATGTTCATTGTCATATTCTTAGGCCATTAACAATAGTTTCAACGTCATAGGCATAGGCACAGTCTCATTGGTAATTAATCACAATAGTTCTTAATTAGATCCAAAGGCATATACAAGCACAGATTCAAACGAGAGGATCAGGCATATTCTTATATCCATTTAATTACATGCCATAAATAGATCTCGACGTTCAAATCTAAAAATTAACTGACTTACATTGATCGGTTTTAGAAAAAGATAATAAGATAACTTTGAGATGATTTGCTATGATTCGCGCGAAGTTGCTCGAAGCCGTTGAATTTAGCCTTTCCTTCCCTTCTCAAAGCTCTAACTTGATTTGAATCTTCAATTTGCAATTCCTAGCCGTAGTCTTCAAGAAATAGTCTTCGTGTTTTATTTTAATTTATTTATTTCAATTATTCCAGAGGCAGCATAAGGAGAGAATGAAATGGTGTAAAGAGAATGAGGCTAGGAGGCTGTTTATAAAGGATTAGGCGGGCGAATCTAGACAGAAAACGAGACCAGATACATCAGAATGAACCCAGGCACAAAATTGGGCTACAGCACCAGGTCGACCCCCAGGTCGACACTATGGTCGACCTAGTCCCTGGGGGGTCGACACTATGGTCGACCCCCAGGTCGACCTGGTCCTAGCCGGGAAATTTCCCGCCCAGCCTGTTCTGGGTTTTGAATTTGAATTTCGAGCTGTTTATCTGTTCTGAAATTCCTTGAAATTTTCGAGGGTCATATCTCCCTTATACAGACTCCGTTTCTCGAAAAGTCGGACTCGTTTCCAAGAAGAATTTCGAGACAAATGCAATGGCGCAACCCGTTTCCCTTGATTCTTATTTAATATGTATTTATACTTTCATTTGCGAAACTTAATGTTACAGAATTACGGGGTGCTACATTTCATAGTGTAGATTTTGTTTTATGGTCAAATCAAATTTTCAAATAGTCGCTATGGAATTCGATTATATAATATAGCGATTTATTTTATAGAAATAAAGGTTTTTTAATTTATTTAATATCGTTTTGACTCAGAATTCAACCTGAGTTATTATATTTTGAAAATATATGAAATTTTGCTCGGGTATGGCCAATTATAATATATTTTTATTATTATATTGAGATATTTTAAAATTGGTTTATTTTAATTCAAATTGGGCCTTTTAAAAGGGACTTTATTCAAATAGTCTTTGTTTTCTACGAAACAAATTTTACTGAGACCGTAATAGTAAATTATTGTTATATTTCAAGTTGCACGTCAAACGGAGTTATTCTGTGAGCGTGGCAAAATAAAAATGTAAATAATTCGACCATTTTGACTCGAACAAGCGCCATTTGTACAAACGGACTCGGAATTCGACGAAACAAGAGTCATTAGGACCGTGACATCGAATTATATGCTGCCGTCCATTCTCGTTACGATTGGTGTTCGTATGTGATCATGGTAATCAATAAACAGAATTTGAAATTTCGTTAGGTATGAATAAAAATCGTCAGTCGCGTACCGTCAAATCAGAAATAAAATAATAAAAATATTAATATAATAAAATAAAAAAAATTTATTTTCTCCTTCTATATAACGTACCACCGTGACCCTTGTTTCCCCAAACCAATTCACCTTTTCTTTTCCGTCATTCTTTAACATCATTTCCTCAGTAAATACTCCTCAAATTAAATTCAACAACTAATCCCTTAAATTTCTATAAATTCAAAGGGTTGCATAGTTGTTTTGCTGCAAAGTCAAGCTACGAATTGGTGTAAAATTTGGGTGGTACGACCGCTATTTTGGGATCCTTTCTTTTGAACTGTAATGCCAAAGTCAGCGGTAGTTTTTGCCCGATTCTGGCGAGCTCGAGTCGATTGAGGGAAAACTGTTTTTGGAAAAGGTAGGTAGGGAGATGGTGAGTCTGATGGTGGTACGGAGCTGGGTTCCGGTGTCGTGGTTGATCGGTGGTGAGGAGTTAAACATGGCGGTTGCTGTGTTTTTTTTTTCGAAGGGGGTTCGGGTTTTGGTCTTGTGGTGGATTAGTGGACCATCGGAGGAAGTGGGGTCGGTCAGGAAGGGAAGCTGGAGGGACGACGAAGGTTATGGTGGCAGTCTGGGGTAGTCCGATGGTCGATGGTTGGATCAGTTCGCAGCTGAACGGAGGGTAAATCGATGTTGATTTTTTTTGGATCTGAGTTTTGGTTTTTGGGCTCGTGTGGTAACTGTGGTACACCGGAGGAGGCGAAGCCAGTGGTGGTGAAAGGGGAGTTGATAACGAAGGTGGTAGTGGAGAAATGGCGGGGTTCGGTGCCGTTAGTCGGCGGTGGCGAGAGGGTAAGCTGGGTCCTGTTTTCTTAGTTGTATTTTTGGATCTGGGTTCCATTGTTTTGGGGCATGGTGAACTAGAGAGGGAGAAGCTTGGTCGAGTGGGAAGTTGCGAGGTTGGCGAGAAGGGTTGGTTGTCGGACCTCCGGCCATTGGAGTTAACGGCGGTGATCGAATGAAAGTCGTGGTTGGGTTCCTGAATCGAAAAGAGAAATTAGAACATCTGGTATTCATGAAATAAGAGAAAGAATAGGTTGACTAGTTTGACTAATGGCAGATGATTAATAGAAAACATTAATTAACATTGATTAGGTATTAATATAAACTAATGATTATATTTAACTTTTAAATTATTTCAATGTAAATCAAGTAATGTAATATGTATAACTTTCACGTTCATGAACGGAATTGGACGAAACTGGAGCAAACGGGTTCATATTGACGGTGCCGACGTGTACAAGCTGGAACAGAGTGGTTCTGAGGCCATGGGAATTTTATGTAGTTTTTAATGTTAGTTTAAAACTATGTAAAACGACGCAACTTCATCAGAAAAAAACTGGCGAGTTAATTCTCACACTTCTGAATTACCATGATGTGTTAAATCCATATCATTTATATTCTTCATTAATTGGCTGAATGGATGCTATGGTTGCTATGGATGATTTTTATTGATTGATTGGTTGTTTGTGTTTATAAATTGACCTTATAAATGTATGATATTTCATACGTTAGTGTTAGAAGATATTATAAACTGTTGTGCAGGGAAGAACAGGTTGGAGGATTCCAACTGGATTCCTCAAACAAGTCACATATTATTTGTTTACCACAATTTATATTATATCCTGTTTTGATCTCAACGATTGAATAAAAATTGATTGTTGAATCTAAATTCAACAATTGTCATGTTTTAAATCAATACACATTATTGATTAGGGAATTGGCAGCTGATGGTCTAAAATCCATCGTATTAAGACATTTATTCGTCGTAGGCGAATTGATGTATTTTAAAGTTAAAGTTTAATCTTTAACTGAATCGAAATCTAATTTTTAATTTAGTTATTTAAATCAATAGTTTTTAAATAAGACAATATTTATGACTTTGGTTATAAAAGGAATGTTAAAATAATTTATATGGTTTTATTTCATAAAGATGTTGTATATTAACCGAAGTGGAATAAGATAAAATAATGGTTTCCAAGGGAAAAATTAAATCGGGTTTTTATTTTAACAATTTGTTTATAAGAGTTAATAAATCTTAAGTAATGGTATTTGAGAAGATTATTGAATAGTTTGTTATCTTTAAAAATAAATTATTATTATTTTTATAATATTTACTAACTTTGGTTAGTTAAAAATGAGTTAACATACGTGTACTTCAGAGATAATAAAGGGCTTGAGAATTAGAATTGAATTATATAAGACTTGACTAAATAACAAATTTTTAAGTGATAAGTTTTGCGATCAGAAAAGAGTTTACTTAATCGTAAAGATTAAGTGGAAGTAGATATGATTGAAAAGGGGATTTTCAAATGTAAGAGATGATTTGTAAAACCATATTAAAATGGAAATATTTATTTACTTAAGTAATAAGGTAAATAAAAAGGGTTTTGGTTATGAAATCTAACCATTAGTTTTTATAACGATGGTGAAGGTGTTGGATAAAGTATTAGTGAGTAAATCTTAGTTTACAAGAAGAAGGGAGTTTGAAATTAAGGCAAGGACCTTAAAATAAATAATTTACTTAAGAATTGAATTAAGTAAATTTCGTAATTGAAGTGGAATTTCAAGGGTGAAAAGGACAGTTATTGTTTTGAATAAAAGGAATTGAAAAAGGGATTTACGGTTATAAATCCAAGGTTAGATTATATAGTGAAAAGGTTTTTGGAAAAGAAGTGAGCAAATGGATTAGTGTAATATAATCCTAGTTATACTATACAGAAGTTGGAAGAAAGAGGATAATATTCGAGTAAATGATTTACTTAATAATATATTAAGTAAAGTGGTAATGGTCGATCGAGAAATTCAAAGGGAAAGATATGGTTCATAAAACCATAGTTTAAATGAAATATAGGAAGTAGGACTTGATCTATAGTATAAGAGTATGGGTTTTAAATTACGAACTACTATTTACTCTGAGATAAGAACGGTGTCGATTAAGGTCTGAGAGGTAAATAAAATACCACAACTTGATCGACTTCACTATTATCGAGGAATGGTATTAGTTTGTAACGGTAAAGTAGTTTGGAAAGGAGTTATTATTTTTGTAAAACATTTGCGAATTCATTTGCAAAGTTTGAAATGAAATGAAATACAATGAGTTTTAAATTAAATAATGTACATTAATGTTGTCTAGTCTGAGAGGAGACATATAGTTTAATTATACCTATATGTTATTTTTATAATACTATTTTCTAGAAAATGGTAATAATTTGTGTAAAGTATATTTATTTAAAATAAATAAATAAATATGGAAGGGTTATATTGATATTGAAACAGAAATAAATATTTGGATTTAAGTAGATAAAGCCATTGAGTTTAAATAAGGAAGCATGGGTCGTTTAACAAGGTTTTTACCACATAAGAATTAATAATGGAATTATATTCGTGGATTAACGATATATTAATATATGGATATTTTCCAGAATTAAGGAAATAAATTGTTGATGAAATTATAGCCATATTTTCAGAATTAAAAGAGAATAAAGCAAAGTTAGAATGTACCAGAGGTGTTGTTGTTGAATGGTGAAACCAAAGATGAGTTGGCAAGATATTTAATGGAATCGACTTTAAGTCGAGGAAATGATTTTAAATGTTTCAATAAGAGTTTAATGAATGGTTTTAAAAATGAGAACATGAGCTGCCAATATACTTGACCATACTCGTTTGACGTTGATAGTTAAAACACAAAACTATCAACGAAAATATTTTTATTGCACCTTTTGACGTGTTGTTTCTAGGAGACCGGGATGGGAACTAGAACCAAAACCACTTCGAATCAACGTTACTTACCAAGCTAACTTACGAGGGATCGAGATGGAGCATTGAAGACCGTAGATTTTCATAAACGGAGGAACTGCTAATAACCTTCGGTCTGTAGCCAAAGATGTACTGTGGTTCTGTCGTGGTTGGAATCTACGGAGTGCGAGGACTTCTCGCAACTGATCCATGGAGCGATTCCTATATTGGATGCAGTAGGACAGTAACTTCGGTTCATCCTATTCCTGGATGACTTGTATGGACGAATGTCTGACAGAGTATTTCCAAAGGGATCGCATACATTGATTTCTTCAAACGTACCATAGTTGGTCGCAGAGAAAGGCCTTTCTCTTAGCTTATCAACAAAGAGTATTTTTGTGGACGTCAATTAGCGATATCTGGCGGATCTGACGATGTGACATTCAAACTGAATGATGACCAGATGTTTAAAAGTTAATTCTAGCCTCAAGCCTCATCAACCGGGAAATGACAGAAATCGGGCAGGCGGCATGGCTATGTGGGTCGCTGCCATTAGGGTGTATAATCACCTATCTAGAGAAATTCCATTTGTTTCTTTAATCTATATTCGATGTTGTCCCCTTTTGAGAAACGGTTGCTGATCCAAACCGGTTGTGATATACATTCGATACGCTCAAGCGAAATGAGTGGTCGGTCATGTGTGGGCCGGGTTGCAAGACGTTCTTTTTGAACCCAGTGTATTCGCCTCTAGAGATACAGTATCTGCAGGTGGTCCCATACTTTGTCATAGTCGGAATCCAATCTCCAATAAGCGCCCGCGGTTTTGATTGTATAATATATATGTGGAGCATGAGATGCAAGCGTTCCGCTAGTTTTCTATTTATTTTTGATTTGATAGACACTATTATAATATCAGATGATAAATATATGATTTCCAAAGTGTTTTGGGTTATAGTAAGGTAAAAACCGTCCGTGTTTATGTGAGTACTGGTCTTATTATTATCCTTTTCTTTCAAAAAGAATTTCTAAGGTTAAACCAATTGTTGATGTGAATTTAGCACTAAAAGTATTTCAGACTGACCCATGTGTTTTTTCTTTGCCTTAAAATGTGCTCGGGTCAGACCGAACATATTTGACAGAATAGTTTTCACTTGGAGTTTCAGAAGTTGGAAGGAGGAGTCTTTATCGTTAGTTATTTAAAGTTATTCCGTTGTATCTGATTCATGTGTACTCTGATGATTGGTATGTATACAAGATTTTCATTTGTATAAAGATATGTTGTTATATTATATATTTTGTTCATTCCATTGTGAGCTTCTAATGTTCCTCCTCTTTCTTCTATTCTAATATTTCTTTCTTTCTCTCTCATTCTCTAATTTCTTTCTCTTAACATTCAACTTTTATGTTGATTTGGGATGACTTTGGTAGAATTAAATGTCGGCCTAAATTGTACTTAAAAGTGGGACGTTGCATTTCAAAACTTCTCTCAAATGTTGGTCATGCTCTTCTTCGCTTTTGGAGAAGATCAAAATATCATCGACAAAGACTACAACAAATTCATTTAGGAACTCCCGAAACACCCTACTCATCAGATCCACAAAATAGGTGGGTGCTTTCGTCAGCCCGAAAGGCATAACTAGCCATTCAAAGAAACTGTCAAGAGTCCTAAAGGCAGTCTTATCTGTGTTGTCCTCAGCCACCCTCAACTGATGGAACCTCATGGCCAAGTCTAACTGGGAAAATACCGAGGCACCAACAAGCTGATCAAATAAATCATCAATCCTCAGAAGAGGGTTCCTATTATTCTTAGTGAGTTTATTCAGCTCTCTATAATCAACACACAAACGAAGCGAACCATTCGCCTTAGTTACGAATACTACTGGAGCACCCGATTCAGATATGCTTCGTCTGATAAACCCTTTCTCAAGTAGCTCCCGTACTTGCTTACTTAGCTCTCTCCTTTCCCTCGGAGCCATGTGGCGCATTGGCAATACAACTAGCTTTGCATTGTCCACCAAATATATATATGAAAGTCGATCTCGCGCCTCGGAGGCAAACCCCGAATCTCATCAAAAACATCGGAATAGTCTCGGTGGACTGCTGGAATAGATTGCATACAGTCGATAGATGCATCAAGAGAATCTAGGAAACTAAGCAAAACCGACCCTTGTGGGTCACACGAAATCTTGAGGGTTCTCCCATGACAAGTCAAAAGCCTAACAACCCTCTTCTCATGATCCCGAATGGCACCATAGGTGGTAAGCCAATCCATTCCTAGAATCAACCAATAGCCCATAAACCCGAGCACATACGTGCCGCATTCAAAATCAATGCCTAACACAAATATTTTCAAACCCCAATAAATCATAGATAAATGAGCCGAACCACCAATGGAGTTTGAAACAACTACGGGATCCACTACCATACTAGTAATTAAGTACAGAGATTTAACTACAGAACTTGATATAAATGTATGTGAGGCACCAGAATTAAAAAGTGTCCTAATAGGATGGTTTGAAAGAAAAATTAAACCTTCCACAAAATTTTTTAGACCTTTATCCGAAGCACTGATTGTGAGAGCATGCACCTGCCCTCTAGAAGTCCTAGTCCTTTGACCCTGTCCTTGTGATCCCTGTTTCTTCGGCAACTCTCTAGCAAAATGTCCGACATCTCCATAGTGGTAGCAAGAGTTCTTCCTTCGCTTACAGTCTTTAACCATATGACCTTCATTCCAACAACGGTGACATTTTCTCTTATCCTTTCCTTTATCATATTTCGATCCTTTCTTCTGCTATTGCTGCTGCCCCTTCTTGGGCCACACCTACCTATTTTGCGATGTCTCCTCAGCCTTCTTTTCTCCATTGTCTTCCTCATGCATTAGGGCCATATTGACAAGATTTTCAAAAGTGATTCCCATTGGAATATGGACATGGCTAAACCATGCAGAGGCCCATTCAGCCCTTTAGCAAAACGCAAAACCCTTTTGTGCGGTGTATCCACCAACTCTATACCGAACCTTGCTATCTAGTTGAACTTAGTCACATACTCTTTTACGGTCAAGTTTCCTAGTTTGAGTGCTAAGAATATCTCCATCTTCACACTGCTTTCGGCTTAGGAAAGAAATTTCATTTCGAACCTCTGTCTAAAATCTTCCCAAGTTTCCATTGGACGTCCAGCTTGAGTGACTTCCCACCAAAATGAGGCTTCGTCCTTCAGTAGCCAAGCGGCTAACTGAACCTTCCTTCTATCCTCTATTTCAAAGATTACGAATAAGTCCTCGGTCTCCTTGAGCCAATTCTGAGCTTCTACAAATGTTTCGTTCCCATGGAATGGCTTCCCTCCCACAGCACGGAAGTCCTTGCAGATATTGGCGAAGTTATATTCTCTTGGAGCAAGAAGAGGAGGAGGAATGACTAGTGTAGCTGAGGGAGGAACATTTCCTTGGACTTCGGAAGGCGCCATGGCCTCCAAATAACTATGGAACTATCCAGTTATTGTGACGCCCTCTGGGATATTAGGAATGTTTTGTTCCCCGGACAGGCTGAAAAAGGAAAAAAGGAAGAAATTTGGATAAGGGACCAAAGGATAATACATATGGCTTTTTGGGGAATGTTTTTCAAAATAGAATTTTCTTTTTTGAAAATGCTTTCTATTAAAACCTTTTTGAAAATAATTTTCAAAAACTTTTATCTAATATGGTAACCTTCAGCTCTGATACCAAGTGTGACACCCCACGTTTGTTAATGTCACTCACTAAGGGAATGCATTAAGTTTCATGAAGCATTATAGGTAAACAGACACAGAATGATTACAAGATAGATATAATAAGATAGCAGCGGAAATTTAAATTTTTATTTCAAACATAAATCATAATACCGTGGTCCACAATACCATAAGTCACAAAAACCATTACAATAAAATACCTTCTATCTTGCACCATCAGAGTACATAAGAATATAAAAAACTTAATTCCTCAATTGAAAGAGTTAAGACATAGTAGAGACAAGAACTTGAGCCATACTTACAAAGTACCTCCTAGCAAGATGATATCTGAGTCTTGACTAAGCCTGAGTGTTTCCCCCCTGAGGACCTTGGTGGGACGGAAGAAAGATGGAGAAACAAAAGGGTCAGACATAAAGTCTGGCGAGTTTAGTTACTTTTAGCTAGTATATAAGTAAAGTAACATGATAGGCATATAAAGTGGATAAGAGATATCACTACATAAATGGAAGGTGTGACAAGGTAAATAGGGTAAGGTGTATACACTTCTCTAATTATTACTCTACACTATTACCAATATAACCAGAATGAGATGATCCCTTCCACTGGAAGGTGGTAGACTTAGGGCATATGTACAAATATACCCTAAGCACTACCTTAATCCATTGGCTCCCTACTCCGTAGATACTCTGTGTCGGCCCCACGGTATGATGTATCACGTCCTACAGTGGCAACCCCTCCCTGATATGCATAGCCCTATATATACTAGTGTCACGGTCGTCTTATCCCCCTCTGCCCGGCTCATGCACGCACATGGCCCAGTTGGTTTGCGCCGCCCACACCGTCCTCCACGTTCGGATCTATTACAATCAGTTAGCGTGTCCCTTGTCCACCTAGTATGGAGTATTTTATTTGATACTTACTCCAGGTTACTGACCGAAATAGGTCCCACACAATATGATACAAGCTGTCCCTTTTGTCTTGTATCCCCCACTACGTTTTTAACTTACTATGTATACCACAAGGTGTCTTTAATTACATAGTCCTATACCATTTATTCTTACCCTAAAAGGTGTCTTTAATTACTTAACTTTTAGGCTTTCGTCCGGTTATGTATACCACTATGTGTCTTTAATTACATAACTATATCGGGTTAAGTTTGTGGGCCTATATGTAAATATTACCCACCCCCTCCATATTTTCTTAACCCATCCACTATTCCAATCAATTTACTTAACCCTAACCTTATTTTATAATCATACAATCCCTACGGATTAGATTTGGTTAAGTAGTGCATTTCATTACCATGTCCATTTATGGTTTATAATGGGCTAGACCTCCCACATTAGGCCTACAACGTGTGGATGCTGGATATGCCGGTCGGGTCCGGGCTTCTTATTCCACAATTGAGCCTAATCTCGTGTTTTAGCCCGATTGGTAATTGCGTACTCAGACCTCCCACATTAGGTTTAACATTAGTGGATGGTGGATATGCCGATCGGGTCTCGGTAAACTTCCACCACTAATGCAACCTAACCTCGTGTCATAAGTACAATTACAATTCCTAATTGTAATTACTAGACATTCCATTATTCATTAGTTAATCAATTAATTAATCCTTTCCCTTTATACGTGTTAATGCCCATTTTACCCAATAATTTGAATTATACGTCCAAAAATGTTCATATTCAAATTATGCCAATATTAACCCTTTTTCCCCCATTTCCTAACTAGCGCACTCATAAACTGGTGGCATGCCTAGGCTTGTTAATAGCCTAGTCATAAATGATAATAGGGAAAATAATGGGAATATAACCAAAGTGATTGTATTGGCATAAACTAGCGTGATGATAAGGTGAATGTACATACTGGCATGGGCATGTAATTAACGTTATAACAAGGTGGACATAAAACTGATGTACCAGTGGTAGTAAATTGATTCTAACATAAATATGATGTCATAATAAGCATAGTAAGATCTAAATTAGTAGTTTAGATGTCCAATTGGTTTAGATCTAACATGATAACACATGGTGATAAATTATATCACATAATTCAGATCTACAGGTTAAAATAGACCTAACACCATTTGAATGACATAATAGCATGTTTAGATCTAAATATGGGTTCACATGTCCAACTTACACCATGTCTAAGTTGATCGCAATATGACAGGTGAAAGATGATTTACATAAAGAGTTAAATCTAACCAATGTTGCAACTATCCAAATTAACAGATTTACATTCACCACAACATAGTTACAAGTCAAGATCCACATAGGTAACATAATAGAATAACCACAATTGCATTGGATCTAAAGGTGTTGATCCATCATGACATAGTATAAGATTTAACAATAGCACAGATTCATAGTTTACAACTGTAACATCCCATATTTTACGGTATAATAATTAATTAATATAATTATATAAATAGGGAATGAGAGATTTAAATGGTCATCGAATTAAATAATAGTGAATATTTAATTAATATAAATAATAGAATAATATATTTATTTCTGAAATAGTCGGAAATAGTGAATTGACGATTGTTGGCTAGCTTTTTGACCAAGCCACCAAGGTTCACATATAAGAAGAAAATATGAAGTCTCATTCCTCTAGTTCACGAAAAGTTAGATCACGGTCGTTCAACCATCCTCAGGTTGGATCGCCCCCCTTCGGATCGCCCTATCAGTTCGCTACGAGCCCATGCGACCCGATCCACCCGTGTCCATGCGATCCGGTCCATCCTCTCCTCTTCTACCCGATCCGATCTGAGCCCAGAAGACGAGGTGAAGGCTAGGACTAAGTCCACCATGATCCGAGAATGCAGGATCTCACGACACGTGTCACCAACTGTCATATTGACCAATTTTTCATTAAGCTATGATCCGTCCACAACGTGACGATCCGATCCAAACCCTGAAGACGCGACGAGGCCCCTGACTAAGTCATTCACGATCCTAGAATGCAGGATCTCGTGACACCGGTCCACAACTGTCATATTGACCAATTCTCTATCAAGCTATGAACCAGTCCGAGATCTTCGGGATGTGGGCCACGTATGACCGCGATCCGTCACCAAAGATCAGCTATAAATAGCCCAGAACTTGGCATTTTTCAGGATCTTTTGGCAGTATTGAGTATTGATTCCACCATTACTGTCATACCACTATTTCTTATCAGTTTTACTTCGAGATTACTGAGAGAAACCATAATTGTAAGAGTGTATTTGAGAGAAATAATTGGTTGTACTAGCATCCAAAGTATAATCAATAGCATATAAAGTGGACGTAGGCTCGTTAACACCGAACCACTATATACCTTGTGTGTTCTCTGTTTTTTCCTCATTTTTCAGTTATAATTTTCTACGAATCAGAACAATTTGGGTGTTAGAGCCAAATTTTGATCTACCATTTTGGTCCTTTCACTGATAATTGATTTCTCAGCATATTGGATTGTTGCTCCATTATTTGGATATTCAAGTCTAAACGAAACAGTCCCGAAAGTTCACTGTTTAGATTTTTGAAGATTCCAGCGGCATCTGATATCATGGCTGGAAAGAAGTCTAAGGAAGTACGAGCTTCGCAGGCGAATGAAGCAGTTGAAGAAAGTGTACATGAGCAGGTTGAGGAGGGCCTCACGGATCGCAGGGACATAGGGGCGATCCGACCCGAGCGTGGCGTCACGAACCAGTTTGAAGGAGGCGCCACGATCCGAATCGAGGGCGGTACGAACCGAACATCTGAAGGGGTCGTCACTCGATCCCGAGACAATGCCGCGAACCCTCCCCCTAATGTTACCGCGAACCGATCCCAGGGTGCGCTACGAGCCACATATACAGGTCTACTGCGATCTGAAGTGATGACCGGACTACAACTCGACCTGGAAAGGAGGTTATAGCTCGCTCTTCCCGTCCCGGTACCTCTGTTCGGCCTGGCTCAAGTTCTCTGCGCATAAGAGAAAATGTTGATGATCAATATGAACCCTCTGCTCTGGTCACTGAAGGAGATCTCTATTGCTTCTCTTAAATGCGGGATAGGCTGTTTGATGAATTAGCTGCTCAAAGGCAGGAGAGCTCTATGTTGCGACAGAACTTGACTGCTATGGATAGAAGGCTTGATGATCTCGCAAGGCAAAGAACACTCTCAGTTCGTCCGCTCAACCCGGAGGACTCTTCTTTATCAGAAGAATCGCCAAGACCTCCGCGGCGACCGTATGAGAGGGATGAAAACATAAAGCAACTCCGATTTGGAACCCTTCCATCACAAGAAGAAGAGACACTTGGTGTAGGAACCTCGAGCCGCAACTTGAATAATCATGCCGCAACTCCTAGATCTCGAGTTATGGACAATCTTGTTGAGAATAGACCACCTCAGCCCCTTCGCCGTACAAATACTCATGGTAATAGGGGGCAACGAAGACCAATCAGAGCTCTGGATTTCGTGACTGTTCCTAGAAGAGAGATCGGAGAATTCCACCGAGCGAGAAGCGCTGATCCCGAGCTTCCAATGACCAGTGCAAATGTTGCAGCCATGGTTCATCAAATCCTGACAGATAGCTGTGGACAAAGGAATGAAGATTGGGGGATTAACCGCAGTCACACCCCTTTTACTGATGACATTCCAGATGTAACATTCCCGAGGCGCTTCAACATGCCGCAGATGAACTGTTACGCGGGTAGATCTGATCCAATCCAACATCTAATGAGATATTCTTGGTCAATGACCGCTGCCGCAGCCTCTAACGCTGTAAAGTGCAAAGCATTCCCTATATTCCTGGAAGATGTAGCGTTATTATGGTTTACTCGCTTACCAGCAAGGTCAATTTCCAGTTTCAGGGAGTTGAGTTAAAGGTTTGTGGAACAGTTCTGCATTTATGATCAGAGGACAAAGAGTGTGATTGATCTGTTCCTTGTCAAACAATGACCAGGCGTGAGCTTGACGGTGTATCTGGATCGTTTTAACCTAGCGGCCACTGAAGTCAAGGATCCCCATGAGCCAACTGTTGTGGTAGCCCTGATCGATGGGGTAGATAAAGATACTGAATTTGGAAGATACCTGGACGGCAAGCCACCTCATACTAGAGAATTGTTCTACGAGAAAGCCAACGTACTCTTACGTCGGGAGGAGGTGTATGCTAACCGGAAGACGAAGGTGGCGGATAAGGAGGAAATCCGAACCAATGTCGCCATTAAGCAAACGGGAGATAGCTCGGGGAAGGTTGATGTTAATGTTGGAAACCGAAACCAGGGCGGTGGCCGCCAGTCAGGAATAATGATAATAATAGTAATGGAAATAATCGGAAAAGAAATCGGGGGAACGACTCCCAGAGAAGGACCCGTCCTAGATCTTTCAAAAATTATACGCCAATAAATGATACTTTAGAGAATATCTTCGTAGACTCATACAACGTTCTCCAACATAAAAGGCCTCCTCCAAGAGATTCGACGGAGAAAGAACGTGAGACGGGGAAGTTCTGTCTCTTCCATCAGACTCACGGCCACTCTACAAATGAATGCCGTCATCTAAGATATGTAGTTGAAAGGTTGCTCCGGGAAGGGAAATTGGATGAGTATAGGGTGACTCCTAGAGAGAGGGGGCAAGCTGTTTAGACCTCGAACCAAAACCAGAATCAACCAAATGCTAGGCCAACTATCTAGCAGAAAGGGAAGGATCTGGTTATCAATACCATAATCGGAGGGCTTCACATAGTCGGGCATAGTTTCAAGGCGATGGATCAGTACGTAAACGCAGCAAAGCAGCATCTTGAGGTAGTAGAGTGTAGCAACCCTCAGGACAATGTCCCGGTAAAACAACAAAAGTTGATGTTAGATGACGTCATTTTCCGCAATCGAGAGAGTATTAGAGTCCACGCTCCGACCGAAGATCCATTTGTAATCACAGTTCCTATTGGCCCGACCACTGTTCATAAAGTTCTAGTGGATAATGGGAGTTCAGTCAACATTCTATTCAAAAAGATGTTCGATCAAATGAACCTTGAATCGAAAGATTTAAAGCCATGTGAAGGATGGATCCGTGGATTTAATGGAGCTTCATCCACTCCAATGGGATATGTAGAACTGCCGGTAACACTTGGGGAAGGAGAACGCCAGAGAGTGAGAATTCTTCCCTTCATGATTTTGGGTATTGAATCACCTTATAATGCCTTCTTGGGCCGACCGGCCCTTGCAAAGTTTAGAGCTTGTATAGCCCCCTGGTGCTTGTTATTGAAGTTTCCTATGGAAGCTGGTGTTGGCATAGTCAGAGGAGATCAGGTTGCCGCACGAGCATGTTACATTGCAGAGCTAAAGCTACTCCGTAAAGGAATTCCCCCGCAAGGGAGGAGGTGTCATGGCAATTAAGGAGAATGACTATAGGTGAATCACCCAGAGAACTTCCCGAGGATAAAGATCCAAGAGAGGACGAAGAAACTAGGGGCAGAATGGCGGCACCCAACGAAACGACTGTGGATGTACCGATCAATGACCGTGACCCAGAGAAGGTCCTAAAGATTGGATTCCAGTTGGATCCGGTTCGAGCTAAAGAATTGACGGATTTCCTAAAAGATAACTTGGATGTATTTGCTTGGACCCACGCGGACATGTGTGGGATATCCCCATCAATCATGAGCCACTCATTAAGCATTAACGCAAAGCATCCCCCTGTAAACAAAAAAGGCGAATGATGGGCCCAGAGAGGTCCGCGGCCTTGAAAGAAGAAGTTGAAAAGTTAAGAAGTAACGGATTCATCAAAGACTCAACCTACCTAGATTGGATTTCAAATCCAGTTTTGGTAAAGAAGGCCAATGGAAAGTGGCGTACATGCATTGAATTTTCGGATTTGAGTAAAGCCTGCCCAAAAGATAGCTTCCCGTTACCCAGAATTGATCAGTTGGTAGATTCAACGGAAGGTCATGAGCTTCTCTCTTTCATGGACGCTTATTCAGGATATAACCTGATCCCTATGCATGTTCCAGATCAAGAACACACTAGCTTCATTACGGATCTGGGATTATACTGCTATGTGGTAATGCCTTTTGGTTTGAAGAACGCAGGCACTACATATCAACGGTTAGTGAACAGAATGTTCTATAACCAGATTGGGAAACGATGGAGGTATACGTTGACGACATGTTGGTTAAGTCCAGACAATCATCCAGTCACACTACAGACTTGGCCGAGATGTTTGGTATCCTTCGGAAATATGGGGTGAAACTCAACCCAACGAAATGTTCATTTGGGGTTGCCTCCGGGAAATTCTTAGGATTCATTGTCAGCTCGCACGGGATTGAGATTAATCCAGTCCAGATCGCCGCAATCAGAGGCATTCAGGAGCCTAGACAAATCCAAGATGTGCAAAGCCTTGTAGGGAAAGTAGCATCATTAAGCAGATTCAACTCTAGATCAACAGAAAAATGCATTCCATTCTTTGAATTGATAAAGCGAGGAAAACGCAATTTTAAATGGACAACTGATTGCATAGATGCATTTCAAAACCAGTTGAATCATCTGGAGAGGCCTCTGATACTGTCTAAGCCAGTGGACCACGAGGATTTATTCGTGTACTTAGTAGTGTCGTCACACGCAATCAGCTCAGCATTAGTAAGGGAAGAAGACAGAGTTCAAAGGCCAGTGTACTACGTAAGTAAAAAATTGGCGGCAGCTGAGCGCAATTATCCAAGGATAGAAAAACTGGCATACAGTTTATTGATTGCATCTAGGAAGCTTCAGCACTATTTCCAAGCTCATCCTATCACTGTGTACACTGATCACCCGCTCAAGCAAGTTCTACAGAGACCGAAAGCTTCCGGAAGATTGCTCAAATGGAACATTGAATTGAGTCAATTTGATCTGAATTTTCAGCCCCGACGATCGATACGGGGGCAAGTGCTAGCAGATTTCAAAGCATAATTTACTGTCCCGGAGGACTACATAGTAAATGAAGAGGCTGACCCACCAAAACTGCTTCTCGATCCTAGCGCCTGGAAATTATATACTGATGGTGCTAGGAATGATAAACGATCCGGTGCCGGAGTGGTGCTTGAAACTCCTGAGAAACGACTGATATCCTATGCCATCCAGTTGGAATTTCGCGCCACTAACAATGACTCCGAATATGAAGCCCTGATAGTCGGGTTGAGGATCGCAAAGGAATTAGAGATCGCGAAGCTGGACATATTTTGTGATTCCAAGTTGGTTGTAAATCAGGTCACTGGAAAGTTCCGAGCTAAGAGCTCAAGATTGGTTTCGTATTTGGATAAAGTGAAGGAGTTGCTGATCGGTTTTGATCAATACAGTATTTCTCATATTCCGCGGTCAGAGAACCAACAGGCGGACAAGTTAGCGAAGAATGCTAGTTCCGGCGATCCTGAAGAAGCTGGGCTAGCCCTAGTTGAAGTACTTCAGTTCCCTAGCATAGGTCAGATGGAAGTTGATCCGATACTAGAGACTGAGCCAGAAAGGGAGCCATGGATGACCCCTGTAATGACCCACATTTTCCAAGGGTATAATTAATTTATTTAATTATATAAATAGTGATGTAGTGAATTAAATAGAGGTTTAATTAAATAATATGGAATAATTAATTTAATTAAATAATTAAATAATATATTTAATTCAGAAATAATAAAAAATATTGGAAATCATAATATTCTGCGAACGGGCTCATCCCTTATATTTAATTCAGCTTAGATTTGAATTATATTGTCGAATATATTCAATCGACGACAGTTTGAACGTATAATTATAATATAATTAAAATCGAGCTTGAAATGGCGCTGCAGTTTGTAAATTGGCGATTCGAACTTCAACTGAATGTACAGGATTCGTTTTAAGCCGGATTTCTGTGAAACAAGAAAACGTGTGGAGCTGGTGAAGTATATCTTTCTAGTGGAAGAGAAAGATCAGGATTTCATCGTCTAGATTTTCAGATATGTCCAAATCAAATTTCAGAAAAGTCGCTATGGAATTCCTTTATAATTTATAAAGAAATTATTTATATTTTTAAAAGGGATTTCAATATAAATCTAATATCGGGTCGACCCAGATTGGAAATATCAAGTTATAAATCCCAGTAGAGCTGTATGGTATTCCACTGTGAATATAGACGTTAATATTTAATTTTAAATATTCAATGTAATTTTATTTAAATATATTTATATATTTAAATAGGCTATTTAGAGCTTTAAAAATAGCCACTTTTGCAAACGAAGTCGGAATTCAACGAAACTAATTTTGTTGGATCCGCAATGTCAAATAGTTGTTAGATTCCATGTTTGGTGATTTCTAGATCACTGTGTGGCCGTACGGATTTTTAGAGTGAGAAACAGTCGGTATTTAAACAGTTAAAAACACGTTGTGTGAGCATACGGAGTCGGAATTCGACGAAACCAATTTCGTTGGGACCGTAATGTCGAACTCTAACAACATGTCCAGTTTCGTGATTTTTAGGTAGCGTGTGTGAGCACACGGATTTTTAGAAGATAAATTAACAAAAAAGAATATTCCGAGAATATTCTCTAACTCAAAATATCTAGATATTTAACTCCGTTATAAATACCCCTCGCTTAGAAATTCTAAACCTAAGTCCTCTTTCATTCTTTGGTCAACAGACTTGTTTCCGCCGTAAGTTTTGGGTTTTAGGAAATATTTTCGATCCTCCTAAATTCAAATGAAAATCAAAATAAATCATATAAATTAGGATTAGTATATATTCGAATTCACAAATCATTCCTCTTCAACTTGGCGTGCAATTTGTGGAGCTCGACGTCAGCATTTTGGTTACAGGAAAATCACGCTGAAAGCTAGGGTTAAGGTTCGGTTAAGATTTAAACTTTGATTTAGGAAATGGAGTTCGTTTTTGGATATGTGAAGTGAAGAGAGATTTGTTGGCATGATTTTTGTGGTATTCGAACATCATTTTGTTCGATGCTTTACTGGTGCTGCGAGCTGATGGGTGCGACGGAAATTCCATGCGAGCATCGAGTTCCAAGTTGAGGGTATGATTTTGAAGAGGAAATTGAGAGATGATCAATGGTAGGAGTTTGAGTGGATTTCATTTGGAAACGGGGATGAGGATGGAGCTTGAAGTTCGGCTATGGCATTGTGAGGAGCAGAACTTGTCCATGGCACTTTTGGGAAGAAGGGGTTAAAAACCGGTCGGGGATTTCAAGGGGTATTGGGCCGACAAATGTGAGAAGGGTGAGGCGTTATTATTTAATTTAAAGATGAAGTTAGTTTTAATTTAAAGTTGTACAAAACTTTTTTTATATCGTATCTTCTTCGTACGATATCAGAATCATGAACCGTAAGTGGCGTTAGGATCGTATGGACGGGCACTACAACAGGACACTGAATGGAAGTCCATCCAAGCTCATTACAATTTATAGCAAAATAAATTGTCCATTGAAATCAAGCGACAATTATCGTTAATTAACGATGATAGTCCAATGTGAGTAAATCTCACTAACTCTAAACAGTTTAAAATTTCATGTTGTATTTTTAGAACTGTTAAATATTGTCTGTTTGATTGTGTATTGATTGTTTGATTGAACTGCAAGTCAGTTAGTAGAAATTATATATATATATATATATGTATGTATATATATATATATATATAAACCGTTAAATATTTATATGTTGATTTTGCTATCAGAATATTTCATATCAAAGTGAAATCGATGTTAATCATATTTTCTAACATCTGTGATGCAGGGAAACAGGTCAGAGGAATCCAACTGGATTCCTCAACATTTATTTTGCTGTTATTCATATATTTTGATATATGGTGTGATATATAATCTGCTGTTGATTATGTGTGTTGGACGATATTTATCCTTGTTATATGGTATGTTAAATACCATAAGAAATACCAGAAGGTAGGAAGGAGGTTTTCAAAGTATATTTTGAAAATAATTTATTTATATAAAATCAATGGATTTTTTATATATAAGGAAAGAAAGATTTTCTAAAAGGAAATAAAATTTTATAAAATCAAAGGGGTTAAAAAGAGATATATTTGTCAAAACAAATATAAAGAGATATATTGGTCAAAACAAATATAAAGGAAATATATTTGAAAGCAAATATAAAGGAATTATTTATATAGGAAATAAATAAAGAGTTAAAAAGGATTTATTTATTTAGGAAATAAATAAAAGTAAAAGGATTTATTTATTTAGTAAATAAATAAAGATTAAAGGAGATATTTATTTGTTAAATAAATAAAGAGAGAAGAAGATATTTATTTGTTAAATAAATAGGATTAAAAGGAGAAATTTATTTGGTAAATAAATAGGATTAAAAGAAGATATTTACTTGTCAGAATAAGCAGAATAAAAGGAATATTTATTGGATAAGTAAATAGAACTAAATCAAAAGAATGTTCAGAAGATGAATAGAAAATGGAAATCTGTTTTTAACAGATAAATAGAAAGGATTAATTTATAAATAACAGTTTATAAATTAAATGAATATTTATCACTCGATAAATGAAATATATAAGTCCTAAGAGATATTGGTTTTAACACCGATAGTTTTAAATAGAATGGATACACAACACTTGTAAAAGTGAAGTAACATCATTAAAGAGAACATTTATAAAGTGAAGAACCGTTACTAAAAGTAAATCTTTATAAATGAATAAACGTTACCAAATAGGAGTTATTCGAATAGGAGAAGTCGATTTGAGTTAGAAATAATCAATTAAATAAATCGATTGGAGTTAGGTTGACTAGTTTGAGTAAATCAATGAAGGTTGACCAGTTAGAATAAACCAGTTAGAGTCAACCAGTTAGAGTTATCCAAAGGAGTTAATCGAATATTGGTTATTCAAAGTGAGATAATCGAATATTGGTTATTTGAAGTGAGTTAATTGAATATTGGTTATTCGAAGTGAGTAAATCGAATATTGGTTATTCGAAGTGAGTTAATTGTATTGGTTATTCGAAAGGGGAGTTATCAAATCTAATAGAGTTGAAGGAATTATCGAATATAGTTTATTCGAATAGAGCTAAAGGAATTATCGAATATAGTTTATTCGAATAGAGTTAAAGGAATTATCGAATATAGTTTATTCGAATAGAGTTAAAGGATTTAATCGAATAGAGTTAATTGAAAAGAGTTAATCGAATATAGTTATTCGAAAAAAAAATTATCAAATGTAGTTATTCGAATGGAGGAGTTATCGAATAGAGATTATTCAAAAGAGAATTTCATAAGGAAGTTTGTTAAAGTTTTAAAAGATAAACCTTGTCTATCCCGAAGTTTAAACCATTGTTCAATTAAGGCCTGAGAGGTAATTATACCCCAACTTGATTGACTTCGTTTTAACTAAGGAATGGCTAAAGTTTGATAGTAAATGATGGTTAAGTGAATATATTTAATAAGTGTAATGGTTTGAGTGGCATCACAATGGTTTGTTTAAAACATCCGCCTAAGTAAAATGTACGAGTATTCGAAATGTTTTCCAATAAGAACCAGAATTGTTTTCTAATATAGAAAACAAGAAATGAAAATGTTACCAATGTTAATAACATATATTTTTTAAATTTGGAAAATAAGAAATATTGAATATAGGGAAACAGGAGATGAAAAATGAACTAAAAAGATAAATGTTAAATGAGGTTTGTTCGATATAATTTCCATTGGAAATAATATCGTTGTTTGCAAACTTGTTTTTCTTTGATAGTTAATTCACAGACTATCAAAGTTTTGACCATTTTAACGTTGTTAATATGGAGAGACCGGTTGGATTATTATCCAAAGAACCACTCTGTATTGACATAAGCATTGCGGATCATATATGCCAAAGATAATTGAAGACGGAGTAAAGTACAAGTTTGTTGTATAAGTCTTAGATAACAGTGACTAACATGGATATACTGAATAGGGCCTTCGGTTTGTCCAGTCCCAGGACTACTTGTATGGACGAAGTTCTGACAGAGTATATCCAATGGATCGCGTAAGTTAATCTCTTCAAACGTATATACGTTGGTGGCGGAGGAATTCGTTTCTCTTAGCTGTATACCCGTTGTATTTTTGAGGAATTCAATTTGTGATTTGGCGGGTATGACGATGTGACATTTTAAGTGAATGAAGATGAATGTCTGACAGAGTGTTTCCAGAAAGGTCACGTACATTAATTTCTTCAACCTTACCAAGAGTTGAAGCAGAGAAGGAAACTTCTTTAGCTAACACGTAATGTACTGTTGTAGACGTAAATCAGTGATTTGATGGATTTGACGATGTGACATTCGAAGGGAATCTGATGTGATGATAAAGCATAGCTTCTAGCCTCATCAAATGGTAAATGACAGAAATCGGGCAGGTAGCATGGCTATGTAGGTCGCACCTATTAGGGTGTATAATCACCTGATCTAGTGTTTCATTTACTTCTAAAAATCTATTGTTGATGCTGTCCCATTCGGGAAACGGTTGCTGATCCCAACCGTTGGTGATATACATTTGATACACTCAGCGAAATGAGTGGTCGGTCGTGTGTGGCCGGGTTGTAAGATGTTCTTGTTGAACCCAGTGTATTCCTCTCTAGATGTACACTAGCGAAAGGTGGTTCCATATCTTGTCATAGTTGGAAACCCATTACCCAATGCTTGCGGTTTTGATTGTATACTATATATGTAGAACGTGAGATGAAAGCGTTTCTGCTAGATGATTATTATACTGTGGTTGATAGACATTATTATAATATCAAAAGATTTTTGATATAAAGATATTTTGGATTCTCATAAGGGAAAAACCCGTTTCGTTATACGGCGTGGTCTTATGAGATATCATTTACTTGCTCAAACTGCTATTGTATACATAACTGTTATATTTCAAAGTTATGTTATATATTATATGTTATCCGTTCCGCTGTGAGATTCGTGTTACTCTGATGATGTAAGTTTTTCTTTTCTTCTTCTATTCTAAGTTTCTATCTTATCTATCCTCACCCTCTAATTTCTTTCATTAACTACCAGGATTTTTCGATGTTTTGGTTATCGACATCGAGTTTATGTCGATAACCAAAGTCGCTCAAAATCCGGGTCGTTACAGTTGGTATCAGAGCTTAAGTTAAGAATTACCTTGGCTCTGTGGCGTGACTCGATAGGGATAGGGTTAGTAATACCCTATATTGAGTTTGAGTGTATATATACGAGTGAACGTATTTGTTATTGATATAAAAATTGTTTTATGTTGTGGAGATTTATAGGTTAAGTCGTTTATGAGTTCTGGTCGATCAATTTGATCCACTGTATCAGTAGGAATAAATAAACACTTGATTACGATGGACCAACACAGTATGGATATGTGATATATTATCATATATAGGATGTGTTGGTAGTGATTTTAATCAGATAAGATTATAAAATGTGAAATGGCTATATATAACCAATCAGAATTTGTACAAGTGAATTATATGAAATTAAAATGAATTAAATCTGAATTTAGATCAGAATTGGAATTTAAAATCCCAGAAAAGGGAAAGGTGTTTGTAAATGAATCTGGATTTAATATACATGAAATTTAAGATCCTGGGAGATTTTATATTTGTTTACAACATTGTAAAAGGATATTTGGTATTGATTTCAAGGTGGAAATGTTTAAAATGGGTTTTGAAAGTGCTATAGTATTGAACTCACTTCGGTAGCTGGAAAATAGATTCCGATGTTGATCATGACATCATAGGTGTTCATTTTCGAGTATGTAAGTGATGGATTACTACCAAGGATTTTGTTTTGAATTTGTTTTGGGAAAACAAGTTGTGTTGAATTTCAAAAAGGAAAACTTGATTTTTGAAAGAGGTAAACTATTTAAAAACTTCCAGGTAGAAAAGGTTGTTTGAATTTAAACAAATTAAAGTAAAATTTGTAAAATCCAATAGAATTGGGATTGAATTAGAAGCCAGTACGTGAAAATCATTTGAAATAGATTAGTGTCAAGTTGAATTTGACTTGATTAGAGATAATCTTAAATTATATTGGACTGGTGAGTTATGGATTTGAAATCAAGAATAGTGCTTGAGTTTGAAATGAAATTCGACTTAGGTATAAGCGAATGGTTGTGTTAAAGATAAATTGATATGAGATCAAGTTGGAATTGCATTGGTATATGTTGGATTGATAATAGGTGAAAGTGATAGATTTGGTATACCCGACAAAAGGTACAAGTTTATATTTGATATAAGCATGAGATTTATAAGCCGAATTGGCCAGCCGCTTGGCTGTTTGATTTTCTTTTGGGTTGGAGAAGGCCTAGAGAGGCGAGTTGTGGTTTTCCGATAGGGCTGTACAAAGGAGGTTATGGCGAAATTTTTCGAAAATTTAAAGTGTTAGAAAATTTTCAGAATTTTTGAAAATTTTAGTTAGTCGAAATGAATAAATATTCTAGTCGATATTAATTGGTTCAGTTGAAATCAGAATTAAGGGGTAAACAAATTTAGGAATTCCAATAGATGGGTCGTCCTCTACCTTAGCAATTTCGAGGACGAAATTATTTTATGTGGGGAAGAATGTAATGACCCGCATTTTCCAGGGGTATAATTAATTTATTTAATTATATAAATAGTGATGTAGTGAATTAAATAGAGGTTTAATTAAATAATATGGAATAATTAATTTAATTAAATAATATATTTAATTCAGAAATAATAAAAAATATTGGAAATCACAATATTCTGTGAATGGGGTCGTCCCTTATATTTAATTCAGCTTAGAGTTGAATTATATTGACGAATATATTCAATCGATGACAGTTTGAACGTATAATTATAATATAATTAAAATCGAGCTTGAAATGGCGCCGCAGTTTGTAAATTGGCGATTCGAACTTCAACTGAATGTACATGATTCGTTTTAAGCCGGATTTCTGTGAAACAAGAAAACGTGTGGAGCTGGTGAAGTATATCTTTCTAGTGGAAGAGAAAGATCGGGATTTCATGTAGATTTTGAGATATGTCCAAATCAAATTTCAGAAAAGTGACTGTGGAATTCCTTTATAATTTATAAAGAAATTATTTAAATTTTTAAAAGAGATTTCAATATAAATCGAATATCGGGTTGACCCAAATTGGAAATATCAAGTTATAAATCCCAGTAGAGCTGTATGGTATTCCACTGTGAATATAGACGTTAATATTTAATTTTAAATATTTAATGTAATTTTATTTAAATATATTTATATATTTAAATAGGTTATTTCGAGCTTTAAAAATAGCCACTTTTGCAAACGAAGTCGGAATTCGACGAAACTAATTTTGTAGGATCCGCAATGTCAAGTAGTTGTTAGATTCCAAGTTTGATGATTTTTAGAGTCACTGTGTGGCCGTACTGATTTTTAGAGTGAGAAACAGTCAGTATAGAGACTGTCAAAAATACGTTGTGTGAGCATGCAGAGTCGGAATTCGACGAAACCAATTTCGTTGGGACCGTAATGTCGAACTCTAGCTACATGTCCAGTTTCGTGATTTTTAGGTAGCGTGTGTGAGCACATGGATTTTTAGAAGATAAATTAACAAAAAAGAATATTCCGAGAATATTCTCTAACTCAAAATATCTAGATATTTAAATCCGTTATAAATACCCCTCCCTTAGAAATTCTAAACCTAAGTCCTCTTTCATTCTTTGGTCAACAGACTTGTTTCCGCCGTAAATTTTGGGTTTCAGGAAATATTTTTGATCCTCCTAAATTCAAATGAAAATCAAAATAAATCATATAAATTAGGATAAGTATATATTCGGATTCACAAATCATTCCTCTTTAACTTGGCGTGCATTTTGTGGAGCTCGACGTCAGTATTTTGGTTACAGGAAAATCACGCTGAAAGCTAGGATTAAGGTTCAGCTAAGATTTAAACTTTGATTTAGGAAATGGAGTTCGCTTTTGGATATGTGAAGTGAAGAGAGATTTGTTGGCACAATTTTTGTGGTATTCGAACATCATTTTGTTCGATGCTTTACTGGTGCTGCGAGAAGATGGGTGCGACGGAAATTCCATGAGAGCATCGAGGTCCGATTGAGGGTATGATTTCGAAGAGGAAAGTGAGAGATGATCAATGATAGGAGTTTGAGTGGATTTCATTTGGAAACGGGGATGAGGATGGAGCTTGAAGTTCGGTGATAGCATTGTGAGGAGCAGAACTTGTCCACGACACTTTTAGGAAGAAGGGGTTAAAAACCGGTCGTGGGTTTCGAGAGGTATTGGGCCGACAAATGTGAGAAGGGTGAGGCCCAATTATTTAATTTAAAAATGAAGTTAGTTTTAATTTAAAGTTGTATAAAACTTTTTTTATATCGTATCTTCTTCGTACGATATCAGAATCACGAACCGTAAGTGGCGTTGGGATCGTATGGACAGGCACTACAACAGGACACTGACTGGAAGTCCATCCGAGCTCGTTACAATTTATAGCAAAATAAATTGTCCATCGAAATCAAGCGACAATTATCGTTAATTAACGATGATAGTCCAATGTGAGTAAATCTCACTAACTCTAAACAGTTTAAAATTTCATGTTGTATTTTTAGAACTGTTAAATATTATCTGTTTCATTGTGTGTTGACTATTTGATCGAACTGCTAGTCAGTTAGTAGAAATTATATATATATATATGTATGTATAAACCGTTAAATATTTATATGTTGATTCTGCTATCAGAGTATTTCATATCGAAGTGAAATCGATGTTAATCGTATTTTCTAACATCTGTGATGCAGGGAAACAGGTCGGAGGAATCCAATTGGATTCCTCAACATTTATTTTGCTGTTATTCATATATTTTGATATATGGTGTGACATATAATCTACTGTTGATTATATTTGTTGAACGATATTTATCGTTGTTATATGGTATGTTAAATACCATAAGAAATACCAGAAGGTAGAAAGGAGGTTTTCAAAGTAGATTATGAAAATAATTTATTTATATAAAATCAAGGGATTTTATATATATAAGGAAAGAAAGATTTTGTAAAAGGAAATTTTATAAAATCAAAGGGGTTAAAAAGAGATATATTCGTCAAAGAAAATATAAAGAGATATATTGGTCAAAACAAATATAAAGGAAATATATTTGAAAGCAAATATAAAGGAATTATTTATATAGGAAATAAATAAAGAGTTAAAAAGGATTTATTTATTTAGGAAATAAATAAAGAGTTAAAAAGGATTTATTTATTTAGGAAATACATAAAGAGTTAAAAAGGATTTATTTATTTAGGAAATAAATAAAAGTAAAAGGGTTTATTTATTTAGGAAATAAATAAAGATTAAAGGAGATATTTATTTGTTAAATAAATAAAGAGAAAAGAAGATATTTATTTGTTAAATAAATAGGATTAAAAGGAGAAATTTATTTGGTAAATAAATAGGATTAAAAGAAGATATTTACTTGTTAGAATAAACAGAATAAAATGAATATTTATTGGATAAGTAAATAGAACTAATCAAAAGAATGTTCAGAAGATGAATATAAAATGGAAATCTGTTTTTAACAGATAAATAGAAAGGATTAATTTATAAATAACAGTTTATAAATTAAATGAATATTTATCATTCGATAAATGAAATATATAAGTCTGAATTTATATAGATAAGAGATATTGGTTTTAACACCGATAGTTTTAAATAGAATGGATACACAACACTTGTATAAGTGAAGTAACATCATTAAAGAGAACATTTATAAAGTGAAGAACCGTTACTAAAAGAAATCTTTATAAATGAATAAACGTTATCAAATAGGAGTTATTCGAATAGGAGAAGTCGATTTGAGTTAGAAATAATCGATTAAATAAATCGATTAGAGTTGGGTTGACTAGTTAGAGTTAATCAATTAAGGTTGACCAGTTAGAATAAACCAGTTAGAGTGAACAAGTTAGAGTTATCCAAAGGAGTTAATCGAATATTGGTTATTCGAAGTGAGATAATCGAATATTGGTTATTCGAAGTGAGTTAATCGAATATTGGTTATTCGAAGTGAGTAAATCGAATACTGGTTATTCCAAGTGAGTTAATCGAATATTGGTTATTCGAAAGGGGAGTTATCAAATCTAATAGAGTTAAAGGAATTATCGAATATAGTTTATTCGAATAGAGTTAAAGGAATTATCGAATATAGTTTATTTGAATAGAGTTAAAGGAATTATCGAATGTAGTTTATTCGAATAGAGTTAAAGGAATTATCGAATCTAGTTTATTCGAATAGAGTTAAAGGAATTATCGAATATAGTTTATTCGAATAGAGTTAAAGGAGTTAATCGAATAGAGTTAATCGAATAGAGTTAATTCAAAAGAGTTAATCGAATATAGTTACTCGAAAGAAAGATTATCGAATGTAGTTATTCGAATGGAGGAGTTATCAAATAGAGATTATTCGAAAGAGAATTTCATAAGGAAGTTTGTTAAAGTTTTAAAAGATAAACCTTGTCTATCCCGAAGTTTAGACCGTGGTTCAGTTAAGGCCTAAGAGGTAATTATACACCAACTTGATTGACTTCGTTTTAACAAAGGAATGGCTAAAGTTTGATAGTAAGTGATGGTTAAGTGAATATAGTTAATAAGTGTAATGGTTTGAGTGGCATCGCGATGGTTTGTTTAAAACATCCGCCTAAGTAAAACGTACGAGTATTGGTAATGTTTTCCAATAAGAACCAGAAAGGTTTTCTAATATAGAAAACAAGAAATGAAAATGTTACCAATGTTAATAACATATATTTTCTAAATTTAGAAAATAAGAAATATTGAATATAGGGAAACAGGAGATGAAAAATGAACTAAAAAGATAAATGTTAAATGAGGTTTGTTCGATATAATTTCCATCTGGAAATAATACCGTTGTTTGCACACTTGTTTTTCTTTGATAGTTAACTCATAGACTATCGAAGTTTTGACCATTTCAACGTTGTTAATATGGAGAGACCGGTTGGATTATTATCCAAAGAACCACTATGTATTGACATAAGCGTTGCGGATCATATATGCCAAAGATAATTGAAGACGAAGTAAAGTACAAGGGCTATTGTATAAGTCTTAGATAACAGTGACTAAGATGGATATACTGAATAGTGCCTTCGGTTTGTCCAGCCCCAGGACAACTTGTACGGACGAAGGTCTGACAGAGTATATCAAATGGATCGCGTATGTTAATCTCTTCAAACGTATATATGTTGGTGGTGGAGGAATTCGTTTCTCTTAGCTATATACCCGTTGTATTTTTTAGGAAATCAATTTGTGATTTGGCGGGTATGACGATGTGACATTTTAAGTGAATGAAGATGAATGTCTGACAGAGCATTTCCAGAAAGGTCACGTACATTGATTTCTTCAACCGTACCAAGAGTGGAACCAGAGAGGGAAACTTCTTTAGCTAACACATAATGTACTGTTGTAGACGTCAATCGGTGATTTGATGGATTTGACGATGTGACATTCGAAGGGAATCTGATGTGATGATAAAGCGTAGCTTCTAGCCTCATCAACCGGTAAATGGCAGAAATCGGGCAGGTAGCATGGCTATGTAGGTCGCACCTATTAGGCTGTATAATCACCTGATCTAGAGTTTCATTTACTTCTTAAATCTATTGTTGATGCTGTCCCATTCGGGAAACGGTTGCTGATCCCAACCCGTTGGTGATATACATTCGATACGCTCAGCGAAATGAGTGGTCGGTCATGTGTGGCCGGGTTGCAAGATGTTCTTGTTGAACCCAGTGTATTTCTCTCTAGAGGTACACTAGCGAAAGGTGGTTCCATACCTTGTCATAGTTGGAAACCCATTACCCAATACGTGCTTGCAGTTTTGATTGTATACAATATATGTAGAACGTGAGATGAAAGCGTTTCTGCTAGATGATTATTATACTGTGGTTGATAGACATTATTATAATATCAAAAGATTTTTGATATAAAGATATTTTGGATTCTCATAAGTGAAAAACCCATTCCGTTATATGGCATAGTCTTATGAGATATCGTTTACTTGTTCAAACTGCTTTAAACTGTTTTACTCATACCAGTCCCATAACAGACCCGGAGTTTATTTTGTTTTATTTTCCCTAAACTCTTAGGTGCCCAATTTTGTATGGGCAGTCAAGTAGTCAGGAATTTGCAGATACTTGAAGAGTTGGAGCAGGAGGCTTCAGGATTATATAGCTATAGTATTTCCGCTGTGTTGTAAGTGTTGTACTCGAATAAGTGCTATTGTATACATAACTGTTATACTTCAAAGTTATGTTATATATTATGTGTTATTCGATCCGCTGTGAGATTCATGTTACTCAGATGATGTAAGTTCTTCTTTTCTTCTTCTATTCTAAGTTTCTATCTTATCTATCCTCACCCTCTAATTTCTTTCATTAACAACCCGGATTTTTCGATGTTTTGGTTATCGACATCGAGTTTATGTCGATAACCAAAGTCGCTCAAAATCCGGGTCGTTACAACCCATCTAAAGAATTACTTGATGAATGGAACGCTTCCGGCCAAGAAGAGCGAGAGGCATAAAATAATCCATATAGCTTCCTGATACGTTCTGCAAGGCTCAGTCCTGTACAGACAGGGATTTTCGATGCCCCTTCTCCAGTGTATAGCCCATGACGAAATCAAACGTGTACTGCAGGAAGTACATAATGGTGAATGCGGTGACCATACTGGAGGACAGACATTGGCAAAAAAGGTATTGCGGTATGGCTACTTCTGGCCTACCATAAACAAAGATGCGGAAAAATATGCACGACGTTGTGATGCATGTCAATGATTTTCAAAAATTCCCAGGGTGCCTCCTGGCCAGTTGAAGACAATGATGAGTCCATGGCCTTTCGCTATGTAGGGAATTGATATCATCGGAAGCCTCCCTATAGCAAAGGGCGGAGCAACGTTCGTTATTGTAGTTGTAGACTACTTCACCAAATGGGTCGAGGCTGAGCCGTTAACCACAATCACAACCAAGCGAGTGATTAATTTCGTTGTTAGGAAAAAATTTTTGCCGATTTGGGATCCCGAAGATCGTCATTAATGACAACGGAACCCAGTTTGATAGCAACGAGTTCAGGGACTTCTGCCAGAAGTACCACATTGAGAAACGGTACACCTCTATGGCACATCCGCAGTCGAACGGACAGGTCGAAGCAGAAAATAAAGTGATTAAGTCCATTATCAAAAGAAGACTGAAGCGGGCCAAAGCCACGTGGGTCGATGAATTACCCTTGGCATTATAGGCCTACAAGACAACGTATAAATCGGCGACGGGCCATAACCCCTTCTCTCTTGCTTTTGGAGCAGAGACAGTCATCCCGGTTGAACTAAAAGTACCATCTCACTGAGTCACTTATTACGATCCGATGACTAATAACGAGTTGGTCCTTGAATCCCTAGATACAATAGAGGATAAGAGGGATGAAGCAGACCTGCGTGCCTTGAGACACAAGCAACCGGTCGCTAGATACTACAACAAAAGGGTTCAAGCCCGAACCTTTGAACCCGGAGACTTGGTTCTAAAGCGTGTCTTTCCACTCCCAACTTATATGGGTGCGAAGTGGGAAGGACCATACTCCGTTCTACGAAGGCTTGATAATGAAACTTTCAAGCTAGCAACCGTAGATGAAGAGGAAATCCCCAGAGTGTGGAATGCCCAACATTTGCGGCCCTATCTGATGTAAAGTTGTCAGATTTATCCTTTTGTTTCATAGGACCATGTAAAAGGCATGACTTGCCTGGAATAGTGCAATGTTTTGAGCAAAGTATTATAAAGTGGACGTAGGTCATGATTCGACCGAACCACTATAAAAATATTGTGTGTCATTTACCTTTATTTGCACTATTATTTATCTGCTCTTCTATCTTTATGAAGTTTGTTGTAATACCATATAGCGATCACAGAAACTTGTAATTCCAAGTGCCTTCCATCTGAATGGAGAGTAACCCACAGCCAGAACGCTAAAGGTGCAATAAAGTGAGTCGCACCATTGATTGCACTCTAACTCTCAGGGCCGAGAGAGAAAGTAAACGACGCGAAAATAACGTCCACGTGGCAAGGCGACGCACCGTGATGAAAACCGCCTTGACCGAAATCTAACCTTGGCGACTGCTAGGAGAGTATAAAAGCGTCTATGATTAAGCGCTGAGAAAGAGCTCTTACACCACTGAAGGATCGGGGGGCGACTGAACAGTTGAGCTCGAGCTCTAACCTTAGCGACTGCCAGGAGAGTATAAAAGCGTCTATGCTTAAGCGCTGAGAAAGAGCTCTTACCCCGCTGAAGGATCGAGGGGCAACTGAACAGTTGAGCTCGAACTCTAACCTTGGCGACCGCCAGGAGAGTATAAAAGCGTCTGTGATTAAGCGCTGAAAAGGATGCTGGAGACTTGGCGTCCCCAGAATTTTTACCCTGCTGAAGGATCTGGGGGCGACTGAACAGCTGAGCTTGAACTCTAACCTTGGCGACCGCCAGGAGAGTATAAAAGCGTCTATGATTAAGCGCTGAAAAGGATGCTGGAGACCTGGCGTCCCCAGAATTTCTGCCCCGCTGAAGGATCGGTGAGCAGATCATGATACACGTTCGAATTCTAACCCACTGACGGATCGGGAAACTATAGAGGTACCGGAGATTTGGTGCCTCAAGGACTATAATCCCACTAAAAAATTCAAAGTCCCCCGTATTTAGAGATAGGGGGCAACATGCATAGAAATTTTTAAATTTTTTCTGTCTCCTGAAGGATTTGTAATATAATTTCAACTTGATTATAGTCAAATGACTTGGGACTAAGTGTGAAAAGTTTATTGAATGCAGGTACACGATGACGCAAAAGAAATAAACTTTCATTCATAAACTGCAAGCTTACAAGATAAAGTGGAACCTAAACAAAAGTGAGGGCCAGTCTCACAATTACATTTCATGGCCAGTGGAAAGCCTAAAAATCCAAAGGACAAAATATGAAATGACGTCTACATCCTACTCATGCCGGGGGGAGGGGGCTATGTGGGATTCTTGCTCTTCTTCTGCTTCCCCGACTCCTCCTTATCAACATCCGAACGATCACCTTCTTTCCGCTTCCTCTTATCAACAAGAGGCTCTGGCGAATAACTAGAGGATTGAGAGGCTAGTTGTGAAGTTATTGATCGGGAGGAAAATCTTACGACTAACCCAGTTTTGGGATCGATCTCGGAAATAGGGGCACATATACTGGGTCCTGTTCCCCTCTCATACGGAGCAACTGCCTCTCCTCTTTAGCCTGTTGCTTAGCCAAGGTTTCCTCATCATCGTCTTTGATTTCTTCGGTAATAGTGACTTCCTCTTCCTCATCTTCATGGCGCCCGTCCGTATCTCTCAAAGCCTCGATGGGCTCTGCATCTTGGGAAATATCAGCACTAATACTTGGTGGGATGTCAACCTTCTCCGCCTCTGTTTTCTTCTCAGCATCCTTATCGACTGGCCCGCCACCTTTATCATGAGAAACAAATGTTATTTCAGGAGAGAATGCGGTGTGCTCGGTTGATTGTCCAGTGAGACGGCGACAAGTGACAATTGCTTTGACAAATTCCGAAGAAAATATAGAGATACCTTCCGCTGATCCTCCATCCAAGCTGGCTGGGGAAATTCCAGCAACTGGTGGAGTCAGACCCAGAGGAATCAATGGATCATCGGGATTGTATTCCTCAATTTCAGAGTCCTTGTGCTCTGCAGCCGAGCTTGAGCGTTGTTCAATTTTATTTTTGCCCTTAGCCAAAGTTTTCTCCTTATCCATCTCTTCTTGGAGTAGGCGTCTGCCTTCCCTAAATCCTTAGGTTCGTTATCCCTTAGAATGGCCCGCATCAGTTCATTCTCATCAATCTCATCGGCTCCTAATCACCATTTCTCGTCCTGGACGATTGCGTCCCATATGTTAGCCAAATTGACATGGTAGTCCGGGATCCAGGAGATGTTACGAGTCTTGATGACCTGGCCGAGAAAGTCAAATAGCAATTCTTCAAATCCTTCAATATCTTTTTCTCTCTCGAGGAGCTTTTCATTAGAAGCAGTAGCCATTTCAATGGCACTTTCCACATTACTTTTAGCAAGAATCGCGCGCTTCTCTTCAGAGCGAGTTGATCATTCAGAATAGCCCTCTCTTTTTCAGCCAGAGCTAAACTATCTTTCAATCTTGCCTTTTCTTTCTCCCAAGCAGCTCTTTCAGCCTCGAAATGATCCTGTGTTGTTTTCAGTTCGGTGTTGGCCATCCTGAGATCTTCCTCCTCTTTCTTCAATGACACGCGCTCTTTGCTGTTAGAATCAAGCTCATTATGAAACGCTGCCTGGCCTCCTCTAGCTCTATCTTGTAATTTTTAGCATCTCGTTGAGCCAAGGCAAGCAAAGATTGTGCATCTTCCAAGTCCTTTTCCATTTTTATTGTAACAACCCGGAAAATCTGGGCCAGTTTAAAATTTTTATTTTGGCAATTTTAGCGAATTTTGAATATTTAAAATAAATTATTTCAAATAATATCGACGAGAAATTTATTTTGAATAGAATTCGAACGTATATATTATATACGTCGTCGTTAGAATATAAATAATTATATATAATTATAAATAGAATTGAAAATGGCGCGGTAGTTCGATAATTCGATTTCAAACTTCAATTGAATGTACCGGGTGCAAAACAATCTGGATTTTAGTGAAACCAAAAACATTAGGATCTAATTGATAATATCTTTCCAATGAATCCGAAAAATCGTAATTTAATAGCGGAAATCAAAAGATATGTCCAGTTGGAAATTCTGAATAGTCGCTATGGAATTCAAGCCCTTAAAAATGGAAATTTTGCAAACGACCTCGGATTTCGACGAAACCACTTTTGTTGGATCCGCGATGCCAAGTTAATGCTAGATTCCAAATTTCATAATTTTTCGAATTAATATGTGAGCGTGGCAAAGGAAAACGCGTTTGACCAGTTTCAGTTAATTTTAATCGACTGGAAATTGGCCATTTTTCCAACGGTCTCAGAATTCGACGAAACTAGTTTTGTTAGGACCGTATCGTCAATACGAAGCTAGAAAATATTTTTCGAGGATTTTTAGAGTTAGTATGTGACCCCGGTAAATTGAAATACGCATTCAAATGCAATATATAGAGTTATATGTAGATTTTGATGGAAACTGATTCAAAAGATCGAACCAGCTTGCGAAACATATTCCATTTTTGTTCGGAATGGGGGTAAAACGCTATGAGCGACAGGCGGTGGGCTTGATTTCGAGTTCAAAATAGAAAGTTGCTTTATGGAATTAAAATAAATAAATTAAATAATATTATAAATAATTTCATTTAAGCCCTCCCTCACCTTATCCTTTCATTCCCGTTTTCAACAGAAAAAAAAATCACTCGAGATCGACGGAACCGCTCGCCGACGCCGACCTCCCCATCGTCCCAGCCATCGCCGAGGGTGATCCCACTCCCCCCACCATCCTCGTTTCTCTCTCCTCTCCCTCCTCTACTAAATCGCGAGTCCAACTTCCCTCAACCCCTTCAACCGCCGCAGTAGGTGTCGCGCCCCCCCTTCGCTCCACCCTCCGCCCATCGCTCCTCCCTCTGATCCCCGTTCTATCCTCCTCCACCTCCCTTAAGGAAAAAAACCCGACACACTGAATGCTTTAAGACCAGCGCCGGCACCCGGGTTCCATCCGCCCACCTTCGACTGGCCGACGCCTCCTCAATACCCTCCACCTCGCGAGAAAACCTCGTTCAACACCTAGGTCCGAAAAGATGTGAGTTTTCTATTTATTTGCATTTATTTTGCTTTAATTTCAGGTTTAAATTATAATCACCGAGTAGAAAAATCTGATTTTATATATGTTTTTAAAACTGATTTCGTTCACTTGTAAAAACTGATTTTGAATGCTAGAAAAGCTAAGATTTTTAAAATAGAAAAGCTAAGATTTTTAAAATAGAAAAGCTAAGATTTTTAAAATAGAAAAGCTAAGATTTTTAAAATAGAAAAGCTTAGATTTTTAAAATAGAAAAGCGAAGAATTTTAAAATAGAAAAGCTAAGATTTTTAAAATAGAAAAGCTAAGATTTTTAAAATAGAAAATCTAAGATTTTTAAAATAGAAAAGCTAAGATTTTTAAAATAGAAAAGCGAAGATTTTTAAAATAGAAAAGCTAAGATTTTTAAAATAGAAAAGCGAAGATTTTTAAAATAGAAAAGCGAAGATTTTTAAAATAGAAAAGCTAAGATTTTTAAAATAGAAAAGCTAAGATTTTTAAAATAGAAAAGCTAAGATTTTTAAAATAGAAAAGCGAAGATTTTTAAAATAGAAAAGCGAAGATTTTTAAAATAGAAAAGCTAAGATTTTTAAAATAGAAAAGCTAAGATTTTTAAAATAGAAAAGCGAAGATTTTTAAAATAGAAAAGCGAAGATTTTTAAAATAGAAAAGCTAAGATTTTTAAAATAGAAAAGCTAAGATTTTTAAAATAGAAAAGCGAAGATTTTTAAAATAGAAAAGCTAAGATTTTTAAAATAGAAAAGCGAAGATTTTTAAAATAGAAAAGCGAAGATTTTTAAAATAGAAAAGCTATGATTTTTAAAATAGAAAAAAAATTCGATTTTTATATATTGAATAACGAAGAAAAAATTCGATTTTACATATGTAGTGGCTACGGGCAACGAAGATGACGAAGATGCGATAGCGATGAAGATTTCTATCAATGAAGTGCCGTGGAGCTTGGATAGCTTTCTGTGAGAATTTCTCACTCTTCAATTTCTTTTTCTAGTTATATATATACTAGGATGCAGACGGTGCTTGGTAGCACCCGACACAATTGTCCTCAGACCATGGACTTGTTTGTTTGGTTGCATAGATTAGTTGGATATTTGATTTGAATTTGGTTGTTTGGTGAATTTGATTGATGTGTGAATGGCGTGGGCCTTCACTAGACCGGGGATAAGGCTAGGCCTTGTCCCGTTTCTAGTATCGTGCCGTTATGCCGCCGAAATTTTCTAAAATAAGTTAGAAAAATAAAAATATCATTTTATTGAATAAATGAACCGAATAGAATATTCATAGGTTGAATAAAATGTTTTATCATTAAAAATATAATTTTTAACGTGTAGTGAATAAAATAAAATATTCATTTACAAACCAGACGGTTTGTTTATGTACACCTATTTGAAGGACATTGATTGGGTCGATAAATTTTACACATCGCCCAACTGCACAAATAAAATATGCGTTTGATTGTTTGAAACCCCACACGGGTGTTGGGATGAAATTTGAAGTTCACTCATCCTGATTGATTAAATATGTCGATCGATTGATTGACAGGCTGTTATAAGCGTTGGATATCTATATTTGATGCTTATACAGTGTAGTGCACTTTGGTTGATGGTTGATTATTTTTCAAAGCTATTATATGTGTGTAATGCATGAAAATCCATATAATTAACTTTATATGGTAATTGATTGGGCCTCATTCCAATTTGAAAAATAAAGAATAATATAAAATAAATGTTCATGTGTTGACAGTACTCATCCATTGAGATTGGTCATGTGTTGAAAGAAATATTTTAGTAATAAAATTTATATCTTTATCAATATAAAATAAAGGTTCATGTGTTGACAGTACTCATCCATTGAGATTGGTCATGTGTTGAACGAAATATTTGAAATAGAATATTTGAAAATAGAAATTTATGAAGCCGTGTTGATTAGATTGACGCCATTTTGACGTAAACGATTTATATCGATTCTATTCATTTCGAAATGAATTGAATTGATAACTATTTCGAAATGAATTGAATATATAACGATTTCGAAATGAATTGAATTGATAACGATTTCGAAATGAATTGAATATAACGATTTCGAAATGAATTGAATATATAACGATTTCGAAATGAATTGAATATAAAACGATTTCGAAATGAATGGAATTGATAACGATTTCGAAATGAATTGAATATAACGATTTCGAAATGAATTGAATATATAACGATTTCGAAATGAATTGAATATAAAACGATTTCGAAATGAATTGAAAACGAATTCAAATAGAATTGAAAACTATTTCGAAATGAATTGAATTGAAAACGAATTCAAATTGAATTGAAAGCGAATTGAAATGAATTCAAATTGAATTGAAATTTGAATTGAATAGAAATGAATTTTAAAACGAATTTATAAAGGAGAATTCAATTTTGATTTGAATTGAAAAGAAAGTTGAAATTGCTTTTGAAACGATTTTAAAACTATTTATATAATTTGTTTTAAATAGAAATCGATGAAGTATATATTATATATATTATATATATAATATAATGGCCTGAATAGAACGCGCCGCGCCGCGGCAGTTCGTGAATTTCGACCATTCATTTCAAACGGACATTACGGGAGATCCGACCGTCGGATTCTCCTAAAACCGGAACCGTTGGGTTCGTATCGAAAAGAGCTTTCTAACGAATATTAGAAATCTAACGGTTGGATTTGGAATTATGTCCAAATCAAATTCGAAAAAGGTCGCTGTAAGTATAGTTCGATGGCCATTGATGGAAATCGACTGTACGGGCCTCGATAAAATTATTAAAAATAGTAATAATTTGTGTAAAATCATAAGAAATGATTTAGAAAGAATTGGGATGAAAAACTCCATATTTGAAAAGATAAAAATAGATTTTTATCGAAATGAACTAGTTTTGAACTAGAAATATAATTCTATTTATTTTTTTTATAAATAAATTGGATTTGAAATGGTTTTGAAAATAACCAGAATTTCCAATGATTGCATTGGAGTGGATTTGAATCGAAATTGTCTTCGGAATATTTCGATGTTGGAATTCGGGATCATACAGATGTTATTATGGAAATTTGAAAGATATATATATATATATATATTTATATCGTTATTTCCAACACGACATTTGTTAATCGTAGAATTTGATATTGAATATAAGCCGGGATATTTTCTATTCAGAGCCTTGTATTTAATATCAAATGTGATTTGGGTTTGTCGTGAATGGTGTCTTCATTAACACTGTTCTTGAACCCAGTTGAGAAAAGATTAAATATTTTTATTTAGATTTAATGATACCAATTAAATAATATTTAATTGGAATTGAATTGATATTGATCTTTGGGTTTATCGTGAACAGTGTTTTAAATAACACTCGTTCTTTAACCCGATAATTAATGGAATGTGACTTTGGGTTTATCGTGAACCGTGTTTTAAATGACACGGATTCTTTAACCCAGTTAACGATTAAAACTAAGTGGGGTTTTAATGAATCTTTAATTAGACTGAGATGATCGAGAATGGAGTATCACCAGTTATGCTCCAGGCGATAGTTAAATCTTTAATTAGATTTGAACGTGAAATGGTAATTTAATTTACCGATAACACCGTGGTGTTAGATATGAAGTACTACCAGTTTTACTTCATGGGATAAATAGGTTGGGATTGGGAAGTTAAAACAAATGATTACATCGGTAAGGTTCGTTAATCCCGACTAGTTGAATCGAAATTCAAAAGAAGATTAAAGAATAAATTCAAGGAATTTTTCTTTGATAAAATTAATGGGAAACTTTCCCTATGAATGTGAAATTTAGAAACTAACTGTCGGTTAGCTAAGCAGAATGGTTTTCTAGATATTGATCTGATGTTGGTTTCGGCTTTCAGGGTTAATATTTGGGAAATTATTCTCTTGATTAATTTACGGTTAGTGACTAATGAATTGGAATGAGGCGTATGTTGTGTTTGTGTAACACTTATTTAAAATATACGCGAGTTATTTGGAAAGACCGAGTTTATCCCATTCTGAATAACTGATACGACGATAAGTCGAAGATGAAGACGATGGTCGAAGACCGGAGGTCTTCACGTCGTTTGGGTAATTACTGATGATCTTGATTGGGCTGTACACCCAAGAAGATGGAAACAGTTAGTGATCATCCAGACGTACTTGGAGATCGATGGATATGCGGGGTACTAGGTGCCTCCGGTTTCATTCAGCCCCAGAACGGACTTGTAAATGGACTGTGTGTCTGACATTGGATTTAGTCCGTGTGATTGATCTCTATTAAATATATATCTGTTTGGCGGCGGAGAATTTATTCTCTTGCTTAACGCCCTTCTCTGAGACGTACGAGCTCAGGGGTTATATACTGATGGATATCAAACGCATGGAGTGAATAGCATGTGTGGCATGCCTAAGTGGAAATTGATCGAGGCTTCTGTTGAAAAGCAAAGTCTTATGGTGATGATCAAAGAAAGGCCTTTGTGGCGTAGCTTTGTGTAACGTTTGCTTCGCGAGTTTCACACCCAGTATGAACCAAAAACGGGAGAGGACGTCAGGGAGGGCATGCGTTTCTTTCTAGCTAGAAGTGGCGTCAGTGGTTTTACACGCCCTGACGAGTTTGACTTATGTGGTTGTTGCTGTTGCGAGGCGCCTCGGATTGATCGGTCGTTCTCGAACCGATGGAGTCATTTAGTTGGCTCATTTACGCCCCATAGGGCGGGGAAACGCATGTTCAGGGTTTAAGTTTAATCCACATCGGTGGACTGGCCCTGAGGATCCAAGGGTCACTCGAGCTCTGATCCTGAGACATGGGCTAGATTGTCTCGAATCGGTTGAGGACTATCTTTTGCCTCGGTTCATAGACGGAAATCCAATTTCCAAATACGTGACATTTGCGGTTTTATTTGTAAACCTATATATGGCGACATAGTGGCATGGGACGCTCATGTCGCCTATGATTGATACTTATGATTTGAAGTTGTTTCATACACTATGCACTTACTATAGTATCAAATGATTTGTTTTAAACGTATCAAGCATTCTTTGGCTGTTATAAGGGAAAACCCTATCCTCGGCTGCGTTGCATTGTGTGATGTGACCTGGGTCTTATAACAGCTTCATTTTTCTTTATTTAGCATTGCGCTATTTGTTTTATGCACTGGTATTCTTGGGAGGAAACCCGTTTCGTGTTATACGGCATGGTCCCTTGATTTACCAAATTTTAAAACAAAGAATAACTGTTTTAGTTCTCACACCAGTCACATGACTGACCTGGAGTTTATTGTTTTAACCTAAACTCTGGGTGCCCCTATTTTGACACGGGCAGCTAGTAGTTTTGGTTTTGCAGATTTATATTCACAGGATCCTGGTTTACAGCTGGAACAATATCCGGAAAGCTTTGTATCCGTATATCTCATTCTAGTTGTGTATTGTATTATTTTCGGCTGCTATGTATTTAAATGTAATTTAAATCTCTGATATTTCTGTGTAATATTTATTTGTTTATACTCTGTATATTCTTGTAATCTGATGCATTGTTGTAATATACAATGAAATGTTCTTCTATATGTGTTTTGTTGTGGCTTGTTCTCGAACTATCCGACACTTTCCTTTACGGGGAAGTTACGGCTTTTCACAGTTGGTATCAGAGCTCTGGTTTACAAAGCTCTGAGAACAAGACACATTAGAACCATACAAAAGAATTCATCAGATATTGGATTAGCAATATCCAATTAGAATGACTCGTTAGAGATAGGATCAGTAGTATCCTAGAACGAGTGTGAAGAGTATATTTTTCAAATGAAAACAAAATTTGTTTTGAAAATTTAAATCAACTATTCGTATTTGATTATTTATTTTAATGAATTTGGACAATCCAGTGTATATAGATTTTGCGTATGCGTCTGATCCACGTGTATTCGAAGTTTTGATATACTGGGTAGATATAGAATCACCTTCTAAGTCGCCCGGAGAGAACTCTGATGATTGATGCATCATCATCAGAATTTATGTTCGAGTGACGAAAGGGAGATTTTCTATATATTTCCATTAGACTGGTGTGAGAACCAAAACTAATATAGCTAGAATACATTGTTGTGATTTGGCATCAAAACATGATTTTCTTTATATATATCAAAATTATGAATTTAAAACGTTAATCCACTAATTGATTGATGTTTGTGTTGTTTGTTTATTTGGTTGATAATTTTGAACCATTATGCCTAATTTGATCGGATAATGAATTGTATTGAAATTTGGTCGCATTTGCTTGCATATACATGTACTTACATTGAACAGGTCATAGCAAGGAGGCTAGAGCAGAGAATAAAATTTGTTTGCCCGACAAATAGGTACATGTTTACTACATAATTTTCTGTTTTGTTTGGGTGATGATGATTTTATGAGCCTATTGGCTAGCCGCTTGGCTTTTTCTTTTTCCTTTTGAGATCTGAAGGACCGGGGAAGCTATTTGAAATTCCCCGATGCTCCCGGTGCAGGGGAGGTTATGGCGAAATTTTTCGAAAATTTAGGGTGTTAGCAAAATTTTTGAAAATTCTCAGAAACTGAAAAGTTGAGGAATGGAAGCCAGATCGAACGTAAAGCTGATTAATCAAACCACTTTCGACTTTGTTCCTTTTCGGGGACGAAAAGTTTTAAGTGGGGGAGATTGTAACAACCCGGAAAATCTGGGCCAGTTTAAAATTTTTATTTTGGCAATTTTAGCGAATTTTGAATATTTAAAATAAATTATTTTAAATAATATCGACGAGAAATTTATTTTGAATAGAATTCGAACGTATATATTATATACGTCGTCATTAGAATATAAATAATTATATATAATTATAAATAGAATCGAAAATGGCGCGGTAGTTCGATAATTCGATTTCAAACTTCAACTGAATGTACCGGGTGCAAAACAATCCGGATTTTAGTGAAACCAAAAACATTAGGATCTAATTGATAATATCTTTCCAACGAATCCGAAAAATCGAAATTTAATAGCGGAAATCAAAAGATATATCCAGTTGAAAATTCTGAATAGTCGCTATGGAATTCAAGCCCTTACAAATGGAAATTTTGCAAACGACCTCGGATTTCGACGAAACCACTTTTGTTGGATCCGCGATGCCAAGTTATTGCTAGATTCCAAATTTCATAATTTTTCGAATTAATATGTGAGCGTGGCAAAGGAAAACGCGTTTGACTAGTTTCAGTTAATTTTAATCGACTGGAAATTGGCCATTTTTCCAACGGTCTCAGAATTCGACGAAACTAGTTCTGTTAGGACCGTATCGTCAATACGAAGCTAAAAAATATTTTTCGAGGATTTTTAGAGTTAGTATGTGACCCCGGTAAATTGAAATGCGCGTTCAAATGCAATATATAGAGTTATATGTAGATTTTGATGGAAACTGATTCAAAAGATCGAACCAGCTTGCGATACATATTCCATTGTGTTCGGAATGGGGGTAAAACGCTATGAGCGACAGGCGGTGGGCTTGATTTCGAGTTCGAAATAGAAAGTTGCTTTATGGAATTAAACTAAATAAATTAAATAATATTATAAATAATTTCATTTAAGCCCTCCCTCCCCTTATCCTTTCATTCCCGTTTTCAACAGAAAAGAAAAAAATTCACTCGAGATCGTCGGAACCGCTCGCCGACGCCGACCTCCCCATCGTCCCAGCCATCGCCGACGGTGATCCCACTCCCCCCTCCATCCTCGTTTCTCTCTCCTCTCCCTCCTCTACTAAATCACAAGTCCAACTTCCCTCAACCCCTTCAACCGCCGCAGTAGGTGTCACCCCCCCCCTTCGCTCCACCCTCCGCCCATCGCTCCTCCCTCTGATCCCCGTTCTATCCTCCTCCGCCTCCCTTAAGGAAAAAAACCCAACACACTGAATGCTTGAAGACCAGCGCCGGCACCCGGGTGCCATCCGCCCACCTTCGACTGGCCGACGCCTCCTCAATCCCCTCCACCTCGCGAGAAAATCTCGTTCAACACCTAGGTCCGAAAAGATGTGAGTTTTCTATTTATTTGCATTTATTTTGCTTTAATTTCAGGTTTAAATTATAATCACCGAATAGAAAAATCTGATTTTATATATGTTTTTAAAACTGATTTCGTTCACTTGTAAAAACTGTTTTTGAATGCTAGAAAAGCTAAGATTTTTAAAATAGAAAAGCTAAGATTTTTAAAATAGAAAAGCTAAGATTTTTAAAACAGAAAAGCGAAGATTTTTAAAATAGAAAAGCTAAGATTTTTAAAATAGAAAAGCTAAGATTTTTAAAATAGAAAAGCGAAGATTTTTAAAATAGAAAAGCTAAGATTTTTAAAATAGAAAAGCGAAGATTTTTAAAATAGAAAAGCTAAGATTTTTAAAATAGAAAAGCGAAGATTTTTAAAATAGAAAAGCTAAGATTTTTAAAATAGAAAAGCTAAGATTTTTAAAATAGAAAAGCGAAGATTTTTAAAATAGAAAAGCTAAGATTTTTAAAATAGAAAAGCTAAGATTTTTAAAATAGAAAAGCGAAGATTTTTAAAATAGAAAAGCTAAGATTTTTAAAATAGAATAGCTAAGATTTTTAAAATAGAAAAGCGAAGATTTATAAAATAGAAAAGCGAAGATTTTTAAAATAGAAAAGCTAAGATTTTTAAAATAGAAAAGCTAAGATTTTTAAAATAGAAAAGCTAAGATTTTTAAAATAGAAAAGCGAAGATTTTTAAAATAGAAAAGCTAAGATTTTTAAAATAGAAAAGCTAAGATTTTTAAAATAGAAAAGCGAAGATTTTTAAAATAGAAAAGCTATGATTTTTAAAATAGAAAAAAAATTCGATTTTTATAAATTGAATAACGAAGAAAAAATTCGATTTTACATATGTAGTGGCTACGGGCAACGAAGATGACGAAGATGCGATAGCGATGAAGATTTCTATCAATGAAGTGCCGTGGAGCTTGGATAGCTTTCTGTGAGAATTTCTCACTCTTCAATTTCTTTTTCTAGTTATATATATACTAGGATGCAGACGGTGCTTAGTAGCACCCGACACAATCGTCCACAGACCATGGACTTGTTTGTTTGGTTGCATAGATTAGTTGGATATTTGATTTGAATTTGGTTGTTTGGTGAATTTGATTGATGTGTGAATGGCGTGGGCCTTCACTAGACCGGGGATAAGGCTAGGCCTTGTCCTGTTTCTAGTATCGTGCCGTTATGCCGCCGAAATTTTCTAAAATAAGTTAGAAAAATAAAAATATCATTTTATTGAATAAATGAACTGAATAGAATATTCATAGGTTGAATAAAATATTTTATCGTTAAAAATATAATTTTTAACGTGTAGTAATAAAATAAAATATTCATTTACAAACCAGACGGTTTGTTTATGTACACCTATTTGAAGGACATTGATTGGGTCGATAAATTTTACACATCGCCCAACTGCACAAATAAAATATGCGTTTGATTGTTTGAAACCCCACACGGGTGTTGGGATGAAATTTGAAGTTCACTCATCCTGATTGATTAAATATGTCGATCGATTGATTGACAGGCTCTTATAAGCGTTGGATATCAATATTTGATGCTTATACAGTGTAGTGCACTTTGGTTGATGGTTGATTATTTTTCAAGGCTATTATATGTGTGTAATGCATGAAAATCCATATAATTAACTTTATATGGTAATTTATTGGGCCTCATACCAATTTGAAAAATAAAGAATAATATAAAATAAATGTTCATGTGTTGACAGTACTCATCCATTGAGATTGGTCATGTGTTGAACGAAATATTTTAGTAATAAAATTTATATCTTTATCAATATAAAATAAAGGTTCATGTGTTGACAGTACTCATCCATTGAGATTGGTCATGTGTTGAACGAAATATTTTGATAATAACAACTATTCTGAAAAAGAAATATTTGAAATAGAATATTTGAAAATAGAAATTTATGAAGCCGTGTTGATTAGATTGACGCCATTTTGACGTAAATAATTTATATCGATTCTATTCATTTCGAAATGATTTGAATTGATAACGATTTCGAAATGAATTAAATATATAAGGATTTCGAAATGAACTGAATTGATAACGATTTCGAAATGAATTGAATATAACGATTTCGAAATGAATTGAATATATAACGATTTCGAAATGAATTGAATTGAAAACGATTTCGAAATGAATTGAATATATAACGATTTCGAAATGAATTGAATATAAAACGATTTCGAAATGAATGGAATTGATAACGATTTCGAAATGAATTGAATATAACGATTTCGAAATGAATTGAATATATAACGATTTCGAAATGAATTGAATATAAAACGATTTCGAAATGAATTGAAAACGAATTCAAATTGAATTGAAAACGATTTCGAAATGAATTGAATTGAAAACGAATTCAAATTGAATTGAAAACGAATTCAAATGAATTCAAATTGAATTGAAATTTGAATTGAATAGAAATGAATTTTAAAACGAATTTATAAAGGAGAATTCAATTTTGATTTGAACTGAAAAGAAAGTTGAAATTGCTTTTGAAACGATTTTAAAACTATTTATATAATTCGTTTTAAATAGAAATCGACGAAGTATATATTATATATATAATATAATGGCCTGAATAGAACGCGCCGCGCCGCGGCAGTTCTTGAATTTCGACCATTCATTTCAAACGGACATTACGGGAGATCCGACCGTCGGATTCTCCTAAAACCGGAACCGTTGGGTTCGTATCGAAAAGAGCTTTCTAACGAATATTAGAAATTAGAAATCTAACGGTTGGATTTGGAATTATGTCCAAATCAAATTCGAAAAAGGTCACTGTAAGTGCAGTTCGATGGCCATTGATGGAAATCGACTGTACGGGCCTCGATAAAATTATTAAAAATAGTAATAATTTATGTAAAATCATAAGAAATGATTTAGAAAGAATTGGGATGAAAAACTCCATATTTGAAAAGATAAAAATAGATTTTTATCGAAATGAACTAGTTTTGAACTAGAAATATAATTCTATTTAATTTTTTTTATAAATAAATTGGATTTGAAATGGTTTTGAAAATAACCAGAATTTCCAATGATTGCATTGGAGTGGATTTGAATCGAAATTGTCTTCGGAATATTTCGATGTTGGATTTCGGGATCATACAGATGTTGTTATGGAAATTTGAAAGATATATATATTTATATCGTTATTTCCAACACGACATTTGTTAATCGTAGAATTTGATATTGAATATAAGCCGGGATATTTTCTATTCAGAGCCTTGTATTTAATAACAAATGTGATTTGGGTTTGTCGTGAATGGTGTCTTCATTAACACTGTTCTTGAACCCAGTTGAGAAAAGATTAAATCTTTTTATTTAGATTTAATGAAGTGTAACAATTAAATAATATTTAATTGAAATTGAATTGATATTGATCTTTGGGTTTATCGTGAACAGTGTTTTAAATAACACTCGTTCTTTAACCCGATAATTAATGGAATGTGACTTTGGGTTTATCGTGAACCGTGTTTTAAATGACACGGATTCTTTAACCCAGTTAACGATTAAAACTAAGTGGAGTTTTAATGAATCTTTAATTAGACTGAGATGATCGAGAATGGAGTATCACCAGTTTTGCTCTAAGCGATAGTTAAATCTTTAATTAGATTTGAACGTGAAATGGTAATTGAATTTACCGATAACACCGTGGTGTTAGATATGAAGTACTACCAGTTTTACTTCATAGGATAAATAGGTTGGGATTGGGAAGTTAAAACAAATGATTACATCTGTAAGGTTCGTTAATCCCGACTAGTTGAATCGAAATTCAAAAGAAGATTAAAGAATAAATTCAAGGAATTTATCTTGGATAAAATTAATGGGAACATTTCCCTATGAATGTGAAATTTAGAAACTAACTGTCGGTTAGCTAAGCAGAATGGTTTTCTGGATATTGATCTGATGTTGGTTTCGGCCTTCGGGGTTAATATTTGGGAAATTATTCTCTTGATTAATTTACGGTTAGTGACTAATGAATTGGAATGAGGCGTATGTTGTATTTGTGTAACACTTATTTAAAATATACGCGAGTTATTCGGAAAGACCAGGTTTATCCCATTCTGAATAACTGATACGACGATAAGTCGAAGATGAAGACGATGGTCGAAGACCGGAGGTCTTCACGTCGTTTGGGTAATTACTGATGATCTTGATTGGGTTGTACACCCAAGAAGATGGAAACAGTTAGTGATCGTCCAGACGTACTTGAAGATCGATGGATATGCGGGGTACTAGGTGCCTCCGGTTTCGTTCAGCCCCAGAACGGACTTGTAAATGGACTGTGTGTCTGACATTGGATTTAGTCCGTGTGATTGATCTCTATTAAATATATATCTGTTTGGCGGCGGAGAATTTATTCTCTTGCTTAACGCCCTTCTCTGAGACGTACGAGCTCAGGGGTTATATATTGATGGATATCAAACGCATGGAGTGAATGGCCTGTGTGGCATGCCTAAGTGGAAATTGATCGAGGCTTCTATTGAAAAGCAAAGTCTTGTGGTGATGATCAATGCAAGGCCTTTGTGGCGTAGCTTTGTGTAACGTTTGCTTCGCGAGTTTCACACCCGGTATGAACCAAAAACGGGAGAGGACGTCAGGGAGGGCATGCGTTTCTTTCTAGCTAGAAGTGGCGTCAGTGGTTTTACATGCCCTGACGAGTTTGACTTATGTGGTTGTTGCTGTTGCGAGGCGCCTCGGATTGATCGTTCGTTCTCGAACCGATGGAGTCATTTAGTTGGCTCATTTACGCCCCATAGGGCGGGGAAACGCATGTTTAGGGTTTAAGTTTAATCCACATCTGTGGACTGGCCCTGAGGATCCAATGGTCACTCGAGCTCTGATCCTGAGACATGGGCTAGATTGTCTCGAATCGGTTGAGGACTATCTTTTGCCTCGGTTCATAGACGGAAATCCAATTTCCAAATACGTGACATTTGCGGTTTTATTTGTAAACCTATATATGGCGACATAGTGGCATGGGACGCTCATGTCGCCTATGATTGATACTTATGATTTGAAGTTGTTTCATACACTATGCACTTACTATAGTATCAAATGATTTGTTTTAAACGTATCAAGCATTCTTTGGCTGTTATAAGGGAAAACCCTATCCTCGGCTGCGTTGCATTGTGTGATGGGACCTGGGTCTTATAACAGCTTCATTTTTCTTTATTTAGCATTGCGCTGTTTGTTTTAAGCACTGGTATTCTTGGGAGGAAACCCGTTTCGTGTTATACGGCGTGGTCCCTTGATTTACCAAATTTTAAAACAAAGAATAACTGTTTTAGTTCTCACACCAATCACATGACTGACCTGGAGTTTATTGTTTTAACCTAAACTCTGGGTGCCCCTATTTTGACACGGGCAGCTAGTAGTTTTGGTTTTGCCGATGTATATTCACAGGATCTTGGTTTACAGCTGGAACGATATCCGGAAAGCTTTGTATCCGTATATCTCATTCTAGTTGTGTATTGTATTATTTTCCGCTGCTATGTATTTAAATGTAATTTAAAGCTTTGATATTTCTGTGTAATATTTATTTGTTTATACTATGTATATTCTTGTAATCTGATGCATTGTTGTAATATACAATGAAATGTTCTTCTATATGTGTTTTGTTGTGGCTTGTTCTCGAACTATCCGACACTTTCCTTTACGGGGAAGTTACGGGTTTTCACATTTATCCTGGCCCTTTCATTGTCATCTAACCTCACTTTGGACCAGTGCGCTTCCATCTCTAGCATTCGAATGACGTCTGAAAGATTGACAACATGTTTCTTCATCGCCTCATATTGCTTAGCTACATGGCGAACGTGTCCAATGACTTCAGTATCCCAATTCCCAGGGACTGGTTCTAGAGTTGGAACGAACATCATTCTTTCGAAGTAGATATCGGGGAATTGTTCTCGTAATTTTTCCAGCTTGGCCTGAGTCTCAGGACCATGGATATAGCCTCGTGCCCCGGGGGCACTCAAACCTTGTTGGCTGGAAGGGATAATGTCAGTTTTCTCCTTCACAGAATCCTCGTTTGGATCCCTGTTTTTATCCTTAGGCTCGTGGTGCTTTCTGGATGATCTACTGTGAGATGGCGCGCTCTTCGGAGGAGTTAAGTTTTTGGGAAGTTGTTTTCCCCCTGTATGTGGCACTGGATGACTTGGAGGCTTGCTAGAGGTTTGTTTTGACGGAGATCTGGACTGTGAAGAAGGAGGCTTGCGAGAATCCCGGGACCAATGGTTGTCTCTCCCTCGGCTGCTGCTACGAGCGCGCTCAGGATTTGGATGGAGACTAGGTGTGCCTTCACGAAGAGAGCTATAGGAATAAGATCGTTTGCAAGACATCTTTCCTGCAAAAGAAACAAGTACATGTCAAAATCTTGAATACTTTTGGTATAAAAGTGTGGGTCAGACAGTGCATGCGATTTGTGCATCCCATATAATTCCCCCTAACAGACCAGGGCCCGGAGTTAGGCTCGTCTGGGTAGTCTCTCGTTCTTCAACTGGAATAGTTGTTTCCTCAGAAATAGGAAAAAATGGCTCTCCTTCAAAGTCTTCCTGTGCATGTACATCGTCGGGTATAGGAATGTTGCTCAATTCCTTGAATAGCTGCTCCTCTGTTAATTCATCGGGAGCAGCAGGTTCAACCGGTAGAGGGGCCCTTGAGGAGAAACCCCCCGGAGAGGCTAGGATTTCCTTAGACTCGTCAGCACGGGCCTCATCTCCTCTGTATACATTTAAGTCTTCATCGTCCTGGATAATTGTCGGCGAAGGACTCTTGTTAAATTTAGTTGTTTCTGCTGCCTGCGACGTTCCTTCTCCATCGGCCGGGGGCACGTATTTGTAAGGTTTGCCACCCGCGCCAAGTCCAAACCTTATATCCAGAAGGCGGTGCTTATGAAGATTCTCGTCAGTAATACATTTTTTTATCTTTAAGAAGTCGGATTTGCTCTTCAAAAGGAGGGATAGTCGATTGTTGTACACCGAGACTTCCTTCTTTAGAAAGACGTGATCTGCGTAGAGAAAAGAAGCATGTTAGCGTTCCGATTTCTTAAACAAGTTATTCATTCAAAGGTTTAAAATTTACTTGATTTAAGCCATCTCCTTGCACACCCGGCCTATCTCTTTATATAGAACCAATCGGCCTTGGGATCCCCTATATTGCTGTAACCATCAGATAAGACCTTCCTATTTGCTACCGATTCGAAGAAAGAAAAATTTGGGGTTGCCGTAGAGCGATGCTTGAGAAGGTAATAGAATTTCAAATCCTTAAACGTGAGCTCAGTTTGCAGGATTTCCGCATATGCAATATACATAGTGTATAGGGCTGCGTAGGCATTGGGATGGAGATGCATCGGAGCAATAGCCAATCGTTTTAAGGTTGCAATGACGATTGGAGGAAATGGAGGAATAGCGCCTATCCAGCACATGAGACGGCTAACTGTCATACCCCTCCGGAGCCAGATGAGGTCTATCTTCGCTACCAGGTGTCCTCACATCATCCCAGGGGATCCCGTGTCTCAAGAAAATTTTCTTGAGTTTATGTCATCAAGTTTGGAAGCTAAAGAGTAAGTGAATTTCTCTATTTCTAGTGCACTAGGAATCTCGTCAGGAGCTCGGTCGTCTACTTTGACTTCCTCATCAAGCGAGGTACTCTCAGAGGAATCCGATCCTGTTTCTGCCTCATATTCGGATCCATAATCCGCACCCTCTGGATTAATTGGAAGAACCTCGGGGTTGTGGTGCTCAGATGTCTCAGGATCCATCTTTGTGTCAGATCTTGAAGGGGAACGGTTATCCAACATTACTGTTTAGGCGAGTAAACATGAGAAATAAGAATATAATTACCCGTCCCCTGTGTGTGTAAGTGCAAGTCTGTGCCTGTGCATACATAGAAGAAAAGCATAAAAGTCAACAAAATCATCGAGATGCTAGTCATTGTTTGATGTTAAGTTATGTTGTTGGTCAGTCCAGAAAGTTCGTCTTAAAGGCTCTAACCTAACTGTCCATTGGTATATTAGGACTAAGTTGCATTGAGTATTTAACAAGCTCATTGTATCACTCGGATCGCATAGGAGAGTACGGGTCGTAGTGCATGATCGGATCGTGAGGCAAGCAGGGTCTCACAGCGAAGTCGCCAAATCGTGGAAGAGTGTCGGATCGTGAAACTGGAAGTGGATCGCAAAGACTGCCCACGATCCGTTCCCTCCTCCTATGAATTACAGACTAGTCACGACCCGATCCGTCACTTGACTTAGATACCAGCATTTCCGCGGATCGAACCGGCGCCTCATCACCACATCCGATCCACACTTCAATTTCTTCTCCCCCGTGTCCACAACCCAATCCGTATCCAAACCATGCTCACGAATCGATCCGCTCAGCGTCTTCTTCTTCTTCCTCCCTTCTTCTTCTTCTCTGTAGCTGAGCTCGAGCAACTGACATCCATGGCGGCTCGACACCAGAACTTCGAACGCCACAAAATTCCTTCACCTTCCCTCCCAAGCTAGTAAAAACACAAGGAAAATGAAAGAGAGATTGCGAAGACATTATTTATATGAAATTACATTTCTAAATCAAAGAGACGAATGGATGGGGGGTAATTTGAAAACTAGGGTTCTACTCAGGAGATTCGATGGCAGCGAAAGAAAGAAGAAAGGGAAAAGGAAAGGAGGGTTCGGCTTATATAGACCGAATGATGTCCGTTGGTCTCCCCTTTTTTCGTCTTATTCGAACCGTGGGCTTCGGTGAATCGTGGAGGCAAGCCCATCGGGCCCAGCAAAGAAGAAAGAGGCCGATCCCTGAATCGACTCGCTACGAAGGATGGCCCACCATACATAAAGTCCACACGAAGGTTGTAACGAAACGAGCATCTCTTATCGCTGGGCCGTGACAAAAGACGCTCCCACGAATCGTGGAACACTGGAGCTATCCGAGCCGGCTAAGGATGGGTAGACATAAATATCCAGAAATACTTGTTAAAAAAAAAGGAAAAGGAGGAGAAGGGAAGTTCAGAAGTATACCTGGTAATTTGATAATGACGTTTCCGAGAATTCCAGAGATGGAAATTATCCGATGGATAGAAAAATGATTGAAGATTTAACCGATATTTATACTTGTCAAAGAATACGACTCTTTGAAGTAACACGACATTTTAGTCAGACGTAACCATTGATTTGCATCTCCCTAAGGAAAGACGTCTCAGCAGTTTCGAAGCATGTTCCATCCTCGATAAAACATACTTTGAGGGGGCAAAATGTTGGCTAGCTTTTTGACCAAGCCACCAAGGTTCACATACAAGAAGAAAATATTAAGTCTCATTCCTCTATTTCACGAAAAGTTAGATCACAGTCGTTCAACCATCCTCAGGTCGGATCGCCCCCCTTCGATCGCCCTATCAGTTCGCTACGAGCCCATGCGACCCGATCCACCCATGTCCACGCGATCCAGTCCATCCTCTCCTCTTCTACCCGATCCGATCTGAGCCCAGAAGACGAGGTGAAGGCTATGACTAAGTCCACCACGATCCGAGAATGCAGGATCTCGCGATACTTGTCACCAACTATCATATTGACCAATTTTTCATTAAGCTACGATCCGTCCACAGCGTGACGATCCGATCCAAACCCTGAAGACGCGGCGAGGCCCCTGACCAAGTCATTCACGATCCGAGAATGCAAGATCTCGCGACAAATATCCACAACTGTCATATTGACCAATTCTCTATCAAGCTACGAGCTAGTCCGAGATCTTCGGGATGTGGGACACATAAGACCGCGATCCGTCACCAAAGATCAGCTATAAATAGCCCAGAGCTTGGCATTTTTCAGGATCTTTTGGTAGTATTGAGTATTGATTCCACCATTACTATCATACCACTATTTCTTATCAGTTTTACTTCGAGATTACTGAGAGAAATCATAATTGTAAGAGTGAGTTTGAGAGAAATCATTGGTTGTGCTAGCATCCAAAGTATAATCAATAGCATATAAAGTGGACGTAGGCTCGTTAACGCCGAACCACTATAAACCTTGTGTGTTCTCTGCTTCTTCCTCATTTTTCAGTTATAAGTTTCTACGAATCAGAACAATTTGGGTGTTAGAGGCAATTTTGATCTAACAACGATATTGCGTGAGTTGGATTATTTATAATATTTAATTCAGTTCAGAATTGAATTATAGTAACGAATATATTATTTAAACTAAGTTTGAACATATAATTATATTATAATTATAATCGAGCTCAAAGTGGCGCTGTAGTATGTAGTTTGGCGATTCGAACTTCAATTGAATATAAAGAATCCGTTTTAAATCAGATTTCTATGAAATAATAAGAAACGTTCGAAGCTAGTGAAATATATTTTTCAAGTGGAAATGAAAAATCTGGATTTCATCATGTAGATTTTGATTTATGCCCAAATCAAATTTTCAAATAGTCGCTATGGGATTCCTTTATAATTTTATAATGATTTAATTATATTTAAATGGATTTTCAATATAAATTGAATACTGATTTAACACTGGATTTGCTGTGACGACCCAAAATCCCGTACTGACGGACAAGGGTAATCTTTGGAATATAACATAGAAACAGATAATAGCAGACCAAAAATAAGTAAATACACTAGATAATGAACAAATAATCACTCGATAAACAATAACCATCAGAGTTACACAGTATATAGGATCATACTTAGTACAAATACAGTTCACCTATACATAAATGTCTACAGTGGAAAACAAACATAATATGTACAATAGGAGCTTAACATCATAAAAAGAGATAAACAGTAGAATCCATCTTCAGCTCCAGCTATCCAGAGAAAGCCTGCTAAAATCTGAATACATGGCTGCCCATGTAGAAAAATGGGGCACCAGAGTTTGCAAGTGAAACAAACTACGAGTCAGTCATGGGACTGGTACGAAAAATCTACTTAACACATTTACAATATGGCTAATCACTGGACCACGCCACTTTCGCGGAACGGGTTTACTCCGTTGGATTTCCAGTGCTTTAAAACAAATCATTCTTTTAAACATCGCAATGCTTTTTATAAAAATGAAGCCATTATAAGACTCAATTCCCATCACACAATGCAACGCAAACCGGAGGATAGAGTTTTTACCTTATAATGGCCAAAATATGCTTGATACGTATAAAACAAAATTATTTGATATTCTTACTAGTGTTTATATGTTTCAAAGACATTTTCAAATCATAAGTATCAATCATAGACGGCATTAATGCCCCATACCACTATGTCGCCATATATATAGGTATACAATCAAAACCGCATAGTCATGTATTTGGAAATTGGATTTCCGTCATGAACCAAGGCAAAAGATAGTCCTTACCGAATTCGAGACGCTCTAGCCCGTGTCTTAGGCAAGTACTCAGTCAAGCCTTTGGATCGTCAGGGCCAGTCCACCGATGTGGATTAAAATCCTAAGCACTGCGTTTCCCCGCCCTATGGGGCATCAATGAGACAACGAATGACTCTATCGGTCCCGGATCGACCAATATAACCGAGGCGCCTCGCAACAGCAACAACCACATAGGTGAAAATAATATAAATGTCAACTAGTTTAAGCACCGACACCACCTCTAGCTCGAAGTAAACGCATGCCATCCCTGAGATCCTTCTCCCATTTCTGGTTCATACCGGGGTGTGAGGCTCGCGAATTCACGTTATACACAAAGCTATGCCACACAGGCGGTGCTTTAATCATCAACCACAAAACTTTGCTTTTCAACAGAAGCCCTGTTCACTGCATCTTAGCATGCCACACAGGTAATTCACACCATGCAACTGATGGCTATCAATCACATAGAATAAATTCCAATCTCAGACACACAATCCATTTACTGGTCCGTTCTGGGTCGGAACGAAACCGGAGGCACTATATACCTCGCAAACCCATCGATTTCCACGTACGTCTGGATGATCACCACTCATTATCCATATTTCGGGATGCCTCCCAATCAGGACATCAGTTAACATCCAAACGAGGTCAAGATCTCAGGTCTTCGACCACCGTCTTCATCTTCGATTCCTTAACGTCGATTCAGTTATTCATAATGGGATAAACCCGGTCTTTCTGAGAAACTCATGTATATAATAAACAGGTGCAAAACTAACATACACACGCATCATATCAATTCATTAGTTACTAACCATCAATCAGTAAGAGAACGATTTCCCAAATATTAACCCCGAAGGCCGAAACCAACATCGGATCAAAATCCAGGAAACCATTCGACTTAGCTAACCTTCAGTTAATTTTCTAAATTTCACATCCATATCGTTTATAATATTTTATAACGATCTATCGCTATTTTTAATTATTTTAAAAATAGCCAATACATATTCAAATGACGCTTCGGCCATAACGCGGCCGTGGCGCTGTTTTTCTTCAAATTTGATTTACACATATATGAAAATCTAACCGTTGGATCTTCAAAAAATTTACAACATTAGAAAGATCTTTTCAAAATGAATCCAACGGTTCGAGTTTTGGGAAAATCCGACGGTCGGATCTCCCAGTACAATCGTTTGAAATTTTGATTTCAAAATACGAACTGCAGCGTCGTTATTCGTTTTAATTTAATTATATTTAAATATATATAAATATATAATCAATTCTGGACAATCCAACCGTTGGATTTTTACAAAGTTGGTGTCGTTGGAAAGATATTTCCAAAGCGAACCCGACGTTTTCAATTTCGGGAAAATCCGATGGTCGGATCTCCCGCACTAATCGTTTGAAATCACGGTTTCAAAACACGAACTACAGCTTCGTTATTCGATATATTTTAATTATATATATATATATATATATATATATATATATATATAATCGTTTCTTCGATTTCAAAAGCATTTGCTTTTCATACATTTGATAAAAATGATATTTTTATCCAACAGACATTTATTTCCACACTTCACTATTTTTCACAATTCGTATATAGTAAAAATGTGATTTTTAATGTAAAGCTATTTATTTCAAAACACGACTATATAAAATATGATTTTTATTATAAAAAAATTCTTTCAAAACTCGACTATTTTATGTAGTTCATATAGATGATAAAAATATGATTTTTATTAAAAAACAATTTATATAAAACAAGAATACCATTCAACACATGAATCTCTATTCAACGAATGAATTTCGATTCAACACATGTAGGTTTTCTACAGTTTGTATATATAGAGTAAAATGTGAATTTTATTGTCAAACAATTTATTTCAAAACCTAAATACCACTCAACACATGAATCTCTATTCAACGAATGAATTTCTATTCAACACATGAATGGTTTCAACATATGAAGTTTATTTCAACAAATGAAAATAATTCAAACACATGAATATTATTCAAAATTTCGGCCGCATACCGGCAGGGTAGTTAAAACCGGGGCCGTCCCTAGTATGGCTCTTCGCTCTACCTTAAAACCTCGCGGTTTTTGACAATGGGGGATCATGCATCTAGTTCGCACATAGGCGGCATGTATATATTTTTCATTTCCATAAACTAATTCTATGTGGTTTCAACCAAATATTTCTCAACCACAAACGGGTATTTTTCAACCACAATCAATCAATATCAACCACAAAAAATTCCATTCAACCATTCATTATCAATCAATTTTTCACACCAATCACAACCAATAAATATCGTCCATGGTTTGTGGACGAGGGGCGTATATATATATATATATATATATATATATATATATATATATATATATATATAGCATTTCACTTCTATTTCAACACATATATAATTTTTACAATGCATATATAACTTATACATCGAACGTACAACTTATACAACGCTTATACAAGAGGTGTACAATGCTTATATAACTCATACATCGACTATATAATTTATACATCGTTGTTTTCCATATCATTTATAAATTAGAAATCTCACATTGGGTTCCACTCCACCAAAAATAGCAGAAGGCTCCGAAAAATATGCGGTCTCTTCTAGAATGTAGAAGACGTCCACACGAGTCCACTGTCTCTTGTTTCACTGAATTTCATCAACAAACGAAAACGATATAATTTTTACAATGAAATCAAAAACCGTAGCGCTTAGAACTGCTATAATATAGTTTATATTAAAATAGTCGTATACCTTTCAAAATCCTTCAAAACTAGGTTTCGATTTTCACGCAAATCCGTGTAGCGGTTGTACGATCGGAGTCTGCAGTGTCGTAGGGGGTCGTGCGGCGCACGTGCGCCTGAAGGGGGGTCCACTTCGCTGGCCCAAGGCGTCGACGGTGGCGGTGGGAAGTCGAGAACTTCCAGGCGTCCGTCCTCCCAAAATACACAATGAAAAAATCCAAACTATATATGGATTTAAAGGTGGTGAGGAGCACTACAAAATTATCCAAAGGGGCATGAGTTTTTGTTGAGCGGATTAGAAGAAATCGAAGAGAGAAGGGAGGAAAGGGGTTCCGCCGTCGTTCGCATTTAATCGGGGAGAGAGAAAAAGGGTATTTTATTTTTTTTATGAAGAAAAATTCTGATTGGCCGATGGGTTTTAAAAGGGGTTTTCTTACACGACCACCAATCTAAACCCAACGACTGTTGTCCCTAGCGTTCTACCCCCATTCCGAACACAATGGGATATGTTTCGTACGCCCATTCGAATGTTTTAATCAGTTTTCCTTCAAATTAAAATTTATAACATTCAATATTTGATTTGAACGTACATTTCAATTTGCCAGGGCCATAAACTGATTCGAAAAATTCTAGAAAAAAAATCGAGCTAAGTTTTGACGATACGGTCCCAACAAAACTTGTTTCGTCGAATTCTGAGACCGTTTGCAAAAAGGCCCATTTCTGGTCGATCCAATTTAACTATAATTGATCAAAACACGTTTTCCCTTGCCACGCTCACATACTAGCTTCAAAAATTATGAAATTTGAAACTTAGCAATAACTTCTCATCCCGGATCCAAAAAAAGTGGTTTCGTCGAATTCCGAGGTCGTATGCAAGATGGCCAATTTCACGGCTATATAAATTCCATAGCGACCTTTCTGAAAATTCATTTGGCCATAACTTTTGCTTTCCGCTATGAAACTCCGATTTTTCAGATTCGTTATAAAGGTATTCACTAACAGATTTAAATATTTTTGGTTTCACTCAAATCCGTTTTGTTTTGCACCCGGTACAGTCCGACAAAGTTTGAATTCCATTTTTGAAACTGCAGCGCCTTTTCAGGCCTTGTTTATAATTAAAATTAATTATATCCCTTTTCAATTGTCGATTCAAACTCAGTTTTCATTTTTAAATATTTAAAATATTTAAAATCCACTATTTTAGCCAATTTAATTTTTTTAAATTGGTTCAGATTTTCCGGGTCGTTACATTTGCACTATCGAGTTGTAAATTTAGATAGAAGTAATCTGGAGCTGTATGGTATTCTTTTGTGAATATATACGATAATATTTATTTATAAACATTTAATTTAATTATTTTTAAATATAATAATATTTAAATGGGTTAGTTAGAGCTTTAAAAATAGCCAGTTTTGCAGACGACCTCCGTTTTCGACGAAACTAATTTTCTTGGATTCGCAATATTAAATTATTGTTAGAATTCAAGTTTCGTGATTTTTTGGAGTCAATATGTGTCTGTACGGGATTTTAATCTGAAAAATAGTCAATAATTTGACTTTAAAAATACGTTATGTGAGCGAACGAAGTCGGAATTCGACGAAACCAGTTTCTTGGGTCCGTAATGTCGAACTGTAGGTGCATGTCCATTTCCGTCATTTTTGGATATCATGTGTGATCATAGGAATTTTTAGAAGATAAGTACAAGCAACAATCAATTAAAATGGATATAAAAATAATACTTCTAACTTATAAATAACCCTCAAACATTTCATAACCCAATCTCATTTTCTTCTGGTCAATTGTTTTCAACCGCCGATATTTATCACCCTCAATCAAAACACAAGCAAGTAAAATCATAGAAAATCAAAAACAAGATCTAAAATTTCAGGATATTTATGTATGTGATCTATAAGAGGTATTCTTCAATCTGGTGGTGGTTTTATAGCATTCGATGGACCTCTTCTTCGCTCAGAAATTTCCAGCTGTGGTGTTTACATCTGGGGTTCGATCTTTTATAAAATTAAAGAAGTTATAAATCCTTTTGAGTTCAGATTGGGATTCAGTGTGGGAAATCGAAGAGTTTGTGGTTTTGTTGGCGATTTTAGTGAAACTCGAGTTCAGTAGCTCGCTGTACAGCAACACCGTGCTCGGTGTTCGCAGTTTAAACCGAGAGTGCGAGTTTGACAAAGACAGTACGGGGAGGAAGAGATTTCGGTAAGAGGAATTTAGTGTATTTTAGTTCGAATTTATATGGAGTAGAGAGGGCAAGAGGAGGGTGGAATCGTGCGTGAATGGTGAAGAGGAACTAAGGGTTAAGTTTCAGAAGCAATAGGAAGGGAAGACGTATTGAGCAGGTATGGGTGAAGGAGATGGGCTAAAAGTGGTGAGGCCCAAAGTAATTATTTAAATCATGTTTTATTTAAATTGAAAAGTATACGAACTTGTAATTTAAATAACTTCGTCATACGTGATCGAAATTTAGCGAAAAAGGATCCGTTGGGATCGTATGGACGGTGGCTACAAAATGGAATTGACTGGGAGCGAATCAGAGCTCGTTACAATTTATAGCGAAATAAATCGTCTGCCTGAATCAACTGACAGTTATCGATATTTAACGATAATGTCCAATGTGAGTAAAACTCACTAACTCTGTTAGTTTATATTTTTATAAAGATAATCTAGTAATGATAAATGCTGATTGACTATTGTGTGATGATTGTTTAGTTGAATTTTTTATGTATTGGTTGAAATTATAGATAACGATATATATTTAAATCGTTAATCAAACATTGATTCTGTTTATCAGAATATTTCATGTTGAAATGAAACCGATGTTAATTATATTATTTAACATCTGTGGATGCAGGGAAACAGGTCGGAGGAATCCAACTGGGTTCCTCAACATTTATTTTACTCTTTTTCATGAATGGTGTTATATGATGTGATATATATTCTATTGTTGATGATGTGTGTTAGAATGATATTGATCATTGTTATTTGGTACTTTAAATACCATAAGAAATACTGGAATGTAGAAAGGGAATTTACAAAGTGTATATTGAAAATAAAATATTTATAAAATCAAAGGATGTTTTAAAAGGGGATTATTTATAAAATCAAAGTATTTTATAAGGAGGAATATTTATTCAGAAAATAAAAAAAATCATAAGAGGATTATTTATTTAGAAAATAAATAGATAGTATAAAAGGATTATTTATTTAGAAAATAAATAGAAGTATAAGAGTAATATTTAGTTAGAATATAAATAAGATATTTTAAGGGATATTTATTTGGAAATTAAATAAGATAAAAAAGGAAATATTTGTAAAAAAATATAAAAGAAAATATTTATTAAACAAATAGAAAAGGAAATATTTGTAAAACAAATATAAAAGGAAATATTTGTAAAACAAACAGAAAAGGAAATATTTGTGAAACAAATAGAAAAGGAAATATTTATAGAATAAATAGAGAAATAAAGGGAGAATTTTACATTAGGAAGGCTTAGACCCGTGCTTCGCACACGGGTATAACATGATAAGGATTTAAAGTTGATTTTAAATAGAATCTATTTTAATAGATAAAGGGTGAAGATTTATTTATAAATAATGTTATATAAATTAAATAAAATATTTATCATTTGATAAATAGAATATATAATTCAGAACTTATATAGAGAAGTAGAATCAGTTTCAACACCGATAATTGAAACAGGATATGAACTCAGCATTTATAAAGGGAACTATAATTGAGATTTAAGTGTTAGGAATAAAAAGAAGATTTGTATAAATAATTCTATAATTAGAAGTATAAATAGAAATTGGATTTGGGATATTGTTTTAAATACGAAATCAAACTGGTTTGATTGCAAAGAAGAAATATTATTTACATTTAATGTGAATAAAGGATTTAAGTAAATATTTTGTTAATAAAATATTTACAAAGGAAATAGAGTTTGAAATAGGAATTAAAATGGAGTTAAAGGAATTAGAAACTGAATCAAGATTAGTTAAGTTGAACAACTGTCTGGGTATTGATCTAATGTTGGTTTTGTCCTTTCAGGTTAATACGTAGGGGGTTGTTCTCTTACTAGTTTACAATTAGAGACTAATATATGTAGGAAGATGGTGATGCTTGAATAAGAAATGGAAACATTTTCCAAAGTTAATAACGTATATTTTCTAAAAATAGAAAATAAGGATTTGCTGAATATATGTAAACGAGAAATGGGGAAATGAATAAATGTTGATTGATGATTAATCGATAGAATTTCCATCTAGAAATAATGTCGTTGTTTGCATACGTGTTTTTCTTTGATAGTTAAATCACCGGCTATCAAAGTTTTTGACCATTTTTCCGTCGTCAATACGGAGAGACCGGGATTAGATTCATTATCTGAAAACCACTATGTATTGGCATTAGCGCTGCGAATCAAATATGATGAAGATAATTGAACACGAAGTTATGCAAGGGCTGCCCTATTTATAGAACAGTACCTTCGGTCTGTCCAGTCCCAGGACAATCAGTATGGAAGAATGTCTAATAGAGTATATTAAATAAGATCACGTAAGTTTTTCTCTTCAAACGTATTTACGTTTGGTGGCGGAGGAACTCGTTTCTCTTAGCTGTATACCCGTGGTACTTTTGGAGAAATCAATTTGTGATTTGGTGGGTTTAACGATGTGGCATTCAAAATTAATAATTATGTGATCTGTCAGAGATAAGCGTGGCCTCTAGCCTCACAACCGGGAAAAGACAAGAATGGGGCATGCATCATGGCTATGTGGGTTGCTTCCATTAGGGTGTATGATCACCTATCTAGATATATTCATTTCATTCTTTAATCTATTCGATGTTGTCCCATTCGGGAAACGGTTGTTGATCCCAACCGTTGGTGTTATACATTCGATACACTCACCGAAATGAGTGGTCGGTCTTGTGTGGCAGGGTTGCATGATGTTCTTGTTGAATCCAGTGTATTCCTCTCTATAGGTACACTATCGGAAGGTGGTTCCATACTTTGTCATAGTTGGTAATCCATTATCCAATAAGTTCTTGCGGTTTTGATTGTATACTATATATGTAGAACGTGAGATGAAAGCGTTTATGCTAGATGATTATTATATTGTGGTTGATAGACACTATCATAATATCAAAACAATTTTAATATAAATACTATTATGGATTCTCATAAGGGAAAAACCCGTTTCGTTATACGGTGTGGTCTCATGAGATATCGTTTAATTTCTCAAACTGTTTTTAAATGTTTTACTCACACAAGTCCTATGATTGACCCAGAGTTTGTTTGTTTTTTCCTTAAACTCTTGGGTGCCCAATTTTGTACGGGCAGTCAAGTAGTCAGGATTTTTCAGATATACTTAGAGAGCTTGGAGAGGAGGCTTCAAGATTATATAGATTGTTATTTCCGCTGTGTTGTAAGTGTTATACTCTAATAATGTTACTCTATACATATACTGTTTTATTTCAAAGTTATGTTATGAAATATATTTATTCATTCCGATGTGAGATTCGTGTTCACTCTGATGTTTTATGTTCTTCTTCTTCTTTTATTCTAAGTTTCTATCTTATCTATTCTCACCCTCTAAATTCTTTCATACACTATCTGGTATTTCCGATGCTTGAATAGTTGACATTGAGTGTATGTCGGCTACCCAGGATCGCGAAAACCCCGGGTCGTTACAACAACATATCCAATTCACAGTCTTTCACAATTTTCTTTTATTTTTTTAAACCTAAAAGCAAATAGAAACTCACTATGTTTGGTTTAGAGAATAGAGAGAATGGGTCTTGAATTTTTGGATTTGATTTCCAAAGTTGAATATTGTATGTTGTTGAAGAAAATGAATCTGTCTCAGTTCGCACAACGGCAGCATTTGACTCACATAATTTCTAATTGAGAAATAGGAGAATTGGACACATATAGATAGCTATAGAACCTCTGAAACCGACTTCCACTGTAATGACCCAAGGATTTCCGGCCTTGGAAATCGACATAAATACCTTTACCGTAACTCATGCCGACCCTCCAAGCACCGAAAACACTGGATCGCTATTAGAAAGAGATTAGAAGGTGAGATAAGAAAGAAATAAATATTAGAATAGGAGATGAAACACCCCACCTCCGTTAGGGTCACTCTCAAGGGGAATGCCGTAATTTTGGTGGAGGTTTATAAGTATAAGTCACAGATATACAAGACAGATATAAGAACACATATTTGTAAACAGCGGAAAAAACAACAACTTTTATTTCATAAAAGCAAATACGTGTTACAAAACATCACCATGATTGTCTTACATCTTTTTCCAAAAACATAACATAACACTTTCATAATCTGTCTTGAGTACATTATTTAAAGAAGCATAATTAAAACATAGATAAACTGCAAAAGTCCCCGTAGTGGATTGTCCAAAGCCATAGTTCAAAACAGGAAAGTCCAAGCAATACATTTCTCTTCTTCAAGCTGGATGTTAAGGCTGGTCAAGCTGCAGTGTTCCCTCCCTGTGGACCTGGGGGGGGGGGGGGGGAACGGAAGAAAAGAAGACGAAAGAAAAGTAGAGTCAGACATAAAGCCTGAGTAAGTCTAGTACTATTTTGTCTATGAATAAAGAACTGGGTATGATAAGTATAAACAAGAAGTGGGCAAGCACTATAAACTTGGTTAAGTTGTCTAGGGTCGAATATACTATCGTACCCCCTGTTAATCTCTGAACCCATATAAACTAGTTTCCAACTGGCACCCCATAATCAGGGTAAAGTGATCCATTCTACGATGATCGGCTCCTACTCGCATAGTTACATGTGTCTTACGGCCCCCGATGTTGTAGTTACCTATGCTGGTCCCACCATGGGGTGTATCAAGTCCCATAGTGGCAACCCGACACAACCTTAGAGTGCACAGGTATGCTACTGGTGTCCAGTGCCTTATTTTTCTGCGCCGGAGTGTGTGCACGCCCGCACTCCGTTAGAACCTACACTGCTACACCACCGCCGTCGCTTTGACCTCTTACAATCAGCCCAGTAATCGTGCCCCACCCTGCCTAGTTTCAGGGTATCCTGATACACCTTTTTAGGGTTACTACTGAAAAGGGTCCCCCGTTACTAGGTTTTCTATCTCTAGCCAACATGCTAAGTTGGTTAAGTGTTTTCTAACCTAACCCCACCAGTCCGTTTAGTTTAGCATGTTCCATTTTGATTAAGTCTTTAGTTCACTTAATCCTATCAATCCTGACTCAGCCTTAATTATCTTATTAAGGCCCTGACCTCTCACATTAGACAGGTATTGTTGTGGCTGCATGTTGCCGGTTGGTTCCGGGCAGTCTTACGCCACAACTCAGTCTAACCTCGGGTCCTTATTGGGCTCCATGTTTAACCTCCCACATTGGATAGGTATTGTTGTGACTACTGGACAGCCGGGCGGTTCCGGGCAGGTTTACATCACAACTCAATCCAACCTCGGGTTAAACACATCGTATGTTCTACATTTACATATTTTGTCATTCTCCTTTATTTTCTTATATGTAAATATTTGCGGCCCATTATTAAGTAAATGGTGTAAAGGTTACACCAATCATGGGCCCAACCCATACTTGAATTTGGGCCCTTCTATTTTATATTTTCATTCATTAATTAATTTTTAACCCAACGTTATTTTCCCCCGTTTTACACGTCCGTTTATATATATATTGGGCTTAGCCTTTTAAAGCCCAATTTAGCCATGCGAAAAGGGGAGGCTTATGGCGTGATTACATACACAAAGAGGGGAAGGTGAGCGTATGAACTTGCAATATGACGTTGGGAATACAAAATAGAAACTGGTGTACTTGCATAGTAGTGACATATACTTTGGTCATAAAACATAGGTGACATGAATCAAAGCATGTGAACTTGTAATTGAGATATCATTATTGACACATGAACCTATATTTTTATTTAGGCATAATGTCAAACATAAGCATGGCATAAATATTTCTAGCATAAGCATAGCATAATGTCAAACATAAGCATGGCATAAATACTTCTAGCATAAACATGGCATAATGTCAAACATAAGCATGGCATAAGTATAGTTAAATTTGTTCATGGCATAAATATTTCTAACATGAAATCATGATTCTTACTTTAGTCATGTAAACTTACAAAAGGGACTTTTTGAACCTAACCTAGCCATGTACCACATATGTCATCATATAATTCTTGTAAACAAGATAGACTTAATCATGGATTTCAATTATGCCAAATATCATTCATAGCCTAGCCATATTCATAAGTTTGCAAATAGGTTTTCTAGTACAAAAGCATGGCTTAATACATGATGCCAAATTCTCAACATAATTTCCTATGGATTATAATAACCAAACTTGTTCTAATTACTTACAAAATGATTTATGCACAAAAATATACATCATGATGGCATAGTAGCAAAACCCCAAACTTGCATAAATTTAAATCAACTACATACATGTAGCTTCAACATGGATTACATAATTTGCGAAATATTCCAAACGTATACTTGCATAGAACTACCGCATCTAGTTCTTTATAACATGAATAACATAATTCAAGAATATCCAAACGTATATAATATTTCAAATTGATAAGAACGCACAAATATGAATAACTTTATTGCCACAATTCAAGCATACAAACCAACACAATTGTTTATTCATACCAAAGTAATACTCTACTTACAATGGTTTGATGAATTCTCTAATTTAGGGATTGAAGACGCAAATTCCTTTGTTGAATTGATTTGATTTAGGTCTCTTTAAGCTTTTAATTTTCCTCCTAATCCTCTCTCTAGTTGGCGGCTACTCTTAGTCGTTCCTCAGCAACATGGCGGCTATGTTCTTAATTTTGAATGAATAGATTAGGGTTTTGTCTAGGGTTGTTTATATAGAGGTTAGGAACTGATTCGGACCATTGATGTTGTCTGGATTGATCGTAGCCATTCATTCGATAGAGAGACCAATTAGAGCCTGCCACCTAGCCCTAATGACAAAGGAGAGCACAGAAAATCGGCCAAACACAGACCTGGCCAGCCAGGTCGATTGGGCTCGACTAGGTCGACACCCCTGTCGACAGGGCTGTCGACAGCCCTGTCGACATGGGTAGCCCAGGTCGTCAGCCCAGTCGACCTGGGTGGCCTAGGCGGGTGTTTATCCGCCCTGGCCCATTGGGCCCGATTTTTAATTATTTTATTCTGTTTGAATTTTAAATTTAATTTAAAACTTCCGAAGGCCATATCTTCTTCATACGGACTCCGTTTTTCGAAACGGACTCTATTTCGCGTATTTTTCCGAGACGAACGCAATGGCGTATCCCGTTTCCCTTGGTTCTTTGATTTCAGATTAATTATACTTTAATTTGTTAGTTTCACAGTTATAGAATTTTCGGGGTGTTACAGGAGAAGAAGAAGAACAACATAACATAGAGTCTCACATCTTCAGCTCGTCTCTTCACAGCATTCGATAACTTGAACTTGTACACCCCAGGCTAACCCGAGCATTTACAAACACCGGGTCAGTCTGGTGAACCAGAGTGGGATAAACTCGCACAGTCGTAAGGGTAAATCATCCAACATAATTTTAAAGTTAAAAATCCTTTCGAGATAATCGTAAGACCAAATCCACACATAAACACGGACGGTTTTTACCTTACGATAACCCAAAACCTTTTTGAAACCAATATCTTTTTTGATATTATAATAATGTCTAAGTACAAGTAAATAACAATCTAGTGGAACGCTTGCATCTCACGCTCCACGTATATAGTATACAATCAAAACTGCGGGAGCTTATTTGAGATTGGATTTCAACTATGAAAAGGTATGGGACCACCTGCCGATAGTGTATCTCTAGAGACGAATACACTGGGTTCAACAAGAACATCTTGCAACCCGGCCCTCACATGACCGACCACTCATTCCACTTGAGTGTATCGAGGGTATGTCACCGACGGTTCGGATCAGCAACTGTCTCCCGACAAGGGACAACATCAAAATAGATCAAAGAATGAAATGAATCTCTAGATAGGTGATTATACACACTAATGGGAGCGACCCACATAGCCATGCTGCCTGCCCGATTCTTGTCATTCCATGGTTGATGAGGCTTGAGGCCAGAGTTTATTTTTGAAACATCTGATCACCATTCACTTTGAATGTCACATCGTCAGATCTGTCGGATATCACTAATTGACGTCCACAAAAATACTCTAGTTAGAAGCTAAGAGAACGGCAATTCTCCGCCAACAACTATAGCACGTTTGAAGAAATCAACATACGTGATCCTTTGGAAATACTCTGTCAGACATCCGTCCATACAAGTCATCCAGGAACAGGATGAACCGAAGGCACTCTCCTACCGCATCCAATATAGGAATCACACCATGGATCAGTAGCGAGAAGTCCTTGCAACCCGTAGATTCCAACCATGACAGAATCACAGCTTATCTCTGCTTGCCAGGAAGAGAATATTAGTGGTTCTTCCATGAATGAAAATCTACGGTCTTCAACACTTCATCTCGAACATCTTCTGATATCTTCACGTATTTGTTAGTCGGAATGGTTTTCGAATAAACTCGATCCTGGACTTTCCGTACCAATAATCGTATTGGACAGATTTGATAGTCGGTGTTTTAACTATGAAAATATACATTGTTTCAAATCATGACACTCCAATGAGTTCACTGGTTCAGTGTTCAGCATCATTTGGCCTTTTAATGAAAACAAACCGATTCACTTCTGTTTAATTAAAAGTTCTAACTCTTTTAATATTTTAAAATACGATATTTGAATCCTTACTTAATATACCAATGTTCTCAAAACAAATTCATTATAATCCTTGGTAAAATAACTCATAACCATATTCAATTCTTACTTAATTCTCCTTCCAAAACATTCGTCTCATCCTTCTTTATTATTTAAAATTTGGAAAATCCATTCACTTATTATTTGTAAATAGCTTTACGTAATCTCTTTAATTCATTTCTTGAAAAATAACTAATATTTATTTTTATAAAATAAAACTAACTTTCCGTTTCCTTCCTAATCTGGGAATATCGTTATATCCTCACGTTACTTTTTACTTTCCTTTCTACTTTGGAATTCTCATTATTAAATCCCAAATTTCACCCAACATTGCATTATTTCACTAATAGGAATAATGAACTATTACTAACCTCATTTACGATTGCCAACTAATATCAACTTCAGATAATCCAAATGTTGTTCAAGTTGGGGTATTTTAATTACCTCTCAGACCTTGATCAACAATGTTCATATCCTTAGATAAATATAATTTGTAATCAACCCACATTCCATTTAGTTTCAAACAAATTCCATTTAACTGTTGGATTTGGTTATACAACCCTACGTCCCACATCTTTTACCCCAATTCACCTTTACCAATCTCCTTTCAAATATTATTCAACTATTCCTACTTTGGGAAACTCATTTTAATTTTCTCTTTTACTTAATCCAAATATCTGGTAATGTTAATTCAAAATTTGCGATATAACACTTCAAATTTCTTTTATATAAATCCTAGCTTATCTTAAGCCCTTTTATCCAAATTCCCTTTTTGAAACACTTATTTAAAATTTTACACAATATTCTTTAAAACTATTTTATTTGATTAATTCGATACAACTAATTTAGAAATCAATTCTAGTTTATAACTATTAACTTAGTCTACCCAAAACTCGATTATCTCGTTAATCGATTCCAATTAGTTCTCACTTTAAATTAATAATATAATTAATTTAAATAATTCCATTAATTGTTCTAAACAAAACAATTATCCAATTTGAACCGTTAAGGTAAATTTCCATTCACTTGTTCACAAATTTGATTAACATTAGATTTTACTTTATAGTAACAATCAATGATTTATTTATAACTTAAATGATAAGTAATAAATATTTATTTCTCTTTTTGAAACAAACCATTATTCTAAATATTATATTTCAAAATCTTCATATAGTTATAAAATAAAATTTATAACTTGGTTCTATCGATCTACCTGACAGTAAATCAATATAACAAACCAGTTTATTCTTAGGCCATTTACTGGCGATTACCCAACCAGTATTTCCCGTTTGTTAAAACCAACACAGGAAATTTTCCAACCAATGATCAGTTATCAAACTAATCACCCAAACAGAACAATTCATATATATAATAATATGAAAACAAATAATATATTTGAGGGATCCAGTTGGGTCCCTCCAACCTGTTCTTCCCTGTATTCGAATGGTTATCACAAACCAGATCATTCAGTTTAGTTTAACTGATAAATAACGGCCATTTAACATCAACACTAGAAATGCCAACAATTCAACAATTTTAACACGTTTATAAATAAACGTGATCGATAAGGTAAGTTACCTTTATTGGAACCAATCGTTAAAATAACGATTTGGTATTTCACTGAAATTAAACACAGTTTAATCTCATCAGTTAAATCAACAATGGATAAATAATCCGCATACAGTTCAACCATTAGCAAACAGAGCACACAAAATAAAAACCCAATTTATATAAAATATAAATGGGAAAAACTGAGTGAGTTTAACTCACCTTGGTTTGTTTGCCGTTGAAACAGTATGTTTTAATTAAATTAAACTGATGTTTTAATTTAATTAAAATTCCAGTAGTTGCCAACACTGATCAAATCAGTTCGTTGTGTATGTAGATATAGTTCTGACGCCGCTAGTTTTGTCTCATCCCGTTACTGCTATGTTTTGCCTACCTATCGTTCAAAGGACCCATCAAATGATTGTCCCTGCTTCCGCACAATTAAACCCATCGTGATACCATGCTTCGAGCTTCCATCTGAGATCGCCACCACCTCGATCAGAAACTCCACTAACCTCCGACCACCAAGCAAACCGCGTCGACCACCACAGCGCTTCAATCTTTTGTCTGTCACGCCTCTCTCCAATTCAACCATTTCACAGAACCCAATCTCCCTTCCAGTGAACGATAATGCCTCCTCTTTACTGTTTAACTTCCGTTCGAAAGTTGCTGCATGCATTCAAGCCTTCCAATATTTCCATTCGTGCCCCTGCATCGCCCTTAGGCTACTGTTTGAAACTGGGAACCACTCTGAAGCCCACAGTTTTATTTTAATTATAGGCAATTCTCAGTTTGGATATCAAACAAAAAAATGGGATCCTGCGCTATATATAGGCATGAAGCAAAGAGGATAAGCATCACGTTGCATCCTACTTACAGTAGCCATGCGCCGAGAGTATAGGGAAAACAGTGTATTGTAAACTCCAGTTTTCATTTCGACATAAAGCTGTTGTAGATCGTACTGAGGCTGAAATTTGAAAGGAAAATGCACGAAAGTTTTCAGCTGGTTTAGCTTCATCTAGTTTAGGCTTTTGAAAAGAGTGGACATGCGGTGTGTTTTCAATTCACTTTCATTTCAGGTTACAGTAGTGTATAGGTTATGGCAGATGTTTTAGGGTGAGGAGCTGATGAGGAAATAACATACAGGGTAGGTTTTCTAGCTAGTTTAGGGTGTACAAAAATGTACTGGCACGTTGAAAAAGAAAACAAAAAACAAATAGGGTACAGGAGCCAAGGCTTTCAGTTCGGTTGACAGTGGTTTTGGGTAGGTTATTGCTTCCTATGTCTTGTTTATTTTATGAGGAGTACTGTCCTACTTTGTAACTGTGTTCTTAGATGGGTTTAGGGATGAGGGTACATGCATTTTGGAGTATAGCAGGATTCAGCTACACAGTAGAGAGGAGTAGGACTGGTGGTTTACGCAATGACATTTCATTTCGTCTGATGGAGAAGATGGTACTTGATTAAAAACACTACCAACGATTTATGTTTACTAATAAAAAGGCTAATCTTGGTGTAAAAAGATATTCTGGATCCAATGAGATAGGTTTCGTCGAATTCCGACATCGTATGAAAAAAATTCATTTATAAAACCAGAAATGAACACGCGTTTAATTTTTCCGCGATCACCAGATAAATCAAATCAACTTGAAACTTTGAAATTTTACAATAATTTGTTGATACAAACCCAACGGCACCAGTTTCGTTGCATTCTGAGACTGTTTCCTTGGTTGGCTATTTTTACCGCGTACCGCAATACCCCTTTTAACACCAAATTATCCAGTCTCTAAAAATAACAAACTATATAATTATCCTGACTCTAATCGACGATACGAACTCAACGGGACTGGTTTCGTGGCCTAATTTGATCGTCTGCTCAAGTTATACCCAAATATCCATTTATTCATTTAAATACGCGCTATAAAAAATAACTGGGTGTTTACGGCTACCGTGGCCACACACAACATCGGTTTTCCACTGAATTCACCACTGTACAATAATTTAACGTTAAAGTTCCAATGAAACTGATTTCTTCGAAATTTGAGACCGTTTGCAAAATGGCTATTTTAAAGGTCGATATTTAAATAACGATTTCCATAACGTTTTTTCAAATTTGATTTAGCCATAACTAGCAATCTATAACACGAAATCTAGTTTTTTCTCTTTCATAGGAAAATTATCGTCAATATGCTCCCAACGTTTCTTGTTTCATAGAAATCCGACTTATATCGAATCATGTATTCTCAATTGCAGTTCAAAACTCGAATTTACGAACTGCACGCCATTTTCAAGCTCGATTTATAATTATTTAAATATATAACGTTCGAACTTCGTTTTAAATATCGAATTCAATATTAAATTCCATCTATATTCCAAATAAAATATTTAAAACTAATTTAAATATTCAGATTCAAATGGTCAAAAAACAAGGGTCATTACAGCCACCTCCGCCCTAGGGGTGTCAACCCCCTGTGGGCGGGTTGACCCATAGGTCGACACCCCTTAAGGGGGGTCGACCTCGGTGTCGACACCCCTCAAGGGGGTCGACCCCCTAAAGAGGGAAATTTACAGTATTGACGAATTTTTTATTTTCGAACTATTCTGGATAGGGTTTGACTCATATCTGACTCATACGTGACTCATATGTGTATATATGTTCTTTCTATGCATACACAAACTAAAAACCCTCATAACTTCTTCATATGGTGTCCGTTTTACGCAAACCAAATATATATGGCTTGACCAGAATTTCGAGATGGACGCGATAGCGCAGTTCAGTTTCCTTAATTCTGAGTATTAAATTAATTATTATTTAATTTAACCTCTTTTAGTGTCGTTAAAAATTGGGGGTGTTACAATATCTCTAGAGGGGAATACACTAGGTTCAACAAGAATGCCTTGCAACCTGGCCACACATGACCGACCACTCATTTTGCTTGAGTGCATCGAATGTATACCACCGACGGCTGGGAGCTACCCACCTTTTTTTTGAAAAGGAACAGAATTGAAAATAGATTAAAGAATGAAATGTATTTTCTCTAGATAGGTTATTATACACCCTAATAGGAGCGACCCACATAGTCATGCTGCCTGTCCGATTTTTGTCATTTCCTGGTTGTAAGGCTTGAGGCTGAAACTTACCATTGGATATAACACGTCTTCATTCACTCTTAATGTCACATCGTCAAACCCGCTAAATCACAAATTGATTTCGCCAAAAATATCCCGGGTATAAAGGTAAGAGAAACGAATTCCTCTGCCATCAAACGTAAATATGTTTGAAGAAACCAGCTTATGCAATTTATTAGGCATACTATGTCAAACACTCGTCCAAAAAACTAGTCCTGGGATTGGACAAACCGAAGGCACTATTCTATAAATCCATCTTGGGCAATTTCTGCCTAGGATCGAAAAAATAGACCTTGCATAACATCTCCTTCAAAGGTCTTTAATAATCTTTGACTTGTAACGTATATATCGAATCGAAGTGGAATTTAGATTCTGGACTCTTCGAAATGATAACGAAAAATTTTCATTTTTACTAATCAATAATATATTAAAAAAGTAAACTAATATAAGTTGGAGGCTGCAATGCAAAAATAAAAGTTCAAATTACCGACATATAATTTCTAATTTTCAATGCATAAATATGACTAAATATTTGGGGAAAGTGTGTGTAGACACAAAATGGTGACACAAATTCAAATATAAATAATCTGAACCATTAGATCTACCGTTGAATTCCACCTTTCACATAAACATAAACAAATCCAATAGTCATCCCCAAATATTTGTGCAAAATTTCTTTTCGTAAACATGTTGAACATATCTAATTTGTAAAAAAAAATCTCGTCATGCACACAACACGTAGAGTAACGCTCGTAACAATTGATGTCTTGAATGGTGGATGTCAGTATTAAGTTCGTATAATATTGTTTCTATGGAGATTTAGATGGCGGATTTTAATTTTCAACAATGTTTGCAAAATGCATGAATTATGGTGCAGTTTGGTAACCATTATCGATACAAAAACGTCATTGCCATATTGATAATACTATTAAGTTATAAATGATGACCAATATTTTATCTTCATAATTGTTAAATTTATATTGACTTTATCAATAAACAAATAAGCCATTGACAAATAACTATAAATTTACTGAAACATTATGTGCTGATCAAAATATTTCATACTTTAGTATGTGGGACATTTTTGTTTCTTTTAAGAAGTTGAATCATTTTTTTGGTTAATTCTATTGGTACACATATAATTTTTCATGTACTGTGACTTTTACCAAATTACCTTTATTTTCATCTTCCCTCCTAACATCTTAAAACTCTTACACAAATAAATAGTTCTTATCGACTAAGTTCAGTAAAACTTTAACAAAAAAAAATTAATTTTCAAATCTAATATTGTAGCTTATTCATTTTTCTGATGGAAATTCTTAATGTCATCAAAATAAACTGTAATTTTAAAAGAAAAGGTTAAAATACTCTTGAATTAGGCAACTAAGTTGTGAAAAATGTGTTAATTGATATTTAAGGTTTCTCTGATTCATCAAAATTGAATAAATTTGATGTAAATATCTTTGATTTAAATGTATTTAGTAGATGGCTTATAATAAAAAGGACTAAAACGTCAATTCACCAGAAGGATAACTTAGTGTAGTAACATGGAAAATCCGAACCAATTTAAAATTTTTATTTTGGCAATTTTAGTGAATTTTGAATATTTAAAATGGTTTATTTTAAATAATAATGACGAGAATTTATTTTGAATAGAAACAGAACATATATATTTATTTGAATCATCGTTAGAATATAATTAATTATTTTTACTTATAAAAGGAACTGAAAATGGTGCGGTAGTTTTAAAATTCGATTTCAAATTTCAAACGAATGTGCAGGATTAAAAATAAACTGGATTTTAGTAAAACCAAAAATATTAGAATCTATTTGAGAATATCTTTCCAACGAATCCAAAAAATCAAAATTTCATAGCGGGAATAAAAAGTTATACTGAGATGAAAATTCAGAATAGTCGCTATGGAATTTTGACCCTTAAAAATGGAAATTTTGCAAACGATATCTGTTTTCGACGAAACCACTTTTATTGGATCCGGGGTGTCAAGTTATTGCTAGATTCCAAAATTCAAATTTTTTGAAATCAATATGTAACCGTGGCGAAGTAAAACGTGTTTTTATAGTTTCAATCAATTTCGATCGACGAGAAAATGGACATTTTTCAAACGGTCTCACAATTTGACGAAATTAGTTTTGCTAGGACCGTATCGTCAATACGAAGCTAGAAAATATTTTTTGGGACTTTTTAGAGTTCGTATGTGGCTCCGGTAAATTGAAATGTGCGTTCAAATCCAATAAATCGATTTATATTTTGATTTTAACGGAAACCGATCAAAACAACCAAACTGTCTTACGATACATATCCCATTGTGTTCAGAATGGGGGTTAAAAAGTAACTTTATAGAATTAAATAATTATATAAATTTTAATTTCCCTTAACCCTCTCCCCTCTCTCTCTATTCTTTAGTCAACGGTGGAAAAAGAAAAAATACCCAAAACACACGATCGATCCCATCAGCCCCCCCCCCCCCCCCCCCCCCCGCACCGCCACACGTTGCTCCACCCACCTCCAATCAGTCACCCTCCCCCTTCATTGCCAACGTCACCCCTCCAACCACCCACTTCCGTTCCTGAAGAGAGAACCTCCCTCAAGGCCGACGGAAATCACCACCGCCGCCACTCACTGGTCCGCCGCCCTCCCCAGATGTGCCGCCTCCACCGTCGACCCCCTCCAGTAGCCGCTGTCCCCCTCCTTTCCCCCATACTCCGATGCAACCACCCTCTTATATTCAACTATAAGTTCTTATAATTGATTTTATTCAGTTATTTATTTTTATTTATTTAAAGTAATCAATTTATGAAAATATAGTCTTTATGAGAAAATTCAGTTTTATATACTTAATAAAATAGAAAAGATTAGATTTTAATTAGGCAAAGATATGATTTTTTTACACATAAAAAACTGATTTTTATTCGGTTGACAATGTGGTTTTTATATGATCTAGTATGTGTATGAAGCGATGTAAAAGATTTGATTTTTCTTAATAGAAAAGATTAGATTTTTATTAGGGTAAAGATGAGATGTTAATTTATAAAAGATATGACTTTATTTATAAAAATATGGTTTTTAATTTATGACAAGGTTTATAAAAATATGTGATTTTTATATTATATAGGTAATAAAATATGATTTTTATATCATATAGATAATGAAAATATGAATTTTATATTATATAGATAGTAAAAATTTGATCTTTATATATGTAGCAAAATATGATTTTCATATATATAAAGGCATTAAAAGAATGTGATTTTTATAACATCATCGCGAAGTTAAAAATATAATTTTTAGCTATGTAAAAATTCGATTTTTATTATATATGAAGCGAAATAAAAGTTCGATCTTTATATAAGAAGTACAAATATAAAAATAGAATTTTTATATAGAAAGAAGCGATAAAAATATATGATTTTTATATATGAAATGCCATTGTAAAAATATGATTTTTAATGTGAACAACGGGAAAAGATAGCGATGGTAACAACGGAAATCAAAACGGAATCCATACCATTCAGAAATAGATAATGGAGGAGTGGAACTCCAAGGTGAGAACTCCTCCCTATAATTTTCTTTATACAGTTATTTATTATGTAACTGCATATATGAACGGTTCCCACGTCGTCCACAAACCATGGACGACTTGTATGTTTGGTTGTGTAGTTGATTGATGTGTTTGGTTGAATATTGGTTTGGGGTGTGAATGTGAAATTGAATATAATTGGTATGTGTGTGGCATGGGCACTTATTAGACCGGGGATAAGGCTAGGCCTTATCCCATTTCTAGTATCACGCTGTTATGCCACCGAAATTTTCTAAAATATATAAGAAAAATAAAAAAAGTCAGTTTTATTGTGTAAATGAATCGAATAAATATTTTATCGTTAAAAATAAAATTTTTAACGTGTATGTGAATAAAATAAATATTCATTTATAAATCAGACGATTTGTTTATGTACACTGATTTGACTAATATTGATTGGGACGATAAATTTTACACATTGCCCAACTGCACAAATAATATTCAGTGTTTGTTGATTGAAACCCCACACGGGGATTGGGATGATATGGGACATACACTAATCCCAATAATTAGTTGTATGTCAATCGATTGGTTGACAGACTGTTATAAGCATTAAATATTTATATTTGATGCTTATGCAGTGTAGAATGCACTTTGGATGATGGTTGACAATGTTTTCAATTTTTTATACACATTTGTAGTGTGAAATCCATATAATCACATTATAGGGTAATTGGTTGTGTCTGATTCTAGATCAGAAAAGAATGAATATTTTAAAATAACGATTATCCTAAAATAACGAATATTTTCAAATAATATTCAGAAAAGAATTAAAATATGATTTTAATGTCCGATTTCGGATGGATATGAATATATTTAAATATATAAAGTCGAGTTGATTAGAGTAACGCCATTTTGACCTGAGCGATATTTAGATCGATTTTATTCATTTTTATAATGAATATCGAAAAAGAATTGATTTCAAAATCTACTATTTTGAAAATATTTTCATTTATATATCGATGATATGGAATATTCAATTTTGATTTGAAATTGAAAATGAAATTGAAATAGAATTTAATTTTGAATTAAATTAAAATTGAAATTCGAATTATATTGAAATAGAATTTAATTTCGAATTAAATTGAAATTGAATTTGAAATTCGAGTTAAATTGAAATAGAATATAATTTCGAATTAAATTGAAATTGAATTTGAAATTCGAATTGAAATAGAATTGAAATTCGAGTTAAATTGAAATAGAATTGAAATCGTTTTGAATTGAAATTAAAACAGATTGAAATTGAATTGAAATCGTTTTGAATTCAATTTAAAACGAATTGAAATTGAATTGAAATTGAATTGAAATTCGAATTAAATTGAAATTGAATTGAAATCGTTTTGAATTGAATTTAAAACGGATTGAAATTGAATTGAAATTCGAACTAAATTGAAATAGAATTGAAATCATTTTGAATTGAATTTAAAACGGATTGAAATTGAATTGAAATAGATTTGAATTGAAATCGATTTGAAATGAATTTAAGACAAATTTATACTGGAAAATTCAATTTTGATTTGAATTTGGGATGGATGTTGAAATCGTTTTGAAAACGAATTTAAAATGATTTATAAAATATGTTTGAAAAGGAAATCGACGAAATATATATAGTATATATATTATATATAGTTAATGGCCTGAATAGAACACGGCGCGCTGCGGTAGTTCGCGAATTTCGGCCATTTTCTTCGAATGGACATTACGGGAGATCCGACCGTCGGATTCTCCTAAAACAAGAACCATTGTGTTCGTATCAAAAAGAGATTTCTAACTAATATAGGAAATTAGAAATCCAACGGTTAGATTTGGAATTATGTCCAAATCAAATTTGGAAAAGGTCGTTGTAAGTGCAGTTCGATGGCCGTTGATGGAAATCGATTGTACGGACCTTGATAAAATTATTAAAAATATCAATAATTAGTGTAAAATCATAAGAAATGATTTAGAAAGAGTTGGGATGAAAAATTCCATATTTGAAAAGATAAAAATAGATTTTGATCGAAATGAACTAGTTTTGAACTGGAGTTATAATTCAATTATTTTTAGAAATAAATAAATTGGATTTGAAATGTATTTAAGAATAACCAGAATTTCCAATATCTAAATTGAAATGGATTTGAATCGAAATTGTCTTTGGAATATTTTGATGTTTGATTTTGTGATTATACAGATATTGTTTTGGGAATATGAAAGATATATTTATATCGTTATTTCCAATACGATATTTGTTCGTCGTAGAATTTGATATTGAATATAAGCCGATATATTTTCTATTCAGAGCCTTGTATTTAATATCAAATGGGATTTGGTTTTGTCGTGAATGGTGTCTTCATTAACACCGTTCTTAAACCCAGGTGAGAAAAAGATTAAATCTTTTTATTTAGATTTAATGAAGTATACCAATTAATTAATATTTAATTGGAATTGAAATGGGAATTGATTTTTGAGTTTATCGTGAATGGTGTTTTAAATAACATTTTTACTTTAACCCGATAATTAATGGAATGTGAATTGGGTTTGTTGTGAACTGTGTTTTAATGACATTCGTTTTTTTACCCGATTTACAATGAAATGGGATTTGGAATTTATAAATCTTTTTGATAAGATTTAAAGAAGATTTTCCAAAGTAAAGTTTTCCAATTTAACAAAATAAATTGGAATGGAATGGAATTCGATTTGGAAATAATCGAGGTGAGCTTCTGTAGAGGAAGACTATTAATATATATGGAATTTAAAAGGCCTTGCCGTTATTCCATTTATATTACCGGTTGGATATGGAAGTTCATATCGATTATATATATTGATCTGTTTTCCCTAAAGATTCCATTGTTAATGGAATGTGATTTTGGGTTTATCGTGAGCTGTGTTTTAAATGACATTAGTTCTTTAACCCCGTTAAAGATAGGATTTATTTCCTGGATTTGAATAATCATTAAGTAATGTTTTTTGAAAATTAAAACTGAATTAGAGTTTTAATGAATCTTTATATAGATTGAAAGGTGAATTTGATAACTAAAATTATCAAATTCAAGAAATGATCGAGAATGGAGTATCACCATTTTTGCTCCAAGCGATAGTTAAATCTTTAATTACATTTGAACGTGAAATGATAACTGAAATTACCGATAACACCATGGTGTTAGATATGAAGTATTACCAGTTTTACTTCATGGGATGAATAGGTTGGGGTTGGGGAATTCAACAAATGATTTCTTCGGTAAGGTTCGCTAATCCCGACTAGTTTGGATAAATCATAATTTGGTTTGAATTGATAATCCATAGGAAGATTAAAGAATAAATTTAAAGAATTTATCTTTCATAACATTAATGGGAACCTTTCCCCAAAGTAAAATAATATTTGAATAAAGTAATATTCTTGGTTGGAATGAGTAGTATGTTGTGTTTGTGTAGCACTGATTTATTATATACGCAAGTTATTCGGAAAGGTCGGGTTTATCCCATTCTGAATAACTGATTCGACGATGTGTCGAGGATGAAGACGGTAGTTGAGGACCGAAGGTCTTCACATCGTTTGGATAATTACTGACGATCTTGATTGGGGTGTACACCCAAGAGGAGGGAATCAGTTGGTGATCGTCCAGACGTACTTGGAGATCAATGGATATGCGAGGAATAAGGTTCCTCCGGTTTCGTTCAGACCCAGAACGGACTTGTAAATGGATGTGTGTCTGACATTGGATTTTATTCTGTGTTGATTGATTTCTATTAAATATATATTTGTTTGGTGGCGGAGAATTTATGCTCTTGCTTAACGCCCTTCTCTGAGACGTACGAGCTCGGAGGTTATATATCGGTAGATATCGGTCGCATGGCATGAATCGCCTGTGTGGCATGCTGAGATGCAAATGATCAAGGATTCTGTTGAAAAGCAGAGTCTTGTGGTTGATGATCAAAGTATGGCTTTAATACAGCGTAGCTTTGTGTAGCGTTAATTCGCGAGCCTCACACCCCGGTGTGAACCAGAAACGGGAGAGGACATCAGGGACGGCATGCATTTCCTTCTAGCTAGGAGTGTTGTTTTGGGTTTTACATGCCCGGACATTTTACTTATGTGGATGATGGATAGCGAGGCGCCTCGGTTATATTGGTCGATCCAGGAACGATTGAGTCATTTGGCTTATTTACGCCCCATAGGGTGGGGAAACATAGTGCTCAGGGTTTAAGTTTAATCCACATCGAGTGGACCGACCCTGACGATCCAAGGGTGACTCGAGCTCTGATCCTGAGACATGGTTGGCTAGATTGTCTCGAAGCGGTGAGGACGATCCCTGGCCTCGGTTCACAGATGGAAATCCAACTTCCAACACATGATATTTGCAGTTTTGATTGTAGAGCCTAGTATTGGCGGCATGATATATGGTACCCATGTCGTCTAGGATTGATACATTTATATTTGAAGTTGTTTTATACACTATGCACTTACAATAGTATCAAATGATTCGTTTTAACGCACCAAGCAAGTTTGCCATTTATAAGGGAAAACCCTATCCCCCGGCTTGCGTTGCATTGTGTAGTAGGACTTGGGTCTTATAATAGCTTCATTTTTTCAAAAAGCATTGCGTTGTTTTGTTATATGCACTGGTATTCTTGGGAGGAAACCAGTTCCGCGTTATACGGCGTGGTCCCCTGATATATCTGATTTAAAGTAAAGTTTTAAATAACTGTTTTAGTTCTCACACCAGTCACTTGACTGACCTAGAGTTTATTGTTTTAACCTAAACTCTAGGTGCCCCTATTTCCACACGGGCAGCTTGTAGTTTTGGTTTTGCAGATTTATATTCATAGGATCCTGGTTTACAGCTGGAATGATATTCGGAAAGCTCTGTATCCATATATTCTTTTCAGTTGTGTTTTGTATTATTTTTCTGTTGGAGTAATGTTCTCTGATGGGTAATATTTATTCATACTCTATATATTCTTGTATTCTGATGGAATTGTTGTAATTAACAATGAAATGTTCTCCTGTTTGTGTTCTGATTTGTCATGTTCTCAACTCAATCCGAGCTTTCCTTCACAGGGAAGTTCGGGTCGTTTCATTGTGGTATCCGAGCTTTGGTTTACAAAGCTTAGAGAACAAGACAGGTTAGAATCGAACGAAAGAATTCGTCAGAGATTGGATTAGTAATACCAATAAGAATGATTCGTTAGAGATAGGATTAGTAGTATCCTAGAACGAGTGGGAAGAGTATATTTTTAAATTGAAAACAAGTTTTGTTTTGAAAATTTAAACCTTATTATTCATATCTGAATATTATTTTTATATTGATTTGGACAATCAAGTATATAAAGACTTTGCGTACACGTCTAATCCACGTGTATTTGAATTTTTAATATACAAGATAGATATAGAATCACACTCTAGACGCCCGAAGATGACACTGATGATAACAGCTGCATCATCAGTGGATATATGTTTGAGTTTCGAAAGTGGTATTTCTATATGATTCCAATTGACTGGTGTGAGAACCAAAATTAGATAGGGCTTATTGTTGTGATTTGGCATCAAAAATATGATTTTTGGACTATGTATCAATGTTATGAATTTGAAATGATAATCAACAAATTGATTGCTGATTGTGTTGTTTGATTATTGTTTGATTAATTAAATGTTGAACCTTTAGCCAAATTTAATCAAATAATGAGTTGTATTGAAAATTAGTCGCATTTACAAGCATACACATATACTTACATTGAACAGGTTATAGCAAGGAGGCTAGAGATGAGGAATAAAATTGTTTGCCCGACAAATAGGTACATGTTTATTGTATTTCTTGGGGTTTTTGAAGATTTTATGAGCCGACTAGCTAGATGCTTGGCTGATTCTTTTTATTTTTGGATTGGAAAGGCCTCTATGGCGATTTTGGGATTTTCCCGGTGCTCCCGTGCAGGGGAGGTTATGGCGAAATTTTTCGAAAATTTAGGGTGTTAGCCAAATTTTTGAAAAGTTCTTAGAAACTAAAAAGTGAAGAACTTAAGCCATAATGAAAATAATGAAAGTTGAGTTGATTAGTTAAACAACTTTCAGCTTCGTTCCTTTTCGAGGACAAAAAGCTTTAAGTGGGGGAGATTGAAATAACCTGGAAAACTCGAACCAATTTAAATTTATTATTTTGGCAATTTTAGTGAATTTTGAATATTTAAAATGGTTTATTTTATATAATAATGACGAGAAATTCATTTTGAATAGAAATAGAACGTATATATTTATTTGAATCGTCGTTAGAATATAATTAATTATTTTTAATTATAAAAGGAATTGAAAATGGCGCGGTAGTTTGAAAATTCGATTTCAAATTTAAAATGAATGTACAGGATTCAAAATAAACCGGATTTTAGCAAAACAAAAAAAAAATTAGAATCTAGTTGTGAATATCTTTCCAACGAATCTAAAAAATCAATATTTCATAGCGGGAATAAAAAGTTATGCCAAGATGATAATTCAGAATAGTCGCTATAGAATTTTGGCCCTTAAAAATGGAAATTTTGCAAATGATCTTTGTTTTCAACGAAACCACTTTTGTTGGATCCGGGGTGTCAAATTATTGCTAGATTACAAAATTCATAAATTTTGAAATCAATATGTAACCATGGCAAAGTAAAACATGTTTTGACAGTTTTAGTCAATTTCGATCAACCAGAAAATGGCCATTTTTCAAACGGTCTCAGAATTTGACGAAATTAGTTTGTTAGGGTCGTCCTCCACCCTCGCCCCCCTCCAGTAGCCGCTGTCCCCGTCCTTTCCCCCATCCTTCGATGCAGCCCCACTTTTGTATTCGACTGCATGTTCTTGTAATTGATTTTATTCAGTTATTTATTTTTATTTATTTAAAGTAATCAGTTTATAAAAATATAGTCTTTATGAGAAAATTCAGTTTTATATACTAAATAAAACAGAAATGATTATATTTTAATTAGGCAAAGATATGATTTTTGTTCATATAAAAATCTGATTTTTATTTGGTTGACAATGTGGTTTTTATATGATCTGGTATGTGCATGAAGCGATGTAAAAGATTTGATTTTTCTTCATAGAAAATATTAGATTTTTATTAGGGTAAACATGAGGTGTTTATTTATAAAAGATATGATTTTATTTATAAAAATATGGTTTTTAATTTATGACAAGGTTTATAAAAATATATGATTTTTATATTATATAGATAATGAAAATATGATTTTTATATTATATAGATAGTAAAAATTTGATCTTAATATATGTAGCAAAATATGATTTTTCATATATGTGAAGGCATTGAAAAAAAATGTGATTTTTTACAATATCATCGTGAAGTTAAAAATATAATTTTTAGCTATGTAAAAATTCGATTTTTATTATATATGAAGCGAAATAAAAATTTGATCTTTATATAAGAAGTAGAAATATAATAATATAATTTTTATATAGAAAGAAGAGATAAAAATATATGATTTTTATATATGAAATGCCATTGTAAAAATATGATTTTTAATGTGAACAGCAGGAAAAGATAGCGATGGTAACAACGGAAATCAAAACGGAATCCATACCGTTCAGAAATTGATAATGGAGGAGTGGAATTCCAAGGTTAGAACTCCTCACTATAATTTTCTTTATTCAGTTATTTATTATGTAACTGCATATATGAACTGTTCCCCCGTCGTCCACAGACCGTGGATGTGACGACCCCAAAACCCCGTACCACGGTGTCAAGGGTAATCTTTGGAATAAAACACATAAACAGATAACAGCAGAACAGAAAGAAATAAATACACCAGATAATGAACAAATAATACACTTGATAAATATAATCATCAGAGTTACACAGTATACAGGATCATACTTAGTACAAATACAGTTCAGCTATACATAAATGTAACCAGCGGAAAATAAACATAATATGAACAATAGGAGCTGAACAGCATAAAAAGAGATAAATGATAAAATCCATCTTCAGCTCCAGCTATCCAGGAAGTGCCTGCTAATAACCTGAGCACAAGGCTGCCCGTGTAGAAAAAGGGGCACCCGAGTTTGCAAGTGAAACAAACTACGAGTCAGTCATGGGACTGGGATGAGAAATCTACTTAACACATTTATAATATGGCTAATCATAGGATCACGCCACTTTCACGGAACGGGTTTACTCAATTGGATTGCCGGTGCTTTAAAACAAGTAAATCTTTTAAACATCGCAATGCTTTTCATAAAAATGAAGCCATTATAAGACTCAGTTCCCATCACAAAATGCAATGCAAACCGGAGGATAGAGTTTTACCTTATAATGGCCAAAATATGCTTGATACGAATAAAACAAAAGAATTTGATATTATTACTAGTGTTTATAAGTTTCAAAAACAATTTCAATCATAAATATCAATCATAGACGGCATGGGTACCATATATCATGTCGCCATATATATACACAATCAAAACCGCACGGTGTTGTATTTGGAAATTGGATTTCCATCATGAACCAAAGCAAAAGATAGTCCTTATCGAATTCGAGACTGTTTGGCTCGAGTCTCAGGGCAAGTACTCAGTCAAACCCTTGGATCGTCAGGGCCGGTCCACCGATGTGGATTAAAATGTCTGAACATTGCTGTGACGATCCCAAAACCCCGTGACACGGTGTTAAGGATAATCATTGGAATATAACACATTAGTCATCATTAGCAGAACACAGATAATAGCATAAACAGAAAATAGAATAATTTACACACATATGACAGCGGAATCATATAGATATCATCACATAAGAGAAGCACGGTACATGATACAACTTAGTGCATAATGATACATAATCAGTCACCATCGCCTGATGCGGAATCATACATAAAGAGTACACAAAATAAATATCAGTCTACATCGCCAATGGCGGAATCATAATATAGATACAATAATGGCGGAGAAAATCCAAGTCAGCACGGTGTAGTCAAGCCTCGCCATGAGCCAAAAGTACGTCAGAAACCTGTAACTAGGCTGCCTGTGTGAAAATGAGGGCACCCGAGTTTGCAAGGTGAAACAAACTACGAGTCAGTCATGGGACTAGTATGAGAAATCTACTTAACTTATTAACAACAATAATAAGGCAAAACAAAGGACCACGCCACTTTCGCGGAACGGGTTTACTCCAATGAGTGCTAGTGCATGAAATAAAGTAAATGATTAAATCATCGCAATGCTTTTTGAAAAATGAAGCCATTATAAGACTCAGGTCCCATCACACAATGCAACGCAAGCCGGAGGATAGAGTTTTACCTTATATTGGCCAAAAATGCTTCATATGAATAAAATAAAAGTGTTTGATATTATTACTAGTGCATATATGTTTCAAAAGCAAATTCAATCATAAATATCAATCCTAGGCGGCATAGCTACCATCTACTATGTCGCCATACTAGTAATAAAATCACGTCCGCATATTTCGTATTGGAAATTGGATTCCTTCATGAGTCGAGGCAAGGGGCAAGTTCCTCTCCGATTCGAGAAACTTTAGCAAATGTCCCAGGACCCCACTATGATCCTTGGATCTTCAGGGCCGGTCCTCTCTTTCTTTTGAGGATTGACAATTCCTGAACACACGTTTCCCGGTCCTTATAGACCTATATCGAGGCGCCTCGCATTCCAACAACCACACAGGTGAAAAGTATATATAATGCCAGGGCTGGTAGGTCACTGACACCAACTTAGCTAGAAATAAACGTCGTGCTCTCCTTGCAGTCATTCTCCCGTTTTTGACTCATACCGAGGTGTGAGGCTCGCGAATTCACATTATACACAAAGCTACGTCACGCAGACCATGCTTTGATCATCAACCACAAGACTTTTCTTTGCAACAGAAGCCTTGATCATATGCCACTTAGCCGTGCCACACAGGCAATCCACTGCATGCGACTGATTTCTATCAATACATAACCTCTGAGTTCGTACGTCTCAGAGAAGGGCGTAAGCAAGAGAATAAATTCTCCGCCGCCAAACAGATATATATTTAACAGAGATCAATCAGCACAGAACAAAATCCAATGTCAGACACACAGTCCATTTACAAGTCCGTTCGGGGTCTGAACGTAACCGGAGGCACCAATTCCTCGCATATCCGTACAATCAACAGTATGTTTGGACGGCTACTACTTCAGTTCCTTCATGATAGTTACTCCAATCACGAGCATCAGTAGCGCCCATCCATCCAATGTGAAGATCATCGGTCTTCAACCGTCTTTGACTCTTCGTCTTCTCAATGTCGATCGATTATTTGAAATGAGATGAACTCGGCCTTTTCAAATAATCCACTTATATTTAGATTTTCAAATCAATTTATCACATGGTTGGACTATTCAACATTTACATTTCAGTTCCTTAGTTATAATTCTCATGTTAAATACATTCAACCATCACATATCAAGCAAACACAACGAAATTGGATTATTTCCACTCTATATCGTCTATAGTATTTTATAACGATATATCGCCATTTTTATTTATTTTAAAATGGCCATATTTAATTAAACGACGTTTCAGGTCGTGTCGATGCACTAGCTCTGCTTTTCGCTAATTTCGTTTTACACATATCTGAAAATCTAACCGTTGGATCTTCACAAATTTTATATCATTAGGAAGGTCATTTCAAAACGAATCCATCGGTTTCAGTTTTGGGAAAATCCGACGGTCGGATCTTCCACACTGGCCATTTGAAGTTACGATTTCAATTTACGAACTGCAGTGTCGTTATTCGATTTAATTTAATTATATATATATATATATATATATATATATATATAAATATAATCGTTTCTGGCGTTGTTTTTCTTCAGATTTGAATTAAACATCCCAGACAATCCAATCGTCGGATCTTCACAAAGTTGGTGCCTTGGAAAGACATTTCCAAGGCGAACCCAACGGTTGTAGTTTCGGGAAAATCCAATGGTCGGATTTCCCGCACTAGTCATTTGAAATCATGGTTTCAAAACACAAACTACATGGCCATGTTTCGTTTTAATTTTGTTTATAATAATATATTTATATAAATATAGTTCATTCAAAAATTCCTATATCGTTTTCACTTCAATTATTTCACTAACGCCTTTAAATTTTGGAAAATTTCGCCATAACCTTCTTTGTACGGGAGGGGCTGGGAAAATTCCCAAATAGCCACACGGACGTCTCATGTCAAAAAGAAAAAGAAAAAGCCAAGCGGCTAGCCAACAGGCTCATAAAATCATCAACCAAACGAAACAGTAAGTGTGTACCTATTTGTCGGGCACAAAATTTTATTCCTCTTCTCTAGCTCCTTTGCTATAACCTGTTCAATAAATTTGCACATACATATATATAATTTTTATCACTTATCATTTTCCATTCAACTTCATATTCGATTTACTTTGGTTTAAAAACCTCATTCATTCTAATGTTGCATGCATAAGCTAAAATCATATCATTAGCTAATTAATGTATATTTCAACTCATGCGTATTTTATTTGAACAAGTGGCTATTTTTAACACTTCTCATTTCAAAGATGATAATTTTGGCGAACTAAAATAGATTTCAACACATGACTATTTTATTTAGTTCCTATGCATGTTAAAAATAATATTTCTTCACAAATATTTATTTCAACGTCCGCATATCTTTAGCATATCACATACATGATAAAAATGATATTTTTATCATTTAAAATATTTACTCGACAAATGGATGTTTTCAACACTTCATAGCTTCAATAAAAATGCAATTTTTATTGTTCTATCTTTTTATTCAACACATGAACTTTTCCACTACACACACTTCTCAACACATGAGCATTTCCACATATGGATATTTTATTTATATTGTTCATATGAGAAAAATGGAATTTTTATTGTTGAAACTATTTATATATAAGGCGAATATTTTTCATACTTCATATATATTATAAAAATGTGATTTTTATTGTTTAAACACTTCATTCATTCACACATGAATTTAATTTTCACACATCACTTTTCAACACATGAACATTTCCACACATGGATATATTTTCAACATATTACTTTAATTTCAACGCATGAAGATAATTTCAACATATGAAAATTATTCTAACACATAAAGATTATTCAAAATTTCGGCAGCATAACGGCAGGGTAGTTAAAACCGGCACCGTCCCTAGTACGGCTCCTCGCTCTACCTTAAAACCTCGCGGTTTTTGACAATGGGGATTCATGCATCTAATTCGCATGCAGGCGGCATGTTTTATTTTTATTTACACAAATATTTCAATTCATTTCAATCACCAATGGGTACTTTTCAACCACAACCAAAAAATATCAACCACAAACAATTATTCAACCATTCGTATTTTTCATCCAATATTTCACACCAATTCACAACAATAAATATTGTCCATGGTTTGTGGACGAGGGGAGTGTGTATATATATATATATATTATTGCTATATTTCACTTGCATTTCAACACATATATCAATTATTCTATGCATGTATAATTCATACTTCGCTTATGTAGCTTACACCAGGCATGTGCATGAGGTATACAACACGTGTGTAATTTATATTTCGCTAATGTAATTTATACATGGCATTTTCCATTCAAATTCATTTAATTTAGATTTCTCACATTGGTTTTCGGAGTGCTAAAAATCGTAGATGACTCGGAAAAATCCGCGGCATTTTCTATGTGGTAGGGAGCTTCCTTGCGGTCTCGATGTTTCCTGCTTCATCGAATTTCGTCAACACACAAAAAAGATATGATTTTTCCAAGTGCAGACATTAAAAAGGACCCACCTTTCTATTTTCTTCGAAACTAGGTTTGAGGTTTTCGCAAAATCCGCTGACCTAGACGACGATCAGGGAGTTGGACATGAAAGAGCTTCGAGCAGGCTTCCTGTCGGTGGTGGTTTGGTCGTGGATGGTGGCAGATCGGAGCGGCAGCGGCGCTGGAAAGAGGCCGACTTTGGGCGCTCGATTCAGGCGGAGGAGGCATCGAAGGAGGGGGTGCTGGGGTCAGATTTGAAGAGGAGGCGAGGACGAGGCGAACGACGGTGGTGGCTTTGGTTGGAGGTGTCTGTAGCGGCGGCGGCGGAGGAGAGAAGGGAGGAACCGGTTTTCGCCGTTGGTTCGAGGGTTACGGGATTTTTTTTTAAATAATGAATGGAATTTTCTGATTCGCCGGAATATATATATATTTCAGAAAATTAGGGTTTTCACCAACGAACTCCTTTTCAAACCCAATGACTGTCATCCCTAGCTAAATACCCCGATTCCGAACACAATGGGATATGTTTCGTTGGCCAATTCGACTGTTACAGTCAGTTATTTTTCAAATTAAAGTATAAAACATTTAATTTTTAACTTTGAACGTTCATTTCAATTTGCCTGGGCCACAAACTGATTCGAAAAATTCCAGAAAAATAAATCTAGCTATGTTTTGATGCTACGGTCCCAACAAAACTAGTTTCGTCGAATTCTGAGATCGTTTGAAAAATGGCCATTTTCTGGTCAATCCAATTTAACAGAAATTGACCAAACACATTTTCTTTTTCCACGGTCACATACTAGCTTCAAAAATTATGAAATTTGAAACCTAGCAATAGTTTGACATCCCGGACCCAACAAAAGTGGTTTCGTCGAATTCCAAGGTCGTTTGCAAAATATCAACTTTCCAGAGCTATATATTCTGTTGGCTAGCTTTTTGACCAAGCCTCCAAGGTTTACACACAAGAAGAAAGTATGGAACTACATTCCTCAAAGATCGGATCGCACTCATGGATTGCACCGGCGGATCGCACTCACGGATCGCGCCTCTCAGTTCGCCAGCATTATTCGCGACCCGACCCATCCACCTCATCACGACTCGATCCGCACCAGTGCTACCACCTCGCTCCGATCCGATTCCCCAACGCACAGCGAGGCCTCTGACTTGTTCAAACTACGAACGGGTCTTCAGCGATCAGAAATGCACGGATCTCGCGACACCTATTCACAACTGTCATATTGACCAATTCCTCCTCAATGCTCGATCCGATCCGATTTTTTCGGGATCTGCACCAAGTGTGACCTCGAACCGCCTGACATAATCAGCTATAAATAGCGCAGAGACAGGCATAAAGAGGAGCTTTTTGGCAGTATTTAGCACTGATTACACCATTACTGTCATACCACTATTTCTTATTAGTTTTAGTACGAGATTACTGAGAGAAATCATAAATGTACGAGTGAGTTTGAGAGAAATCATTGATTTTACTAGCATTCAAAGTATAATAGATAACATATAAAGTGGATGTAGGCTCGTTAACGCCGAACCACTATAAATTTTGTATGTTTTATGCTTTTTCTTCATTCTCCAGTTATAATTCTCTACGAATCAGAACAATTTGGGTGTTAGGTCCAAATTTTGATCTAACATTTTAGTGCTTTCACTGAGAATTCAATTCTCAGCCTACCGGATTGCTATTCTACTATTTGGATTTGAAAGTCCAAAGAAAATAGTCCCAAAACTTCACTGTTCAGATTTCTGAAGATTCCAGCGACATATGATATCATGGCTGGAAAGAAGTCTAAGGAAGTACGAGCTTCGCAAGCGAATGAGGCAATTGAAGAAAGTGTTCACGAGCAGGTCATCGAGGGGACCGCGGAACGCGAGGACAGGGGGGCGACCCGAACCAATCAGAGTGTCACGAATCGGTCTGATGGAGGCGCCACGATCCGACTTGAGGAAGGCACTGCGAACCGAGCAGCTGGAGGGGTTGTTACTCGATCCCGTGATAACGCCCCGAATCCTCGGCATACTGTGACCACGAAGCAACCCCAGGGGGGCGCACCGAATCACAGGCACCGATCCACCACGATCCGAAGTGATGACCGGATTACGACTCGACCTGGAAAGGAGCCTATGGCTTGCTCCTACCATCCTGGCACCTCTACTCAACCTGGCTCAAGCTCTCCGCGCATAAGAGAAAATGATGATGATCAATATGACCCTTCTGCTCCCGTTACTGAGGGAGATCTTTCTCGCTTTTCTGAAATGTGGGAGAGGCTGTTTGATGAATTGGCTACTCAAAGGCAGGAGAGCTCCGTGATGCGACAGAACTTGACTGCTATGGATAGAAGGCTCAATGATCTTGCAAGGCAAAGGATGCCCCCAGTTCGTCCGCTCACCCCAGAATACTCTTCTTCGTCAGAGGAATCGCCAAGACCTCCGTGGCGACCATATGAGAGGCCTGAAAAAATAGAGCAGCTCCGATTTGGAACCCTGCCATCATGGGAAGAAGAGGTACTGGGTGCAGGGACCTTAAACCGCGATGTGAATAATCGTGCCGCAACTCCCAGAGCTCGAGGTGTGGACAGCCCTGTTGAGAATAGACTACCTCAGCCCCTTCGCCATACAAAAGCTCATGGTAACAGGGGGCAGCGAAGCCCAATCCGAGCCCCGGATTTCGTGGCTGCTCCTAGAAGGGAGATTAGAGAATTCCACCGAGCAAGAAGCGCTGATCCCGAGCCTCCGCTGACCAGTGCAAATGTTGCAGCTATGATCCATCAAATTCTGGCAGGTAGTCGTGGACAACGGAATGAAGATTGGGGAATTGACCGCAGTCACACCCCTTTCATTGATGACATTTTAGATGCGACGTTCCCGAGGCGCTTCAACATGCCGCAAATGAACCGTTATGCGGGTAGATCTGATCACATCCAACATCTGATGAGATACTCTTGGTCAATGACCGCTGTCGCAGCTTCCGACGCTGTCAAGTGCAAAGCATTTCCTATATTCCTGGAGGATGTAGCGTTATTATGGTTTACTCGCTTACCAGCAAGATCAATTTCCAGCTTCAGGGAGTTGAGTGAAAGGTTCGTGGAATAGTTCCGCATCTATGCACATAGGACGAAGAGTGTGATTGACTTGTTCCTTGTCAAGCAACGACCAGGCGAGAGTTTGAGGGTGTATCTAGACCGTTTCAACCTAGCCGCTACTGAAGTCAAAGATCCTCATGAGCTAACTATTGTGGCAGCCCTGATTGATGGTGTAGATAAAGACACCGAATTTGGGAGATACCTGGCCAGCAAGCCACCTCATACTAGAGAATTATTCTATGAAAAAGCTAACGTGCACTTACGCCGGGAGGAGGTATATGCTAACCGAAAGACAAAAATGGCCGATAAGGAGGAAATCCAGAGCAATGTCGCCATTAAGCAGACAGGAGACAGCTCGGGGAAAGTCGAAGTTAATGTCAGAAACCGGAACCAGGTTGGTCGCCAGTCAGGAAATAACGGTAATAACAGTAATGGCAATAACCGTAAGAGGAATCGAGGGAACGACTCCCAGAGAAGGACTCGTCCCAGGTCTTTTGAATGTTATACGCCAATAAACGATACTTTGGAGGATATCTTCATGGATTCGTACAACGTCCTCCAAAATAAAAGGCCTCCTCCTAGAGAGTCGACGGAGAAAGAACGTGAAACGGGGAAGTTCTATCTCTTCCATCAGATTCACGGCCACTCAACAAATGAATGCCGTCACCTAAGAGATGTGGTCGAGAAGCTTCTCCGATAAGGAAAATTGGATGAATATAGAGTGACACCCAGAGACAGGGGTTAAGCCGTACAGGCCCCAAATCAGAACCAGAATCAACCTGCTGTCAGGCCAACTGGCCAGCAAAAGGGAAAGGACCTTTTTATCAATACCATAATCGGAGGGCTTTATCTCGCCGAGCACGGTTCCAAGGCATTGGATCAGTATGTCAATGCAGCCAAGCAGCACCTCGGGGTAGGGGAGTGTAACAACCCTGAGGACAACGTCTCAGTAAAACAACAAAAGATGATGTCCGACGACGTCGTTTTCCGCGAATGAGAAAGCATTAAAGTCCATGCTTCGACCGAAGATCCATTTGTAATCACAGTTCCTATTGGCCCGGCCACTGTTCATAAAGTCTTGGATGATAACGGGAGTTCCGTCAACATTCTTTTCAAAAATACATTCGACTAGATGAATCTCGAGATAAAAGACTTGAAGCCCTGTGAGGGATGGATCCGTGGATTTAACAGAGCATCCACCGCTCCAATGGGATATGTAGAGCTACCAGTGACACTTGGGGAAGGAGAACGCTAGAGAGTGAGAATTCTTCCCCTCGTGGTTTTAGGTATTGAATCGCCCTATAATGCCTTCTTGGGCCGACCGGCCCTAGCAAAGTTCAGAGCCTGTATAGCCCCCTGGTGCTTGTTATTGAAGTTTCCTACAGAAGCTGGTGTTGGTATTGTCAGAGGATATCAGGTTGCCGCATGAGCATGTTATATTGCAGAGCTAAAGCTACTCTGCAACGGAGGAGACATAGAAACCAAGTGCGCTTCTCCCCCCACAAGGGCGGAGACCTCATAGCAATTAAAGAGGATAAACGTAGGTGAGTCGCCCAAAGAGTTGCCCGAGGATATAGATCCCAGAGAGGACAAAGAACCTGAGGGCAGAATGGCGACTCCCAACGAGACAACTGTGGATGTACCGATCGATGATAGTGACCCAGAGAAGGTCCTTAAGATTGGATCCAAGTTAAATCCGAATTTAGCTAAAGAACTGACGGATTTCTTGAAAAATAACATAGATGTATTTGCTTGGACCCACGCAGACATGTGTGGGATATCTCCATCAATCATGAGCCATTCATTAAGCATTAACCCTAAGCATCCCCTGGTAAAACAAAAAAGGCGAATGCTGGGCCCAGAGAGGTCCGCTGCCTTGAAAGAAGAAGTTGGAAAGCTAAAGAGTAATGGATTTATCAAAGACTCAACCTATCCAGACTAGATTTCAAATCTAGTTCTGGTAAAGAAGGCAAACGGGAAGTGGCGAACGTGTATCGATTTCTCGGATCTGAATAAAGCCTGCCCAAAAGACAGTTTTCCGTTACCCAGGATCGATCAGTTGGTAGACTCAACGGCAGGTCATGAACTTCTCTCCTTTATGGATGCTTATTCAGGATATAACCAGATTCCAATGCATGTTCCAGATCAAGAACACACTAGCTTCATTACGGATCTAGTATTATACTGCTACATGGTAATGCCCTTTGGCTTGAAGAACGCAGGTGCTACATATCAACGGTTAGTGAACAGAATGTTCTATAACCAGATTGGGAAGACAATGGAAGTATACGTCGACGACATGTTGGTTAAGTCCAGGCAATCCTCCAATCACACTACAGACTTGGCAGAGATGTTTGGCATTCTTCGAAAGTACGGGATGAAACTCAACCCAACAAAATGTTCATTCGGGGTCGCCTCCGGAAAATTCTAGCGATTCATCGTCATTTCTCGCGGGATTGAGATTAATCCAGACCAGATCGCCGCAATCAGAGGCATTCAAGAGCCTAGGCAAATTAAAGATGTGCAAAGCCTTGCAGGGAAAGTAGCGGCATTAAGCAGATTCATCTCCAAGGCTACGGACAAATGCATCCCATTCTTTGAGTTGATAAAGCGAGGAAAACGCAACTTCAAATGGACGCCTGACTGCATAGAAGCGTTTCAGAACCTACTGAGTCACTTGGAGAAACCTTCAATATTATCTAAGCCGGTCGATCACGAGGACTTATTTGTGTACTTGGCAGTGTCGTCCCACGCGATCTGCTCAGCATTGGTAAGAGAAGAAGATAAAGTTCAAAGACCAGTGCATTACATGAGCAAAAAATTGGCGGCAGCAGAGCGTAATTATCCAAGGATAGAAAAGTTGGCGTACAGTTTGCTGATTGCCTCTAGAAAGCTTCGACAATATTTTCAGGCTCATCCCATCACCGTGTACACTGATCATCCACTCAAGCAAGTTCTACAGAGACCAGAAGCGTCTGGAAGGCTAATTAAATGGAACATTGAGTTGAGTCAATTTGATCTGAACTTTCAGCCCCAGCGGTCAATACGGGGGCAAGTGATAGCCGATTTCATAGCAGAGTTTATTGTCCTGGAGGAAGATATAGCGAACGAAGAAGCTGACCACCCAAAGTTACTTCTCGATCCGAGTGCCTGGAGGTTGAATACTGATGGCGCTAGGAATGACAAGAGATCTGGTGCTGGAGTAGTGCTTGAAACTCCTGAGAAATGGCTGATATCCTATGCTATCCGGATGGAATTTCACGCCACTAACAACGACTCCGAATATGAAGCCCTAATAGCCGGGCTAAGAATCGCAAAGGAGTTGGAAATCACAAAGCTGGACATATTTTGCGACTCCAAGTTAGTTGTAAACCAGGTCACTGGAAAATTCCAAGCCAAAAGCCCAAGATTGATTTTATACTTGGAGAAAGTGAAGGAGTTGCTGAACTGCTTCGATCACTACAGCATATCTCATATTCCACGGTCAGAGAATCAACAAGTGGATAAGTTGGCGAAGATGGCTAGTTCCGACGATCCTGAAGAGACCAGGCTAGCCCCAGTTGAAGTACTTCGGTCTCCTAGTATAGATCAGATAGAAATTGATCCGGTACTAGAGACGGAACCAGAAAGGGAGTCATGGATGACCCCTCTAAAGAATTTCTTGATGAATGAAACGCTTCCGACCAAGAAAAGCGAGAGGCGTAAAGTAATTCATAAAGCTTCCCGATACGTTCTGCAAGGCGGAGTTCTTTACAGACAGGGATTTTCGATGCCCCTTCTCCGGTGTATAGCTCATGACGACATCAAGCATATACTGCAGTAGGTACATGAGGGAGAATGCGGCGATCACACTGGAGGGCAAACATTGGCAAAAAGGTGTTGCGGCATGGTTATTTCTGGCCTACCATAAACAAAGACGCGGCGAAGTACGCAGACGGTGTGGTGCATGCCAAGGATTTTCAAAAATACCTAGGGCACCTCCTGGTCAGTTACAAACGATGACAAGCCCATGGCCTTTCGCTATGTGGGGAATTGATATCATCGGAAGTCTCCCCATAGCTAAGGGCGGAGCGAAGTTCGCTATTGTAGCTGTAGACTACTTCACTAAGTGGGTCGAGGCTGAGCCACTGACTACAATCACAACCAAATGAGTGATTAACTTCATCGTTAGGAACATCATCTATCGATTTGGGATTCCAAAGATCATCATAACTGACAATGGAACTTAGTTCGATTGCACTGAATTCAGAGACTTCTGCCAGAAATACCACATTGAGAAACGGTACACCTCTGTGGCGCATCCGCAGTCGAACGGACAGGTCGAAGCGGCGAATAAAGTGATTAAGTCCATCCTGAAAAGAAGACTGAAGCGGGCCAGAGCCATATGGGTTGATGAATTACCCTTAGCACTATGGGCCTACAGGACAACGTATAAATCGACAACAGGCCATACCCCCTTCTCTCTTGCTTTTGGAGCAGAAGTAGTCATCTCGGTTGAAATAAAAGTACCTTCTCACCAAGTGACTTATTACGACCTGATGTAATAACGAATAGCTCCTTGAATCCCTGGATATGATCGAAGAAAAGAGGGACGAAGCAGACCTGCGTGCCTTGAGATGCAAACAACAGGTCGCCCAACACTATAACAAAAATGTTCAAGCCCGAACCTTTGAACCCAGAGACTTGGTTCTGAAGCGTGTCTTTCCACCCCCAACTCATATGGGAGCGAAGTGGGAAGGGTCGTACTCCATTCTGTGCAAGCTTGATAATGGAACCTTCATGCTAGCAACCGTAGATGGAAAGGAAATCCCCAAATTGTAGAATGCCCAACATTTACGGCCGCATCTAACGTAAAAATGTCAGATCTGATCTTTTTCTTTATTAAGGACCATGTACAAGGCACAACTTGCCTAGAATAGTCCGATGTCTTAAGCAAAAAATTACAAAGTGGACGTAGGTCATGATTCGACCGAACCACTATAAAAATATTGTGTGTCGTTTACCTTTATTGCACTATTGTTTATCTGCCTTTCTATTTTTTATGGAAATGGCTGTGAACCATGCAACGATTACAGAAGCATATAATTATAGGTGCCTTCCATCAAAATGGAATGCAATCAACAGTCAAAACTCTGAGGGTGTGATAAAGTAAATCATATTATTAATAGCGCTCTAACTCTCCAGAGCCGAGAGAGAGCATAACGGACATGAAGGCGATGTCCATAAGTCATGGCGGTGTACCATGATCGGAACCGCCTTGACGGAACTCTAACCTCGACGACTGCCAGGAGAGTATAAAAGCGTCTCCGACTTAGCGCTGAGAAAGGGCTCTTACCCCGCTGAAGGATCGAGGAGTGACAGAACTGCTGAGCTCGAACTCTAACCTCGGCGACTGCCAGGAGAGTATAAAAGTGCCTCCGATTGAGTGCTGAGAAAGAGCTCTTACCCCGCTGAAGGATCGGGGAGCGACAAAACTGCTGAGCTCGAACTCTAATCTCGGCGACTGCCAGGAGAGTATAAAAGCGTCTCCGATTGAGCGTTGAGAAAGAGCTCTTACCCCCGCTGAAGGATCGGGGAGCGACAGAACTGCTGAGCTCGAACTCTAACCTCGGCGACTGCCAGGAGAGTATAAAAGCATCTCCGATTGAGCGCTGAGAAAGAGCTCTTACCCCGTTGAATGATCGGGGAGCGACAGAACTGCTGAGCTCGAACTCTAACCTCGGCGACTGCTAGGAGAGTATAAAAGCATCTCCGATTGAGCGCTGAGAAAGATCTCTTACCCCTCTGAAGGATCGGGGAGCGACAGAACTGCTGAGCTCGAACTCTAACCTCGGCGACTGCTAGGAGAGTATAAAAGCGTCTATGATTAAGCGCTGAGAACGGTGCTGGAGACTCAGCGCCCACATGATCTTTACCCCGCTAAAGGATCAGTACACGATGATGCAAAAGAAATAAACCTTCATTCATAAACTGCAAGCCTAAACGTGAAAGGCAACCTAAAACAAAAGTGAGGGCCAGTCTCACAACTACATTTCATGTCCAGTGGGAATCTTAAAGACGAAACATAGACAAGCGGCAGAATCCTATTTACGTTTGGACCTTTTCTCCTACTTTTTCTTTTCCAGCTCCGCCTTGTTAATATCAGATTGATCATCCTTCTTTCTCTTCCTTTTGTCTATAAGAGGAGCTGAAGGTTCATCCGAAGACTCCTCCTCATCCTTCTTTCTCCTTCTTTTATCAATAAGGGAAGCTGGGAAATCATCGAGATTCTCAAAATGAAGCTGTTTAGTGATCGATTTGGGCTGGAGTTTCAGAACCATCCCAGTTTTGGGATCAAACTTCGAGATAGGAGCTACGTTCAAAGGCTCTTGTTCCACCTTCTTTAAAGCCAACTGCTTTTCCTGCCTAGCCTTTCTTTTAGCCAAGGTCTCGTTGTCATCGCCTTCGGCTTCTTTGGTGCTAATGATATCCTCCTCATCATCTACATGGCGCCCTCCATATCTTTCAAGGCATCGATGGTTTCGTCATCCTTGGGAGCATCAGCACTGGTTGCCAGGACGCCCTTCTCCGCTGTTGTACCTTCAGCCGGCTTCGATGCATCAACACCGGCGCTATGCGAGACGTCAATCTTCTCCGCCTCTGTATTCTTCTCGACATCCTTATCGACGGGCCCGCCACCAGTATTATGAGGAACACGTGTTATTAATTCGATTGGTTGCTCCACCGAACGATGACAACTCACTATTGCTTTGACAAATTGTGGGGAAAAAATGGAGATACCTTCCGCTGATCCTCCATCCAAGCTAGCTGCAGAAGCTCTGACAACCAAAATAGTCAGGCCCAAAGGAATTATTAGATCATCAGGATTGTATTCCTCAACTCCGGATGCCTTGGGCTCTACAACTGAGCTCGAACCTTCATCAATCTTGTTTTTGCCCTTTGCTAGAGTCCTCTCCTTCCCCATCTCTTCTTGAATTAGGCGCCGGCCTTCTGCCAAATCCTCGGGCTCGTTATCCCTCAGAATGGTCCTCATCAGCTCATCTTCGTCAATCTCTTCAACTCCTAATCTCCGCTTTTCACCCTCGACGATGGCATCCCATATGTTGGCTAAAGTGGCGTGGTAGTCCGGGATCCACGAGATGTTACGGGTTTTGAGGACGTGGCCGAGGAAGTCAAATATCATCTCCTCAAACCCTTCGATATCCTTTTCTCTCTCAAGCAGCTTGTTGTTAGAAGCAGTAGCCATTTCAATGGCACTTTCTACATTCTTTTCGGCAAGAGCCGCACGCCTCTCTACATCCGCGACTTACTCATTCAGAATTACTTTCTCTCCTTCGGTTAAAGCTAAACTCTACATCAAACTCGCCTTTTCTTTCTCCCAAGCAGCTATTTCGGCCTCAAAGTGATCCTATGCTATTTTCAATTTGGAGTTGGCCATCCTGAGATCTTCCACCTCTTGTTTCAATAACACTCGCTCTTTGCTATTAGAATCAAGCTCATTATGGAAACATTGCCTGGCCTCCTCCAGCTCTGTTTTGTAAGCTTTAGTGTCTCATTAGGCCAAGGCAAGCAGAGATTGTGCATCCTCTAAGTCCTTTTCCATTTTTGTCCTGGCCCTTTCATTGTTACCTATCTTCACTTTGGATCTGTGTACTTCCATCTCAAGCGTTCGAATGAGCTCTGAAAGATTAACAGCATGTTTCTTCATCACTTCATACTGCCTGGCTACATGGCGAATGTGCCCGATGACCTCAGTATCCCAGTTCCTAGGGACTGGTTCCAAGGCTGGAACAAACATCATCCTTTCGAAGAAGATGTTAGGGAATTGTTCTTGCAACTTTTCCTGCTTAGCCTGAGTCTCAGGACCATGGATGTAATCTCGTGACACAAGGGCAACCAAATCTTGTGGGCTGGAAGGGACAATGTCAATTTTCTCCTTCTCAGAATCCTTGATTGGATCCTTGCTTTTAACCTTGGGCTCGTAGTGTCTTTTTGATGACCTGCTATGAGAGGGTGCACTCTTCGGAGGGGTTAAGTCTTTAGGAAGTTGTTTTCCCCCTGTAGGTGGCACCGAATAACTGGACAGCTTGCCAGAGGTTGGTTTTGATGGAGACCTGGATTGTGCAGAAGTAGGCTTGTGAGAAAGGCTGCGAGCACGCTCAGGATTTGGATGAAGGCTATGTGTGCCTTCACGAAGAGAGCGATAAGAATAAGACCGCCTGGGAGACATCTTTCCTGCAAAAGAAAAAAGAGCATATTAAAACCTTGAATACTGTTGATATAAAAGTGTGGGGTCAGGCAGTGCATGTGATTTGTGCATCCCATATAATTCCCCTAACAGACCAGGGCCCGAAGTTAGGCTCATCTGAGTAGTTTCTCGTTCTCCAACTGGAACAGTTGTTTCCTCAGAAACAGGGAAAATGGCTCCCCTTCAAAGTCTCCCTGTGTGTATACATCATTAGGCAAAGGAATTTTGCTCAGCTCTTTAAATAGTTGTTCTTCTGTTAAATCATCGGGAGCAGCAGGTTCAATCGGAAGAGAGGCCCTTGAGGGGAAACCCCCCGGAGAAACTTGGATTTCCTTAGACTTATCACCACGGGTCTCATCTCCTCTATATATGTTTAGGTCTTTGTCGTCCTGAATGACTATCGGCGAAGGACTCTTATGAAATTTAATTATTTCTGCTGCCCGTGACGTTCCTTCTCCCTATGTCAGGGGTACGTATTTGTAGGGTTTTCCGCCTGCACCAAGTCCAAACCTTATATCCAGAAGGCGGTACTTGTGAAGGTTCTCGTCAGTAATGCACTTCTTAATCTTTAGAAAATCGGATTTGCTTTGTAGAAGAAGAGACAGTCGATTATTGTATACCGAGCCTTTTGTCTTGGGAAAGGCATGATCTGCTTAGAAAAAAAAGGGGGGGCATGTTAATGCTTCGATTTCTTAAACAAGTTATTCAGTCAAAAGTTTAAAGTTTACTTGATTTAAGCCATCTTCTTGAACAACCAGCCTGTCTCTTTATATAGAACCAATCGGCCTTAGGATCCCCTATGTTGCTGTATCCTTCAGACAGAACCTTCCTATTTGCTACCGATTCGAAGAAAGAGAAATTTGGGGTTGCCGAGGAGCGATTCTTGAAAAGATAAAAGAAATTTAAATCTTTAATTGTGAGCTCAGTATGCAGGATTTCCGCGTATGCGATATATAGAGTGTATAGAGCCGCGTAGGCATTGGGATGAAGCTGCATCGGAGCAATACCCAATCGTTTTAAGGTCTCAATGACGATTGGAGGAAACGGAGGAATAGCTCCTACCCAGCACATGAGTCGGCTGACTGTCATATAGCCCTCCGGAGCTAAATGAGGTCTATCTTCGCTGTCGGGTGTCCTCACATCATCCTAGGGGATCCCATGTCTCAAGCAAATTCTCTTAAGCTTTATGTCATCAAGTTTGGAAGCTAGAGAGTTTGTGAATTTCTCTATTTCTATTGCACCAGGGACTTCGTCGGGAGCTCTGCCATCTACCTCTGACTTTTCATCAAGCGAGGTATTCTCAAACGGATTCGATTCTGTTTCTGCCTCATATTCGGATCCAGAATCCGCACCCTCTGGATTAGATGGAAGAACCTCGGGGTTGAGATGCTCATACACCTCGGAATCCGTCTCTGTGTCAGATCTTGAAGGCGAACGATTATCCGACATTACTGTTTAGGCGAGTAAACATGAGAAATAAGATTAAAATTACCCATCCCCCCGTGTGTGCAAGTGTCGGTGTGTGCTTGTGCATGCATTAAAGAAAAGTACGAAGGTCAAAAAAATCATCAAGACATTGGTTGTTGTTCGCTGATAGATTATGCATTTTGTTCAGTCCAGAAAGTCCGTTGTGAAGGCTCTAGCCTAATTATTCATTGTTTTATAAGAGTAACGTCGCATTACTTATTCAACATGTGCATCAGATTCTTCATCGGATGGATCATTAATCAGGGTTCGGATCGCGCTACGTGGTCGGTTCATGATGAAGGGTCCGGTTCGTGAAAAAGCATTAGTACAAAGAAGGGCTTCGGATCGAAAAGCGTTTCGACTCGTGATCCATGTCGTTACCCAAACGGATCGTGATCACCCCCTGGCGATCCACCTCACCTCCTATTCTCCACGAACCGATGCTCTGCCTTTCTCACGATCCGATCCGTTGTCCAGCCCTAATCCTCCTACTTGCCACTCATATGAACCATCGCCTCGCCATCGTCACGACCCGTACCCAAACTCCACTCACGACCCGACCAGGACAACTCTTTCTTTATTCTTCTTCTTCTTCCTCCCTCCTGTCCACCTCCGAGCTCGAACGGCGAGATTAATGGCTCCTCATCGGCCTCCAAAGCCTCGACCACCGCCAAAACTCGCCATTTTCTCCTCTTAAATAAGTTAAATCGGAAGGAAACAAAAAGGGGAAATGTGTTGAAACATTACTAGCATGATTACCTGTTTGTTTTAGCTTAAATCGGGTTAGGGAATCGCGAATTAGAGATTGGAAGAAGAAATTAAAGGCTGGCGGCAGCAAAAAGAAGAAGGAAGGGAGAAGAGTGAAGAGGGTTTGGGTTTATATAGAGAAAATCGTGACCGTTAGTATCCCATTCTTTGTTTCATTCGATCCGAATGGGCCGCGAACTGAAGCCCACCACGATTCGTGATGAAGCCCGCTCCGCCAAGGCCGTGTAACCTAAAAAAGGAAGCCTGCTTGTTAATCAGATCGTGATGAAAGACGCACCCATGGATCGCGATGTAATGATGCGATCCAAAAAAAAGGAAAAAGAAGAAGAGAAGAGTTCTGAAGCTTACCCGGCAATTTAACAATGAAGTCTCCAAAAATTCCAGAAATAAAAATTATTCGGTGAACAAGGAAATCGTTGAAGATTATACTGATATTTATATCGGTCAAAGAACGCGACTTTCCGAAGCAACATGACTTTTCAAACAGGCGTGACTACTAATTCACACCGTTCCGTGAAAAGATAAGTTCGCAATTTCGAAGCATGTTCAATCCTCGATAAAACATACTTCGAGGGGGCAAAATGTTGGCTAGCTTTTTGACCAAGCCACCAAGGTTCACACACAAGAAGAAAGTATGGAACTACATTCCTCAAAGATTGGAACGCACTCACGGATCGCACCGGCGGATCGCACTCACGGATCGCGCCTCTCAGATTGCCAGCATTATTCGCGACCCGACCCGTCCACCTCATCACGACTCGATCCGCACCAATGCTACCACCTCTCTCCAATCCGATTCCCCGACGCACAGCGAGGCCTCTGACTTGTTCAAACTACGAACGGGTCTTCAGCGATCCGAAATGCACGGATCTCGCAACACCTGTTCACAACTGTCATATTGACCAATTCCTCCTCAACGCTCGATCCGATCCGATTTTTTTGGGATCTGCACCACGTGTGACCGTGAACCGCCTGACAGAATCAGCTATAAATAGCCTAGAGACTGGCATAAAGAGGAGCTTTTTGGCAGTATTGAGCACTGATTCCACCATTACTGTCATACCACTATTTCTTATCAGTTTTACTATGAGATTACTGAGAGAAATCATAATTGTAAGAGTGAGTATGAGAGAAATCATTGATTGTACTAGCATTCAAAGTATAATCGATAACATATAAAGTGGACGTAGGCTCGTTAACGCCGAACCACTATAAATTCTGTGTGTTTTCTGCTTTTTCTTCATTCTCTAGTTATAATTCTCTACGAATCAGAACAATTTGGGTGTTAGGTCCAAATTTTGTTCTAACATATTCTATATAGCGACCATTCTGAAAATTCATTCGGCCATAACTTTTGACTCCCGTTATGAAACTTCGATTTTTCAGATTCGTTAGAAAGTAATTGATAAACAGATTTAAATATTTTTAGTTTCACTAAAATCCGTTATATTTTCCACCCTGCACAGATAGTCAAAGTTTGAATTCAAATTTTCAAACTGACTCACTATTTCTACTACACTATTTTATTGAAATATTCTATTTCGATTGTTCAAATTCCTTTGAAATCACCAATTTAAAGATTTTAAATTGGCTCATATTTTCTGGGTTATTACAATCTCCCCCACTTAAAACTTTTCGTCCTCGAAAAGGAAACAATAGTAAAGTAGGAAACAAAATGTAAATGCAAAGTATTGTAAAGGTGCCTTGCACCGGAGCTAGTAAGAGATATCCACTCTGCATTTGGGTAAGCTTGCTTAATGCTTTCCTCAGTCTCCCAAGTACAGTCTCTAGGATCACTGCTCCACTGCACTTTAACTAAATGAACCCTTTTTGCTTCTTAGTTCTCTAGTTTCTTTGCCAACAATCTTTAATGGCTCTCTTCTAAGTGCTAATTCTGGAGTTATGTCTATATCCTGTTGCGCTGCTTCTTCTACAACAAGATCCGGATCATGCACATGCCTTCTAAGTTGAGATACGTGAAATACATCGTGCACTCCAGGCAACCAATCTGGTAATTGAACCCTATAAGCAAGAGTTCCGATTCGCTCAAGTATAGGACTTCTCTTACTAACTCTTACTATCAAAGGTCTGCATAACTTTTCTATCGGCTTTGGGCGGTTCTCAATTGTTTTTTGATGAAGTCGACTTTATCAGATGCTTCTCTAATCATATCGGGTCCTAACATAGGTCTATTGCCAGGTTCTACCCAACATGCTGGAGATCTGCACGGTCTGCCACATAATGCTTCAAATGGCGACATCCGCAAACTTGCTTGATAGCTATTGTTATATGAGAATTCTGCCAAATACAAGTGATCTTCCCATGACCCACCAAAATCAATTATACAAGCCCGCAATAAATCTTCTATAATTCTATTCACCCGCTTAGTTTGTCTATCTGTTTGAGGGTGATAAGCGGTGCTCATATTCAGTTTCGTTCCCAATTCTGTCTGGAAAGCCTCCCAGAATTTGCAAGCAAGTATCGGGTCTCTATCACTGACTATGCTAATGGGAATTCCATGCAGCTTAACGATTTCTTTGAAATATATCTTTGCTAGACTTTGAGCGGTTCTATTGGATCTGACAGGTATAAAATGGGCAGTCTTCATGAAGCGATCTACAATTACCCAAATGCTGTCATTACCTTTCCTGGTTCGCGGCAAGCCATCTATGAAATCCATGGAAATCTGTTCCCATTTCCAACTTGGGACTTCCAACGGTTGCAACAGTCCAACTAGCTTCTGTTGGTCGCTCTTGACCAATTGACAAGTAGGGCATCTGCTAACATACAAAGAAATATCCCTTTTCATTGCCCTCCACCAGAAAGTGCGTTTGATATTGTGGTACATTTTACTTACACCGGGATGGATGCAAAATTTGGATTTATGGCATTCGTCTAGCACTTCTCTTCGAAGGTCTGGAATATTTGAAATGAAAATCCTATTATTTAACCTGAGAACCCCCTTATTGTCAATACAGAAACTTGTGGTTTCACCTTCCTTAACCCTCTGATTGATTCTCTGAATGAGTTCATCGTCTTTTTGAAGGGCTAAAACCCTATCAATCAATCCAGGCGTAATTATAAGATGTGCAATGATTGCAGTTTTCCTACTAAGCTCATCCGCTACAACGTTAGCCTTTCCCGGCGTATACGGGATATAAAGATCATAAGCTGCAAGAAATTCTAACCAACACTGCTGTCTCAAATTCAGATCTTTCTAGGTGTATAAATATTTCAATGATTGATGATCTGTGTACAGTATAAATTTCTCGCCCAATAAATAATGCCTCCAGATTTTCAAAGCAAAAACAATGGCTAACAACTCAAGATCATGAGTCACATAATTCTTCTCATGCGGTTCAAGTTGGCGGCTTGCATAAGCAACTACTTGGCCTCTTTGCATTAACACTGCACCAAGACCTCTAATAGAATCATCTGTCCAAAGCGTTAAATCCTGATTGCCATCAATAATGGTTAACACTGGAGCAGTGGTCAGTTTCGATTTCAATTCCTGGAAAGCTTCTTCACAGTCAGAAGTCCACTTAAACTTCTCATGTTTCTTTGTGAGCTTCGTTAACGGACCGGATATCTTCGAAAAATCCTTAACGAACTTTCGATAATAACTAGCCAACCCCATAAAACTTCTAACCTCTATGGGAGTAGTGGGTTGTTTCCAGTCTTGAATTGCTGTTATTTTGCTTGGGTCTACAGAAATCCCTTTCTCTGACACGACATGGCCAGGAAACTTCACTTCTTCTTGCCAGAAGACGCATTTAGAGAATTTGGCTTTGATGACGTTCTTCCTTAGAATCTTCAATACTTGTTCTAAGTGTTTTTCATGCTCGGGTTTTGATTTGGAGTACATCAAAATATCATCGATGAATACGAGGACAAATTTATTCAAAACTCCCCTGAACATTCTATTCATTAGATCGACAAAGTATGCTGGAGCATTGCATAGGCCAAACGGTATTACTAACCATTCATAAAATATGTCTGGACCTCTGGAAGCTGTCAAAGGAACACACTCTTCTGCTATTCTCAATTGATGAAAACCTGTAGCTAGGTCCATTCGGGAAAATACTTTCGCCCCATTCAATTGGTCTAGCAAATCATCGATGCGGGGTAATGGATACTTGTTTTTGAGCATCTATTTGTTGAGGTCTCGGTAATCAATGCATAATCGAAGAGTACCGTCTGACTTTGGGACAAACAAAACAGCTGCACCCCAATTAGAAAAACTAGGTCTGATTAGACCCTTCCACAACAGTTGATGAGTTTGATCGCCTAATTCTTCTTTTTCTTTCGGAGTCATTCTGCGAATTGGATGTACCACTGGTCTGGCATTGGGAATTAGATCAATTCGGAATTCTATTTCTCTTTGCGGAGGTAAGTTTTCAACTTCTTCAAGCACATCCGCATAGTTTCTAACAATCGGAATCTTTTCCATGGAAGTGGGGATAAGTTCTAATGCCGACCAAAATTCTTTTCTATCTGGATTCGAACCATGACATGGTACTGTAATATATCCAAGCTTCGTTCGAATTTTAACGATTCTTTCTACACAATTCACTTCGGCTTCGTATTTCGTTAACCAATCCAGCCCGAGAATGATATCGAATTCGGGAAAATCCATAACGATTAAATCAAAAGGAAACTTGTAGGAAAAATAAGAGACTGGCACTCTACAATATGAACCGAGAATAAGAGATCCTCCTATCGGATTATGTACTTCAACGGATTCTTTAAGCTTCCTCTGTTTTAACTTTAATTTGTGCATTGTGTTACTAGTAATAAAACTACGCGACGCACCCGTGTCAAACAATACAGAAACAGGAAAATTTTTATTTGTAAGGGTACCTCCCAAAACATCGGGTTTACCTCCTCCATCGGAAGTAGCTGGCGGGCTCGACCCGTCATACACGTGAGCTACCGTGGCCTTCTTCAGCAAAGGACAGTCTTTGACTAGATGATCGGTCTTACGTCAATTAAAGCAAGAGCGAGGGTTCTGAGAACCCTGGCTTGAACCTTGTGAATTTGTCTTCTGCCTCTTCGGGGTTGTGCACACATTAGAGTAGTTCCCCACTTTGCCACAGTTAAGGCACCTTCCTCTTGGCGGCTTGCCAGTCTGAGGTTTTGAAGATGCTGCTTGGCTTGACTCAGTTTGATTCGCAGCAGGCTTGCGTTTGTTTCCGGCTTGGCTTCTAGCACAATCCTGCTCCAGATGCCAATGGTCTAGGTCTTCGTAGTTGCATGTCATTTCCACCAGTTCGTTGAATTCCAGCTTGACATGGGCCATCGCTCTATCATGATACTGTCGCCTTAGCCCAAGGGTAAACCTCTTATTTTTGGACTTTGCAGTGGCGACGAGCTCCGGAGCATAGGGCGACAACAGTGTAAATTTATTCAGATAATCCTGCACGTAAAGATCCCCCTGCTGGAGGTTGGCGAAGTCATCGTGCATTCATTCCAGTGCTTGTTCCGGGACATATTTCTCCTTGAAGAGTTCTTTGAATCCATCCCATGTTCTTCCAGCTTCTCTATTCCCGACGGTGAGAGATTCCCACCATAGTTCAGCTTGTTCCTGCATAAGCCAGGCGCCCATAAAAGCTTTATCTTGGTCTCCAAGCCTTAGGCCTTCAAGAATTTTCTCGCATGTTTTGAGCCATGAAAGGGCCTCTATTACGGTGCCAGTTCACGAGAAGGTCTTGCCTCCTAAGTTCTTATATCTCTTATCTACACGGTCTAGCTTGAAGTATTGAGCAGCCGGAGGTTGTATCAAATGTCCTTCTTGAACTGGGGCTTCTCCCCGTCCTCTACCATGGCCGGCACATCCTCCTCTAGCAGCGGCTGCTCTGGTAGCCATTTTCCAAATTCTGTATAAGCAAGAAAAGAGTCAGCTAACAGAAATGATAGTTTATTGCATGATTAAGTAGAAAATTTACGGAAAGATAACGATGGACTGATCAAATTGTTTTTGCTATTCTGCTCGGCTCATTCTAGGACTTTACTAGTCCTATCTCTAATGAGTGACTTGCCTTAGAATACTACTAATTCTATTTTTACGAAGTGTTTAATGTGTTAGACTCTAGATCTAAGGTTAACCAAAGCTCTGATACCAGCTGTGATGATCCCAAAACCCCGTGACACGGTGTTAAGGATAAACATTGGAATATAACAAATTAATCATCATTAACAGATCACATATAATAGCATAAACAGAAAATAGAATAATTTACACGCATATGACAACGGAATCATATAGATATCATAACATCAGAGAAGCACAGTACAGGATACAACTTAGTGCATAATGATACATAATCAGTCACCATCGCCTGAGGCGGAATCATACATAAAGAGTACACAAAATAAATATCAGTCTACATCGCCAATGGCGGAATCATAATATAGATACAATAATGGTGGAGAAAATCCAAGTCAGCACGGTGTAGTCAAGCCTCGCCATGAGCCAAAAGTGCGTCAGAAACCTGTAACCAGGCTGCCCGTGTGAAAATGAGGGCACCCGAGTTTGCGAGTTGAAACAAACTACGAGTCAGTCATGGGACTGGTATGAGAAATCCACTTAACTTATTAACAACAATAATAAGGCAAATCAAAGGACCACGCCACTTTCGCGGAACGGGTTTACTCCAATGAGTGCTAGTGCATGAAATAAAGTAAATGATTAAATCATCGCAATGCTTTTTGAAAAATGAAGCCATTATAAGACTCAGGTCCCACCACACAATGCAACGCAAGCCGGAGGATAGAGTTTTACCTTATAATGGTCAAAAATGCTTCATACGAATAAAACATAAGTGTTTGATATTATTACTAGTGCATATGTGTTTCAAAAGAAATTTCAATCATAAATATCAATCCTAGGCGGCATAGCTACCATCTACTGTGTCGCCATACTAGTAATACATTCACGTCCGCATATTTTGTACTGGAAATTGGATTCCTTCATGAGTCGAGGCAAGGGGCAAGCTCCTCTCCGATTCGAGACACTCTAGCAAATGTCCCAGGACCCCACTACGATCCTTGGATCTTCAGGGCCGGTCCTCTCTTACTTTTGAGGATTGGCAATTCCTGACACACGTTTCCCGGTCCTTACAGACCTATATCGAGGCGCCTCGCATTCCAACAACCACACAGGTGAAAAGTATATATAATGTCAGGGCTGGTAGGTCACTGACACCATCTTAGCTAGAAAAAAACGTCATGCTATCCCTGCAGTCACTCTCCCTTTTTTGACTCAAACCGAGGTGTGAGGCTCGCGAATTCACGTTATACACAAAGCTACGTCACACAGACCATGCTTTGATCATCAACCGTAAGACTTTGCTTTGCAACAGAAGCCTTGATCATATGCCACTTAGGCGTGCCACACAGGCAATCCACTCCATGCGACCGATTTCTATCAATACATAACCTCTGAGCTCGTACGTCTCAGAGAAGGGCGTTAAGCAAGAGAATAAATTCTCCGCCGCCAAACAGATATATATTTAACAGAGATCAATCAGCACAGAACAAAATCCAATGTCAGACACACAGTCCATTTACAAGTCCGTTCTGGGTCTGAACGTAACCAGAGGCACCAATTCCTCGCATATCCGTACAATCAACAATATGTTTGGACGGCTACTACTTCAGTTCCTTCATGGTAGCTACTCCAATCACGAGCATCAGTAGCGCCCATCCAGCCAATGTGAAGATCGTCGGTCTTCAACCGTCTTTGACTCTTCGACTTCTCAACGTCTATCAATTATTTGAAATGAGATGAACTCGGCCTTTTCAAATAATCCACTTATATTTAGATTTTCAAATCAATTTATCACAGGGTTGGACTATTCAACATTCACATTTCAGTTCCTTAGTTATAATTCTCATGTTAAATACATTCAATGATCACATATCAAGCAAACACAATGAAATTGGATTATTTCCACTCTATATCGTCTATAGTATTTTATAATGATATATCGCCATTTTTTTTATTTTAAAACGGCCATATTTGATTAAACGACGTTTCAGGTCATGTCGATGCACTGGCGCTGCTTTTCGCTAATTTTGTTTTACACATATCTGAAAATCTAACCATTGGATCTTCACAAATTTTATAACATTAGGAAGGTCATTTAAAAACGAATCCATCGGTTTCAGTTTTGGGAAAATCCGACGGTCGGATCTTCCACACTAGCCATTTGAAGTTACGATTTCAATTTACGAACTGCAGCGTCGTTACTCGATTTAATTTAATTATATTTATATATATTTATAATCGTTTCTAGCGCTGTTTTTCTTCAGATTTGAATTAAACGTTCCAGACAATCCAACCGTCGGATCTTCACAAAGTTGGTGCCGTTGGAAAGATATTTCCAAGCGAACCCAACGGTTGCGGTTTCGGGAAAATCCAATGGTCGGATTTCCCGCACTAGTCGTTTGAAATCACGGTTTCAAAACATGAACTGCACGGCCATGTTTCATTTTAATTTTATTTAAATTTATATATTTATATAAATAAAGTTCATTCAAAAATTCCTATATCGTTTTCACTTCAATTATTTCACTAACGCCTTTAAATTTTGGAAAATTTCGCCATAATCTCCTTTGTACAGGAGGGGCTGGGAAAATTTCTAAATAGCCACACGGGCGTCTCATGTCAAAAAGAAAAAGAAAAAGCCAAGCGGCTAGCCAACAGGCTCATAAAATCATCACCCAAACAAAACAGTAAATGTGTACCTATTTGTCGGGCACAAAATTTTATTCCTCTTCTCTAGCCCCTTTGCTATAACCTGTTCAATAAATATGCACGTACATATATACAATTTTTATCACTTATCATTTTCCATTCAACTTCATATTCGATTTACTTTGGTTTAAAAACACCATTCATTATAATGTTGCATGCATAGGCTAAAATCATATCATTAGCTAATTAATGTATATTTCAACTCATGCATATTTTATTTGAACAAGTGGCTATTTTTAACACTTCACATTTCAAAGATGATAATTTTGGCGAACTAAAGTAGATTTCAACACATGACTATTTTAGTTAGTTCCTATGCATCTTAAAAATAATATTTCTTCACAAATATTTATTTCAACGTCCGCATATCTTTAGCATATCACGTACATGATAAAAATGATATTTTTATCATTTAAAATATTTATTCGACAAATGGATGTTTTCAACACTTCATACTTTCAATAAAAATGCAATTTTTAATGTTCGATCTTTTTATTCAACACATGAACTTTTCCACTACACACACTTCTTAACACATGAGCATTTCCACACATGGATATTTTTTTTATATGGTTCATATTAGAAAGATGGAATTTTTATTGTTGAATCTATTTATATATAAGGCGAATATTTTTCATACTTCATATATATTATAAAAATGTGATTTTTATTATATAAACACTTCATTCATTCACACATGAATTTAATTTTCACACATCAATTTTCAACACATGAACATTTCCACACATGGACATAGTTTCAACATATGAATTTAATTTCAACGCATGAAGATAATTTCAACATATGAAAAATTATTCTAACACATAAAGATTATTCAAAAATTTCGGCAGCATAACGGCAGGGTAGTTAAAACCGGCACCGTCCCTAGTATGGCTCCTCGCTCTACCTTAAAACCTCGCGGTTTTTGACAATCGGGATTCATGCATCTAATTCGCACGCAGGTGGCATGTTTTATTTTTATTTCCAAAAATATTTCCAATTCATTTCAATCACCAATGGGTATTTTTCAACCACAACCAAACAATATCAACCACAAACAATTATTCAACCATTCGTATTTTTCATCCAATATTTCACACCAATTCACAACGATAAATATCGTCCATGGTTTGTGGACGAGGGGAATATGTATATATATATATATATATATATATATATATATATATATATATATATATATATATATATATATTATTGCTATATTTCACTTGCATTTCAACACATATATCAATTATTCTATGCATGTATAATTCATACTTCGCTTATATAGCTTACACCACGCATGTACTTGAGGTATACAACACGTGTGTAATTTATATATCGCTAATATAATTTATACATGACATTTTCCAATCAAATACATTTAATTTAGATTTTTCACATTGGTTTTAGGAGTGCTAAAAATCGTAGATGACTCGGAAAAATCCGCGTCTTCTTCAATGTGGTAGAGAGCTTCCTTGCGGTCTCGATGTTTCCTGTTTCATCGAATTTCGTCAACACACCGAAAAGATATTATTTTTCAAAGTGCAGACATCAAAAAGGACTCACCTTTCTATTTGGTTCGAAACTAGGTTTAAGGTTTTCGCGAAATCCGCTGACCTAGACGATGATCAGGGGTTTGGACGTGGAAGAGCTTCGAGCAGGCTTCCTGTCGGTGGTGGTTTGGTCGTGGATGGTGGCAGATCGGAGCGGCGGCGGCGCTGGAAAGAGGCCGACTTTGGGCGCTCAATTCAGGCGAAGGAGGCATCGAGGGAGGGGGTGCTGGGGTCGGATTTGAAAAGGAGGCAGAGACGAGGCGAACGGCGGTGGTGGTGTTGGCTGGAGGTGTCTGTAGCGGCGGCGGCGGAGGAGAGAAGGGAGGAACGTGGTTTCGCCGTTGGTTCGAGGGTTACGGGGTTTTTTTATTTTTTTTAAACAATGAATGGAATTTTCTGATTTGCCGAAATATATATATATATATATTTCAGAAAATTAGGGTTTTCACCAATGAACTCCTTTTCAAACCCAACGACTGTCGTCCCTAGCTAAATACGCCCATTCCGAACACAATAGGATATGTTTCATTGGCCAATTCGACTGTTACAGTCAGTTATTTTTCAAATTAATGTATAAAACATTTAATTTTTAACTTTGAATGTTCATTTCAATTTGCTAGGGCCACAAACTGATTCGAAAAATTCCAGAAAAATAAATCTAGCTATGTTTTGCCACTACAGTCCCAATAAAACTAGTTTCGTCGAATTCTGAGATCGTCTGAAAAATGGCCATTTTCTGGTCGATCCAATTTAACACAAATTGACCAAACACATTTTCTTTTGCCACGCTCACATACTAGCTTCAAAAATTATGAAATTTGAAACCTAACAATAGTTTGACATCCCGGACCCAACAAAAGTGGTTTCGTCGAATTCCCAGGTCGTTTGCAAAATATCTATTTTCCAGGGCTATATATTCTATATAGCGACCTTTCTGAAAATTCATTCGGCCATAACTTTTGATTCCCGTTATGAAACTTCGATTTTTAAGATTCGTTAAAAAGGTATTGATAAACAGATTTAAATATTTTTAGTTTCACTAAAATCCGTTATATTTTCCACCCTGCACAGCCAGTCAAAGTTTGAATTCAAATTTTCAAACTGACTCACTATTTCTACTACACTATTTTATTGAAATATTCTATTTCAATTGTTCAAATTCCTTTGAAATCACCAATTTAAAAACTTTTAAATTGGCTCGTATTTTTCGGGTTATTACAACTGCGTTTCCCCACCCTTTAGGGACGTAAATGAGCCAATGAATGACTCCATCGTTCCCAGATTGACCGATATAACCGAGGCGCCTCACAATAGCAACAACCACATTGGTGAAAATAATATAAATGTCATCCAGTTTAAGCACTGACACCACCTCCAGCTAGAAGGAAACGCATGCCCTCCCTGATGTCCTCTCCCGTTTCTTGTTCATACCGGGGTGTGAGGCTCACGAATTCACGTTATACACAAAGTTACGCCACACAGGCAGTGCTTTGATCATCAACCACAAGACTTTGATTTTCAACAGAAGCCTTGATCACTGCATCTTAGCATGCCACACAGGCAATTTACACCATGCAACTGATGGCTATCAATCACACAGAATGAATTCTAATGTCAGACACATAGTCCATTTGTAAGTCCGTTCTGGGTCTGAACGAAACCGTAGGCACTATATACCTCGAATACCCATCGATCTCCACGTACGTCTGGACGATCACCACTCATTATTCATATTTCGGGATGCCTCCCAATCAGGACATCAGTTATCATCCCACCGAGGTGAAAATCTCTGGTCTTCAACCACCATCTTCATCATCGATTTCTTATTGTCGATTCAGTTATTCAGAATGGGATAAACCCGGTCTTTCTGAGCAACTCGCGTATATAATAAAAAAGTGATACACAAACACAACATACGCCTCATTCCAATTCATCAGTCCCTAACCGTAAAAGAGTATGAGAACGATTTCCCAAGTATTAACCCCGAAGGCCGAAACCAACATCAGATCAAAACCCAGGAAACCGTTCGACTTAGCTAACCTTCAATTAGTTTCTAAATTTCACATTCCATATCATTTATAATATTTTATAATGATTTATCGCTATTTTTATTTATTTAAAAATAGCCAATTTATTCAAACGACGCTTCAGGCCACAACGCGGCTGTAACACCTTGAATTTTTGAATAATCGAATCAATTAAATTAAAGAATAATTAATCTCATATGTGAGAATTAAGGGAAACGGGTTGCGACATTGTGTTCGTCTCGGAATTCTGGTTGAGATAGAGTCCGAGTTTGCATATATTGGATTCCGTATGAAAAAGATATATTTAAATTAAATATTGCAGCAAAACATGAAAAAAAAAGAATGAGAAAAGAATAAATGTTTAGCATTGTTCTAAGGTTTTTAAGCAAAAGACTTAGTAGCTCATTTGGTTGGAACACGTGACTTGCATACAAGGGGTACAGAGATCGATCCCTGCCAGTGCCATATTTTGGTTTTAGGGGAATGGCTTAAAATGGTCTAGTGTGAACACAGTTCAAAAAGTGGTTTAGTGTGAAAATGGGTAGTTGGGAAGATTGATAAAAAGAAAAAATATATATATATTGTATACACACACACACACACACACATATATATATATATATATACATACATATATATATATATATATGACGTGTACGCATCATGTGGCGTACGTGGCGCATTTTTTTGTTGTCAATGATTGTTTTTTTTATGTGGCCTTCTTTGATTGGATTTTATGGCAAATTAAAGGTGAGAAAGATTTATGCATGTATAAATGGATATTTGTATATGGGTAATTAATGTATATGGTAAAAGGGAGAATATGTAATTAACAATAATAGATTTATAATTTACATATAAATATGAAGGATAAACATGAAAATTACATGGCATATATTATTTCATGAAATGGTATATTTAGTATAACATTAATTGTGAGCATAATTAAAAATATAGTTATGGCATAATTAAAATGGGAATAATTTACATATGGAATTTGTCATAAATAAGAAATAAGTAAATTATAGAAAAAATGAACATTTAATACACTATGTTGAGTCATTAGGTCTGAGGTGTCACCCTATCCGGTTTGGATGGTTCAGGTTGCTTCTAGGTTGATCGAATGGCCTAAATTAATCCTAAACTCCATAAAAACACCTCCAGACTCAAACCCTAAAGTCAAAACAAAATTAGATTCATGGCCACCATGCCATCACCTAGCAACTTAGCATAGCCGCCACCAATTAGAGAGGAAGAAAGCTAGTCTAAATCAATCCTTTTCAACTTTAACAACGAATCATCTTCAAGGGAAAGCTATTACAACTTCAAAACTTAGAATTCAGAATTCAAGACCTTCTCTTAATTGTGAGTTCGATAATTTTAATAAAATAATTAGCAAATTAATTGGATTGAGTTATGATGTGGACTATTTGGATATGATGTGAATTACTGACCGCATGCTATTATTCATGTAGTAAAATTGTGATGTTTATGTTGTAAATTCTATGATGCTATCTTGCAAACTTGTGATCATCTATGTTGTAATTTTATGATTGGCTTATGTATAACCGAATCACCATGTTATTCATATGCTAGTTTGGGTATGTTGATTCATATGATAAATAATAAGTATGTATGCAAGTTTAGATTTTTATTAAGACATGGATCATATGCAAGTTGGGGAAAATTTTATGTATAACCTTATATGCTTCATGACACCTATTTTAGATCCAAAGTTAGGCTATGACATGTGTGAGTTATATGCCAAATTCTACATGCTAGTTTATATGTTTAGATGTAAGTTTATACCATTGTTACGTTGCATAAATCACATATGCAAGTTTATATGAATACATGTGTTTGAAAATGAATCATGTTATGCAAGTTTGTGGTTACTGCCTATGCAAGTTTAAACATTTATATGTAGATCTATGACATACATGATTTATGCAAGTTTGTGACCGTTGTCTAAACAAGTTCACACCTTTAGATTTGGATTTATGACATACGTAATTTTATGCAAGTTGTTACTTTGGCCTATGCAAGTTTTAGATGTAGAACATCATTCACACATGCAAGTTCACCCCTATGTTTAGATCAAGTTTTAATTATATGTATGTTGTGATGTTTTCTCTTTATTCCATGAGTTAGACTATTCGAGTCTAACGTATATTTTACGTTAAATGAACGAACGTACAACGTGGGGTAAAAGGGGATAATATTAAAAGATTTAATTGGCATAAATGCCTTAAAAGGCATAAAATAAATTTGCGATGAAAATTGGTATGATTTTACATACCATAAATAGATGGACATAATTGTGTCAATTATGTCCATAGTTAAATTTGGAATTAATTGATAATTTGAATAGGGAAAGTAATTCAAATTTGGGGAATGATTAATTAGGAGTAATTAATCGTCTAAGACACGAGGTTAGGCTCTTTTGTGGTGTAAGACTACCCGGACCCGCTCGGCAAATCCAGCTACCACAAATGCCAGTCTAATGTGGGAGGTCTTAGGCATAAATTAAATACGTAACAATTGTAAAGACACGAGGTTATGTTCTTTTATGGCCTAAGACTGCCCGGACCCGCCCGGCAAATCCAGCAGCCACAAATGCCTGTCTAATGTGAGAGGTCTTTATGAGGTTACGGTCTTAATGAATTAAGAAACACTTAACCAGATAAACATGTAGTGGGACATGAGGGGGTTAAGTGGGTGCCTTGGGTGGCATGTGGAGTCTAGTAGGTGCCTTGGGTAGCATTTGAAATACGATTAGAAACACTTAACCAAAATTTGAAACATGTAAGTGAACATGAATAAGGAAAGGGTTAAGTGGGATGTACTAGAGGGGACCAAGCTTAGGTGGATAGCTTGTGTCAAGTAATGGGGGCCCATTTCAAATAGTAACCCATGAGTATCTCTCTGGGCTCGACCCAAGTCGAGGACAGGACACGCGTACTAGGCTTGACTGTAAGAGGCCAAAACGGGTGAGCGGTGGCAACGCAAGTCCAATGGGTTCATGTGCGTGTGTGGGCCCGGGCTATTAGGTAAGAGGTTGTTGCATCGTGTAGGTATAAGCCGTGCATCTCTGGTAGTATTGGGTTGCCACTTTGGGGAGTGATACACCCCACTGTGGGACCAACATGGGTATCTACGAGTTAGGGAGCCGATCGAATGGGGAAGGTAGTGCGTACGACTAGTGGAGATAGGAGCAGACGGCACCTATGACAGCATCTAGGAGTACAGCTACCATATTATGAATATTGTAATTAGAATGGGGAGGGTAGTGGGTACCACTAGTGGAGATAGGAGTAGGCGGCACATATGATAGCAGCTAGGGGTACACGAAACTACCATTATTATTATCACTTATGTTCAGTAGGCGGGATCAACCTTAGGATGACTAGTGGTGGTGTAGTATAGCAATTACCTTATAGTGGAGGTGCAGTATAGTAATTATCTTACAATGGGTTAGGTGCGCTTTAACAATATCGTTGTTCATCCTGTTTCCTTATTTACTCTGCCATACTCAATGGTTCATGGTCATTTCTTGATTTTCCAACTTATGACTTAGCCTAGTTACATTGGTAATTATATTGTTAAAGTTATCGCACTCGCCAGACTTTATGTCTGACCCCCCTTTGTTTCCTCCTCTTTTCTTCCTTCCCCCCCAGGTGCTCAGGTTGGAACTAGCACCAGTAGAGCTTGATTTTGGACTACTGTGCTTCTTGCTTTTAGAAGATTGCTTGCATTGCTGAAGTAAAGTTCAGCCTCTCTTTTATTTATGGCTATTTTGTATTGGGGATTATGTCTTTCAATTTATGTACTTTGATTTAGTCAAGATGGATATTATGTACTTGGCTCTGGTTTTGATGATGTAATCAAGCATATGCATTTTCCGCTATAATGAAATAATTTTTTTAATTTTTCAAGTACTGTTTATATCTGTCTTGTTGTTAAGTTTCTGTTCTATACTCACTTAAAACGCTCCATAGAAGTTAATGCATTCCCTTTGTGAGTGACATAAATGGACATGGGGTGTTACACGTGGTATCAGAGCTGAAGGTTTCCAAAACAGATATGAATTTTGAAAAGTTGTTTTTCAAAAACAATTTTATAAAGAAGTACCTTCAAAAGTATGTTTTAAGGAAAGTATTTTCAAGAGAAAAACTTATTTTAGAAAGCATAACCCCAAGAGCCATATATCTTTCCTTCAATTCTCCATTTTTGAATCTCTTCGTCCACGTATATATGCTTTTTCTTAAGATATATAAGGACTTTCGCACGATGGGCGGAAAACCGCTTCATGGGACTTAGAAGTTTGTCGGGGCTAGAAGTTGACTATGACGCGTACATTCTGGGTTTATTTTCATGCTTGGTTTCATAAGAATCATTTGATAATCTGATTTGTACTAGTAGTCTGTAAGTATCTGAATATTTCTGATAAGGTTAAGGGTTTTTACTCAAAGCAAGAAGTAGATTTCCAGTTGGGCATTTGTTTAATGGAAGTGATTCTCTGTGTATCAATCTGATGTTGATTTCAATCTTCAGGATTGATACTTTGGGGGTTATTCTCTTAAACCGATGTCTAATAGGAACAAAGCTTTTGATTTAACTGTACTAGCCTCTCTCACTCACTTGTATCATATCGATCGAGTCTTCGACCTTTAGGTAGAAACTATGGTTGAAACATGTGTTTGAGACATGTTATGTATGATGGGTGCATGTGGATGCAAGTGTTTGCTAGTGGTTGCTCGTGGATGCATATACACACACTTTAGGCACTAGATCGGCTCAGTCACTGCATATTGCATATAAATGTGTGTACATATTTAAGTAATGGACGTACAATGGTTGTACTATCATATGGATGTTGCATTTTGGTGAATTGTTGTGCACGCATGTAGAGATAATATGTATCGATAGGATTCTTTCGCTTACATAATGGACGCATGGCACCATCATGGTTTGCATTAAGGAGGTCAACTGAATCAGTAGACCGCCTGATTTTGCATTAGATGAGGAACATATACACACACTTCTTGCATATGTTCATACAGCATTAGAAAATTTTAAGGACAACGGATGCCTGTGTTTGATGGTTGAGTAGATGGCTGTTTGGATGGTAGGATACGTTCTTCTTGACTTAGAGATTTCGAGGACGAAATCCTTTAAGTAGGGGAGAATGTAACACCCTGAATTTTTGAATAACCGAATCAATTAAATTAAAGAATAATTAATCTCAGATGTGAGAATTAAAGGAAACGGGTTGCGCCATTGTGTTCGTCTCGGAATTCTGGTTGAGATAGAGTCCGAGTTTGCGTAAATTGGATTCCGTATGAAAAAGATATCTTTAAATTAAATATTGCAGCAAAAAATGAAAAAAAAGAATAAGAAAAGAATAAATGTTTTGCATTGTTCTAAGGTTTGTAAGCAAAAGACTTAGTAGCTCATTTGGTTGGAACACCTGACTTGCATACAAGGGGTACAGAGTTCGATCCCTGCCAGTGCCATATTTTTGTTTTAGGGAAATGGCTTAAAATGGCTTAGTGTGAACACAGTTCAAAAAGTGGTTTAGTGAGAAAATGGGTAATTGGGAAGATAGATAAAAAGAAAATATATATATAGAATATATATATATACATACATACATACATATATATATATATATATATATATATATATATATATATATATGACGTGTAAGCATCATGTGGCGTACGTGGCGCATTTTTTGGTTGTCAACGATTGTTTTTTTTATGTGGCCTTCTTTGATTGGCTTTTATGGCAAATTAAAGGTAAGAAAGATTTAGGCATGTATAAATGGATATTTGTATATGGGTAATTAATGTATACGGTAAAAGGTAGAATATGTAATTAACAATAATAGATTTATAATTTACATATAAATATGAAGGATAAACATGAAAATTACATGGCATAGATTGGTTCATGAAATGGTATATTTAGTATACCATTAATTGTGAGCATAATTAAAAATATAGTTATGGCATAATTAAAATGGGAATAATTTACATATGGAATTTGTCATAAATAAGAAATATGTAAATTATAGAAAAAATGAACATTTAATACACTGTGCTGAGTCGTTAGGGCCGAGGTGTCACCCTATCTTGTTTGGATGGTTCAGGTTGCTTCTAAGTTGATCGACTGGCCTAAATTAATCCTAAACTCTATTAAAACACCTCTAGACTCAAACCCTAAAATCAAAACAAAATTAGATTCATGGCCTCCATGTCGTCACCTAGCAACTCAGCATAGCCGCCACCAATTAGAGAGGAAGAAAGCTAGTCTAAATCAATCCTTTTCAACTTTAATAACGAATCTTCTTCAAGGGAAAGCTATTACAACTTCAGAACTCAGAATTCAGAATTCAAGACCTTCTCTAAATTGTGAGTTCGATAATTTTAATAAAATCATTAGCAAATTAATTAGATTGAGTTATGATGTGGACTATTTGGATATGATGTGAATTATTGACCGCATGCTATTATTCATGTAGTAAAATTGTGATGTTTATGTTGTAAATTCTATGATGTTATCTTGCAAAGTTGTGATCATCTATGTTGTAATTTAATGATTGGCTTATGTATAATCGAATCACCAAGTTGTTCATATGCTAGTTTGGGTATGTTGATTCATATGATAAATCATAAGTATGTGTGCAAGTTTAGATTTTTATTAAGACATGAATCATATGCAAGTCGGGGAAAATTATATGTATAACCTTATATGCTTCATGACACCTATTTTAGATCCAATTTAGGCTATGACATGTGTGAGTTATATGCCTAATTCTACATGCTAGTTTATAAATCACATATGCATGTTTGTATGAATACATGTGTTTGAAAATGAATCATGTTATGCAAGTTTATGGTTACTGCCTATGCAAGTTTACACCTTTAGATGTAGATCTATGACATACATGATTTATGCAAGTTTGTGACCATTATCTAAACAAGTTCACACCTTTAGATTTGGATTTATGACATATGCAATTTTATGCAAGTTGTAACTTTGGCCTATGCAAGTTTTAGATGTAGAACATCATTCACACATGCAAGTTCACCCCTATGTTTAGATCTAGTATTAATTATATGTATGTTGTGAAGTTTTCTCTTTATTCCATGATTTAGACAATTCGACTCTAACGTATATTTTACGTTAAACGAACGAACGTACAACGTGGGGTAAAAGGGGATAATATTAAATGATTTAATTGGAATAAAATGCCTTAAAAGGCATAAAATAAATTTGTGATGAAAATTGGTATGATTTTACATACCATAAATAGATGGACATAATTGAGTCAATTGTGGCCATAGTTAAATTTGGAATTAATTGACAATTTGAATAGGGAAAGTAATTCAAATTTGGGGAATGATTGATTAGGAGTAATTAATCGTCTAAGACACGAGGTTAGGCTCTTTTGTGGTGTAAGACTACCCAGACCCGCTCGGCAAATCCAGCTGCCAGAAATGCCAGTCTAATGTGGGAGGTCTTAGGCACAAATTAAATACGTAACAATTGTAAAGACATGAGATTAGGCTCTTTTGTGGCGTAAGACTGCCCGGACCCGCCCAGCAAATCCAGCTGCCACAAATGCCAGTCTAATGTCAGAGGTCTTTATGAGGTTACGGTCTTAATGAATTAAGAAACACTTAACCATATAAACATGTAGTCGGACATGAGGGGGTTAAGTGGGTGCCTTCGGTGGCATGTGGAATCTAGTGGGTGCCTTGGGTGGCATTTGAAATACGATGAGAAACACTTCACCAAAATTTGAAACATGTAAGTGAACATGAATAAGGAAAGGGTTAAGTGGGATGTACTAGAGGGGACCAAGCTAAGGTGGATAGCTTGTGTTAAGTAATGGGGGCCCGTTTCAAACAGTAACCCATGAGTACCTATGTGGGCTCGACCCAAGTCGAGGACGGGACACGCGTACTGGGCTTGACTTTAAGAAGCCAAAACGGGTGAGCGGTGGCAACGCAAGTCCAAGGGGTTCATGTGCGTGTGTGGGCCCGGGCTAGTAGGTAAGACGTTGTTGCATCGTGTAGGTATAAGCCGTGCATCTCTGGTAGTATTGGGTTTCCACTTTGGGGAGTGATACACCCCACTGTGGGACCAACACGGGTATGTATGAGTTAGGGAGCCGATCGAATGGGGAAGGTAGTGGGTACGACTATTGGAGATAGGAGCAGACGGCACCTATGACAGCAGCTAGGAGTACAGCTACCATATTATGAATATTGTAATTAGAATGGGGAGGGTAGTGGGTACCACTAGTGGAGATAGGAGCAGGCGGCACCTATGATAGCAGCTAGGGGTACATGAAACTACCATTATTATCACTTATGTTCAGTAGGCGGGATCAACCTTAGGATGACTAGTGGTGGTGTAGTATAGCAATTACCTTATAGTGGAGGTGCAGTATATTAATTATCTTACAGTGGGTCAAGTGCGCTATAACGATATCGTTGTTCATCCTGTTTCCTTGTTTATTCTGCCATACTCAATGGTTCATGGTCATTTCCTAATTTTCCAACTTATGCCTTAGCCTTGTTACTTTGGTAATTATATTGTTAAAGTTATCGCACTCGCCAGACTTTATGTCTGACTCCCCTTTGTTTCATCCTCTTTTCTTCCTTTCCCCCCCCACGTGCTCAAGTTGGAACTAGCACCAATGGAGCTTGATTTTGGACATCTGTGCTTCTTGCTTTTAGAAGATTGCTTGGATCGCTGAAGTAAAGTTCAGTCTCTCTTTTATTTATGACTATTTTGTATTGGGGATTATGTCTTTCAATTTATGTACTTTGATTTAGTCAAGATGGATATTATGTACTTGGCTCTGGTTTTGATTATGTAATCAAAGGTATGTATTTTCCGCTGCAATGAAATAAAGTTTTTAATTTTGCAAGTACTGTTTATATCTGTCTTGTTGTTAAGTTTCAGTTCTATACTCAATTAAAACGCTATATAGAAGTTAATGCATTCCCTTTTTGAGTGACATTAATGGACATGGGGTGTTATAGCGGCCGTGGCGCTGTTTTTCTTCAGATTTGATTTACACATATCTGAAAATCAAACCGTTGGATCTTCACAAAATTTATATCATTAGAAAGATCTTTTCAAAACGAACCCAACGGTTCCAGTTTTGGGAAAATCCGACGGTCGGATCTCCCAGTACACTCGTTTGAAGTTTCGATTTCAAAACACGAACTGTAGTGTCGTTATTCGATTTATTTTAATTATATATATATATATATATATATATAATCGATTATGGCGTTGTTTTTCTTCAGATTTGAATTAAACATTCCAGACAATCCAATCGTTGGATCTTTACAAAGTTGGTGTCATTGAAAAGATATTTCCAAAGCGAACCCAACGGTTTCGGTTTCGGGAAAATCCGATGGTCGGATCTCCCGCACTAATCGTTTGAAATCACGGTTTCAAAACACGAACTGTAGCTTCGTTATTCGATTTATTTTAATTATATTTATATATATATACTCGATTCTTCGATTTCAAAATCATATTCTTTTCATACATTTGATAAAAATGATATTTCTATCCAACAGACATTTATTTCGACACCTCACTATTTTTAACAATTCATATATATAATAAAAATGTGATTTTTATTGTAAAACAATTTATTTCAAAACACGACTATTTTATATAGTTCATATAGATGATAAAAATATGATTTTTACTATAAAACAATTTATTTCAAACACGAATACCATTCAACACATGAATTTCTATTCAACGAATGAATTTCTATTCAACACATGAATGTTTTCTATAGTTCGTATATATAAAATAAAAATGTGATTTTTATCGTTAAAACAATTTATTTAAAACACGAATACCATTCAACACATGAATTTCTATTCAATGAATGAATCTCTATTCAACACATGAATGTTTTCAATAGTTCGTATATATAAAATAAAATTGTGATTTTTATTGTTAAAACAATTTATTTAAAACACGAATACCATTCAACACATGAATTTCTATTCAACGAATGAATTTCTATTCAACACATGAATGTTTTCTATAGTTCGTATATATATACAATAAAAATGTGATTTTTATTGTTAAAAAAATTTATTTAAACATGAATGTCGTTCAACACATGAATTCCTATTCAACACATGAATATAGTTTCAACACATGAAAATAATTCTAACACATGAATATTATTCAAAATTTCGGTAGCATAACGGTAAGGTAGTTAAAACCGGGGCCGTCCCTAGTACGGCTCCTCGCTCTACCTTAAAGCCTTACAGCTTTTGACAATGGGGATTTCATGCATCTAGTTCGCACGCTGGCGGCATGTATATTTTTTTTCCACAAACTAATCCTATGTGGTTTCAACCAAATAATTCTCAACCACAAATGGGTATTTTTCAAACACAACCAATCAATTTCAAACCACAAACAATTCAAATCAACCATTCACTATCAACCAATTTTCACACCAATCACAACCAATAAATATCGTCCGTGGTTTGTGGACGAGGGGCGTGTGTGTGTGTATATATATATATATATATATATATATATATATAAGCATATTTCACTTCTATTTCAACACATATATAATTTTTACAACGCATATATAACTTGTACATCGAATGTACAACTTTTACAACGCTTATACATAAGGTGTACAACGCTTATATAACTCATACATCGACTGTATAATTTATACATCGTCGTTTTCCATATCGTTTATAGTTCAGAAATCTCACATTGGGTTCCACTCCACCAAAAATAGCAGAAGCTCAGAAAAATATGCGGTCTCTTCTAGAATGTAGAAGACGTCCACACGAATCCACTATCTCTTGTTTCACTGGATTTCGTCAACAAACGAAAAAGATATGATTTTTACAGTGAAATCAAAAACCGTAGCGCTTTAAAGTGCTATAGAATAGTTTAATTCAATTTTAGTCGTTACCTTTCAAAGTTGTTCAAAACTAGGTTTGGATTTTTCTTCTAGTCCGTGTAACTTCGCGTTGATTGGTCGACGCCACGTGAGAGAGCTCGGAGAGGCGTATCCGCGGATCCCCCCTGATGAACTCGACGGCGTGTAGGGGTCTTGGTGGCGAGCTAAAGGCGGCGACTTCCTAGCCTCCAAACTTTTCGAATACTCAACGAAAAAATCCCAACCTTATATTGATTCGAAGCACGTGAGAGGTTCTTCAAATTACTCCAAAGGAGCAGGTGGTTTTAATGAGAGGGTTGCGAGAAAATAAGGAGAGAAGATGGGATCGGGTTTCCATCGTTCGATTTTGAAGAGGAGCGGCTGTCGGGGAGAGAGAAGATGAATGATGGCCGATAGGAATTTTTATTTTATTTTATAATTTTTAAATTCTCAAAAATACCCCTCTTCACATACTAACACCAATCCAAACCCAACGACTGTCGTCCGTAGCTAATACCCCCATTCCGAACACAATGGGATATGTTTCGAAGGCCCATTCGACGGTTTCAGTCATTTTCCTTCAAATTAAAATATAAAACATTCAATATTTAATTTGAACGTACATTTCAATTTGCCGGGGCCACATACTGATTCTAAAAATTCCCAAAAAATAATTCTAGCTATGTTTTGACGATACGGTCCCAGCAAAACTAGTTTCATCGAATTCTGAGATCTTTTGAAAAAAGGCCCTTTTTTGGTCGATCCAATTTAATAGAAATCGACCAAACACATTTTCTTTTGCTACGCTCAAATACTAGATTCAAAAATTATGAAATTTGAAACCTAGCAATAATTTGACATCCCGGATCCAATAAAAGTGGTTTCATCGAATTCTGAGGTCGTTTGCAAAATGGCCATTTTCACGGGCTATATAAACTCTATAGCGACCTTTCTGAAAATTCATTTAGCCATAACTTTTGCTTCCCGCTATGAAACTTCAATTTTTCATATGTGTTAGATAGATATTCTCCAATAGATTTAAATATTTTTGGTTTCACTAAAATCCGTTTCATTTTGCACCCGGTACAGTCAGTCAAAGTTTGAATTCAAATTTGAAACTACCGCGCCATTTCAGGCCTTGTTTATAATTAGTATTAATTATATTTATTTTCAAACGTCGATTCAAATACACTTTTCTTCGTTATTATTTAAAATATTTATTTGAAATATTTTAAATTCACTAAAATAGCCAATTTAAAATTTTCAAACTGGTTCAGATTTTCCGGGTCGTTATAATCTCCTCCACTTAAAACTTTTTGTCCCTGAAAAGGAACAAAGTCGAAAGTAGTTTGATAAACCAACTCTACATTCAATCTGGCTTACATTCTTCAACTTTTCAGTTTTGAAGAATTTTCAAATTCTTCAAAAATTTGGCCAACACCCTAAATTTTCGAAAATTTTCGCCATAACCTCCTTTGTACGGGGGACATCGGGATATTTCTAATAGCCTCCCATGGCCTTCACGAATCCAAAAGAAAAAGGAAAAGCCAAGCGGCTAGCAAATCGGCTCATGAAATCATCAAATCCTAAGAAATACAATAAACGTGTGTCTATTTGTCGGGCAAACAATTTTATTCCTTTTCTTAGCTGTTCATCAATAACCTGTTCACAAATATATAATGCACATGTACATATTTCTATCTATTTTCAATTCAATTCAATATTTGTTCAATTTGGCTAAATGGTTCAAAACTCTAATTAAACAACCAAAAACCAAACAACACAATCAGCAATCAATTTGTTTTCATCTTTCAAAAACATACTAATTAGTTCACATACTCTTATAAAACCATTCAGACTATATGATTAAAAGTTTACATCCACGAAAAGAAAACAACGATAAAGTAGCTAACATAATGGAAACTTCAAAATATGGTAAATATACCTTGCACCGGAGTCAATCAGAGATATCCACTCGACACTTAGGATAGGTTTTCTGAATGCTTTCCTCAGTTTCCCAAGTACAATCTCGCGGATCTCCACTCCATTGCACTTTGACTAAGTGAACCTTCTTGTTCCTCGGTTCTTTGGTTACTTTGCCGATAATCTTTAGCGGCTCTCTTCTCACAGCCAATTCCAGAGTAATTTCAACATAATGTTGTGCGGCCTCTTCCACAACCAAGTCTGGGTCATGAACATGCTTTTGAAGTTGAGATACATGAAATACATCACGCACTCCAGGCAGCCAATCAGGCAATTGAAGCCTATATGCGAGAGTTCCAATCCGTTCAAGAATAGGGAATGGACCAATAAATCTGGGCGCCAACTTCCCAGTTTTGCCAAATCGAATCACTCCTCTCATTGGAGAAACCTATGGATACACATAGTCACCAACAACAAATGCTAAATCCCTCCTTCTCGATTCTTCATAGCTCTTCTGTCGGCTTTGAGCAGCTAGTAATCGTTTCTTAGCGAAGTCGACTTTGTCCGCGGCTTCGCAAATCATATCAGGTCCTAATACAAGCCTATTACCAGGTTCGACCCAACAAGCAAGAGATCGGCACGGTCTACCATACAATGCTTCGAATGGTGACATCGTCAGGCTCGCTTGGTAGCTGTTTTTGTATAAGAACTCAGCCAAATGTAGATGGTCTTCCCATGATCCACCAAAATCTAGAACACAAGCCTGCAATAAATCTTCTAGTATACGATTCACCCTCTCAGTTTGACCATCTGTCTGAGGATGATAAGCGGTGCTCAAGTTCAGCTTCGTTCCCAGTTCTACTTGAAATGCCTCCTAGAATTTGCTAGTAAATATGGGATCTCTATCACTAATTATACTAATCGGCACTCCATGTAGCCTAACAATTTCCTTGAAATATATTCGTGCCAGACTCTGAGCGGTTCTATTGGATCTGACAGGTACAAAATGGGCGGTCTTCGTGAAGCGGTCTACGATCACCCAAATACTGTCATTTCCTTTCCTGCTTCTGGGAAAACCATCTATGAATTCCACGGAAATATGTTCCCACTTCCAACCTGAAATGTCCAATGGTTGCAACAATCAGGCAAGTTTCTTGTAACAACCCGAATTTTAATAACATTTTAAAATCATAAATCAAGGCAGAATTAAATTTTAAGATCAGAATCAATGGAAACGGACTGCGCCATTGCGTCCGTCTCAAAATGCTGCTTGGAAAAGATCTGAGTTTGCGAGAATTGGAATCCGTATGAGGGAGATATGACCCTCCGAAGTTTCAGGAATTTTTAGAGTTCAAAACAGTTCGAATTCGAGTTCAAATTCGAATTTCAAAACCCAGACAGACTGGGCGGGAAATTTCCCACCCAGCACCCAGGTCGACTGGGGAGTCGGCTGGGCAGTCGACACCCCCAGGACCAGGTCGACTGCGCAGTCGACTCGGGTGTCGACCTGGTCCTTGAATCTGCTTTTGGGCCTGGGTGCATTCTGATGTACCTGGTCTTGTTTTCTACCAAGGTTCGTTTGCCTAATCCTATATAAACAGCCTCTAGCCTCATTCTCTCTACACCATTTCATTCTGTCCTTATGTTGCCTCTGAGAAAATGAATAAATAAATGAATAAAATAATACATAAGTCTGAGACAAGGATATGCTGTTCAAGTCTTTCAAGAAGAGATTCAAATCAAGTTAGGATTTAAGTAAAGATTCAACGGCTTCAAGTAATGACGCCTAGGCCATATTGAATCAAATCAGAAGATTAATCAAGTTAGACGTTTCAACGCGACAACGAATCGATTTGTCCTCTCTTATCCAATCAATGTAAGTGCTAGTTACTTTTAGATCTAAATATTTAATTATAATATGGCCATGAAATAAAGTGGAATTGGATCTAAGTATGTTTACCGATTTAGATCTATTTCTGTTGAATCTTGAGTTTTTGACTTGTCTATCTTTATTCTCATGACAAGTTCATAATCTATTCAGCCTATTGTAAATTAGTTTTCTCGATTCATGTTAATATTAATATCAAATTGTAATCTTCATGCCTGCGATGATGTTTTTCCCTCTGATCTTGCTTTTACTATGAATTCTGCCTTTCCCCTATTTATTTCCTTTTGATGAACCTTGGTCAATTTCGGACCTTGGCCTAAAATCGCGATTTGCGTACGAGGTGTATACGGGGGAATTATGGGATTATTGCCTATATGGATATGTTGGAATTATTGGCAACATGAAATTGGAAATTATCACTGTATCTGCAAGTTTGGGGCTTGATCTGTAAATTTTGGTATAATCTTGTTATGGGGAAATTTGCATAAATAATATATACATGGAATTTGGCGTTAATAGGATCTATGTAAAAAGGCATGAAACTTGGTATATATATAAATTGGCTAGGATTGGACACATATAAATTGATATATGTAATTTTGACGTGGATCGTGACATATGTAAAAAGCTAGAACTTGTTATAGGTAAATTGGTGTAAACATGGAATACATGTAGTTTGATGTGGAACTTGAACATATGTAAATTGGCTAGAATTGGGCATATGTATATCGACATGAAAAGTTAGAACTTGGGCATATATATTAATATGTAAAGTTGGGTTCTGGGTAGTTGGTATGTATTGGACATCTAGAAGGCACGTAAACATGCTTATGAACTTGAAACATGAATTGGTTATGAATATGAATCATTAACTTGATAATAGGCATAAGTGAAAACATGAAACTTTACATGAAACTCGCCATGAAACTAGACACGAACTTGACATGAAACTTGAACATGGACATGACATTTAGAATGAACTAGAAAATGGCCAACTCGAGGTTAGGTTGAGTTTGCAGTGTAATTCTGCCCGGAACCTCCCGACAAATCCAGTTACTGCAAACAATAGGATCCAATGTGGGTAGTTGGTCATATCGCACTTGAAAACCCGAGGTCAGACTGAGTTGTGGTGTAATTCTGCACGGAACCGCCCGACATATCCAGTGGCCACAACAACGGGTCTAATGTGAGAGGTTGGGGTGCATTAATGACTTGATAGGGTTAAGTCATGAACCGCTTGAATATACTTAACCAATTTGAAACGATGACTTGATAGGGTTAAGTCATGAACCGCTTGAATATACTTAACCAATTTGACACGATGACTTGATATGGTTAAGTCATGAACCGCTTGAATATACTTAACCAATTTGACACGATGACTTGATAGGGTTAAGTCATGAACCGCTTGAATATACTTAATCAATTTGACACGATGACTTGATAGGGTTAAGTCATGAACCGCTTGAATATACTTAACCAATTTGACACGATGACTTGATAGGGTTAAGTAATGAACCGCTTGAATATACTTAACCAATTTGACACGATGACTTGATAGGGTTAAGTCACAAATCGCTTGAATATACTTAACCAATTTGACACGATGGTTTGGTAGGGTTAAGTCACGAACCGCTTGAACATACTTAACCAACTTGACACATGATTCGTAGGGCTAAGTCCTGAACTTGAACGACAACACTTAGCCAATTTGACATGACACGTAAATGGGTTAAGTCACGAACTTGAATGACCACACTTAACCAACTTGACATGGTAGACTGATGGGGTTAAGTCTCGATTTTAAATGACAACACTTAACCTGCTGGACGGAAACGCTAGTTACGTGGTCCTTTTCAGCAGTAACCTACTAGATGTATCATGGTACCCTGGAACTAGGCCGGGTGGGGCACGATTACTGGGCTGATTGTAAGCGACCAGAACGATGGCTCAGTTGGTGTGCCATTGTAGGTTCAGGCGGACTATGGTTGTGCACGTAGTCCGGAGTTGAAAAAGTAGGCATTGGTCACCGGTAGATTTACACTATGCGTGCTTGATTCGTGTCGGTGGTTGGCACCCTAGGCCTTTATACACCCTGTGGTGGACCTAGCACAGGTAACTACATTCGTGATAGGGCCTTATGCCATAGACACATGAACGAGATAGGAGTCGTAGGGAGCCGATCGATTAATAGATCGTTTCGTGAGACCAAGTAATGGATCATTTCATGACATTGGGCAAGGGATCATTTCATAGTCAACACATGACACGGGATGGGATACTAGTACGATTGATGCAGAGCAAATAGATATTATAGAAATATTTTAATGGTGAAACAGAGAAATCTTGCGATGTTTGATAGAAACCTTGTGAAACTATACTTAGTCCATCTTGAATGGGAATCTTGCAATGTTGTACATGGTAAAAATCATATGATGTTATTCTTAGTTATCATGCCTGTAGCTTATCTTGTTATCATGCTTATGTTTACTTTCAGTTTATTCATGCCATGTTATCTTTACCTGTTTCTATGCTGAAAGTCACAAGGACTTACTCAATCTTTATGACTGACCCGTTTTGTTTCGCCTCTTTTTTTTTCGTCCTCCTCCCTCCCCCAGGTTCGCAGGGTGGAAATACAGCTTAATTCGGATCTTACCAAGCTCCAAGGCTCTTTCTTGTACGGCTTGGATTTCTCTTGGCTATGGCTTGCTTTACAGCTTTACATGGGGAATAAACTATGGTTTTATGCTTCATTACTATTGCAAGACAGATTTCGATGTAATTGACTTAATAGCATCTTGATGTAAAAGGCTTTAGACCTTACTAGATTTTAAATCAATGAAATTTGGGTTTTCCTTCCGCTATTTTATTTATGTTCTGTCTTATAATATTTCTTTGTATGTTTACCTAGATAATACTCCACCAAAACTAGTGCGTTCCCTTTGTGAGTGACCCTAACGGAGGTGGGGTGTTACATTTGGTATCAGAGCAGAAGGTTACCAGACTGGGCAAAAGTTTACAAAAACCTTCTGAAATTATTTTCAAAACGTTTACAAAGAAGCATTTTTCTAAGAAAAGTTTTGTTTTATGAAAGGCGTATTCCCCAAAGCCATATGCACTATCTTTTAATTCACTCATTGAGTCTCTTCTCTCTTTCTTTTCACCATAGTTTTGTGGGCGTACGACACATGTCGGAGGGCAAAGAAGTGTCAAACCTCCATCCGTAGCCACAGTTGTTTCACTTGCGACTAATCTCAATTCAAGCTTTGTAGGGTTGTCGTGCGATGGAGGTAGCTTTCGAGAGACTTGTCAACAAGCTATACAAGGATAGTAGGAACATAAAGAACACAAGCCTAAGAATGAGAAACTTGTTGAAATGGCTTAATCCACGAAGGAGGAAAAAGGTGAAAGGAAAGAGGCCAAAGTGAAAGAATAATAAAACCCATGACAAGAAAGAGTATTGTTAGCATAGTAAAAAGGGACATGTAGTTAAGTGTTATAGGACGAGCACAAGGGCAAAGGACAAGATCATCGAGAGGGCAATTGTATGCACTCTCTACTAGTGTACCTAAGAGGGGTGGTAACATTGCTGTTAAAGGTTTAGTTTTTCTTTTCTATCATCCCGTTAGGACTTTGTTTTTGTACATCGCATCCTTTTAACTCTGCTTCGATAGTTGAGTCTCTGCACCTTAGTACTAGCATAGTAGAGGATCCCATTTTTTTTGTCTCAAATCCTGTTGGGGAATCGGCTCATGTATTCATGATTTATTTGGATTTGAGAATGTCTATGCTAAGTGTTAAGTTTAGAAGTAATGCTTACGTTTTTGGGCTATGGACAGAGTGGTTATCCAGAAAGGGTGCCATTCTCGGTTTTGAATAGAGGGCAGTTAGACTCTTGACTTACCTCGGTAATACCCTCAAAGTCGCATGTAACCTTTAGGGTTCTATCAGGATTTGTTACCTAGAATCTCTTGACACATTTATTGGGAATTTATTTATCCGCTCGAGTAGTGTTCGCCACTAAGGCAGATGGTTCATTTCACTTATGCATGAGTTATAGAAAATCGCCTTAGTAAGTACCTATGGCAACATGGTTGATATTTGTTATTTTCAAGAGATAATTCATCTGTGTGAAATACCTCCAAGTAAGTAAATGAGATCCAAGATTCACTAGTGAATTTTGGAGAGCTTGCATGAAACCATGAGTACGCAGTTATGTTTGAGACGAGTATACTAGAAAAAGAATAAGTGAAAGTGGAACGAGAGGCGATAGTGAAATGAGTTCCAACTCATATTTCGGAAATAGGAATTAAGAATCTATGAAGTTAAAGACGGTCAAAGCACAATGAAGTTAAGCTCAAAGAAATGCGACTTAGAAGATTGAAGACTAGATACGTGCATCATATCTCTTTTTAAGAGTATATCCTTGATCCCTCTTTTCCTGTAGAGCTTACTTGCATGTTATCTTTTTCCTCTCGGTCCTATTCTCAATCAAATTTCTGTTGCAAAACCTATAGGGAGTATGACTCATCTGTTAGTAATACATGTTGGGGCTTGAGGGTGTCCGTTGGATTGATTAAACTTTTTGGGTTTTATAGGATACGGGTTGGTTTTAGGAAGGGATTCCCTTGTGACCTAAAGGGAGTCCATCATGCTTAGTTTCCTAGAAACATATATATTGGTTGGGTTGAGAAATTCATTGGGTGTCGGTCTGATGTTGATTTCGGTCTTCGGGGCTGGTGCTTAGGAAGTTCTTCTCCTAATCAGTATATATGTGACGTAGATTTCCAGTTCCGACATTGCCTAATGGGCACAGAGCTTTTACTTGCTTCTATCATTCGGTTATACCTTTAGGTAAGAAAAATTGGGTGTAAACATGTTTTTGAGACATGTTATGATTGATGGTTGCAAGTGGCTGCAAGTGGTTGCTAGTGGTTGCTCGTAGATGCATTTACACATTAGGCACTAGATCGGTTCAGACACCTTTCATATTGCATATGCATGAGTGCTTATAATTGTTAATGGATGAGTTTCAATGTGTTATCATGTGAATGTTGCATATGGATGAATGGTTGTGCACACATATAGTGTTTACATGACTAGGATTATTTGCATACATGTGGATTCATGGCACTTAACATATTTTGCATTAGAAAGATCAATCAGGCCTGATCATTTGCATTAGACAAGGAACATATACACACACTTTCTGCATATGTTCATACAGCATTAGAAATCCCTTAACGACAATGTTTGCTTGTGGGTGATGTTTTGAGTAGATGGATAATGGATGGTAGGATACGTTTTTCCTAACTTGGAGATTTCGGGGAAAAATCCCTTAAGGAGGGGAGAATGTAACAACCCGAATTTTAATAACATGTTAAAATCATAAATAAAGGCAGAATTAAGTTTTAAGAGCAGATTCAAGGGAAATGGGTTGTGCCATTGCCTCCGTCTCGAAATTCTGCTTGGAAACGAGTCCGAGTGTGCGAGAATCGGAGTCCGTAAGAGGGAGATATGACCCTCCGAAGTTTCAGGAATTTTCAGAGTTCAAAACAGTTCGAATTCGAGTTCAAATTCGAATTTCAAAACCCGGACAGACTGGGCGGGAAATTTCCCGCCCAGCACCCAGGTCGACTGGGGAGTCGACTGGGCAGTCGACACCCCCAGGACCAGGTCGACTGCGCAGTCGACTTGGGCGTCGACCTGGTCCCCGAATCTGCTTTTGGGCCTGGGTGCATTCTGATGTACCTGGTCTTGTTTTCTACCTAGATTCGTTTACCTAATTCTATATAAACAGCCTCTAGCCTCATTCTCTCTACAACATTTCATTCTGTCCTTATGTTGCCTTTGAGAAAATGAATAAATAAATGAATAAAATAATACATAAGTCTGAGACGAGGATATGTTGTTCAAGTCTTTCAAGAAGAGATTCAAATCTAGTTAGGATTCAAGTAAAGATTCAACGGCTTCAAGCAACGATGCCTAGGCCATATTGAATCAAATCAGAATATTAATCAAGTTAGATGTTTCAATGCGACAATGAATCGATTTGTCCTCTCTTAGCCAATCAATGTAAGTGCTAGTTACTTTTAGATCTAAATATTTAATTATAATATGGCCATGAAATAAAGTGGAATTGGATCTAAGTATGTTTATCGATTCAGATCTATTTCTGTTGAATCTTGAGTTTTTGACTTGTCTATCTTTATTCTCATGACAAGTTCATAATCTATTCAGCCTATGGCAAATTAGTTTTCTCGATTCATGTTAGTATTATTATCAAATTGAAATCTTCATGCCTGTGATGAAATTTTTCCCTCTGATCTTGCTTTTACTACGAATTCTACCTTTCCCCTATTTATTTTCTTTTGATGAACGTTGGTCAATTTCGGACCTTGGCCTAAAATTGTGATTTGCGTACGAGGTGTATATGGGGGAATTATGGGATTATTGTCTATATGAATATGTTGGAATTATTGGCAACGTGAAATTGGAAATTATCACTATATCTGCAAGTTTGGGGCTTGATCTGTAAATTTTTGTATAATCTTGTTATGGGGAAATTTGCATAAATAATATATACATGGAATTTGGCGTTAATAGGATCTATGTAAAAAGGCATGAAACTTGGTATATATCTAAATTGGCTAGGATTGGACACATATAAATTGATATATGTAATTTTGACGTGGATTGTGACATATGTAAAAAGCTAGAACTTGTTATAGGTAAATTGGTGTAAACATGGAATACATGTAGTTTGATGTGGAACTTGAACATATGTAAATTGGATAGAATTGGGAATATGTATATCGACATGAAAAGTTAGAACTTGGGCATATATATTAATATGTAAAGTTGGGTTCTGGGTAGTTCATATGTATTGGACATCTAGAAGGCACGTAAACATGCTTATGAACTTGAAACATGAATTGGTTATGAATATGAATCATTAACTTGATAATAGGCATAAGTGAAAACACGAAACTTGACCTGAAACTCGCAATGAAACTAGACACGAACTTGACATGAAACTTGAACATGGACATGACATTCAGAATGAACTAGAAAATGGCCAACTCGAGGTTGGGTTGAGTTTGCAGTGTAACTCTGCCCGGAACCGCCCGACAAATTTAGTTACTGCAACCATTAGGATCCAATGTGGGTAGTTGGTCATATCGCACCTAAAACCCCAAGGTCAGACTGAGTTGTGGTGTAATTTTGCCCGGAACCGCCCGGCATATCCAGTGACCACAACAATAGGTCTGATGTGAGAGGTTGGGGTGCATTAATGACTTGATAGGGTTAAGTCATGAACCGCTTGAATATACTTAACCAATTTGACACGATGACTTGATAGGGTTTAGTCATGAACCGCTTGAATATACTTAACGAATTTGACACGATGACTTGATAGGGTTAAGTCATGAACCGCTTGAATATACTTAACAAATTTGACACGATGACTTGATAGGGTTAAGTCATGAACCGCTTGAATATACTTAACCATTTTGACACGATGACTTGATAGGGTTAAGTCATGAACCGCTTGAATATACTTAACCAATTTGACACGATGACTTGATAGGGTTAAGTCACGAACCGCTTGAATATACTTAACCTATTTGACACAATGGTTTGGTAGGGTTAAGTCACAAACCGCTTGAACATACTTAACCAACTTTACACATGATTCGTAGGGCTATGTCATGAACTTAAACGACAACACTTAGCCAATTTGACATGACGCGTAGACGGGTTAAGTCACGAACTTGAATGACCACACTTAACCAACTTGACATGCTAGACTGATGGAGTTAAGTCTCGAATTTAAATGACAACACTTAACCTGCTGGATGGAAACCCTAGTTACGCGGTCCTTTTCAGAAGTAACCCACTAGATGTATCATGTTACCCTGGAACTAGGCAGGGTGGGGCATGATTACTGGGCTAATTGTAAGCGACCAGAACGACGGCTGAGTTGGTGCGCCATTGTAGGTTCTGGCGGACTATGGTCGTGCACGTAGTCCGGAGTTGAAAAAGCAGGCATTGGGCACCGGTAGATTTACATTGTGCGTGCCTGATTCGTGTCGGCGGTTGGCACCCTAGGGCTTGATACACCCTTTGGTGGACCTAGCATAGGTAACTACATTCGTGATAGGGTCGTATGACACATACACATGAACGATATAGGACTCGTAGGGAGCGGATCGATTAATAGATCGTTTCGTGAGACCTAGTAATGGATAATTTCATAACATTGGGCAAGGGATACTAGTACGGTTGGTGCAGAGCAAATAGATATCATAGAAATATTTTAATGGTGAAACAGAGAAATCTTGCGATATTTGATAGAAACCTTGTGAAACTATACTTAGTCCATCTTGAATGGGAATCTTGCGATGTTGTACATGATAAAAATCATATGATGTTATTCTTAGTTATCGTGCCTGTAGCTTATCTTGTTATCATGCTTATGTTTACTTTCAGTTTATTCATGCCATGTTATCTTTACCTGTTTCTATGCTGAAAGTCACTAGGACTTACTCTGTCTTTATGACTGACCCGTTTTGTTTCGCCTCTTTTTCTTCCGTCCCCCCCCCCCCGGTTCGCAGGGTGGGGATACAGCTTAGTTCGGATCTTACCAAGCTCCAAGGCTCTTTCTTGTACGGCTTGGATTTCTCTTGGCTATGGCTTGCTTTACTGCTTTACTTGAGGAATACATTTTGACTATGGTTTTATGCTTCTTTACTATTGCAAGACAGATTTCGATGCAATTGACTTAATAGCATCTTGATGTAAAAGGCTTTAGACATTACTAGATTTTAAAGCAATGAAATTTGGGTTTTCCTTCCGCTGTTTTATTTATGTTCTGTCTTGTAATATTTCTGTGTATGTTTACCTAGATAATACTCCACCAAAACTAGTGCATTCCCTTTGTGAGTGACCCTAGCGGAGGTAGGGTGTTACATTTCTGTTGGTCTCTTTTGATTAGTTAGCAAGTAGAGCACCTGCTAACACATAAAGAAATGTCTCTCTTCATTGACCTCCACCAGAAAGTGCGTTTGATGTCATTATACATTTTGCTCACTCCTGGATGGATACTAAGTTTTGACTTGTGGCGTTCATCCAGCACTTCCTTTCGGAGCTCAAAAACGCTAGGAACACAGATTCGACCCTTTAGCCTTAGAATCCCTTGGTTATCTATCTAGAAACTCAAGTGTTCGCCTTTCTGTATTCTTTCTCTGATCTTCTAAATGAAGTGATCATCCTTCTGAAGAGCAGATATTTTATCAATTAATGAAGTCATAATAATAAAACTGGCAATCATTACATTCTTTCTACTCAGCGCATTGTCCACGACATTGGCTTTCCCTAGAGTGTACAAAATCTCAAAATCGTATGCTGCCAGAAATTCTAGCCAACGTTGCTACCTCAGATTCAAGTCTTTCTGGGTGAATAGATACTTTAGCGACTAGTGATCTGTAAACAATTCGAATTTCTCACCCAGAAGATAGTATCTCCAGATTTTCAAAAAAATACGATAGCCAACAACTCAAGATCATGAGTAACGTAGTTCTTTTCATGTGGCTTCAGCTGACGGCTAGCATAAGCTACCACTTGACCTCTTTGCATTAATACTGCACCAAGGCCTTCTCTAGAGGCATCTGTCCAGACTTTCAAGTCCTGATTGTTGTTGGTTATCATTAACACTGGAGCCTTTGTTAATCTTAACTTTAGCTTCTCCAAAGCCTCCTCACATTCTGGAGTCCATTTGAATTTTGAGTGCTTCTTTGTAAGTTTTGTTAAGTGACTAGATATCTTTGAAAAATCTTTAATGAACTTCCGGTAATAATTATCCAATCCAAGAAAACTTCGGACTTCTGTGGGAGTACTAGGTTGTTTCCAATTTTGAATAGTGGTGATTTTACTTAGATCCACAGCAGTTCCCTCTTTTGATACGACGTGGCCAAGAAACTTTACTTCATCTTGCCAGGATATACATTTGGACATTTTGGCTTTCAATACATTCCTTCTCAGAATTTCTAGAACTTGCTCCAAATGTTTTTCATGTTCGGCCTTTGACTTAGAGAAGATTAGAATATCATCTATAAAAACCAAAACAAACTTATTCATGACTCCTCTGAACACTCGATTCATCAAATCGACGAAGTAAGATGGAGCGTTACATAAGCCGAACGACATTACTAACCACTCATAGAATAAGTCTGGACCTCTGAATTCTGTCATATGAACACACTCTTCGGCAATATGAAGCTGATGGAAACCTGTAGCTAGGTCCATCCTTGAAAATACTTGTGCTCCATTCAGACGATCCAATAAATCATTGATTCACGGCAATGGATATTTATTCCTTATGGTCTGCTTATTCAAGTCACGATAATCCATACATAGTCGTAGAGTACCGTCAGGCATTGGGACAAACACCACTACTGCTCCCCAATCAGAGAAACTAGGCCAGATCAGACCCTTCCATACAAGCTGTCGAGTTTGATTGTCTAGTTCTTCTTTCTCCTTTAGAGTCATTCTCTGAATAGCGTGCACTACTGGCCTTGCGTTCGGAATTAAAGCGATCTAGAAATCAATTTCTCTCTACGGAGGTAAGCTAACAACTTCTTCCAACACATCCACATAATTCTTTACGACAGGAATATCTTTGATGAGGTCCGGAATATTCTCTGTGGCTACAGGGATATTTTCTATTGAACAGGAGAAACATCTGGAGCTGACCAAAAGTCTTTTCTTTTTGAATCCGGGCCCTCACATGGTATGGTGATATAATTCCCTGATTTAATCTTTGCCCTAACAACTCTCTCGGCGCATCTAACCTCTGTCTCATATTTGGTTAACCAATCCAATCCCAAAATACGATCGAATTCAGTAAAATTCATGACGATAGAGTGGTAGGGAACTTATAACAGGAAAAAGAGATAGGTACCGCACAAACCCAACTGAGATTGAGGGAACCCCCAACCGGATTATGGACAGTCATTGGTTCTTTGAGCTTCTTCAAATTCAAATCCAGTTTCTTAACCGCATTCTTGGCAACAAAGCTTCGCGACGCATCTGTATCAAATAGTACTTTAACTGGAATGTTTTTGACATTAAGCGTGTCTTCTAAAACATCAGGCCTTCCCTGACTAGCTGAGGGCTCAGAAGTTTCTGCTACTTCATTTATATGTACTGCTTCAGATTTCTTTGAGAGTTGGCACTCCTATGCAATGTGACCTGCTTGGTGACACTTATGGCATTTCCTTTCATCATGAGACTTCGTTTTCTTCTTTGCAGGTTTGCAATTCCTGGTCAAATGCACTTGTTTCTTGCCGTTAGAGCAAGCGGAATTCGTTACTGGTTCTTTCTTGGATCTGGCCCATTTACGATTGACTTTAGGCTTCTTACTGACCTCAGACATCGTACTGGCCTCCGGACGATCAATTTCAGACTCACCTTTATTACTAGAACTGACTTCCTCTTCGTAATGCAACATACCTTTCTTGTCGAGATCCTCATACGGGTAAGCCATGTCTATCATTTCAGAAAAAGGAAGCTTCACATTCCTCATTATGCTATTCTGATATTTTCTTTGCATGCCATGAATAAACCTCAGATTCTTCCTCTTCGGGTCTTGAATCAGATAAGGGGCAAAATGAGAGAGTTCGTTGAATTTCTTATGATATTCTGGGATGGTCATATCTTCTTGTATCAGATAAGAGAATTCATCACATAACCGCTCAGTTACTTCAGGAGGAGTAAATCTTTCTAGGAAAATCACTTTAAATCTATCCCAGATGATATCACCTTCTGGATTATCCTCAATAATCGAATCCTACCAGAACAAAGCTTCGTTTTTGAGTGCCCAAGAGCCCAATAATCTTTTTTGGTCATCTCTCAACTTTAAACCGTCAAAGATTTTCTCAGCAGAATGAATCCAAGCTTGTGTTTTCATAATAGATTCTTCAATCGAGAACGGTATTCCACATATATTTCGATACTTAATTAATAGAGCCTCAATATCTGGTTCTGCATTCCTTCTATTTCTAACACTCATTTTCTAGTACTTCTGCAAATAGCAGATCGAGTGTCAGGTCAACAGAAAAGGCATTTTAAAACATAAAGACATATACTTGAATGTAAATGTGTCTATCGGGGTGCATTTCATTCTGTTATACTCATACCATGATATTACTGATCCTATCTGTAATGAGTTATTCGTCCTAGAACACTACTAGTTCTATTTCTGACGAGTTTTGTAACAACCCGCAAAATCAGGACCAATTTACAAATTTTATTTTAGAAAATTTTAATGAATTTTGACAATATAAAATAATTTAGTTAAATAATAATGATTAAAAATTTATTTTAATTCAAGTTAAATTTTAATCGACTGAAAAATGGCCATTTTTCAAAAAGTCTCAGAATTCAACGAAATAAATTTTGTTAGAACCGTATTGACATAAGAAAGCCAAAAATAATTTTTTTGGATTTTTCTGAGTTAATTTGTGTCCCCGGTAAAATTATTTGTACGGAAAAATTAGAAATAAAGGACTTAAATTTTAAAACTGCAAAACGGCGGCCTAGATGATAGTTTGGGCTGACGAGACATGTCTAGATGAGTTCGAAATGTGGGCTAAATGGTAGGAACGACATTCGTTGGGCCTGAATCGGAGTTTGGACCAAAACGGGCTTAAACGGGCGAATTAAATATTAATTAGATTAACCTAATATATTAATATAAATTCAAAGTCGGGCTTCTTCTTCTCCTCTAACGTGTTTTAGCCGCACCATGTAACCCATCATGGCCGAAACTTCTCTCCTCCCTATCTCTCAAACCACTAAGAATTAGATCATGCCGTAGTGAAACTTTTTGAAGCTCTTTTCTTCCTCTTTCTTCTCCACCAAGTCTCACATCAAACCGTTGCCCGTAGCTCTCGATTCATCTCCGCTAAGTTCGGCCAAACATGCTGCCGCCGCACCTCCTCTTTGCAGCCGCACCTCCCCATCTTCCCGGTGAAGATAGCCCTCTCGTAGCTCTTCAATCTCCCGCAAACCGTTCATAAAACCGTCGACTATAGCTCCCGAAATCCGCATTCAAAGTTTTGAACAATTCTGAAAATTGAGGTAAATAGCTTCAGATTTTGTCACGCTTTTAAGCGTCACTGTGTCAGTTGTTAAAGGCCAGAATTCTAATTTTTACATAAATTTCAATTTGAAATCATTCAGATCCGTAACCGCTGTGACTCCAAACACTAGATCTGATTTAAATCACTTCATTTCAGAAACAAGCAAGGTGAGATTCTATATTTTTTTTATATATATAATTATTTTAATTTAATTATATTATCATTATACAAAATGAATGTTGTATGGATTGAATTGTTGTATGGTGGAAATTGATGTTTGTGGCCTATATTGTTATTGATGTGTTGTATGATTGGTGTTGGAAATTATAACAAGTAGAAAGACTATAATAAAAAGTTTAATCTTTGGTTTTGATTTATAAATAAAGTTTAATCTTTTATCGTGATTGACTAATCAAAGTTTTGATTTTTATTTTGAAATGAATAACATTAATAAAGATTCGATCCTTATTTTTGATTCATTAAAATGAATCTTTGTTTTTGTTTGTATAAAATAAATCTTTGTTTTATTTATAAAACATGAAATCTTTTTGTTTTGGTTACAAAAGAACAAATCTTTGATTTTGTTTACAAAGAACCAATCTTTGTTTTTGAAAGATTAAATCTTTGTTTTTGTTTATAAAGCTTGAAACTTTATTTTTGGTTATAGAGATTAAAACTTTATTTTTATTTATAAAAATTGAACCTTTGGTTTTGTTAATAAAGATTATACCTTTGGTTTTGTTAACAAAGGGTACAACTTTGATTTTGTTTGCAAAGATTATAACTTTGATTTCGGTTACAAAAATTTTAACTTTGTTTTTTATTATAAAAAGTCGATCTTTTTTATGTTGAAAATGAAAAGACGATCTTTTTATATTTAAAATAAAAAGACACTCTTTTTATATTGTAAACAAAAAGATGAAATTTTGACGATGAAAATAAAAAGACGATCTTTTTATATTTAAAATAAAGAATTTATTATTTTCATTGTAAAATAGAAAAAGTCATATTTTTACATTGTAAAATAGAAAAAGACATATTTACTTTGCATAAAAAAGTTACATTTTTATATGTAATTTATATATGAATTTGCACCGTATGACAAAAATTGCATTTTTCTATGATATAAAAATGTAAATTTACATTGCATGATTAAAATTACATTTTTCAATGTAATTTAGAGATTGAAAAATAACGGTAGAATGAAAATTACATTTTTACATGTAATTTAAATGTGAATTTGCACTGTAGGATAAAAACTACATTTTTAGATGTAATTTAAATATGAATTTATGTCATATGAAAGGAATTACATTTTTCTATGTAATTTATATATGTGTTATAACGGTATGATAAAAATTATATTTTTCAATGAAATTAAAATATGAATTTGTATTGTATTATGAAAATTACATTTCTTTATGTAATTGGGACATGAATTTATAATGTAAAATAAAAATTACATTTTTTATAATGTAATAAAGAAGTAAGATTCACGAATAAATTAAATTACATTTTTATGTAATGAGATAAGAGAATTTGCATCGTGAATTAAAAAGTTACATTTTATGTAATTAGAATTGAGGATTTGCATTGTAAATTAAGAATTACACTTTTATATGTAACTAGAAATTTGAGAATTCGCATGATATGGAAAATTACAATCTTATGTAATTAAAAGACGTGAAATTCGCATCGCATATACAAGGCAATTATTTACATTCTCTTATGTAAATAAAAAGAATAAAATTTAGAAAAATATATTATTTACATTTTATTATGTAAGTAAAAAGAATGGAATTTGAAATTTCAATTATTTACATTTTCTTATGTAAGTAAAAGGAATGGAATTTGAAATTTCAATTATTTACATTTTCTTATGTAAGTAAAAAGAATGGAATTTGAAATTACAATTATTTACATTTTCTTATGTAAATAAGAAGAATGGAATTTAGAAATACACATATTTACATTTTCTATTGTAAATGAAAAAGAACAAAATAATGTGAGTCCTTTTATTTACATTTTCTATTGTAAAGAAAAAGAACAAAATTGTGTGAACCATTTTATTTACATTTTCTATTGCAAAGAAAAAGTAAAAAGAGAGTTATATTTATTATTTGCATTTATAGATGCAAATAAAGTGTAGAAAGAAAATTATACTTTTATTTGTCATTGTTTTGTTAAATAAAAGTAAAAGAGTTAAAAAGACATTTTATTTACCATTGTTTTGTTAAATAAAAGTACAAGATATAAAAGAACATTTTTATTAACATTGTTTCGTCAAATAAAAAGACAAATACATGAGATACACTTTTATTTGTGTTTAATGTACAAATAAAAGTACAAGATTAGAAATACACTTTTATCTACACTGTATTTGTTGAAATAGAATTGCTAACAAAATGAGTGTATCACTTTACTCATCTTTGTTGAAAACAGAAATTATGTGAAAATATAAGAATCACTTTTATTTGCATAATATACAGTAGAATTTATACACAAATATAAAATCCAATTTTTATTTGCAAAACTTGCATTAGAATTTATATTCTAATATACAATTGTATTGTTGGTCAAAATATACACTGAAAAGTATTGTTAAGAAACTTCATACAAATAAAGAATAATGGAATTTATATTCCATTTGTCATCCGCAATAAAGCTATATAAATAAATTACTGTTTATGTGACTATAGAAGTATATAAGGAAGTCATACGTGTAAAATATATTTTACTCGATATAAGTGACATGTTTAGTGAAATTGAAATTGGTTAAACCTATTAACCAATTATTTATTTATTTATTTATATGAATTGTTGTTGGCTGAAAACCCCACACGGGTATTGGGACAATACTTGACTGACACAAATCCCAATGTTTAATTATATGTCTATCGATTGATCGACATGCTGCGTTGAGCGTTAAAATCTCATCTTAATGCTCACACAGTTGACATTGTCACTCTGGTTGTTAATGGATGGATTGAGGATTATTTCCTGTTATTACCCTATACATGAAATGTATGAAACCCATATGACCCAAATTATATGGTGCATGGTTGAGTCGCATTCTAATGCAGAATTTCTTTTTAAAATAAAGAATTTTTATATAATAAAAGAATTTTGTAAAATAAAAGATTTTGTATTATAAAGAATATTTTACATAAATAATATTTTATTGATTATTTTAAATATTTTTAGGATAAATCTTTTATTTAAGATCACTAGATCATAACATATATGTAGACTGGATTTGTAGAGGACGATGTTTTAAATAACATTTATCCTTTAATCCAATTTACATTGAAATTATTATTTGAAATTTATAAATCTATTTTATAAATTTAAAAGAAGATTTTCTAAAATTAGAATTTTCCAATTTAATATATTAAATTGGAATTAAGTGGAAATTCGATTGATAATAATCGAGATGGGCTTCTGTAAAAGAAGACCGATATTATATATGGAATTTAAGAGGCTTTGCCGTTATTCCATTTATAATGTTAGTCCAGCACAGAAATTTATAACGATTATTTGTTGATTTGATTTCTATAGAAATTCCACATTTTGAAAATTGGTTTTGGGTTTATCGTGAACTGTGTTTTAAATGACAATAGTTCTTTAATCCTGTTTAAGACAAGATTGGCTTATTAAAATTAATAATCTTATAATAATGATTTTTGTATTAAAAATCAAAATTGGAATATTAATAAATCTTTTTAGAAAGATTAAAATGTAATTTATTTTATCTTTGATAAAATTAATGAGAACCTTTTAACATAGATAATAATTTTTATTTAAAAGGATATTCAAAGTTGGAATGTGGCGTATTGTTGATTTAATTAAGAATACGCAGTTATTCAGGAAGACTGGGTCTAACCCATTCTGAATAATCATCATGACGATCAAGGGTCGAAGATAAAGACGGTGACTGAATACCGGAGAGCTTCACATCGTTTGGTTGATGGTGACTGATATCTTGAATTGGGACTGATCCCCTAAGGCAAGGTAAAAAGTGATGATCTTCCAGACGTACTGGAGATCGACGGATACGCTGTTTCGTTCAGACCCAGAACGGACTTGTAAATGGATAGCATGCCTGACATTGAAATTTATTTCATGTAATTAAATTACTTTTTATTTAATATATAAATGCATGGTGGCGGAGGATTTATTCTCTTGCTTAACACCCTTTTGTATGTTAAATAATTACCAATCGCATGACATGAGTTGTTGATGTGGTATGCCAAGTTGCACTTGATCAAGGCTTATTGTTGCAAAGCAGAGCCTTGTGGGATGATCAAAGCATAGTCTATTTGGGCATAGCTTTGTGTAACGTGACTTCGCGAGCCTCACAGCCCGGTAGAGTCTAAAATGGGAGAAGGGAACGCAGGGAGTGCACACGTTTCTCTCTAGCTAGATTGGTGCCAGGGACCTACCAGCGCTGGCATTTATTCATTGTGGTTGTTGGATTTTTTCGAGGCCTCGGTTTATGCGGTCGCCGCTGGCCGTATTATAGGTCCAAAAGGACCGGGGAACGTGTGTTCAGGCATTTCTAATCCACAAAAGTAAGTGTGGACCGGCCCTGCAGGATCCAAGGGTTGGACAGAGTACCAATCCTGGGGCATTGCTTGAATGTCTCGAATCGGTAAGGATCTCCTCCCCAGCCTTGACTTAGATGGAAACCCAAATTTCCAATACGACATCACGCGGTTTTGATTGTATACCTATATATGGCGACATAGTGGGATGGGGCACTCATGCCGTCTAGGATTGATACATTTACTTTGATGTATTTCAAATTGGTTGCACACTATTATTATATAATACCGTGTTTATCGTATCAAGCATCTTTTGATCATTATAAGGTAAAACCCTATCCTCCGGTTTGCATTGCATTGTGTGATGGGACTTGGGTCTTATAATGGTTTCATTTTTCTAAAAAGCATTGCGTTATTTTGACGATTTACTTTAGTCATGCACTGGCAATCCATAGGAGAAAACCTGTTCCGCGAAAGTGGCGTGGTCCTGTGATTAGCCTTACTATATTTTATAGGTTAGGTAGAATTCTCACACCAGTCCTATGACTGACCTGTAGTTTGTCCACTGGCAAACTTGGGTGCCCATATTTTCCACACGGGCAGTCGAGTAGCTATTTTTGCAGATATATTAAACAGGATTCTGGGTTGAAGCTTAAAGCTGTGTCCAGAGATAGAGAGTCTTCCGCTATGTTCTTCCATTGCAGTATATTACATTTTTTGTATTTATCTTCTGCTGTAATTATATTCCAATGTACTCTGATATGTATATTCTGTACTCTGATGTAACATTTATTATAGTGTTATAAAGTCTTCTATTATCTGTTGTAATGTGTTGTATGCCCAAAGTTAAAGTATTCGTAGGTTTCCACTTTTTGGATCAGACCTGTGTGGTTTATGGTCGATTCAATGGGTGGGAATTTGCGGGTCTCTACAAGTTCGTTAATATGTTATATTCTAGCACTAAGCTTAACCAAAGCTCTGATACCACGTTGTGACGACCCAGAACCCCGTACTACGGTGTCAAGGGTAATCTTTGGAATATAACACATAAACAGAAAACAACAGAACAGAAAGAAATAAATACACCAGATAATGAACAAATAATACACTGGATAAACATAATCATCAGAGTTACACAGTATACAGCATCATACTTGGTACAAATACAGTTCAGCTATACATAAATGTCAACAGCGAAAAACAAACATAATATGTACAATAGGAGCTGAACAGCATAAAAAGAGATAAATGATAGAATCCATCTTCAGCTCCAGCTATCTAGAAAGGGCCTGCTAAAACCTGAACACAAGGCTGCCCGTGTAGAAAAAGGGGCACCCGAGTTTGCAAGTGAAATAAACTACGAGTCAGTCATGCGACTAGTATGAGAAATCTACTTAATGCATTTATAATATGGCTAATCACAGGACCACGCCACTTTCGCAGAATGGGTTTACTCCATTGGATTGCCAATGCTTTGAAAAAAGTAAATCTTTTAAACATTGCAAAGCTTTTCATAAAAACGAAGCCATTATAAGACTCAGTTCCCATCACACAATGCAACGCAAACCGGAGGATAGAGTTTTACCTTATAATGGCCAAAATATGCTTGATACGAATAAAATAAAAGAATTTGATATTATTACTAGTGTTTATAAGTTTCAAAAACAATTTCAATCATAACTATCAATCATAGACGGCATGGGTATCATATATCATGTCGCCATATATATATACAATCAAAACTGTACGGTGTCGTATTTGGAAATTGGATTTCCATCATGAACCAAGGCAAAAGATAGTCCTTACCGAATTCGAGACTGTCTAGCCCGAGTCTCAGGGTAAGTACTCAGTCAAACCCTTGGATCGTCAAGGCCGGTTGAAACGACCTGCAAATCTGTACTATCCGAGTTGACTAATAACACCACACATCCAACCCAAATTGCACAGAAATACGAATCATTAACAGAAAGAAGTTAGAGGATGAGAGATAGAAAGAAAGAAATATTAGAATAGAAGAAAACGAAGATAACAAACTCACAGTGGAATGAATAAAATATATTAAATAACATAACTTTTGAAATAAAAATCAGTAATTGTATATATGTACCATTATCAGAGCACAACTGTAATAACCCGGAAAATCTGGGCCAGTTTAAAAATTTTATTTTGGCAATTTTAGCAAATTTTGATTATTTAAAATGAATTATTTTAAATAATATTGACGAGAAATTTATTTTGAATATAATTAGAACGTATATATTTATACGCGCCGTCATTACAATATAAATATTTATATATAATTATAAATAGAATTGAAAATGGCGCGGTAGTTCGATAATTCGATTTCAAACTTCAATTGAATGTACCGGGTGCAAAACAATCCGGATTTTAATGAAACCAAAAACATTAGAATCTAATTGATGATATCTTTCCAACGAATCCGAAAAAATAAAGATTTCACAGCGGGAATCAAAAGATATGTCCAGTTGAAAATTCTAAATAGTCGCTATGGAATTCAGGCCCTTAAAAATGGACATTTTGCAAATGACCTCGGATTTCGACGAAACCAGTTTTGTTGGGTCCGTGACGTCAAATTATTGCTAGGTTTCAAATTTCATAATTTTTCGAATCAATATGTGAGCGTGGCAAAAGAAAACGCGTTTGACCAGTTTCAGTTGATTTTAATCGACTGGAAATTGGCCATTTTTCCAACGGTCTCAGAATTCGACGAAACTAGTTTTGTTAGGACCGTATCGTAAATACGAAGCTAGAAAATATTTTTCGAGAATTTTTAGAGTTAGAATGTGACCCCGGTAATTTGAAATGTACGTTTAAAATTCCATATAATGATTTAAATGTAAATTCAACGGAAACTGATCGAAACGATCGAATCAGCTTACGATACATATCCCATTGTGTTCAGAATGGGGGTAATTAGCTATGGACGACAGGCGGTGGGCCTCGTTTCGGGGTCGTATGCAAAAGTCAACTTTTAGAAATTAAAATAATTAAAAATAAAACAATAAAACCCTTCCTCCTTTATACTCTGGCCCCCCCTTTCTCCTTTCGATTCAGAATCAAAATACAGAAAAAAAGGGGGAAGGAGACGATGACGGAATCGCGCAGCCCCCCCTCGTCATCGACAACGATGCCCCCCACCTCCGTCCAAGCTCGCCGCCCCCCTCCACTTTCTTTTCCTCCTCCGACAACTCTCCTCTCTCCCCTCATCCAATTCATGACCCAATTCCCCAAGACCCCACGCCCTCCGCCGCCGCCTGCACTCCCAGACGACCCCGCACCTCCTCCTTGAAGAGCACGCCGCCAGCAGACCCCCCCCCCTCTTCCACTGACGAACGAGCAGCAGACCCCCCCCCCCTCTGTAAGCCTCCCTTTTTTATTTTATTTTATTTTATTTTTACTTTTTTTTTGTAATGTGGTATTTTTATATAAACAGATTTTTAAAAATATGAAGAAGAACAATTTTTTATTTATAAAGAAGAACAGTTTTTTTATAAAGAAGAACAGTTTTTTTTATAAAGAAGAACGGTTTTTTTTAAAAGAAAGGAGAAAGATCGTATTTTTATATTATAGGAAGGTTCAAATTATAATTTTTATATCAAGGAAAGAATAAAAATATGGTTTTTATATAGTATAGATGATAACAATACGATCTTTATATTATACAGGTAGTAAAGATTTTATCTTTATATATGTAGTGAAATAAAAATCTGATTTTTATTAGATATAGTAAAGTAAAAATCTGATCTCTATATTAAGAAGAAATATGAAAATATAATTTTTATATATTGAATAGTGAAGTAAAAATTCGATTTTTAAATGTGTGACGCGATTATGAAAATATAATTTTTATATACTGAATAGTGAAGTAAAAAATTCGATTTTTACATATGAGTGGCTACAGCAACAAAGATGACGAAGATGCGATAGCAATGAAGATTTCTACCAATGAAGTGCCATGGAGCTAGGATAGCTATCTTTGAGAATTTCTCACCTTTCAATTTCTTTTCTAATTATATATATATACTAGGATGCAGACGGTGCTTAGTAGCACCCGACACAATCGTCCACAGACCATGGACTTGTTTGTTTGATTGCAAAAATTAGTTAGATTATTTGATTGAAATTGAATTGTGTGGTGAATTGAATGGTTTGATTGATGTGTGAATGGCGTGGGCCTTCACTAGACCGGGGATAAGGTCAGGCCTCGTCCCGTTTCTAGTATCGTGCCGTTATGCCGCCGAAATTTTCTAAAATATGTTAGAAAAATAAAAATATCATTTTATTGAATAAATGAACCGAATAGAATATTCATAGGTTGAATAAAATGTTTTTTCGTTAAAAATATAATTTTTAACGTGAAAGTGAATAAATAAATATTTATAAACAAATCGGCCGATTTGTTTATATACACTGATTTGACTGATATTGATTGGGACGATAAATTTTACACATCGCCCAACTGCACAACTAAAATCTGTGTTTGATTGTTTGAATACCCCAAACGGGTGTTGGGATGAAATATGAATCTCACTCATCCTGATTGATTAAATATGTCGATCGATTGATTGACATGCTGTTATAAGCGTTAGATATCTATATTTGATGCTTATACAGTGTAGTGCACTTTGGTTGATGGTTGATTATCTATCGTTGCTATTATATACATTTGTTGTATGGAATCCATATAATTAACTTTATATGGTAATTGATTGGGCCTCATTCCAATTTGAAAAATAAAGAATAATATAAAATAAAAGTTCATGTGTTGACAGTACTCATCCATTGAGATTGGTCATGTGTTGAACGAAATATTTTGATAATAACAACTATTTTGAAAAAGAAATATTTGAAATAGAATATTTGAAAATAGAAATTTATGAAGTCGTATTGATTAGATTGACGCCACTTTGACGTGAACGATATTTATATCGATTGAAAACGATTTCGAAATGAATTGAATTGAAAACGATTTCGAAATGAATTGAATTGAAAACGATTTCGAAATGAATTGAATTGAAAACGATTTCGAAATGAATTGAATTGAAAACGATTTCGAAATGAATTGAATTGAAAACGATTTCGAAATGAATTGAATTGAAAACGATTTCGAAATGAATTGAATTGAAAACGATTTCGAAATGAATTGAATTGAAAACGATTTCGAAATGAATTGAATTGAAAACGATTTCGAAATGAATTGAATTGAAAACGATTTCGAAATGAATTGAATTGAAAACGATTTCAAAATGAATTGAATTGAAAACGAATTCAAATTGAATTGAAATTTGAATTGAATAAGAATGAATTTTAAAACGAATTTATAAAGAAGAATTCAATTTCGATTTGAATTGAAATGGAAGTTGAAATTGCTTTTGAAACGAATTTAAAACTATTTATATAATTCGTTTTAAATAGAAATCGACGATATATATATTATATATATTATATATATAATATAATGGCCTGAATAGAACGCGCCGTGCTGCGGCAGTTCGTGAATTTCGACCATTTATTTCAAACGGACATTACGGGAGATCCGACCGTCGGATTCTCCTAAAACCGGAACCGTTGTATCGAAAAGAGCTTTCTAAAGAATATTAGAAATTAGAAATCTAACGGTTGGATTTGGAGTTACGTCCAAATCAAATTTGAAAAAGGTCGCTGTAAGTGCAGTTCGATGGCTGTTGATGGAAATCGACTGTACGGGCCTTGATAAAATTATTAAAAATAGTAATAATTTGTGTAAAATCATAAGAAATGATTTAGAAAGAGTTGGGATGAAAAACTCCATATTAGAAAAGATAAAAATAGATTTTTATCGAAATGAACTAGTTTTGAACCTGAAATATAATTCTATTTATTTTTAAATAAATAAATTGAATTTAAAAAGGGTTTTAAAAATAACCAGAATTTCCAACGATTGCATTGGAGTGGATTTGAATCGAAATTGTCTTCGGAACATTTCGATGTTGGAATTCGTGATTATATAGATGTTGTTATGGAAATTTGAAAGATATATATTTATATCGTTATTTCCAATATGACATTTGTTAATCGTAGAATTTGATATTGAATATAAGCCGATGTATTTTCTATTCAGAGCCTTGTATTGAATATCAAATGTGATTTGTGTTTGTCGTGGATGGTGTCTTCACTAACACTGTTCTTGAACCCAGTTGAGAAAAGATTAAATCTTTTTACTTAGATTTAATGAAGTGTACCAATTAAATGATATTTAATTGGAATTGAATCGATATTGATTTTTGGGTTTATCGTGGACAGTGTTTTACATAACACTCGTTCTTTAACCTGTCAATCAATGGAATGTGATTTTGGGTTTATCGTGAACCGTGTTTTAAATGACACGGATTCTTTAACCCAGTTAACGATTAAAACTAAGTGGAGTTTTAATGAATCTTTAATTAGATTGAAATAATCGAGAATGGAGTATCACCAGTTTTGCTCCAGGCGATAGTTAAATCTTTAATTAGATTTGAACGTGAAATGGTAATTGAATTTACCGATAACACTGTGGTGTTAGATATGAAGTATTACCAGTTTTACTTCATGGGATAAATAGGTTGGGATTGGGAAATTAAAACAAATGATTACTTCGGTAAGTGTCGTTAATCCCGGCTAGTTGAATCGAAATTCAAAAGAATAGAATAAAGAATAAATTCAAGGAATTTATCTTGGATAAAATTAATGGGAACCTTTCCCTGTGAATGTGAAATTTAGAAACTATATGTCTGTCAGCCAAGCAGAATGGTTTTCTGGATATTGATCTGATGTTGGTTTCGGCCTTCGGGGTTAATATTTGGGGAATTATTTTCTTGATTAATTTACGGTTAGTGACTAATGAATTGGAATGAGGCGTATGTTGTGTTTGTGTAACACTTATTTAAAATATACGCGAGTTATTCGGAAAGACCGGGTTTATCCCATTCTGAATAACTGATACGACGATAAGTCGAAGATGAAGACGATGGTCGAAGACCGGAAGTCTTCACGTCGTTTGGGTGATAACTGATGATCTTGATTGGGCTGTACACCCAAGAAGATGGAAACCGTTGGTGATCGTCCAGACGTACTTGGAGATCGATGTATATGCGGGGTACTAGGTGCCTCCGGTTTCGTTCAGACCCAGAACGGACTTGTAAATGGACTGTGTGTCTGACATTGGATTTTAGTCTGTGTGATTGATCTCTATTAAATATATATCTATTTGGCGGCGGAGAATTTATTCTCTTGCTTAACGCCCTTCTCTGAGACGTACGAGCTCAGGGGTTATATATTGATGGATATCAAACGCATGGAGTGAATTGCCTGTGTGGCATGCCTAAGTGGCAATTGATCGAGGCTTCTGTTGAAAAGCAAAGTCTTGTGGTGATGATCAAAGCACGGCCTTTGTGGCGTAGCTTTGTGTAACGTTTACTTCGCGAGTTTCACACCCGGTATGAATCAAAAACGGGAGACGGACCTTAGGGAGGGCATGCGTTTCTTCCTAGTTAGAAGTGGCGTCAGTGGTTTTACACGCCTTGACGAGTTTGACTTATGTGGCTGTTGCTGTTGCGAGGCGCCTCGGATTGATCGGTCGTTCTCGAACCGATGGAGTCATTTAGTTGGCTCATTTACGCCCCAAAGGGCGGGGAAACGTAGTGTTCAGGCATAATAATCCACATCGGTGGACCGACCCTGTCGCTCCATGGGGCAGTTGCGGCTGTTCCTGAGGCTCGGACTAGGCAGTCTCGAATCGGTTGAGGACTATCTTTTGCCTCGGTTCATAGACGGAAATCCAATTTCCAAATACGTGACATTTGCGGTTTTATTTGTAGAGCCTAGTATGGCGACATAGTAGGATGGGGCACTCATGCCGCCTATGATTGATACTTATGATTTGAAGTTGTTTTATACACTATGCACTTAAAATAGCATCAAATGATTTGTTTTAAACGTATCAAGCATTCTTTGGCTGTTATAAGGTAAAAACCCTATCCCCCGGCTTGCGTTGCATTGTGTGATAGGACCTGGGTCTTATAACAGCTTCATTTTTCTTTATTTAGCATTGCGCTGTTTGGTTTTATGCACTGGTATTCTTGGGAGGAAACCCGTTCCGTGTTATACGGCGTGGTCCCTTGATTTACCAAACTTTAAAAATAAAGATTAACTGTTTTTGTTCTCACACCAGTCACATGACTGACCTAGAGTTTATTGTTTTAACCTAAACTCTGGGTGCCCTTATTTTGACACGGGCAGCTAGTAGTTTTCGTTTTGCAGATTTATATTCACAGGATCCTGGTTCACAGCTGGAACGATATCCGGAAAGCTTTGTATCCGTATATCTTCTTCTAGTTGTGTATTGTATTATTTTCCGCTGCGATGTATTTAAATGTAATTTAAATCTATGATATTTCTGTGTAATATTTAATTATACTCTGTATATTCTTGTAATCTGATGCATTGTTGTAATATACAATGAAATGTTCTTCTGTAAGCGTTCTGCTGTGGCTTGTTCTCGAACTATCCGACGCTTTCCTTTACGGGGAAGTTACGGGTTTTCACAACAACAGCTACTCCTGGAACAGTTATAAACACCTGTTTCTAGATACAAACATGGTTCACAGCGAAATATATGATAGTCTATAGCTAACTGGTGAAGCCTCCTGCTTCCAGCTCCTCCAAATTAATCTGTAAAATCCCGACTACTTGACTGCCCGTACATAGCAAATCTTTCTACTTATTTTAAAAAGATTTTGTAATTAATTTGATTTGATTTCAAGAGATTTTCTTACCTTTTTAAAATGATATCGATTTGATTTTGATCCTATCCCTTAATCAAATAAATCGGGGTTCATAATTAAAAATCGTGAACCGCTATTTTAGCGTACCGACCGTCGTTATAATTTTATAACGCTATTTTGAATTCAACGAAATAGATTATACAATTTAATTTGAACGTATATTTAAAATAGCCATATTAAATTAATTTAAATTCAAAACAAATAATTTCTTCAACAATAAATTTCTAGTATCATCGTTCATATTTAAATAGTATATATATTGATCATCTAAACTGTTTCGATTCAGTTTCATCTTTAAATTAAATTATTTCAGTTCTCGTATTTCGATTGTTTAATCGATAACCCAATAAAATAACATTTTTATTATAAATTCAATATTTGAAACCATACTAAATATTTAAAATAATTCGACCAAAAATCCGGGTCGTTACATTCTTCCCCCCTTAAAATAATTTCGTCCTTGAAATTGCTAAGGTAGGAAAAATGGTACAAACCCATAACTTTTCAAAACCTCACCTATGTTGAAACTCACCACTTCATATTTCAACAAATTTCATTCCACCAAAACTTTTGGTTTTCTTCCATCATTTGATTCAAATGATCTATGATCAATCCATTTAACTAGATTAAATTAAATTCCAATCCCAGATCTAAATCCCAGGGTTTTCATTTCAAATCCCTTTGAAATCACTTAAATATGTACATACATTTATAATCTTTTCAAATTCAAAATATTTGAATTTTTCAACTAAACTTGTTTTCTTTCAAACAAATTCCCATCAAAAAATTTCTAAGGCAGCAATGCGTTACTTAGGAACTCGAAAATGAATATTGATGATGTCGTGACCATCATAAGAATTATTTCCTAGCTACTGAAGTGAGTTCAGTGCTTTATCACTTTCAAAATCCATTCAAAATGATTTCTATTCAAAAATCCTTTCAAAATAAAACTATTTTAATTTAATATACTTCAAAAATATTTTTCAAATCTCCCTGGATTTTAAATTCTGAATTCTAGTTTGAATCCAACTCAAGTTCATCTCATTTGTATATTTCATTCATATACAAATTCTATTTGGTTATATATAACCATTCCAATTTTTATAATCTAATTTGATTATAATAACAACATCCAACACATCTATATAATATAATAATTTCAGCAAAATATTCTTTCTATATCAAAATAGAATATTGGGTAAAATAATTTCATTTACCCAGTTTAAAACAATATTGAGTTCGATCTTTCGTTCAAGTATTTACAAACTCTTATCGACGTCGTGGCGTCCCACAATTCGATCAGAATTCATAAACAGCTCAACAGACTAGCCAACACAATATAAAACAGTTTTATATCAATTTACAAATACGCACTCTCGTATATACACTCAACTCATTCTAGGGTATTACTGACCCTATCTCTAATGAGCACATTCCACCAAAGCCTAGGTATTCGCTCAACCTGGCTCTGATACCAACTAAAATGACCTACAAATCCGTACTATCTGAGTTGACTAATAACACCACACATCCGACCCAAATTGAACGGAAATACGAATCATTAATTGGAAGAAGTTAGAGGATGAGAGATAGAAAAAAAGAAATATTAGAATAGAAGAAAACGAAGATAACAAACTCACAGCGGAACAAATAAAATATATTAAATAACATAACTTTTGAAATACAAATCAGTAACTGTATATACATACCATTATCAGAGCACAACAACTACTCCTGGAACAGTTATAAACACCTGTTTCCAGATACAAACATGGTTCACAGCGGAATATATGATAGTCTATAGCTAACTGGTGAAGCCTCCTGCTTCTAGCTCCTCCAAATGAATCTGTAAAATCCCGACTACTTGACTGCCCGTACACAACAAATCTTTCTACTTATTTTAAAAAGATTCTGAAATTAATTTGATTCGATTTCAAGAGATTTCCTTACCTTTTTAAAACGATATCGATTTTATTTTGATTCTATCCACTAATCAAATAAATCGGGGTTCATAATTAAAAATCGTGAACCGCTATTTTAGCATACCGACCGTCATTATAATGTTATAATGCTATTTTGAATTCAACAAAATAGATTATACAATTTAATTTGAACGTGTATTTAAAATAGCCATATTAAATCAATTTAAATTCAAAACAAATAATTTCTTCAACAATAAATTTCTAGTATCATCGTTCATATTTAAATAGTATATATATTGATCATCTGAACTGTTCCAATTTAGTTTTATCTTTGAATTAAATTATTTCAGTTCTCGTGTTTTGATTATTTAATCGATAACCCATTAAAATACCATTTATATTATAAATTCAATATTTGAAACCATACTAAGTATTTAAAATAATTCGACAAAAAATTCGGGTCGTTACACCGGTCCACCAATGTGGATTAAAATGCCTGAACACTACGTTTCCCCACCCTTTGGGGCGTAAATGAGCCAACGAATGACTCCATCGGTCCCGGATCGACCGATATAACCGAGGTGCCTCTAGCTAGAAGGAAACGCATGCCCTCCCTGATGTCCTCTCCCGTTTCTGGTTCATACCGAGGTGTGAGGCTCGCGAACTCACATTATACACAAAGCTACGCCACACAGGCGGTGCTTTGATCATCACCCACAAGACTTTGCTTTTCAACAGAAGCCTTGATCACTACATCTTAGCATGCCACACAGGCAATTCGCACCATGCAACTGATGGCTATCAATCGCACAGAATGAATTCCAATGTCAGACAAATAGTCCATTTTCAAGTCCGTTCTGGGTCTGAACGAAACCGAAGGCACTATATACCTCGCATACCCATCGATCTCCACGTACGTCTGGGCGATCACCACTCATTATCCATATTTTAGGATGCCTCCCAATCAGGACATCAGTTATCATCCCACCGAGGTGAAGATCTCCGGTATTCAACCACCGTCTTCACCATCGATTTCTTATTGTCGATTCAGTTATTCAGAATGGGATAAACCGGGTCTTTTTGAGCAACTCGCGTATATAATAAACAAGTGCTACACAAACACAACATACGCCTCATTCGAATTCATCAGTCTCTAACCGTAAATCAGTAAGAGAACGATTTCCCAAGTATTAACCCCGAAGGCCGAAACCAACATCAGATCAAAACCCAGGAAACCATTCGACTTAGCTACCCTTCAGATAGTTTCTAAATTTCACATTCCATATCGTTTATAATATTTTATAATGATTTATCGCTATTTTTATTTATTTAAAAATAGCCAATATATTCAAACGACGCTTCAGGTCATAACGCGGCCGTGTCGATGTTTTTCTTCGGATTTGATTTACACATATCACAAAATCTAACTGTTGGATCTTCACAAAATTTATATCATTAGAAAAATCTTATCAAAACGAATCCAACGGTTCCAGTTTTGGGAAAATCCGACGGTCGGATCTCCCGGTACACTCGTTTGAAATTTCGATTTCAAAATACGAACTGTTGCGTCGTTATTCGGTTTATTTTAATTATATTTATATATATATATAAATATAAATATAATCGATTCTAGCGCTGTTTTTCTTCAGATTTGAATTAAACATTCCAGACAATCCAACCGTTGAATCTTTACAAAGTTGGTGTCGTTGGAAAGATATTTCCAAAGAAAACCCAACGGTTTCGGTTTCGGGAAAATCAGATGGTCGGATCTCCCGCACTAATCGTTTGAAATCATGGTTTCAAAACACGAACTACAGCTTCGTTATTCGATTTATTTTAATTATATATATATATATATATATATATATATATATATAATCGATTCTTCGATTTCAAAACCATATTCTTTTCATACATTTGATAAAAATGGTATTTCTATCCAACAGACATTTATTTCGACACTTCACTTTTTTTAACAATTCATGTACATAATAAAAATGTGATTTTTATTGTAAAACAATTTATTTCAAAACATGACTATTTTATATAGTTCATATAGATGATAAAAATATGATTTTTACTATAAAACAATTTATTTCAAACACGAATACCATTCAACACATGAATTTCTATTCAATGATTGAGTTTCTATTCAACACATGATTGTTTTCTATAGTTCGTATATATAAAATAAAAATGTGATTTTTATCGTTAAAACAATTTATTTAAAACACGAATACCATTCAACACATGAATTTATATTCAACGAATGAATTTCTGTTCAACACATGAATGTTTTCTATAGTTCGTATAAATAAAATAAAAATGAGATTTTTATCGTTAAAACAATTTATTTAAAACACGAATACCATTCAACACATGAATTTCTATTCAGTGAATGAATTTCTATTTAACACATGAATGTTTTCTATAGTTCCTATATATATACAATAAAAATGTGATTTTTATTGTTAAAAAAATTTATTTAAACATGAATGTCGTTCAACACATGAATTTCTATTCAACACATGAATATAGTTTCAACACATGAAAATAATTCTAACACATGAATATTATTCAAAATTTCGGCAGCATAACGGCAGGGTAGTTAAATCCGGGGTCGTCCCTAGTATGGCTCCTCGCTCTACCTTAAAGCCTCGCAGCTTTTGACAATGGGGATTTCATGCATCTAGTTCGCACGCTGGCGGCATGTATTTTTTTTCCCACAAAATAATCCTATGTGGTTTCAGCCAAATAATTCTCAACCAGAAACGGGTATTTTTCAACCACAACCAATCAATTTCAAACCACAAACAATTCAAATCAACCATTCGCTATCAACTAATTTTCACACCAATCACAACCAATAAATATCGTCCATGGTTTGACGACGAGGGGCGTATATATATATGTGTATATATATATATATGTATATATATATATATAAGTATATTTCACTTCTATTTCAACACATATATAATTTTTACAATGCATATATAACTTATACATCCAACGTACAACTTATACAATGCTTATACATGAGGTGTACAACGCTTATATAACTCATACATCGACTATATATTTTATACATTGTTGTTTTCCATATCGTTTATAATTCAGAAATCTCACATTGGGTTCCACTCCACCAAAAGTAGCAGAAGGCTCAGAAAAATATGCCGTCTCTTCTAGAATGTGTAAGACGTCCACACGAGTCCACTATCTCTTGTTTCACTGGATTTCTTCAAAAACGAAAAAGATATGATTTTTACAGTGAAATCAAAAATAGTAGCGCTTTAAAGTGCTATAGAATAGTTTAATTTAATTTCAGCCGTTACCTTTCAATATTGTTCAAAACTAGGTTTGGATTTTTTTTCTAATCCATGTAGCTTCGCGTCGATCGGTCGGCGCCACGTGAGAGAGCTCAGAGAGGCGCACCCTCGAATCCCCCCTGATGAACTCGACGGCGTGTAGGGGTCTCGACGGCGAGCTAAAGGCGGCGTCTTCCCCGCCTCCAAACTTTTCAAATACTCAACGAAAAAATCATTACCTTATATTGATTCGAAGCTCGTGAGAGGTTCTTCAAATTACTCCAAAGGAGCAGGTGGTTTTAATGAGAGGGTTGCGAGAAAATGAGGAGAGAAGATGGGATTGGGTTTCCGTCGGTCCATTTTGAAGAGGAGCGACTGTCGGGAAGAGAGAAGATGAATGATGGCCATTAGGAATTTTTATTTAATTTTATAATTTTTAAATTCTCAAAAATACCCCTCTTCACATACTAAAACCAATCCAAACCCAACGACTGTCGTCCCTAGGTAAATATCCCTATTTTGAACACAGGGATTTGTTTCGAAGGCGCAATCGACTGTTTTAGTCATTTTTCCATCAAATTAAAATATAAAATATTTAGTATTTAATTTGAACGTACATTTCAATTTGCCAGGGCCACATACTGATTCTAAAAATTTCAGAAAAATAAATCTGGCAATGTTATGACGATACGGTCCCAACAAAACTAGTTTCGTCTAATTCTGAGACTGTATGAAAAATGGCTCTTTTCTGGTCGATCCAATTTAATAGAAATCGACTAAACACATTTTCCTTTGCCACGCTCACATACGAGCTTCAAAAATTATGAAATTTGTAACCTAGCAAAAATTTGACATCCTGGATCAAAAAAAGTGGTTTCGTCGAATTCTGAGATCGTTTGCAAAACAGCAATTTTCAAGGGCTATATAAACTCTATAGCGACCTTTCTGAAAATTCATTTAGACATAACTTATGCTTCCTACTATAAAACTTCGATTTTTTAGATTCGTTAGAAAGATATTCACTAGATTTCAATATTTTTGGTTTCACTAAAATCTGTTTCATTTTGCACCTGGTACAGTCAGTCAAAGTTTGAATTCAAATTTTGAAACTACCGCGCAATTTCAGGCCTTGTTTATAATTAGTATTAATTATATTTATTTTCAAACATCGATTCAAACACACTTTTCATCGTTATTATTTAAAATATTTATTTTAAATATTTTAAATTCACTAAAATAGCCAATTTAAAATTTTCAAACTGGTTCAGATTTTCCTGGTCGTTACAATGGATGACTTGTTTGTATGGTTGTGTAGTTAATTGATGTGTTTGGTTGAATATTGGTTTGTGGTGTGAATGTGAAATTGAATAGAATTGGTATGTGTACGACGTGGGCCATTATTAGACCGGGGATAAGGCTAGGCCTTATCCCGTTTCTAGTATCGCGCCGTTATGCTTCCGAAATTTTCTATAATATATTAGAAAAATAAAAAATATCATTTTTATTGTGTAAATAAACAGAATAAATATTTTATCGTTAAAAATGAAATTTTTAATATGTATGTGAATAAAATAAATATTCATTTACAAATCAGACGATTTGTTTATGTACACTGATTCGACTGATATTGATTGGGACGATAAATTTTACACATTGCCCAACTGCACAAATAATATTCAGTGTTTGTTGATTAAAACCCCACACGGGTATTGGGATGATATGGGACATACACTAATCCCAATAATTAGTTGTATGTCAATCGATTGGTTGACAGACTGTTATAATCGTTAAATATTTATATTTGATGCTTATGCAGTGTAGAATGCATTTTGGATGATGGTTGACTGTGTTTTCATTGTTGTTATACACATTTGTAGTGTGAAATCCATATAATCACATTATATGGTAGTTGGCTGTGTCTGATTCCTGTTCAGAAAAGAATGAATATTTTAAAATAACGATTATCTTAAAATAACGAGTATTTTCAAATAATATTTAGAAAAGAATCAAAATATGATTTTGATGTCCGATTTGGGATGGACACGAATATATTTAAATATATAAAGTCGAGTTGATTAGAGAAACGCCATTTTGACGTGAACGATATTTAGATCGATTTTATTCATTTTTATAATGAATATCGAAAAAGAATTGATTTCAAATTCTACTATTTTGAAAATATTATCATTTATATATCGATGATATGGAATATTCAATTTGATTTGAAATTGAATATGAATTTGAAATAGAATTTAATTTCGAATTAAATTGAAATTGAAATTGAAATTCGAATTAAATTGAAATAGAATTTGATTTCGAATTAAATTGAAATTGAATTTGAAATTCAAATTAAACTGAAATAGAATTTAATTTCGAATTAAATTGAATTTGAATTTGAAATTAGAATTGAAATTGAAATTGAATTGAAATTCAAATTAAACAGAAATAGAATTGAAATCGTTTTGAATTGAATTTAAAACGGATTGAAATTGAATTGAAATCGTTTTGAATTGAATTTAAAACGGATTGAAATTGAATTGAAATTCGAATTAAATTGAAATTGAATTAAAATCGTTTTGAATTGAATTTATAATGGATTGAAATTGGATTGAAATTCGAATTAAATTGAAACAGAATTGAAATCGTTTTGAATTGAATTTAAAACGGATTGAAATTGAATTGAAATCGAATCGAATTGAAATCGATTAGAAATGAATTTAAAATGAATTTATATTGGAAAATTCAATTTTGATTTGAATTTGAGATGGAAGTTGAAATCGTTTTGAAAATGAATTTAAAATGATTTATAAAATATGTTTTAAAAGGAAATCGACGAAATATATATAATATATATATTTAATGGCCTGAATAGAACGCGCCGCGTTGCGGCAGTTCGCGAATTTCGACCATTGACTTCGAATGGACATTACGGGAGATCTGACCATCGGATTCTCCTAAAACCAGAACCGTTGGGTTCATATCAAAAAGAGCTTTCTAACGAATACAAGAAATTAGAAATCTAACGGTTGGATTTTGAATTATGTCCAAATCAAATTTGGAAAAGGTCGCTGTAAGTGTAGTTCGATGGCCGTTGATGGAAATCGACTATACGGGCCTTGATAAAATTATTAAAAATATCTATAATTAGTGTAAAATCAAAAGAAATGATTTGGAAAGAGTTGGGATGAAAATTTCCATATTTGAAAAGATAAAAATAGATTTTTATCGAAATGAACTAGTTTTGAACTAGAATTATAATTCAATTATTTTTATAAATAAATAATTTGGATTTGAAATGGTTTTAAGAATAACCAGAATTTCCAATATTTGAATTGGAATGGATTTGAATCGAAATTGTCTTGGGAATATTTCGATGTTGGATTTCGTGATTATACAGATATTTTTATGGGAATTTGAAAGGTATATTTATATCATTATTTCCAATATGATATTTGTTGGTCGTAGAATTTGATATTGAATATAAGCCGATATATTTTCTATTCAGAGCCTTGTATTTAATATCAAACGGGATTTGGGTTTATCGCAAATGGTGTCTTCATTAACACCGTTCTTAAACCCAAATGAGAAAAAGATTAAATCTTTTTATTTAGATTTAATGAAGTATACCAGTTAATAATATTTAATTGGAATTGAAATGGGAATTGATTTTTAGGTTTACCATGAACGGTGTTTTAAATAACATCTGTTCTTTAACCCTATAATTAAGGGAATATGAATTGGGTTTGTTATGAACTATGTTTTAACAACATTCGTTCTTTAACCCGATTTACAGTGAAATGGGATTTGGAATTTATAAATCTTTTTGATAAGATTTAAAGAAGATTTTCCAAAGTAAAATTTTCCAATTTAATGAAATAAATTGTAATGGAATGGAATTCGATTCGGAAATAATCGAGGTGAACTTCTGTAGAGGAAGACTGTTAATATATATGGAATTTAAAAGGCCTTACCGTTATTCCATTAATATTACCGGTTGGATATGGGAGTTCATATCGATTATATATATTGATCTGTTTTCCCTGAAGATTCCATTGTTAATGGAATGTGATTTTGGGTTTATCGTGAGCTGTGTTTTAAATGACATTAGTTCTTTAACCCCGTTAAAGATAGGATTTAATCCCTGGATTTGAACAATTATTGAGTAATTATTTTTGGAAATTAAAACTGAATTAGAGTTTTAATGAATCTTTATATAGATTGAAAGGTGAAATTGGTAACTAAAATTATCAAATTCAAGAAACGATCAAGAATGGAGTATCACCAGTTTTTCTCCAAGCGATTGTTAAATCTTTAATTTGATTTGAACGTGAAATGGTAATTGAAATTACCGATAACACCGTGATGTTAGATATGAAGTGTTACCAGTTTTACTTCATGGAATGAATAGGTTGGGGAATTTAACAAATGATTACTTCGGTAAGGTTCGCTAATCCCGACTAGTTTGGATAAACCATAATTTGGTTTGAATTGATAATCCAAAAGAAGATTAAAGAATAAATTTAAAGAATTTATCTTTGATAAAATTAATGGCAACCTTTCCCCAAAGTAAAAGAATATTTGAATAAAAGAATATTCTTGAATGGAATGAGGCATATGTTGTGTTTGTGTAGCACTGATTTATTATATACGCAAGTTATTTGGGAAGGCCGGGTTTATCCCATTCTGAATAACTAATTCGACGATGTGTCGAGGATGAAGATGGTGGTTGAAGACCGGAGGTCTTCACATCGTTTGGATAATTACTGATGATCTTGATTGGGCTATACACCCAAGAGGAGGGAATCAATTGGTGATCGTCCAGACGAACTTGGAGATTGATGGATATGAGAGGAATAAGCTTCCTCTGGTTTCGTTCAGACCCAGAACGGACTTGCAAATGGATGTGTGTCTGACATTGGATTTTATTCTGTGTTCATTGATTTCTATTAAATATATATCCGTTTGGCAGCAGAGAATTTATTCTCTTTCTTAATGCCCTTCTTTGAGACCTACGAGCTCAGAGGTTATATATCGATAGATATCAGTCGCATGGCATGAATTGTCTGTGTGGCATGCTGAGATGCAAATGATCAAGGCTTATGTTGAAAAGCAGAGTCTTGTGGTTGATGATCAAAGCACGGCTTTAATACAGTGTAGCTTTGTGTAACATTAATTCATGAGCCTCACACCTCGATGTGAACCAGAAACGGGAGAGGACATCAGGGAGGGCATGCGTTTCCTTCTAGCTAAGAGTGGTGTTTTGGTTTTTACATGCATGTACATTTTACTTATGTGGATGATGGATAGCGAGGCACCTCGGTTATATCGGTCGATCCGGGACCGATGGAGTCATTTGGCTCATTTATGCCCCATAGGGTGGGGAAACGTAGTGCTCAGGGTTTAAGTTTAATCCACATCGAGTGGACCAACCCTGACAATCCAAGGGTCACTTGAGCTCTGATCCTGAGACATGGTAGGCTAGATTGTCTTGAAGCCATGTGGACGATCCCTGCCCTCGGTTCACAGATGGAAATCCAACTTCCAATACCTTACATTTGCGGTTTTGATTGTAGAGCCTAGTATTGGCGACATGATATATGTTACCCATGCCGTCTAGGACTGATACATTTATATTTGAAGTTGTTTTATACACTATGCACTTATAATAGTACCAAATGATTTGTTTTAATGTACCAAGCATGTTTGGCTATTATAAGGGAAAACCTTATCCCCCGGCTTGCGTTGCATTGTGTGATAGGACCTGGGTCTTATAATAGCTTCAATTTTCCAAAAAGCATTGCGTTGTTTTGTTATATGCACTGGTATTCTTGGGAGGAAACCCATTCCGTGTTATACGGCGTGGTCCCTTGATATATCTGATTTAAAGTAATGTTTTAAATAACTGTTTTAGTTCTCACAACAGTCACATGACTGACCTGGAGTTTATTGTTTTAACCTAAACTTTAGGTGCCCCTATTTCCATACGGGCAGCTTGTAGTTTTGGTTTTGCAGATTTATATTCATATGATCCTGGTTTACAGCTGGAATGATATTCGGAAAGCTCTGTATCCGTATATTCTTTTCAGTTGTGTTTTGTATTATTTTTTCGCTGCAGTAATGTAATTATATCTCTGATATTTCTCTGATGTGTAATATTTATTCTTACTCTGTATATTCTTGTATTCTGATGGAATTGTTGTAATTAACAATGAAATGTTCTCCTGTTTGTTTTCTGATTTGTCGTGTTCTCAACTCAGTCCAGGCTTTCCTTCACGGGGAAGTTTGGGTTGCTTCACTTAGTCATAGTTTTTGTTTGCAAAATGTTGGTATGTTAAATGATATTTTGTGTATATATAGAATTTACCGGCTTTAATTCAAAAAACTATAAACTGGACTCCTTTACCAGTTTTAAATTTATAACAGAAGTACGAAACACTTAGATTTAAGATTAGAAAATACTATAGCAAACAATGATATCATTTCAATACTGCAATCTTTGGCAGACTACAAGCAGCACACAACATATAGATTAAAACATAAAATTTAACATTTTTATTAATCCTACATAATGCTCAAACAATACAACCAACGATGCCAAAGTCATGCTGCATTTATGGCGATTTTCATATTAGCTTGGCAGTGTCCCGGAATTGAACAAATGTAGTAGTTTTCCCCTTTATCCAACGTGATCATATTGTTTCCTGATGTAAACATTTGCCCTGGTCCTGAGCAGCTATCAAACCCAGCTTTGTCCAGTTTAACAACGTTGTGTACACCAGGGCTATACTTGAAAACTACATGCAGAAGGATAAAGTCAGATTAAGATATAAAAAATAAATAGATTGTCATAAACCATTACTTTTTATAAACATTATCACTTGACAAAATAATATATAAGGAGAAAAAACAAACTTAATACGTCTCCCGCCTTGAAACTTTTACCATTCGGCCAATTTACTACATTAAAAGTCCAACTTCCATCACCTACTTCAAATTCTGCAGATTTGGATTCAAAAATATGAAGAACGACCATGGAAATTATCATGAGATAAATTGTAGATGCACGAGCCATGTTTGAATTATAAGATAAAACTAACTGGTTAATTGATTGATTTACCTGCAATTTGTATATGGCTATTTAAACGGAATTAAAAGGCATTTGATAAAGGAACGAATCATATACAATGTTAAATGAATAAACTTATGAGAAATTAGTGGCCTTAATTAGATATCTGCCAAAATATATTAATTAAAAGAAAGTTCTTAATTTAAAAAAGGCAATGAATTAATCAGAGTTAGACCTTCCACAATTAATTTATGTTTGAATGTTTACAATTAAGTTGACAAATATCTCTCTCTCTCTTAAGTTCTATAATTAATTTATGTTAAAGCACATATGGAGTTGCTTAGCAAATTCATTTATCTCTTTCTTTCTTTTGGCTTGGAAGAATTCTTGTATAGTAAGCCCGCATTCAAATTAACAGCTAATATCACCTTCTCAAAATGGATATTTACTTTTCAATGCTATTTAAGCAAATAAATGGTGACTCAGTTCATGGTTAATTCGTATTCAATAATACAATTCTCCAATCTTGCATATAAAAAAGTCAGTGTCAATATTTGAATATTACATTGGAAAGGATATTATAGTTATATAATATAATTATAGAATAAGAAATAATTCTCATGTTTAAATTTTAATACTAAAAGCACACATTAAAAGAATCTTAATTTAAAATAGAAAGGCAACAAATTAATCGGAGATAGAACTTTCTAATTTTATTTATGTTTGAATGCTTATAATTTAATTGACAAAAATCCCCTCTCCCCTCTCTCTCTCTTGTGTCTTACTAATTCAGTAAACTAATAACTCTAATGGTGCAAGATAGAATATTCTCCATTGTGATTAACCTATGTTGTTATGTGGAGTTTCTTAGCAAATCAATTTATTTATATTTTTTATTTTCAAAGAATTCTTATAGAGTTTGCTCGCATTCACATTAATAGTGAACATCACCTACTCAAAATGGATATGCTTTTTGCTGTTATTTAAGCAAATAAATGGTGACTTGGTTCATGGTTAATTCTTATTCAAAATAAATCCATGTCAACAATGCAATTCTCCAATCAACCCCATAATAGAGTCTGTGTCATTATTTGAATATCAAGTTGGAAAGGGTATCATAGGTTTATAATTTAATTGTAGAACAAGAAATAATTCTCATATTTTTAATACCAAAGTACTGGAGGTCGATATAATTACAAAAATATGGAAAATTATATTCCCACATCATAAACTACTATATAAGCATCGAAAATTTTGCTAAAATCATAATACACATGTTCCAACTTGAATAATTGAGTTAATGGCAATAGAGAGAGAATATTATAATAGATGACTATATTTGTACCGATGCTATCTTCATTTAGATTAAGAATTATGAATTTTTAGTGCTATTTACAAACATAGATGAGTTTTATTATATATATATATATATATGTATGTATGTATGTATGTGTGTGTGTGTGTATATATATATATATATATATATATAGACAAACACACACACACACGCACACAAAGGAGTTGGCCAGCACTTCGGTCATGTTAAGTTTGAGTATGGTTAATTCACGGGAATTGTTATTGACACTCCAAATATTGTTAAGCGGGGGTCAATTTTTTATTTTTTGAAAAATTGTTAAGGGGGAGTACCAATGATGAAAATAGTCCCTTAACAAATAAAGTGTTGTAATATATATAAATATTGTGAATATGCTTTTATTAGTTCTTTGTTTAGTCCCACATCATGGAAAAAAGTTAAACAACAGCTTCAAAACCTATATATAAAGGAGCCAATGTAACAGAAAGATATGTACATCTGAATGAATAGAAATGTCTTTCTCCCTTATTTCTTATGTTCTGTGTTTGTTTTATAATACGTTATCAGCACGAAGCTCTATTAGAGATATTGTTTGAAATATTCTAGATCTATATTTATGGATCTATCATGTAAGTTATTATTTTTTTATGTTTTGAAATCATATAAATCTACATATATGAACTTGTTGTGTCTTCTGCTTAGATGTGATCCATACTTCTAGATCACTTTTCTTTTTCGGTTTTTGTAGATCAACATTCTATTTTAGTGGATCCAACTTTTTAGATCTAATTATCTATTCTGATCCTAAATATGTGTGGATATATTCTTTCAATTCTTTGCGGATCTAATTTTGAGTTTCCAAATCCAAATGGAGATTTGATTATATATGTATTGTTTACATTATCGATGATGTAGAGGTAGATCTAGTTTTATCCTTTCAGATCTACTATTATTCTTCGTATGTGATTCTTTTGGATAGACTAAAGACAAAATATCTCTTGGAAAAAAAGGATTTTTTTAATGTATATTCAATAGAATTATGAGTATAGAATATAATGGTATAGCATTTAAATTCAAGAGCAATATTTATTTATCACTGGAAGTGAGATTGAAAACTCATGATGTAAACCAATTAGGAACCTGAAGTTCATATGTAAATGACCTGAAGTTCATATGACATGAAGTTCATATACAATTTTTTTAAATAAGGAACCTGAAGTTCATATGCAAGTAAGGAACCTGAAGTTCATATGCAAATGAGGAACCTGAAGTTCATATGCAAATAAAGAACCTGAAGTTCATATGCAAATGAGAAAGATGAAACAAAAGCCCGAAGCTTTCTTAAAAGTTGTGACATAAAAAGATTGTACTTCCAAAAGAAGTTAAAAGAGACACATACATTATAATATGTGACAAAAACATGAGATTCAATAGAAAATCTCTAAACATGTTTCATTTAATTGACATCTTTCATGTACAGTTTATATTAGCTGAATATCCTGAAGATATAGTATACATATTAATCTCTTGAAGAGATGTTTTATAGATTTAATTTTATATAGCAAATCCAACATCCTAGAAGAGATGTTAGAATTTTTTTTGTTGCATTGCAATTACATAAGTAAAAGATATGTTCCCTGAAGGAATATCATACACTCCAGAAGTACTGATTTCTTTTCCCTCTTGAATCTTATTTTTATTTAATGCACCTGATTTTGTTAATGCATTTAAGTTTTGAATGTATACTGATATGACATTTCAATAGTTTGTATATATTTATCTCTGGAAGAGATAAGTTCATCCCAGAAGTGATGATAACAAAATATCTTTAGAGGATATTTGTATATTTGGAAATGTTAATATATCTCTAGAAGAGATCTGTTTATTTGAAAATAATAAAATGTCTCCAGAAGAAATTTCTACAATTAAAGGCGATAAATATTTGTAAAAAAAAGGTATTAAAACTGCATAAATGGTGTTTATGCAATATCCCAGAAGCGATATTATATTCTGATATGTCTATAAAAGAATTTGCATTGAAATATTTTCAATTATCAAAGATGATGATGCAAATTTAATGACTAAAGAAAATATGCATCTCGAAGATCATATTTTGTTAAGATCTAAATATTGATCTTAATTTTGCACACCAGAAGTGAATGCAAAAGTAATTTTTGTTATAAAAATGGAAAACTTAGAACCTGTAGTTTCTATGATGGTAAGAAGTAATTTTGATATAAAAAGAAAGATCTATATATGGATAGTATAATTTGAAACATGTAATTTTTTTTTTTATGTTGTGAATTTTATGCATAGAACTGCAAGTTTTTCGAATCATTCATGTTAAAGAATGCAAAATCCCGGTTCTATAATTATGCATTTGTACTCAATTCTGGATCAGATATTATGCATGTACATGGTATTTAGAAAATATGATTATTGGGAATGCAGTACAACTATAAGTTGTTTATTTCTATTTTGATCAATACTGTAGCTAGATCCAAATTTTGTTATGTTGTTTTAAGTAAAATTTATTTATTTGATTCATATATTTAGGCCGTATAATGGTTATTTCCATTCTTTTTATAATAAATGCATTATATTTACCGTTATGGTAACATATATTGTATTGCCGTATTATTATAAATGTATTAAAAGCATTGGCTATTGTAAGTTAATTGATGTATGTTTGTATTTGGAATAAGAATAAACATATGTTTTATTATTCGATGTATTTAGCTAGTAATAACTAATGTTATGGAAGAAAGGATAGAACCACAACCTGAAGTTGTGCAAAGAAAATATTTATATTGGAAATTGTATAACTCAAAGTCTTGGACTTGAAGTCTTGAATTATATATATATGTGTACATGTATTATATAAACATTTTTGATAAAGTATACAAGTTTGAAATCTTGTCAATAAGCAAGAATGTAAAAGCTTCTAAAATAGAAGTATGTTAAATGATTGAGAACCAGAAGTTCATCATAAAATTATAAAATTGATATGCATGTGTATGTGTATATATATGCATAGGAACTCGAAGTTCCTCAATCAATGAATTTGAAATACTTGATAATTCAAAAGCCTGAACTTTATTGAAACAATGTGAAATAATAACATTAATAAAGTTGATATCCAAAGATTTCACAATTTTCAAAATGAGCTGTATCTTGCTAATATATTTATATTTACATATTGAATTAAAGAATAAATTTAAACAACTCGAAGTTGTTATATGTTTTATTTGAACCAGAAGTTCAATACAGTGGAACCAGAAATTCAATACAGCGGAATCATATGTTCAATATAGTGGAACCAGCAGTTCAATACAGTTGAACCAGAAGTTCAATATAGTTTAACAAACTTGAAATTGTTTATATATTATTTGAACCAGAAGTTCAATATGGATTAACAACTCGAAGTTGTACATATATTTCATTTGAACCAGAAGTTCAATACATTTCCAAATCAGATATTTTGGATATTATGAAATGATCTTTAAGATTCACGTTGACATTGCTTGATAAGCAAAAATTAGTGATTGGAACATTATAAATAATTTGTTCTAAAATCAATAACTTGAATGAGAAAGAATATGCAAATTGTAAAGGCCCGCAAATTCCCACCCTTTGAATCGACCATAAACCACACAGGTCTGACCCAAAAAGTGAAAATCTACGAATACTTTAACTTTGGGCATACAACATATTAAAACAACAACAGAAGACTTTTATAACATATCATCATATGATGTTACATCAGAGTACAGAATATACATATCAGAGTACATTGGAATAAAATTACAGCGGAAGATAAATACAAAAATGTAATATACTGCAACGGAAGAACACAGCGGAAGACTTTCTATCTCTGGACACAGCTTTAAGCTTCAACCCAGAATCCTGTTTAATATATCTGCAAAGAAATAGCTACTCGACTGCCCGTGTGGAAAATATGGGCACCCGAGTTTGCCAGTGGACAAAACTACAGGTCAGTCATGGGACTGGTGTGAGAATTCTACTTAACCTATATAATATAATAAGGCTAATCACAGGACCACGCCACTTTCGCGGAACGGGTTTTCTCCTATGGATTGCCAGTGCATGACTAAAGTAAATCGTCAAAATAGCGCAATGCTTTTTAGAAAAATGAAACCATTATAAGACCCAAGTCCCATCACACAATGCAACGCAAACCGGAGGATAGGGTTTTACCTTATAATGATCAAAAGATGCTTGATACGATAAACACGGTATTATATAATAATAGTGTGCAACCAATTTGAAGTACATCAAAGTAAATGTATCAATCCTAGACGGCATGAGTGCCCCATCCCACTATGTCGCCATATATAGGTATACAATCAAAACCGCGTGATGTCGTATTGGAAATTTGGGTTTCCATCTGAGTCAAGGCTAGGGAGGAGATCCTTACCGATTCGAGACACTCTAGCAATGCCCCAGGATTGGTACTCTGTCCAACCCTTGGATCCTGCAGGGCCGGTCCACACTTGCTTTTGTGGATTGGCAATTCCTGAACACACGCTTCCCGGTCCTTTTGGACCTATACTACGGCCAGTAGCGACCGCATAAACCGAGGCCTCGAACAATCCAACAACCACAATGTAAAATGTCAGCCAGTTTAAGCACCGACACCACTTCTAGCTAGAAAGAAACGTGCGCACTCCCTGCGTTCCCTTCTCCCGTTTTAGACTCTACCGGGCTGTGAGGCTCGCGAAGTCACGTAACACAAAGCTATGCCTAAATAGACTATGCTTTGATCATCCCACAAGGCTCTGCTTTGCAACAATAAGCCTTGATCAAGTGCAACTTGGCATACCACATCAACAACTCATATCATGCGATCGGTAAATATTTAACATACAAAAGGGTGTTAAGCAAGAGAATAAATCCTCCGCCACCATGCATTTGTATATTAAATAAAAACCGATTTAATTACATGAAATAAATTTCAATGTCAGGCATGCTATCCATTTACAAGTCCGTTCTGGGTCTGAACGAAACAACGTATCCGTCGATCTCCAGTACGTCTGGAAGATCATCACTTTTACCTTGCCTTGGGGGATCAGTCCCAATTCAAGATATTAGTCACCATCAACCAAACGATGTGAAGCTCTCCGGTCTTCAGTCACCGACTTTATCTTCGACTCTTGATCGTCGTGATGATTATTCAGAATGGGTTAGACCCGGTCTTTCTGAATAACTCGCGTATTTGTAATTAAAACCAACCATACGCCACATTCCAACTTTGAATATCCTTTTAAATAAAAATTATTATCTATGTTAAAAGGTTCTCATTAATTTTATCAAAGATAAAATAAATTACATTTTAATCTTTCTAAAAAGATGTATTAATATTCCAATTTTGATTTAATTTATAAAATAGATTTATAAATTTCAAATAGTAATTTCAATGTAAATTGGATTAAAGGATAAATGTTATTTAAAACATCGTCCACTACAAATCCTATCTACATATCGATCACCGAACATAATTGTTAAAATCTAAAAAATCTTAAATAAAAGATTTATCTTAAAGATATTAATTCATTACTATAAAAAAAAACATTTTAAAATAATCAATGAAATATTCTATATATAAAAGATTCTGAATGTAAAATATACTTTATAATACAAAATCTTTTATTTTACAAAAATCTTTTTATTATATAAAAATTCTTTATTTAAAAAGAAATTCTGCATTAGAATGCGACTCAACCATGTACCATATAATTTGGGTCATATGGGTTTCATACATTTCATGTATAGGGTAATAACAAGAAAATAATTCTCAATCCATCCATTAACAACCAGAGTGACAATGTCAACTGTGTGAGCATTAAAATAAAACAATAACGCTCATCGCAGCCTGTCGATCAATCGATAGACATATAATTAAACATTGGGATTTGTGTTAGTCAAGTATCGTCCCAATACCCGTGTGGGGTTTTCAGCCAACAACAGTTCATATAAATAAATAAATATATGATTGGTTAATAGGTTTAACCAATTTCAATTTCACTTAACATGTCACTTATATCAAGTAAAATGTATTTTACTCTTATGAATTCCCTATATACTTCTAAAGTTACATAAACAGTAATTTATTTATACAGCTTTATTGCGGATGACAAATGGAATATATATTCCATTGTATTTGTATGAAGTTTCTTACCAATACTTTTCAGTGTATATTTTGACCAACAATACAATTGTATATTAGAATATAAATGCTAGTGCAAGTTTGCAAATAAAAAAAAATTGGATTTTATATTTGCGTATAAATTCTACTGTATATTATGCAAATAAAAGTGATTCTCATATTTTCACGTAATTTCTGTTTTCAACAAAGATGAGTAAAGTGATACCCTCATTTTGTTAACGATTATATTTCAACAAATACAATGTAAATAAAAGTGTGTTTCTAATCTTGTACTTTTATTTGTACATAAAACACAAATAAAAGTGTATCTCATGTATTTGTCTTTTTATTTGACAAAACAATGTTAATAAAAAATGTTCTTTTATATCTTGTACTTTTATTTAACAAAACCATGACAAATAAAAGTATAATTTTCTTTCTATGCTTTATTTGCATCTAAAAATGCAAATAAGAAATATAACTCTTTTTTTACTTTTCTTTACAATAGAAAATGTAAATAAAATGGTTCACACAATTTTGTTATTTTTCTTTACAATAGAAAATGTAAATAAAAGGATTCACATTATTTTGTTCTTTTTCATTACCATAGAAAATGTAAATAAAAAGATTCTCATTATTTTGTTCTTTTTCATTACCATAGAAAATGTAAATAAAAAGATTCTCATTATTTTGTTCTTTTTTTTTTTTTACTTACAAAGGAAAATGTAAATAAAAAGATTCTCATTATTTTGTTCTTTTTTTTTTATTTATTTACAAAGGAAAATGTAAATAAAAAGATTCTCATTATTTTGTTCTTTTTTTTTATTTATTTACAAAGGAAAATGTAAATAAAAAGATTCTCATTATTTTGTTCTTTTTTTTTTATTTATTTACAAAGGAAAATGTAAATAAAAAGATTCTCATTATTTTGTTCTTTTTTTTTATTTATTTACAAAGGAAAATGTAAATAAAAAGATTCTCATTATTTTGTTCTTTTTTTTTTATTTATTTACAAAGGAAAATGTAAATAAAAAGATTCTCATTATTTTGTTCTTTTTTTTTTATTTATTTACAAAGGAAAATGTAAATAAAAAGATTCTCATTATTTTGTTCTTTTTTTTTTATTTATTTACAAAGGAAAATGTAAATAAAAAGATTCTCATTATTTTGTTCTTTTTTTTTATTTATTTACAAAGGAAAATGTAAATAAAAAGATTCTCATTATTTTGTTCTTTTTTTTTATTTATTTACAAAGGAAAATGTAAATAAAAAGATTCTCATTATTTTGTCTACTTTTATCGCACTAAAAATGTCGATAAAAATGACAACATTAACCCTTCTATTTTCACCGCGTCCAAAATGACGATAAAATATTCAACATTAACAATTCTATTTTTACCGCATTCAAAATGACGATAAAATATTCAACATTAACAATTCTAGTTTTCCTACTATAGAAAATGTAAATAAATATATTTCTAGATTCTATTCTTTTTATTTACATAAGAGAATGTAAATAATTGCATTTTCAATTTCTATTCTTTTATAAATAATTGCATTTTCAATTTCTATTCTTTTACTTACATAAGAAAATGTAAATAAATATATTTCTAAATTTTTATCATACCGTTATAACTCATATATAAATTACATAGAAAAATGTCATTTTTATTTTATCGTTCTAATTCACCTCTAAATTACATAGAAAAATGTAATCTTTATTATGCGATGGGAATTCATATTTTAATTACATAGAAAAATGTAATTCCTATCATACGACATAAATTCATATTTAAATTATATCTAAAAATGTAGTTTTTATCCTACAACGCAAATTCACATTTTAATTACATGAAAAAAATGTAATTTGCATTCTACCGTTATTATTCATCTCTAAATTACATTGAAAAATGTAATTTAAATCATGCAATGTAAATTTACATTTTTATATCATAGAAAAATGCAATTTTTGTCATACAGTGCAAATTCATATATAAAGCACATATAAAAATGTAACTTTTGTTATGCAAAGAAAATATGTCTTTTTCTATTTTACAATGTAAAAATGTGACCTTTTCTATTTTACAATGAAAATAATAACTTCTTTATTCATTCTTTCATTACATATAAATGTAATCTTTTCTATTTATTACAATGAATAAAATTACAATAAAAATGTAATCTTAGCTCATGAACTTTTCATTGCGACAAATTGAAAATAAAAATATAATCTTTTTATTTTCGTCTTTCTATTGAAAACAAACAACACATAAAAATATAATCTTTTACATTGCTTCTTTTATTGAAATCACTATTACCTTAAAAATGAAGTTTTAATGTTACTTCGTTTTTCGAAACAATATTACGTTAAAAGTGAGATTTTTAATGTTACAACTTTTATTGAAATCAAGGTGACAAATAAAATATGACTCTTTATTGAAATCACTATTTTTTTTTACATAAAAATGCAATCTTTTATTTTCATTCTTTTTTTAATGGAACAAATTCATATTAGAATTATATACTTTTTAATCCACTATTCTTAATGTAACAAATTTACAACAAAAATTTATTCTTTTTAATCATTCCTTTTTAATATAAACAAATCCACATTAAAAATATATTATTTTTCATTGTTCAAATTCTCTTGTAAATAAACAAATTAAAAATAATATTGTATTTGTCGTTCAAATTCTGCTGTTATACAAACAAATGAAAATAAGGTTTTTATTTGTTGAACAATCTCTGTTGTAATATAAACAAATAAAAATGAGATTTTACTCATTGTCCAATTTGCATTGTAATATCAACAAATAAAAATAAACTTTTTATTTGGCGATCAATTTCTTTTGTTATGCCAACAAATAAAAATATAAGTTTTTATTTGTCGTTCCCATTCTATTGTTCATTACAGAGTAAATAAAATATTATATATATTTTTTTATAACATGAAATTATAATAACTTGATTTGCATAAATATGATTTTATTCTGAATAAAATATGTTTTAGATCTAACTTTCTAACTGCAAATGAATTCAACAATATATATAAAATTCCAATGCGAATTTAGCGTATCATGCACAACAAAACATACAACAAGCAACAATCAACAATTCAAACAACACAGAACATTTCAGATCTGAATCAATATGATAATACAATTAATTTTAGCGCGAGAAAATAATTAATAATTGATTAAATAAATAAAATTAGAATTCTCACCTAGATTTTTGGCCAAAATTTTACTGTCTTCTTTTCAACTGCGGTCTGCGCCATCGCGAAGCTCTTAATTTTGTGATTCCAACGCAATTTACGGTTCGTCAAACGGACCTCGTATGAAAGAGTTATGAATTTTTAAAGATTGGAAAAATAATTACAAAATTAATTAAAGTAATTAAGCTTAATCATCTTCTACCTCAACCCGTATACAGCCGACCCCAACATCCCACTCTTTGCCACCTCGCGCGCGCCGCCTCGAGCACCTGGCCGCCGATCTGAAATGCTCTGCCCGACCACCGACGTCGCCTCCACCCTCGCCCAGACCGCCGACCGACGCGACGGACCCCACGCACCAGAAAACGAGCTCGACCGCCGTGACTTCCTGCTCCATATTCGCGAAATCCGTGACCCTAATGATGATCATAGCCGTATAGATCTGAAGCTCACGAAATTCTCTTCGATTTGGTACCAAGTTTGCCAATTTTCGTTGAGTGGATCAAAAGATATTAAGGTTTGAAAATGGGAGGTTTCTGGCCATCGGTTTAAGGTGGCGGCTGGCCATTGTTCTAGGGTTTCGGATTTTTTAATATTTTAATAATATAAATTTCGAAATTCGTGAAATAAAGTGGATTTTTGAACTTTCTCGGATTTGGGCCTACTTACTGTCGATCTTAACGTTTTGAGGCCTTCTGAACGCGATGGGCTATGTCCCAAGGTCCAGTTCTGATGTCTACATGTTTTTTTTCGGTTTTAATTGAAAATTCAATATTAAATTAATTATTTAATTTCTACCGTACATTTAAATGTGTCGGGGCCACATACGACCTCAGAAAATTCTAAAAAAAATATTTTTAGCTTCCTTATGACGATACGAATCCAACAAAATTATTTTCGTCGAATTCTGAGACTGTTTGAAAAATGGCTATTTTTAAGGCGTTTAAAATTTACTGTAAATTGACAAAACAGAAATCTTTTTGCCACGGCCACAAATTAATTCTAAAAATTATGAAAAATTAAACTTAACAATATTTTGACATTCCGGATCCAACAAAACTGATTTCGTCGAAAACAGAGGTCGTTTGAAAAATGACTACTTTTAAGGCCAATATATTTAATATTAAAAATACCAAAAATAGTGGAATTTTTCCGAAACTCAAAAATATAAGTTCTTATAGTCATTTTTATATGTAAACAACATTCTAAAACCAATGGAGATGGTTTCGGGTCCTAATTCCTTATTCTGCAAAATTTAGCATTTTGGCCCTTATAAATTTCATAGCGACCTTCTAAAAATTGAATTGGCCATAACTTTTGATTTCCGTTATGAAATTTCGATTTTTCGGATTCGTTGGAAAGATATTTTTAAATAGATTCTAATATTTTTGGTTTCACTAAAATCCGTTAAAATTTGCATCCTGTATGGTCAGTCAAAGTTCAAGTTTGACTTTTCAAACTACGCGTCATTTCTAACTCTTTTTATAATAAAAATTAAATCATTCATTCTAACTTCGATTTAAATCAAATTTGTGATCATTATTATTTGAATAAATTATTTTATATTGTCAAAATTCATTAAAATTTTCAAAAATAAAATTTTAAATTGGTCCTGATTTTGCGGGTTGTTACAATCGCCCCCACTTAAAAACTTTTTGTCCTCGAAAAGGAACGTAGCTAAAAATTGTAAAATTAACTATCTTAATTTTAAATTTTTAATGGTTAATTATCTTTTCAAAATATATATAACTTTATATATATAGAAATCATATTTCACAAAATATATTATAAATATCAAAAATACGTTAATTATAAATTTGTAACTCTGAACTCGTTCTAGGGCATTACTAACCCCATCTCTAACGAGTTTACTCATTCTAGGATACTACTGATCCTATCTCTAATGAGTATTCTTATTGGACATTACTAATCCAATCTCTGATGAGTCTTTTGTTCAGTTCTAACAAGTTGTACCCCAAAGATTTGAGCTAACCAAAGCTCTGATACCAACTGTAAAGGCCCGCAAATTCCCACCCTTTGAATCGACCATAAACCACACAGGTCTGACCCAAAAAGTGAAAATCTACGAATACTTTAACTTTGGGCATACAACATATTAAAACAACAACAGAAGACTTTTATAACATATCATCATATGATGTTACATCAGAGTACAGAATATACATATCAGAGTACATTGGAATAAAATTACAGCGGAAGATAAATACAAAAATGTAATATACTGCAACGGAAGAACACAGCGGAAGACTTTCTATCTCTGGACACAGCTTTAAGCTTCAACCCAGAATCCTGTTTAATATATCTGCAAAGAAATAGCTACTCGACTGCCCGTGTGGAAAATATGGGCACCCGAGTTTGCCAGTGGACAAAACTACAGGTCAGTCATGGGACTGGTGTGAGAATTCTACTTAACCTATATAATATAATAAGGCTAATCACAGGACCACGCCACTTTCGCGGAACGGGTTTTCTCCTATGGATTGCCAGTGCATGACTAAAGTAAATCGTCAAAATAGCGCAATGCTTTTTAGAAAAATGAAACCATTATAAGACCCAAGTCCCATCACACAATGCAACGCAAACCGGAGGATAGGGTTTTACCTTATAATGATCAAAAGATGCTTGATACGATAAACACGGTATTATATAATAATAGTGTGCAACCAATTTGAAGTACATCAAAGTAAATGTATCAATCCTAGACGGCATGAGTGCCCCATCCCACTATGTCGCCATATATAGGTATACAATCAAAACCGCGTGATGTCGTATTGGAAATTTGGGTTTCCATCTGAGTCAAGGCTAGGGAGGAGATCCTTACCGATTCGAGACACTCTAGCAATGCCCCAGGATTGGTACTCTGTCCAACCCTTGGATCCTGCAGGGCCGGTCCACACTTGCTTTTGTGGATTGGCAATTCCTGAACACACGCTTCCCGGTCCTTTTGGACCTATACTACGGCCAGTAGCGACCGCATAAACCGAGGCCTCGAACAATCCAACAACCACAATGTAAAATGTCAGACAGTTTAAGCACCGACACCACTTCTAGCTAGAAAGAAACGTGCGCACTCCCTGCGTTCCCTTCTCCCGTTTTAGACTCTACCGGGCTGTGAGGCTCGCGAAGTCACGTAACACAAAGCTATGCCTAAATAGACTATGCTTTGATCATCCCACAAGGCTCTGCTTTGCAACAATAAGCCTTGATCAAGTGCAACTTGGCATACCACATCAACAACTCATATCATGCGATCGGTAAATATTTAACATACAAAAGGGTGTTAAGCAAGAGAATAAATCCTCCGCCACCATGCATTTGTATATTAAATAAAAACCGATTTAATTACATGAAATAAATTTCAATGTCAGGCATGCTATCCATTTACAAGTCCGTTCTGGGTCTGAACGAAACAACGTATCCGTCGATCTCCAGTACGTCTGGAAGATCATCACTTTTACCTTGCCTTGGGGGATCAGTCCCAATTCAAGATATTAGTCACCATCAACCAAACGATGTGAAGCTCTCCGGTCTTCAGTCACCGTCTTTATCTTCGACTCTTAATCGTCGTGATGATTATTCAGAATGGGTTAGACCCGGTCTTTCTGAATAACTCGCGTATTTGTAATTAAAACCAACCATACGCCACATTCCAACTTTGAATATCCTTTTAAATAAAAATTATTATCTATGTTAAAAGGTTCTCATTAATTTTATCAAAGATAAAATAAATTACATTTTAATCTTTCTAAAAAGATGTATTAATATTCCAATTTTGATTTAATTTATAAAATAGATTTATAAATTTCAAATAGTAATTTCAATGTAAATTGGATTAAAGGATAAATGTTATTTAAAACATCGTCCACTACAAATCCTATCTACATATCGATCACCGAACATAATTGTTAAAATCTAAAAAATCTTAAATAAAAGATTTATCTTAAAGATATTAATTCATTACTATAAAAAAACACATTTTAAAATAATCAATGAAATATTCTATATATAAAAGATTCTGAATGTAAAATATACTTTATAATACAAAATCTTTTATTTTACAAAAATCTTTTTATTATATAAAAATTCTTTATTTAAAAAGAAATTCTGCATTAGAATGCGACTCAACCATGTACCATATAATTTGGGTCATATGGGTTTCATACATTTCATGTATAGGGTAATAACAAGAAAATAATTCTCAATCCATCCATTAATAACCAGAGTGACAATGTCAACTGTGTGAGCATTAAAATAAAACAATAACGCTCATCGCAGCCTGTCGATCAATCGATAGACATATAATTAAACATTGGGATTTGTGTTAGTCAAGTATCGTCCCAATACCCGTGTGGGGTTTTCAGCCAACAACAGTTCATATAAATAAATAAATATATGATTGGTTAATAGGTTTAACCAATTTCAATTTCACTTAACATGTCACTTATATCAAGTAAAATGTATTTTACTCTTATGAATTCCCTATATACTTCTAAAGTTACATAAACAGTAATTTATTTATACAGCTTTATTGCGGATGACAAATGGAATATATATTCCATTGTATTTGTATGAAGTTTCTTACCAATACTTTTCAGTGTATATTTTGACCAACAATACAATTGTATATTAGAATATAAATGCTAGTGCAAGTTTGCAAATAAAAAAAAATTGGATTTTATATTTGCGTATAAATTCTACTGTATATTATGCAAATAAAAGTGATTCTCATATTTTCACATAATTTCTGTTTTCAACAAAGATGAGTAAAGTGATACCCTCATTTTGTTAACGATTATATTTCAACAAATACAATGTAAATAAAAGTGTGTTTCTAATCTTGTACTTTTATTTGTACATAAAACACAAATAAAAGTGTATCTCATGTATTTGTCTTTTTATTTGACAAAACAATGTTAATAAAAAATGTTCTTTTATATCTTGTACTTTTATTTAACAAAACCATGACAAATAAAAGTATAATTTTCTTTCTATGCTTTATTTGCATCTAAAAATACAAATAAGAAATATAACTCTTTTTTTACTTTTCTTTACAATAGAAAATGTAAATAAAATGGTTCACACAATTTTGTTATTTTTCTTTACAATAGAAAATGTAAATAAAAGGATTCACATTATTTTGTTCTTTTTCATTACCATAGAAAATGTAAATAAAAAGATTCTCATTATTTTGTTCTTTTTCATTACCATAGAAAATGTAAATAAAAAGATTCTCATTATTTTGTTCTTTTTTTTTTTTTACTTACAAAGGAAAATGTAAATAAAAAGATTCTCATTATTTTGTTCTTTTTTTTTTATTTATTTACAAAGGAAAATGTAAATAAAAAGATTCTCATTATTTTGTTCTTTTTTTTTTATTTATTTACAAAGGAAAATGTAAATAAAAAGATTCTCATTATTTTGTTCTTTTTTTTTATTTATTTACAAAGGAAAATGTAAATAAAAAGATTCTCATTATTTTGTTCTTTTTTTTTATTTATTTACAAAGGAAAATGTAAATAAAAAGATTCTCATTATTTTGTTCTTTTTTTTTTATTTATTTACAAAGGAAAATGTAAATAAAAAGATTCTCATTATTTTGTTCTTTTTTTTTTATTTATTTACAAAGGAAAATGTAAATAAAAAGATTCTCATTATTTTGTTCTTTTTTTTTTTTTTTTATTTACAAAGGAAAATGTAAATAAAAAGATTCTCATTATTTTGTTCTTTTTTTTTTATTTATTTACAAAGGAAAATGTAAATAAAAAGATTCTCATTATTTTGTTCTTTTTTTTTTATTTATTTACAAAGGAAAATGTAAATAAAAAGATTCTCATTATTTTGTCTACTTTTATCGCACTAAAAATGTCGATAAAAATGACAACATTAACCCTTCTATTTTCACCGCGTCCAAAATGACGATAAAATATTCAACATTAACAATTCTATTTTTACCGCATTCAAAATGACGATAAAATATTCAACATTAACAATTCTAGTTTTCCTACTATAGAAAATGTAAATAAATATATTTCTAGATTCTATTCTTTTTATTTACATAAGAGAATGTAAATAATTGCATTTTCAATTTCTATTCTTTTATAAATAATTGCATTTTCAATTTCTATTCTTTTACTTACATAAGAAAATGTAAATAAATATATTTCTAAATTTTTATCATACCGTTATAACTCATATATAAATTACATAGAAAAATGTCATTTTTATTTTATCGTTCTAATTCACCTCTAAATTACATAGAAAAATGTAATCTTTATTATGCGATGGGAATTCATATTTTAATTACATAGAAAAATGTAATTCCTATCATACGACATAAATTCATATTTAAATTATATCTAAAAATGTAGTTTTTATCCTACAACGCAAATTCACATTTTAATTACATGAAAAAAATGTAATTTGCATTCTACCGTTATTATTCATCTCTAAATTACATTGAAAAATGTAATTTAAATCATGCAATGTAAATTTACATTTTCATATCATAGAAAAATGCAATTTTTGTCATACAGTGCAAATTCATATATAAAGCACATATAAAAATGTAACTTTTGTTATGCAAAGAAAATATGTCTTTTTCTATTTTACAATGTAAAAATGTGACCTTTTCTATTTTACAATGAAAATAATAACTTCTTTATTCATTCTTTCATTACATATAAATGTAATCTTTTCTATTTATTACAATGAATAAAATTACAATAAAAATGTAATCTTAGCTCATGAACTTTTCATTGCGACAAATTGAAAATAAAAATATAATCTTTTTATTTTCGTCTTTCTATTGAAAACAAACAACACATAAAAATATAATCTTTTACATTGCTTCTTTTATTGAAATCACTATTACCTTAAAAATGAAGTTTTAATGTTACTTCGTTTTTCGAAACAATATTACGTTAAAAGTGAGATTTTTAATGTTACAACTTTTATTGAAATCAAGGTGACAAATAAAATATGACTCTTTATTGAAATCACTATTTTTTTTTACATAAAAATGCAATCTTTTATTTTCATTCTTTTTTTAATGGAACAAATTCATATTAGAATTATATACTTTTTAATCCACTATTCTTAATGTAACAAATTTACAATAAAAATTTATTCTTTTTAATCATTCCTTTTTAATATAAACAAATCCACATTAAAAATATATTATTTTTCATTGTTCAAATTCTCTTGTAAATAAACAAATTAAAAATAATATTGTATTTGTCGTTCAAATTCTGCTGTTATACAAACAAATGAAAATAAGGTTTTTATTTGTTGAACAATCTCTGTTGTAATATAAACAAATAAAAATGAGATTTTACTCATTGTCCAATTTGCATTGTAATATCAACAAATAAAAATAAACTTTTTATTTGGCGATCAATTTCTTTTGTTATGCCAACAAATAAAAATATAAGTTTTTATTTGTCGTTCCCATTCTATTGTTCATTACAGAGTAAATAAAATATTATATATTTTTTTTATAACATGAAATTATAATAACTTGATTTGCATAAATATGATTTTATTCTGAATAAAATATGTTTTAGATCTAACTTTCTAACTGCAAATGAATTCAACAATATATATAAAATTCCAATGCGAATTTAGCGTATCATGCACAACAAAACATACAACAAGCAACAATCAACAATTCAAACAACACAGAACATTTCAAATCTGAATCAATATGATAATACAATTAATTTTAGCGCGAGAAAATAATTAATAATTGATTAAATAAATAAAATTAGAATTCTCACCTAGATTTTTGGCCAAAATTTTACTGTCTTCTTTTCAACTGCGGTCTGCGCCATCGCGAAGCTCTTAATTTTGTGATTCCAACGCAATTTACGGTTCGTCAAACGGACCTCGTATGAAAGAGTTATGAATTTTTAAAGATTGGAAAAATAATTACAAAATTAATTAAAGTAATTAAGCTTAATCATCTTCTACCTCAACCCGTATACAGCCGACCCCAACATCCCACTCTTTGCCACCTCGCGCGCGCCGCCTCGAGCACCTGGCCGCCGATCTGAAATGCTCTGCCCGACCACCGACGTCGCCTCCACCCTCGCCCAGACCGCCGACCGACGCGACGGACCCCACGCACCAGAAAACGAGCTCGACCGCCGTGACTTCCTGCTCCATATTCGCGAAATCCGTGACCCTAATGATGATCATAGCCGTATAGATCTGAAGCTCACGAAATTCTCTTCGATTTGGTACCAAGTTTGCCAATTTTCGTTGAGTGGATCAAAAGATATTAAGGTTTGAAAATGGGAGGTTTCTGGCCATCGGTTTAAGGTGGCGGCTGGCCATTGTTCTAGGGTTTCGGATTTTTTAATATTTTAATAATATAAATTTCGAAATTCGTGAAATAAAGTGGATTTTTGAACTTTCTCGGATTTGGGCCTACTTACTGTCGATCTTAACGTTTTGAGGCCTTCTGAACGCGATGGGCTATGTCCCAAGGTCCAGTTCTGATGTCTACATGTTTTTTTTCGGTTTTAATTGAAAATTCAATATTAAATTAATTATTTAATTTCTACCGTACATTTAAATGTGTCGGGGCCACATACGACCTCAGAAAATTCTAAAAAAAATATTTTTAGCTTCCTTATGACGATACGAATCCAACAAAATTATTTTCGTCGAATTCTGAGACTGTTTGAAAAATGGCTATTTTTAAGGCGTTTAAAATTTACTGTAAATTGACAAAACAGAAATCTTTTTGCCACGGCCACAAATTAATTCTAAAAATTATGAAAAATTAAACTTAACAATATTTTGACATTCCGGATCCAACAAAACTGATTTCGTCGAAAACAGAGGTCGTTTGAAAAATGACTACTTTTAAGGCCAATATATTTAATATTAAAAATACCAAAAATAGTGGAATTTTTCCGAAACTCAAAAATATAAGTTCTTATAGTCATTTTTATATGTAAACAACATTCTAAAACCAATGGAGATGGTTTCGGGTCCTAATTCCTTATTCTGCAAAATTTAGCATTTTGGCCCTTATAAATTTCATAGCGACCTTCTAAAAATTGAATTGGCCATAACTTTTGATTTCCGTTATGAAATTTCGATTTTTCGGATTCGTTGGAAAGATATTTTTAAATAGATTCTAATATTTTTGGTTTCACTAAAATCCGTTAAAATTTGCATCCTGTATGGTCAGTCAAAGTTCAAGTTTGACTTTTCAAACTACGCGTCATTTCTAACTCTTTTTATAATAAAAATTAAATCATTCATTCTAACTTCGATTTAAATCAAATTTGTGATCATTATTATTTGAATAAATTATTTTATATTGTCAAAATTCATTAAAATTTTCAAAAATAAAATTTTAAATTGGTCCTGATTTTGCGGGTTGTTACAATCGCCCCCACTTAAAAACTTTTTGTCCTCGAAAAGGAACGTAGCTAAAAATTGTAAAATTAACTATCTTAATTTTAAATTTTTAATGGTTAATTATCTTTTCAAAATATATATAACTTTATATATATAGAAATCATATTTCACAAAATATATTATAAATATCAAAAATACGTTAATTATAAATTTGTAACTCTGAACTCGTTCTAGGGCATTACTAACCCCATCTCTAACGAGTTTACTCATTCTAGGATACTACTGATCCTATCTCTAATGAGTATTCTTATTGGACATTACTAATCCAATCTCTGATGAGTCTTTTGTTCAGTTCTAACAAGTTGTACCCCAAAGATTTGAGCTAACCAAAGCTCTGATACCAACTGTAAAGGCCCGCAAATTCCCACCCTTTGAATCGACCATAAACCACACAGGTCTGACCCAAAAAGTGAAAATCTACGAATACTTTAACTTTGGGCATACAACATATTAAAACAACAACAGAAGACTTTTATAACATATCATCATATGATGTTACATCAGAGTACAGAATATACATATCAGAGTACATTGGAATAAAATTACAGCGGAAGATAAATACAAAAATGTAATATACTGCAACGGAAGAACACAGCGGAAGACTTTCTATCTCTGGACACAGCTTTAAGCTTCAACCCAGAATCCTGTTTAATATATCTGCAAAGAAATAGCTACTCGACTGCCCGTGTGGAAAATATGGGCACCCGAGTTTGCCAGTGGACAAAACTACAGGTCAGTCATGGGACTGGTGTGAGAATTCTACTTAACCTATATAATATAATAAGGCTAATCACAGGACCACGCCACTTTCGCGGAACGGGTTTTCTCCTATGGATTGCCAGTGCATGACTAAAGTAAATCGTCAAAATAGCGCAATGCTTTTTAGAAAAATGAAACCATTATAAGACCCAAGTCCCATCACACAATGCAACGCAAACCGGAGGATAGGGTTTTACCTTATAATGATCAAAAGATGCTTGATACGATAAACACGGTATTATATAATAATAGTGTGCAACCAATTTGAAGTACATCAAAGTAAATGTATCAATCCTAGACGGCATGAGTGCCCCATCCCACTATGTCGCCATATATAGGTATACAATCAAAACCGCGTGATGTCGTATTGGAAATTTGGGTTTCCATCTGAGTCAAGGCTAGGGAGGAGATCCTTACCGATTCGAGACACTCTAGCAATGCCCCAGGATTGGTACTCTGTCCAACCCTTGGATCCTGCAGGGCCGGTCCACACTTGCTTTTGTGGATTGGCAATTCCTGAACACACGCTTCCCGGTCCTTTTGGACCTATACTACGGCCAGTAGCGACCGCATAAACCGAGGCCTCGAACAATCCAACAACCACAATGTAAAATGTCAGACAGTTTAAGCACCGACACCACTTCTAGCTAGAAAGAAACGTGCGCACTCCCTGCGTTCCCTTCTCCCGTTTTAGACTCTACCGGGCTGTGAGGCTCGCGAAGTCACGTAACACAAAGCTATGCCTAAATAGACTATGCTTTGATCATCCCACAAGGCTCTGCTTTGCAACAATAAGCCTTGATCAAGTGCAACTTGGCATACCACATCAACAACTCATATCATGCGATCGGTAAATATTTAACATACAAAAGGGTGTTAAGCAAGAGAATAAATCCTCCGCCACCATGCATTTGTATATTAAATAAAAACCGATTTAATTACATGAAATAAATTTCAATGTCAGGCATGCTATCCATTTACAAGTCCGTTCTGGGTCTGAACGAAACAACGTATCCGTCGATCTCCAGTACGTCTGGAAGATCATCACTTTTACCTTGCCTTGGGGGATCAGTCCCAATTCAAGATATTAGTCACCATCAACCAAACGATGTGAAGCTCTCCGGTCTTCAGTCACCGTCTTTATCTTCGACTCTTAATCGTCGTGATGATTATTCAGAATGGGTTAGACCCGGTCTTTCTGAATAACTCGCGTATTTGTAATTAAAACCAACCATACGCCACATTCCAACTTTGAATATCCTTTTAAATAAAAATTATTATCTATGTTAAAAGGTTCTCATTAATTTTATCAAAGATAAAATAAATTACATTTTAATCTTTCTAAAAAGATGTATTAATATTCCAATTTTGATTTAATTTATAAAATAGATTTATAAATTTCAAATAGTAATTTCAATGTAAATTGGATTAAAGGATAAATGTTATTTAAAACATCGTCCACTACAAATCCTATCTACATATCGATCACCGAACATAATTGTTAAAATCTAAAAAATCTTAAATAAAAGATTTATCTTAAAGATATTAATTCATTACTATAAAAAAACACATTTTAAAATAATCAATGAAATATTCTATATATAAAAGATTCTGAATGTAAAATATACTTTATAATACAAAATCTTTTATTTTACAAAAATCTTTTTATTATATAAAAATTCTTTATTTAAAAAGAAATTCAGCATTAGAATGCGACTCAACCATGTACCATATAATTTGGGTCATATGGGTTTCATACATTTCATGTATAGGGTAATAACAAGAAAATAATTCTCAATCCATCCATTAATAACCAGAGTGACAATGTCAACTGTGTGAGCATTAAAATAAAACAATAACGCTCATCGCAGCCTGTCGATCAATCGATAGACATATAATTAAACATTGGGATTTGTGTTAGTCAAGTATCGTCCCAATACCCGTGTGGGGTTTTCAGCCAACAACAGTTCATATAAATAAATAAATATATGATTGGTTAATAGGTTTAACCAATTTCAATTTCACTTAACATGTCACTTATATCAAGTAAAATGTATTTTACTCTTATGAATTCCCTATATACTTCTAAAGTTACATAAACAGTAATTTATTTATACAGCTTTATTGCGGATGACAAATGGAATATATATTCCATTGTATTTGTATGAAGTTTCTTACCAATACTTTTCAGTGTATATTTTGACCAACAATACAATTGTATATTAGAATATAAATGCTAGTGCAAGTTTGCAAATAAAAAAAAATTGGATTTTATATTTGCGTATAAATTCTACTGTATATTATGCAAATAAAAGTGATTCTCATATTTTCACATAATTTCTGTTTTCAACAAAGATGAGTAAAGTGATACCCTCATTTTGTTAACGATTATATTTCAACAAATACAATGTAAATAAAAGTGTGTTTCTAATCTTGTACTTTTATTTGTACATAAAACACAAATAAAAGTGTATCTCATGTATTTGTCTTTTTATTTGACAAAACAATGTTAATAAAAAATGTTCTTTTATATCTTGTACTTTTATTTAACAAAACCATGACAAATAAAAGTATAATTTTCTTTCTATGCTTTATTTGCATCTAAAAATACAAATAAGAAATATAACTCTTTTTTTACTTTTCTTTACAATAGAAAATGTAAATAAAATGGTTCACACAATTTTGTTATTTTTCTTTACAATAGAAAATGTAAATAAAAGGATTCACATTATTTTGTTCTTTTTCATTACCATAGAAAATGTAAATAAAAAGATTCTCATTATTTTGTTCTTTTTCATTACCATAGAAAATGTAAATAAAAAGATTCTCATTATTTTGTTCTTTTTTTTTTTTTACTTACAAAGGAAAATGTAAATAAAAAGATTCTCATTATTTTGTTCTTTTTTTTTTATTTATTTACAAAGGAAAATGTAAATAAAAAGATTCTCATTATTTTGTTCTTTTTTTTTATTTATTTACAAAGGAAAATGTAAATAAAAAGATTCTCATTATTTTGTTCTTTTTTTTTATTTATTTACAAAGGAAAATGTAAATAAAAAGATTCTCATTATTTTGTTCTTTTTTTTTATTTATTTACAAAGGAAAATGTAAATAAAAAGATTCTCATTATTTTGTTCTTTTTTTTTTATTTATTTACAAAGGAAAATGTAAATAAAAAGATTCTCATTATTTTGTTCTTTTTTTTTTATTTATTTACAAAGGAAAATGTAAATAAAAAGATTCTCATTATTTTGTTCTTTTTTTTTTTTATTTATTTACAAAGGAAAATGTAAATAAAAAGATTCTCATTATTTTGTTCTTTTTTTTTTATTTATTTACAAAGGAAAATGTAAATAAAAAGATTCTCATTATTTTGTTCTTTTTTTTTTATTTATTTACAAAGGAAAATGTAAATAAAAAGATTCTCATTATTTTGTCTACTTTTATCGCACTAAAAATGTCGATAAAAATGACAACATTAACCCTTCTATTTTCACCGCGTCCAAAATGACGATAAAATATTCAACATTAACAATTCTATTTTTACCGCATTCAAAATGACGATAAAATATTCAACATTAACAATTCTAGTTTTCCTACTATAGAAAATGTAAATAAATATATTTCTAGATTCTATTCTTTTTATTTACATAAGAGAATGTAAATAATTGCATTTTCAATTTCTATTCTTTTATAAATAATTGCATTTTCAATTTCTATTCTTTTACTTACATAAGAAAATGTAAATAAATATATTTCTAAATTTTTATCATACCGTTATAACTCATATATAAATTACATAGAAAAATGTCATTTTTATTTTATCGTTCTAATTCACCTCTAAATTACATAGAAAAATGTAATCTTTATTATGCGATGGGAATTCATATTTTAATTACATAGAAAAATGTAATTCCTATCATACGACATAAATTCATATTTAAATTATATCTAAAAATGTAGTTTTTATCCTACAACGCAAATTCACATTTTAATTACATGAAAAAAATGTAATTTGCATTCTACCGTTATTATTCATCTCTAAATTACATTGAAAAATGTAATTTAAATCATGCAATGTAAATTTACATTTTCATATCATAGAAAAATGCAATTTTTGTCATACAGTGCAAATTCATATATAAAGCACATATAAAAATGTAACTTTTGTTATGCAAAGAAAATATGTCTTTTTCTATTTTACAATGTAAAAATGTGACCTTTTCTATTTTACAATGAAAATAATAACTTCTTTATTCATTCTTTCATTACATATAAATGTAATCTTTTCTATTTATTACAATGAATAAAATTACAATAAAAATGTAATCTTAGCTCATGAACTTTTCATTGCGACAAATTGAAAATAAAAATATAATCTTTTTATTTTCGTCTTTCTATTGAAAACAAACAACACATAAAAATATAATCTTTTACATTGCTTCTTTTATTGAAATCACTATTACCTTAAAAATGAAGTTTTAATGTTACTTCGTTTTTCGAAACAATATTACGTTAAAAGTGAGATTTTTAATGTTACAACTTTTATTGAAATCAAGGTGACAAATAAAATATGACTCTTTATTGAAATCACTATTTTTTTTTACATAAAAATGCAATCTTTTATTTTCATTCTTTTTTTAATGGAACAAATTCATATTAGAATTATATACTTTTTAATCCACTATTCTTAATGTAACAAATTTACAATAAAAATTTATTCTTTTTAATCATTCCTTTTTAATATAAACAAATCCACATTAAAAATATATTATTTTTCATTGTTCAAATTCTCTTGTAAATAAACAAATTAAAAATAATATTGTATTTGTCGTTCAAATTCTGCTGTTATACAAACAAATGAAAATAAGGTTTTTATTTGTTGAACAATCTCTGTTGTAATATAAACAAATAAAAATGAGATTTTACTCATTGTCCAATTTGCATTGTAATATCAACAAATAAAAATAAACTTTTTATTTGGCGATCAATTTCTTTTGTTATGCCAACAAATAAAAATATAAGTTTTTATTTGTCGTTCCCATTCTATTGTTCATTACAGAGTAAATAAAATATTATATATTTTTTTTATAACATGAAATTATAATAACTTGATTTGCATAAATATGATTTTATTCTGAATAAAATATGTTTTAGATCTAACTTTCTAACTGCAAATGAATTCAACAATATATATAAAATTCCAATGCGAATTTAGCGTATCATGCACAACAAAACATACAACAAGCAACAATCAACAATTCAAACAACACAGAACATTTCAAATCTGAATCAATATGATAATACAATTAATTTTAGCGCGAGAAAATAATTAATAATTGATTAAATAAATAAAATTAGAATTCTCACCTAGATTTTTGGCCAAAATTTTACTGTCTTCTTTTCAACTGCGGTCTGCGCCATCGCGAAGCTCTTAATTTTGTGATTCCAACGCAATTTACGGTTCGTCAAACGGACCTCGTATGAAAGAGTTATGAATTTTTAAAGATTGGAAAAATAATTACAAAATTAATTAAAGTAATTAAGCTTAATCATCTTCTACCTCAACCCGTATACAGCCGACCCCAACATCCCACTCTTTGCCACCTCGCGCGCGCCGCCTCGAGCACCTGGCCGCCGATCTGAAATGCTCTGCCCGACCACCGACGTCGCCTCCACCCTCGCCCAGACCGCCGACCGACGCGACGGACCCCACGCACCAGAAAACGAGCTCGACCGCCGTGACTTCCTGCTCCATATTCGCGAAATCCGTGACCCTAATGATGATCATAGCCGTATAGATCTGAAGCTCACGAAATTCTCTTCGATTTGGTACCAAGTTTGCCAATTTTCGTTGAGTGGATCAAAAGATATTAAGGTTTGAAAATGGGAGGTTTCTGGCCATCGGTTTAAGGTGGCGGCTGGCCATTGTTCTAGGGTTTCGGATTTTTTAATATTTTAATAATATAAATTTCGAAATTCGTGAAATAAAGTGGATTTTTGAACTTTCTCGGATTTGGGCCTACTTACTGTCGATCTTAACGTTTTGAGGCCTTCTGAACGCGATGGGCTATGTCCCAAGGTCCAGTTCTGATGTCTACATGTTTTTTTTCGGTTTTAATTGAAAATTCAATATTAAATTAATTATTTAATTTCTACCGTACATTTAAATGTGTCGGGGCCACATACGACCTCAGAAAATTCTAAAAAAAATATTTTTAGCTTCCTTATGACGATACGAATCCAACAAAATTATTTTCGTCGAATTCTGAGACTGTTTGAAAAATGGCTATTTTTAAGGCGTTTAAAATTTACTGTAAATTGACAAAACAGAAATCTTTTTGCCACGGCCACAAATTAATTCTAAAAATTATGAAAAATTAAACTTAACAATATTTTGACATTCCGGATCCAACAAAACTGATTTCGTCGAAAACAGAGGTCGTTTGAAAAATGACTACTTTTAAGGCCAATATATTTAATATTAAAAATACCAAAAATAGTGGAATTTTTCCGAAACTCAAAAATATAAGTTCTTATAGTCATTTTTATATGTAAACAACATTCTAAAACCAATGGAGATGGTTTCGGGTCCTAATTCCTTATTCTGCAAAATTTAGCATTTTGGCCCTTATAAATTTCATAGCGACCTTCTAAAAATTGAATTGGCCATAACTTTTGATTTCCGTTATGAAATTTCGATTTTTCGGATTCGTTGGAAAGATATTTTTAAATAGATTCTAATATTTTTGGTTTCACTAAAATCCGTTAAAATTTGCATCCTGTATGGTCAGTCAAAGTTCAAGTTTGACTTTTCAAACTACGCGTCATTTCTAACTCTTTTTATAATAAAAATTAAATCATTCATTCTAACTTCGATTTAAATCAAATTTGTGATCATTATTATTTGAATAAATTATTTTATATTGTCAAAATTCATTAAAATTTTCAAAAATAAAATTTTAAATTGGTCCTGATTTTGCGGGTTGTTACAATCGCCCCCACTTAAAAACTTTTTGTCCTCGAAAAGGAACGTAGCTAAAAATTGTAAAATTAACTATCTTAATTTTAAATTTTTAATGGTTAATTATCTTTTCAAAATATATATAACTTTATATATATAGAAATCATATTTCACAAAATATATTATAAATATCAAAAATACGTTAATTATAAATTTGTAACTCTGAACTCGTTCTAGGGCATTACTAACCCCATCTCTAACGAGTTTACTCATTCTAGGATACTACTGATCCTATCTCTAATGAGTATTCTTATTGGACATTACTAATCCAATCTCTGATGAGTCTTTTGTTCAGTTCTAACAAGTTGTACCCCAAAGATTTGAGCTAACCAAAGCTCTGATACCAACTGTAAAGGCCCGCAAATTCCCACCCTTTGAATCGACCATAAACCACACAGGTCTGACCCAAAAAGTGAAAATCTACGAATACTTTAACTTTGGGCATACAACATATTAAAACAACAACAGAAGACTTTTATAACATATCATCATATGATGTTACATCAGAGTACAGAATATACATATCAGAGTACATTGGAATAAAATTACAGCGGAAGATAAATACAAAAATGTAATATACTGCAATGGAAGAACACAGCGGAAGACTTTCTATCTCTGGACACAGCTTTAAGCTTCAACCCAGAATCCTGTTTAATATATCTGCAAAGAAATAGCTACTCGACTGCCCGTGTGGAAAATATGGGCACCCGAGTTTGCCAGTGGACAAAACTACAGGTCAGTCATGGGACTGGTGTGAGAATTCTACTTAACCTATATAATATAATAAGGCTAATCACAGGACCACGCCACTTTCGCGGAACGGGTTTTCTCCTATGGATTGCCAGTGCATGACTAAAGTAAATCGTCAAAATAGCGCAATGCTTTTTAGAAAAATGAAACCATTATAAGACCCAAGTCCCATCACACAATGCAACGCAAACCGGAGGATAGGGTTTTACCTTATAATGATCAAAAGATGCTTGATACGATAAACACGGTATTATATAATAATAGTGTGCAACCAATTTGAAGTACATCAAAGTAAATGTATCAATCCTAGACGGCATGAGTGCCCCATCCCACTATGTCGCCATATATAGGTATACAATCAAAACCGCGTGATGTCGTATTGGAAATTTGGGTTTCCATCTGAGTCAAGGCTAGGGAGGAGATCCTTACCGATTCGAGACACTCTAGCAATGCCCCAGGATTGGTACTCTGTCCAACCCTTGGATCCTGCAGGGCCGGTCCACACTTGCTTTTGTGGATTGGCAATTCCTGAACACACGCTTCCCGGTCCTTTTGGACCTATACTACGGCCAGTAGCGACCGCATAAACCGAGGCCTCGAACAATCCAACAACCACAATGTAAAATGTCAGACAGTTTAAGCACCGACACCACTTCTAGCTAGAAAGAAACGTGCGCACTCCCTGCGTTCCCTTCTCCCGTTTTAGACTCTACCGGGCTGTGAGGCTCGCGAAGTCACGTAACACAAAGCTATGCCTAAATAGACTATGCTTTGATCATCCCACAAGGCTCTGCTTTGCAACAATAAGCCTTGATCAAGTGCAACTTGGCATACCACATCAACAACTCATATCATGCGATCGGTAAATATTTAACATACAAAAGGGTGTTAAGCAAGAGAATAAATCCTCCGCCACCATGCATTTGTATATTAAATAAAAACCGATTTAATTACATGAAATAAATTTCAATGTCAGGCATGCTATCCATTTACAAGTCCGTTCTGGGTCTGAACGAAACAACGTATCCGTCGATCTCCAGTACGTCTGGAAGATCATCACTTTTACCTTGCCTTGGGGGATCAGTCCCAATTCAAGATATTAGTCACCATCAACCAAACGATGTGAAGCTCTCCGGTCTTCAGTCACCGTCTTTATCTTCGACTCTTAATCGTCGTGATGATTATTCAGAATGGGTTAGACCCGGTCTTTCTGAATAACTCGCGTATTTGTAATTAAAACCAACCATACGCCACATTCCAACTTTGAATATCCTTTTAAATAAAAATTATTATCTATGTTAAAAGGTTCTCATTAATTTTATCAAAGATAAAATAAATTACATTTTAATCTTTCTAAAAAGATGTATTAATATTCCAATTTTGATTTAATTTATAAAATAGATTTATAAATTTCAAATAGTAATTTCAATGTAAATTGGATTAAAGGATAAATGTTATTTAAAACATCGTCCACTACAAATCCTATCTACATATCGATCACCGAACATAATTGTTAAAATCTAAAAAATCTTAAATAAAAGATTTATCTTAAAGATATTAATTCATTACTATAAAAAAACACATTTTAAAATAATCAATGAAATATTCTATATATAAAAGATTCTGAATGTAAAATATACTTTATAATACAAAATCTTTTATTTTACAAAAATCTTTTTATTATATAAAAATTCTTTATTTAAAAAGAAATTCTGCATTAGAATGCGACTCAACCATGTACCATATAATTTGGGTCATATGGGTTTCATACATTTCATGTATAGGGTAATAACAAGAAAATAATTCTCAATCCATCCATTAATAACCAGAGTGACAATGTCAACTGTGTGAGCATTAAAATAAAACAATAACGCTCATCGCAGCCTGTCGATCAATCGATAGACATATAATTAAACATTGGGATTTGTGTTAGTCAAGTATCGTCCCAATACCCGTGTGGGGTTTTCAGCCAACAACAGTTCATATAAATAAATAAATATATGATTGGTTAATAGGTTTAACCAATTTCAATTTCACTTAACATGTCACTTATATCAAGTAAAATGTATTTTACTCTTATGAATTCCCTATATACTTCTAAAGTTACATAAACAGTAATTTATTTATACAGCTTTATTGCGGATGACAAATGGAATATATATTCCATTGTATTTGTATGAAGTTTCTTACCAATACTTTTCAGTGTATATTTTGACCAACAATACAATTGTATATTAGAATATAAATGCTAGTGCAAGTTTGCAAATAAAAAAAAATTGGATTTTATATTTGCGTATAAATTCTACTGTATATTATGCAAATAAAAGTGATTCTCATATTTTCACATAATTTCTGTTTTCAACAAAGATGAGTAAAGTGATACCCTCATTTTGTTAACGATTATATTTCAACAAATACAATGTAAATAAAAGTGTGTTTCTAATCTTGTACTTTTATTTGTACATAAAACACAAATAAAAGTGTATCTCATGTATTTGTCTTTTTATTTGACAAAACAATGTTAATAAAAAATGTTCTTTTATATCTTGTACTTTTATTTAACAAAACCATGACAAATAAAAGTATAATTTTCTTTCTATGCTTTATTTGCATCTAAAAATACAAATAAGAAATATAACTCTTTTTTTACTTTTCTTTACAATAGAAAATGTAAATAAAATGGTTCACACAATTTTGTTATTTTTCTTTACAATAGAAAATGTAAATAAAAGGATTCACATTATTTTGTTCTTTTTCATTACCATAGAAAATGTAAATAAAAAGATTCTCATTATTTTGTTCTTTTTCATTACCATAGAAAATGTAAATAAAAAGATTCTCATTATTTTGTTCTTTTTTTTTTTTTACTTACAAAGGAAAATGTAAATAAAAAGATTCTCATTATTTTGTTCTTTTTTTTTTATTTATTTACAAAGGAAAATGTAAATAAAAAGATTCTCATTATTTTGTTCTTTTTTTTTTATTTATTTACAAAGGAAAATGTAAATAAAAAGATTCTCATTATTTTGTTCTTTTTTTTTATTTATTTACAAAGGAAAATGTAAATAAAAAGATTCTCATTATTTTGTTCTTTTTTTTTATTTATTTACAAAGGAAAATGTAAATAAAAAGATTCTCATTATTTTGTTCTTTTTTTTTTATTTATTTACAAAGGAAAATGTAAATAAAAAGATTCTCATTATTTTGTTCTTTTTTTTTATTTATTTACAAAGGAAAATGTAAATAAAAAGATTCTCATTATTTTGTTCTTTTTTTTTTTTATTTATTTACAAAGGAAAATGTAAATAAAAAGATTCTCATTATTTTGTTCTTTTTTTTTTATTTATTTACAAAGGAAAATGTAAATAAAAAGATTCTCATTATTTTGTTCTTTTTTTTTTATTTATTTACAAAGGAAAATGTAAATAAAAAGATTCTCATTATTTTGTCTACTTTTATCGCACTAAAAATGTCGATAAAAATGACAACATTAACCCTTCTATTTTCACCGCGTCCAAAATGACGATAAAATATTCAACATTAACAATTCTATTTTTACCGCATTCAAAATGACGATAAAATATTCAACATTAACAATTCTAGTTTTCCTACTATAGAAAATGTAAATAAATATATTTCTAGATTCTATTCTTTTTATTTACATAAGAGAATGTAAATAATTGCATTTTCAATTTCTATTCTTTTATAAATAATTGCATTTTCAATTTCTATTCTTTTACTTACATAAGAAAATGTAAATAAATATATTTCTAAATTTTTATCATACCGTTATAACTCATATATAAATTACATAGAAAAATGTCATTTTTATTTTATCGTTCTAATTCACCTCTAAATTACATAGAAAAATGTAATCTTTATTATGCGATGGGAATTCATATTTTAATTACATAGAAAAATGTAATTCCTATCATACGACATAAATTCATATTTAAATTATATCTAAAAATGTAGTTTTTATCCTACAACGCAAATTCACATTTTAATTACATGAAAAAAATGTAATTTGCATTCTACCGTTATTATTCATCTCTAAATTACATTGAAAAATGTAATTTAAATCATGCAATGTAAATTTACATTTTCATATCATAGAAAAATGCAATTTTTGTCATACAGTGCAAATTCATATATAAAGCACATATAAAAATGTAACTTTTGTTATGCAAAGAAAATATGTCTTTTTCTATTTTACAATGTAAAAATGTGACCTTTTCTATTTTACAATGAAAATAATAACTTCTTTATTCATTCTTTCATTACATATAAATGTAATCTTTTCTATTTATTACAATGAATAAAATTACAATAAAAATGTAATCTTAGCTCATGAACTTTTCATTGCGACAAATTGAAAATAAAAATATAATCTTTTTATTTTCGTCTTTCTATTGAAAACAAACAACACATAAAAATATAATCTTTTACATTGCTTCTTTTATTGAAATCACTATTACCTTAAAAATGAAGTTTTAATGTTACTTCGTTTTTCGAAACAATATTACGTTAAAAGTGAGATTTTTAATGTTACAACTTTTATTGAAATCAAGGTGACAAATAAAATATGACTCTTTATTGAAATCACTATTTTTTTTTACATAAAAATGCAATCTTTTATTTTCATTCTTTTTTTAATGGAACAAATTCATATTAGAATTATATACTTTTTAATCCACTATTCTTAATGTAACAAATTTACAATAAAAATTTATTCTTTTTAATCATTCCTTTTTAATATAAACAAATCCACATTAAAAATATATTATTTTTCATTGTTCAAATTCTCTTGTAAATAAACAAATTAAAAATAATATTGTATTTGTCGTTCAAATTCTGCTGTTATACAAACAAATGAAAATAAGGTTTTTATTTGTTGAACAATCTCTGTTGTAATATAAACAAATAAAAATGAGATTTTACTCATTGTCCAATTTGCATTGTAATATCAACAAATAAAAATAAACTTTTTATTTGGCGATCAATTTCTTTTGTTATGCCAACAAATAAAAATATAAGTTTTTATTTGTCGTTCCCATTCTATTGTTCATTACAGAGTAAATAAAATATTATATATTTTTTTTATAACATGAAATTATAATAACTTGATTTGCATAAATATGATTTTATTCTGAATAAAATATGTTTTAGATCTAACTTTCTAACTGCAAATGAATTCAACAATATATATAAAATTCCAATGCGAATTTAGCGTATCATGCACAACAAAACATACAACAAGCAACAATCAACAATTCAAACAACACAGAACATTTCAAATCTGAATCAATATGATAATACAATTAATTTTAGCGCGAGAAAATAATTAATAATTGATTAAATAAATAAAATTAGAATTCTCACCTAGATTTTTGGCCAAAATTTTACTGTCTTCTTTTCAACTGCGGTCTGCGCCATCGCGAAGCTCTTAATTTTGTGATTCCAACGCAATTTACGGTTCGTCAAACGGACCTCGTATGAAAGAGTTATGAATTTTTAAAGATTGGAAAAATAATTACAAAATTAATTAAAGTAATTAAGCTTAATCATCTTCTACCTCAACCCGTATACAGCCGACCCCAACATCCCACTCTTTGCCACCTCGCGCGCGCCGCCTCGAGCACCTGGCCGCCGATCTGAAATGCTCTGCCCGACCACCGACGTCGCCTCCACCCTCGCCCAGACCGCCGACCGACGCGACGGACCCCACGCACCAGAAAACGAGCTCGACCGCCGTGACTTCCTGCTCCATATTCGCGAAATCCGTGACCCTAATGATGATCATAGCCGTATAGATCTGAAGCTCACGAAATTCTCTTCGATTTGGTACCAAGTTTGCCAATTTTCGTTGAGTGGATCAAAAGATATTAAGGTTTGAAAATGGGAGGTTTCTGGCCATCGGTTTAAGGTGGCGGCTGGCCATTGTTCTAGGGTTTCGGATTTTTTAATATTTTAATAATATAAATTTCGAAATTCGTGAAATAAAGTGGATTTTTGAACTTTCTCGGATTTGGGCCTACTTACTGTCGATCTTAACGTTTTGAGGCCTTCTGAACGCGATGGGCTATGTCCCAAGGTCCAGTTCTGATGTCTACACGTTTTTTTTCGGTTTTAATTGAAAATTCAATATTAAATTAATTATTTAATTTCTACCGTACATTTAAATGTGTCGGGGCCACATACGACCTCAGAAAATTCTAAAAAAAATATTTTTAGCTTCCTTATGACGATACGAATCCAACAAAATTATTTTCGTCGAATTCTGAGACTGTTTGAAAAATGGCTATTTTTAAGGCGTTTAAAATTTACTGTAAATTGACAAAACAGAAATCTTTTTGCCACGGCCACAAATTAATTCTAAAAATTATGAAAAATTAAACTTAACAATATTTTGACATTCCGGATCCAACAAAAGTGATTTCGTCGAAAACAGAGGTCGTTTGAAAAATGACTACTTTTAAGGCCAATATATTTAATATTAAAAATACCAAAAATAGCGGAATTTTTCCGAAACTCAAAAATATAAGTTCTTATAGTCATTTTTATATGTAAACAACATTCTAAAACCAATGGAGATGGTTTCGGGTCCTAATTCCTTATTCTGCAAAATTTAGCATCTTGGCCCTTATAAATTTCATAGCGACCTTCTAAAAATTGAATTGGCCATAACTTTTGATTTCCGTTATGAAATTTCGATTTTTCGGATTCGTTGGAAAGATATTTTTAAATAGATTCTAATATTTTTGGTTTCACTAAAATCCGTTAAAATTTGCATCATGTATGGTCAGTCAAAGTTCAAGTTTGACTTTTCAAACTACGCGTCATTTCTAACTCTTTTTATAATAAAAATTAAATCATTCATTCTAACTTCGATTTAAATCAAATTTGTGATCATTATTATTTGAATAAATTATTTTATATTGTCAAAATTCATTAAAATTTTCAAAAATAAAATTTTAAATTGGTCCTGATTTTGCGGGTTGTTACACAAATCAATTACATATGTAATACGTGGACGCACGTGTATATACATATATGCGATATTTAATTAACAACCTGAAGTTGTTATGAACTCATATTATAATTTATGCAGTCGATTGACATCAATATTGAATGACCTGAAGTCATGTGCATATTCAAATGATAGAAACTTCCCCAAAGTCATTAGATCATTGAAAGGGAATAAGCAATACAATACGAATGCATCTTATCAACTAATAAGAGCATTATCCTCTTACAATTGAAATACATCTAATGTATTTGCTAGCTATGATGCTATAATGGATCAAAAATGAATCCAAAGTAGGTTTATTATTCAAAGTGACAATGTTTGTCAACGTTGAGGGGGAGGATAAATGAATCATCGATGTTAAATATTTGCAAACACATAGAATTATGCAAAGTGTTAGGTAACTTGCATAAATTATCAATTACGTCCCTAATAGACTTTCTCCAATATACATTTGAATCCCCAAAGGATCAAAAGGTGTAAATCACAACTGAAAATGAGGTATAAAAGTCAGTTAAAACTATCTTTGGAGTAAGTCATAAAGATGCAAAATAAAGGAGGTGAGTGTTTCTGAAGAAACACTTAAGGGTACTTTGAAAGAAACCCATGACATGATTGTCAAAATAACCCCAGAAGTGGTTTAGGTACCTAAAGCATGACAAGTTTTGAGATCTCAATAAATTATGAATAGAAATGACAAGAAATAATCATCGATGATAAATTAATAAATAATAAAGCGCTTATATTTATAAATGGATTAAAAATCTCATATTAGAGAGAAACATGATTGGCCATCATGAAATTCTCCTAAATAAGATATATGGACCTGTAGTCCATAAGATATGAACCTGTAGTTCATAAGATAAAAATAGAAATATATATATAATAACTGAAGCACCCATAGAGTGTCAACAACATATTAATGCCATGAGCATTGTATTTTCAGAGATAACTGAATTGATTAAAGTGGTAAAAGTGTTTAAAACACTTATAATACCCTAAAGGTATAAACAATGAAAGTATACAAATTCCAGAAGAATTTAAATAACTTTGGTAGTGATAAAGAGAAAGAAATGTAGATTACAACATTCTTTTAAGTATTGTTGTGACGAAAATCTTGAAATAATTCATGATGAGTAGATCACTTCCTGCATTCAAGAATTGTTGTAATAAAACTCTCAATATTCATTGAAGTGGTAGTTGCGATATGCAAAACTTATTATAATATAAAATTTCCTGAAGAACATAAATAACATTTGTTATTATAAAGAATACCAAGAACATGGATGATAGATTGCAACATTCTTCTAAGTATTGTTGTAATGAAAATCTTGATATACTTCAAGATGAGTAGATTACTTCCCGCTTAGTAATTAAAGTTGCCTTATTCATCAAATATGTATTACAACATGCAAGTTCGATTGAAACAGAAAATTATAAGCACCTGAAGTGTATTCATAAATGAATATTAGTATCATACAAATCACAAAAGGGAGGCATTTTAAATAAGAAAGCATGCCTAAAGCATGAAAATGCACGTGAAATTTTAAAAGAAGAAAAAACTTCGTTAAGATGTATTTGTAAGCAATTTGAGTTACTGAAAGAAGAATACGAATTCAGAGGAAATTTGAAATCAGGGGGAGCATCCATAAGTATGATATAATGCACTCTTTTTCCTTAACTAAGTTTTTCCCCATTGGGTTTTCTTAGTAAGGTTTTAATGAGGCATGGGTCATGATCCAGAAGTATCCACCCAAAAGTAACATACAAAAATAAGTTATAATGTAGTCTTTTTCCTTATTTAAGATTTTTCCCACTGGGTTTTTCTTAATAATTTTATAACGAGGCATAACATTGATCCAGAAGTATCATGCTACTTTTGACGTAGTAAATATAACATTGTATGTTGTACTCTTTTTCCTTCACTAAGATTTTTCCCATCGGGTTTTTCTTAGTAAGGTTTTGACAAAGCAACGTTTTGATCCAGAAGTATCAAACGTATTTTGATGCAGTAAACTATTATCTATGATGAAGACAAGGAAGTTTGCATGGCTCAGATTCAAGTGAATTATATCAAGTATGAAAGGATGGAGCACAATTCTTCTAAATTTCTCTTCTCATATGCATGAAAGGATAATAAGAAAGAGGAGAAACAAATTCAGTTTCAAGAAAAGAGGGTAGATCCGTTCTCAAAAGCAATTTCCAAATCAACATCCCATAAGATGATATAAAAAATTGGCATGCGTCGACTACATCAATAGACTAATTGAATAATGAGTTACAAATAAGGGGGAGCATATAAAATTATGCTATAACGTACTCTTTTCCTTCACTAATATTTTTCCCACTAGTTTTTTGTTAGTAAGGTTTTTAATGAGGCATTATCTTGATCCTGAAGTATCAACCCTTACGGTAACATTGTAAAACATGTTACCTAAAGAGGAAATAAATTTACACTCTTTTCCTTGTTTATGATTTTTCCCACAGGGTTTTTCATAAAAAGGTTTTTATTGAGGCATTGTTTTGATTCTGAAGAATCAAACTCTTTTAAGGAATATCATTTTAATATGATATTCATATTGTCAGACATTGTACTCTTTTTCTCGTTCAAGTTTTTTCCTATTGGGTTTTCCTGATAGAGTTTTGAAGACAACAAACAATAATTGTATCTACTGAATGGATATATGCAAGCAAGAAAGTAATAAGGGGGAGCAATCATCATATATGTTTTAAAAGGGACAACTTCAAGTTAGCAGAGCTTTCAAGTTTTTGAAGACGCATATTCAAGGGGGAGTGTTGTAATATATATAAATGTTGTGAATATGCTTTTATTAGTTCTCTGTTTAGTCCTACATCATGGAAAAAAGTTAAACATCATCTCCAAAGCCTATATATAAAGGAGCCAATGTAACAGAAAGATATATACATCTGAATGAATAGAAATGTCTTTCTCCCTTATTTCTTCTGTTCTGTGTTCGTTTTATAACATAAAGGTAATTTTACCTTATTATCCATTCAACCCCTTAACAAATAAAGGTAATTTTACCTTAACAAGTATTGCAAGGGCGATAATATTTTTCTTCCAATTCGCATATATTGATTTTTTTTAAAACCCTAAAGGATAAGCGTTTTCGAAGGAATATGATCAAACTTTTTTTTGTCGACATAAATATGCCAAATTTTATAATTATGAAGACAATGCACCGAAATGATTTTTAATTTTTGATATATAACGGTCGAATACATACATAATTGATTACGGGCTGCATTCAGTGCAGTGGTGACGAACTGCTTAATTTAATTTGGTTTCCCTTGTCGAATAAGTTTAAAAAAAAATCTATTTTGAAGGGCAATCCAGGAATATTAAGTAGTGTGAAATAATATGATTATATAGCCCCATAACAATTCTTCAAAGAGTGGAGTGTTTTTAAAAAATGACCCCCCTTAACAATAGTTGGAGTATCAATACCAACGCCCTAATTCACTTCCTACACTACTGCACAAACCTACAAAATTACGATCCTTTGGGTCCAAACCCGTTTTCAATGGATTCCTAAAAAGTCCGAAATCCGCCTGCACCTGTATCAAAAAACAGATAAATATCCGATATTCGAAAAAACAGACACGGATGCAGATATGTAGATATCCGCATTCTAAAATTATCCATCTGATCATATTTAACATTTTGCTCAAATTTGTATGTATTTATGTACAATTAATGGGATTTATTTATTGTTTTATTAAGTTAAAGGATTATGTTTTGTGCGCTAAATGCATATTAGCTACTCAAATCTATTTAATTTCACCATATCTTTTTATTTTTAATAATTATGTGATCATAGGAATTGAAAACCATATATGCTAAACTAAAAATTTCAATTTATATTGATTTATTGATCGTGGACGGATAGGATAATTATCCATATCCGTCCATATTCGTGATACGCGTATCCGATATCCAAAGTGATTGCGGATTGCCAATGAGGAAAGCAAAACATATTTTACTACTTTTAAGTATTTTGTAATAGGAGGTAAGCTTAAGTCAATTAGTGCAGAAGTTCTTCTTAGGTGGTGCATTTTTTATTTTAGCTAAAATGAAGTTCTAAACTAGATATCCTATTGTCCATACAAAATAGTTATACACATGTTTAAAACACTTAAATGATTAAAAGGTTGTCTTGAAATTAATGTGAAAATAAGCCAATTTCAAAATACTGGTCTTGATATCATGCACTTACTTTGGTTTTATTTTGGATAGTGGTGTATTTGAAAACCTTGATGGGTCATTTTGTGTGTTGGAGTTTATCCGATTACTCTCCTTCATACGCCTGCATGATTAGTTGAGCGCCTCCATTTTACAAAATATTATAACTAATGTATGTTACTACTAAATGTCGTTTTCAGAGGCCTACTAATAAGCAATGGTTATGCGTATCTCGTTTTTCATTTTTCCCAGAAATATTTAATTCATAGGAAATCCGTTATCTATTGGACTTGTTAATAACAATCTAGAGACAAATTAATTTATTATTGCTGGTAGTTTCTAAAAGGACTCCAAATTCACTTAAATAGTGGAGGATTTCAGTTATTATGAGTGAACAAATTCAGCCCTCTCAAAAAAATATTAAATACGATCATCTCTTTCATTTCAAACTAGGATGATATGTCTCTATCATTTTCAATGGAATGGTCAATTGGCCCTTATTGTAATATCGTTTCAGTAAAAACATATGGTTTGGATTCCAAAAGATAACTCTTAGAAAGGTTGGGGAGTGGATATTGATGTAGTTGACATCAATCATGATAAATATATGAATATAGATGTTGGAGAAAAAGGTTTATCTGAATATAAAGACTCAGCTATAAATGTAAATGGCAGTGATAAGAAGCAGATAAAAAATTCAGGGGATTTGGTTGTTGATAATTTTTCTAAGGATGATAAGGATATTCAAAAGAATAGTGTAGATAGTATTCCTGAAGTTTCTAAAGTTCTTTCAGATAATAACTTCATTATGTAGGATTGTAGCGAGCATGCAAAATCTGGAGGCAATAACACTGAAATTATTAAAAGAAGTATTGTTACTGATTATATGTCATTCAATGAAGATAGTGCTAATCTGCATGTAAGTGAAGAAACATGAAACAAGGATTTTGTAATTGATGAATCTGACAGTTCTTCGACACCTTCAAAAGGAGGAGAATTAAATTGAAAAATGGAAAATTAAAAGGAGGATGTAGGGTGTTAAATGATGAACCTTTGGTGGAGACCAGTCCTAAGTGGGTTAATTTGTTCTCACAAATTCAGGTAAGGTCAAAATCCAAGAAGGTTATGGAAGAAGGAAATTATCCTGGTGGTGTCGTACATGGTGGAATATCTAAAAAGTAAGCCTCCTCTTTGTTTCTCTTTTTGTCTGCCATGTTGTTTCTTGTTGGTTATCTTCATTCAAGGTTGGTCTATATTCCTTTTTTTTTGTTGAGGTTCTGTTGTTATTTGAGTCATCCAGTTAATTTTGATTTGCTGGTAAGGAGAGTTGGGCATAAGTTGATAGTGGTGTGGTTTTCCATGTTTGAATGCTCTTCTGGCCTTGTGGGTTTTCAGATGTTACTTGTGCAATTTTGCTTGGATTTGATTGTGGCTTGATGATTCAAGTTACGGTGTTTCTTTTTTGGCATTCCTGTGATCATCTCTTTTCTGCTATTTTCTTGTTTGGAGCTTCTTCCTGGTCTGTGGCTGTTATGCATGATTGGGTTTTAAGTGTCTTCTGTGTTTACTGTGTGTTATCTTATGTATTGTTATGTTGTATTTTGTGTTTTTGTGGTGTAATCTTTGTTCGAGCTAGTAGTTGTGGTTGTCCGGTATAGTATTTGTTTTTTAGTCTGTTGTATTTTGTTATCAGCTCGAACATTTACGTATCTTGTTTTATGATACATGTACCCCTTTCTTTGAAAAAAAGAAAACATTTCATTTGTTGATACTTGATTATTAGCTGTTATGTTATCTAAGTGATAATCATATGCTCAGATTTGTTCCATGTAAACTTTTGCTATCTTAATGTATATTATTTTGTTGAAACGGTTTCATTAAGGGCAGTGGTTGTGCCCTATTTTAGCAATAGCTAGCTTGTAACGAAAGCATCAACATGGGCCTTTGTTTATGTCATTATTGTTATAGGGGGAACTAAACTGTAGCATGCATATATATAGAGGTGTTTTTATTAACAAATGCGCCTCTATATATTATTACGGGCTTCGCTTTTAGTGTCCTTATTTTTCTTCTCATTCTTCTAGGTACAAATTTATCTAATTATTTTCCCCCATTGTTAATAATTGTATTATTTTTAAAATGTCTCTAATATTCTAATATCTGGTACTGGATGCACGTGGTGATAGTTATTTTCCTCATTTAAAAAAAAGGATGTGGCTTGCTCCACAGTACTTATTTATGTCGTACGGTTATTATGTTTATCACAATATTAGCTCAGTATACTCTACAAACTCGGTATATGAAAAGCCTTCATGACTTGGATAATTTGTAAAAAAGATAGTATGTATCAATTGATGATTTCATGGACAAATAAAAAGGATACACCATGGAATGACGTCATCCTTTAAACGTCAGCTGCAATTATGGTTTAATTTGCTTGCTGATCATTTATTATGTTGCTTCTTTCATTTAAATATTTGCCGTCTTATTTTCAATTTTCTGGATGATGGTGATAGACCTATTAGTTTGTTCATATAAGATGATTAGTTAGTTCAAGTGCCAACAATAAGCAATGTGTTGGTTATCTGTAAGAAATTGCATGGCGTTCGCTGCCTGGAATTGCATTTTTGATTTTAGATAAGTATGTATCGACCCATTACACATAATTAGAATTAGTCATCTGGATGGAAAAATAAATCATATGTCGTTAGTTGAACTTCATTTGTTTCAGCACATTATTCTCAAAGTTTTCATGTTATAATTATTCGATTTATTAATTTTCATGTTTTGTTGCACGGCAAGCCAACATCGAGCAAAAAAATTAGAATTTAAGAATGTTAACGCTCAATCAACATCAACAAAATAGAAGATTTTCGATTTTAGTGCAATCAAACACGAATTACTCACAGTGCCAGTTCCATTTTTGTTGGAGTACAATAAATTGCTCACAGTACTTCTACTAACTTGTTTCAAAGTGCAAATAATAGATTTATAAAGAATAAAACTGCTAACTTTGAAATATTTGAGGATATTGATACAAATTTACACATGAACTACGGGATTATATTTGAAGTAAGCTCTTAACATTAATGGTAGTGATTTGGGGGAGGCAGCGCATAGCCGAGCGATGACTGAGATTGGAATTGATCCATTTGTTTGTTGGGCTTGGCACTTCGACCTCTTTTGTTGTATTGACCATCATATCATAGCCTTGCTTGCAATATGTTTCTGGATCATAGAGTCACCTCTCTATAATTTTTATCTTCTTTGAAATTCTTCAAGTTTGACTCGTCTAGCCTGTCTGAATATGATCATTTCAAAACATCTGATAACTATGCTAAAAGTAAATATCGTTACAATAATAATTTGCAATTGATACCCATAGAATTTACTAAATGTATAACGACCTGAACTTCCCCGGTAAAGAAAGCCCGGATTGCTTTGAGGAAAAGACAGATCGGAACGCAAACAGAAGAACATTTCATTGCATATTACAACAATTCCATCAAATTACAAGAATATACAGAGTATGAATAAATATTATACAACACCAAATATCAGAGATTACAATACATTACATAGCAGCGGAAAAATAATACAAAACACAACTAGAAGTAATACACGGATAAAGAGCATTCCGAGTATCGTTCCAACTGTAAATCAGGATCCTGTGAATATAAATCTGCAAACCCAAAACTACAAGCTGCCCATGTCAAAATAAGGGCACCCAGAGTTTAGGTTAAAACAATAAACTCCAGGCCAGTCATGTGACTGGTGTGAGAACTAAAACAGTTATTAATCTTTATTTTAAAGTTAGGTAAATCAAGGGACCACGCCGTATAACATGGAACGTGTTTCCTCCCAAGAATACCAGTGCATAAAACAACAGCACAATGCTAAATATTGAACAATGAAGCTATTATAAGACCCGGGTACCATCATACAATGCAACACAAGCTAGAGGATAGGGTTTTACCTTATAATAGCCAAAGAATGCTTAATACGCTAAACTTCATCTTTTATTATTACTATAAGTGTATAGTGTCAAAACAATTCCAATCATAAGTATCAATCATAGACGGCATGGGTACCATATATCATGTCACCAATACTAGGCTCTACAATCAAAACCGCAAATGTCACGTATTGGAAGTTGGATTTCCATCTGTGAACCAAGGCAAGGGATCATCCTTACCGAATTCGAGACGCTCTAGCCCGCCCCTCAGGTCAGAGCTCGAGTGACCTTTGGATCGTCTGGGCCGGTCCATCGATGTGGATTAAAATGCCTGAACACTGCGTTTCCCCACCCTATGGGGTGTCAATGAGTCCAATGACTCTATCGGCTCCGCATAGTCACCGATATATCCGAGGCGCCTCGCAATCCAACAACCACATAAGTCAAACTCGCCAGGGCGTGTAAAATCACTGATGCCACTTCTAGCTAGAAGGAAACGTGTGCGCTCCCGGATGTCCTCTCCCGTTTCTGGTTCACACCGGGGTGTGAGGCTCGTAAATTAACGCTACACAAAGCTGTACCACACAGGCTGTGCTTTGATTATCAACCACAAGACTATGCTTTTCAACAAAAGCCTTGATCATTTGCCACTTAGGCATGCCATACAGGCAATTCATGCCATGCGATTGATATCCATCAATATACAACCTCTGAGATCTTACATCTCAGAGAAGGGCGTTAAGCAAGAGAATAAATTCCTCGCCGCCAAACAGATATATATTTAATAGAAATCAATCACATAGAAAAAAATCCAATGTCAGACACACAGTCCATTTACAAGTCCCTTCTGGGTCTGAATGAAACCGGAGGCACCTTGTACCTCTCATATCCATCGATCTCCAAGTACGTCTAGACGACCACTAACTGATTCCCTCCTCTTGGGTGTACGGCCCAATCAAGATCATCAGTAATCACCCAAACGACGTGAAGACCTCCGGTCTTCAACCATCGTCTTCATCCTCGACACCACGTCAAACCAGTTATTCATAATGGGATAAACCCGGGCTTTCTGAATAACCCGTGTATATAATAAGTGTCACACAAACACAACATATGCCTCATTCCAATTCAGAATATTCCTTTATTCCGATATTCTTAATCTTTGGGAAAAGTTCCCATTAATTTTATCAAAAATAAATTCTTTAAATTTATTCTTTAATCTTCTTTGAATATCAATTCAAACTAGTCGGCATTAGCGAACCACACCGAAGTAATCATTTATTTTATCTCCCAATCCCAACCTATTCTTCCCATGAAGTAAAACCGGTCATACTTCATGTCTAACACCACGGTGTTATCGGTAAATTCAATTACCATTTCACGTTCAAATCTAATTAAAGATTTAACTAACGCCTGGTGCAAAACTGGTGATACTCCATTCTCGATTATTTCAATCTAATTAAAGATTCATTAAAACTCCACTTATTTTTAATCTTCCCGAGAATCAATATCAATGATTATTTAACTTGGGAAATCATATCCTGTCTTTAACTGGGTTAAAGAACCAATGTCATTTAAAACACTGTAACGATCCAGAAAATCTGAACCAATTTAAAAATTTTAAATTGGCTATTTTAGTGGATTTTAAATAATTAAAATAAATATTTAAAATAATAACAATGAAAAGTAAGCTTGAATCGACATTTGAAAACGAATATAATTAATTCTAGTTATAAACAAGGCCTGAAATGGCGCGGTAGTTTCAAATTTTCAATTCAAACTTTGACCGAGTGTACCGGGTGCAAAACAAAATGGATTTGAGTGAAACCGAAAATATTTAAATCTGTTAGTGAATATCTTTCTACCGAATCTGAAAAATCGAAGTTTCATAGCGGAAAGCAAAAGTTATGGCCAAATGAATTTTCAGAAAGGTCGCTATGGAATTTATATAGCCCGTGAAATTGGCCATTTTGCATACGACCTCGGAATTCGACGAAACCACTTTTGTTGGATCCCGGATGTGAAGTTATTTCTAGGTTTCAAATTTTATAATTTTTGAAGCTAGTATGTGAGTGTGGCAAAGGAAAACGTGTTTTGGTCAATTATAGTAAAATTAGATCGACCAGAAATGGGCCTTTTTGCAAACGGTCTCAGAATTCGACGAAACTAGTTTTGTTGGGACCGTATCGTCAAAACATAGCTATATTTACTTTTCTGGAATTTTTCGAGTTAGTATGTGGCCCGGGCAAATTGAAATGTACGTTCAAATTAAATATTGAATGTTTTATATTTTAAATTGAAGGAAAACTGACAGAAATAGTCGAATGGGCCTACGAAACATATCCCATTGTGTTCGAAATGGGGGTAAAACGCTAGGGACGACAGCCGTTGGGTTTGAATTGGTGTTCATGTGTGACAAGGGGTATTTTGGAGATTTTAAAAATTATAAAATAAAAATATTCAATTGGCTCATTCCTCTCTCTCTCTCCCCCCGATTCATCATACACGAACGACGCCCCCGCTTCCTTTCTTTTTGCCTCGATTCTGATCGATCCACGCAATAAAACACCACGTCCCAATTTAGTAAATTTTCGAGCTCGATCTCGCCTTTAAATCCATACCTGATTCGAAGCATGAAGCTGCTCCGTCGTCGAGATCTACGCCTGAGAAGATGCCGCGTTTGGAGCTCCGCCGCCGCTGTATAGGCGATCGCGCCTGACCTTTCTGCCGCGCGCGGGTGCGCCTCTCGCCCCTCTTCAACGCTGCACCGCCCGATCGTCGTTATACTACACGGATTTCGAGAAAAAGCTAAACCTAGTTTTGAAGAATTCAGAGAGTTATGCGGCTATTTTAAGTTAAACTATATTATAGCAGTTTAAAGCGCTACGGTTTTTGATTTCACTATAAAAATCATATCTTTTTCGCTTCTTGACGAAACTCAGTGAAACAAGAGACAATGGACTCGTGTGGACGTCTTCTACATTCTAGAAGAGACCGCATATTTCTCTGAGCCTTCTGCTATTTTTGGTGGAGTGGAACCCAATGTTAAATTTCTAATTTATAAACGATATGGAAAACGACGATGTATAAATTATATAGTCGATGTATGACTTGTATAAGTGTTGTACACCTCATGTGTAAGCGTTGTATAGGTTGTACGTTCGTTGTATAAGTTATATATGCGTTGTAAAAATTATATATGTGTTGAAATAGAAGTGAAATGCTTATATAATATATATATATATATATATATATATATATATATATATATATATATATATATATATATATATATATATATATATATATACGCCCCTCGTCCCCAAACCACGGACGATATTTATTGGTTGTGATTGATGTGAAAATTGGTTGATTACGAATGGTTGATTATAATTGTTTGTGGTCAAAATTGATTGATTGTGGTTGAAAAATACCCGTTTGTGGTTGAGAATTATTTGGCTGAAACCATATAGGATTAGTTTGTGGAAATAAAAAATTTATACATGCCGCCTGCGTGCGAACTAGATGCATGATTCCCCATTGTCAAAAGCTGCGAGGCTTTAAGGTAGAGCGAGGAGCCGTACTAGGGACGGCCCCGGTTTTAACTACCCTGCCGTTATGCTGCCGAAATTTTGAATAATATTCATTTGTTAGAATTATTTTCATGTGTTGAATTGGAATTCATTCGTTGAATATAATTCATGTGTTGAAAGGTATTCGTGTTTTAAGTAAATTGTTTTGCAATAAAAATCAACTTTTTATCTATATATATAAAAACTATAGAAAACCTTCATGTGTTGAATTGGAATTCATTCCTTAAATAGAATTCATGTGTTGAATGGTATTCGTGTTTTAAATATAGAAAAATCACCTTTTTATCTATATATAAATATATAAACTATAGAAAACCTTTATGTGTTAAATTGAAATTCATTCGTTGAATAGAATTCATGTGTTGAATGGTATTCGTGTTTTAAATATAAAAAATCACCTTTTTATCTATATATATATATAAACTATAGAAAACCTTCATGTGTTGAATTGAAATTCATTCGTTGAATAGAATTCATGTGTTGAATGGTATTCATGTTTTAAATATAAAAATCACCTTTTTATCTATATATATATATATATATATATATTATATATAAACTATAGAAAACCTTCATGTGTTGAATCGAAATTCATTCGTTGAATTGAAATTCATGTGTTGAGTGGTATTCATATTTTGAAAGAAATTGTTTTATAATAAAAATCATATTTTTATTACCTATAAGAACTATATAAAATAATCGCGTTTTGAAATGAATTGTTTTACAATAAAAATCATCTTTCTACTGTACACATGGATTGTTAAAAATTGTGAAGTGTTGAAATAGAAGGCAGTTAGATAAAAATATCATTTTTATCAAATGTATGAAAATCATATAGTTTTGAAATCGAAGAAACGATATATATATATATATATAAATAGAATTGAAATATATCGAATAACGAAGCTGCAGTTCGTGTTTTGAAATCGTGATTTCAAACAATTAGTGCAGGAGATCCGACCATCGAATTTTCCCGAAACCGAAACCGTTGGGTTCAATTTGGAAATATCTTTCCAACGATACCAACTTCGCAAAGATCCAACGGTTGGATTGTCTGGAATTTAATTCAAATCTGAAGAAAAACAGCGTCATGGTCGCGTTATGGCCTGAAACGTCGTCCAAATAAATTGGCTATTTTTAAATAAATAAAAATAACGATAAATCATTATAAAATATTATAAACGATATGGAATGTGAAATTTAGAAATTAACTGAAGGTTGGCTAAGTCGAATGGTTTTCTGGGTGTTGATCTGATGTTGGTTTCGGCCTTTGGGGTTAATATTTGGGAAATTGTTCTCTTACTGATTGACGGTTAGTGACTAATGAATTGAAATAAGGCGTATGTTGTGTTTGTGTTGCACTTGTTTATTATATACGCGAGTTGCTCAGAAAGACCGGGTTTATCCCATTATGAATAACTGAATCAACGATAAGAAATCGAAGATGAAGACGGTGGCTGAAGACCGGAAATCTTTAACTCGTTTGGATGGTAATTGATGTCCTAATTGGGAGGCATCCCGAAATATGGATAATGAATGGAGACCGTCCAGACGTTCGTGGAGATCAATGGGTTTGCGAGGTAATATATTGCCTCCGGTTTCATTCCGACCTAGAACGGACTTGTAAATGGATTGTGTGTCTAACATTGGAATTCATTCTATGTGATTGATAGCCATCAGTTGCATGGTGTGGATTGCCTGTGTGACATGCTAAGATGCAGTGATCAGGGCTTCTATTGAAAAGCAAATTCTTGTGGTTGATGATCAAAGCACCGCCTGTGTGGCGTGGCTTTGTGTATAACGTGAATTCGTGAACCTCGCACCCCGGTATGAACTAGAAACGGGAGAGGACATCAGGGAGGGCATGCGTTTCCTTCTAGTTAGAAGTGTCGTCAGTGGTTTACATGCCCTGACGAGTTTGACTTATGTGGTTGTTGTTGTTGCGAGGCGCCTCGGTTATATCGGTCGATCCGGGGCTGATGGAGTCATTCGTTGGCTCATTTACGCCGCAAAGGGCGGGGAAACGTAGTGTTCAGGAATAATAATCCACATCGGTGGACCGGCCCGGACGATCCAAGGCATGCACGCTTGCCTGAGACTCGGACTAGACAGTCTTGAAGTCAGTAAGGACTATCTTTTGCCTTGGTTTATGACGGAAATCCAATTTCCAAATACGTGACCGTGCGGTTTTGATTGTTTACCTATATATGGCGACATAGTGGTATGGGGCATTAATGTCGTCCATGATTGATACTTATGATTTGAAATTGTCTTTGAAACGTATAAACACTAGTAATAATATCAAATTCTTTTGTTTTATTCGTATCAAGCATATCCTGGCCATTATAAGGTAAAAACTCTATCCTCCGGTTTGCGTTGCATTGTGTGATGGGAACTGAGTCTTATAATGGCTTCATTTTTATAAAAAGCATTGTGATGTTTAAAAGAATTATTTGTTTTAAAGCACTGGAAATTCAATGGAGTAAACCCATTCCGCGAAAGTGGCGTGGTCCTGTGATTAGCCATATTATATAATGTGTTAAGTAGATTTCTCATACCAGTCCCATGACTGACTCGTAGTTTGTTTCACTTGCAAACTCGGGTGCCCTTTTTTTTACACGGGCAACCTTGTGTTCAGGTTTTTAGCAGGCTTTTCTGGATAGCTGGAGCTGAAGATGGATTCTATCATCTATCTCTTTTTATGCTGTTTAGCTCCTATTGTACATTATGTTTGTTTTTCCGCTGTAGACATATATTTATAGCTGAACTGTATTTGTACTAAGTATGATCCTGTATACCGTGTAACTCTGATGATAATGTTTATTCAGTGTATTATTTGTTCATTAACTGGTGTATTTATTTATTTCTGTTCTGCTATTATCTGTTTCTGTGTTATATTTCAAAGATTACCCTTTCCACCGTCAGTACGGGGTTCGGGGTCGTCACAAACATGGTTCACTATAAACCCAAAATCACATCCCATTAATTATCGGGTTAAAAAACAAGTGTTATTGTAAGGACCCATAACTTCCACGTGAAGGAGAGAGCGGAAACTTCGAGAACAACACACAAAAGAACGCAGACAGAAGAACATTTCATTGTATATTACAATAATTCCATCAAAATACAAGAATATACAGAGTAAAAATAAATATTACACAGAATATAACAGAGATTTAAATTACATTTAAATACATCGCAGTGGAAAATAATACAAAACACAACTAGAAGGAGATATACGGTTACAAAGCTTTCCAGATATCATTCCAGCTATAAACCCGGATCCTGTGAATATAAATCTACAAAACCAAAACTACTAGCTGCCCGTGTCAAAATAAGGGCACCCAGAGTTTAGGTCAAAACAATAAACTCTAGGTCAGTCATGTGACTAGTGTGAGAACTAAAACAGTTATTAATCTTCATTTTTAAAGTTAGGTAAATCAAGGGACCAACCGTATAACACGGAACGGGTTTCCTCCCAAGAATACCAGTGCATAAAACAAACAGTGCAATGCTGAAAAAAGAAAAATGAAGCTATTTTAAGACCCAGGTCCTATCACACAATGCAACGCAAGCCGGGGGATAGGGTTTTACCTTCTAATAGCCAAAGAATGCTTGATACGCTAAATTTCATGTTTTAATTCTTAATCAGACTCCATCCGTAAATTAGTAAGAGAACGAATCCCTAAGTATTAACCTCGAAGGCCGAAACCAACATCAGACTAATACCCAGGAAACCACCTATCTTAGCTCGTTTCCAGTTAGTTTCTGATTTTTTATACAATCATAAATATCAATCATAGACAGCATAAGCGCCCCATCCCACTATGTCGCCATATATAGGATTACAACTAAAATCGAAACGTCACGTATTGGGAGTTGGATTTCCATTTGTGAACCGAGGAAAAAGATAGTCCTCAACCGATTCGAGATGCTCTAGCCCGTGTCTCAAGAACAGAACGCATCGTCCCTTAGATCGTCAGGGCCGGTCCACTGATGTGGATTAAAATGCCTGAACACTGCGTTTCCCCGCCCTTTGGGGCGTAAATGAGCCAATGAATGACTCCATCGGCTTCACATAGTCACCGATGTATCCGAGGTGCCTGGCAACTACAACAACCACATAAGTCAAACTCATCAGGGCATGTAAAACCACTGACGTCACTTTTAGCTAGAAGGAAACGCATGCCCTCCCTGATGTCCTCTCCCGTTCCTGGTTCACAACCGGGGTGTGAGGCTCGCGAATCAACGTTACAAAAAGCTATGCCACACAGGCCGTGCTTCGATCATCAACCACAAGACTTTGCTTTTCAACAGAAGTGCTGATCAATTGCCACTTAGGCATGCCACACAGGCAATTCACTCCATGTGTTTGATATCCATCAATATATAACCCCTGAGCTCGTACGTCTTAGAGAAGAGCGTTAAGCAAGAGAATAAATTCTCTGCCGCCAAACATATATATATTTAATTGAAATCAATCACACAGACTAAAATCCAATGTCAGACACACGGTCCATTTACACGTTCGTTCTGGGTCTGAACGAAACTGGAGGCACCTAGTACCCCGCATATCCATCGATCTCCAAGTACGTCTGGACGATCACTAACTGATTCCCTCCTCTTGGGTGTATGGCCCAATTAAGATCATCAGTAATTGTCCAAATGACGTGAAGACCTACGGTCTTCAACCACCGTCTTCATCTTCGACTTATCGTCGTATCAGTTATTAAGAATGGGATAAACCCGGTCTTTCCGAATAACTCACGTATAAAATAAACAAGTGTTACACAAACACAACATACGCCTCATTCCAATTCATCAGTCACTAACCGTAAAATAACAAGAGAATAATTCCCCAAATATTAACCCCGAAGGCCGAAACCAACATCAGGTCAATACCCAGGAAACCATTCTGCTTAGCTAACCTACAGTTAGTTTCTAAATTTCACATTCTTAGGGAAAGGTTCCCATTAATTTTATCAAAGATTAATTCTTTTATATTTATTCTTTAATCTTCCTTTGAATATCACTTCAAACTAGTCGGGATTAGCGAACTATACCAAAGTAATCATTTATTTTAACTTACCAATCCCAACCTATTCATCCCATGAAGTAAAACTGGTCATCCTTCATATCTAACACCACGCTGTTATCGATAAATTCAATTACCATTTCACGTTCAAATCTAATTAAAGATTTAACTATCGCCTGGAGCAACACTGGTGATACTCCATTCTCGATCATTTCAATCTAATTAAAGATTCATTAAAACTCCACTTAGTTTTAACCTTTAACTGGGTTAAAGAACCGATATCATTTAAAACACGGTTCACGATAAACCCCAAAATCACATCACATTTCAATCAGTCCCTAACCGTGAATTAGCAAGTGAGCAGTTCCCTAAATATTAACCCCGAAGGCCGAAACCAACATAAGATCAATACCCTAGAAACCATTCAACTTAACTAATCTCCAGTTAATTTCTGATTTTCTTAACTCCTTTGGGTCTAAGAACAGTATTATTGAAGAAACCATTCACGACAACCCAAAATCACATTCCATTGATTATCAGGTTAAAGAATAAGTGTTATTTAAAACACTGTTCACGATAAACCCAAAAATCAATACCAATTCAATCCAATTAACTGTTATTTAATTGGTACACTTCATTGAATCTAAATAAAAAGATTTAATCTTTTTCTCAACTGGGCTTAAGAACAGTGTTAATGAAGACCCCATTCACGCAAACCCAAATCACATTTGGTATTAAATATAAGGTTCTGAATAGAAAATATATCAGCTTATATTCAATATCAAATTCTACGACCAACAAAAATCGTATTGGAAATAATGATATAAATATATCTTTCAAATTCCCTTAACCATATCTGTATAATGACGAAATCCAACATCAAAATATTCCAACGAATTTTATAAATCATTTAATTCTTTTCAAGCCATTATATTATATATATAATACATATAATATATACTTCGTCGATTTCCTTTCGAAACGAATTTTATAAATAGTTTAAAATTCGTTTTCGAAACGATTTTAACTTCATTTCAAATTCAAATCAAAATTGAATTTTTCCTCATAATTTCGTTCTAAATTCATTTCAATTTGATTTCAATTCAAATTGATTTTCAATTCAATTTCAATACGTTTTTAACTCAATTCAAAACGATTTCAATTCTATTTCAATCTAATTAAAATTTCAATTCTATTCAGTTTAATTTGAATTTCAATTCTTTTTAATTTAATTCGAATTTCTATTCTTTTCAATTTAATTCGAATTTCAATTCTTTTCAATATAATTCGAATTTTTATTCTTTTCAATATAATTCGAATTTCAATTCATTTCAATATAATTTGAATTTCGAAATCACTTTCAATATTCATTGAAAAATGAATAAAATCGATATAAATATCGTTCGCGTCAAAATGGCGTCAATCCAATCACCTCGGCCTCATATATTTCTATTTTCAAATATTCTATTTCAAATATTTCGTTTTCAAATATTTCTTTTTCAAAATTGGAATGAGGCCCAATCAATTAACATATAATGTTAATTATATGGATTTTCAACAACACATGTATAACATAACAACAATAAATAATCAACCATCATCCAGAGTGCACCACACAACTGCATAAGCATTAAATATAAATAATTAACGCTTACACAGTCTGTCGACCAATCAATCGACATACAACTAAATAGTCGGGATTAGCGTACATCAAATATCATCTAAATACCCGTGTTGGGTTTCAAACAATCAAACATAGGTTTTATTTGTGCAGTTGGGCGATGTGTAAAATTTATCGTCCCAATCAATATCAGTCAAATCAGTGTGTATAAAAAAATCGTCCGATTTGTTTATATTTATTTCATTTTAAATACATGTTAAAAATTCTATTTTCAACTATAAAATATTTTCAACTATATAAATATTTTATTTCATTTCACATCACATCACACAATCAACTACACATCAAAATCAAACAAACAAGCATACAAGCCGTCAATGGTCTGTGGACGACGGGTGTCGGGTGCTACTAAACACCGTCTGCATCCTAGTATATATTTTGACTAGAAAAAATAAATTAAAGGTGAGGATTTCTCACCAACTAGCTAAACCAAACGCCACGACTCTTCATATGTAGAAAATCTTCGTCGTGTTTTCCACGAGATCTGTTTCACGCAGTACATGTTAAAAATCATATTTTTAACATCGCTACTTGTATAGAAAAGATTGAATTTTTACAATGCTATATAAATAGAAAAGATTATATTTTACAACGCTATCTTTATAGAAAAGATTATATTTTTCCATATTTAAAAATCTCATCTTTCTAATTTCAAAAATACGATCTTTTTAATTTCAAAAATACGATTTTTTTTATTTCAAAAATATGATCTTTTTAATTTTAAAAAATCTGATCTTTTTAAAAATCTGATCTTTTTAATTTCAAAAATACGATCTTTTTAAATTTTAAAAAATATGATCTTTTTAATTTTAAAAATCTGATCTTTTTGATTTCAAAAATATGATCTTTTTGATTTTAAAAATCTGATCTTTTTAATTTTAAAAATCTGATCTTTTTAATTTTAAAAATCTAGTATTTTCAATTAGAAAAATTTAATCTTTCTCTTCGTTATATAAACAAAGATCAAATTTTTATTATCCATATATTGTTAAAATCGCATTTTTATTATTCCTACATTATAAAAATCACATTTTTATTATCTCTATAATATAATAATCACATTTTTATTATCAAAATAAAAATCAAACCTTTTTCCTACTTAAAAATCATATCTTTATTACAAAAATCATTTCTTTATACCCTAACTATATAAATAAAAATCATATATATATTTATCATGGTCCTAACATCTATAAAACTGAAAAGGAAAATAAATAATAAATTAAAAGCTCACTTTTTTCCTCAAAAATCGAAGCTTTTGTCGAGGGTTGGGTTTCACCGTCATCTAAGGGGATGGCGTCGGGCTGTTGGGAGGTCGGGGAAGACGTGGCCAGTTGGGGGCGGGGCAATGGCTGCTGGAGGTGGCGCTACAGCCTCAGGGGGCACTACGTTTTTTTATAAATCAGTTTGGGGTTTTTGAGCTGAGGGGTTTCACGAGTTCAAGGTGGAGAGGGTGGAGGAGGCGCGGATGAAGGTGGAGGAGTCTAGGCTCCGGAGGCGGAGGGGTTGGAGTGACGGGCGACGCGTCGTGGGGAGGAGGATCGGCGCGTCTCCGATCTGGAGAACGAGACGAAAAGGGCTCGGTTTTTTTATGTTCAGTGAAAATTGATCGGGCGGGGCGGGGGGGGGGGGGGGGGGTTATGTGGAGAAAAAGGAAATATATATATTATTATATTTTATTTAATTTTAAAATTCAAAAAGTTACCCTTATCATTCGAACCCCAAATCGAACCCGCCGACTGTGGGCCCCAGCTAATTACCCCCATTCCGAACACAATTGGATATGTATCGTTAGCCGGTTCGATCGTTTCTATCTGTTTCCATCAAAATCAAAATATAAATCTATATATTGAATTAAAACGCACATTTCAATTTACTAGGGCCACATACAGACTCTAAAAATTCCCGAAAAATGTGTTTTAGCTTCGTATTGATGATACGGTCCTAACAAAACTAATTTCGTCAAATTTTGTGACCGTTTGAAAAATGGCCATTTTCCAGTCGATTAAAATCAACTTAAACTGGTCAAATGCGTTTTCCTTTGTCACGCTCACATATTGATTCGAAAAATTTCAAAAATTGGAATCTAGCAATAACTTGAAATAGCGGATCCAACAAAAGTGGTTTAGTCGAAAACCGAGGTCGCTTGCAAAATTTCCATTTTTAAGGGCCAGAATTCCATAGCGACTATTCTGAAATTTCATTTGGGCATAACTTTTTATTCTCGCTATGAAATTTTGATTTTTCGGATTCGTTGGAAAGATATTCTCAATTAGATTCAAATATTTTTGGTTTTGCTAAAATCTGATTTATTTTGCAGCCGATACATTCATTTGATGTTTGAAATCGAATTATCGAACTACCGCGCCATTTTCAATTCCCTTTATATATATAAATAATTATTTATATTCTAACGACGACGTATATAAACATATACGTTCTAATTCTATTCAAAATAAATTTTTTGTCGTTATTATTTAAAATAATTCATTTTAAATATTCAAAATTCACTAAAATCGCCAAAATAAAATTTTTAAATTGGCTCAGATTTCCGGGTTATTACAATCTCCCCCACTTAAAACATTTCGTCTCCGAAAAGGAACGAAGTCGAAAGTTGTTTCATAAATCAACACAACTTCCATTATTTTCATTACGGCTGAAGTTCATCAACTTTTCAGTTTCTAAGAACTTTTCAAATTTTTCAAAAATTTGGCTAACACCCTAAATTTTCGAAAAATTTCGCCATAACCTCCCCTGCACCGAGGACTTCGGGATATTTCATATAGCCTCCCATGGCCTTATTCAATCCAAAAGAAAAAGAAAAATCCAAGCGGTTAGCCAAGCGGCTAGCCAATCGGCTCATAAAATCATCATCACCAAAACAAAACAGTAAATTATGATAAACATGTACCTAATTGTCGGGCAAACAAATTTTATTCTTCTGCTCTAGCCTCCTTGCTATGACCTGTTCAATGTAAGTACATGTATTCGCATGCATTTTCAAACAATTTGCAATACAATTCACTATTTGATACAATTTGGCTAAATGGTTCAACTTCTAATTAATCAAACAATAATCATACAACACAATCAGCAATCAATTAGTTGATTAACATTTCAAATTCATAATTTTGATACATATACATAAAATCACTTTTTGATGCAAAATCACAACAATAGGCCCTATCTAATTTTGGTTCTCACACCACCTAGTAGGAAATATATAGAAATCTCACATTCGTCATTCGAAAATAAATTCTAATGATGTTTCGAACCACCATCAGAACATCCACGGGAGACTAGAGTGTGACTCTATATCTATCCAGTATATTAAAACTTCAAATACACGCGGATCAGACGTATATGCAAAATCTTTATATACTGGATTGTCCAAATTCAATATAAATAAATAATCAAATACGAATAATTGATTTAAATTTTCAAAACAAAAATTGTTTTCATTTTAAAAATATACTCTTTACACCCGTTCTAGGATACTGCTGATCCTATCTCTAAAGAGTCATTCCCATTGGATATTACTAATCCAATTTCCGATGAATTCTTTCATTTGGTTCTAATATGCCTTGTTCTCTGAGCTTTGTAAACTAAAGCTCTGATACCAACTGTAAGGACCTGTAACTTCCCCGTGAAGGAAAGAGCGGAAACTTCGAGAACAACACACAAAAGAACGCAGACAGAAGAACATTTCATCGTATATTACAACAATTCCATCAGAATACAAGAATATACAGAGTAAAAACAAATATTACATAGAAAATAACAAAGATTTAAATTACATTTAAATACATCGCAGCGGAAAATAATACAAAACACAACTAGAAGGAGATATACGGATACAAAGCTTTCCGGATATCGTTCCAGCTGTAAACCAGGATCTGTGAATATAAATTTGCAAAACCAAAACTACTAGCTGCCCGTACCAAAATAAGAGCACCTAGAGTTTAGGTTAAAACAATTAACTCCAAGTCAGTCTTGTGACTGGTGTGAGAACTAAAACAGTTATTAAACTTTATTTTTAAAGCTAGGTAAATCAAGGGGCCACGCCGTATAACATGGAACGGGTTTCCTCCCAAGAATACCAGTGCATAAAACAAACAGCGCAATGTTGAAAAAAGAAAAATGAAGCTATTATAAGACCCAGGTCCTATCACACAATGCAATGCAAGTCGGGGGATAGGGTTTTACCTTATAATAGCCAATGAAAGCTTGATACGCTAAATTTCATGTTTTAATTCTTAATCAGACTCCAACTGTAAATTAGTAAGAGACCGATTCCCTATGTATTAATCCAGAAGGCCGAAACCAACATCAGACTAATACCCAGGAAACCACCCATCTTAGCTCGTTTCCAGTTAGTTTCTAATTTTATATACAATCATAAATATCAATCATAGACGGCATAAGCGCCCCATCCCACTATGTCGCCATATATAGGATTACAACTAAAACCGAAACGTCACGTATTGGGAGTTGGATTTCCATCTGTGAACCAAGGCAAAAGATAGTCCTCAACCGATTCGATACGCTCTTGCCTATGTCTCAGGAACAGAACGCATCGTCCCTTAGATCATCAGGGCCGGTCCACCGATGTGGATTAAAATGCCTGAACACTGCATTTCCCCGCCCTTTGGGGCGTAAATGAGCCAACGAATGACTCCATCGGCTTCACATAGTCACCGATATATCCGAGGGGCCTCGCAACAGAAACAACCACATAAGTCAAACTCGTCAGGGCGTGTAAAACCACTGACGCCAATTTTAGCTAGAAGGAAACGCATGCCCTCCCTGATTTCCTCTCCTGTTTCTGGTTCACAACCGGGGTGTGAGGCTCGCGAATCAATGTTACACAAAGCTATGCCACACAGGTCGTGCTTTGATCATCAACCACAAGACTTTGCTTTTCAACAGAAGTCCTGATCAATTTCCACTTAGGCATGCCACACAGGCAATTCACTCCATGTGTTTGATACCCATTAATATATAACCCCTGAGCACGTACGTCTCAGAGAAGGGCGTTAAGCAAGAGAATAAATTCTCCGCTGCCAAACAGATATATATTTAATAGAAATCAATCAAACAGACTAAAATCCAATGTTAGACACACAGTCCATTTACACGCTCGTTCTGGGCCTGAACGAAACCGGAGGCACCTAGTACCTTGCATATACATCGATCTCCAAGTACGTCTGGAAGATCACTAACTGATTCCCTTCTCTTGGGTGTACGGCCCAATCAAGATCATCAGTAATTATCCAAATGACGTGAAGACCTCTGGTCTTCAACCACCGTCTTCATCTTCGACTTATCGTCGTATCAGGTATTCAGAATGGGATAAACCCGGTCTTTCCGAAGAAATCGCGTATAAAATAAACAAGTGTTGCACAAACACAACATATGCCTCATTCCAATTCATCAATCACTAACCGTAAATTAACAAGAGAATAATTCCCCAAATATTAACCCCGAAGGCCAAAACCAACATCAGACCAATACCCAGGAAACAATTCTGGTTAGCTAACCTACAGTTAGTTTCTAAATTTCACATTCTTAGGGAAGGGTTCCCATTAATTTTATCAAAGATAAATTCTTTTAAATTTATTCTTTAATCTTCCTTTGAATTTCACTTCAAACTGGTTGGGATTAGCGAACTATACCGAAGTAATCATTTATTTTAACTTCCCAATCCTAACCTATTTATTCCATGAAGTAAAACCGGTCATACTTTATATCTAACACCACGGTGTTATCGGTAAATTCAATTACCATTTCATGTTCAAATCTAATTAAAGATTTAACTATCGCCTGGAGCAAAACTTGTGATACTCCATTCTCGGTCATTTTAATCTAATTAAAGATTCATTAAAACTCCACTTAGTTTTAACCTTTAACTGGGTTAAAGAACCGATGTCATTTAAAACACAGTTCACGATAAACCCCAAAATCACATCACATTTCTATCAGTCCCTAACCGTGCATTAGCAAGTGAGCAGTTCCCTAAATATTAACCCCGAAGGCCGAAACCAACATCAGATCAATACCCAAGAAACCATTCAACTTAACTAATCTCCAGTTAGTTTCTGATTTTCTTAACTCCTTTTGGTCTAGGAACAGTATTATTGAAGATACCGTTCACGACAACCCAAAATCACATTCCATTAATTATCGGGTTAAAGAACAAGTGTTATTTAAAACACTGTTCACGATAAACCCAAAAATCAATACCAATTCAATTCCAGTTAACTATTATTTAATTGGTACACTTCATTAAATCTAAATTTAAAGATTAAATCTTTTTCTCAACTAGGCTTAAGAACAGTGTTAATGAAGACACCATTCACGACAAACCCAAATCACATTTGATATTCAACACAAGGCTCTGAGTAGAAAATATATCGGCTTATATTCAATATCAAATTCTACGACCAACAAATATCGTATTGGAAATAACGATATATATATATATATATATATATATATATATATATATATATCTTTTAAATTTCCATAACAACATCTGTATAATCACGAAATCCATCATCGAACTATTCCGAAGATGATTTCAATTCAAATCCATTCCAATTCAATTATTGGAAATCCTAATTATTTTCAAAACCATTTCAAATCCACTTTATTTTTAAAAATAAATAGAATTATAATTCTAGTTCAAAACTAGTTCATTTCGATAAGAACTATTTTTATCTTTTCAAATATGGAGTTTTTCAGCCCAATTCTTCAGAAATCTTTTCTTATGATTTTACACAAATTGTTGCTATTTTTAATAATTTTATCAAGGCCCATACAGTCGATTTCCATCAACGGCCATCGAACTGCACTTACAGCGACCTTTTCCAAATTTGATTTGGACATAATTCCAAATCCAACCATTAGATTTGCAATTTCTAATATTCGTTAGAAAGCTCTTTTCGATACGAACCCAACTTTTCCGGTTTTAGGAGAATCCGACGGTTGGATCTCCCGTAATATCTATTAGGAGAATCCATCGTCGATTTCCTTTCGAAATGAATTTTATAAATCATTTAAAATTCATTTTCAAAACTATTTCAACTTCATTTCAAATTCAAATCAAAATAGAATTTTTCCTCATAATTTCGTTTTAAATTCATTTCAAATTGATTTCAATTCAAATCGATTTTTAGTTCAATTTCAATACGTTTTAAACTCAATTCAAAACGATTTCAATTCTATTTCAATCTAATTCGAATTTCAATTCTATTCAGTTTAATTCGAATTTCAATTCTTTTCAATTTAATTCGAATTTCTATTCTTTTCAATTTAATTCGAATTTCAGTTCTTTTCAATATAATTCGAATTTCTATTCTTTATAATATAATTTGAATTTCAATTATTTTCAATGTAATGAATTTCGAAATTACTTTCCATATTCATTGAAAATGAATAAAATCGATATAAATATCGTTCGCGTCAAAATGGCGTCAGTCTAATCAACCCGGCTTCATATATTTCTATTTTCAAATATTCTATTTCAAATATTTCTTTTTCAAAACTGGAATGTGGCCCAATCAATTACCATATAATGTTAATTATATGGATTTCCTACAACACATGCATAAAATAACAACGATAAATAATCAACCATCATCTAGAGTGCACCACACAACTGCATAAGCATTAAATATAAATAATAAACGGTTACACAGTCTGTCGACCAATCGATCGACATACAACTAAACAATCGGGATTAGTGTACGTCAAATATCATCCCAATACCCTTGTGGGGTTTCAAACAATCAAACACATGTTTTATTTGTGCAGTTGGGCGATGTAAAAAATTTATCATCCCAATCAATATCAGTCAAATCAGTGTGTATAAACAAATCGTCCGATTTGTTTATATTTATTTCATTTAAAATACACGCTAAAATTCTATTTTCAACTATAAAATATTTTCAACTATATAAATATTTTCAACTATATAAATATTTTATTTCATTTCACATCACATCACACAATCAACTACACATCAAAATCAAACAAACAAGCATACAAGCCGTCCATGGTCTGTGGACGACGGGTGTTGGGTGCTACTAAACACCGTCTGCATCCTAGTATATATTTTAACAAGAAAAATTAAATTAAAGGTGGGGAGTTCTCACCGACTAGCTAAACCAAACGCCACGACTCTTCATATGTAGAAAATCTTCGTCGTGTTTTCCACGAGATCTGTTTCACGCAGTACATGTTAAAAATCATATTTTTAACATCGCTACTTGTATAGAAAAGATTGTATTTTTACAACGCTACATATATAGAAAAGATTATATTTTACAACACTATCTATATAGAAAAGATAATATTTTTCCATATTTAAAAATCTCATCTTTCTAATTTCAAAAATACAATCTTTTTAATTTCAAAAATACGATCTTTTTAATTTCAAAAATACGACATATTTAATTTTAAAAATCTGATCTTTTTAATTTTAAAAATCTGATCTTTTTAATTTCAAAAATACGATCTTTTAAATTTTAAAAAATCTGATCTTTTTAATTTTAAAAATCTGATCTTTTAAATTTCAAAAATACGATTTTTTAATTTTAAAAATCTGATCTTTTTAATTTTAAAAATCTGATCTTTTTAATTTTAAAAATCTGATCTTTTTAATTTTAAAAATCTAATATTTTCAATTAGAAAAATTTAATCCTTTCTCTTCGCTATATAAACAAAGATCAAATTTTTATTATCTATATATTATAAAAATCACATTTTTATTATTCCTATAATATAAAAACCACATTTTTATTATCTCTAAAATAATAAAATTACATTTTTATTATCAAAATAAAAACCAAACCTTTTTCCTACTTAAAAATCATATCTTTATTACAAAAATCATTTCTTTATATCCTAACTATATAAATAAAAATTGTATATATGTTTATCAAGGTCCGAACATCTATAAAACTGAAAAGAAAAATAAATAATAAACTAAAAGCTCACTTTTTTCCTAAAAAATCGAAGCTTTTGTCGAAGGGGGTTTCACCGTCATCTAAGGGGATGGCGTCGGGGTGTTGGGAGGTCGGGGAAGACACGCTCAATTGGGGGCGGGGCAATGGCGGCTGGAGGCTGCGCTACAACCTCAGGGGGGAACTAGGGTTTTTTTATAAATTAGTTTTGGGTTTTTGGCTGAGGGGTTTCACGAGTTCAAGGGCGAGAGGGTGGAGGAGGCACGGATGAAGGTGGAGGTGTCTAGGCTCCAGCGGCGGAGGGGTTGGAGCGAAGGGCGATGCGTCGTGGGGAGGAGGATCGACGCGTCTCCGATGTGGAGAACGAGATGAAAAGGGCTCGGTTTTTTCTGTTCAGTGAAAATTGATCGGGGGGGGGGGGTTTATGTGGAGAAAAAGGAAATATATATATTATTATATTTTATTTAATTTTAAAATTCAAAAAGTTACCCTTATCGTTCAAACCCTAAATCGAACCCGCCGACTGTCGCTCCCAGCTAATTACCCCCATTCCGAACACAATGGGATATGTATTGTGAGTCAGTTCGATCGTTTCGATCAGTTTCCATCAAAATCAAATTATAAATCTATATATTGAATTTGAACGCACATTTCAATTTATTGGGGCCACATACGGACTCTAAAAATTCTCGAAAAATGTTTTTAAGCCTCGTATTGACGATGTGGCCCTAACAAAACTAATTTCATCAAATTCTGAGACCGTTTGAAAAATGACCATTTTCCGGTCAATCAAAATCAACTAAAACTGGTCAAACGCATTTTCCTTTGTCACGCACACATATTGATTCGAAAAATTACGAAAATTGGAATCTAGCAATAACTTGACATCATGGATCCAACAAAAGTGGTTTCTTCGAAAAATGAGGTCGTTTGCAAAATTTCCATTTTTAAGGGCCAGAATTCCATGGAGACTATTCTGAAATTTCATCTGGGCATAACTTTTTATTCCCGGTATGAAATTTTGATTTTTCGGATTCGTTGGAAATATATTTTCAATTAGACTCAAATATTTTTGGTTTCGCTAAAATCTGATTTATTTTGCACCCGGTACATTCATTTGAAGTTTGAAATCGAATTATCGTACTACCGCGCCATTTTCATTTCCTTTTATATATATTAATAATTATTTATACTCTAACGACAACGCATATAAACATATACGTCCTAATTCTATTCAAAATAAATTTTTCGTCGTTATTATTTAAAATAATTCATTTTAAATATTCAAAATTCACTAAAATCGCCAAAATAAAATTTTTAAATTGGCTCAGATTTCCGGGTTATTACATTTATTTAAAACACCTTTCACCATAAACCCAAAAATCAATTCAAATTCAATTCCAATTAAATACCATTTAGTTGGTACACTTCATTAAATTTAAATAAAAAGATTTAATCTTTTTCTCTACTGGGTTTAAGAACAGTGTTAATGAAGACACCATTCACGACAAACCCATATCACATTTGATATTAAATACAAGGCTCTGAATAGAAAAGATATCGACTTATAATCAATATCAAATTCTACGACCAACAAATACCGTATTGGAAATAACGATATAAATATATCTTTCAAATTTCCATAACAACATCTGTATAATCACGAAATCCAACATCGAAATATTCCGAAGACAATTTCGATTCAAATCCATTCCAATTCAATTACTGAAAATTCTGGTTTGTAACACCCCGTAATTCTGTGACATTAAGATTCTCAAATTAAAGTATAATTAATTTTTAAAAGAAAAATTAAAAGAAAAAGATCCATGCAGTTGTTTAATTTAAGTATTGTAACTAACATGAAAAAGAGAAGTAAGGAGAGAACAATAATTATTATTGTTCTAAGACTTATAAACGAAAGAAAGATATTTTGATAACACCCCTTTTTATAACTCGTACCAGAAAGTTCTAGGGTGACAGAGAGGATAGTGTCTAGGCTTGGGTTTGGAAAATATAAGTTTCCTACCCTCCCTGGCTATCCCTAACTGATCTGACGAACGGGCTGGTTGGTTTCAAAACCAAGTTTGGAAATTATTCAGAAAACCCTTGAACTTAGAAAACATGAATATGCCTCACCCGAGGTTAGACTGAGTTGCGGTGTTAACCTGCCTGGAACCGACCGACACATCCACTAACCGCAGCAATATCTGTCTAATGTGAGAGGTTGCGGCTTTAATTTACTAATTAAAGCTAGAACAAGAATGGGAGAGTTAAGTCCATAGAAACACTTAACCAATTTAACACAGTTAAGCAAGATGGGTGGGTTAAGTCCATAGAAACACTTAACCAACTTAGCACAGTTAAAGCTAGAATGGGAGGGTTAAGTCCATGGGAATATTTAGCCAAATTAACATGTTGACTAGACTAGAAGGTGGGGTTAAGTAAAGTTAATACACTTAGCCAATTTAACATGTTAATTAGACTCGAAGTTTGGGTTAAGTAATACACTTAGCCAATTTAATATGTTAGCTGGACTAGACCGTAGGGTTAAGTAAACTTGAACACTTAACCATCAGAATATGATAAATGAATAGGGTTAAGTCTACGACACGAAGAGATGATACTTAACCATTAATAACAGGTTTAGTTAAAACCGGTGGGAAAGGTTAAGTTAAAAAGGGAACACTTAACCAATACAGGATGAATTGGTAGGGTTACGAAATACTTAACCAATATGACTTGGTTTGTGGTGGGGTTAAGTCAACATGAATACTGACAACACTTAACCAGTTTAACAGGATAAGGGAAGAGGGTTAAGTTAGCTTGAATCGACTAAAGACACTTAACCAATCCAACTTAACAGGAAGAGAACTAAGTAGTAAAACATAGTTAAGAAGACAATGATCCTGGAAACTAAGTGGTAAAACTTAGTTAGTAGAACTAAGTAGTAATTCTTAGTATAACACGAAGGAGCGGACGTCCATCTGATTTTAAAGAAGACTCCAACGAATTGGGTTACGAAGCCCGAGGCTTCGAGGGGATGTGAGGGTACTCTTGGTATCCCTCTGTGAGGCTGTAGATGATCCGCCTGGGCGCACAGAGGTTAAGGTCTACGGTAGAAGAGCCAAGGGTATGCCTTGGTTGCAATATATATATGGCAATCTAAAGACTCGGATGGACCAGCGTGATTCGGCGAGAAATTGGAAGCCCTGTGATAGCAACTCGTCGTCCACCTACCATTTTGAGTCGATCGAGATACGTAAAGCGGAAAGGCGGAGAACTCCAAAAGACCATATACTTGCTATCTAGTTATGGGTGAGGATGGCCATAGGTTTGTGGGGGCATAGGGGGCCTGCGTATAGTTCTCATTTTTCAAGGTGTGCCTTTCATTAGTTGAGGGAGGGGTTGAGTGGGACCATAGCGACTGGAAAAACAGACCTTAACATCTGCATCGGTAGATATTGAAAGCTCCCGACCGAGTTCCGTATTTCTAGAGTAGCCCTGACAGGAGACTCGGGTAGCTCATTACAGGACATGTGCATCTAGACAAGCGATAACGATTCGCGATACATGCGTGGGGAAAGTCTCGGAACATATACCACTCTAGGTAGTGTATCCTAGACAAAAGGGCATCGTTCGACAGGTAGCATAATCCCTAGTTTGGAACTAGGTGGCATAAATCCTGAATACAAGAAGCGTTCAACAGATAGCGTAAATTCTAATTGAATCTAGAAAGCACTTGATATAAAACCTAGACCAGATCTAGGTAATAAATAATCAAGGTACGCCTGAAGGCGGCGGAAACTACAGGGATTGAGATCACGTTATCGTTACTAGTTGGAACACTTGTTAGGTGGTGCAGAGATATAGAAACGAGTATATCGTGGTAAAAGCGAAGCGGAGAAAGTGTTGTAGTATATCCAGTTTATCTTGTCTTAGCATGTCTTGTGTGAATCTTATCCTGTTAGCTTTATCATCATGGTATTATCTTGTATTCAGTTAATTCATGTCGTTCTGTTTCCCCTGTTCACAAGCTAGAAGTTACTGACTTACTCAGTCTTTATGTCTGGCTTTGTTTTTCTTTCGCTTCTTTTCTTCCGTTCCCCCCCCCCCCCCGAAGGTAGTTGAGGAGGGAATAGTATAACTAAGGATTAAATTGGACCGTTGCTCTTTCCCAGCTTGAAGATTTGACGAAGTTGTCCTTGGATTCTCTTTCAGATGCTATGGCTGGCTTATGCTACATTGGGGAATATAAATGTATTTTTATGCTTCTTTATCTAGTAAAGACAGATGATACTCTGATATTGTAAAGCAATCTTGTACAAGCTATTTTATCAATAAAGCAAAGTTTTATTTTCTGCTGTTAATTGTTTGTCTGTCTTGTAATTTATCTGCATCTTTTACCCATAATGCTCCACAGAACTTAGTGCATTCCCTTTGCGAGTGACACTAACGGACGTGAGGTGTTACACGTGGTATCAGAGCTGAAGGTTACCAGATCAGATAAAGGATTTGTTTTAAAGGAATATTCCCCAAAGCCATACGCATTGTCTTCTCTTCCTCTATTTAAATTCTTGTCTACTTCTTTCTTAAGTCTTTGGGGCTCCTGGCTTTCTAGGAGGTAACCTCATCCAAGGGCAAAGTAGTGCCCGGCTTCCATCCATAGCCGTAGTTGTTTCATCTACAGGCAGTTTTCTTTCGAAGGTTATAGGGTTTTCCGTGCGATGGAGGCGGCTTTCGAGAGATTTGCCAATGTGGTTACACACGGAAAAGGATGAGGAGTTTGGCAAAAGAGCACAACCCAAGGATGAGGAAAATCATGGATGTAGACTTGGCTCACAAAGGAGGAAGGGATTATAAAACCTAAGACAAGAGGAAGTACCTTTACTATGGTATGATAGGGAATATAATTAAGGACAAAGGACAAGATTTTCAGAAGGGAAAGTACATGCTGAGCGTACCTAGGAGATAGGTGGTAAAAGTTTCTGTTGGAAGAATCTAGTTTTTCTGTTCGGATTTAGCACTTCGCATTTGTTCATATTTGCTTCCATAGTTGAGTCTCTGCACCTTAGTACTCGTATAGTAAGAAGATCCCAATCTGTCTCAAACCCAGTGGGTGGTTCGACCCGTTTATTTTTGGTTAGTAGGGGTTTGAATAGCCATCAAGTTTGCTTATATCATATCACGTAGATTTTCTAAAGGAGATATTCCTTGGGTGCTTGTCTGATATTGGTTTAGGCCTTTGGGGCTTGTACTTGAGGAATGTCGAGTTCGACTAGGATGGTTTGCGTGAGAGATGGATAGTTGTGGCAGGCGCTCTAAAAAGCGTGTTGTGACCTTTTGACCCTTATAATTATGGCATGATGGATAAGTTTGACATATTTAATTTAATATTAGCAAGTAAGCTAAATTTTAGGCATGAAATGTAAACTAGAATAATAATTCTAGTCTTACCATAAACTGTGAATTAGGAATGTTAAATCAAAATTGTGTTAATTAAAGATTTGGAATAAGTATAATAGCACAATTTTTAATTTAGCCATAATTGTGAGAAATTGTCATGTTTAGAATAAATTATGGTTAGTGACACTTAATTTGGTATAATTTACATACCAAAAAGTATACACCCTTGGTTGACATCTTTTCATTTTGGAGATGGAGCTTAGAAACTTCACAATCGTGGAGTAAAAAAAAAATTGGTTAAGATACAGTGGAGTAACGCTCAAGAAGGCTAGATACTAGCAACATACCCTTTTTCTTAAGGGTGCATCCTTGATTTCTCTGTTGAGGAGCTTTACGCGTAGTTGTTTCTCTCTCTTTCAAAAGTATATCCTCTAGGTCGCATCTGCGATCCTTAGGTAGAAGCCAATGGATGTAAACATGTATTTGGAACATGTTATGGTTGAATGGTTGCAAGTGGTTGCAAATGGTTGCTCGTGGATGCATATGCATACGTATTAGGCACTAGATCAATTTCGGACGCTTTCATATTGCATTTACATATATGTATTTGTTGCAAGTTGAACTTGATATGATATCATGTGGACGTTGCATATGGATGAATGGCTGTGCACGCATGTAATATTTACATGACTAGGGATGTTTGCATGCATGATTGGACGCATGGCACTAACATGATTTGCATTAAGGAGGTCAACTGAATCAGTAGACCGCCTGATTTTGCATTAGATAGAGACATATATACACACTATGCATATGAACATGAAAGCATTAGAAATCTTTTAAGGACAATAAATGCCTGTGATTGAATGGTTGAGTAGATGGGTGATTGGATGGTAGGACACATTCTTCCTAACTTGAAGATTTCGGGGACGAAATCCTTTTAAGTGAGGGAGAATGTAACACCCCGTAATTCTGTGACATTAAGATTCTCAAATTAAAGTATAATTAATTTTTAAAAGAAAAATTAAAAGAAAAAGATCCATGCAGTTGTTTAATTTTAGTATTGTAACTAACATGAAAAAGAGAAGTAAGGAGAGAACAATAATTATTATTGTTCTAAGACTTATAAACAAAAGAAAGATATTTTGATAACACCCCTTTTTATAACTCGTACCAGAAAGTTCTAGGGTGACAGAGAGGATAGTGTCTAGGCTTGGGTTTGGAAAATATAAGTTTCCTGCCCTCCCTGGCTATCCCTAACTGATCTAACGAACGGGATGGTTGCTTTCAAAACCAGGTTTGGAAATTAATCAGAAAACCCTTGAACATAGAAAACATGAATATGCCTCACCCGAGGTTAGACTGAGTTGCGGTGTAAACCTGCCCGGAACCGACCGACACATCCAGTAACCGCAACAATATCTGTCTAATGTGAGAGGTTGCGTCTTTAATTTATTAATTAAAGCTAGAACAAGAATGGGAGAGTTAAGTCCATAGAAACACTTAACCAATTTAACACAGTTAAGCAAGATGGGTGGGTTAAGTCCATAGAAACACTTAACCAACTTAGCACAGTTAAAGCTAGAATGGGACGGTTAAGTCCATGGGAATATTTAGCCAAATTAACATGTTGACTAGACTAGAAGGTGGGGTTAAGTAAAGTTAATACACTTAGCCAATTTGACATGTTAATTAGACTCGAGGTTTGGGTTAAGTAATACACTTAGCCAATTTAATATGTTAGCTGGACTAGACCATAGGGTTAAGTAAACTTGAACACTTAACCATCAGAATATGATAAATGAATAGGGTTAAGTCTACGACACGAAGAGATGATACTTAACCATTAATAACAGGTTTAGTTAAAACCGGTGGGAAAGGTTAAGTTAAAAAGGGAACACTTAACCAATACAAGATGAATGGGTAGGGTTAAGAAATACTTAACCAATATGACTTGGTTTGTGGTGGGGTTAAGTCAACATGAATACTAACAACACTTAACCAGTTTAACAGGATAAGGGAAGAGGGTTAAGTTAGCTTGAATCGACTAAAGACACTTAACCAATCCAACTTAACGGGAAGATAACTAAGTAGTAAAACTTAGTTAAGAAGACAATGATCCTGGAAACTAAGTGGTAAAACTTAGTTAGTAGAACTAAGTAGTAATTCTTAGTATAACACGAAGGAGCGGACGTCCATCTGATTTTAAAGAAGACTCCAACGAATTGGGTTACGAAGCCCGAGGCTTCGAGGGGACGTGAGGGTACTCTTGGTATCCCTCTGTGAGGCTGCAGATGATCCGCCTGGGCGCACAGAGGTTAAGGTCTGCGGTAGAAGAGCCAAGGGTATGCCTTGGTTGCAATATATATATGGCAACCTAAAGACTCGGATGGACCAGCGTGATTCGGCGAGAAATTGGAAGCCCTGTGATAGCAACTCGTCGTCTACCTACCATCTTGAGTCGATCGAGATACGTAAAGCGGAAAGGCGGAGAACTCCAAAAGACCATATACTTGCTATCTAGTTATGGGTGAGGATGGCCATAGGTTTGTGGGGGCATAGGGGGCCTGCGTATAGTTCTCATTTTTCAAGGTGTGCCTTCCATTAGTTGAGGGAGGGGTCGAGTGGGACCATAGCCACTGGAAAAACAGACCTTAACTTCTGCATCGGCAGATATTGAAAGCTCCCGACCGAGTTCCTTATTTCTAGAGTATCCCTGACACGGGACTCGGGTAGCACATTACAGGACATGTGCATCTAGACAAGCGATAACGATTCGCGATACATGCGTGGGGAAAGTCTCGGAACATATACCACTCTAGGTAGTGTATCCTAGACTAAAGGGCATCGTTCGATAGGTAGCATAATCCCTAGTTTGGAACTTGGTGGCATAAATCCTGAATACAAGAAGCGTTCAACAGATAGCGTAAACTCTAATTGAACCTAGAAAGCACTTGATATAAAACCTAGACTAGATCTGGCTAATAAATAATCAAGGAATGCCTGAAGGCGACGGAAACTACAGGGATTGAGATCACGTTATCGTTACTAGTTGGAACACTAGTTAGGTGGTGCAGAGATATAGAAACGAGTATATCGTGGTAAAAGCGAAGCGGAGAAAGTGTTGTAGTATATCCAGTTTATCTTGTCTTAGCATGTCTTGTGTGAATCTTATCTTGTTAGCCTTATCATCATGGTATTATCTTGTATTCAGTTAATTCATGTCGTTCTGTTTCCCCTATTCACATGCTAGAAGTTACTGACTTACTCAGTCTTTATGTCTGGCTCTGTTTTTCTTTCGCTTCTTTTCTTCCGTTCCCCCCCCCCCCGAAGGTAGTTGAGGAGGGAATAGTATAACTAAGGATTAAATTGGACCGTTGCTCTTTCCCAGCTTGAAGATTTGACGAAGTTGTCCTTGGATTCTCTTTCAGATGCTATGGCTGGCTTATGCTACATTGGGGAATATAAATGTATTTTTATGCTTCTTTATCTAGTAAAGACAGATGATACCCTGATATTGTAAAGCAATCTTGTACAATCTATTTTATCAATAAAGCAAAGTTTTATTTCCCGCTGTTAATTGTTTGTCTGTCTTGTAATTTATCTGCATCTTTTACCCATAATGCTCCACAGAACTTAGTGCATTCCCTTTGCGAGTGACACTAACGGACGTGGGGTGTTACACGGTTACTTTTAAAACCCTTATTAAATTCAATTTATTTATTTCAAAAATAAATTTATTTTAATTCTAGTTCAAAACTAGTTCATTTCGATAAAAATCTATTTTTATCCTTTCAAATATGGAAATTTTCATCCCAATTCTTCACAAATCATTTCTTATGATTTTACACAAATTACTAAAATTTTTAATAATTTTATCAAGGCCCGTACAGTCGATTTCCATCAACGGCCATCGAACCGCACTTACAACGACCTTTTCCAAATTAGATTTGGACATAATTCCAAATCCAACCATTAGATTTCTAATTTCTAATATTTGTTAGAAAGCTCTTTTCGTTACGAACCCAATGGTTCCGGTTTTAGGAGAATCCGACGGTCGGATCTCCCGTAATATCCATTCGAAGTCAATGGTTGAAATTCGCGAACTGCCGCGGCGCGGCACGTTCTATTCAGGCCATTAAATGTATATAATATTATATATATTTCATCGATTTCCTTTCAAAACGTATTTTATAAATCCTTTTAAATTCGTTTTCGAAACGATTTCAACTTCATATTCAATTTCGAATCAAAATTGAATATTCCACATCATCGATATGCAAATGATAATATTTTCGAAATGTTATATTTCGAAATCACTTTATTTTCTATATTCATTATAAAAATGAATAAAATCGATATAGATATCGTTCACGTCAAAATGGCGTCAATCTAATCAGCACGGCTTTTATTCAACACATAAATGTTTATTCTATTCAACACATGAATATTTATTCTATTCAACACTTGAATTTATTTTCAATTCAACACATGAATTTATTTTTTATTCAACACATGAATTTATTTTATATTATATTCCTTATTTTCCAAATTTGAATGAGGCCTAATCAATTGCCATATAATGTTAATTATATGGATTCCATACAACACATGTATATAATAGCAACGATAAATAATCAACCATCATCCAGAGTGCACCACACAACTGCATAAGCATTAAATATCAATAATTTATGCTTACACAGTCTGTCAACCCATTAATTGGCATACAACTAAACAATCAGGATTAGTGTACGTCAAATATCATCCAAATACCCGTGTGGGGTTTCAATTCAACAAACACAGATTTTTATTTGTGCAGTTGGGCGATGTGTAAAATTTATTGTCCCAATCAATATCAATCAAATCAGTGTATATAAACAAATCGTCCGAATTGTTTATTTCTATTTATTTTATATACACGTTAAAAATCATATTTTCAACTATAAAATATTTTATTTCATTCCACATCACACAATCAAATTTCACAACACAGCAATCAAGCAAACAAGTCATTCATGGTCTGTGGACGACGGGTGTCGGGTGCTACTAAGCACCGTCTGCATCCTAGTATATATTTCAACTAGAAATTAAAATAAAAGTGAGGAGTTCTCACCGACTAGCTAAACCAATACACCGCGACTCTTTATATGTAGGAAATCTTCACCACTTGCCTTTTATCACTTTCGTTGTCCGCATCCACTATATATATAAATTTCTCATCTTTATATTGTTGCTGTGTATATAAAAATCACATTTTTGTAACTACGCTATATGGATAAAAATCACATTTTTATACTGCTACTATATAGATAAAAATACTGTTTTTATACCGCTACTATATAGATAAAAATTCTATTTTTATGCCGCTACTATATAAAAATCATATTTTTATCGCTTCATTCTAATAAATAAAAATCATATTTTAATTTTTAAAACGATCCTTCCAATATATAAATTATATTTTTATATTTCTACCTCTTATATAAAGATCGAATTTTTATTTCAACACTATAAAAATCCATTTTTATTTCAACATATATACAATAAAAATCAGATTTTTATTTCGCTATATATATAAAAATTATATTTTTACATTGCTAAAAATCAATTCTTTACTTCATTAAAAATCAAATCTTTACTTCACTAATATCATATATAAAAATCCGACCTTTCTGCGCAAATATCACATATAAAAGTCCGACATTCTTTGCTAATATCACATATAAAAATCAGACATTTCTTTGCTAATATCACATATAAAAACGACCTTTCTTTGTTAATATCACATATAAAAATCTGACCTTTCTTTGCTAATATCATATATAAAAATCCAATCTTTTTTAATTTCAAAAATCAAATCTTTTTAATTAAAAATCTAATCTTTCTTTGTTATAAAAATCTAACCTTTACCTTATGTTATTTATACATCAAAGATCAAGTTTTTATAATTATTTCTACCTTTATAACTGAAAACAAAATTAATATATATATAAATACTCACTGTTTTTTGTCGAATAAGGGGAGCTGGCGGTTTAGAAGGCGGCGCGGGTTTGGTAGGGTGGCGCTCTTGGCTGAGGGCGGTCTTCAGAGGTGGCAGCGGCAGAGTTGTGCGGCGATGGGGGTCTGGGGCTATGGATTGGCGACTAGGAGCTAGAAGGGAGGAGTGGTGCGCTGGAGTAGGGTGGTGGCAGGCGGAGTTGTGCGGCGGCCTTCAGGAGAGGGGCAACGATCGAATGGTGGGGTGCGATTTGGGAACAACGGGTTTTCTTTTTCTTTTTTTTCTTCTCCAACGTGGACTGAGAGGATAAGGGAGGAGAGAGAGTTTATATTATAAATATTTAATTTATTTTAATCCACTAAAAAGTAATTTTTTCTCTCGAACTCAGTATCGAACCCACCGACTACCGTTCATAGCTAATTACCCCCATTCTGAACACAATGGGATATGTTTCGCAAGCCAATTCAATAGTTACGATCAGTTTTCACTGAAATTAAAATATAACTCTATATATTGAATTTGAACGCACATTTCAAATTACTGGGGTCACATACGAACTCTAAAAATTTCCGAACAATATTTTCTAGCTTCATATTGACGATATGGTCCTAACAAAACTAATTTCGTCAAATTCTAAGACCGTTTGAAAAATGGCCATTTTCTGGTCAATCGAAATTGAATGAAAATGTTAAAACACGTTTTACTTCGCCACGCTCACATATTGATTCAGAAAATTACAATTTTGGAATCAAGCAATAATTGACATCACAGATCCAACAAAAGTGGTTTCATCGAAAACCCAGGTCGTTTGCAAAATGGCTATTTTAAAGGGCCAAAATTTCCATAGCGACTATTCTGAAATTTCAACTGGACATATCTTTTTATCACCGCTATGAAATTTTAATTTCTCGGATTCATTGGAAAGACATTCTCAAATAGATTCTAATATTTTTGGTTTCGCTAAAATCCAATTTATTTTGAATCCTGTACATTCATTTGAAATTTGAAATCGAATTTTCGAACTACCGCGCCATTTTCAATTCCTTTTATAATTAAAATAAGATATTTATATTCTAACGACGATTCAAATAAATATATACGTTCTAATTTTATTCAAAATAGATTTCTCGTCATTATTATTTAAAATAATTATTTTAAATAATCAAAACTCACTAAAATTGCCAAAATAAAAATTTTAAATTGGCTCAGTTTTCCGGGTTATTACAAAATGTTACCTATTTTGTTATTAAATTCTAAATATCTTACAACACCGATAGAAAAAATTGTGTTACAAAAATTACAACATCAAGTTAACGATTCCAACCATATTGTTTTTCAAATAATATTTATAGTTTGTTTTTCTCTGTTAAATTTTTTGAAAATAAAATTAAAAAAGTTATAAAATGTAGCTACATCAGTGTTAATTATAGATTGTTAAAATATAAGCATTAACAATATCAACCAAAATTTGTTAAACATATTATGTTAACCATATTACATAAATATTGTCCTAAATATAAATTGTGTCAACAAAATTAAATTTTTTAAAATAAAAAAGTAAATAGACTTTACGAAAAAAAAAATTCTGTCATTGAACTTTGCATTCGCAACATTTGATAAATATTGTTTAAAGTTATAAGTTTACAATATTTAAAAAACATGGTTTATTTACATAGTTGAATAACTCGACATGTATGTTATAAATAAAAAATTAAATTGTAACAACCCGAATTTTTATAACATGTTAAAAACATAAAAAAAGGCAGAATTAAATTTTAAACTAAGAATCAAGGGAAACGGGTTACGCCATTGTGTTCATCTCAAAATTTTACATATTTTACATGAAATAGAGTCCGAGTTTTCAAAAATCGGAGTCCGGATGAAGAAGTTATGGCCTGTAGAAGATTCAGCAGATTTTAGGCAGCACAGGACCAGGCAGATCGACCTGGGGGTCGACCTTGGGACCAGATCGACCCTAGGGTTGACCTACCCCCCAGGCCGACCATGCGGTCGGCCTCCCCCCTTACAGGTCGACCTGGTTGTCCTGTTTTGACCCAGAACTCATTTTTGAAGCCTGAGACGTGTTTTGATGGTCCGGATTGATTCTAGGGTTAATCTAAGGGCCTAAACTAGTTGCTACACCTATAAAAACACCCTTAGACTTAACCTAATTCATATCAAATCATTCTTACACAATTATGCTGCTAAAATACCTCTTGAACCATGGCCGCCTTCTCCAAATCAAAGTACAAGCATTCAAACTCAAATCAATTCAAAGAACAAGGCTTCTACAATGATTCAAGACAATAAATCAACAACCACGCGACATTTTTACAACAAATTCAGTTCTTAATTCATTAGTCATGCTTTGTAAGTTCTAGTTACTTTCAGATTAAAATATTTAAATATAATATGGGCATGTGATGAAGTGAAATTGGATTTAAGTATGTTAATCGATCTATTTCTGTTGCTTCTTGGATCTTGAGTTTTGAGACTTGTCTATCTTTATTCCCATGTCTAGTTTATGATCTATTCAGCCTGTTGTAAATTAGTTTTCTTGATTCATATTGATATTATTACCAAGTTGTAATCTTCATGCCTGTGATGATGTTTTTCTCTCTGATCTTTTTTTTATGCAAAATTCTACCTTCCCGTATTTATTTTCTTTTGATGAACCTAGGTCAATTTCGAACCTAGGCCTAAACTACGATATACGTGCGATGGTATACGGGGGAAATACTGGAATATTTCCAAGTGGAATATATGTGTTTGGTGGAATTTAAGACATAACAAAAAAATTGGATATTTGGGTATTACTACCATTAACATGAAATTGGATATTTGGGTATTGTCAATATAATTGAAATTGCAAGTTTGGGCATTGGCATAAATAATTTGGCATGAAGTAGGCATACATGAATTGGCATGTAAATTAAATCACGAGTTTGGGATTATGTAAGTTTAAATCAAAAGATTTGGGCTTATGTTAATTAGGCATATGTAGAATTGGGAATTTGAACATGAAAGCAATTGTAAATTTGATAATTGGCATAAACATGTATTATGAACTTGGGAAACTGACATGTATTGTAATAAAAAGATTATAGTTTAGGATAACAACATCATGAATCATGATTAGGGTTTATTGGGTATGAAACTTGATACATGTAATTTTGGCTAGAACTTGATACGGTAAAATGGCATAAAATTAGCATACATGTAAAACGACATGAATTGAACATATGTAAATTTGGTATAAATTGGGCATATGTACAACTGACATGTAATCTAGAACTTGGGCATATGTTAATAATGTAAAAATTTGGAGTTGAAACGTATATGATAATTTATGACCTGGTAGAGGGTTAATATGAATGCTCCTAAGTTGGGTTTTGGGTAGTGGGCATGTATTATAAATAAAAGACTATTACTTGGCATAACTTTATAGTGAATCATGATAATAATTTGGGAATACGTTTTGGGGAAAAAACGTGAGTTTTGAACTGGGAAAATGGGCCATAACATTAAATTGCTAGCACACTTACATATAAAGAACAAATATGTAAATTTAGAAAAATACGAAATGCTTAACCTGAGGTTGGATATAGTAGTGATGTAAACCTACCCGAACACACCCAGCTGTCCAGTAATCACAACAATACCTATCCAATGTGGGAGGTTAAGGCATTGAGCCCAATAAGGACCCGAGGTTAGACTGAGTCGCGGTGTAAACCTGCCCGGAACCGACCGGCTGTCCAGTAACCGCAACAATACCTGTCTAATGTGAGTGGTTGGTGCTTTAATGAATAAGTTAAAGCTAATTCAGGATTGATAAGGTTAAGTAAACTAAGAATGCTTAACCAGCATAACATGTTAACTAGTGGGTGGGTTAAGTAATACGACTAGGCTAATGACACTTAACCAATTTGACACGATGACTTGATAGGGTTTAGTCATGAACCGCTTGAATATACTTAACCAATTTGACACGATGATTTGGTAGGGTTAAGTCACGAACTGCTTGAATATACTTAACCAATTTGACACGATGACTTGATAGGGTTAAGTCTTGAACCGCTTGAATATACTTAACCAATTTGACACGATGACTTGATAGGGTTAAGTCATGAACCACTTGAATATACTTAACCAATTTGACACGATGATTTGATAGGGTGAACCGCTTGAATATACTTAACCAATTTTACACGATGATTTGATAGGGTTAAGTCATGAACCGCTTGAATATACTTAACTAACTTGACAGATGATTCGTCGGGCTAAGTCACGAACTTGAATGAGAACACTTAGCCAATTTGACATGACACGTAGGCGGGTTAAGTCACAAACTTGAATGACAACCCTTAACCAAATTGATATGCTAGACAGATGGGGTTAAGTCTCGAATTTAAATGACAACACTTAACCTACTGGACGGAAACCCTAGTTACGCGGTCCTTTTCAGTAGTAACCCACTAGATGTATCATGGTACCCTGGAACTCGGCAGGCTGGGGCACGATTACTGGGTTGATTGTAAGCGACCAGAACGACGGCTGAGTTGGTGTGCCATTGTAGGTTCAGGCGGACTATGGTCGTGCACGTATTCCAAAGTTGAAAAAGCAGGTATTGGGCACTAGTAGGTTTACACTGTGCATGCTTGATTCGTGTCAGTGGTTGGCACCCTAGGGCTTGATACACCCTATGGTGGACCTAGCACAGGTAACTACATTCGTGATAGGGCCGTATGACACAAACCCATGAACGAGATAGGATTTGTAGGGAGCCGATCGATTAATAGATCGTTTCGTGAGACAGAGTAATGGGTCAATTCATGACATTGGACAAGGGATCATTTTATAGTCCACGCATGGCACGGGTTGGGATACTAGTACGGGTGGTGCAGAGCAAATAGATATCATAGGAATATTTTAAATGGTGAAGCAGAGAAATCTTGCGATGTTTGACAGAAATCTTGCAAAGTTATACTTGGTTCATCTTGGATGGGAACCTTGAAATGTTATACATGACAAAAATCATAAGATGTTATTCTTAGTTATCGTGCCTGTAGCTCATCTTGTCATCATGCTTATGTTTACTTTCAGTTTATTCATGCCATGTTATCTTACCTGTTTTTATGCTGAAAGTCACTAGGACTTACTCAGTCTTTTTGACTGACCCAGTTTGTTTCGCCTCTTTTTCTACCGTTCCCCCCCCCCCCCAGGTTCACAGGGTGGGAATACAGCTTAGTTCGGATCTTACCAAGCTCCAAGGCTCTTTCATGTACGACTTGGATTTCTCTTGGCTATGGCTTACTTTGCTTTATTGGGGAAACCTATAGTTTATTATTATGCTTCTTTGTTTTTGAGCAAGACAGATATTTTAGCTGTGTAATTGGGTATTGGAAGTTGATGGGCTTTTATTGTAAACAATTATATTTAATAAGATTTGAAGTACTTCTACTTTGCTTTCCGTTGTTTTTATATATGTCTGTCTTGTAATATTTCTGTTCCAGTACCCATAATGCTCCATTGAAGTTAAGGCATTCCCTTTGTGAGTGACCTTAACGGATGAAGGGTGTTACATAAATACTACATAAAGATATCATCGTTAAAAAGTACTTTCTACTACAGTCTAAAAAATCATTGTAGATATGTTTTATTTACAACCTCTATGCATATAACGTATTTTGAAAATGTTACAAAGTTTTCTTAACAAATGTTATGAAAGATCTAGCTTTTTCACAATGTTTTGGCGAATTGTTGCAGAATCAGTGTTGTAAAATAATATTCTTGTTATAATAATGAAAAATACAGTATAATACTGGTGATTGTAGTTAGCAATCAACTACTCGGTTCTTAAGGTGGACCGTCCACCACCTACGGCTTTATTGTGGGTCGTCCACACTATTTAAGCTAGATTACAACACAGGAGCTACTATAGTAACTAGACTACTGTATTGAACTTCGTTTATTATATAAACTTTAACTCTATTCTTTAAATTTTAAATATAAATTAAACTGATTTTCTATCGATTATCCTAAATCGTCGGTTTTCTTCATAACTTAGTTATGAATTTATTTACAACTCTACCTTCAATATTAAATCCCAGTTCCCTTGGAAATAAATTATTTCATAAAATTTGATATAATCTAATCCTTATTGTAAATCCTATGGATTTATCTCAATTCAGTTTATATTAGGAATTCTAGAATAAAATCTATAGTTCTCTTTCGAAACGATTTCTGATTTCCGTTTTTTAAATTCATACTTGAATTTAAACTTCCAAATTGTAACCACCCACGAATATGTACCATTTGAGTTGACCGAATAAAACTCACGTCCAACCCAAATCGCACGAAAATATGAATCATTAATAGGGAGAAGTTAGAGGATGAGAAATAGAAAGATAGAAAATTAGAATAGAAGAAAATAGATAGAAGATCGAACTAAACAACAACATAGAGTCTCACAATCGCAACGGAATAAAATGTAAAATATAAATAATCGCTTTTGAAGTACAACAGTATTTGGACTTACATACATCATCAGAGTACATTACATACACAATACAACAGAATAAATCTATATGTCTAACGTTGAAGCCCCCTTCTCCAAGCTCCTTTAGAAAATCTATAAAATCCTGAACTATTGAACTGCCCGTACACCCAAGAATTTAGGGAAAGAAAAGAAAAATAAACTCTGGGTCAGTCATCTGACTGGTATGAGTAAACGATTTTAAAACTACTTGATTTCCGATAAAGGATTTCTCATAAGACCACGTCGTAAAAACCAAACGGGTTTTTTCCCTTATGAGAATTCAAGCACATGTTTAACTTTCAGAAACCGTTTTGAAAGAAAAGATAATCGTAAAACCGATCCACACATAAACATGGATCGTTTTTACCTTATGATAACCCAAAACATTTTGAAATCAATATTATTCTAATACATAATAATGTCTAAATACAAATAAATAGCAGTTGTGACGACCCAAACTTCCATAGAACCAAAGTAAGGATAATCATAGGAATAAAACAGAATTAAAACAATAACAGATCACAGTTACATAGCAGAACATATAAATCATTTGCAGCGAAAAGGAAATGTCATCACAGAACATCAGAGTATGCAGTATGAGATACACTTAGCAAAACAAATGTCTATAACAGGGAAAGAAATAAAGTCTCAATATCCCAAAATACATTAATATCCAATACTGTCTCGAAACTCAAGAAGAAAATAAAAGATAAAAGAAGAGATCTTCTAACATCTCCATAAGCAAGATCGAGTCCAGAAAACATCCCTACCTGAAACCTGTCAATTGGCTGCTCGTGTGGAAAGAGGCACCCGGGTTTGCAAAGTGAAACAAACTATGAGTCAGTCATGAGACTGGTATGAGAAATCTTACTAAACTAATAATATGGCTAATCACTGGACCACGCCACTAACGCGGAACGGGTTTTGCTCCATTGGATTGCCAGTGCATAAGTTTTATAAATTTTTAAGTCAAAAACAATGCAGTGCTTTTTAGAAAATGAAATCATTATAAGACTCAAGTCCCATCACATAATGAAATGCAAATGGAGGATAAAGTTTTACCTTATAATGATAAAAAAATTCTTGATACGTAGAAAATAATATTTTAATATTATTACTAGTGTATAATATGTTTCAAAAATAATTCCTAGTAAATGTATCAATCCTAGATGGCTTAGCTACCATATACTATGTCGCCATATAAAGTTTACAATCATGACCGTAATGTCGTATTGGAGGTTGGTTTCCATCATTAGTCAAGGCTAGGGGCGATCTCCTGACCGATTCGAGACACTCTAGAAATGTCTTAGGATTCGAATGCTGGCGAACCCTTGGATCCTGCAGGGCTGGTCCACAAATACTTTAGTGGATTAGTTATGCCTGAACACATGCATCCCGATCCTATTAGACCTATAAATTGGTCATTGGCGACCAATAAAAATCCGAGGTGCCCCATTCCATCGACCACATAAGTAAAAATGTTGGGCTGTGTAAAAACCCAAACACCACTTCTAGCTAGAAAGAAACATGTGCACTCCCTGCGTTCCCTTGTCCCATTTTTGACTCTACCGGGGTGTGAGGCTCGCGAGGTAACGTTTTACAAAAAGCTATGCCTAAATAGGTTATGATTGGATCATCATCCATAAGGCTCTACTTTTCAACAAAAGCCTCGATCAATTGCATCTTGGCACGTCACATTGACAGTCCATACCATGCGATCGATAACTACCAATATATAACCTTCGAGCTCGTGCGTCTTGTAATAACCCGGAAATCCGAGCCAATTTAAAATTTTTATTTTGGCAATTTTAGTGAATTTTGATTATTTAAAATGAATTATTTTAAATAATAACGTCGATAAATTTATTTTTAATAAAATTTGAATGTATATATTTATTTGAATCGTCGTTAGACTATATTTATTTATTTATATATATAAACGGAATTGAAAATCGTGTGGTAGTTCGAAAATTCAATTTCAAACTTCAAATGAATGTACAGGATTCAAAATAAACCGGATTTCAGTGAAACCAAAAATATTAGAATCTAATTGATAATATCTTTCCAACAAATCAGAAAAATCAAAATTTCATAGCGGGAATCAAAAGATATGTCCAGTTGAAAATTCAGAATAGTCGCTATGGAATTCTGGCCCTTAAAATGGCCATTTTACAAATGACCTCGGTTTTCGATGAAACCACTTTTGTTGGATCCGTGATGTCTAATTATTGCTAGGTTTCAAAATTCATAATTTTTCGAATAAATATGTGAGCGTGGTGAAGGAAAACGCGTTTGACCAGTTTCAGATGATTTTAATCGACTGGAAAATGGCCGTTTTTGAAATGGTCTCGGAATTCGATGAAATTAGTTTTATTTGGACCGTATCGTCAATACGAAGGTAGAAAATATTTTTGGGGAATTATTCTAGTTAGTATGTGGCCCCGGTAAATTGAAAGGTGCGTTCAAATTCAATATATAGATTTATGTGTTGATTTTGATGAAAACTGGTTGAATCAGTCGAATCAGCCTGTGATACCTATCCCATTGTGTTCGGAATGGGGGTAATTAGATATGGACGACAGGCGGTGAGTCTCGTTTTGAGGTCGAAATTAAAAGTTTCTTTTTGAAATAAATAAATAAATAATAAAAATAAAATATCTCCCTCCCTCCTATACCTTCAGCCCCCCCCCCACGTTCATTTCAAATCGAATAACGAAAATAAGAAAGAAAAAAATGGCGCTCGACGCCTGAGCCACCCACCGACGGCGGGCCTCACCGCACCCCTCCCCCTAGTTCCTCCTTCTCCTCCGATCCCCTTCTCCTTCACCTCTCCATCCCTCTTTCCTTCGTTAAATCGCGCCACCCATCGAACCCCCAAACCGAGCCCTAGCCCAACGGACCATTGAGCGCGCCCACCCACGGCCAGCCTCTCCCGTTCCGACCTCCTCTCCGCCCTCGTTTCTCTCTCCATGCCACTGATGAACGCGACGCCCCCGGACCACCTCCGACAAGCGCAGACACTCCCCCCTTTTTTCCTTTGCTGTAAGTTTCTTCATTGTTTAATTTATTTTGTTTTAATTAATTTTATCTATTTAGTTTAGTTTAACCAATAGAAAAATCTGATCTTTTATGAATAAGAAAATACATTGTCTAGCATGTGAAAAGATTTGATTTTTATAACGTATAAAGATTCGATTTTTATTGACAAAGAAAAGATTTTTGATATAGTAAAAGGCGATGTTTTTAATGAGTAAAAAGCGATATTTTTAATGAGTAAAAGGCGATATTTTTAACGAGTAAAAGGCGATATTTTTAATGTGTAAAAAGCGATATTTTTAATGAATGAAAGGCGCATTTTTGATGTAGGAAAGAGGTGATTTTTAATTATATGAAAATATAATCTTTCCTATATTTGCAGCGTTTTAAAAATATGATTTTATATATTTAATAACCATATAAAAATGTGATTTTTATTATATATAGAGTATAAAAATATAATTTTTATGAAGTAGAGATTATAAAAATATTTTTTTTATATAGCAGAGATTATAAAAATATGATTTTTATAAGATAGAGAATACAAAAATATGATTTTTAATATGTGTTGTAGCGAAAAGATTTGATCTTTATAAATATAGCGGAGTAATAAAAATGCGATTTTTAATATGAACAACATAGAGAAGACTGCGTTGGCGCGGCAGACAAATCCAAACGGTTCAGAAATAAAGAATGGAGGAGTGGAACCCTCGGTGAGAACTCCTTACCTTTAATTTAAATTTCTAGTTAAAAATATATACTAGGATGCAGACAGTGTTTAGTAGCACCCGATAACCGTCGTCCATAGACCATGGAAGGCTTGTATGCTTGTTTGTTTGATTTTGATGTGTAGTTGATTATGTAATGTGTTGTGAAATGAAATAAAATATTTATATAGTTAAAAATATTTTATAGTTAAAAATAGAATTTTTAACGTGTATATGAAATGAAATAAATTAATATAAACAAATTGAACAATTTGTTTATATACACACATTTGACTGATATCGATTGGGACGAAAAATTTTACACATCGGCCAACTACACAAATAAAATCTTTGTTTGACTGTTTGAAACCCCACATGGGTATTGGGATGATATATGACATACACTAATCCCAATAATTAGTTGTATGTGGATCGATTGATTGACAAACTGTTATAAGCGTTATATATTTATATTTGATGCTTATACAGTGTAGAATGCACTTTGGATGATGGTTGATTATTTGTCATTGTTGATATATACATGCGTTGTATGGAATCCATAGAAATAAAATCTATGGTAATTGATTGGGCCTCATTCCAGTTTTGAAATGGAAATATTTGAAAAAGAAATATTTGAAATACAAATATTTGAAAAAGAAATATTTGAAATAGAAATATTTGAAAAAGAAATATTTGAAATAGAAATATTTGAAAATAGAAATATTTGAAGCCGTGTTGATTAGATTTGCGCCATTTTGACGTGAACGACATTTGTATCAATTTTATTCCTTTTTCAATGAATATAGAAAGTGATTTCAAAATCTGATATTTTGAAATAAATTGAAATTCGAATTAAATTGAAATGAATTGAAATTCAAATTAAACTGAAATGAATTGAAATTCGAATTAAACCGAATATAATAGAAATTAGAATTAAATTGAAATAAATTGAAATTCGAGTAAAATTGAAAAGAATTGAAATTCGAATTAGATTGAAATAGAATTGAAATCGTTTTGAATTGAATTTAAAACGTATTGAAATTGAACTGAAATTTGAAACCGATTTGAATTGAAATCGAGTGGAAATGAATTTAAAACGAATTTATATTGAAAACATTCGATTTTGATTTGAATTTGAAAAGGAAGTTGAAATCGTTTTGAAAACGAATTTAAACGATTTATAAAATACGTTTTGAAAGGAAATCGATGTAATATATATATAATATATATGTTATATATATATATAATGGCCTGAATAGAACGCGCCGCACTGCGGCAGTTCGCGAATTTCGATCATTGACTTCGAATTGACGTTATAGGAGATCCGACCGTTGGATTCTCCTAAAACCGGAACCGTTGGGTTCGTATCGAAAAGAGCTTTCTAACGAATATTAGAAATTTGAAATCTAATGGTTGGATTTGGAATTATGTCCAAATCAAATTTGGAAAAGGTCGCTGTAAGTGCAGTTCGATGGCCGTTGATGGAAATCAACTGTACGGGCCTTGATAAAATTATTAAAAATAGTAATAATTTGTGTAAAATCATAAGAAATGATTTGTGAAGTATTGGGATGAAAAACTCCATATTTGATAAGACAAAAATAGATTTTTATTGAAATGAACTAATTTTGAATTAGAATAATAATTTATTTATTTTTAAATAAATAAATTAGATTTGAAATGGTTTTAAAAGAAGCCAGAATTTCCAATAATTGAATTGGAATGGATTTGAATCGAAATTGTCTTTGGAATATTTTGATGTTGGATTTTGTGATTATACAGATATGGTTAAGGTAATTTGAAAGATATATTACATCGTTATTTTCAATATGATATTTGTTGGTCGTAGAATTTGATATTGAATATAAGCCGATATATTTTCTATTCAGAGCCTTGTATTTAATATCAAATGTTATTTGGTTTTGTCGTGAATGGTGTCTTCATTAACACTGTTCTTAAACCCAGATGAGAAAAAGATTGAATCTTTTTATTTAGATTTAATGAAGTGTACCAATTAAATAATATTTAATTGGAATTGAATTGAAATTGATTTTTGGGTTTATCATGAACGGTGTTTTGAATAACATTTGTTCCTTAACCCGATAATTAACGGAATGTGATTTTTCATTGTCGTGAACGGTATCTTCAATAATAATGTTCTTAGACCCAAGGGAGTTAAGAAAATCAGAAACTAACTGGAGATTAGTTAAGTTGAATGGTTTCTTTGGCGTTGATCTGATGTTGGTTTCGGCCATCGGGGTTAATACTTAGGGAATTGCTCACTTGCTAATTTACGGTTAGGGACTGATTGAAATGTGATGTGATTCAGGGGTTTATCGTAAACTGTGTTTATAATGACATTGATTCTTTAACCCAGTTAAATATTAAAACTAAGTGGAGTTTTAATGAATCTTTAATTAGATTGAAAAGATCGAGAATGGAGTATCACCAGTTTTGCTCCAGGCGATAGTTAAATCTTTAATTATATTTGAATGTGAAATGGTAATTGAATTTACCGATAACACTGTGGTGTTAGATCTGAAGTATTACTAGTTTTACTTCATGGGATGAATAGGTTGGGATTGGGAAATTAAAACAAATGATTACTTCGGTAAGGTTTGTTAATCCCGGCTAGTTTGGATAAACCATAATTTGGTTTGAATTGATATTCAAAAGAAGATTAAAGAATAAATTTGAGGAATTTATCTTTGATTAAATTAATGGGAACCTTTCCCTAAGAATGTGAAATTCAAAAATTTATTGTAGGTTAGCTAAGTAGAATGGTTTCCTGGGTATTGATCTGCTGTAGGTTTTGGACTTCGGGGTTAATATTTGGGGAATTATTCTCTTGATTAATTTGCGGTTAGTGACTGGTGAATTGGAACGAGGCGTATGTTGTGTTTGTGTAACACTTGTTTATTATATAAGCGAGCTATTCGCAAAGACCGGGTTCATCCCATTGTGAATAACTGTTACGACGATAAGTCAAAGATGAGGATAATGGTCGAAGACCGGAGCTCTTCACATTGTTTGGGCGATAACTAATGATCTTGATTGGGCCGTACATCCAAGAGGAGGGAATCAGTTAGTGGTCGATGGATATGCGGGGTACAAGGTGCCACCGGTTTCGTTCAGACCCAGAATGGACTTGTAAATGGACTGTGTGTCTGACATTGGATATCATTCTGTGTGATTGATGGATATCGGTTGCATGGAGTGGTTTGCCTGTGTGGCATGCTAAGATGCGAATGATCAAGGCTTCTGTTGAAAAGAAGAGTCTTATGGTTGATGATCAACGCATAGCCTATGTGGCATAGCTTTGTGTAGCGTGGATTCGCGAGCCTCACACCCCGGTTGTGAACTAGAAACAGTAGAAGTACTTCGGGGGGACATGCGTTTCTTTCTAGTTAGATGTGGCGTCAGTGGTTTTTACATGCCCTGACGAGTTTGACTTATGTGGTTGTTGCTGTTGCGAGGCGCCTCGGATATATCAGTGACTATATGAAGCCGATGGAGTCATTTGTTGGCTCGTTTACGCCCCAAAGGGCGAGGAAACGTAGTGTTCAAGCATTATAATCCACATCGGTGGACCGACCCTGACGATCTAAGGGACAGTTGTGGCTGTTCCTGAGGCTCGGACTAGAGAGTCTTGAATCAGTAGCGGACGATCCCTTGCCCCGGTTCACAGATGGAAATCCAACTTCCAAATACGTGACTTTGCGGTTTTGATTGTAGAGCCTAGTATTGGAGACATGATATATGGTACCCATGCCGCCTATGATTAATACTTATGATTGAAATTGTTTCAACACTATACACTTATAGAATTAAAAACATGAAATTTAGCGTATCAAGCATTCTTTGGCTATTATAAGGTAAAAACCCTATCCTTCGGCTCGCGTTGCATTGTTTGATGGGACCCGAGTCTTATAATGGCTTCATTGTTCTTTATTTAGCACTGCACTGTTTGTTTTATGCACTGGTGTTCTTCGGAGGAAACCCGTTCCATGTTATACGGCGTGGTCCCTTGATTTACCTAACTTTAAAATAAAGATTAATTACTGTTTTAGTTCTCACACCAGTCACGTGACTGACCTGGAGTTTATTGTTTTAACCTAAACTCTGGGTGCCCTTATTTTGACATGCGCAGCTAATAGTTTTGGTTTTGTAGATTTATCTTCATAGGTTTCTGATTTACAGCTGGAACGATACTCGGAAAGCTCTGTATCCGCGTTTTACTTCTAGTTGTGTATTGTATTATTTTCCGCTGCTATGTAATGTATTGTAATCTCTGATATTTTATTATGTGTAATATTTATTCATACTCTGTATATTCTTGTAATCTGATGAAATTGTTGTAATTAACAATGAAATGTTCTTCTGTCTGCGTTCTTTTATGTGTTGTTCTCAAAGTATCCGCTCTTTCCTTACCGGGGAAGTCATGGTTCTTTCAGTTGGTATCAGAGCTTTGGTTTACAAAGCTCAGAGAACAAGGCACATTAGAACCGTACGAAAGAATTCTTCAGAATTTGATTAGTAATATCCAATGGAATGACTCGTTAGAGATGGGATCAGTAGTATCCTAGAACAAGTGTAAAGAGTAATGTTTTTAAAATAAAAATTGAAAACAAGTTTTGTTTTGAAAATTTAAATCAATTATTCGTATTTGATTATTTATTTTATATTGATTTGGACTATAAGGTATATAGAGATTTTAGTATACATCTGATCCACGTGTATTCGAAGTTTTAATACTGGATAGATATAGGATCGCACTGTAGTCGCTAGGGGATAATTCTGATGATAGCGATCGCATCATCAGTATTTATGTTCGAGTGACGAAGGTGGGACGTCTACATATTTCCTATTGATTGGTGTGAGAACAAAAATTATATAGGGCCTATTGTTGTGATTTGGCATCAAAAATATGATTTTTGACTATGTATCAAAGTTATGAATTCGAAAGCTAATCAACTAATTGATTGCTGATTGTGTTGTTTGATTATAGTTTGATTAATTAAAATGTTGAACCTATAACCAAATTGAATCAAATATTGAATTGTATTCGCATTTGCTTGCATATACATGTACTTACATTGAACAGGTCATAGCAAGGAGGCTAGAGCAGAAGAATAAAATTGTTTGCCCGACAAATAGGTACATGTTTACCATAATTTACAGGTTTTTTTGGGTGATGATGATTTTATGAGCCGATTGGCTAGCCGCTTGGCTTTTTCCTTTTCTTTTGGATTGAAGAAGGCCATGGTAGGCTATATGAAATATCCCGAAGTTCCCAGTGCAGGGAAGGTTATGTCGAAATTTTTCGAAAAATTAGGGTGTTAGCCAAATTTTTGAAAAATTTGAAAAGTTCTTAGAAACTGAAAAGTTGAAGAACTTAAGCCGTAGTGAAAATAAAGAAGGTTGAGTTGATTTGTTAAACAACTTTCGGCTTCGTTCCTTTTCGGGGACGAAAATTTTTAAGTGGGGGAGATTGTAATAACCCTGAAATCCGAGCCAATTTAAAGTTTTTATTTTGGCAATTTTAGTGAATTTTGATTATTTTAAATGAATTATTTTAAATAATAACAGTGAGAAATTTATTTTTAATAGAATTCGAACATATATATTTATTTGAATCGTCGTTAGACTATAAATATTTATTTATATATATAAAAGGAATTGAAAATGGCATGGTAGTTCGAAAATTAGATTTCAAACTTTAAATGAATGTACAGGATTCAAAATAAACCGGATTTTAGTGAAACCAAAAATATTAGAATCTAATTGATAATATCTTTCCAACGAATCACAAAAATGAAAATTTCATAGTGGGAATCAAAAGATATGTCCAGTTGAAAATTTAGAATAGTCGCTATGGAATTCTGGCCCTTAAAAATGGCCATTTTTCAAACGACCTCGGTTTTCGACGAAACCACTTTTGTTCGATCCGTGATGTCTAGTTATTGCTAGGTTTCAAAATTCGTAATTTTTCGAATCAATATGTGAGCGTGGCGAAGGAAAACGCGTTTGACAAGTTTTAGTTGATTTTAATCGACTGGAAAATGGCCGTTTTCAAACGGTCTCGGAATTCGATGAAATTAGTTTTATTAGGACCGTATCATCAACACGAAGCTAGAAAATATTTTTGGGGAATTTTTCTAGTTTGTATGTGGCCCCAGTAAATTGAAAGGTGCGTTTAAATTCAATATATAGATTTATGTGTTGATTTTGACGAAAACTTGTTGAATCAGTCGAATCAGCCTGTGATACCTATCCCATTGTGTTCGGAATGGGGGTAATTAGCTATGGACGACGGGCGGTGGGTCTCGTTTTGAGGTCGAAATTAATAGTTGCTTTTTGAAATAAATAAATAAATAATAAAAATAAAATATCTCCCTCCCTCCTATACCCTCAGCCCCCCCCCCCCCCCACGTTCATTTCAAATCGAATAACGAAAATAAGAAAGAAAAATCTAAAAAATGGCACTCGACGCCTTAGCCACCCACCGACGGCGGGCCTCGCCGCACCCCCTCCTCCTAGCTCCTCCTTCTCCTCCGATCCCCTTCTCCTTCACCTCTCTATCCCTCTTCCCTTCGTTAAATCGTGCTACCCATCGAATCCCCAAACCGAGCCCTAGCCCATCGGACTGCCGAGCGCGCCCACCCACGGCCAGCCTCTCCCGCTCCGACCTCTTCTCCGCCCTCGTTTCTCTCTCCACGCCACTGATGAACGCGACGCCCCCAGACCACCTCCGACGAGCGCAGACACTCCCCCATTTTTTTCCTTCGCTGTAAGTTTCTTCATTGTTTAATTTATTTTATCTATTTAGTTTAGTTTAACCAATAGAAAAATATGATCTTTTATGAATAAGAAAATACATTGTCTAGCATGTGAAAAGATTTGATTTTTATAATGTATAAAGATTCGATTTTTATTGACAATGAAGATATTTTTGATATAGTAAAAGGCGATTATTATAATGAGTAAAAGGCGATATTTTTAATGAGTAAAAGGCGATATTTTTAATGAGTAAAAGGCGATATTTTTAATGTGTAAAAGGCGATATTTTTAATGAATGAAAGGAAGATTTTTGATGTAGGAAAGAGGTGATTTTTAATTATATGAAAATATAATCTTTCCTATATTTGCAGCGTTTTAAAAATTTGATTTTATATATTTAATAACCATATAAAAATTTGATTTGTATTATATATAGAGTATAAAAATATAATTTTTATGAAGCAGAGATTATAAAAATATGATTTTTATAAGACAGAGAATACAAAAATATGATTTTTATATATGTTGTAGCGAAAAGATTTGATCTTTATAAATATAGCGGAGTAATAAAAATGCGATTTTCAATATGAACAGCGTAGAGAAGACTCCGTTGGCATGGCAGACAAATCCAAATGGTTAAGAAATAAAGAATGGAGAAGTGGAACCCTCGGTGAGAAATCCTCACCTTTAATTTAAATTTCTATTTAAAAATATATACTAGGATGCAGACGGTGTTCAGTAGCACCAGACACCCGTTGTCCACAGACCATGGACGGCTTGTATGCTTGTTTGTTTGATTTTGATGTGTAGTTGATTGTGTAATGTGTTGTGAAATGAAATAAAATATTTATATAGTTAAAAATATTTTATAGTTAAAAATAGAATTTTTAACGTGTATATGAAATGAAATAAATTAATATAAACAAATCAAACGATTTGTTTACATACACACATTTTACTGATATCGATTGGGACGATAAATTTTACACATCGCCCAACTACACAAATAAAATATGTGTTTGATTGTTTGAAACCCCACACGGGTTTTGGGATGATATATGACATACACTAATCCCAATAATTAGTTGTATGTGGATCGATTGATTGACAGACTGTTATAAGCGTTAAATGTTTATATTTGATGCTTATACAGTGTAGAATGAACTTTGGATGATGGTTGATTATTTTTCATTGTTGATATATACGTGCGATGTATGGAAATCCATAGAAATAAAATCTATGGTAATTGTTGGGCCTCATTCCAGTTTTGAAATGGAAATATTTGAAAAAGAAATAATTGAAATAGAAATATTTGAAAAAGAAATATCTGAAATAGAAATATTTGAAAATAGAAATATATGAAGCCCTGTTGATTAGATTTGCGCCATTTTGACGTGAACGATATTTGTATCAATTTTATTCCTTTTTCAATGAATATCGAAAGTGATTTCAAAATCTGATATTTTGAAATAAATTGAAATTCGAATTAAATTTTAATGAATTGAAATTCGAATTAAACTGAAATGAATTGAAATTCGAATTAAACTGAATAGAATTGAAATTCGAATTAAATTGAAATAAATTGAAATTCGAATTAAATTGTAAAGAATTGAAATTCGAATTAGATTGAAATAGAATTGAAATCGTTTTGAATTGAATTTAAAACGTATTGATATTGAACTGAAATTGATTTGAATTGAAACCGATTTGAATTGAAATCGAGGTGAAATGAATTTAAAATGAATTTATATTGGAAAGATTCAATTTTGATTTGAATTTGAAAAGGAAGTTGAAATCGTTTTGAAAACAAATTTAAACGATTTATAAAATACGTTTTGAAATGAAATCGACATAATATATATAATATGTTAGCCTACTTTGTGAACTAGGCTACACAAAGAGTGAATAGTGAAAAAAGACACTAATCGGATCGGATCGGGGGAAGATAGCGCAGGAGGTAAGTAACAATCGAGAATGAAGAGATTACACCGGTTCGGATCGGATGAGTATTGCAGCAACATCATGAAGCAGGTGGCCTCGGCAGATCGGATCGGAGGAACGCTTCAGAGGCATCAAAAGAAAGCAAGCAATATCACCAGTTCGGATCGGATGATACGTCAGCAAATATCAAAAGACAGCGAGTGGTTTTATCGGTTTGGAGCGGAGAAGCATGTTAGCAACATCATACAACGAATGGCTTTAGCGGGTCGGATCAGATCGGAGGACCCGATCCGAACCCCTATTTTCACCTGAATCTGCAACCGTTGCTGCGCATATCTCCTGAAAACTCGGACAAGATCTGACCATTTCTCCCACGATCTTCTACTGAATCGATGCGCTGTAGCCATCAGGGAGCCTCCGAACCCGACTCTCAAGGGATAGATGCCACCTAATTCTGAACCGGAGCCGCTTCGAGGAGATTTTTCACCTATAAATACACCATCTAGAGGCATTTGAAAGGATCTTTTGGCAAATTCTTAGTCCATTCTTCCTTCAAAACCGAATTCTATAATCATATTCAGATCAAAGTCATCTCTTAAAGCTCATTTTTGAGAGATTTTAGTGAGTTTATGCATTGTAATTTTGAAATTAAGTGAGAATTATTGCTGTACTTGTACTCAAATCTTCAATTAAAAGAAACAAAGTGGACGTAGGCTCGTTAACGCCGAACAACTATAAATCGTGTGTTCTTTACTGCTTTTTGATTCTATTTCATTGAAATCATAACTAGTTTGGGTGTTAGAACCGATTTTTGGTCTAACATTTTGGGGCTTTCACTGAGAAGTTTCGAATTCTCACTTTTTAAGGATTATCATTCTACTATTTGGACCTTCAATTTCAAAGAAGTAATCCCCTCTCTTTGACATCTTTTAGTATTTGTTGACTAACCACTGAAGTATCAAGTGTTATGGCTAAGACCAAAGGAAATGAAGTGCAAGGTGCAAGGGGAAATGAACCCAGAGAATATCAGCAAGCTATTGTGTTAACAAGGTCACACGCTCAAAGCTCTGGAGCAGATCACTCCAACCAGGAGGATCCGAACCGGATCGGAGGTGCCAATCCGATCCGAGAGGAAACAAATCGGATCGTGCTAACACAGATCTGAACCGATGATTTGGGGCACTCTCAACCTCTCCCTCCGAACCGCACTGACCATGCTGTTGGGAACCGATCCGATCCGAACCAGGGTGAGGCTAGAACTTCTACTCGAGCTCCCTCCAACGCTCCGATTCCAGCCACGATGACTAATGTTCAGCCTGATCCATCTGCACCCATTACTCAGGGAGATTTTTCATGCTTTCTTGACATGCTTCAGAGCACCAAAAAAGCATTGGAAGCCCAAAGGTGCGACAACCTTTGCATGCAGGAAAATATGATCACCATGGGTAGAGAATTACAAGAGCTCCGGTGGCAGAGAACTCCTTCCCCACCGCACCGTATTCCTACAGATGATTCGTCTTCTTCGGAGGAAGAATGTCCTCATGATAGAAGGCCGCTTGAATGACCTCAGAACCTAGATCAATTGACTTTCGGATCTTTAGGATCCCTAGAAGATGATGCTCGTGTATTCGGCCCTGATGACCCGAGTCTGCAACAACCTATGTTACTACCTATGCGCAGATCCCACGTCTTACCCAGGGATCCTAATATTACTAAACCCATGCAGCAAAAACTTCTCCAACCTATACCTCCAGAGGTCGATCGGGAGCGCAGAGAGCAACGAAGAGCGGCTGCCGCTAGAAACAGAAGGTTATCCCCTGATCAGGCACCCAGCGGTAATCCAAACATCAGATCTAGAGAGCCAGTGCAGACATTAACCAATGCCGATGTATGGGCAATGGTGCGCCAGATTATATCTGAGAGCCGGCGATATACTAAAGAAGATTGGGGCATCGAGCGAAGTCATACCCTTTTCACAGATGACATCCTGAATTTCCTGTTTCCCCGACGATTTATCTTGCCCCAGATGGATCGATATTTAGGAAGAACAGACCCAGGGCAGCATATGATGAGATATGCATGGTTCATGAACGCGGCAAAGGCTCCGGAAGTCGTAAAATGAAAAGCTTTTCCCATTTATCTTGAAGATGTAGCGTTAATGTGGTTCACTCGACTTCTTCCTCGGTCGGTGTCAAACTTCACAGAATTGAGTGAGCGTTTAATGAATCAGTTCCGACTCCATGCCCAAAAGTCCAGGACCGTCATAGAGTTGTCACGAATTAAACAGGGCCCAGGAGAATCTTTGAAGTCATATTTGGATCGCTTTAACCTTGCCGTCGCTGAAGTCACTGATCCCCATGAGCCCACTATCCTTATGGCCTTGATAGTAGGGGTAGATCCCGATTCAGAGTTCGGGGATTATTTAGCTGGAAAACCACCTCCTACCAGAGAATTGTTCTATGAAAAGGCTAATATCCGCTTGAGGCGAGAAGAAGCTAAGGCAAATCGGAAGAGAAAGTCAGAAGGGGCCTCGAAGGAAGGTGTCCAGAGCAATGTCGCCGTGAAACAGTCTGGCGATAGTTCAGAAAAAGTGGAAGTAAATGTTGGCAACTAGAGTGGTGGTAATAGTAACAGAAATGGGAATGGCAATAGAAGGAACAGAAACTGTGGGAATAGCTGTAATAAAAGACCCAGGTTCCAGAGTTTTGAAAATTACACGCCGTTAAATGATACATTGGAGAACATTTATCTAGACACATACAACATACTGCAGTATAAAAAGCCACCACCCAGAGATTCTACTAAGAAGGAAATTGAAACAGGAAAGTTTTTCTTGTTCCATGGAATGCATGGTCATTCCACAAATGAGTGTCGTCATTTGAGGGATATCATCAAAAAATTGCTGCGAGAAGGGAAATTGGATGAGTACAAAGCCGCCCCAAGGGACAGGGGGACAAGTCCCGAACCAAGAACAGCCTGCTTCAAAACCCACTGCTCATCAAAAAGGTAAGAGGATCGTCATTAACTCCATTATAGGAGGGCCTCACTTGGTTGGTCGTAGTTTTAAAGAATTGGACCAGTACGTCAACGCCGCCAAGCATTATGAAGTAGGAGAATGCAGCGGGCTTGAAGACGTCACTCCAATAAAACAGCAAAAAACGATGTCCGATGATGTCGTATTCCGTAATAGAGACGAGTTTGAGTTCAATCTCCAACTAACGATCCGTTAGTGATAACCACGACAATTGGTCCCGCTCTGGTCCATAAGGTGCTAGTGGACAACGGAAGCTCGTTCAATATCCTCTTTAAGAAAGCCTTTGAACAAATGAGGCTCGAAGCAAAAGACTTAAAGCCATGTCAAGGATGGATACACGGTTTTAATGAAGTATCTACAGCTCCAATGGGTTTTGTGGAATTACTAGTCACACTGGGGCAGGGGGACCGCCAGAGAGTACGGATCCTGCCGTTTGTAGTTCTGGATTTGGATTCACCTTACAATGCCTTCTTGGGCCGACCAGCCCTCGCCGAATTCAGGGCATGCATTGCGCCTTGGTGTTTGCTGCTAAAATTTCCGACTGACTCGGGAGTTGGGAGGATGAGAGGCGACCAAGCTACGGGACGAGCTTGTTACATGGCAGAGTTAAAGATGCTAATGAAACGGCTGAATATAGATGCTAAAGACAATTCCGCCTCTCCGAAGCGGGCCTCAGCATAGCAGTTAAGGGGTCCTGCCCCAAGAGAGTCGCCCTCAGATGTGCTCGAGGATATAGATCCCAGAGAGGATAGAGAACCTGGGGACATGAAGGCAACTCCTAATGAAATAACAGTTGACATACCTATTGATGAAACTGATCCAACAAAAGTACTGAAGATCGGCTCGCAATAGATCCATTTAGAGCAAGGGAATTGGATGATTTCTTGAAGGCAAATCTAGATGTGTTTGCCTGGAGTCACGCTGACATGTGTGGGATTTCGCCCACCATCATGAGCCACTCCTTGCGTATTAATCCAAAGCACCCACCGGTCAAGCAGAAGAGACAGATGTTAGGTCCAGAGCGGTAAGCAGCTTTGAAAGAAGAAGTAGAAAAATTAAAAGGTAATGGATTCATTAAGGATTCAAAATATCCCGACTGGATATCGAATCCTGTCCTGGTTAAAAAGTCAAATGGGAAGTGGAGAACATGCATCGACTTTTCTAATTTGAACAAGGCTTGCCCGAAGGATAGTTTTCCTCTCCCCAGAATTGATCAACTAGTAGATTCAACTGCTGGGCATGAACTCTTAACCTTTATGGATGCCTATTCTGGGTACAACCAAATTTCCATGCACATACCAGACCAAAAGCATACAAGCTTTATCACAGATTTGGGATTGTATTGTTACGTGGTGATTCCATTCGGGTTAAAAAATGCGGGAGCCACCTACCAGCGCCTAGTCAATCGCATGTTTTACAATCAAATCGGGAAAACCATGGAAGTGTACATGGATGATATGCTCATGAAATCCAAGCAATCCCCTGATCATACGAAGGACTAGGCAGAAATGTTCGGCATACTACGAAAGTATGGGATGAAGTTGAATCCCTTGAAATGTTCTTTTGGTGTGGCATTAGGCAAGTTCCTCGTCTTTATCGTGAGTTCCAAAGGAATTGAAATCAATCTGGACCGAATAGCAGCAATCAGGAACATAGAGGAGCCACGGAAGATTAAGGATGTTCAAAGCTTAGCTGGAAAGGTTGCAGCACTAGGCAGGTTCATCTCTAAGGCAACAGACAAGTGTGTACCTTTCTTCGATCTCATAAAACGAGGAAAGCGAAATTTTGAATGGACTCCCAACTGTGTAGAGGCATTCCAGAACTTGTTAGACTTTTTAGAAAAGCCTCTCATATTATCAAAGCTTGTGGAACACGAGGATTTGTTCGTCTACTTAGCAGTATCGTCTCACGCCGTCAGCACAGCATTGGTACGTGAAGAGCATAAAGTCTAGAAACTTGTGTACTACGTAAGTAAAAAACTAGCTGCTACAGAACGCAACTATCCGAAGATAGAGAAGCTTGCTTATAGTCTACTGATTGCCTCCCGTAAACTCCGCCATTAATTCTAGGCACACCCGATAATCGTATGTACGGATCAACCCTTGAGACAAGTGCTGTAGAAACCTGAAGCATCAGGGCGATTTCTCAAATGGAATATCGGGCTGAGTCAGTTTGATCTGAACTTTCAGCCACGAAGATCAATAAGGGGGCAAGCCTTGGCTGACTTCATAGCTGAATTTACAATTTCTGAAGAAGAAACGGTGGGTGACAAGACTGTTACTTTGGATCAAGAGTTAGAGCTCAGTCCGTGGAAATTATACACGGACGGAGCCAAGAACGATAGAAAGTCTGGCGCCGGAGTTGTTTTAATAACTCCTGAAGGACGATCTATTTATTACGCATTACGGTTGGAATTTACTGCTACTAACAATGATTCTGAGTATGAAGCCCTGATTATCGAGCTGAAACTCGCCAAAGATTTGGGAGTGAAGACATAAGATATATATTGCGATTCCAAGATAGTGGTAGGTCAAGTTCGGGAAGAATTCGCTGCTAAATGACCTCAACTTAGTGCTTATCTTAAAAAAGTGAAGAAGTTATTGGAAGATTTGGAGCATTATAGCATAACACACATTCCAAGAACGGAAAATCAGAAAGCAGATCGATTGGTGAAACTAGCAAGTTCTGATAATCCTAAAGAAACCGAAACGGTCCCGATCGAGGTGTTGGAATCGCCAAGCTTCGACCTAATGGAAGCAGAGCAAGCCTTGGAAGTCGAACCAGAAAGAGAATCCTGGATGACATCAATTAAGAATTTTCTCAAGGACGGAACCCTCCCATTAAAAAAGAGCGAAAAACAAGCTGTGATACCAAGGCTACAAGATACGTGTTACAGGACGACGTCCTTTATCGTCAAGGGTTTTCAATGCACCTATTACGGTGTATCGCACGCGACGACATCAAACGTGTACTACGAGAAGTGCACGAAGGTGAATGTGGGGATCACATTGGGGGCTAAACCCTGGCAAAGAAAATATTACGGTATAAATATTTCTGGCCTATCGTGAATAAAGATGTGGCTGATTATTCACGATGCTGTGATAGACGTCAAAGATATTCCAAAGTTCCCAGAGCACCTCCGACTCAGCTCAAGTCGATGGTAAGTCCGTGGCCGTTTGCCATGTGGGGGATTGATATTATTGGAGTGCTACCTGTTGCTAGAGGAGGAGCTAAGTATGTGATCGTTGCCGTGGACTACTTCACAAATTGGGTGGAAGCTGAACCTCTAACAACCATCACGGCAAGGAAAGTAATCAGTTTTGTGGTGAGAAACATCATTTGTCGATTTGGGATACCGAAGACCATCGTAACTGATAATGGGACGCAGTTTGATAGCATCGAGTTCAGAAACTTTTGCCAGAAATACATGATTGATAAACGATATACTGCAGTAGCTCACCCGCAATCAAATGGCCAGGTTGAAGCCGTAAACAAAGTTATTAAATCAATTTTGAAGAAGCAATTGGAGCAGGCCAAAGATAGATGGGTGGACGAGTTGCCATTAGCTCTGTGGGCCTACAGGACAACCTTTAAGACGGCTACTAGCCACACTCCCTATTCAATTTCCTTTGGGTCAGAAGCAGTAATCCCGGTAGAATTAGAAGTCCCTTCTCATCGAGTTGCGTACAATGACCCGATGACGAATAAACCACTCCTCCTAGAATCTCTTGATATGATTGAAGAAAAAAGAGGTGAAGCCGACTTGCGTGCCTCAAGACATCGACATTAAGTAGCACGCTATTATGACCAAAAAGTTCACTTCAGAACCTTTGAACCAGGAGACCTAGTACTAAAGTGAGTCTTCCCGCCGTCAACCCAACTGGGTCCGAAATGGGAAGGGCCATTCACCATCCAACGGAAGCTTGATACGGGAGCATTCAAGCTAACGACCGTAGACGGTGAAGAGATTCCCAGAGCTTGGAACGCTCAGCACTTACGACGATATCTGAGCTAAATATGAAATGTAATTTCTTTTATTTTCATAAGCTATGTAAAAATGCACGACTTGCCTTAAATAGTCAATTTATGTGAACAAAGGATTATAAAGTGGATGTAGGCTATGACTTAGCTGAACCACTATAAAAATATCGTGTGTCACTTACTTTCCTACATTATTTATACGTTCGACAAATATTCTATCATGACTGTGAAACACGAAATGTTAAACTAAACTTAGAAGATTGGGGATGACCCATGTGCAGGAGTAAATAAAATGACTGACTGTATGACCAAATACAGAAGAATGGGAAGACGACATTCTTAACTCTAACTCTCAAGAATCGAGAGAGAGTATAAAGGACGGGAAGACGACGTCCTCAGAGGCGTGAAGGTGCACCCACATGAGAGACCGCCTCAGCGAAAACTCTAACTTGGATATGATACAGGAGAGTATAAATATGCCAAAAAGAACAGGCATCAATGATGAAAGGGATATGGCCCCCATCAGAGAATCGAGGACATTTGGACTCTTTAATTTAATTTAATCTTGAGTAGTTCTTGCTCGGTTATTCGAGATTGACTGGGGGCATATATGTGCATACATGTTTCCTCCAACAATGACTTCATTATATGACTTTAATTTGATATACCTGTGTATTTTCATTTAAGTACTGAACTAACGACTATCAGGCATTGTAGGAAATAAATTATTTTTATTTACAAACGTGTGAGTTTGTACAAGGAAAACAAGCAAAAAAGAAGATGCGAGGGCCGCGCTCGCTGCAACAATTGCGGGCCAATTAAATGCTAAAGTAAAATAAATCACTTCATAACTTAGACTTTGGAGTGGACTTGGACTTCTTAGCAGCCTTCTGAGCGTCCTTCGCCTCTCTTTCAGCATCAGTTAGAATTCGCTTTGACTTTTTCCTCCCTGTGACCGAAGTGCTGGAATCGGTTGATTTTTTCCTATAAGTCGGAACACTGGAATCAAGAGAAGACTTTTTAGTAAGCTCTTCTGTAATAGACCTAGTTGAAAGCTTAACAACTAACCTTGATCCAGGATCCACCACCGCAAGGGGCTTGAGGCTTTCAGGGTCCAAGTCTTCAACTTTTTGCTGCATACGTCTATCTTGTTCGACTTTCATTTCAGCCAAAGTGATGTCATCAGCGCTTTTAGGATCCCTGATTATAGCCACGTCAGGGTCTTCCTCATGCCCTTCGCCATCGCCATCGTTTTTCAAGGCGTCTATCATCTCGTCATCATGAGGAGCATCATCCTTAGGCAATTTAGTTCCCCTTCCTGACTCTGCTGTGACGGCCTTGTCCTTTTCTCCTTGAGCCTTCTCCGCGGGTTTTGCTCCGGTAGTGGTTCCCGGGGGCACGTCAGTCCTCTCGGTCGGTTCAACACCTACAGAATGAGAAGCAACGGTTATCAACTCAGTAGAAAATAAAGGATCCTTCATTGACTACTCGATTATGTGATGAAAAGTGGAGACAGCTTTGACGAATTGAGGTAAAAAGGTAGAAATACCTTCCGATGACTTCTCAGCTGGAGTGACTGCCGTCTCCGACGCCGTCTCGGGTATGGGGGATAAAAGAGATGCCCGAGGGATCCCTGGGTTTTCGGCGTCGTATCCCTCTACTTTAGAAGTTTCAGAGGAAGTGGAAGAAGAACCAGCCTCAGAGATGTTGTTTTGTTTAGCCTTCCGCTACTCTTTCTCCATAGCAGCAGCGATGAGGCGGCGTCCCTCGGCCAGGCGTGTTGGTTCATCATCTCTTAGATATTTCTCCATAAGTTTGTCCTCGTCGACAGATTCTACCTTGAGTTCCTCTTTCTCCCATTCAACGATTTGACTCCATACGTGAACCAAGGTAGTCGGATAGTCTTCAATCCAAGAAATGTTTCGGCGATGGATTATATACGTAAAGAATTCGATCATTAATTCGCCGAAACCATGTCCTCCTCGGCCTCTGACAGCTACTTGCGGGTCTCTTCGGTGGATTTAATAACACTTTCAACATTATCCTCCGCTAGGGCAGCCCTATTCTCGGCCTCCACCAACTTGGAAGCCAAGTCAGCATTTCTCTTCTCCAATTCAGCATTCTTTCTCGCTAACTCGGCTTTCTCTTGCTCAAGAGCAGTGTAAGCAAGTTGCATTTTAGCGTTATCCGACTTAGCCTCTTCTGCTTGTTTTTTCAACTCCAAGCGCTCTTGACTATGAGACTCGAGCAAGTCATGATAATGTTTTTGTAGCTCTTCAAAATGCTGCTTGAAGTTGGTAGTGTCCCGCTGAGCAATGGCAAGTTCGGCCTGTGTATTCTCAAGGTCTTTCTCCATGTTTTTCAAGGCTTTTGCGTCAGCTGCTGCAGTATTTTTCATTGACTCAGTATCCGTGATTAAAGTTCGAATGATTCGGGAGAGGTAAAACGAATACTTGAACATTTCTGAATATTGTTTCTCCACTGCATCAATCTTGGCTTTGGCCTCGTCAGCTGACCTTGAGGAAATAGGCTCGAGAGCGGGTAGGAAAGTTAGGTTTTCAAAGTAGTGTTCACGGAATTGTTTCTCCAAATAGGTCTGCTTGACTTTAGCTTCAACATCCAATAGTGGAGGTGCGCGATATGTTAGCTCGGTATCCTTAGGATGAGCGGGCACGACGGCCGTATCACCCTTCCTAGGCCACTTATCGGAAACCTTATGTTTATCTCGAGAGCTGGTGTCTTTCGGCGGACTTCTTTCCCGATCGTGTTTGTCCTGAGGAGAAGTTCGGTTTTTCGGCTGCGATGTATCTTCTCCATGACGTATCCGATAGCTTTTATGTCGGTCTGGATCCGACCGAACGGGGGAGCGAGAGCGCGAGGTCCGCGATTGATAAGAGTCATAAGGCCTTCTATCCTCTCTACCGTGGCCTTCGCGGCGATCATGCTCAGCGTCAGAAGGGGTTTCAGTCATGCTGCGACGAAGTTTCATGATGTCATAGTGAGAACGAGACATTGTACCTACGCAACAATGCAAATGGAATTCAGAATCGGTATTCTCATAAGAAGTAAGTGCTGTGAAATGTGGTGCTATTGTGTTAAGTGCATCCTAAGTGGTGTTCCCCCCGACAAACCCGAGTCCGAAGCCAGACTAGTGCGAGTGGGCTCTTTGGCCTTAGCAGGAGTGGTCTCTTCTGAAGAAGTAAAAACTAAATGATTTGTACCAAAATCCTCTGAAGTGTAGATAGTTTCAGGTAAGGGAAGATTTCCTAAACCCTGAAATATAGGATCATCAGTACTAGGGGCGTCGCCCTGGGAAGCATCTTTTGGCGGTTCATCGGAAGACGTCGACTTTTTAGGAGAGATAGTATCCTAAGGGATGACGTACCCTTCTCGGTGCTTTTCGGCTATGTTGGCCAGCTCGTCATCCTGAGTCGAAGATGGAGAAGGTGAAGTTCGAAGTGGCATTGTGGGAGTTTTCGAGCTTTCGCCCATTTCTGGAATTACGTCCACTGGGGGGATGTATACATATGGACCCAACCCGTGACCTATGCTATGGGTAATGGACAACAACCCGTGAAGATGAAGATATTCATCCTTAAGGACTTCATCAATGGTTAGAAATTTTTGGTCGCCATTGAGGAGCCGGTGCATCCGATCGAAATACATTTGACCCGATATTTGTTTTGGTTTATCAACTGCAAACAAGAAGAAAACAGTTTAACGCATTGGTGTGAACATTTGGAATTAAGGTCTAGAAAAACGGCGTCTTACTTGATTTTGTCCATCTCCTGGCACATCCCGGTTGCTGCTTTATATAAAACCATTCCAGCTTGGAATCGCCGGCCTTGCTGCTGAACGGCGCTGAAATTATTTTCCTTTTTGGGACTGATTCAAAGTAAGAGAAAGAAGGATTTTCTCTAGTCCGATGCTTGAAGTTATAAAAGAAATGAACGTGATCGAAAGTGAGCTCTGTACCTAAGATCTCGCGGTATGCTACATATAAGGTATATAGGTAAGCATAGGAGTTGGGATGCAGCTGCATGGGGGCAATCCGCATCTATCTTAGAAAGTCGACAACAAAAGGGGAAACGGTGGAATAGCCCCAACCATGCACATCAATCGGGTGATTGCCATAAATCCTTCTCGAGGATTGTGAGGATGGTCAGTTTTTGATGGCACCATCGTACCCTTTTCAGTATCCCGTGCTTTAAGCGTATTCGAACAAGTCTGTCGTTGTCAATCGTCGATTCAACAGAATCTTGGGGTGATTCCAATATGATGGTAGACTCAAATTCGTTAGGAGCTCGATTATCTCCAATCTCTCCTTCCTCTTTATAGCCCATAGAAACCTCGTTATCAGAAGGCGTTTTGTTATGAGCTCTTACTTCATAATCTGGGCCCTCGTCGTCCCATTCAGGGTCTGAAGAAGAAGATATGTCATCGAGAGTATATTTCTCAGAAGTTTCTGCAACTTCCACCTTCTTTTCCATTCTAGAAGAACGTCTTTCGGCCATGATCACTAGACTATTGAATAAGTAATAACATAAGTCAGAGTAAGATAGCCCGTATCCCCCCGTGTACGCGTGTGAACTAAAGTGTGTGCTATGTGTGCAAGGGATGCAAAGTAAACACATAAGAGTGTGATGCAAAGGTTCGATAAAGCAGTAATGTTCGGAATAGTTCTTGATGCTCGTTCATATTCGTAAGGCACTATCCTAACTGTTCTTTAAGTTGAAGGTCATGTCAAGTATTGATTGGGTCAGTTAAACAAATTCTTGCGCATCGAGTAGGACTGCTTCGGTTCGGTTCGGATGTAAGTGTTGGGATCGGATCAGGGGAGGGAGCTATGTTTTGGTCTGAAGCAGTCGTTCACAACCATCCAGCAAAACCAGATCGGTTCGGAATTAGGCATTCAGAGCGGTCCGGATAAACTTGAGTATCCATACCTCTCTTCCTCCTTGTTTCTCATTCCGACCCGACCCGTTCAAGTGAGCTTTGCTCCCCAACTTTGCTTTTTAATCCGATCCGATCCGGTTAGGTAAATTCCATTCCTATCTCCACTCCTATGCTACCTTACCCGAACCGATCCCATTCATTATCCTCTTCTTCTTCTCCCCCTTCCTCATCAAAACCGAACCCATCTACTTCTTAAGAAACCCATCCTTTTTTGAGAAGCATGTCACAACAAAATCACCATTGAACAATTTACCCCCTTTCATGTCCAATCCTATCTCCTAGCGCCTCAAGGTGATGACGGAATCACCAACGACGACGGCAAGGGAGGAGGAGGCCACAGCGTCAAAGCCGAACAAAAGCCATGACTAAATCATTCAAATTGACCACAAATTCTAACTAAACTCGATTATTACAAGGAAAATCGAAGTTTTAAACCTACCAGAGTGTTTGATTCGAAGATTAAAATGAGAATTCTAGAGTTTTTTTAGAGTTAGGGTTTTTTCATGCAAAACTAAAAGGACAGCAAGAATGAAAAGAAGAAAGAAAGAAAGAGAAGAAGAAGCGAGCTTATATAGATCTAATGTGGCCCTTTGTATTCCCCATCTTTCACCTCGTTCGGACCGGAGTGTAAGCCCACGAATACATTCTGGCCCATTAATCCAATGTTAAGCAAGGTGAAAAGGAAAGTCGTTCGGATCGGAGTCCGAACCCGAAGGGGATTCTACGCATTAACTTGGTATGCAAATTGAATTCGAAGAAAAATAAAGAAAAAGCTTACCTGGAAGAATCACTGTACGTTAATAAAAGCTCTCAAAGTTGTTTGAAAATGAAGAAAGTAATTCATATGGATTACGGTTATATATAAGTAGCAAAAGTCACGACCTCATGAAGTGACAGTACAAGTGGATGGAGGCGATCATTCAACAGTTCTAATTCAAAGGATGTTTCGTAAATTGCTTCGAAGCACACTTTATCTTAAATAAGAGTGTACTTTGAGGGGGCAAAATGTTAGCCTACTTTGTGAACTAGGCTACACAAAGAGTAAATAGTGAAAAAAGACACTAATCGGATCGGGTCGGGGGAAGATAGCGCAGGAGGTAAGTAACAATCGAGAATGCAGAGATTACACCGGTTTGGATCGGATGAGTATTGCAGCAACATCATGAAGTAGGTGGCCTCGGCGGATCGGATCGGAAGAACGCTTCAGCGGCATCAGAAGAAAGCAAGCAATATCACCAGTTCAGATCGGATGATACGTCAGCAAATATCAAAAGACAGCGAGTGGTTTTATCGGTTCGGAGTGGAGAAGCATGTTAGCAACATCATACAACGAATGGCTTCAGCGGGTAGGATCAGATGATTATGTCAGCAGCACCAAGGGATTGCAAGTTGCCTCACCGGATCGGATCGGAGGACCCGATCCGAACCCCTTTTTTCACCTGAACCTGCAACTGTTGCTGCACATATCTCCTGAAGACTCGGACAAGATCTGACCATTTCTCCCACGATCTTCTACTAAATCGATGCGCTGTAGCCACTAGGGAGCCTCCGAACCCGACTCTCAAGGGATGGATGCCACCTAATTCCGAACAGGAGCCGCTTCGAGGAGATTTTTCACCTAAAATACACCATCCAGTGGCATTTGAAAGGATCTTTTGGCAAATTCTCAGTCCATTCTTCCTCCAAAACCGAATTCTACAATAATATTCAGATCAAAGTCATCTCTTAAAGCTCATTTTTGAGAGATTTGAGTGAGTTTATGCATTGTAATTGTGAAATTGAGTGAGAATTATTGCTGTACTTGTACTCAAATCGTCAATTAAAAAGAAAACAAAGTGGATGTATGCTTGTTAATGCCGAACCACTATAAATCGTGTGTTCTTTACTGCTTTTTGATTCTATTTCATTGAAATCATAACTAGTTGGGTGTTGGAACCAATTTTTGGTCTAACATAATATATATATTATATATATAATGGCCTGAATAGAACGCGCCGCCCTACGGCAGTTTGCGAATTTCGACCATTAACTTCGAATTGACGTTATGGGAGATCTGACTGTCGGATTCTCCTAAAACTAGAACCGTTGGGTTTGTACCGAAAAGAGATTTCTAACGAATATTAGAAATTTGAAATCTAATGGTTGCTTTTGGAATTATGTCCAAATAAAATTTGGAGAAGGTTGCTGTAAGTGCAGTTTGATGGCCGTTGATGGAAATCGACTGTACGGACCTTGATAAAATTATTAAAAATATTAATAATTTGTGTAAAATCATAAGAAATGATTTGTGAAGAATTAGGACGAAAAACTCCATATTTGAAAAGATAAAAATAGATTTTTATTGAAATGAACTAATTTTGAATTAGAATAATAATTTATTTATTTTTAAAAAATAAATTGGATTTGAAATGGTTTTAAAAGAAACCAGAATTTCCAATAATTGAATTGGAATGGATTTGAATCGAAATTGTCTTTGGAATATTTCGATGCTGGATTTCGTGATTATACAGATATGGTTAAGGGAATTTGAAAGATATATTTTTATCGTTATTGCCAATACGATATTTGTTGGTCATAGAATTTGTATTGAATATAAGCCGATATATTTTCTATTCAGAACCTTGTATTTAATATCAAATGTGATTTGGGTTTGTCGAGAATGGTGTCTTCATTAACACTGTTCTTAAACCCAGTTGAGAAAAAGATTAAATCTTTTTATTTAGATTTAATGAAGTGTACCAATTAAATAATATTTAATTGGAATTGAATTGAAATTGATTTTTGAGTTTATCGTGAACGGTGTTTGAATAACATTTGTTCTTTAACCCGATAATTAATGGAATGTGATTTTGGGTTATCGTGAACGATATCTTCAATAATTCTGTTCTTAGACCCAACGGAGTTAAGAAAATCAGAAACTAACTGGAGATTAGTTAAGTTGAATGGTTCCTTGGGTATTGATCTGATGTTGGTTTCAGCCTTCGGGGTTAATACTTAGGGAATTGATCACTTGCTAATTTACGGTTAGGGAATGAATGAAATGTTATGTGATTTTGGGGTTTATCGTGAATCGTGTTTTAAATGACATTGATTCTTTAACCCAGTTAAAGATTAAAACTAAGTGGAGTTTTAATGAATCTTTAATTAGATTGAAAAGATCGAGAATGGAGTATCACTAGTTTGGCTCCAGGCGATAGTTAAATCTTTAATTAGATTTGAACGTGAAATGGTAATTGAATTTACCGATAACACCATGGTGTTAGATATGAAGTATAACTAGTTTTACTTCATGGGATGAATAGGTTGGGATTGGGAAATTAAAACAAATGTTTACTTCGGTAAGGTTCGTTAATCCCGGCTAGTTAGGATAAACCATAATTTGGTTTGAATTGATATTCAAAAGAAGATTAAATAATAAATTTAAGGAATTTATCTTTGATAAAATTAATGGGAACCTTTCCCTAAGAATGTGAAATTCAGAAACTAACTGTAGGTTAGCTAAGTAGAATGGTTTCCTGGGAATTGATCTGATGTTGGTTTCGGCCTTCGGGGTTAATATTTGGGGAATTATTCTCTTGATTAATTTACGGTTAGTGACTGATGAATTGGAATGAGGCGTATACTTTGTTTGTGTAAGACTTGTTTATTATATACGTGAGCTATTCGGAAAGACCGGGTTCGTCCCATTCTGAATAACTGTTACGACGATAAGTCGAAGATGAAGACGATGGTCGAAGACCGGAGGTCTTCACATCGTTTGGGTGATTACTGATGATCTTGATTGGGCCGTACCCCCAAGAGGAGGGAATCAGTTAGTGGTCGTCCAGACATACTTGGAGATCGATGGATATGCGAGGTACCAGGTGCCTCCGATTTCGTTCAGACCCAGAACGAACTTGTAAATGGACTGTGTGTCTGACATTGGATATCATTATGTGTGATTGATGGATATCGGTTGCATGGAGTGGTTTGCCTGTGTGGCATGCTAAGATGTGAATGATCAAGGCTTCTGTTGAAAAGCAGAGTCTTGTGGTTGATGATCAAAGCACAGCCTATGTGGCATAGCTTTGTGTAGCGTGGATTCGCGAGCCTCACACCCTGGTTGTGAACTAGAAACGGGAGAAGGACCTCAGGGGGGACATGCGTTTCTTTTTAGTCAGAAGTGGCGTCAGTGGTTTTACACGCCCTGACAAGTTTGACTTATGTGGTTGTTGCTGTTGTGAGGTGCCTCGGATATATCGGTGACTATGTGAAGCCGATGGAGTCATTTGTTGGCTCATTTACACCCCAAAAGGCGAGGAAACGTAGTGTTCAGGCATTATAATCCACATCGGTGGACCAGCCCTGACGACCTAAGGGGCAGTTGCGGCTATTCCTGAGGCTCGGACTAGAGCATCTCGAATCGGTAGAGGATGATCCCTTGCCTTGGTTCACAGATGGAAATCCAACTTCCAAATACTTGACTTTGCAGTTTTGAATGTAGAGCCTAGTATTGGCGACATGATATATGGTACCCATGCCGCCTATGATTAATACTTATGATTGAAATTGTTTTAACACTATACACTTATAGAATTAAAAACATGAAATTCAGCGTATCAAGCATTCTTTGGCTATTATAAGGTAAAAACCCTATCCTCCGACTTGCGTTACATTGTGTGATGGGACCTAGGTCTTATAGTGGCTTCATTGTTCTTTATTTAGCATTGCGCTGTTTGTTTTATGCACTGGTGCTCTTGGGAGGAAACTCGTTCCGTGTTATACGGCATGGTCCCTTGATATACCTAACTTTAAAATAAAGAATAATAACTGTTTTAGTTCTCACACAAGTCACATGACTGACCTGGAGTTTATTGTTTTGACATAAACTCTGGGTGCCCTTATTTTGACATGGGAAGCTTGTAGTTTTGGTTTTGTAGATTTATCTTCACATGTTCCTGATTTACAGCTGGAACGATACTCGGAAAGCTCTGTATCCGTGTATTACTTCTAGTTGTGTATTGTATTATTTTCCGCTGCTATGTAATGTATTGTAATCTCTGATATTTTACTATGTGTAATATTTATTCATACTCTGTATATTCTTGTAATCTGATGAAATTGTTGTAATTAACAATTAAATGTTCTTCTGTCTGCGTTCTTTTGTGTGTTGTTCTCAAAGTATCCACTCTTTCCTTACCGGGGAAGTCATGGGTTCTTTCACGTCTCAAAGAAGGGTGTTTAGCAAGAGGATAAATCCTCCACCACTTCAGAAATATATTAATAGATATCAATTAAATTACATGGAACAAAATTCAATGTCGGACACGCATCCATTTACAAGTCCGTTCTAGATCTAAACGAAACCGGAGTCACCTATGTGCTCGTGTATCCGGACGATCAACAAGTGCGTCCGGACAACTACCACTTTAACCCTTTATTTGTAGCTAGCCAATGCCAGGCATCAGTAGTTATCCTTTCGACGTGAAGATCGCCAGTCTTCAATCGTCGTCTTCGATATCTTCGATTTCAAATCGCCGTAAAATTATTTGAAATGACTTGAACTCGGTCTTTTCAAATAACTTTTTGAATTATTATCATTTAAACCATTTAATATCGTTAATATTAATTTATAATGATTTATCGCTATTTTTATTTATTTAAAAATAGCTCAATATAATTAAACGACGCTTCGGGTCAATGGGCGGCCCTGGCGCTGTTTTTACCAAAATTTGATTTACACTTGTCTTGAAATCTAGCCGTTGGATTTTGATAAAGTTTATATCATCGGAAAGATCTTCCCAAAACGGTCCTAACGGTTCCAGCTTTGGGAAAATCTGACAGATGGATTTTACGGTATAATCATTTAAAGTTACGATTGCTGTAACGCGAACTACAGTGAGCGATTCGTTATATTTTAATTTATATTTATATATAAACATAAATATGAATCATTTGGCGATTTCTACTATTTCAACCATCATAAACAAACCAAGTACAATCCATATTCATGTTAGAAATTTTATATATATGATTTTCCTAATTCTTCTAACATGATAAAAATGATGATTTGAAATAAATCTTGTTTTTAATAATTAATTACTTCCAATGGTAGACAAATTTTATTGAAAATATATTTTCTTAATGTTCACAACTTTTGTTGAAACCAAATAACAAGTAAGACATGATTTTGATTCTACTATTCTTATTGTATCTAAAGTAACGATAAACATTTTAACATTTAAATCGATTCTTCTATTTCGTATGAAATGTTCATAAAAATATAACCTTTAAACACTATCCTTTATTTACACCTAAAATGTAAATAAAAATGCAACACTATAATCTATTCTTTTATTTACATCTAAAATGTAAATAAAAATATAGCTTTTTATCCTATGTTCATTTATATCAAATTTGCAAGTAAAAATGTAACCCTTTAATTCATGTTCTTATTTACATCTAACAGGTAAACAAAATGTAACCTTTATTAAATGTTTTGTTTACAGCTAAATTTGCAAACAAAAATGCAACTTTTTCCAATGATGTTTATTTGCATCTTAATATGCAAATAAAAATGAAATCTTTTTCTATGATGTTTATTTGCATCTAAATATGCAACTAAAAATGTAATTTTTAATAAAATGTTTTGTTTGCAACTATATTTGCAAACAAAAATGGAATGGTTTTGTTTGCATCTAAAATTGCAAAAAAAAAGTAATTTTAATCTTAATGTTTTTTTTGCATCTAAAATTGCAAACAAAAATGCAGCTTTAATTCTAACATTTTGTTTGCATCTAAAATTGCAAACAAAAATGTAACTTTAATCCTAATATTTTGTTTGCATCTAAAATTGCAAACAAAAATGTAACTTTACAAATAATGTTTTTTATTTGTATCTAAATTACAAATAAAAATATAGCCTTTTTTAAACTATGTTTTATTTACAACAAGAAATGCATAAAAATTTAACTTCCCATTTCCACCTTTTATCTGTATCAAAGAACGCAAATAAAAGTATAACTTTCATTTCAATGTATATTTGCATCAAAGAATGCAAATAAAGAACAACTTTTTAGTTCAATGAATATTTGCATCAAAGAATGCAAATAAAAAAACAACTTTTTAATTCAATGAATATTTGCATCGAAAATGCAAATAAAAGAATAGCTTTTTAATTCAACGAATATTTGCATCAAAGCATGCAAATAAAAGAACAACTTTTTAATCCAACGAATATTTGCATCAAAGAATGCAAATAAAGAACAAATTTTTAATTAAATGAATATTTACATCAAAGAAAGCAAATAAAAGAACAACTTTTTAATTCAATGTATATTTGCATCAAAGAATGCAAATAAAGAACAACTTTTAAATTTAATGAATATTTGCATCAAAGAATGCAAATAAAAGAACAGCTTTTAAATTCAATGTATATTTGCATCAAAGAATGCAAATAAAGGACAACTTTTTAATTCAATGAATATTTGCATTAATGAATGCAAATAAAAGAACAGCTTTTTAAGTGAATATTAGGCACACATCCCTAAAACGAAACTTAATTAGGCTCACATCCGGTCATAAACTTATTGTAAATTTAGTCCCTATTTTTCGAAAATTCATAAAAAAAATATAAAAAAATATTAGAAAACCATGTAAATTCGTATTTAATTAAAACAATTAATCGTGAAAAAAATCAAATCAAAAAAACATTAAAAACAACGTCAAAATCACGAAATACAGAAAATCAACGAAATGCAGTAAATTGCATCAAAACATGCATATAAGTCGATTAGTTGCATACCTGTATGCATTTATTTCAAATCTGCGTCAAAACTGCAGTATAAATGCATACATGTATGCACATATTGTTAAAACATGCATCTGCCGATGCATTTGTTTAAAAACTGCATACCTACGTGCAACTTATTCACGTTTGCATGTATTTTGACATATATGCACACATGTATGCAGTTATATAGAAAAACTGCATACATGTATGCAATTTTTCAAACAGGCGTGCATAAATATATGCATGTGTATTCGAATAGTTGCATAAATGTATGCAACTATTCGTAAAAGTTGCATACATTGATGCAACTTTTTTTTTTTAATTTCTGTGGACTTCCGAGAATATTTACAGATTTTAGATTTTTTTTTATTTTTTTTAAGTGATAGCGCCTGAAAATTTGGACAGAAAACGAAAGAAGCGGAGGTATGGAAAGTGGCAGGCAGAAGATTCCAGGCGGCAGCTAAAATAGGGGGCGGGTTTACAGAGAAAACATTAATTACAGGGATGTATTGTGAATTTAAAACTTGCAAAATAGTTGCATACATGTATGCAACTTTTGCCAATAGTTGCATACATGTATGCAAGTATTTCTGAAGCTGTTTTAGTTGAAAATGTATGCAGAAACTTGCATACATGTGTGCAACTATTTGAAATACTTGCACACGTGTATGCAAGTATTTACATGTGAAAATAAAATGTGTGCAGAAACTTGCATACATGTATGCAATTATTTTAAATACTTGCACACATGTATGCAAGTATTGCATGTAAAAATATAACAGAGAAATACTTGCACAGATGAATGCTAGTATTCCAAATATGTGCATGATTTGATGCAAATTACTGCATTTTTCGTTATTTTCTGTATTTTTTTGATTTTGATGCATGTTTTGATTTTATTATGATCTGAATTTTTGGGCGAGTACATGTTTAATTTAAATACGAATTTACGTGATTTTTTTATATTTTTTTCATATTTTTTTGATGACTTTTCAGAAAATAGGGACCTAATTTACAATAAGTTTATGACCGGGTTTTTTTTATATTTTGAAACTTAATAGGGACCTCTAAAAAACGCACCCGCTTTTTAATTCAATGAATATTTGCATCAAAGAATGCAAATAAAAGAACAGCTTTTTAATTCAATGTATATTGACAACTCTATCTCAATTCAATGATATAGAAAAAATGATATATTTTCAATTGTATTCACAATTCTATTGAATCCAATAAAATGACAAAATAATATTTTATATTGAATTTACAGTTCTATTTCAATTCAATAAAAATGATAAAATAATGTTTTATATTGAATAGAAAATTCTATTTCAATTCAATAAAAATGATAAAATAATGTTTTATATTGAATTGACAACTCTATTTCAATTCAACAAAAATAATCCAAATAATGTTTTTATATTGAATTGACAATCTAATTCAATTCAACAAAAATAATCCAAATAATGTTTTTATATTGAATTGACAATCTAATTCAATTCAACAAAAATAATCCAAATAATGTTTTTATGTTGAATTGAAAATCTAATGCAATTCAATAACATAACAAAATGATTTATTTTTATTGTAATGGCCATTCTAATCCAAATCAACAATATAAAAAAGTGATATATTTTATTAAAATGGAAATTCTAATCCAAATCAATAATATAACAAAATGATTTATTTTATTGAAATGGCAATTCTAATCCAAATCAATAATATAACAAAATGATTTATTTTATTGAAATGGCAATTCTAATCCAAAACAATAATATAACAAAATGATTTATTTTTATTCAACACATACAAATCAGTGTTTATACATCACCAATAAATAGATATATCATCCATGATATCATCACATAGAAGATCTAAGTCATACACATAATGTATCACCCCACCTCCGCTAGGGTCACTCACAAAGGGAATGCACTAGTTTTGGTGGACTATTATCTAGGTAAACATACACAGAGATATCACAAGGCAGAACATAAATAAAGCAGCGGTAGAAATTAAAAACCCAATTTTTATTACTTTCGAGAAAAGAGTCAAAACCTCATATATCCAAGGTACAAATTATTCCATTACATCAAGTTCTAGATAACGAAGCATAAACTTAGAGTAGCAAAAGTAAATTATTCCCCAAACATAGCAGAAGTGCAGCCATAGCATAACTCAAGACCAAACCGTACATGAGCTGTCAGAAAGCAAGCTAAATCCAAGTTAAGAGCTAGTGTTTCCTCCCTGAGAACCTGGGGGGGGGGGGACGAATGAAAAAGAGGCGAAAGAAAAAGGGTCAGTCATAAATACTGGTAAGTCCTAGTGACTTTCAGTATAAAAACTAGTAAAGGTAATAAGACAGGTGTAAACTGAAAATAAACATAAAGATAATGATAAGTCTGACATGATAAACTAAGATAACGAGATAACTCAAGTATAGCATCGCATGTCCAAAGTTCGCTGCACCAACTGTACTAGTGTTCTAACCCATGTCAAGTATTAATCATGAAGTGATCCCTTGGACCAATATCATGAAGTGACCCATTACGAGGTCCTATAGTACGATCTACTAATCGATCGGCTCCCTACAAGTTCTAGCTCGTCAAGTGTGTGTGTCATACGGCCCAACCACGAAATGTAGTCACCTGTGCTAGGTCCACCCTAGGGTGTATCAAGCCCTAGGGTGCCAACCACCAACACGAATCAAGCATGCACAGTGTAAACCTACGGGTGCCCAATGCCTGCTTTTTCAACTCCGGACTACGGGCACGACCATAGTCCGCCTGAACCTACAATGGCGCACCTACTCAGCCGTCGTTCTGGTCGCTTACAATCATCCCAGTAAACGTGCCCCACTCTACCTAGTCCCTGGGTATCGTGATACATCAAAGTGGGTTACTGCTGAAAAGGACCGTGTAACTAGGGTTTCTAATGGGTTAAGTGTTGTCATTCAAATTCATGACTTAACCCTATCCAAATCATGTATCAAGTTAGTTAAGTGTGTTCTAGCAGTTCATGACTTAACCCTATCAAATCATCGTGTCAAATTGGTTAAGTATATTCAAGTGGTTCATGACTTAACCATGTCATGTGGCATTAATTCATTAATGCACCCCAACCTCTCACATTAGACTAATTATTGTGGTCACTGGATTTACCGGGCGGTTTCGGGCAGATTTACCCCACAACATAGTCTAACCTTGGGTTTTACGTGTGATATGACCAACTAGCCACATTGGATCCTATTATTTGCAGTCACTGGATTCGCAGGGCGGTTCCGGGCAGATTTACACTGCAAACTCAACCCAACTTCGAGTTGGCCATTTTCAAGTTTATATAAGTGTCATGTCCATGTTCAAGTTTTCATGTCAAAATTCATGTCGAGTTTCAAGTCAGGTTTCATGTAAATTTCATGTCAAGTTCTTGTCCATATACATGTTCAAGTTATAATAACGTTCATATTTGAATTCCAAGCCAATTCATGTTTTACCTAATCTACCCAAATCGTATTCCCATCGCACGTAAACTCGAATCGATACAAATAAATCTAATTAGGGAATAACATAAAAAGGGATGGGTATAAGGTGGAAAAAGTGATTACTAGCATAGCATGGTATAATTTGAGCTAAATGATTATAACATTACTGGCATATGGAATATCGGCCTCAAACATAAAGATTCCAAATCTAACAGAATAAGGTACTAGTCAAGATAACAGTTGACATAAGACGATAGTCCCGGTAATGATTGACATAAGGTGATAGTCATAAACTTGTGACTAATAACAGATTCAACATTGCAGGCATGATAATATGAGGGGGTTTTCTTTTTGATTTACAACATGAATAGGCCCCAAGTCAATGTCATAGTAATATACCCTAAAGTCAAGATCCGAGATGAACAAGAATGGATGTAAAACAGTCATCTTACACAGGTCCAATTTCAATTTACAACATATTCATATTACGTTTACAATTTAAATCTAAAAGTAACTGGGGCTTACAGATCATGGTTCGAGAATTAGAAAAAGAGAGTCGATGTTGAATCTTTATATTCTAAGTCGAGTCCTAACAGAAGTCCCCAAATCAACAATTCTCTTAACGTAGTTTCGACGTAGAAGAAGTAGTCTCTTTTTTTAACTTTTCAACCAGAATTAGAGCAACACAAGGTCAGAGAGAATTTTGTGTACAGAGACTAGCGTTAGGGGCTGTTTATATAGGGTCAGGCCAACGAATGTAGATAGAAATGAGGCTAGAAACATTAAAACGAACTCAGACTCAAAAATGGGTTCTGTCACCAGGTCGACCCCCAGGTCGACTCTATGGTCGACCTGGTCCTGGGAAGGTCGACTCTATAGTCTACCCCTAGGTCAACCTGGTCCTGGGCGGGAAATTTCCCGCCCAGTGCATTCTGGGGTTTGAATTCGAAATTTGAATTTGAATTTGAATTTTGAGCTGTTTTGAACTTGAAAATTTCTGAAAACTTCGAAGGGTCATAACTTGGTCATACGAACTCCGATTTTCGAAAACTCGGACTCGTTTCCAAGAAGAATTTGGAGACGAACGCAATGTCGTAACCCGTTTCCCTTGATTCTTATTTTAAAAATTAATTCTGCCTTGATTTATGGTTATTATACATTATTAAAATATGGGTTGTTACATTCTCCCCTCCTTAAAGGATTTCGTCCCCGAAATATCTAAGTTAGAAAGAATATATCCTACCATCCAATCATCCATCTACTCAAAGCATCATCCACAAGCAAGCATTGTCCTTAAAAGATTTCTAGTGCTATATAAACATATGCAGTAAGTGTGTGTATATGTACTTATCTAATGCAAAAGATCAGGCGGTTACTGATTCAGTAAACCTCATTAATGCAAAATATGTTAGTGTAATGAGTCCAACATGTATGCAAATTCCTAACATAAGTTATGATCTCTACATGAGTGCACATAACATTCATTCATATGCAACATCCAAGTGATAGCATAACAAGTTCCATCCATGTACAAGTATAAGCACTCATGCATATGCAACATGAAAATGTGACTGAGCCGATGTAGTGCCTAATGTGCGTCATGCATCCACTATTAATCACTTTCAAACACTTGCAACCATTTGCAAACATCAACCATAACATGTTTCAATCACATGTTTACATCCATATAATTCTACCTAAGGTTCTCAAGATAAGATCGAGAAGATAACAAGACAAACGTAGGTAGTAAAAGCATGATACGAAAAGGTTTTCAAGTTTATAGGAAAAAGAGATGGAGAATGTACCCTCAAAAAGAAATGGGTAAAGCGCGCGTATCTTCTCTTCGGTTTCCCAAGTTGCGTCTTCTTGGGCTTCACTCCACTGAACTTTAGCTAGCTTGACTTCTTGATTCCTTAGCTTCTTGATCTCCGCTCCTAAGATACGAATCGGAACTCGCCTCAATGTTGCTTCTTTTTTCACTTCTAGGCCTTCAAGGATGCTTGGCTCAACCACTTCGGCCGATTCATGTAAGCACTTTCGGAGATGCGAGACATGAAAGACATTGTGTACTCCAGCCAGCCTCCCGGGTAATTCTACCTTATAGGCCATCCGCAAAACCCTCTCAGTGATAGGGAACGGTCCTACGAACCTTGGTGCTAGCTTTCCGACCGCTCCAAAACGAACTACATTGTGTAAAGGAGAAACTTTTATAAAGACCATGTCTCCGACTTCGAACTCTAGGTCTGTCCTTCTCTTGCCCGCATATGATTTTTGTCTATCTTGGGCTGTTTTCATCCATCTTCGTATCAACTCAACCTTCTCAGAAGTGTCCCATATCATGTCGGGCCCAAGTATAAGCCTGTCTGTCGTCTCCCACCAACAAGTTGGTGACTTGCACGGTCTTCCACACAGGGCTTCGAATGGTGCCATTCCGATGCTAGCTTGGGAAATATTGTTATATGCAAACTCCACGAGAGGAAGATGGTCTTCCCAAGTACCACCAAAGTCAAGAATGCATAGCCTCAGGAGATCCTCTAGTACACTATTTACCCTTTCGGTTTGTCCATCCGTCTGCGGGTGATAGGCCGTGCTCAAACTCAGTCGTGAACCCATTCCTTCTTGCAGACTATCCCAAAACTGGCTAGTGAAAATCGGGTCACGATCACTAACTATATTAGAAGGAACCCCGTGCAACCGTACTATCTCCCAAAGGTAAATACACGCTAGCTCTGATGCGGTCCTCTTGCTTTTCAGTGGAATGAAGTGAGCACTTTTCGTGAGTCTATCAACTATGACTCATATGCTAGTATTTCCCTTCCTTGACCTAGACAGTCCATCCACAAAATCCAACGAGATACTCTCCCATTTCCATTGCGAAACCTCCAAAGGATGTAATAGCCCACCGGGCTTCTTTGACTCGGCCTTTACATGTTGGCAAACCATGCACTTTGAAATGAACTTTGCCACGTCCTTTTTCATTTCAGTCCAAAAGAAAATGCGTTTCATATCTCTATATACCTTATCCCCTCCGGGATGTATGGTCATCTTCGAACGATGCGCCTCCTCGAGAACTTTACTTACTAAGTCTCCCACTTGCGGGACACATAGCCTTCCATCATGCCTTAGCCATCTCTTGTCATCTATGGCATACCTACCGAGGTGACTTGACATCTCACCCCTAATCAGCTTGTCCATGATTTCGACTATCTGTGGGTCTTCCTTCTGTGAAGTCCCTACTTGATCTAGAAGTGTAGGTCTTAACTCAAGAGATGCTAACGTAGCAGCCAATGACTCAACAGCAGGTGTGAAATCAAAGGTTGCTATAAACTCAAGACTTTTCCTTTCAACAAACAAGGGGCTCAAAGTCAACCTTTTCCTACTTAGCGCATTTGCCACCACGTTACCCTTGCCAGGGGTATAAGCTATATCGAAGTCATATGATGCCAAGAATTCCATCCACTGTTGTTGTCTCAAATTCAAATCTTTCTATGAGAAGAGGTACTTAAGCGATTTGTGGTCGGTATACAGCTCGAATCTCTCCTCAAGAAGATAATGATGCCAAGATTTAAGTGCAAAAACGATCGCCGCCAACTCCAAGTCATGTGTGGGATAGTTCTTCTCATGAACTTTAAGTTGTCTACCCCCATAGCATATCACTTTCCCTTCTTGCATTAGGACCGCGCCTAATTCCGTGCCACATGCATCTGTGTACACGGTAAATATCTTACCTCCATCGAGTAATGCCAAAACTGGAGTTGTGGTGAGGGCTCTCTTGAGTCTCTGAAAAGAAATCTCACATTCTATGTCCCATGCAAATGCTAGGTTTTTCTTCGTTAAAATAGTAAGAGGGGCTGAAATCTTAGCGAAGTCCTTAATGAACTTCCTATAGTAACCTTCCAAACAGAGAAAGCTTCTCACTTCAGTTGTGTTCTTAGGAACTTTCCAGTCTTGCACCGCAACCACCTTTGCGGGGTCCATGGCTATGCCTTGCTTAGAAACTAGATGTCCAAGAAACCGAACTTCCTTCCTCCTAAAATGGCATTTGGAGAACTTAGCCTTTAACTGGTGTGCTTTAAGCGTATCCATGACTTCCTTGAGATATCTAGCATGCTCTTCTTCATCCTTTGAGAAGACCAGAATATCGTCCACGGAAACCACTAGAAACTTATTAAGGAACTCACGAAACACCATATTCATCAAATCTACTAAATACGCAGATGCATTTGTTAACCCAAACGGCATGACGAGCCATTCAAAGAACCCATCTGGAGTCCTAAACACAGTTTTGTCAATGCTATCCTCAGCCACTCTAAGCTGATGGAATCCTGTGGCTAGATCGAGTTGAGAGAAAATAGATGCTCCTACAAGCTGGTCAAACAGATCGTCGATTCTTGGCAGTGGGTGCCTATTCTTCTTCGTCAGCTTGTTTAACTCACGATAATCTACGCACAGACGAAGCGAACCATTCGCCTTAGTAGCGAATACCACCGGAGCACCCCATTCAGAAATGCTTCGTCTTATGAAAATTTTCTCAAGAAACTCCTTAACTTGTTTACTGAGCTCTCCTCTTTCTCACGGGGCCATGTGCCTAACGGGCAATGAAACTGGCTCGGCATTATCAACAAGATAAATTCGGAAGTCTATCTCGCATTTAGGAGGTAACCCCCTCACCTCATCAAAGACATCTGGATATTCTCGGACCACTCTTATAAATTGCAAATTGTTGATGGACTAGTCAAGTGATTCAAGATAACACAACATGATGAGACCCTTAGGGTTACAAGAAATTTCAAGGGTATTACCAAGGCGAGTCATGAGCCTCACAACCCTTCGTTCACAATCAAAAATGGCTCCATAGTTTGACAGCCAATCCATGCCTAGAATCAATCTGTATACCATAAATCCGAGAACATAAGCATTACACACGAATTCTACGCTTAAGATAAAAATTCTCAAATCCACACAAATCATAGATAAATGAGCGGAGCACCCAATTGCATTTGAAACTATAACGGGATCCTCAACTACACTAGTACTTAGGTGCAGATTTTCAATAATATCAAAAGAAATAAAAGTATGCGATGCGCCAGAGTCAAATAAGGTTCGAACAGGAAAGTCAGAAATGTAAACAAGGCTTTCTACAGAAATATTACTACCTCGGTTAAGAGCTGGAGTGGTGTTGAGAGCATGCAACTGCCCTCCAGAAGGTCCTGCTAGCTAGGTCTGCCCTTGCCCCTGTCCTTGCTTCTTAGGGCAATCCTTGCTGATGTGTCCAGTATCACCACAATGAAAGTATTCACCAACTTCCTCTTCTTCTTTCTACAGTCTTTGGCTAGATGTCCCGTAATCCCACAAAAGTTGCACTTCCTTGTCTCACGTGGTTTGTTAGTATTGTTGTTGTTGCCCTTGTTATTCTTGTTATTCTTGTTGCCTCCTGTGACGATCCCAAAATCCGAGGGGCGGTATTAAGGATAATCATTGGGAAATAACACATTAATCATCATAGCAGAGTACAGATAATAGCAGAAACAATAAATAAAATACTTTTACATGGATATGACAGCGGAATCACAACATGTAGGAATATCAGAATAGCATAGCGTGGGATATACTTAGTAAAAAGAAAGGGAAGTGATCAGTCATCATCGCCAGAGGCGGAATACATACATGCAGTGACATAATAAGAGTATCAGTCTACATCGCCGAAGGTGGAATACATATACATATAGTGAGAAATACGGAAAGTAAATCAGTCTGCATCGCCAGTGGCGGAATCATAATATAAATACAGTAATGGCGGAGAATATCTAAGTCATCTCTATGAAGTCAGCCTCGCCAAGAGCCAAATGTGCATGCTATGCAGCAGTGCAGAACCAAAAATCACCTGTCACCCGTGTACTAGGCTGCCCGTGTGAAAATAAGGGCACCCGCGTTTGCAAAGTGAAACAAACAACGAGTCAGTCATGGGGACTGGTATGAGGAATCTATTTAACAGTTAAACAACAGTAATAGCAAATCATAGGACCACGCCACTTTCGCGGAACGGGTTCACTCCAGTGATTGCTAGTGCATTTAAAACAAGGTAAATTCTTTTAAAACAACGCAATGCTTTTAGAAAGAATGAAGCCATTATAAGACTCAAGTCCCAACACACAATGCAACGCAAGCCAGAGGATAGAGTTTTACCTTATAATAGCCAAATATGCTTGATACGTATAAAGAGAAATCATTTGATATTATTACTAGTGCATATATGTTTCAAACACGAATAGCATCATAAATATCAATCATAGGCGACATGAGCGTCCCATGCTACTATGTCGCCATATATAAGTTACAATCGAAGCCGTTATCTCGTATTGGAAAATGGATTTCCGTCATGAGTCGAGGCAAGGGGCAAGCTCCTCTCCGCTTCGAGACACTCTAGCAAATGCCTCAGGATTACGCATACTGGGTAACCCCTGGATGCTTCAGGGCCGGTCCTCACTTACGTTAGAGGATTAGTATTCCTGAACACACGTTTCCCGGTCCTTACAGACCTATAATCGAGGCGCCTCGCATTCCAACAACCACAAAGTTGAAAAGTAGATAAATATGTCAGGGCTGGTAAGTCACTGACACCACCATAGCTAGAAAGAAACGTCGTGCTCTCCCTGCAGTCCGTATCCCGTTTTTAACTCATACCGGGGTGTGAGGTTCGCGAATCTACGAAATACACAAAGCTAGGCCACGTAGACCTTGCTTTGATCATCATCCACAAGACTTTGCTTTGCAACAGAAGCCTTGATCACAGCATCTTGGCATGCCACATAGGCAGTCCACTCCATACGATTGATTTCCATCGATATATAACCTCTAAGCTCGTACGTCTCAGAGAAGGGCGTTAAGCAAAAGAATAAATTCTCCACCGCCAAACAGATATATATTTAACAGAGATCAATCAGTATAGAACAAAATCCAATGTCAGACACACAGTCCATTTACAAGTCCGTCCTGGGTCTGAACGAAACCGGAGGCGTCAAATTCCTCGTATATCCGTCCAATCAACATATACGTTTAGACGGCTACAACTTCCGTCCCTGTCCGGTAGCTACTCCGGTTAGGAACCTCGGTAGCGCCCATCCAACCGATACGAAGATCGTCGGTCTTGAATCGTCTTTGCGTTTCTCAATTCGAATCGCTCGATGAATTATTTGGAATGAGGGTTAGCTCGGCCTTTTCAAATAATTCACGTCATTAGAATTTAAATCGATTCTTTATATGGTTATATTATTCGACATCCATCTTTCAGTTGTATAATGTTATTTTCATGTCATACACATACAACCATCAAATATCAAACAATTCAAGCCCAATTGGTCTATTTGCAACCTATGTTGCTTATAATATTTTATAACGATTTTTCGCCATTTCTATCTGTTTAAAAATGGCCATATTTAATTAAACGACGTTTCAGGTCGTGCCGTGGCATTGGCGCTGTTTTCCCCTTAATTTGTTTTACACATATCGGAAAATCTAACCGTTGGATTTCTACAAAGTCTATATCAGTGGGAAGATATTCCCAAAGCGAACCCAACGGTTCTAGTTTCGTGAGAATCCGATTGTCGGATCTTCCACACTAGTCGTTTGAAGTTACGGTTTCAAAATTCGAACTGCAGCGTCGTTATTCGATTTAAATTAATTATATTTATATTTATATATAAATATAAACGATTCTGGCGCTATTTTTCTTCAGATTTGAATTAGACATTCCGGACAATCCAACCGTTGGATTTTTTACAAGGTTGGTGCCGTTGGAAAGATATTTCCAAGGCGAACCCGGCGGTTGCAGTTTCAGGAAAATCCGATGGTCGGATTTCTCGTACCAATCGTTTCAAATTACGATTCCGAAACGCGAACTGCACGGCCTCTATTCCTTTTAATTATATTTATATTTATATATATAAATATAGTTTAATCTATAGTTTCAACTATAGTTTATTTTATATTTTCCACTTCGTTTTCACTTCAAATATTTCACTAACGCCTTAATATTTCGAAAAATTTCGCCATAACCTCCTTTGTACGGGGAGGGGTTTGGAAATTTATTGGGCCGTATTAGGTACCCAATAAATCCTAAAAAGCATTCACATATTTTTAGTGATATATTCTGGTGTTTACGGGGGAGCATGTACAGATAATCACTCCAGAGAATAAATTCCCGTCACCCCGTTTCCGTGTGGAAATAAATAGTCCATGTGCCGTATCTAATAACTAGAGCGACGTGATTATTGTCAACTCTAGACCCGTGTGGGGTTTTTATTAATCTGGCATTTTATCGTTATAATTTATATAGTCCATATCAGTCATTAGTTCAACCTGTAGTACATAGTCATCGCCATACAAGCCTCTTGCTTATATGGTAAATCTTCCACCTCGTCACACAAGCTCCAATTGCTTATGTGGAATATGATGAAGTATGCCTATCGTCAAGAAGTATGCCATGTAGTGTAGTTCAAAATTAATTGTTACTATCCTATGGCGTTGTTTATTATTTCACGCACAAAAACCAGCACTCCGCATCCAATGGCATTCACAAGAGTTGATATATAAATAAAATTGCGCAGCCAACTCATCAAGGTTTACCTATTTGTCGGGCACGCAAATAATTTCTTTACTCAACAGCTAATCCATTTTTCCTGTTCAACACATGTATATATATGCAGAACAAAGCTAAAAATAATATTCCTAGCAAACTATTATTTATTTTAACACGTGTGTATTTTTAACTAAGCGTATATATGATACAAGGAATATTTTTATCATCAAAAATATTTATTCGACACATGTGTATTCTTAACTAAGCGTATACATGATAAAAGGAATATTTTTATCACCAAAAATATTTATTCGACACATGTGTATTTTTAACTCTTCATAATTATCATAAAAATATAGTTTTCAATGTCGATTCATTTTATTTTTAAAAGATGATAACATTCAGCACATGAACTTCAACCCAACGAATGAATTGGAATTCAACACATGAATATTCTATATAGTTTGTATATATATAAAAAATGTGATTTTTATTACTAAAGCCATTTGTTTAAATTCGAATAATATTCAACACATGAATTTCAACTCAACGAATGAATTGGCAACTCAACACATGAATATTCTATATAGTTTGTATATATATAAAAATGTGATTTTTATTACTAAAGCCATTTGTTTAAATTCGAATAATATTCAACACATGAATTTCAACTCAACGAATGAATTGGTAACTCAACACATGAATATTCTATATCGTTTGTATATATATGAAAATGTGATTTTTATTACTAAAGCCATTTGTTTAAATTCGAATAATATTCAACACATGAATTTCAACTCAACGAATGAATTGGCAACTCAACACATGAATATTCTATATAGTTTGTATATATATAAAAATGTGATTTTTATTACTAAAGCCATTTGTTTAAATTCGAATAATATTCAACACATGAATTTCAACTCAACGAATGAATTGGCAACTCAACACATGAATATTCTATATCGTTTGTATATATATGAAAATGTGATTTTTATTACTAAAGCCATTTGTTTAAATTCGAATAATATTCAACACATGAATTTCAACTCAACGAATGAATTGGCAACTCAACACATGAATATTCTATATCGTTTGTATATATATAAAAATGTGATTTTTATTACTAAAGCCATTTGTTTAAATTCGAATAATATTCAACACATGAATTTCAACTCAACGAATGAATTGGCAACTCAACACATGAATATTCGATATCATTATGTAAATATATAAAAATGTGATTTTTATTATTAAAGCCATTTGTTTAAATTCGAATAATATTCAACACATGAATTTCAACTCAACGAATGAATTGGCAACTCAACACATGAATATTCGATATCATTATGTAAATAATTTCAATGAAGGAAAATTATTCTAACACATAAATATTTCAGAAAATTTCGGCAACATAACGGCAGGGTAGTTAAAACCGAGACCGTCCCTAGTATGGCTCCTCGCTCTACCTTAAAACCTCGCGGTTTTTGACAATGGGGATCATGCATCTAGTTCGCACGCAGGCGGCATGTTTTATTTTCAATTCCACAATCCTATTCTATTTTGTTTCAACCACAAAGGTATTTTTCAACCACAAAGGTATTTTTCAACCATAAAGGTATTTTTCAACCATAAAGGTATTTTTCAACCACAATATCAACCACAAACAATTATTTTCAACCATTCGTCATACCATATAATATCACGTTAAACACAAGCAATAAATATCGTCCATGGTCTGTGGACGAGGGGAGTATATATATATATATATATATATATATAATATAATAATTCACTTGCATTTCATCACAATTCAAAGCATATATGTTTCAAACAACGCTTGTATAATTTATACATCGCTGATATAACTTATACAACACATGTACATGAGGTATACAATGCGTATATAATTTACACTTCGCTTATATAATTTATACAACGCGATTACATTCACACAAATAGTTTAGATTCCTCACATTGGTTCTTGCGGTGCTAAAAATCGTAGGAAGGCCAGAAAAATCCGCGACTTCTTCTAGAATGTAGAGAGCCTCCTTGCGGTCACGGTGTCTCCTGTTTCATCGAATTTCGTTGAAGAACGAAAAAGATATTATTTTTCAAAGTTTTGCAACGCTTTAAAGTGTTAAAACAGTTTAAAATTAAATAACCCGATAGTTTCCAAACCTGTTCAATTCTAGGTTTTGATTTTTCTTTTGATTCGTAGCTCTATAGGACGATCAGGCTGTTGGACGTCGTCGAGGGAGGAAAGAGCTTCCTAGCGGTGGTTGTCTGAGGCGATGCGATGGCGAATCCAGGCGGCGGCGGCTCCAGGAAGGCGGCGACTTTGAAGAGCTCGAACTCGTCGACGGCAGCTCTGTTGGTGACGAGGCTAGGTCAGATGTGGAGAGGGGAGTACGGCGAGCAAAAGCCTCAACAGTGGTCGGCGGCGAAGGGGCCTCTGGCGATCGGAAAAAGGAGGGGAAGTGGCGAGCTACGGGGATCGTTCTTTTCTCCTGGCGGCTTTAGGGTTTTAGGTTTTTTTTTTTTTTAAAAAAAGAAAATTTCTCATTGGTCGATAATTATAGAAAAATTTTTAAATAGTGTTTTTGCAAACGGACTCCTTTTTAAACCCAACGACTGTCGCCCCTAGCTAAATACCCCCATTCCGGACACAATGGGATATGTTTCGTTGGCCATGTCGACTGTTACAGTCAGTTATTTTTCAATTTAAAATATAAAACATTCGATATTTAATTTAAACGTACATTTCAATTTGCCAGGGCCACAAACTGAATCGAAAAATTACAGAAAAATAAATCTAGCTTTGTTTTGACGATACGGTCCTAACAAAACCAGTTTCGTCGAATTCTGAGCTCGTTTGAAAAACGACCATTTTTAGGTCGACCCATTTTAACAGAATTTGACCAAACACGTTATCTTTTGCCCCGCTCATATACTAGCTTCAAAAATTACGAAATTTGAAACTTAGCAATAATTTGACATCCCGGACCCAACAAAAGTGGTTTCGTCGAATTCCGAGGTCATATGCAAAATCTCTATTTTCAAGGGCTATATATACTATATAGCGACCTTTCTGAAAATTCAATTGGCCATAACTTTTGATTTCCGTTATGAAATTTCGATTTTTCAGATTCGTTAGAAAGGTATTGATAAACAGATTTAAATATTTTTAGTTTCGTTAAAATCCGTTATATTTTCCACCCGGTACAGTCAGACTTAGTTTGTATTCAAAATTTCAAACGGCCTTATTATACACAATTCTATATTTTATTGAAATAGGCTATTTTAATCATTCAAATTTCTTGTTAATAACCTAATTTAAAAATTTTAAACTGGTTCACATTTTCCGGGTTATTACAATCTCCCCCACTTAAAACTTTTCGTCCTCGAAAAGGAAATAACAATTAAACAGGAAATAAAATGTAAATGCAAAGTATTGTAAAGGTACCTTGCACCGGAGTTAGTCAGAGATGTCCACTCTGCATTTGGGATAGGCTTGTTTAATGCTTTCCTCAGTTTCCCAAGTACAGTCTCTAGGATCACCACTCCACTGCACTTTGACTAAATGAATCTTTTTCCTCCTTAGCTCTCTAGTTTCTTTGCCAACTATCTTTAATGGATCTCTCTTGAGTGCTAATTCTGGAGTTATGTCAATATCCTATTGTGCTGCTTCTTTTACAACAAGATCTGGATCATGAACATGTTTTCTGAGCTGAGATACGTGGAACACATCATGTACACCAGGCAACCAATCAGGTAATGAAACCCTATATGCAAGAGTTCCAATCCGTTCAAGTATAGGAAAGGGACCAATAAATCTCGGTGCCAACTTCCCAGTCTTGCCAAATTTGATTTCCCCTCGCATTGGAGAAACTCTTAAATAAACATAATCACCAACGGCAAACGATATATCCCTTCTTCTCGCATCAACATAACTTTTCTGTCGGCTCTACGCGGTTTTTAATCGCTTCTTAATGGAATCGACTTTATCCGATGCTTCTTGAATCATATCGGGCCCTAACACAAGTCTGTTGCCAGGTTCTACCCAACATGCGGGAGATCTGCACGGTCTACTGTATAGTGCTTCAAATGGAGACATTCCCAAACCTGCTTGATAGCTATTATTGTAAGAGAATTCTGCTAAGTGTAAATGATCTTCCCATGAGCCTCCAAAATCAATAACGCAAGCCCGCAATAGATCTTCTAAAATTCTATTCACCCGCTCGGTTTGGCCGTCTGTCTGAGGGTGATAAGCGGTGCTTAGATTTAATTTGGTTCCCAATTCCGTCTGGAATGCTTCCCAGAATTTGCTAGTGAACAGGGGATCTCTATTGCTGACTATACTGAGCGGTACTCCATGAAGTTTAACAATTTCTTTGAAGTAAATCTGTGCCAGACTTTGAGTCGTTCTGTTGGATCGGACAGGGATAAAATGGGCAGTCTTCGTGAAGCGATCTACGATTACCCATATACTGTCATTCCCTTTCCTAGTTCTAGGCAGGCCATCGATGAAATCCATCGAGATTTGTTCCCACTTCCATCCAGGAATTTCTAATGGTTGTAATAGTCCAGCCAATTTCTGCTGATCACTCTTAACTAGCTGACAAGTGGAGCATCTGCTAACATATATTGAAATATCTCTTTTCATCGCCTTCCACCAGAATGTGCGTTTAATATCATTATACATTTTGCTCACACCAGGGTGGATACTTAATTTGAACTTATGGCACTCATCAAGTATTTCTCTTTTGAGCTCTGGAATCCCAGGCACACAAATTCTCCCTTTTAATCTTAGGACCCCTTGGCTATCGAGGCTAAAATCTGAGGGTTTTCCTTCTTGGATCCGCTGGCTAATCCTTTTAATGAATTCATCGTCCTTCTGAAGAATAGTAATCTTATCTTGTAAGGAAGAAGTAATGATAAAACTGGCAATGATTTCATTTTTCCTGCTGAGCGCATCTGCTACAACATTGGCTTTCCCTGGAGTGTATATAATTTCAAAATCGTATGCTGCAAGGAATTCTAACCAACGCTGTTGCCTCAGGTTTAAATCTTTCTGGGTGAACAGGTATTTCAAGGATTGATGATCGGTAAATAGTTCCAATTTCTCGCCCAATAAATAATGCCTCCAGATTCATAAAGCAAACACGATAGCTAATAACTCAAGATCATGAGTAGCATAGTTTCTTTCATGCGGCTTTAGTTGACGGCTGGCATAAGCGATCACTTGGCCTTTTTGCATTAACACTGCGCCTAGCCCTCTAATAGAAGCATCCGTCCATACTGTCAAGTCTTGGTTGCCTTCTATTATGGTCAATACTGGAGCGGTTGTCAACTTCAGTTTTAGCTCTTGGAAAGCTTCTTCACATTCGGGAGTCCATTTGAATTTCTCATGCTTCTTTGTAAGCTTTGTCAGTACTTCCGATTTCTTTGAAAAATCCTGAACGAATTTCCGATAGTAACTAGCTGATCCAAGGAAACTTCGAACTTCAGTGGGTGTAGTAGGTTGTTTCCAGTTCTGAATCGCTGTAATTTTGCTTGGATCAACAGCAATTCCTTCTTTTGATACGACATGGCCTAGGAATTTGACTTCATTCTGCCAGAAGACACACTTAGAAAATTTAGCTTTCAAGTCATTTCTTCTTAGAATTTTCAACACTTGTTCTAAATGTTTTGCATGCTCTTCTTCCGACTTAGGGTAGATTAAAATGTCATCGATGAAGACTAGAACAAATTTATTCAACACACCAGGGAACACTCTGTTCATAAGATCTACGAAGTATGCCAGAGCGTTGCACAAGCCGAACGGCATTTCTAACCATTCGTAGAATAAATCGGGACACTTGAAGGCTGTCAAAGGAACACAGTCTTCGGCTATACGCAATTGATGGAAACCTGTAGCTAGGTCCATTCTGGAGAATACGGTTGCTCCATTTAATTGATCTAACAGATCGTCTATTCGGGGCAAAGGATATTTGTTCTTCAGTGTTTGTTTATTGAGATCTCGGTAGTCAACGCATAGTCTTAGAGTACCGTCCGATTTCGGGACAAATACCACTGCGGCTCCCCATGCTGAAAAGCTTGGTCGGATCAGACCTTTCCAAAGTAATTCTCGGGTTTGACCACTTAGCTCTTCTTTTTCTTTCGGGGCCATTCTTCTTATTGGATGAACTATTGGTCGGGCATTCGGAATTAGATCAATTCTAAATTCAATTTCTCTTTGCGGCGGTAAATTTTCTACTTCTTCAAACACATCCGCATAATTTTTCATGACTGGTATCTTTTCTATTGAAGGGGGAGTAACTTCTAAAGAAGACCAAAATTAGGTTCTATTTATTTCTGAGCCATGGCATGGTATATATATAGGTCCAAGCTTCGTTTCGACTTTAACGATTCTTTCAGCACATCTAACTTCAGCCTTATATTTTGTCAACCAGTCAAATCCCAGTATAACATCAAATTCGGAAAGGTCCATGACAATTATTTTAAAAGGGAATCGATAACATGAATATGAGGCGGGTACATTACAATATGAGCCGAGAATAGTGGACCCTCCTATCGGATTTTGAAATTTAATTGGTTCTTTAAGCTTCCTTGGATTCAATTTTAACTTATGAACAATATTACCAGAAATGAAGCTACGAGATGCACCGGTATCAAAAAGTACAGAAACAGGAATATTTTTAATGGTAAGAGTACCTCCCAAGACATCGGGTTTACCTGATCCATCGGTGATAGCTGGCGGGGTATTCCCGTCATAGACATGGGCCACTAGTGCGCTCTTCTTCAAAGGACAATTCTTGCTATAGTGCCCCTTCTTGTGGCAGTTATAGCATTCAGCTGAGTCACTGGCCCTTAGCTTCTTTGGGGCTTTGCATACATTAGAGAAATGACCGGGCTTCCCGCAATTGTAGCAGTTTCCTTTCGGGATCTTTGCGGGTTTTTGAGTAGCGGCCGCGGTGATGCTAGATTCGGGTTGGTCAGTTGAAGTCTTGCGCTTATTCCCTGCTTGGCTCTTTGCGCGGTCTTGGCTAGCATGCCTCTCATCCATGTCTTCGTAGTTGCAAGCCATCTCTACGAGTTCTGTAAAAGAGAGTTTGATGTTGCTCATAGCTCTATCATGGTATTTGCGTTTCAGCCCAAAAATGAATCTCTTATTTTTCGCTTTGTCGGTCAAAACCAGCTCTGGAGCATAGCGCGATAGCTGGGTGAACTTATTCAGATAGTCTTGAATAGAGAGGTCTCCCTGCTGGAGATTAGCAAATTGCTCCCGCATCCTCTCAAGAGCTTGTTCCGGCACAAACTTCTCATTGAATAAAGTCTTGAACTGCACCCAAGTCCGGATGGTACCAGCTGCATCCCCAAAAGTAATGGCATCCCACCACAGCTCTTCCTCTTCCTGAAGAAGCCAAATGCCAAGTCGGGCTTTACTGTTAGTTCCCATGCCCATACCTTCGAAGATTTTCTCACAGGTTTTCAGCCAAGCGATAGCTTCGGTCACTGTGCCAGTGCCAGTAAAAGGTTTCCCTCCAAGATTTCTGTACCTCTTTGCCACTTTATCTAACTCAAAGTCTTCTGGTGTTGGTGGCTGAATAATAGGGATCTCCACAGCTACGGGGATATTCCCCCGTCCTCCTGCTGCATCTCCTCGGCCTCCACGGCCTCCTCTAGCTGCTGCTCTATGCGTAGCCATCTAAGAGTACTGTATAAGCAAGAAAAAGAGTCAAGCTCACAGATTTGATAATTTTCATAAATGATAAAGCACGGGAATACAGGAAAGATAATGATGATGTACTGATCAAATTGTTTTGCTAATCTGTTTAGCTCATTCTAGGATATTGCTAATCCTATCTCTAATGAGCTACTCGCATTAGAACACTACTGATTCTATCCTGACGAGGTGTTTAATGTGTTAGATCCCGGAACTAAGGTTAACCAAAGCTCTGATACCAGCTTTGACGATCCCAAAATCCGAGGGGCGGTATTAAGGATAATCATTGGGAAATAACACATTAATCATCATAGCAGAGTATAGATAATAGCAGAAACAATAAATAAAATACTTTTACATGGATATGACAGCGGAATCACAACATGTAGGAATATCAGAATAGCATAGCGTGGGATATACTTAGTAAAAAGAAAGGGAAGTGATCAGTCATCATCGCCAGAGGCGGAATACATACATGCAGTGACATAATAAGAGTATCAGTGTACATCGCCGAAGGTGGAATACATATACATATAGTGAGAAATACGGAAAGTAAATCAGTCTGCATCGCCAGTGGCGGAATCATAATATAAATACAGTAATAGCGGAGAATATCTAAGTCATCTCTATGAAGTCAGCCTCGCCAAGAGCCAAAAGTGCATGCTATGCAGCAGTGCAGAACCAAAAATCACCTGTCACCTGTGTACTAGGCTGCCCGTGTGAAAATAAGGGCACCCGCGTTTGCAAAGTGAAACAAACAACGAGTCAGTCATGGGGACTAGTATGAGGAATCTATTTAACAGTTAAACAACAGTAATAGCAAATCATAGGACCATGCCACTTTCGCGGAACGGGTTCACTCCAGTGATTGCTAGTGCATTTAAAACAAGGTAAATTCTTTTAAAACAACGCAATGCTTTTAGAAAGAATGAAGCCATTATAAGACTCAAGTCCCAACACACAATGCAACGCAAGCCGGAGGATAGAGTTTTACCTTATAATAGCCAAATATGCTTTATCCGTATAAAGAGAAATCATTTGATATTATTACTAGTGCATATATGTTTCAAACACGAATAGCATCATAAATATCAATCATAGGCGACATGAGCGTCCCATGCCACTATGTCGCCATATATAAGTTACAATCGAAGCCGTTATCTCGTATTGGAAATTGGATTTCTGTCATGAGTCGAGGCAAGGGGCAAGCTCCTCTCCGCTTCGAGACACTCTAGCAAATGCCTCAGGATTACGCACACTGGGTAACCCCTGGATGCTTCAGGGCCGGTCCTCACTTACGTTAGAGGATTAGTATTCCTGAACACACGTTTCCCGGTCCTTACAGACCTATAATCGAGGCGCCTCGCATTCCAACAACCACAAAGGTGAAAAGTAGATAAATATGTCAGGGCTGGTAAGTCACTGACACCACCATAGCTAGAAAGAAACGTCGTGCTCTCCCTGCAGTCCGTATCCCGTTTTTAACTCATACCGGGGTGTGAGGTTCGCGAATCTACGAAATACACAAAGCTAGGCCACGTAGACCTTGCTTTGATCATCATCCACAAGACTTTGCTTTGCAACAGAAGCCTTGATCATAGCATCTTGGCATGCCACATAGGCAGTCCACTCCATACGATTGATTTCCATCGATATATAACCTCTAAGCTCGTACGTCTCAGAGAAGGGCGTTAAGCAAAAGAATAAATTCTCCGCCGCCAAACAGATATATATTTAACAGAGATCAATCAGTATAGAACAAAATCCAATGTCAGACACACAGTCCATTTACAAGTCCGTCCTGGGTCTGAACGAAACCGGAGGCGTCAAATTCCTCGTATATCCGTCCAATCAACATATACGTTCAGACGGCTACTACTTCCGTCCCTCTCCGGTAGCTACTCCGGTTAGGAACCTCAGTAGCGCCCATCCAACCGATACGAAGATCGTCGGTCTTGAATCGTCTTTGCATTTCTCAATTCGAATCGCTCGATGAATTATTTGGAATGAGGGTTAGCTCGGCCTTTTCAAATAATTCACGTCATTAGAATTTAAATCGATTCTTTATATGGTTATATTATTTGACATCCATCTTTCAGTTATTTAGTGTTATTTTCATGTCATACACATACAACCATCAAATATCAAACAATTCAAGCCCAATTGGTCTATTTGCAACCTATGTTGCTTATAATATTTTATAACGATTTTTCGCCATTTCTATCTGTTTAAAAATGGCCATATTTAATTAAACGACGTTTCAGGTCGTGCCGTGGCACTGGCGCTGTTTTTCCCTTAATTTGTTTTACACATATCGGAAAATCTAACCGTTGGATTTCTACAAAGTCTATATCAGTGGGAAGATATTCCCAAAGCGAACCCAACGTTTCCAGTTTCGTGAGAATCCGATGGTCGGATCTTCCACACTAGTCGTTTGAAGTTACGGTTTCAAAATTCGAACTGCAGCGTCGTTATTCGATTTAAATTAATTATATTTATATTTATATATAAATATAAACGATTCTGGCGCTGTTTTTCTTCAGATTTGAATTAGACATTCCGGACAATCCAACCGTTGGATTTTTTACAAGGTTGGTGCCGTTGGAAAGATATTTCCAAGGCGAACCCGGCGGTTGCAGTTTCAGGAAAATCCGATGGTCGGATTTCTCGTACCAATCGTTTCAAATTACGATTCCGAAACGCGAACTGCACGGCCTCTATTCCTTTTAATTATATTTATATTTATATATATAAATATAGTTCAATCTATAGTTTCAACTATAGTTTATTTTATATTTTCCACTTCGTTTTCACTTCAAATATTTCACTAACGCCTTAATATTTCGAAAAATTTCGCCATAACCTCCTTTGTACGGGGAGGGGTTTGGAAATTTATTGGGCCGTATTAGGTACCCAATAAATCCTAAAAAGCATTCACATATTTTTAGTGATATATTCTGGTGTTTACGGGGGAGCATGTACTGATAATCACTCCAGAGAATAAATTCCCGTCACCCCGTTTCCGTGTGGAAATAAATAGTCCATGTGCCGTATCTAATAACTAGAGCGACGTGATTATTGTCAACTCTAGACCCGTGTGGGGTTTTTATTAATCTGGCATTTTATCGTTATAATTTATATAGTCCATATCAGTCATCAGTTCAACCTGTAGTACATAGTCATCGCCATACAAGCCTCTTGCTTATATGGTAAATCTTCCACCTCGTCACACAAGCTCCAATTGCTTATGTGGAATATGATGAAGTATGCCTATCGTCAAGAAGTATGCCATGTAGTGTAGTTCAAAATTAATTGTTACTATCCTATGGCGTTGTTTATTATTTCACACAGAAAAACCAGCACTCCGCATCCAATGGCATTCACAGGAGTTGATATATAAATAAAATTGCGCAGCCAACTCATCAAGGTTTACCTATTTGTCGGGCAAGCAAATAATTTCTTTACTCAACAGCTAATCCATTTTTCCTGTTCAACACATGTATATATATGCAGAACAAAGCTAAAAATAATATTCCTAGCAAACTATTATTTATTTTAACACGTGTGTATTTTTAACTAAGCGTATACATGATACAAGGAATATTTTTATCATCAAAAATATTTATTCGACACATGTGTATTCTTAACTAAGCGTATACATGATAAAAGGAATATTTTTATCACCAAAAATATTTATTCGACACATGTGTATTTTTAACTCTTCATAATTATCATAAAAATATAGTTTTCAATGTCGATTCATTTTATTTTTAAAAGATGATAACATTCAACACATGAACTTCAACCCAACGAATGAATTGGAATTCAACACATGAATATTCTATATAGTTTGTATATATATAAAAAATGTGATTTTTATTACTAAAGCCATTTGTTTAAATTCGAATAATATTCAACACATGAATTTCAACTCAACGAATGAATTGGCAACTCAACACATGAATATTCTATATAGTTTGTATATATATAAAAATGTGATTTTTATTACTAAAGCCATTTGTTTAAATTCGAATAATATTCAACACATGAATTTCAACTCAACGAATGAATTGGCAACTCAACGCATGAATATTCTATATCGTTTGTATATATATAAAAATGTGATTTTTATTACTAAAGCCATTTGTTTAAATTCGAATAATATTCAACACATGAATTTCAACTAAACGAATGAATTGGCAACTCAACACATGAATATTCTATATCGTTTGTATATATATAAAAATGTGATTTTTATTACTAAAGCCGTTTGTTTAAATTCGAATAATATTCAACACATGAATTTCAACTCAACGAATGAATTGGCAACTCAACACATGAATATTCGATATCATTATGTAAATATATAAAAATGTGATTTTTATTACTAAAGCCATTTGTTTAAATTCGAATAATATTCAACGCATGAATTTCAACTCAACGAATGAATTGGCAACTCAACACATGAATATTCGATATCATTATGTAAATAATTTCAATGAAGGAAAATTATTCTAACACATAAATATTTCAGAAAATTTCGGCAGCATAACGGCAGGGTAGTTAAAACCGGGACCGTCCCTAGTACGGCTCCTCGCTCTACCTTAAAACCTCGCGGTTTTTGACAATGGGGATCATGCATCTAGTTCGCACGCAGGCGGCATGTTTTATTTTCAATTCCACAATCCTATTCTATTTTGTTTCAACCACAAAGGTATTTTTCAACCATAAAGGTATTTTTCAACCATAAAGGTATTTTTCAACCACAATATCAACCACAAACAATTATTTCCAACCATTCGTCATACCATATAATATCACGTCAAACACAAGCAATAAATATCGTCCATGGTCTGTGGACGAGGGGGGTATATATATATATATATATATATATATATATATATATAATATAATATAATAATTCACTTGCATTTCATCACAATTCAAAGCATATATGTTTCAAACAACGCTTGTATAATTTATACATCGCTGATCTAACTTATACAACACATGTACATGAGGTATACAATGCGTATATAATTTACACTTCGCTTATATAATTTATACAACGCGATTACATTCACACAAATAGTTTAGATTCCTCACATTGGTTCTTGCGGTGCTAAAAATCGTAGGAAGGCCAGAAAAATCCGCGGCTTCTTCTAGAATGTAGAGAGCCTCCTTGCGGTCATGGTGTCTCCTGTTTCATCGAATTTCATTGAAGAACGAAAAAGATATTATTTTTCAAAGTTTTGCAACGCTTTAAAGTGTTAAAACAGTTTAAAATTAAATAACCCGATAGTTTCCAAACCTGTTCAATTCTAGGTTTTGATTTTTCTTTTGATTCGTAGCTCTATAGGACGATCAGGCTGTTGGACGTCGTCGAGGGAGGAAAGAGCTTCCTAGCGGTGGTTGTCTGAGGCGATGCGATGGCGAATCCAGGCGGCGGCGGCTCCAGGAAGGCGGCGACTTTGAAGAGCTCGAACTCGTCGACGGCAGCTCTGTTGGTGACGAGGCTAGGTCGGATGTGGAGAGGGGAGTACGGCGAGCAAAAGCCTCAACAGTGGTCGGCGGCGAAGTGGCCTCTGGCGATCGGAAAAAGGAGGGGAAGCGGCGAGCTACGGGGATCGTTCTTTTCACCTGGCGGCTTTAGGGTTTTAGGTTTTTTTTTTTTTAAAAGAAAATCTCATTGGTCGATATTTATAGAAAAATTTTTAAATAGTGTTTTTGCAAACGGACTCCTTTTTAAACCCAACGACTGTCGCCCCCAGCTAAATACCCCCATTCCGGACATAATGGGATATGTTTCGTTGGCCATTTCGACTGTTACAGTCAGTCATTTTTCAATTTAAAATATAAAACATTCAATATTTAATTTAAACGTACATTTCAATTTGCCAAGGCCACAAACTGAATCGAAAAATTCCAGAAAAATAAATCTAGCTTTGTTTTGACGATACGGTCCTAACAAAACCAGTTTCGTCGAATTCTGAGCTCGTTTGAAAAACGACCATTTTTAGGTCGACCCATTTTAACAGAATTTGACCAAACACGTTATCTTTTGCCCCGCTCACATACTAGCTTCAAAAATTACGAAATTTGAAACTTAGCAATAATTTGACATCCCGGACCCAACAAAAGTGGTTTCGTCGAATTCCGAGGTCATATGCAAAATCTCTATTTTCAAGGGCTATATATACTATATAGCGACCCTTCTGAAAATTCAATTGGCCATAACTTTTGATTTCCGTTATGAAATTTTGATTTTTCAGATTCGTTAGAAAGGTATTGATAAACAGATTTAAATATTTTCAGTTTCGTTAAAATCCGTTATATTTTCCACCCGGTACAGTCAGACTTAGTTTGTATTCAAAATTTCAAACGGCCTTATTATACACAATTCTATATTTTATTGAAATAGGCTATTTTAATCATTCAAATTTCTTGTTAATAACCTAATTTAAAAATTTTAAACTGGTTCACATTTTCCGGGTTATTACACCTCCCTTCTTGAAGTCAACTTTCTTATTCCGAGTCTCATTAGGCTTAACCTCCTTCTTGCCATTCTTGTCTTCCTCATGAAGTAGAGCCATATCCACCAAGCTTTCAAAGGTTGCCCCCATTGGTATATGGGTTATGGCCAAACTGTGTAGTGGCTCGTTCAATCCTCGAGCAAAGCATACGACCTTTTTCTAGGCCGTGTTGACCAAGTCCAAACCGAACCGAGCAAGCTGATTAAACTTATTCACGTACTCCCTAACTGACATGTCCACTTGCTTGAGTGCGAGGAACCTCTCCATCTGAAGGTTCTCTTCTGCTGACGATAAGAATTTAAGCCCAAACCTCTCTCTAAAGTCTGCCCAAGTCTCAATTGGCCTGGTAGCGTTGGTGACTTCCCACCAAAATGCAGCTTCCTCTTTCAACAACCATGCTGCCAACTGAACTATCCTATGGTCCTCCACATCAAAGATAACAAACAAGTCTTCAGTCTCCTTTAGCCAGTTTCGTGCCTCAACGAAGGTTTCAGTTCCAACGAAGTTCTTGCCGCCCATTGCTTTAAAGTCTTTGCATATCTTGGCAAAGGCAGTACCAGGTGGAGGAGGAACCACGGCCACATGGGGAGAAGGAGGAGGGATGTCTTCCGGGCCCGCGCCGTTGGCCCTAGCTTCTAAGTACCTTCGGAATCATCCAGGTACAGGTACTCCCTCAAGAAGGTTAAGATCAGACATGCTGAAAAACGAAAAGAAAAAGATTCAAACGAGGAAACAAAGGAAGGTGCTAATGGCTTTTTGGGAATAGCCTTTTTAAACATAAAACTTTTACTGAAAAATGCTTCTTTATAAACGGTTTCGGAAAATAGTTTTAGAAGGTTTTTAAAACTTTTGTCCCGTCTGGTAACCTTCTGCTTTGATACCAAGTGTAACACCCCACCTCCGCTAGGGTCACTCACAAAGGGAATACACTAGTTTTGGTGGAGTATTATCTAGGTAAACATACACAGAGATATCACAAGGAAGAACATAAATAAAGCAGTGGTAGAAATTAAAAACGCAATTTTTATTACTTTCGAGAAAAGAGTCAAAACCTTATATATCCAAGGTACAAATTATTCCATTACATCAAGTTCTAGATAACGAAGCATAAACTTAGGGTAGCAAAAGTAAATTATTCCCCAAACATAGCAGAAGTGCAGCCATAGCATAGCTCAAGACCAAACCATACATGAGCTGTCAGAAAGCAAGCTAAATCCAAGCTAAGAGCTAGTGTTTCCTCCCTGAGAACCTGGGGGGAAAACAAAAGAAAAAGAGGCAAAAAAAAGGTCAGTCATAAAGACTGGTAAGTCCTAGTGACTTTCAGTATAAAAACTAGTAAAGGTAATAAGACAGGTGTAAACTGAAAATAAACATAAGGATGATGATAAGTCTGGCATGATAAACTAAGATAATGAGATAACTCAAGTATAGCATCGCATGTTCAAAGTTCGCTGCACCAACTGTACTAGTGTTCTAACCCATCTCAAGTATTAATCATGAAGTGATCCCTTGGCCTAATATCATGAAGTGACCCATTACGGGGTCCTATAACACGATCTACTAATCGATTGGCTCCCTACAAGTTCTAGCTCGTCAAGTGTCTGTGTCATACGGCCCAATCCCGAAATGTAGTCACTTGTGCTAGGTCCACCCTAGGGTGTATCAAGCCCTAGGTTGCCAACCACCGACACGAATCAAGCACGCACAGTGTAAACCTACGGGTGCCCAATGCCTGCTTTTTCAACTCCGTACTATGTGCACGACCATAGTCCGCCTGAACCTACAATGGCGCACCTACTCAGGCGTCGTTCTGGTCGCTTACAATCAGCCTAGTAATTTTGCCCCAACTTGCCTAGTCCTAGGGTATCGTGATACATCTGAGTGGGTTACTACTGGAAAGGACCGCGAAACTAGGGTTTCTAATGGGTTAAGTGTTGTCATTCAAATTCATGACTTAACCCTATCCAAATAATGTATCAAGTTGGTTAAGTGTGTTCTAGCGCTTCATGACTTAACCCTATCAAATCATCGTGTCAAATTGGTTATGTATATTCAAGTGGTTCAGGACTTAACCCTATCATGTGGCATTAATTCATTAATGCACTGCAATCTCTCACATTAGACTAATTATTGTGGTCACTAGATTTGTCGGGCGGTTCCGGGCAGATTTACACCACAACATAGTCTAACCTCGGGTTTTACGTGCGATATGACCAACTACCCACATTGGATCCTATTGTTTGCAGTCACTGGATTTGCCGGGCGGTTCCGGGCAGATTTACACTGCAAACTCAACCCAACTTCGAGTTGGCCATTTTCAAGTTTATCTAAGTGTCATGTCCATGTTCAAGTTTTCATGTCAAAATTCAAGTCGAGTTTCAAGTCAGGTTTCATGTAAATTTCATGTCAAGTTCTTGTCCATATACAGGTTCAAGTTATAATAACGTTCATATTCAAGTTCAAAGCCAATTTATGTTTTACCTAATCTACCCAAATCGTATTCCCATCGCACGTAAACTCGAATCGATACAAATAAATCTAATTAGGGAATAACATAAAAAGGGACGGGTATAAAGTGGCAAAAGTGATTATTAGCATAGCATGGTATAACTTGAGATAAATGATTATAACATTACTGGCATATGGAATATCGTCCTCAAACATAAAGATTCCAAATCTAGCAGAATAAGGTACTAGTCAAGATAACAGTTGACATAAGATGATAGTTATGGTAACGGTTGACATAAGGTGATAGTCATAAACTTGTGACTAATAGCAGATTCAACATTGAACGCATGATAATATGAGGGGTTTTTCTTTTTGATTTACAACATGAATAGGCCCCAAGTCAATGTCATAGTAATATACCCAAAAGTCAAGATCCGAGATGAACAAGAATGGTTGTAAAACAGTCATCACACACAGGTCCAATTTCAATTTACAACATATTCATATTACGTTTACAATTTAAATCTAAAAGTAACTGGGGCTTACAGATCGTGGTTTGAGAATTAGAAAAAGAGAGTCGATGTTGAATCTTTATATGCTTAGTAGAGTCCTAACAAAAGTCCCCAAATCAGCAATTCTCTTAACGTAGTTTCGACGTAGAAGAAGTAGTCTCTTTTTTTAACTTTTCAACCAGAATTAGAGCAACATAAGGTCAGAGAGAATTTTGTGTGGAGAGACTAGTGTTAGGGGCTATTTACATAGGGTCAGGCCAACGAATGTAGACAGAAATGAGGCCAGAAACATCAAAATGAACTCAGACTCAAATATGGGTTCTGTCACCAGGTCGACCCCCAGGTCGACTCTATGGTCAACCTGGTCCTGGGCAGGTCGACTCTACAGTCGACCCCCAGGTCGACCTAGTCCTGGGCGTGAAATTTCCCGCCCAGTGAATTCTGGGGTTTGAATTTGAAATTTGAATTCGAATTCTGAGCTGTTTTGAACTTGAAAATTTCTGAAAAACTTCGAAGGGTCATAACTTGGTCATACGGACTCCGATTTTCGAAAACTTGGACTCATTTCCAAGCAGAATTTCAAGACGAATGCAATGGCGTAAGCCGTTTCTCTTGATGCTTGTTTTAAAAATTAATTCTAGCTTGATTTATGGTTATTATACGTTATTAAAATGCGGGTTGTTACACATACAATCATTACAGAACTAGGCTGCAGTTTTAACAAATTAGTTCGATCCTAGGGTTGATTTTTCCAAACACCTCAAGCAGTTGGACAACGATCAAGAGATGTAACCTGGATAGGCTAGGGAGAAGCACATTCGCTAGTGAATGGGGCCCACTCGGTGGTGGCACTGGACCACGGCGGCGGTGCAAACGCTGGGCATTGGGGTGCTGAAACTCCTTAAAAACTTGACAGTTTTATGATCCAACCGTACAGAATCAAAGAGAAGGAATGTAATGACCCGAATTTTCATACTCTTTGATTCGACTACTAACATCACATGTCCAACCCAAATTGCCCAGAAATACGAATCATTATTAGAAAGAAGTTAGAGGATGAGAAATAGAAAGAAAGAAATATTAGAACAGAAGAGAACGAAGATCACAAACTCACAGCGGAACGAATAAAATATATTTGATAACATAAACTTTGAAATACAAATCTGTTTTGAAAATACATACCATCATCAGAGCATAATAGTTATTCCTGGAATAGTTATAACCACCTGTTCCAGATACAACATAGTACACAGCTGAAAATATGATAGTCTATAGCTAATAGGTGAAGCCTCCTGCTTCAATCTCCTCCAAGCGAATCTGAAAAATCCCGACTACTTGGCTGCCCGTACAAATATGGGCACCCAAGAGTTTAGGGAAAACAAACAAAATAAACTCTAGGTCAGTCATGGGACTGGTGTGAGTAAACTCCAGCTATTGGTTTAACTTTTAAAAATCCTTTCAAAAGAAAAGATAATCGTAAGACCGATCCACACATAAACACGGATGGTTTTTACCTTACGATAACCCAAAACATTTTGATATCAAAATCTGGTGATATTATAATGGTGTCTAAATCAAATAAATAGAATCTAGCAGTACGCTTGCATCTCACGCTCTATATATAATATAAAATCAAAACCCGCAGGGCGCTAATTAGAGATTGGATTTCCAACATGACAAGGTATGGGACCACCTTCCGATGGTGTATCTCTAGAGACGAATATACTGGGTTCAACAAGGACGTCTTGCAACCCAGCCCTCACATGAACGACCGCTCATTTCGCTTGAGTGTATCGAATGTATATCACCAATGGTTGGGATCAACAACCATTTCCCGAAAGGAACAGCATCGATAGATTAAAGAAGTAAATAGAATTTCTCTAGATAGGTGAGTATACACCCTAATGGGAGCGACCCACATAGCCATGCTGCCTGCTCGATTTTTTTCAAATTCCGGATTGTGAGGCTAGAGGTTTAATTCCAGAACATCTGGCCACCATTCACTTTGAATGCCACATCGTTAGATCCATCGGAAATCACTAATTGATTCCCACAAAAATACTCAGTTTGTTAGGCTAAAGAAGTTTACCTTCTGTGCCACCAACTTCATATGTTTTGAAGGAATCAACGTACGTAACCCCTTTGGAAATACTCTGTCAGACACTCGTCCATACCAGTTGACCTGGGTCTGGACAAACCGAAGGCAACGTTCTATTAATCCATCTTGGGCAATTTCTACCTAGGGTTAACAGAACAGCCCTTGCACTTTACTCCGTCTTCAATTATCTTCAGCATAAGTTGATTCATAACGCTTATGCCAATACGAAGTGGTTTTCAGATATGGAGGTATAAAATAAATCAAAACTTTAATAGTCGGTGATTTAACTATCAAAGAAACATCCATACAACCAACGGTCCTATTTCCAAATTTAAATTCTACCGATCAACCAACAACAACACTGGCCCCTTTCTATATTATTTCCTTATTATATTTTCGATACTAAAATCCCTTTTCAATCTACCATATCCTTTCAAATCTTAATCGCGAATCTTGGAAAATATTTCCAACATCATAATTCCTTTAATTGAGAAAATATCGCTTATTCCAATTTGAAAACATTTCTATATATTCATATATTCTTATTTCTATATATTAGAAAAAAATATATACTTTATTAGCGTTGGAAAAACGTTTCCAATTATCATTCCTTACTCCTAGTTATCAGTTTTTTTTAATACTTAGAAACCACCTCTGATTTACTTTGGAAAATGTTTCCAATTATTTGATTTATAAACCTCACTTTTAACAACAACGTTAAAATCGCTGTATAGATTTACAAAACAATTATTATAGCGACAGCGCTAAAATCGCTGTATAGATTTATAAAACATTTGTCATAACGATAGCATTATAATCGCTGTTTAGATTCATAAAACATCTGTTATAATGATAGCGTTATAGTCGTTGTTTAGATTTATAACATTTATTATAATCTTTCCATTTAAATCACTCCATCGATTCAAAAAAATCAATTCTATATTCTTGCCTCGACTAATCTCTTGTATTTCATTATTTTGAAAACACTATCCAATTCTTGAATCTTTTAGATAAACAAAACTCCTTTCATTGATATTCACATTCACTTAATCTTTCATTTCTTAAGTAACACTTATTTAAACAAAACCCTTGGTTTTTACTTCTTTCAAAATCATTCATATACAAAGCTGGATATTTATTATAACAAATCCATTTATTCCATCTCAAAACTTAAATTTATTTGGTAAAACATAAATTAGGTTCAATACCACCAACAAAGTCCATTAAGCCTCTTTCTTTATAAATTTCGAACATCTTCCTTCGATACCAAATATTTTACTTAACTAAATTATTAAGTAAATGTTTATTTAAAACTATCCTTTTAGCCCATTTAAGCTTTAAGCCCATTTATAAACTTTGTTTACCAAACTGTTACTCAATTAACACTTCCCGTTTATTAATCCATTGGATTTATCTCAATTTATTTTATATTCCAAATTTTGGATAAAACCTATCGTTTCCTTTTGAAACTGACTCCTTATTCCAATTTCCATTTGAATTATCTTTTTCTTAAATCAAATCCTTTTTACAACTAATGCATTTAAATCCTACTTCAAATATCGGTGTCAACACCGAATTCCACTTTACTTATATAAATTCAACTTGAATTTATATTTTTACATTATCCAATGATAGATATTTCACTTAATTTATAAACATCATTTATAAATCTAACTACTTAATATATTTATTAAAAAAGTTTCTATTTTAAATCCATTTGAAATCTATTTTCTATTTTTGGAAATAATTTCCTTTTTAAAATCTCAAATTTCCTTTTTCCATTCTAAAATATTTTACGGTAGTTAAGTAACAAATTATGGGGCCAGTGTTATTCAATCACAACATTATCAATTACCAATCATATATCACAATAAATGAAACAGTAAATAAAATGTTGAGGAATCCAGTTGGATCCCTCCGACCTGTTTCCCGGCATCCACAGATGTTAATAACATCAATAATATTATTTCACATTAATATGAAATATCAGAACTAATAATCGATCAACGATGTAATCATATTAACCAACTTTATACACTATTCAACAAGGCAACCATCACACAGTATAAATTTAAAACTCGTTTATAAAAAAATAAACGAGCCAGAGTAAGTGAGTTTACTCACCTTGGTTTGCAGTTGATGATTCTGCATTTCATTTAAAATCAAATGAGCGTTTGATTTCATCCCATAATTCTTGTAACTCCATTCTCACTCACATCAGTTCTGTAACGTAGATCTCCTCGCTACGAGTCCAATGCAGCCGGTTTGTCAGATTCTATTCACGGATGAACAAAATATAACCATGAATTTTTGTTATCTTAAATCAAATAAATTATAAATTATAAATCCTTAATTGTTTATATTAATACCTTAACCAGGTTTTATTTCCTTAAATCATGAAATTATTATGTCGCTGCTCAGTGAAAATCCAATACTACGGTCGGCATGGAATGAGACTTCTCCTCATACTGGTTTAATTCTTATCACACTGGTTTACGGTGGACTAAATATAGACTAGAGTTTAAATTCTTCAAATATTTTTGGCATGTTTCCTTCATCTCAAAGCTTACCGCAACTACATACATATCCCTTCTTTCCTCAATGAACACAGATTGGAACACATCACTTCCCCCTCTTATGTACCAAAAACTGTCAATTTCCTGCACTTAAAAAACTGTCAATGAACTAAAACCTGCTCATCATTTTGTCGCCAACTCTTATTACTTCCTATACACCATTCCAGGCACCATTTCATCCATGCAAGTACTCTATTCTCTCGGCCTTTAAAAAAAACGAAAAGCTCCAATAACTCAAACTCTCCTTCCTTTGTTTCTATTCATCTACCTTTATATATATGAAATAGTGGGACTCATACACTAATTTCATTTGGCCTTTTAATCAAAAGTTTATTCTCTGCTGCATTCCACTGAAAACCCAAGCAAAAATAATTTCCCTTTTATTGATCCTTAGCACCACCACTTCTGCAAAATAAAAACTTGTTTCCTCCGTAAAACACACAACACCTTCCAATTCATTAAACCATGTTGAAGGCAGAACCCACTTCTTCCATTTTTGAGCTTCCGCTTTCCTTTAAACATAAACGCAAGTCATTATCAAAGCATGCCATTACTGTTATTTACTTCTCTACCCCTTCTACTTCATGGAAACAAACTAAACTCCATCACAAATTAATCCCAGAAGTCCTTCAACAGTCCACTGACTCCATCTCTCCTCCTCACAAAATGAAACTGCCTACACATCACATCACCATTCCTCATCGAAAACTGCTTTGCCAAACACGCTCGCCGGAGGCGGATCCCGGTCACCAACTCTTGCCATCTTGTAGTCCCTTCTCCTCTCCTTTCCGACACCAAAACGGCCCCCACCCTGAACTAGAACAGTGCAAGAAACTCCGAACAGGAAACCCGTGCTGAACCCCACAAAAGAACTTAAAGTATTTGGAATACTTACCACCTTAATCTACCATCGTCGTCGCCGATTCAGATGGCCAGGCTTTGATCAAGTGTGGCCGCTCCGACCGCCCACCCATGCTCCGTCAAACCCCCATGGCCTGAGTCTTCATCGACGCCTTTATCTTTGGCAGACCTCTCCACTCGCAACGTTGTAGTCCTTTAAGCTCTAATTGACGCTCTAATGTCATCGAACATGCTGAAATTGCGATAAGTGTGGAGAGCAATACCTAGATATTAAGCACACATTTTGTAACACCCCGTAATTTTATAACATTAAAATTCACAAATAAAAGTATACTTAATTTTTAGAAAAGAATTAAGTGAAATGGGTTGCGCAGAGAAATATATATATATATATATATATATATATATTAGTATATATATATATATATATAAATTAAAAATTAAATAAATAAATATGCGAAAAAGTTCAAAACAGCGGATTGGGAGGGGAAATAACCGAACCGGCCCATTTTTGAGGTCGACCCGAGCCCTGTTGGGTCGACTAGGGGTGAACCCAGGGTGTTTGGCTGTCAACCCGTGGGCCGATTCGCTCAAATGCAGATTTTGCATTTGATTGGTTCTCATGGTTCAGGGTTAATCTAATGGTCCTAAATAACTTCCTACACCTACAAATACATCCTAATGCTAACCCTAAACCTAATAGAATAGTTACCGTCGCCATGGAAATAAACGGAGACGCCGCCAACTAAGAAAGAAGAAAAGCAAATTCAATTCTAATTCTCTCAAACCTAAAGCAAAGCAAAACTCTCTCTTTTCTTCTCTAAATTGTGAGTATGATGATCTTAACAAAATTATTATCATTTTAATTAGGTTTAGTTATGAATGGATTATGAGTAGATGATGTGAATTATCATATATGTCGTTGTAAACCCCTTTTGCTATCATGTATATTTTAAATCCAATGTTATGTGATGATGATATCTTATATGTTGTAAATCATGCTATGATGATGTTATGTATGTTGAAAGTTTCTATGCTAAGTTGTGATGAATCATACATGTTTAAAAGGCCATGATGTTACCATCTATGCTAGTTAGTTCATATTAATTAAATCATCATGTTTGGGTTATGTTGATCCATATGACAAGTCACATATGCAAGTTAGATTGATTAGAAAAGTTATGAACATATACCAAGACATCTATTATGACATCTAGAATTATGCTATGACATATGTGATATCCTATGCTAGTTCACACCATCATTATGTTGCCTAAAAACCCCATATGCAAGTTTATGTATAGATTTGGGCTATGATCATATCATGTAAATTGAGACATTTAACAAGTTGACACCTTTTGATCCTTAACATGTGTAGTTTATGCAAGTTTCACCCTATTATGATTAGATTTATTTTAATTGTCTATATGTTGTGATAATTTATCTTTGTGCTAGGTGTTAGACTATACAAGTCTAGCATATATTACGCGTTGAATAAGCGAATGTATAAACGTGGGGTAGGGGTAGTATTAAGGATTTAATATTAAAAAGTTGGGGTGCAATTGATATGATTTTGCATGCCATAAGTGGATGGCCATAATTGAGTCAATTATGGACATCATTAAAATTTGACTTAATTAATAATTTGAATAGGGAATTATTAAAACTGGGGTAAAAGATTTTAAGTGTTAATCAATGCTTAGGACACGAGGTTGGACTCGTTTGTGACGTAAACCTGCACGGACCCGCCCGGCAAATCCAGTGGTCACAAATATCAGCCCAATGTGAGAGGTCTTAGGCCTAAACTAAAGCATAACGGTTGTAAAGACGAGAGGTTAGACTCTTTTATGGTGTAAGACTGCCCGGACCCGCCCGGCAAATCCAGCTGCCATAAATGCCAGTCTAATGTGAGAGGTCTTTATGAGGTTATGGCCTGAATGAATTAAGAAATACTTAACCAGATAAACATGTAAGGTGGGACATGGGGGTTAAGTAGGTGCCTTGGGTGGCATGAGGAATCTAGGGGGTGCCCTTAGTGGCATGTGAAATACGATTAGTAAGACTTAACCAAACACACATGTAAATGAACATGACTAAGAGGGTTACGTGGGATATACTAGTGACAAGCTTAGGTGGGTAGCTTGTGGGGGCCCATTTCGACCAGTATCCCAAACGTATCTTTGTGGGCTCGACCCAAGTCGAGGACGGGACACGCATGCTGGGTTTGACTGTAAGAGGCCAAAACGGGGAGCTGTGGCAACGCAAGTCCAACGGGTTTCATATGCGTGTGTGGACCCAGGCTGGTAGGTAAGACGTTGTTGCATCGTGTAGGTATAAGCCGTGCATTCTCAAGTTGTATCGGGTAGCCACTTTAGGGAAGTGATACACCCCACTGTGGGGCCAGCACGGGTATCTACGAGTAGGGAGCCGATCGAAAGTGGATAGTGGGGTACACCTAGTGGAGATAGGGGCAGACGGCACCTATGTAGTCAGCTAGGGGTACGTAAGGCTATTTATAAAGTTTCTGTGCGAAGCAAGTGGGATCAAACAATAGGGTGTCTGGTGTGGTGCACTGTAGTAATGTGCGATGTAGTGTAGTAATCATTTGTTAGTAACTCGGTGTGCCTTTACCGTTATCGTTAACGTTATCTTAAACGCTATCTTTATCTTCCTAAGAGTTCATAGACATTTACTTGTTTTCCAGCTTATGCCTTAGTCTAGTTATTTTGATAATAGTATTGTTAGAATTATCATACTCGCCAGACTTTATGTCTGACCCCCTCTATTTCTATCCTTTTTCCCCCTCCAGGTCCTCAGGTTGGGCCCAGCTCTAGTGGAGTTTGATTGAATTGCTTCATCTCTCTCTGGAAAGCTTGGACCGTTGAAGTAAAGTCTAGCTTGTTATCTTTTTAATGGCTGTTTATGTAATGGGATTATGTATTTTGTTTTTATGAAGATGGATATTGTACTTGGTTATGATCTATGGTTCTATGATGTAACAAACATGTTTAATTTCCGCTACAATAAAATGAAGTTTTAGATTTCCAAGTACTATTTATTATCTGTCTTATTGTAATTTTTTTGTTCTATATTCACTTATAACCTCCATGGAAGTTAATGCATTCCCTTTGTGAGTGACATTAATGGACGTGGGGTGTTACACGTGGTATCAGAGCTTAAGGTTACCAAAACAGATAAAAATACTTTAGAAAAATAGTTATTTTTGGAAGAAGTGTTTTCAGAAACATGTTTTAATGAGAAATTTAAAGAGAATTTTTTTTAAGAAAAACATAATCCCCAATAGCCACATATCTTTATCTTTCGAATTCTCCATTTTGAATCTTTCCTTTTTCGTTTCAGCATGGCTGAAGATCTTAATCTACCCGACGGTGTAAAGATACCAGGATGGTATAGGAGGTTATTAGAGGCTAGGGCCGCTGCAGGTCCAGCCAATGTTCCTCCACCACCAGTTGCACCCGTTACTCCTCCTCCTCCTCCTCGCGTAGATACTTTTTGCAAAGACGTGCAAGGAATTCAAGGCTATGGGTGGAAAACCATTTCAAGGGTCAGAAACGTTTGTGGAAGCTAGAGATTGGCTTAAGGAGGTGGAAGAATTGCTAGAAATCTTCGAAGTAGAAGAAGGGAGGAGAGTTCGATTAGCAGCTTGGTTGATGAAGGGAGAGGCCTCGTTTTGGTGGGAGGTCACTAATGGGGAGCATCCTGTTGACTCTTGGGTAGATTTCAGACGTAGGTTCGAGGCGAAATTAATCTCAAGGGCGGAAGAAAATCTATATATGGAAAGGTTCTTGACATTGAAGCAAGGAAGCTCATCAGTGAAAGAATATGTCAATAAATTTAATCAGTTAGCAAGGTTTGGCTTGGACTTAGTAAACACGCCGGAGAAGAAGGCTCTAAGGTTCGTGAATGGTTTGAATGAACCATTGCAAGGGTTGGCTATGACCCACATCCCGATGGGGGCCACCTTTGAGAAGTTAGTAGAAATGGCGCTCGTGCATGAGGAGAAAAGCGCTAAAGCTGATAAGGCACCCGAGAAGAAGGGGGATCATAAGAAACCACAACAGCAAAACAAGAAGGGTGGAAAAGACAATAATGGCAACGGAAAGAAGAAGTGCTTTAACTGTGGAACCCCAGGCCATCTCAGCAAGGATTGCCGAAAGAAAAAGAAGACAGGCTATTTTCATTGTGGCGATGCGGGACATTTAGTGAAGGACTGCCCAAAGAAGGGACAGAGGGCAGGAGCTACCTCGGGAGGACAGGTGCAGGCTCTTATGGCACCAGGGCAGGCTAGGGGACAAGTTCAGGCTCTCGCGGTCCCACCGCTGCAAGAATGAGGTAGAACCATTTCTGTTGAAAGCTTAGTTTTTCTGTTTGATCATCCTGTCCGTACCTTATTCGATTCGGGCGCATCACATTCGTTTATCTCTACATCATTAGTTGAATCACTGCACTTAAACACCAGTTTAGTAGAGGATCCCTTAGTTGTTTCGAATCCAATTGGGGGCTCAGCTTATTTGTCTATGATGTGTTTGGATTAGAAAATTTCCATACTAAGCATTGAATTTAGATGTGATGCTTATGTGTTGGGCTTCACGGGTTATGGGCTGATTTTAGGAATGGATAGGTTATCCAAAAATGGGGTCGTTCTTGATTGTGAAAGGAGAGTAGTTTGGCTCGTGACTCGCCTTGGCAACACTCTCGAAATCTTCTTTAATCCCATAAATTCGGTTATGCTAAGTTATCTAGAATTACTTGACGCGTCTGAGGAAAATCTATGATCTGTTAGAGTGGTCCGAGAAAATTCGGATGTGTTTGAGGAGGTGAAGGGGTTGCCTCCGAAGCGGGAGATAGATTTTCGAATATATCTTGTGGATAATGCGAAACCAGTATCTTTGCCAGTACGCCACATGGCTCCATGTGAAAGGAGGGAACTCGATAAGCAAGTGAAGGAGTAGCTTGAGAAGGGGTTCATAAGACGAATTATATCAAAGTGGGGTGCTCCAGTAGTATTTGCCACGAAGGCGGATGGGTCCCTTAGACTTTGTGTGGACTATAGAGAACTTAATAAGCTTACTAAGAAGAACAAACACCCACTGCCGAGGATTGACGATCTCTTCGATCAGTTAGTTGGTGCATCAGTGTTTTCGCAGTTGGACTTAGCCACTGGTTACCATCAGTTGAGAGTGGCTGAGGATAGCATAGACAAGACTACCTTTACGACTCCGGACGGTTTCTATGAATGGCTAGTGATGTCCTTCGGTTTGACAAACGCCTTAGCATATTTTGTTGATTTGATGAGTAGGGTGTTTAGGGTGTACCTTAACAAATTCGTGGTAGTCTTTGTAGATGACATCCTGATCTTTTCTAAGGATGAAGAAGAGCATGCCCTACATCTTAGGGAAGTGTTGGAGACCCTACGAGCGCATAGCCTTAAGGCTAAATTTTCTAAGTGTCACTTTTGGAGGAAGGAGGTAAGGTTCTTAGGGCACGTGGTTTCCAAAGAAGGGATAGCCGTGGATCCCGCGAAGGTGGTTGCCATCCAAGATTGGAAGGTCCCTAAAAATGCTACCGAAGTGAGAAGTTTCTTAGGGTTGGCTGGCTATTATAGGAAGTTTATCAAAGACTTCGCAAAGATATCAGCTCTATTAATACTCTTGACGAAGAAGAACCTAGTTTTCACATGGGAAGTAGATTGTGATGATGCGTTCCAACGTTTGAAGAGAGCTTTGACTTCAGCCCCAGGCTTAGTATTGCCAGACGGGAGTAAGCTGTTTACCGTTTACACTGATGCTTGTGGGACAGGACTAGGCGCAGTCTTAATGCAAGAGGGTAGGGTAATAGCCTATGGTCGAAGGTAGTTGAGAGCGCATGAGAAAAATTATCCTACACATGACCTAGAATTGGCCGCTATTGTTTTCGCGCTTAAGTCTTGGCGTCATTATCTTCTTGGCGAGAAATTCGAATTATTCACTGACCACAAGTCTTTAAAATACCTATTCTCTCAAAAGGACTTGAACTTAAGGCAACAAAGGTGGATGGAGTTCTTAGCGTCCTACGACTTCGAAATAGCCTATACCCCTGGCAAGGGTAACGTGGTGGCAGACGCCTTAAGTAGAAAAAGATTATCCTTAAGTCCTTTGTTTGTTGAGCGGCGAAGTTTAGAATTCATTTCGATGTTCGACTTTAGACCTTCCATTGACTTCGTACCCGGTTTGCTAGCATCCTTGGAGATCAGACCTACGCTTTTGGGATGGATTGGCGAGGCATAGCGAGACGACCCGCAGTTGGTTGAGTTTGTAGAAAAACTCAAAGGAGGGGAGTCATCAAGCCATCTCCGTAGGTATACCCTAGACGATAAGGGTTGGTTACGTAGGGACAGTAGATTTTGTGTACCAAAAGACGATGACCTAAGGAAGACTATTCCTGACGAAGCACATCATTCGAAGATGATCATTCATCCCGGCGGGGACAAGATGTACAAAGACATGAAGAGAGTTTACTTTTGGGCCGGCACGAAGAAAGATGTGGCCGAGTATGTCGCTAGATGCTTGGTGTGCCAACAAGTAAAAGTGGAGCAAAAGAAACCCGGTGGGTTGCTTCACCCATTGGAGGTTCCACTATGGAAGTGAAAAAGTGTCTCGATGGATTTTGTGGATGGGTTACCGCGATCAAGGAAGGGTAATACGGGAATCTGGGTTATAGTAGATAGACTTACTAAAAGCACCCATTTCATTCCCGTAAAGAGTAAGAGGACTGCTCCATGGTTAGCCTTCGTATACGTTCGAGAAATAGTTCGTTTGCATGGTGTTCCTTCTAGCATAGTGGGCGACCGCGATCCTATTTTCACTAGCGAATTTTGGAGAAGCTTACAAGAGGCGGTAGGGACTCAGTTATGTTTGAGCACCGCATATCATCCTCAGACGGACGGCCAGACCGAGAGGGTGAATCGCATTCTAGGGGATCTGTTGAGGCTATGTATCCTAGACTTTGTGGGTACATGGGAAGAGCATCTTCCATTGGTTGAGTCCGCATATAATAACAACTTTCAGTCCAGCATTGGTATGGCACCATTTGAAGCTCTATATGGACGACCTTGTTGTTCACCTACATGTTGGTGGGAATCTACAGATAAGATCTTACTTGGGCCCGATATGATTTGGGAGATTTCGGAGAAGATCGACTTGATTCGAAGGAGGATGAAAGCAGCGCAAGATAGGCAGAAATCTTATGCGGATAAGAGGAGGACAGATCTCGAGTTTGAAGTTGGGGACATGGTATTTGTCGAAGTGTCTCCATTACGAAACGTTGTTCGCTTTGGGTCCGTTGGGAAATTAGCACCAAGGTTTGTAGGGTCGTTTCCTATTAAGGAGAGGATTGGACGGATGGCGTCTAGAGTGGAGTTTCCAGAGAGACTTAGTGGTGTACACGACGTATTCCATGTGTCACATTTGAGGAAATGCTTGCACGAGACCGCAGAGGTGGTAGAGCCGAGCTTGCTTAGAGAGGTGGAGATAGAGCGTGATGCGACGATTCGACGAGCTCCTACATGCATTCTTCGGTCGGAGATTAAGAGGCTGAGAAATCGAGAGGTCAGACTAGTCAAAGTACAATGGGGAGATGATGAGAGCAACGCTACTTGGGAGACAGAAGAGAAGATGCGTTAACGATACCCTTTTCTTTTCGAGGGTATGTCCTTTAATTTCTCCTTTATTGCTTATCTTGTACTTATCTAACCTTTAGCGTATCCTCTCGCTAGTATCTTTGAACTTTAGTTAGGATAATCCTATGGTTGAAACATGTGTTTGAGACATGTTATGTATGGTTGAAGCAATGTGGATGCAAGTGTTTGCTAGTGGTTGCTCGTGGATGCATATACACACACTACTGGCACCAGATCGGCTCAGTCACTTCATATTGCATATTGCATATATATGGATGTATTTAGTAAAATGGATGTATAATGGTTGTTACATCGTATAGTTGCTGCATTCAGGTGGATGGTTGAGCACGCATATAGAATTAATATGTATCATTTGGAATAATTTGCATACATATTGGACGCATGGCAATATCATGAATTGCACTAAGGAGGTCGACTGAATCAGTAGACCACCTAATTTTGCATTAGATATGGACATATACACACACTGTGCATATAAACATTAAAGCATTAGAAGTCTTTTAAGGAAAATGGATGCTGGTGTTTGATGGTTGAGTAGATGGACGATTAGATGGTAGGATATACATTCTTCTTGACTTGGAGATTTCGGAGACGAAATCCTTTAAGGAGGGGAGAATGTAACACCCCGTAATTTTATAATATTAAAATTCACAAATTAAAGTATACTTAATTTTTAGAAAAGAATTAAGTGAAATGGGTTGCGCAGAGAAATATATATATATTGATATATATATATATATAAACTAAAAATTAGATAAATAAATATGCGAAAAAGTTCAAAACAGCGAATTGGGAGGGGGAAATAACCGAACTGGCCTATTTTTGAGGTCGACCCGAGCTCCGCTGGGTCGACTAAGGGTGAATCCAGGGTGTTTTGCTGTCAACCCGTGGGCCGATTCGCTCAAATGCAGATTTTGCATTTGATTGGTTCTCATGATTCAGGGTTAATCTAATGGTCCTAAATAACTTCCTACACCTATAAATACATCCTAATGCTAACCCTAAACCTAATAGAATAGTTACTGTCGCCATGGAAATCAATGGAGCCGCCGCCAACTAAGAAAGAAGAAAAGAAAATTCAATTCTAATTCTCTCAAACCTAAAGCAAAGCAAAACTCTCTCTTTTCTTCTCTAAATTGTGAGTATGATGATCTTAACAAAATTATTATTATTTTAATTAGGTTGAGTTATGAATGGATTATGAGTAGATGATGTGAATTATCATATATTTCGTTGTAAACCCCTTTTGCTATCATGTATATTGTAAATCCAATGTTATGTGATGATGATATCTTATATGTTGTAAATCATGCTATGATGATGTTATGTATGTTGAAAGTTTCTATGCTAAGTTGTGATGAATCATACATGTTTAAAAGGCCATGATGTTACCATCTATGCTAGTTAGTTCATATTAATTAAATCATCATGTTTGGGTTATGTTGATCTATATGACAAGTCACATATGCAAGTTAGATAGATTAGAAAAGTTATGAACATATACAAGGACATCTATTATGACATCTAGAATTAATGTATGACATATGTGATATCCTATGCTAGTTCACACCATCATTATGTTGCCTAAAAACCCCATATGCAAGTTTATGTATAGATTTGGGCTATGATCATATCATGTAAATTGAGACATTTAACAAATTGACACCTTTTGATCCTTAACATGTGTAGTTTATGCAAGTTTCACCTCTATTATGATTAGATTTATTTTAATTGTCTATATGTTGTGATTATTTATCTTTGTGCTAGGTGTTAGACTATACAAGTCTAGCCTATATTATGCGTTGAATAAGCGAACGTATAAACGTGGGGTAGGGGTAATATTAAGGATTTAATATTAAAAAGTTGGGGTGCAATTGATATGATTTTGCATGCCATAAGTGGATGGCCATAATTGAGTCAATTATGGACATCATTAAAAGTTGACTTTATTAATAATTTTAATAGGGAATTATTAAATCTGGGGTAAAAGATTTTAAGTGTTAATCAATGCTTAGGACACGAGGTTGGACTCGTTTGTGACGTAAACCTGCCCGGACTCGCCCGGCAAATCCAGTGGTCACAAATGTCAGCCCAATGTGAGAGGTCCTAGGCCTAAACTAAAGCATAACGGTTGTAAAGACACGAGGTTAGACTCTTTTATGGTGTAAGACTGCCCGGACCCGCCCAGCAAATCCAGCTGCCATAAATGCCAATCTAATGTGAGAGGTCTTTATGAGGTTATGGCCTGAATGAATTAAGAAATACTTAACCAGATAAACATGTAAGGTGGGACATGGGGGTTAAGTAGGTGCCTTAGGTGGCATGAGGAATCTAGGGGGTGCCCTTAGTGGCATGTGAAATACGATTAGTAAGACTTAACCAAACACACATGTAAATGAACATGACTAAGAGGGTTAAGTGGGATATACTAGTGACAAGCTTAGGTGGGTAGCTTGTGGGGTCCCATTTTGATCAATATCCCAAACGTGTCTTTGTGCGCTCGACCCAAGTCGAGGACGGGACACGCATGCTGGGTTTGACTGTAAGAGGCCAAAACGGGGAGCGGTGGCAATGCAAGTCCAACGGGTTTCATATGCGTGTGTGGACCCGGGCTGGTAGGTAAGACGTTGTTGCATCGTGTAGGTATAAGCCGTGCATTCTCAAGTTGTATCGGGTTGCCACTTTAGGGGAGTGATACACCCCACTGTGGGGCCAGCACGGGTATCTACGAGTAGGGAGCCGATCGAAAGTGGGTAGCGGGGTACACCTAGTGGAGATAGGGGCAGACGACACCTATGTAGTCAGCTAGGGGTACGTAAGGCTATTTATAAAGTTTCTGTGTGAAGCAAGTGGGATCAAACAATAGGGTTACTGGTGTGGTGCAACGTAGTAATGTGCGGTGCAGTGTTGTAATAATTCGTTAGTAATTAGTTGTGCCTTTACCGTTATCTTTAACGGTATCTTAAACGCTATCTTTATCTTCCTAAGAGTTCATAGACATTTACTTGTCTTCCAGCTTATGCCTTAATCTAGTTATTTTAATAATAGTATTGTTAGAATTACCATACTCGCCAGATTTATGTCTGACCCCCTCTATTTCTATCCTTTTTCCCCCTCCAAGTCCTCAGGTTGGGCCCAGCTCTAGTGGAGTTTGATTGAATTGCTTCATCTCTCTTTGGAAAGCTTTGACCGTTGAAGTAAAGTCCATCTTGTTATCTTTTTAATGGCTATTTATGTAATGGGATTATGTATTTTATTTTTATGAAGATGGATATTATACTTGGTTATGATCTATGGTTTTATGATGTAACAAACATGTTTAATTTCTGCTGCAATAAAATGAAATTTTAGATTTCCAAGTACTATTTATTATCTGTCTTGTTGTAATTTTTCTGTTCTATATTCATTTATAACCTCCATGGAAGTTAATGCATTCCCTTTGTGAGTGACATTAATGGATGTGGGGTGTTACATATTTATTTCGATTTTATTTTCTTTTCAAATTGGATTAAATCTTACTTCATGGGTTTCAAAGGAAATGGGACCTTTTTCTTTTCTACTAAGAAGGAAAAGTCCGGTATTTAAAAATAGAGAAACGTGGCTTGCACGAAACGCAGTAGCTTGGTCGACACGGGTAGAAGCCTTGGGGAACACGGGTAAAAACTTTGCAGTCACGCTGTTTGTTTGTTCAAAACGTACAGGGTAAGATAATATGTACATATTATTTTGTTATTTATTTTGGGCGAGCTATTGAAGCTGTATAATGTGTGCTGATCATATTGTTACGTCAGAAAATTTTCTGATTAGTGATGCTCGTATTTTCTTTACGCTGAGACTACAACGACTGTTTGTTGAGATAATACAATTCGCTTTAGTTTAGGATCTCTTATCATGGGAAGAATGTATAGTTATGTCACTAAATAAAACATTAAAGATGGAGATTTGACGATATGGTTGATTAAATATATATATATAATAATAATAACAAAAGGGCAAAAAAAAATGTTTTTAGGAAAAGAGTAGTAAAAAGGCAAAGTGCCTTTCCTCTAATACGTCAAGCCAGGAGACACGCTAAGAACAAATCTGCAAAAGCTCCTAACCAAATGAAAGGATAGGATAACAACAAATTCGTATGGTAATAAAACAAGAAGAGTTTTGAATTAGTTTCTTAATTTATATGTTCATTTGTAATTAGCTGGTGAAAAATCCAAACCTATGTGTTTTGGAAAGTTAAATTTGTGGGGTATCTGCTATGTAGAATTTCATTCATTTGCGACCACTGCGGACCAAAAATGAGAATATCGTTTTATTAAATAAATTCCTTATAAATTTCTACATATAATTCAAATAAATTATTTAAAACAACTTTGAATATTCAAAATTCAATAGCTAAAAATTCCAGGTCGTTACATTCCTTCCCCCTTAAAATAATTTCGTCCTCGAAATTGGTAAGCAGTAAAAATGTTATAACTCTAACTCCTTATAACATACTTAGTTGGAATCTTATATTCCATATCTTCATAACCCAGTTGTTACCCGGCCTTCAAATCCCCATACCAATACTCGACCATTCATAATTCTTTCCAAATGATATGTCCACCATTTTTGGACAATCCACATCACTTTCTTGTCTTCAATCCAAATGCTCTTCTGCATATTCACACCCATTCCCATTTGATTTTAAACCCATTTATCAATTTCGTTATTCCACTTGAAATTTTATTAACCAATTCTGGTTTTCTTACTATAATCAACACTCGATTTTGTATTACAAAAAATTTCTTAAAAAATTTCTAACTCTTTAAATTTTCAAAAAATTTCGCTAGCATCTACTCTGCACGGCTCAATCGGTACAACCGTAACTCACCTTTCTAGGCCTTCTTCAATCTAAAAGAAAATCAAAAAGCCAAGCAGCTTGCCCATAGGCTCATAAAACCATCAAACCTAAGTAGTAATATATACATGTACCTTTTTTCGGGCATAATTCTATCTCTTGCATTTGCTTCCATTCAATATCTGCTCAGCATAAATATATCCATTTCCAGTTGGTTTCAAGTCAACCCAACTTCCAGTTTTTAACTCTCTAATCAACTTCTGATTAGTTCACTTCTATTCTACCAATTCAAGTCTGATTTCTATTTGAATCCATCCACTTATTATAATTGAATCCAAATTTATCACAATTTCAATTAACAACATCCAATATATATTCAACTTGCTTATTCATAAGTCGAATTCATATTAATAATTCGAATCTCAACATTTTTCTTTATTTAATTTCATTTGGAATTATTTCTAATCTAATCCACTTTTGTTTAACTTAAGTTAAATTTCAATTCAGTTGATACATTTTTACCATTTTCAATCCATTCAAATTTTACAAGTTAAACAATTTCAAAATTCAAATTCTTGGGTTTTATTTCAAATTATTTTGAAATCATATATATTTATACACATATTTGTAATCAACTGCAAATTCAAAACGTTTGAATTTCAAAATCATCATTTCCTTTTCAAACAAAATTTTTCATTCCCAAATTACTATGGTAGCAATCCGTCACTCAGAAACTTGAAAATGAATACCGATAATGCCGCGATCCATTATCAGAATTATTTTCTCGCCACCGAAGTGATTTCAGTGCTTAATCCCTTTTAAAAATCCATTTAAATCATTCTTATTCAAAAATACTTTAAAGAAATGTTATATTACTTTAATATTTCAGAAAAAAAATTCTAAACACCCTGAATTTAAATTCCAATTCTGTTTTGAACTTAATCTTGGTTTATCTGATTTGTATACGTTATCCATATACAAATTATATAACCATTTCATAATTTGATAATTTCATACTATTGTATTAACAATCAACACATTCATATACTATAATAATTAAGAAATTATTCTTTTCATACCAAAATAATTCTTCGGCAAAATTATTTCATTTACCATTTTAAATCAATACTGCGTCGAATTGTTCTGTTCAAGAGTTTAGAAACACCTACCGATACAGTTGTACATCCTGTATCGATCAGAATTCATAAACCACTCAACAAACCAGTCAACACAATATAAAGCAATTTTATATCAAATCTACAAATACACGCTCATATATATACACTAAAACTCAAACTATGGTATTACTAACCCCATCTCTATTGAGTCACGCAACAGAGCCAAGGTTACTACTCAACCTTCAGCTCTGATACCAACTCGAATTTCCATACTCTTTGAGTCGACTAATAACATCACATGTCCAACCCAAATTGCACAGAAATACGAGTCATTATTAGAAAGAAGTTAGAGGACGAGAAATAGAAAGAAAGAAATATTAGAATAGAAGAAAACGAAGATCACAAACTCACAGCGGAACGAATAAAATATATTAGATAACATAAACTTTGAAATACAGATCTGTTTTGAATATACATACCATCATCAGAGCACAACAGTTATTACTGGAACAGTTATAACTACCTGTTTCTAGATACAACATAGTACATAGCGGAAAATATGATAGTCTATAACTAACAGGTGAAGCCTCCTGCTTCAAGCTCCTACAAGCGAATCTGAAAAATCACGACTACTTGACTGCCCGTACAAATATGGCCACCCAAGAGTTTAGGGAAAACAAACAAAATAAACTCTGGGTCAGTTATGGGACCGGTGTGAGTAAACTCCAAACATTGGTTTAACTTTTAAAAATCCTTTCGAAAGAAAAGATTATCGTAAGACCGATCCACACATAAACACGGATGGTTTTAACCTTACGATAACCCAAAACATTTTGATATCAAAATATGGTGATATTATAATAGTGTCTAAATCAAATAAATAGAATCTAGCGGAACGCTTGCATCTCACGCTCCATATATAATATAAAATCAAAACCCGCAGGGCGCTTATTGGAGATTGGATTTCCAACATGACAAGGTATGGGACCACCTTCCGATAGTGTATCTCTAGAGACGAATACACTGGGTTCAACAAGAACGTCTTGCACTCCGGCCCTTACATGACCGACCACTTATTTTGCTTGAGTGCATCAAATGTATATCACCAACGGTTGGGACCAGCAAACGTTTCCCAAAAGGGACAGCATCGATAAATTAAAGAAGTAAATGGAATTTCTCTAGATAGGTGATTATACATCCTAATGGGAGCGACCCACATAGCCATGTTGCCTGCCCGATTTTTGTCAAATTCAGGGTTGTGAGGCTAGAGGTTTAATTCCAGAACATATGGCCACCATTCACTTCGAATGCCACAACATTAGATCCATATCGATCACTAATTGATTCCCATGAAAATACTCAGTTTGTTAGGCTAAAGAAGTTTCCCTTCTATGCCACCAACTTCGTATGTTTTGGAGGAATCAACGTACGTAACCCATTTGGAAATACTCTGTCAGACACTCGTCCATACCAGTTGACCTAGGTCTAGACAAACCGAAGGCACCGTTCCATTAATCGATCTTGGGAAATTTCTACCTAGGGTTAATAGAACAGCCCTTGCACTTTACTCCATCTTCAATTATCTTCAGCATAAGTTGATTCATAACGCTTATGCCAATACGAAGTGGTTTTCAGATATGGAGGTATTCTCGGTCTCTCCGCATTGACAACGGAGGTATAAAATAAATCAAAACTTTGATAGTCGGTTATTTAACTATCAAAGAAACATCCATACAACCAACGGTCCTATTTTCAAATGGAAATTCTACCGATCAACCATCAACAACATTGGCCCCTTTCTATATTATTTCCTTATTATATTATCGATTCTAAAATCCCTTTTCAATCTTCCATATCCTTTCAAATCTTAATCTCGATTCTTGGAAAATGTTTCCAACATCATTATTCCTTTATTTGAGAAGATATTGCCTATTCCAATTTGAAATCATTTCTATATATTCATATATTCTTATTTCTATATTTTAGAAAAAAAAATACTTTATTAACATTGGAAAAACGTTTCCAATTATCATTCCTTACTTCTAGTTATCAGTTTTTTTATACTTAGAAACCACCTCTGATATACTTTGGAAAATATTTCCAATTATTTGATTTATAAACATCACTTTTAACAACAACGTTAAAATCGCTGTATAGATTTACAAAACATTTGTTATAGCGATAGCGCTAAAATCGCTATTTAGATTTATAAAACATTTGTCATAACGACAGCGTTATAATCGCTGTTTAGATTAATAAAACATCTGTTATAATGACAGCGTTATAACCGCTGTTCAGATTTATAACATTTATTGTAATTTTTCCATTTAAATCACTCCATTGATTCAAAAAAATCAATTCTATATTCTTGCCTCGACTAATCTCTCGTGTTTCATTACTTTGAAAACATTATCCAATTCTTGAATCTTTTAGATAAACAAAACTCCTTACAATGATATTCACCTTCACTTAATATTTCTTTTCTTAAGTAACTCTTATTTAAACAAGACCCTTGGTTTTTTCTTCTTTCAATATCATTCATATACAAAGCTGGATATTTATTGTAACAAATCCATTTATTCCATCTCAAAACTTAAATTTATTTGGTAAAATGTAACTTAGGTTCAATACCACCAACAAAGTCCATTAAGCCTCTTTCTTTATAAATTTTGAACATCTACCTTCGATACCAAATATTTTACTTAACTAAATTATTAAGTAAATATTTATTTAAAACTATCCATTTAGCCCATTTATGCTTTAAGTCCATTTATAAACTTTGTTTACCAAACTGTTACTCAATTAACACTTCCCGTTTATTAATCCATTGGATTTATCTCAATTTATTTTATATTCCAAATTTTGGATAAAACCCATCATTTCCTTTTGAAACCGATTCCTTATTCAAATTTCCATTTGAATTATCTTTTTCTCAACTCAAATCTCTTTTACAACTACTACGTTTAAATCCTACTTCAAATATCGGTGCCAACACCGAATTCCACTTTGCTTATATAAATTCAACTTGAATTTATATTTTTACATTATCCAGTGATAGATATTTCACTTAATTTATAAACCTCATTTATAAATCTAACTACTTAATATATTTATTAAACATGTTTCTACTTTAAATCCATTTGAAATCTATTTTCTATTTTTGGAAATAATTTCCTTTTTAAAATCTCAAATTTCCTTTTTCCATTCTAAAATATTTTACAATAGTTAAATACCAAATTATGGGGCCAGTGTAATTCAATCACAACATTATCAATTACCAATCATATATCACAATAAATAAAACAGTAAATAAAATGTTGAGGAATCCAGTTGAATCCCTCCAACCCGTTTCCCTGCATCCACTTATGTTAATAACATCAATAATATTATTTCACATCAATATGAAATATCAGAACTAATAATCGATCAACAATGTAATCATATCAACCAACTTTATCAACTATTCAACCAAGCAACCATCACACAGTATAAATTTAAAACTCGTTTATAAAAATATAAACGAGCCAGAGTTAGTGAGTTTTCTCACCTTGGTTTGCAGTTGATGATTCTGCATTTCATTTAAAATCAAATGAGCGTTTGATTTCATCCCAAAATTCTTGTAACTCCGTTCTCGCTCACATCAGTTCTGTAACATAGATCTCCTCGCTACGAGTCCAATGCAGCCGGTTTGTCGTATTCTATTCACGGCCGAATAAAATATAACCATTAATTTTTTTTTATCTTAAATCAAGTAAATTATAAATCCTAAATTTTTTATATTAATACCTTAACCTGCTTTTATATCATTAAATCATGAAAGTATTATGTCGTTGCTCGGTGAAAATCAAATCCTACGGTTGGCATGGAATGAGACTTCTCCTCATACTGGTTTAATTCTTCTCACACTGGGTTACGGTGGACTAAATATAGACTGGAGTTTAAATTCTTCAAATATTTTTGGCATATTTCCTTCAGCTCCAAGCATACCGCAACTTCATACATATCCCTTCCTTCCTCAATGAACACAGATTGGAACACATCACTTCCTCCTCTTATGTACCAAAAATTGTTAATTTCCTGCACTTCCAAAACTGTCAATGAACTAAAACCTGCTCATCATTTTGGCGCCAACTCTTGTTACTTCCTATACACCATTCCAGTCACCATTTCATCCATGCAAGTACTATATTCTCTTGGCCTTTAAAAAAAGGAAAAGCTCCAGTAACTCAAACTCTCCTTCATTTGTTTCTATTCATCTACCTTAATATATATGAAATAATGGGACTCATACACTAATTTCATTTGGCCGTTTAATCAAAAGTTTATTCTCTGCTACATTCCACTGAAAACACAAGCAAAAATGAGTTCCCTTTTATTGATCCTCAACACCACCACTTCTACAAAATAAAAACTTTTTTCCTCCGTAAAACACACAACACCATTCATATCATTAAACCATATTGAAGACAGAACCCACTTCTTCCATTTTTGAGCTTCCACTTTCCTTTAAACATAAACGCAAGTCATTATCAGTGCATTGCATTATCGTTATTTACTTCTCTACCCTTTCTACTTCATGGAAACAAACTAAACTCCATCAAAATTAATCCCAGAACTCCTTCAACAGTCCACTGACTCCATCTCTCCTCCTCACAAAATGAAACTGCCTACACAGCACATCACCGTTCCTCACTGAAAACTGCTTTGCCAAACACGCTCGCCGGAGGCGGATCCTAGTCACTAACTCATGCCATCTTGTAGTACCTTCTCCTCTCCTTTCCGACACCAAAACGGCCCCCACCCTGGACTAGAACAACGCCAGAAACTCCGAACTGCAAACCCTTCCTGAACTCCACAAAAGAACTTAAAGTATTTGGAATCCTTACCACCTAGATCTACCACCGTCGTCGCCGATTCAAATGGCCAGACTTTGATCAAGTGTTGCCGCTCTGACCGCCCATCCATGCTCCGTCAAACCCCCATGGCTTTTGCCTTCATCGACGCCTTTATCTCCGGCAAACCTCTCCACTCGCAACGTTGTAGTCCTTCAAGCTCTAATTGATGCTCCAATGTCATCGAACGTGATAACCTTGGGATAAGTGTGGAGAGCAATACCTAGAGATTAAGCACATATTTATTTCGATTTTATTTTCTTTTCGAATTGGATTAAATCTTACTTCATGGATTTCAAAGGAAATGGGACCTTTTTCTTTTCTACTGAGAAGGAAAAGTCCAGTATTTAAGAAGAGAGAAACGTGGCTTGCATGAAACACAGTAGCTTGGTCGGCACGGGTAGAAGCCTTGGGGAACATGGGTAAAAACGTTGCAGTCACGTTGTTTGTTTGTTCAAAACGTACTGGGAAAGATAATATATACATATTATTTTGTTTATTATTTTTGGCGAGGTATTGAAGCTGTATAATGTGTGCTGATCATATTGTTAAGTCAGAAAATTTTCTGTTTAGAGATGCCCGTCTTTTCTTTACGCTGAGACTACAACGACAGTTTGTTGAGATAATACAATTCGCTTTAGTTTAGGATCTCTTATTGTGGGAAGAATGTATAGCTATGTCACTAAATAAAACATTAAAGATGACGATTTGACGATATGGTGGATTAAATAAATAAATATGTATATATAATAATAACAAAAGGGCAAAAAAATGTTTTTAGGAAAAGAGTAGTAAAAAGGCAAAGTGCCTTTCCTCTAATACGTCAAGCCAGGAGACACGCCAAGAACAAATCTGCAAAAGCTCCTAACCAAATGAAAGAATAGGATAACAACTAATTCGTATGGTAATAATACAAGAAGAGTTGAATTATTAATTTATATGTTCGTTTGTAATTGGCTGGTCAAAAATCCAAACCTATGTGTTTTGGAAAGTTAAATTTGTGGGGTATCTGCTATGTAGAATTTCATTCCTTTGCGACTGCTACGGACCAAAAATGAGAATATCGTTTTATTAAATTAATTCCTTATAAATTTCTACATATAATTCAAATAAATTATTTAAAATAACTTTAAATATTCAAAATTCAATGGCTAAAAATTCTGGGTCGTTACAAGGAAAATCTCTTCGAAAGCTTGAACTGGGTGAAGAATTTTATTGAGAGGATCGGTGGATTTTAATGGTTGAAGATTGAAACGATTATGGCCATTGTTGAAAGAGGTGGCTGCTGGTACAATGAATAAAAAGTAAACTAATATAAGTCAGAGGTTGCAATGCGAAAATAAAAATTAAATTTATCCACCTACAATTTTTAATTTTCAATGCATAAATATGACTAATTATTTAGGGAAAGTTTGTGTAGACACAAAATGGTGACACAAATTCAGATATTTTGAACCATTAGATCTACCGTTGAATTCCACCTTGTTGTATATAACGATGTTGTATACACAATTATATGATTTTTGTTTGATGATAACAACCAAATATATTTTATAAATGTGTTTGTTACTATACTGTTCTATATTTATATCACAGAAAGGAATGTAGTATTTATATTTAAATAAAATACATCTATACAGAAATTCAAATATTTACCTTATTTTATTTAAAATATAAATATTATATTTCTAACATTCAAACAGTACATCTATTTTAACTCCACCATTTAATCACTTCACATATTTGTACTTACAAATAAACAGATTAGAATAGACAAATCTGTTTGACAACAATGAAATAATATTTTTTATTTCAAACAAGATTTTGTTTATTACAAATAATCAGTACAATCACTTTTTCATATACATTAGCTCCTCACCATGACACTCATACATTCACTCAGTTTGCATTTCATATATACAATTCCATTTACACAGATTCATATATATTTACACAAACACACTGACACTCTTCTTATTTTCACTGTCTTCTGTCTTTTATCTTTTGTCTTCACAACACTTCACAGTCAGTCCAGTAATCATCACCTGTCACATGAAACAGAAACACACAGTACACTACAATAGAAATAATACTGAACACATGCGAATATAATTTTTATTTTTAAATTTTTTTATTTGCCTCAGTTTTCTGGTGTGTTTCTCATCATTTTTCATGACTTGATCTGATTCATCTGTGTCTAGACAGACAGTTTGTATATGTACAGGGATAGGAAAATTTTCAGATAGACTGCATATACACACGTGTATAGATATACACGTGTGCACTGCCTCGCCGATCAGTGTGCAACTGAGGAGTAGCCTCGTGGACCATCTCGACTCAGTACACACATGACAACAATTCAATGTAAATGATCAACATGGAATAACTTTCAAAGTCAACAGCAAATTCAACATGGCCGAGATAGCAAAAACAACTTTCAAAGCTCAAACATGTCAACTGTTTTCAGCAAGCAAAGAGCATGGAGCAAGAATATACACAAGCATTCATAGTGCAGCTACAAATGTGTTCAACACAAAAATGATGCAAGGATACAAAATCAACATAGTGCTTGTGTGTGTTCATAAACAAGTCAAGGCAAATGTATAAGCAGCAGTGTAAGGCATCTAGAGAAGTTCTAGTTAGTGATGTCAAAACAGCATATATAAAATGCAACAGCTCAAGAATGCAAATGTATAAGTATACATGGCTCAATACAGTAGCATTTTGTAAATGGTACATGTGCAATTGACCAGAACAGCATATGCAAAGGAATGGAGTAGTTTTCAGGAAATCCAATGCATGAACAAATCAGTATGGAGCTCATATTCATGCATATACAAGACTGGATAATGGAGATGATCAGTTGGAAGTGGTGATACAAGAATGCATGGCAAAATAGTATGTGAATCAAGCGTGACAACAATTCGAGCCATGAAACAACAAGGCTCAGGTGATATACATGGTGCATAGAATGGCAAGACTGAAATTCATGCAAGTGTTTCCAGAAAATACACAAAGTAAATGTTTTGAAATTTAGCAAGTAATATTCAAGGCATGAAAACATTTATGGTGATTCCAGGAATTTTTTTTTAGCAAGAATTTAATTCAAGTTTTTCCAGTGTCAATTCAGCATGCAAGTTCAGATGATCAAGTTGAGTAAGAATTGCAAAATGGCATTGGATAAACAGGGATAAATCTGAACATGGTTTGGGAATCCATATACATACACAAATCAGTTTACAAAATGGAATATTATTTCCAGTTTTACAGCAATTATTTTTGACAATGGTCAAAAGAAACAAGTGATAATTTTTCATCAATTTTTGACAAAGATTTCTCTTTTACATGTACTAAATTAAGCAGATTTTAAAGATGGCAACACATTGGAAAAAATGATAGAGCACACAAGAATTATGCAACCTGGCTCAAAGTTGGCAAGGAATTTATCAAGCAAATTCGGCATGAATTTATTCAAGTGTCAATCAAGTGTGGACTTGCAAGGAAACAAATTACTGGTCTTTGTTTTTATCAAATTGGTTCTGTGTGCAATTCAGATTCATCACGGAATCAAGGCAATAATTCAAAAAGGGAAAGTTTTTTTTTCAGATTCATAAACTCAATCAAAGCGGAGGCATTTCAAAATCAAAAGAGGAAACCATGGCAACAAGCAATAATTCAATTTCATTTTCAATGCCGAGGTAATTTTATCAACAGGTTCAAAAGGGGAAAGCACATCATCAGATCAAATCACATATCGAAATCAGAGTGTTGATTTAGTGTTTCCTAAATCCTATAATAGTCACACCAATTCATCACAGGCGAAATCGAAAATCAACAAAACAAATTCAGAGCACAAATTGAATCAAAATCAGAGAACTTACAAAAGATTTTCGATCGCAACTCAAGGCAATCATTCGATCCAGAGCAACATCAAGTCGTCAAGCTTCAGAGATCAATTTCTAGAATAACATCAACGATCGATTGATTTGGAGTCAACAGAGAAAACACTAGCTTTGTTTTAGATTGCCACCGCCATTATTTTTTCAGGAGGAAAAGGATAAGGATCGGGTCAAACAAAAAGCGGTGCAACCTTTTCCCGAAATGACCGGCCATGTTTTAAGAGGGATGACCCCTTATTTCTATTTCCTTTTTGTCTAGGGTTTTAAAGTTGTTTATTTTTGCATTTTTTTTATTTCTTTGTAAAATCGTTCAAACAATTTTCTAGTCTGTAAAACTAGGGGTTACTGACTACGGGGTTGTAGGCAGGGAAAATCTAAACTTGGGGACAAAGATCAGTCAGGGTTTTTTAGTATAGGGTTAGTACAGCAGCAGGTATTGCGAGTGTATAAAACTGTATAGGCGGTTAGCGACAGTCGCGAGTCTGTAAGTTTTTGCATGCGGGGGTTTGTATAATTCTATAATAAAAACCTTGGGGAATGCAGCAGTAGGCAGAGTTGCCAAAGTTGGGTATATCTGTGTGTTATTTATTTATAGCATTTATTTACTCTGATTATTATCTGTGTTGTGATATTTTTAATATTATATACTCAGCAATAATCTGCAATAAACCCTATTCACCCCTCATCAAGGGCTAATCTAGATCCAACAAGTGGTATCAGAGAAGGTATTCTGTTAACTCTAGAGTAATGGTGATTCATAGTTGTCAACCGATAGAGAGTCAGTCCAGTTCATCTCCAACTATTTTCACCGGAACAGATTTTTTAAACTGGAAATCCAAAATGGAATTTTATTTAAAATCTGTTAATATTAAATATTGGGATATTATTATCAATGGGTTTGATAGTGTAGATATTAATTTCAATGCTCTTGTTATGAAAATTATATTTAACTACCTTAGCACGGAACAGTTTAATCTTATCTGTCATTGTTCATCTACATAGGAATTTTGGAGAACTCTCAACAAGTTGTACGGAAAATCTGACAACAGCTCAAAACCCCAGAATGTCAACTCTGATTCAGATCTATGCTTAACAAGTCATGTAGATGAAACATCAAATGAATCAGATGATGGAGAATCAACAAATGCTGAAACAGAATATCTCTCATATGAAGATTTGGTTTACATGTGTCTTGACTTAACGAAATCTGTTGATAAACTCCAATTGAAAAATAAGTCTCTGAAATCTAAGAATTTTGAGTTGACCAGCAAAATTGATAATTTGGAATCACAACTAGAATTTGTTAAAAATTCTTCAAATTCAGTTTGCAAAAATTGTTTGAAATTGAAAACCAATCTTGTTCATTTCAATAAAAATATTCAAAAGTTTGAAAATGAAATTCTGATCTTAAATGAGAACAAGACTAAGTTATCAAATTTGAATAACCTTCTGCAAAAAGAATTTGAAAATTTTAAAATAGATATAAATTCCAAATTTGAAATTGTTGAAAAGGAGAACTTGTTGAAATCAAATTTGATTTTAGAGAACTTGAAAATGAAATTAAAAAATCCAAGAAATTTGAGTCTGAAAAGCAAAAACGATTTGAACTTGGAATTTCTAAATCCCAAGCCAAAATTAAATTGCTTGAAAATGAGTATTTGGTTTTGAAACAGTTCAATGCTGAACAAAAGATCGCTATAAATAATTCGTCAAATTTATTAAAAGAAAATAGCGATCTAAAATCCAAAATTCAACGATTAGAGTCAACTTTGGATAAATTTTCTAATAGGGAAAATCGTTGAATATGCTATTACAAAACCAAGTTTCTATTGGAAATAAATCTGGTCTTGGCTTTGGGAATATCAATCGTTTTGATAGGATGAATTCAAATGATTATAAAGACACTTCAAATTATCTTGGAAAAGATTGTTTTGAATTTTTAAATTCTGGCAATTCAAAAGATTTTTTGAAACATAAACAAAATAATAATTTGTTTTATAACAAACCATTCTTCATTCTTGGACCTCAAAACGAAGTAAAGTGAATTCGTCTAATTTCAAACAGATCTGGGCCCCAAAAGGTACTTTGGTAAATTCTGATGGATTGTTATATAAACAAGTTTGGGTACCTAAAGCTATGAAAAAAACTGTGAGTGGTTTTACAAATTTTGTTAGACCACTCGATTCTCTTAACTGTTAGGTACCAGAGATGGCTGAGGAACTACTAAGCAAAAGAGATTTGAATTCAAGCTGCTCAATACTTATGTAATCATTCACAGTTCCGTAAACCAAGATTGTTGAGTTAGAGATTCTGATTTACATTGGATTCTGGTATGATCTCTAAACTCACCTCTATAAATATTTTCTGTTTTGATTTTTTTTTTCTTTTGTTTATTTCTTCTTCTTCTCACTTCTATCTCTTTCTTCTGTCTATTCTGATTTGATTTATCACTGCCATATTTTTTTTTGTGCTTCTAGAATTGCTGTATTCATGATATTCTGGAAATTTGTTTTGCGTGTATAGAACTCTGATATTTTTAATCATTTCCAGATACTGATTTTTTTTCCTGCAATTGTTTTGAAGTTCCTTTTTCTGTTTTCTGAATTCCTAACGGTGTTGATGTTTTCTTGTCATATCTTGAACACTGTTAATATGAATTCTACTTTTTTTTTTGAAGATTTGAAAAACAATTGAAATCTCACACATTTCTGCTGTTCTGAGGTTCTTCTAATTCATTTTAGAAAGGCTTGAAAATTTATACTCATTACATCACATTATTATTTCACAGTTGTGATAATTTCATTGGTTTTTAGATTGGCTTGGGTATTTTTTTATCTGTCTTGAATCAGTGATACATCTTGAAATTTTTCATTATTCGTGATTATTATGATTGAAATTATTTTTTTGTTTGAAATCATTTGAGATTCTAGATATTTTGAATATCACACACCACTTAAAAATTGAAATTACCAATCTAGTGTGAATAATTCTTTATATCTCAAACTTGACATTGTTTCAAGTGATTTCAAATAAATATTTTTGGATCATGAATTATCTTTCAAAATTGATGTAAATATGCTGAAAAATTCTTTGGGCTTGTCAGAAATAATTTGGAAAAATTCTATAAAAATTTGGTCTTGAAACTCTTTGTTATTCCATGGCTAATTGATTTAAATATTTTTTTTGTTTAAAATCAATTGAAATTATTGATTTACTGAATCACACACATATCTTGAATGTGAAATTAATAATCTGGTGTGATCGATTCAGTGAATCCCGATATCTTCATATTCATCAAATAATTTTAAATAAACGGTATTTTTAATCATTGGATCAGGAATTATCTTGTGTGACCAACATCTTAACAAGTCTGATTTGAAACAGTTTCTACTGTGCTGCTCTGATACAGTTTTCAAATAACTGCCTGCTTTAATCTGACTGCTGCTCTAATAATTGTGCCAAATTTGTAATCTTGTCTGTTTGGGCTTTGTGTTTGAAATTTCTGTAATCTGAGATATCTAGGGTGTGTATAAATTCCTCGATAAGGTAGACTACAATTGATATCAACTTTTTCATCCATCTGTTTTGAATTTTCACCTTGTATAGACACCATACACATTTTTTTCCCTGGTATAAATCTGTATAAATTCCTCTTGTAATTGATTTTCAATTTTAAAATTATTTATTGATTATTCATTCAGAAATTGAAATCAATATCCAAATTGAACTGTATTTATAATCCATCAAAAAATGTTATCAGAATTTGAAATTGTGATGAATTGTGACTAAAGTATATTTCACAACAAGAGGAGATTTGATTTAAATTTTTCATGATGGCTGAACGTTTATTATAATATCTTTGAACTGGCAATTATTTCACGACCATCTTCATTATCTATCTTCATTCTGCCATCCATCATGTTTTTTATATTAATGCGGAGAATTTAATTTTTTTTTTTTAAAAAATCCTCTTGAATAAACAGTGAAAATATTTGTGATGGAATTGTGGTTATACTATTATTCAGAATTAGTGATAATTGAAAATTTTCAACGATCTTGTAGAGTTGATCATATTTCATAATATAATTAATTTAGAAATTTATTTCACAGTCCATTTCAGTACCTACCACATTTCTATCATTCATATTGGTTTCATATACCGAGGAGTCTTTTCCTTTATAAAGCTGAAAATGATAAAAATATAATTAATTTATAAGAATGTCTCTAACCTCATTTAAAAATCCAAGCTCTGGTTATGCATGGTTATGAGACGTCTTATAATTTAAGCTGTGACTGATCCCATTTAAAAATCCAAGCTCTGGTTATGCGTGGTCAGTGTGCTCTTAAATAATAATAAAATGAAAAAGGAAAAATGTGCTATAAATATAAATTAATCTGAAATTCTCCTCAGTGTATAAAAACCAGCCTGTCAATCCATCTTTGTAATATTTGAAATGTGTTGAAATATTATGACGCATTATGATTTGTTGATTCATAGATATTGGGATTTGAGATTATTCGATCTTGTCACTTAAATTGAATTACTAATTATAGTCCAAATCCATCACTGTTTTTTTTTTGTGCTTTATTTTTTATAAAAATCCTTTGAAAATAATTGGAAATGAATTGTTTTTTAAAACTCTCTCCATTTTATATAAAATTCATCGTATATTCGTCATTCTCTACAATGTGAAATATGCCACCTCTTCCTAGAATATTATGATTTTTGTTTGACTGATTGAAATTTATGATGATCGTTCTTCCTCTTAAGCTGAAATTATATTTTTAGTCAATTTTCATTTGTATTTTAAAATCTGTATCCTTTTGATGATAACAAAAGGGGGAGAGTGGATTAGATTTTGATTTATGAGTGAATATTTTATAAATATTTTTACTTTTGAAAATTCATTATCATTCAGTTCAATTCACTCATGCACAACTATAGGGGGAGTTTTCTGTTGTAGGGGGAGCTAATAAATAGGGGGAGTTCATTTTTCACTGTAAAAAACATTTGTTGGATTCAAAATCTTTTATTTGTTTGTCATCATCAAAAGGGGGAGATTGTTGTATATAACGATGTTGTATATACAATTATATTATTTTTGTTTGATGATAACAACCAAATATATTTTATAAATGTGTTTGTTACTGTACTGTTCTATATTTACATCACAGACAGGAATGTAATATTTATATTTAAATAAAATACATCTATACAGAAATTCAAATATTTACTGTATTTTATTTAAAATATAAATATTATATTTCTAACATTCAAATAGTACATCTACATTAACTCCACTATTTAATCACTTCACATATTTGTACTTACAAATAAACAGAATAGAATAGACAAATCTGTTTGACAACAATGAAATAATATTTTTTATTTCAAACAAGATTTTGTTTATTACAAATAATCAGTACAATCACTTTTTCATATACATTAGCTCCTCATTATGACACTCATACATTCACTCAGTTTGCATTTCATATATACAATTCCATTTACACAGATTCATATATATATTTACACAGACACACTGACACTCTTCTTATTTTCACTGTCTTTTATCTTTTATCTTCACAGCACTTCACAGTCAGTCAAGTAATCATCACCTATCACATGAAACAGAAGCACACAGTACACTGTAATAGAAATAATACTGAACACATGTGAATATAATTTTCATTTTTAAATTTTTTATTTTGCCTCAGTTTCTGGTGTGTTTCTCATCATTTTTCATGACTTGATCTGATTCATTTGTGTCTAGACAGACAGTTTGTATATGTACAGGGACAGGAAAATTTTCTGATCGACTGCATATACACACGTGTATAGATATACACGTGTGCACTGCCTCGCCGATCAGTGTGCAACTGAGGAGTAGCCACGTGGACCATCTCGACCCAGTACACACATGACAACAATTCAATGTAAATGATCAACATGGAATAACTTTCAAAGTCAACAGCAAATTCAACATGGTTGAGATAGCAAAAACAACTTTCAAAGCTCAAACATGTCAAGTGTTTTCAGCAAGCAAAGAGCATGGAGCAAGAATATACACAAGCATTCATAGTGCAGCTACAAATGTGCTCAACACAAAAATGATGCAAGGATACAAAATCAACACAGTGCTTGTGTGTGTTCATAAACAAGTCGAGGAAAATGTATAAGATGTAGTGTAAGGAAGCAAGAGAAGTTCAAGTTAATAATGTCAGAACAACATATATAAAATGCAACAGCTCAACAATGCAAATGTATAATTATACATGGCTCAATACAGTAGCATTGTGTAAATGGTACATATGCAAGCATATGCAAAGGAATGGAGCAGTTTTCAGGAAATCCAATGCATGAACAGATCATTATGGAGCACATATTCATGCATATACAAGACTGGATAATGGAGATGATCAGTTGGCAGTGGTGATACAAGAATGCATGGCAAAACAGTATGTGAATCAAGCGTGACAAGTAGTCAAGCCATGAAACAACAAGGCTCAGGTGATATACATGGTGCATAGCACGGCAAGACTGAAATTCATGCAAGTGTTTCCAGAAAATACACAAAGTAAATGTTTTGAAATTTAGCAAATAATATTCAAGGCATGAAAACATTTATGGTGATTCCAGGAATTTTTTTTTAGCAAGAAGTTAATTCAAGTTTTTCTAGTGTCAATTCAGCATGCAAGTTCAGATGATCAAGTAGTGTAAGAATTGCAAAATGGCAATGGATAAACAGGGATAAATCTGAACATGGTTTGGGAATCCATATACATACACAAATCAGTTTACAAAATGGAATATTATTTCCAGTTTTACAGCAATTATTTTTAAAAACGGTTAAAAGAAACAAGTGATAATTTTTCGTCAATTTTTGGCAAAGATTTCTCTTTTACATGTACTAAATTAAGCAGATTTTAAAGATGGCAACACATTGGCAAAAATGATAGAGCACACAAGAATTATGCAATCTGGCTCAAACTTGGCAAGGAATTTATCAAGCAAATTCGGCATGTATTTATTCAAATGTCAATCAAGTGTGGACTTGCAAGGAAACAAATTACTGGTCTTTGTTTTTATCAAATTGGTTCTGTGTGCAGTTCAGATTCATCAAGGAATCAAGGCAACAATTCAAAAAGGGAAAGTTTTTTTCAGATTCATAAACTCAATCAAAGCGGAGGCATTTCAAAATCAAAAGAGGAAACCATGGCAACAAGCAATAATTCAATTTCAATGGCGAGGTAATTTTATCAAGAGGTTCAAAAGGGGAAAGCACATCATCAGATCAAATCACATATCGAAATCAGAGTGTTGATTTAGGGTTTCCTAAATCCTATAATAGTCACACCAATTCATCACATGCGAAATCGAAAATCAACAAAACAAATTCAGAGCACAAATTGAATCAAAATCAGAGAACTTACAAAAGATTTTCGATCGCAACTCAAGATAGTCACTCGATCAAGAGCAACATCAAGTCGTCAAGCTTCAGAGATAAATTTCCAGAATAGCATCAACGATCGATTGATTTGGAGTCAACAGAGAAAACCCTAGCTTTGTTTTAGATCGCCATCGCCATTATTTTTTCAGGAGCAAAAGTATAAGGATCAGGTCAAACAAAAAGCGATGCAACCTTTTCCCAAAATGACCGGCCATGTTTTAAGAGGGATGACCCCTTATTTCTATTTCCTTTTTGTCTAGGGTTTTGAAGCTGTTTATTTTTGCATTTTTTTTTAATTTCGTTGTAAAATCATTCAAACAGTTTTCTAGACTGTAAACTAAGGGTTACTGACTACGGGGTTGTAGGCAAGGAAAATCTGAACTTGGGGACAAAGATCAGTCAGGATTTTTTAGTATAGGGTTAGTACAGCAGCAAGTATTGCGAGTGTGTAAAACTGTATAGGCGGTTAGCGAGAGTCGCGAGTCTGTAAGTTTTTGTATGCGGGAGTTTGTATGATTCTATAATAAAAACCTTGGGGAATGCAGCAGTAGGCAAAGTTGCAGAAGCTGGGTATATCTGTGTGTTATTTATTTACAGCATTTATTTACTCTGATTATTATCTGTGCTGTGATATTTTTAATATTATATACTCAGCAATAATCGGCAATAAACCCTATTCACCCCCCCCCCCTCTAGGGCTAATCTAGATCCAACACACCTTCACATAAACACAAACAAATACAATAGACCGTAATTTGTGTCTCTAAATTTGTGTTAAATTTTCTGTTTCAATAGTCGTTTCCAAATATTTGTGCAAATTTTCTTTTCTTAAGTGTGTTAAACATATCTAATTTGTAAAAAAAATAATTCGTTCGCAATGTGTGTCATCGTCACGCACATAACATGTAGAATAACACTCGTAATAATAATATTGATGTCTTGAATGGCAGATGTCTATATTAAGTTCGTATAATACTGTTTCTATGGAGATTTAGATGGTTGATTTTATTTTTCAACAATTTTTGCAAAATGCATGAATTATGGTGTTGTTTGGTAACCATTATCGATTCAAAAAGTCATTGTCATATTGATAATACTAGTAAGTTATAAATGACGGCCAATATTTTATCTTTATAATTGTTAAATTTTATTGACTTTATCAATAAACAACTATAAATTTACTGATACATTATGTGCTGATCAAAATATCTCATACTTTATTACGTGGACATATATAAGAAGATGAATCATTTTTTTGGGTAATTCTACTGGTACACATAAAAATTTTCATACACCATGACTTTTACCAAATTACCCTTATTTTCATTTCTCTCCTTACATCTTAAAACTCTTACACAAATAAATAGTTCCTATAGACTAAGTTCAGTAAAAAAATATAAATTTTCAAAGCTAGTATTGTAGCTTATTCATTTTTCTTATAGAAATTCTTAATGTCATAAAAATAAACTGTAATATCAAAAGAAAAGGTAAAAACACTTTTGAATTAGGCTACTAAGTTGTGAAAAATGTGTTAATTGATATTTAAGGCTTCTCTAATTCATCAAAATTGAATAAATTTGATGTAAATACCTTTATTTAAATGTGTTTAGTAGATGGCTTATTATAAAAAGGACTAAAACTTCAATTCACAAGAATGATAACTTAGTTATAGTTTTTGTTTGCAAAATGATGGTATGTCAAATGATATTTTTTGTATATATAGAATTTACTAACTTCAATTCAAAAAACTATAAAGTAGACTCCTTTACCCATTTTTAATTTATAATGGAATTATGAAGCACTTAGATTTAAGATTAGAAAATACTATGGTAAACAATGATATCATTTCAATATTATAATCTTTGGTAGACTACTAGCAACACACAACATATGGATTGAAACATAAAACTTATAATTTTTATTAACCCTACATAATGCTCAACCAACGATACCAAAATCATGCTGCATTTACAGCGATTTTCACATTAGCTTGACAATGTCCCGGAATTGAACAAATGAAGTAGTTATCCCCTTTATCAAAGTTGATCTTATCATTTCCAGATTTAAACGTTTGCCCTGTTCCTGAGTAGCTATCAAACCCAGCTTTATTCACTTTAACAACATTGTGTATGCCAGGGCTATACTTGAAAACTACATGCAGAAGGATAATGTTAGACTGAGATATAAAAAATGAATGATTGTCATGAACCATCACATTTTATAAACATTATCACTTGAAAAAATAATATATATAAGGAGAAAAAACAAACCTAATACGTCTCCCTCCTTGAAACTTTTACCATTCGGCCAATTTACTACATTAAAAGTCCAACTTCCCTCACCTACTTCAAATTCTGCAGATTTGGATTCATAAGCATGGAGAACGACCATATAAATTATCATGAGACAAATTGTACATGGACGAGCCATGTTTGAATTATAAGATAAAAGTAATTGGTTAATTGATAGATTTAACTTCAGTTTGTATATGGCTATTTACAGGGAATTAAAAGGCATTCGATAAAGGAACGAATCATATACAATGTTGAATGAAGAAACTTACGAGAAATTAGTGGCCTTAGTTAGATATTTTCCAAAATATATCAATTAAAAGGAAAGTTCTTAATTTAAAAAAAGGCAATGAATTAATCAGAGTTAGAACTTCCTCAATTGACTTATGTTTGAATGTTTATAATTAAGTTTACAAATATGTTAAAACTTTCTCAATTAATTTATGTTAACTTTAATTTACAAATATCTCTCTCTTTCTTTCGTGTTTTACTAATTCGGTAAATCCGATAACTTTTACAGTGCAAGATATAATTTTTTCCATCATAATCAACATTTATGCACATATGGAGTTGCCTAGCGAATTCATTTTTCTCTTTCTGTGTGACGGCCGTGAATTTCGCTCGATCCGAATCATTCGTTAAACCGATCTAGACCGTTCGAAACCCCTGAACGTTGAGAACAGGACAAATCAGAACACAAACAGAAGAACATTTCCTTGCTATTACAACAATTCCATCAGATACAAGAATATACAGAGTATAAATGAATAAATTACATTCGATAAATATCAGAGATTACAATAAATTACATAGCAGCGGAAAAATAATACAAAGCACAACTGAAGGTGATATACGGATACAGAGCTTTCCGGATATCATTCCAGCTGTAAACCAGGATCCTGTGAATATAAATCTGCAAAACCAAAACTACTAGCTGCCCGTGCGGAAAATAGGGGCACCCAGAGTTTAGGTTAAAACAATAAACTCCAGGTCAGTCATGTGACTGGTGTGAGAACTAAAACAGTTATTTAAAACTTTACTTTAAAAGAGAGTAATTCAAGGGACCACGCCGTATAACACGGAACGGGTTTCCTCCCAAGAATACCAGTGCATAGAATAAACAACGCAATGCTTTTTCGAAAAATGAAGCTATTATAAGACCCAGGTCCCATCACACAATGCAACGCAAGCCGGAGGATAGGGTTTTCCCTTATAATAGCCAAACATGCTTGGTACGTTTAAAACAAATCATTTGATACTATAATAAGTGTATAGTGTCAAAACAATTTCAATCATAAATATAAATCATAGACGGCATGGGTACCATATATCATGTCGCCATACTAGTTCTACAATTAAAACCGAATTACACGTAATGGAAATTGGATTTCCGTCATGAGTCGAGGCAAGGGGCAAGCTCCTCTCCGCGTTCGAGACACTCTAGCAAATGCCTCAGGGTTACGCACTCTGGGCAACCCTGGGATCCTCCAAGGCCGGTCCTCACTTACGTTAGAGGATTAATTATGCCTGAACACACGTTTCCCGGTCCTTACAGACCTATAATCGAGGCGCCTCGCATCCAAACCACAAAGGTGAAAAGTATATAAATGTCAGGGCTGGTAAGTCACTGACACCACCATAGCTAGAAAGAAACGTCATGCACTCCTTGGGTCCTTATCCCGTTTTTGACTCATACCGAGGTGTGAGGCTCGCGAATTCACGCTATACACAAAGCTACGCCACTAAGGCCGTGCTTTGATCATCAACCACAAGACTTTGCTTTTCAACAGAAGTCTTGATCCATGCAACTCAGCATGCCACACTGGCAGTTCATGCCATGCGATTGATGTCCATCGATATACCACCTCTGAGCTCGTACGTCTCCGAGAAGGGCGTTAAGCAAAAGAATAAATTCTCCGCCGCCAAACAGATGTATATTTAATAGAAATCAATCAACACAGAATAAAATCCAGTGTCAGACACACAATCCATTTTCAAGTCCGTTCTGGGTCTGAACGAAACCGGAGGCACTCTCCTCGCATATCCATCCATCTCCAGGTACGCCTGGACGACCACCAACTATTTCCATCCTCTTGGGTGTACAGCCCAATCAGGATCGTCAGTAATTATCCAAACGATGTGAAGACTTCCGGTCTTCGACCACCGTCTTCATCTTCGACTTATCGTCGAATCGGTTATTCAGAATGGGTGTAAACCCGGTCTTTCCGAACAACCCGCGTATATTAAAAACAAATGTTACACAAACACAACATACGCCTCATTCCAATTCATTAGTCACTAACAGCAAATTAGCAAGATAATAATTTCCCAAACATTAACCCCGAAGGCCGAAACCAACATCAGATCAATACCCAGGAAACCATTCTTCTTAGCCAACCTACAGCTAGTTTCTAAATTCCACATTCTTAGGGAAAAGTTCCCATTAATTTTATCTAAGATAAATTCTTTAAAATTTATCCTGTAATCTTCCTTTGGATGTCATTTAAAACCAAATTATGGTTTTTCCAACTAGTCGAGATTAGCGAACCGTAACGAAGTAATTATTTATTTTATTTCCCAATCCCAACATATTCATCCCATGAAGCAAAACTGGTAATACTCCATATTTAACACCACTGTGTTATCGGTAAAATTAATTACCATTTCACGTTTAAATCTAATTAAAGATTTAACTATCGCTTCGGAGAAAAACTGGCAATGCTCCCTTCTCGCTCAATTCTAAATTTGATAATTTAGATTATAGATTCACATTTCAATCTAATTGCATATTCGTTAGAACTCCTTTTACTGGGTTAAAGAACTGGTATTATTTAAAAAACAGTTCACGACAAACCCAAATCACATTCTATTTGTTATCGGGTTAAAGAACCAGTGTTATTTAAAACACTGTTCACGATAAACCCATTTCAAATTCAATCAAATATATTTGAAATTCCGATTATTTAAAACCTCTTTTTTAAATCTAATTTATTTATTTAAAAACAATTGGGTTTTAAATTTAGTTCAAACTAGTTCATTTTGATCAAAATCTATTTTTATCCTTTCAAATATGGAGTTTTTCATCCTAAATTTTCCCTAATCATTTCTTATGATTTTACACAAATTATTACTATTTTTAATAATTTTATCAAGGCCCGTACAGTCGATTTCCAACAAGGGCCATCGAACTGCACTTACAGCGACCTTTTTCAAATTTGATTTGGACATATCTCCAAATCCAACCGTTAGATTTTGAATTTCAAATATTCGTTAGAAAGCTCTTTTCGATACGAACCCAACGGTTCGGTTTTAGGAGAATCCGACGGTCGGATCTCCCGTAATGTCCGTTTGAAATAAACGTTCGAAATTTACGAACTGCCGCGGCGCGGCGCGTTCTATTCAGGCCATTATATTATATATATAATATATATAATATATATTTCGTCGATTTCTATTTAAAACGAATTATATAAATAGTTTTAAATTCGTTTCAAAAGCAAATTCAACTTCCATTTCAATTCGAATCAAAATTGAATTCTTCTTATAAATTCGTTTTAAAATTCATTTCTATTCAATTCAGATTTCAATTCAATTTGAATTCATTTCAATTCGCTTTCGATTCAATTTGAATTCGTTTTCAATTTCATTCAATTCCAAAGTCGTTTTCTATTCGATTCAATTCAAATTGGTTTTCTATTCGATTCAAATTCGTTATATATTCAATTGAAATCAAATTCGTTATATATTCAATTCATTTCGAAATCGTTTTATATTCAATTCATTTCGAAATCATTTTATATTCAATTCATTTCGAAATCGTTTTATATTCAATTCATTACGAAATCGTTTTATGTTCAATTCATTTCGAAATCGTTTTATATTCAATTCATTTCGAAATCGTTTTATATGCAATTCATTTCGAAATCGTTTTATATTCAATTCGTTTCGAAATCATTTTATATTCAATTCATTTCGAAATCGTTTTATATTCAATTCTTTCGAAATCGTTTTATATTCAATTCATTTCGAAATCGTTTTATATTCAATTCATTTCGAAATCATTTTATATTCAATTCATTTCGAAATCGTTTTATATTCAATTCATTTCGAAATCGTTTTATATTCAATTCATTTCGAAATCGTTTTATATTCAATTCATTTCGAAATCGTTTTATATTCAATTCAAATTCACCAAACAACCAAATTCAAATCATATCATCAAATTAATTTATGCAACCAAACAAACAAGTCCATGGTCTGTGGACGGTTGTGTCGGGTGCTACTAAGCACCGTCTGCATCCTAGTATATATATATAATTAGAAAAGAAATGGAAGAGTGAGAAATTCACACCGATAGCTATCCAATACCACGACACTCCTATTGTAGAGATCTTCGTCGTTCTCGCCTTTTTCTCGCCTTTGTTGCCTGTAGCCACTACAAATATAAAAATCCCACATTTTTATATTTAGATGTCTTTAAAATAAAAATCACATTTTTATTTGTTTACTTTCAATTTTAAAAAAATCATATTTTCACTTCGCTATTCAATATATAAAAATCGAATTTTTATACCGCTATTATAAAGATAAAAATTATATTTTCACAACGATGTTCATATAGTAAAGATTATATTTTTACTTCGATGTTCAATATATAAAAATCACGCCTTTTACTATTTTTAAAATCTAATCTTTTCTATTTTAAAAATACTGTCTTTTCACTTTTAAACATATAAAGATGACATTTTTAATATTCCTACTTATATAAAAATTCTATTTTGCCTTATCTAAATATCATATCTTTTAATAAATAAAAATCTAAAATTTAAACAATGTTTTTAAGTCTAAAAACAAGAAGGACAAAACTCACTGGAGGTGGAGGAGGCTCAGAGGAGCGGGTGCTTGCTGCCGGCGTCGTTGGTTGCTGGAGGGCTTGGGATGCGGCCTTGGTCAGGCGAGGAGGAGGTGGTCTGGCTTGCGTCGGAGGTGTGCTGGCCGATGGGCCTCAGCAGTGGTGGCTGGTGGCGCGGTCAACGAGGCATGGGCTAGGGTTTCTTGCGGAAGGGGCTGCGATTTGACGGGGGAAGGATAGATCGGAGGTAAGCGAGGTGAAGGGAGGTTGGCTGGAGGGCTTCGTCGGTGGCGGCGACCAGGTGGATGCGGCGGCGCCTCCTGCGGTGGCGCGATGGAGGAGCAACGACGAGCTCTCTCGTCGTTTTTTTAGTTTATTTTATTTTTATCTGAGTGGGAGAGAGAATATGGGGGGCAAGGTATATATAATATATATTATTTAATTTATTTTCCACCTTAAGGTTGACTTTTCGTTCAAACACCAACCGAGGTCCAACGACTGTCGCCCCTAGCTAATTACCCCCATTTCGTACACAATGGGATATGCCACGTAGGCTGATTTAATCGTTTGAATCAGTTTTCATTGAATTTACCTTTAAATCATTATATTGAATTTTAAACGTACATTTCAAATCACCGGGGTCACATACTAACTAGAAAAATTCCAGAAAAATATGTTCTGGCTTCGTATTGACGATACGGTCCTAACAAAACTAGTTTCATCGAATTCCGAGACCGTTGGAAAAATGACCACTTTCCAGTCGATTAAAATCAACTGAAATTGGTCAAACGTGTTTTCCTTTGCCACGCTCACATATTGGTTCGAAAAATTATGAAATTTGGAATCTAGCGATAACTTGACACTACGGATCCAACAAAAGTGGTTTCGTCGAAATCAGAGGTCGTTTGCAAAATTCCCATTTTTAAGGGCTTGAATTCCATAGCGACTATTCAGAATCTTCAACTGGACATATCTTTTGATTCCCGCTATGAAATTTTGATTTGTCGGATTCGTTGGAAAGATATTATCAATTAGATCCTAATGTTTTTGGTTTCACTAAAATCTGGATTGTTTTGCACCCGGTACATTCAATTGAAGTTTGAAATCGAATTATCGAACTACCGCGCCATTTTCAATTCCATTTATAATTATATATAATTATTTATTTTCTAATGACGACGTATATAATATATACGTCGAATTATATTAAAAATAAATTTTCTCGTCGATATTATTTAAAATAATATATTTTAAATAATCAAAATTCGCTAAAATTGCCAAAATAAAAATTTTAAACTGGTTCAGAATTTCCCGGTTATTACAATCTCCCCCACTTAAAACTTTTCGTCCCCGAAAAGGAACAAAGTCGAAAGTGGTTTGATTAGTCAACTCTATGTTCGATCAGACTTCCATTCTCCAACTTTTCAGTTTTTGAGAATTTCCAAAAATTCAAAAATTTGGCTAACACCTTAAATTTTCGAAAAATTTCGCCATAACCTCCCCTGCACCGGGAGCATCGGGGAATTTCAAATAGCTTCCTCGGTCCTTCAGATCTCAAAAAGAAAAAGAAAAAGCCAAGCGGCTAGCCAATAGGCTCATAAAATCATCATCACCCAAACAAAACAGGAAATTATGTAGTAAACATGTACCTATTTGTCGGGCAAACAAATTTTATTCTCTGCTCTAGCCTCCTTGCTATGACCTGTTCAATATAAGTATATGTATATGCAAACAAATGCGACCAATTTTCAATATAGTTCAATATTTGGTTCAATTAGGCTAAATGGTTAAAATTTAGCAAACAAATAAACAAACAACACAAACATCAATCAATTAGTGGATTAAAGTTTTCAAATTCATAATTTTGATACATATGCAAAAATCATGTTTTTGATGTCAATTCACAACAATGTGTTCTAACTATATAAGTTTTGGTTCTTACACCAGTCTAATGGAAATATATAGAAATCACACCTTCGTTACTCGAACATGAATACTAATGACAACTAGTCAATCATCAGAATCATCTTCGGGCCACTAGAGTACGATTCTATATCTATCCAGTATATTAAAACTTCGAATATACGTTCATGACGCGTATATGAAAAATCTTTATATACTCGATTGTCCATATTCAAAATAAATAAATATTCAAATACGTATAAAATGGTTTAAATTTTCAAAACAAAATTGTTTTCATTTGAAAAATATACCCTTCACACTCGTTCTAGGATACTACTGATCCTATCTCTAACGAGTCATTCTAATTGGATACTACTAATCCAATATCTGATGAATTCTTTCGTATGGTTCTAATGTGTCTTGTTCTCGAGCTCTTTACACCAAAGCACTGATACCAAATGTGACGGCCGTGAATTTCGCTCGATCCAAATCAGCCGTTAAACCGATCTAGACCGTTCGAAACCCCTGAACGTTGAGAACAGGACAAATCAGAACACAAACAGAAGAACATTTCCTTGCTATTACAACAATTCCATTAGATACAAGAATATACAGAGTATAAATGAATAAATTACATTCGATAAATATCAGAGATTACAATAAATTACATAGCAGCGGAAAAATAATACAAAGCACAACTGAAGGTGATATACGGATACAGAGCTTTCCGGATATCATTCCAGCTGTAAACCAGGATCCTGTGAATATAAATCTGCAAAACCAAAACTACTAGCTGCCCGTGCGGAAAATAGGGGCACCCAGAGTTTAGGTTAAAACAATAAACTCCAGGTCAGTCATGTGACTGGTGTGAGAACTAAAACAGTTATTTAAAACTTTACTTTAAAAGAGAGTAATTCAAGGGACCACGCCGTATAACACGGAACGGGTTTCCTCCCAAGAATACCAGTGCATAGAATAAACAACGCAATGCTTTTTCGAAAAATGAAGCTATTATAAGACCCAGTTCCCATCACACAATGCAACGCAAGCCGGAGGATATGGTTTTCCCTTATAATAGCCAAACATGCTTGGTACGTTTAAAACAAATCATTTGATACTATAATAAGTGTATAGTGTCAAAACAATTTCAATCATAAATATAAATCATAGACGGCATGGGTACCATATATCATGTCGCCATACTAGTTCTACAATTAAAACCGAACTACACGTAATGGAAATTGGATTTCCGTCATGAGTCGAGGCAAGGGGCAAGCTCCTCTCCGCGTTCGAGACACTCTAGCAAATGCCTCAGGGTTACGCACTCTGGGCAACCCTGGGATCCTCCAAGGCCGGTCCTCACTTACGTTAGAGGATTAATTATGCCTGAACACACGTTTCCCGGTCCTTACAGACCTATAATCGAGGCGCCTCGCATCCAAACCACAAAGGTGAAAAGTATATAAATGTCAGGGCTGGTAAGTCACTGACACCACCATAGCTAGAAAGAAACGTCATGCACTCCTTGGGTCCTTATCCCGTTTTTGACTCATACCGAGGTGTGAGGCTCGCGAATTCACGCTATACACAAAGCTACGCCACTAAGGCCGTGCTTTGATCATCAACCACAAGACTTTGCTTTTCAACAGAAGTCTTGATCCATGCAACTCAGCATGCCACACTGGCAGTTCATGCCATGCGATTGATGTCCATCGATATACAACCTCTGAGCTCGTACGTCTCAGAGAAGGGCGTTAAGCAAAAGAATAAATTCTCCGCCGCTAAACAGATGTATATTTAATAGAAATCAATCAACACAGAATAAAATTGTAACACCCCGAAAATTCTATAACTGTGAAATTCATGAATTTAAGTATAATCAAATTCAAATCAAAGAACTAAGGGAAACGGGATACACCATTGCGTTCGTCTCGGAAAAATACACGAAATAGAGTCCGAGTTTTCAAAAAACGGAGTCCGTATGAAGAAGATATGGCCTTCGGAAGTTTTGAATTAAATTTAAAATTCAAACAGAATAAAATAATAATTTGAAATGGGGCCCAATGGGCCAGGCGGATAAAACACCCGCCTAGCCACCCAGGTCGACTGGGCTGTCGACCTGGGCTACCCATGTCGACAGGGCTGTCGACAGCCCTGTCGACAGGGGTGTCGACCTGGTCGAGCCTAGTCAACCTGGCTGGCCAGGTCTGTGTTTGGTCGAATTTCTGTGGTCTGCTTTGTCATTAGGGCTAGGTGGCGGGTTTTTATTGGTCTCTCTTCCTAATGAATGGCTATGATCTAACCTAGCAACATCAAGGGTCCTAATCAATTCCTAACCTCTATATAAACAACCCTAGACTAAACCCTAATCTATTCATTCAAATTAAGAACATAGCCTCCATGTTGCTGAGGAACGACAAAGAGTAGCCGCCAACTAAAGAGAGGATTAGGGAGAAAGTTCTAAGGCCTAAAGCAATTCAAGCAACCTAAAGCTAATCAATTCAACAAAGGAATTTGCGTCTTCAATCCCTAAACTAGAGAATTCATCAAACCATTGTAAGTAGAGTATTACTTTGGTATTAATAAACAACTGTGTTGATGTGTATGCTTGAATTGTGGCAATGGAAGTAATTCATATTTGTGCAAAATTATGTTATTCATTATAAAGAACTACATGCGGTAGTTCTATGCAAGTATACGTTTGGAATATTGCGCAAATTGTGTAATCTATATTGAAGCTACATGTATGTAGTCAATTGAAATTCATGCAAGTTTGGGGCTTTGTTATTATGCCATTATGATGTATATTTTTGTGCATAAATCATTTTGCAAGTAATTGAAACAAGTTTGGTTATTATAGTTCATATGAAACTATGTGGAATTTTGACACCATAATCCATGTATTAAGTCATGCTTTTGCAAACTTATGAATATGGCTAGGAATGATATTTGGCATAATTGAAATCCGTTATTAAGTCTATCTTGTTTCAAAGAATTATATGATGACATGGCTAGGTTGGACTCAAAAATCCCTTTTTTTTGCAAGTTTAAAGCAAACACCATGTTTAGGAATATTTATGCATAAGTATGTTTATACCATCGTTATGTGATTAGGCTTAAATCATGATTAAGTTGAATTATGCTATGTTCATGCTAGAAGTATTTATGCCATGCTTATGTTTGACCATATGCCATGCCTATGCTAGAAGTATTTTATGCCATGCTTATGTTTGACAATATGCCATGCCTATGCAAGAAGTATTTTATGCCATGCTTATGTTTGACAATATGCCATGTTTATGCTAGAAGTAATTAGGCCATGCTTATGTTTGACATTATGCCTAAATAAGAATATAGGTTCATGTTGTAGTTAAACCTATGCAAGTTTACATGCCTTGATTTATGTCACCTATGTTTTATGACCAAAATACATGTCACCACTATCCAAGTACACCAATTTCTATTATGTATTTTCCAACGTCATATGCAAGTTCATGCGCTCACTTTCCCCTCTTTGTGTATACGCCATAAGCCTCCCCTTTTCGCATGGCTAAATTGGGCTTTAAAAGGCTAAGCCCAATATATATAAACGGACGTGTAAAACGGGGGAAAATAACGTTGGGTTAAAAATTAATTAATGAATGAAAATATGAAATAGAAGGGCCCAAAGTCAAGTATGGGTTGGGCCCATGGTTGGTGTAACCTTTACACCATTAACATAATAATGGGCCGCAAATATTTACATATAAGAAATAAAGAAGAATGACAAAATATGTAAATGTAGAAAAGACGATGTGTTTAACCCGAGGTTGGATTGAGTTGTGATGTAAACCTGCCCAGAACCGCCCGGCTGTCCAGTAGTCACAACAATACCTATCCAATGTGGGAGGTTAAACATGGAGCCCAGCAAGGACCCGAGGTTAGACTGAGTTGTGGCGTAAGACTGCCCGGAACCAACCGGCAACAGGCAGGCACAACAATACCTGTCTAATGTGAGAGGTCAGGGCCTTAATAAGACAATTAAGGCTGAGTCAGGATTGTTAGGATTAAGTGAACTAAAGACTTAATCAAAATGGAACATGCTAAACTAAACGGACTGGTGGGGTTAGGTTAGGAAACACTTAACCCACTTAGCATGTTGGCTAGAAATAGAAAACCTAGTAGCGAGGGACCCTTTTCAGCAGTAACCCTAGAAGGTGTATCAGGATACCCTGAAACTAGGCAGGGTGGGGCACGATTACTGGGCTGATTGTAAGAGGTCAAATCGACGGCGGTGGTGTAGCAGTGTAGGTTCTAACGGTGTGCGGGCGTGCACGCACTCCGGCGCAGAAAAATAAAGCACTGGACACCAGTAGCATACCTTTGCACTCTAAGGTTGTGTCGGGTTGCCACTATCGGACTTGATACACCCCATGGTGGGACCAGCATAGGTAACTACAGACATCGGGGGCCGTAAGACACATGTAACTATGCGAGTAGGAGCCGATCATCGTAGAATGGATCACATCACCCTGATTTTGGGGTGCAAATTGGAAACTAGTTTATATGGGTTCAGAGATTAACATGGGGTACGATAGTATATTCGACCCTAGATAACTTAACCAAGTTTATAATGTTGCCCACTTCCTGTTTTACTTATCATACCCAGTTCTTTATTCATAGACAAAGTAGTACTAGACTTACTCAGGCTTTATGTCTGACTCTATTTTTCTTTCGTCTTCTTTCTTCCGTTTCCCCCCCCCCTAGGTCCTCAGGGAGGGAACACAGCAGCTTGACCTACCTCAACATCCAGCTTGAAGAAGAGAAATGTATTGCTTGGACTTTCCTGTTTTGAACTATGGCTTTGGACAATCCAATATGGGGCTTTGGCAGTTTGTCTATGTTTTATTTATGCTTCTTTAAAAAAATAATGTACTCAAGGCAGATTATGAAGTGTTATGTTATGTTTTTGGAAAGGATGTTGTTGTAACACGTATTTGACTTTATGAAATAAAGTTTGTTGTTCTTCCGCTGTTTACAAATATGTGTTCTTATATCTGTCTTGTATATCTGTGACTTGTACTTATAAACCTCCACCAAAACTAGGGCATTCCCTTTGAGAGTGACCCTAACGGAGGTGGGGTGTTTCACTTGGTATCAGAGCATAGGTTTACCAGATAAGATAAAAAGTTTTGAAACATTATTTTCAAAAAGGAAATTTAAAGAAGCATTTTTAAAAAGAAAAATATTATTTTATTTTAAAAAAAGGCAAAGTCCACTCCCCAAAGCCATAGGAACTATCTCTTATCCTTCGTTTTGAATCTATCCTTTTTTGTTTCAGCATGTCCCAAGAACTTAACTTGCCTGAAGGGGTACCCATACCTGGTTGGTTTAGACGTTTCTTAGAAGCAAGGGCCACTCAGCCAGGTCCTACCGTTCCTCCTCCTCCAGCTGAAGGGAATCATCCAGCCGCAGCAGCACCTTTTCCTCCACCTCCTCCACGGGGAAACACATTCGCTAAGATATGTAAAGATTTTAAAGCTATGGGAGGAAGGGATTTCCATGGAAATGAGTCCTTCGTAGCAGCTAGGAATTGGCTGAAAGGAACTGAGGACCTATTCATCATCTTTGAGGTAGAAGATAGACAAAAAGTACAGTTGGCAGTGTGGCTATTGAAGGGCGAGGCTTCCTACTGGTGGGAAGTCACTAATGCTGAAAGACCAGTGGAGACATGGGAGGACTTTAGGGCAAGGTTTGAGACCAAATTTCTCTCAGATGCGGAAAGAAGTTTGCAGTTGGAAAAACTCTTATTTCTTAAGCAAGGAGACAAGACTGTCAGAGAGTATGTGAATCAGTTCGATGAGCTGGCTAGGTTTGGGCTTGACCTAGTCAACACCCCGCATAAGAAGGCTCTCCGTTTCGTCAAGGGGTTAAATGAGCCATTACATAGTTTGGCCATGACCCATATACCCATGGGAGCCACGTATGAAAGATTGGTGCAAATGGCATTGCTGAACGAAGAGGACAAGGGCAAGAAGGAGACCAAGGCAGAAAGCTCTCAAGGGAAGAAAGAGGGTTTGCAGCCTAAGAAGACAGACTTTAAGAAGGGCGGAAAAGGCAACAAAGAGAAGAGGAAGTGTAATTTCTGTGGCAAAGTGGGGCACTTAGTAAAGGACTGCCGGAAGAAGAAGGCTAAGGAGAATGGTGGGTGCTTTTCATGCGGTCAGACAGGCCATAGGGCTAAGGACTGCCCAAAGAAACGAGGACAGGGGCAGGGCACTGGATCCACCCCAGGGGCACAGGTTCATGTGCTAGAAGCGCCACCATTGCAACAGCGAGGTATAAATACTTCTGTAGAAAGTGTAGTTTATCTTTATGATCACCCCGTTCGCACTTTGTTTGATTCTGGCGCATCACACTCCTTTATCTCGTCTGCTTTAGTAGAATCTCTGCACCTAAAAACTAGTATGGTAGAGGACCCCTTAATTGTTTCAAACCCAATTGGGGGCCCAGCTCATTTGTCTATGATCTGTTTGGATTTGAAAATTTCTATCCTAAGTGTTGAATTTCTATGTAGTGCCTTTGTTTTGGGCTTTTCGGGGTATGGTTTGATTTTGGGTATGGATTGGCTATCCAGTAATGGGGCCGTCCTTGATTGTGAGAAAAGGGTTGTTAGGCTCCTAACCCAGCTCGGTAATACTTTGGAAATTTCTTGTAATCCCTCGTATGCGGTTATGCTTAGTTATCTTGAATCGCTAGATGCCTCTGTTGAAAATTTACAATCGGTTAAAGTGGTCCGGGAATATCCGGATGTCTTTGAAGAGGTGAAGGGCTTACCTCCGAAGCGGGAAATAGACTTCCGCATATATCTGGTAGATAATGCAAAGCCCGTTGCGTTGCCCGTTAGACATATGGCTCCACGAGAAAGGAAAGAGCTCAGTAAACAGATTAAAGAGCTTCTAGAAAAGGGGTTCATTAGGAGGAGCATTTCAGAATGGGGCGCTCCAGTGGTGTTCGCTACAAAGGCGGATGGTTCACTCCGTCTATGTGTTGACTATAGGGAGCTCAACAAGCTAACGAAAAAGAATAGGCACCCTCTCCCTAGAATTGATGATTTATTTGACCAGCTTGTAGGAGCGTCTGTTTTCTCCCAACTCGATTTAGCAACCGGTTTTCATCAGCTAAGGGTGGCTGAAGATAGCATCGATAAAACGGCGTTCAGAACCCCAGACGGCTTCTTTGAATGGCTTGTCATGCCTTTCGGCTTGACAAATGCACCTGCGTACTTCGTGGACCTGATGAGTAGGGTATTTAGAGATTTCCTCAACAAATTCGTAGTGGTCTTCGTAGATGATATCCTTATCTTCTCAAAGAGTGAAGAGGAACATGCTCAACACTTAAGGGCAATCATGGAAACTTTGCGAGTCCATCAACTAAAAGCCAAATTCTCCAAATGCCACTTTTGGAGAGAAGAGGTGAGGTTCCTTGGGCACATAGTATCCAAGCAAGGGTTAGCAGTGGACCCTGCTAAGGTAGTGGCGGTGCAGGATTGGAAGACACCAAGGAATGCAACTGAGGTCCGAAGCTTTCTAGGACTAGCAGGTTTCTATCGAAAATTCATAAGGAATTTTGCGAAAATTTCAGCTCCGCTCACGAAATTGACCAAGAAGAATCTAGTATTCAATTGGGATTTGGATTGCGAGTTTGCTTTCCAACGACTGAAGAGGGCTCTCACAACAGCCCCAGTTTTGACGCTGCCAGATGGGAGCAAGATGTTCACTGTTTATACGGATGCATGTGGGACAGGGCTAGGCGCCGTCTTAATGCAAGAAGGAAGGGTAGTAGCTTATGGCGGGAGGCAATTGAAGGTGCACGAAAAGAACTACCCAACCCACGATCTTGAGTTAGCCGCCATCGTCTTTGCACTCAAGTCTTGGCGACACTATCTCCTAGGTGAGAAGTTCGAACTTTACACTGACCATAAATCGTTGAAATATCTTTTCTCGCAGAAATATCTTAACTTGAGGCAACAAAGATGGATGGAGTTTCTTGCCTCGTACGATTTCGAAATCTCCTACACTCCGGGCAAAGGCAACGTAGTGGCAGACGCGTTGAGCCGAAAGAAATTGACCCTAAGCCCGTTGTTTGTTGAAAGACAAAGCCTAGAGTTTATAGCCAGCTTCGACTTTAGGCCCTCCTCCGATTTCGTACTGGGCTTGCTTGCATCTCTCGAAGTGCGCCCAACTTTAGTGGATTCAGTAGGGACAGCACAACGCGAAGACCCTCAGCTTGTGGAAATAATTGATAGGCTAATTAGGGGTGAGACTTCAAGTCACCTCAACAGATACTCCATTGACGATAAGGGTGTACTAAGGCGAGATGGAAGACTATGCGTCCCACAGACAAATGATTTAATAAAGAAGGTTCTCGAGGAAGCACATCACTCCAAGATGACGATACACCCAGGCGGAGATAAAATGTACAAAGACATAAAAAGGACTTTCTTCTGGAACGGCATGAAAAAGGACGTGGCAGAATTCGTTTCTAAGTGTATGGTGTGCCAACAGGTTAAGGCGGAACAGAAAAATCCTGGCGGACTGCTACATCCTCTGGAGGTCCCGCAGTGGAAGTGGGATAGCATCTCAATGGACTTCATCGATGGGCTGCCTAGGTCTAGGAGAGGCAACACTAGTATTTGGGTAATAGTGGATAGGCTTACTAAAAGCGCCCACTTTTTACCTGTCAAAAGTAAAAGAACTGCCTCATCCCTAGCATCACTTTACCTTAAGGAAATCGTGCGACTCCATGGAATACCATCTAGCATCGTTAGTGACCGAGACCCCATCTTCACCAGCGAGTTTTGGCGGATTCTGCAAGAAGCAGTAGGAACGCAGTTATGCTTGAGCACAGCCTATCATCCCCAAACTGACGGCCAAACAGAGAGAGTGAACAGAGTTTTGGAAGACCTTTTAAGGTTATGCGTCCTCGACTTCGGAGGGACATGGGAAGACCACCTCCCTTTGGTGGAATTTGCCTACAACAACAGCTATCAAGCAACCATCGGAATGGCGCCCTTCGAAGCTTTATATGGAAGACCGTGCCGATCGCCCACTTGTTGGTTGGAGTCCACGGATAAGCTCATACTTGGACCAGATATGATCCGAGAGACTTCAGAGAAAGTGGACTTAATACGAAGAAGGATGAAGACGGCCCAAGACAGACAAAAGTCCTATGCCGACAAGAGGAGGACCGACCTTGAATTCGAGGTTGGAAACAGAGTTTTTCTCAAGGTATCACCACTGAGAAATGTTGTACGTTTTGGAACCACAGGAAAGCTAGCGCCAAGATTCGTAGGGCCATTCCCTATCATCGAGAAGATTGGGAAAATGGCCTATAGATTAGAGCTACCCGAGAAGTTGGCTGGAGTCCACAACGTTTTTCACGTTTCACATCTCCGAAAATGTCTGCATGACTCTGCTGAAGTGGTAGAGCCAAATATCCTCGAAGAGGCCGAAGTGGAACGCGAAGCAACCATAAGAAGAGTTCCGACCCGCATATTAGGAACGGAAGTGAAGAAGCTACGCAACCGTGAAGTCAAGCTCGTCAAAGTCCAGTGGAGCGACACCGAGGGAGACGCGACTTGGGAAACTGAAGATAGAATCCGTACTGCCTACCCTTTTCTGTTCGAGGGTACATCCTTGATCTTTCTTTTCCTTAAGTTGCGCTTTTATCTATCTATCTTTTTAGGTATATTTCCTCGACCGTATCTTTTAGGTAGAAAACCTTTGGATGAAAACATGTAGTTGAAACATGTTATGTATGAATGGTTGCAAGTGGTTGCAAGTGATTGCTAGTGGTTGCTCGTGGTTGCATATACACACACAATCTAGGTTTTAGATCGGCTCAGTCACTTCATATTGCATATGCATATATGTTTGTATTCGTATGTGGTTGAACTATAATGTGTTGTCATGTGGATGTTGCATTTGCATTGAATGATTGTGCACTCATGTAGAATCATGAATAGGAAAATTTGCATACATAATGGATTCATGGCACTTACATAATTCGCATTAAGGAGGTCAACTGAATCAGTAGACCGCCTGATTTTGCATTAGATAAGTACATGTACACACACACTTTGCATATGATCATGAAGCATTAGAAGTCTTTTAAGGACAATGGATGCTCGTGTTTGATGGATGAGTAGATGGATGATTGGATGTTAGGATATACATTCCTCCTAACTTGAAGATTTCGGGGACGAAATCCTTTTAAGTGGGGGAGAATGTAACACCCCGAAAATTCTATAACTGTGAAATTCATGAATTAAAGTATAATCAAATTCAAATCAAAGAACTAAGGGAAACGGGATACGCCATTGCGTTCGTCTCCGAAAAATACGCGAAATAGAGTCCGAGTTTTCAAAAAACGGAGTCCGTATGAAGAAGATATGGCCTTCGGAAGTTTTGAATTAAATTTAAAATTCAAACAAAATAAAATAATAATTTGAAATGGGGCCCAATGGGCCAGGCGGATAAAACACCCGCCTAGCCACCCAGGTCGACTGGGCTGTCGACCTGGGCTACCCATGTCGACAGGGCTGTCGACAGCCCTGTCGACAGGGGTGTCGACCTGGTCGAGCCCAGTCAACCTGGCTGGCCAGGTCTGTGTTTGGTCGAATTTCTGTGGTCTGCTTTGTCATTAGGGCTAGGTGGCGGGTTTTTATTGGTCTCTCTTCCTAATGAATGGCTATGATCTAACCTAGCAACATCAAGGGTCCTAATCAATTCCTAACCTCTATATAAACAACCCTAGACTAAACCCTAATCTATTCATTCAAATTAAGAACATAGCCGCCATGTTGCTGAGGAACGACAAAGAGTAGCCGCCAACTAAAGAGAGGATTAGGGAGAAAGTTCTAAGGCCTAAAGCAATTCAAGCAACCTAAAGCTAATCAATTCAACAAAGGAATTTGCGTCTTCAATCCCTAAACTAGAGAATTCATCAAACCATTGTAAGTAGAGTATTACTTTGGTATTAATAAACAACTGTGTTGATGTGTATGCTTAAATTGTGGCAATGGAAGTAATTCATATTTGTGCAAAATTATGTTATTCATTATAAAGAACTACATGCGGTAGTTCTATGCAAGTATACGTTTGGAATATTGCGCAAATTGTGTAATCTATATTGAAGCTACATGTATGTAGTTAATTGAAATTCATGCAAGTTTGGGGCTTTGTTATTATGCCATTATGATGTATATTTTTGTGCATAAATCATTTTGCAAGTAATTGAAACAAGTTTGGTTATTATAGTTCATATGAAACTATGTGGAATTTTGACACCATAATCCATGTATTAAGTCATGCTTTTGCAAACTTATGAATATGGCTAGGAATGATATTTGGCATAATTGAAATCCGTTATTAAGTCTATCTTGTTTCAAAGAATTATATGATGACATGGCTAGGTTGGACTCAAAAATCCCTTTTTTTTTGCAAGTTTAAAGCAAACACCATGTTTAGGAATATTTATGCATAAGTATGTTTATACCATCGTTATGTGATTAGGCTTAAATCATGATTAAGTTGAATTATGCTATGTTCATGCTAGAAGTATTTATGCCATGCTTATGTTTGACCATATGCCATGCCTATGCTAGAAGTATTTTATGCCATGCTTATGTTTGACAATATGCCATGCCTATGCAAGAAGTATTTTATGCCATGCTTATGTTTGACAATATGCCATGTTTATGCTAGAAGTATTTAGGCCATGCTTATGTTTGACATTATGCCTAAATAAGAATATAGGTTCATGTTGTAGTTAAACCTATGCAAGTTTACATGCCTTGATTTATGTCACCTATGTTTTATGACCAAAATACATGTCACCACTATGCAAGTACACCAATTTCTATTATGTATTTTCCAACGTCATATGCAAGTTCATGCGCTCACTTTCCCCTCTTTGTGTATACGCCATAAGCCTCCCCTTTTCGCATAGCTAAATTGGGCTTTAAAAGGCTAAGCCCAATATATATAAACGGACGTGTAAAACGGGGGAAAATAACGTTGGGTTAAAAATTAATTAATGAATGAAAATATGAAATAGAAGGGCCCAAAGTCAAGTATGGATTGGGCCCATGGTTGGTGTAACCTTTACACCATTAACATAATAATGGGCCGCAAATATTTACATATAAGAAATAAAGAAGAATGACAAAATATGTAAATGTAGAAAAGACGATGTGTTTAACCCGAGGTTGGATTGAGTTGTGATGTAAACCTGCCCGGAACCGCCCGGCTGTCCAGTAGTCACAACAATACCTATCCAATGTGGGAGGTTAAACATGGAGCCCAGCAAGGACCCGAGGTTAGACTGAGTTGTGGCGTAAGACTGCCCGGAACCAACCGGCAACAGGCAGGCACAAAAATACCTGTCTAATGTGAGAGGTCAGGGCCTTAATAAGACAATTAAGGCTGAGTCAGGATTGTTAGGATTAAGTGAACTAAAGACTTAATCAAAATGGAACATGCTAAACTAAACGGACTGGTGGGGTTAGTTAGGAAACACTTAACCAACTTAGCATGTTGGCTAGAGATAGAAAACCTAGTAACGGGGGACCCTTTTCAGCAGTAACCCTAGAAGGTGTATCAGGATACCCTGAAACTAGGCAGGGTGGGGCACGATTACTGGGCTGATTGTAAGAGGTCAAATCGACGGCGGTGGTGTAGCAGTGTAGGTTCTAACGGTGTGCGGGCGTGCACGCACTCCGGCGCAGAAAAATAAAGCACTGGACACCAGTAGCATACCTTTGCACTCTAAGGTTGTGTCGGGTTGCCACTATGGGACTTGATACACCCCATGGTGGGACCAGCATAGGTAACTACAGACATCGGGGGCCGTAAGACACATGTAACTATGCGAGTAGGAGCCGATCATCGTAGAATGGATCACATCACCCTGATTTTGGGGTGCAAATTGGAAACTAGTTTATATGGGTTCAGAGATTAACATGGGGTACGATAGTATATTCGACCCTAGATAACTTAACCAAGTTTATAATGTTGCCCACTTCCTGTTTTACTTATCATACCCAGTTCTTTATTCATAGACAAAGTAGTACTAGACTTACTCAGGCTTTATGTCTGACTCTATTTTTCTTTCGTCTTCTTTCTTCCGTTTCCCCCCCCCCCCAGGTCCTCAGGGAGGGAACACAGCAGCTTGACCTACATCAACATCCAGCTTGAAGAAGAGAAATGTATTGCTTGGACTTTCCTGTTTTGAACTATGGCTTTGGACAATCCACTATGGGGCTTTGGCAGTTTGTCTATGTTTTATTTATGCTTCTTTAAAAAAATAATGTACTCAAGACAGATTATGAAGTGTTATGTTATGTTTTTGGAAAGGATGTTGTTGTAACACGTATTTGACTTTATGAAATAAAGTTTGTTGTTCTTCCGCTGTTTACAAATATGTGTTCTTATATCTGTCTTGTATATCTGTGACTTGTACTTATAAACCTCCACCAAAACTAGGGCATTCCCTTTGAGAGTGACCCTAACGGAGGTGGGGTGTTTCAAAAATCCAGTGTCAGATACACAATCCATTTTCAAGTCCGTTCTGGGTCTGAACGAAACCGGAGGCACTCTCCTCGCATATCCATCCATCTCCAGGTACGCCTGGACGACCACCAACTATTTCCATCCTCTTGGGTGTACAACCCAATCAGGATCGTCAGTAATTATCCAAACGATGTGAAGACTTCCGATCTTCGACCACCGTCTTCATCTTCGACTTATCGTCGAATCGGTTATTCAGAATGGGTGTAAACCCGGTCTTTCCGAACAACCCGCGTATATTAAAAAAAAAATGTTACACAAACACAACATACGCCTCATTCCAATTCATTAGTCACTAACAGCAAATTAGCAAGAGAACAATTTCCCAAACATTAACCCCGAAGGCCGAAACCAACATCAGATCAATACCCAGGAAACCATTCTTCTTAGCCAACCTACAGCTAGTTTCTAAATTCCACATTCTTAGGGAAAGTTCCCATTAATTTTATCCAAGATAAATTCTTTAAAATTTATCCTGTAATCTTCCTTTGGATGTCATTTAAAACCAAATTATGGTTTTTCCAACTAGTCGAGATTAGCGAACCGTAACGAAGTAATTATTTATTTTATTTCCCAATCCCAACATATTCATCCCATGAAGCAAAACTGGTAATACTCCATATTTAACACCATTGTGTTATCGGTAAAATTAATTACCATTTCACGTTTAAATCTAATTAAAGATTTAACTATCGCTTCGGAGCAAAACTGGCAATGCTCCCTTCTCGCTCAATTCTAAATTTGATAATTTAGATTATAGATTCACATTTCAATCTAATTGCAGATTCGTTAGAACTCCTTTTACTGGGTTAAAGAACAAGGTATTATTTAAAACACAGTTCACGACAAACCCAAATCAGATTCTATTTGTTATCGGGTTAAAGAACCAGTGTTATCTAAAACACTGTTCACGATAAACCCATTTCAAATTCAATCAAATATATTAGAAATTCCGATTATTTAAAACCCCTTTTTTAAATCTAATTTATTTATTTAAAAACAATTGGGTTTTAAATTTAGTTCAAACTAGTTCATTTTGATCAAAATCTATTTTTATCCTTTCAAATATGGAGTTTTTCATCCCAAATTTTCCCAAATCATTTTTTATGATTTTACACAAATTATTACTATTTTTATAAATTTTATCAAGGCCCGTACTGTCGATTTCCAACAAGGGCCATCGAACTGCACTTACAGCGACCTTTTTCAAATTTGATTTGGACGTATCTCCAAATCCAACCGTTAGATTTTGAATTTCAAATATTCGATAGAAAGCTCTTTTCGATGCGAACCGAACGGTTCCGGTTTTAGGAGAATCCGACGGTCGGATCTCCCGTAATGTCCGTTTGAAATAAACGGTCGAAATTTACGAACTGCCGCGGCGCGGCGCGTTCTATTCAGGCCATTATATTATATATATAATATATATAATATATATTTCGTCGATTTCTATTTAAAACGAATTATATAAATAGTTTTAAATTCGTTTCAAAAGCAAATTCAACTTCCATTTCAATTCGAATCAAAATTGAATTCTTCTTATAAATTCGTTTTAAAATTCATTTCTATTCAATTCAAATTTCAATTCAATTTGAATTCAATTTGAATTCATTTCAATTCGCTTTCGATTCAATTTGAATTCGTTTTCAATTTCATTCAATTCCAATGTCGTTTTCTATTCGATTCAATTCAAATTGGTTTTATATTCGATTCAAATTCGTTATATATTCAATTGAAATCAAATTCGTTATATATTCAATTCATTTCGAAATCGTTTTATATTCAATTCATTTCGAAATGGTTTTATATTCAATTCATTTCGAAATCGTTTTATATTCAATTCATTTCGAAATCGTTTTATATTCAATTCATTTCGAAATCGTTTTATATTCAATTCGTTTCGAAATCGTTTTATATTCAATTCGTTTCGAAATCGTTTTATATTCAATTCGTTTCGAAATCGTTTTATATTCAATTCATTTCGAAATCGTTTTATATTCAATTCTTTTCGAAATCGTTTTATATTCAATTCATTTTGAAATCGTTTTATATTCAATTCATTTCGAAATCGTTTTATATTCAATTCATTTCGAAATCGTTTTATATTCAATTCATTTCGAAATCGTTTAATATTCAATTCATTTCGAAATCGTTTTATATTCAATTCATTTCGAAATCGTTTTATATTCAATTCATTTCGAAATCGTTTTATATTCAATTCATTTCGAAATCGTTTTATATTCAATTCATTTCGAAATCGTTTTATATTCAATTCAAATTCACCAAACAACCAAATTCAAATCATATCATCAAATTAATTTATGCAACCAAACAAACAAGTCCATGGTCTGTGGACGGTTGTGTCGGGTGCTACTAAGCACCGTCTGCATCCTAGTATACATATATAATTAGAAAAAAATGGAAGAGTGAGAAATTCTCACCGATAGCTATCCAATACCACGACACTCCTATTGTAGAGATCTTCGTCGTTCTCGCCTTTTTATCGCCTTTGTTGCCCGTAGCCACTACAAATATAAGAATCCCACATTTTTATATTTAGATGTCTTTAAAATAAAAATCACATTTTTATTTGTTTACTTTCAATTTTAAAAAATCATATTTTCACTTCGCTATTCAATATAAAAAAATCGAATTTTTATACCGCTATTATAAAGATAAAAATTATATTTTCACAACGATGTTCATATAGTAAAGATTATATTTTTACTTCGATGTTCAATATTTAAAAATCACGCCTTTTACTATTTTTAAAATCTAATCTTTTCTATTTTAAAAATACTGTCTTTTCACTTTTAAACATATAAAGATGACATTTTTAATATTCCTACTTATATAAAAATTCTATTTTGCCTTATCTAAATATCATATCTTTTAATAAATAAAAATCTAAAATTTAAAAAATGTTTTTAAGTCTAAAAACAAGAAGGACAAAACTCACTGGAGGTGGAGGAGGCTCAGAGGAGGGGGTGCTTGCTGCCTGCGTCGTTGGTTGCTGGAGGGCTTGGGATGCGGCCTTGGTCAGGCGAGGAGGAGGTGGTCTGGCTTGCGTCGGAGGTGTGCTGGCCGATGGGCCTCAGCAGTGGTGGCTGGTGGCGCGGTCAACGAGGCATGGGCTAGGGTTTCTTGCGGAAGGGGCTGCGATTCGACGGGGGAAGGAGAGATCGGAGGTAAGCGAGGTGAAGGGAGGTTGGCTGGAGGGCTTCGTCGGTGGCGGCGACCAGGTGGATGCGGCGGCGCCTCCTGCAGTGGCGCGATGGAGGAGCAACGACGAGCTCTCTCGTCGTTTTTTTTTTAATTTTATTTTTATCTGAGTGGGAGAGAGATTATGGGGGGGGAAGGTATATATAATATATATTATTTAATTTATTTTCCACCTTAAGGTTGACTTTTCGTTCAAACACCAACCGAGGTCCAACGACTGTCGCCCCTAGCTAATTACCCCCATTTCGTACACAATGGGATATGCCACGTAGGCTGATTTAATCGTTTGAATCAGTTTCCATTGAATTTACCTTTAAATCATTATATTGAATTTTAAACGTACATTTCAAATCACCGGGGTCACATACTAACTAGAAAAATTCCAGAAAAATATTTTCTAGCTTCGTATTGACGATACGGTCCTAACAAAACTAGTTTCGTCGAATTCCGAGACCGTTGGAAAAATGACCACTTTCCAGTCGATTAAAATCAACTGAAATTGGTCAAACGCGTTTTCCTTTGCCACGCTCACATATTGATTCGAAAAATTATGAAATTTGGAATCTAGCAATAACTTGACACTACGGATCCAACAAAAGTGGTTTCGTCGAAATCAGAGGTCGTTTGCAAAATTCCCATTTTTAAGGGCCTGAATTCCATAGCGACTATTCAGAATCTTCAACTGGACATATCTTTTGATTCCCGCTATGAAATTTTGATTTGTCGGATTCGTTGGAAAGATATTATCAATTAGATCCTAATGTTTTTGGTTTCACTAAAATCCGGATTGTTTTGCACCCGGTACATTCAATTGAAGTTTGAAATCGAATTATCGAACTACCGCGCCATTTTCAATTCCATTTATAATTATATATAATTATTTATTTTCTAACGACGACGTATATAATATATACGTCGAATTATATTAAAAATAAATTTTCTCGTCGATATTATTTAAAATAATATATTTTAAATAACCAAAATTCGCTAAAATTGCCAAAATAAAAATTTTAAGCTGGTTCAGAATTTCTGGGTTATTACATTCTTTCTTTTAGCTTGGAAGAATTCTTATATATTTAGATCACATTCAAATTAACAACTAATATCACCTTCTCAAAATGGATATTTACTTTTCATTGCTATTTAAGCTAATAAATTGTGAACCAATTCATGGTTAATTCGTATTCAATAATACAATTCACCAATCTAGCGCATAACGAAGTCACTGTAAATATTTGAATAATGCGGTAGAAAGGATATTATAGTTTTTTTTTTTTTTTGAATTTGTTCAAGGGTGGAAAGGATATTATAGTTATATAATAAATTATAGAATAAGAAATATTTCTCATATTTAAATTTTAATACTAAAGCGCACATTAAAACAATCTTAATTAAAAAATAGAAAGGCAACAAATTAATCGGAGATAGAACTTTCTAATTTAATTTATGTTTGAATGTTTATAATTTAATTGACAAAATTACCCCCTCCCCAATCTCTATTATGTGTCCTACTAATTCAGTAAACTAATAAATTAAATAGTGCAAGATAGAATTTTCTCCATCGTGATAAACCTATGTTATTATATGGAGTTGCTTAGCAAATCCATTTATTTATTTATTTTGCAATAATTCTTATAGAGTTTGCTCGCATTCAAATTAATAGTTAACATCACCTTCTCGAAATGGATATGCTTTTTGCTGTTATTTAAGCAAATAAATGGTGACTTGGTTCATGGTTAATTCTTATTCAAAATAAATCCACGTCAACAATGCAATTCTCCATTCACCCGCGTAATAGAGTAAGTGTCATTGTTTGAATATTGCGTTGTGGGGTATCATAGTTTTATAATATAATTGTAGGACAAGAAATAATTGTGATAACCCCAAACTTCCGTCGTTCGAAAGTAAGGATAATCATTTTGGAATACAACACAATTACAACAATAACAGATCTCAGAGAAAAGAACATAGCACATAAACATTTCAGCGGAAATAAAATGTCATCAGCATTACAACAGAACATCAGAGTATGCAGTTTTACAGGATCCACTTAGCATAATAGAAGCCTTAAATAAAGAGAAACGAGTCTCCAATGAAAGGAAATAAGTTTCAAATCCCATTACATACATCAAAAGCAAAAGATAGAAAAATGTCTCAAAAGTAGAATAAAAGATGGAGAAAGGTCTTCTTCTTCTTCCTTCAAAAGCAAGCTCCGACCAGAAAGTATCACCTAGAAACCTGTCAATTGCCTGCCCGTGTGGAAAGAGGGCACCCGAGTTTGCAAAAGTGAAACAAACTACGAGTCAGTCATAGGACTGGTGTGAGAATTCTTAACTAATTTTACTATCACTATGGCGCATCTCAGGACCACGCCGCTAACGCGGAACGGGTTTACTCCATTGGATTGCTAGTGCATAATTTTATAAAGTTTATATAAAAACAACGAAATGACCTTTGAAAATGAAATCATCATAAGACTCAAGTCCTATCACACAATGCAACGCACACAAAAGGATAGAGTTTTCCCTTATGATGATCAAACATGCTTAATACGTGAAAAATAATATTATTATATTATCATTATTGTCTAAGCAGTATTAAAATACTTCAATATAAATATCAATCCTAGACGGCATAGTACCACATCCTACTATGTCGCCGTATATAAGTTTACAATCAAGACCGTAATGTTGTATTGGAAATTGGTTTACTGTCATGAAATCGAGGCTAGGGATCGTCCACTTTCGATTCGAGACACTCTAGCAAATGCCTCAGGATCCCCCGCAGTGAACCCTTGGATCTTCAGGGCCGGTCCCCACCTATCGGTAGTGGATTGGCAATTCCTGAACACACGTTTCCCGGTTCCTTTGAACGTATAATATGACCACTTCCGTCCTATAAAAAACCTCGAGGTACCTCAATCCATCATCCACATAAGTAAAATGCGGGGTCGTGTTAAAACCCAAACACCACTAACTAGAAAGAAACGTGTGCACTCCCTTCAGTCCTAATCCCATTTTTGACTCATAGCGGGGTGTGAGTATCGCGAAGTTATGTTATACACAAAGCTATGCCTAAACAGGCTATGCTTTGATCATCAGCCACAAGGCCTGCTTTTCAACAAAGCCTTGATCATTGCATCTTGGTGTGCCACATTGACAATTCAACGCCCTGCGATCGATAACTATCACTGCATATCCGGGTGTTAAGTAGAGAATAAATTCTCTACCACCAAATAGACATATATTAATACAAATCGATTTAATTACATGGGATGAATTCCAACGTCAGACACGCATCAATTTACAAGTCCGTTCTGGGTCTGAACGAAACCGAAGACACCAAAAAAGCGCTCGCTTATCCGCACGACCTACACATACATCCGGACAATTACTGCTTCAACCTTGTCCTGGGAGCAAATCGGTCCAAGGTATCAGAAGTCATCGTCCATCCGATGTGAGGATCGCCGGTCTTCTACACCGTCTTGTTACATCTTTGATTTAATCGCCGTTCAATTATTTGAAATGAGTTAAACTCGGTCTTTTCAAATAATTATCACATAATTATAATTTAAAACATTTCATATATATTCATAACTATTTTCGCTATTTTTATTAATTAAAATAGCTCGAAATAAATAAACGACGATATGGGTCAATGGGCGGCCCTGGCGCTGTTTTTACCAAATTTTGATTTACACATATCTTAAAATCTAACCGTCTGATTTTGATGGAATTTATATCGTTGGAAAGATCTTCCCAAAGCCGTCCTAACGGTTCCAGTTTTGGGAAAATCCAACGGTCGGATCTTTCTATATTTTCGTTTGAAGTTACGGTTGTCGATAGGCGAACTGCCGTGCTCGTTTCGTTTAATTATATATATATATATATATATATATATATATATATATATAAAAAAACCATTGGGCAATTTCCACTATTAGAACCCATTCCTTTTACTCTAAAAAATTAATATTTTTGTTCGCAAATTCTAATGCGACAAAAATAAGATTTTCAACAATGTATATTTTCTATATTCAATAAAATGATACTTTTGTTCGCAAATTCTAATGCGACAAAAATGATAATTCAACGATGTATAGTTTTAGTATTCAACAAAATGATATTTTTGTTCGCAAATTCTAATGCGACAAAAATGATAATTCAACGATGTATATTTACAATATTCAACAAAATGGCATTTTTGTTTGCCAATTCTAATGCGACCAAAAATGATAGTTTAAAATGTATAATTTCAATATTCAACAAAATGACATTTTTGTTTGCCAATTCTAATGCGACCAAAAATGGTAGTTTAAAATGTATAATTTCAATATTCAACAAAATGACATTTTTGTTCGCCAATTCTAATGTGACCAAAAATGATAGATTAAAATGTATAATTTCAATACTCAACAAAATGACATTTTTGTTCGTCAATTCTAATGCGACCAAAAATGATAGTTTAAAATGTATAATTTCAATATTCAACAAAATGACATTTTTGTTCGCCAATTCTAATGCGACCAAAAATGATAGTTTAAAATTTATAATTTCAATATTCAACAAAATGACATTTTTGTTCGCCAATTCTAATGCGACCAAAAATGATAGTTCAAAACGTATAATTTCAATATTCAACAAAATGACATGTCCCTTACTCTTATTATTTACATATAAAATGTACATCTCTTTTTATTCTTTCCTATTTACATTGAAAAATGAAAATGTCTTTTATTCTTTTCTATAACTAAGGGAACTCAATTAAAAATTTATTCATCTTTGTATGTAATATTTGCATTGTAAAATGCAATTAAAAAGGTGGACTTTATTTCCATTGTAAACATCTTTTCTAGCATCAACATTCCTAAATAAATATATTTTCTAATGTCAAATTTTGATTCATTTCAACTATACTAACATGACGATGGAGTTTGGTTCATTTAAACTATACTAACATGATGATGAAATTTGGTTCATTCAACTATACTAACATGACGAGGAAATTTGGTTCACATCAACTATACTAACAAAATGATAAAATTTGATTCATTTTTTATGAATCACAATAAAGGTCTCATCTTATTTTCATTTGTAAATCAAATAAGATGTCTAATATTTATTTTATCTTTTAGTTAAAGTTTAAAAGATCTAAATTTTCTTTATTTTTTAAATCAAATAAAGACCTACACTTCCTTTTATTTTATAAAACAAAATAAAGGATTCCAACTTTTCTCTTATATTTTGTAAATAAAAGATTCAACTTTCTTTTATATTGTAAATAAAAGATTCAACTTTCTTTTATATTGTAAATAAAAGATTCAACTTTCTTTTACATTGTAAATAAAAGATTCAACTTTCTTTTATATTGTAAATAAAAGATTCAACTTTCTTTTGTATTGTAAATAAAAGATTCAACTTTCTTTTATTTTCAAAAACAAAAGATTAGAACTTTAATTTGTTTTCAAGACAAAATAGTAAAACTTTAATTTGTTTTCAAAACAAAGATTAAAACTTTGATTATATTTTGTTTATCAAACAAAAGATTAAACTTTGATTATATTTTTATAAATAAGAATTCAACTTAAATCGAAAGGATTAAAAATTAAAAAAAAATAAAAATAAAAAAATGAGAACTTTTTTATGGTTATATCAGAATATTACAGATCCAAACTGTCAAACTATAACATGGCATCACAACGAATAAAATCCAACAATACAACAATCACCACATAACAGATCAGAATAATTTACAATGATTCAACTGATCGAATAGAATTAAAATAAATTATTTAATTGCTCAAATTCAGAAATCTCACAGTCGTTGACAATTTTTGGCCAAAATTCAAACTGTTCAGAATCAACTCCAGTCAGTTTAGATGCGTAGATCTCAGTCACACGATTACAACGTCGCTGAAATCATCGAATTTCGAATTGAAATGAGTTAGATAAGGTTAATCAAAGATTCAAAACAATTTAAATTAATTAAATAATAATTTAATTGAGAAAATACCCTTCTTCTTCTTGAACAAAACACGACCGAAGTTTTACAGTATTTGTTTAAATTTAGGTCTTGGATTTTCAGGCAATTGATGCAGCGATGCAACGATCAGAGAGTGCCACAACGTCGGGCCACTGGAGGCGCACGAGGGGGTGTTGGGCCGAACTCGGTCGGGTCCAGGGGGGCCCACGGCGGACGAGACGCGGCGGTTTTGGGGGTCTGCTGCTCGGGCTTCGGGCGATGAGAAGATGATCCACCCATATGGAATTAAAGAGGAAGGAAGGGGATTTGAGATGGTATATGAGTTGAGGTCTAAAAGTTAGTGATGGATAAGAAATTAGGAGGAGAAGGAACGAACAACATCGGCCATTGAATTTAGGGGGGCGGCGACAACAAAGATGGAATAGTAAATTAGAGTTTTGTCCTATTTTTATATTGATTTTTGTGTATTTTTACAAATAAATCCAAATCTTTCAAACCGTGCTGATTCCAGTCCAAAAAAGTTGACCCTAGCTAATAGCCCATATCCCGAACCCAATGGGAAAGGTCCCGTCAGCCCAAACGGCTGTCCGTGGACTGTATTATTTAATTTAAATATTTATTCCTTTATTAATTTAATTCGTCTGCATAAATAAATTCACCGAGGCCCCAAACGGACTCAGAAAAATTCAGAAAAAATATATTTGTCTATGTTATGACGATACGGTCCTAATAAAACTTATTTCGTCGAATTCTGACACAATTTGAAAAATGGCTATTTTTCAGGCGATTAAATTTGACTGTAATCGACCAAGCACATTTTCCTTCGCCACGCTCACATATTACATCGAAAAATTCTAAAAATTGAAACCTAGCAATAATTCAACATTCTGGTTCCAACAAAAGTAGTTTCGTTGAAAAAAGAGATCGTTTGAAAATTGACTATTTTCACTGGCTTTAATATTATTTAAAAATGAAAATTTTAATTTCTGCCACATTTTTCCACCAAATAATTTAAAATAAAATTTTTAAATTGGTTCGGATTTTCTGGGTTGTTACAATAATTCTCATATTTTTAACGCTAAGGCACTGGAGGTGGATATAATAACAAAAATATGGAAAATTATATTCCCACATCATAAACTACTATATATGCACCAATTCTTTTGCTAATATCATAATACACATGTTCCGACTTGAATAATCGAGTTAATGGCAATAGAGAGAGAATATTATAATATATGACTGTATTTAATCCGACGCTATCTTCATTTAGGTTAAGAATTATGAATTTTTAGTGCTTCTTTACAAACATAGAAGAGTTTTATTATGTATATATATATGTGTGTGTGTGTATATATATATACATATATGTATGTACATATGTATGACTGTAACACCCCGTGTATTCTATAACTGTGAAATTCACAAATTTAAAGTATAACTAAATTCAAAAAAAAGTATTAAGGGAAACGGGATACGCCGTTGCGTTTGTCTCGAAAAATACGCGAAATAGAGTCCGAGTTTTCGAAAAAACGGAGCCAGTATGACCAAATTATGGCCCGACGAAGTTTCAGAAAATTCAAATTTTGAAAACAGATTTAAAATTCAGCCCAATCAGAGTAGGCGGGAAAATTCCGGCCCAAACCCACCAGGTCGACCAGGGGGTCGACCCTAGGGTCGACCTGCCTGGCCAGGTCGACCTGGGAGTCGACCTAGGTGTCGACCTGCCCAGGCAGGTCGACTCCCCCGTCGACCTGGGGGTCGAACTGGGAGTCGACCTGGCCCCTGAGCCAGGTCGAACCAAGCCCACCCTGGCTGGCCTAGTCTGTGTTTGGTCGATTTTATGAGCCCTGCCTCGTCACTAGGGCTAGGTGTCAGCTCCTGGTTGTTCTCTTCTTTGAACGAACGGCTATTATTACACCAAGCTCCATCGACGGTCTAAATCAACTCAAAAACTCTATAAAAAGGACCTAAGTCTAACCCTAATTCACATAAACTAAAATGGAGATGAGACCGTCATGCTGCTGAGGAGAGACTGAGGATAGCCATCAGAAAATAGAGAGACAATTAGGAGATAAATCAAAAGCTTAAAGCAACGTTAATCAAATTAAAGCAACGCCTACAACAAAGGATAGCATCTCCAAATTCAGAATTCAGATTCCTGAATTGAATATTCGTCATACGTTGTAAGTAGAGTGCTATTCCGATGTGAATTAAATAATTGTGTTGATTTGTGTAATGTAAGAAATGGAATTGTGGCGATAATAATTTACATTTGTATGTTGCTTTGATGCTAAACGATTTGGGAATATTATGATATACGATTGGATATTTGCAAGTACGCGATTTGCATGAAAGTTAACAACGAAATGGAATTGTGGTGATAGTAACTTATGTTTACATGTTATTTTGATTTGGCAATGCTATGGTGTACGATTTGATTCATATAAGTATATGTTTTATGTTGACAACCACATGTTGTGGAATTTTAATTGGGATTCATGCAAGCATATGATTCAAATTGAAAAACTACATGTTTGTGGTGGTTATTTACAACACCCATTTGATAATTGCAAGTGTATAATTCATGTTGAAAATAACAACTATATGTTGTAATAGTTTATTTGAAATTCATGCAAGTCTATGATTTATTGTTATGCCAACATGATGTATAATTCTATGGTCACCTTTAGTGTAATTTGATCCACTTAAGTATCACGATTCATATGAAAGTTATGTTGGAATTGGCATCATAGTTCAAGTGTAAATCATGATTTTGTGACAAAAGCAAGCGTTTTTGTAAGCTCGTATTAATTTTATGAACATGACTATACTATGTTTGTTATTATGCCTAGTTAAAAACATGTTTCTAGGCCTATGTTGTTATCATAATCATATGATAATATATTTGGCACATAAGTTACGTTAGAAATTATACTAGGATTACATCCCACTTACAAGTTACATAGGTAGGATAAAAACCATGATTATATGAATAGTAGGATTCATGTTCAATTATGTTTATGCCATGACTATATGAATAAAAAGGACTCATGTTCAATTATGATTATGCCATAATTATATGATTAGAAGGGTTCATGTTTAAGTATCATTTATGCCATGACTACACGAATAGAATGATTCATGTTTTGTTTATACCATGATCATGTGAATAGAATGATTCATGTTTAAGTATTGCTTATATTATATGTTGTTACAATTGCAAGTTCACATGTGCCTACCTTATGTTAATTGAATCGTTATGTTGCAAGTTCATGCGTTCACACTCCCCTTTTTATGTTACCTTATAAACACCATGTTATGAGCCTCCGCTTTTCATATGGCTAAATTGGGTTTAAGTATTAAACCCAACACACCTTACATTTGAACGAACGTGCAAAACGGGGGTAATGACGTTTGGGCTAAAATATAGAACATATGTGTTGGCATGTTTGAAGCATGCCAACAACCTTGAAAAACAATTAAGTGGCATAAATAAATCTTAGCCAATAAAGATAAATTTGAATAATGGGCCGCAAATATTTACATATAAAAAGAAAAGAGACGAAATATGTAAATGTAGAAAATACGATGTGTTTAATCCAAGGTTGGATTGAGTTGTGATGTAAACTTGCCCGGAACCGCCCGACTGTCCAGTAGTCACAACAATACCTATCCAATGTGGGTGGTTAAACACGAGCCCAATAAGGACCCGAGGTTAGACTGAGTTGTGGCGTAAGACTGCCCGGACCCAACCGGCAACAGGCAGCCGCAACAATACCTGTCTAATGTGAGACGTCAAGGCTTTAATAAGACAATTAAGGCTGAGTTAGGATTGATAGGATTAAGTGAATTAAGACTTAATCAAAATAGAACATGCTAAACTAAACAGACTGATTGGGGGTTAGGTTTATAAGACACTTAACCAACTTAGCATGTTGGCTAGAAATAGAAAACCTAGTAGCGAGGGACCCTTTTCAGCAGTAACCCTACAAGGCGTATCATGATACCCTGAAACTAGGCAGGGTGGGGCACGATTACTGGGCTGACTGTAAGAGGTCAAATCAATGGCGGTGGTGCAGCAGTGTAGGTTCTAATGGGGTGCGGGCATGCACACACTCCGGCGCAGAAAAATAAGGCACTGGGCACCAGTAGCATACCTGTGCATTCTAGGGTTGTGTCGGGCCGCCACCATGGGACTTGATACACCCCATGGTGGGACCAGCATAGGTAACTACAACATCGGGGGCCGTAAGACACATGTAACTATGCGAGTAGGAGCCGATCATCATAAAATGGATCACTTTACCCTGATTATGGGGTGCCTGTTGGGAACTAGTTTATATGGGTACAGAGATTAATATGGGGTACGATAGTATATTCGACCCTAGACAACTTAACTTGGTTTATGGTGCTTTCCCATTTCTAGTTTATACTTATCATACCCAGTTCTTTATTCATAGACTGAATAGTCCTAGACTTACTCAGGCTTTTTGTCTGAGTCTACATTTCTTTCGTCTTCTTTTCTTCCGTTTCCCCCCTCCCCCCCAGGTCCACAGGGAGGGAATACCGCAGCTTGACCAGCCTTCATATCCAGCTTAAAGAGAAAGAATGTATTTCTTGGATCTTTTCGTTTGGACTATGGCTTTGGACAGTGAGTATGGGGCTTTTGCAGTTTATTTATGTTTTCTTTATGCTTCTTTAAATAATGTAATCAAGACAGTTATGAAGATGTTATGTTTTTGGAAATGTTGTAAGACAATTATGGTATGGTTGGTGTAACACGTATTTGAGTGAAATAAAAGTTTTTTTCCGCTGTTCTAAAATATGTGTTATTATATCTGTCTTGTATATCTGTGATTTATACTTATAAACCTCCACCAAAATTAGGGCATTCCCTTTGAAAGTGACCCTAAGGGAGGTGGGGTGTTTCACTTGGTATAAGAGCGTAGGTTTACCAAATAAGATAAAAAGTTTTGAATTTTTTTTTTCAGAAAGGAATTTAAAGAAGCATTTTTAAGATGAAATATTATTTTATTTTAAAAGGCAAAGTCCCCCCAAAGCCATAGGAACTATCTCTTATCCTTCGTTTTGAATCTATCCTTTTTGTTTCAGCATGTCTGAAAAACTTAACTTGCCAGAGGGTGTACCAATAACTGGTTTGTTTAGACGGTTCTTAGAAGCAAGGGCCACTCAGCCAGGTCCTACCGTTCCTCCTCCCCCAGCTGCAGGAAATCATCCAGCAGCAGCACCTCTTCCTCCACCTCCTCCGCGGGGAAACACCTTTGCTAAGATATGTAAAGATTTTAAAGCTATGAGAGGAAAGGATTTTCATGGAACTGAGTCCTTCGTGGCAGCTAGAAATTGGCTGAAAGAAACCAAGGACTTATTCATCATCTTTGAGGTAGAGGATAGACAGAAAGTACAACTGGCAGTATGGCTACTTAAAGGCGAGGCTTCCTACTGGTGGGAAGTCACTAATGCAGAAAGACCAGTGGAAACATGGGAGGACTTTAGGGCAGGGATTGAGGCTAAATTTCTCTCAGACGCGGAAAGGAGTTTGCAGTTGGAAAAATTCTTATTTCTTAAGCAAGGGAACAAGACAGTCAAAGAGTATGTTAATCAGTTCGATGAGCTGGCTAGGTTCGGACTGGACCTAATCAACACCCCGCACAAGAAGGCTCTCCGTTTTGTCAAAGGGTTGAATGAGCCATTACACGGTTTGGCCATGACCCATATACCCATGGGAGCTACGTATGAAAGGTTGGTACAGATGGCGTTGCTGAACGAAGAGGATAAGGGCAAGAAGGAGGCAAAGGCAGAAAACTCTCAAGGGAAGAAAGAAGGTTTGCAGCCTAAGAAGACAGACTTTAAGAAGGGCGGGAAAGGCAACAAAGAGAAGAGGAAATGTAACTTCTGTGGCAAAGTTGGGCACTTAGCGAAAGATTGCCGGAAAAAGAAGGCCAAGATGAATGGTGGGTGCTTTTCTTGCGGTGAGACAGGCCACATGGCAAAGGACTGCCCAAAGAAACGAGGACAGGGGCAGAGGGCTGGATCCACCTCGGGGGCACAAGTTCATGTGCTAGAAGCGCCACCTCTGCAACAGCGAGGTACAAATACTTCTGTAGAAAGTGTAGTTTACCTTTATGATCACCCCGTTCGCACTTTATTTAATTCCGGCGCATCACACTCCTTTATCTCGTCTGCTTTAGTAGAATCTCTGCACCTAAAAACTAGTATGGTAGAGGACCCCTTAATTGTTTCAAACCCAATTGGGGCCCAACTCATTTGTCTATGATCTGTTTGGGATTAAAATTTTCTATTCTAAGTGTAGAATTTGAATGTAGTGCCTTTGTTTTGGGCTTTTCGGGATATGGTTTGATTTTGGGCATTGATTGGCTATCCGGTAATGGAGCCATCCTTGATTGTGAGAAAAGGTTTGTTAGGCTCCTAACCCAACTCGGTAATACTTTGGAAATTTCTTGTAATCCCTCGTATGCGGTTATGCTTAGTTACCTTGAATCGCTAGATGCCTCCGTTGAAAATTTGCAATCGGTTAGAGTGGTCCGGGAATATCCAGATGTCTTCGAGGAGGTAAAGGGCTTGCCTCCGAAGTGGGAGATAGACTTCCGTATATATCTTGTAGACAATGCAAATCCCGTTGCGTTGCCCGTTAGACACATGGCTCCACGGGAAAGGAAAGAGCTCAGTAAACAGATTAAAGAGCTTCTAGAAAAGGGGTTCATTAGGAGGAGTATTTCAGAATGGGGCGGTCCAGTAGTGTTCGCTACAAAGGCGGATGGTTCACTCCGTCTATGTGTTGACTATAGGGAGCTCAACAAGCAAACGAAAAAGAATAGGCACCCTCTCCCTAGAATTGACGATCTGTTTGATCAGCTTGTAGGAGCGTCTGTTTTCTCCCAACTCGATTTAGCGACCGGTTTTCATCAGCTAAGGGTGGCTGAAGATAGTATCGATAAAACGGCATTCAAACCCTAGACGGCTTATTTGAATGGCTTGTCATGCCTTTCGGCTTGACAAATGCACCTGCTTACTTCGTGGACCTGATGAGTAGGGTATTTAGAGACTTCCTCAATAAGTTCGTAGTGGTCTTCGTAGACGATATCCTTATCTTCTCAAAGAGTGAAGAGGAACATGCTCAGCACTTAAGGGCTATCATGGAAACTCTGCGAGTCCATCAGCTAAAAGCCAAATTCTCCAAATGCCACTTTTGGAGAGAAGAAGTGAGGTTCCTTGGGCACATAGTATCCAAACAAGGGTTAGTAGTGGACCCTGCTAAGGTAGTGGCGGTACAGGATTGGAAGACACCAAGGAATGCAACTGAGGTCCGAAGTTTCCTAGGACTAGCAGGTTTCTATCGAAAGTTCATAAGGGATTTTGCAAAAATCTCAGCTCCGACTCACGAAATTAACCAAGAAGAATCTAGTGTTCAATTGGGACTTGGATTGCGAGTTTTCTTTCCAGCGACTGAAAAGGGCTCTTACAACAGCCCCAGTTTTGACGTTGCCAGATGGAAGCAAGATGTTCACCGTTTATACAGATGCATGTGGGACAGGACTAGGCGCCGTCTTAATGCAAGAAGGAAGGGTAGTAGCTTATGGTGGGAGACAATTGAAAGTGCATGAAAAGAACTACCCGACCCACGATCTTGAATTAGCTGCCATCGTCTTTGCACTCAAGTCTTGGCGACACTATCTCCTAGGTGAGAAGTTTGAACTTTACACTGACCATAAATTGTTGAAATATCTTTTCTCGCAGAAAGATCTTAACTTGAGGCAACAGAGATGGATGGAGTTTCTTGCCTCGTATGATTTTGAGATCTCCTATACTCCGGGCAAAGGCAACGTAGTGGCAGACGCGTTGCGCTGAAAGAAACTGACCTTAAGCCCACTGTTTGTTGAAAGACAAAGCCTAGAGTTTATAGCCAGCTTTGACTTTAGGCCTTCCTCCGATTTTGTACCAGGCTTGCTAGCATCGCTCGAAGTACGCCCGACTTTAGTGGACTCGATAGGGACAACACAACGCGAGGACCCTCAGCTTGTGGAGACGATTGATAGGCTAATTAGGGGTGAGACTTCAAGTCACCTCAACAGATACTCCATCGACGATAAGGGTTGGCTAAGGTGAGACAGAAGACTATGCGTCCCACAGACAAGGGATTTAGTAAAGAAGGTCCTCGAGGAAGCACATCACTCCAAGATGACGATACACCCAGGCGGCGATAAAATGTACAAGGACATAAAAAGAACTTTCTTTTGGAACGGCATGAAGAAGGACGTGGCAGAATTCGTTTCTAAGTGTATGGTGTGCCAACAGGTTAAGGCGGAACTGAAAAAGCCTGGCGGTCTGCTACATCCTCTAGAGGTCCCGCAGTGGAAGTGGGATAGCATCTCAATGGACTTCATCGATGGGCTGCCTAGGTCTAGAAGAGCCAACACTAGCATTTGGGTAATAGTGGATAGGCTTACTAAAAGCACCCACTTTTTACCTGTTAAAAGCAGAAGAACTGCCTCATCTCTAGCATCTCTTTACCTCAAGGAAATCATTCGACTCCATGGAATACCATCCAGCATCGTTAGTGACCGAGACCCTATCTTCACTAGTGAGTTTTGGCGGAGTCTGCAAGAAGCGGTAGGAACACAGTTATGCTTGAGTAGAGCCTATCATCCCCAAACCGACGGCCAAACCGAAAGAGTGAACAGAGTTTTGGAGGACCTTTTAAGACTGTGCATCCTTGACTTCGGAGGGACATGGGAAGACCATCTTCCTTTGGTGGAATTTGCCTACAACAACAGCTATCAAGCAACCATCGGAATGGCGCCCTTCGAAGCTTTATATGGAAGACCGTGCCGATCGCCCACTTGTTGGTGGGAGTCTACTGATAAGCTCATACTTGGACCAGATATGATCCGAGAGACTTCAGAAAAAGTAGACTTAATACGAAGAGGATGAAGACGGCCCTAGACAGACAAAAGTCCTACGCCGACAAGAGAAGGACCGAACTTGAATTTGAGGTTGGGGATAGAGTTTTTCTTAAGGTATCTCCGCTAAGGAACGTTGTTCGTTTTGGAACCATAGGAAAGCTAGCACCAGGGTTCGTAGGGCCATTCCCTATCATTGAGAAAATTGGGAAAATGGCCTATAGATTAGAGCTACCCGAAAAATTGGCCGGAGTTCACAACGTCTTTCACGTTTCACATCTCCGAAAATGTCTACATGAGTCTGCTGAAGTGGTAGAGCCAAATATCCTAGAAGAAGCTGAAGTAGAACGCGTAGCAACCGTAAGGAAAGTTCCAATCCGCATATTAGGAACGGAAGTGAAGAAGCTACGCAACCGCGAAGTCAAGCTCGTCAAAGTTCAGTGGAGCGACACCGAAGGAGATGCAACTTGGGAAACTGAAGCTAAAATACGCGCAGCCTACCGTTTTCTTTTTGAGGGTACATCTTTGATCTTTCCTTAAGTTGCGCTTTTATCTATCTTTTTTAGGTATATCTCCTCGACCTTATCTTTTAGGTAGAAACCCTTTGGATGAAAACATGTAATTGAAACATGTTATGGATGATGATTGCAAGTGGTTGCAAGTGATTGCTAGTGGTTGCTCGTGGTTGCATATACACACACAATCTAGGTGTTAGATCGACTCAATCACTTCATATTGCATATGCATATATGTTTGTATTCGTATATGGTTGAACTTTAATGGGTTGACATATGGATGTTGCATTTGTATGAATGATTGTGCACTTATGTAGAATCATGAATAGGAGGATTTGCATACATAATGGATTCATAGCACTTACATAATTTGCATTAAGGAGGTAAACTGAATCAGTAGACTGCCTGATTTTGCATTAGATAAGTACATGTACACACACACTTCGCGTATTGTCATGAAGCATTAGAAGTCTTTTAAGGACAATGGATGCTCGTGTTTGATGGATGAGTAGATGGATGTTTGGATGTTTGGATGTACATTCTTCCTGAACTTGAAGATTTCGGGACGAAATCCTTTTAAGTGGGGGAGAATGTAACACCCCGTGTATTCTATAACTGTGAAATTCACAAATTTAAAGTATAACTAATTTCAAAACAAAGTATTAAGGGAAACGGGATACGCCATTGCGTTCGTCTCGGAAAAATACGTGAAATAGAGTACGAGTTTTCGAAAAACGGAGCAAGTATGACCAAATTATGGCCCGACGAAGTTTCAGAAAATTCAAATTTCGAAAACAGATTTAAAATTCAGCCCAATCAGAGTAGGTGGGAAAATTCCCGCCCAAACCCACCAGGTCGACCTGGGGGTCGACCCTAGGGTCGACCTGCCAGGCCAGGTCGACCTGGGAGTCGACCTAGGTGTCGACCTGCCCAGGCAGGTCGACTCCCCAGTCGACCTGGGGGTCAACCTGGGAGTTGACCTGGCCCCTGAGCCAGGTCGAACCCAGCCCACCCTGGCTGGCCTAGTCTGTGTTTGGTCGATTTCTGAGCCTTGCCTTGTCACTAGGGCTAGGTGTCAGCTCCTGGTTTGTCTCTTCTTTGAACGAACGGCTATTATAACACCAAGCTCCATCGACGGTCTAAATCAACTCAGAAACTCTATAAAAAGGACCTAAGTCTAACCCTAATTCACATAAACTAAAATGGAGATGAGACCGTCATGCTGTTGAGGAGAGACTGAGGATAGCCGTCAGAAAATAGAGAGACAATTAGGAGATAAATCAAAAGCTTAAAGCAACGTTAATCAAATTAAAGCAACGCCTACAACAAAGGATAGCATCTCCAAATTCAAAATTCAGATTCCTGAATTGAAGATTCGTCATACGCTGTAAGTAGAGTGCTATTCCGATGTGAATTAAATAATTGTGTTGATTTGTGTAATGTAAGAAATGGAATTGTGGCGATAATAATTTACATTTGTATGTTGCTTTGATGCTAAACGATTTGGGAATATTAGGATATACGATTGGATATTTGCAAGTACGCGATTTGCGTTGAAATTTAGCAACGAAATGGAATTGTGGTGATAGTAACTTATGTTTACATGTTATTTTGATTTGGCAATGCTATGGTGTACGATTTGATTCATATAAGTATATGGTTTATGTTGACAACCACATGTTGTGGAATTTTAATTGGGATTCATGCAAGCATATGATTCAAATTGAAAAACTACATGTTTGTGGTGGTTATTTACAACACCCATTTGATAATTGCAAGTGTATAATTCATGTTGAAAATAACAACTATATGTTGTAATAGTTTATTTGAAATTCATGCAAGTCTATGATTTATTGTTATGCCAACATGATGTATAATTCTATGGTTACCTTTAGTGTAATTTGATCCACTTAAGTATCATGATTCATATGAAAGTTATGTTGGAATTGGCATCATAGTTCAAGTGTAAAAATAATGATTTTGTGACAAAAGCAAGCGTTTTTGTAAGCTCGTATTAATTTTATGAACATGACTAAACTATGTTTGTTATTATGCCTAGTTAAAAACATGTTTTTAGGCTAATGTTGTTATCATAATCATATGATAATATATTTGGCACATAAGTTACGTTAGAAATTATACTAGGATTACATCCCACTTACAAGTTACATAAGTAGGATAAAATCCAAGATTATATGAATAGTAGGATTCATGTTCAATTATGTTTATGCCATGACTATATGAATAAAAAGGACTCATGTTCAATTATGATTATGCCATAATTATATGATTAGAAGGGTTCATGTTTAAGTATCATTTATGCCATGACTACACGAATAGAATGGTTCATGTTTTGATTATACCATGATCATGTGAATAGAATGATTCATGTTTAAGTATTGCTTATATTATATGTTGTTACAATTGCAAGTTCACATGTGCCTACCTTATGTTAATTGAATTGTTATGTTGCAAGTTCATGCGTTCACACTCCCCTTTTTATGTTACCTTATAAACACCATGTTATGAGCCTCCCCTTTTCATATGGCTAAATTGGGTTTAAGCATTAAACCCAACACACCTTACATTTGAACGAACGTGCAAAACGGGGGTAATGACGTTTGGGCTAAAATATAGAACATATGTGTTGGCATGTTTGACGCATGCCAACAACCTTGAAAAACAATTAAGTGGCATAAATAAATCTTAACCAATAAAGATAAATTTGAATAATGGGTCGCAAATATTTACATATAAATAGAAAAGAGACGAAATATGTAAATGTGGAAAATACGATGTGTTTAATCCAAGGTTGGATTGAGTTGTGATGTAAACCTGCCCGGAACCGCCCGGCTGTCCAGTAGTCACAACAATACATATCCAATGTGGGTGGTTAAACACGGAGCCCAATAAGGACCCGAGGTTAGACTGAGTTGTGGCGTAAGACTACCCGGACCCAACCGGCAACAGGCAGCCACAACAATACCTGTCTAATGTGAGAGGTCAAGGCTTTAATAAGACAATTAAGGCTGAGTCAGGATTGATAGGATTAAGTGAATTAAGACTTAATCAAAATAGAACATGCTAAACTAAACAGACTGATTGGGGGTTAGGTTTATAAGACACTTAACCCACTTAGCATGTTGGCTAGAAATAGAAAACCTAGTAGCGAGGGACCCTTTTCAGCAGTAACCCTACAAGGCGTATCATGATACCCTGAAACTAGGCAGGGTGGGGCACGATTACTGGGCTGACTGTAAGAGGTCAAATAGACGGCGGTGGTGCAGCAGTGTAGGTTCTAACGGGGTGCGGGCGTGCGCACACTTCGGCGCAAAAAAATAAGGCACTGGGCACCAGTAGCATAACTGTGCATTCTAGGTTTGTGTCGGGCCGCCACCATGGGACTTGATACACCCCATGGTGACACCAGCATAGGTAACTACAACATTGAGGGCCATAAGACACATGTAACTATGCGAGTAGGAGCCGATCATCATAAAATGGATCACTTCACCCTGATTATTGGGTGCCTGTTGGGAACTAGTTTATATGGGTACAGAGATTAATATAGGGTACGATAGTATATTTGACCCTAGACAACTTAACTTGGTTTATGGTGCTTTCCCATTTCTAGTTTATACTTATCATACCCAGTTCTTTATTCAGAGACTGAATAGTCTTAGACTTACTCAGGCTTTATGTCTGAGTTTACTTTTCTTTTATCTTCTTTTCTTCCATTCCCCCCCCCCCCCCAAGGTCCACAGGGAGGGAATACCGCAGCTTGACCAGCCTTCATATCCAGCTTGAAGAGAAAGAATGTATTGCATGGATCTTTTCGTTTTGGACTATGGCTTTGGATAGTGATTATGGGGCTTTTTCAGTTTATTTATGTTTTCCTTATGCTTCTTTAAATAATGTAATCAAGACAGTTATGAAGATGTTATGTTTTTGGAAATGTTGTAAGACAATTATGGTATGGTTGGTGTAACACGTATTTGAATGAAATAAAAGTTGTTTTTTTCCGCTGTTCTAAAATATGTGTTATTATATCTGTGATTTATACTTATAAACCTCCACCAAAATTAGGGCATTCCCTTTGAGAGTGACCCTAATGGAGGTGGGGTGTTTCAATGACACACACACACACAGAGGAGTTGGCCAGCACTTCGGTCGTGTTAAGTTTGAGTATGGTTAATTCACGTGATACGCATATCCGATATTCGAAATGATTGTGGATTGCCAACGAGGAAAGCAAAACACATTTTACTTCTTTTAAGTTTTTTTTTTGATAGGAAGTAAGCTTAAGTCAGTTAGTGCAGAAGTTCTTGTTAAGTTTTGTGCTTAATTTTAGCTAAAAATATGTACTAAACTAGATATCCTATTGTCCGTACAAAATAGTTACACACTTTTTTAAAATTCTTAATGAGAAAAAGGATGTCTTGAAATTAATGTGGAAATAAGCCAATTCCAAAATACTGGTCTTGATATCATGCACTTACTTTACTTGTATTTTGGATTGTGGTGTGTTTGAAAATCTTGATGGGTCATTTTTTGTGTTGGAATTTATCCGATTACTCTCCTTCATACACCTACATGATTAGTTGAGCACCTCCATTTTACAAAATATAATAACTAATGTATATTACTACTAAATGTCATTTTCAGAGGCCTATTGATAAGCAATGGTTATGCGTTTCTCATTTTTGCATTTTTCCTGGAAATGTTTAATTCATAATAAATCTTATGTCTATTGGACTTGTTAATAACATTCCAGTGACAAATTAATTTATTACCGCTGGCATTTTCTAAAAGGACTCCAAAAGTCACTTAAACAGTGGAGGATTTCAATTATTATGAGTGAACAAATTCAGCCCTCTCAAAAAAATATTAAATACAACCATTTCAAACTAAAATGGTATGTCTCTATCGTTTTTAATGGAATGCTTAATGGGCCCTTATCGTAATATCGTTTTGGCAACAACATATGGTTTGGATTCCAAGAGATAACTCGTTGAAAGGTTGTGGAATGGATATTGATGTAGTTGAGGTCAATCATGATAAATATATGAATATAGATGTTGGAGAAAAAGGTTTAACTGAATATATAGACTCAGTTGTAGATGTAAATGGAAGAGATAAGAAGCAGATAAAGAATTCAGGGGATTTTGTTGTTGGTGATTTTTCTAAGGCTGATAAGGATATTAAAAAGAATAGTGTAGATAGTATTCCTGAAATTTCTAAAGTTCTTCAAATAATAACATCATTATGTAGGATTGTAGTGAGCATGCAAAATCTGGAGGCAATAACATTAAAATTACTAAAAGAAATATTGTTGCTGATTATATGTCATTCAATGAAGATAGTGCTGATCTGCATGCAAGTGAAGAATCAGGAAACAAGGATTTTGTAATTGATGAATCTGACTGTTCTTCGAGCACCTTCAAAAGGGGGAGAATTAAATTGAAAAATGGAAAATTAAAAGGATGTTGTGGGGTGTTAAATGATGAGCCTTTGGTGGAGACCAGTCCTGAGTGGGTCAAGTTGGTCTCACAAATTCAGGCGAGGTCGAAATCCAAGAAGGTTATGGAAGAAGGAGATTATCCTAGTGGTGTCATACACGGTGGAATATCTAAAAAGTAAGCCTTCTCTTTGTTTCTCTTTTTGTCAGTCATGATGTTTCTTGTTGGTTATCTTCATTCAAGGTTGGTCTATGTTCCTTTTTTTCTTTAGGTTCTGTTGTTACTTGAGTCATCCAACTAATTTTTATTTGCTGGTATGGAGAGTTGGGCACAAGTTGATAGTGGTGTGGTTTGCCATGTTTGAATGCTCTTCTGGCCTTGTGGGTTTTCAAATATTACTTGTGCATTTTTTCTTGGATTTGATTGTGGCTTGATGATTCAAATTACAATGTTTCCTTTTTGGCATTCTTGTGATCGTCTCTTTTCTGCTATTTTCTTGTTTGGAGCTTCTTCCTGGTCTGTAGCTGCTATGGGTGATTGGGTTTTAAGTATATTATGTGTTTACTGTGTGTTATCTTCTGTATTGTTATGTTGTATTTTGTGATTTTGTCGTGTCGTCTTGGTTCGAGCGGGTACTTGTGGTTGTCCTGTATAGTATTTGTTTTTTAGTGTGTTGTATTTTGTTATCAGCTCGAACTTTTATGTATCTTGTTTTGTGATACATGTACCCCTTTCTTTCAAAAAAGAAAATATTTCATTTGTTTTGATACTTGATTATTGGTTGTTATGTTATCTGGGCGATAATCATGTGCTCATATTTGTTCCATGTAAACTTTCGCTATCTTAATGTATATTATTTTGCTTAAATGGTTTCATTAAGGGCAGTAGTTGTGCCCTGTTTTAGCAATAGCTAACTTGTGACGAAAGCACCAACAGAGGCCTTTATTTATGTCATTATTGCTATAGGGGAAACTAATCTGTAGCATGCATATATATAGAGGTGTTTTTATTAACAAATGCGCCTCTATATATTATTATGGGCTTCGCTTTTAGTGTCCTTATTTTTCTTCTCATTCTTCTAGGTACAAATTTATCTAATTATTTCCCCCATTGTTAGTAATTGTCTTATTTTTAAAATGTCTCTAATATTCTATTTTCTGGTATTGGATGCATGTGGTGATAGCTATTTTCCTCGTCTAAAAAAAAGGATGCGGGTTGCTCCATAGTATTTATTTATGTCGTATACGGTTATTATGTTTCTCAAATTATTAGCTCAATATACTCTACAAACTCGGCATATGAAAAGCTTTCATGACTTGGATAATTTGTAAAAAAGATAGTATGTATCAATTGATGATTTCATGGACAAATAAAAAGAATACACCGTGGAATGATGTCATCCTTTCAACTTCAGCTGAAATTATGATTTAATTTGCATGCTGATCATTTATTATGTTGCTTCTTTCATTTAAATATTTTCCCTCTTGTTTTCAATTTTTTGGATGATGGTGCTAGACCTGTTAGTTTGTTCATATAAGATGATAAGTTAGTTCAAGTGCCAACAGTAAGCAATGTGTTGGTTATCTGTATGAAATTGCATGGCGTTAGCTGCTTGGAATTGCTTTTTTGATTTTAGATAAGTATGTATCTGACCCATTACACATAATTAGAATTAGTCAATTGGATGCAAAAATAAATCATATATCCTTACTTGAACTTCATTTTTTTAGCACATTGTTCTCAATGTTTTCATGTTATAATTATTCAATTAATTAATTTTCATGTTTTGTTGCAAGGCAAGCCAACATCGAGCAAAAAATTTAGAATTTTAGAATGTTAACGCTCAATCAACATCAACTGAATAGAAGGTTTTCGATTTTAGTGCAATCAAACACGAATTACTCACAGTGCCAGTTCCATTTTGGTTGGAGTACAACGAGTTGATCATAGTACTTCTACTAACTTGTTTCAACGTGCAAATAATAGATCTATAAAGAATAAAACTGATAACTTTTAAATATTTGAGGAGATTGATACAAATTTACACATGAACTACGGGATTATATCTGAAGTAAGCTCTTAACATTAATGGTAGTGATTTGGGAGAGGCCGCGCATACTTACGTCGAAATCGGGGATTAGTTGACATCGAGCGATAAGTTAGATTGGTATCGATCCATCTATTTGTTGGGCTTGGCACTTCGACCTCTTATGTTGTATTGACCATCATATCATAGCCTTGCTTGCAATATGTTTCTGGATCCTAGAGTCACCTCTTTATAATGTTTATCTTCTTTGAAATTCTTCAAGTTTGACTCGTCTAGCCTGTCTGAATATGATCGTTTCAAAACATCAGATAACAATGCTAACCATAAATATCATTACAAAAATAATATGCAATTGATACCCATAGAATTTACTAAATGTTACCTATTTTGTTATTAAATTCTAAACACCTTGCAACACGGATAAAAAAATTTATGTTACAAAAATTACAACATCAAGTTAACGATTCCAACCATATTGTTTTTCAAATAATATTTATAGTTCGTTCTGTTAAAATTTTTGACAATAAAATTAAAAAAGTTGTAAAATGTAGCTATGACAATGTTAATTATAGATTGTTAAAATATAAGCATTAACAATATCAACCAAAAGTTGTTAAACATATTGTGTTAACCATATTACATAAATGTTGTCCTAAATATAAATTGTGTTAAAAAAAATATTAATGTTTTTAAAAAAAAAATAGAATTAAAAAAAAATGTTTTTGTCATTTAATTTTGCGTTTGCAACCTTTGATAAATATTGTTTAAAATTATAAGTTTACGATATTTAAAAAACATGGTTTATTTATATAGTTGAATAAGTTGACAAATATGTTATAAATAAAAAATTAAATACAATGTAAAGATATCATCATTAAAAAGTACTTTCTAGTACAGTCAAAAAAACGTTGTAGATATGATTTATTTGTAACTTCTATGCATATAATGTATTTTGAAAAAGACTGTTACAAAGTTTTCTTAATAAATGTTATGAAAGATCTAGCTTTTTCACAGTATTTTGGTGAACTATTGCAGAATCAGTGTTGCAAAATAATATTTTTGTTATAATAATGAGAAATACAGTATAATATAGGTGATTATAGTTAGCAACCAACTACTCGGTTTTTAAGGTGGACCGTCCACCACCTATGGCATTATTGTCGGTCGTCCACACTGTGTAAGCTAGATTACAGCACAAGAACTAGTATAGACGCTAGAATACCATATTGAACTTCGTTTATTATATAAACTTCAAATCTATTCTTTAAAATATAAATATAAATTAAACGGTCTTCTAAATATAACTTAAAATATCGATTATCCTAAATCGTCGGTTTTCTTCATAACTCAGTTATGAATTTATTTACAACTCTGTCTTTAATATTAAATCCCAATTCCGTTGGAACTAAATTATTTTATAAAATTCGATATAATCTAATCCTAATTGTAAATCCTTTGGATTTATCTCAATTCAGTTTACATTTGGAATTCTGGAATAAAATCTACAGTTCTCTTTTGAAACGATTTACGATTTCCCTTTTTTAAATTCATACTTGAATTTAAACTTCCAAATTGTAACGACCCACGAATCTGTACCTTTTGAGTTGATTGAATACAACTCACATCCAACCCAAATCGCACGAAAATACGAATCATTAATACGGAAAATTTGGAGGATGAGAAATAGAAAGATAGAAAATTAGAATAGAAGAAAATAGATAGAAGATCGAACTGAACAACAACACAGAGTCTCACAATCGCAGTAGAATAAAATGTAATATATAAATAATCACTTTTGAAGTACGACGGTATTTGGACTTACATACATCATCAGAGTACATTACATACACAATACAGCAGAATAAACCCTATATGTCTAACGCTGAAGTCTCATGCTCCAAGCTCCTTTTGAAAATATCTAAAATCCTAAACAATTGAACTGCCCGTACACCCAAGATTTTAGGGAAAGCAAAGAAAAATAAAACCTGGGTCAGTCGTCGGACTGCTATGAGTAAACGATTTTAAAACAACTTGATTTCTGATAAAGGATATCTCATAAGACCACGCCGTAGAAACGGAATGAGTTTTTCCCTTACGAGAATCCAAGCACATGTTTAACTTTCAGGAAACATTTTGAAAGAAAAGACAATCGTAAGAGCAATCCACATATAAACTTGGATGGTTTTTGCCTTATGATAACCCAAAACATTTTGAAATCAATATTATTCTAATATATAATAATGTCTTAATACAAATAAATAGCAGTCTAGTGGAACCTTGCATCTTACGCTCCACATACATAGTATATAAACAAAACCGTGGGCACTTATTAGATAATGGATTTCCCACTATGACAAGATATGGAACCACCTTCTGATAGTGTATCTCTAGAAGGGAATACACTGGGTTCAACAAGAATGTCTTGCAACCCAGCCACACATGACCGACCACTCATTTCGCTTGAGTGTATCGAATGTATGTCACCAACGGTTGGAAGCTATCCACCGTTTTCCGAAAAGGAACAGCGTTGAAAATAGATTAAGGAATGAAATGGATTTTCTCTAGATAGGTGACTATACACCCTAATGGGAGCGACCCACATATCTATGCTGCCTGCCCGATTTTTGTCATTTCCCGGTTGTTAGGTTTGAGGCTGAAACTTACCTTTAGATACAACACGCCTTCATTCACTTTGAATGTCACATCGTCAAACCTGCCAAATCACAAATTGGTTTCGCCAAAAATATCCTGGGTACAAAGCTAAGCGAAATGAATTCCTCTGCCGCCAAACATAAATACGTTTGAAGAAATCAACTTACGCAATTTACTAGGCATACTCTGTCAGACACTTGTTCATCAAGTTGTCCTGGAATTGGACAAACCGAAGGCACTATTCTGTAGATCCGACTATAGAGCTAAGAGAAATGAATTGCTCTGCCACCAAACATAAATACGTTTGAAGAAATCAACTTATGTAATTTATTAGGCATACTCAGTCAGACACTCGTTCATCAAGTTGTCCTGCAATTGGACAAACCGAAGGCACTATTCTGTAGATCCGTCTTAGGCAATTTCTACCTAGGATCGACAAAATAGCCCTTGCATAACATCGTCTTCAAAGGTCTTCAATAATCTCTGACTCGTAACGTATATATGCAATCGAAGTGGAATTTGGATTCTGGTCTCTTCGAAACGATAATTAAATATTTTCTTTTTTTACTAATCAATAACATATTAAAAAAGTAAACTAATATAAGTCAGAGGTTGCAATGCCAAAATAAAAATTGAAATTACCCACCTACAATTTCTAATTTTCAATGCATAAATATGACTAATTATTTAGGGAAAGACTGTGTAGACACAAAATGGTGACACAAATTCAGATATAAATAATTTGAACCATTAGATCTACCGTTGAATTCCACCTTTCACATAAACACAAACAAACATAATAGACCATAATTTGTGTCTCCAAATTTGTGTTAAATTTTGTGTTTCAATAGTCGTTGCCAAATATTTGTGCAAATTTTATTTTCTTAAGTGTGTTGAACATATCTAATTTGTAAAAAAAAAAAAAAAAAAAAAAAAGGTTCACAATGTGTGTCATCGTCATGCACACAACACATAGAGTAACGCTCGTAATAATAATATTGATGTCTTGAATGGCGGATGTCAATATTAAGTTCATATAATACTATTTCAATGGAGATTTAGATGGTGGATTTTAATTTTCAGCAATGTCTGGAAAATGCATGAATTATGGTGTTGTTTGGTAACCACTATCGATACACAAAGTCGTTGCCATATTGATAATACTAGTAAGTTATAAATGACGACCAATATTTTATCTTCATAATTGTTAAATTTTTATTGACTTTATCAATAAACAAATAAGCTAATGACTAATAACTATAAATGTACTGATACATTATTTGCTGATCAAAGTATCTCATACTTTTACGTAGGACATATATGTTCCTTATAAGAAGATGAATAAATTTTTTTTGGTTAATTCTATTGGTAAACATATAATTTTTCATGCACCACGACTTTTACCAAATTACCCTTATTTTAATCTTTTCTCCTTACATCATAAAACTCTTACACAAATAAATAGTTCCTATAGACTAAGTTCAATAAAACTTTAACAAAAAAATTATTGATTTTCAAAGCTAGTACTGCAGCTTATTCATTTTTTTTGATAGAAATTCTTAATGTCATCAAAATAAACTATAATTTTAAAAGAAAAGGTTAAAATATTTTTGAATTAGGCTACTAAATTGTGAAAAGTGTGTTAATTGATATTTATGGTTTCTCTAATTCATCAAAATTGAATAAATTTGATGTAAATATCTTTGATTTAAACGTATTTAATAGATGGCTTATTACAAAAAGGACAAAAACTTCAATTCACAAGAAGGATAACTTAGTCATAGTTTTTGTTTGCAAAATGATGGAATGTTAAATGATATTTTGTGTATATTTAGAATTTACTGACTTAAATTCAAAAAACTGTAAAGTAGACTCCTTTACCCATTTTTAATTTATAACAGAAGTATGAAGCACTTAGATTTAAGATTAGAAAATACTATAATAAACAGTGATATCATTTCAATATTGTAATCTTTGGTAGACTACTAGCAGCACACAACATATGGATCAAAACATAAAACTTAACATTTTTATTGACCCTACATAATGCTCAACCAATACAACCAACGATAGCAAAGTCATGCTGCATTTACAGCGATTTTCACATTAGCTTGACAATGTCCCGGAATTGAACAATTGAAGTAGTTATCCCCTTTATCCAAGGTGACCTTATCGTTTCCAGATTTAAACGTTTGCCCAGTTCCTCAGCAGCTATCAAACCCGAATTTATTTACTTTAACAACATTGTGTATGCCAGGGCTATATTTGAAAACTACATGCAGAAGGATAAAGTTAGATTGAGATATAAAAAATAAACGATTGTCATGAACCATAACTTTTTATAAACATTATCACTTGACAAAATAATAAATAAGGAGAAAAAACAAACCTAATACGTATCCCGCCTTGAAACTTTTACCATTCGGCCAATTTACTACATTAAAAGTCCAACTTCCATCACCTACTTCAAATTCTGCAGATTTGGATTCAAAAGCTTGGAAACCATAGAAATTACCATAACACAAACTATACATGCACGAGACATGTTTGAATTATAAGATAAAACTAATTGGTTAATTTATAGATTTAACTACAATTTGTATATGGCTATTTATAGGGAATTAAAAGGCATTCGAAAAGAAACGAAACATATACAATGTTAAATGAAGAAACTTACGAGAAATTAGTAGCCTTAACTAGATATTTGCCAAAATATATTAATTAAAAGGAAAGTTCTTAATTAAAAAAAGGCAACGAATTAATCAAAGTTAGACATTCCTCAATTGACTTATGTTTGAATGTCTATAATTAAGTTGACAAATATCTCTCTCTCTTAAGTTTTACTAATTCAGTAACTCTAAAAACCTAAAAAAAGAAGGACTGAATTTACTTTATGAATTAACCTTTAGAAAGGCAGTGAATCAGTGTTAAAACTTTCTCAATTAATTTATGTTAATTTTAATTGACAATTATCTCTCTCTTTCTTTTGTGTTTTACTAATTCGGTAAGTCCGATAACTTTAACAACGCTATATATAATTTTCTCCATCATAATCAACATTTATGCACATATGGAGTTGCTTAGCGAATTCATTTATCCTTTCTTTTTTCTGGCATGGAAGAATTCTTATATAGTTAGCTCGCATTCAAATTAACAGCTAATATCACCTTCTCAAAATGGATATTTACTTTTCAATGCTATTTAAGCAAATAAATTATGACTCAGTTCATGGTTAATTCGTATTCAATAATACAATTCTCCAATCTAGCGCATAACAAAGTCAGTGTAAATATTTGAATATTGTGGTGGAAAGGATATTATAGTTTTTTTTTTTTGAATTTGTTCAGGGGTGAAAGGATATTATAGTTATATAATATAATTATAGAATAAGAAATATTTCTCATATTTAAATTTTAATACTAAAACAAACATTAAAACAATCTTAATTAAAAAATAGAAAGGCAACAAATTAATCGGAGATAGAACTTTCTAATTTAATTTATGTTTGAATGTTTATAATTTAATTGACAAAATTCCCCCTCCCCCCCCCCCCACCACACACCAATCTCTCTTGTGTGTCTTATTAATTCAGTAAACTAATAACTTAAATGTTTCAAGATAGAATTTTCTCCATCGTGATTAACCTATGTTATTATATGGAATTGCTTAACAAATCCATTTATTTATTTATTTTGCAAGAATTCTTATAGAGTTTGCTCGCATTCAAATTAACAGTTAACATCACCTTCTCGAAATGGATATGCTTTTTGCTGTTATTTAAGAAAATAAATGGTGACTTGGTTCATGGTTAATTCTTATTCAAAATAAATCCACGTCAACAATGCAATTCTCCATTCGCCCGCGAAATAGAGTCTGTGTCATTGTTTGAATATTGTGTTGGGGGGTATCATAGTTTTATAATTTAATTGTAGAACAAGAAACAATTCTCATATTTTTAACGCTAAAGCACTGGAGGTGGATATAATAACAAAAATATGGAAAATTATATTCCCACATCATAAACTACTATATATGCACCAATTTTTTTTGCTAATATCATAATACACATGTTCCGACTTGAATAATTGAGTTAATGGCAATAGAGAGAGAATATTATAATAGATGTCTGTATTTAATCGTACGCTATCTTCATTTAGATTAAGAATTATGAATTTTTAGTTCTTATTTCCAAACATAGAAGAGTTTTATTATGTGTGTATATATATGTATATGTATGTACGTATGTATGACACACACACAGAGGAGTTGGCCAGCACTTCGGTCGTGTTAAGTTTGAGTATGGTTAATTCACATCCTACGCTACTACACAAACTGACAAAATTATGATCCTTTGGGTCCTAACCCATTTTCAATGGATTCCTAAAAAGTCTGAAATCCTTCTGCACCCGTATTCAAAAAATAGATAAATATCCGATATTCGAAAAAATAGACACGGATGCAGATACGTAGATATCCGCATCCTAAAATTATCTGTCCGATCATATTTAACGTTATGCTCAAAATTGTATGTATTTATGTACAATAAATGGGATATATTTATTGTTTTATTAAGTTGAAGGTTTATGTTTTATGCACTAAATGCATATTAGCTACTCAAATCTATTTAATTTCATCATATCTTTTTATTTTTAACAATTACGCGATCAAAGGAATTTAAAAACATATATGTTAAACTAAAATTTTCAATTTATATTGATTTATTGATTGTTGGCGGATAGGATAATTAGCCGTATCTGTCCATTTCCGTGATACGCATATCCGGTATCCGAAATGATTGCGGATTGCCAACGAGGAAAGCAAAACACATTTTTCTTCATTTAAGTTTTTTTTAATAGGAGGTAAGCTTAAGTCAGTTAGTGCAGAAGTTCTTGTTAAGTTTTGTGTTTTATTTTAGCTAAAATAAAGTATTAAGCCAGGTATCCTATTGTCCATACAAAATAGTCATACGCTTGTTTAAAATACTTAATGATTAAAAGGATGTCCTGAAATTAATTGTAACGACCCGGAAAATCTGAACCAATTAAAAAAATTTAAATTGGCTAAAACAATGGATTTTAAATATTTAAAATAAGTATTTTAAATAATGGAAATGAATAGTGAGTTAAATCGACAATTGAAAACGAATATAATTAATTTTAATTATAAACAAGGCCTGAAATGGCGCTGCAGTTTCAAAAATTGAATTCAAACTTTGTCGGACTGTACCGGGTGCAAAACAAAACTAATTTGAGTGAAACCAAAAATATTTAAATCTGTTAGTGAATACCTTTCTAACGAATCTGAAAAATCGAATTTTCATAACGGAAAGCAAAAGTTATGGCCAAATGAATTTTTAGAAAGGTCGCTATGGAATTTATATAGCCCGTAAAATTGGCCATTTTGCATACGACCTCGGAATTCGACGAAACCACTTTTGTTGGATCCGTGATGTGAAGTTATTGCTAGGTTTCAAATTTCATAATTTTTGAAGCTAGTATGTGAGCGTGGAAAAGGAAAACGTGTTTTGTTCATTTATAGTTAAATTGGATCGACCAGAAATGGGCCTTTTTGCAAACGGTCTCAGAATTCGATGAAACTATTTTTGTTGGGACCGTATCGTCAAAACATAGCCAGATTTATTTTTCTGGAATTTTTCGAATCAGTTTGTGGCCCTGGCAAATTGAAATGCACGTTCAAATTAAATATTGAATGTTATATATTTTAATATGAATGAAAACTGATTGAAACATTCGAATGGGCCTTCGAAACATATCCCATTGTGTTCAGAATGGGGGTAAAACGCTGGGAACGACAGTCGTTGGGCTTGGATTGGTGTTCGTGTGTGACAAGGGGTATTTTCGGATTCTTAAAATATATATAAAAAAAACTATTGGTCAAACTACTTTCTCTCTCCCCGACTATCCTTTATCGCGCACGGCGGAAATCGCTTCCCACCATCTCTCTTCCGTTCCTCCTCCTACAAGCAAAATTATGCCTTCCTCCTTTTGAGGATTTTGTAGAGCTCGGAGAGATCTTTAAATCGATACAAGGGTGGTATTTTTTCATTGCCTGAATTGGGAGAACCACCTCCCCGAAGTTCCGAACTTCATTGCGCCGCGCCGCCTAACTCCAACCACCGAGTTACCTGCGCCGCCACCTGTAGACGCGCCCCTCTTCCCTCTTTCATGTGGTGTACTCTGATCGGCTTCAGGTTGCACGGATTGGAAGATAAATCGCGACCTAGTTTTGAAGATTTTCAGAGAGGTACGGCCTTGTATATTTAAAACTGATTTCAACAGTTTTAAAGTGTTGCAAACTTTGAAAAATCATATCTTTTTCGTGTGATAATGAAATTCGATGAAACAGGAAACATCATGACCGTGTGGACGTCTTCTACATTCTAGAAGAAACCGCATATTTTTCTGAGCCTTCTGCTATTTTTGGTGGAGTGGAACCCAATGTGAGATTTCTAATTTATAAACGATATGGAAAACGATGATGTATAAATTATATGATCGATGTATGAGTTATATAAGCGTTGTATACCTCATGTATAAGCGTTGTATAAGTTGTACGTTCGAGGTATAAGTTATATATGCGTTGCAAAAATTATATATATGCGTTGAAATAGAAGTGGATTGCTATATATATATATATATATATATATATATATATATATATATATATATATATATATATATATATATATATATATATATATATATACGCCCCTCGTCCACAAACCATGGACGATATTTATTGGTTGTGATTGGTATGAAAATTGATTGATAGCGAATGGTTGTTTGGGATTGTTTGTGGTTGATATTGATTGATTGTGGTTGAAAAATACCCGTTTGTGGTTGAGAAATATTTGGTTGAAACCACATAGGATTAGTTTGTGGAAATGAAATAAATATATACATGCCGCCTGCGTGCAAACTAGATGCATGATCCCCATTGTCAAAGACCGCGAGGTTTTAAGGTAGAGCGAGGAGCCGTACTAGGGACGGTCCCGGTTTTAACTACCCTGCCGTTATGCTGCCGAAATTTTGAATAATATTCATGTGTTTGAATTATTTTCATTTGTTGAAACTATATTTATTCGTTGAATAGAAACCCTTCATGTTTTGTGTCGATATTCATTCGCTGGATAGAAATTCATGTGTTGAATGGTATTCGCGTTTTAGATATAAAAATCACATTTTTATCTATATATAAACTATAGAAAACCTTCATGTGTTGAATCGATATTCATTCATTGGATAGAAATTCATGTGTTGAATGGTATTCGTGTTTTAAATATAAAAATCACCTTTTTATCTATATATATATAAAATATAGAAAACCTTCATGTGTTGAATCGATATTCATTCGTTGATTAGAAATTCATGTGTTGAATGGTATTCATATTTAGAAATAAATTGTTTTATAATAAAAATCACATTTTTATCATCTATATGAATTGTATAAATAATCTTGTTTTGAAAGAAATTGTTTTAAAATAAAAATCCTATTTTTAATACCTATATGAACTATGTAAAATAATAGTGATTTGAAATGAACTGTTTTACAATAAAAATCACATTTTTATTATATCTATGAATTGTTAAATATAGTGAAGTGTTGAAATAGAAGGCAGTTAAATAAAAATATCATTTTTATATAATGTAGGAAAAGAATGTAGCTTTGAAATCGAAGAATCGATATATATATATATATATATATATATATATATATATATATATATATATATATATAGAGAGAGAGAGAGAGAGAGAGAGAATTAAAATATATCGAATAACGACGTTGCAGTTCCTATTTTGAAACCGTGATTTCAAACGATTATACTAGGAGATCCGACCATCGGATTTTCCTGAAATCGCAACCATTGGGTTCGCTTTGGAAAAATCTTTCCAACGGCACCAACTTTGTTAAAATCCAACGGTTGGATTGTCTGGATTGTTTAATTCAAATCTGAAGAAAAACAGTGCCAGAATCGATTATATTTATATATATTTATAAATATAATTATATTTAATCGAATAACGACGTTGCAGTTCATGTTTTGAAACCATGATTTCAAACGATTATACCAGGAGATCCGACCATCGGATTTTCCTGAAATCGCAACCGTTGGGTTCGCTTTGGAAAAATCGTTCCAAGGGCCCCAACTTTGTAAAAATCCAACGGTTGGATTGTCTGGAATGTTTAATTCAAATCTAAAGAAAAATAGCGCCAAAATCATTATATTTATATACATATAAATATAATTATATTTAATCAAATAACGACGCTGCAGTTCGTATTTCGAAATCAAAACTTCAAACGATTATACCGGGAGATCCGACCGTCGGATTTTCCCGAAACTGGAACCGTTGGATTCGTTTTGAAAAGATCCTTTTAATGATGTAAATTTTGTGAAGATCCAACGGTTCGATTTTCAGATATGTGCAAATCAAATCTTAAGAAAAACAGCGCCACGGCCGCGCTATGGCCCGAAACGTCGTTTTGAATAAATTGGCTATTTAAAAATAAATAAAAATAGCGATAAATCATTATAAAATATTGTAAATGATATGGATGTGAAATTTAGAAATTAACTAAAGGTTGGCTAAGTCGAATGGTTTCCTGGGTGTTGATCTGATGTTGGTTTCGGCCTTCGGGGTTAATATTTGGGAAATCGTTCTCTTACTGATTGACGGTTAGTGACTAATGAATTGAAATGATGCGTATGTATGTTAGTGTCGCACTTATTTATTACATACGCGAGTTGCTCAGAAAGACCAGGTTTATCCCATTCTGAATAACTAAATCGACGATAAGAAGTCAAAGATGAAGACCGATGTTGAAGACCGATCTTCACCTCGTTTGGATGGTCACTGAGGTCCTGATTGGGAGGCATCCCGAAATATGGATAATTAGTTGTGATCGTCCAGACGTACGTGGGAATCGATGAATATGCGAGGTATTTAGGGCCTCCGGTTTCGTTCATACCCAGAATGGACTTGCAAATGGACTGCGTGTCTGACATTGGAATTAATCCTGCTCGATTGATAACCATCAGTTGCGTGGTGTGAGTTGCCTTTGTGGCATGCTAAGATGCAGTGAACAAGGCTTCTGTTGAAAAGCAAAGTCTTGTGATTGATGATAAAAGCACCGCCGGTGTGGCGTAGCTTTGTGTATAAAGTGAATTCGCGAGCCTCAGACCCAGGTATGGACCAGAAACGGGAGAGGACATCAGGGAGGGCCTGCGTTTCTTTCTAGCTAGGAGTTGTGTCGGTGTTTTTACACGGCCTGACATTTTACTTATGTGGTTGTTGCTGTTGCGAGGCGCCTCGGATATACCGGTGACTATGTGAAGTCGAAGGAGCCATTCGTTGGCTCGTTTACGCCCCATAGGGCGGGGAAACGCAGTGTTCAAGCATAATAATCCACATCGGTGGACTGGCCTTGACGATCCAAGGGGCAGTTGCGGATGTTCCTGAGGGGCGGGCTAGAGCATCTCAAATTCGGTGAGGACGATCCCTTGCCTCGGTTCATGACGGAAATCCAATTTCCAAATACGTGACTGTGCGGTTTTAATTATATTTGGCGACATAGTGGCATGGGACGCTCATGTCATCTATGATTGATAGTTATGATTTGAAATTGTTTTTGAAACATATAAACACTAGTAATAATATCAAATGCTTTTGTTTTATTCGTATCAAGCATATCTTGGCCATTACAAGGAAAAAACTCTATCCTTCGGTTTGCGTTGCATTGTGTGATGGGAACTGAGTCTTATAATGGCTTCATTTTATAAAAAGCATTGCGATGTTTAAAAGAATGATTTGTTTTAAAGCACTGGCAATCCAATGGAGTAAACCTCGTTCCATGAAAGTGGCGTAGTCCTGTGATTAGCCATATATTAAATGTGTTGAATAGATTTCTCATACCAGTCCCATGACTGACTCGTAGTTTGTTTCACTTTCAAACTCGGGTGCCCCTTTTTCTACACGGGCAGCCTTGTATTCAGGTTTAGCTAGTTCTTCCTGGATGGCTGGAGCTGAAGATGGATTCCATTGTTTATCTCTTTTTATGCTGTTCAGCTCCTATTGTACATATTTTGTTTATTTCCGCTGTAGACATTTATGTATGGCTGAACTGTATTTGTACTAAGTAAGATCCTGTATACTGTGTAACTCTGATGATTACGTTTATCCAGTATATTCTATTATTCATTATCTGGTGTATTTATTTATTTTTGTTCTGCTATTATCTGTTTCCGTGTTATATTCCAACAATAACCCTTGTCTCCGCCAGTACGGGAAATGGGGTCGTCACAACGTGGTATCAGAGCTTTGGTTAAGCTTAGTTCTGGAATACAACATATTAACGAACTCGTCAGAAATAGAACCAGTAGTGTTCTAGGACGGGTAACTCATTACAGATAGGATCAGTAATATCCTAGTATGAGTAGCAAAATGAAATAACACCTTGATAGACACATTTACATTCAAGTATTTGTCTCTATATTTTGAAATATCTTTTCTGTTGACCTGACACTTGATCTGCTATTTGCAGAAGTACTAGAAAATGAGTGTCAAAAATAGAAGAAGTAATACTGAACCATATATAGAAGCTCTATTTATGAAATATAGAAATCTGGGTGGAAGTCCCTTCTCGGGTGAAGAATCAATTATGAAAACACAAGCCTGGATTCGTTCGGCTGAGAAAATCTTTGAAGGATTAAAGGTGAGGGATGACCAGAAAAGATTACTGGCCTCCTGGGCACTCAAAGACGAAGCTTTTTTCTGGTGGGATTCAGTTATCAAGGATAATACCAAAGGTGGTATCACTTGGGATAGATTCAAAGTGATTTTCCTGGAAAGATTTACTCCTCCAAAAGCAATTGAGCGACTATGTGATGAATTTTCTTATTTGATACAAGGAGATATGACCATTCCAGAATATCATAAGAAATTCAATGAACTTTCTCACTTTGCCCCTCATCTAGTTCAAAATCCAAAGAGGAAGAATTTGAGATTTATCAACGGGCTTCAAAGAAAATACCAGAATGGTGTAATGAGGAATGTGAAGCTTCCATTTTCAGACATGATTTATATGGCTTATCAGTACGAAGATCTCGACAAGAAAGGCATGTTACAGTACGAAGAACAAGTCAGCTCTAGTAATAAAATTGAGTCTGAAACTGATCGTCCTGAAGCCAGCACAATGTCAGAGCTCAGTAGGAAGCCCAGAGCCATGAGGAAGAGGACTAGATCTGAGAAAGAACCGATAAAGACTGACATATGCTCAAGCTGCAATAGGCAGGGACATTTGGCGAAAACTTGCAAGTCTTCGAACAAACGAAGAAAGGGTGAATCTAAATCCAAGAACAAGTCTCATTCAGCTCGAGAATGTAATCTTTGTCATCAGGCTGGTCACGTAAAGCAAGACTGCTGGATGTTAAAAAAGACCAATGTGGTTCAAGTAAATGAAGTGGCAGAAACTTCAACACCCTCAACAAGTCAGGAAAGGGCTGATGTTCTAGAAGGCACGCTTAATGTCAAAAACATTCCAGTTAAAGTACTATTTGACACAGGCGCGTCACGAAGCTTCATTGCCAAGAATGCAGTTAAAAGTTGAACTGGAATGTGAAGAAGCTCAGAGAACCAATGACTGTCCAAAATCCGGTTGGGGTTTCCATCGATCTCAGTTGGATTTGTGCAGTACCTGTCTCCTTTTCCTGCTATAAATTCCCTACTATCTCCATCGTCATGAATTTTAATGAGTTCGATCTTATTCTGGGATTGGATTGGCTAACCAAATATGAAGCAGAGGTTAAATGCGCCGAGAGAGTTGTTAGGGCTAAGATTAAATCAGGAATTATACAACCATACCTTGTGAAGGTTAGAAAGCTAATAGAAAAGACTTCTGGGTAGCTTTGGATGTCTCTCCAGCACTAATAGAAAATATCCCTAAAGTCACAGAGAATATTCCTGACCTCATCAAAGACATTCCTGTCGTCAAAAATTATGCGGATGTGTTTGAAGAAGTTGTTCGCTTATCCCCGCAGAGAGAAATAGATTTCAAGATTGCTTTGATTCTGAATGCAAGGCCGGTAGTTCACGCTATTCGAGGAATGTCCTTGAAAGAGAAGGAGGAATTAGACAATCAAACGCGACAGCTCTTATGGAAAGGTCTGATCAGGCCTAGTTTCTCTGATTAGGGAGTAGCAGTGGTGTTTTTCCCAAAATCTGACGGCACTCTACGGCTATGTGTGGATTATCGTAATTTGAACAAGTAGACCATAAAAAACAAATATCCATTGCCACGGATTGATGATTTGTTGGATCGATTAAACAAAGCACAAGTATTTTCACGAATGGACCTAGCTACAGGTTTCCATCAACTTCGAATTGCCGAAGAGTGTGTTCCAATGACAGCATTCAGAGGTCCCGACTTATTCTACGAGTTGTTAGTAATGTCGTTTCGCTTATGTAACGCTCCAGCTTACTTCGTCGATCTGATGAACAGAGTATTCAGAGGGGTTTTAAATAAATTTGTTCTGGTTTTCATTGACGATATTCTAATCTTCTCTAAATCAAAGGCCGAACATGAAAAGCATCTAGAACTAGTTCTGGAAATCTTCAGAAGGAATGTATTGAAAGCCAAAATTTCCAAATGTATATTCTGGCAAGAAGAAGTCAAATTTCTGGGCCACGTCGTATCAAAAGATGGAATTGCTGTGGATCCGAGCAAAATCACAGCTATTCAGAATTGGAAACAGCCCAGTACCCTCACTGAAGTCCACAGTTTTCTCGGATTGGATAGCTATTGCCGGAAATTCGTTAAAAACTTTTTGAAGATATCTGGTCGCTTAACGAAGCATACAAAGAAGCATTCTAAATTCAAGTGGACTCCAGAATGTGAAGAGGCTTTTGAAGAGCTAAATTTAAGATTAACGACCGTTCCAGTGTTAACCATCATCGATGGCAACCAGGATTTAAAAGTCTGGACTGATGCTTCTAGAGAAGACCTTGGCGCAGTGTTAATGCAAAGGGTTCAAGTGATTGCTTATGCTAGCCGTCAGTTGAAGCCACATGAAAAGAACTATGTAACTCATGATCTTGAGTTATTGGCTATAGTATTCACTTCGAAAATCTGGGGACACTATCTGTTGGGTGAGAGATTTGAACTGTTTACAGATCATCGGTCGTTAAAGTATCTATTCACCCAGAAAGACCTGAATCTGAGACAAAAACGTTGGCTAGAGTTCCTTGCAGCATATGATTTTGAGATTCTATACACTCCAGGGAAAGCCAATGTCGTGGCCGATGCGTTAAGCCGAAAGAATGAAATGATCGCCAGTTTTATCATTGCGACTTCTTTGATCGACAAGATATCGGCTCTCCAAAATGACGACCAATTTATCAAAGGAATGAGTCAGCGAATTCATGAAGGCAATGCTTCGGATTTCCAGCTCGACAGCGAAGGGATTCTGAGGTTAGAAGGATGAATTTGTGTTCTAGAAATTCCTAAACTTAGAACAGATGTGCTTGATGAATGCCACAAGTCTAAGCTCAGTATCCATCCGGGTGTGAGTAAAATGTATAACGATATCAAGCGAACATTCTGGTGGAAGTCGTTAAAAAGAGACATCTCGGTATATGTTAGTCGATGCCCTACTTGCCAGCTAGTCAAAAGCATCCAACAAAAGCTTGCTGGATTATTGCAACCGCTAGACGTTCCTGGCTGGAAGTGGGAGCATATCTCCATGGATTTCATTGATGGTTTTCCCAGAACCAGAAAAGGAAATGATAGTATTTGGGTGATCGTAGATCGCTTCACGAAGACCGCCCATTTCATACCTGTCAGATCAAACAGAACTGCTCAGAGTCTGGCGCAGATATACTTCAGGGAAATAGTTAGACTACATGGAGTGCCGCTCAGTATAGTCAGTGATAGAGATACAATATTTACAAGTAAAATTTGGGAAGCATTTCAAGTCGAACTGGGAACGAAGTTGAACTTGAGCACCGCTTATCATCCTCAGACAGACGGTCAGACTGAGAGGGTGAATCGTATTTTAGAAGATCTATTGTGTGCTTGTGTTCTAGATTTTGGTGGATCATGGGAAGACCATCTACATTTGGCTGAATTCTCTTATAACAACAGCTACCAGGCAAGTCTGACAATGTAGCCATTCGAAGCATTGTACGGTAGACTGTACCGATCCCCTGCTTGTTGGGTCAAACCCGGTAATAGACTTGTGTTGGGGTTAGACATGATTCGAGAAGCTGCCGATAAATTCAACTTTATTAAGAAATGGTTACTGGCCGCTCAAAGCCGACAAAAGAGCTATGCCGATAGGAGAAGAAGAGATATATCCTTTGATGTTGGCGATTACGTATATTTGAAAGTATCGCCAATGAGAGGAGTTATCTGGTTCGGTAAAACAGGAAAGTTGGTGCCCAAATTCATTGGTCCGTTTCCTATTCTTGAACGGATCGGAACTCTCGCTTATAGGGTCAAATTGCCTGATTGGTTGCCTGGAGTTCGTAATGTACTTCACATATCTCAACTTCGAAAGCACGTTCATGATCCAAACTTGATCGTGGAAGAAGCAGCTCAACAGGATATTGAAATTACTCCAGAATTAGCTGTGAGAAGAGAGCCGCTAAAGATTATCGGCAAAGAAACCAAAGAGCTGAGGAACAAGAAGTTCACTTAGTCAAAGTGCAATGGAGTGGAGATTCAAGAGATTGTACTTGGGAAACTGAGGAGAGCATCCAGAAAACCTATCCTAGATGCCGAGTGGATCTCTCTGATTGACTCTGGTGCAAGGTACATCTATCATACTTTGCATTACCAATTAGTTCTCTACTCTGTTGTTATTTTCTTTCCATGGATGAGCACTTTTAATTCTATAGTTTGAACGATTTTAAAAGAATATAGGAATTGATTGGTATGATTTTGAAAAGTTGAAACAATTTGATTGTTGTTTGTGTTGTGTGATAGTGAATTAGATTGATTAAATTATGGAAACGATAGTTAATTTAATTAATAATAGAATAATGGTGGAATTTATTCGATTATATCACACATTGAACTGATTAGAAAATAGATAGAAATATATACATGTACATTATATATGTTCGGACAGGTAAATGATTTAGCTGTTGAGTAAAGATTTTATTTGCGTACCCGACAAATAGGTAAACCTTAATGAGTTGGATGCGAAATATTATTATATCAACTCCTGTGAAATGCCATTGGATGCGGAGTGCTGGTTTTTCTGTGTGAAATAATAAACATCGCCATAGGATAGTAACAATTAATTTTGAACTACATTGCATGGCATACTTCATCATATACCACATAAGCATTTAGAGCTTGTGTGACGAGGTGGAAGATTTACCATACGAGCGAGAGGCTTGTATGGCGATGATTATATTTTACAGGTTGAACTGATGACTGATATGGACTATTTAAATTGTAACGATTAAATTGCCAGATTAATAAAAACCCCACACGGGTCTGGAGTTGACAATAATCACGTCTCTCTAGTCATTAGATACGACACATGGACTATTTATTTCCCACACGGGACGAGGTGACGAGGATTTATCCTCTGGAGCATTTTAAAAACACACTCCCTCAAGCTTTGAAAGGGTGATGAGAATTTATTCTCTGGAGTTATTATCAATACACACTCCCCTGTAAACACTAGAATATATTACTATAAATATGTGTATGCTTATTAGGATTTATTAGGTACCTAATACGGCCCAATAAATTTCCAAACCTCTCCCCGTACAAAGGAGGATATGGCGAAATTTTTTCGAAAATTCCGGGTGTTAGTCAAATTTTTGAAGAATTTGTAAATTCTCAAAAACTGAAAAGTTGGAGGATTGAAGCCAGATCGAATGTAGAGTTGATTAATCAAACCACTTTCGACTTTGTTTCTTTTCGGGGATGAAAAGTTTTAAGTGGGGGAGATTGTAACGACCCGGAAATTCTGAACCAATTTAAAAATTTTAAATTGGCTAAAATAATGGATTTTAAATATTTAAAATAAATATTTTAAATAATGGAAATGAAAAGTGAGTTGAATCGACAATTGAAAACGAATATAATTAATTTTAATTATATACAAGGCCTGAAATGGCGCTACAGTTTCAAAAATTGAATTCAAACTTTGTCGGACTGTTATGGGTGCAAAACAAAACGGATTTGAGTGAAACCAAAAATATTTAAATTTGTTTGTGAATACCTTTCTAACGAATCTGAAAAATCGAATTTTCATAACGGAAAGCAAAAGTTATGGCCAAATGAATTTCTAGAAAGGTCGCTATGGAATTTATATAGCCCGTAAAATTGGCCATTTTGCATACGACCTCGGAATTCGACGAAACCACTTTGGTAGGATCCGGGATGTGAAGTTATTGCTAGGTTTCAAATTTCATAATTTTTGAAGCTAGTATGTGAGCGTGGCAAAAGAAAACGTGTTTTGGTCATTTACAGTTAAATTGGATCAACCAGAAATGGGCCTTTTTGCAAACGGTCTCAGAATTCGACGAAACTAGTTTTGTTGGGACCGTATCGTCAAAACATAGCCAGATTTATTTTTTTGGAATTTTTCGAATCAGTTTGCGGCCCTGGCAAATTCAAATGTACGTTCAAATTAAATATTGAATGTTATATATTTTAATCTGAATGAAAACTGACTGAAACATTTGAATGGGCCTTCGAAACACATCCCATTGTGTTCAGAATCGGGGTAAAACGCTAGGGACGACAGTCGTTGGGCTTGGATTGGTGTTCGTGTGTGACAAGGGGTATTTTTGGATTTTTAAAATATATATATAAAAAAAACTATTGGTCAAACTACTTTCTCTCTCCCCGACTATCCTTTATCGCGCACGGCGGAAATCGCTTCCCACCTTCTCTCCTCCGTTCCTCCTCCTACAAACAAAATTACGCCTTCCTCCTGTTGAGGATTTTGTAGAGCTCGGAGAGATCTTAAAATCATACAAGGGTGGTATTTTTTCGTTGCCTGAATTGGGAGAACCGCCTCCCCGAAGTTCCGAACTTCATCGCGCCGCGCCGCCTAACTCTGACCATCGAGTTACCTGTGCCGCTACCAGTAGACGCACCCCTCTTCCCTCTTTCATGTGGTGTACTCTGATTGGCTTTAGGTAAGTGTTGCAAACTTCGAAAAATCATATCTTTTTCATGCGATAACGAAATTCGATGAAGCAGGAAACATCGTGATCGTGTGGACGTCTTCTACATTCTAGAAGAAACCGCATATTTTTCTGAGCCTTCGGCTATTTTTGGTGGAGTGGAACCCAATGTGAGATTTTTAATTTATAAACGATATGGAAAGCGACGATGTATAAATTATATGATCGATGTATGAGTTATATAAGCGTTGTACACCTCATGTATAAGCGTTGTATAAGTTGAACGTTCGATGTATAAGTTATATATGCGTTGTAAAAATTATATATATGCGTTGAAATAGAAGCGGATTGCTATATATATATATATATGTATATATATATACACGCCCCACGTCCACAAACCATGGACGATATTTATTGGTTGTGATTGGTGTGAAAATTGATTGATAGCGAATGGTTGTTTGGGATTGTTTGTGGTTGATATTGATTGATTGTGGTTGAAAAATACCCGTTTGTGGTTGAGAAATATTTGGTTGAAACCACATAGGATTAGTTAGTGGAAATGAAATAAATATATACATGCCGCCTGCGTGGGAACCAGATGCATGATCCCCCTTTTCAAAAACCGCGAGGTTTTAAGGTAGAGCGAGGAGCCGTACTAGGGACGGTCACGATTTTAACCACCCTGTCGTTATGCTACCGAAATTTTGAATAATATTCATGTGTTTGAATTATTTTCATTTGTTGAAACTATATTTATTCGTTGAATAGAAACCCTTCATGTGTTGAGCCAATATTCATTCGTTGGATAGAAATTCATGTGTTGAATGGTACTGGTGTTTTAAATACAAAAATCACATTATTATCTATATATAAACTATAGAAAACCTTCATGTGTTTAATCGATATTCATTCGTTGGATAGAAATTCATGTGTTGAATGGTATTCGTGTTTTAAATATAAAAATCACCTTTTTATCTATATATATAAACTATAGAAAACCTTCATGTGTTGAATCAATATTCATTCGTTGATTAGAAATTCATGTGTTGAATGGTATTCATATTTAGAAATAAATTGTTTTATAATAAAAATCACATTTTTATCATCTGTATGAACTGTATAATATAATATTGATTTGAAAGAAATTGTTTTAAAATAAAAATCCTATTTTTATTACCTATATGAACTATATAAAATAATAGTGATTTGAAATGAACAGTTTTACAATAAAAATCACATTTTTATTATATCTATGAATTGTTAAATATAGTGAAGTGTTGAAATAGAAGACAGTTAGATAAAAATATCATTTTTATCAAATGTATGAAAAGAATGTAGCTTTGAAATTGAAGAATCGATATATATATATATATATATATATATATATATATATAAATAGAATTAAAATATATCGAATGACGACACTGCAGTTCGTATTTTGAAACCGTGATTTCAAACGATTATACCGGGAGATCCGACCATTGGATTTTCCTGAAATCGCAACCGTTGGGTTCGCTTTGGAAAAATATTTCCAACGGCACCAACTTTGTAAAAATCCAACGGTTGGATTGTCTGGAATGTTTAATTCAAATCTGAAGAAAAATAGCGCCAGAATAGATTATATATATATATATAAATAATTATATTTAATCGAATAACGACGCTGCAGTTCGTATTTTGAAACCGTGATTTCAAACGATTATACCGGGAGATCCGACCATCAGATTTTCCTGAAATCGCAACCGTTGGGTTCGCTTTGGAAAAATCTTTCCAATGGCACCAACTTTGTAAAAATCCAACGGTTGGATTGTCTGGAATGTTTAATCCAAATCTGAAGAAAAACAGCGCCAGAATTGATTTTATATATATATATAATTATATTTAATCGAATAACGACGCTGCAGTTCGTATTTCGAAATCGAAACTTCAAACTATTATACCGGGAGATCCGACCGTCGGATTTTCCTGAACCTGGAACCGTTGGATTCATTTTGAAAAGATCCTTCTAATGATGTAAATTTTGTGAAGATCCAACAGTTAGATTTTCAGATATGTGTAAATCAAATCTGAAGAAAAACAGCGCCACGACCGCGCTATGGCCCGAAGCGTCATTTTGAATAAATTGGCTATTTAAAAATAAATAAAAATAGCGATAAATCATTATAAAATATTATAAACGATATGGATGTGAAATTTAGAAATTAACTGAAGGTTGGCTAAGTCGAATGGTTTCCTGGGTGTTGATCTGATGTTGGTTTCAGCCTTCGGGGTTAATATTTGGGAAATCGTTCTCTTACTGATTGACGGTTAGTGACTAATGAATTGAAATGATGCATATGTATGTTAGTGTTGCATTTATTTATTATATACGCGAGTTGCTCAGAAAGACGTGGTTTATCCCATTCTAAATAACTAAATCGACGATAAGAAGTCAAAGATGAAGACTGGGGTTGAAGACCTATCTTCACCTCGTTTGGACGGTCACTGAGGTCCTGATTGGGAGGCGTCCCAAAATATGGATAATTAGTGGTGATCGTCCAGACGTACGTGGGAAACGATGAATATGCGAGGTGTTTAGTGCCTCCGGTTTCGTTCAGACCTAGAATGGACTTGCAAATGGACTGCGTGTCTAACATTGGAATTCATCTTGCTCGATTGATAACCATCAGTTGTGTGGTGTGAATTGCCTTTGTGGCATGCTAAGATGCAGTGAACAGGGCTTCTGTTGAATAGCAAAGTCTTGTGATTGATGATCAAAGCACCGCCGGTGTGGCGTAGCTTTGTGTATAAAGTGAATTCGCGAGCCTCACACCCCGGTATGGACCAGAAACGGGAGAGGAGTGGTGTCGGTGTTTTTACACGGCCTGACATTTTACTTATGTGGTTGTTGCTGTTGCGAGGCACCTCGGATATACCGGTGACTATGTAAAGCCGAAGGAGCCATTCGTTGGCTCATTTACGCCCCGTAGGGCGGGGAAACGTAGTATTCAGGCATAATAATCCACATCGGTGGACCGACCCTGACTATCCAAGGGGCAGTTGCGGCTGTTCCTGAGGGGCGGGCTAGAACGTCTCGAATTCGGTGAGGACGATCCCTTGCCTCGGTTCATGACGGAAATCCAATTTCCAAATACGTGACTGTGCGGTTTTAATTATATTTGGCGACATAGTGGCATGGGACGCTCATGTCATCTATGATTGATAGTTATGATTTGAAATTGTTTTTGAAACATATAAACACTAGTAATAATATCAAATGCTTTTGTTGTATTCGTATCAAGCATATCTTGGCCGTTATAAGGAAAAAACTCTATCCTCCGGTTTGCGTTGCATTGTGTGATGGGAACTGAGTCTTATAATGGCTTCATTTTTATAAAAAGCATTGCGATGTTTAAAAGAAAGATTGGTTTTAAAGCACTGGCAATCCAATGGAGTAAACCCGTTCCATGAAAGTGGCGTGGTCCTGTGATTAGCCATATATTAAATGTGTTGAATAGATTTCTCATACCAGTCCCATGACTGACTCGTATTTTGTTTCACTTTCAAACTCGGGTGCCCCTTTTTCTACATGGGCAGCCTTGTATTCAGGTTTAGCTAGTTCTTCCTGGATGGCTGGAGCTGAAGATGGATTCCATTATTTATCTCTTTTTATGCTGTTCAGCTCCTATTGTACATATTTTGTTTATTTCCGCTGTAGACATTTATGTATGGCTGAACTGTATTTGTACTAAGTAAGATCCTGTATACTGTGTAACTCTGATGATTACGTTTATCCAGTATATTCTATTGTTCATTATCTAGTGTATTTATTTATTTCTGTTCCGCTATTATCTGTTTCTGTGTTATATTCCAAAGATAACCCTTGTCTCCATCAGTACGGGAAGTGGGGTCGTCACATTAATATGGAAATAAGCCAATTCCAAAATATTGGTCTTGATATCATGCACTTACTTTGCTTGTATTTGGGACAGCGGTGTGTCAAAAAATCTTAATGGGACATTTTTTGTGTTGGAGTTTATCTGATTACTCTCCTTCATACGCCTGCATGATTAGTTGAGCACCTCCATTTTACAAAATATGACAACTGATGTATATTACTACTAAATGTCATTTTCGGAGGCCGATTGATAAGCAATGGTTATGCATCTCTCGTTTTTGCATTTTCCTAGAAATGTTTAATTCATAAGAAATTTGTTGTCTATTGGACTTGTTAATAACATTCCAGTGACAAATTGATTTATTATTTCTGGCATTTTCTAAAAGGACCCCAAAAGTCACTTAAACAGTGGAGGATTTCAGATATTATGAGTGATGTTGGCGTGCGACAATTTTACACGTCAACATTTTGGCACGCCAGGAAGGGGACGCACAGCTTCGACCTCTGCATTGGATTAATTATTCGGATTTACCTTCAAACCTCGCCTTCGACTTCGACTTTACTTTGTTTACAACATGGTTAAGCGCAAGAAGTTTCCAACTATCATTGAAGCCCATGAGGCGACAGGAGATGAAGTAAGTCATGAACTTTCTTCGAATGAAGTTCCATCGAACTATGTCACTCGAGAGGACGTCGATGGAATGATCAATAAGCTCGCTACTGATTTGGACGCTTGACTCGAGCGACAAGAAGATGCCTTCAATACCTTCCTTGCTCGCATTGAATATAAAATAAGGAGTGCTTCAAGGCCGACTGCCCAGGCTGACATTATTGGAACTAGCACCAATGCTCCCCCACCCACGACTCGGGACGCGGGGGAAACCCCACCTACTAACCAACATGTCGACGCCACCCCTCAGAACGGCGTCGGTCCCGCTACACACGGGGGCACCCCTAATCCCGACATTGATCCAGCCCATGACACTACTTTACTTGGGCAAATGGCGGGATCTGCAGTAGGAAACATCTCTCAAGCGCCGGTGCGTGCAGCTCTAGATGGTATCGCCCCCATGGTTCCGAGAACCAGGATTGCGCCTAATGTGGGACCTCAAGTTGGAATCCAACCAGATCTTACCCTCAACAACCGATTCCCAACTTGAACTTAAACACTGGGGGCACCAATGCTGCTTTGCATAATTTAAATCAGTTGCTCGCTTTCGGAAACGGGTCAGAGATCGCGGATGTCCTTTGTTGGCTCACTCGAGGTGGCGCTTCTTCTGTGGACATGGATTATGTGACTCGCAGTCCGCTCTCTTTGGATATCAGGAACTCTTGAATTCCACTTGAATTCAAGCTGCATGGCTTGGATCCTTATGACGGTCGCAAGGACCCTACTGCTCACCTCATGAGATACATTCGGCACATGGAAGTTCTCTCAGCTTCGGAAAATGTCGTGGCCAAGTGCTTCTTGCTCTTCTTAACAAACATAGCCGCAATGTGGTACATGCAGCTAGAGCCGGATTCCATTACTTCTTTGAATGCTTTGATCACCCGATTTGTGGAAGATTAGAGTCAACATAGCTCGCCCAAAAAGTTAGTGCGGGGACAATTATCCAAATAAGCAGCAAATAAAGTAAGTGCGGGGAGACACAGCTTTTATAGTGGTTCGGCACTAACGCCTACATCCACTTTATAATATTCATTCATCATTCCTTTTACCGATTACAAAGTTATACAAATTCGGACAATAGCTAAGTACAAAGTGTTCCAATAGAATAGCAAAATATGTGCTTGGTCTACAATTTGACTAAATTTCCCTTCTTCTTCTTCGTTGAAAAGCGTTGACTTGGTCAACAGTATACAAATTTGGTTCTCACATCCATGAAGTTCAAAAGTTGCATGAAAACCCTTGTTAATGTTCAAGTGTTAAGGGATAACATGCATGCCATGTTTTAATTATCCATCTCATCTCCCATGGCCATGGTGGAGGTGTTGGAAGCCATTAATTGGTCTCTGGAGCTCACAAGTATCCAAAAACTCCCAAGGAGAAGGATCCAAATGAAGGCCAAGGCTTAGTGTATTTATAGGAGGGAGGTTAGGTGGGAGTAGGTGAGCAGTGGGGCCCACAACTAGCAAATTTTGCACCCCAAAAGTAGACCCGAAACAGGAAATTCGAGCCCCAAGGCGCGAGCTCGAAATTTTGAACCCCTTGAGGTGGCTCGAAATTTCGAACCACCTGGAGGGGCTCGAAATTTCGAACCCCTCAGGGGGTTCGAAATTTCGATCCCACACCAGGGGATTCGAAATTTCGTACCCCCCGAGGGGTACCAAATTCCGAACCCCTCTGGGGGGTGCGAAATTTAAGGAGGAGAAAGAGGCGAATTTCTTGGTGTTGAAATCTCGTCGTTTTAGGGCGTCGAAGCTCCTGGATGTGAAGTGAAGGAATCCACGGTTTTGCTGGTCCAAAGTGAAGGAATCTGAGCTTCCGGCATGGAGAAAATCGGATGAATCGAGCGATGGCCACCGGGACTGTGGGACCCCGAACCCCCACCGGCGCTGCGACCGGACCCGCTTGATGGCTCGCCTTCGGCTCGGAACATGGCTCGACTAAGAGTTCATTGGTCCTTGCGTTTGCGACGTGACTTCGACCCTGCTGCTTTATACTTTTTGATGCTTGAGCGCGTCGCTCACCAGGTACTTGACGTGTGACAGCTTTGGCAAAATAGCATGTCAACAAGTGAACAAATTTAGCCCTCTAAAAAAATATTAAATACAATCATCTCTATCAGTTGAGGTCAATCATGATAAATATATGAATATAGATGTTGGAGAAAAATATTTATCTGAATATAAAGACTCAAATGTAGATGTAAATGGAAGAAATAAGAAGTAGATAAAGAATTCATGGGATTTTGTTGTTGGTGATTTTTCTAAGGCTGATAAGGATATTCAAAAGAATAGTGTCGATAGTATTCCCGAAGTTTCTAAAGTTCATTCAGATAATAACATCACTAAGTAGGATTGTAGTGAGCATGCAAAATCTGGAGGCAATAACATTAAATTTATTTAAAGAAGTATTGTTGATGATTATATGTCATTCAATGAAGATAGTGTTGATCTACATGCAAGTGAAGATTCAGGAAACAAGGATTTTGTAATTGATGAATCTGACAGTTCTTCGAGCACCTTCAAAAGGAGGAGAATTAAATTGAAAAATGGAAAATTAAAAGGAGGTTGTAGGGTGTTAAACGGTGAACCTTTGGTGGAGACCAGTCCTGAGTAGGTTAAGCTGGTCTCACAAATTCAGGAGAGGTTGAAATCCAAGAAGGTTATGGAAGAAGGAAATTATCCTGGTGGTGTCATACATGGTGGAATATCTAAAAAGTAAGCCTCCTCTTTGTTTCTGTTTTTGTCTGTCATGTTGTTTCTTGTTGGTTATCTTCTTCAAGGTTGGTATTCATTCCTTTTTATTATTTGAGTCATCCAATTAATTTCGATTTGCTAGTACGGAGAGTTGGGCATAAGTTGATAGTGGTTTGGTTTGCCATGTTTGAATGCTCTTCTGTCCTTGTGGGTTTTCAAATGTTACTTGTGCAATTTTGCTTGGCTTTGATTGCGGCTTGTTGATTCAAATTACGGTGTTTCTTTTTTGGCATTCCTATGATCGTTTCTTTTTTGCTATTTTATTGTTTGGAGCTTCTTCTTGGTATGTGGCTGCTATGCATGATTGGGTTTTAAGTATCTTCTGTGTTTCTTGTGTGTTATCTTGTGTATTGTTATGTTGTATTTTGTGTTTTTGTTGTGTCACCTTGGTTCGAGCTGGTAGTTGTGGTTGTCCTATATTGTATTTGTTTTTTAGTGTGTTGTATTTTGTTATCAGTTCGAACTTTTATGTATCTTGTTTTGTGATACATGTACCCCTTCTTTCAAAAAAAGAAAATATTTCATTTGTTTTGATACTTTATTATTGGCTGTTATGTTATCAGGGCGATAATCATGTGCTCAGATTTGTTCAATGTAAAATTTCGCTATCTTAATTTTATTATTTTGCTAAAACGGTTTCATTAAGGCCAGTAGTTGTGCCCTGATTTAGCAATAGCTAGCTTGTAAAGAAAGCATCAACAGAGGCCTTTATTTATGACATTATTGCTATATGGTTAACTAATCTGTAGCATGCATATATATAGAGGTGTTTTTATTAACAAATGCGCCTTTATATATTATTACGGGCTGCGCTTTTAGTGCCCTTATTTTTCTTCTCATTCTTCTAGGTACAAATTTATCTAATTATTTTCCCCCATTGTTAGTAATTGTCTTATTTTTAAAATGTCTCTAATGTTCTATTTTCTGGCACTGGATGCATGTGGTGAGAGCTATTTTCCTCGTCTAAAAAAAGGATGCGGTTTGCTCCATAGTAATTATTTATGTCACATATGTTTATTATGTTTCTCACATTATTAGCTCAGTATACTCTACAAACTCGGTATATGAAAAACCTCCCTGACTTGGATAATTTGTGAAGAAGATAGTATGTATCAATTGATGATTTCATGGACAACTAAAAAGAATACACCGTGGAATGAATTCATCCTTTCACCTTCAGCTAAAATTAGGGTTTAATTTGCATGCTGATCATTTATTATGTAGCTTCTTTCATTTTAATATTTGCCCTCTTGTTTTCAATTTTTTGGATGATGGTGCTAGACCTGTTAGTTTGTTCATAAAAGATGATTAGTTAGTTCAAGTGCGAACAATAAGCAATTTGTTGGTTATCTGTATGAAATTGCATGGCGTTAGCTACTTGGAATTGTATTTTAGATTTTAGATAAGTATGTATCTAATCCATTACATATAATTAGAATTAGTCAATTGGATGGAAAAATAAATCATATATCCTTACCGGAACTTCATGTGTTTTAGCACATTGTTCTCAAAGTTTTCGTGTTATAATTATTCAATTAATTAATTTTCATGTTTTGTTGCAAGGAAAGCAAACATCGAGCAAAAAAATTAGAATTCAAGAATGTTAACGCTCAATCAACATCAACTCAATAGAAGGTTTTTGATTTTAGTGCAATCAAACATGAATTACTCACAGTGCCAGTTCCATTTTGTTTGGAGTACAACGAGTTGCTCACAGTACTTCTACTAACTTGTTTCTACGCGTAAATATGTAACACCTCGTGATTTTAAACATTAAAAATTAACGAATTTAAGAATACTTAATTTCAAATGTGAGAATTAAGGGAAATGGGTTACGTCATTGCATTCATCTTGGAATTCTGCTTGAAATAGAGTCCGATTTTGCGTGAATTGGACTACGTATGAAGAAGTTATGGCCTTCCGAAGTTTCAGAATTTAAATAAATTAAAAACAACTCAGGTTCAGAAAATTTGAAATTCATATTCAAGTAGGGGAGCAGGCATGGCGGGAATTCTCCCGCCCAAGGGCCAGGTTGACCAGGGGGTCGACCTACCCATACAGGTGGACCATGGGGTCGACCTTGGGGTTAACCTAGGGGTCGACCTGCCACTCCCCTCCCCCCCCCCCTCGGGCAGATCTGAAAGATGACGACATTTTGACTCACTGCTGAGTCATTAGGGATGAGGTGTCATTCTATCTTGACTGGATGGTCTTGATCGCTTCTAGATTAATCTAACGGCTCTAAATTAATTAAAATTCTATATAAGCAACCTAACTCTCAACCTAAAACCACACTAATTCATACCAAGAGCAGCCATGCTGTCAATGGAGAACCTAGAGTAGCCGCCACTCTCTTTCGACTCTAAAGCAAGATAGAAGCAAGAATCAAATTCAAATCTAATCTAAATTAAATAACAATTAGTGTACATCAAAGGCGAGCAATTCAATTTGAGAATGCAGATCCCAGAAAAAAAAGACTGTTCTTTTGGTTGTGAGTACTATTTCTTTCACAATATAATTATTAAATTAATTATGATGGGTTGTAATTCAATTATGAGAACATGTCTGTTGAATCGAATGATGTTGTTCAATTTTGTTTAATTTTGTAGATCTATCTCATATTTAACTTGATTTATTCTTATGCAAGTTTGGGTTGTTAAATCATATGTCAATTCGTATGTGAATCTTATGCAAGTTTGGGTTGATAAATCATATGTTAATATGTGAATCTTATGCAAGTTTGGATGTTAAATCATATGCTAATTCATATGTGAATTTTATGCAAGTTTGGGATGTTAAACCGTATGTTAGTTTGAGTAACGAATCTTATACAAGTCTATATGTGAATTGTACACAAGTTCATATAGGAATCAAGTATATACATATGCTAGTTTATATGAAAAACATGTGACACTAATTTACATGTTTAAATCCATATGCAAGTTTATGGGAATCTATATGTAAGTTCACAATTTATGTAATTTTAGGTGAAAACCCATATTTATATGCAAGTTCACATTTTTATGTTTAGAACTATATTCAGATCCATTATAGTTTATGCAAAATTATTTTATGTATGTTCATTGCTTATGCAAGTTGTTGGCTATGCAAACTTATGCTATAATTCCTAGATCTATTTTATGTGTTGTGCAAGTTGTGATGTTGCCTTTTCTTTTTATAAGTTAGACTATTTGCGGATCTAACATATTTCACGTTAAAACATACGAACGACTTGGGGATAATGGGAATATATTAATTATGTAAATTGTGAATTGGTATAAAATAGCCTTAAAGGCATATAAATTAATATGAGACATTAATTGATATAATTTTTATACCTAAAGAGTATGGACATAATTTAGGTGACAATTATGGACATAATTAATTTGGGCATTATTGGAAATTTGAATAGGGATAAGTAATTCATTTTGAGTTGAAATAATTTGTAATAATAAATGCCTAAGACACGAGGCTAGACTAGTTTGTGGTGTAAGACTGCCCAGACCCGCCCGGCAAATCCAGCAACCACAAATGGTAGTCCAATGTGAGAGGTCAAAGGCACAAATTAAATGCGTAATAATTGTAAAGACACGAGGTTAGGCTCGTTTGCGGTATAAGACTACCCGGACCCGCCCAGTAAATCCAGCAACCGCAAACGGTAATCTAATGTGGGAGGTCATTATAAGGTTACGGTTCTAATGAATTAATTAGCACTTAACCAGATAAACATGTGGTGGGACATGGGAGTTAAGTGGGTGGCCTGGGTGGCTTGTGAAATACGAGCAGAAACACTTAACCAAGTTGAAAACATGTAAGAAGACATGAATAAGAAGGGGTTAAGTAGGAAATTCTAGTGGGGACCAAGCATAGGTGGAAAGCTTGTGTCAAGTACAGGGACCCTTTTCAAACCTGTAACCCATTAAGTATCTTTGTGAGCTCGAGTTAGATCGACGACGGGACACACTTACTGGGTTTGATTGTAAGAGGTCAAAACGGGTTAGCGATGGCAATGCAAGTCCAACGGGGTCATGTGCGTGTGTGGGCCCGGGTTGGTAGGTAAGACATTGTTGCATCGTGTAGATATAAGCCGTGCATCTTTAGTGGTATCAGGTATCCACTTTGGGGAGTGATACACTCCACTGTTGGACCAGCATGGGTATCCATGAGTTAGGGAGCCGATCGCATGGGGGTAGTAGGTACAACTAGTAGAGATAGGGGAAGGCTGCACGTATGAAGATAGCTAGAGGTACACGAAACTACCATTATGTTTATTCCGTTCAGTAGGCAGGATCAATTTAAGGTTGACTAGTAATGGTGCAGTATAGCAATTATCCTATAGTGATTAGGAGCGAGATTAACACCAGAATATTCCTCCACTTTGTCTTTCTTAGCCACTTGTTTCGCAGTCATTCATTATTTTACCAATTTATGCCTTATCCTAATTACTTTCATAATTGTATTGTTAAAGTTATGGTACAAGCCAGACTTTATGTCTGACCCCCTTTGTTTTCACCTCTTTTCTTCCTCCCCCCCCCCTTCGGGTTCTCAGGGTGGGAGTAGTACTAGTGTAGCTTGATTAGGATCTTTATCTCTCTTTTGGAAGTGCTTGGATTGCTGAAAGTAAAGTTCAGCTCATCTAATTTTTGGCTACTTTTGTTGGGGTTATGCTTTTTATTTTATGTACCCAGAATACAATTTTGTCAAGATGGTTACTAAGTGTACTTAGTTTTTCCGTGGATTTATGATGTTGTTGTAATCAAACTATTTCTCCGCTGCAGTAAATGTTGTTTTGAAAATTTTCAAGTACCAATATATGTATCTGTCTTGTTATATTCTGTTCTATTCACCAATAATACTCCATGAAAGTTAATGCATTCCCTTTGAGAGTGACGTTAATGGACATGGGGTGTTACATGTGGTATCAGAGCTGAAGGTTAACAGGGAAGATAAGAGATTTTGAAAAATTGTTTTTCAAAAGCGTTTTAGAAAGAAATACTTTCAAAAGTATGTTTTAAGGAGAGTATTTTCAAGAGAAAAGTTTGTTTTAAAAACATAATCCCAAAGAGCCATATATCTTTCTTTTGAATTCTCCGTTTTGAATCTCTTCATTTTCTTTTCAGTATGTCTGGGTTACCCGAGATATCCAAGGGAATACCGATACCAACCTGGTTCAGAAGGTATTTGGAGGCTAGGGCCACTGCCGCAGGCCCAGCAGACATCCCTCCTCCCCCAGCTGCAGTCGCTCCTTCTTCTCCCCCTCCCCGTGTTGATACTTTTTCAAAGGTATTCAAAGTCTTTCGAGCAATGGGTGAAAAACCTTTTCACGGATCAGGGACGTTTGCTGAAGTCGAAATTGGCTTAAGGAGGTAGAAGACTTGTTTGGTATCTTCGAGGTAGAAGATGGAAGGAAGGTCCAATTGGAAGCTTGGTTAATGAAGGACGAAGTCTCGTTTTGGTGGGAGGTCATGAATGGAGAGTGTCTAGTAGAGACCTGGATGGATTTCAGACATAGGTTCGAGTTGAAATTTCTCTCACGAGCAGAAGAGAATTTATACATGGAAAGATTCTTGGCATTGAAGCAGTGGAATTTATCAGTAATGGAGTATGTCAACAAGTTCAATCAGTTGGCAAGGTTTGGCTTAGACCTGGTGAACACACCTGAAAAGAAGGCACTGAGTTTTGTTAAAGGTTTGAATGAGCCCCTACATGGGTTAGCTATGACTCACATTCCTATGGGGGCTACCATTGAGAAACTAGTTGACATGGCGCTTATGCATGAAGAGGAGAAAGGCGCTAATGCTAATAAGGCACCAGAAAAGAAAGGGAATCATAAGAAGCCACAACAACAACCTAAGAAAGGTGGTAAGGACAACAATAGCAAAGGAAAGAAAAGGTGCATTAATTGTGGAACTCCAGGCCATCTAAACAGGAAATGTAGGAAGAAGAAGAAGACTGGTTGTTTCCACTGTGGAGAGGCAGGACATCCAATTAAAGACTGCCCGAGAAAAAAGGGACAAGGGCAAAGAACTGGGTCTATTTCTGGAGGACAGATTCAGGCTCTCATGGCACCAGGGCAGGCAAGAGGGCAGGTTCACGCTCTCATGGCACCAGGATAGGAAAAAGGTAGAAACATTCTGTTGAAAGTTTAGATTTTTTGTTTGATCATCCTATTCGTACTTTATTTGATTCTGGCACTTCACACTCGTTTGTGTCTGCTTCGTTAGTTGAAACACTGCACCTAAATACTAGTATAGTTACGGATCCCATGGTAGTCTCAAATCCTATTGGTGGTTCGGCTCATCTTTCAATGATTTGTCGGGATTTGAGAGTGTCTATTTTGAGCGTTGAGTTTGAATGCAACGCCTTCGTTCTCGGCTTATGGATTGATTCTAGGCATGGATTGGTTATCCAGTAATGGCGCCATCCTTGATTATGAAAAAAGAGTGGTTAGACTTATGGCTCGCCTTGGCAACACTCTCGAAATCTCTTGTAACCCCACACATTCTCCTTAACTTGGAGATTTCGGGGGCGAAATCCTTTAAGGAGGGGAGAATGTAACACCCAGTGATTTTGAATATTAAAAATTAATGCATTTAAGAATACTTAATTTCAAATGTGAGAATTAAGGGAAACGGGTTACGCCATTGCACTTCATCTCAGAGTTCTGCTTGAGATAGAGTCCAAGTTTGCATGAATTGGACTCCATATGAAGAAGTTATGGCCTTCCGAAGTTTCAGAATTTGAATAAATTAAAAACAGCTCAGGTTCAGAAAATATGAAATTCAAATTCAAGCAATGGAGCAGGGTGGGTGGGAATTCTCCCGCCCAAGGGCCAGGTCGACGAGGGGGGAAACCTGGGGGTCGACTTACCCATATAGGTCGACCATGGGGTCGACCTGCCCCCTCCTCCTGGGCAGATTTGAAAGATGACGACATTTTGACTCAGTACTGAGTCATTAGGGCTAAGGTGTTATTCTATCTTGACCGGATGGTCTTGATCGCTTCTAGGTTAATTTGACGGCTCAAAATTAATTATCTATATAAGCAACCTAACTCTAAACCTAAAACCACAGTAATTCATACAAAGAGCCGCCATGCCATCAACGGAGAACCTCGAGTAGCCGCCATTCTCTTTCGACTCTAAAGAAAGATAGAAGCAAGAATCAAAATCAAATCTAATCTAAATTAGAATAATAATTATTCTACATAAAAGGCGAGCAATTCAGTTTCAGAATACAGATCCTAGAAAAACAAGACTGTTCCTTTGGTTGTGAGTACTATTTCTTTCACAATATAATTATTAAATTAATTATGATGGGTTGTAATTGGATTCTGAGGACATATCTGTTGAATCGCATGATTTTGTTTAACTTTGAAGATATATCTCATATTTAACTTGATTCATTCTTATGCAAGTTTGGGTTGTTAAACCATGTGTTAATTCATATGTGAATCTTATGCAAGTATGGGTTGATAAATCATATGATAATATGTGAATCTTATGCAAGTTTGGATGTTAAATCATGTGTGAATTTTATGCAAGTTTGGGATGTTGAATCGTATGTCAGTTTAAGTAATGAATCTTACACCAATCTATATGTGAATTGTATACAAGTTCATATAGGAATCAAGTATATACATATGCTAGTTTATATGCAAAACTTGTGACACTAATTTACATGTTTAGATCCATATGCAAGTTTATAGAAATCTATATGTAAGTTCACAATTTATGTAAGTTTAGGTGAAAACCCATATTTATGTGCAAGTTCACATTTTTATGTTTAGATCTATATTCAGATCCACGATAGTTTATGCAAAATTATGTTACGTATGTTCATTGCTTATGCAAGTTCTTGGCTATGCAAACTTTTGCTATAATTCCTAGATCTATTTTATGTGTTATGCAAGTTATGATGTTGCCTTTTTCTTTTTATAAGTTAGACTATTAGCGGATCTAACATATTTCATGTTAAAACGTACGAATGACTTGGGGATAATGGGAATATATAAATTTTGTAAATTGTGAATTGGTATAAAATAGCCTTAAAGGCATATAAATTAATTTGAGACATTAATTGATATAATTTTTATACCTAAAGAGTATGGACATAATTTAGGTGATAATTATGGACATAATTAATTTGGGCATTATTGGAAACTTGAATAGGGATAATTAATTCATTTTTGGGTGAAATAATTTGTAATAATAAACGCCTAAGACACGAGGTTTGACTCGTTTGTGGTGTAAGACTACCCGGACCCGCCCGACAAATCCAGAAACCACAAACCGTAGTCTAATGTGAGAGGTCAAAGGCAAAAATTAAATGCGTAACAATGGTAAAGACATGAGGTTACGCTCGTTTGCAGTATAAGACTGCCCGGACCTGCCCGGCAAATCCAGCAACCGCAAATGATAGTCTTATGTGGGAGGTCTTTATATGGTTACGGTTCTAATGAATTAAGTAACACTTAACCAGATAAACATGTGGTGGGACATGGGAGTTAAGTGTGTGGCTTGGGTGGAATGTGAAATACAATTAGAAACACTTAACCAAGTTGAAAACATGTAAGAAGACATGAATAAGAAGGGGTTAAGTGGGAAATTCAAGTAGGGACCAAGCATAGGTGGAAAACTTGTGTCAAGTATGGGGACCCTTTTAAAACTAGTAACCATTTAAGTATCTTTGTGAGCTCGATTTGGTAAGTCCTCACGAGTTGGTAGGTAATACGTTTTTGCATCGTGTAGATATAAGCCGTGCATCTTTAGTGGTATCGGGTTGCCACTTTGGGGAGTGATACACACCACTGTGGGACTATCATGGGTATCCACGAGTTAGGGAGTCGATCGCATGGGTGTAGTGGGTACAACTAGTAGAGATAGGGGAAGGCGGAACCTATGAAGATAGTTAGAGGTACACGAAACTACCATTATGATTATTATGTTCAGTAGGCGGGATCAACTTTTAGGGTGACTAGTAGTGGTGCAGTATAGCAATTATCCTATAGTGATTAGTGAGACGACCCGATTTCCCGTTCACACGGAAACAAGGTTATCTTTGGAATATAACACAGAAACAGATAATAGCAGAACAGAATTAAATAAATACACCAGATATGAACAACGAAATATACTGGATAAAAGTAATCGTCAGAGTTACACAGTATACAGGATCTTACTTAGTACAAATACAGTTCAGCTATACATAAATGTCTACAGCGGAAATAAACAAAATATGTACAATAGGAGCTGAATAGCATAAAAAGAAATAAATGATAGAATCCATCTTCAGCTCCAGCTATCCAGAAAGAACCAGCTAAACCTGAATACAAGGCTGCCCGTGTAGAAAAAGGGGCACCCGAGTTTGAGAGTGAAACAAACTACGAGTCAGTCAAGGGACTGGTATGAGAAATCTACTCAACACATATATAGTTGGCTAATCACAGGACCACGCCACTTTCGTGGAACGGGTTTACTCCATTGGATTGCCAGTGCTTTAAAACAAATCTTTCTTTTAAACATCGCTATGCTTTTTATAAAAATGAAGCCATTATAAGACTCAGTTCCCATCACACAATGCAACGCAAACCGGAGGATAGAGTTTTACCTTATAATGGCCAAAATATGATTGATACGAATAAAACAAAGGCAATTGATATTATTGCTAGTGTTTATATGTTTTTGAAAACAATTTCAAATCATAACTATCAATCATAGATGGCATGGGTACCATATATCATGTCGCCATATATATATACAATCAAAACCGCACGATGTCGTATTTGGAAATTGGATTTCCGTCATGAACCAAGGCAAAAGATAGTCCTTACCGAATTCGAGACGCTCTAGCCCGTGTCCTAGGCAAGTACTCAGTCAAGCCTTTGGATCGTCAGGGCTGGTCCACTGATGAGGATTAAAATGCCTGAACAATACGTTTCCCCGCCCTTTGGGGCGTCAACGAGCCAACGAATGACTCCATCGGACCCGGATCGTCCGATCAAACCGAGGCGCCTCGCAACAGCAACAACCACATAGGTGAAAAGTATATAAATGTCAGGGCTGGTAGGTCACTGACACCACCCTAGCTAGAAAGAAACGCATGCCCACCCTGAGGTCCTTCTCACGTTTTAGTTTCATACCGGGGTGTGAGGCTCGCGAATTCACGTTATACACAAAGCTACGCCGCACAGGCGGTGCTTTGATCATCACCACAAGACTCTGCTTTTCAACAGAAGCCCTGATCACTGCATCTTAGCATGCCACATAGGCAATTCACGCCATGCGATTGATGTCCATCGATATACAACCCCTGAGTTCGTACGTCTCAGAGAAGGGCGTTAAGCAAGAGAATAAATTCTCCGCCGCCAAACAGATGTATATTTAACAGAAATCAATCAACACAGAATAAACTCCAATGTCAGACACACAGTCCATTTACAAGTCCGTTCTGGGTCTGAACGAAACCGGAGGCACTAAATACCTCGCAAACCCATCGATCACCACGTACGTCTGGACGATCACCACTCATTATCCATATTTCGGGATGCCTCCCAATCAGGACCTCGGTTACCATCCAAACGAGGTGAAGATCTCCAGTCTTCGACCACCGTCTTCATCTTCGACTTTCAATCGTCGGTCGATTATTCGAAATGAGAATTAACTCGGCCTTTCCAAATAATTCACGTATATTTAGAATTTCAAATCGATTTATTTCAATGGTTAAATTATTCGACAACACCAATTGTGTTCTTTAATGTAATTTTCACACCAAACACATTCAACCATCAAAAGCCACACAAATCAAGCAAATTCAGTTTCGGGAAAATCCGACGGTCGGATCTCCCGGTACAATCGTTTGAAATTTCGATTTCAAAATACGAACTGCAGCGTCGTTATTCGATTAAATATAATTCTATTTATATTTATATATAAATAAAATCGATTCTGGCGCTGTTTTTCTTCAAATTTGATTTACACATATCTGAAAATCTAACCGTTGGATCTTCACAAAATTTACATCATTAGAATGGTCTTTTCAAAACGAATCCAACGGTTCCAGTTTCGGGAAAATCCGACGGTCGGATCTCCCGGTACAATCGTTTGAAATTTCGATTTCAAAATACGAACTGCAGCGTCGTTATTCGATTAAATATAATTCTATTTATATTTATATATAAATAAAATCGATTCTAGCGTTGTTTTTCTTCAAATTTGAATTAAACATTCCAGACAATCTAACCGTTGGATTTTTACAAGGTTGGTGCCGTTGGAAAGATTATTCCAAGGCGAACCCGACGGTTGAGGTTTCGGGAAAATCCAATGGTCGGATTTCCCGTACTAGTCGTTTGAAATCACGGATTCAAAATACGAACTGCACGGCCTCGTTTCGTTTTAATTTTATTTATATTTATATATTTATATAAATATAGTTCATTCAATGATTTCCATATCGTTTTCACTTCAAATATTTTTCTAACGCCTTAAATTTTGGAAAAATTTCGCCATAACCTCCCCTGCACCAGGAGCATCGGGAAATCGCAAATAGCGTTCCCGGTCCTTCTAATCTCAAAAAGAAAAAGAAAAAGCCAAGCGGCTAGCCAACATGCTCAAAATCATCACCCAAACAAATCAGTAAATGTGTACCTATTTGTCGGGCACAAAATTTTATTCCTCTTCTCTAGCCCCTTTGCTATAACCTGTTCAATGAATATTGCATGCACATATATATACAGTTCTTATCATTTATCAATTTCTATTCGACTTCATATTTGATTTCTATTTGGTTTAAAAACTCCATTCATTCTAATGTTACATAAATAGGTGCAAATCATTTCATTAGCTAATTAATGAATATTTCATCTCATATATGTTTATTTTGAACAAGTGGCTATTTTTAACACTTCACATTTCAACGATTTATGCATACAATAAAAATGTGATTTTTATTGTAAAACAATTCATTTCAAAACACTATTTTTCTATATAGTTCAAGTTGGTGATAAAAATGGGATTTTTATGATAAAACAATTTATTTCAAAATATGAATACCATTCAACACATGAATTTCTAATCAACGAATGAATATCAATTCAACACATGAATGTTTTTATAGTTTTTATATATAGATAAAAATGTGATTTTTATTATCGAACAATTTATTTCAAAATATGAATACCATTCAACACATGAATTTCTAATCAACGAATGAATATCAATTCAACACATGAATGTTTTCTATATTTTCTATATATAGATAAAAATGTGATTTTTATTATCGAACAATTTATTTCAAAATATGAATACCATTCAACACATGAATTTCTAAACAACGAATGAATATCAATTCAACACATGAATGTTTTCAATAGTTTTTATATATAGATAAAAATGTGATTTTTATTATCGAACAATTTATTTCAAAATATGAATACCATTCAACACATGAATTTCTAAACAACGAATGAATATCAATTCAACACATGAATGTTTTCTATAGTTTCTATATATAGATAAAAATGTGATTTTTATTATCGAACAATTTATTTCAAAATATGAATACCATTCAACACATGAATTTCTAAACAACGAATGAATATCAATTCAACACATGAATGTTTTCAATAGTTTTTATATATAGATAAAAATGTGATTTTTATTATCGAATAATTTATTTCAAAATATGAATACCATTCAACACATGAATTTCTAAACAACGAATGAATATCAATTCAACACATGAATGTTTTCAATAGTTTTTATATATAGATAAAAATTTGATTTTTTTTATCGAACAATTTATTTCAAAATATGAATTACCATTCAACACATGAATTTCTAATCAACGAATGAATATCAATTCAACACATGAATGTTTTCTATACAATGAATAATATAGTTTAAGCATATGAAAATAATTCAAACACACAAATATTATTCAAAATTTCGGCAGCATAACGGCAGGGTAGTTACACCGGCACCGTCCCTAGTACGGCTCCTCGCTCTACCTTAAAACCTCGCGGTTTTTGACAATGGGGATCATGCATCTAGTTCGCACGTAGGCGGCATGTATATATTTATTTCATTTCCACAAACTAATCCTAAGTGGTTTCAACCAAATATTTCACAACCACAAACGGGTATTTTTCAACCACAATCAACCAATATCAATCACGAACAATCCCAAACAATCATTCAATTTTCACAACAATTTCAACCAATAAATATCGTCCATGGTTTGTGGACGAGGGGGCGTATATATATATAGATATATATTTATAGATAGCAATTCACTTTCATTTCACACATATATAATATTTTTAAAACAGAAATCTCACCAATAGCTATCCAACTTCACGACAATTCCTTAGAGAAATCTTCGCCTTTCTGTCGCTTTCGCCCGTATTCTCTACATAGGTAAAAATTATATTTTTACGATGTTATTCAATATATAAAAATATGATTTTTACTTCGACTTTCAATATATAAAAATCTGATTTTTACTTCGACTTTCAATATATAAAAATCATATCTTTCATCTTAATAAAAATTCCGTCTTTTCCATTTCAAAGATCAAATCATTTCTTTTCAAAATTCAAATCTTTTACTTTTCTTAAAATCAGTTTTTCTTTTTAAACAAAATCAGTTTTTTATTCCTTTTAAACAAAAATCAGTTTTGAATTCTTTTTAAACATTAATCAGTTTTTTTTTTCCTTTTAAACAAAAATCAGTTTTGAATTCTTTTTAAACATTAATCAGTTTTTTTTCCTTTTAAACAAAAATCAGTTTAAAGTTCTTTTAAAATTCAGTTTAAAAATCCTTTTCAAAATCGGTTTTTTTTAAATACATAAAAAAAAATTAATAAAACAAAACAAAACTTACAGAGGGGGGGGTTTCGTAGATCGACGGAGGCAGGAGGATTCTGGTTTCGAGGCGGCGGCTCGGGTTTCGAGCGGTGGTGGCAGGCGGTCGTCAGACGGGGAGTGGCTGCTCGAATCACTCGCGATGGCTGCTGGAGGCTCGGGTCTAGTGGCGTCTCGATGCCTTGGGGGGGGCTCGCGATTGGTTCAGGGGGAGGAGGGAAGCTGGACGGGGGAAGACGATCAGAGGGGCGTGGAGCGGGGCACGGCGGCTTGGGTCTGGTGGCGTCGCCGTCGTTAGTTTTTAGGGTTTTTTTTTTATTTCTGTATAAATCGAAATGAAGGGGGGGGGGGCAGAACGAAGATAAAGGGAGGGAAATTATATTTTTTTATTTATTTATTATTTAATTATTTAATTTTTGCAAAAAGGTTGACTTTTACATACGACCTTGAAACGAGGCCCACCGCCTGCCGTCCATAGCGTTTAACCCCCATTCCGAACACAATGGGATATGTATCGCAAGCTGATTCGATCGTTACAATCAGTTTCCGTTAAATTTACATTTAAATCACTATATTGAATTTTAAACGTACATTTCAAATTACCGGGGTCACATACTAACTAGAAAAATTCCATAAAAATATTTTCTAGCTTCGTATTGACGATACGGTCCTAACAAAACTGGTTTCGTCGAATTCTGAGACCGTTTGAAAAATGGCCAATTTCCAGTCGATTAAATTCAACAGAAACTGGTCAAACGCGTTTTCCTTTGCCACGCTCACATATTGATTCGAAAAATTATGAAATTTGAAACCTAGCAATAACTTGACACTGCGGATCTAACAAAAGTGGTTTCATCGAAATCCGAGGTCGTTTGCAAAATGTCCATTTTTAAGGGCCTGAATTCCATAGCGACTATTCAGAATTTTCAACTGGACATATCTTTTGATTCCCGCTATCAAATTTCGATTGGTCAGATTCGTTAGAAAGATATTCACTAACAGATTTAAATATTTTTGGTTTCACTAAAATTCGGATTGTTTTGCACCCGGTATATTCAATTGAAGTTTGAAATTGAATTATCGAACTACCGCGCCATTTTCAATTCTATATATAATTATAATTAATTATATTCATTTTCAAATGTCGATTCAAACTCAGTTTTCATCGCCATTATTTAAAATATTTATTTTAAATATTTAAAATTCATTATTTTAGCCAATTTAAAATTTTTTAAATTGGTTCAGATTTTCTGGGTCGTTACAATCTCCCCCACTTAAAACTTTTCGTCCCCGAAAAGGAACAAAGTCGAAAGTGGTTTGATAAACCTACAATCCCACAATACAACAACCAATTTGTTATTAACCTTTCTAAAATATTCTGATCAAATGCTATATTCCTTCCAAAAATCATTTAGAGTATAGAATAAATAGTGCACATCTATGAAAAGAAAATAACAATAGAGTAGAGAATTAAATGGTAATGCAAAGTATGGTAAATGTACCTTGCACCGGAGTCAATCAGAGATATCTACTCGGCATCTAGGATAAGCTTTCTGAATGCTCTCCTCAGTTTCCCAAGTACAATCTCGCGGATCTCCACTCCATTGCACTTTGACTAAGCGAACCTTCTTGTTCCTCAGCTCTTTGGTTTCTTTGCCTATTATCTTTAGCGGCTCTCGCCTCACAGCTAATTCTGGAGTAATTTCAATATCCTGCTGAGCTGCTTCTTCCACGATCAAGTCTGGATCATGAACGTGCTTTCGAAGTTGAGATATATGAAATACATCATGCACTCCAGGCAACCAGTCTAGCAATTTAACTTTATATGCGAGAGTCCCAATCCGTTCCAGAATAGGAAACGGACCAATAAATTTGGGCGCTAACTTTCCAGTTTTACCGAACCGGATTACTCCTCTCATCGGCGATACTTTCAAATATACATAGTCGCCAACTTCAAAGGATATAACTCTTCTTCTTCTTCTATCGGCATAGCTCTTTTGTCGGCTTTGAGCGGCGAGTAATCGCTTCTTAATAAAATCGACTTTGTCGGCAGCTTCTCGGATCATATCAGGACCCAATACGAGTCTATTCCCTGGCTCGACCCAACAAGCAGGAGATCGGCACGGTCTACCATACAATGCTTCGAATGGCGACATTGTCAGGCTCGCCTGGTAGTTGTTGTTATAAGAGAATTCAGCCAAATGCAGATGGTCTTCCCATGATCCACCGAAATCTAGAATATAAGCCCGTAATAGATCTTCTAAAATGCGATTCACCCTCTCAGTCCGACCGTCTGTCTGAGGATGATAAGCGGTGCTCAAGTTTAACTTCGTTCCTAGCTCATCTTGAAATGCTTCCCAGAATTTGCTAGTGAATATTGTATCTCTATCACTTACTATACTGAGCGGCACTCCATGCAGTCTAACTATTTCCCTGACGTAAATCTGCGCCAGACTCTGAGCAGTTGTATTTGATTTGACAGGTATAAAATGGGCGGTCTTCGTGAAACGATCTACGATCACCCAAATACTGTCATTTCCCTTTCTGGTTCTGGGCAAACCATCGATGAAATCAATAGAAATATGTTCCCACTTCCAGCCAGGAACTTCCAGCGGTTGCAATAATCCAGCCAATTTCTGTTGGTCGCTTTTGAATAGCTGGCAAGTAGGGCACCGGCTAACATATAAGGAAATGTCTCTCTTCATTGACTTCCAACAGAAAGTGCGTTTGATGTCATTATACATTTTGCTCACTCCCGGATGGATACTGAGTTTTGACTTATGGCATTCATCCAATACTTCCTTTCGAAGTTCAGGAATGTTAGGGACACAGATTCGACCTTTGAGCCTTAAAATCCCATCATTGTCTACTTGAAAACTCGAAGGTTCGCCTTGTTGAATTATCCCCTGATCTTCTGAATGAAGTGATCATCCTCCTGAAGAGCAGATATCTTATCTAATAATGAAGTCGTGATAATAAAACTGGCGATCATTACATTCTTTCTGCTTAACGCATCGGCCACGACATTGGCTTTTCCTGGAGTATATATAATTTCGAAGTCATATGCTGCAAGAAACTCCAGCCAACGTTGCTGTCTCAGATTTAAGTCCTTCTGAGTGAACAGATACTTTAACGACTGGTGATCTGTAAATAGTTCAAATCTCTCGCCAAGAAGATAGTGTCTCCAGATTTTCAAAGAGAATATGATAGCCAATAACTCAAGATCATGAGTTACATAGTTTTTCTCGTGCGGTTTCAGTTGACGGCTAGCATAAGCAATCACTTGGCCTCTTTGCATTAACACTGCTCCAAGGCCTTCTCTAGACGCATCAGTCCAGACTTTTAGATCTTGGTTGCCATCAATGATGGTTAACACTGGAGCTGTCGTCAATCTTAACTTTAGCTCTTCGAAAGCCTCCTCACTCTCTTGAGTCCATTTGAACTTAGAATACTTCTTTGTAAGCTTCGTTAAGTGACCAGATATCTTCGAAAAGTCTTTAACGAACTTTCGGTAATAGCTAGCCAATCCGAGAAAACTGCGGACTTCAGTGGGAGTACTGGGCTGTTTCCAATTCTGAATAGCTGTGATTTTGCTTGGATCCACAGCGATTCCATCTTTCGATACGACATGGCCCAGAAATTTCACTTCGCCTTGCCAGAATATACATTTGGAAAACTTTGCTTTCAATACATTCATTTTGAGGATTTCCAGAACCTGTTCCAGATGCTTTTCATGTTCGGCCTTTGATTTAGAGAAGATTAGAATATCGTCAATGAAAACCAGAACAAATTTATTCAATACTCCTCTGAATACTCTGTTCATCAGATCGACGAAATAAGCTGGAGCGTTACATAAGCCGAACGGCATTACTAACCACTCGTAGAATAAGTCGGGGCCTCTGAATGTTGTCATTGGAACACACTCTTCGGCAATTCGAAGTTGATGGAAACCTGTAGCTAGGTCCATTCTTGAGAATACTTGTGCTCCATTTAATCGATCCAACAAATCATCTATTCGCGGCAATGGATATTTGTTCTTTATCGTCTGCTTGTTCAGATCACGATAGTCCACACATAGACGTAGAGTACCATCAGATTTTGGGACAAACACCACTGCTGCACCCCAATCAGAGAAACTAGGCCTGATCAGACCTTTCCATACCAGTTGTCGTGTTTGATTGTCTAATTCCTCCTTCTCTTTCAAGGACATTCTTCGAATAGCGTGAACTACCGGCCTTGCATTGGGAATCAAAGCAATCTTGAAATCTATTTCTCTTTGCGGAGGTAAGCTAACAACTTCTTCAAACACATCCGCATAGTTCTTGACAACAGGAATATCTTTAATGAGGTCAGGAATATTCTCAGTGATTTCAGGGATATTTTCAATTTGGGCTGGTGAAACATTCAAAGCTGCCCAGAAGTCTTTTCTATTAGCATTCTGACCTTCACAGGGAATGGTTATATAATCGCCTGATTTAATCTTCGCCTTTACGACTCTGTCGGCGCATTTAACTTCAGCTTCATATTTGGTCAGCCAGTCTAATCCCAAGATAAGATCGAACTCTTTAAAATTCATGACGGCTGCGATGGTAGGAAACCGATAACGAGAGAAAGAAACTGGGACTCCACAAACCCAACTTAGATCAATGGAACCCCCAACTGGATTCTGGACAGTCATTGGTTCCTTCAGCTTTTTCAAATTCAAATCTAGTTTCTTAGCTGCATCATTGGCAGTGAAACTTCGAGACGCGCCTGTGTCAAACAGTACTTTGACTGGAATGTTTTTGACAGTAAGCGTGCCTTCTAAAACATCGGGCCTTTCTTGATTAGCTGAGGGCTCGGAAGTTTCTGCTACTTCATTTATACATACGGTTTCAGATTTCTTTGAGAGTTGGCACTCCCGTGCAATATGACCTGCCTGGCGGCACTTATGGCATCTCCTTTCCCCATGGGGGTTCCATTGTTTCTTAGTGGGCTTGGATCCACTTTTTATCCGCTTCTTTAAGGGCCCGCAATTTATCGACAAATGCCCCTTCAGATGGCAGTTAGAGCAAGTAGCAGTTGTTACGGGTTCCTTCTTAGATTTGGCCCTCTTCCTCTTGGCACTGGGCTTCTTACTTCCCTCAGACCTCATACCGGCTTCAGGAATATCAGTTTCAGACTCTGCTTTGTCACTACAACTAACTTCTTCTTCGTCGCGCAACATTCCTTTCTTATGGAGATATTCATACTGATAGGCCATGTAAATCATTTCTGGAAAAGGAAGCTTCACATGCCCCAATACTCTATTCTGGTATTTCCTTTGAAGTCCGTGAATAAATCTCAGATTTTTCCTCTTCGGATTTTCAATTAGATGAGGAGCAAAGTGAGAAAGTTCATTGAATTTCTTATGATATTCGGGAATGGTCATATCACCTTGTATCAGATAAGAAAATTCATCACATAATCTCTCGGTTACTTCGGGAGGAGTAAATCTTTCTAAGAAAATCACTTTGAATCTGTCCCAGGTGATATCACCTTCTGGATTATTTTTGATGATTGTTTCCCACCAGATTAAAGCTTCCTCTTTGAGCACCCAAGATGCTACTAACCGTTTCTGGCCATCTCTCAGCTGGATATGCTCAAAGATTTTTTCGACAGAACTCATCCAAGCTTGAGTTTGAATAATAGATTCATTGCCCGAGAATTTTTCTCCACCCATATTTCGATATCTCTTGAATAGAGCCTCTAGATCGGGTTCTGTATTCCTTCTGTTTCTGACACTCATTTTTCTAGTACTTCTGCAAATGGCAGATCAAGTGTCAGGTCACAGAAAAGGTATTTTAAAAATATAGAAACACATACTTTAAATGTAAATGTGTCTATCGAGGTGAAATTTCATTCTGCTTTACTCATACTAGGATATTACTGATCCTATCTGTATGGAGTCGCCCGTCCTAGAACACTACTGGTTCTATTTCTGACGAGTTCGTTCAAATGTTATATTCCAGAACTAAGCTTAACCAAAGCTCTGATACCACGATGAGACGACCCGATTTCCCGTTCACACGGAAACAAGGTTATCTTTGGAATATAACACAGAAACAGATAATAGCAGAACAGAATTAAATAAATACACCAAATATGAACAACGAAATATACTGGATAAAAGTAATCGTCAGAGTTACACAGTATACAGGATCTTACTAAGTACAAATACAGTTCAGCTATACATAAATGTCTACAGCGGAAATAAACAAAATATGTACAATAGGAGCTGAACAGCATAAAAAGAAATAAATAATAGAATCCATCTTCAGCTCCAGCTTTCCAGAAAGAACCAGCTAAACCTGAATACAAGGCTGCCCGTGTAGAAAAAGGGGCACCCGAGTTTGAGAGTGAAACAAACTACGAGTCAGTCATGGGACTGGTATGAGAAATCTACTCAACACATATATAGTTGGCTAATCACAGGACCACGCCACTTTCGTGGAACGGGTTTACTCCATTGGATTGCCAGTGCTTTAAAACAAATCTTTCTTTTAAACATCGCTATGCTTTTTATAAAAATGAAGCCATTATAAGACTCAGTTCCCATCACACAATGCAACGCAAACCGTAGGATAGAGTTTTACCTTATAATGGCCAAAATATGATTGATACGAATAAAACAAAGGCAATTGATATTATTGCTAGTGTTTATATGTTTTTGAAAACAATTTCAAATCATAACTATCAATCATAGACGGCATGGGTACCATATATCATGTCGCCATATATATATACAATCAAAACCGCACGATGTCGTATTTGGAAATTGGATTTCCGTCATGAACCAAGGCAAAAGATAGTCCTTACCGAATTCGAGACGCTCTAGCCTGTGTCCCAGGCAAGTACTCAGTCAAGCCTTTGGATCGTCAGGGCTGGTCCACCGATGTGGATTAAAATACCTGAACAATACGTTTTCCCGCCCTTTGGGGCGTCAACGAGCCAACGAATGACTCCATCGGACCCGGATCGTCCGATCAAACCGAGGCGCCTCGCAACAGCAACAACCACATAGGTGAAAAGTATATAAATGTCAGGGCTGGTAGGTCACTGACACCACCCTAGCTAGAAAGAAACGCATGCCCTCCCTGAGGTCCTTCTCCCGTTTTAGGTTCATACCGGGGTGTGAGGCTCGCGATTTCACGTTATACACAAAGCTACGCCGCACAGGCGGTGCTTTGATCATCACCACAAGACTCTGCTTTTCAACAGAAGCCCTGATCACTGCATCTTAGCATGCCACACAGGCAATTCAAGCCATGCGATTGATGTCCATCGATATACAACCCCTGAGTTCGTACTTCTCAGAGAAGGGCGTTAAGCAAGAGAATAAATTCTCCGCCGCCAAACAGATGTATATTTAACAGAAATCAATCAACATAGAATAAACTCCAATGTCAGACACACAGTCCATTTACAAGTCCGTTCTGGGTCTGAACGAAACCGGAGGCACTAAATACCTCGCAAACCCATCGATCACCACGTACGTCTGGACGATCACCACTCATTATCCATATTTCGGGATGCCTCCCAATCAGCACCTCGGTTACCATCCAAACGAGGTGAAGATCTCCGGTCTTCGACCACCGTCTTCATCTTCGACTTTCAATCGTCGGTCGATTATTCGAAATGAGAATTAACTCGGCCTTTCCAAATAATTCACGTATATTTAGAATTTCAAATCGATTTATTTCAATGGTTAAATTATTCGACAACACCAATTGTATTCTTTAATGTAATTTTCACACCAAACACATTCAACCATCAAAAGCCACACAAATCAAGCAAATTCAGTTTATTTCCATTCCATATCGTTTCCAATATTTTATAACGATTTATCGCTATTTTTATTTATTTTAAAATAGCCCATTTATTCAAAACGACGCTTCGGGCCATAAGGCGGCCGTGGCGCTGTTTTTCTTCAGATTTGATTTACACATATCTGAAAATCTAACCGTTGGATCTTCACAAAATTTACATCATTAGAAAGGTCTTTTCAAAACGAATCCAACGGTTCCAGTTTCGGGAAAATCCGACGGTCGGATCTCCCGGTACAATCGTTTGAAATTTCGATTTCAAAATACGAACTGCAGCGTCTTTGTTCGATTAAATATAGTTCTATTTATATTTATATATAAATAAAATCGATTCTGGCGCTGTTTTTCTTCAAATTTGATTTACACATATCTGAAAATCTAACCGTTGGATCTTCACAAAATTTACATCATTAGAAAGGTCTTTTCAAAACGAATCCAACGGTTCCAGTTTCGGGAAAATCCGACGGTCGGATCACCCGGTACAATCGTTTGAAATTTCAATTTCAAAATACGAACTGCAGCGTCGTTATTCGATTAAATATAATTCTATTTATATTTATATATATAAATAAAATCGATTCTGGCGCTGTTTTTCTTCAAATTTGAATTAAACATTCCAGACAATCCAACCGTTGGATTTTTACAAGGTTGGTGCCGTTGGAAAGATTATTCCAAGGCGAACCCGACGGTTGAGGTTTCGGGAAAATCCAATGGTCGGATTTCCCGTACTAGTCGTTTGAAATCACGGTTTCAAAATACGAACTGCACGGCCTCGTTTCGTTTTAATTTTATTTATATTTATATATTTATATAAATATAGTTCATTCAATGATTTCCATATCGTTTTCACTTCAAATATTTTTCTAACGCCTTAAATTTTGGAAAAATTTCGCCATAACCTCCCCTGCACCGGGAGCATCGGGAAATCGCAAATAGCGTTCCCAGTCCTTCTAATCTCAAAAAGAAAAAGAAAAAGCCAAGCGGCTAGCCAACAGGCTCAAAATCATCACCCAAACAAATCAGTAAATGTGTACCTATTTGTCGGGCACAAAATTTTATTCCTCTTCTCTAGCCCCTTTGCTATAACATGTTCAATGAATATTGCATGCACATATATATACAGTTCTTATCATTTATCAATTTCTATTCGACTTCATATTTGATTTCTATTTGGTTTAAAAACTCCATTCATTCTAATGTTACGTAAATAGGTGCAAATCATTTCATTAGCTAATTAATGAATATTTCATCTCATATATGTTTATTTTGAACAAGTGGCTATTTTTAACACTTCACATTTCAACGATTTATGCATACAATAAAAATGTGATTTTTATTGTAAAACAATTCATTTCAAAACACTATTTTTCTATATAGTTCAAGTTGGTGATAAAAATGGGATTTTTATCATAAAACAATTTATTTCAAAATATGAATACCATTCAACACATGAATTTCTAATCAACGAATGAATATCAATTCAACACATGAATGTTTTTATAGTTTTTATATATAGATAAAAATGTGATTTTTATTATCGAACAATTTATTTCAAAATATGAATACCATTCAACACATGAATTTCTAATCAACGAATGAATATCAATTCAACACATGAATGTTTTCTATAGTTTCTATATATAGATAAAAATGTGATTTTTATTATCGAACAATTTATTTCAAAATATGAATACCATTCAACACATGAATTTTTAAACAACGAATGAATATCAATTCAACACATGAATGTTTTCAATAGTTTTTATATATAGATAAAAATGTGATTTTTATTATCGAACAATTTATTTCAAAATATGAATACCATTCAACACATGAATTTCTAAACAACGAATGAATAACAATTCAACACATGAATGTTTTCTATAGTTTCTATATATAGATAAAAATGTGATTTTTATTATCGAACAATTTATTTCAAAATATGAATACCATTCAACACATGAATTTCTAAACAACGAATGAATATCAATTCAACACATGAATGTTTTCAATAGTTTTTATATATAGATAAAAATGTGATTTTTATTATCGAACAATTTATTTCAAAATATGAATACCATTCAACACATGAATTTCTAAACAACGAATGAATATCAATTCAACACATGAATGTTTTCAATAGTTTTTATATATAGATAAAAATGTGATTTTTATTATCGAACAATTTATTTCAAAATATGAATTACCATTCAACACATGAATTTCTAATCAACGAATGAATATCAATTTAACACATGAATGTTTTCTATACAATGAATAAATATAGTTTAAGCATATGAAAATAATTCAAACACACAAATATTATTCAAAATTTCGGCAGCATAACGGCAGGGTAGTTACACCGGCACCGTCTCGCGGTTTTTGACAATGGGGATCATGCATCTAGTTCGCACGCAGGCGGCATGTATATATTTATTTCATTTCCACAAACTAATCCTAAGTGGTTTCAACCAAATATTTCACAACCACAAACGGGTATTTTTCAACCACAATCAACCAATATCAATCACAAACAATCCCAAACAATCATTCAATTTTCACAACAATTTCAACCAATAAATATCGTCAATGGTTTGTGGACGAGGGGGCGTATATATATATATATATAGATATATATTTATAGATAGCAATTCACTTTCATTTCACACATATATAATATTTTTAAAACAGAAATCTCACCAATAGCTATCCAACTTCACGACACTTCCTTAGAGAAATCTTCGCCTTTCTGTCGCTTTCGCCCGTATTCTCTACATAGTAAAAATTATATTTTTACGATGTTATTCAATATATAAAAATATGATTTTTACTTCGACTTTCAATATATAAAAAACTGATTTTTACTTCGACTTTCAATATATAAAAATCATATCTTTCATCTTAACAAAAATTCCGTCTTTTCCATTTCAAAGATCAAATCTTTTCTTTTCAAAATTCAAATCTTTTACTTTTCTTAAAATCAGTTTTTCTTTTTAAACAAAATCAGTTTTTTATTCCTTTTAAACAAAAATCAGTTTTGAATTCTTTTTAAACATTAATCAGTTTTTTTTCCTTTTAAACAAAAATCAGTTTTGAATTCTTTTTAAACATTAATCAGTTTTTTTCCTTTTAAACAAAAATCAGTTTAAAGTTCTTTTAAAATTCAGTTTAAAAATCCTTTTCAAAATCGGTTTTTTTTAAATACATAAAAAAAAAAACAAACAAAACAAAACTTACAGAGGGGGGGGTTTTCGCAGATCGACGGAGGCAGGAGGATTCTGGTTTCGAGGCGGCGGCTCGGGTTTCGAGCGGTGGTGGCAGGCGGTCGTCAGACGGGGAGGGGCTGCTCGAATCACTCGCGATGGCTGCTGGAGGCTCGGGTCTGGTGGCGTCTCAATGCCTTGGGGGGGCTCACGATTGGTTCAGCGGGAGGAGGGAAGCTGGACGGGGGAAGACGATCAGAGGGGCATGGAGCGGGGCACGGCGGCTTGGGTCTGGTGGCGTCGCCGTCGTTAGTTTTAAGGGTTTTTTTTTATTTCTGTATAAATCGAAATGAAGGGGGGGGGGCCAGAACGAAGATAAAGGGAGGGAAATTATATTTTTTTTATTTATTTATTATTTAATTATTTAATTTTTGCAAAAAGGTTGACTTTTACATACGACCTTGAAATGAGGCCCACCGCCTGCCGTCCATAGCGTTTAACCCCCATTCCGAACACAATGGGATATGTATCGCAAGCTGATTATATCGTTACAATCAGTTTCCGTTAAATTTACATTTAAATCACTATATTGAATTTTAAACGTACATTTCAAATTACCGGGGTCACATACTAACTAGAAAAATTCCAGAAAAATATTTTCTAGCTTCGTATTGACGATACGGTCCTAACAAAACTGGTTTCGTCGAATTCTGAGACCGTTTAAAAAATGGCCAATTTCCAGTCGATTAAATTCAACAGAAACTGGTCAAACGCGTTTTCCTTTGCCACGCTCACATATTGATTCGAAAAATTATGAAATTTGAAACCTAGCAATAACTTGACACTGCGGATCTAACAAAAGTGGTTTCATCGAAATCCGAGGTCGTTTGCAAAATGTCCATTTTTAAGGGCCTGAATTCCATAGCGACTATTCAGAATTTTCAACTGGACATATCTTTTGATTCCCGCTATCAAATTTCGATTGGTCAGATTCATTAGAAAGATATTCACTAACAGATTTAAATATTTTTGGTTTCACTAAAATCCGGATTGTTTTGCACCCGGTATATTCAATTGAAGTTTGAAATCGAATTATCGAACTACCGCGCCATTTTCAATTCTATATATAATTATAATTAATTATATTCGTTTTCAAATGTCGATTCAAACTCAGTTTTCATCGCCATTATTTAAAATATTTATTTTAAATATTTAAAATTCATTATTTTAGCCAATTTAAAAAAATTTAAATTGGTTCAGATTTTCTGGGTCGTTACAATTAGGAGCGAGATTAACGCCAGAATATTCATCCTGTTTGTCTTGCTTAGCCCACTTGTTTCACAGTCGTTACTTATTTAACCAGTTTATGCCTTATCCTAATTACTTTCATAATTGTATTGTTAAAGTTATGGTACTCGCCAGACTTTATGTCTGACCCCCTTTGTTTTCTCCTCTTTTCTTCCTCCCTCCCTCCCCCCCCCCCCCCTCCCCCGGTTCTCAGGGTGGGAATAGTACTAGTGGAGCTTGATCAGGATCTTTGTATCTCTTTTGGAGGTGCTTGGATTGTTGAAAGTAAAGTTCAGCTTATCTCTTTTATAGATACTTATGTTGGGGTTATGCTTTTTATTTTATGCACTCAGAAAACAATTTGTCAAGATGGTTACTAAGTGTACTTGGTTTTCCTGTGGATTTATGATGTTGTTGTAATCAAACTATTTCTCCATTGCAATAAATATTGTTTTGAAAATTTTCAAGTACCAATATATTTATCTGTCTTGTTATATTCTGTTCTGTTCACCAATAATACTCCATGAAAGTTAATGCATTCCCTTTGAGAGTGACATTAATGGATGTGGAGTGTTACAAAATAATAGATCTATAAAAAATAAAACTACTAACTTTGAAATATTTGAGGAGATTGATTCAAATTTACACATGAACTACGAGATTATATCTAAAGTAAGCTCTTAACATTAATGGTAGTGATTTGGGGGAGGAAGTGCATACTTACGTAAAAATAGGGGATTAGTTGACGTCGAGCGATGAGTTAGATTGGTATTGATCCATCTGTTTGTTGGGCTTAGCACTTCGACCTCTTATGTTTTATTGACCATCATATCATAGCCTTGCTTGTAATATGTTTCTAGAACCTAGAGTCACCTCTCTATAATGTTTATCTTCTTTGAAATTCATCAAGTTTGACTTGTCTAGCCTTTCTGAATTTGATCGTTTCAAAACATCAGATAACTAAGCTAACGGGAAATATCGTTACAAAAATAATTTGCAATTGACACCCATAGATTTACTAAATGTTACCTATTTTGTTATTAAATTCTAAACATCTTACAACACCGATAAAAAAAATTGCGTTACAAAAATTACATCATCAAGTTAATGATTCCAACCATGTTGTTTTTCAAATAATATTTATAGTTTGTTTTTCTCTATTAAAATTTTTGACAATAAAATTAAAAAAGTTATAAAATGTAGCTATGACAATGTTAATTATAGATTGTTAAAATGTAAGCATTAACAATATCAACCAAAAGTTGTTAAACATATTATGTAAACCATATGACAAAAATGTTGTCCTAAATATAAATTGTGTTAACAAAATATTAATGTTTTAAATAAAAAAAGTAAACAGAATTTACCAAAAAAATTGTTTTTGTCGTTTAACTTTGCGTCTGTAACATTTGATAAATATTGTTTAAAATTATAAGTTTACAATATTTAAAAAACATGGTTTATTTACATAGTTGAATAACTCGACAAATATGTTATAAATAAAATATTAAATACAATGTAAAGATATCATCATTAAAAAGTACTTTCTACTATAGTCTAAAAAACGTTGTAGATATGTTTTATTTATAATTTCTATGTGTATAGCGTACTTTGAAAAAGACTATTACAAAGTTATCTTAAAAAATGTCATGAAAGATCTTTTTCACAACGTTTTGGTGAACTGTTGCAGAATCAGTGTTGTAAAATAATATTTTTGTTATAACAATGAAAAAAACAGTATAATACAGGTGATTATAGTTGGCAATCAACTACTCGGTTTTTAAGGTGGACCGTACACCACCTACGGCTTTATTATGGGTCGTCCACACTATCTAAACTAGATTATAGCATAGGAGCTAGTACAGACACAAGACTACTATATTGAACTTGTTTATTACATAAACTTCAACTCTATTCTTTAAAATATTAATATAAATTAAACCAGTTTTCTAAATATAACTTAAAATATAGATTATCCTAAATCGTCGGTTTTCTTCATAACTCAGTTACTATCTTCAATATTAAATCCCAATTCCCTTGGAAATAAATTATTTTATAAAATTTGATATAATTTAATCCTAATTGTAAATCCTTTGGATTTATCTCAATTCAGTTTATATTCGGAATTCTGGAATAAAATCTATAGTTCTCTTTCGAAACAATTTCTGATTTCCCCTTTTTAAATTCATAGTTGAATTTAAACTTCCAAATTGTAACGACCCGCAGATCTGTACCATTTGAGTTGACTGAATTTAACTTACGTCCAACACAAATCACACGAAAATACGAACCATTAATAGGGAGAAGTTAGAGGATGAGAAATAGGAAGATAGAAAATTAGAATAGAATAAAATAGATAGAAGATCAAACTGAACAACAACAAAGAGTCTCATAGTCGCAGCAGAATAAAATGTAATATATAAATAATCACTTTCGACGTACAAAGTATTAGGACTTACATACATCATCGGAGTACATTACATACACAAAACAGCAGAATAAGCTCTATATGTCTAATGCTGAAGCCTCCTTCTCCAAGCTCCTTTAGAAAATCTGTAAAACCCTGAACTATTGGACTGCCCGTACAGATTTGGGCACCCAAGATTTTAGGGAAAGCAAAGAAAAATAAACTCTAGGTCAGTCATCGGACTGGTATGAGAAACGATTTTAAAACAACTTGATTTCCGATAAAGGATATCTCATAAGACCACGCCGTAAAAACGGAACGGGTTTTTCCCGTATGAGAGTCCAAGCACATGTTTAACTTTCAGAATACATTTTGAAAGAAAAGATAACTGTAAGACCTATCCACACATTAACACGGATGGTTTTTACCTTATGATAACCCAAAATATTTTGAAATCAATATTATTCTGATATATAATAATGTCAAAATACAAATAAATAGCAGTCTAGTGGAACGCTTGCATCTTATGCTCCACATACCTAGTATATAAACAAAACCTTGAGCGCTTATTGGATAATGGATTTCCAACTATGACAAGGTACGGAACCACCTTACGATAGTGTATCTCTAGAGGGAAATACACTGGGTTCAACAATAATGCCTTGCAACCGGCCACACATGACCGACCACTCATTTCGCTTGAGTGTATCGAATGTATGTCACCAATGGTTGGGAGCTATCCACTGTTTTCTAAAAAGGAACAGCATTGAAAATAGATTAAGGAATGAAATGGATTTTCTTTAGATAGTTGATTATACACCCTAATGGGAGCGACCCACATAGCCATACTACTTGCATGATTTTTGTCATTTCCCGGTTGTGAGGCTTGAAGCTGAAACTTACCTTTGGATATAACACATCTTCATTCACTTTGAATGTCACATCGTCAAACCCACCATATAACAAATTGGATTCGCCAAAAGTATCCCGGGTATAAAGCTAAGAGAAATGAATTCCTCTGCTACCAAATATAAATACGGTTGAAGAAATCAACTTACGCAATTTATTAGGCATACTCTGTCAGACACTCATTCATCAAGTTGCCTTGGGATTGGACAAACCGAAGGCACTATACTTTAAACCCGCCTTTGGTAATTTCTACCTAGGATCGACAAAATAGCCCTTGCATAACATCGTCTTCAAAGGTCTTCAATAAGCTCTAACTCGTAACATATATATCAAATCGAAGTGGAATTTAGATTCTGGTCACTTCGAAACGATAATGAAAAATTTTCATTTTTACTAATCAATAATATATTAAAAATGTAGACTAATATAAGTCAGAGGCTGCAATACAAAAATAAAAATTCAAATTACCTACCTATAATTTCTAATTTTCAATGCATAAATATGACTATTATTTTGGGAAAGTCTGTGTAGACACAAAATGGTGACTCAAATTCAGATATAAATAATTTGAACCATTAGTTCTACTATTGAATTCCACCTTTCACATAAATACAAACAAATATAATAGACCATAATTTGTGTTTCTAAATTTGTATTAAATTCTGTGTTTCAATAGTTGTTGCCAAATATTTGTGCAAATTTTCTTTTCTTAAGTGTGTTGAACATACCTAATTTGTAAAAAATAATAATTCGTTCGCAATGTGTATCATCGTCACACACACAACACATATAGTAGCGCTCGTAATAATAATATTGATGTCTTGAATGGCAGATGTCAATATTAAGTTCTTATAATATTGTTTCTATGGAGATTTAGGTGGTGGATTTTAATTTTTAATAATGTTTGCAAAATGCATGAATTAAGGGGCTGTTTGGTAACTATTATCGATGCAAAAAGTCATTGCCATATTGATAATATTAGTAAGTTATTAACGACGAACAATATTTTCTCTTCATAATTGTTAAATTTTTATTGACTTTATCAATAAACAAATAAGCCATTGACTAATAACTATAAATTTACTGATACATTATGTGCTGATCAAAATATCTCATACTTTAATACGTGTGACATATATGTTCCTTATAAAAAGATGAATCATTTTTTTTGGTTAATTCTATTGGTACGCATAAAATTTTTCATACACCATGACATTTACCAAATTACCCTTATTTTCATCTTCTCTCCTTACATCTTAAAACTCTTACACAAATAAATAGTTCCTATAAACTAAGTTGAATAAAACTTTAACAAAAAAAATATTAATTTTCAAAGCTAGTGTTGTAGCTTATTCATTTTCTGATAAAAATTCTTAATGTCAACAAAATAAACTGTAATTTTAAAAGAAAAGGTTAAAATACTTTTGAATTAGGCTACTAAGTTGTGAAAAGTGTGTTAATTGATACTTAAGGTTTCTCTAATTCATCAAAATTGAATAAATTTGATGTAAATATCTTTGATTTAATTGTATTTAATAGATGGCCTATTATAAAAAGGACTAAAATTTCAATTCACCAGAAGGATAACTTAGTCATAGTTTTTTTTTGCAGAATGATGGTATGTTAAATGATATTTTGTGTATATATAGAATTTACTAACTTAGAATTCAAAAAACTATAAAGTAGACTCCTTTACCCATTTTTAATTTATAACAGAGGTATGAAGCACTTAGATTTAATATTAGAAAATACTATGGTAAACAATGATATCACTTCAATATTGTAATCTTTGGTAGACTACTAGCAGCACACAACATATGGATTGAAACATAAAATTTAACATTTTTATTAACCCTACATAATGCTCAACCAATACAACCAACGATACCAAAGTCATGCTGCATTTACAGCGATTTTCACATTAGCTTGACAATGTCCCGGAATTGAACAAATGAAGTAGTTATCCCCTTTATCCAAGGTGATCTTATCGTTTCCAGATTTAAATGTTTGCCCTGTTCCTGAGCAGCTATCAAACCCATCTTTATTCACTTTAACAACATTGTGTACGGCAGGACTATACTTGAAAACTACATGCAGAAGAAAAAAGTTAGATTGAGATATAAAAAATAAACGATTGTCATGAACCATCACTTTTTATAAGCATTATCACTTGACAAAATAATATATAAGGAGAAAAAACAAACCTAATACGTCTCCCGCCTTGAAACTTTTACCATTTGGCCAATTTACTACATTAAAAGTCCAACTTCCATCACCTACTTCAAATTCTGCAGATTTGGATTCAAAAGCATGGAGAACAACCATAGAAATTATCATGAGACAAATTGTACATGCACGAGCCATGTTTGAATTATAAGATAAAACTAATTGGTTAATTGATAGATTTAATTGCAATTTGTATATGGCTATTTATAGGGAAATAAAAGGCATTCGATAAAGGAACGAATCATATACAATGTTAAATGAAGAAACTTATGAGAAATTAGTACCCTTAATTAGATATTTGCCAAAATTAATTAATTAAAAGGAAAGTTCTTAATTTAAAAAAAGGGCAATAAATTAATCAGAGTTAGACCTTCCTCAATTGACTTCTGTTTGAATGTTTATAATTAAGTTACAAATATCTCTCTCTCTTAAGTTTTACTAATTCGGTAACTCTGAAAAACTAAAAAGAGCAGGACTGAATTTCCTTTATGAAATCAACCTTTAGAAAGGCAGTGATTAAAACTTTCTCAATTAATTTATGTTTACTTTGATTGACAAATATCTCTCTCTTTCTTTTGTATTTTTCTAATTCGGTAAATCCGATAACTTTAACAGTGCAAGATATAATTTTCTCCATCACAATCAACATTTATGCATATATAGAGTTGCTTAGAGAATTAATTTTTCTCTTTCTTTCTTTTGGCATGGAAGAATTCTTATATAGTCAGCTCGGGTTCAAATTAATAGCTAATACCACCTTCTCAAAATGGATATTTACTTTTCATTGCTATTTAAGCAAATAAATTGTGACTCGGTTCAGGGTTAATTCGTATTCAATAATACAATTCTCCAATCTAGCGCATAACAAAGTCAGTGTAAGTATTTGAATATTGCGGTGGAAAGGATATTATAGTTTTTTTTTTTTTTGAATTAGTTCAGGGGTGGAAAGGATATTATACTCATATAATATAATTATAGGATAAGAAATATTTCTCATATTTAAATTTTAATACTAAATCACACATTAAAACAATCTTAATTAAAAAATAGAAAGGCAACAAATTAATCGGAGATAGAACTTTCTAATTTAATTTATGTTTGAATGTTTATAATTTAATTGACAAAAATCCAACCATCTCTCTTTTGTGTCTTACTAATTCAGTAAACTAATAAATTAAATGGTGCAAGACAAAATTTTCTCCATCGTGATTAACCTAAGTTATTATATGGAGTTGCTTAGCAAATCCATATATTTATTTATTTTGCAAGAATTCATATAGAGTTTGCTCGCATTCAAATTAATAGTTAACATCACCATCTCGAAATGGATATGCTTTTTGCTGTTACTTAAGCAAATAAATGGTGATTTCGTTCATGGTTATTTCTTATTCAAAATAAATCCACGTCAACAGTGCAATTCTCTATTCACCCGCATAATAGAGTCAGTGTCATTGTTTGAATATTGCGTTGGAGGGTATCATAGTTTTATAATTTAATTGTAGAACAAGAAATAATTCTCATATTTTTAACGCTAAAGCACTGGAGGTGGATATATAACAAAAATATGGAAAATTATATTCCCACATCATAAACTACTATATATGCACAAATTTTTTTGCTAATATCATAATACACATGTTCCGACTTGAATAATTGAGTTAATGGCAATAGAGAGAGAATATTATAATAGATGACTGTATTTAATCAGACGCTATCTTCATTTAGATTAAGAATTATAAATTTTTAATACTTCTTTACAAACATAGAAGAGTTTAATTATGTATATATATATTTGTATGTATGACATAATCATACAGAGGAGTTGGCCAGCACTTCGGTCATGTTAAGTTTGAGTATGGTTAATTCACGTCCTACGCTACTGAAAAAACCTACAAAATTACGATCCTTTGTGTCTTAACCTGTTTTCAATGGATTCCTAAAAAGTCTGAAATCCTTCTACACCCGTACTCAAAAAATTGATAAATATCCGATATTCGGAAAAATAGACATGGATGCAGATACGTAGATATCCACATCCTAGAATTATCCGTTCGATCATATTTAACATTATGCTCGAAATTCTATGTATTTACGTACAATTAATGGGATTTATTTATTATTTTATTAAGTTGAAGGTTTATGTTTTATGCGCTAAATGCATATTAGCTATTCAAATCTATTTAATTTCATCATATCTTTTTATTTTTAATGATTATGTGATCAAAGGAATTGAAAAACATCTATGTTAAACTAAAAATTTCAATTAATATTGATTTATTGAACGTTGGCAGATAGGATAATTATCCATATCCGTGATACGCATATCCGATATCCGATATGATTGCGGATTGCCAACGAGGAAAGCAAAACACATTTTACTTCTTTTAAGTTTTTTTTAATAGGAGGTAAGCTTAAGTCAGTTAGTGCAGAAGTTCTTGTTAAGTTTTGCGTTCTATTTTAGCTAAAATAAAGTACTAAACTAGACATCCTATTGTCCATACAAAATAGTTATTCGCTTGTTTAAAATACTTAATGATTAAAAGGATGTCTTGAAATTAATGTGGAAATAAGCCAACTCCAAAATATTGGTCTTGATATCACGCACTAACTTTGCTTGTATTTTGGAAAGCGGTGTGTTTGAAAATCATGATGGGTCATTTTTTGTGTTGGAGTTTGTAATGTCCCGTATTTTTCCAGTATAATAATTAGTTTATTTAATTATTCAAAATATTAGTTTGGTAATTTAAAGGTTATTTAATTAAACAATAGTGAATATTTAATTAATATAATAATTAAATAATATATTTAATTCTGAAATAGTCGAAATAGTGAATTGACAATATAATGTGAACTGGACAATGTATAATATATATAATCCAGTATAGAGTTGATTTTTATTAACGAATATATTATTTTAACGAAGTTTGAACGTATAATTATATTATAATTATAATCGAGCTCGAAATGGCGCTGTAGTTCGTAAATTGGCGATTCGAACTTCAAACGGATATATAGAAGCCGGTTTAAGTCAGATTTCTATGAAATAAGAAACGTACGAATCTGTTAAGCTATATTTTTCTAATGGAAAAGAAAAATGGACATTTCGCTTTATAGATTGTAAGATATGACCAAATCAATTTTTCAAATAGTCGCTATGAAATCGCTATGAGCCATAACTATATATTTAATTATAATTAAATATTGATTTCGAATTTGGACAAATCCTCCTAGACGTAATTATAATTTAATTTTTAGAATTTTCTGCAAATTTTCAATTAATTTAATACGCAACTTTTTATTTAGAGTATTTTGCACCCTATATCAAATATTTTGTGTTTCACAATATGAATTAACCTACCGATAGTATTATATATTTGGGATCGTGGGACATTGCTTGTCTCACTGATATTTTTATCTTTGTCGATAGCAGTACGTAATTGAATGAAGTGTTACGTAATGGTGCACCCTAAATAAAACATTCCTCATTCATTTCCTTAAGACAAATATGAAGGCCAAAAACATGCCACGTTTCCATCTCTCAACCACAAACGTTCCCGTGTTAACAACCACAAACACAAGCATAAATTCATTTTCCCGAGAACAAAAATAGATAAAAATGGCAACTAAAATAAAATAAATATTTCAAAACCCATTTATCCTTAACTATTTCTTTATACACAACGCCACCTAGGTGCATTCCTGCATGCAAGCGAATACACGAATGAAGATAATGGAGAAGGGTGTACGGCGTGAGGAGGTTTGTCACGTGTGTGGATTTCTGGAGTGGTAGCGGATGGTTTGTATTAAAGAAAGGGAATGTGGCACTGTAGTGATGGAGTTTGTAGTATTCTTGGGCAAAGCATGTTTAAAGACGTGAGGCCCAAATCAAAAGGAGAAGTTGCATTAGAAATTAAAAATGGCGTGAGGATAATGCATGGAGATGATGGGTTATATTTTTTCAAGGAAGGGGGTTCTTTTGGTTCGAAGTTCTGGAACTGTTACGTTTTCATTTGGAGAAGACGAACGGTATACAAGAGTTTAAAACGTGAAGATGGTTGTGAAGAGGAGTGAACGAGGAGGATGTTGGGGTTTGTTTTGGTTAGTTTCATGAAGGGATGGATTGTATGGGAAGATGGCAAGATTCGAAAATAGTGGAGGACGCTTCAGGAGCTTGCGATACATTGGGATGCACTGTGTAGTGTACATGGAGCCTACGGTGTACATTTATTCGGTTCGAAGAAGGATGCATGGTGGAGTGTACATGGAGAATGTGATATTATTTGGCCAAGTTATAAAGGTGGAGCTGGTGACAAAATCGAGGTATCATGGCACAATATGGTGCTTTGGGTTGCAGGAATTCACGACAAAAATGTTGGTTACCTGGACAGAATTTTATCTGGAGGGACCGAAACTATTCACAACGGGTTGGGTAAAGTGAGGTATTGGGCCGACATCTTTATTTGTATAGTGAGCCCAATAATTTATTTTCAAGTTAAATTTAACTAAATAAATGTATTAACGTGTAATGTTATATCCCTCCCACACATGATCGAAATTTCAAACGGTCTAATCCCTTGGGATCGTATGGACGGACAATACCCAATGGAACTGACTAGGAGTGGATTGGAGCTGTTTATAATTTATAGCGAAATAAATTGTCCGTCTGAATCGAGCGATGCATATTGTTATAAACGATGATCGTCTAATGTGAGTAAAACTCACCAACTCTGAACAGTTATATTTTTATAACATATTTTTAGAACTGATAATTATCTGTTGATTGCTGTGTGTTAACTTTTTGGTTGAATTGCTTATGTATTGGTTGAAATTATAGATGACGATATATATATATATATATATATATATATATATATATATATATATAAAAATCGTTAATCTAATATTGATTCTGTTTAGCAGAATATTTCATATTGAAATGAAATCGATGTTAATTATATTGTTTAACATCCGTGATGCAGGGAAACAGGTTTGAGGGATCCAACTGGATTCCTCAATATTTATAATACTGTTCTTTTCATATATTGTAATATATGATGTGATATATAATCTATTGTCGATTATGTGTGTTGGAATGATATCGATCATTGTATTTGGTATTTCAAATACCATAAGAAATACTAGGATGTAAAAAGGGGATTTTCAAAGTATATTTTGAAAATAAATTATTTATATAAAATCAATGGATTTTATTTATAAAAGAAATAATTATAAAATAAAATAGAATTATAAAAGAAAATATTTGTAAAACAATTATAAAGGAAAATATTTGTGAAACAAATAGAAAAAGGAAATATTTGTGAAACAAATAGAATAGAAAAGGAGATAGAAAATAAATATGATTATAAAAGAAATATTTATTTGTTAACTGAATGGAATTATTAAAAGGAATATTTGGAAAAGTAGATTTTAAATAGAAATCTATTTTAACAGATAAGTGGAGAAGATAAATTTATAAATAATATTTTATAAATAAAATGTTTATCATTGGATAAATAGAATACATAAGTCAGGACTTATATAGAGAAGTAAGAATCGATGTCAACATCGATATTTGAAACTGAATATGGACGTAGAGTTAAGCTAAATTAGAAATTGACTGGAGAATAGTTAAGTTGAATGGTTTTCTAAGTGTCTATCTGATGTTGGTTTCGACCTTCGGGATCGATACTTAGGGAATTGTTCTCATACTAGTTTATAGTCAGAGACTGATAGTTGTGGAAGAATAGTGATACGTAAATAAGCTATGGAAATGTTTTCCAGTGTTAATAATATATATTTTCTAAACATAGAAAATATGGAAATATGAATATATATATATATATATATATATATATATATATGTTTGATGATTTGATCGATAATTCCATTTGGAAATAAGATCGTTGTGTGTACGCGGACATTTTTCATTTGATAGTTAAATCTCCGACTATCAAAGTTTTTGACCATTTAAATGTTGTTAACATGGAGAGACCGGTTGGATTATTATCCGAAGAACCACTCCGTATTGGCATAAGAGTTGCAAACCAAGTATGCTGAATATATTGAAGACGGAGTAAAGTACAAGGGCTGTTGTATAAATCCTAGGTAGAGATTGCCCAGGATGGATGCACGGAATAGTGCCTTCGGTTTGTCCAGTCCCAGGACAACTTGAATGGACGAATGTTTGAAATAATATATCTGGTAAATCGCGTAAGTTGATCATTTCAAACGTATTTACGTTGGTGGCGGAGTAATTCGTTTCTCTTAGCTTATACGCGTGGTATTTTTGGGGAAATCAATTTTTGATTTGACGGGTATGATGATGTGGCATTCAAAGTAAATGAAGACGTGATCTGTATACAGATACGTTATAATCTCAAGCCTCATAAACTGGGAAATAACAAAAATCGGGCAAGCAGCATGGCTAAGTGGGCCGCACCCAATTAGGGTATATTGTCATTATCTAGAGAATATTCATTTGTTACTTCTTTCAATTCTGTATCTCCCGGGAATGGTTATGTTGGAATACTAACCAAGGGGTGGCAATATATTCGATAAATTCAAGAGAAATGAATGGTCGGTCATGTGTGGCCGAGTTACAAGATGTTCTTGCTGAACTCCAGTGTATCGCTTCTAGAGTACACTGAGCGGAAGGTGGATCCATACCTTGTCATAGTTGGAATCCATTCCCTAAATAAGAGCCCATGGTTTTGATTGTATATTATATATGTAGAACGTTAGATGCAAGCGTTTCTGCTAGATTTCTATTTACTTGATCTAGACATTATTATAATATCAGACAATTATCGATTTAGAAATATTTTAGTTAATCGTAAGGTAAAAGCCATCCGTGTTTATGTGTGGATTGGTCTTATGATTATCCTTTGTTTCAAAAGAAAATTTGAAAGTTAAATCAAATGATTTGGGTTTACTCACACCAGTCACATAACTGACCCAGAGTTTATTTTGTTTTGTTTTCCCTAAACTCTTGGGTGCCCAAATTTGCACAGGCAGTCAAGTAGTCGGGATTTATAGATGCACTAGAAGGAGCTGGAGCAGGAGGCTTCAGTAGCATTTTTATAGCTACTGTTTATTTCCGCTGTGATGTAAGTGTTATACTCTGATAATGTTACTATATACATATACTGATTTTATTTCAAAGATATTTATTTATTATATAATGTTCGTTCCGCTATGAGATTCGTGTTTACTCTGATGATTTATGTTCTTCTTCTTCTATTCTTAGTTTCTATCTTATCTATTCTCACCTTCTAATTTCTTTCATGGACTATTCGGTGTTTTCGATGTTTGGGTAATCGACGTGGGTTTTATGTCGATAACCAAAGATCGCAAAATCCCCGAGTCGATACAGTGGTATCAGAGCTTAAGGTTAAGTAATTAGCTTGGCTCTGTGGCGTATCTCAGTAGAGATGGGGTTAGTAATACCCTAGATTGAGTTGAGTGTATACATACAAGTGAACATATTTGTTGTCCAATATAAATGATTTTATATTGTGGAGATTTATTGATTGAGTTGTTTATGGGTTTTGGTTGTTCAGATTGATCCACTGTGTCGATAGGGATTTATAAACACTTGAATACGATGGACCGACCTGGTATGTTTTGAAAAGAGGGTAAAACAAAATAATTTTACCCAAATTTATTTGATATAAAGAAGATATATATATTGGAAATATAGTATACTGGATGTGTTGGTTGATTATAATTGAAATGGATATAAATAACCAATTAGAATTCATATAAGTGTAATATATGAAATCAAGATGAATTAAATCTGAATTTAAAATCAGAATTGAAATTTAAAACCCTGGGAATTGGAAAGGTGTTTGTAAATGGATTTAAATTGAATATATGAGAATTTTAAAATCCTGGGAGATTTTAAATTGTTTTAAAGCATTGTAAATGATATTTTGAATTGATTTCAAAATGGAAACGTTTAGATATGGTTTTGAAAGTGATATAGTATTGAACTCACTTCGACAGCTGGAAATAGATTCCGATGTTGATCATGACATCATCGGTGTTCATTTTCGAGTGGTAAGTGACAGATTACTACCAAAGAAATTGATTTTGAATTGTTTTGAGAGAAACAAGTTGTTTTGATACTCCGAAATGAATATTTCGATTTTTGAAAAGTGTAAACTATTTAAAACTCCCAAGAAGAGACGGATTGAATTAAATACAAATTTAAATGGAAATTTGTGAAAACCGAGCTGGAATTGAATAGAAACCAAATGGAAATTGAATTGGATTAAATTGATATTGAGACAAATTTGATTTGTGAAATAAGGAGTTGAAATAGAATTTGTTTGAAATAAAAATTTTGCTTGGGCATAAATGAATGGTTGTGTTGGAGATAAAAGTGATTTGAGTTTGATTGGGATGACATTGGTATATGATGAATTAATAGCAAATGTAAAGGATATATTGATATGCCCGACAAAAAGTGAAACACCCCACCTCCGTTAGGGTCACTCTCAAAGGGAATGCCCTTATTTTGGTGGAGGTTTATAAGTATAAGTCACAGATATACAAGACAGATATAAGAACACATATTTTTGAACAACCAAAAACATTAACATCTTTTATTTCATTAAAATACGTGTTCACAAAAACATGTCATACTTGTCTTACAATTCTTCCAAAAACATAACAACTTCATAACTGTCTTGATTACATTATTAAAGAAGCATAAAGAAAACATAAATAAACTGCAAAAGTTCCATAATTGTTGTCCAAAGCCATAGTCCAAAATCGAAAAGATCCAAGCAACACATTCTTTTTCTTCAAGCTGGATGTGAAATCTGGTCAAGCTGCGGTATTCTCTCCCTGTGGACCTTGGGGGGGAACGAAAGAAAAGAAGGCGAAAGAAAAGTAGAGTCAGACATAAAGCCTGAGTAAGTCTAGGACTATTCAGTCTATGAATAAAGAACTGGGTATGATAAGTATAAACTGGAAATGGGAAAGCACCATAAACTAAGTTATGTTGTCTAGGGTTGAATATACTATCGTACCCCACATTAATCTCTGTACCCATATAAACTAATTCCCAACAGGCACCCCAAAATCAGGGTGAAGTGATCCATTTCTGATGATCGGCTCCTACTCCCATAGTTACATGTGTCTTTACGGCCCCCGATGTTGTAGTTACCTATGCTGGTCCCACCATGGGGTGTATCAAGTCCCATGGTGGCGGCCCGACACAATTCTAGAATGCACAGGTATGCTACTGGTGCCCAGTGCCTTATTTTTCTGCGTCGGAGTGTGTGCACGCCCGCACCCCGTTAGAATATACACTGCTGCACCACCGCCGTCGATTTGACCTTTTACAGTCAGCCCAGTAATCGTGCCCCACCCTGCCTAGTTCAGGGTATCCTGATACACCTTGTAGGGTTACTGCTGAAAAGGGTCCCCCGCTACTAGGTTTTCTATTTCTAGCCAACATGCTAAGTTGGTTAAGTGTTTTATAAACCTAACCCCCAATCAGTCTGTATAGTTTTGCAAGTTCCATTTCGATTAAATATTAATATAATTTACTTAGTCCTATCAATCCTGACTCAGCCTTAATTGTCTTATTAAAGCCTCGACCTCTCACATTAGACAGGTATTGTTGTGGCTGCCTGTTGCCTGTAACAACCCGTATTTTTAAATAACATGTTATAACATAAACCAAGGCAGAATTAAATGATAAAATCTGAATCAAGGGAAAGGGGCTGTGCCATTGCGTTCGTCTCGGAAAAATACGCGAAATAGAGTCCGAGTTTTCGAAAATCGGAGTCCGTATGAAGAAGATATGGACGAACGATGTTAGGCAGAAAAACCGAAAACAAGCCAGAATGCACTGGCGCACTTGTGAAGTGCGCCAGCACAAAAATACACTGGCGCACTTGGGAAGTACGCCCGTGTTAAGCTAGAAACCTGCACAGCTTTCTGGTTTGACCCTGGCTAGCCTAGTGCACCTGTTTTGGTTCTCTGGTCTGTTCTGCTGGCCTGTGACGATTTTTGATGGTTTAGATCTAAACTAGGGTTAATCCTATGGCCTAAACTAACCTAATCTTATATAAAAAGACCCTAAGACGTAGCCTAAACCCTCATTAATCATTCCTACAACTAAACTATGCCAAAATGTTTCCTAATCATGGCCTCCACCTTCATATCATGGCCTCCATCCTCTTCATGAATGTTTGAGTGTCCTAAGCTAGCAAAAGAGCCACCTTTCTTCATCAAAACAAGGATCTTTCTTCATACAAATCAAAGGAGCTTCTTGTTTCTCAAGACAACTTGGAGCTTGTATTCGTTTGGGGGTTTTTAGAGTTGCTAGTGGCTTCGTCTCAATCTTATTTTATTTTATAGGTCTTCATAGCATTGTAAGCCCTATTCTACTCTTAGATTCTAATTATGAAGTTAAATATGACATGTTGAAAGTTTGAGTTTGGGCCTTGGTATGATTTGTGCTTTGATTCTATCGTGTTATTCATAGATTTATTCTATGCATGTTTGTAAAGCTATCACCTTGACTTTGTGTATAGAAAGCTATGAGCTTTGATTCTATCATGTTATGCATGGAATTATTCTATGCATGCTTGTGAAGCTATCACCTTGACTTTGTGCATAGAAAGCTATGAGCTTTGATTCTATCATGTTATGCATGGATTTATTCTATGCATGTTTGTGAAGCTATCACCTTGACTTTGTGCATAGAAAGCTATGAGCTTTGAGATGAAATGTTGCATAAAGCAACATAGAAACTCTCATAACCCTTATGTTATCTTGCATATGATGTCATATGTGAATCACTAGCTAACATCCGATGTCATTTATGACCATGTTTCACCTATTTTGCTAAAGTTTGATATCATGCATGTTTTGAGGCTTATAATGTAATATGCAAGTTTATGAACACATTTGCCTCATATGCCACCATGTTTAACTTGTGGCCAAACCTTAACCCCTCATGTTCCTTAATATGCTTGTGGCCAAATCACCCTTATGGTATTATGCATGCTTGCGGCCAAATCACCCTTATCCTATTATGCATGCTTGTGGCCAAATCACCCTTATGATATTATGCATGCTTGTGGCTAAATGACCCTTATCCTATTATGCATGCTTGTGGCCAAATCACCCTTATGATATTATGCATGCTTGTGGCCAAATCACCCTTATCCTATTATGCATGCTTGTGGCCAAATCACCCTAATGCTATTTGATACGTTTGAGGCCAAGTCACCTTTTATGCTATCATACATGTTGAGGCCATATGCTAGTATGTTGAACCCCTTTTGGCCTCAAATATCACCATGTCTAACTTGTGATAGACTTTTCCATCTTATGCCCACCTTGTCATATTGTTATGTTCCCTCTTTGATCTGTTTGCGTTGATGCGAATTTACGAGCGATGGGAATATGTTATGGGTAGTTGGGCAAACTTAAATAACATGAAAACATGACTTGAAAATATGACATGAAAGTTCGACATGTGTTTATGCTTGAAAACATGAACGTGGACATGACATGTAGAAAACATGAAAGTGGCCAACTCGAGGTTAGGTTGAGTTTGTAGCATAAATCTACCCGGAACCGACCGGCTTAACTAGTGGCTACAAACAATAGGACCCAATGTGAGTAGTTGGTCATATCGCACTTAAAACCCGAGGTTAGACTAGGTTGTGGTGTAAAGCTACCCGGACCCGCCCGGCTTAACTAGTAACCACAATAAAGTCTAATGTGAGAGGTTGGGGTGCATTAAGTTAATTAATGCCACATGGTAGGGTTAAGTCATGGACCGCTTGAATACTTAACCAATTAAACACGATGGGTTGGTTGGGTTAAGTCATGAGCTACTTGAGTACTTAACCAACTAAACACGATGTATTGATAGGGTTAAGTCCTGAACTGCTTGGATACACTTGACCGACTCAATACATGGTTAGGATAGGGTTAACCACACTTAACCCGCTTGAAATCCTAGTTACGAGGTCCTTTTCAGTCGTAACCCACTTGGGAGTATCTGGATACCCTGGACTAGGCTAGGGTGGGGCACGATTACTGGACTGATTGTAAGAGACCAAAAGAGATGGCTGAATGGTGCACCGATTGTTCAGGTGGACCATGGCCGTGCACATTAAGTCTGGAGTTGAACATGGGCACCAGTAGGTTTAGACTGTGCGTGCTTGAATTGTGTCTGTGGTTTACACCTTAGGGCGGGATACACCCTGGGGTGGACCTTGCACAGTCAACTACATTCCATGATTAAGCCGTATGACAACGATACACGACGAGTTAGGCTTATAGGGAGCCGATCGACTAGATCGAGTAGTTGGACCTTGATTTAGGTCACCTCATGATATTGGGCCAGCTTTGGGCCAAGGGATCATTTCTTGTTTATACTTGACATGGACTGGAATACTAGTACACACTTGGTGCAACTTAACCTTGTAGATGCGATGCCACACTTGATCTATCTTGCTAACTTTGCACCATGCCAGTTATCACCCTACGTTTCATCTCTGCTTTACATGTCCAGTTAACTTTATTAGTTTTTATACCAATAGTAGGTAGGACTTACCTGTCTTTTTGACCGACCCTTTTTCTTTCGCCTCTTTTCTTCCGTTTCCCCCCAGGTTTATAGGGTGGGAACACTGGTACCTAGCTCGAATCTTTAGCTGCTTTTCTAGATAGCTCATGTACGGTTTGGACTTGAGCATGCTATGGCTTTATTCTACCTTGGGGATAGTTACTTTATGCTTTTTCCAGTTTTCAGTTTATGTTCTAGACTTTGTTTTGTGGGAAAATAATGACCAAGTACTATGATGTAACTTGAATATGGTTTTGAAATGTTAGTTTTTATCCGCTGCTTTATTTACTCTGTTTTTACTTATATGTTCTGTCTTGTGATATCTGCATGCATGTTTACCTAGTTTAAAGCCCCTCCAAAGCCGGTGTACTTGCAAGAGTGGCATTGGCGGAGGGGGGGTGTTACATTTGGTATCAGAGCATAAGGTTTACAAGAATTGAGAAAAAGGTTTTTTTTTAAACTTACCTTTTGAAAAACTATTTTCAAAACTAATTAAGTATTTTACAAGAAAAGTCTAGTTTATTTTAAAAGTCTATTCCCCAAAAGCCATTAGCACTATCTATTGTTTCCTCGTTCTCAATCTATCTTTTCTTCGTTTCAGTATGGCCGATAATTTTGCCATTCTGGAGGGCGTACCGGTACCTATTTGGTTTGGAAGGTACATGGAGGCAAGGGTGAATGAATCCGGCCCCACGGACATTCCTCCTCCTTCCCCCGTGGCTAACATTCCTCCCCCTCCCGTAGCCGAGTTTCCTCCTCCTCCTCCTCCGCATCCACAAGCGGATTTCGCGAAGGTTTGCAAGGACTTTAAGGCGATGGGTGGCAAGAATTTTGTTGGGACAGAGACTTATGTTGAGGCAAGAAACTGGTTAAAAGAAACTGAAGACCTCTTTGCTATCTTTGATGTGGAAGACCATAGAAAAGTTCTGTTGGCAGTATGGTTATTGAAAGAGGAAGCTGCATATTGGTGGGTAGTCACCACCACTACTAGGCCAATTCAGACTTGGGATGACTTTAGGAGAAGGTTTAGACTGAGGTTTCTATCATCGACAGAAGAGAACCTTCAGATGGAGAGCTTCCTATCTCTAAAGCAAGGGGACATGACAGTTAGGGAATATGTGGATAAGTTTAATCAACTTGCTCGGTTCGGTCTAGACTTGGTTAACACAGCTCAGAAGAAGGCCCTACGCTTTGCTCTAGGATTGAATGAGCCATTGTGTGGTTTGGCCATGTCTCATATACCCATGGGGGCGACTTTCGAGAGTTTGGTGAATATGGCCCTGCTTCAAGAGGAAGATAAGAGTGGCAAGAAGGAGGTCACGGCAAATGAGTCTCAAGGCGAGAAGGTAGATTCTGGAAAAGGAGGCAAGAACAACAACAAGTCAAGAGAAAGGAGGAAGTGCAACTTCTGTGGGATTACTGAGCACATAGCCAAAGACTGTATGAAGAAGAAAAGGAAGTTGGGAGAATGCTTTCATTGTGGAGAGTCTGGACACTATAGTAAGGATTTCCCGAAAAAGCGAGGATAAGGGAAAAGGCAAATTCAGCAAGCAGGACCCTCTGGAGGGCAGTTGCAGGCTCCCCTCGCTCTTCCAGCTTTTGATCGAGGCAGTGTTTCTATAGAAAGTCATGATTACATTTCTAATTTCCCTGTTCATACCTTATTTGATTCTGGCGCATCGCATAGTTTTATTTCTGATCTTGTTGAAAGTTTGCACCCAAGTATTAGTCTAGTTGAAAATCCCGTTAGTATTTCAAATCCGATTGGGGGTTCCGCCCATCTATCTGCGATTTGTATGGATTTGAAAATCTCTATCTAGAGCGTAGAACTCGTGTGTGATGCTTATGTTCTTGGGTTTATGGGAAACGGGTTGATTGTGGGCGTGGATTGGTTGTCCAGTTATGGAGCCATTCGTGACTGTGAGCTTAGGGTAGTGAGGCTCATGACTCGCCTCGGTAATACCCTCGAAATCTCGTGTGACCTTTAGGGTTCCGTCATGATAAGTTATCTGGAATCCCTTGGCACCTTTATTGGAAATTTGAAATCCAATCGAGTAGTGTTCGCAACTAAGGCAGATAGTCCATTTTGCTTAAGCATGGGTTATAGAAATCACCCTAGTAAGAACATTTGGCAACATGGAGTGGCATTTGTTTTCAAGAGATAGTTCTTCTACGTGGAATACTGTATAGTATGTAAACGAGGTCCAGGATTCACTAACAAATTTTGTAAAGCTTGCATGAAACCATGAGCACGCAGTTATGCTTAAGCCAAGTATTTTAGGAAAAGAATAAGTGGAAGTGGAACAAGAGGTAACGGTGAAATGAGCTCTAACTCATATTTTGGAAATAAATACTAAGAAGCTACGAAATTGTGAAGTTAAAAGACGGTCAAGGCACGATCGGATTAAGCTCAAGAAAAAGCGGCTTGGAAGATTGAAGACCAGATACGCGCGTCATATCTCTTTTTAAGAGTATATCCTTGATCCCTTTTATTCTGTAGAGCTTACTCGCATGCTATCGTTTAAGTATATCCTCTCGGTTCTATTCTCAATCTTAGTTCTGTTGCAAACCCCATAAGGAGTATGACTCGCCTGTTTGTGATATATAGTTGGGATAAAGATGTCCGTCAAGTTGACCAAACTATTGGGCTTTATGGGATATGGGTCATAGTTGATAGACTTACATAGAGTACTCACTTTGTTTCGTTGAAGAGCAAGAGGACCACATCAGGTCTAACATCTGTTCACCTTCGAGAGACAGTGTGATTGCATGGAGTTACTTCTAGCATAGTTAGCGATCGTGACCCAATCTTCACTAGCCAGTTCTGGAATAGCTTGCAAAAAGCGATTGGTACGCGATTGAATCTAAGTACGGCCTATCACCCACAGATGGATGGCCAGACCGAAAGGGTGAATAGGGTACTAGAAGATCTATTGAGGCTATGCATTCTTGACTTTGGTGGTACTTGGGAAGATCATCTTCCTCTCGTAGAGTTTGCTTATAATAACAGCTATCAGGCAAGCATAGGGATGGCACCATTCGAAGCTTTATATGGGAGGCCGTGCAAGTCACCAACATGTTGGTGGGAGACGACAGATAAGCTTATACTTGGGCCCGACATGATAAGGTACACATCCGAGAAGGTTGAGTTGATTCGAAGGCGGATGAAGACGGCCCAAGACAGATAGAAATCCTATGCTGACAAGCGAAGGACAGATTTGGAATTCGAAGTTGGAGATATGGTTTTCGTGAAGGTTTCTCCTTTGCGTAATGTGGTTCGGAGCAGTTGGAAAGATAGCACCAAGGTTCGTTGGACCCTTCCCTATCATCGAGAAGATTGGGCAAATGTCTTATAGAGTGGAATTGCCCGAGAAGCTGGCCGGAGTACACAATGTTTTTCATGACTCGCATCTCCGGAAATGCCTATATGAGTCAGCCGAGGTAGTTGAGCCTAGCATTCTTGAAGACATGGAGGTAGAGATAGAGGCAACCCTAAGGCGATCTCCGATCCGTATCTTGGAAACGGAGATCAAGAAGCTGAGGAATCGAGAAGTCAAGTTAGTAAAGGTTCAGTGGAGTGAAGCCGAAGAGGACGCAACTTGGGAAACCGAGGAGAAGATGCGCGCGCTTCACCCATTTCTTTTTGAGGGTACATTCTCGATCTCTTTTCCTAGCCAGCATATCTTTCTTTCACTATCCATGTTTATCTTGTTATCTCGTTAACCTTGTCATGAGAACCTTAGGTAGAAACCCTTTGGATGAAACATGTATTTGAAACATTTTATGCTTGATGTTTGCAAGTGGATACTCGTGGATGCATGATACACGTTAGGCACTAAGATCGGCTCACACACTTTCATATTGCATATGCATGAGTGCTTATACTTATTCATGGCTGAAACTTGTTATGCTATCACGTGGATGTTGCATATGGATGATTGTTATGTGCACTCATATAGAGATTATGAATTATGTTAGGAATTTGCATACATATGGACTCATTTCACTAACATACTTTGCATTAAGGAGGTTTACTGAATCAGTAATCGCCTGATTTTCGCATTAGATAAGTACATATACACACACCTTTGCATATGATCATACAACATTTAGAATCTTTTAAGGATAATGGCTGCACGTGGATGATGTTTTGAGTAGATGGATGATGGATGGTAGGATATGTTCTTCCTAACTTGAAGATTTCGGGGACGAAATCCTTTAAGGAGGGGAGAATGTAACAATCCGTATTTTTAAATAACATGTTATAACATAAACCAAGGCAGAATTAAATGATAAAATCTGAATCAATGGAAATGGGCTGAGCCATTGCGTTCGTCTCGGAAAAATACATGAAATAGAGTCCGAGTTTTCGAAAATCGAAGTCCGTATGAAGAAGATATGGACGAACGAAGTTAGGCAGAAAAACCAAAAACAAGACACAATGCACTGGCGCACTTGTGAAGTGCGCCAGCACATAAATACACTGGCGCACTTGGGAAGTGCGCCCGTGTTGAGCTAGAAACCTGCACAGCTTTCTGGTTTGACCCTGGCTGGCCTAGTGCACCTGTTTTGGTTCTCTGGTCTGTTCTGCTGGCCTGTGACGATTTTTGATGGTTTAGATCTAAACTAGGGTTAATCCTATGGCCTAAACTAACCTAATCTTCTATAAAAAGACCCTAAGTCCTAGCCTAAACCCTCATTAATCATTCCTACAACTAAACTATGCTAAAATGTTTCCTAATCATGGCCTCCACCTTCATATCATGGCCTCCATCCTCTTCATGAAAGTTTGAGTGTCCTAAGCTAGTAAAAGTGCCACCTTTCTTCATCAAAACAAGGATCTTTCTTCATACAAATCAAAGGAGCTTCTTGTTTCTCAAGACAACTTTGAGCTTGTATTCATTTGGGGGTTTTTAAAGTTGCTAGTGGCTTCGTCTCAATCTTATTTTATTTTATAGGTCTTCATAGCATTGTAAGCCCTATTCTACTCTTAGATTCTAACTATGAAGTTAAATATGACATGTTGCAAGTTTGAGTTTGGGCCTAAGTATGATTTGTGCTTTGATTCTATCATGTTATGCATAGATTTATTATATGCATGTTTGTAAAGCTATAACCTTGACTTTGTGCATAGAAAGCTATGAGCTTTGATTCTATCATGTTATGCATGGATATATTCTATGCATGTTTGTGAAGCTATCACCTTGACTTTGTTCATAGAAAGCTATGAGCTTTGATTCTATCATGTTTTGCATGGATTTATTCTATGCATGTTTGTGAAGCTATCACCTTGACTTTGTGCATAGAAAGCTATGAGCTTTGATTTGAAATGTTGCATAAAGCAACATAGAAACTCTCATAACCCTTATGTTATCTTGCATATGATGTCATATGCGAATCACTAGCTAACATCCTATGTCATTTATGACCATGTTTCACCTATTTTGCTAAAGTTTGATATCATGCATGTTTTGAGGCTTATAATGTAATATGCAAGTTTATGAACACATTTGCCTCATATGCCACCATGTTTAACTTGTGGCCAAACCTTAACCCCTCATGTTCCTTAATATGCTTGTGGCCAAATCACCCTTATGATATTATGCATGCTTGTGGCCAAATCACCCTTATCCTATTATGCATGCTTGTAGCCAAATCACCTTTATGATATTATGCATGCTTGTGGCCAAATCACCATTATCCTATTATGCATGCTTGTGGCCAAATCACCCTTATGATATTTGATACGTTTGAGGCCAAGTCACCTTTTATGCTATCATACATGTTGAGGCCATATGCTAGTATGTTGAAACCCTTTTGGCCTCAAATATCACCATGTCTAACTTGTGATAGACTTTGCCATCTTATGCCCACCTTGTCATATAGTTATGTTCCCTCTTTGATCTATTTGCGTTGATGCGAATTTACGTGCGAAGGGAATACGTTATGGGTAGTTGGGCAAACTTAAATAACATGAAAACATGACTTGAAAATATGACATGAAAGTTCGACATGTGTTTATGCTTGAAAACATGAACGTGGACATGACATGTAGAAAACATGAAAGTGGCCAACTCGAGGTTGGGTTGAGTTTGTAGCATAAATCTACCCGGAACCGACCGGCTTAACTAGTGGCTACAAATAATAGAACCCAATGTGAGTAGTTGGTCATATCGCACTTAAAACCCGAGGTTAGACTAGGTTGTGGTGTAAAGCTACCCGGACCTGCCCGGCTTAACTAGTAACCACAACAAAGTCTAATGTGAGAGGTTGGGGTGCATTAAGTTAATTAATGCCACATGGTAGGGTTAAGTCATGGACCGCTTGAATACTTAACCAATTAAACATGATGGGTCGGTAGGGTTAAGTCATGAACTACTTGAATACTTAACCAACTAAACACGATGTATTGATAGGGTTAAGTCCTGAACTGCTTGGATACACTTGACCGACTCAATACGTGGTTAGGATAGGGTTAACCACACTTAACCCGCTTGAAATCCTAGTTACGAGGTCCTTTTCAGCCGTAACCCACTTGGGAGTATCTGGATACCCTGGACTAGGCTAGGGTGGCGCACGATTACTGGAATGATTGTAAGAGACCAAAAGAGACGGCTGAATGGTGCACCGATTGTTCAGGTGGACCATGGTCGTGCACATTAAGTCCGGAGTTGAACATGGGCACCAGTAGGTTTAGACTGTGTGTGCTTGAATTGTGTCTGTGGTTTACACCTTAGGGATGGATACACCCTGGGGTGGACCTTGCACGGTTAACTACATTCCATGATTAAGCCGTATGACACCGATAAACGACGAGTTAGGCTTATAGGGAGCCGATCGACTAGACCGAGTAGTTGGACCTTGATTTAGGTCACCTGATGATATTGGGCCAGCTTTGGGCCAAGGGATCATTTCTTGTTTATACTTGACATGGATTGGAATACTAGTACACACTTGGTGCAACTTAACCTTGTAGATGCGATGCCACACTTGATCAATCTTGTTAACTTTTCACCATGCCAGTTATCACCCTATGTTTCATCTCTGCTTTACATGTCCAGTTAACTTTATTAGTTTTTATACTAATAGTAGGTAGGACTTACCAGTCTTTTTGATTGACCCGTTTTCTTTCGCCTCTTTTCTTCCGTTTCCCCCCCAGGTTTACAGGGTGGGAACACTGGTACCTAGCTCGGATCTTTAGCTGCTTTTCTGGATAGCTCATGTACGGTTTGGACTTGAGCATGCTATGGCTTTATTCTACCATGGGGATAGTTACTTTATGCTTTTTCCAGTTTTCAGTATATGTTTCAAGACTTTGTTTTGTGGGAAAATAATGACCAAGTACTAGATGTAACTTGACTATGGTTTTGAAATGTTAGTTTTTATTTGCTGCTTTATTTACTCTGTTTTTACTTGTATGTTCTGTCTTGTGATATCTGCATGCATGTTTACCTAGTTTAACGCCCCTCCAAAGCCGGTGTACTTGCAAGATTGGCATTGGCGGAGGTGGGGTGTTACATTGCCGGTTGGGTCCGGGCAGTCTTACGCCACAACTCAGTCTAACCTCGGGTCCTTGTTGGGCTCCGTGTTCAACCACCCACATTGGATAGGTATTGTTGTGACTACTGGACAGCCGGGCGGTTCCGGGTAGGCTTACATCACAACTCAATCCAACCTCGGGTTAAACACATCGTATTTTCTACATTTACATATTTTGTCTCTTTTCTTTTTATATGTAAATATTTGCGGCCCATTATTCAAATTCATCTTTATTGATTAAAATTTATTTATGCCACTTAATTTTTTTTCAAGGTTGTTGGCATGCGTCAAATGTGCCAACGCATATGTTCTATATTTTAACCCAAACGTCATTACCCCCGTTTTACACGTTCGCTACAATGTAAGGGGTGTTGGGTTTAATATTTAAGCCCAATTTAGCCATATGAAAATGGGCGGCTTATAACATGGTGTTTATAAGGTAACATGAAAAAGGGGAGTGTGAACGCATGAACTTGCAACGAACGATTCAATTAACATAAAGTAGGCACATGTGAACTTGCAATTGTAACAGCATATAATTATGGCATAAATAATACTTAAACATGAATCGTTCTATTCGTGTAACCATGGCTAAATAATACTTAAGCATGAATCATTCTATTCATGTAAACTTGCAATTGGAATGTAAATTTAACTTAATTGTGTCACATATATCACCATATGGTTTTGATAACAACTTAGGCTTAAAACATGTTTCAACCAGGCATAATACCAAAAATAGTTTAGTCATGTTCATAAAGGTGCTTACTTTTGTTTTTAATACAAAAGTATGATTTGCTAATTCCAACATAGATTCATATAAACTATAGTACTTAGTCGTATCCAATTGCATACTAAAAGTGATCATAAAAATATGTACATCATATTAGCATAATAATGAATCATATACTTGCATGAATCCCAATTAAAATTTCACAACATATGGTTGTCAACATAAATCCTATACTTGTATGAATCCAATCGTATACCATAACATTTCCAAATCGTTTAGAATCAAAATAACATACAAGTATAGATTATTATCGCCACAATTCCATTTCGTTGTTAACTTCCAACGCAAATCACATACTTGCATATGTCCAATCGTATACCATAACATTCCCAAATCGTTTAGAATCAAAATAACATACAAATATAGATTATTATCGCCACAATTCCATTTCGCATTTTACACAAATCAAACACAATTAATTATTCACATCGGAATAGCAATCTACTGACAACATATGACGAATCTTCAATTCAGGAATCTGAATTTTGAATTTGGAGATGCTATCCTTTGTTGTAGGCATTGCTTTGATTCAATTAACGTTGCTTTAAGCTTTTGATTTATCTCCTAATTGTCTCCCAATTTCTGACGGCTATCCTTAGTCTCTCCTCAGCAGCATGACGGTCTCATTTCCATTTTTGTTTGTGTGAATTAGGGTTAGTCTTAGGTCCTTTTTATAGAGTTTGTGAGTTGATTTAGACCGTCGATGAAGCTTGGTTTAATAATAGCCGTTCGTTCAAAGGAGAGACCAACAAGGAGCTGACACCTAGCCCTAGTGACAAGGCAAGGCTCAGAAAATCGACCAAACACAGACTAGGCCAGCCAGTGTGGACTGGGTTCGACCTGGCTCAGGGGCCAGGTCGACACCCCAGTCGACACCGTGTCAACTTGGCAGTCGACACGGGTTACCCAGGTCGACTGCCCAGTCGACCTGGCTAGCCCCAGGTCGACTACCAAGTCGACCTGGGTGACTTGGGTTGGAATTTTCCCGCCATGGCCAATTGGGCCCGATTTTTGAATTTTAAATTTGTTTTTCTGAGCTGTTTTCGTCTGTTCGAATTTTAAACTGAATTCTGAAACTTCCTGAGGCCATATCTTCTTCATACGGAGTCCGTTTTACGCAAACTCGGACTCTATCTCAAGTAGAATTCCGAGACGAACGTAATGGCGTATCCCGTTTCCCTTAATTCTTTGATTTGAAATTAGTTATACTTTAATTTGTGAATTTCACTGTTATAGAATACACGGGGTGTTACATTCTCCTGCACTTAAAAGTATTTCGTCCCCGAAATCTTCAAGTTAGGAAGAATGTACATCCTAACATCCAAACATCCATCTACTCATCCATCAAACACGAGCATCCATTGTCCTTAAAAGACTTCTAATGCTTCATGATCATATACGAAGTGTGTGTGTACATGTACTTATCTAATGCAAAATCAGGCGGTCTACTGATTCAGTTGACCTCCTTAATGCGAATTGTGTAAGTGCCATGAATCCATTATGTATGCAAATTTTCCTATTCATGATTCTACATAAGTGCACAGTCATTCATACAAATGCAACATCCATACGACAACACATTAAAGTTCAACCATATACGAATGCAAACATATATGCATATGCAATATGAAGTGACTGAGCCGATCTAAAACCTAGATTGTGTGTGTATATGCAACCACGAGCAACCACTAGCAATCACTTGCAACCACTTGCAACCATCATCCATAAAATGTTTCAATTACATGTTTTCATCCAAAGGGTTTCTACCTAAAAGATAAGGTCAAGGAATTATACCTAAAAAGATAGATAAAAGCGCAACTTAAGGAAAAAGGAAAGATCAAAGATGTACCCTCGAAATGAAAAGGGTAGGCTGCGTGTATTCTAGCTTCAGTTTCCCAAGTTGCATCTTCTTCGGCATCGCTCCACTGATCTTTGACGAGTTTGACTTCGCGGTTACGTAGCTTCTTCACTTCTGTTCCTAATATGCGGATTGGAACTTTCCTTACCGTTGCTTCGCGTTCCACTTCAGCTTCTTCTAGGATATTTGGCTCTACCACTTCAGCAGACTCATGTAGACATTTTCGGAGGTGTGAAATGTGAAAGACGTTGTGAACTCCGGCCAATCTTTCGGGTAGCTCTAAACTATAGGTCATTTTCCCAATCTTCTCGATGATAGGGAATGGCCCTACGAACCTTGGTGCTAGCTTTCCTGTGGTTCCAAAACGAATAACGTTCCTTAGCGGAGATACCTTAAGAAAAACTCTATCCCCAACCCCAAATTCAAGGTCGGTCCTCCTCTTGTCGGCGTAGGACTTTTGTCTGTCTTGGGCCATCTTCATCCTTCTTCGTATTAAGTCTACTTTCTCGAAGTCTCTCGGATCATATCTGGTCCAAGTATGAGCTTATCAGTAGACTCCCACCAACAAGTGGGTGATCGGCACGGCCTTCCATATAAATCTTCGAAGGGCGCCATTCCGATGGTTGCTTGGTAGCTGTTGTTGTAGGCAAATTCCACCAAAGGAAGATGGTCTTCCCATGTCCCTCCGAAGTCAAGTCCCAATTGAACACTAGATTCTTTTTCGTTAGCTTGTTGAGCTCCCTATAGTCAACACATAGACGGAGTGAACCATCCGCCTTTGTAGCGAACACCACTGGAGCGTCCCATTCTAAAATGCTCCTCCTAATGAACCCCTTCTCTAGAAGCTCTTTAATCTGTTTATTGAGCTCTTTCCTTTCCCGTGGAGCCATGTGTCTAATGGGAAACGCAACGGGCTTTGCATTATCTACAAGATATATGCGGAAGTCTATCTCCCGCTTCGGAGGCAAGCCCTTCACCTCTTCGAAGACATCCGGATATTCCCGGACCACTCTAACTGATTGCAAATTTTCAACAGAGGCATCTAGCGATTCGAGATAACTAAGCATAACCGCGTACGAGGGATTACAAGAAATTTCCAAAGTGTTACCGAGCTGGGTCAGGAGCCTAATAACCCTTTTCTCTCAATCAAGGATGGCCCCATTACTGGATAACCAGTCCATGCCCAAAATCAAACCATATCCCGAAAAGCCCAAAACAAAGGCACTACATTTAAATTCTACGCTTAGAATAGAAATTTTCAATCCCACACAGATCATAGACAAATGAGCCGGGCCCCCAATTGGGTTTGAAACAATTAAGGGGTCCTCTACCATACTAGTTTCTTGGTGCAGAGATTCTACTAAAGCAGACGAGATAAAGGAGTGTGATGCGCCAGAATCAAATAAAGTGCGAACGGGGTGATCATAAAGATAAACTATACTTTCTTCAGAAGTAGTTATACCTCGCTGTTGCAGAGGTGGCGCCTCTAGCACATGAACCTGTGCCACTGAGGTGGATCCAGCCCTCTGCCCCTGTCCTCGTTTCTTTGGGCAGTCCTTAGCCATGTGGCCTGTCTCACCGCAAGAAAAGCACCCACCATTCATCTTGGCCTTCTTTTTCCGGCAATCTTTCAATAAGTGCCCCACTTTGCCACAGAAATTACACTTCTTCTTCTCTTTGCTGTCTTTCCCGCCCTTCTTAAAGTTTGTCTTCTTAGGCTGTAAACCTTCTTTCTTCCCTTGAGAGCTTTCTGCCTTTGTCTCCTTCTTGCCCTTATCCTCTTCATTCAGCAATGCCATCTGTACCAACCTTTCATATGTAGCTCCCGTGGGTATATGGGTCATGGCCAGACTGTGTAATGGCTCATTCAACCCTTTGACAAAACGGAGAGCCTTCTTGTGCGGGGTGTTGACTAGGTCCAGTCCAAACCTAGCCAGCTCATCGAACTGATTAACATACTCTTTGACTGTCTTGTTCCCTTGCTTAAGAAATAAGAATTTTTCCAACTGCAAACTCCTTTCAGCGTCTGAGAGAAATTTAGCCTCAAACCTTGCCCTAAAGTCCTCCCATGTTTCCACTGGTCTTCTGCATTAGTGACTTCCCATCGGTAGGAAGCCTCACCTTTTAGTAGCCATACAACCAGTTGTACTTTCTGCCTATCTTCTACCTCAAAGATGACGAATAAGTCCTCGGTTTCTTTCAGCCAATTTCTAGCTACCACGAAGGACTCAGTTCCATGAAAATCCTTTCCTCCCATAGCTTTAAAATCTTTACATATCTTAGCAAAAGTGTTTCCCCGTGGAGGAGGTGGAGGAAGAGGTGCTGCTGCAGCTGGATGATTTCCTGCAGCTGGGGGAGGAGGAATGGTAGGACCTGGCTGAGTGGCCCTTGCTTCTAAGAACCGTCTAAACCAACCAGGTATTGGTACACCCTCTGGCAAGTTAAGTTCTTCGGACATGCTGAAACAAAAAGGATAGATTCAAAACGAAGGATAAGAGATAGTACCTATGGCTTTGGGGGACTTTGCCTTTTAAAATAAAATAATATTTTATCTTAAAAATGCTTCTTTAAATTTCCTTTTTTGAAAATAAATTTTCAAAACTTTTTATCTTATCTGGTAAACCTAGGCTCTGATACCAAGTGAAACACCCCACCTCCGTTAGTGTCACTCTCAAAGGGAATGCCCTAATTTTGGTGGAGGTTTATAAGTGTAAGTCACAGATATACAAGGCAGATATAAGAACACATATTTTTGAACAGCGAAAAACATCAACATCTTTTACATCTTTTATTTCATTAAAATATGTGTTCACAAAAACATGCCATACTTGTCTTACAATTCTTCCAAAAACATAACAACTTCATAACTATCTTGATTACATTATTAAAGAAGCATAAAGAAAACATAAATAAACTGCAAAAGTACCATAATAGTTGTCCAAAGCCATAGTCCAAAACGGAAAAGATCCAAGCAATACCTTCTTTCTCTTCAAGCTGGATGTGAAATCTAGTCAAGGTGCGGTATTCCCTCCCTGTGGACCTTGGGGGGGGGGGAATGAAAGAAAAGAAGGCGAAAGAAAAGTAGAGTCAGACATAAAGCCTGAGTAAGTCTAGGACTATTCAGTCTATGAATAAAGAACTGGGTATGATAAGTATAAACTAGAAATGGGAAAGAACCATAAACTAAGTTAAGTTGTCTAGGGTTGAATATACTATCTATGTACCCATATAAACTAATTCCCAACAGGCACCCCAAAATCAGGGTGAAGTGATCCATTTCTGATGATCGGCTCCTAATCGCATAGTTACATGTGTCTTTACGGCCCCCGATGTTGTAGTTACCTATGCTGGTCCCACTATGGGGTGTATCAAGTCCCGTGGGGGCGGCCCGACACAATTCTAGAATGCACAGGTATGCTACTGGTGCCCAGTGCCTTATTTTTCTGCGCCGGAGTGTGTGCACGCCCGCACCCCGTTAGAACCTACACTGCTGCACCACCGCCGTTGATTTGACCTCTTACAGTCAGCCCAGTAATCGTGCCCCACCCTGCCTAGTTCAGGGTATCCTGATGCACCTTGTAGGGTTAATGCTGAAAAGGGTCCCCCGCTACTAGGTTTTCTATTTCTAGCCAACAAGCTAAGTTGGTTAAGTGTTTTATAAACCTAACCCCCAATCAGTCTGTATGGTTTAGCATGTTCCATTTCGATTAAGTATTAATATAATTTACTTAATCCTATCAATCCTGACTCAGCCTTAATTGTCTTATTAAAGCCTCGACCTCTCACATTAGATAGGTATTGTTGTGGCTGCCTGTTGCCGGTTGGGTCCGGGTAGTCTTACGCCACAACTCAGTCTAACCTCGGGTCCTTGTTGGGCTCCGTGTTTAACCACCCACATTGGATAGGTATTGTTGTGACTACTGGACAGCCGGGCGGTTCCGGGCAGGTTTACATCACAACTCAATCCAACCTCGGGTTAAACACATCGTATTTTCTACATTTACATATTTTGTCTCTTTTCTTTTTATATGTAAATATTTGCGGCCCATTATTCAAATTTATCTTTATTGATTAAAATTTATTTATGCCACTTAATTGTTTTTCAAGGTTGTTGGCATGCGTCAAACATGCCAACGCATATGTTTTATATTTTAACCCAAACGTCATTACCCCCGTTTTACACGTTCGCTACAATGTAAGGTGTGTTGGGTTTAATATTTAAGCCCAATTTAGCCATATGAAAAGGGGAGGCTTATAACATGGTGTTTATAAGGTAACATGAAAAAGGGGAGTGTAAACGCATGAACTTGCAACGAACGATTCAATTAACATAAAGTAGGCACATGTGAACTTGCAATTGTAACAGCATATAATTATGACATAAATAATACTTAAACATGAATCGTTCTATTCATGTAACCATGGCTAAATAATACTTAAACATGAATCATTCTATTCATGTAAACTTGCAATTGGAATGTAAATCTAACTTAATTGTGTCACATATATCACCATATGGTTTTGATAACAACTTAGGCTTACAACATGTTTCAACTAGGCATAATACCAAACATAGTTTAGTCATGTTCATAAAGGTGCTTACTTTTTTTTTTAATACAAAAGTATGATTTGCTAATTCCAACATAGATTCATATAAACTATAGAACTTAGTCGTATCCAATTGCATACTAAAAGTGATCATAAAAATATGTACATCATATTAGCATAATAATGAATCATATACTTGCATGAATCCCAATTAAAATTTCACAACATATGGTTGTCAACATAAATCATATACTTGTGTGAATCCAATCGTATACCATAACATTTCCAAATCATTTAGAATCAAAATAACATACAAGTATAGATTATTATTGCCACAATTCCATTTCGTTGTTAACTTCCAACGCAAATCACATACTTGCATATGTCCAATCGTATACCATAACATTCCCAAATCGTTTAGAATCAAAATAACATACAAATATAGATTATTATCGCCACAATTCCATTTCGCATTTTACACAAATCAAACGCAACTAATTATTCACATCGGAATAGCACTCTACTTACAACATATGACGAATCTTCAATTCAGGAATCTGAATTCTGAATTTGGAGATGCTATCCTTTGTTGTAGGCATTGCTTTGATTCAATTAACGTTGCTTTAAGCTTTTGATTTATCTCCTAATTGTCTCCCAATTTCTGACGGCTATCCTTTGTAACACCCCGTGTATTCTATAACCGTGAATGTCATAAATTAAAGTATAATTAATTTGAAATCAAAGAACTAAGGGAAACGGGATACGCCATTGCGTTCGTCTCGGAAAAATACGCGAAATAGAGTCCGAGTTTTCGAAAAACGGAGTCCGTATGAAGAAGATATAGCCTCTGGAAGTTTCAGAATTAAGTTTAAAATTCGAACAGCTCAGAAAAGAAGTTTAAAATTAAAAATCGGGCCCATTTGGCCAGGGCGGGAAAATTCCCGCCTAAGACACCCAGGTCGACTGGGCTGTCGACCTGGTCTAGCCAGGTCGACAGGGCTATCGACAGGGCTGTCGACAGGCATGTCGACCTGGTCCAGACCCAGGTCGAACCCAGTCCAACATGGCTGGCCTATTCTATGCTGGTCGATTTTCTGTGGTCTGCTTTGTCATTAGGGCTAGGTGGCAGGCTCTAATTGGTCCCTCTTGCGAATGAATGGCTACGATCAATCCAAGCAACATCAATGGTCCTAATCAGTTCATAAACTCTATAAAATGACCCTAGACTCTACCTAGGTTTCTTACACAATTCTCTAGCCTCCATTGCTCTCTTCTTCTAATAAAAAAATAAAAAAATGGCGTCGCTGCTCTACTGGAATTAAAACTAGAAGATAATTAACATCAGCCTAAGAAACTCAATTCAAACTAGAGATTATAGTTTCTGCAAAGATTCTACAGCAAGTTAAAGTCCTTTCTTTAATCTAATCAAGGCAAGTACAGTTATTTTCCGCTATAAAAGTTAATAATAATTTTGATATGTTTTGATTCTGAATCTGAGATTGTATATATATTCTCTTCTGTCTGATCTGTTTTTCTGTATCCCTTTTCTTCTTTTCTGTTTTTATAGCCAGGCTACCACGAGCCTGTGCCTAATCTCATAAGAGATGAACGTATGAACGCAATTTTTGGGATGAATGATGCGAAATTTGACAAGACTAAATTGAATGTATTACTTTAGGTCTGAGGCATAAAATATATTGGACATATGCATAAATTTGACTATGAACATATAATTTATGCATGTTGTATGCATAGCTATGTTATAATTTAGAACTGTAATTAATGAGCATATGTTGTAAACATAGATTTGGGTCTATGCATATTCTATGATAGAAGAAAAGAGGAACCATTGTAAGATTACATATGATTTGAGACTTTGGACAAAATGCATATAAAAGTCAAGATCTGATTTTTGGAAATATGATTTAAAGATTTATATTGTTGGGTATAGTTTGCATAATGATTCATGACATGAAAAGAAGAAGGATATGGAAAGTTAGGTGTAAAGATTTACATTAATTAGGATATCTATTATTTAGATTACACCTAAATAGGGATTTTTGGATATATGGCATGCATTGAAATTAATGGTTATATTTGGTATAATTTATATGTGAATCTGCTGTAAGATGCTAGTTTAACAAAAATTGGAACATATGTTATAGGGTAAATTATGTCCATATTCTGCGCTATGTAAATGTATGCAAACATGGAAGTATATGATCATATTGTGAATCATGACACTATTTAGGCATATGAACTTAGGCCTAATTTATGTTTAGGCAAGGCATGTAAATAGAACCTTTAGAAATATTAAATTTGCTAAATCTGCTAATTTTCCAAGTTGCCTAAACTGCTAGTTTTGTTATATTGCCTAGACTGCTAATTAGATTGAAATGCCTAATCTGTTAAATTTGTCGGTTGAAATGCCTAACCTGTTATATGCCAAAACCTGCTAAGTTGCTAAATCTGTTAAATCCGTTAAGTCATATAAAATCTGTTATCTGCTATGTTGATATAATCATCCTGTTATTGATATAATCTGAATGGGCATATATATTGGGCGTGCGCATAAACGGTAAATTATTAATTAATTGGCCGCAAAGATAAACATGGCTAACTCGAGGTTAGAATGAGTTTGCGGCGTAAATCTGCCCGGAACCGCCCGGCACATCCAGTGGTCGCAAACAATAGGTTCTAATGTGAGAAGTTAGTCATAACATGCGTAAGACACGAGGTTAGGTCTGGCTTGTGGCAGAAGTCTGCCCGGAACCGCCCGGCATATCCAGCGGCCACAAGCTACCGACCTAATGTGAGAGGTCTGTGCATTAATAATTAATTAATGCAAAATCTAAGATAAGAATGACGTCTAAAACGTATTGGGGAAAATAGGGTTAAACCAAAGGGATTAATAGATGTAGTAAAACCCGTCCATGAATCTGTAGGCCCAATACAAAGTTAGAAAAATATGAAAAATCTGTACATCTGACCCATTAGTCTGAAAACTTGTTAACTTAATTTGTGAATTAGTAAATCTGAATTCTGTATGTCTGAACTTGTAAACAAGTTAATCTGAAACCTGTTAGTTTGGGGACACAAGGTTAGGAGGGGAAGTACTTGTGTCATCTGTTGTTTGGGACCCATATTAGTCAGTAACCCTTTCTGGTATCAAAACTTTGACCCAACAGTAAGTAGGGTCCGGGCACGCTTACTGAACTAATTATAAGAGGTTCACTCTGATAATGGCGAGGGGTGTTGATGGTGCGTTCCAACCGGGTCATGTGCGTGCATGGATCCCGGTCTGCCTCTGAGGATGTAAGACGCCGTGACATCTGTAAATAGGTCTGTGCCAATTGGTTGTCACTTTAGGGAGTGATACACCCTACTGTGGGGCCGACACAGGATATTTATGTATTAGGGAGCCGATCGCTTGGGGTAGGGTTTTAGGGTACACTTAGTTCTGTCTGTTTCTGTTGGTACCGTTTGTTTCTGTTGGGTGGTAACACCTGTCTTTTTCTGCGTGGTACCGTCTGTTCGGGTGGTAAAGGCCCATTACTAGTGTACACCTAATTCTACATTCTGTTTCCGTAGGGATTAATCTGTTTCTGCTTCTGTCTGTTTCTGATCGAGTAGTAAAGGCCCATTATTAGCATCCTGTTTCTGTTAAATTATTCTGTACCCGTTTCCGTTTCAGTTTAGACATTAGGGTGACACCTAATTCTGTTATACTAGTATTAATGCAGAGAAGTGTAAAACAATAGTTTATATCATTCTGTTTTTCTGTTATATCTGCTACACCTGTTACAGTTATCTCACATCCAGTTTTATGTTCATATCATATTATTATTATCTGTTCATATGCTGAAAGTCACTGGACTTGCCAAACTTTTTGTCTGACCCTTGTTGTTTTCGCCTCCTTTCTTCCGTTTCCCCCCCCCCCCAGGTTATCCAAGGAGGGAAATACTTTAGCTTGATCCGGATTTCTCTTTGCTTGAAGTGCTTAAAGTATGGCTTGGCTCTGTATAGCTTCCGTTCCATGGGGATTATGATTTTAAACTATGCATTTTGAAGGCTTTTGTACAAGACTGATATTTTGTACTTGAATTCTGAAATTGAAAGGATGTAACCATATAAATTTCTGTTTCCGCTGTAATAAAGTTAAAAAATTTCAAGTACTGTTTTATCTGTCTTGTAAGTTTCTGTTCTGTTTACTAAAATGCTCCACCAAAGTTAAGGCATTCCCTTTGTGAGTGACCTTAACAGAGGTGGGGTGTTACACTTGGTATCAGAGCTGAAGGTTACCAGATTGGGTAAAGTTTTTGAAAACTATTTTCAAAAAGGTTTTGGAAAGAAAGTATTTTCAAAAATAAAGCTTATTTTGAAAAACATGATCCCCAAGAGCCATATATCTTTCTTTCAGTCCTTTTTGTATTGAACCTTTCCTTTTTCGTTCCAGCATGTCTGAAGCATCTGAGATACCAGAGGGTGTTCATGTACCCGGTTGGTTTCATCAATATCTTGAGGCTAGGACCGCCGCTGCAGGTCCAGCAAATGATCCCCCTCCTCCACCCACTCCTCGTGCTATTGCTTTCTCAAAAATCTGTAGAGATTTTAGGGCCATTGGTGGGAAGGATTTCAAAGGAACTGAATCATTCGTAGAAGCAAGGAATTGGCTCAAAGAAACTGAGGATCTGTTCGTTATCTTCGAGGTGGACGATAGGCAGAAGGTACAGTTGGCAGTATGGCTGCTCAAAGACGAAGCTTCCTACTGGTGGGAAGTCACTAACGCCGAGAGGCCGGTTGAGACATGGATGGATTTCAGAACAAGGTTTGAGACAAAATTCCTCTCGCAAGCTGAACGATGTTTACAATTGGAAAAGTTCTTGTCTCTTAAGCAAGGAAGTATGACGGTCAAGGAATACGTCAACCAGTTCAACCAACTAGCAAGATTCGGATTGGATTTAGTCAACACTCAGCATAAAAAGGCTCTCCGCTTTGTTAAAGGATTGAATGAGCCACTGCACAGCCTAGCCATGACCCATGTACCCATGGGAGCAACTTACGAGAAATTGGTGGATATGGCACTACTGCACGAGGAAGACAAGGGACCGAAAGAGACAAAGAAGGAAGAACCACAGAATAAGAAAGCGGGGCCCAAAAATGAAACACAAAAGAAGGATGAGAAGTCTGAAGATAAGAAGGGGAAAAAGTGCTTTACTTGTGGAAGCTCAACTCATCTGAACAAGGATTGCAGAAAAAGGAAGGGCGCTTGCTTCAACTGTGGGGAGATGGGACACTTCACTAGGGACTGCCCGAAGAAACGAGGACAAGGAGGGCAGGCGAACACTCTTGAGGCTAGTGGCTAGGATAGAAATAGGAAAATTTCTATAGTAGGTTTAATTTCTTTATCTGATTATGGAGTTAAGACTTTTTCTGATTCTGGTATTTTGGTTTTGTAATCGGTACTCTGCACTTTAATACTAGTATTATTTTTGAATTCCGCTATAGACTCAGACCCATAAGGGTTATGGATCATCTGTTTGAGATTGGGGTTTTAGGGATATCTGTGTTAGGAGTCAAGTATGACGCATACATTCTGAGTTTTCATGGGGTATGATTTTATCATGCTTAGCTTCCTAAGAATTATTAGGGAACCTGATCTGTACCAGTAGTCTGTAAATATCTAAATACTTTTGATAGGATTTCCAGTTTTGACATTGTATAAAGAAGGTAATCCTCTGGGTGTCAATTTGATGTTGGTTTCGGTCTTTGGGGCCGATACTTAGGACCCATGTCTAATGGGAACCAAATTTTCGTTCTATCTGTACTCTCTTCCATCGTTCGACTGTATCCTATCGATCGAATATTTGAACTTTAGGTAGAAACTAATGGGTGTAAACATGTGTTTGAGACATGTTATGTTTGATGGTTGCAAGTGGATGCAAGTGGTTGCTAGTGGTTGCTCGTGGATGCATATACACACACTAGGCACTAGATCGGCTCGAAAGCACTCTCATACTGCATATGGATGTGTGAGCATTTTTAAATTTTTATGGATGCAAAATGGTTGAATCAGCATATGGATGTTGCATATGAATGAGCAGTTGTGCACTCATATAGAAATGATATGTCTCAAATAGGAAAATTTGCATACATATTGGACTCATGGCACTAACATGATTTGCATTAAGGAGGTCGACTGAATCAGTGGGCCGCCTGATTTTGCATTAGATACGGACATGAACACACACTGTGCATTTAAACATGAAAGCATTAGAAGTCTATAAGGACAATGGATGCCTGTGGTTGATGATTGAGTAGATGGATGATTGGATGGTAGGACACATTCTTCTTAACTTGAAGATTTCGGGGACGAAATCCTTTTAAGTGGGGGAGAATGTAACACCTCGTGTATTCTATAACCGTGAAAGTCATAAATTAAAGTATAATTAATTTGAAATCAAAGAACTAAGGGAAACGGGATACGCCATTGCGTTCATTTCGGAAAAATACGCGAAATAGAGTCCGAGTTTTCGAAAAACGGAGTCCGTATGAAGAAGATATAGCCTCTGGAAGTTTCTGAATTAAGTTTAAAATTCGAACAGCTCAGAAAAGAAGTTTAAAATTAAAAATCGGGCCCAATTGGACAGGGCGGGAAAATTCCCGCCTAAGACACCCAGGTCGACTGGGCTGTCGACCTGGTCTAGCCAGGTCGACAGGGCTGTCGACAGGGCTGTCGACAGGCATGTCGACCTGGTCCAGACCCAGGTCGAACCCAGTCCAACCTGGCTGGCCTATTCTATGTTGGTCGATTTTCTGTGGTCTGCTTTGTCAATAGGGCTAGGTGGCAGGCTCTAATTGGTCCCTCTTGCGAATGAATGGCTACGATCAATCCAAGCAACATCAATGGTCCTAATCAGTTCATAAACTCTATAAAATGACCCTAGACTCTACCTAGGTTTCTTACACAATTCTCTAGCCTCCATTGCTCTCTTCTTCTAATAAAAAAATAAAAAATGGCGTCGCTGCTCTGCTGGAATTAAAACTAGAAGATAATCAACATCAGCCTAAGAAACTCAATTCAAACTAGAGATTATAGTTTCTGCAAAGATTCTACAGCAAGTTAAAGTCCTTTCTTTAATCTAATCAAGGCAAGTACAGTTATTTTCCGCTATAAAAGTTAATAATAATTTTGATATGTTTTGATTCTGAATCTGAGATTGTATATATATTCTCTTCTGTCCGATCTGTTTTTCTGTATCCCTTTTCTTCTTTTCTGTTTTTATAGCCAAGCTACCACGAGCCTGTGCCTAATCTCATAAGAGATGAACGTATGAACGCAATTTTTGGGATGAATGATGCGAAATTTGACAAGACTAAATTGAATGTATGACTTTAGGTCTGAGGCATAAAATATATTGGACATATGCATAAATTTGACTATGAACATATAATTTATGCATGTTGTATGCATAGCTATGTTATAATTTAGAACTGTAATTAATGAGCATATGTTGTAAACATAGATTTGGGTCTATGCATATTCTATGATAGAAGAAAAGAGGAACCATTGTAAGATTACATATGATTTGAGACTTTGGACAAAATGCATATAAAAGTCAAGATCTGATTTTTGGAAGATATGATTTAAAGATTTATATTGTTGGGTATAGTTTGCATAATGATTCATGACATGAAAAGAAGAAGGATATGGAAAGTTAGGTGTAAAGATTTACATTAATTAGGATATCTATTATTTAGATTACACCTAAATAGGGATTTTTGGATATATGGCATGCATTGAAATTAATGGTTATATTTGGTATAATTTATATGTGAACCTGCTGTAAGATGCTAGTTTAACAAAAATTGGAACATATGTTATAGGGTAAATTATGTCCATATTCTGCGCTATGTAAATGTATGCAAACATGGAAGTATATGATCATATTGTGAATCATGACACTATTTAGGCATATGAACTTAGGCCTAATTTATGTTTAGGCAAGGCATGTAAATAGAACCTTTAGAAATATTAAATTTGCTAAATCTGCTAATTTGCCAAGTTGCCTAAACTGCTAGTTTTGTTATATTGCCTAGACTGCTAATTAGATTGAAATGCCTAATCTGTTAAATTTGTCGGTTGAAATGCCTAACCTGTTATATGCCAAAACCTGCTAAGTTGCTAAATCTGTTAAATCCGTTAAGTCATATAAAATCTGTTATCTGCTATGTTGATATAATCATCCTGTTATTGATATAATCTGAATGGGCATATATATTGGGCGTGCGCATAAACGGTAAATTATTAATTAATTGGCCGCAAAGATAAACATGGCTAACTCGAGGTTAGAATGAGTTTGCGGCGTAAATCTGCCCGGAACCGCCCGGCACATCCAGTGGTCGCAAACAATAGGTTCTAATGTGAGAAGTTAGTCATAACATGCGTAAGACACGAGGTTAGGTCTGGCTTGTGGCAGAAGTCTTCCCGGAACCGCCCGGCATATCCAGCGGCCACAAGCTACCGACCTAATGTGAGAGGTCTGTGCATTAATAATTAATTAATGCAAAATCTAAGATAGGAATGATGTCTAAAACGTATTGGGGAAAATAGGGTTAAACCAAAGGGATTAATAGATGTAGTAAAACCCGTCCATGAATCTGTAGGCCCAATACAAAGTTAGACAAATCTGAAAAATCTGTACATCTGACCCATTAGTCTGAAAACTTGTTAACTTAATTTGTGAATTAGTAAATCTGAATTCTGTATGTCTGAACTTGTAAACAAGTAAATCTGAAACCTGTTAGTCTGGGGACACAAGGTTAGGAGGGGAATTACTTGTGTCATCTGTTGTTTGGGACCCATATTAGTCAGTAACCCTTTCTGGTATCAAAACTTTGACCCAACAGTAAGTAGGGTCCGGGCACGCTTACTGAACTAATTATAAGAGGTTCACTCTGATAATGGCGAGGGGTGTTGATGGTGCGTTCCAACCGGGTCATGTGCGTGCATGGATCCCGGTCTGCCTCTGAGGATGTAAGACGCCGTGACATCTGTAAATAGGTCTGTGCCAATTGGTTGTCACTTTAGGGAGTGATACACCCTACTGCGGGGCCGACACAGGATATTTATGTATTAGGGAGCCGATCGCTTGGGGTAGGGTTATAGGGTACACTTAGTTCTGTCTGTTTCTGTTGGTACCGTTTGTTTCTGTTGGGTGGTAACACCTGTCTTTTTCTGCGTGGTACCGTCTGTTCGGGTGGTAAAGGCCCATTACTAGTGTACACCTAATTCTACATTCTGTTTCCGTAGGGATTAATCTGTTTCTGCTTCTGTCTGTTTCTGATCGGGTAGTAAAGGCCCATTATTAGCATCCGGTTTCTGTTAAATTATTCTGTACCCGTTTCCGTTTCAGTTTAGACATTAGGGTGACTCCTAATTCTGTTATACTAGTATTAATGCAGAGAAGTGTAAAACAATAGTTTATATCATTCTGTTTTTCTGTTATATCTGCTACACCTGTTACAGTTATCTCACATCCAGTTTTATGTTCATATCATATTATTATTATCTGTTCATATGCTGAAAGTCACTGGACTTGCCAGACTTTTTGTCTGACCCTTGTTGTTTTCGCCTCCTTTCTTCCGTTCCCCCCCCCCAGGTTATCCAAGGAGGGAAATACTTTAGCTTGATCCAGATTTCTCTTTGCTTGAAGTGCTTAAAGTATGGCTTGGCTCTGTATAGCTTCCGTTCCATGGGGATTATGATTTTAAACTATGCATTTTGAAGGCTTTTGTACAAGACTGATATTTTGTACTTGAATTCTGAAATTGAAAGGATGTAACCATATAAATTTCTGTTTCCGCTGTAATAAAGTTAAAAATTTTCAAGTACTGTTTTATCTGTCTTGTAAGTTTCTGTTCTGTTTACTAAAATGCTCCACCAAAGTTAAGGCATTCCCTTTGTGAGTGACCTTAACAGAGGTGGGGTGTTACACTTGGTATCAGAGCTGAAGGTTACCAGATTGGGTAAAGTTTTTGAAAACTATTTTCAAAAAGGTTTTGGAAAGAAAGTATTTTCAAAAATAAAGCTTATTTTGAAAAACATGATCCCCAAGAGCCATATATCTTTCTTTCAGTCCTTTTTGTATTGAACCTTTCCTTTTTCGTTCCAGCATGTCTGAAGCATCTAAGATACCAGAGGGTGTTCATGTACCCGGTTGGTTTCGTCAATATCTTGAGGCTAGGACCGCCGCTGCAGGTCCAGCAAATGATCCCTCTCCTCCACCCCCTCCTCGTGCTATTGCTTTCTCAAAAATCTGTAGAGATTTTAGGGCCATGGGTGGGAAGGATTTCAAAGGAACTGAATCATTCGTAGAAGCAAGGAATTGGCTCAAAGAAACTGAGGATCTGTTCGTTATCTTTGAGGTGGACGATAGGCAGAAGGTACAGTTGGCAGTATGGCTGCTCAAAGACGAAGCTTCCTACTGGTGGGAAGTCACTAACGCCGAGAGGCGGTTGAGACATGGATGGATTTCAGAACAAGGTTTGAGACAAAATTCCTCTCGCAAGACAAAATTCCGTTCCATGGGGATTATGATTTTAAACTATGCATTTTGAAGGCTTTTGTACAAGACTGATATTTTGTACTTGAATTCTGAAATTGAAAGGATGTAACCATATAAATTTCTGTTTCCGCTGTAATAAAGTTAAAAAATTTCAAGTACTGTTTTATCTATCTTGTAAGTTTCTGTTCTGTTCACTAAAATGCTCCACCAAAGTTAAGGCATTCCCTTTGTGAGTGACCTTAACAGAGGTGGGGTGTTACATCCTTAGTCTCTCCTCAGCAGCATGACGGTCTTATCTCCATTTTGGTTTGTGTGAATTAGGGTTAGTCTTAGGTCCTTTTTATATAGTTTGTGAGTTGATTTAGACCGTCGATGAAGCTTGGTTTAATAATAGCCGTTCGTTCAAAGGAGAGACCAACCAGTAGCTGACACCTAGCCCTAGTGACAAGGCAAGGCTCAGAAAATCGACCAAACACAGACTAGGCCAGCCAGGGTGGGCTAGGTTCGACCTGGCTCAGGGGCCAGGTCGACACCCCAGTCGACACCGTGTCGACTTGGCAGTCGACACGGGTTACCCAGGTCGGCTGCCCAGTCGACCTGGCTAGCCCCAGGTCGACTGCCAAGTCGACCTGGGTGACTTGGGCGGGAATTTTGCCACCCTGGCCGATTGGGCCCGATTTTTGAATTTTAAATTTGTTTTTCTGAGCTGTTTTCGTCTGTTCGAATTTTAAACTGAACTCTGAAACTTCCGGAGGCCATATCTTCTTCATACAGAGTCCGTTTTACGCAAACTCGGACTCTATCTCAAGTAGAATTCCGAGACGAACGTAATGGCGTATCCTGTTTCCCTTAATTCTTTGATTTGAAATTAGTTATACTTTAATTTGTGAATTTCACTGTTATAGAATACACGGGGTGTTACAAAAAGGTACAAGTTTCTATTTCATATGAGCTTGGTGATTTGTAATAACCCGGAAATCCGAGCCAATTTAAAATTTTTATTTTGGCAATTTTAGTGAATTTTGAATATTTAAAATGAAATATTTTAAATAATATCGACGAAAAATTTATTTTGAATAGAATTCGAGCATATATATTTATTCGAATCGTCGTTAGGATATAAATAATAATTTATATATATATATAAGGAATTGAAAATTGCGCGGTAGTTCGATAATTCGATTTCAAACTTCAAATGAATGTACCGGGTGCAAAGTAAACCGGATTTTAACGAAACCAAAAATATTAGAATCTATTCAAGAATATCTTTCCAACGAATCCGAAAAATTGAAATTTCATAGCGGGGATCAAAATATATGTCCAGTTGAAAATTCTGAATAGTCGCTATAGAATTCAGGCCCTTAGAAATGGAAATTTTGCAAATGACCTCGGATTTCGACGAAACCACTTTTGTTGGATCCGCAATGTCTAGTTATTGCTAGGTTTCAAATTTCATAATTTTTCGAATCAATATGTTAGCTTGGAAAAGGAAAACTTTTTTGACCAGTTTTAGTTGATTTTAATCGACTGGAAAATGGCCATTTTTCAAAAGATCTCAGAATTCGACGAAACTAGTTTTGTTAGGACAGTATCATCAATACGAAGCTAGAAAAAATTTTCTAGAATTTTTCGAGTTAGTATGTGACCCCAGTAAATTGAAATGCGCTTTCAAAATTCAATATGTAGAGTTATATGTTGATTTTGACGAAAACTGATCGAAATGATCGAATTAGCCTACGATACATATCCCATTGTGTTCGGGATGGGGGTAATTGGCTATGGACGACAGGCAGTGGGCCTCGTTTCGAGTTCGAATGAAAAAGTTACTTTTTAGTGGAAAATAAAATAATTAAATTATTATATATATATTTATTTCCCTTCAATCCCTTATCTCCTCAGAAGTTCAAAATCGAAATTAGCAGAGGAAAAAAAAAGCTCGATGGTAATGGACGCCGCCGCCTCCAGGCGGAGCACCGCCACACCTAGACCGTCGGACCTCCTCCTGCTCCCCGCGCCTCCTTCTCCTCCCTCCCATTCTCCAAGCGCAACCCCTAAAAAGCCCTGGCCCCCCAAATTCAGCCCGCCGCCAGCTCTTGTGGGCCCCAACATCGCCTGCTCCTCCTTCCGCATCACCGCCTCCGCTCCTCCTCCTTCTCCGTCCATCCTCCGACCCCCCCTCTACCCGCTGCAGCGCGGGTCATCACGGATTCGGCCCTTCCCATTTCAATCGGTGAGCAAATTGTCCCCTTTTTGTTTTGATTTGATTCAAAATTAAATAGCAGAGAATTGATTTTCAATTTTATATAATGTAATCATATTAAAAATATGATTTTTTATGTTACAGGAATATTAAAAATAAGATTTTTTTTATTATAGGAATATTAAAAATATGTTTTTTATATTATAGGAATATTAAAAATATGATTTTTATATTATAGGAATATTAAAATTTCGATCTTTATTATATAGAAGGAGCAAACATCTGATTTTTATCTGAGTGGCGATATAAAAATATAATCTTTATTATATGAACGCCGTTATAAAAATAGAATTTTTATCTATATAGTAGCGATATAAAAAATATGATTTTTATCATATTTAGAGCAAAGTAAAGATTTGATCTTTATATATATAGCGAAATAAAAATCTGATTTTTATTATATATATGTTGAAATAAAAATGGGATTTTTATAGCGATGAAATAAAAATTCGATCTTTATATAAGAAGTGAAATATAAAAATATAAATTTTATATAGAATGAAGAGGAAGTAAAAAATAAGGTTTTTATTTGTTAGGATGAAGCAATAAAAGTATAATTTTTACTTGAACAGCGTGAAAAGACTGCATTGAAATTTCAGTCAAATCCAGACGATTCAGTAGTTCAAAAGCAAAGCACGGCGGAGTGGAACCCTAGGTGAGAGTTTCTCACTCTTTAATTTAATTTTCTAGTTATATATGTATACTAGGATGCAGACGGTGTTTAGTAGCACCCGACACCCGTCGTCCACAGACCATGGACGGCTTGTATGCTTGGTTGTTTGATTTTGATGTGTAGTCGATTATGTGATGTGTTGTGAAATGAAACAAAATATTTATATAGTTAAAAATATTTTATAGTTAGAAATAGAATTTTTAACGTGTATATGAAATGAAATAAAAATAAACAAATTGGACGATTTGTTTATATACACACATTTGACTAATATTGATTGGGACGATAAATTTTATACATCGCCCAACTGCACAAATAAAATCTGTGTTTGATTGTTTGAAACCCCACATGGGTATTGGGATGATTTTTGACGTACACTAATCTCGATTATTTAGTTGTATGTCGATCGATTGATTGATAGACTATTATGAGCGTTAAATATTAATATTTGATGCTTATACAGTGTAGAATGCACTTTGGATGATGGTTGATTATTCATTGTTGTTATTGTATACATTTGTTGTAGAAAATCCATATAATTAACATTATATGGTAATTGATTGGGCCTCATTTCATATTTGAAAAAGAAATATTTGAAATAGAAATATTTTAAATAGAATATTTGAATATAAAAATATGTGAAGCCGTGTTGATTAGATTGACGCCATTTTGACGTGAACGATATTTATATCGATTTTATTCATTTTATAATGAATATCGAAAGTGATTTCAAAATCTGATATTTTGAAAAGAAATGAATTCAAATTGAAATTGAATAGAAATGAATTCGAATTGAAATTGAATAGAAATGAATTCGAATTGAAATTGAATAGAAATGAATTCGAATTGAAATAGAATAGAAATGAATTCGAATTGAAATTGAATAGAAATGAATTCGAATTGGAATTGAATAGAAATGAATTGGAATTGGAATTGAATTGAATTGAAAAGGAACTGAAATTGAATTAGAAATCAATTTGAATTGAAATCGATTTGAAATGAATTTAAAACGAATGTATATTGGAATATTCAATTTTGATTTGAAATTGAATATGAAGTTGAAACAGTTTTGAAAATGAATTTAAAACGATTTATAAAGCATGTTTTGAATTGAAATCGACGATGTATATATTATATATATTATATATACAATATAATGGCCTGAATAGAACGCGCCGCACCGCGGCAGTTCGCGAATTTCGACCATTGACTTCGAACGGATATTGCGGGAGATCCGACCGTCTGATTCTCCTAAAACCGGAACTGTTGGGTTCGCATCGAAAAGAGCTTTCTAACGAATATTAGAAATTTGAAATCTAACGGTTGTATTTGGAATTATGTCCAAATCAAATTTGGAAAAGGCCGTTATAAGTGCAGTTCGATGGCCGTTGATGGAAATCGACTGTGCGGGCCTTGATAAAATTATTAAAAATATCAATAATTTGTGTAAAATCATAAGAAATGATTTGGGAAGAATTGGGATGAAAATCTCCATATTTGAAAAGATAAAAATAGATTTTTATCGAAATTAACTAGTTTTGAACTAGAATTAAAATTCTATTTGTTTTTAAATAAATAAATTGAATTTGAAAAGGGTTTTAAAAATAACCAAAATTTCCAATGATTGCATTGGAGTGGATTTGAATCAAAATTGTCTTCAGAACGTTTCGATGTTGGATTTCGTGATTATACTGATGTTGTTATGGAAATTTGAAAGATATAGATATATATATCGTTATTTCCAATACGATATCTGTTGGTCGTAGAATTTGATATTGAATATAAGACGATATATTTTCTATTCAGGGCCTTGTATTTAATATCAAATATGATTTGGGTTTGTCGTGAATGGTGTCTTCATTAACACTGTTCTTAAGCCCAATAGAGAAAAGATTAAATCTTTTTATTTAGATTTAATGAAGAGTACCAATTAAAAAATATTTGATTGGAATTGAATTGGTATTGATTTTTGGGTTTATCGTGAACAGTGTTTTAAATAACACTTGTTCTTTAACCCGTAATGGAATGTGATATTGGGTTTATCGTGAACAGTGTTTTAAATGGCACTGATTCTTTAATGTAGTTAAAGATTAAAACTAAGTGGAGTTTTAATGAATCTTTAATTAGATTGAAAAGGTATTAGAATGGAGTATCACCAGTTTTGCTCCAGGCGATAGTTAAATCTTTAATTAGATTTGAAACGAAATGGTAATTGAATTTACCGATAACACTATGGTGTTAGATATGAAGTATTACCAGTTTTACTTCATGGGATGAATAGGTTGGGATTGGGAAATAAAATAAATGATTACTTCGGTGTGGTTTGCTAATCCCGACTAGTTTGAATTGATATTCAAAGGAGATTAAAGAATAAATTTAAAGAATTTATCTTTGATAAAATTAATGGGAATTTTTTCCAAAGTATAGGAATATTTGAATAAAAGAATATTCTAAATTTGAATGAGGCATACGTTGCGTTTGTGTAACACTTATTTATTATATACGCGATTTATTCAGAAAGATCGGGTTTATCCCATTCTGAATAACTGATTCGACGTGGTGTCGAAGATGAAGACGGTGGTCGAAGACCGGAGGTCTTCACGTCGTTTGGGTGATTACTGATGATCTTGATTCGGCTGTACACCCAAGAAGATGGAAACAGTTGGTGATCATCCAGACGTACTTGGAGATCGATGGATATGCGGGGTACTAGGAGCCCCCGGTTTCTTTCAAACCCAGAACGAACTTGTAAATGGACTGTGTGTCTGACATTGGATTTTAGCCTGTGTGGTTGATTCCTATTAAATATATATCTGTTTGGCGGTGGAGAATTTATTCCCTTGCTTAACGCCCTTCTCTGATATGTACGAGCTCAGGGGTTATATATTGATGGATATCAAACGCATGGAGTGAATTGCCAGTGTGGCATGCCTAAGTGGCAATTGATCAAGGCTTCTGTTGAAAAGCAAAGTTTTGCGGTGATGATCAAAGCACGGCATGTGTGGCATAGCTTTGTGTAACGTTGATTCGCGAGCCTCACACCCCGGTGGTGAACCAAAAACTGGAGAGGACCTCAGGGAGGACATGCGTTTCTTTCTAGCTAGAAGTGGCGTCAGTGGTTTTACATGCCCTTACGAGCTTGACTTATGTGGTTGTTGTTGTTGCGAGGCGCCTCGGTTTGATCGGACGATCCGGGTCCGATGGAGTCATTTAGTTGGCTCACCTACGCTCTATAGGGCGGGGAGACGTATTGTTCAGGCATAATAATCCACATCGGTGGACTGGTCCTAACGATCAAGGGGCAGTTGCGGCTGTTCATGAGGCTCGGGCTAGACAGTCTCGAATCGGTTGAGGACTGTCTTTTGCCTCGGTTCACAGACGGAAATCCAATTTCCAAATACGTGATATTTGCGATTTTATTTGTAGAGCCTAGTATGGCGACATAGTGGGATGGGGCGCTTATGCTGTCTATGATTGATACTTATGATTTGAAATGGTTTTATACACTATGCACTTATAATAGTATCAAATGATTTGTTTTAAACGTATCAAGCATTCCTGGCTATTATAAGGTATAAACCCTATCCTCCGGCTTGCGTTGCATTGTGTGATGGGAACTGGGTCTTATAATAGCTTCATTTTTCTTTATTTAGCATTGTGCTGTTTGTTTTATGCACTGGTATTCTTGGGAGAAAACCCGTTCCGTGTTATACGGCGTGGTCCCTTGATTTACCTAACTTTAAAATAAAGATTAATAACTGTTTTAGTTCTCACACCAGTCCCATTACTGACCTGGAGTTTATTGTTTTGACCTAAACTCTGGGTGCCCCAATTTTGACACGGGCAGCTAGTAGTTTTGGTTTTTGCAGATTTATATTCACAGGATCCTGGTTTACAGCTGGAACGATATCTGGAAAGCTTTGTATCCGTATATCTCCTTCACTTGTGTTTTGTATTATACCCGCTGCAATGTATTTAAATGTAATATAAAGCTCTGATATTTCTGTGTAATATTCATTTATACTCTGTATATTCTTGTATTCTGATGGAATTGTTGTAATTAACAATGAAATGTTCTTCCGTCGGCGTTCTGTTGTGGTTCTCGAACTATCCGCGCTTTCCTCACCGGGGAAGTTACTGGTTTTCACAGTTGGTATCAGAGCTTTGGTTTACAAAGCTCAGAGAACAAGGCACATTAGAACCTTACGAAAGAATTCATCTGAAATTGGATTAGCAATATCCAATGGGAATGACTCGTTAGAGATGGGATCAGTAGTATCCTAGAACGAGTGTGAAGAGTACATTTTTGAAATTAACACAAATTTTTGTTTTGAAAATTTAAATCAATTATTCGTATTTGATTATCTATTTATATTGAGTTGGACAGTCCAGTATATAAAGATTTTGCGTATACGTCTGATCCACGTGTATTTGAAATTTTAATATACTGGATAGATATAGAATTACACTCTAATTGCCCGGAAATGATTTTAATGATGGAGCTCCATCATTAGAATTTATGTTCGATTGACGAAAGTGGGCTTTCTATATATTTCCTATTAACTGGTGTTAGAACCAAAATTAGATAGGTCCTATTGTTGTGAATTGGCATCAAAAATGTGATTTTTGACTATATAGCAGAATTATGTGTTTGAAAAGCTAATCAACTAATTGATTGATGGTTGTGTTGTTTGTCTATTTGTTTGAAATTTTGAACCATTTAGACAAATTGAATCAAATAGTGAATTGTATTGAAAATTTATCGCATTTGCTTACATATACATGTACTTACATTGAACCAGTCATAGCAAGGAGGCTAGAGCAGAGAATAAAATTTGTTTGCCTGACAAATAGGTACATGTTTATCATAATTTACTGTTTTGTTTGGGTGATGATGATTTTATGAGCCGATTGGCAAGCCGATTGGCTTATTCTTTTTCTTTTTGAGATCAGAGGGCCTGTATGGCAATTTCGGGATTTTGTCGTGCTCCTGGTGCAGGGGAGGTTATGGCGAAATTTTTCGAAAATTTAGGGTGTTAGCCAAATTTTTGAAAAATTTGAAAGGTTCTTAGAAACTGAAAAGTTGAAGAACTTAAGCCGTAATCAAAATAATGAAAGTTGAGTTGGTATTTGAAACAACTTTCGGCTTCATTCCTTTTTGGGGACGAAAAGTTTTAGTAATAACCCGGAAATCTGAGCCAATTTAAAATTTTTATTTTGGCAATTTTAGTGAATTTTGAATATTTAAAATGAAGTATTTTAAATAATATCGACGAAAAATTTATTTTGAATAGAATTCGAACGTATATATTTATTTGAATCGTCGTTAGGATATAAATAATAATTTATATATATAAAAGGAATTGAAAATGGCACGGTAGTTCGATAATTCGATTTCAAACTTCAAATGAATGTACCGGGTGCAAAATAAACCGGATTTTAGCGAAACTAAAAATATTAGAATCTATTCGAGAATACCTTTCCAACGAATCCGAAAAATTGAAATTTCAGAGCGGGGATTAAAAGATATGTCTAGTTGAAAATTCTGAATAGTCGCTATAGAATTCAGGCCCTTAGAAATGGAAATTTTGCAAACGACCTCGGATTTCGACGAAACCACTTTTGTTGGATCCACGATGTCTAGTTATTGCTAGGTTTCAAATTTCATAATTTTTCGAATCAATATGTGAGCGTGGCAAAGGAAAACGTGTTTGACCAGTTTTATTTGATTTTAATCAACTGGAAAAAGGCCATTTTTCAAACGGTCTCAGAATTCGACGAAACTAATTTTGTTAGGACCGTATCGTCAATATGAAGGTAGAAAATATTTTTCTGGAATTTTTCGAGTTAGTATGTGACCCCAGTAAATTGAAATGCGCGTTCAAAATTCAATATATAGAGTTATATGTTGATTTTGAGGAAAACTGATCGAAATGATCGAATTAGCCTACGATACATATCCCAGTGTGTTCGGGATGGGGGGAATTTGATATGGACGATAGGCGGTGGGCCACGTTTCGAGTTCAAATGAAAAAGTTACTTTTTAGTGGAAAATAAAATAATTAAGTTATTATATATATATATATATATATTTATTTCCCTTCAATCCCTTATCTCCTTAGAAGTTCAAAATCAAAATTAGCAGAGGAAAAAAATGCTCGAGGGAAACGGACGCCGCCGCCTCCAGGCGGAGCACCGCCACACCTAGGCCGTCGGACCCCCTCCTGCTCCCCGCGCCTCCTTCTCCTCCCTCCCATTCTCCAAGCGCACCCCCTAAAAAGCCCTGGACCCAAATACAGCCCGCCGCCAGCTCTTGTGGGACCCAACATTGCCTGCTCCTCCTTCCGCATCACCGCCTTCGCTCCCCCTCCTTCTCCGTCCGTCCTTCGACCCCCCTCCCCTCTGCCCGCTGCAACACACGTCATCACGGATCCGGCCCCTCCCATTTCAATCGTTGAGCAAATTGTCCCCTTTTGTTTTGATTTGATTCAAAATTAAATGGCAGAGAATTGATTTTCAATTTTATATAATGTAATCATATTAAAAATATGATTTTTTATATTATAGGAATATTAAAAATATGATTTTTATATTATAGGAATATTAAAAATATGATTTTTATATTATAGGAATATTAAAAATTCGATCTTTATTATATAGAAGGAGCAAAGATGTTATTTTTATCTGAGTGGCGATATAAAAGTATAATCTTTATTATATGAACGCCGTTATAAAAATAGAATTTTTATCTATATAGTAGCGATATAAAAATATAATCTTTATCATATATAGAGCAAAGTAAAGATTTAATCTTTATATATATAGCGAAATAAAAATCTGATTTTTATTATATATATGTTGAAATAAAAATGGGATTTTTATAGCGATGAAATAAAAAATCGATCTTTATATAAGAAGCAGAAATATAAAAATATAACTTTTATATAGAATGAAGAGGAAGTAAAAATATGGTTTTTATTTGTTAGGATGAAGCAATAAAAATATAATTTTTACTTGAACAGCGTGAAAAGATTGCCTTGGAATTTCAGTCAAATCCAGACGATTCAGCAGTTCAAAAGCAAAGCATGGCGGAGTGGAACCCTAGGTGAGAGTTTCTCACTCTTTAATTTAATTTTCTAGTTATATATATATATATATATATATATACACTAGGATGCAGACGGTGTTTAGTAGCACCCGACACCCGTCGTCCACAGACCATGGACGGCTTGTATGCTTGGTTGTTTGATTTTGATGTGTAGTTGATTGTATGATGTGTTGTGAAATGAAATATAAATATTTATATAGTTAAAAATATTTTATAGTTAAAAATATTTTATAGTTAAAAATAGAATTTTTAACGTGTATATGAAATGAAATAAAAATAAACAAATCGGACGATTTGTTTATATACACACATTTGACTGATATTGATTGGGATGATAAATTTTACACATCGCCCAACTGCACAAATAAAATATGTGTTTGATTGTTTGAAACCCCACACGGGTATTGGGATGATAATTGACGTACACTAATCTCGATTGTTTAGTTTTATGTCGATCGATTGACTGACAGACTGTTATTAGCGTTAAATATTTATATTTGATGCTTATACAATGTAGAATGCACTTTGGATGATGGTTGATTATTCATTGTTGTTGTTGTATACATGTTTTGTAGAAAATCCATATAATTAACATTATATGGTAATTGATTGGGCCTTATTTCATATTTTAAAAAGAAATATTTGAAATAGAAATATTTTAAATAGAATATTTGAAAATAAAAATATATGAAGCCGTGTTGATAAGATTGACGCCATTTTGACGTGAACGATATTTATATTGATTTTATTCATTTTATAATGAATATCGAAAGTGATTTCAAAATCTGATATTTTAAAGAGAAATATATTCAAATTGAAATTGAATAGAAATGAGTTCGAATTGAAATTGAACAGAAATGAATTCGAATTGAAATTGAATAGAAATGAATTCGAATTGAAATCAAATAGAAATGAATTCGAATTGAAATTGAATAGAAATGAATTCGAATTGGAATTAAATAGAAATGAATTAGAATTGGAATTGAATTGAATTGAAAAGGAACTGAAATTGAATTAGAAATCAATTTGAATTGAAATCGATTTGAAATGAATTTAAAACGAATGTATATTGGAATATTCAATTTTGATTTGAAATTGAATATGAAGTTGAAACCGTTTTGAAAATGAATTTAAAACGATTTATAAAGCATGTTTTGAATTGAAATTGACAAAGTATATATAATATATATTATATATATAATATATATTATATATATAATATAATGGCCTGAGTAGAACGCTCCGCGCCGCGGCAGTTCGCGAATTTCGACCATTGACTTCGAACGGATATTGTGGGAGATCCGACCATCGGATTCTCCTAAAATTGGAACCGTTGGGTTCGTATCGAAAAGAGCTTTCTAACGAATATTAGAAATTTGAAATCTAACAGTTGGATTTGGAATTATGTCCAAATCAAATTCGAAAAAGGTTGCTATAAGTGCAGTTCGATGGCCGTTGATGGAAATCGACTGTACGGGCCTTGATAATATTATTAAAAATATCAATAATTTGTGTAAAATCATAAGAAAAGATTTGGGAAGAATTGGGATGAAAAACTCCATATTTGAAAAGATAAAAATCGATTTTTATCGAAATGAACTAATTTTGAACTAGAAATAAAATTCTATTTGTTTTTAAATAAATAAATTGAATTTGAAAAGGGTTTTAAAAATAACCAGAATTTCCAATGATTGCATTGGAGTGGATTTGAATCGAAATTGTCTTTGGAACGTTTCGATGTTGGATTTTGTGATTATACAGATGTTGTTATGGAAATTTGAAAGATATATATATATATATATCGTTATTTCCAATACGATATCTGTTGGTCGTAGAATTTGATATTGAATATAAGCCGATATATTTTCTATTCAGAGCCTTGTATTTAATATCAAATGTGATTTGGGTTTGTCGTGAATGGTATCTTCATTAACACTGTTCTTAAGCCCAGTAGATAAAAGATTAAATATTTTTATTTAGATTTAATGAAGAGTACCAAATAAATAATATTTGATTGGAATTGAATTGGTATTGATTTTTGGGTTTATCGTGAACAGTGTTTTAAATAACACTTGTTCTTTAACCCGATAATTAATGGAATGTGATGTTGGGTTTATCGTGAACCATGTTTTAAATTACACTGATTCTTTAACCCAGTTAAAGATTAAAACTAAGAGGAGTTTTAATGAATCTTTAATTAGATTGAAAAGGTGTTAGAATGGAGTATCACCAGTTTTGCTCCAGGAGATAGTTAAATTTTTAATTAGATTTGAACGTGAAATGGTAATTGAATTTACCGATAACACTGTGGTGTTAGATATGAAGTATTACCAGTTTTACTTCATGGGATGAATGGCTTGGGATTGGGAAATAAAATAAATGATTACTTCGGTGTGGTTCACTAATCCCGACTAGTTTGAATTGATATTCAAAGGAGATTAAAGAATAAATTTAAAGAATTTATCTTTGATAAAATTAATGGGAACTTTTCCCAAAGTATAGGAATATTTGAATAAAAGAATATTCTGAATTGGATTGAGGCGTATGTTGCGTTTGTGTAACACTTATTTATTATATACGCCAGTTATTCAGAAAGACCGGGTTCATCCAATTCTGAATAACTGATTCGACGTGGTGTCGAAGAAAAGGACGGTGGTCGAAGACCGGAGGTCTTCACGTCGTTTGGGTGATTACTGATGATCTTGATTGGGCTGTACACCCAAGAAGATGGAAATAGTTGGTGATCGTCCAGACGTACTTGGAGATCGATGGATATGCGGGGTATTAGGTGCCTCCGGTTTCGTTTAAATCCATAACGAACTTGTAAATGGACTGTGTGTCTGACATTGGATTTTAGTCTATGTGGTTGATTTCTACTAAATATATATCTGTTTTGCGACGGAGAATTTATTCACTTGCTTAACGCCCTTCTCTGAGACGTACGAGCTCAGGGGTTATATATTGATGGATATCAAACGCATGGAGTGAATTGCCTGTGTGGAATGCCTAAGTGGCAATTGATCAAGGCTTCTGCTGAAAAGCAAAGTCTTGCGGTGATGATCAAAGCACGACATGTGTGGCATAGCTTTGTGTAACGTTGATTCGCGAGCCTCACACCCTGGTGGTGAACCAAAAACGGGAGAGGACCTCAGGGAGGACATGCGTTTCTTTCTAGCTAGAAGTGGCATCAGTGGTTTTACACGCCCTGACGAGTTTGACTTATGTGATTGTTGCTGTTGCGTGGCACCTCAGTTTGATCGGACGATCCGGGTCCGATGGAGTCATTTAGTTGGCTCACCTACGACTCATAGGGCGGGGAGACGTATTGTTCAGGCATAATAATCCACATCGGCGGACCGGCCCTGACGATCCAAGGGGAAGTTGCGGCTGTTCCTGAGGCTCGGGCTAGACAGTCTTGAATCAGTTGAGGACTATCTTTTGCCTCGGTTCAAAGACCGAAATCCAATTTCCAAATACGTGACATTTGCGGTTTTATTTGTAGAGCCTAGTATGGCGACATAGTGGGATGGGGCGCTTATGCCGTCTATGATTGATACTTATGATTTGAAATTGTTTTATACATATGCACTTATAATAGTATCAAATGATTTGTTTTAAACGTATCAAGCCTTCTTGGCTATTATAAGGTAAAATCCCTATCCTCCGGCTTGCATTGCATTGTGTCATGGGAATTGGGTCTTATAATAGCTTCATTTTTCTTTATTTAGCATTGCGCTGTTTGTTTTATGCACTGATATTCTTGGGAGGAAACCCGTTCTGTGTTATACGGCGTGGTCCCTTGATTTACCTAACTTTAAAATAAAGATTAATAACTGTTTTAGTTCTCACACCAGTCCCATGACTGACCTGGAGTTTATTGTTTTGACCTAAACTCTAGGTGCCCCAATTTTGACACGGGTAGCTAGTAGTTTTGGTTTTTGCAGATTTATATTCACAGGATCCTGGTTTACAGTTGGAACGATATCCGGAAAGCTTTGTATCCATATATCTCCTTCAGTTGTTGTCTCAGGATCCCCCGCAGTGAACCCTTGGAAAGTTGTAGGGTCGGTCCACCATACGAGTTGCAGATTAGTTATTCCTAAACACACGTTTCTCGGTCCTATAGGACCTATCATCCGAGGCCTCGTATTGTATTATTTCCGCTGCAATGTATTTAAATGAAATTTAAAGCTCTGATATTTCTGTTTAATATTCATTTATACTCTGTATATTCTTGTATTCTGATGGAATTGTTGTAATTAACAATGAAATGTTCTTCCGTCTGCGTTCTGTTGTGGCTTGTTCTTGAACTATCCGCGCTTTCCTCACCGGGGAAGTTACTGGTTTTCACATGATTTATGAGCCGAATTGGCAAGCCGCTTGGTTGTTTGATTTTCTTTTGAGTTGGAGAAAGCCTAGAGAGGCGAGTTGTAATTGTACCGATTGACCAGTACAATGGAGGTGCTGGCGAAATTTTTCTAAAAGTTAAGGTGTTACAAAATTTTCAGGATTTTTGAAAATTTTCGTTTGTAGGAATTAATTAATATTTGAATTGAAATTAAATTGGTTCAGTTGAAACTGAAGTTAAGAAGTGAACAAATAAGTTCTAACCCGTCAATAGGGTTTGTTTTCTACCTTAGCAATTTCCAGGACAAAATTATTTTAAGGGGGGAAGAATGTAATGTCCCGTATTTTTCCAGTATAACAATTAATTTATTTAATTATTCAAACTATAGGTTTGGTAATTTAAAGGTTTTTTAATTAAATAATAGTGAATATTTTATTATTATAATAATTAAATAATATATTTTATTCTGAAATAGTCGAAATAGTGAATTGACAATATAATGTGAACTGGACAATTTATAATATATATAATCCAGTATAGAGTTGAATTATATTAACGAATATATATAGTTTTAATGAAGTTTGAACGTATACTTATATTATAATCATAATCGAGCTCGAAATGGCGCTGTAGTTCGTAAATTGGTGATTCGAACTTCAAACGAATATACAGAAGCCTTTTTAAGTCGGATTTCTGTGAAACAAGAAACGTACGAATTTCTTAAGCTATACTTTTCTGACAAGAAAATTGGAGATATTACTTTATAGATTGTAAGATATGACCAAATCAACTTTTCAAATAGTCGTTATGAAATCGCTATGAGCCATAACGATATATTTAATTATAATTAAATATTGATTTCGAATTTGGACAAGTCCTCCTAGACGTAGTTATAATTAATTTTTAGAATTTTACGGAAATTTTTACTTAATTTAATATGCGACTTTTTATTTGGAGTATTTTGCACCCTATATCAATATTTTGGGGTTTCACAATATGAATTAACCCACCAATAGTATTATATATTTGGGTTTGTGGGACATTGCTCGTCTCACTGATATTTTTATCTCTGTCGATAGCAGTACGTAATTGAACGAAGTGTTAAGTAATGTTGCACCCTAAATAAAACATTCCTCATTCATTTCCTTAAGACAAATATTAAGGCCAAAAACAGGCCACGTTTCCATCTCTTAGCCACAAACGTTCTCGTGTTAACAACCACAAACACAAGCATAAATTCATTTTTCTGGGAACAAAAATAGAAAAAATGGCAACTAAAATAAGATAAATATTTCAAAACATATTTATCCTTCACTGTTTCTTTGTACACAACGCCACCTAGGTGCGTTCCTACCTGCAAGCGAATACACGAATGAAGATAATGGAGAAGGGAGTACGGCGTGAGGAGGTCTGTCGCGTGTGTGGATCTCTGGAGTGGGAGCGGATGGTTTGTATTAAAGAAAGGGAATGTGGCACTGTAGTGATGGAGTTAGTAGTATTCTTGGGAAAAGCATGTTTAAGGACGTGAGGCCCAAATCAAAAGGAGAAGTTGCATTGGAAAACAAAAATGGCGTGAGGATAATGCATGGAGCTGATGAATTATATTTTGTCAATGAAGGGGGGTTCTTTTGGTATGAAGTTCTGGAACTATTGCGTTTTCATTTGGAGAAGATGAACGGTGTACAAAAGCTTAAAGCGTGAAGAGGAGTGAACGAGGAGGACGTTGGGGTTTGTTTTGGTTATTTTCGTGAAGGGATGGATCGTATGGGAAGATGGCAAGATTCGAAAATGGAGGACGCTTCAGGAGCTTGCGGTACAGAGGGATGCACTGTGTAGTGTACACGGAGCCTGTGGTGTACATTTATTCAGTTTGAAGAAGGATGCACGGTGCAGTGTACATGGAGCAGGTGATATTATTTGGCCAAGTTATAAAGGTGGAGCTGGTGACAATATCGAGGTGGCATGGCACAATATGGTGCTATAGGTTGCAGGAATTCATGGCAAAAAGGTTGGTTACTTGGGCTGAATTTTATCTGGAGGGACCGAAACTATTCACAACGGGCCGGGTACAGTGGGGTATTGGGCCGAACTCTTTATTTGTGTGGTGAGCCCAATAATTTATTTTCAAGTTAAATTTAACTAAATAAATGTATTAACGTGTAATGTTATATCTCTCTCATACATAGTCGAAATTTCAAATGGTCTGATCCGTTGGGATTGTATGGACGGACACTACCCAATGGAACTGACTGGGAGTGGGGCTAATTACAATTTATAGTGAAATAAATTGTTCATCTGGATCAAGTGATGGTTATCGTTATTTACGATGATCGTCCAATGTGAGTAAAACTCACCAACTCTGAACATTTATATTTTTATAACATATTTTTAGAACTGATAATTATCTGTTGATTGTTGTGTGTTAACTATTTGGTTGAATTGCTTATGTATTAGTTGAAATTATAGATGATGATATACATATATATATAAATTGTTAATCTAATATTGATTCTGTTTTGCAGAATTTTTCATATCGAAATGAAATCGATGTTAATTATATTGTTTAACATCTGTGATGCAGGGAAACAGGTTGGAGGGATCCAACTGGATTCCTCAATATTTATAATACTGTTCTTTCATATATTGTAATATATGATGTGATATATAATCTGTTGTTTATTATGTGTCTTTGAATGATATCGATCATTGTATTTGGTATTTTAAATACCATAAGAAATATTAGGATGTAAAAAGGGGATTTTCAAAGTATATTTTGAAAATAAATTATTTATATAAAATCAATGGATTTTATTTATAAAAGGAATAAAGATTTTATAAAAGGAATAATTATGAAATCAAATAGAATTATAAAAGAAAATATTTGTAAAACAAATATAAAGGAAAATATTTGTAAAACAAATAGATAAAAGAAATATTAGTGAAACAAATAAAATAGAAAAAGAGATAGAAAATAAATTGGAATTTAAAAGAAATATTTATTTGTCAAATGAATAGAATTATAAGAAGGAATATTTGGAAAAGTAGATTTTAAATAGAAATCTATTTTAACAAATAAGTAGAGAAGATAAATTTATAAATAATATTTTATAAATTAAATAAAATGTTTATCATTGGATAAATAGAATATATATAAGTCAGGACTTATATAGAGAAGTAAGAATCGATGTCAACATCGATATTTAAAACTGAATATGGATGTAGAGTTAAGCTAAATTAGAAACTGACTGGAGATTAGTTAAGTTGAATGGTTTTCTAAGTGTCTATCTGATGTTGGTTTCGACCTTCGGGATTGATACTTAGGGAATTGTTCTCATACTAGTTTACAGTCAGAGACTGATAGTTGTGGAAGAATAGTGATACGTAAATAATCTATGGAAACGTTTTCCATTGTTAATAACATATATTTTCTAAACATAGGAAGTAAGAATATATATATATATATATATATATATATATATATATATGTTTGATGATTTGATCGATAATTCCATTTGGAAATAAGATCTTTATGTGTACACGGACATTTTTCATTTGATAGTTAAATCACCGACTATCAAAGTTTTTGACCATTTTAATGTTGTTAATATGGAGAGACCGGTTAGATTATTATCCGAAGAACCACTCCGTATTGGCATAAGCATTGCAAGCCAAGTATGCTGAATATATTAAAGACGAATAAAGTACAAGGGCTGTTGTATAAATCCTAGGTAGAGATTGCCTAGGATGGATGTACGGAATAGTGCCTTCGGTTTGTCCAGTCCCATGACAACTTGAATGGACGAATTTATGACAGAGTATATCTGGTAGATCACGTAAGTTGATCGTTTCAAACGTATTTACGATGGTGGAAAAGGAATTATTTTCTCTTAGCTTATACCCGTGGTATTTTTAGGGAAATCAATTTGTGAATTGACGGATATGATGATGTGGCATTCAAAGTAAATGAAGACATGATCTGTATAGATATACATTATAACCTCAAGCCTCATCAACTGGGAAATGACAGAAATCGGGTAGGCGGCATGGCTAAGAGGGCCGCACCCAATTAGGGTATATTGTCATCATCTAGAGAATATTCATTTGTTACTTCTTTCAATTTTGTATCTCCCGGGAACAATTTGTAACGACCCGGAAAATCTGAACCAATTAAAAAATTTTGAATTGGCTAAAATAATGGATTTTAAATATTTAAAATAAATATTTTAAATGATAGCAATGAAAACTGAGTTTTAATTGACAATTGAAAAGGAATATAATTAATTTTAATTATAAACAAGGCCTGAAAAGGCCCTGCAGTTTCAAAATTTGAATTCAAACTTTGTCGGACTATACCGGGTGCAAAAAAAAACGGATTCGAGTGAAACCAAAAATATTTAAATTTGTTAGGGAAAATCCTTCTAACGAATCTGAAAAATCGAAGTTTCATAGCGGGAAGCAAAAGTTATGGCCAAATGAATTTTCAGAAAGGTCGCTATGGAATTTATATAGCCCGTGAAATTGGCCATTTTGCATACGACCTCGAAATTCGACGAAACCCCTTTTGTTGGATCCGGGATGAGAAGTTATTGCTAGGTTTCAAATTTCATAATTTTCGAAGCTAGTATGTGAGCGTGGCAAAGGAAAACGTGTTTTGGTCAATTATAGTTAAATTGGATCGACCAGAAATGGGCCTTTTTGCAAACGGTCTGAGAATTAGACGAAACTAGTTTTGTTGGGACCGTATCGTCAAAACATAGCCAGATTTATTTTTCTGGAATTTTTCGAATCAGTTTGTCGCCCTGGCAAATTGAGATGTACGTTCAAATCGAATATTGAATGTTTTATATTTTAATTTGAATGAAAACTGACTGAAACATTCGAATGGGCCTTCGAAACATATCCCATTGTGTTCGGGATGGAGGTAATTAGCTAGGAACGACAGTCGTTGGGTTTGATTTCGAGTTCGTCGGAGAAAACCCCAAATTTTCAAAATTTATAAATATTGGCCAATCAGAAAATTCCTTTATAAAAAAAAAGAATATCGCTCGTTTCTCTCTCCCTGCTCCAGCGCACGACGGAAACACTTTCCGTTCTTCCCACCTCGATTACGGCGAATCGGCGCAATGAAATCGATCGACACAGTTCGGGTTTTTGAAGATCTAAATCTCCTCTCCAAATCCCTACCCATCATGTTCCCCCTCGCTTCGTATTCATCGAGATATACGCCCCTGAATTGTCGAACTTCAAACCGCCGCCGAGCCTCATCCCTGTCGTCGAGTTCACCAATGCCAGCACCCCCTGGAGCGCCTCTCGAAGCTCTTTCGCGTGGCGTAGCCGGATCGCCACCTCGCTTCAAGGATTCGCCGAAAACCTTAAACCTAGTTTTGAAGATCAAGTTGAGGTATACGGCTAATTTATTTTGAACTGATTTTTACACTTTTAAGTGTTGCAAACTTGTGAAAATCATATCTATTTCGTTTCTTGTCGAAATCCAGTGAAACAAGAGACAGCGGATTCGTGTGGATGCGTTCTACATTCTAGAAGAGACCGCATATTTTTCTGAGCCTTCTTCTATTTTTGGTGGAGTGGAACCCAACGTGAGATTTCTAATTTATACACGATATGGAAAACGACGATGTATAAATTATATAGTCAATGCATGAGTTACATAAGCGTTGTACACCTCTTGTATAAGCATTGTATAAGTTGTACGTTCGATATATAAGTTGTATATGCGTTGTAAAAATTATATGTGTGTTGAAATAGAAGTGAAATGATATATATATATATATACACACACACACACGCCCCTCGTCCACAAACCATGGACGATATTCATTGATTGTGATTGGTGTGAAAATTGATTGATATCGAATGGTTGATTGGAATTGTTTGTGGTTGATACTGATTGATTGTGGTTGAAAAATACCCGTTTGTGGTTGAAATATTTGGTTGAAACCACATAGGATTAGTTTGTGGAAATGAAATAAATATACATGCCGCTTGCGTGCGAACTAGATGCATGATTCCCCATTATCAAAAGCTGCGAGACTTTAAGGTAGAGCGAGGAGCCGTACTAGGGACAGCCTCGGTTTTAACTACCCTGCCGTTATGCTGCCGAAATTTTGAATAATATTCATGTGTTTGACTTATTTTCATTTGTTGAAACTATATTTTTTCGTTGTATAGAAAACCTTCATGTGTTGAATCGATATTCATTCGTTGATTGAAATTCATGTGTTGAATGGTATTCGTGCTTTAAATATAAAAATCACATTTTTATCTATATATACAAACTATAGAAAACCTTCATGTGTTGAATCGATATTCATTCGTTGAATTGAAATTCATGTGTTGAATGGTATTCGTGTTTTAAATATAAAAATCACATTTTTATCTATATATACAAACTATAGAAAACCTTCATGTGTTGAATCGATATTCATTCGTTGAATTGAAATTCATGTGTTGAATGGTATTCGTGTTTTAAATATAAAAATCACCTCTTTATCGATATATACAAACTATAGAAAACCTTCATGTGTTGAATCTAAATTCATTCGTTGAATTGAAATTCATATGTTGAGTGGTATTCATATTTTGAGGTAAATTGTTTTATAATAAAAATCCTATTTTATCACCTATATGAAATATATAAAATAATCGTGTTTTGAAATCAATTGTTTTACATTAAAAATCACATTATTATTATATACATGAATTGTAAAATATAGTGAAGTGTTGAAATAGAAGACAGTTATATAAAAATATCATTTTTACCAAATGTATGAAAAGAATATAGCTTTGAAATCGAAGAATCGATAAATACATATATATAAATAGAATTAAAATATGTCGAATAACGAAGCTGCAGTTCGTATTTTGAAACCAAGATTTCAAACGATTAGTACGGGAGATCGACAATTGGATTTTCCTGAAATCGCAACTGTTGGGTTCGCTTTGGAAATATCTTTCCAACGGCGCCAACTTTGTAAAAATCCAACGGTTGGATTGTCTGGAATGTTTAACTCAAATTTGAAAGAAAAAAGTGCCAGAATCGATTATATTTATATATATATATATATATATATATATATATATATAATTATATTTAATCGAATAACGACGTTGCAGTTCGTATTTTGAAATCGAAACTTCAAACGATTATACCGGGAGATCCGACCATCGGAATTTCCCGAAACTGGAACCGTTGGATTCGTTTTGAAAATATCTTTTTAATGATGTAAATTTTGTAAAGATCCAACGGTTAGAATTTCAGATATGTGTAAATCAAATCTGAAGAAAAACAGCGCCACGGCCGCGTTATGGCTCGAAGCGTCGTTTTGAATAAATTGGCTATTTTAAAATAAACAAAAATAGCGATAAATAATTATAAAATATTATAAACAATATGGATGTGATTTAGAAATTAACTGAAGGTTGGCTAAGTCGAATGGTTTCCTGGGTGTTTATCTGATGTTGGTTTCGGCCTTCGGGGTTAATATTTGGGAAATCGTTCTCTTACTGATTAACGGTTAGTGGCTAATGAATTGAAATGATGCGTATGTATGTTAGTGTTGCACTTGTTTATTATATACGCGAGTTGTTCAGAAAGACTGGGTTTATCCCATTATGAATAACTGAATCGACGATAAGAAATCGAAGATGAAGACGGTGGTCGAAGACCGGAGATCTTCACCTCGTTTGGATGGTAACCGAGGTCCTGATTGGGAGGCATCCCGAAATATGGATAATGAGTGGTGATCGTCCAGACGTACGTGGTGATCGATGGGTTTGCGAGGTATATAGTGCCTCCGGTTTCGTTCAGACCCAGAACGGACTTGCAAATGGACTTTGTGTCTGACATTAGAATTCATTCTGTGTGATCGATAGCCATAATTGCATGGTGTGAATTGCCTATGTGGCATGCTAAGATGCAGTGATCAGGGCTTCTATTGAAAAGCAAAGTCTTGTGGTGATGATCAAAGCACCGCTTGTGTGGCGTAGCTTTGTGTATAACGTGAATTCGCGAACCTCACACCCCGGTATGAACTAGAAACGGGAGAGGACATCAGGGAGGGCATGCGTTTCCTTCTAGTTAGAAGTGGCGTCAATGGTTTTACACGCCTTGACTAGTTTGACTTATGTGGTTGTTGCTGTTGGGAGGCGCCTCAGTTTGATCGGACGATCTAGGTCCGACGGAGTCATTCGTTGGCTTATTTACGCCCCAAAGGGCGGGGAAACGCATTGTTCAGGCATTTTAATCCACGTCGATGGACCGGCCCTGACGATCCAAGAGTCATTCGAGCTCTGATCCTGAGGGGCGGGCTAGAGCGTCTCAAAGTCGGTAAGGACTATCTTTTGCCTTGGTTCAGGACGGAAATCCAATTTCCAAATACGTGACCGTGCGGTTTTGATTGTATATATATATGGCGACATGATATATGGTACCCATGCCGTCTATGATTAATAGTTATGATTCGAAGTTGTTTTGAAACATGTAAACACTAGTAATAATATCAATTTCTTTGGTTTTATTCGTATTAACCACATTTTGGCCATTATAAGGTAAAACTCTATCCTCCGGTTTGCGTTGCATTATGTGATGGGAACTGAGTCTTATAAGGGCTTCATTTTTATAAAAAGCATTGCGTTGTTTAAAAGAAATGATTTGTTTTTAAAGCACTGGCAATCCAATGGAGTAAACCCGTTCCACGAAAGTGGCGTGGTCCTGGGATTAGTCATATTATAAAAGTGTTGAGTAGATTTCTCATATCAGTCCCATGACTGACTCGTAGTTTGTTTCACTTTCAAACTCGGGTGCCCCTTTTTCTACACGTGCAGCCTTGTATTCAGGTTTAGCTGGCTCTTTCTGGATAGTTGGAGCTGAAGATGGATTCTATTATTTATCTCTTTTTATGCTGTTCAGCTCCTATTGTACATTACGTTTGTTTTTCCGCTGTAGACATATATGTATTGCTGAACTGTATTTGTACTAAGTATGATCCTGTATACTGTGTAACTCTGATGATTACGTTTATCCAGTATATTCTATTGTGCATTATCTGGTGTATTTATTTATTTCTGTTCTTCTATTATCTGTTTATGTGTTATATTCCACGGATTACCCTTGCCGCCGTTAGTGTGGGGTTTCGGGTTTTTACATCGTGGTATAAGAGCTTTGGTTAAGCTCAGCTTTGGTATATAACATATTAACGATCTCGTCCGAGATAGAACCAGTAGTGTTCTAGGACGAGTAACTTAGTACAGATAGGATCAGTAATATCCTAGTATGAGTAGAGCAGAAACAGAATAACTCATTTGAGATGGGGTTAGAAGTGCCCTAGAACGAGTCGAGAATGATATGTTTATAAATAACGTATTTGTGATTATATATCTAATTTGGTTTTAAAAATATGATTTTTGAACATATATAAAAGATATATATTTTTGAAAGGTTAAAAACAAATTGATTGTTGTTTGTGTTGTGTGATAGTAGATTTGATTAATTAAATTATTAGAACGATAGTTAATTTAATCAATAAGATAATAATGGTAGAATTTATTCATTTAAATCACACATTGAACTGATTAGAAAATAGATAGAAATATATACTTGTGCATTATATATGTTTGAACATGTAAATGGATAGCTGTTGAGTAAAGATTTTATTTGCGTGCCCGACAAAGAGGTAAACCTTAATGAGTTGGATGCGCAATTTTATTATTATATCAACTCCTGTGAATGCCATTGGATGCAGAGTGCTGGTTGTTCTGTGTATAAATAATAAACGTCGCCATAGGATAGCAACAATTAATTTTGAACTACATTACATGGCATACTTCTAGAAGATAGGCATACTTCATCATATACCACATAAGCATTTGGAGCTTGTGTGAAGAGGTGGAAGATTTACCATACGAGCGAGAGGCTTGTATGGCGATGACTATATTTACAGGTTGAACTGATGACTGATATGAACTATTTAAATTGTCACGATAAAATTGCCAGATTAATAAAAACCCCACACGGGTCTGGAGTTGACAATAACCATGTCTCTCTAGTCATTAGATACGGCACATGGACTATTTATTTCTCACACGGGACGAGGTGACGAGGATTTATCATCTGGAGCATTTAAAATACACACTCCCTCAGGCTTTGACAGGGTGGCGAGAATTTATTCTCTGGAGTTATTATTAACACACTCCCCTGTAAACACCAGAATATATCACTATAAATATGTGTATGCTTATTAGGATTTATTGGGTACCTAATACGGCCCAATAAATTTCCAAACCTCTCCCCTTACAAAGGAGGTTATGGCGAAAATTTTCGAAAATTCCGGGTGTTAGCCAAATTTTTGAAGTATTTGAAAATTCTCAGAAACTGAAAAGTTGGAGAATGGAAGCCAGATTGAACATGGAGTTGATAAATTAAACCACTTTCGACTTTGTTCCTTTTCGGGGAAGAAAAGTTTTAAGTGGGGGAGATTGTAATGACCCGGAAATCTGAACCAATTTAATTTTTTTGAATTGGCTAAAATAATGGATTTTAAATATTTAAAATAAATATTTTAAATGATAGCAATGAAAACTGAGTTTGAGTCGACAATTGAAAAGGAATATAATTAATTTTAATTATAAACAAGGCCTGAAAAGGCCCTGTAGTTTCAAATTTTGAATTCAAACTTTGTCGGACTGTACCGGGTGCAAAACAAAATGGATTTGAGTGAAACCAAAAATATTTAAATCTGTTAGGGAATATCGTTCTAACGAATCTGAAAAATCGAAGTTTCATAGCGGGAAGCAAAAGTTATGGCCAAATGAATTTTAAGAAAGGTCGCTATGGAATTTATATAGCCCGTGAAATTGGCCATTTTACATACGACCTCGGAATTGACGAAACCACTTTTGTTGGATCCGGGATGAGAAGTTATTGCTATGTTTCAAATTTCATAATTTTTGAAGTTAGTATGTGATCATGGCAAAGGAAAACGTGTTTTGGTCAATTAAAGTTAAATTGGATCGACCAGAAATGGGCCCTTTTGCAAACGGTCTCAGAATTCGACGAAAATAGTTTTGTTGGGACCGTATCGCTAAAACATAGCCAGATTTATTTTTCTGGATTTTTTCGAATCAGTTTGTGGCCCTGGCAAATTGAAATGTACGTTCAAATCGAATATTGAATGTTTTATATTTTAATTTGAATGAAAACTGACCGAAACATTCAAATAGGCCTTTGAAACATATCCCATCGTGTTCGGGATGGGGGTAATTAGCAGGGAACGACAGTCGTTGGGTTTGATTTCGAGTTCGTCGGAGAAAACCCCAAATTTTCAAAATATATAAATATTGGCCAATCAGAAAATTCCTTTATATAAAAAAAAGAATATCGCTCGTTTCTCTCTCCCCGCTCCAGCGCACGGCAGAAACACTTTCCATTCTTCCCACCTCGATTACAGCGAATCGGCTCAACAAAATCGATCGACACAGTTGGGGTTTTTGAAGATCTGAATCTCCTCTCCAAATCCATACCCATCACGTTCCCCCTCACTTCGTATTCGTCGAGATATACGCCCCTGAAGTGTCGAAATTCAAACCACCGCCGAGCCTCATCCCTGTCGTCGAGTTCACCAACGCCACCACTCCCTGGAGCGCCTGTCGAAGCTCTTTCGCGTGGCGTAGCCCTATCGCCACCTCGCTTCAAGGATTCGACGAAAACCTTAAACCTAGTTTTGAAGATCAAGTTGAGGTATACGGCTAATTTATTTTGAACTGATTTTTACACTTTTAAGTGTTGCAAACTTGTGAAAATCATATCTTTTTCGTTTCTTGTCGAAATCCAGTGAAACAAGAGACAGCGGACTCGTGTGGACGCCTTCTACATTCTAGAAGAGACCGCATATTTTTCTGAGCCTTCTTCTATTTTTGGTGGAGTGGAACCCAACGTGAGATTTCGAATTTATAAACGATATGGAAAACGACGATGTATAAATTATATAGTCGATGCATGAGTTATATAAGCATTGTACACCTCTTGTTTAAGCATTGTATAAGTTGTACGTTCGATATATAAGTTGTATATGCGTTGTAAAAATTATATATGTGTTGAAATAGAAGTGAAATGCTATATATATATATATATATATATATATATATATATATATACACACGCCCCTCGTCCACAAACCATGGACGATATTCATTGATTGTGATTGGTGTGAAAATTGATTGATATCGAATGGTTGATTGGAATTGTTTGTGGTTGATACTGATTGATTGTGGTTGAAAAATACCCATTTGTGGTTGAAATATTTGGTTGAAACCCCATAGGATTAGTTTGTGGAAATGAAATAAATATACATGCCGCCTGCATGCGAACTAGATGCATGATTCCCCATTGTCAAAAGCTGCGAGGTTTTTAGGTAGAGCGAGGAGCCGTACTAGGGACGGCCCCGGTTTTAACTACCCTGCCGTTATGCTGCCGAAATTTTGAATAATATTCATGTGTTTGAAATATTTTCATTTGTTGAAACTATATTTATTCGTTGTATAGAAAACCTTCATGTGTTGAATCGATATTCATTCGTTGAATTGAAATTCATGTGTTGAATGGTATTCGTGTTTTAAATATAAAAATCACATTTTTATCTATATATACAAACTATAGAAAACCTTCATGTGTTGAATCGATATTCATTCGTTGAATTGAAATTCATGTGTTGAATGGTATTCGTGTTTTAAATATAAAAATCACATTTTTATCTATATATACAAACTATAGAAAACCTTCATGTGTTGAATCGATATTCATTCGTTGAATTGAAATTCATGTGTTGAACGGTACTCGTGTTTTAAATATAAAAATCACCTCTTTATTGATATATACAAACTATAGAAAACCTTCATGTGTTGAATCTAAATTCATTCATTGAATTGAAATTCATGTGTCGAGTGGTATTCATATTTTGAGATAAATTATTTTATAATAAAAATCCTATTTTATCATCTACATGAAATATATAAAATAATCGTGTTTCGAAATAAATTGTTTTACATTAAAAATCACATTTTTACTATATACATGAATTGTTAAATATAGTGAAGTGTTGAAACAGAAGACAGTTAGATAAAAATATCATTTTTATCAAATGTATGAAAAGAATATAGATTTGAAATCGAAGAATCGATAAATACATATATATAAATAGAATTAAAATATGTCGAATAACGAAGCTGCAGTTCGTATTTTGAAACTGTGGTTTCAAACGATTAGTACGGGAGATCCGACCATCGGATTTTCCTGAAATCGCAACCGTTGGGTTCGCTTTGGAAATATCTTTCCAACGGCACCAACTTTGTAAAAATCTAACGGTTGGATTGTCTGGAATGTTTAATTCAAATCTGAAGAAAAACAGCGCCAGAATCGATTATATATATATATATATAATTATATTTAATCGAATAACGACGCTGTTGTTCGTATTTTGAAATCAAAACTTCACACGATTATACCGGGAGATCCGACCGTCGGAATTTCCTGAAACTGGAACCGTTGGATTCGATTTGAAAATATCTTTCTAATGATGTAAATTTTGTGAAGATCCAACGGTTAGAATTCCAGATATGTGTAAATTAAATCTGAAGAAAAACAGCGCCACGACCGCGTTATGGCTCGAAGCATCGTTTTGAATAAATTGGCTATTTTAAAATAAATAAAAATAGCGATAAATCATTATAATATATTATAAACGATATGGATGTGATTTAGAAATTAACTGAAGGTTGGCTAAGTCGAATGGTTTCCTGGATGTTGATCTGATGTTGGTTTCGGTCTTCGGGGTTAATATTTGGAAATCGTTCTCTTACTGATTAACGGTTAGTGGCTAATGAATTGAAATGATGCGTATGTATGTTAGTGTTGCACTTGTTTATTATATACGCGAGTTGTTCAGAAAGACCGGGTTTATCCAATTATGAATAACTGAATCGACGATAAGAATTCGAAGATGAAGACGGTGGTCGAAGACCGGAGATCTTCACCTCGTTTGGATGGTAACCGAGGTCCCGATTGGGGGGCATCCCAAAATATGGATAATGAGTGGTGATCGTCCAGACGTACGTGGTGATCGATGGGTTTGCGAGGTATATAGTGCCTCCGGTTTCATTCAGACGCAGAACGGACTTGCAAATGGACTGTGTGTCTGACATTGGAATTCATTCTGTGTGATAGATAGCCATCAATTGCATGGTGCGAATTACATGTGTGGCACTAAGATGCAGTAATCAGGGCTTCTGTTGAAAAGCAAAGTCTTGTGGTGATGATCAAAGCACTGCCTGTGTGGCGTAGCTTTGTGTATAACGTGAATTCGTGAACCTTACACCCCGGTATGAACCAGAAACGGAAGAGGACATCAGGGAGGGCATGCGTTTCCTTCTAGTTAGAGGTGGCGTCAGTGGTTTTACACACCCTGACGAGTTTGACTTATGTGGTTGTTGCTGTTGTGAGGCGCCTCCGTTTGATCGGATGATCCGTGTCCGATGGAGTCATTCGTTGGCTCATTTACGCCCCAAAGGGTGGGGAAACGCATTATTCAGGCATTTTAATCCATGTCAGTGGACCGACCCTGACGATCCATGGGTCACTCGAGCTCTGATCCTGAGGGGCGGGCTAGAGTGTCTCGAAGTCGGTAAGGACTATCTTTTTCCTTGGTTCAGGACGGAAATCCAATTTTCAAATACGTGACCGTGCGGCTTTGATTGTATATATATATATGGCGACATGATATATGGTACCCATGCCGTCTATGATTGATAGTTATGATTCGAAGTTGTTTTGAAACATGAAAACACTAGTAGTAATATCAATTGCTTTGGTTTTATTCGTATCTACCATATTTTGGCCATTATAAGGTAAAACTCTATCCTCCGGTTTGCGTTGCATTGTGTGATGGGAACTGAGTCTTATAATGGCTTCATTTTTATAAAAAGCATTGCGTTGTTTAAAAGAATGATTTGTTTTCAAAGCACTGACAATCTAATGGAGTAAACCCGTTCCACGAAAGTTGCGTGGTCCTGGGATTAGCCATATTATAAATGTGTTCAGTAGATTTCTCATACCAGTCCCATGACTGACTCGTAGTACGTTTCACTTTCAAACTCGGGTGCCCCTTTTTCTACATGGGCAGCCTTGTATTCAGGTTTAGCTGGCTCTTTCTGGATAACTGGAGCTAAAGATGGATTCTATTATTTATCTCTTTTTATGCTGTTCAGCTCCTATTGTACATTATGTTTGTTTTTCCGCTGTAGACATATATGTATTGCTGAACTCTATTTGTACTAAGTATGATCCTGTATACTGTGTAACTCTGATGATTACGTTTATCTAGCATGTTCTATTGCGCATTATCTGGTGTATTTATTTATTTCTATTATGCTATTATCTGTTTATGTGTTATATTCCATGGATTACCCTTGCCGCCGTCAGTACGGGGTTTCGGGTTTTTACACGATTATGTTGGAATACTAACCGAGGGGTGGCAATATATTCGTTACATTCAAGAGAAATGAATGGTCGGTCATGTGTGGCCGAGTTACAAGATGTTCTTGTTGAACTCCAGTGTATCGCTTCTAGAGTACACTGAGAAGAAGGTGGATCCATACCTTGTAATAGTTGGAATCCATTCCCCAAATAAGAGCCCGTGGTTTTGATTGTATATTGTATATGTAGAATGTTAGATGCAAGCGTTTCTGCTAGATTTCTTTTACTTGATCTAGACATTATTATAATATCAGACAAGTATCGTTTTAGAAATATTTTGGGTTATTATAAGGTAAAAGCCATCCGTGTTTATGTGTGGAACAGTCTTATGATTATCCTTTGTTTCAAAAGAAATTTTGAAAGTTAAATCAAATGATTTGAGTTTACTCACACCAGTCACATGACTGACCCAAAGTTTATTTTTTTTTGTTTTCCCTAAACTCTTGGGTTCCCAATTTTGTATGGGTAGTCAAGTAGTCGGGATTTACATATGATCTAGAAGGAGCTGGAGCAGGAGGCTTCAGCAGCGTTTTTATAGCTATTTTTTATTTCTGCTATGATGTAAGTGTTATACTCTGATAATGTTACTGTATACATATACTGATTTTATTTCAAAGATATGTATATATTATATATTATTCGTTCCGCTGTGAGATTCGTGTTTACTCCGATGTTTTATGTTCTTCTTCTTCTTCTATTCTAAGTTTCTATCATATCTATTCTTAGCCTCTAATTTCTTTCATGGACTATCCGGTGTTTTCGATGTTTGGATAATCGACGTGGATTTTATGTCGATGACCAAAGATCGCAAAATTCCAAGGTCGTTACAGAGTTTATCCGATTACTCTCCTTCATACGCCTGCATGATTAGTTGAGCACCTCCATTTTCAAAATATGATAACTGATGTATATTACTACAAAATGTCGTTTTCAAAGACTATTGATAAGCAATGGTTATGCGTCTCTCGTTTTTGCATTTTTCCTGTAAATGTTTAATTCATTAGAAATCTGTTGTCTATTGGACTTGTTAATAACATTCCAGTGACAAATTAATTTATTATTGTTAGCATTTTCTATAAGGACTCCCAAAGTCACTTAAACAATGGAGGATTTCAATAATTATGAGTGAACAAATTCGGCCCTCACAAAAAAATATTAAATGCAATCATCTCTATCATTTCAAACTAAAATGGTATGTCTCTTTCATTTTTAATGGAATGCTTAATGGGCCCTTATCCTAATATCGTTTCGGCAACAAAATACAGTTTGGATTACAAGAGATTACTCTTAGAAAGGTTGTGGAATGGATATTGATGTAGTTGAGGTCAATCATGATAAATATATGAATATAGATGTTGGAGAAAAAGGTTTATTTGAATATAAAGACTTAGTTATAGATGTAAATGGAAGAGATAAGAAGTAGATAAAGAATTCAGTGGATTTTGTTGTTGGTTATTTTTCTAAGGCTGATAAGGATATTCAAAAGAATAGTGTAGATAGTATTCCTGAAGTTTCTAAAGTTCTTTCAGATAATAACATCATTATGTAGGATTGTAGTGAGCATGCAAAATCTGGAGGCAATAACATTAAAATTATTAAAAGAAGTATTGTTGTTGATTTTATGTCATCCAATGAAGAAAGTGTTGATTTGCATGCAAGTGAAGAATCAGGAAACAAGGATTTTGTAATTGATGAATCTGACAGTTCTTCGAGCACCTTCAAAATGAGGAGAATTAAATTGAAAGATGGAAAATTAAAAGGAGGTTGTAGGGTGTTAAATGATGAACCTTTCGTGGAGACTAGTCCTGAGTGGGTTAAGTTGGTCTCACAAATTAAGGCGAGGTCGAAATCCAAGAAGGTTATGGAAGAAGGAAATTATCGTTGTGGTGTCATACATGGTGGAATATCTAAAAATTAAGCCTCCTCTTTGTTTCTCTTTTTGCCCGTCATGTTGTTTCTTGTTGGTTATCTTCATTCAAGGTTGGTCTTCTTTTTTTTTTTTTTTTTTTTTTTTTTTTTTTTGAGGTTCTATTGTTATTTGAGTCATCCAATTAATTTCGATTTACTGGCACGGAGAGTTGGGAATAAGTTGACAGTGGTGTGGTTTGCCATGTTTGAATGCACTTCTGGCCTTGTGGGTTTTCAGATGTTACTTGTGTAATTTTGCTTGGATTTGATTGTGGCTTAATGATTCAAATTACGGTGTTTCTTGTTTGACATTCCCGTGATCGTCTCTTTTCTGCTATTTTCTTGTTTGGAGCTTCTTCCTAGTCTGTGGCTGCTATGCATGATGGGTTTTAAGTGTCTTCTGTGTGTTATCTTGTGTACTGTTATGTTGTATTTCGTGTTTTTGTTGTGTCATCTTGGTTCGAGCTGGTAGTTGCGGTTGTCCTGTATAGTATTTGTTTTTTAGTGTGTTGTATTTTGTTATTAGCTCGAACTTTTATGTATCTTGTTTTGTGATACATGTACCCCTTTCTTTCAAAAAAAGAAATCATTTAATTTGTTTTAATACTTGATTATTGGCTGTTATGTTATCTGGGCAATAATCATGTGCTCAGATTTGTTCCATGTAAACTTTCGCTATCTTAATGTATATTCTTTTGCTGAAACGGTTTCATTAAGGGCAGTAGTTGTGCCCTATTTTAGTAGTAGCTAGCTTGTAACGAAAGCATCAATAAAGGCATTTATTTATGTCACTATTGCTATAGGGGGAACTAATATGTAGCATGCTTATATATAGAGATGTTTTTATTATCAAATGCGCCTCTATATATTATTACGGGCTTCGCTTTTAGTGTCCTTATTTTTCTTCTCATTCTTCTAGGTACAAATTTGTCTAATTATTTTCCCCCATTGTTAATAATTGTCTTATTTTTAAAATGTCTCTAATATTCTATTTTTTGGTACTGGATGCATGTGGTGATAGCTATTTTCCTCGTCTAAAAAAAATAATGTGGCTTGCTCCATATTATTTATTTATGTCGTATACGGTTATTATATTTCTCACATTTTTAGCTCAGTATACTCTACAAACTCGGTATATGAAAATCCTTCATGACTTCGATAATTTGTAAAAAAGATAGTATGTATCAATTAATGATTTCATGGACAATTAAAAAGAATACACTGTGGAATGATGTCATCCATTCCACTTCAGCTGAAATTATGTTTTAATATGCATGCTGATCATTTATTATGTTGCTTCTTTCATTTTAATATTTGCCCTCTTGTTTTCAATTTTTTGGATGATGGTGCTAGATCTATTAGTTTGTTCATATAAGATGATTAGTTAGTTCGAGTGCCAACAATAAGTAATGTGTTGGTTATCTGTATGAAATTGCATGGCGTTAGCTGCTTGGAATTGCATTTTTGATTTTAGATAAGTATGTATCTGACCCATTACACATAATTAGAATTAGTCAATTGGATGGAAAAATAAATCATATATCCTTACTAGAACTTCATGTGTTTTAGCACATTGTTCTCAAAGTTTTCGTGATATAATTATTCAATTAATTAATTTTCATGTTTTGTTACAAGGCAAGCCAACATCGAGCAAAAAAATTAGAATTTAAGAATGTTAACGCTCAATCAACATCAACTCATTAGAAGGTTTTCGATTTTAGTGCAATCAAACATGAATTACTCATAGTGCCAGTTCCATTTTGGTTGTTGTTAGATCCAAAAGTGGCTCTAACACCCAAATTATCTGAATTGGCAGAGACTTATATCTAGAAATGCGAGAAAACACACAGGATTTATAGTGGTTCGGCGTTAACGAGCCTACGTCCACTTTATATCTATGATTATACGTAAGATTCGGGTACAATCAGAGATTTTTCTCTCAATCTCACATTTTACAATACTGATTCACTTAGTGATTTAGAATTGATATTGGTAAGAAATAGTGCAGAGACAGAAATGGTAGGAACAACACTCAGAACTGCCAAAAGATCCAGAAAAATGCCAAGCCTGGGGCTATTTATAGGTGATATCTGCAGACGGATCGTGATCATACGTGGCACGAATCCCGAAGATCTCGGATTTGTTCGTGGCTTGATGGAGAAATAGTCAATATAGTCATTGTGGATAGGTGTCGTGAGATCCTATATTATCGAATCGTGAATGACTTGGTCATGGCCTTCACCTCTCAGCTACAGGGATCGGGTCGGATCAAAGTGGCGTGAACGGATCGGATCAGATCGAGCAGGTATGGATGGATCGGATCGTGGTCATGGGGGCGATCGTGAATCTCGACGATGCACCTTCATGAAAAAAACTTTGTATTAAACATGTGCTTGGATCTTGGTGGCTTGGTCGAAAAGCTAGCCAACATTTTGCCCCTTCGAAGTATGTTTTATCAAGGATGGAACATGCTTCGAAATTATGGACCTATCTTTTCATGAAGCGGTGTAAATCAAAGGTCGTGTCTATCTGGAACAGAATACAGCATCAGGAAATCGCGTTCTTTGGCAGTTATAAACATCAATTTGAATCTGTCACTCATTTCTTCATTTGGTGGACAATCTTTACCTCTTGAATTTTAGAGTGTCAACTCGCCAGGTAAACTTTTACATTTTTATAAGCATTTCTGGGTCTTTCACTTTCGAAAATGTCCATCGAGTTCGGGTCGTCGAATCATCCCATGGTTCATGCCTTTGCCACGATCTGGTGATCGAACAGGCGCCACTTCAAGCTACGGTGGCCTTTCCAATTTCACCCGTGAGTTACTGACGGAGTGGACCTTATCTCGGGCCATGGTGGGCTCTAGCTCGTGACCCATTGGTTTCCGCGGTCCGAATGGGACAAAATTGGGGGATAAGAATGGTCACTAATCCATCTATATAAGCCAGCCGCCTACCTCTTCTATTTCTCCCTTCTTTCTTTGCAGCCGCTACCAATTCTCCAACGAGAAAAAACCCTAATTTAGCTTTCAAAAACCAAGATTTTCTTTATAATTAAAAGGTAACGGTGTTTGGTTCAATAATTCTCCTTTTGTTTGGTTTTTCTCCTGCGCCTTCTTAAATTTTCACTACCATGGTGGTGATGGTAGTTACTGTGTGTTTGGTAATGGGTTCGATTGCACGGGATCATGAATGGAGAGAAGAAAAGAAGAGGGAGAAGTAGCAGGCCAGGTCGATTCGTGGGCGAGGCCTTGGCTCGGGTTGTGGAAACAGGAGGACCAGGGAGGAAACTGTGATGTGATACTGGATAGCGTATCGGATCGTAGTAATGGAGAAGCATTGGGTCGTGGCGTTGGACATTAAGGTGGGTCGTAGGGGGTGCTCACGATCCGCTCATATACTCTGAACTGAACTGTAACACGACCCAATGTCCATCTGTTGGCGAGGCTAGTGGGCGACCCCTTCTCTACGATCCGGCATGAGTTCCACGATCTGAGGAAAATTGCGATCTGACCCTTGCGTTCCCAACGAACCGGACTCATCGACGGTCCCAAACACATTTTGACTTAAGTAATGCTTTGTAATCACAACACATTGGACAGTTAGGTTAAAGCCTTAGAGATGAATTTTCTGGATTGAACAACAACATAACTTAGCAGGGGACAATGGCCAATATCCATTTGTCTGATTAATTTCATGCTTTCCTTATCGTATGCACATGTTCACACTTGCACTTACAAACACAAGGAACGGGTAACTTGGGTTCTAATTTTTACTTGCTAACACAGCTATGTTGGATAAAAAAGTGACTGAGGCACCGAATGAAAGTACCGAATCAGAGAAATCAGTACATCACAGCCCCCATGTGCTTCCCTCAAATTCAGGTGACGAAAAATCTGATCATGATTACGAGACGGATACCGATATAGAGTCAACGACTTCTGAGAGCACATCCCTTGTGTAACACCCTATGTCCGTTAGTGTCACTCACAAAGGGAATGCACTAAGTTCCGTGGAGCATTTTGGGTAAAAGATGCAGATAAATTACAAGACAGACAGAAATTAAACAGCGGAAAATAAAACTTTGCTATATTGATAAAATAGTTTGTACAATGATTTCTTTACAATATCAGAGTATCATCCGTCTTACAAAATAAAGAAGCATAAAAGAACATTTATATTCCCCAATTTTAGCAAGAGCCAGCCACAGCATCTGAAAAGAGAATCCAAGAAAAACTTCGGCAAATCTTGAAGCTGGGGAAAGAGTGACAGTCCAACTTAACCTGAGCTATACTATTCCCTCCTTTACTACCTGGGGGGGGAACGGAAGAAAAGAAGACGAAAGAAAAACAGAGTCAGACTTAAAGCCTGAGTAAGTTCAGTAACTTCTAGCATGTTAACATGGAAAAACAAACGACATGAATTAACTGAATCCAAGATTACACCATGACCATAGGGTCAGCAAGATTAGACAAGATAATCACAAGATAAGCTAAGATAAGATAAACTGGATATGCTCTAATACTTTCGCCAATTCACTATTTCCTTGTTATACTGGTTTCTATATCTCTGCACCACCTAACTAGTGTCCCAACTAGTAACGATAACGTTATCCCAATCCCTGTATTTTCCATCGCCTTCAGGCATCCATTTATTTATTTGTTACCTAGATTTAATCTAGGGTTTTCTATCAAGTGCTTTCTAGATTCCTCTAAAGTTTACGCTATCTGTTGAATGCTTCTCGGATTCAGGATTTATGCCACCTAGTTCAACTAGGAATTATGCTACCTTTCGAACGATGCCCCCAAGTCTAGGACACACTACCTAGAGTGGTATACGTTCCTATACTTCCCCACGCATGTATCCCGAATCGTTATCGCTTGTCTAGATGCACATGTCCCATAATGTACGGTCCGAGTCCTGTGTCAGGGCAAATCAAGGAATACAAAACTCGGTCGGGAGCTTTCAGATATCTGCCGATGCAGATGCTAAGGTCTGTTTTTATTTCAGTGGCTATGGTCCCACTTGACCCCTCCCTCAACTAATGAAAGGCACACCTTGAAAAATGAGAACTATACGCCGGCCCTGGTGCCCCACTATCCTATGGCCATCCTCACCCATAACTAGATAGCAAGTATATGGTCTTTTGGAGTTCTTCGCCTTTCCGCTTCACGTATCTCGATTGACTGAAGATGGATGGTAGACGAGGATTTGCTATCACAAGGCTACCGTTTTCTCGTCGAATCACGCCGGTCCATCCTAGTCTTTAGATTGTCATATATTGCAACCAAGGCATACCCCTGGTTCTTCTACGCAGACCTTAACCTTTGTGGGCCCAGGCGGATCATCTGCAGCCTCACAGAGGGATACCAAGAGTACCTTCACGTCCCCTCGAAGCCTCGGGCTTCGTAACCCAATTCCTTGGAGCCTTCTTTCTACTCAGACGGACATTCGCTCCTTCCCGCGTTATACTAAGAATTATTACTTAACTAAGATTTACCACTTAGTTTCCAGAATCATTGTTTTCTTAACTATGGTTTACCACTTAGTTCTCTTTCCCGTCAATTTGGATTGGTTAAGTGTCATTGGTCAATTCAAGCTAACTTAACCCTCTTCCTTTATCCTGTTAAACTGGTTAAGTGTTATCAGTAATTCATGTTGACTTAACCCGACCACAAACCAAGTTATATTGGTTAAGTATTACTTAACCCTACCCGTTCATCCTGTATTGGTTAAGTGTTCCTTTTTAACTTAACCTTGCCCGTCTGTTTTAACTAACATGTTATTAATGGTTAAGTATTATACCTTCATGTTTTAGGCTTAACCCTATTCCTTTATCACAACCTGATGGTTAAGTGTTTAAGTTTACTTAACCATACGGTCTTGTCCAGCTAACATATCGAATTGGCTAAGTGTATTAACTTTACTTAACCCCACCTTCTAGTCATGTTAATTTGGCTAAGTGTATTAACTTTACTTAAACCCACCTTGTAGTCATGTTAATTTGGCTAAGTGTATTAGCTTTACTTAACCCCACCTTCTAATCTAGTTACCATGTGAAGTTGGTTAAGTGTCCCTATGGACTTAGCCCTCCCATCCTAGCTTAACTGTGTTAAGTAGGTTAAGTGTTCCTATGGACTTAACCCTCCCATTCTAGCTTAACTGTATGGCCCTAACCCCACCCACTAGTCTGGTTATTATGTTGAATTGGTTAAGTGTCTTAGTGAACTTAACCCTACCATTCTTGTTTTGGCTTTAATTTAATAGACTAAAGCCACGACCACTCACATTAGACAGATATTGTTGCAATTACTGGATGTGCCGGTTGGTTCCAGGCAGATTTACATTGCAACTCGGTCTAACCTCTGGTTAGGCCTATTCGTGTTTTCTAGTTCAAGGATTTTGACTAATTTCCAATTCAGGGTTTGAAAGTAACCATCCTGTACGTCAGATCAGTTAGGGATAGCCAGGGAGAGTAGGAAACTTGTATTTTCCAAACCCAAGCCTAGACACTATCCTCTCTGTCACCCTAGAACTTTCTGGTGTACTATTAAAGGAGATGTCGTTAAGAAACCTTTAATTTGTCTAAATTTATATTTCCTCATTTAGGACTAATTCTATAAGTAAATTAATCCTAATTTACTTATTTCCCATTTACCCTTTTAAAGTAAATTGACTACATTCATTCTTATGGCCCATTTCCCCTTCTTGATTTATATTTATGCTTTTTGGTATGTAAACTATACCAAATTAAGTGTCACTAACCAAGATTTTGCTAAACCTGACAATTATTCCCAATTATGGCCAATTTCACATTTATGCCAATATACTTACCGTGCCAAATTAGCTAATCCAATTCTGATTCAACATTCTAATTTGCGTCAAACTAGACTTATTACTCTGGTTCACTATTCATGTAAATGCTAGATTTACACGTCAATACTAGATTCAAATTACACATCTTATAATTTGTGTCAAATTCATCCAATTTGCATTTCTATGAGCATACCATAATACATGTTCCCCATTTATGCCAAATTCCAAGTTTTACAACTATGTTCTAGTACATTTCACATTATGCCCAAATCGTATTCCCACCGTTCGTATAATTGCGATTCAATCTAGATTATGGATATACCTAGACTCGTAGAAAATAGGGAATGAACCAAAGATGCTATGAAAAAGGATTGGCATAATAACTGGCATAAAAAGGGTTGAATAACGACGTCGGTTCAAGAACATGGGTAGACCTAACTTAATAGGTAAATTCCCAAGGTCTAAAACCAAAGAAAACCAAGAATGGACAGAACAGAGATGTAGGTTCAAGAACATAGGTAGACCTAACTTAATAGGTAAATTCCCAAGGCCTAAAACCAAAGATAACCAAGAATAGACAGAATAGATGATCGGGTTTAGACCCAATTTCATAGTCACAAAACTTAAGCAACACTTTCCTAGTCATGAATAACAGGTGTTTAATCACAGATGTCCTTGTTATGTCATAGGAAATAGTTTATATTTCCTAATCAAAGGCATAGGCTTAGTCGAGGAAATAATCCTCATAGTTACAGTCACAGTCATAGGCAATGTTCATAGTCATAGGCAATGTCCATAGTCAGAGGCAATGTCCATAGTCATAGGCAATGGTTTTAAGGTCCATAGTTTCATAGTCATGGTCTATTTTGTCCTCGAATCATAATAGTTCTTAATTAGGTTCAAGAGTATAGGCACTGATTCAAATAGAGAGAGAGAGAGAGAATTGGCATATTCTTTTATTCCTTTAATTTCATGTCACGAACAAAGAAAAACGTTCAAATCTAGAAAGAACTGACTTACATAGATTAGATCAGAACAGAAAGATGGCGTAGCTAAGATTCGTAGAAAAACAGTCGTTGAAGTCGTTTGAACCTCCTCTTGAATCCTAGCTTGACTTGAACCTCTTCTTGAAAGTCTTTTAGCAGCATCTCCTCGTCTTGATTTATTTTATATATATTATTCTATTTATTATTTAATTTAAGAGGAGGAGAAGAAGCCATGTTTCACTAAGAATCTTTGCAGCATAAGGGAAGAGGAGAATTGTGAATAGAGAAGAAGACTAGGGTTGTTTATATAGTGTTAGGTGGACGAACCTGGTCTGAATGGCGTCCAGATACATCAGAACGAACAGGGTGCAGAAGGCTGGACAAACAGGGGGGTCGACCCCCAGGTCGACTACCCAGTCGACCTGGGTGACCAAGGTCGACTACCCAGTCGACCTGGGTGGGCGGGAATTTTCCCGCCCAGCCCAATTTGGGTCTGTTTTGAATTTCGAACTCGTTTTTCTGAACTATTTTGAAATTTAAACTTGGCTGAATCTTCTGGAGGCCATATCTTCCTCATACGGACTCCGATTTACGCAAATTCGGTCTCGTTTTCATGCAGAATTCCGAGACGAACGCAATGGCGCAGCCCGTTTCCCTTGATTTCGATTTTAACTTTTAATTCTGCCTTGATTAGTGAATCTTAGCGTTACAGAATCTCAAGGTGTTACATTCTCCCCCACTTAAAAGGATTTCGTCCCCGAAATCTTCAAGTTAGGAAGAATGTGTCCTACCATCAAATCACCCATCTACTCAACCATTCACTCACAGGCATTCATTGTCCTTAAAAGATTTCTAATGTTGTATGAACATATGCAAGAAGTGTGTGTATATGTCTTTATCTAATGCAAAATCAGGCGGTCTACTGGTTCATTTGACCTCCTTAATGCCAATCATGTCAGTGCCCTGCGTCCAATCATGTATGCAAGCATTCCTAGTCATGTAAATACTACATGCGTGGACAGCCATTCATCCATATGCAACATCCATATGATAACGTATCAGGCTCAACTTACAAACAAATATATATTTGTAAATGCAATATGAAAGCGTTCGAACTGATCTAGTACCTAATACGTATGCATATGCATCCACGAGCAACCATTAGCAATCACTTGCGACCACCAACCATTACATGTTTCAAACACATGTTTACATCCATTGGCTTTTACCTAAGGATCGAAGATACGACCTAGGTGATATACTTTGGAAAGAGAGAAACAATTATGCGTAAAGCTCCTAAAACAAAGAAATCAAGGATGCACCCTCAAGAAAAGGATATGACGCTAGTATCTAGCCTTCTTGAGCTTTACTCCACTCTATCCTAACTAATTTAACTTCACGATTGTGAAGTTTCTGATCTCCATTTCCAAAATAAACAGATGTCAATCACGGTACCAGGTATACGTACTAAGATGATTAGAGGTTTCCCTCTTATTCGCTATGCCATAACTATAAGAGTCGAAAGGTCACTACGTTCTCTTTGGAGTGCCTGCCACAACTATTCATCTCTCACGCAAACCATCCAAACCGAACTCGACATTCCTCAAGTACAAGCCCCAAAGGCCTAAACCAATATTAGACAAGCACCCAAGGAATATCTCCCCCGAATTTAGAAGGTCTACGTGAGATGATATAAGCAAACTCGATAGCTATTCTCAAATCCCTACTAACCAAAAATAAACTGGTCGGACCACCAATTGGATTTGAGACTCTAGTGGGATCTTTCTACTGTATAAGTACTATGGTGCAGAGACTCAACTATGGAAGTGGATATGAACAAATGCGAAGAGCTAAAACCAAAGGAAAGAGTACGAACAGCAAGACTAGACTCTTCCAACAGAATTTTACTACCTTTCTCCTAGGTACGCTTGGTGGTGAAAGTAGGTTCTTGCCCTTCTGAAAACCTTGTTCCTCGTTCTTGCCTTTGTCCTTAAGTATATGCCCTATCATACCCTAGTAAAGATACTTCCTCTTGTCTTAGGTTTTATAATTTCTTCCTCCTTCGTGAGCTAAATCTACATCCATGAATTTTTCATCCTAGGGTTGTGCTCCCTAGCCAAACTCCTCATCCCCTTCCGTGTGTAGTCATGTTGACAAATCTCTCGAAAGCTGCTTCCATCGTACAGAAAACCCTATAAGATTGAAAGAAAACTGTCTCTAGATGAAACAACTATGGCTATGGACGGAAGTCGGGCACTACTTTGCCCTTCGATGAGGTTACCTCCCAGAAAGGCAGGAGCCCCAGAGACTCAAGAAAGAATGAAACAAGGATTCAAACAGAGGAAGAGAAGATAGTGCGTATTGCTTTAGGGAATATGCCTTTAAAACAAATCTTTTCTTTTTGAAAATGCTTCTTTAAAAACTGTTTTGAAAATAATTTTTCAAATCTTTTATCTGATCCAGTAAACTTCAGCTCTGATACCACGTGTAACACCCCACGTCCATTAGTGTCACTCACAAAGGGAATGCACTAAGTTCTGTGGAGCATTTTGGGTAAAAGATGCAGATAAATTACAAGACAGATAGAAATTAAACAGTAGAAAATAAAACTTTGCTTTATTGATAAAATAGTTTGTACAATGATTTCTTTGCAGTATCAGAGTATCATCTGTCTTACAAAATAAAGAAGCATAAAACAAAATTTATATTCCCCAATTTTAGCAAGACCCGGCCACAGCATCTGAAAAGAGAATCCAAGCAAAACTTCGGTAAATCTTCAAGCTAGGGAAAGAGTGATAGTCCAACTTAACCTGAGCTATACTATTCCCTCCTTTACTACCTGGGTGGGGTGGGGAACGGAAGAAAAGAAGATGAAAGAAAAACAGAGCCAGACATAAAGCCTGAGTAAGTTCAGTAACTTCTAGCATGTGAACATGGAAAAACAAACGACATGAATTAACCGAATCCAAGATTACACCATGACCATAGGGTCAGCAAGATTAGACAAGATAATCACAAGATAAGCTAAGATAAGATAAACTGGATATGCTCTAATACTTTCGCCACTTCACTATTTCCCTGTTATTCTGGTTTCTATATCTCTGCACCACCTAACTAGTGTCCCAACTTGTAACTATAACGTGATCCCAATCCCCGTATTTTCCATCGCCTTCAGGCATCCATTTATTTATTTGTTACCTAGATTTAATCTAGGGTTTTCTATCAAGTGCTTTCTAGATTCCACAAAGTTTACGCTATCTGCTGAATGCTTCTCGGATTCAGGATTTATGCCACCTAGTTCAACTAGGAATTATGCTACCTTTTGAACGATGCCCCCAAGTCTAGGACACACTACCTAGAGTGGTATATATTCCTATACATCCCCACGCATGTATCGCGAATCGTTATCGCTTGTCTAGATGCACATGTTCCATAATGTGCGGTCCGAGTCCTGTGTCAGGGCAAATCAAGAAATACAGAACTCGGTCGGGAGCTTTCAGATATCTGCCGATGCAGATGCTAAGGTCTATTTTTATTTCAGTGGCTATGGTCCCACTAGACCCCTCCCTCAACTAATGAAAGGCACACCTTGAAAAATGAGACTATACGCCGGCCCTGGTGCCCCACTATCCTATGGCCATCCTCACCCATAACTAGATAGCAAGTATATGGTCTTTTGGAGTTCTCCGCCTTTCCGCTTCACGTATCTCGATTGACTGAAGATGGATGGTAGACGAGGATTTGCTATCACAAGGCTACCGTTTTCTCGTCGAATCACGCCGGTCCATCCTAGTCTTTAGATTGTCATATATTGCAACCAAGGCATACCCCTGGTTCTTCTACGCAGACCTTAACCTTTGTGGGCCCAGGCGGATCATCTGCAGCCTCACAGAGGGATACCAAGAGTACCTTCACGTCCCCTCGAAGCCTCGGGCTTCGTAACCCAATTCCTTGGAGCCTTCTTTCTACTCAGACGGACATTCGCTCCTTCCCGCGTTATACTAAGAATTATTACTTAACTAAGATTTACCACTTAGTTTCCAAAATCATTGTTTTCTTAACTATGGTTTACCACTTAGTTCTCTTTCCCGTCAATTTGGATTGGTTAAGTGTCATTGGTCAATTCAAGCTAACTTAACCCTCTTCCTTTATCCTGTTAAACTGGTTAAGTGTTATCAGTAATTCATGTTGACTTAACCCGACCACAAACCAAGTTATATTGGTTAAGTATTACTTAACCCTACCCGTTCATCCTGTATTGGTTAAGTGTTCCTTTTTAACTTAACCTTGCCCGTCTGTTTTAACTAACATGTTATTAATGGTTAAGTATTATACCTTCATGTTTTAGGCTTAACCCTATTCCTTTATCACAACCTGATGGTTAAGTGTTTAAGTTTACTTAACCATACGGTCTTGTCCAGCTAACATATCGAATTGGCTAAGTGTATTAACTTTACTTAACCCCACCTTCTAGTCATGTTAATTTGGCTAAGTGTATTAACTTTACTTAAACCCACCTTGTAGTCATGTTAATTTGGCTAAGTGTATTAGCTTTACTTAACCCCACCTTCTAGTCTAGTTACCATGTGAAGTTGGTTAAGTGTCCCTATGGACTTAGCCCTCCCATCCTAGCTTAACTGTGTTAAGTTGGTTAAGTATTCCTATGGACTTTACCCTCCCATTCTAGCTTAATTGTAAGGCCCTAACCCCACCCACTAGCCTGGTTATTATGTTGAATTGGTTAAGTGTCTTAGTGAACTTAACCATACCATTCTTGTTCTGGCTTTAATTTAATAGACTAAAGCCACGACCACTCACATTAGACAGATATTGTTGCGATTACTGGATGTGCTGGTTGGTTCCGGGCAGATTTACATCGCAACTCAGTCTAACCTCGGGTTAGGCCTATTCGTGTTTTCTAATTCAAGGGTTTTGACTAATTTCCAAATCAGGTTTTGAAAGTAACCATCCCGTTCGTCGGATCAGTTAGGGATAACCAGGGAGAGCAAGAAACTTGTATTTTCCAAACCCAAGCCTAGACACTATCCTCTCTGTCACCCTAGAACTTTCTGGTGTACTATTAAAAGAGATGTCGTTAAGAAACCTTTAATTTGTATAAATTTATATTTCCTCATTTAGGACTAATTCTATAAGTAAATTAATCCTAATTTACATATTTCCCATTTACCCTTTTAATGTAAATTGACTACATTCATTCTTATGGCCCATTTCCCCTTTTTGATTTATATTTATGCTTTTTGGTATGTAATCTATACCAAATTAAGTGTCACTAACCAAGATTTTGCTAAACCTGACAATTATTCCCAATTCTGGCCAATTTCACATTTATGCCAATATACTTACCGTGCCAAATTAGCTAATCCAATTCCGATTCAACATTCTAATTTGCGTCAAACTAGACTTATTACTCTAGTTCACTATTCATGTAAATGCTAGATTTACACGTCAATACTAGATTCAAATTACACATCTTATAATTTATGTCAAATTCATCCAATTTGCATTTCTATGAGCATACCATAATACATGTTCCCCATTTATGCCAAATTCCAAGTTTTACAACTATGTTCTAGTACATTTCACATTATGCCCAAATCGTATTCCCACCCTTCGTATAAATGCGATTCAATCTAGATTATGGATAAACCTAGACTCGTAGAAAATAGGGAATGAACCAAAGATGCTATGAAAAATGATGGACATAATAACTGGCATAAAAAGGGTTGAATAACGATGTCGGTTCAAGAACATGGGTAGACCTAACTTAATAGGTAAATTCCCAAGGTCTAAAACCAAAGAAAACCAAGAATAGACAGAATAGAGACGTAGGTTCAAGAACATAGGTAGACCTAACTTAATAGGTAAATTCCCAAGGTCTAAAACCAAAGATAACCAAGAATAGACAGAATAGATGATCGGGTTTAGACCCAATTTCATAGTCACAAAACTTAAGCAACACTTTCCTAGTGATGAATCACAGGTGTTTAATCACAGATATCCTTGTTATGTCATAGGCAATAGTTTACATTTCCTAATCAAAGGCATAGGCTTAGTCAAGGAAATAATCCTCATAGTTACAGTCGCAGTCATAGGCAATGTTCATAGTCATAGGCAATGTCCATAGTCATAGGCAATGTTCATAGTCATAGGCAATGTCCATAGTCATAGGCAATGGTTTTAAGGTCCATAGTTTCATAGTCATGGTCTATTTTGTCCTCGAATCATAACAGTTCTTAATTAGGTTCAAGAGTATAGGCACTGATTCGAATAGAGAGAGAGAGAGAATTGGCATATTCTTTTATTCCTTTAATTTTGTGTCACGAACAAAGAAAAACGTTCAAATCTAGAAATAACTGAAATACAGAGATTAGATCAGAACAGAAAAATGGTGTTGCTAAGATTCGTAGAAAAACAGTCATTGAAGTCGTTTGAACCTCCTCTTGAATCATAGCTTGACTTGAACCTCTTCTTGAAAGTCTTTTAGCAACATCTCCTCGTCTTGATTTATTTTATATATATTATTCTATTTATTATTTAATTTAAGAGGAGGAGAAGAAGCCATGTTTCACTAAGAATCTTTGCAGCATAAGGGTAGAGGAGAATTGTGAATAGAGAAGAAGACTAGGGCTGTTTATATAGTGTTAGGCGGACGATCCTGGTCAGAATGGCTTCCAGATACATCAGAACGAACAGGGTGCAGAAGGCTGGAAAAATAGGGGGTCGACCCCCCGGTCGACTACCCAGTCGACCTGGGTGCCCAAGTCGACTATCCAGTCGACCTGGGTGGGCGGGAATTTTCCCGCCCAGCCCAATCTGGGTCTGTTTTGAATTTCGAACTCATTTTTCTGAACTGTTTTGAAATTTGAACTTCGCTGAATCTTCCGGAGACCATATCTTCCTCATACAGACTCCGATTTATGCAAACTCGGACTCGTTTTCATGCAGAATTCAGAGACGAACGCAATGGCGCAGCCCGTTTCCCTTGATTTTCATTTTAACTTTTAATTCTGCCTTGATTTGTGAATCTTAGCGTTAAAGAATCACGGGGTGTTACACCTTGAAGATGAGAATGATTGAGCTCCTGATGAAATTCCGGGTGTTAAGGAAATAGGGAAGTTCACTGATTCTTTACCCTCTAAGTTAGACGATATAAAACTTAAGAAGATATGTTTAAGACACGGAATTCCCTAGGACGATGGGAAAGCTCCAGAAAGCGAAGATAGACCTCATTCTGCCCCCAGAGGGGTAAATTACTGTTAGTCGACTCATGTGCTGGGTAGGGTCTATTCCCCCTTTCCCCCCACTTGTCGTTGATCTCTTAAGATAGTTACACATTGCCCCCATGCAACTCCATCCGAATGCCTATGCGGCTCTGTATACTTTGTATATTGCTTATATGGAAATTCTGCAGACCGAACTTACCCTTAAAGATCTGAAGTTCTATTATCATTTCAAGCATCGTTCTGCAAGGGCTCCCAAAATTTCTTTCTTAGAATCAGTTACCAACAGAAAAGTTGTGACGGATGGTTATAGTAACATAGGGGATATCAAATCCGACTGGTTTTATATAAAACATCAAGCTGGATGTGCGAGGAAATGGCTACAAGTGAGTATGTTTTCAACTTTCCCGCGTTTAATTCGAATGTGTAGTCTCAGTGCTAACAAATCATTTTGTTCAATACAGATCACAACTTTGAGAGAATGGAAAGATCGATATACGAAGACCGAATGTCCCGCCTTCTCAAGAGTAACTCAGATTTCTTAAGGATTAAGAAATGTATCACCGACGAGAACCTTCACAAACACAGTCTCTTGGATATAAGATTCGGACTTGGAGCGGGGGACAAACTTTACAAGTATATACCTCCGACTGAGGATGAAGGAACTTCTCAAGCTGTAAAGACAACTACCCTTTGCAAGAGTCCTTCGCCAATGATTGATCAGGATGACGAGGATTTAAACGTATACAAAGGAGACGAGGGGCAAGCTGACGAATCAAAGGAGGTCCCAACCTCTGGGGGGCAGTCTCCCTTTAGGACTTCATCACCGGTTGGGTCTGTCGCCCAGGATGAATTAACGGAGGAACAGATACTCGGGGAATTAAATAAGATTCCTTTACCAGACGATATTTATACACAGGAAGATTTCGGAGGGAAACCAATTTTTCCCATCTCTGAAGAGACGAGTGCCCCAGTTGGAGAAAAAGAAGTCATCCAAACGAGCCAAACTCCGGGCCCTGGTCCGTTAAAAAGGGGATTTCATGGGATGCACAAATCACATGCACCATTTATCATAACACTCTTATACCACTGTCGTTTATAGTTTTAACATGCACCTGTTTCTTTTGCAGGGAAAATGTCTCGCAAACTGTCTTATTCTTATCGTTCCCTTCGTGAGGGCACACCAAGCCTCCTTCCAAATCCCGAGCATGCTCGTAGTGATAGTCGAGGAAGGGATAGTCGTCGGCCTCGGGATTCTCATCAACCTTATTCCACACGATCTCGATCTCCATCAAGGCAAGGTTCTTAAAAGCCTCACAGTCGTCCATCGTTATTGGCTGGGGGCAAGCAACTTCCTAGAGATTTAACCCCTCCGAAGAGTACGCCTTCTCATGTCCAGTCTTCTAAAAAACACCACAAGCCAGAGGATAGAAACAAAGATGAGGGTAAGATCGTAGAGAAGAGAAAGACATCTCATGTTTCTTCTAGCAAGCACGACTTGGATCCCACCGCTGCGCAGAATATTGCTCCCAGTTCTGAAATTCAGGCCAAGCTAGAGCGCTTGCGAAAGCAGTTCCCTGATATTTTCTTTGAGAGGATGATATTCATCCCGGATCTTGAACCGATCCCCGAGGATTGGGACACAGAGGTGATAGGGTACGTATGCCATGTGGCTAAACAATACGGTGTAATGAAGAAGCATGCTGCTACACTTTCTACTATCATCCGCCAGATGGAGACGGAAGCAGCCAGAGCCAGAGTGAAGATTGATAACGATGCTAGGGCTAGGAGCAAAATGGAAAAAGAACTACAGGATGCACAAGCCCAACTGGCTTTAGCTCGGCGAGATGCAGCGAATTATAGGTCCGAGATGGAGAGTGCTAGGGAGTGTTTTCGCAGTGTGCTTGACTTAAACAGGCAGGAACGGGTGGCTCTGAGGAAGGAAGTGGAAGATCTCTGGGCAATTAATACCGAACTGAAGACAGCACATGAATGCTTTGCTGCTGAGAAAGATGCATGGGAGAAAGAGAAGGCGAGCTTAAAGGATGACCTCGCTCTCGCCAAAAAGGAAAAGGATGTTTTAAATGATCAACTTGCCCAAGCTGAGGAGCGTGCAGCTCTCGCTGAAAGTAATGCCAATAATGCTCTTGAATCTGCCACTACTGCTGCTGATAAGCTCGCTGAAAAAGAGAAAGATATAGCTGGTTTTGAGGAACTGTTGTTCGACTTCTTTGGTCAAGTCATCAAGATTCGAGACATCTCTTGGATTCTGGACTATCATGTTACTTTAGCCAATCATTACAACAAAAAAGGTTTTTTATAGCATTTGAAAAACGCTATTGTATGCTTCCATAGCGTTTCAGAGAACACTATGTAACGACATGCTATATTAGACCTTCAGTTTTAAAAAGCAGTTACACAAACGCTGTTTAAAACCAAGTTTCTATAGCGTTTTACATCTGTTAGACCTTTATTTCTACAGCGTTTGTATATAATTTCTATAGCATTTGTTACATAAATTTATAGCGTTTCTTGTATATTTCCAGAGCGTTTACTTAATCATAATAAAGTTTTTTCATGATCTGATTCTATAGCGTTTGTAAACAACAGCGTTTTTAAAACGCTATAATATGGTATATTGATAAATAGGTCCTGCTTACCCTCCTTCTGCCTCTTCCACATATACGTTTACTCATTTCTTATATGCATATATATGTAACATATTTTCGAAAACAACAAATATGTAAATTACAACAAAATATTTCATACATACCATTCAAACAACTTTCACATATCCAAATTTAGTATTTCATACATCATTCAAATAACTTTTCACATGCCAAACATAGTATTTCATACACATTGTTTACAAATTACTAACAAAGCAGTCAAAAAAACGATTTAAACTTGCTTTGCTTCTGATATTTCCTTCGTAACATAAGCAACATTAGTCCTGCTAATGTCAAATAAACAATCAAGGTGTTAGTTCGAAGTATAATACATAGTAGCATCACCACTGAAAACATGAAAAGATAATTTCATACCATGTTTTATAGAAGATTGTGTCCTTCACATTGTGCCATGTTTTATAAACTTGAGAAACTGAAATTATGAAAGTACAATATAAAATGAAGACAAGCTCAAGCTAAGAGACTATGTGCTTTACACTATGCAATATAGTTTTACATGCATATATAATGGTTATATTAGTAAACTGGCATGCACAATGTCCAAAAAATCACATCACTTACTGTATACAATTAAAATCTAACATTTTATATCAAATTATAAAATATATGTAGAAAAGGTAACTGACGAAAAGAATTACATGCAGTTTTCAAATAATATTTAATCATTTAATTTTGATTCTCATATATGGACTTTATTCAGAAAAATAATAAATAAACTTTGTCAACAGATTTTTATTTATTTATCACACATGTAAGAAACGTGAATTAGAACATCAGATTAAATAAAATTTTGAACATATTATGCGGCAACATTTAACTTAAATTTGGAATTTATGTAAATAAATTTCAGTTTTACACAATTTCTTATTCATATTTGTTTTAAGAACCGGAAAATGCACGTGTTTTACTGAAATCTGCTACGTTTAGATATATTCTGTGCTAAATAAGTATAAACTATATTTCTGAGAACACTCATATGATTTTCAATACGTTTGAATTTCTTGAAAATAATTTAGACTTTTAAATAATAATTCATAATATTGTATATTATGTATACTTTAGTACAACATACGATTGAGAATTGTACTAGTTTATCATGTTTCGACACAAAATAGCTTCTAAACGTTGGAATAAGTTCAAAAGAAACATGCTATAGAGAAAATTAAAGGGAGAAAACGTGTACATAGTTGGTTTTCCAGTCAATTTGCGTGTATGGAAGCCCAATGAGACAACGGAAACTAATAGTCGCTTATTTGTGTAATTGTGTACAAAAGTTCAGTAATGTGGATATCTATCAAATAAGTGCATTTTCCAAAATAAAATCATTATGAAAAGGAAAGGCACCATCTCAGTATATTCAAAAATGATAGTATACCCAAAAAACTATGTCATTTTATGTGAAATCAATTTCCACCCTCCATTTACTGCGTTATCCAAAAATGTAGTTTGCATTCATTCAACAACTAATCGCACTTTAAAACACAATACCAACATTTATAACGTGTGTTTCTCGCATCAAGATCAAAATAAAAAAACTTCACTGGACACAAATTTTGGTCATGACAAGGCAAAATATTCAGGGTATTAGTTCTCTTGTTTATAAAATGACTTCCGTAATTAACTAGACATGCATTGTTTGCTTGTTCTTTCTAATTTTACTGATAAATTAAAGTCAATCTTTTCTTGTACATCCCGTTTTGCACTTCCTATGACTCAAGCATGAAAAGATTATTTTAAGAATTTCAATTTTAAATTTCTGTATTTCAAACTATTAAGAGGGTAAAAATATTTATCCCTAAATTATTAAATTATTTTTTATTATATCCAAATAATAATTCTACATCTCATCTCTCTCTTCAACAATCAAATCAATATTTCTTCAACAGTAACAATATATAAAATGGCATATAAATACTGGTTTGTAAGTAAAATATAAACTTACCAACAAAGTGAAATGAGCTTTTTCCTTCGAACAATCAACGAACTTTAACATTGGTTACCTATATAAAAATGGTTAATGTTTCAAACAATCAATTGTCAGCCTGACTGCCAGCTGTGGACACTTCTTTTCACAAATTTTCATATCTTGATTGCCTACAATTTCATTTGTTGGGACATTCGGCATACAAACTGGTAACAGTAGTTATGATATACGTATATTGATCAGAACAATGAAGACACAGAACTGCAGTAGCAGTTATCAAACAATCTATTTTTGCACCTAAGGCCAGTTTACCTTTGTTTTGCCTTAAGTTTAGCATTTTTAACTCATGTCTCGTAACCAGCACATGTACTTACCTGGAAATAGACTAACGCTTTAAACAACACGTGTGCGTCTGGTCATCTTGCACTCAGTCCGCATACTAGAGCTCGTCATTCAGTCGGCTCGTAAACAACCTCGGACCAGCAACTACCAGAAGCTTACATAGGTAATTTTCATATGCTGTCATCATAAATATACAGTTTTGTAAGGGTTACAAGTGTTGGAGATTATGCATATACCAACTGTTACTACTGTTAATTGAGTAACAGGTTCTTCATTACAAGATGAGAGCTACAAGGTTTACTGAACATGACATTAGGAAATTATAAAAACATCTCAAACATAGGGAGAGTAAAAAGTGTGTTTGACAAAGGGGTTATGTGTTTAGAAATAAGTAGAGCATGCTAATTTTCATTATTAATAATATTGGGTAAGTAGTTAATCCTAGGTAACAAAAGTTAGCTACTTGACAGGTGTATACCACATACAGCTTTTAAGCAGCCTAAATCGGTTACCATATTAGAAAATCAATCCAATCACAAAATCGTCGAACAATGCTAAGTGATTTTTTAGTATTTAAGTAAATTGTATTTTATTAAACATCCAAATTCCGGTTATGTGGTTAAAAATATTAAGAAGTGCTGCAGAAATTAAACCAAAAATTTGTGTTGTGTGGTTAAAAATATTTCTAGGATGGAGATACATAATGAGATGTACTAAACTGTTATGAAGCTTTCGTAAGCATGAGAAGAAATTATTCTTAATATTGTATACTTATCGAGCTGACTTATCAATTTAATTGTACATCAGAATGATGCATTGTTTGCTTTCTGCTTGATAGAACATTACGGTAACATATAAGAAAAATCGATAAAAATAATGATGTGTGTTATAATGCATGTACACAACATACATGCTTGATAACTTTCTTCTTGTTTTCCAATTTACAGCCTTATAGGCATTCATATTTTCAAGTTAACACTTCTTAACAGGCTAACTCTGAAACGGAAGTAATAGAACCTATAGATTACCAGTTCGAGTAACAAGATCCAACAGTTCAAGAAACAAGACAACAGAATGTTAATAGGCAAATAAAAATCGAAATATGAAGTTGGTAATCCATAAAAAACATACCTAGACATTTTCTGTCTTGTGAGACAAATACTGGTTCATGTAGCAATAAAAAAATCTTTTTCCAGGAACTTCGTTAGTTGTGCACGACAATGCCTATCGATTCTCAGTTACGGTAAGAATTTCATTACTACAATGGAGACAACCAAGTTAGACTGATAGTAATTTCGGGTACTGATCCATGTAACCAAATCCAAAAGTGTAAGTAAAGAGCATACAAAACCGCATTGAAAACACAAGAACTTGCATTCATCTTGAACTTTTTTAAGGAAGCTACAAATGTTTGTTTCCTTCTAGATACTTTACACTGTTTTTTCGTACTTCTTCTATAGTCATCCATAGATCCACCAAAACTGTATTATTACCAATTTATAACTTAGCTGGTTTTGAAAATTACAGACCCAAGTTCATCATTATATATTCATTCACCCAAGAGTACCTCCAAGCTTCGCACTATGTTCAGCTTATTTATTTTGGCAATACAAATTTTAGGTGTAACATAACAATAGCCCCTCGATCATCTACATCACTCCCAAAGTAGATTGTTTATGTTTTATCAGAGTTCTTTAGCAATTTTTGAATTTGAATGCGGTTAAGATTAATGTTATTTATTGTTTATTAACTAATAAGATGTCAACTACTTTGTTCTGAATTGTGCACATAAACTATTAACTGGGATACACAAGTGGTATATTTGCAAAGAGTCAAAAAGGAGTTATATTAACTTCATTGGTCATAATTAAAAATCAAGGCTGATTAACATAAAATCGCAGATTGGCCGATATCCAGTGTGATACACAAGCTTATGATAATATATCCAGTGTGATATCCAAGTCAAAATCATTCTTCATCAAGTACCGATATACCTACTTGGGGCTCTAATTTTTATAAATAGCGTAAATTTCACCAACACATGGATACTTTGTAAACTGAGTTATTAATAAGTGGACGCATATGCATAACATGAGGAAGTGCTTCTGTTATATCTAAATATTATAGCTTTTGATGTATTCATAAATTTTCACTCTAAATTCTACTTTCTTTATCTTCATTAAATTCTCTATTCTGAATTAGTTAGAGATACTAGGTACAGCTGAGAAAAACGAACTATTATCACCTTCTTTACAAAATTGAAAGAATCTTAATGAATCAACTCCTCAATCTAAACTATTTTTTACTGTCCAAACGGAATGTAGGTCAACAGTACCATAACTCTATGTCCAAAATGAATTAAAAAGCTTAAGCTTGATGTATGTCAAATTTACACTAATCGGCATGTTCTAAAAGGGTCCAACAACAGCACCTTAATATAATATATGATACCCGATCTACCAAATTAGAGCAGACACACCCAAAACGTTTTGCAATTATTACAGCAGATTAGTTTACGCAAGGTCCATCCACATGTAGAAAATCTAACAAACTCAAATATGCAACTGAAAAATGAGGCAGAGTGAGATGATAAAATCAATTCACCTTATTGAGATTGACCCAGTCCCATTCCTTGTCCCTAGTATTGATATTATAGACAACAGAATGTGTGCCCTAAAAATGATAAAAATACAAGGATAATTGGTTGAGAATTTCAAATGAAGTTTTCTAAGGATTCAGACGCATACCTTGATTACATTATATTCGGTAATAATGGCTTCATAAAACGTATTATATTTGGGCCACTTTAACCAAACATGCTTCCCGACAAGTGGATTGCATGCTACAGCTTCTGTTGATGTAGTTACACCAGAATACCTTTTATTCGTAAAAGTGTTTTGCAATGACCACATTGTCGACATGCCTGTCAATTTCTGAACGCAGATGAAAAAAATCAGAAGGAAACCTAAACAGCAAGTGGGAACTGGGAATTATGTTTTCTAGAGAACTGAAGAAAATGTAAAATGGCAGTGACATACATAATAAGGTCCATACAATGCTTTCGAAGATGTAACCCCCATGCCAATTCTGAATCAAATGGACCAGCTTCGTCATATGAATCTTATGCCTATTATTTCCCAATCCACCGCTATATGAAACTAAATTTCTGCATTCAGCACCAATATTTCTTATCTCTGTTACCATAAATTTCCAAATACATAGATATAAACAAGAAATAATAATGTGAATTCTACCCAAATGACCCTCCTTGAAGGTTAGTTGATAAAGTGCTACCGAAATATATATTGTGAAGAAGATCGGCAGAAAAAATAACTAAAACTTTCTAATTGATGTTTCGGAAAGAGAGATGAAAAATACCTCATAACTCCTCATGTTCTTTACGAAAGAACCACCAAGCACTGGCAGCGGCATTAGAAGGATCACGTTTGCTGCAGTTGGCTTTTATAGGCCAACAAAATGCTGGATTTAGTAATAAAATTGAAAATAGAAATAAAAGAGACATATGAAAATGAAGAAGCCATGGATTTTGTATTGTAATATTTTAATTTTACTATTCAGTTTATTCTTCTTCTCTTTTTTGTTTCCTGTGTGAATTTTTCAAAGCAAAAAAAGTTGAAGTTACGATCTCGTTCATGTTCAGTTTCTATCGTGTTGGCCTTTGTTTAGTTTCATTGCAAATTGCATTTACATAATTGAATTATTATTTTTGTTTTCTACAACAAGCCTTAGGCACTGCATTTACATTTTTCAGGTTTCGTTTTCATTACATTCCCGAAAACAAAAATCATTGCCTTTCTGTGCTTGTGAGCTTTGTTCTGGCATTTGCATTTTTGTGTTCTTTACAGGCATCTGTGTCCTTTGTCCCATTCACCACAGGCTTCAGGGCTCACTCCTGCCAACCCTCACTACCATCTGAACTTCAAAGCCACCAATATACTCCAATTCCACCACACTATAACACAGTTCATCAAAACATGATCAAATCGCACCATCCTCTCATAAACTCCTACACCCCTCAACCATCACCTCTGCAACACCGAACGCGATTATACACACGTCGTATTTAATTGTATATTGGTATAAAATTATAGGTTCAAATATACATAGATGGAGCTCTGAATTATTCTGCAATTAATCTTACTGTTTTCGTGGAATATAAACCAGATAAAAAGTAAAAGGTAAAACATATTTAAAATTTACAATTTTCTAAATAGTGAACTTTCAATATTTCAAGTATGCAACTTGGGATGGGTGATTTGGACATAATACACTTGCACTGGACATGCTTTGATATGACAGTAGCTAAATGTATGCTTCATTAAGATTGGCTAAGTTTATGAAACATTGAATAACGTAGACTATTGCAGAAGTTAAAAAGCTTAGGATATATATAGTTATAAATTATGAAGGAAGGACTATAAAAGAAATAATGTGTACTTGCTAGAACTAAATGTGTTACACCAGTTACTACCAAAATTTACAGTTTTTTTTAAAATAATGCATTAGCATAATTTTTATCACAGCTGTAAAATTTGCTACTGCTAAGTACACAAAGATTAATACCATAATTCGCTAATTACCAAAATCTGAATTTTGATTAAGGTCAGTAATCTAAATTGCCATTTGTGATCATGTAAACCTTGAAATTTAATAAAACACTTTAAACGAAAATTATAGATTGAACTCTTAGCTTTTCAAAATGTGAAAAATTGTCAAAATTGAACCAACGGATTAAAAGTTATCCATAAAACAATTCTGCTCAGTTTCAAGCAAGTTTGCATGCCAGGACAGCCACTTATGCCTCTTTTAATTCTCGTTTAATATTAGTAAAATGCAAAATTTCAAAAACCGACCAACAACAAATTTTTGCAACAGTTAATATCATTCTAATAAAAGAAGATTCGTCAAAATCGGATTAGTATATCCTAAGATATGTGAAGTTTTGTAAAAAAGATCACCTCAAATTTTAAATAAGGTCAGCAATATAAAATGTTGTTTTCAGTCCAGCAAACATCAAAATTTTGTTAAACACCATGAATGAAAGTTGTAGCTTAAATTTTGAGCTTTTTGGGATGTCCATTATCATCGAGATTAGACTGATCGTTTGAAAGTTATGATTAAATGAAATCAGCACTGTTATGTGGTATTACAATGTTTTGCATAGCAAAATTGCTTTTAATTCCTTTTTTCCAATGCTAAGTCAATCATTTGCTTAGAAGTACATGGTAAAACAAACTTTTTTAGGTTCATTTTTTTAGTTAGTCATATACACAAGATCCACATATTCTTACTTACCATAGTTTTATTTAAATTAAGAAGGTTTCAGTAAAGATAATTCAGTTGTACACAATAATGACATGTTGGATACACAATTGTTTATAATATCATGGTTTTTCTTCTTCTTCTTCTTTATGTAAATTTAGTTATGAACCCACTCTCATTTCTAGAATACACACCACTGCAGTGTACATTATACACACAAGAACGAGAAGTAGCCTTGTACTCACCTCAGTAAGCGTATATAATATTTGAACAATCAGTAAGTTGAATTTTTAGTTAAAAAAATGAGTGGGTAGCAAATGTTTTATAATAGCAGGATAAGTAATTTAATGGTTACACATGCATTTTGTATTTTACACTACACACAGACTAACTATTAATAATTATATTATTGAGTAGATAGATATTTATAAATTTGAATAAATTTGTTATTATTTAAGAGAAAGTCTATTTAGACACAAAATGTAGACATAATTGGTGACACAGTTGATCCCTACAGTTGGATTACCTCCTGAATTCCACCTCTCCATATAAAGACAAAAATATCCAACGGTCGAGGCTTTGTGTCCGTTGACTTGTGTCTAATTTTGTGTTCGAATAGCGGGCCCCTAATTCAAAATGTTAGTATTTATGTTAACTCTAATTATATTTCAGATAATTTAATACGAACATGCAATATGGTACTATTATTAGTATGTCAAGCAATGCAAGTTATAAAATGCAACAAAGGTGTACAAAGACATCGATATCGACTTTCATTTCCTTGTAACTAATTGAGTACTTAATTCATTTATTTTTTAATGTGGTAACAACCTAATCAATTTTCCGTTCTCAAACTCTACTCTGAACTAACAAATAAAAATAGGAAAACTAGGTTACTGATTATTGGATTAACATTCAACTAGATGGCCGCTTTGTTTCAAAGATAAAAGGGAGGATTTGTCGTACCCATCAACTAAGGTAAAGCAGACAATACTAACTCAAGTATGAATTTATAACAAATAATCAGAATTAACAACTTGTTCACATTTTCTTACCAACTTAATAATAAAATTTTAAACTTTGAATTAGTTTTAATATTAACATATCTTGGCGTATCAATTCAACCCGAATAGGCAAATTTCAGATTCTAACATCAATAATATACCTATCATGTGGTTGCAAAAGTATAAATACATAATCTGTAAAAACTATTTTTGTAAACACGCACTAGACCATTGCTGCCGGTGGTGGCAGCAACCCTATTTTTTTCATGTTCTATTTCTAAGAAAATTCCTTCAAGTATGGAATTAGTCTTAGCAATGGATCTATATCTAAGAAGTTCTAATTGAAAGAAAAATGCTTTCCTTACGTGCTAAAGAAAATTTCTTATCACAGTGGATCTATTTGACAGGTTGGAACTGCTCTTCATAATAAGTTAAAGAAAATTTCATAACAATGGATCTATATCTATGAAGTTCTAATTAAAATGGAGGATTTCCCTAGTTATAATTTGAGAGTTTTTGCAAAAGGACTAAATTCCTTTTGCTAATTGAGTAGGTATCTAATAATGCTAATATTGACACCTTATCCATTATATTATTTTTACAAATTTCGGTCGAATGTTGTTAAATTTCATAACAATGGAGGATGTATTTATAGATAAGTGTTTAAGGAAAATTCATCAATCTTTATTATTACTATATCAGATAAATTCTTGGAATTGGGTATAAGGGCATTAAATTAAGTGATATTAAGTATTAACACCAAGCGTAGAAGACATAAAAACTTTAGGACGGTTTAAGTATACTGCAACTATTGAAAACGTAAAAGACATAAAAAACAATAAATCACCAAACATAGAACACTATGTACTATGTGTTTTGTGAATTGAAATCATAAGCTCAAAATTATTTGAAAAAGGGTTCAAATCAGATCTATTGAAGTAAAAATCTAAGCCATTATGAGATTTTGAGGTTCAAATCGAATCTACAAAAGTTTAACTCGGATCTACATTAAAAACAACAAAACACCAGACATTCACTATGCGTTTTCAAAATTGAATCTACAATCAAAACTTAGCCAGCATGACAAATTGGAAGTAAACCAGTTGTTCACACAGTAATGATAAGTAAATTACTTGAAATATATATAATAATACCTTTCACAGAATTTCAAATCGACGACACTTTTCTAGGTTTAGAGATTGGTATTGTAACACCCCGTGTATTCTATAACAGAAAAATTCACAAATTAAAGTATAATTAATTTCAACTCAAAGAATTAAGGGAAACGGGATACGCCATTGTGTTCGTCTCGGAAAAATACGCGAAATAGAGTCCGAGTTTTCGAAAAACGGAGTCCGTATGAAGAAGATATGGCCTCCGGAAGTTTCAGAATTCAGTTTAAAATTCAAACAAAAGAAAACAGCTCAGAAAAACAAGTTTAAAATTCAAAATCGGGCCCAATTGGCCAGAGCGGGAAAATTCCCGCCTAAGGCACCCAGGTCGACTGGGCAGTCGACCTGGGCTAGCCAGGTCGACAGGGTTCTCGACTGGGCTGTCGACCTGGCCCTAGAGCCAGGTCGAACCCAGCCCACCCTGGCTGGCCTAGTCTATGTTTGGTCGATTTTCAGAGGCTTGCTTTGTCACTAGGGCTAGGTGGCAGCCCCTGATTGGCCTCTCTTTCGAATGAATGGCTACGATTAACCCAAGCTACATCGATGGTCCTAATCAGTTCATAAACTCTATAAAAATGACCCTAGACACTACCTAATCTATTCATTCAAAAATAAGAACGAGGCCATCATGCTGCTGAGAAACGACTAGGAGTAGCCACCAATTTGAGAGACGATTAGGAGGCAAACTCTAAAGCATAAAGCAACTTAAACAAATCAAATCAACGCCTACGTCAAAGGAGTAGCATCTCCTAATCCAGAATTCAGATTCCTGAATTGAAGAATTTGTCACACGATTGTAAGTAGAGTGCTATTCCGATATGTAATAAATAATTGTGTTGATTTGTGTAATGTAAGAAATGGAATTGTGGTGATAATAATTCATATTTGTGCGTTGCTATGATTCTAATCAATTTGGAATGTTGTGATATAACGATTGGATATTCGCAAGTATGTAATTCATGTTGAAGCTACATGTTTGTGGTTGATTTATTGAGATTCATGCAAGTATGTGGTTTTGTACAATGCCAACATAATGTATATTTTTGTACAAAAATCACTTTGTGTGTAATTGGATCAAATTTGGGGTATTATGATTCATATGAAATTATGTTGGAATTGGCATAATGATCTATGTATAAAACCATACTTTTGTATTAAAAACAAAAGTAAGCCTCTTTGTGAACTTATGTTGATTTTATGAATATGACTAGGCTATGTTTGGTATTTTGCCTAATTGAAAAACATGTTAGGCCTATGTTGTTAACAAGAATTATATAATATATGTGACACATAGCTAAGTTAGATTTACATTCTAATTGCAAGTTTGCATGAATAAAGTAAAAACCATGATTTCCTGTTTAGGAATATTTATCCATGATTATATGAATAGATCAAAAACCGTCATTTCATGTTTGGGTATAATTGTGCCATGATTATGTGAATAGATTAAAAATCATGATTTAGTTGGAATAATTCTAGTTGAACTATACTTTTGTATTAGTAACAAAAGTAAGCACCTTTGAAAACATATAGTAATTTTATAAACATGATTTGCTTAAGTTTGACATTATGCCTAAGTAAAAATATAGGTTTATGTTGTAGTTAAGACTATGCGTCAATAATGATATCTAATTTAGTTAGATTCTCAACTTAACTACAAGTTTACATGGTTTGATTCATGTCACTTATGCTTTATGACCAAAGTATATGTTAACACAATGCAAGTACACCAGTTTCTATTTTGTAGTTCCAACGTTATGTTGCAAGTTCATGCGTTCACATTCCCCTTTCTGTATATATCCACGTTTTAAGCCTCCCCTTTTTCTCGTGGCTAGGTTGGGCTTAAAAGGCTAAGCCCAACATATATTATAATAAACGAACGTATTAAACGGGGGAAATAGCGTTGGGCCAAATTAATTAATAAATGAAAATATAAAAGTAGAGGAGCCCAAATTCAAGAATGGGTTGGGCCCATGATTGGTGTAAACCCTTACACCATTAATTGATTTTGAATAATGGGCCGCAAATATTTACATATAAGAAATAAAGAAGAAAGACAAAATATGTAAATGTAGAAAATACGATGTGTTTAACCCGAGGTTGGATTGAGTTGTGATGTAAACCTGCCCGGAACCGCCCGGCTGTCCAGTAGTCACAACAATACCTATCCAATGTGGGTGGTTAAACATGGAGCCCAATAAGGACCCGAGGTTAGACTGAGTTGTGGCGTAAGAATGCCTGGACCCAACCGGCAACAGGCAGCCACAACAATACCTATCTAATGTGAGAGGTCAAGGCTTTAATAAGACAATTAAGGCTGAGTCAGGATTGATAGGATTAAGTAAATTATATTAATACTTAATCAAAATGGAACATGCTAAACTAAACAGACTGATTGGGGGTTAGGTTTATAAAACACTTAACCAACTTAGCATGTTGGCTAGAGATAGAAAACCTAGTAGCGGGGGGCCCTTTTCAGCAGTAACCCTATAAGCTGTATCATAATACCCTGAAACTAGGCAGGGTGGGGCACGATTACTGGGCTAATTGTAAGAGGTCAAATCGACGGCGGTGGTGCAGCAGTGTAGGTTCTAACGGGGTGCGGACGTGCACACACTCCGGCGCAGAAAAATAAGGCACTGGGCACCAGTAGCATACCTGTGCATTCTAGGATTGTGTCACGCCGCCACCATGGGACTTGATACACCCCATGGTGGGACCAGCATAGGTAACTACAACATCGGGGGCCGTAAGACACATGTAACTATGCGGGTAGGAGCCGATCACCATAAAAATGGATCACTTCACCCTGATTATGGGGTGCCTGTTGGGAACTAGTTTATATGGGTACAGAGATTAACATGGGGTACGATAGTATATTCGACCCTAGACAACTTAACTAAGTGTGTGGTGCTTTCCCATTTCTAGTTTATACTTATCATACCCAGTTCTTTATTCATAGACTGAATAGTCCTAGACTTACTCAGGCTTTATGTCTGACTCTACTTTTCTTTCGTCTTCTTTTCTTCCGTCCCCCCCCCCCCCAGGTCCACAGGGAGGGAATACTGTAGCTTGACCAGCCTTCATATCCAGCTTGAAGTGAAAGAATGTATTGCTTGGATCTTTTTGTTTTGGACTATGGCTTTGGACAACAACTATGGGACTTTTGCAGTTTATTTATGTTTTCTTTATGCTTCTTTAAATAATGTAATCAAGACAGTTATGAAGATGTTATGTTTTTGGATGTATGTAAGACAATTATGGTAATGTTGTTGTAACACGTATTTTCTCCTATGAAATAAAAAGGTTGTTGCTTTTCCGATGTTCAAAAATATGTGTTCTTATATCTGTCTTGTATATCTGTGACTTATACTTATAAACCTCCACCAAAATTAGGGCATTCCCTTTGAGAGTGACCCTAACGGAGGTGAGATGTTTCACTTGGTATTAGAGCATAGGTTTACCAGATAAGATAAAAAGTTTTGAAAATTTATTTTCAAAAAGGAAATTTAAAGAAGCATTTTTAAAAAGAAAAATATTATTTTATTTTAAAAAGGCAAAGTCCACCCCCCAAAGCCATAGGTACTATCTCTTATCCTTCGTTTTGAATCTATCCTTTTTGTTTCAGCATGTCCGAAGAACTTAACTTGCCAGAGGGTGTACCAATACCTGGTTGGTTTAGACGGTTCTTAGAAGCAAGGGCCACGCAGCCAGGTCCTACCGTTCCTCCTCCTCCAGCTGTAGGAAATCATCCAGCTGCAGCGGCACCTCTTCCTCCACCTCCTCCACGGGGAAACACGTTTGCTAAGATATGTAAAGATTTTAAAGCTATGGGAGGAAAGGATTTCCATGGAACTGAGTCCTTCCTGGCACCTAGAAATTGGCTGAAAGAAACTGAGGACTTATTCATCATCTTTGAGGTAGAAGATAGACAAAAAGTACAACTGGCAGTATGGCTACTAAAGGGCGAGGCTTCCTACTGGTGGGAAGTCACTAATGCAGAAAGACCAATGGAGACATGGGAGGACTTTAGGGCAAGGTTTGAGTCTAAATTTCTCTCAGATGCGGAAAGGAGTTTGCAGTTGGAAAAATTCTTATTTCTTAAGCAAGGGAACAAGACAGTCAAAGAGTATGTTAATCAGTTCGATGAGCTGGCTTGGTTTGGGCTGGACCTAGTCAACACCCCACACAAGAAGGCTCTCCGTTTCGTCAAAGGGTTGAATGAGCCATTACACAGTTTGGCCATGACCCATATACCCATGGGAGCCACATATGAAAGATTGGTACAGATGGCATTGCTGAACGAAGAGGATAAGGGCAAGAAGGAGACAAAGGCAGAAAGCTCGCAAGGGAAGAAAGAGGGTTTGCAGCCTAAGAAGACAGACTTTACGAAAGGCGGGAAAGGAAACAAAGAGAAGAGGAAGTGTAATTTCTGTGGCAAAGTGGGGCACTTAGTGAAAGATTGCCGAAAAAAGAAGGCCAAGGAGAATGGTGGGTGCTTTTCTTGCGGTGAGACAAGCCACAGGGCTAAGGACTGCCCAAAGAAATGAGGACAGGGGCAGAGGGCTGGATCCACCTCAGGGGCACAAGTTCATGTGCTAGAAGCGCCACCTCTGCAACAGCGAGGTATAAATACTTCTGTAGAAAGTGTAGTTTATCTTTATGATCACCCCGTTCGCACTTTATTTGATTCTGGCGCATCACACTTCTTTATCTCGTCTGCTTTAGTAGATTCTCTGCACCTAAAAACTAGTATGGTAGAGGACCCCTTAATTGTTTCAAACCCAATTGGGGGCCCAGCTCATTTGTCTATGATCTGTTTGGGATTGAAAATTTCTATTCTAAGCGTAGAATTTCAAGGTAGTGCTTTTGTTTTGGGCTTTTCGGGATGTGGTTTGATTTTGGGCATGGATTGGCTATCCAGTAATGGGGCCATCCTTGATTGTGAGAAAAGGGTTGTCAGGCTCCTAACCCAGCTCGGTAATACTTTGGAAATTTCTTGTAATCCCTCGTATGCGGTTATGCTTAGTTATCTTGAATCGCTAGATGCCTCTGTTGAGAATTTGCAATCAGTTAGAGTGGTCCGGGAATATCCGGATGTCTTTGAAGAGGTTAAGGGCTTGCCTCCGAAGCGGGAGATAGACTTCCGCATATATCTTGTAGATAATTCAAAGCCCGTTGCGTTCCCCGTTAGACACATGGCTCCACGGGAAAGGAAAGAGCTCAGTAAACAGATTAAAGAGCTTCTAGAAAAGGGGTTCATTAGGAGGAGCATTTCAGAATAGGGCGCTCCAGTGGTGTTCGCTACAAAGGCGGATGGTTCACTCCGTCTATGTGTTGACTATAGGGAGCTCAACAAGCTAACGAAAAAGAATAGGCACCCTCTCCCCAGAATTGACGATTTGTTTGATCAGCTTGTAGGAGCGTCTGTTTTCTCCCAACTCGATTTAGCGACCGATTTTCATCAGCTAAGGGTGGCTGAAGATATTATCGATAAAACGACATTCAGAACCCCAGACGGCTTCTTTGAATGGCTTGTCATGCCTTTCGGCTTGACAAATGCGCCTGCTTACTTCGTGGACCTGATGAGTAGGGTATTCAGAGATTTCCTCAATAAGTTTGTAGTGGTCTTCATAGACGACATCCTTATCTTCTCAAAAAGTGAAGAGGAACATGCTCAGCACTTAAGGGCAATCATGGAAACTCTGCGAGTCCATCAGCTAAAAGCCAAATTCTCCAAATTCCACTTTTGGAGAGAAGAGGTGAGGTTCCTTGGGCACATAGTATCCAAACAAGGGTTAGCAGTGGACCCAGCTAAGGTAGTGGCGGTACAGGATTGGAAGACACCAAGGAATGCAACTGAGGTCCGAAGTTTTCTAGGACTAGCAGGTTTCTATCGGAAGTTCATAAAGGATTTTTCAAAAATCTTAGCTCCGCTCACGAAATTGACCAAGAAGAATATAGCGTTCAATTGGGACTTGGATTGCGAGTTTGCTTTCCAGCGACTGAAAATGGCTCTTACAACAGCCCCAGTTTTGACGTTGCCAGATGGGAGCAAGATGTTCACTGTTTATACAGATGCATGTGGGACAGGGCTAGGCGCCGTCTTAATGCAAGAAGGAACGGTAGTAGCTTATAGCGGAAGGCAGTTGAAAGTACACGAAAAGAACTACCCGACCCACGATCTTGAATTAGCTGCCATCGTCTTTGCACTCAAGTCTTGGCGACACTATCTCCTAGGTGAGAAGTTCGAACTTTACACTGACCATAAATCGTTGAAATATCTTTTCTCGCAGAAAGATCTTAACTTGAGGCAACAGAGATGGATGGAGTTTCTTGCCTCGTACGATTTCGAGATCTCTTACACTCCGAGCAAAGGCAACGTAGTGGCAGATGCGTTGAGCCGAAAGAAATTGACCCTAAGTCCGCTGTTTGTTGAAAGACAAAGCCTAGAGTTTATAGCCAGCTTCGACTTTAGGCCTTCCTCCGATTTTGTACCAGGCCTGCTAGCATCTCTCGAAGTGCGCCCAACTTTAGTGGACTCAGTAGGGACAGCACAACGCGAAGACCCTCAGCTTGTGGAAATGATTGATAGGCTAATTAGGGGTGAGACTTCAAGTCACCTCAACAGATACTCGATCGACGATAAGGGTTGGCTAAGGCGAGACGGAAGACTATGCGTCCCACAGACAAGGGATTTAGTAAAGAGGGTTCTCGAGGAAGCACATCACTCCAAGATGACGATACACCCAGGCGGAGATAAATTGTACAAAGATATAAAAAGAACTTTCTTCTGGAACGGCATGAAGAAGGACGTGGCAAAATTCGTTTCTAAGTGTATGGTGTGCCAATAGGTTAAGGCGGAACAGAAAAAGCCTGGCGGACTGCTACATCCTCTAGAGGTCCCGCAGTGGAAATGGGATAGCATCTCAATGGACTTCATCAATGGGCTGCCTAGGTCTAGGAAAGGCAACACTAGCATTTGGGTAATAGTGGATAGGCTTACTAAAAGCGCCCACTTCTTACCTGTCAAAAGTAAAAGAACTGCCTCATCCCTAGCATCTCTTTACCTCAAGGAAATCGTTCGACTCCATGGAATACCATCCAGCATTGTTAGTGACCGAGACCCCATCTTCACCAGTGAGTTTTGGCGGAGTTTGCAAGAAGCAGTAGGAACGCAGTTATGCTTGAGCACAGCCTATCATCCCCAAACCGACGGCCAAACGGAAAGAGTGAACAGAGTTTTGGAGGACCTTTTAAGACTGTGCGTCCTTGACTTCGGAGGAACGTGGGAAGACCATCTTCCTTTGGTGGAGTTTGCCTACAACAACAGCTATCAAGCAACCATCGGAATGGCACACTTCGAAGCTTTATATGGAAGACCGTGCCGATTGCCCACTTGTTGGTGGGAGTCTACTGATAAACTCATACTTGGACCAGATATGATCTGAGAAACTACAGAGAAAGTAGACTTAATACGAAGAAGGATGAAGACGGCCCAAGACAGACAAAATCCTACGCCGACAAGAGAAGGACCGACCTTGAATTTGAGGTTGGAGACAGGGTTTTTCTTAAGGTATCTCCGCTAAGGAACGTTGTTCATTTTGGAACCACAGGAAAGCTAGCACCAAAGTTCGTAGGGCCATTCCCTATCATCGAGAAAATTGGGGAAATGGCCTATAGATTAGAGCTACCCAAAAAGCTGGCCGGAGTTCACAACGTTTTTCATGTTTCACATCTCCGAAAATGTCTACATGAGTCTGCTGAAGTGGTAGAGCCAAATATCCTAGAAGAAGCTGAAGTGGAGCGCGAAGCAACCGTGAGGAAAGTTCCAACCCGCATATTAGGAACGGAAGTGAAGAAGCTACGCAACCGCGAAGTCAAGCTCGTCAAAGTTCAGTGGAGCGACGCCGAGGGAGACGCGACTTGGGAAACTGAAGCTAGAATACGCACTGCCTACCCTTTTCTTTTCGAGGGTACATCCTTGATCTTTCTTTTTCCTTAAGTTGCGCTTTTGTCTATCTTTTTAGGTATATTTCCTCGACCTTATCTTTTAGGTAGAAACCCTTTGGATGGAAACATGTAATTGAAAACATGTTATGGATGATGTTTGCTAGTGGTTGCAAGTGATTGCTAGTGGTTGCTCGTGGTTGCATATACACACACAATCTAGGTTTTATATCGGCTCAGTCACTTCATATTGCATATGCATATATGTTTGCATTCGTATATGGTTGAACTTTAATGTGTTGTCATATGGATGTTGCATTTGTATGAATGATTGTGCACTCATGTAGAATCATGAATAGGAAAATTTGCATACATAATGGATTCATGGCACTTACATAATTAGCATTAAGGAGGTCAACTGAATCAGTAGACCGCCTGATTTTGCATTAGATAAGTACATGTACACACACACACACTTCGCATATGATCATGAAGCGTTAGAGGTCTTTTAAGGATAATGGATGCTCATGTTTGATGGATGAGTAGATGGATTTTTTGATGTTAGGATATACATTCTTCCTGAACTTGAAGATTTCAGGGACGAAATCCTTTTAAGTGGGGGAGAATGTAACACCCCGTGTATTCTATAACAGAAAAATTCACAAATTAAAGTATAATTAATTTCAAGTCAAAGTATTAAGGGAAACGGGATACGCCATTGTGTTCGTCTCGGAAAAATACGCCAAATAGAGTCCGAGTTTTCGAAAAACGGAGTCCGTATGAAGAAGATATGGCCTCCGGAAGTTTCAGAATTCAGTTTAAAATTCAAACAGAAGAAAACAGCTCAGAAAAACAAGTTTAAAATTCAAAATCGGGCCCAATTGGCCAGAGCGGGAAAATTCCCGCCTAAGGCACCCAGGTCGACTGGGCAGTCGACCTGAGCTAGCCAGGTCGACAGGGCTGTCGACCTGGCCCCAGAGCCAGGTCGAACCCAGCCCACCCTGGCTGGCCTAGTCTATGTTTGGTCGATTTTCAGAGGCTTGCTTTGTCACTAGGGCTAGGTGGCAGCCCCAGATAGGCCTCTCTTTCGAATGAATGGCTACGATTAACCCAAGCTACATCGATGGTCCTAATCAGTTCATAAACTCTATAAAAATGACCCTAGACTCTACCTAATCTATTCATTCAAAAATAAGAACGAGGCCATCATGCTGCTGAGGAACGACTAGGAGTAGCCACCAATTTGAGAGACGATTAGGAGGCAAACTCTAAAGCATAAAGCAACTTAAACAAATCAAATCAACGCCTACGTCAAAGGAGTAGCATCTCCAAATCCAGAATTCAGATTCCTGAATTGAAGAATTCGTCACACGATTGTAAGTAGAGTGCTATTCCGATATGTAATAAATAATTGTGTTGATTTGTGTAATGTAAGAAATGGAATTGTGGCGATAATAATTCATATTTGTGCGTTGCTATGATTCTAATCGATTTGGAATGTTGTGATATAACGATTGGATATTCGCAAGTATGTAATTCATGTTGAAGCTACATGTTTGTGGTTGATTTATTGAGATTCATGCAAGCATGTGGTTTTGTACTATGCCAACATAATGTATATTTTTGTACAAAAATCACTTTGTGTGTAATTGGATCAAATTTGGGGTATTATGATTCATATGAAATTATGTTGGAATTGGCATCATGATCTATGTATAAAACCATACTTTTGTATTAAAAACAAAAGTAAGCCTCTTTGTGAACTTATGTTGATTTTATGAATATGACTAGGCTATGTTTGGTATTTTGCCTAATTGAAAAACATGTTAGGCCTATGTTGTTAACAAGAATTATATAATAATTGTGACACATAGCTAAGTTAGATTTACATTCTAATTGCAAGTTTGCATGAATAAAGTAAAAACCATGATTTCATGTTTAGGAATATTTATGCCATGATTATATGAATAGATCAAAAACTGCTATTTCATGTTTGGGTATAATTGTGCCATGATTATGTGAATAGATTAAAAATCATGATTTAGTTGGAATAATTCTAGTTGAACTATACTTTTGTATTAGTAACAAAAGTAAGCACCTTTGAAAACATATAGTAATTTTATAAACATGATTTGCTTAAGATTGACATTATGCCTAAGTAAAAATATAGGTTTATGTTGTAGTTAAGACTATGCGTCAATAATGATATCTAATTTAGTTAGATTCTCAACTTAACTACAAGTTTACATGGTTTGATTCATGTCACTTATGCTTTATGACCAAAGTATATGTTAACACAATGCAAGTACACCAGTTTCTATTTTGTAGTTCCAACGTTATGTTGCAAGTTCATGCGTTCACATTCCCCTTTCTATATATATCCACGTTTTAAGCCTCCCCTTTTTCTCGTGGCTAGGTTGGGCTTAAAAGGCTAAGCCCAACATATATTATAATAAACGAACGTATTAAACGGGGGAAATAGCGTTGGGCCAAATTAATTAATGAATGAAAATATAAAAGTAGAGGGGCCCAAATTCAAGAATGGGTTGGGCCCATGATTGGTGTAAACCCTTACACCATTAATTGATTTTGAATAATGGGCCGCAAATATTTACATATAAGAAATAAAGAAGAAAGACAAAATATGTAAATGTAGAAAATACGATGTGTTTAACCCGAGGTTGGATTGAGTTGTGATGTAAACCTGCCCGGAACCGCCCGGCTGTCCAGTAGTCACAACAATACCTATCCAATGTGGGTGGTTAAACATGGAGCCCAATAAGGACCCGAGGTTAGACTGAGTTGTGGCGTAAGACTGCCCGGACCCAACCGGCAATAGGCAGCCACAACAATACATGTCTAATGTGAGAGGTCAAGGCTTTAATAAGACAATTAAGGCTGAGTCAGGATTGATAGGATTAAGTAAATTATATTAATACTTAATCAAAATGGAACATGCTAAACTAAACAGACTGATTGGGGGTTAGGTTTATAAAACACTTAACCAACTTAGCATGTTGGCTAGAGATAGAAAACCTATTAGCGGGGGACCCTTTTCAGCAGTAACCCTATAAGGTGTATCATGATACCCTGAAACTAGGCAGGGTGGGGCACGATTACTAGGCTGATTGTAAGAGGTCAAATCGACGGCGGTGGTGCAGCAGCGTAGGTTCTAACAGGGTGCGGGCGTGCACACACTCCGGCACAGAAAAGTAAGGCACTGGGCACCAGTAGCATACCTGTGCATTCTAGGATTGTGTCGGGCCGCCACCATGAGACTTGATACACCCCATGGTGGGACCAGCATAGGTAACTACAACATCGGGGGCCGTAAGACACATGTAACTATGCGAGTAGGAGCTGATCACCATAAAAATGGATCACTTCACCCTGATTATGGGGTGCCTGTTGGGAACTAGTTTATATGGGTACAGAGATTAACATGGGGTACGATAGTATATTCGACCCTAGACAACTTAACTAAGTGTGTGGTGCTTTCCCATTTCTAGTTTATACTTATCATACCCAGTTCTTTATTCATAAACTGAATAGTCCTAGACTTACTCAGGCTTTATGTCTGACTCTACTTTTCTTTCGTCTTCTTTTCTTCCGTTCCCCCCCCCCCCAGGTCCACAGGGAGGGAATACTGTAGCTTGACCAGCCTTCATATCCAGCTTGAAGTGAAAGAATGTATTGCTTGGATCTTTTCGTTTTGGACTATGGCTTTGGACAACAACTATGGGACTTTTGGAGTTTATTTATGTTTTCTTTATGCTTCATTAAATAATGTAATCAAGACAGTTATGAAGATGTTATGTTTTTGGATGTATGTAAGACAATTATGGTAATATTGTTGTAACACGTATTTTCTCCTATGAAATAAAAAGGTTGTTGCTTTTCCGCTGTTCAAAAATATGTGTTCTTATATCTGTCTTGTATATCTGTGACTTATACTTATAAACCTCCACCAAAATTAGGGCATTCCCTTTGAGAGTGACCCTAACGGAGGTGGGGTGTTTCAGGTATCGACTATCTCCGAGAGATATAAAGAGAGATTATAGCTTCAATCGGCCAGTGGTAGTGGTTAGGGTTATAGCGTCAATCAGTTGGTAGCGGCAGTTAGCATTTGCTGGAGGTGATTAAGCTAACGGAAAGATCTTTTCTGGAAGAGGAAGTGATAAAAGAAACATGCTTTTTCATTCCCAACATGCTTTTTTATTCCCGTATAAATTTTGTTTCCCGCCCCTTCAATAACATTGTACAATGCATAAAACAGGTCAAATAGCGTTCGACATCCTAGCTTGAAATAGCATTCCAATGATTTAATGTAGAAACGCTAAATGTTAAGGCTATTAAAAGTCCGTTTTGTTGTAGTGAATGTATGGGATGCAATTGTCGAAGACAAGAAGCGGCGATTGATGGTCGACGAGATTGACGAAAACCAGCTGATGCAGACCTTTCTTAGAGGTGAAGAACCTGAGGCTTTGGAGAAAGGTAGACGCCTAATCCATGAAGAGATCGAGAGGGAGAAGAGTAGGCTCAAGGGCAAGGATAAAGTTGGTGAAAGCTCGAGCTCGTTGGTGGAGCCCAAAACCTCTGAAGTTGAGGAATATAACCCTGATGATCCGTTGATCCCCTTGCCTCCAACCCATCCAATTGTTGGGACCACCACTACAAATCTGGGAGATGAGTCGGCTGAAGGTATCTCCATATTCTCTCCACAGTTTATCAAAGCAATCGTAACTTGTCGTCGTCTCACGGGACAGATAACTGACATGGTCACATCTCCTCCTGATTCACTAACCTTTGCTTCTCATGGTGTAGGTACTAAATTGGTCGAAAAAGGTGCAGAGGAGAAGAAAGTGGCAGAGAAAGTTGATGTCCACCATGTTCTGGTATTGAAGTTTCTGAGATTCCAAAGCAAATCGAGGGTATAACAAGTGAGAGAGTTACGGTAGCACCCATGGAATCCGGCACCGGCGCTCCTGCTGACGCTGAGATTATTGCGGCGTTGCATGACACAGATGGCAGTCACGGAGATGAGGAAGAGGAAGTTATTATCATAGACGAGGCTAAGGATGATGATAGTGAAAGCTTGGCTGACATGCAGGCTAGGAAAGAAAAGCAGTTAGTTCTTAAGAAGGGGGAACAGGACCCTATATTCGTGCCCCCTATTTCTGAAATGGATCCCAAGACTGGGTTGGTTATAAGATTCTCTTCCAAAAATAATAACTTCACAACTTGGCTCCCAACCTTCTAGTCCTCCCCTGGAGCCTCTTGTTAATAAGAGGAAGAGGAAGAAAAGTAACTGCTCTGATGTTGACAAAGAGGGGTTGGAGAAACAGAAGGAGGAAAAGAAATCAAAATCGTCTCCCAAGTATTAATAGGACGCACTTATTAGCTCGTATTTTAGCTTTAGGATTTCCTTTGGCCAAAACTGTGGCTGTGAGAGTGGCCCTCACTTTCGTTTAGCTTCTCGTTCTTGTAAATCTACTTTCAGTAAATGAAAATCTATTTCTTTTGCGCCATTGCGTTCCTGCAAATTCATCATGTTAGTAGAGTTTAAATAGTCATAACCAAAACATTCATAGTTAAATACTAAAGTCATGAGTAACAATCATTAACCATAACCGAAACAATCATCGAGAAATATGTGTGCTAAGTAAATGTGTAGTGTTGCACGTATATGCCCCCAATCAATCGTCATCATAGTGCCTAGCCAGGGCTTATTGGCGATCAATTAGGATTGTGTTTGTACTATCCCGATCTTTCAACGGGGTAATGGTTCTCATGGCACCAAGTCTCTAGCGCCTTTATACTCTCCCGATCCTTCAGCGGGTTAGAGTTCGAGCTCGATTCTTGGTCTGCTCACTAATCCCTTAACGGGGCAGAATTTCTTGGGGCGCTAAGTCTCTAGCGCCTTTATACTCTTCCGATCCTTCAGCGGGTTAGAGTGTTATCAAGGCGGTTTTATCATGGTGCACCTTCACGCCTTGGGGATGTTATCTTCGTGTCCTTCATACTCTCTCCCTGATTTCGGGAATTAGAGTGCAAACAGCAGTGCGATTTACCTCGCTGCATCATTTAGAGCTTTTAGTTAGCATTAGCTTTCCGATCTGGTGGATGGCATTTTGGATCAGCTGTTTTGAAATTACTACATAATTTAAAACAAACTTCAAAGTGGTAATGATATATTAATCAAAATAATAGAACAGATAAAAAACAAATAAATAAATAAAAGACGGTGCAGTAAAGGTAAATGACACACTACGTTTTTATAATGGTTTGGTCGAATCATGACCTACGTCCACTTTATAATCTTTTGTTCAAGTAATCAGACTGTTCTAGGCAAGTCGAGCCTTTTTACATGGTCCTAAAAACAAAAGAATAAAATGACAATTTCACGTCAGATAAGGCCGCAAATGCTGGGCATTCCACACTCTGGGGATTTTATCTCCATCCACGGTTGCTAGCTTGAAAGTTCCAATATCAAGCCTTCGTAAAATGGAGTACGGTCCTTCCCATTTCGGGCCCATATGTACTGGGGGCGGAAAGACACATTTTAGAACCAAGTCTCCAGGTTCAAATGTACGATCTCGAACTCTTTTGTTGTAATACCGAGCTATTTGTTGTTTATGCCTTAGGGCACGCTGGTCGGCTTCGTCCCTTTTTTCTTCAACCATGTCCAGGGATTCAAGGAGCAGCTCATTGTTGGTCATCGGATCATAATAAATGGTTCGATGAGATGGTACTTCCAACTCGACCCAAATGACTGCTTCAGCTCGAAAAGCAAGGGAAAACGGGGTGTGACCCGTCGCCGACTTATATGTTGTCCTATAGGCCCATAGTGCCAGGGGGAATTCATCAACCCACATGGCTTTGGCCCTCTTCCATCTTTTCTTTAGAATGGATTTGATCACCTTGTTTGCTGCTTCAACTTGTATGTTCGATTGCGGATGTACCACAGAGGTGTACCTTTTCTCGATGTGATAATTCTGACAGAAATCTCAAAACTCGGTGCTGTTGAATTTGGTCCCATTATCTGTTATGAAGACTTTTGGAATCCCAAACCGAAATATAATGTTCTTAACGACAAAGGTGATCACTCGCTTAGCTGTGATCGTGGTCAAAGGCTCTGCTTCTACCCATTTAGTGAAATAATCCACAGCCACAATAGCGAACTTTGCACCGCCCTTTGCTATGGGAAGGCTCACAATAATGTCAATTCCCCACATAGCAAAAGGCCACGGGCTTGTCATTGTCTTCAACTGGCTAGGTGGCGCCCTAGGAATCTTGGAGAATTTCTGGCAAGCATCACATTGTCTTGCATACTTGGTTGCATCCTTGTTTATGGTAGGCCAGAAATAGCCATATTGCAATATCTTCTTTGTCAGTGTTTGCCCTCCAGTGTGATTGCCACATTCGCCCTCATGGACCTCTTTCAGCACACGCTTGACGTCATCATGGGTGATACACCGGAGGAGGGGCATCGAGAAACCTTGCCTGTATAGGACATTGCCTTGCAACACATATCGAGAAGCTTTTCGTATAACTGCACGCCTCTCACTTTTCTTCGTTGGAAGCGCTCCATTTATCAAAAACTTCTTTAGAGGAGTCATCCATGACTCTCTCAGGCTCAATATCAAATACTAGATCAATTTCCATCTGATCTATACTAGGAGACTATAATACTTCAATTGGGACTAGCTTCGTATCCTGAGGATTATCTGATCTAGCCATTTTCGCTAACTTGTCTGCCTTTTGATTCTCCGTTCGGGGAATATGAGATATGCTATGGTGGTCAAAACCATCCAGCAAGTTCTTCACTTTTTTCCAAGTACGATGTTAGCCTTGGACTCTTGGCCTGAAAGTTTCCAGTGACCTAGTTTACGACTATCTTGGAATCGCAGAAGATGTATAGCTTTGTTATATCCAACTCCTTGGCGAGTTTCAGCCCAGCAATTAGGGCTTCATACTCGGAGTCGTTATTAGTGGCATGGAACTCCAGCCTAAGAGCGTAATAAATTAACCGTTTTTTTGGAGTTTCGAGAACGACTCCCGCACCAGATCGTCTATCATTTTTAGCTCCATCTGTGTATAGCTTCCAGGCATTAGGATCAAGGAGTTGCTTTGGCGGATCATCCTCCTCACTTACTACATCATCATCCGGGATCGTGAACTTGGCTATGAAGTCCGCAAGCACTTGCCCCCTTATCGACCTTTGGGGATGGAAATTTAAATCGAACTGACTTTAACTCAATGTTCAACTTAAGTAGTCTCCCTGATGCTTCTGGCCTTTGCAGAACCTGTTTAAGCAGGTGATCGGTGTACATAGTAACGGGATGAGCTTGGAAGTAGTGGCGAAGTTTTCTAGATGCAATTAGTAAGCTATGCGCCAGCTTTTCTATTTTTGGATAATTTCGTTCTACGGCCGGCAATTTCTTACTCACATAGTACATCGGTCTTTGTACCTTATCCTCCTCTCTTACCAAAGCCGAACTGATTGCGTGAGATGACACTGCCGGGTACACAAATAAATCTTCAGATCCACAGGCTTAGACAGTATCGGGGGTCTTTCCAAATGGTTCAACAGATTCTGGAACGCTTCTATACAATCGGGAGTCCATTTAAAGTTGCGTTTGCCTCGCTTTATCAGCCCGAAAAACGGGATGCGTTTATCTATAGCTTTGGAGATGAACCTACTCAGCGCTGCCACCTTTCCAACAAGGCTCTGGACGTCCTTAGTTTGCTTTGGTTCTTGAATATTTTGAATTGCTGTAATTTGATCTGGATTAATTTTGATTCCACGCGAGCTGACGATGAATCATAGGAATTTTCCAGATGCTACGCTAAATGAACATTTCAAAGGATTCAGTTTCATCCCATATTTTCGGAGAATTTCAAACATCTCTGCTAAATCGTTAGTATGACCTGACTATTGTCTGGACTTTACCAACATGTCGTCAATGTATAACTCCATCGTTTTCCCAATTTGGTTGTAGAACATTCTATTCACCAGTCACTAATACGTAGCGCTGGCATTCTTCAAACCGAAAGGCATCACCACATAGCAGTATAATCCCAAATCTGTAATGAAACTGGTATGCTCTTGGTCTGGGACATGCATGGGGATCTGATCGATTCGAGGCAATGAAAAGCTGTCTTTTGGGCAGGCTTTATTTAGATCTGAAAAGTTGATGTATGTACGGCACTTTCCATTGGCTTTTTTTTACCAAAACCGGGTTTGAAATCCAATCGGGGTATGTTGAATCTTTAATAAACCCATTACTCTTTAGTTTTTCGACTTCTTCCTTCAAGGCGATAGACCTTTCTGGGCCAAGCATTCGCCTTTTCTGCTTGACATCAGGATGTTTCGGGTTGATGCTTAACAAATGACTCATAATCAAGGGAGATATCCCACACATGTCCGCATGAGTCCAAGCGAATACATCCAAGTTAGCTTTTAGGAAATTTGTTAATTCTTTGGCTCGAACAGGATCCAACTGGGATCCAATCTTCAGGACCTTCTCTGGGTCACTATCATCGATTGGTACATCCACAGTCGCTTCATTGGGAGTTTCCATTCCGCCCCCAGGCTCTTCATCCTCTCTGGGATCTATGCCCTCAGGCAAAGCTCTGGCCAACCCTCCCATAGGTATTTTCTTTAGTTGCTACAACGATTCCTCCCTCAGAGGGGAAGAACCACCTTTTGCTTCTATATCTTTCCCTTTACGGAACAACTTTAACTCTGCAATGTAGAATGCTCGTGCAACAACTTGATCTCCTCTGACTATGCCTATGCCGGCATCCGTCGGGAACTTCAATAACAGGCACCAGGGTGCAATGCAGGCCCTTAATTTGGCTAGGGCTAGCCGGCCCAAGAAGGCATTGTACGACTACTCAATGTCTAGGACTATGAAGGGGAGAATTCTCACTCTCTGGCGTTGTCCTTCCCGAAGGGTTACTGATAATTCTACGTATCCCATTAGAGCGGTCGAGGCCTCATTAAATCCACGTATCCAACCCTTGCATGGTTTCAGATCCTTCGGCTCGAATTTCATTTGATCGAATGTTTTCTTGAACAGAATGTTGACTGAACTCCCGTTATCTACTAAGACTGTAAGAACTATAGCTGGGCCGATGGTGACGGTGATCACTAATGGGTCTTCAGTTGGGGCGTGAACCCCAACACTCTCTCGCTCGCGAAATATGACATCATCAGACATCGTCTTTTGCTGCTTAGCTGGAGCGTTATCCTCGGGGTTGTTACATTCCCCCACTTCAAAGTACTGTTTAGCTGCATTCACGTATTGATCCATAGCTCTGAAACTGTGCCCCGCCAGCTGAAGCCCGCCAACTATGGTATTGATAACAATATTTTTTCCTTTTTGCTGAGCCATTGGTTTAGCAGCAGGTTGGCCTTGGTTTGGGGCTTGTACGGCTTGCCTCCTATCCATAGGAATCACCTTATATTCATCTAGCTTCCCTTCTCGGAGCAGTTTTTCAATCACGTCTCTCAGATGACGACATTCATTTGTGGAATGACCATGGACCTGATGAAAAAGACAGAATTTCCCATTTTCACGCTCTTTTTCTGTAGAATCCCTCAGAGGAGGTCTTTTGTATTGGAAGACATTATAAGTATCCAGAAAGATGTTTTCCAATGTATCATTTAACGGCGTGAAGCTCTCAAACGGTCTAGGTCGGGATCTCCTCTGAGAATCGTTTCCTTGATTTCTTTTCCGATTATTGTTATTACTATTCCCCGATTGGCGACCACTGCCTTGATTCTTGTTCCCGACATTAACTTCAACTTTTCCTGAGCTATCTCCCATTTGCTTGATGGCCACATTAGTTGGGATATCCTCCTTATCAGCTGCCTTCCTCTTTCGGTTGGCGTAAATTTTCTCCCTACGCATGCGGATGCTGGCCTTTTCATAGAATATCTCTCTGGTTAATGGTGGTTTACCGGCCAAGTATCTTCCAAACTCAGTATCCTTATCCACTCCGTCAATCAGAGCCATCAAAACAGTTTGTTCATGGGGATCTCTAACTTCTGTGACCACTAAATTGAAGCGATCTAAATAAGACCTCAAGGATTCGTCTGGACATTGTTTAATGAGGGACAATTCAATGACATTCTTAGATATCTGAGTATGTAATCGGAACAGATTTACAAACTGTTCACTGAATTCCCTGAAACTGGAGATCGATCGCGCTGGCAACTGAGTGAACCACATTAGCGCCGTGTCTTTCAAGAATATCGGGAATGCCTTACACTTCACATCATCAGAGGCGGCAGCCGCATTCATGTACCATGAATATCTCATCAGGTGCTAAACTGTATCAGCCTTTCCCGCATAACGGTTCATGGATGACATGTTAAATTTCCTCGGGAATCGGACCTCTAAAATATCATCTGTAAAAGGCGAATGACTACATCCTATACCCCAATCTTTGGTTCTTTGTCTGCAACTTTCCACCATCATTTGCCTAATCATGGCTTCAACATCCGCATGGGCCAGGGTGGATTCGGGTCTACACTTCTTGCCCGGTGGTCATAGAATATCTCTCTGGTTAATGGTGGTTTACCGGCCAAGTATCTTCCAAACTCAGTATCCTTATCCACTCCGTCAATCAGAGCCATCAAAACAGTTTGTTCATGGGGATCTCTAACTTCTGTGACCACTAAATTGAAGCGATCTAAATAAGACCTCAAGGATTCGTCTGGACGTTGTTTAATGAGGGACAATTCAATGACATTCTTAGATATCTGAGTATGTAATCGGAACAGATTTACAAACTGTTCACTGAATTCCCTGAAACTGGAGATCGATCGCGCTGGCAACCGAGTGAACCACATTAGCGCCGTGTCTTTCAAGAATATCGGGAATGCCTTACACTTCACATCATCAGAGGCGGCAGCCGCATTCATGTACCATGAATATCTCATCAGGTGCTAAATTGGATCAGCCTTTCTCGCATAACGGTTCATGGATGACATGTTAAATTTCCTCGGGAATCGGACCTCTAAAATATCATCTGTAAAAGGCGAATGACTACATCCTATACCCCAATCTTTGGTTCTTTGTCTGCAACTTTCCACCATCATTTTCCTAATCATGGCTTCAACATCCGCATGGGTCAGGGTGGATTCGGGATCTACACTTCTTGCCCGGTGGGCTCCTCCATTATTTCTTTGACGTGTTGCTGCAAGGTCTAGGTCCTGGACAGAGCTCCCTTGCCCCCTATTGTCGCGATCATTCGCACGACGAGTGGGAGGAACAGGTTGATTCTGAGCAGGATCAATAACGCCTCCACTCCTAGGCGGCAATATGGGCTCATTTAAGTTACGATTATTGGTTTCCTGATTAAGCACTTCTATATTTTCAGCCCTTTCCAATGGAGGCCATCGCCGGTTTCTCCGAGGCTCTTCAGATGAAGATGTATGTTCCAGGTATAAAGGGTAAGTTGGAGGCGGTGAAACCTGCCATTGAATATCATCAATTCGTCTACCTAAGGCAGTGCTATTCTGATGCAACAACAAGCTCTCCTGCCTTTGGGCGGCCAATTCATCAGTTTGCCTATCCAATGCTTCAAGTATTCAAGTCAGATGTCCTTCGGCAACTGGAGTAGAAAGGTCGAACTGGTCATCTTTATCTTCTCTTATACGCAAGGAACTTGATCCGGGTTGAGCGGAAGTACCAGTACGGGTAGAATGAGCCATAATATCCTTCCTAGGTCGAGTAGTAGTCTGATTGTCAGTTCGGATCATAGTCCTCCTAGGCCGGTGGGTCATGGTACCTCCTTGACGTCGGGTCGTGGTGACAGATGCAGGCTGGGTCGTGGCGAGGTCCTACGATCGTTTAGTTACCCTTTCAACTGTCTGGTTCGTCGCTCCACGGATCAGATCGTCCCAACGTTGCCACGATTCGAGAGCTCTTCCTCGACCTGCTCGTGCACGCTTTCTTCAATCGCTTCGTTCGCAGCTTCATTCGCTTGCGAAGTTCGTACTTCCTTAGACTTCTTTCCAGCCATGATATCTGAGCTTTACTGAAATCTTCAAAAATCGAAATAGTGAGGTTTCGAACTGTTTTCTTCAGACTTGACTATCAAGACAATAGAACTACAATCCAATATACTGAGACTTCGTTCTCAGTGAAAGCACCAAAATGTTAGATCCAAAAGTGGCTCTAACACCCAAATTATCCGAATTGGCAGAGACTTATATCCAGAAATGTGAGAAAACACACAGGATTTATAGTGGTTCGGCGTTAACGAGCCTACGGCCACTTTATATTGCTTTGGCGCTGTTTTTCTTTAGATTTGAATTAAACATTCCAGACAATCCAACCGTTGGATCTTTACAAAGTTGGTGTCGTTGGAAAGATATTTCCAAGGCGAACCCAATGGTTGTGGTTTCGGGAAAACCAAATGGTCCGATCTCCCGCACTAATCGTTCGAAATTACGGTTTCAAAACATGAACTGCAGCTTCATTATTCGATTTATTTTAATTATATATATATATATAAATATAATCTATTCTTCGATTACAAAACCATATTCTGTTCATACATTTGATAAAAATGATATTTCTATTTGACAAACATTTATTTCGACACTTCACTATTTTTAATAATTCATGTATATAATAAAAATGTGATTTTTATTGTAAAACAATTTATTTCTATTCAACACATGAACGTTTTCTATAGTTCGTATATATAAAATAAAAATGTGATTTTTATTGTTAAAACCATTTCTTTAAAACACGAATACCATTCAACACATAAATTTCTATGCAACGAATGAATTTCTATTCAACACATGAATGTTTTCTATAGTTCGTATATATAAAATAAAAATGTGATTTTTATTGTTAAAATAATTTATTTAAACATGAATGTCGTTCAACACATGAATTCCTATTCAACATATGAATATAGTTTCAACACATGAAAATAATTCTAACACATGAATATTATTCAAAATTTCGGCAGCACAACGGCAGGGTAGTTAAAACCGGGGCCGTCCCTAGTACGGCTCCTCGCTCTACCTTAAAGCCTCGCAGCTTTTGACGATGGGGATGTCATGCATCTAGTGCGCACGCAGGCGGCATGTATATTTTTTCTTTCTTTTCCACAAACTAATCCTATGTGGTTTCAACCAAATAATTCTCAACCACAAACGGGTTTTTTTTCAACCACAAGCAATTTTAATCGACCATTCGCTATCAACCAATTTTCACACCAATCACAATCAATAAATATTGTCCATGGTTTGTGGACGAGGGGCGTATATATATATAAGTAATTTCACTTCTATTTCAATACATATATAATTTTTACATTGCATATATAACTTATACATCGAACATACAACTTATACAACGCTTATACATGAGGTGTACTGTAATAACCCGGAAATCCGAGCCAATTTAAAATTTTTATTTTGGCTATTTTAGCGAATTTTGACTATTTAAAATAGATTATTTTAAATAGTAACGACGAAAAATTTAGTTTGAATAGAATTAAAACGTATATATTTATATAGCTCGACGTTAGAATATAAATATTTTATTTTAATTATAAAAGGAATTGAAAATGGCGCGGTAGTTCGATAATTCGATTTCAAATTTCAATTGAACATACCGGGTGCAAAACTAACCGGATTTTAGCAAAACCAAAAATAGTAGAATCTAATTGAGAATATCTTTCCAACGAATCCGAAAAATCGAAATTTCGTAGCGGGGATAAAAAGATACGTCCAGTTGAAATTTCAGAATAGTCGCTATGGAATTCTGGCCATTAAAAATAGACATTTTGCAAACGACCTCGGTTTTCGACGAAACCACTTTTGTTGGATCTGTGATGTCAAATTATTGCTAGGTTTCAAATTTCGTAATTTTTCGAATCAATATGTGAGTGTGGCAAAGGAAAACACGTTTGACCAGTTTTAGTTGATTTTAATCGACTGGAAAATTGCCATTTTTCAAACGGTCTCAGAATTTGACGAAACTAGTTTTGTCAGGACCGTATCGTCAATACGGAGCTAGTAAATATTTTTCTGTAATGTTCAGAGTCAGTATGTGGGCCCGGTAATTTAAAAATGAATATTAGGCTAGGGTCCCTAAAAATGTTTAAAATAGTCTCCACGTCCAGCCATAGTTTGAAATGCATTTCCGGTCCCTAGAATGCACGTGCCTTCCAAAACTTTTGGTCCCTTCCCCCTTCCATGTTTTCCCCTTCGCCTTTTCCAATTTTGGAAAAAAAATGCGTTCTTACATAAAAAAAAATAATCGAAAATCACTAAATAATCCCAAGAGTTCACGCTAATCGAAAAAAAAATTTGCATACTTCTGTGCCACTTTTACCAATAGTTGCGTACATGTATGCAACTATCCGTATACACATGCACATATTTTTGCGCGTCTTCTGAAAAATTGCGTACATGTATGATGTTTTCCTATATATATGCATACATATATGCAAATATATAAAAACCAATGCAAATGTATGAAGTTTTTAAGTAAATGCATCAAAAGATGCATGTATTCACAGTATATGCGTACAAGTATGCATTTATGCTGCAGTTTTGTCGTGAAGATGAAATAAATGCATATATGTATGCAACTATATGAAATATACGCATTTGTTTATGCATTTTACTGCATTTCATTGTTTTTTTGGTAATTCTTGATTTTGATGTGATTTTTGATGTTTTTTCCACCTGAATTTTTTTCTGATTAGTTGTTTTATTCTAATACGAGTTTATGTGATTTTTAAAAAAAAAATTTGTATTTTTTTTCTTAATTTTCTAAAAATAGGGACTAAATTTACAATAAGTTTATGACCGGATGTGAGCCTAATTTAAAACCGGCCGAATTGGGTTACGGGACATATCCCGTTGTGTTCGGAATGGGGGTAATTTGCTATGGACGACAGTCGTTGGGTCTCGTTTTGAGTTCGAATTAAAAGTCAACTTTTTCAAGGAAAATTAAAATTAAATAAATTAATAAAAAAAAGAACCCCCTTTCCACTCTTACTCGGTCAAACCCCGTACCCCCTTCTCCTTTACATTCCATGACAGTTTCAAATAAATAAATAAATAAACCTCCAGCCACCGTTCGCCCCCCCTCCGCTCATCCGCTGCCACATCGGGGAGCGCACGCCAACACCCTGGACTGCCCCCGACCATCCCTCTTCCTCTCGCTCACCTCCTCCTCGATTTCCCCCTTCCTCCGTAGAAAAGTCCTCTCTGACACAAGCCACCAACGTTTCGGCCCTCCACCAACTCGAGCGTGCCTCCTCCTCTTCCTCCTCACCCGGTCGAGCCCCCATACCCCAAACCCGACCAAAAACTGCGCCACCACCCCTTAATACGACTGCCTCCGACCCTCCCCACCCCCAACGCCGACTGTCAAAGCTCCTGTTCAGCCTAGCAGTCCTCCTCCCCCTTTGAATACAATAAAAATGTGAGTTTTTATCTTTATTTATATTTATTTACTGTTTTAATTCGATTTTCATTTTTGCTTACATAGAGAAAAACTGATTTTGTATTGTACGAATAGAAAAATAAGGAGGTGGGTTTTTACCATAGGAAATTAGCGATTTTTATTATAGAAAGTAACGATTTCCATCATAGAAAAGTTGCGATTCTTATCATATAAAGATTCAATTTTTATTTTAAAGAAAGATTCAATTTTTAAATAATGAAAGATTTGATATTTAAACTAGAAGATAAAATTTCGATTTTCATATATAGAAAGGTTAAAAATATAATTTTTATACTATAGAAAGAATAAAAATATGTTTTTTCTAAGATAGAGAATATAAAAATTCGATCTTTATATGGAATGAAGCGTTGTAAACATATATGAAGTAGAAATAAAAATATGATTTTTATTTATTGAATGAAGCAATAAAAATATAATTTTTATTTGAACAGCGTGAAAAGAACTGCATTGGAATTTCAAGCAGATCCAGACGGTTCAGCAGTTCAAAAAAGCAAAGCACGGCGGAGTGGAACCCTCTGTGAGAACTTCTCACCTTTAATTTTAATTTTCTAGTTAAAAAAATATACTAGGATGCAGACGGTGTTTAGTAGCACCCGACACCCGTCGTCCACAGACCATGGACGGCTTGTATGCTTGTTTGTTTGATTTTGATGTGTAGTTGATTGTGTGATGTGATGTGAAATGAAGTAAAATATTTATATAGTTAAAAATATTTTATAGTTAAAAATAGAATTTTTAACGTGTATTTAAATGAAATAAATATAAACAAATTGAAGGATTTGTTTATATACACACATTTGACTAATATTGATTGGGACGATAAACTTTACACATTGCCCAACTGCACAAATAAAATCTGTGTTTGATTGTTTGAAACCCCACACGGGTATTGGGATGATATTTGACGTACACTAATCCTGATTGTTTAGTTGTATGTCGATCGACTGGTCGACGGACTATGTAAGCGTTAATTATTTATATTTAATGCTTATGAAGCTGTATGGTGCACTATGGATGAAGGTTGATTATTTATCGTTGTTATTTTATACACGTGTTGTAGAAAATCCATATAATTAACATTATATGGTAATTGATTGGGCCTCATTCCAATTTTGAAATAGAAATATTTGAAAATAGAAATATATAAAGCCGTGTTGATTAGATTTGCGCCATTTTGACGTGAACGATATTTATATCGATTTTATTCAAATTGAAATGAATATTGATGTAAATTGAAATTCGAATTAAATTGAAGTGAATTGAAATTCGAATTAAATTAAAGTGAATTGAAATTCGAATTAAATCGAATTGATTTGAAATTCGAAATTTCTTGAAATGATTTGAAATTCGAATAGAATTGAAATTCGAATTAAATTGAAATAGAAATGAAATCGTTTTGAATTGAATATAAACGAATTGAAATTGAATTGAAATCGATTCGAATTGAAATCGATTTGAAATGAAATTAAAATGAATTTATATGAAAAATTCAATCTTGATTTGAATTTGAAAAGGAAGTTGAAATCATTTCGAAAACGAATTTAAAACGATTTATAAAATACATTTTAAAAGGAAATCGACGAAGTATATATTATATATATAATATAATGGCCTGAAAAGAATGCGCCGCGCTGCGGCAGTTCGTGAATTTTGACCATTGACTTCGAATGGATATTGCGGGAGATCCGACCGTCGGATTCTCCTAAAACCAGAACCGTTGGGTTCGTATCAAAAAGATCTTTCTAATGAATATTAGAAATTTAAAATCTAATGGTTGGATTTGGAATTATGTCTAAATCAAAATTTGATAAGGTCGTTGTAAGTGCAGTTCGATGGCCGTTGATAGAAATCAACTGTACGGGCCTTGATAAAATTATTAAAAATATCAATAATTTGTGTAAAATCATAAGAAATGATTTGTGAAGAATTGGGATGAAGAACTCCATAATTGAAAAGATAAAAATAGATTTTTATCGAAATGAACTAGTTTTGAACTAGAATAATAATTTATTTATTTTTAAAATAAATAAATAGAATTTGAAATGGTTTTGAAAATAACCAGGGTTTCCATTAAATGAATTGGAATGGATTTGAATCGATATCGTCTTCGGAATAGTTTGATGTTGGATTTCGTGATTATACCGACGTTATAATGGAAATTTGAAAGAGATATATATATTGTTATTTCCAATACGATATTTGTTGGTCGTAGAATTTGATATTGAATATAAGCCAATATATTTTCTATTTAGAGCCATGTATTTAATATCAAATGTGATTTGGGTTTGTCGTGAATGGTGTCTTCACTAACACTGTTCTTAAGCCCAGTTGAGAAAAAGAATAAATCTTTTTATTTAGATTTAATGAAGTGTACCAATTAAATAATATTTAATTGGAATCAAATTGGTATTGATTTTTGGGTTTATCGTGAACAGTGTTTTAAATAACACTTGTTCTTTAAACCGATAATTAATGGTATGTGATTTTGGGTTGTCGTGAATGGTATCTTCAATAATACTGTTCTTAGACCCAAAGGAGTTAAGAAAATCAGAAACTAACTAGAGATTAGTTAAGTTGAATGATTTCTGGGGTATTGATCTGATATTGGTTTCGGCCTTCGGGGTTAATACTTAGGGAATTGCTCACTTGCTAATTTACGGTTAGGGAATGATTGAAATGTGAAGTGATTTTGGGTTTATCGTGAACCGTGTTTTAAATGCCACTGATTCTTTAACCCATTCAAAGATTAAAACTAAGTGGAGTTTTAATGAATCTTTAATCAGATTGAAAAGATCGACAATGGAGTATCACCAGTTTTACTCCAGGTGATAGTTAAATCTTTAATTAGATTTGAACGTGAAATGGTAATTGAATTTACCGATAACACCATGATGTTAGATATGAAGTATTACCAGTTTTACTTCATGGGATGAATAGGTTGGGATTGGGAAATAAAATAAATGATCACTTCGGTGTGGTTCGCTAATCCCGACTAGTTTGAATTGATATTCAAAGATAGATTAAAGAATAAATTTAAAAGAATTTATCTTTGATAAAATTAATGGGAACCCGTCCCTAAGAATGTGAAATTTAGAAACTAAATGTCGGTTAGCTAAGCAGAATGGTTTTCTGGATATTGATCTGATGTTGGTTTCGGCCTTCGGGGTTAATATTTGGGGAATTATTCTCTTGATTAATTTACGGTTAGTGACTGATGAACTGGAATGAGGCGTATGTTGTGTTTGTGTAACACATATTTATTATATTCGCGAGTTATTCAGAAAGACCGGGTTTATCCCATTTTGAATAACTGATACGACGATAAGTCGTAGATGAAGACGATGGTAGAAGACCGGAGGTCTTCACGTCGTTTGGATAATTACTGATGATCTTGATTGGGCCGTAGACCCAAGAGGAGGGAATCGGTTAGTGATCGTCCAGACGTACTTGGAGATCGATGGATATGCGGGGTACTAGGTGCCTCCGGTTTCGTTCAGACCCAGAATGAACTTGTAAATGGACTGCGTGTCTGACATTGGATTTTAGTCTGTGTGATTGATTTCTATTAAATATATATCTGTTTGGCGGCGGAGAATTTATTCTCTTGCTTAACGCCCTTCTCTGAGACGTACGAGCTCAGGGGTTGTATATTGATGGATGTCAAACGCATGGAGTGAATTGCCTGTGTGGCATGCCTAAGTGGCAAATGATCAAGGCTTCTGTTGAAAAGCAAAGTCTTGTGGTGATGATCAAAGCATAGCCTGTGTGGCATAGCTTTGTGTAACGTTGATTCGCGAGCCTCACACCCCGGTTGTGAACCAGAAACATGAGAGGACGTCAGGGAGGGCATGTATTTCCTTCTAGCTAGAAGTGGCGTCAGTGGTTTTACACGCCCTGACGAGTTTGACTTATGTGGTTGTTGCTATTGCGAGGCGCCTCAGTTTTATCGGACGAACCGGGTCCGATGGAGTCATTCGTTGGCTCTTTTACGCCCCATAGGGCGGGGAAACGCATGTTCAGGGTTTAAGTTTAATCCACATTGGTGGACTGGCCCTGAGGATCCAAGGGCTCACCTGTGTCTGGGTCCTGAGGCTCGGGCTAAAGAGTCTCGAATCGGTGAGGACTATCTTTTGCCTCGGTTCACAGATGGAAATCCAACTTCCAATACGTGACGTCTCGGTTTTAGTTGTAATCGTATATATGGCGACATAGTGGGATGGTGTAACACGGACTTCGTATGAAGAAGATATGGCCTCCGGAAGTTTCAGAATTCAGTTTAAAATTCAAAACAGCTCAGAAAAACCAATTCAAAATTCAAAATCGGGCCGGATTGGCCAGGGCAGGAATTTTCCTGCCTAAGGCACCCAGGTCGACTGGGTAGTCGACCTGGGGCTACGCAGGTCGACTGGGTAGTCGACCTGGGTCACCCGTGTCGACTGCCAAGTTGACACGGTGTCGACTGGCGTGTCGACCTGGCCCCTGAGCTAGGTCGAACCCAGCCCCCCCAGCTAGCCTAGTCTATGTTTGGCCGAATTTCTGAGCCTTGCCTTGTCACTTGGGCTAGGTGTCAGCTCCTGATTGGTCTATCCTTCAAACAAACGGCTGATATTGATCCAAGCTCCATCGACTGTCCTAATCAATTCACAAATTCTATAAAAAGGACCTAAGACTCCACCTAATTCATACAAATAAAAATTAGAATGAGACCGTCATGCTGCTGAGGAAAGACTAGAAGTAGCCGTCAAAATTGAGAGACGATTAGGAGACAATTCTAAAGCTTAAAGCAACATCAATTAAATCAAATCAACGCCTACAACAAAGGATAACATCTCCAAATTCAGAATTCAGATTCCTGAATTGAAGATTCGTCATACGTTGTAAGTAGAGTGCTATTCCGATGTGAATGAACAATTGAGTTTTGATTTATGTAAAATGAGAAATGGAATTGTACTTAATTTAATTCATGATTGTATGTTGCTATGATTCTAATTCTGAATCGATTTGGGATATTGTGGTATAACGATGTTAGGCCTATTGGATATTTGCAAGTGTGTGATTCATGTTGAAAGTTAACAACTATATGTTTGTGGTAGTTTATTTCAACACCTATTGGATATTTGCAAGTATATGATTCATGTTAACGACTATATGTTTGTGGTAGTTTATTTGAGATTCATGCAAGTATATGATTCACTATTATGTCAATATGATGTACATACTTTTATGATCACTTTTAGTGTGTAATTAGATTCAATTAAGTATTATGGTTTATATGAATTTATGTTGGAATTGGCATCATGGTTCAAGTGTAAAAACCATACTTTGTTTTAGGGACAAAAGTGAGCATCTTTGTGAACTTGTATTAATTCTATGAACATGAATAAACTATATTTAGTGTTATGCCCAATTGAAAACATGTCTTAGGCCTATGTTTCTATCAAAATCATATGATGATATATGTGACACATAATTACGTTAGATTTACATTCCAATTGCAAGTTTACATGAATAGATTAAAAACCATGATTCATGTCTAGGTATGTTTATGCCATGATTATATGCTATTACAATGCAAGTTCACAAGTGCCTAATTTATGTTAATTAGATCGTTATGTTGCAAGTTCATGCATTCACACCCCTTTTTTATGTTACTTAGAATATATAAACACCATGTTCTAAGCCTCCCCTTTTTCTTGTGGCTAAGTTGGGTTTAAATGTTAAACCCAACATATGTTATATTGAAGCAAACGTATAAAACGGGGGTAATGATGTTTGGGTTAAAATATAAACATATGTGTTGGCATGTTTGACGCATGCCAACGACCAAGAAAACAATTAAGTGGTATAAATTAATTTTACCTAATAAAGATGAATTTGAATAATGGGCTGCAAATATTTACATATAAAAAGAAAAGAGAAAAAATATGTAAACTTAGAAAATACGATGTGTTTAACCCGAGGTTGGATTGAGTTGTGACGTAAACCTGCCCGGAACCACCCGGCTGTCCAGTAGTCACAACAATACCTATCCAATGTGGGCGGTTAAACACAGAGCCCAATAAAGACCCGAGGTTAGACTGAGTTGTGGCGTAAGACTGCCCGGACCCAACCGGCAACAGGCAGCCACAACAATACCCATCTAATGTGAGAGGTCAAGGATTTAATAAGACAATTAAGGCTGAGTTAGGATTGATAGGATTAAGTAAATTGAATTAAATACTTAATCAAAATGGAACATGCTAAACTGTACAGACTGATTGGGGGTTAGGTTTACAAAACACTTAACCAACTTAGCATGTTTGCTAGAAATAGAAAACCTAGTAGCGGGGGATCCTTTTCAGCAGTAACCCTACAAGGTGTATCAGGATACCCTGAACTAGGCAGGGTGGGGCACGATTACTGGTCTGACTGTAAGAGGTCAAATCGACGGCGGTGGTGTAGCAGTGTAGGTTCTAATGGGGTGCGGGCGTGCACACACTCCGGCGTAGAAAAATAAGGCACTGGGCACCAGTAGTATACCTTTGCATTCTAGAATTGTGCCGGGCCGCCACCATAGGACTTGATACACACCATGGTGGGACCAGCATAGGTAACTACAACATCGGGAGCCGTAAGACACATGTAACTATGCGAGTAGGAGTCGATTATTTGAAATGGATCACTTCACCCTGATTATGAGGTGCCTGTTGGGAACTAGTTTATAGGGGTGCAGAGATTAATATGGGGTACGATAGTATATTCGACTCTAGACAACTTAACTTAGTTTATGGTGCTTTCCCATTTCCAGTTTTATACTTATCATACCCAATTCTTTATTCATAGACTGAATAGTCATAGACTTACTCAGGCTTTATGTCTGACTCTACTTTTTTTTCGTCTTCTTTTCTTTCGTCCCCCCCCCCCCCCAAGGTCCACGGGGAGGGAATACCGCAGCTTGACCAGTTTTTACGTCCAGCTTGAAGAGAAAGAATGTATTGCTTGGATCTCTTTCGTTTTGGACTATGGCTTTAGACAACAATTATGGGACTTATGCAGTTTACTTATGTTTTTATGCTACTTTAAATAATGAAATCAAGACAGTTATGGAAATGTAATGGTTTTTGGAAGTATTGTAAGACAATTATGGCATGGTTTGTGTAAACACGTATTTTGATGGAATAAAAGTGCTGTTGTTTTCCGCTGTTCAAAAATATGTGTATTTATATCTGTCTTGTATATCTGTGACTTATAAACCTCCACCAAAATTAGGGCAATCCCTTTGAGAGTGACCCTAACGGAGGTGGGGTGTTTCACTTGGTATCAGAGCATAGGTTTACCAGATAAGATAAAAAGTTTTGAAAATTTATTTTCAAAAGAAAATTTAAAGAAGCATTTTTAAAGATAAAATATTATTTTATTTTAAAAAGGCATAGTCCCCCAGAGCCATAGGTACTATCTTTTATTCTTCGTTTTGAATCTATCCTTTTTGTTTCAGCATGTCCGAAGAACTTAACATGCCAGAGTTAGCTGATTCTTAGAAGCAAGGGCCAATCAGCCAGGTCCCACTATTCCTCCTCCCCCAGCTGCAGGAAATCATCCAGCTGCAGCAGCACCTCTTCCTCCACCTCCTCTGCGAGGTAATACTTTTGCTAAGATATGTAAAGATTTCAAAGCTATGGGAGGGAAGGACTTTCATGGAACTGAGTCCTTCGTGGTAGCTAGGAATTGGCCAAAGGAAACCAAGGACTTATTCGTCATCTTTGAGGTAGAAGATAGGCAGAAGGTACAACTGGCAGTATGGCTACTTAAAGGCGAGGCTTCCTACTGGTGGGAAGTCACCAATGCAGAAAGACCAGTGGAAACATGGGAGGACTTTAGGGCAAGGTTTGAGGCTAAATTTCTCTCAAACGCTGAAAGGAGCCTTCAGTTGGAAAAATTCTTATTTCTTAAGCAAGGGAATATGACAGTCAAAGAGTACGTTAATCAGTTCGATGAGCTGGCTAGGTTCGGACTGGACCTAGTCAACACCCTGCACAAGAAGGCTCTCCGTTTTGTCAAAGGGTTGAATGAGCCATTACACAGTTTGGCCATGACCCATATACCAATGGGAGCTATGTATGAAAGATTGGTACAGATGGCATTGCTGATCGAAGAGGATAAGGGCAAGAAGGAGACAAAGGCAGAAAGCTCTCAAGGGAAGAAAGAGGGTTTACAGGCTAAGAAGACAGACTTTAAGAAGGGCGGGAAAGACAAAAAAGAGAAGAGGAAGTGTAATTTCTGTGGCAAAGTGGGGCACTTAGTGAAAGATTGCCGGAAAAAGAGGGCCAAGTTGAATGGTGGGTGCTTTTCTTGCGGTGAGACAGGCCATATGGCTAAAGATTTCCCAAAGAAGCGAGGGTAGGGGCAGAGGGCTGGATCCACCTCGGGGGCACAGGTTCATGTGCTAAAAGCGCCACCTCTGCAACAGCAAGCTATAAATACTTCTGTAGAAAGTGTAGTTTATCTTTATGATCAACCAGTTCGCAATTTATTTGATTCTGGCGCATCACACTACTTTATCTCATCTGCTTTAGTAGAATCTCAGCACTTAGAAACTAGTATGGTAGAGGACCCCTTAATTGTTTCAAATCCAATCGGGGGCCCGGGTCATTTGTCTATGATCTGTGTGGGATTGAAAATTTCTATTCTAAGTGTAGAATTTAGATGTAGTGCTTTTGTTTTGGACTTCTCGGGATATGGTTTGATTTTAGGCATGGACTGGCTACCCAGTAATGGTGTCGTCCTTGATTGTGAGAGAAGGGTGGTTAGGCTTCTGACCCAACTCGGTAACACCCTGGAAATTACTTGTAATCCCTCGTATGCGGTTATGCTTAGTTATCTTGAATCGCTAGATGCTTCTATTTAAAGTTTGCAATTGGTTTAAGTGGTCCATGAATATCCGGATGTCTTCGAAGAGGTGAATGGCTTACCTCCGAAGCGGGAGATAGACTTCCGCATATATCTTGTAGATAATGCAAAGCCCGTTGCGTTACCCATTAGACACATGGCTCCACGGGAAAGTAAAGAGCTCAGTAAACAGATTAAAGAGCTTCTAGAGAAGGGGTTCGTTAGAAGGAGCATTTCAGAATGGGGCGCTCCAGTGGTATTCGCTACAAAGGCGGATGGTTCACTCCGTCTGTGTGTTGACTATAGGGAGCTCAACAAGCTAACGAAAAAGAATAGGCACCCTCTCCCCAGAATTGACGATCTGTTTGATCAACTTATAGGAGCGTCTGTTTTCTCCCAACTCGATTTAGCAACCGGATTTCATCAGCTAAGGGTGGCTGAGGATAGCATCGATAAGACAACATTCAGAACCCCAGACAGCTTCTTTGAATGGCTTGTCATGCCTTTTGGCTTGACAAACACACCCGCTTACTTCGTGGACCTAATGATTAGGGTGTTCAGAGAATTCCTCAACAAGTTCGTAGTGGTCTTCGTAGAAGATATCTTGATCTTCTCAAAGAGTGAAGAAGAACATGCTCAAAACTTAAGGGCAATCATGGAAACATTACGAGTCCATCAGCTAAAAGCCAAGTTCTCCAAATGCCACTTTTGGAGAGAGGAAGTGAGGTTCCTTGGGCACATAGTATCCAAAGAAGGGTTAGCTGTGGACCCTGCTAAGGTAGTAGCGGTACAGGATTGGAAGACACCATGGAATGCAACAGAAATCCGAAGCTTCCTAGGACTAGCAGGTTTCTACCGAAAATGCTTAAGGGATTTTACGAAAATCTCAGCACCCCTCACAAGGATGACCAAGAAGAATCTAGTGTTCAATTGGGACTTGGATTGCGAGTTTGCTTTCCAACGAATAGAAAGGGCTCTTACAACAGCCCCAGTTTTGACGTTGCCAGATGGAAGCAAGATGTTCACAGTTTATACAGATGCATGTGGGACAGGGCTAGGCGCTGTCTTAATGCAAGAAGGAAGGGTAGTAGCTTATGGTGGAAGGCAGTTGAAAGTGCATGAAAAGAACTACCCGACCCACGATCTTGAGTTGGCTGCCATCGTCTTTGCACTCAAGTCTTGGCGACACTATCTCCTAGGTGAGAAGTTCAAACTTCACACTGACCATAAATCGTTGAAATATCTTTTCTCGCAGAAAGATCTTAACCTAAGGCAACAAAGGTGGATGGAGTTTCTTGCCTCGTACGATTTCGAGATCTCCTACACTCCAGGCAAAGGCAACGTAGTGGCAGACGCGTTGAGCCAAAAGAAACTGACCCTAAGCCCGATGTTTGTTGAAAGGCAAAGCCTAGGGTTTATAGCCAGCTTTGACTTTAGGCCCTCCTCCGATTTTGTACCAGGCTTGCTAGCATCTCTCGAAATATGCCCGACTTTAGTGGACTCAATAGGGACAGCACAACTCGAAGACCCTCAGCTTGTGGAAACGATTGATAGGCTAATTAGGGGTGAGACTTCAAGTAACCTCAACAGATACTCCATCGACGATAAGGGTTGGCTAAGGCGAGACGGAAGACTATGTGTCCCATAGACAAGGGATTTAGTAAAGACGGTTCTCGAGGAAGCACATCACTCCAAGATGACGATACACCCAGGCGGAGATAAAATGTACAAGGACATAAAGAGAACTTTCTTTTGGGATGGCATGAAGAAGGACGTGGCAGATTTCGTTTCTAAGTGTATGACCTGCCAATAGGTTAAGGCAGAGCAGAAGAAACCTGGTGGTCTGCTCCATTCTCTAGAGGTCCCACAGTGGAAGGGGATAGCATCTCAATGGACTTCATTGATGGGCTGCCTAGGTCTAGAAGAGGCAACACTAGCATTTGGGTAATAGTGGATAGGCTTACTAAAAGCGCCCACTTTTTACCTGTCGAGAGTAAAAGAACTGCCTTATCCCTAGCATCTCTTTACCTCAAGGAAATTGTTCGACTCCATGGAATACCCTCCAGCATTGTTAGTGACCGAGACCCTATCTTCACAAGTGAGTTTTGGCGGAGTCTGCAAGAAGCGGTAGGCACACAGTTATGCTTGAGCACAACCTATCATCCCCAAACCGATGGCCAGACGGAAAGAGTGAACAGAGTTTATAGGACCTTTTAAGACTGTGCGTCCTTGACTTCGGAGGGACGTGGGAAGACCGTCTTCCTTTGGTGGAATTTGCCTACAACAACAGCTCCCAAGCCACCATCGGAATGGCGCCCTTCGAGGCTTTATATGGAAGGCTGTGTAGTTCGCCCAGTTGTTGGTGGGAGTCTACTGATAAGCTCATACTTGGACCAGATATGATTCGAGAGACTTCAGAGAAAGTAGACTCAATACGGAGAAGGATGAAGATAGCCCAAGACAGACAAAAATACTACGCCGACAAGAGGAGGACCGACCTTGAATTTGAGGTTGGGGAAAGAGTTTTCCTAAGGTATCTCCGAAAAGGAACGTTGTTCGTTTTGGAACCATAGGAAAGCTAGCACCAAGGTTCGTAGGACAGTTTCCTATTATCGAGAAAATTAGGAAAATGGCCTATAGATTAGAGCTACCCGAAAAGCTGGCCAGAATCCACAACGTTTTCCATGTTTCGCACCTCTGAAAATGTCTACATGAATCTGCTGAAGTGGTAGGGACAAATATCCTAGAAGAAGCTGAAGTGGAATGCGAAGCAACCGTGAGGAAAGTTCCAACCCGCATATTAGGAACGGAAGTGAAAAAGCTACGCAACCGCGAAGTCAAGCTCGTCAAAGTTCAGTGGAGCGACGCCGAGGAAGATGCAACTTGGGAAACTGAAGCTAGAATACGCGCAGCCTAACCTTTTCTTTTCGAGGGTACATCTTTGATCTTTCTTTTTCCTTAAGTTGCGCTTTTATCTATCTTTTTAGGTACATCTCCTCGACCTTACCATTTAGGTAGAAACCCTTTGGATGAAAACATGTAATTGAAACATGTTACGGATGATGGTTGCAAGTGGTTGCAAGTGATTGCTAGTGGTTGCTCGTGGTTGCATAAACACACACAATCTAGGTTTTAGATCGGCTCAGTCACCTCATATTGCAGATGCATATATGTGTTTGCATTCTTATATGGTTGAAGTTTAGTGTGTTGTCATATGGATGTTGCATTTATATATGAATGATTGTGCACTCATGTAGATTCATGAATAGGAAAATTTGCTTACATAATGGATTCATGACACTTACATAATTTGCATTAAGGAGGTCAACTGAATCAGTAGGCCGCCTGATTTCGCATTAGATAAGTACATGTACACACACTTCGCATATGATCATGAAGCATTAGAAGTCTTTTAAGGACAATGGATGCTCGTGTTTGATGGATGAGTAGATGGACGTTTGGATGTTAGGACATACATTCTTCTTGAATTTGAAGATTTCGAGGACGAAATCCTTTTAAGTGGGGGAGAATGTAACACCCCGTGTATTCTATAACAGTGAAATTCACAAATTATAGTATAATTAATTTCAAATTAAAGAATCAAGGGAAACGGGATATGCCATTGCGTTCGTCTCGGAATTCTGCTTGGGATAGAGTCCGAGTTTGCGTAAAACGGACTCCGTATGAAGAAGATATGGCCTCCGGAAATTTCAGAATTCAGTTTAAAATTCAAAACAGCTCAGAAAAACCAATTCAAAATTCAAAATCAGGCCGAATTGGCCAGGGCGGTAATTTTCCTGCCCAAGGCACCCAGGTCGACGGGGTAGTCGACCTGGGGCTACCCAGGTCGACTGGGTAGTCGGCCTGGGTCACCCGTGTCGACTGCCAAGTCGACACGGTGTCGACTGGCGTGTCGACCTTGCTCCTAAGCCAGGTCGAACCCAGCCCCCCCTGGCTGGCCTAGTCTGTGTTTGGCCGAATTTCTGAGCCTTGCCTTGTCACTAGGGCTAGGTGTCAGCTCCTGATTGGTCTCTCCTTCAAACAAACGGCTGATATTGATCCAAGCTCCATCGACGGTCCTAATCAATTCACAAATTCTATAAAAAGGACCTAAGACTCCACCTAATTCATACAAATAAAAATTAGAATGAGACCGTCATGCTGCTGAGGAAAGACTAGAAGTAGCCATCAAAATTGAGAGACGATTAGGAGACAATTCGAAAGCTTAAAGCAACATCAATTAAATCAAATCAACGCCTACAACAAAGGATAGCATCTCCAAATTCAGAATTCAGATTCCTGAATTGAAGGTTCATCATACGTTGTAAGTAGAGTGCTATTCCGATGTGAATGAACAATTGAGTTTTGATTTATGTAAAATGAGAAATGGAATTGTACTTAATTTAATTCATGATTGTATGTTGCTATGATTCTAATTCTGAATCTATTTGGGATATTGTGGTATAACGATGTTAGGCCTATTAGATATTTGCAAGTATGTGATTCATGTTGAAAGTTAAAAACTATATGTTTGTGGTAGTCTATTTCAACACCTATTGGATATTTGCAAGTATATGATTCATGTTAACGACTATATGTTTGTGGTAGTTTATTTGAGATTCATGCAAGTATATGATTCACTATTATGCCAATATGATGTACATAATTTTATGATCACTTTTAGTGTGTAATTGGATTCAATTAAGTATTATGGTTTATATGAATTTATGTTGGAATTGGCATCATGGTTCAAGTGTAAAAACCATACTTTTGTTTTAGGGACAAAAGCGAGCATCTTTGTGAACTTGTATTAATTCTATGAACATGACTAAACTATGTTTAGTGTTATGCCTAATTGAAAACTTGTCTTAGGCCTATGTTGCTATCAAAATCATATGATGATATATATATGTGACACATAATTACGTAAGATTTACATTCCAATTGCAAGTTTACATGAATAGATTAAAAACCATGATTCATGTCTAGGTATGTTTATGCCATGATTATATGCTATTACAATGCAAGTTCACAAGTGCCTAATTTATGTTAATTAGATCGTTATGTTGCAAGTTCATGCGTTCACACCCCTTTTTTATGTTACTTAGAATATATAAACACCATGTTCTAAGCCTCCCCTTTTTCTTGTGGCTAAGTTGGGTTTAAATGTTAAACCCAACATATGTTATATTGTAGCGAACGTATAAAACGGGGGTAATGACGTTTGGGATAAAATATAAACATATGTGTTGGCATGCTTGACGTATGCCAACGACCTTGATAACAATTAAGTGGTATAAATTAATTTTACCCAATAAAGATGAATTTGAATAATGGGCCGCAAATATTTACATATAAAAAGAAAAGAGACAAAATATGTAAAGTTACGAAATACGATGTGTTTAACCCGAGGTTGGATTGAGTTGTGACGTAAACCTGCCCGGAACCACCCGGCTGTCCAATAGTCACAACAATACCTATCCAATGTGGGTGGTTAAACACGGAGCCCAATAAAGACCCGAGGTTAGACTGAGTTGTGGCGTAAGACTGCCCGGACCCAAACGGCAACAGGCAGCCACAACAATACCTGTCTAATGTGAGAGGTCAAGGCTTTAATAAGACAATTAAGGCTGAGTCAAAATTGGTAGGAATAAGTAAATTGAATTTAATACTTAATCAAAATGGAACATGCCAAACTATACAGACTGATTGGGGGTTAGGTTTACAAAACACTTAACCAACTTAGCATGTTGGCTAGAAATAGAAAACCTAGTAGCGGGGGACCCTTTTCAGCAGTAACCCTACAAGGTGTATCAGGATACCCTGAACTAGGCAGGGTGGGGCACGATTACTGGTATGACTGTAAGAGGTCAAATCGACGGCGGTGGTGTAGCAGTGTAGGTTCTAACGGGGTGCGGCCGTGCACACACTGCGACGCAGAAAAATAAAGCACTGGGCACCAGTAGTATACCTTTACATTCTAGAATTGTGTCGGGCTGCCACCATGGGACTTGATACACCCCATGGTGGGACCAGCATAGGTAACTACAACATCGGGGGCCGTAAGACACATGTAACTATGCGAGTAGGAGCCGATCATTTGAAATGGATCACTTCACCCTGATTATGGGGTGCCTGTTGGGAACTAGTTTATAGGGGTGCAGAGATTAATATGGGGTACGATAGTATATTCGACTCTAGACAACTTAACTTAGTTTATAGTGCTTTCCCATTTCCAGTTTTATACTTACCATGCCCATTTCTTTATTCATGGACTGAATAGTCCTAGACTTACTCAGGCTTTATGTCTGACTCTGCTTTTCTTTCGTTCCCCCCCTAGGTCCACAGGGAGGGAATACCGCAGTTTGACCAATTTTTACATCAAGCTTGAAGAGAAAGAATGTATTGCTTGGATCTCTTTCGTTTTGAACTATGGTTTTGGACAGCAATTATGGGACTTATGTAGTTTACTTATGTTTTTATGCTACTTTAAATAATGAAATCAAGACAGTTATGGAAATGTAATGGCTTTTAGAAGTATTGTAAGAAAATTATGGCATGGTTTGTGTAAACATGCATTTTGATGGAATAAAAGTGCTGTTGTTTTCCGCTGTTCAAAAATATGTGTATTTATATCTGTCTTGTATATCTGTGACTTATGCTTATAAACCTCCACCAAAATTAGGGCATTCCCTTTGAGAGTGACCCTAACGGAGGTGGGGTGTTTCAGATGGGGCGCTTATGCCGCCTATGATTGTTATTTATGATTGTATATAAAATCAAAAACAAACTGGAAACGGGCTAAGACGGGTGGTTTCCTGGGTATTGATCTGATGTTGGTTTCGGCCTTCGGGGTTAATACTTAGGGAAACGTTGTCTTACTATTTTGCGGTTGGAGTCTGATTAAGAATAAAAAGGTAAAATTTCACGCATCAAGCATTCTTTGGCTGTTATAAGGTAAAACCCTATCCTCCGGCTTGCGTTGCATTATGTGATGGGACCTGGGTCTTATAACAGCTTCATTTTTCTTTATTTAGCATTGCGCTGTTTGTTTTTATGCACTGGAGTTCTTGGGAGGAAACCCGTTCTGTGTTATACGGCGTGGTCCCTTGACTTACCGAACTTTAAAAATAAAGATTAACAACTATTTTAGTTCTCACACCGGTCCCATGACTGACCTGGAGTTTATTGTTTTAACCTAAACTCTGGGTGCCCTTATTTTGACACGGGTAGCTAATAATTTTGGTTTTGCAGATTTATATTCACAGGATCCTGATCTACAGCTGGAACGATACTCGGAAAGCTTTGTATCCGCGTATTACTTCTAGTTGTGTATTGTATTATTTTCCGCTGCTATGTAATGTATTGTAATCTCTGATATTTTTCTGTTGTGTAATATTTATTCATACTCTGTACATACTTGTATTCTGATGGAATTGTTGTAATAAGCAATGAAATGCTCTTCCGTCTGCATTCTAATTTGTCATGTTCTCAAAACAATCAGGTGTTTCGAACAGCCTGGGTCGGTTTAGCGACTGATTCGGGTCAAGCGAAATTCCTGGTCGTCACATGTACAACGCTTATATAACTCATACATCGACTATATAATTTATACATCGTCGTTTTCCATATCGTTTATAATTTTGAAATCTCACATTGGGTTCCACTCCACCAAAAATAACAGAAGGCTCAGAAAAATATGCGATCTCTTCTAGAATGTAGAAGGCGTCCACACGAGTCCACTGTCTCTTGTTTCACTGAATTTCGTCAACAAACAAAAACGATATGATTTTTACTGTTAAATCAAAAACCGTAGCACTTTAAAGTGCTATAATGTAGTTTAAAATAAAATCAGCCGTACCTTTCAAAATCTGTTCAAAATTAGGTTTTACTTTTTCTTGAAATCCGTGCAACTATACGTCGATCGGCCTTCGCCACGTGAAACAGGGGAGAGAGGCGCGCCAGGGGACCCTAACTGCGATGAACTCGGTGGTTTGGACAAGGCGGCATGGAGGTCTGAAACGAAGAACTTCACGAGGGTCGTTCTCGAGATAGGGACGTCGACAGTGGGTGCTCTAGGTACGGATTTGAAGCTCGAGCTAAGATCTACAATTTCTTCAACTGGGTCGATAGGTAATGGTGCATGGATGACGAGGAATCGGGGCAAGAAGAATCGAAGGGGACCCGCCGTCGGTTTCGATGTTTTACGGGGAGAGAGAAATGATGTGGCCCAATAGAATTTTTCCATTAATTTATATGTTTTTAAATTTTGAAAATACCCTCTTTCACTCACGAACCCCAATCCAGACCCAACGACTGTCGTCCTCAGCTAAATACCCCCATTCCGAACACAATGGGATATGTTTCGTAGGCCCATTCGATTGTTTCAGTCAGTTCTCCTTCAAATTAAAATAAAAAACATTCAATATTTAATTTGAACTTACATTTCAATTTGCCGGGGCCACATATGGATTCTAAAAATTCCCAAAAAATAAATATTGCTATGTTTTGACGATACGATCCCAACAAAACCAGTTTCGTCGAATTCTGAGGTCGTTTGCAAAATGGCCCTCTTTTGGTCGATCCAATTTAACAGAAATCGACCAAACACATTTTCCTTTGCCACGCTCACATACTAGCTTCAAAAATTATGAAATTTGTAACCTAGCAATAATTTGACATCCCGGATCCAACAAAAGTGGTTTCTTTGAATTCTTAGGTCGTTTGCAAAATGGCCATTTTCATGGGCTATATAAACTCTATAGCGACCTTTCTGAAAATTCATTTAGCCATAACTTTTGCTTCCCGCTATGAAACTTCGATTTTTCAGATTCGTTAGAAAGATATTCACTAACAGATTTAAATATTTTTGGTTTCACTAAAATCCGTTTTAATTTGCACCCAGTACAATCAGTCAAAGTTTGAATTAAAATTTTGAAACTACCGCGCCATTTCTAGCCTTGTTTATAATTAGAATTAATTTTATTTATTTTCAAACGTCGATTCAAACTCACTTTTCGTCGTTATTATTTAAAATATTTATTTTAAATATTTAAAATCCACCAAAATAGCCAACTTAAAATTTTCAAACTGGTTCAGATTTTCCGGGTTGTTACAAAGAGTTATCGAATAGAGTTTATTCGAAGAGAGTTATCGAATAGAGATTACTCGAAAGAGAGTTGTACATTGAAATTCGATTATATCAAATGTAGGAAAGTACTATTCACTTTCCGTTTTTAAATCAAGATTTATTTAATTATAAATAAATTAGTTGCTTATTTACTTATCGAAATTAATAAATAAAAGTTATACTTAAGTTATTATATTTCAGAAGCATGGGATTATAACACGATCATTATAATCAAATGATTTCAATAAAAGAAGTGGATTCGTAAATAGAATCCGGGAGTTACATAAGGATTTAGAAGGTGAACTTTATTAATTTCGAAGTTAGAAATGTTGTTCAGTTAAGGTCTGAGAGGTAGTTATACCCTAACTTGATTGACTTCGTTTTTAACTAAGGAATGGTTAAGGTTCGATAGTGAAGGCTGGTTAAGTGAATTTAGTTAATGAGTGTAATGGTTTGAGTTGGCGTCGCGATGTTTTATTTAAACATCTGTTTAAATCCAATGAAGGAGTTTTGGAAACGTTTTCCAAATAAGAAATCAGATATGTTTTCTAATATATAAAATAAGAAATGAGAGTAAATATGGAAATGTTTTCCAATGTTAATAACGTATATTTTCTAAATTTAGAAAATAAGAAATGTTGAATATATGGAAACAGGAAATGAAAAATGAATAAATTTATGAACTAAAGAAATAAATGTTAAATGATGATTGATCGATAAAATTTCCATCTGGAAATAATATCGTTGTTTGCACACATGCTTTTCTTTGATAGTTAACTCACCGACTATCGAAGTTTTTGACCATTTCCGTTGTCAATACGTAAAGACCGGGATCAGATATATTATCTGAAAACCACTCTGTATGGCATTAGCGTTGCGAATCAAATATGATAAAGATAATTGAAGACGGATTTATGCAAGGGTCGTTGTGGCAAATCCTAGATAGAAATTACCTAAGATGGGTTTACAGAATAGTGCCTTTGGATTGTCCAGTCCCAGGAAAACTTGAATAGATGAATGTCTGACAGAGTATATTTGGTAGATCGTGTATGTTGATCGGCTCAAATGTATTTACATTGGTGGCGGAGGAAATCATTTCTCTTAGCTTATACCCATGGTATTTTAGGGGAAATCAATTTGTGATTTGATGAGTATGACGATGTGGCATTCAAAGTAAATAAAGGGGGTGATCTATTAAAAGATATGTTATGACCTTAAGCCTCATCAACTGGGAAATGACAGAAATCGGGCAGGCAGCATGGCTAAATGGACTACACCCAATTAGGGTATAATGTCACCATCTAGAGAATATTCATATTCGTTACTTATTTCAATTCTGTATTTCACGGGAACGGTTATGTTGGTATACCAACCATAAGGTGATAATATATTCGGAACATTCAAGCGAAATGTAACGACCCGAACTTCCCCAGTAAGGAAAGAGCGGATACCTTGAGAACAACACACAGAAGAACGCAGACATAAGAACTTTTCATTATTAATTACAACAATTCATCAGATTACAAGAATATACAGAGTATGAATGAATAAAATACATTCGATAAATATCAGAGATTACAATAAATTACAAAGCAGCGGAAAAATAATACAATACACAACTAGAAGAAATATACGGATACAAAGCTTTCCGGATATCGTTCCAGCTGTAAACCAGGTTCCTATGAATATAAATCTACAAAACCAAAACAACTAGCTGCCCATGTCAAAATGAGGGCACCCAAAGTTTAGGTTAAAACAATAAACTCCAGGTCAGTCATGTGACTGGTGTGATAATTAAAATAGTTATTAATCTTTATATTAAAGTTAGGTAAATCAAGGGACCACGCCGTATAACACGGAACGGGTTTCCACCCAAGAATACCAGTGCATAAAACAACAGCGCAATGCTAAATAAAGAACAATGAAACTATTATAAGACCCAAGTACCGTCACACAATGCAACACAAGCCGAAGGATAGGGTTTTACCTTATAAAAGCCAAGGCATGCTTGATACGTTAAATTTCATCTTTTATTATTACTATAAGCGTATAGTGTCAAAACAATATCAATCATAAATATCAATCATAGACGGCATGGGTACCATATATCATGTCGCCATACTAGGCTCTACAATCAAAACCGCAAAGTCACGTATTTGGAAGCTGGATTCCCATCTATGAACCAAGGCTAGGCGCAATGCTACCGTTTCGAGACAATCTAGCCTACCATGTCTCAGGACTCAGCCACAACTGTACCTAGGCAACATGCAGGGCCAGTCCACCGATGACTTAAACCCTGAACATGCGTTTCCCCGCCCTTTGGGGCGTAAATGAGCCAACGAATGACTCCATCGGCTTCACATAGTCACCGATATATCCGAGGCGCCTCGCAACTGCAACAACCACATAAGTCAAACTCGTCAGGACGTGTAAAACCACTGACGCCACTTCTAGCTAGAAAGAAACGCATGCCCTCCCTACCGTCCTCTCCCGTTTCTGGTTCACAACTAGGGTGTGAGGATCGCGAATCAATGTTACACAAAGCTATGCCACACAGGCCGTGCTTTGATCATCAACCATAAGACTCTGCTTTTCAACAGAAGCCTTGATCCTATTGCCACTTAGGCATGCCACATAGGCAATTCACTCCATGCATTTGGTATCCATCAATATATAATCTCTGAGCTCGTACGTCTCAGAGAAGGGCGTTAAGCAACAGAATAAATTCTCCGCCGCCAAACAGATATATATTTAATAGAAATCAACCACTCAGAATAAAATCCAATCACAGACACACAGTCTATTTACAAGTTCGTTCTGGGTATGAACGAAACCGGAGGCACTTTCCTCGCATATCCATCGATCTCCAAGTACGTCTGGACGATCACCGACTGATTCCCTCCTTTTGGGTGTACGGCCCAATCAAGATCATCACTAACTATCCAAACGATGTTGAAGACTTCCGGTCTTCGACCAACGTCTTCATCCTCGACACATCGTCGAATCAGTTACTCAGAATGGGTTAAACCCGGTCTTTCTGAATAAGTCGCGTATATAATAAACAAGTGTTACACAAAAACAACATACGCCTCATTCCAATTCATCAGTCACTAACCGTAAATTAGCAAGAGAATAATTCTCCAAATATAAACCCCGAAGACCGAAACCAACATTAGATCAATACCCAGGAAACCATCCTTCTTAGCTGACCTACAGTTAATTTCCAAATTTCACATTCTTAGGGAAAGGTTCCCATTAATTTTATCAAAAATAAATTCTTTTGAATTTATTCTTTAATCTACTTTTGAATATCAATTCAAACTCGTCGGGATTAGCGAACCACACCGAAGTAATCATTTATTCTATTTCCCAATCCCAACCTATTCATCCCATGAAGTAAAACTGGTCGTACTTCATATCTAACACCACGGTGTTATCGGTAAATTCAATTACCATTTCACGTTCAAATCTAATTAAAGATTTAACTATCGCCTGGAGCAAAACTGGTGATACTCCATTCTCGATCTTTTCAATCTAATTAAAGATTCATTAAAACTCCACTTAGTTTTAATCTTTAACTTGGTTAAAGAACCGATGTCATTTAAAACACGGTTCACGATAAACCCAAAAATCACATTCCATTCTATCAGCCTTTAACCGTAAAATAGCAGGTGAGCAATTCCCTAAGTATTAACCCCGAAGGCCGAAACCAACATCAGATCAATACCCAAGAAACCATTCAACTTAACTATGTTAGTTTCTGATTTTCTTAACTCAGTTGGGTCTAAGAACAGTATTATTGAAGATACTATTTACGACAACCCAAAATCACATTCCATTAATTATCGGGTTAAAGAACAAGTGTTATTTAAAACACCATTCACGATAAACCCAGACATCAATTCAAATTCAGTTCCAATTAAATACCATTTAATTGGTACACTTCATTAAATCTAAATAAAAGATTTTATCTTTTTCTCAACTGGGTTTAAGAATAGTGTTAATGAAGACACCATTCACGACAAACCCAAATCACATTTGATATTAAATACAAGGCTCTGAATAGAAAATATATCGGCTTATATTCAATATCAAATTCTATGACCACCAAATATCATATTGGAAATAACGATATACATATATATATATCTTTCAAATTTCCATAACAACATCTGTATAATCATGAAATCCAACATTGAACTATTCAGAAGATGATTTCGATTCAAATCCATTCCAATTCGATTATTGGAAATCCCGGTTATTTCCAAACCATTACAAATCAAATTTATTTATTTTAAAAATAAATAAATTATTATTCGAGTTCAAAACTAGTTCATTTCGATAAAAATCTATTTTTATCTTTTCAAATACGGAGTTTTTCATCTCAATTCTTCACAAATCATTTCTTATGATTTTACACTAATAATTAATATTTTTAATAATTTTATCAAGGCCCGTACAGTCAATTTCCATCAACGGCCACCGAACTGCACTTACAGCGACCTTTTCCAAATTTGATTTCGACATAATTCCAAATCCAACTGTTAGATTTCTAATTTCAAATATTCGTTAGAAAGCTCTTTTCGATACGAACCCAACGGTTCTGGTTTTAGGAGAATCCGATGGTCGGATCTCCCGCAACATCAATTCGAAGTCAATGGTCAAAATTCGCGAACTACCGCGGCGCGGTGCGTTCTATTCAGGCCATGGTATATATATAATATATATATATTATATATTTCATCGATTTCCTTTCAAAATGTATTTTATAAATCGTTTAAATTCGTTTTCAAAATGATTTCAACTTCCTTTTCAAATTCAATTCTAGATTGAATTTCTCAATATAAATTCGTTTTAATTTCATTTCAAATCGATTTCAATTCAATTTCAATTTAATTCGAATTTCAATTCATTTCAATTTGATTCTAATTTCAGTTCATTTCAATTTAATTTGAATTTCAATTCATTTCAATTAAATTCGAATTTCAATTCATTTCAATTAAATTCGAATTTCAATTCATTTCAATTTAATTCGAATTTCAATTCATTTCAATTTAATTCGAATTTCAATTCATTTCAATTTAATTCGAATTTTGAAATCACTTTCAATATTCACTGAAAATTGAATAAAATCGACATAAATATCATTCACGTCAAAATGGCGTCAATCTAATCAACACCGCTTTTATTCAACACATGAATGTTTATTCTATTCAACACATGAATATTTTTCAATTCAACACATGAATATTTTCTATATTGGAGTGAGGCCCAACCAATTACCATATAATGTTAATTATATGGATTTTCTACAACACATGTATATAATAGCAACGATAAATAATCAAGCATCATCCAGAGTGCACCACACAATTGCATAAGCATTAAATATAAATAATTAACGCTTACACAGTCTGTCAACACATCGATTGACATACAACTAAATAATCGGGATTAGTGTACGTCAAATATCATCCCAATACCCGTGTGGGGTTTCAAATCATCAAACATATATTTTATTTGTGTAGTTGGGCGATGTGTAAAATTTATCGTCCCAATTAATATCAGTCAAATCAGTGTATATAAACAAATCGTCCGATTTGTTTATTACTATTTATTTTATATACACGTTAAAAATTATATTTTTTAACTATAAAATGTTTTTCACTATAAAATATTTTATTTCATTTCACATCACATAATCAAATTTCACTACACAACAATCAAACAAACAAGCCATTCATGGTCTGTGGACGACGGGTGTCGGGTGCTACTAAACACCGTGTGCATCCTAGTATATATTTCAACTAGAAAATAAATTAAAAGTGAGGAGTTCTCACCGAGGGTTCCACTCCACCGTTTCATTTCTGAATTTCTGAACCGTTTAAATTTCTTTTTGATTTCAATCCGTTCCATCGCCATCTTCTCTCGCTGTTCATAATAAAAATCACATTTTTATTATGATGTTTATATTATAAACATTCCATTTTTATCTCAACTCTTTATATATAAGTAAAAATCTCGCCTTTATATAAATAAAAATCTTGCCTTTATATAAATAAAAATCTTGCCTTTATATAAATAAAAATCTCTTTCTTATATAAATAAAAATCTTGTTTTTATTACTCTAATCCATATATAAAGATAATATTTTAATATCGCTATATATATATAAATATATTAAAAATCAAATCCTATTGTTTTCAAAAATCAATTCTTTTCATATAAACAACATCATGTCTAGTTTGAAAATCGTATCTTTCTTTCTATGAACACCATAAAAATCTTATCCTTTCCATCGCTCTTCATATATAAAAATCACATTTTTACATTGCTATTATATAGATTAAAAATCTATTTTTATCTCGCTAGTAATATAATAAAAATTATATTTTTATTACTCTACATAAATAAAAATCATATTTTTATTCTTCCTATGATATAAAAATCATATTTTTACTCTTTCTACAACATAATAATCTCTTCTTTGATAATATAAAAATCTAATCTTTGATAATATAAAAATCTAATCTAAAATCACATCTTCATATGACTAAAAATCGAACCTTTAGGTGTTATATATATAAATAAAAATCATTTCTTTTTATAGATAAACATCATAGGACTTTGTAAACTAAAAATCAAAACTTTATATTTTGTAAAACCATTTTCAAATCAATGTTTTTATATATACTTTAGATTTTTAAACAATAAAATATGTATATAAAAACTAGGTTAACCAAAATTGATAAAAACTCACTTTGGCTTTTGGAGGAGGGGGAAGATGAGGTCGTCGTCGGCGGTCTTTTGAGGTGGACGCGCGGGTGTCGGCTGCTGAGAAGGGGGCTCGCGGGTCTCAATAGAAGGGGAGGAGGGATTCGCGAGCAAGGGGGGCTGCGATGGTGGCGACGGCTACGGTTCTGTCGCCCCTTTTCCTTCTTTTTTTTTGTTTATGGGTTTTTTCTTATTAGAAGAAAAGGGAAAAACAAGGGGGGGGGTTTAAAGGAGAATTTTAAATTTTAATTTATTTAATTTTATTTTAAAACCCTCATAAAGTAACCTTTTACAACGAACTCAACATCGAACCCACCGACTGTGGTCCATAGCTAATTACTCCCATTCCGAACACAATGGGATACGTATCGTAGGCTGATTCGACCGTTTCGATCAGTTTTCGTCAAAATCAGCATATAACTCTATATATTGAATTTGAATGCACATTTCAATTTACGGGGGCCACATACATTCTCTAAAAATTCCCGAAAAATATTTTCTACCTTCGTATTAATGATACGGTCCTAACAAAAATAATTTCATCAAATTTGAAGACCGTTCGAAAAATGGCCATTTTCTAGTCGATTAAAATCAACTGAAACTGGTCAAACGCATTTTCCTTTGCCACGCTCACATATTGATTCGAAAAATTATGAATTTTGAAACCTAGCCATAACTTGACATCCCGGATCCAACAAAAGTGGTTTCGTCGAAAACCGACGTCGTTTGCAAAATTCCCATTTTAAGGGCCAGAATTCCATAGCGACTATTCTGAATTTTCAACTGGACATAACTTTTGATTCCCGCTATGAAATTTCAATTTTTCGGATTCCTTGGAAAGATATTCTCAATTAGATTCAAATATTTTTGGTTTCACTAAAATCCTATTTATTTTGAATCCTGTACATTCATTTGAACTTTGAAATCGAATTTTCAAACTACCGCGCCATTTTCAATTCCTTTTATAATTATAAATAAATATTTATATTCAAACGACGACGTATATAAATATATACGTTCTAATTCTATTCAAAATAAATTTCTCGTCGTTATTATTTAAAATAATTCATTTTAAATAATCAAAATTCACCAAAATTGCCAAAATAAAAAATTTAAATTGGCTCAGATTTTCGGGTTATTACAATCTCCCCCACTTAAAACTTTTCGTCCCCGAAAAGGAACGAAGCCGAAAGTTTTTTATCTAATCAACTCAACTTTCAATATTTTCTTTATGGCTTAAGTTCTTCAACTTTTCAGTTTCTAAGGACTTTTCAAATTTTACAAAAATTTGGCTAACACCCTAAATTTTTGAAAAATTTCGCCATAACCTCCCTTGCACCGGGAACTTCGGGATATTTCATATAGCCTCCCATGGCCTTCTTCAATCCAAAAGAAAAGGAAAAAGCCAAGTGACTAGCCAATCGGCTCACAAAATCATCCAAAACCCAAGAAATACAATAAACATGTACTTATTTGTCGGGCAAACAATTTTATTCTTCTGCTCTAGCCTCCTTGCTATGACCTGTTCAATGTAAGTACATGTATATGCATGCAAATGCGACTAATTTTCAACATAATTCACTATTTGCTTCAAATTGGCTAAAGGTTCAACATTTTAATTAACCAAACAATAATAAAACAACACAACCGGCAATCAATTAGTTAATTAACATTTCAAATTCATAACTTTGATATATAGTCAAAAATCACATTTTTGATGCCAAATCACAACTATAAGCCCTATCTAATTTTGGTTCTCACACCAGTCAATAGGAATCATATAGAAATCCCACTTTCGTCACTCGAAAATAAATACTGGTGATGGTATACTTCATCATCAGGACAATGTTCGGGCGACTAGAGTGTGATTCTATATCTACCAATATATTGAAACTTCGAATACACGTGGATTAGACGTATATGCAAAATCTTTATATACTGGATAGTCCAAATCAATATAAATAAATATTCAAATACGAATAATTGGTTTAAATTTTCAAAACAAAACTTGTTTTCAATTTTATATTTCAAAACAACACTCTTTACACTCGTTCTAGGATACTACTGGTCCCATCTCTAACGAGTCATTCCCATTGGATATTACTAATCCAATTTCTGATTAATTCTTTCGTATGGTTCTAATGTGTCTTGTTCTCTGAACTTTGTAAGCCAAAGCTCTGATACCAACTGTAACGACCCGAACTTCCCTGGTAAGGAAAGAGCGGATACCTTGAGAAAAACACACAAAAGAACGCAGACAGAAGAACTTTTCAATGTTAATTACAACAATTCATTAGATTACAAGAATATACAGAGTATGAATGAATAAAATACATTCGATAAATATCAGAGATTACAATAAATTACATAGCAGCGGAAAAATAATACGATACACAACTAGAAGAGATATACGGATACAAAGCTTTCCGGATATCGTTCCAGTTGTAAACCAGGTTCCTGTGAATATAAATCTGCAAAACCAAAACTACTAGCTGCCCATGTCAAAATGAGGGCACCCAGAGTTTAGGTTAAAACAATAAACTCCAGGTCAGCCATGTGACTGGTGTGAGAATTAAAACAGTTATTAATCTTTAAATTAAAGTTAGGTAAATCAAGAGACCACGCCGTATAAAACGGAACGGGTTTCCTCCCAAGAATACCAGTGCATAAAACATCAGTGCAATGCTAAATAAAGAAAAATGAAGCTATTATAAGACCCATGTCCATCACACAATGCAACACAAGCCGGAGGATAGGATTTTACCTTATAATAGCCAAAGCATGCTTGATACGTTAAATTTCATCTTTCATTATTACTATAAGTGTATAGTGTCAAAACAATATCAATCATAGACGGCATGGGTACCATATATCATGTCGCCATACTAGGCTTTACAATCAAACCGCAAATTCACGTATTTGGAAGCTGGATTCCCATCTGTGAACCAAGGCTAGGCGCAATCCTACCTTTTTGAGACAATCTAGCCTACCGTGTCTCAGGACTCAGCCGCAACTGTACCTAGGCAACATGCAGGGACAGTCCACCGATGTGGATTAAACTTAAACCCTGAACATGCGTTTCCCCGCCCTTTGGGGCGTAAATGAGCCAACGAATGACTCCATCGGCTTCACATAGTCACCGATACATCCGAGGCGCCTCGCAACTGCAACAACCACATAAGTCAAACTCGTCAGGGAGTGTAAAACCACTGACGCCACTTCTAGCTAGAAAGACACGCATGCCCTCCTTGCCGTACTCTCCCGTTTTTGGTTCACAACCGGGGTGTGAGGATCGCGAATCAACATTACACAAAGCTATGCCACACAGGCCGTGCTTTGATCATCAACCACAAGACTATGCTTTTCAACAGAAGCCTTGATCCTATTGCCACTTAGGCATGCCACACAGGCAATTCACTCCATGCGTTTGATATCCATCAATATATAACCTCTGAGCTCGTACGTCTCAGAGAAGGGCGTTAAGCAAGAGAATAAATTCTCCGCCGCCAAACAGATATATATTTAATAGAAATCAACCACTCAGAATAAAATCCAATGTCAGACACACAGTCAATTTACAAGTTCGTTCTGGGTCTGAACGAAATGGAGGCACTTTCCTCGCATATCCATCGATCTCGAAGTACGTCTGGACGATCACCGACTGATTCCCTCCTTTTCGGTGTACGGCCCAATCAAGATCATCAGTAACTATCCAAACGATGTTGAAGACTTCCGGTCTTCGACCACAGTCTTCATCCTCGACACATCGTCGAATCAGTTATTTAGAATGGGTTAAACCCGGTCTTTCTGAATAACTCATGTATATAATAAACAAGTGTTACACAAACACAACATACGCCTCATTCCAATTCATCAGTCACTAACCGAAAATTAGCAAGATAATAATTCTCCAAACAATAACCCCGAAGGCCGAAACCAACATCAGATCAATACCCAGGAAACCATCCTTCTTAGCTAACCTAAAGTTAGTTTCTAAATTTCACATTCTTAGGGAAAGGTTCCCATTAATTTTATCAAAGATAAATTCTTCTAAATTTATTCTTTAATCTTCTTTTGAATATCAATTCAAACTAGTCGGGATTAGCGAACCACACCGAAGTAATCATTTATTCTATTTCCCAATCCCACCCTATTCATCCCATTGAGTAAAACTGGTCGTACTTCATATCTAACACCACGGTGTTATCGGTAAATTCAATTACCATTTCACGTTCAAATCTAATTAAAGATTTAACTATCGCCTGGAGCAAAACTGGTGATACTCCATTCTCGATCTTTTCTATCTAATTAAAGATACATTAAAACTCCACTTAGTTTTAATCTTTAACTGGGTTAAAGAACCGATGTCATTTAAAACACGGTTCACGATAAACCCAAAAATCACATTTCATTCTATCAGCCTTTAGCCTTAAAATAGCAAATGAGCAATTCCCTATGTATTAATCCCGAAGGCCGAAACCAACATCAGATCAATACCCAAGAAACCATTCAACTTAACTAATCTTCAGTTAGTTTCTGATTTTCTTAACTCAGTTGGGTCGAAGAACAGTATTATTGAAGATACCATTCACGACAACCCAAAATCACATTCCATTAATTATCGGGTTAAAGAACAAGTGTTATTTAAAACACCGTTCACGATAAACCCAGAAATCAATTCAAATTCAATTCCAATTAAATACCATTTAATTGGTACACTTCATTATATCTAAATAAAAAGAGTTAATCTTTTTCTCAACTGGGTTTAAGAACAATGTTAATGAAGACACCATTCACGACAAACCCAAATCACATTTGATATTAAATACAGGGCTCTGAATAGAAAATATATCGGCTTATATTCAATACCAAATTCTACGACCAACAAATATCGTACTGGAAATAACAATATATATATATATGTATGTATATATCTTTCAAATTTCCATAACAACATCTATATAATCACAAAATCCAACATCGAACTATTCCGAAGATGATTTCGATTCAAATCCATTCCAATTCGATTATTGGAAGTCCTGGTTACTTTCAAAACCATTTCAAATCCAATTTATTTATTTTAAAAATAAATAAATTATTATTCTAGTTCAAAACTAGTTCATTTCGATAAAAATCTATTTTTATCTTTTCAAATATGGAGTTTTTCATCCCAATTCTTCACAAATCATTTCTTATGATTTTACACTAGTTATTAATATTTTTAATAATTTTATCAAGGCCCGTTCTGTCGATTTCCATCAATGGCCACCGAACTGCATTTACACTGACCTTTTCCAAAATTGATTTCGACATAATTCCAAATCCAACCGTTGGATTTCTAATTTCAAATATTCGTTAGAGATCTCTTTTCGATATGAACCCAACGGTTCCGGTTTTAAGAGAATCCGACGGTCGGATCTCCCGCAACATTAATTCGAAGTCAATTGTTGAAATTCCCGAACTACCGCGGAGCGGCGTGTTCTATTTAGGCCATTATATATATAATATATATATATCGTCGATTTCCTTTCAAAACGTATTTTATAAATCGTTTAAATTTGTTTTCATAACGATTTCAACTTCCTTTTCAAATTCAATTCTAGATTGATTTTTTCAATATAAATTCGTTTTAATTTCATTTCAAATCGATTTCAATTCAATTTCAATTTAATTCGAATTTCAATTCATTTCAATTTAATTCGATTTTCAATTCATCTCAATTTAATTCGAATTTCAATTCAGTTCAATTTAATTCGAATTTCAATCCATTTCAATTCATTACAGTTTAATTCGAATTTTGAAATCACTTTCAATATTCATTGAAAAATGAATAAAATCAATATAAATATTGTTTACGTCAAAACGACGTCAATCTAATCAACACGGCTTTTATCCAACACATGAATGTTTATTCTATTCAACACATGAATATTTTTCAATTCAACACATGAATATTTTCTATATTGGAGTGAGGCCGAATTAATTACCATATAATGTTAATTATATGGATTTTCTACAACACATGTATATAATAGCAACGATATATAATCAAGCATCATCCAGAGTGCACCACACAATTGCACAAGCATTAAATATAAATAATTAACGCTTACACAGTCTGTCAACACATCGATTGACATACAACTAAATAATCGGGATTAGTGTACGTCAAATATCATCCCAATACCCGTGTGGGGTTTCAAATCATCAAACATATATTTTATTTGTGTAGTTGGGCGATGTGTAAAATTTATCGTCCCAATTAATATCAGTCAAATCAGTGTATATAAACAAATCGTCCGATTTGTTTATTACTATTTATTTTATATACACGTTAAAAATTATATTTTTTAACTATAAAATGTTTTTCACTATAAAATATTTTATTTCATTTCACATCACACAATCAAATTTCACTACACAACAATCAAACAAACAAGCCATCCATGGTCTGTGGACGACGGGTATCGGGTGCTACTAAACACCATCTGCATCCTAGTATATATTTCAACTAGAAAATAAATTAAAAATGAGGAGTTCTCACCGAGGGTTCCACTCCGTCGTTCCATTTCTGAATTTCTGAACCGTTTGAATTCCTTTTTGATTTCAATCCGTTCCATCGCCATCTTCTCTCGCTGTTCATAATAAAAACCACATTTTTATTATGATGTTTATATTATAAACATTCCATTTTTATCTCAACTCTTTATATATAAGTAAAAATCTCGCCTTTATATAAATAAAAATATCGCCTTTATATAAATAAAATCTCCTTTTTATTCAAATAAAAATCTCGTTTTTATTACTCTAATCCATATATAAAGATAATATTTTAATATCGCTATATATATATATATATATATATATTAAAAATCAAATCCTATTGTTTTCAAAAATCAATTCTTTTCATATAAACAACATCATGTCTAGTTTGAAAATCGTATCTTTCTTTCTACAAACACACCATAAAAATCTTATCCTTTCCATCACTCTTCATATATAAAAATCACATTTTTACACTGCTATTATATAGATAAAAATTCAGTTTTTATCTCACTAGTAATATAATAAAAATTATATTTTTATTACTCTACATAAATAAAATTATATTTTTATTCTTCCTATGATATAAAAATCATATTTTTACTCTTTCTACAACATAAAAATATCTTCTTTGATAATATAAAAATCTAATCTTTGATAATATAAAAATCTAATCTAAAATCACATCTTCATATGACTAAAAATCGAACCTTTAGGTTTTATATATATAAATAAAAATCATTTCCTTTTATGCATAAACACCATAGGATTTTATAAACTTAAAATCAAAACTTTATATTTTGTAAAACCCTTTTCAAATCAATGTTTTTATATATAATTTAGATTTTAAAACAATAAAATATGTTTATAAAAACTAGGTTAACCAAAATTGATAAAAACTCACTTTGGATTTGGGAGGATGGGGAAGATGAGGTCGTCATCGGCGGTCTTTTCCGGTGGAGGCGCGGGTGTGGGCTGCTGAGAAGGGGGCTAATGAGTCTCAATAGAAGGGGAGGAGGGATTCACGAGCAGGGGGGGCTGCGATGGTTGAGGGGAGGGTGGAGAGCACCGTCGCGAGGAGGGGAAGTCGGTTGCGCCCGTGGCGGCGGGGGAGGGGGATGCGATGGCGGCGGCGGCTAGGGTTCCGTCGCCCCTTTTCCTTTTTTTTGTTTACGGGTTTTTTATGATTGGAAGAAAAGGGAAAAACGGTGGGGGGTGTTTAAAGGAGAATTTTATATTTTAATTTATTCAATTTTAATTTAAAACCCTCATAAAGTTACCTTTTACAACGAACTCAAAATCGAACCAACCGACTGTCGTCCATACCTAATTACCCCCATTCCGAACACAATGGGATATGTATCGTAGGCTGATTCGACCGTTTCGATCAGTTTTCGTCAAAATTAGCATATAACTCTATATATTGAATTTGAACGAACATTTCAATTTACAGGGGCCACATACATTCTCTAAAAATTCCCAAAAAATATTTATTAGCTTCGTATTGATGATACGGTCCTAACAAAACTAATTTCATCAAATTTGAAGACCTTTTGAAAAATGGCCATTTTCCAGTCGATTAAAATCAACTGAAACTGGTCAAATGCGTTTTCCTTTGCCACGCTCACATATTGATTCGAAAAATTATGAATTTTGAAACCTAGCCATAACTTGACATCCCAGATCCAACAAAAGTGGTTTCGTCGAAAACCGAGGTCGTTTGCAAAATTCACATTTTTAAGTGCCAGAATTCCATAGCGACTATTCTGAATTTTCAACTGGACATAACTTTTGATTCCCGCTATGAAATTTCAATTTTTCGGATTCGTTGGAAAGATATTCTCAATTAGATTCAAATATTTTTGGTTTCACTAAAATTCGGTTTATTTTAAATCCTGTACATTCACTTGAACTTTGGAATCGAATTTTCATACTACCGCGCCATTTTCAATTCCTTTTATAATTATAAATAAATAATTATATTCAAACGACGACATATATAAATATATACTTTCTAATTCTATTCCAAATAAATTTCTCGTCGTTACTATTTAAAATAATTCATTTTAAATAATCAAAATTCACCAAAATTGCCAAAATAAAATTTTTAAATTAGCTCATATTTTCGGGTTATTACACAAAATGAATGGTCGGTCATGTGTGGCCGAGTTACAAGATGTTCTTGTTGAACTCCAGTGTATTGCTTCTAGAGCACACAGATCGGAAGGTGGTTCCATACCTTGCCATAATTGGAAATCCATTACCCAATAAACGCCCGTGGTGTTCGATTGTATATAATATATGTGGAAAGTGAGATGAAAGCTTTTCCACTAGATTTCTATTTATTTGATTTAGATATTATTATAATATGTGACGACCCCAAATTCCGTTCAGACGGAGACAAGGGTAATCTTTGGAATATAACACATAAACAGATAATAGCAGAACAGAAATAAATAAATACACCAGATAATAAACAATAATACACTGGATAAACAATAATCATCAGAGTTACACAGCATAAAGGATCTTACTTAGTACAAATACAGTTCAGCTATACATGAATGTTTACAGCGGAAAACAAACATAATATGTACAATAGGAGCTGAACAGCATAAAAAGAGATAAATGATAGAATCCATCTTCAGCTCCAGCTATCCGGATAAAGCCTGCTAAACCTGAATACAAGGCTGCCCGTGTAGGAAAAGGGGCACCCGAGTTTGAAAGTGAAACAAACTACAAGTCAGTCATGGGACTGGTATGAGAAATCTACTCAACATATCTAAAAATGGCCAATCACAGGACCACGCCACTTTCGTGGAACGGGTTTACTACATTGGATTGCCAGTTTTTTAAAACAAATCATTCTTTCAAACATCGCAATGCATATTATAAAAATGAAGCCATTATAAGACTCAGTTCCCATCACACAATGCAACGCAAACCGGAGGATAGAGTTTTTACCTTATAACGACCAAAATTTGCTTGATACGAATAAGACATAGGCATTTGATATCATTACTAGTGTTTATATGTTTTGAAAACAATTTCAAATCATAACTATCAATCATAGACAGCATTAATGCCCCATACCACTATGTCGCCATATATAGGTATACAAACAAAACCGCACAGTCACGTATTTGGAAATTGGATTTCCGTCATGAACCAAGGCAAAAGATAGTCCTTACCGAATTCGAGACTGTCTAGCCCGAGTCTCAGGCACAGCCGCAACCGTACCTTGGATCGTCAGGGCCGGTCCACACGAAGTGGATTATAATGCCTGAACAATGCGTTTCTCCGCCCTTTGGGGTGTAAGTGAGCCAATGAATGACTCCATCGGACTCGGATCATTCGATCTAACCGAGGCGCCTCGCAACAGCAACAACCACATAAGTCAAACTCGTCAGGGCGTGTAAAACCACTAACGCCACTTCTAACTAGAAAGAAAACGCACGTCCCCCCTGAGGTCCTGCTCCCGTTTCTGGTTCATACCAGGGTGTGAGGCTCGCGAATTCACGTTATACACAATGCTACGCCACACAGGCGGTGCTTTGAACGTCTCCACAAGACTTTGCTTTTCAACAGAAACCCTGATCACTGCATCTTAGCATGCCACACAGGCAATTCACACCGTGCAACTGATGGCTATCAATCACACATAATAAATTCCATTGTCAGACACACTGTCCATTTGCAAGTCCGTTCTGGGTTTGAACGAAACCGAAGGCACTCTATACCTCGCAAACCCATCGATCACTACGTACGTCTGGACGATCACCACTCATTATCCATATTTCGGGATGCCTCCCAATCAGGACCTCGATTACCATCCAAACGAGGTGAAGATCTCCGGTCTTCGACCACCGTCTTCATCTTCGATATCTTATCGTCGATTCAGTTATTCATAATGGATAAACCCGGTCTTTGTAACGACCCAACAGTTTTCGGCCCCGAAGATCGACATAAATACCATGCCATATCTCATACCGATCTTTCAAACACCGAGAACACCAGATTGTTAATGAAAGAAATTAGAGGGTGAGATAAGAAAGAAAGAATATAAGAATAGAAGAAGAAGAAGAACACAACACAGAGTCTCACATCGCAGCGGAACAAAATATAATATAGAAATAAACCTTTATTGAGGAATTTTAAAACTTACAATCATCAGAGTATATCAACACACCTGGATAGTTATAATAATCTGCCCTCATACAACACAGCGGAGTACACTAAATATGTCTGGACTTCCCCAGCACGCCTTTCGTTGTGTTCAATAACCTGAACCTGCAAACCCGGGCTAACCCGAGCATTTACAAAATACCGGGTCAGTCTGGTGAACCAGAGTGAGATAAACTCGCATAGTATTAGGGTAAATCATCCAACATGATTTTAAGGTTTGAAATCTTTTCAAAAGAAATGGATAACCGTAAGACCGAATCCACACATAAACACGGGCGATTTTTACCTTACCATAACCCAAACCAGTTTTTGAAATCATAACATGGTTTGATATTATGATAATGTCTAAATACAAATATAATAACAATCTAGAGGAACGCTTGCATCTCACTCTCCCTATATATAGTATACAAACCAAAATCGCAGGCGCTTATTGGATATTGGATTCCAACCATGACAAGGTACGGGACCACCTTTCGCACGTGTATCTCTAGAGGCGAATACACAGGGTTTAACAAGAACATCTTGCAACCCGGCCCTCACATGACCGACCACTCATTTCGCTTGAGTGTATCGAATGTATATCACCGACGGTTGGGATCAGCAACCGCCTGCCCGAAAAGGGTCAGCATCGAACATAGATTAAAGAAGCAAATGGAATTTCTCTAGATAGGTGATCATACACCCTAATGGGAGCGACCCACATAGCCATGCTGCCTGCCCGATTTTTGTCATCTCCCGGTTAATGAGGCTTGAAGCTAGAATTCCTTTTCGAACATCTGGCCACCATTCACTTTGAATGCCACATCATCAGATCCTCTGGATATCACTAATTGACGTCCACAAAAATACTCTAGTTATTTGGCTAGAGAAAACCATTTCTCCGCCATCAACCATGGTACGTTTGAAGAAATCAACGTACATAATCTCCTTTGGAAATACTCTGTCAGACACTCGTCCATATAAGTCATCCAGGAACAGGATGAACCGAAGGCACCCTCCTACTACATCTCATATAGGAATCACCCCATGGATCAGTAGCGAGTAGTCCTTGCAACCCGTAGATCCCAGCCACGACAGAACCACAGTTTATCTCTGGTTGCAATCCCAGAGATTCTTAGCGGTTCTTCCGTTTATGAAGATCTGCGGTCTTCATTGCTCCATCTCGTTCATCACTTGATATCATCACGTATTTGTTGGTCGGAATGGTTTTTGAATATAAATTCGATTCCGGTCTTTCCGTACCAACAATCGTATTGGTCATGTTTGATAGTCGGTGATTTAATTATCAAAATAAACAGTGTTTCAACCATGACACTCCAATGAGTTCACTGGTTCAGTATTCAGCATCACATGGCCTTTTCATTAAACAAACTGATTCACTTCTGTTTAATAAAACTTCTACTCTTTTAATATTTTAAAATACGATAATCAAATTCTTATCACTAACCTCTTTTATGATTACCAACCAGTATCATCTTCAGATAATCCTGATGTCGTTCAAGTTGGGGTATTTTAATTACCTTTCAGACCTTGATCAATAACGTTCATATCTTCAGATAAATATAAGTTGTAATCAACCCAATTTTTTATTCCAGTCTCCTTTCAAATTCTATTCGACCATTTCCACTTTGGAAATCTTATTTCCATTTCCCTTTTTCTTATTTCCATTTCAAAATAAAGTTAATTTTGGAATTAACGATATAAATCCTCATCGCCTCTTTACAAACCTTGTTTCACTACATTTTGGTTTAGTCTAAACCCTTTTTCCCATATCACTTTCTCCTTTTATCTTAATTCAAAAGTTAAAGTCAACAAGATTTAAGCCATCGTATTCGCCTAAATTCCCTTGATAACTTAGTTGTAAAACTTCGGGATTTGAATATAAAACGCGTTCATACTTCTATGATTGTTCAACTATATTCCCTCCCGACTTTGGTCACTTTTCATGAATTCAATTATAAATTAACTTCCCAAAATATCTATTACTCAGAATAATAACTTACTTTATCACTAACTACTTTAAAAGTAGTAAATTCCTTTATTAACTAAAATAAAATTGTAAATTCCTTTTTTAAAACTTCATTAAAAGAAACCAAATATCCTTTAAAACTGTTTGATAAGATTAACTCAAAACGACTCCATATAATAGTCAATTCCAGTCAAAATAGTCGGTTTAGTCCACTTGAACCCCGGGTTACTTCTTTAACCCATTCTGATTCGTTCCCCCTTTAAATTAATTAGAAATATAATTAATTTAAATGATTTCATTAATTGTTTCTTACCAAACCATTATTCCAACTTTTAAGTCATTGGATTAATTTCTCTTCACTTGTAATCAATCTGATTAAATCAGAATTTCCTTACAAATAGATCAATAGTTAATCATAAATTCAAATAATAAAACAAAGAAATGTTTAATTCCTTTTAAACAAACTCTATTTTTAATATAATTTAACTCAAATTCTATATCTCGTTATAAAGTAAATTTTATAACTTCTTCTCTGATGGTAAATCGTCGTTTATAAACAATTGATTTCTTAGGCCATATACTGTTGACAAATGCCCCACCAATATCACCCATTGGTTCAAATTAAACAGATGTTGCAATTTTTAGCCAATAATCAGAAATCAAGTCAATCACATTTACTGATCATAAATAACGACCATTTTACACCAACCAAATAACAGAACAATTCAAACAATTAATCACGTTTATAAATAAACGTGACCAACAGGGTGGGTTACATCCGTTGGATCCAATTGTTAAAATAACGTTTTGGAATTTCAATGAAATTAAACACAGTTTAATTTCATCAGTTAAATCAACAGTCAATGTATATACTAGCAAACAGTCAACATCAGCAATCAGAGCACACAAAATAAAAACCCAATTTATATAAAATATAAATAGGGAAACTGAGTGAGTTTAAATCACCTTTGATTCTCACTGTCTCCATCTTTGTCCTGGTTTTGTTCTGCTTGTAGTCGCGATCGTAACACGAGTTGTTTTGCCCATTTCTATCCATATATGAATTGGATCATAATGTTTGAACGTTAACGATTTAAATTAAATTCACTTGACCCTTAACTAGATTAAATAACTAATCTCATTTTGTTAGACTTACTACCCTACCACATACTTAACTCAAAACAGTTAACTTTGTTCAGGGTTTATATAATTAAATTAAAATAAAAATCCTTAATCACTTAAATTAACAATTTAATTATATCAACAAATGATTAATAAGGTTTCATATTAACATAAATAATACCTTCAACTTGACTAACTAAACAACATGAAAAGGTTTTAAATTTCATTAACTAGCTTCAACTTTTGTTAATTTAAAAATCACTTTAGCTTAGGAACTTCCTTTAGATTTCAATTAAAACTAAACTTAGTGTAATAAAATAAAGTTGGGCCATACCATAACTTTGTTCACCCCACTAAAAACAAGCCCGCACCCGTTCTCCCCTATATCAAACCCTCCGGTCCCTTTTTCCTCTTCATTATCACACGCCGCCACAAACATCAGGATAACAAAACCCTTACTCCATCAACCGAGAATCCAGATTCCCCTCACCACGCCGTACCCTGATTCCGACATGACCTTGCCCCCACAGCCTCCGACTCCATGCGTTCATCGCTCCAGGCGTGCTCACGCACACAGCTCCGCTTTCCAGCCCCTCGATCTACTTCTGCAACTACCCCCTTTTCACCGATCAACCCCAAGTCCTTTCAGAGGTTCAAACGCTCCAGATTGAAGCCTCCATCCCCCAAAAAGCTAAGTATTTTTCCCAATTTTGTATTTCTGTTTTGATTTTCTATTTTGTTGTTTTCGAATTGGGGTTTTCTTCACTGCTTGTTCTGATATGTGGTGCTGGGTTGTGTATTTATAGTTGTGAGTCCTTTGGGGCGCAAGGATTAGGACTGCACCCACTACTTTGTAGCTGCACTGAATTACCTTCTCATTTGATAGCTGTATGATCGGTCTGTGAGTGATGGAATATTGATTGTTGCGATGTTTCGACAGGGAAGTATCACGATTTGTGATGGATCAAGCACCCTATGTAGATTAGGTGTATAGCTACTTGTATTGTCTTCTCATGTTCGATATATATATGTTGCTGTTTAATTGTTTAATTCATTTGAAGATTTGAAATCTACACTATGGATTTTCTGTCCCATTTTAAAACAGTGCAGGATTTCTTGGTTATATAAACACATGGTTTGATTGAGTTGTTCTGAAGCTTTAAATTTGTTTATTTCATTTTCACATTGTGACATTGTATGGCTGAAAAGGTTTTGTACCTGAGATTTTGTGAGTTTTGTATTGGATTTTCCCTGTGCAAATCAAACCGTCCTTATGTAGATTTGTATATGGATTTTTACTGTATATTGTATTGTCACTTCAGATTGTATTTTCTGTTTCATACTATGAAATATTGATTTTTCTTTCTTTCTTCCTTTACAACTGGAAATATTTTTATTTTTTTCCCTATAGCTACTTATAGCTGTTCTCTCTTCTCTTCACGACAGATTTGCTGGTGACAATAGTGGTGCTTCCAGTATGGTTGTGACGCAAGATTGGGATGCTTAGCTGTGTTCATCCCTATAGATTATGTTCTGGCTATGAATTGTTTAGTCAATTCAGAGCTTTGCGCTCCGCAGCTTTCTTTAGTTTTTTCATGTATTCGATTATAATACTGTCTGTATGAATATTTGTTTATTTGGTTATGTAAGAAAGTCTGGGTTTGATGTAGAATACATATATATTCATTTTCTTAAGTTAAACTACTTTAGCAAAGTAAAATATCATTTTCTTATGTTTATGGTGTTTGTTTTTGTATAATCTTCTTTGCATCATGAAACTTATCAGAAGATCGACATTTTTGGATGTTCTCAATTATTCCAAAGGCATTATGCAAAATATAAAACAACATATTCCCAATATAACCATACATAAAAAGGGTTTGATTTCGTTCACACATGCCATGTGACGATTGACATACATTGCGTTCCAATATGAAAATTTCCTGGTCCCTAATGTTCTTAGCATTAATTCATCCCTTGCTTTTTGTCTTGATAAGATCCACACAAATAAATATAAAAACACCGTCATGTGGGTGTATTCGCCCATAGGAAATCTTATCTTCTTCCGTGAATGACAATGACCTTATATGCCATATTATTATGTGATTACTGTCCTTATGAAAATTTGAGTCGTGGTCTCCCTTACAAACAATACCTGCTTGTTTGTGAACAATTTGGATTGAATTATCTTGCCCATTTGATTATGCCTAATGACACATGCGCCTAACCCCATATTTGTTTTTGCCAGTATGTTTTATATTTCGATTAATCCTAACTTTCGTGTCCATTTAAATTTAAATGGAATTGTTGTTTAGTTAATATGTATGCTTCAATATAAAGAACCCACAATTTGCTTGAGTTATCTAAATTTCACCTAGGTCAAAAAATCTTATTTTAACTTGTTTAAGAAATAAATATCTATATTTTTTCAGCTTAAGTTTATTTTATACAATTCTAAAATGATGACGTTATCATTTGTAAATAAGTCCATAGCGATTATATTTAAAGTTTTTACTCAAACATTATTTATAATATATAACGTTCAACTTCGAATTAAATATTAAAATAAATAAGATATTTGATCGCCCAAAATACGGGATGTTACATTCTTCCCCCCTTAAAATAATTTCGTCCTTGAAATTTCTAAGGCAGAAGAAACGCTTCGAATCCATTGACTTTTATAAAATCCGCTAAATCAAAAGAAATCCACTTAATTCTTACATTAAATCGTTCATGGATTTATATTTAACCAAAGTAACCACCAATCAGTTAATGTACAACCACAACTTAACCAAAACAACCACCTATTATTAACTATTAATATTCAATATTAATATTTACTCTGGTTGACATGTTTGAGTATACAATCGATTTCCATTTATTTATTATCCCATCAATCCCCAAATTCCAAACTTGTTTTATTATATTTCATTTTCATACTTAATTCAATTCCACTTAGCCAAACTAAGTTCTAATCCAAATCCTTAATCAAATTGAATGTATCCAAAACGATAAACACATCAAATAGAATAATACCTCAATAAATTGAGAAAATTATTTCTTTATTGTCCAAAAATAAGTTTCGGGTAAAATTCTTTCATTTACCCTCTTTACAAAACAATATTGTGTTCCTTTACTAGTTCAACGCTTTTCAACACTTGAACCGATCGAACAACACAATACAAAACATTTGTATATAAAATTTACAAATACGCTCTCATATATATATATATACTCAACCTCGATCTAGGGTATTACTAACCCCATCTCTATCGAGTTATACCACAGAGCCAAGGTTATCATTAAACCAATAGCTCCGATACCACTGTAACGACCCAGCAGTTTTCGGCCCCGAAGATCGACATAAATACCATGCCGTATCTCATACCGATCTTTCAAACACCGAGAACACCAGATTGTTAATGAAAGAAATTAGAGGGTGAGATAAGAAAGAAAGAATATAAGAATAGAAGAAGAAGAACACAGCACAGAGTCTCACATCGCAGCAGAACAAAATATAATATAGAAATAAACCTTTATTGAGGAATTTTAAAACTTACAATCATCAGAGTATATCAACACACCTGGACAGTTATAATAATCTGCCCTCATACAACACATCAGAATACACTAAATATGTCTGGACTTCCCCAACACGCCTTTCGTAGTGTTCAATAACCTGAACCTGCAAACCCGGGCTAACCCGAGCATTTACAAAATACCGGGTCAGTCTGGTGAACCAGAGTGAGATAAACTCGCACAATATTAGGGTAAATCATCCAACATGATTTTAAGGTTTGAAATCTTTTCAAAAGAAAAGGATAACCGTTAGACCGAATTCACACATAAACACGGACGATTTTTACCTTACGATAACCCAAACCAGTTTTTGAGATCATAACTTGGTCTGATATTATGATAATGTCTAAATACAAATATAATAACAATCTAGAGGAATGCTTGCATCTCACGCTCCCCATATATAGTATACAAACCAAAATCGCAGGCACTTATTGGATATTGGATTCCAACCTTGACAAGGTATGGGACCACCTTTCGCATGTGTATCTCTAGAGGCGAATACACAGTGTTCAACAAGAACGTCTTGCAACCCGGCCCTCACATGACCGACCACTCATTTCGCTTGAGTGTATCGAATGTATATCACCGACGGTTGGGATCAGCAACCGCCTGCCCGAAATGGGTCAGCATCGAACATAGATTAAAGAAGCAAATGGAATTTCTCTAGATAGGTGATCATACACCCTAATGGGAGCGACCCACATAGCCATGCTGCCTGCCCGATTTTTTTCATCTCCCGGTTGATGAGGCTTGAAGCTAGAATTCCTTTTCGAACATCTGGCCACCATTCACTTTGAATGCCACATCGTTAGAACCTTTGGATATCACTAATTGACGTCCACAAAAATACTCTAGTTATTTGGCTAGAGAAAACCATTTCTCCGCCATCAACCATGGTACGTTTGAAGAAATCAATGTACGTAATCTCCTTTGGAAATACTCTGTCAGACACTCGTCCATATAAGTCATCCAGGAACAGGATGAACCGAAGGCACCCTCCTACTGCATCTCATATAGGAATCACCCCATGGATCAGTAGCGAGTAGTCCTTGCAACCCGTAGATCCCAGCCACGAAGAACCACAGTTTATCTCTGGTTGCAATCCCAGAGATTCTTAGCGGTTCTTCCGTTTATGAAGATCCACGGTCTTCAATGCTCCATCTCGTTCATCACTTGATATCATCACGTATTTGTTGGTCAGAATGGTTTTCGAATATAAATTCGATTCCGGTCCTTCCGTGCTAACAATCGTATTGGTCATGTTTGATAGTCGGTGATTTAACTATCAAAATAAACAGTGTTTCAACCATGACACTCCAATGAGTTCACTGGTTCAGTATTCAGCATCACATGGCCTTTTCATTAAACAAACTGATTCACTTCTGTTTAATAAAACTTCTACTCTTTTAATATTTTAAAATACGATAATCAAATTCTTATCACTAACCTCTTGTAATAACCCGAAAATCTGGGCCAGTTTAAAATTTTTATTTTGGCGATTTTAGCGAATTTTGATTATTTAAAATGAATTATTTTAAATAATAATCGACGAGAAATTTATTTTGAATATATTCGAACGTATATATTATACGCGTCGTCGTTAGAATATAAATATTTATATATAATTATAAATTGAATTGAAAATGGCGCGGTAGTTCGATAATTCGATTTCAAACTTCAATTGAATGTACCGGGTGCAAAACAATCCGGATTTTAGTGAAACCAAAAATAATGGGATCTAATTGATAATATCTTTCCAACGAATCCGAATAATCAAATTTTCATAGCGGGAATCAAAAGATATGTCCAGTTGAAATTTCTGAATAGTCGCTATGGAATTCAGGCCCTTAAAAATGGACATTTTGCAAACGACCTCGGATTTCGACGAAACCAGTTTTGTTGGGTCCGCAGTGTCAAATTATTGCTAGATTCCAAATTTCATAATTTTTCGAATCAATATGTGAGCGTGACAAAGGAAAACGCGTTTGATCAGTTTTAGTTGATTTTAAATCGACTGAAAATTGACCATTTTTCAAACGGTCTCAAAATTCGACGAAATTAGTTTTGTTAGGACCGTATCGTCAATACGAAGCTAGAAAATATTTTTCCGCAATTTATAGAGTTAGCATGTGACCCCGGTAATTTGAAATGTACGTTTAAAATTCAATATAGTGATTTAAAGGTAAATTTAACGGAAACTGATTCGAACGATCGAATCAACCTACGAAACAAGTCTCATTGTGTTCGGAATGGGGGTAAAACACTATGGACGACAGGCGGTGGGCCTCGTTTCGAGGTCATATGAAAAAGTCAACTTTTAGTAAATAAATAAAAAAAAATATCTCCCTCTCCTTATATCCGCTCAGCCCCCCCCCCCCCCCACGTTTAAATCAATTCAAAAAAAAAAACATGGAGGGCGCGATGGCCGCCGCCGCCGCAACCCCCCCCTCTTTCCGTCGCCTCCTTCCTTTTCCTCCCCCTCCACTCCTTCTCCGACTGCGACATCCCCCAGGCCACCGCACCATCTTCGTACCCTCTCCGCTCCCTCCATCTCGAGGCCGCCACCAACATCTCACGCCTCCACAGTGAACCCCCACCGCCCCCTTAGGCTCCTCCCTCCTCGATTTCAGACCCCAAACCCCTGTAAGTTTTTAATGTTTTATTTTTATTTGTTTTCTTTATTTATTTATTAGGTAATAGCTTTTATAAATTTAGAAAAATCGTTTTTTCTCTCATGATTAAAATTAGTCTTGTTTGCTAGGTATATGAGATAAAAAGGGTGTGAACTTTATTTTTATAATGAAGGGATGAAAATAAAAATCCGATTTTTATACATATAGCGAATTAAAAATAGGATTTTTATATACTAGAGAATATAAAAAGGTGATTTTTATAAACTTCATATTTTTGAAAAGGCGAGAACTTTATATATAGAAAGAAAAATATGATTTTTATATTTTTAAAGTATTAAAAATATAATCTTTATTAAGTAGAAGATGTAAAAATATAGTCTTTACTATATAGAAGAATTAAAAATATAATTTTTACATGATAGAAATATTAAAAATAGCATCTTTATATGTGTAGAAGAATAAAAATGTGACTTTTATAATGATATATTTTTGAAAAGATGAAGTCTATATTTTTGAAAAGGCGAAATCTATATTTTTGAAATGGAATTTTTATCTATATGGCATCGCAGAAAAAATTCGATTTTTATATATTGAATAGCGAAGTAAAAATTCGATTTTTATATATTGAATAGCGAAGTAAAAATTCGATTTTTATATATTGAATAGCGAAGTAGAAAAATATGATTTTTATATATTGAATAGCGAAGTAAAAATTCGATTTTTACATAGGTAGTGAAAGCGGGCAACGAAGATGAAAAAGGATGCGATGACGACGAAGACTTCTCTAAAAGAAGTGCCGTGGAGCTAGGATAGCTAGGTGAGAATTTCTCACCTTTCAATTTCATTTTCTAGTTATATATATATACTAGGATGCAGACGGTGCTTAGTAGCACCCGACATAATCGTCCACAGACCATGGACTTGTTTGTTTGGTTGCAAAAATTAATTTGATGACTTGATTTGAATTGGTTGTTTGGTGAATTTGATTGATGTGTGAATGGCGTGGGCCTTCACTAGACCGGGGATAAGGCTAGGCCTTGTCCCGTTTCTAGTATCGTGCCGTTATGCCGCCGAAATTTTCTAAAATATGTTAGAAAAATAAAAATATCATTTTATTGAATAAATGAATTGAATAGAAATTCATAGGTTGAAATAAAATGTTTTATCGTTAAAAATATAATTTTTAACGTGAATATGAAAATAGTGAAGTGAACAAAATAAAATATTCATTTACAAACCGGACGGTTTGTTTATGTACACCTATTTGAATGACATTGATTGGGACGATAAATTTTACACATCGCCCAACAGCACAAATAAAATATGTGTTTGATTGTTTGAAACCCCACACGGGTGTTGGGATGAAATTTGAAGTTCACTCCTCCTGATTGATTAAATATGTCAATCGATTGATTGACAGGCTGTTATAAGCATTAGATATCTATATTTGATGCTTATACGGTGTAGTGCACTTTGGTTGATGGTTGATTATTTATCGTTGCTATTATATACATGTGTTGTATGAAAATCCATATAATTAACTTTATATGGTAATTGATTGGGCCTCATTCCAATCGTGAAAATAAAGAATATTTTGATAATAACAAATATTTTGATAATAGGAAATATTTGAAATAGAAATTTGTGAAGCCGTGATGATTAGATTGACGCCATTTTGACGTGAACGATATTTATATCGATTTTAAACGATTTCGAAATGAATTGAATATATAACGATTTCGAAATGAATTGAATATATAACGATTTCGAAATGAAATGAATTGAAAACGATTTCGAAATGAATTGAATTGAAAACGATTTCGAAATGAATATTGAAAAGTGATTTCGAAATCGAATATTTCGAAATGAATTGAATTGAAAACGATTTCGAAATGAATATTGAAAAGTGATTTCGAAATCGAATATTTTGAAATGAATTGAATTGAAAACGATTTCGAAATGAATTGAATTGAAAACGATTTCGAAATGAATTGAATTGAAAACGATTTCGAAATGAATTGAATTGAAAATGAATTCAAATTGAATTGAAAGCGAATTGAAATGAATTCAAATTGAATTGAAATTCGAATTGAATAGAAATGAATTTTAAAACGAATTTATATAGAAGAATTCAATTTTGATTGGAATTGAAATGGAAGTTGAAAATGTTTTTGAAACGAATTCAAAACTATTTATATAATTCGTTTTAAATAGAAATCGACGAAGTATATATTATATATATAATATAATGGCCTGAATAGAACGCGCCGCGCCGCGGCAGTTCGTAAATTTCGACCATTTATTTCAAACGGACATTACGGGAGATCCGACCGTCGGATTCTCCTAAAACCGGAACCGTTGGGTTCGTATCGAAGAGAGCTTTCTAACGAATATTAGAAATTTGAAATCTAACGGTCGGATTTGGAATTATGTCCAAATCAAATTTGAAAAAGGTCGCTGTAAGTGCAGTTCGATGGCCATTGATGGAAATCGACTGTACGGGCATTGATAAAATTATTAAAAATAGTAATAATTTGTGTAAAATCATAAGAAATGATTTAGAAAGGATTGGGATGAAAAACTCCATATTTGAAAGGATAAAAATAGATTTTTATCCAAATGAACTAGTTTTGAACTATAATTATAATTCTATTTATTTTTAAATAAATAAAATTGAATTTGAAAAGGGTTTTGAAAATAACCAAAATTTCCAATGATTGCATTGGAGTGGATTTGAATCGTAATTGTCTTCGGAATATTTCGATGTTGGAATTCGTGATTATACAGATGTTGTTATGGAAATTTGAAAGATATATATTTATATCGTTATTTCCAATACGACATTTGTTAGTCGTAGAATTTGATATTGAATATAAGCCGATATATTTTCTATTCAGAGCCTTGTATTGAATATCAAATGTGATTTGGGTTTGTCGTGAATGGTGTCTTCACTAACACTGTTATTGAACCCAGTTGAGAAAAAAAATTAAATCTTTTTATTTAGATTTAATGAAGTGTGCCAATTAAACGATATTTAATTGGAATTGAATTGGTATTGATTTTTGGGTTTATCGTGAACAGTGTTTTAAATAACACTTGTTCTTTAACCCGATAATTAATGGAATGTGATTTTGGGTTTATCGTGAACCGTGTTTTAAATGACACTGATTCTTTAACCCAGTTAAAGATTAAAACTAAGTGGAGTTTTAATGAATCTTTAATTAGATTGAAATGATCGAAAATGGAGTATCACCAGTTTTGCTCTAGGCGATGGTTAAATCTTTAATTAGATTTGAACGTGAAATGGTAATTGAATTTACCGATAACACTGTGGTGTTAGATATGAAGTATTACCAGTTTTACTTCATGGGATGAATAGGTTGGGATTGGGATATAAAATAAATGATTACTTCGGTGTGGTTCGCTAATCCCGACTAGTTTGAATTGACATTCAAAGGAGATTAAAGAATAAATTTAAAGAATTTATCTTGGATAAAATTAATGGGAACTTTTCCCAAAGTATAGGAATATTTGAATAAAAGAATATTCTGAATTGGAATGAGGCGTATGTTGTGTTTGTGTAACACTTTTATAATATATACGCGAGTTATTCAGAAAGACCGGGTTTATCCCATTCTGAATAACTGTTTCGACGTGGTGTCGAAGATGAAGACGGTGGTCGAAGACCGGAAGTCTTCACGTCGTTTGGGTGATTACTGGTGATCTTGATTGGGCTGTACACCCAAGAAGATGGAAACAGTTAGCGATCGTCCAGACGTGCTTGGAGATCGATGGATATGCGGGGTACTAGGTGCCTCCGGTTTCGTTCAGCCCCAGAACGGACTTGTAAATGGACTGTGTGTCTGACATTGGATTTTAGTCTGTGTGATTGATTTCTATTAAATATATATCAGTTTGGCGGCGGAGAATTTATTCTCTTGCTTAACGCCCTTCTTTGAGACGTACGAGCTCAGGGGTTATATATTGATGGATATCAAACGCATGGAGTGAATTGCCTGTGTGGCATGCCTAAGTGGCAAATGATCAAGGCTTCTGTTGAAAAGCAAAGTCTTGTGGTTGATGATCAAAGCACGGCCTTTGTGGCATAGCTTTGTGTAACGTTGATTCGTGAGCTTCACACCCGGTATGAACCAAAAACGGGAGAGGACGTCAGGGAGGGCATGCGTTTCTTTCTAGCTAGAAGTGGCGTCAGTGGTTTTACACGCCCTGACGAGTTTGACTTATGTGGTTGTTGCTGTTGCGAGGCGCCTCGGTTATATCGGTTTCGGCCGATGCATTCTGGTCGGCAGACGGACCAGACTTACACCCCATAGGGTGGGGAGACGCATGTTCAGGGTTTAAGTTTAATCCACATCGGTGGACTGGCCCTGAGGATCCAAGGGTCGATGCGCTCTGACCCTGAGGCTCGGGCTAGAGAGTCTCGAAGTCGGTGAGGACTATCTTTTGCCTCGGTTCATAGATGGAAATCCAGCTTCCAAATACGTGACATTTGCGGTTTTATTTGTAGAGCCTAGTATGGCGACATAGTGGGATGGGGCACTTATGCTGCCTATGATTGATACTTATGATTTGAAGTTGTTTTATACACTATGCACTTACAATAAAACAAATGATTTGTTTTAAACGTATCAAGCATTCTTGGCTATTATAAGGTAAAAACCCTATCCTCCGGCTTGCGTTGCATTGTGTGATGGGAACTGGGTCTTATAATAGCTTCATTTTTCTTTATTTAGCATTGCGTTGTTTGTTTTATGCACCGGTATTCTTGGGAGGAAACCCGTTCCGTGTTATACGGCGTGGTCCCTTGATTTACCTAACTTTAAAAACAAAGATTAATAACTGTTTTAGTTCTCACACCAGTCACATGACTGACCTGGAGTTTATTGTTTTAACCTAAACTCTGGGTGCCCTTATTTTGACACGGGCAGCTAGTAGTTTTGGTTTTGCAGATTTATATTCACAGGATCCTGGTTTACAGCTGGAACGATATCCGGAAAGCTTTGTATCCGTATATCTCCTTCTAGTTGTGTATTGTATTATTTTCCGCTGCGATGTATTTAAATGTAATTTAAATCTCTGATATTTCTGTGTAATATTCTTTTTACTCTGTATATTCTTGTAATCTGATGCATTGTTGTAATATACAATGAAATGTTCTTTTATATGCGTTCTGTTGTGGTTTGTTCTCGAACTATCCGACGCTTTCCTTTATGGGGAAGTTACGAGTTTTCACACATCTTTTATGATTACCAACCAATATCATCTTCAGATAATCCTGATGTCGTTCAAGTTGGAGTATTTTAATTACCTTTCAGACCTTGATCAATAACGTTCATATCTTCAGATAAATATAAGTTGTAATCAACCCAATATTTTATTCCAGTCTCCTTTCAAATTCTATTCGACCATTTCCACTTTGGAAATCTTATTTCCATTTCCCTTTTTCTTAATTCCATTTCAAAATAACGTTAATTTTGGAATTAACGATATAAATCCTCATCGCCTCTTTACAAACCTTGTTTCACTACATTCTGGTTTAGTCTAAACCCTTTTTCCCATATCACTTTCTCCTTTTATCTTAATTCGAAAGTTAAAGTCAACATGATTTAAGCCATCGTATTCGCCTAAATTCCCTTGATATCTTAGTTGTAAAACTTCAGGTTTTGAATATAAAACGCGTTCATACTTCTATGATTGTTCAACTATATTCCATCCCGACTTTGGTTACTTTTCATGAATTCAATTATAAATTAACTTCCCAAAATTTCTATTACTCAGAATAATAACTTACTTTATCACTAACTACTTTAAAAGTAGTAAATTCCTTTATTAACTAAAATAAAATTGTAAATTCCTTTTATAAAACTTCATTAAAAGAAACCAAATATCCTTTAAAACTGTTTGATAAGATTAACTCAAAACAACTCCATATAATAGTCAATTCCAGTCAAAATAGTCGGTTTAGTCCACTTGAACCCCAGGTTACTTCTTTAACCCATTCTGATTCGTTCCCCCTTTAAATTAATTAGAAATATAATTAATTTAAATGATTTCATTAATTGTTTCTTACCAAACCATTATTCCAACTTTTAAGTCACTGGATTAATTTCTCTTCACTTGTAATCAATCTGACTAAATCAGAATTTCCTTACAAATAAATCAATAGTTAATCATAAATTCAAATAATAAAAGAAAGAAATGTTTAATTCCTTTTAAACAAACTCTATTTTTAATATAATTTAATTCAAATTCTATATCTCGTTATAAAGTACATTTTATAACTTCTTCTCTGATGGTAAATCGTCGTTTATTAACAATTGATTTCTTAGGCCATATACTGTTGACAAATACCCCACCAATATCACCCATTGGTTCAAATTAAACAGATGTTGCAATTTTCAGCCAATAATCAGAAATCAAGTCAATCACATTTGCTGATCATAAATAACGACCATTTTACACCAACCAAATAACAGAACAATTCAAACAATTAATCACGTTTATAAATAAACGTGACCAACAGGGTGGGTTACATCTGTTGGATCCAATCGTTAAAATAACGTTTTGGAATTTCAATGAAATTAAACACAGTTTAATTTCATCAGTTAAATCAACAGTCAATGTATATACTAGCAAACAGTCAACATCAGCAATCAGAGCACACAAAATAAAAACCCAATTTATATAAAATATAAATAGGGAAACTGAGTGAGTTTAAATCACCTTTGATTCTCACTGTCTCCATCTTTGTCCTGGTTTTGTTCTGCTTGTAGTCGCGATCATAACACAAGTTGTTTTGCCCATTTCTTTCCATATATGAATTGGATCATAATGTTTGAACGTTAACGATTTAAATTAAATTCACTTGACCCTTAACTAGATTAAATAACTAATCTCATTTTGTTAGACTTACTACCCTACCCCATACTTAACTCAAAACAGTTAACTTTGTTTAGGGTTTATATAATTAAATTAAAATAAAAATCCTTAATCACGTAAATTAACAATTTAATTATATCAATAAATGATTAATAAGGTTTCATATTAACATAAATAATACCTTCAACCAGACTAACTAAACAACATAAAAAGGTTATAAATTTCATTAACCAGCTTCAACTTTTGTTAATTTAAAAATCACTTTAGCTTAGGAACTTACTTTTAGATTTCAATTAAAACTAAACTTAGTGTAATAAAATAAAGTTGGGCCATACCATAACTTTGTTCAGCCCACTAGAAACAAGCCCGCACCCATTCCCCCTTATATCAAACCCTCCGGTCCCTTTTTCCTCTTCATTATCACACGCCGCCACAAACATCATGAAAACAAAACCCTTCCTCCATCAACCGAGAATCCAGATTCCCCTCACCACGCCGTACCCTGATTCCGACGTGACCTTGCCCTCACAGCCTCTGACTCCATGCGTTCATCGCTCCAGGCGTGCTCACGCACACAGCTCCGCTTCCTAGCCCCTCGATCTACTTCAGCAACTACCCCCTCTTAACCGATCAACCCCAAGTCCTTTCAAAGGTTCAAACGCTCCAGACCGAAGCCTCCATCCCCCAAAAAGCTAAGTATTTTTCCCAATTTTGTATTTCTGTTTTGATTTTCTATTTTGTTGTTTTCGAATTGGGGTTTTCTTCACTGCTTGTTCTGATATGTGGTGTTGGGTTGTGTATTTATGGTTGTGAGTCCTTTGGGGCGCAAGGATTAGGACTGCACCCACTACTTTGTAGCTACACTGAATTTCCTTTTCATTTGATAGCTGTATGATCGGTCTGTGAGTGATGGAATATTGATTGTTGCGATGTTTCGACAGGGCAGTATCACGATTTGTGATGGATCAAACACCCTATGTAGATTAGGTGTACAGCTACTTGTATTGTCTTCTCATGGTCGATATATATATGTAGCTGTTTAATTGTTTCATCCATTTGAAGATTTGAAATCTACACTATGGATTTTCTGTTCCATTTTGAAAACAGTGCAGGATTTCTTGGTTATATAAACACATGGTTTGATTGAGTTGTTATGAAGCTTTAAATTTGTTTATTTCATTTTCACATTTTTACATTGTATGGCTGAAAAGGTTTTGTACCTGAGATTTTCTGAGTTTTGTATTGGATTTTCCCTGTGCAAATCAAACCGTCCTTATGTAGATTTGTATATGGATTTTTACTGTATATTGTATTGTCACTTCACATTGTATTTTCTGTTTCATACTGTGAACTATTGATTTTTTTTTCTTTCTTTCTTCCTTTACAACTGGAAATATTTTTATTTTTTTACCTATAGCTACTTATAGCTGTTCTCTCTTCTCTTCAGGACAGATTTGCTGGTGACAATAATGGTGCTTCCAGTATGGTTGTGACACAAGATTGGGATGCTTAGCTGTGTTCATCCCTATAGATTATGTTCCGGCTATGAATTGTTTAGTCAATTCAGAGCTTTGCACTCCGTAGCTTTCTTTAGTTTTTTCATGTATTCGATTATAATATGTCTGTATGAATATTTGTTTATTTGGTTATGTAAGAAAGTCTGGGTTTGATGTAGAATACATATATATATTCATTTTCTTAAGTTAAACTACTTTAGCAAAGAAAAATATCATTTTCTTATGTTTATGGTGTTTGTTGTTGTATAATCTTCTTTGCATCATGAAACTTATCGGAAGACCGACATTTTTGGATGTTCTCAATTATGCTAAAGGCATTATGCAAATTATAAAACAACATATTCCCTATATAACCATACATAAAAAGGGTTTGATTTCGTTCACACATGCCATGTGACGTTTGACATACATTGCGTTCCTACATGAAAATTTCCTGGTCACTAATGTTCTTAGCATTAATTCGTCCCTTGCTTTTTGTCTTGATAAGATCCACACAAATAAATATAAAAACACTGTCATTTGGGTGTATTCGCCCATAGGAAATCTTATCTTCTTCCGTGAATGACTATGACCTTATATGCCATATTATTATGTGATTACTGTCCTTATGAAAATTTGAGTCGTAGTCTCCCTTACAAACAATACTTGCTTGTTTGTGAACAATTTGGATTGAATTATCTTGCCCATTTGATTATGCCTAATGACACATGCGCCAAACCCCATATTTTTTTTCCAGTATGTTTTATATTTCGATTAATCCTAGCTTTCGTGTCCATTTAAATTTAAATGGAATTGTTGTTTAGTTAATATGTTTGCTTCAATATAAAGAACCCACAATTTGCTTGAGTTATATAAATTTCACCTAAGTCAAAAAACTTATTTTAACTTTTTTAAGAAATAAATATCTATATTTTTTCAGCTTAAGTTCATTTTATACGATTCTAAAATGATGACGTTATCATTTGTAAATAAGTCCATAGCGATTATATTTAAAGTTTTTACTCAAACATTACTTATAATATATAACGTTCAACTTCGAATTAAATATTAAAACAATTAATATTTCAAGTAAAATATTTAAAATAAATAAGATATTTGACCGCCCAAAATACGGGATGTTACAGTCTTTCTGAGCAACTCGCGTATATAATTAACAAGTGTAACACTAACATACATACGCATCATTTCAATTCATTAGTCACTAACCGTTAATTAGTAAGAGAACGATTTCCCAAATATGAACCACGAAGGCCGAAACCAACATCAGATCAATACCCAAGAAACCATTCGACTTAGCCAACCTTCAGTTAATTTCTAAATTTCACATCCATATCATTTATAATATTTTATAACGATTTACCGTTATTTTTATTTATTTTAAAATAGCTAATTTATTCAAAAGGACGCTTCGGGCCATAACGCGACCGTGGCGCTGCATTTCTTCAGATTTGATTTACACATATCTGAAAATCTAACCGTTGGATATTCACAAAATTTACATCATTAGAAAGATATTTTCAAAACGAATCCAAGGTTCCAGTTTCGGGAAATTCCGACGGTCGGATATCCCGGTATAATCGTTTGAAGTTTCGATTTCAAAATATGAACTGCAGCGCCGTTATTCGATTAAATATAATTATATATATATAATCGATTCTGGCACTGTTTTTCTTCAGATTTGAATTAAACAATCCAGACAATCCAACCGTTGGATTTTTACGAAGTTGGTGCTATTGGAAAGATATTTCCAAAGCGAACCCAATGGTTGCGGTTTCGGGAAAATTCGATGGTCGGATCTCCCGCACTAATCGTTTGAAATCACGGTTTCAAAATACGAACTGCAGCTTCGTTATTCGATATTTTTTTTTATATATATATAAATATAATCGATCCTTAGATTTCAAAACCATTTCCTTTCATACATTTGATAAAAATGATATTTTTATCCAACTAACTTCTATTTCAACACTTCACTATTTTTAACTATTTATGTATATAATAAAAATGTGACTTTTAATGTAAAACAATTTATTTCAAAACACGACTATTTTATATAGTTAATATAGGTGATAAAAATAGGATTTTTACTATAAAACAATTTCATTTCAAAACGCGATTATTTTATATAGTTCATATAGGTAATAAAAATATGATTTTTATTATAAAACAATTTATTTCAAAATATGAATACCATTCAACACATGAATTCTATTCAACGAATGAATTTCAATTCAACACATGAAGGTTTTCTATAGTTTCTGTATACAGATAAAAGGGTGATTTTTATATTTAAAAACACGAATACCATTCAACACATGAATTCTATTCAACGAATGAATTTAAATTCAACACATGAAGGTTTTCTATACAACGCACAAATATAGTTTCAACACAGGGAAATAATTCTAACACATGAATATTATTCAAAATTTCGGTAGCATAACGGCAGGGTAGTTAAAACCGGGGCCGTCCCTAGTACGGCTCCTCGCTCTACCTGAAAGCCTTGCAGCTTTTGACAATGGGGAATCATGCATCTAGTTCGCACACAGGCGGCATGTATATTCATTTCATTTTCACAAACTAATCCTATGTGGTTTCAACCAAATATTTCAACCACAAACAGGTATTTTTCAACCACAATCAATCAATATCAACCACAAACAATTCCAATCAACCATTCGCTATCAATTAATTTTCACACCAATTACAACCAATAAATATCGTCCATGGTTTGTGGACGAGGGGCTTTATATATAGCAATTCGCTGCTATTTCAACACATATATAATTTTTACAACGCATATACAACTTATATATCGAACGTACAACTTATACAACGCTTATACAAGTGGTGTACAATGCTTATATAACTCATACATCGACTATATAATTTATACATCGTCGTTTTCCATATCGTTTATAAATTAGAAATCTCACATTGGGTTCCACTCCACCAAAAATAGCAGAAGGCTCAGAAAAATATGTGGTCTCTTCTAGAATGTAGAAGATGTCCACACGAGTCCATTGTCTCTTGTTTCACTGAATTTCGTCTAGAAACGAAAAAGATATCATTTTTACAAGGTTTGCAACGGTTTAAAGGTGTTAAAATCATTTCAGAAAATAAAACCCATACCTTTCTATTTCTATTCAAAACTAGGTTTTGAAAATTCGTGAAATCCGTAGCACTTCGTCCCGATCAGGTTGCATGACGTCGAAGAGGGTGGAAAGGGCTTCGCGGCGCCGGGGGTTTCGTTGAACTCGATCAAGCGAGGAGGGGGTATCGGCAGTGGGAAGTTCGGATCTTCCTGGGATCGATTCTCGAGGCACAGCGCACGGTGGAGGTCGAGGGTGGTATGGATTTGAAGGCCTTGAGGAGTACTACAAAAACCCTAACTGGAGCACTGGCTATTATTGCGTGGAGGAGGAGAAAACGAGGGGAGAAGGAACGAAAAACAGTCGTCGTTGATTCGAGGGGTTCGGAGAAGAAGACGGGGAGAGAGGGTGCTGAGTTGGCCCAATGGATTTTTTATATATATTTTAAAATCTCTAAAATACCCTCCTCCACCACGAACACCAACTCAAACCCAACGAATGTCGTCCCTAGCGTTTTACCCCATTCCGAACACAATGGGATATGTTTTGAAGGCCCATTCGAATGTTTCAGTTAGTTTCCATTCAATTTAAAATATATAACAGTAAATATTCGATTTGAACGTACATTTCAATTTGCCAAGGCCACAAACTAATTCGAAAAATTCCAGAAAAATAATTCTAGCTATGTTTTGACAATACGGTCCCAACAAAACTAGTTTCGTCGAATTCTGAGATCGTTTGCAAAAAGGCCCATTTCTGGTCGATCCAATTTAACTGTAATTGACCAAAACACGTTATTCTTTGCCATGCTAACATACTAGCTTCTAAAATTATGAAATTTGAAACCTAGCAATAACTTCACATCCCAGATCCAACAAAAGTTGTTTCGTCGAATTCCGAGGTCGTATGCAAAATGGCCAATTTCACGGGCTATATAAATTCCATAGCGACCTTTCTGAAAATCCATTTGGCCATAACTTTTGCTTTCCGCTATGAAACTTCCATTTTTTAGATTCGTTAGAAAGGTATTCACTAACAAATTTAAATTTTTTTGGTTCCACTCAAATCCGTTTTGTTTCGCACCTGGTACGGTCAGTCAAAGTTTGAATTCAAATTTTGAAACTGCAGGTCCATTTCAGGCCTTGTTTATAATTAGAATTTACTATATTTGTTTTCAATTGTCGATTCAAACTCACTTTTCATCGCTATTATTTAAAATATTTATTTTAAATATTTAAAATCCATTATTTTAGCCAATTTAAAAATTTTAAATTGGTTCAGATTTTCTGGGTCGTTTCAATCTCCCCCACTTAAAACTTTTCGTCCCCGAAAAGGAACAAAGTCTAAAGTGGTTTGATTAATCAACTCTACGTCCAATCTGGCTTCAATTCTCCAACTTTTCAGTTTCTGAGAATTTTCAAATTCTTCAAAAATTTGGCTAACACCCGGAATTTTCAAAAAATTTCGCCATAACCTCCTTTGTACGGGGAGGGGTTTGGAAATTTATTGAGCCGTATTAGGTACCCAATAAATCCTAATAAGCATACACATATTTATAGTGATATATTCTGGTGTTTACAGTGGAGTGTGTATTGATAATAGCTCCAGAGAATAAATTCCGTCACCCTGTCAAAGCCTAAGGGAGTGTGTATTTTAAATACTCCAGAAGATAAATCCTCGTCACCTCGTCCCGTGTGGGAAATAAATAGTCCATGTGCCGTATTTAATGACTACAGAGACAATTCGTGTGGGGTTTTTATTAATCTGGCAATTTTATCGTTACAATTTAAATAGTCCATATCAGTCATCAGTTCAACCTGTAAAATATAGTCATCGCCTTACAAGCCTCTCGCTCGTATGGTAAATCTTCCACCTCGTCACACAAGCTCCAAATGCTTAAGTGGTATATGATGAAGTATGCCTATCTTCAGAAGTATGCCATGTAATGTAGTTCAAAATTAATTGTTACTTTCCTATGGTGACATTAATTAATTACACGTAGAATAACCAGCACTCCGCGTCCAATGGCATTCATAGGAGTTGATATAATAATATTTCGCATCCAACTCATTAAGGTTTACCTATTTGTCGTGCACGCAAATAAAATCTTTACTCAACAGCTAATCCATTTACCTGTTCAAACATATATAATGCACATGTATATATTTCTATCTATTTTCTAAACAGTTCAATGTGTGATATAATCGAATAAATTCTACCATTCATTCTCTTATTGATTAGATTAACTATCGTTCTAATAGTTTAATTAATCAAACCTACTATCACACAACACAAACAACAATCAAATTGTTTTCAACCTTTCAAAAATATATATCTTTTATATATGTTCAAAGATCATATTTCTAAAACCAAACTAGATATATAATTATAAATACGTTATTTATAAACATATAACTCTCGACTCGTTCTAGGGCACTTCTGACCCCATCTCTAACGAGTTATTCTGTTTCCGCTCTACTCATACTAGGATATTACTGATCCTATCTGTATTGAGTTACCCGTCCTAGAACACTAATGGTTCTATTTCTGACGAGTTCGTTAATATGTTATATTCCAGAACTAAGCTTAACCAAAGCTCTGATACCACGTTGTGACGACCCCAAATCCCGTTCAGATGGAGACAAGGGTAATCTTTGGAATATAACACATAAACAGATAATAGCAGAATAGAAATAAATAAATACACCAGATAATGAAAAATAATACATTGGATAAAAAATAATCATCAGAGTTACACAGCATACAGGATCTTACTTAGTACAAATACAGTTCAGCTATACATGAATGTTTACAGCGGAAACAAACATAATATGTACAATAAGAGCTGAACAGCATAAAAAGAGATAAATGATAGAATCCATCTTCAGCTCCAGCAATCCGGATAAATCCTGCTAAACCTGAATACAAGGCTGCCCGTATAGGAAAAGTGGCACCCGAGTTTGAAAGTGAAACAAATTACGAGTCAATCATGGGACTGGTATGAGAAATCTACTCAACACATCTAAAATATGGCCAATCACAGGACCACGCCACTTTCGTGGAACGGGTTTACTCCATTGGATTGCCAATGTTTTAAAACAAATCATTCTTTTAAACATCGCAATGCTTTTTATAAAAATGAAGCCATTATAAGACTCACTTCCCATCACACAATGCAATGCAAACCGGAGGATAGAGTTTTTACCTTATAACGGCCAAAATATGCTTGATACGAATAAAACATAGGCATTTGATATCATTACTAGTGTTTATATGTTTTGAAAACAATTTCAAATCATAACTATCAATCATAGACGACATTAATGCCCCATACCACTATGTCGCCATATATAGGTATACAATCAAAACCGCACAGTCACGTATTTGGAAATTGGATTTCCGTCATGAACCAAGGCAAAAGATTGTCCTTACCGAATTCGAGACTGTCTAGCCCGAGTCTAAGGCATAGCCGCAAACGTACTTGGATCGTCCGGGCCGGTCCACACGAAGTGGATTATAATGCCTGAGCAATGTGTTTCTCCGCCCTTTGGGAAGTAAGTGAGCCAACGAATGACTCCATCAGACCCGGATCGTCCGATCTAACCAAGTCGCCTCGCAACAGCAACAACCACATAAGTCAAACTCGTCAGGGCATGTAAAACCACTGACGCCACTTCTAGCTTGAAAGAAAACGCACGTCCCCCCTGAGGTCCTGCTCCCGTTTCTGGTTCATATCGGGGTGTGAGGCTCGCGAATTCACGTTATACACAAAGGTACGCCACACAGGTGGTGCTTTGATCATCTCCACAAGACTTTGGTTTTCAACAGAAGCCCTGAACACTGCACCTTAGCATGCCACACAGGCAATTCACACCGTGCAACTGATGGCTATCAATCACACAGAATAAATTCCAATGTCAGACACTCTGTCCATATGCAAGTCCATTCTGGGTCTGAACGAAACTGGTGGCACTCTATACCTCGCAAACCCATCGATCACCACGTAAGTCTGTACGATCACCACTCATTATGCATATTTCGAGATGCCTCCCAATCAGGACCTCAGTTACCATCCAAACGAGGTGAAGATCTCCGGTCTTCGACCACCGTCATCATCTTCGATATCTTATCGTCGATTCAGTTATTCAGAATGGGATAAACCCGGTCTTTCTGAGCAACTCGCGTATATAATTAACAAGTGTAACACTAACATACATACGCATCATTTCAATTCATTAGTCACTAACCGTTAATCAGTAAGAGAACGATTTTCCAAATATTAACCCCGAAGGCCGAAACCAACATCAGATCAATACCCAAGAAACCATTCGACTTAGCCAACCTTCAGTTAATTTCTAAATTTCACATCCATATCATTTATAATATTTTATAACGATTTACCGCTATTTTTATTTATTTTAAAATAGTTAATTTATTCAAAACGACGATACGGGCCATAACACGGCCGTGGCGCTGTTTTTCTTCAGATTTGATTTACACATGTATGAAAATCTAACCGTTGGATCTTCACAAAATTTACATCATTAGAAAGATCTTTTCAAATGGGTTCCAGTTTCGGGAAATTCCGACGGTCGGGTCTCCCGGTATAATCGTTCGAAGTTTCGATTTCAAAATATGAACTGCAGCGTCGTTATTCGATTAAATATAATTATATATATATGTGTGTATATATATATATATATATATATATATATATAATCGATTCTGGCGCTGTTTTTCTTCAGATTTGAATTAAACATTCCAGAGAATCCAACCGTTGGATTTTTCAAAGTTGGTGCCATTGGAAAGATATTTCCAAAGCGAACCCAACGGTTGTGGTTTTGGGAAAATCCGATGGTCGGATCTCCGGCACTTATCGTTTGAAATCACGGTTTCAAAATACGAACTACAGCTTCGTTATTCGATATATTTTAATTATATATATATATAAATATATATAATCGATCCTTTGATTTCAAAACCATTTCCTTTCATAAATTTGATGAAAATGATATTTTTATCCAACTGAATTCTATTTCAACACTTCACTGTTTTTAACTATTCATGTATATAATAAAAATTTGATTTTTAATGTAAAACAGTTTATTTCAAAACACGACTATTTTATATAGTTAATATAGGTGATAAAAATAGGATTTTTATTATAAAACAATTTCATTTCAAAACGTGATTATTTTATATAGTTCATATAGGTAATAAAAATATGATTTTTATTATAAAACAATTTATTTCAAAATATGAATACCATTCAACACATGAATTCTATTCAACAAATGAATTTCAATTCAACACATGAAGGTTTTCTATAGTTTCTATATATACAGATAAAAGGGTGATTTTTATATTTAAAAACACGAATACCATTCAACACATGAATTCTATTCAACGAATGAATTTGAATCCAACACATGAAGGTTTTCTATACAACACACAAATATAGTTTCAACACAGGAAAATAATACTAACACATGAATATTATTCAAAATTTCGACAGCATAATGGCAGGGAAGTTAAAACCGGGGCCGTCCCTAGTATATCACCTCGCTCTACCTTAAAGCCTCGCAGCTTTTGACAATGGGGAATCATGCATCTAGTTCGCACGCAGGCGACATGTATATTTATTTCATTTCCACAAACTAATCCTATGTGGTTTCAGCCAAATATTTCAACCACAAACAGGTATTTTTCAACCACAAACAATTCCAATCAACCATTCGCAATCAATCAATTTTCACACCAATCACAACCAATAAATATCGTCCATGGTTTGTGGACGAAGGGCGTATATATATATATATATATATATATATATATATATATATATATATTTATATATATATATATAGCAATTCACTTCTATTTCAACACATATATAATTTTTACAATGCATATACAACTTATATATCGAACGTTCAACTTATACAACGCTTATACAAGAGGTGTACAACGCTTATATAACTCATACATCGACTATATAATTTATACATCATCGTTTTCCATATCGTTTATTAATTAGAAATCTCACATTGGTTTCCACTCCACCAAAAATAGCAGAAGGCTCAGAAAATATGCGGTCTCTTCTAGAATGTAGAAGACGTCCTCACGAGTCCACTGTTTCTTGTTTCACTGAATTTCGTCTAGAAACGAAAAAGATATGATTTTTACAAGGTTTGCAACGGTTTAAAGGTGTTAAAATCATTTCCGAAAATAAAACCCGTACCTTTCTATTTCTGTTCAAAACTAGGTTTTGAAAATTCGTGAAATCCGTAGCACTTCGTCCCGATCCGGTTGCATGACGTTGAGGAGGGTGGAAAGTGCTTCGCGGCGCCATGGGTTTCGTTGAACTCGATCAGGCGAGGAGGGGGTATCGGTGGCGGGAAGTTTGGATCTTCTTGGGCTCGATTCTCGAGGCACATCGCACGGTGGAGGTCTAGGGTGGTATGGATTTGAAGGCCTCGAGGAGTACTACCAAAACCATAACTGGAGCACTGGCTATTTTTGCGTGGATGAGGAGAAAACGAGGGGAGAAGGAACGAAAAGTAGTCGCCGTCAATTCGAGGGGTTCGGAGAAGAAGACGGGGAGAGAGGGTGCTGAGTTGGCCCAATGGATTTTTTTTTATATATTTTAAAATCTCTAAAATATCCTCCTCCACCATGAACACCAATTCAAACCCAACGACTGTCGTCCCTAGCATTTTACCCCCATTCGGAACACAATGGGATATGTTTCGAAGGCCCATTCAAATGTTTCAGTCAGTTTCCATTCAATTTAAAATATATAACATTCAATATTCGATTTGAACGTACATTTCAATTTGCCAGGGCCACAAACTGATTCGAAAAATTCCAGAAAAATAAATCTAGCTACGTTTTGACGATACGGTCCCAGCAAAACTAGTTTCGTCGAATTCTGAGACCGTTTGCAAAAAGGCCTATTTCTGGTCGATCCAATTTAACTTTAATTGACCAAAACACGTTTTCCTTTACCACGCTCACATACTAGGTTCAAAAATTGTGAAATTTGAAACCTAGAAATAACTTCACATCCCGGATCCAACAAAAGTGGTTTTGTCGAATTCCGAGGTCGTTTGCAAAATGGCCAATTTCACGGGCTATATAAATTCCATAGCGACCTTTCTGAAAATTCATTTGGCCAAAACTTTTGGTTTCCGCTACGAAACTTCGATTTTTCAGATTCATTTGAAAGGTATTCACTAACAGATTTAAATATTTTTTGTTTCACTCAAATCCGTTTTGTTTTGCACCCTGTACAGTCAGACGAAGTTTGAAATGAAAATTTGAAACTGCCGCGCCATTTCAGGCCTTGTTTATAATTAGAATTAATTATATTCGTTTGCAAATGTCGATTCAAACTTACTTTTCATCGTTATTATTTAAAATATTTATTTTAAATATTTAAAATCCACTAAAATAGCCAATTTAAAATTTTTAAATTGGTTCGGATTTTCCGGGTCATTACATAATATCATAAGAGTATTGATTTTAAAGAAATATTTTGGGTTATCGTAAGGTAAAAACTACCCGTGTTTATGTATGGATCGGTCTTACGATTATCATTTCTTTAGAAAGTATTTTAAAAAGTTAAACAAATGATTGGAGTTTACTCACACCAGCCACATCACTGACCCAAAGTTTATTTTGTTTTGTTTTCCCAAAACTCTTGGGTGCCCAATTTTGTACGAGCAGTCAAGTAGTCGGGAATTTACAGATACTTGAAGAGCTGGAGCTGGAGCCTTCAAGATTATATAGCTATTGTTATTTCCGCTATGTTGTAAGTGCTATACTCTAATAATGTATTGTATAGAGATACTGTTTTATTTCAAGGATATGTTATCTATTATATGTTGTTCGTTCTGCTGTGAGATTCGTGTTACTCTGATGTTGTATGTTCTTCTTCCTCTTCTTTTCTAAGTTTCTATCTTATCTATTCTCACTCTCTAATTTCTTTCATGGACTCTCCGGTGTTTTCGATGCTTGGGTAGTCAATATTGAGTTTATGTTGATTACTCAGGATCGTGAAAACCTTGGTCGTTACTGTGGTATCATAGCTAAAGGTTAAGTGATTACCTTGGTTCTGTGGCGTGACTGTGTAGAGATGGGGTTAGTAGTACTCCAGATTGAGTTTGAGTGTATATATATATTTATATGAATGAGCGTATTTGTCGATTTTATAAAAATTGTTTTATATTGCGGAGATTTATTGGTTAAGTTGTTTATGAGTTCAGGTCGATCAGTTTGATCCACTGTATCGGTAGGAATTTTTAAACACTTGAATACGATGAACCGACATGGTATGCTTTTAAAAGAGGGTAAATAAAATAATTTTACCTGAAATATATTTTGTTATAAAAGGAATCTATATATTGGAATTATTATAATATATAGGGAGTGGGCTGTTATTATAATCGAATCGGATTATAAATTGATACGGTTAAATAAATAACCAATTTGAATTCATATAAGTGTAATAAATGAAATCAGGCGAATTAAATCAGAATTTAAATCAGAAATGGGAATTAAAATTCCGTGAACATGAAAAGTGTTTGTAAATGGAATTGGATTAAATATATGAGAATTTTAAAATCCTAGGAGATTTTAAATTGTTTACAAGCATTGTGAAGGATATTTTGAGAATGATTTCAAAATAGAAGTGTTTAAAAAAATGGTTTTGAAAGGGATATAGTATTGAACTCACTTCAGTCGCTGGAAAATAATTCCTATGATGACCGTGCAGCATCATCAGTGTTCATTTTCGAGCTCCAAGTGACGGATTACTACCATTTTTTTAAATTGTTTTGTGGGAAAGCAAGTTGTTTTGAATCGTGAAAAGGGATATCTGGTTTTTTAAAAGAACGGATTATTTGAATTAAAACAAATTAGATGGAAATTTGTAAAACTAAAATGAAAATCAAGAATGGTACTTGAGATTGATAATGGAATTTGGCTTGGATAAATGAATGGTTTTTTTGGAGATAAAAGTGATTTGAGTTTGATTGGGATGACATTGGTATATGCTGAATTGGCAGCAGATGGAAAGGGTATAATGATATGCCCGACAAAAAGGTTAAAGTTTATTTGTACATGGTTTTGGTGATTTATGGGCCCATTTGGCAAGCAGCTTGGCTGTTTGATTTTCTTTTGGGTTGGAGAAGGCCCAGAGAGGCGAGTTGTAGTTGTACCGATTGACCAGAACAAAAGAGGTGCTGGCGAATTTTTTTGAAAATTTCGGGTGTTAGAAAATTTTTAGGATTTTTGAAAATTTTCATTGATGTGAATTAATTAATATTTTAATTGAAGTTTATTTGTTCAGTTGAAATTGAAATTTGAGAAGTAAAGAAATAATTTTTAATCTAGTTAATAGGGTTTGTTTTCTACCTTAGCAATTTCGAGGACGAAATTATTTTAAGGGGGAAGAATGTAATGTCCAGTATTTTTACGGTGTAATAATAAATTTATTTAATTATTTAAAAAGCGAGTTATAAATTTAAATGGTTATTTAATTAAATAATATGGAATATTTAATTAATATTTATAATATGATAATATATTTAATTCTGAAATAATCAGGATTAGCTGAAATGGCAATATGTGTGAATTGAATCATTTAAATGATTTAATTCAGTTTAGAATTGATTTATAATAACGAATATATTATTTGAACATATAAATATACTATAATTATAATCGATCTCGAAATGGAGAAGCAGTTCGTAATTTGGCGATTCGAACTTGAAACGAATATAAAGAATCCGTTTTAAATCGGATTTCTGTGAAACAAGAAACGTTCGGAGCTGGTGAAGTATATTTTTCTAATGAAAGGGAAAAATCAGGGTTTCATTGTGTAGATTTTGATTATGTCCAAATCAAATTTTCAAATAGTCATTATGGAATTCCTTTATAATTTATAACGATTTATAAAAGGATTTCTATTTTTAATTGAATATCGATTTGACCTGGATTTGAAATATCGAGTTATAACTCCATATATATTTTGTTTGGAGCTGTATAATATTAATTTGTGAATATATACAATAATATTTATTTTTAAACACTTAATTTATTTATTTTTAAATATATTTATACATTTAAATGGGTTATTTAGAGCTTTATAAATAGCTAGTTTTGCAAACAACCTCCGTTTTCGACGAAACTAATTTTGTTGGATCCGCAATATTAAATTATTGTTATATTTCAATTTTCGTGATTTTTGAAGTTAGTATGTGGCCGTATGAAATTTTAATGTGAAAAGTAGTCGATATTCTGATCTTTAAAAATACGTTGTGTGAGCAAACGAAGTCAGAATTCGACGAAACCAGTTTCCTTGGGTCCTTAGTGTCGAATTGTAGCTACATATCCATTTTCATGATTTTTGGATATTGTATGTGATCATAAGAATTTTTAAACGATAAATATACACAGCAGTTGATTAAAATTGAATAAAATAATCAATAAAAATAATATTTTTATTCTGTAAATACACCTTAACTTTCTCTAACCTAATTTCATTTCTTCCTTTGGTTAAAAACATGCGCCGCCATCAGTTCTCGTTAAAACATGAAGAACACCCATTTCAAAAATCAAAAGAAAATCAAAACAAGATCTATAAAATCCGAGAAATATATGTATGGAATCCCAGTGTAATTATCTTCGATTTCATGACCGTTTGGTCTAGCGTGATGCAGTAATGGGAGGTTCGACGTTTATACAATAAAACTAGGGCTGACCGCCATTACATCTTGTAACGACCCGTAGTTTTATGGATAATAAATAATTTATTTATTTATTTAAATAAAGGTCTGGTAATTTAAAATGACCAAAATTAAATAGTAAGAAATATTTAATTAATATAATAATTAAATGATATATTTAAATTCCAGAATAGTCGAAAATAGTAGAATTCACAATACGATGTGAATTGGATCATATATAAGCTATAATTCAGTTTGGAATTTGATTTAGAATAATGAATACATTATTTAGAAGTTTCAACGTAGAATTATAGTATAATTATAATCGAGCTCAAAATGGCGTGGTAGTTCGTTATTTGGCGATTCGAACATTAACTGAATTTAGAGAATCCGTTTTAAGCCGGATTTCTGTGAAATAAGAAACATTCGGAGCTGATGAAATATATTTTTCTAATGGAAGAGAAAAATCGGGATTTCGTCATGTAGATTTTGATTTATGTCCAAATCAAATTTTAGAAAAGTCGCTATGGAATTACTTTATAATTTATAACGATATATAAAAGGAATTTCATTATAAATCGAATATCGATTTAATCAGGATTTGAAATATCGAGTTGTAAATACATCGATATTTATTATGGAGTTGTATGATTTTCTAGTGTGAATATATACGATAATATAAATTTATTTATATTTAATCTAATTGTTTTTAAATATATTTAATATTTAAAAGGGTTTATTTAGAGCTTTAAAAATAGCCAGATTTTGCAAACAACCTCCGTTTTCGACGAAACTAATTTTGTTCGATCCACAATATAAAATTATAGCTAGATTTCAATTTTCGTGATTTTTGTTGTTAGTATGTGGCCGTACCGATTTTTAATGTGAAAAAAGTCGATATTTTGATAGTTAAAAATACGCTGTGTGAGCAAACGGAGTCGGAATTCGACGAAACCAGTTTCGTTGAGTCCGTAATGTCAACTGAAGATGTATGTCCATTTTTGTGATTTTTGGATATCATGTGTGATTATAGGAAGTTTTAACAACATATACACATAGCGTTTGCTTAAAAAATTGAATAAAAAAATATCTAAATTTTCTATATAATACCCTTACCTCTAACCCTACTTTCTATTTCTCTGGTCAACGAAATAAGGCACCGTGATTTTCGTTCTTCCAAGAAAATAAGTTTCCATCTTCAAAAATCAAAATAAATTCAAGAAAATTCTCTAAAATCTTCAAACAAATTTTATTAGCTTCCCCTTTTGTTTCTCTTCATTCGTATATCAACATTGAAGTGTTTGATGTCAGTTTTCTTTGCTGCGGAAATACCAGCGTGGGTATGAACGAGCTAGGTTTTGATTCTCGTCGAACTAAGGGATTTTGTGATCAATCAAAGTATGTTTCTGAGTTAAGAGCGGGATTTGGCACATATACGCATCGTTTTTGTGGATTGTGGTGTGTAGAAGGGTCGCTCTATCTCAGTAACTGATCGTCGAGGGCATGGAGTCGCGGCTAACAGAACAGGCGCGAGTTGTGGGTGGTGGTGATAGGATGGAGCAGTTTTTGGAGAGGATGGTCACCGTGCTTTTAGTTTTTGAAATAATGGAGAAACAAGGGTGATGGAGGCATTTAAAATGCGGCGTGGATTGCCATTTACAGACATGTTTGAATACCCACGAGGAAGAGGAAGAAAGACTGTTTAGACGGGTATTGGAATGAAGCAGTCTGGGCTCTTGAATGTGGTGGATGGGCCATTATACAATATGGTGAGCCCAAGCTTTTATAAAAGAAAACGAAACGTGAATGGATAATACTCAAGGTACAAATACTCATTTCCAATGTGGTGGAGAACTTACGGCTGTGACTTGGTGGACAAGGAGAAGGTTTGTGAAATGGGTATGTGGGCCGGAGATTTGGGGTGAGGCCTAAATATTTAACATAATTCAAGTTAATTTAATTTATAAAATATATTAACTTGTTAACACGATTTCTCTCTCATACGGCATCAGTTTTACAAACCGTTTGTAGTATTGGGATCATATGGGCGAGAGCAACACAATGGAACTAACTGGGAGTGGATTGGAGTCTGTTACAATTTATAGTGAAATAAATTGTCTGATCCGAATCAACAATAATTTATCATTTTTAACGATAATCGTCCAATGCGAGTAAAACTCATCAACTCTGAATAGTTACATTTTTATAACATATTCTTAGAACTAATATTTTTCTGTTGATTGCTGTGTGTTAACTGTTTGATTGAACTGATAAGAAATTGGTCGAAATTATAGATCTGGTTATATGTATATATATATATATATATATATATATAAATTGATTCTGTTTGGCAGAATATTTCATAGTGAAGTGAAATTGATGTTAATTGTATTGTTTAACATCTGTGGATGCAGGGAAACAGGTCGGAGGAATCAAAATGGATTCCTTAACATTTATTTTATTGTTTTTCGTATATTGTGTCATATGATGTGATATGAAATCTGTTGTTGATTTTGTATGTTGGAATGATACTGATCATTGTTATATGGTACGTTAAATACCATAAGGAATACTAGAATAGAAAAGGAAATTTTCAATGTCATATTGAAAAAGAAATATTTATAAAATCAAAAGATTTTATAAAAAGAAAATATTTATTTAAAATAAATAAAATAAAAAGAAATATTTATTTGTTAAATAAATAGAAAGATAGAAGGAACATTTATTTGTTAAATAAATAGAAGAAGAAATAAAGGGATATATATTGGGAAAATAAATAGAGTTAGAAAAGGAAGTATTTGTGAAAGCAAATTGAAAAGGGAACATTTGAAAAACATTTACTAATAGATTGAAAAGGAACTATTTGTAATACATTTACAAATAGATTTGAAATGGAGATATTTGTAAAACATTTACAAATAGATTTGGAAAGGGAATATTTGTAAAACATTTACAAATAGAATTGAAAAGGAAATATTTATTTGTTAAATAAATAAAATTATAAAGGAAATATTTATTTGGAAAATAAAGAGAATTATAAAAGGGAATTAACGAGATATAAAAGGGTTATGAGGAGATTGTTTAAAGTGAATATCAAAAAGAGTTAATTGAATAAAGATTGATCGAGCTAGAGTTAATCGAAATATATAGAGTAATCAATTTGAGTTAGTCGAGTTAGAATCAATTGAATAAAGATTGATCGAGTTATAGTTAATCGAACAAGAGCTAGTCGAATATTAGTTATTCGAATAGAGTTGATTGAATTAGAGTTGGTCGGAAAGGAGTTATCCGAATATAGTTTATTCAAAGAAAGAGTTATCGAATTAGGTTATTCGAAGAAGAGAATTAATCGAATATAGTTTATTCAAAAAAAGGGTTATCAAATATTTGTTATTCGAATAGAGTTAAAGGAGTTAATCGAATATTAGTTATTTGAAAGGAGTTATCGAATATTAGTCATTCGAAGATAGATTATCGAATATTAGTTATTCGGAAGGAGTTATCGAATATTCGTTGATCGAAAGGGTTATCGAATATTAGTTATTCAAATAGAGTTAAAGGAGTTAATCGAATATAGTTTATTGTAAAGGAGTTAATCGAATATAGTTTATTCGAAAGGAGTTAATCGAATATATTTTATTCAAAAGGAGTTAATCGAATATAGTTTATTCGAAAGGAGTTAATCGGATATAGTTTAATCGAAAGGAGTTAATCAGATATAGTTTATTCGAAAGGAGTTAATCAGATATAGTTCAATTGAAAGGAGTTAGTCGACTGGAGTTAATCCAATAGAGTTAATCGAATTAGAATTAATCAAATAGAGTTAATAGAATAGAGTTAATCAAATAGAGATAATTGATAAGAGTAAATTGATTAGAGTTAATCGAATAGTGTTAATTGAATAGAGTTAATCGAATATGGCAATTCGAAGAGAGATTATCGAATATAGTTTATTCTAAGGAAAGAGTTATCGAATAGAGAATTATTCGAAAGAGAGTTACGTAAGGAAGTTTGTTAAAGGTTTAAAAGGTGAACCTTGTCTGTTTCGAAGTTAGAAATGTTGTTCAGTTAAGGTCTGAGAGGTAGTTATACACCAACTTGATTGGCTTCGTTTTTAATTAAGGAATGGTTAAGGTTTGATAGTAAAGTTCAGTTAAGTGAATATAGTTAATGAAGGTAATGGTTTGAATTGGCATAGCGATGTTTTATTTAAACATCTTTTTAAATCCAAGGAATGAGTTTTGGAAACATTTTCCAAATATAATCAGAGATATTTTCAAATCAGAGAAAATAAAATGTTTGATGATAAAGAATACTGAAATGACAAAGATACATGAAAAAGAGATGGAAATGTTTTCCTATGATTAATAACGTATATTTTCTAAATTTAGAAAAATAGGAATATTGAATATATAGGAAATAAATAAATTAATTAACTAAAGAGATAAACGTTAAATGATGATTGATCAATAGAATTTCCATCTGGAAATAATATCGTTGTTTGCACACGTGTTTTTCTTTGATAGTTAACTCACCGACTATCGAAGTTTTTGACCATTTTTCCGTCCTCAATATGGAGAGACCGGGATCAGATTTATTATCTGAAAACCACTCTATATGGGCGATAGCGTTGTGATCAAATATAATGAAGATAATTGAAGATGGAGTTTGTGCAAGGGCTGTCCTGTTTACAGAATAGTGCCTTCGGTCTGTCCAGTCCCAGGACGACCCATATGGAAGAATGTCTGATAGAGTATATTTAATAGATCGCGTAAGTTGATCTCTTCAAATGTATTTACCTTTGGTGGAGGAGGAATTCATTTCTCTTAGCTATATACCCATTGTATTTTTTGGGAAATCAATTTGTGATTTGGCGGGTATGACGATGTGACATTCAAAGTGAATAATTGTGTGATCTGTCAGAGATAAGCGTAGCCTCTAGCCTCAAAACCGGGAAATGACAAAAATCGGGCAAGCAGCATGGCTAAGTGGTTGGCTGCCAATTAGGGTGTATTATCACCTATCTAGAGATATTCATTTCATTTTATAATCTATTGTCAATGTTGTACCGTTCGGGAAACGGTTGCTGATCCCAACCGTTGGTGATATACATTCGATACACTCAAGCGAAATGAGTGGTCGGTCATGTGTGGCCGGGTGGCAAGATGTTCTTGTTGAACCTAGTGTATTCCTCTCTAGAGGTACACTATTAAAAGGTGTTTCCATACCTTGTCATAGTTGGAAATCCATTACCCAATAAGTGCTCGCGGTTTTGATTGTAAACTATATATATGGAACGTGAGATGAAAGTATTCTGCAAGATGATTATTATATTGTGGTCGATAGACACTATTATAATTTCCAAAGAGTTTTGATATAAAAGTTCATTGTTTCTTTCAAAATGATTAGAAAGTTAAATTAAATTGTATCGGAATTTCAGGACACTACACATCTGGGTGGCGACGTAGGACCGGGTGGGGAGATGGGTGAACTCCGGAAGGCGAGGCATATGTGTATGCCTAGTTTAAGGGGATGCGATGCCTTGTGGGTGGTTGAGGGCTCACTGTCGATGGATGGTAGGGCATCAGGTCGGTCATTAGAAGAAAATGCGAGTTTATCCTTGTAGCCGTGAATCTATAGAGGAATGAAAGCGGAGTCTATCTATAACAACCTAGAAAATCAGAGCCAATTTAAAATTTTATTTTGGCTATTTCGGTGAATTTGGAATAGTAAAAATAATTTATTTTAAATAATAACGATTAAAATTTTATTTTAATCGAAGATAGAACGAATATATTTATTTTAATTCCAAAAAGAATTGGAATTAGCATGGCAGTTTAAAAAGTCAAAGCTGAACTTTGACTGAATATACCGGATTCAAAATTTATCGGATTTTAGCGAAAGCAAAAATATCTAAATCTGTTTGTAAATATCTTTCAAACGAATCTGAAAAATCGAAATTTCATAGTGGGAATCAAAAGTTATGGTCAGTTGAATATTCAGAATAGTCGTTATAGTGTAATCGATAGCCCGTGCAAAAGGCCATTTTTCAAACAACCTCTGTTTTCGACGAAACCACTTTTGTTGGAACCAGAATGTTGAATTATTGTTAAGATTAATTTTCCAGAATATTTCAAATTAATATGTGAGTTTGGCAAAGGAAAATGTGTTTTGTATATTTCAGTCAAATTTAATTGACTGAAAAATAGCCATTTTTCAGACGGTCCCAGAATTCGATGAAATTAATTTTGTTAGGACCGTATCGTCATAACAAAGCCAAATATATATATATATATATTTTTTGGAATTTTCTGAGTCCGTGTGTGGCCTTGGTCAATTTATTTATACGAACGAATTAATTTAATAAAGGATTTAATTATTAAATTAAATAATTCAGACCACAGACAGCCGTTTGGGCTGACAGGACCTGACCCCTTGGATCCGGAACAGGGGCTATTGGGTAGGGGCACCTTCGGTTGGACTGGAATTGGATTTGTTAAAAAGTTATGGATTTAATTACAAAATTACAATTTAATATTATAAATATTAGAAAATAAAACCCTAATGCTACTGTTCATTCTCGTTCCCGATTGTTTGGCTGCTAGTCCTTCAATTCTTCTTCCACAAATTCCTCCCTCTCCATAAAAAATTAACCCATCCTCCTTTGGAGTTTTCTTCAGAGATTTTCCTCCTCTTCATTTCTATACCGGAATCGAACCCTCTCGTGCTGCCTTCCTCGAGATCTGCGCCCCCGAACGCACGCTATTCGATGCTCCGCCGGGCCCACCAGGCTGCGCCGCACCCTGCCCAACTCCTGGCGCACGTGCGCCACTCTAAGCCCAGCAACCACCAACAAACCGCTCCTCCAATCGATCATCCAATCTCCTGAAAACTGGAATCAAAGTTTTGAACATTTTCTGAAACCCACGGTATGAAATTAACAAAGGGATTGTGGCACTTATTTTCCGTCGCAAAATGTTATTTAATTTATAAAATTGATAACTTATTCATACGAGACCCGAATTTGAAAATTTCAGATCCTGTTGGACCATAACGTCAAATTGAACTTGTTGAAACTGGTTGGAACAATTTCCGAATCCTTTGGATTTTTTAAATCCACTTAAAGCAAGGTGAGAATTCCTGTTTATAGAATTAATTTTTGAATTAATTATCTTCTTGCTGATGAATTCTGTGTATGTATGTATGATCTAGTTCTGCGATGAAAATCTTTTATTTACTTCAGATCTGTTATTCTAGATCTGATTCTACGATGAAATCCTATTCTTTGCTTCGAATCTATTATGTTAGAATTGCCGATGCGATAAAAATCTCAACTTTATTGAGATTTCCACTTAAATTTTTTTACTAAACGTTTAATTAATTAATATTAATCGAAATTAATGAATTTGTGATTATCATCATATTTGCGATGCCTTGTGCTTGGATTTTATTGTCGTATGAATTGCGATGTTTTGGAATATCCATGATAGTTTAGATCTATGTCATACAAAAAAAGTTCCTATTTGTTTAGATCTGTAAACATCGATTGGTTTAGATCTAGTTTTAAGTAAATGAATAAAAAGATTCAATTTTTAATATTGTTAGTTTACACAAGATTGTTTCCATTAAAAAGATTCAATTTTTAAATGAAATATTACATATTGATTTGAATCATGTTATGAATGTTGACCAAAAATATAACTTTTGTTACACGTATTGATTTAAATCATGTTATGAATGTTGATACCAAAAATATAACTTTTGTTACACGTATTGATTTGGATCATGTTATGAATGTTGACACCAAAAATATAACTTTTGTTACACTTATTGATTTGAATCATGTTATGGATGTTGACATCAAAATTTAGAATACTGTTACATATAGTATTATGGCAATCTACACCATATGTTAATACATTGAAAATGAACATTATTTTTAGCGTTATGTTAATACATTGAAAATGAACATTACTTTTAGCGTTATTTTAATACATTGAAAATGAACATTATTATTAGCCATATGTTAATACATTGAAAATGAACATTATTTTTAGCGTGATGTTAATACATTGAAAATGAACATTATTTTTAGCGTTATGTTAATACATTGATAACGAACATTATTTTTAGTGTCATGTCTATATACATGAAAATAAACACATTTATAACGTCTTTGTTAATATATGAAAATAAGAATATTTTTAACGTCTTTATGAAATATTATAAAAGAAGTACATTTCTATTTGCATTTTTTATATGTAAACAAATAGTAGTAAAGAATTACATATTTTATTTGCCTTTTTATATGTAAACAAAAGATAGAAAACGATCACATTTTTGTTCACCCTTTTTATATGAAAATAAAATATAGAAAAAGAATTATACTTTTTATTTGCATTTTTATTTAAATAAAACATAGTAAAAGAATTATTCTTTTTATTTGCATTTTTATGCAAATAAAACATAGAAAAAGAATTATACTTTTTAATGTAACTATAAACATAAGTTAGAAAAGAGAAGAAAAAGATTGCATTAGGAAATATTACATTTTTCAATGTAATTAAAGAATGAATATGGGATTTCATTTTGCGATGTAATTAAAGAAAGAATATAAAAGTTACATTTTGCAATGTAAATAAATGATGTAACAAAAGAATGGAAAAGTTTACATTTTTATGTGATGTAAAAAAGTTTACATTTTATTTGCATTGTAGATGCAAATAAAAACATGAATTTTAGAAAGGATATCTTATTCACATTTTAGACGTAAATAAAAACATGAATTCACAAGGTGGATTTTTTAATTACATTTTAGATGTTAATAAAATCAAGCTTGGAAAAAGTGAATTTTTCTTTGCAAACTAGTTGCAAATAAAATTATGAATATATAAATTAATTTGAATAATATATTTAATTCTGAAATAGTTGAAAATAGTGAATTTATGATATGGTTTGAACTGGACATTTTAAAATATATATAATTTAGTTTGGAATTGAATTCGAATAACGAATATATTATTTAAATGAAGTTTGAACGTATAATTGTAATATAATTATAATAGAGCTCGAAATGGCGCGGCAGTTTGCTATTTGGTGATTTGAACTTCAACTGAATATACAGGGTCTGTTTTAAATCGGATTTCTGTGAAACAAGAAACGTTCGGAGCTGGTGAAGTATATTTTTCTAGTGGAAAAGAAAAATCGGGATTTCATTATGTAGATTTTGATTTATGTCCAAATCAAATTTTAGAAAAGTCGCTATGGAATTCCTTTATAAATTATAACGATTTTTTATATTTTTAAAAAGGTTTTTCAATATAAATTGAATATCGATTCAACTGGGATTTAAATATCGTGTTATAAATTCAATTGGAGCTGTAATGATATTCTAGTGTGGATATATATGATAATATTAAATTATTTTTACTTAATTTAATTATTTTTAAATATATTTATATATGTAAATGGGTTATTCAGAGCTTTAAAAATAGCCAGTTTTGCAAATGACCTCCGTTTTCGATGAAACAAATTTTGTTGGATCCACAATATTAAATTTTTGTTAAATGTCAAGTTTCGTGATTTTTAGAGTCAGTATGTGGCCATACGGATTTTTAATGTGAAAAAAAATTAGTATTTTGAGAGTTAAAAATACTTTGTGTGAGCAAACGATGTTAGAATTCGATGAAACCAGTTTCGTTGGGTCCGTAATGTCAAACTGTAGCTGCATGACCAGTTTCATTGAAATTGGGTATTGTATGTAATTGCACGAATTTTTAAACGATAAATTCAAGCCGTAATGGATTATAATCGAATATAATAATGAAAATATCTAAATCCTTATATCCTATAAATAGGCTCACCCTCCTAAACCCTAATACTATTCTCCCGAAGTCCACAAAAAAATCCGCCGTCACTTTTCTCTTCTCAGTAAAAGAAATCAAACTTTGAAATTAAACATAAAATCAAGGGAAAATCCAGAAATTGTATAGCTTGTATATTTGAAACCGTGGTAGCTTGCAATTCAAATGGATGTGCTTCTGATAACCTGCGATCACGATTCTAGTATGAGGGTTTTCAGGACCTTCGACTAGGGCATCAGTTTTCTCGATGTACGGGGGGGGGGGGGGGAGATGAAGATGTGGTACGGGTCAATCTCTCTGAAGCAGGACGCACCTGTCGGCGCCACAAAGGAGGAGTCCGGTCATCGATCTCGCGGAGCTGCTGTGCGTAGGATGTAGCTCGAATGCGATTCAAATGATGGAGTCGAACCCGTGTTGGTGGTGGCCAGATGAAGGAGGTCGGGGAGTGGAGTTCGTCGGAGGTTTCAGATTCAATTTTCATGAAGGTGGGAAGTCGAGGTGGTTATATGAAGTTTTGGAAAAAACATGGGATGGTTGTACGAGGTCAGTGGAATTCGACAGTTGAAGAAGAAATGAAGATGTCGAGTTAAATGGTTTGGGTATGTTAGATGGAGTTTGCGTTGAAGATTAAATGGTGATTTTAGTTGATTTTTGTGTTGAAACGAGAAGCATTACAGTATCGATGGCTTTGAATTTAGTAGAGTAATGAGTTCGGGAGTATGGTATAAAGTTCGGTCATAGTAGTTTTTATCTGGAGCAGAAGGACGCGAATGTTAATTGGAGAGGAAGACAACTGTTCAATTTGGGTAAAGTGTGTTGGGCCGGCATTTGGTTGGTGAGCCCATTTATAAAATAATTGATTTGATTAAAGTAAATATTCTTTGAAACTTGTTAATATCATAACTATTCCATACGTGATCGAAATTCAGCGAAATCAGATCCGTTGGGATCGTATGGACGGCGGGTACACAATGAAATTGACTGGGAGTGGATTGGAGTTTGTTACAATTTATAGCAAAATAAATTGTCCGTCTGAATCAAGCGATGGTTATCGTTATTAACGATGATCATCCAATGTGAGTAAAACACACCAACTCTGAACAGTTATATTTTTATAACGTATTCTTAAACTAATAATTTTATGTTGATTGCTGTGTGTTAACTGTTTAGTTGAATTGCTTATGTATTGGTTGAAATTATAGATAACGATATATATAAAGTGTTAATCAAATATTGATTCTGTTTAGCAGAGTATTTCATATGTAGATGAAATCAATGTTAATTATATTGTCTAACATCTGTGATGCAGGGAAACAAGTTGGAGGAATCCAACTGGATTCCTCAACATTTATTTTGCTATTTTTCATATATGGCGATATATGATGTGATATATAATATGTTGTTGATTATGTGTGTTTGGATGATATTGATCATTGTTATTCGGTATTTTAAATACCATACAAAATACTGGAAATATACGTAACAACCCGGAATTTTGGAGCCAATTTAAAAAATTTATTTTAGAAATTTTTAATGGATTTCTAATATTTAAAACGGTTTATTTTAAATAATAACGACTAAAAATTTATTTTAATCAAAGCTAAAAACGAATAAATTTAATGTAACTATACATGTAAAAAATAAATAAAGAAGGAAAACTTTTCAAATTTTTTCCTATTAGAGTATGTAATAAATAGAGGAAGGAGAAAATTCATATAGAGACAGAAACCATCCGTCTCTTTCTCTTTAATTAGATTAAATGTCGTATTAAATGACATTTACAACTTAACTGACACATATATTTATTGTCCAATTCTCTTTTTTCTAAATAAATATTTATTTGTAATTGTAAATTTTTACATATATGCATATTAAAATGTTTCTCTAAATATAACAAGTCAATGAAGAAAAAGCAACCCAGGCATCAATGTATTTTAAGAAAAATAAAACAGGAAATTGTTTAAGGCTATCTTTTATAGCATTTGCAAAAACGGCAGTCCATCTATTATATATACTAATATCAAGTATGGAAGGAAAACACTATTCTAGTATAAAATATTTGATTTCACATTGCTCCGATAGTCGAAGGCTGAATGATTACTGTAGTATTTAATAACAAATGTTTGTGGAGTAATGATTCAAACATGAATTGCAAATTAGCAATAACACAAAAGTCCACTTTGATTAAGACAAAATTAACGTTGAAACTTCAAAGCGGACAGTTAAATCTAGAAGGGTACATGCATGCTAATATACATGTATATATTTACTTCATATAAATATATAGAGCTTAAATTTTAGAAGTAATGTTTGAATTTGAAAATAAATGCACGTCGTATATGGAATTAAATCACGCAGTAAAAGGGGGTTTAATTATGTTAGTCAAGTAACGTTCTAATTCAAAACAGTTGAAACAAATACGTGTGAATATGTGTGGACATATTTATTTCAAGAGTATGTGCACGCGTGTTAATTCCAGAAATAATCGCATTTGAAATTGAAATTTAATGTGAGTTAAGAATGGAATTTTTTTGCTCAATAAAACAAAAAATAATTGTTTTGAATAATGGCCACATGCATTAATCATGCATTCATTTCTTTTTCTCCATTCTATTAATTGTATTCACTTTGTTCTATTTTCATGTCTTTCCCTTTGTTCTCCCTTGTTCTATTTTCACGCATCCTATTTCATTCACATAATTTCATTTCTCAAATTTCCATCTCCTTATTTCTCCTTTCCCCTCTTGCTCGTGGCGGTGCTCGATGGTCAGCCGTCATCTCGTAGGGCGTGCAATTTCTAAACTTAGAAAAGAGCAGATGGAAGGATTCAAAATTAATGGCTTGGGTTTCTGGGTTCCTTAAATTAACGATGAAGAGGGACCAACAGTGTTTAGTGTAAACGAAATTTAAGAGGTAATTAGAGTATAAATAAATAATTAATTATATAATTTTTGTATGCAAAGTTTAAATTGGTGTATCTCATTCAAACTAAAACAGAATCGGATGATTTTCGAAGCGTTGAAATTGTGAAGTAAAGATCTACGCCATGACGCTGATCAGATTTGAAAACAGAGCGATCTACAATTTTTCAGAATTAAAATCATGGTGAGAAATCTATTATTATTTTTTATTTAAAAATAATTGTGAAATTGGTTGTCACAAGTCCACAGTTATTTCCTGCTTGCTATTATTCATGCTTGATCTGTGTTGATTGTAATGTATGGATCTTTTTGTTTGGTAATGTCATTTGGTGATAAATGGTTAAACATAATTATCTGTCGTGAGATAATTTAGTAGAAACATTTAGATCAATTTGTTCTAATAATGGAAGTAAAACTAAAATATATAATTTTTGGTTAGATAAAATGATCAAAAGTATGAAACACCAAATTTTGTTAATTTGTTGAATTAGAAACTTCAACAAACTTATGAAACACCAAACTGTGTTAAGTTGTTGAACTAGTATATTTCAAAAAAAATGAAATGTCACTTTAAAACCATTCTTGTTAGATTAGATTCGTCACTAAAATGAGGTACCAACTTTTATTCATTTTGTTGGGTTAAGAATAGAAAAGAAAAAGAGGTTCATGTTTTAGAATTAAAACATGATTTTAATAAAAAGTCATTTTTAATGTTTTGATTAGAACTTACATTCTTATGTAAAAGGTGATATTAAAATTAGAAATTAACATTTTCATTGTAAAATATGACATTAAAGAAAGATTAATATTTTCATTGTAAAATGTGACATTAAAGAAAGATTAACATTTTCATTGTAAAATGTGACATTAAAGACAGCTTAACATTTTCATTGTAAAATGTGACACTAAAGAAAGATTAACATTTTCATTGTAAAATATGACGTTATAGTAAAATTAACATTTTATTTGAAAATATATTATGCATATAAAATAAACACTTTTATACATTGAAAAGAATTAGTTAAAGATATATATTTTCATTCATTAAAAATAATGAATTTAAAATGGACCTTTTTGTCACTTCAAAGGAACGATTAGTGAATTAAAATCACATTTTCGTCAAAAGAACGATTAGTGAATTAAAATAGTATTTTTGTGAAAGAATGATCATAGAAATAAAAATCACATTTTTGTGAAAACATGATTATTGAAAATAAAAATAACATTTTTAAATAGAAAATTGTTATGTGAATAAAAATTACCTTTTTATTAGCAATATGTTTTGCAAATAAAAATAACATTTTTGTCAAAACATGATTATAGATATAAAAATCCATTTTAGTCACTTTAGAGAAATGAATTAGAAATATTCATTTTTGTCAATTTAAAGAAATGATTTAGAAATAGTCATTTTTGTCAATTTCAAGAAATGAATTAGAAAACATTCATGTTTGTCAAATTTAAAAGAATGAAACAAAATTCACATTTTGTTTGCATTAAAAGTTTACAAACAAAACTCACATTTTTGTTTGCATTAAAAGTTTACAAATAAAATTCACCTTTTTGTTTGCAATAAAAGTTTACACAAAAAATTCACATTTTTGTTTACATTAAAAGTTTACAAACAAAACTCACATTTTTCTTTGCATTAAAAGTTTACAAACAAAATTCACCATTTTTGTTTGCATTAAAAGTTTACAAACAAAATTCACTTTTTTGTTCGCATTAAAAGTTTACAAACAAAATTCTCGTTTTTTGTTTGCATTAAAAGTTAATAAACAAAATCATCATTTTTGTTTGCATTAAAAGTTAACAAACAAATTCATCATTTTTGTTTGCATCAAAAGTTAACAAACCAGTTTATCATTTTTTTGTATTGAAAGTTGTTTACCGAAATTAGTCATTTGATCGCATTGAAATTTATAAAATAAATATGTCAATTTAGAGAAATGAATTAGAAAACATTAATTTTGTCACTTTGAAAAAGAATGAAGTAAATTCATTCATTTTGTCACTTTAGAAGAAATGAATTAAAAACATTCAATTAGACACTTTGAGAAGAATGAAGTAAATTCATTCATTTTGATCATTGAAAAGGGTTTAGATAAAAATGAGCATTTTCATACCTTAAAAAGAACGAATTAAAAAGGGACCTTTTTGTCACATTAAAAAGAGAGAAGTAAAAAAATACACATTTTGTCATTGATAAGGAATTATACAAAATTGAATATTTTGTACATTAAAAAGGAATTATACAAAATTGAATATTTTGTACATTAAAAAGGAATTATACAAAAATGAATATTTTTGTACATTAAAATGAATGAAGTAGAAATGCATATTTTGTCCATTGAAAAGAATTTGAAAAAATTAACATATTTTGTACATTGAAAGGAATTAGACAAAAGTACAAAATTTTTGTCACTTTAAAAGAATTAGAAAAGAAGAGACATTTTGGTCACTTAAAAAGATTTGACCAAAATATACATTTTGGTCATTGGAAAGGATTACACAAAAGATATGAAAGTTAAGATTTTTATTGTCAGTTATTTACAATAAAAAGAATTTCAATAAGAGATTAGACTTTTATTGTCATTTATCAACAATAAAAGGAATGGAATTAAAAGACTAGACTTTTATTGTCATTTGCCCACAATAAAAAGAATTGAAATATATGTCTGTGATGTTGAAATGTTTGATGTGTTAAATATAATGTTTGTATTTTCAGACTGAGCATTACACTTCCATTTACAAGTCATCCGACTTGTTTATGTGATTGGGACGATAATTTTTACACATCGCCCAAGTGCACAAATAATTTATTATTTGATGTTAGATGGAACCCCACACGGGTGTTGGGATGATATCTGGTCTACACTAGTCCCAATATTTAGTGTAGAATCCACTTTGGGTGTTATTTGGATGCTTGATAATTATTTATCATGATTGTTGATTACATGAAATATATGGTTGTTGATTGAGCAACATTTCAATAAAGAATATTCTAGGAAAAGAATACTTTTGAAAACATCTTAGAAAAAGAATATTTAGAAAAAGGAATATATTTTAGAAAAATATATTTATTTATTGAGATGAGCTAGTTATTAACTAGAATAAATCATTAAATTTAGATTTAATGAAGTTTTCCAATTGGTTAATATTTAATTGAAATTAAATTAAATTAATTGGATTTTGGGTTTGTCGTAAATAGTGTCTTAAATAACGCTGTTCTTAAACCCCGTATGAAAAGAATAATCTTTTAATTCAGATTATTAAAGCTTTCAAGTATATTCAGTAATTGAAATAAGATGAAATGTGAGTTGGGTTTATTGTGAACCGTGTTTTTAAGTGACATGTGTTCTTTAACCCAACTGACAGTGAAAATATGATTTGGAATTTATAAATCTTTTATAAAGATTTAAATGGGAATTTTCCAAAAGACAAGTTTTTCAATTTAATATATTAAATTAGGATTGAGTGGAATTCAAATTAATAATAACTGAGATAAGTTTCTGTAAAAGAAGACCGATACTACATATGGAATTTAAGAGGCTTTGCCGTTATTCCATTTATATTATTGGTCAGATACATAAATTTATAGCGATTATATATTGATTTGATTTCTGTGAAGATTCCATATTTTATGGAAGATGATTTTGGGTTTATCATGAACTATGTTTTAAATGACATTAGTTCTTTAACCCAGTTAAAGATAAGGTTAATTTCTTAAATTCAAATAATCATTGAATAATGATTTGTATGATATTTAAAACCAAATTGTGTTTTAATAAATCTTTAAAGAAAGATTTAAGTATAAAGTAGAGAATTTATCTTTGATATAATAATGTGAACATCTATTAGAGAAATATTCTGAATTGGAATGAGACGTTGGGTGTGCTTTTATAGCACTTGATTTTTATTATAAAATACGTGAGTTATTCAGGAAGACCGGGTGTAACCCATTCCAAATAATTACTACGACGATGAAGAGTCAAAGTGTGATGACCCCAAATCCCGTTCAGACGGAGAAAAGGGTAATCTTTTGAGTATAACACATAAACAGATAATAGCAGAACAGAAATAAATAAATACACCGGATAATGTATAATAATACACTGGATAAACAATAATCATCTGAGTTACACAGCATAAAGGATCTTACTTAGTACAAATGCAGTTCAACTATACATGAATGTTTACAGCGGAAAACAAACATAATATGCACAATAGGAGCTGAACAGCATAAAAAGAGATAAATGATAGAATCCATCTTCAGCTCCAGCTATCCGGATAAGGCCTGCTAAACCTGAATACAAGGCTGCCCGTGTAGGAAAAGTGGCACCCGAGTTTGAAAGTGAAACAAACTACGAGTCAGTCATGGGACTGGTATGAGAAATCTACTCAACACATCTAAAATATGGCCAATCACAGGGCCACGCCACTTTCGTGGAATGAGTTTACTCCATTGGATTGCCAGTGCTTTAAAACAAATCATTCTTTTAATAATCGCAATGCTTTTTATAAAAATGAAGCCATTATAAGACTCAGTTCCCATCACACAACGCAACGCAAACCAGCGGATAAAGTTTTACCTTATAATAGCCAAAATATGCTTGATACGAATAAATCAAAAGGATTTCATATTATTACTAGTGTTTATATTTTTTGAAAACAATTTCAAATCATAACTATCAATCATAGACGGCATTAATGCCCCATACCACTATGTCGCCATCTATAGGTATACAATCAAAACCGCACAGTCACGTATTTGGAAATTGGATTTCTGTCATGAACCAAGGCAAAAGATAGTCCTTGCCGACTTCGAGACTGCCTAGCCCGAGTCTCAGGATCAGAGCTCGAGTGACCCTTGGATCGTCAGGGCCGGTCCACCGATGTGGATTAAAATGCCTAAACAATGCGTTTCTCCGCCCTTTGGGGCGTAAGTGAGCCAACGAATGACTCCATCGGACCCAGATCGTCCGATCTAACCAAGGTGCCTCGCAACAACAACAACCACATAAGTCAAACTCGTCAGGGCGTGTAAAACCATTGACGCCACTTCTAGCTAGGAAGAAGGCATGCCCTCCCTGAGGTCCTGCTCCCGTTTCTGGTTCATACCAGGGTGTGAGGCTCACGATTTCATGTTATACACAAAGCTACGCCACACAGGCGGTGCTTTGATCGTCTCCACAAGACTTTGCTTTTCAATAGAAGCCCTGATCACTGCATCTTAGCATGCCACACAGGCAATTCACACCGTGCAACTGATGGCTATCAATCACACAGAATAAATTCCAATGTCAGACACACTGTCCATTTGCAAGTCCGTTCTGGGTCTGAACGAAACCGGAGGCACTATATACCTCGCAAACCCATCGATCACCACGTACGTATGAACGATCACCACTCATTATCCATATTTCGGGATGCCTCCCAATCAGGACCTCGGTTACCATCCAAACGAGGTGAAGATCTCCGTGCTTCGACCACCGTCTTCATCTTCTATTTCTTATCGTCGATTCAGTTATTCAGAATGGGATAGACCCGGTCTTTCTGAGCAACTCGCGAATATAATAAACAATTGCAACACTAACATACACATGCATCATTTCAATTTATTAGTCACTAATCGTCAATCAGTAAGAGAACGATTTCCCAAATATTAACCCCGAAGGCCGAAACCAACATCAGATCAACACCCAGGAAACCATTCGGCTTAGCCAACCATCGGTTAATTTCTAAATCACATCCATATCGTTTATAATATTTTATATTGATTTATCACTATTTCTATTTATTTTGAAATAGCTAATTTATTCAAAACGTCACTTCGGGCCATAATGCGGCCGTGGCGCTGTTTTTCTTCAGATTTGATTTATACATATCTGAAAATCTAACCGTAGGATCTTCACAAAATTCACATCATTAGAAAGATCTTTTCAAAACAAATCCAACGGTTCCAGTTTCGGGAAATTCCGACGGTCGGATCTCCCGGTATAATTGTTTGAAGTTTCGATTTCAAAATACGAACTGCAGCGCCGTTATTCGATTAAATATAATTATATTTATATATATATATAAATATAATCGATTCCGGCGCTGTTTTTCTTCAGATTTGAATTAAACATTCTAGACAATCCAACCATTGGATTTTTACAAAGTTGGTGCCATTGGAAAGATATTTCCAAAGCGAACCCAATGGTTGCGGTTTCAGGAAAATCCGATGGTCGGATCTCCCGCACTAATCGTTTGAAATCATGGTTTCAAAATACGAACTGCAGCTTCGTTATTCGATATATTTTAATCATATATATATATATATATATAAATATAATTGATCCTTCGATTTCAAAACCACTTCCTTTTCATACATTTGATAAAAATGTTATTTTTATCCAACTGACTTCTATTTCAACACCTCACCATTTTTAGCTATTCATGTATATGATAGAAAGGCGATTTTTATTATAAAACAATTCATTTCAAAACGCGATTATTTTATATATTTCATATAGGTAATAAAGGTATGGTTTTTATTATAAAACAATTTATTTCAAAATGAGATTATTTTATATAGTTCATATAGGTAATAAAGCTATGGTTTTATTATAAAACAATTTATTTCGAAATGAGATTATTTTATAGTTCATATAGATGATAAGAATATGGTTTTATTATAAGACTATTTATTTCAAAATATGAATACCACTCAACACATGAATTTCAATTCAACGAATGAATTTCGATTCAACACATGAAGGTTTTCTCTCGTTTGTATATATATATATATATATATATAAAAAGGTGATTTTTATATTTAAAAACACGAATACCATTCAACACATGAATTTCAATTCAACGAATGAATTTCAATTCAACACATGAAGGTTTTCTATTCAACGAATAAATATAGTTTCAACAAATGAAAATAATTCAAACACATGAATATTATTCAAAATTTCGGCAGCATAACGGTAGGGTAGTTAAAACCGGGGCCGTCCCTAGTACGGCTCCTCGCTCTACCTTAAAGCCTCGCAGCTTTTGACAATGGGGAATCATGCATCTAGTTCGCACGCAAGCGACATGTATATTTATTTCATTTCCACAAACTAATCCTATGTGGTTTCAACTAAATATTTCAACCACAAACGGGTATTTTTCAACCACGATCAATCAATATCAACCAAAAACAATTCTAATCAACCATTCGCTATCAATCAATCTTCACACCAATCACAACCAATAAATATCGTCCATGGTTTGTGGACGAGGGGCGTATATATATATATATATATATATATATATATATATATATATATATATATAGCGACTCACTTCTATTTCAACACATATATAATTTTTACAACGCATATACAACTTATATATCGAACGTACAACTTATACAACACTTATACAAGAGGTGTACAACGCTTATATAACTCATACATCGACTATATAATTTATACATCGTCGTTTTCCATATCGTTTATAAATAAGAAATCTCACATTTGGTTCCACTCCACCAAAAATAGCAGAAGGCTCAGAAAAATATGCGGTCTCTTCTAGAATGTAGAAGACGTCCACACGAGTCCACTGCCTCTTATTTCACTGAATTTCATCAAGAAACGAAAAGATACGATTTTTACAAGTTTGCAACACTTAAAAGTGTAAAAAATCAGTTCAAAGTTAATTAGCCGTGTACCTCGTTTTTGATTCGAAACTAGGGTTCAAAAATTTGTGAAATCCATGAAGCTAGAGGACGATCGGCCTTCGCAGCGTCAAAGGACTAGGAGAGAGCTTCGCGCGCGTGGGGGAGTGGGCCAACTAGGTGGACCCTACTATTCTTGGTGGCGGTGGAAAGGGCTGATGTTTGGGGGCACGGTCCTCTCGATTGGAGCGACGATGGGTGGAGCAACGGGTATGGATGTGAAGAGGGAGGAGGGGGCCTTCAAAATCTGGTCGTGGCGAAGGGTATCTCCGCCTGTGGCGGCGGCAAAACGCTTGGGAAGCTTCGAGGAGCTTTCCTCCATTTATCGCGATTGAAGAGAGAAAAATGACGGGGAGAGAGAAGATGATGAGCCAATGGGATTTTTTTTATATTTATATATTTTGAAAATCCAAAAATACCCTCTTTCACACACGAACCCCAATTCAAACCCAATGACTGTCGTCCCCAGCGTATTACCCCCATTCCGAACACAATGGGATATGTTTCGTAGGCCCATTCGACTATTTCAGTCGGTTTCCATTCAAATTAAAATATATAATATTAAATATTCGATTTGAACGTACATTTCAATTTGCCAGGGCCGCAAACTGATTCGAAAAATTACAAAAAAATAAATCTAGCTATGTTTTGATGATACGGTCCCAACAAAACTAGTTTCTTCGAATTCTGAGACCGTTTGCAAAAAGGCCCATTTCTGGTCGATCCAATTTAACTTTAGTTGACCAAAACACGTTTTCCTTTGCCACGCTCAAGTACTAGCTTCAAAAATTATGAAATTTGAAATCTAGCAATAACTTCACATCCCGGATCCATCAAAAGTGGTTTCGTCGAATTCCGAGGTCGTATGCAAAATGGCCAATTTCACGGGCTATATAAATTCCATAGCGACCTTTCTGAAAATCCATTTGGCCATAACTTTTGCTTTCCGCTATGAAACTTCCATTTTTCAGATTCGTTGGAAAGGTATTCACTAACATATTTAAATATTTTTGGTTTCACTCAAATCCATTTTGTTTTGCACCCGGCACGGTCAGTCAAAGTTTGAATTCAAAATTTGAAACTGCAGGGCCATTTCAGGCCTTGTTTATAATTAGAATTAATTATATTAATTTTCTATTGTCGATTCAAACTCACTTTTGATCGCTATTGTTTAAAATATTTCTTTTAAATATTTAAAATCCATTATTTTAGCCAATTTAAAAAATTTCAGTTGGTTCAGATTTTCTGGGTCGTTACAATCTCCCCCACTTAAAACTTTTCGTCCCCGAAAAGGAACAAAGTCGAAAGTGGTTTGATTAATCAACTCTACATCCAATCTGGCTTCAATTCTTTAACTTTTCAGTTTCCGAGAACTTTCAAATTCTTCAAAAATTTGGCTAAAACCCGGAATTTTCGAAAAATTTCGCCATAACCTCCTTTGTACGGGGAGGGGTTTGGAAATTTATTGGGCCGTATTAGGTACCCAGTAAATCCTAATAAGCATACACATATTTATATTGATATATTCTGGTGTTTACAGTGGAGTGTGTTTTGATAATAACTCCAGAGAATAAATTCTCGTCACCCTGTCAAAGCCTGAGGGATTGTGTATTTTAAATGCTCCAGAGGATAAATCCTCGTCATCTCGTCCCGTGTGGGAAATAAATAGTCCATGTGCCGTATCTAATGATAGGGAGACGTGGTTATTGTCAACTCCAGATCCGTGTGGGGTTTTTATTAATCTTGCAAATTTATCGTTATAATTTTTAAATAGTCCATATCAGTCATCAGTTCAACCTGTAAAATATAGTCATCGCCATACAAGCCTCTTGCTCGTATGGTAAATCTTCCACCTCGTCAGACAAGCTCCAAATGCTTATGTGGTATATGATGAAGTATGCCTATCTTCAGAGGTATGCCATGTAGTGTAGTTCAAAATTAATTGTTACTATCCTATGGTGACGTTTATTATTACACACAGAATAACCAGCACTCCGCATCCAATGACACTCACAGGAGTTGATATAATAATAAAATTGTGCATCCAACTCATTATGGTTTACCTATTTGTCGGCCACGTAAATAAAATCTTTACTCAACAGCTAATCCATTTACCTGTTCAAACATATATAAAGCACAAGTATATATATTTCTAATTAATTCACTAATCAGTTCAATGTGTGATTTATTCGAATAAATCCTACCATTATTCTCTTATTGATTAAATTAACTATTGTTTCAATAATTTAATTAATCAAATCTACAATCACACAACACAAACAACAATCAAATTGTTTTTAACCTTTTAAAAATATATATCTTTTATATATGTTCAAAGATCATATTTCTAAAACCAAACTAGATATATAATCACAAATACGTTATTTATAAACATATTATTCTCGACTCGTTCTAGGGCACTTCTAACCCCATCTCTAACGAGTTATTCTGATTCTGCTACACCCATACTAGGATATTACTAATCCAATCTGTACTGAGTTACTCGTCCTAGAACGCTACTGGTTCTATCTCTGACGAGTTCGTTAATGTGTTATCTACCAGCACTAAGCTTAACCAAAGCTCTGATACCACGTTGTGACGACCCCAAATCCCGTTCAGACGGAGACAAGGGTAATCTTTGGAATATAACACATAAACAGATAATAGCAGAACCGAAATAAATAAATACACCAGATAATGTATAATAATACACTGGATAAACAATAATCATCAGAGTTACACAGCATACAGGATCTTACTTAGTACAAATACAGTTCAGCTATACATGAATATTTACAGCGGAAAACAAACATAATATGTACAATAGGAGTTGAACAACATAAAAAGAGATAAATGATAGAATCCATCTTCAGCTCCAGCTATCCGGATAAGGCCTGCTAAACCTGAATACAAGGCTGCCCGTGTAGAAAAAGGGGCACCCGAGTTTGAAAGTGAAACAAACTACGAGTCAGTCATGGGACTGGTATGAGAAATCTACTCAACACATCTAAAATATAGCCAATCACAGGACCACGCCACTTTCTTGGAAAGGGTTTACTCCATTGGATTGCCAGTGCTTTAAAACAAATCATTCTTTTAAACATCGCATTGCTTTTTATAAAAATGAAGCCATTATAAGACTCAGTTCCCATCACACAATGTAATGCAACCGGAGGATAGAGTTTTACCTTATAATAGCCAAAATATGCTTGATACGAATAAAACAAAAGGATTTCATATTATTACTAGTGTTTATATGTTTTGAAAATAATTTCAAATCATAACTATCAATCATATACGGCATTAATGCCCCATACCACTATGTCGCCATGTATAGGTATACAATCAAAACCGCACAGTCACATATTTGGAAATTGGATTTCCGTCATGAACCCAGGCAAAAGATAGTCCTTACCGACTTCGAGACTGCCTAGCCCGAGTCTCAGGATCAGAGCTCGAGTGACCCTTGGATCGTCAGGGCCGGTCCACCGATGTGGATTAAAATGCCTGAACAATGCGTTTCTCCACCCTTTGGGGCGTAAGTGAGCCAACGAATGACTCCATCGGACCCGGATCGTCCGATCTAATTGAGGCGCCTCGCAACAGCAACAACCACATAAGTCAAACTCATCAGAGCGTGTAAAACCACTGACGCCACTTCTAGTTAGGAAGAAACGCATGCCCTCCCTAAGGTCCTGCTCCCGTTTCTTGTTCATACCGGGTTGTGAGGCTCGCGATTTCACGTTATACACAAAGCTACGCCACACAGGCGGTGCTTTGATCGTCTCCACAAGACTTTGCTTTTCAACAGAAGCCTTGATCACTGCATCTTAGCATGCCACACAGGCAATTCACACCGTGCAACTGATGGCTATCAATCACATAGAATAAATTCCAATGTCAGACACACTGTCCATTTGCAAGTCCGTTCTGGGTCTGAACGAAACCGGAGGCACTATATACCTCGCAAACCCATCGATCACCACGTACGTCTGGACGATCACCACTCATTATCCATATTTCGGGATGCCTCCCAATCAGGACCTCGGTTACCATCCAAACGAGGTGAAGATCTCCGGTCTTCGACCACCGTCTTCATCTTCGATTTCTTATCGTCGATTCAGTTATTCAGAATGGGATAAACCCGGTCTTTCTAAGCAACTCGCGTATTTAATAAACAAGTGCAACACTAACATACACACACATCATTTCAATTTATTAGTCACTAACCGTCAATCAGTAAGAGAACGATTTCCCAAATATTAACCCCGAAGGCCGAAACCAACATCTGATCAACACCCAGGAAACCATTCGGCTTAGCTAACCTTCAGTTAAATTCTAAATCACATCCATATCATTTATAATATTTTATAACGATTTATCGCTATTTTTATTTATTTTAAAATAACTGATTTATTCAAAACGTCGCTTCGGGCCATAACGCGGCCGTGGCGCTGTTTTTCTTCAGATTTGATTTATACATATCTGAAAATCTAACCGTTGGATCTTCACAAAATTTACATCATTAGAAAGATCTTTTCAAAACAAATCCAACGGTTCCAGTTTCGGGAAATTCCGACGGACGGATCTCCCGGTATAATCATTTGAAGTTTCGATTTCAAAATACGAACTGCAGCGTCGTTATTCGATTAAATATAATTATATTTATATATATAAATATAATCGATTCCGGCGCTGTTTTTCTTTAGATTTGAATTAAACATTCCAGACAATCCAACCGTTGGATTTTTACAAATTTGGTGCCATTGGAAAGATATTTCCAAAGCGAACCCAATGGTTGCGGTTTCAGGAAAATCCGATGGTCGAATCTCCCGCACTAATCGTTTGAAATTACGGTTTCAAAATACGAACTACAGCTTCATTATTCGATATACTTTAATTATATATATATATATACATATAAATATAATCGATCCTTCGATTTCAAAACCACTTCCTTTTCATACATTTGATAAAAATGTCATTTTTATCCAACTGACTTCTATTTCAACACTTCACTATTTTTAACTATTCATGTATATGATAGAAAGGTGATTTTTATTATAAAACAATTCATTTCAAAACGCGATTATTTTATATAGTTCATATAGGTAATAAAGGTATGGTTTTTATTATAAAACAATTTATTTCAAAACGAGATTATTTTATATAGTTCATATAGGTAATAAAGGTATGGTTTTTATTATAAAACAATTTATTTCGAAATGAGATTATTTTATAGTTCATATAGATGATAAGAATATGGTTTTTATTATAAGACTATTTATTTCAAAATATGAATACCACTCAACACATGAATTTCAATTCAACGAATGAATTTCAATTCAACACATGAATGTTTTCTCTAGTTTGTATATATATATATAAAAAGGTGATTTTTATATTTAAAAACACGAATACCATTCAACACATGAGTTTCAATTCAACGAATGAATTTCAATTCAACACATGAAGGTTTTCTATTCAAGAATAAATATAGTTTCAACAAATGAAAATAATTCAAATATATGAGTATTGTTCAAAATTTCGGCAGGATAACAGCAGGGTAGTTAAAACCGGGGCCGTCCCTAGTACGGCTCCTCGCTCTACCATAAAGCCTAGCAGCTTTTGACAATGGGGGTTCATGCATCTAGTTCGCATGCAGGCGGCATGTATATTTATTTCATTTCCACAAACTAATCCAATGTGGTTTCAACTAAATATTACAAACGGGTATTTTTCAACCACGATCAATCAATATCAACCACAAACAATTCCGATCAACCATTCGCTATCAATCAATTTTCACACCAATCACAACCAATAAATATCGTCCATGGTTTGTGGACAAAGGGCGTGTATATATATATATATATATATATATATATATATATATATATATAGCAATTCACTTCTATTTCAACACATATATAATTTTTACAACGCATATACAACTTATATATCGAACATACAACTTATACAACGGTTATACAAGAGGTGTACAATGCTTATATAACTCATACATCGACTATATAATTTATACATCGTCGTTTTCCATATCGTTTATAAATAAGAAATCTCACATTGGGTTCCACTCCACCAAAAATAACAGAAGGCTCAGAAAAATATGCGGTCTCTACTAGAATGTAGAAGACGTCAACACGAGTACACTGCCTCTTGTTTCACTGAATTTCATCAAGAAACAAAAAAGATATGATTTTTACAAGTTTGCAACACTTAAAAGGGTAAAAATCAGTTCAAAGTTAATTAGCCGTGTACCTCGTTTTTGATTCGAAACTAGGGTTCAAGAATTCGCGAAATCCGTGTAGCTAGAGGATGATCGGCCTTCGTAGCGTCGAAGGGCTACGAGAGCTTCGCGTGTGTGGGGGATTGGGCCAACTCGGTGGACCCTACTGTTCGTGGCGGCGGTGGAAAGGGCTGACGTTTGGGGTCACGGTCCTCTCGATTGGAGCGACGATGGGTGGAGCAATGGGTATGGATGTGAAGAGGGAGGAGGGGGCCCTCGAAATCTGGTGGCGGCGGAGGGTATCATCGCCTGTGGCGGTTGCAAAACGCTTGAGAAGCTTCGAGGAGCTTCCCGCCATTTATCGCGATTGAAGAGAGAGAAACGACGGGGAGAGAGAATATGATGAGCCAATGGTATTTTTTTATATTTATATATTTTGAAAATCCAAAAATACCCTCTTTCACACACGAACCCCAATCCAAACCCAATGACTGTCGTCCCTAGCGTTTTACCCCCATTCCAAACACAATGGGATATGTTTCGTACGCTCATTCAACTGTTTCAGTCGGTTTCCATTCAAATTAAAATATATAATATTCAATATTCGATTTGGACGTACATTTCAATTTGCCAGGGCCACAAACTGATTCGAAAAATTCCAGAAAAATAAATCTAGCTATGTTTTGACGATACGGTCCCAATAAAACTAGTTTCGTCGAATTCTGAGACCGTTTGCAAAAAGGCCCATTTCTGGTCGATCCAATTTAACTTTTATTGACCAAAACACGTTTTCCTTTGCCATGCTCACATACTAGCTTCAAAAATTATGAAATTTGAAACCTAGCAATAACTTCACATCCTGGATCCAACAAAAGTTGTTTCGTCGAATTCTGAGGTCGTATGCAAAATGGCCAATTTCACGGGCTATATAAATTCCATAGCGACCTTTTTGAAAATCCATTTGGCCATAACTTTTGCTTTCGGCTATGAAACTTTGATTTTTTAGATTCGTTAGAGAGGTATCATTAACAGATTTAAATATTTTTGGTTTCACTCAAATCCGTTTTGTTTTGCACCTGGTACGGTCTGTCAAAGTTTGAATTCAAATTTTGAAACTACAGGGCCATTTCAGGCCTTGTTTATAATTAGAATTAATTATATTCATTTTAAATTGTCGATTCAAACTCACTTTTCATCGCTATTGTTTAAAATATTTATTTTAAATATTTAAAATCCATTATTTTAGCCAATTTAAAAATTATAAATTGGTTCAGATTTTCTGGGTCGTTACACAAAGATGAAGACGGTGGTTGAAGACCGACGATCTTCACATCGAATGGATACGTTGCTACTGAGACCCTTGATGGAAGTAGCTACCTTGAAGGGGCTTCAGTGGTGGCCGTCCGGATTATTGTTGATTGTTCGGATTTGGTTTTCGCTCAGACCCAGAGCATAAGCTAGTAAATGGATGCGTTTCTGACATTGAATTTCGTTCCATGTGAATTAAATCGATTTTTATTAATGTATGTCTGTTTGGTGGTGGTGGATTTATTCTCTACTTAACACCCTGGTATATATTAATAGTGATTGATCGCATGGCGTGGATTATCAATGTGGCACGCCAAGATGCAAATGATCAAGGCTTTTGTTGGAAAGCAGGGCCTTGTGGGATGATCAAAGTATAGCCTATTACGGCATAGCTTTGTGTATAGCGTGATTTCGCGAGCCTCACACCCCGGTATGAGTCAAAAACGGGAGTAGGACTACAGGGAGTGCACACGTTTCTTTCTAGCCAGGAGTAGTGCTGATGTTTAAACTGCCTGGAACTTTACTTATGTGGATGACGGATTTTGAGGCGCCTCGGATTTTTATAGGCCGTTAGTGGCCATACTATAGGTCCAAAGGGATCGGGAAGCGTGTGTTCAGGCATAACCAATCCACTGCCGATAGGCGGGGACCGGCCCTGAAGATCCAAGGGTTCACTGCGGGGGATCCTGAGGCATTTGCTAGATTGTCTCGAATCGGAGAGGAGCTTGCCCCTAGCCTCGACTCATGATGGAAATCCAATTTCCAATACGACCTTGCAGTTTTGATTGTAGAACTAGTATGACAACATAGTAGGATGGGGTACTATGCCGTCTATGATTAATACATTATGATTGAAATTGTTTTTGAAATATATATATACCCATGGATATACACACTAATACTAAATCCGTTTTATCGTATCAAGCATCTCTTGACCATTATAAGGTAAAACCCTATCCTCCGGTTTGCGTTGCATTGTGTGATGGGACTTGGGTCTTATAATGGTTTCATTTTTCTAAAAAGCATTGCATTGTCTAACGTTTTACTTTATTTTATGCACTGGCAATCCAATGGAGTAAACCCGTTCCGCGTTAGCAGCGTGGTCCTGTGATTAGCCTTATTATTAGATGGTTAAGTTAAGATTTCTCATACCAGTCCCACGACTGACCTGTAGTTTGTTTCACTGGCAAACTCGGGTGCCCTTATTTTCCATATGGGCAGTCGAGTAACTTTTTGCAGATATATTTACAGGATCTTGGCTTACAGCTGAAGAGGTATTCGGAAAGCTCTGTATCCGTGTATTCCTTTCAGTTGTATATTTGTAATATTTTTCCGCTGCTATTTAAATGTAATTTAAAACTCTGATATTATTGTATTTCTATTTTTGTAACAAGTATTCATACTTTGTTAGATTCTTGTACTCTGATGTAATTGTTGTAATCAGCGAAAAAATGTTCTTCAGTTTATGTTCTGATGTGTGTTGTTCACAAAGCAATCCAGGCTTTCCATTACTGGAAGTTTAGGCCGTTACATCAGGTATCAGAGCTTTGGTTTACAGAGCTCGAGAACACGACACATTAGAACCGAACGAAAGAATTCATCAGAGATAGGATTAGTAATATCCAATAAGAATAACTCGTTAGAGATGGGATCAATAGTATCCTAGAATGAGTGTGAAGAGTATTATTTTCTTTAAAATAAAAATAAAAACAAATTTAGCTTTCAAAATTTTATTTAAATATACGTATTTGACTATAATATTATATTTTAATGTGGACAATCGAGTATATAAAGATTTTGAATATATGAGTAATTAATGGATATTCGAAGTTTTAATATACTAGATAGATATAGAATCACACTCTAGTCGCCCGGAGATGATTCTGGTGATAGGTGCACCATCACCAGTATTTATGTTCGAGTCTCGAAAGTGGGATTTCTATATATTTCCATCAACTGGTATGAGAACCAAAACTTAGTTAGTACACATTGTTGTGATTTGCACTAAGAATATGATTTCGACTATATATAAAAGTTATATATATTTGAAAAGTTAATAACCTAATTGATTGCTGGTTGTGATGTTTGATAATTAGTTTCACTAATTAAAATATTAGAATGATAAATTATTGAAACCAATAAAAAAAATAAAAAAATTAAGTTAGTTAATTAAACAACTTTTAGCTACGTTCCTTTTCGAGGACGAAAAGATTTTAAGTGGGGGACATTGTAACAACCCGGAATTTTGGAGCCAATTTAAATTTTTTATTTTACAAATTTTAATGGATTTCTAATATTTAAAATGGTTTATTTTAAATAATAACAAATTAAAATTTATTTTAATTAAAGCTAAAAACGAATAAATTTAATGTAACTATACATGTAAAAAATAAATAAAGAAGGAAAAGTTTTCAATTTTTTTTCCTATTAGAGTATGTAATAAATAGAGGAAGGAGATAATTCATATAGAGACAGAAACCATTCGTCTCTTTCTCTTTAATTAGATTAAGTGTCGTATTAAATGACATTTACAACTTAACTGACACATACATTTATTGTCCAACTCTCTTTTTTCTAAATAAATATTTATTTGTAATTGCAAATTTTTATATATATGCATATTAAAATGTTTCTCTAAATATAATAAGTTAATGAAGAAAAAGCAACGCAGGCATCAATGTATTTTAAGAAAAATAAAACAGGAAATTGTTTAAGGCTATCTTTTATAGCATTTGCAAAAACGGCGGTCCATCTATTATATATATTAATATCAAGTGTGGAAGGAAAACACTATTCTAGTATAAAATATTTGATTTCACATTGCTCCGATAGTCGAAGGCTGAATGATTAATGTAGTATTTAATAACAAATGTTTGTGGGGTAATGATTCAAACAAGAATTGCAAATTGGCAATAACACAAAAGTCCACTTTGATTAAGAAAAAATAACATTGAAACTTTAAAGCGGACAATTAAATATAGAAGGGTACATGCATGCTAATATACATGTATATATTTACTTCATATAAATATATAGAGCTTAAATTTTAGAAGTAATGTTTGAATTTGAAAATAAATGCGCGTTATATATGGAATTAAATCGCGCAGTAAAAGGTGGTTTAATTATGTTAGTCAAGTAACGTTCTAATTCAAAATAGTTGAAACAAATACGTGTAAATATGTGTGGACATATTTATTTCAAGAGTATGTGCACGCGTGTTAATTCCAGAAATAATCGCATTTGAAATTGAAATTTAATGTGAGTTAAGAATGGAATTTTTCTCTCAATAAAACCAAAAAATAAATATTTTGAATAACGGGCACATGCATTAATCATGCATTCATTTCTTTTTCTCCATTCTATTAATTGTATTCACTTTGTTCTATTTTCATGCCTTTCCTTTTGTTCTCCCTTGATCTATTTTCACGCATCCTATTTCATTCACATAGTTTCATTTCTTAAAATTCCATCTCCTTATTTCTCCTTTCCCCTCTTGCTCATGGCGGTGCTCGATGGTCAGTTGTCATCTCGTAGGGCGTGCAATTTCTAAACTTAGAAAAGAGTGGATGGAAGGATTCAAAGTTAACGGCTTGGGTTTCTGGGTTCCTGAAATTGACGATGAAGAGGGACCGACAGTGTTTATTGTAAACGTGATTTAAGAGGTAATTACTCTATAAATAAATAATTAATTATATAATTTTTGTATGCAATGTTTAAATTGGTGTATCTCATTCAAACTAAAACAGAATCAGATGATTTTCGAAGTGTTGAAAATGTGAAGTAAAGATCTACGCCATGACGCTGATCAGATTTGAAAACAGAGCGATCTATAATTTTTCAAAATTAAAATCATGGTGAGAAATCTATTATTATTTTTTATTTAAAAATAATTATGAAATTGGTTATCACAAGTATACAGTTATTTACTGCTTGCTATTATTCATGCTTGTGTTGTGTTGAATGTAATGTATGGATCTGTTTGTTTGGTAATGTCATTTGGTGATAAATGGTTAAACATAATTATCAGTCGTGAGATAATTTAGTAGAAACATTTAGATCAATTTGTTCTGATAAAGTAAGTAAAACTAAAATATATAATTTTTGGTTAGATAAAATGATCAAAAGTATGAAACACCAAATTTTGTTAATTTGTTGAATTAGAAACTTCAACAAACTTATGAAACACCAAACTGTGTTAACTTGTTGAACTATTATATTTCAACAAAAATGAAATGTCACTTTAAAACCATTCTTGTTAGATTAGAATTGTCACTAAAATGAGGTACCAACTTTTATACATTTTGTTGGGTTAAGAATAGAAAAGAAAAAAAGGTTCATGTTTTAGAATTAAAACATGATTTTAATAAAAAGTCAATTTTAATGTTTTGATTAGAACTTACATTCTTATGTAAAATGTGATATTAAAATTAGAAATTAACATTTTCATTGTAAAATGTGACACTAAAGAAAGATTAACATTTTCATTGTAAAATGTGACATTAAAGAAGGATTAACATTTTCATTGTAAATTGTGACATTAAAGAAAGCTTAACATTTTCATTGTAAAATGTGACATTAAAGAAAGATTAACATTTTCATTGTAAAATGTGACGTTATAGTAAAATTAACATTTTATTTGAAAATATATTATGCATATAAAATAAACATTTTTATACATTGAAAAGAATTAGTTAAAGATATATATTTTCATTCATTAAAAAGAATGAATTTAAAATGGACCTTTTTGTCACTTCAAAGGAATGATTAGTGAATTAAAATCACATTTTTGTCAAAAGAATGATTAGTGAATTAAAATAGTATTTTTCTGAAAGAATGATCACAAAAATAAAAATCACATTTTTGTGAAAACATGATTATTGAAAATAAAAATAACATTTTTAAATAGAAATTTGTTATGTGAATAAAAACTTTATTAGCAATATGTTTTGTGCAAATAAAAATAACATTTTTGTCAAAACATGATTATAGATATAAAAATCCATTTTTGTCACTTTAGAGAAATGAATTAGAAATATTCATTTTTGTCAATTTAAAGAAATGATTTAGAAACAGTCATTTTTGTCAATTTCAAGAAATGAATTAGAAAACATTCATGTTTGTCAAATTTAAAAGAATGAAACAAAATTCACATTTTGTTTGCATTAAAAGTTTACAAACAAAACTCACATTTTTGTTTGCATTAAAACTTTACAAACAAAATTCACCTTTTTGTTCGCATTAAAAGTTTACAAACAAAATTCACATTTTTTTTCATTAAAAGTTTACAAACAAAATTCACATTTTTGTTTGCATTAAAAGTTTACAAACAAAATTCACCATTTTCATTTGCATTAAAAGTTTACAAACAAAATTCACCTTTATGTTTGCATTAAAAGTTAATAAACAAAATCGTCATTTTTGTTTGCATTAAAAGTTAACAAACAAATGCATAATTTTTATTTGCATCAAAAGTTAACAAACCAGTTTATCATTTTGTTGTATTGAAAGTTGTTAACAAAATTAGTATTTTGGTTGCATTGAAATTTATAAAATAAATTTGTCAATTTAGAGAAATGAATTAGAAAACATTCTTTTTGTCACTTTGAAAAAGAATGAAGTAAATTCATTCATTTTGTCACTTTAGAAGAAATGAATTAAAAACATTCAATTAGACACTTTGAGAAGAATGAAGTAAATTCATTCATTTTGCTCATTGAAAAGGGATTAGATAAAAATGAGCATTTTCATACCTTAAAAAGAATGAATTAAAAAGGGACCTTTTTGTCACATTAAAAAGAGTGAAGTAAAAAAATACACATTTTGTCATTGATAAGGAATTATACAAAATTGAATATTTTGTACATTAAAAAGGAATTATATAAAATTGAATATTTTGTACAATAAAAAGGAATTATAAAAAATGAATATTTTTTGTACATTAAAAAGAATGAACTAGAAATGCATATTTTGCCCATTGAAAAGAATTTGAGAAAATTATCATATTTTGTACATTGAAAGGAATTAGACAAAAGTACAATATTTTTGTCACTTTAAAAGAATTCGAAAAGAAGAGAGATTTTAGTCACTTAAAAAGATTTCACCAAAATATACATTTGGTCATTGGAAAGGATTACACAAAAGATATGAAAGTTAAGATTTTTATTGTTAGTTATTTACAATAAAAAGAATTTAAATAAAAGATTAGACTTTTATTCTCATTTATCAACAATAAAAGGAATGGAATTAAAAGACTAGAATTTTATTGCATTTGCCCACAATAAAAAGAATTGAAATATATGTCTGTGATGTTGAAATGTTTGATGTGTTAAATATAATGTTAGTATTTTCAAACTGAACATTACACTTCCATTTATAAGTCATCCGACTTGTTTATGTGATTGGGACGATAATTTATACATAACGCCCAGGTGCACAAAAAATTTATTATTTGATTGTTGGATGAAACCCCTTACGGGTGTTTGGATGATATTTGATCTACACTAGTCCCAATATTTAGTGTAGAATCCACTTTGGGTGTTATTTCGATGCTTGATAATTATTTATCATGATTGTTGATTACATGCAATATATGGTTGTTGATTGAGTCACATTTCAATAAAGAATATTCTAGGAAAAGAATATTTTTGAAAACATCTTAGAAAAGGAATATTTAGAAAAAGGAATATATTTTAGAAAAATATATCTATTTATTGAGATGAGCTAGTTATTAACTAGAATAAATCATTAAATTTAGATTTAATGAAGTTTTCCAATTGGTTAATATTTAATTGAAATTAAATTAAATAAATTGGATTTTGGGTTTATCGTGAATAGTGTCTTAAACAACGCTGTTCTTAAACCCCGTATTAAAAGAATAATCTTTTAATTCAGATTATTAAAGCTTTCAAGTATATTCAGTAATTGAAATAAGATGAAATGTGAGTTGGGTTTATTGTGAACCATGTTTTAAGTGACATGTGTTCTTTAACCCAACTGACAGCGAAAATATGATTTGGAATTTATAATTTTTTTATTAAGATTTAAATGGGAATTTTCCAAAAGCCAAGTTTTCCAATTTAATATATTAAATTGGAATTGAGTGGAATTCGAATTAATAATAACTGAGATAAGTTTCTGTAAAAGAAGACCGATACTACATATGGAATTTAAGAGGCTTTGCCGTTATTCCATTTATATTATTGGTCAGATACAGAAATTTATAGCGATTATACATTGATTTGATTTCTGTGAAGATTCCATATTTTATGGAAGATGATTTTGGGTTTATCGTGAACTATGTTTTAAATGACATTAGGTCCTTAACCCAGTTAAAGATAAGGTTAATTTCTTAAATTCAAATAATCATTGAATAATGATTTGTGTGATATTTAAAACCAAATTGTGTTTTAATAAATCTTTAAAGAAAGATTTAAGTATAAAGTAGGGAATTTATCTTTGATATAATAATGCGAACATCTATTAGAGGAATATTCTGAATTGGAATGAGACGTTAGATGTGCTTTTATAGTACTTGATTTTATTATAAAATACGTGAGTTATTTGGGAAGACCGGGTGTTACCTATTCTGAATAATTACTACGACGATGAAGAGTCAAAGATGAAGACGGTGGTTGAAGACCGACGATCTTCACATCGGATGGATACGTTGCTACTGAGACCCTTGATGGGAGTAGCTAACTTGAAGGGGCTTCAGTGGTGGCCGTCCAGACTATTGTTGATTGTTCGAATTTGGTTTTCGCTCAGACCCAGAGCATAAGCTAGTAAATGGATGCGTGTCTGACATTGAATTTCGTTCCATGTGAATTAAATCGATTTCTATTAATGTATGTCTGTTTGGTGGTGGAGGATTTATTCTCTACTTAACACCCTGGTATATATTAATAGTGATTGATCGCATGACGTGGATTGTCAATGTGGCACGCCAAGATGCAAATGTTCAAGGCTTCTGTTGGAAAGCAGGGCTTTGTTGGATGATCAAAGTATAGCCTATTACGGCATAGCTTTGTGTATAGCGTGACTTCGCGAGCCTCACACCCCAGTATGAATCAAAAACGGGAGTAGGACTACAGGGGGTGCACACGTTTCTTTCTAGCTAGGAGTAGTGCCGGTGCTTAAACTGGTTGGCATTTACTTATGTGGATGATGGATTTTGAGACACCTCGGATTTTTATAGGCCGTTAGTGGTCATACTATAGGTCCAAAGGGACCGGGAAGCGTGTGTTCAGGCATAACCAATCCACTGCCGATAGGCGGGGACCGGCCTTGAAGATCCAAGGGTTCACTGCGGGGGATCCTGAGTGTAATTACCCGGAAAATGTGAACCAATTTAAAAATTTTAAAATTGGTTAGTGTTAAAGAATTTGAACAACTAAAATAGCATATTTCAATAAAAGAATGAATTGGGAATAGTAAGGCAGTTTGAAAATTTGAATGCAAACATTGTCTGACTGTACCGGGTGGAAAATATAACGGATTTTAGCAAAACCAAAAATATTTAAATCTATTTATGAATACCTTTCTAACGAATCTAAAAAATCAAGGTTTCATAACAGAAATCAAAAGTTATGGCCAAATGAATTTTCAGAAAGGTCGTTATATAGCATATATAGCCCTTGAAAATGGACATTTTGCATATGAGCTCAGAATTTGACGAAATTGGTTTTGTTGGGACCGTGTCATCAAACAAAGCTAGATTTATTTTTCTGGAATTTTTCGATTCAGGTTGTGGCCCTGGCAAATTGAAATGTACGTTCAAATTGAATATAAAATGTTTTATACTTTAATTTGAAAAATAACTGACTGTAACAGTTGAATTGGCCAACGAAACATATTCCATTGTGTCCGGAATGGGGATATTTTGCTAGGGCGATAGTCGTTGGGTCGAAATTGGTGTACGTTGGCTAAAAGGGGTATTAAAGGAATTTAAAAATATTATATATTAGAAAATATATTTCATTTTCTCTCACTTCTGAAAAACCCGATCGACCCCCTGAATGAACGATGGAAATCGTTCAAAACCTTTCCCCCCGATCGCCGCCGCCACAGCCAATATCGCCGCCGCCTCCAGTTAGCAATTCCGACCACCTTCCTCCCCTCTTCAAATCAAAACAAGCCTCGTCAAAAACCGTGCAGTATTCGCGTCGAATTTCCTCGAGGAAGTTCGCCCCTTTCTGCCGCCGCCGTGCCTCGCTGGAGCCGCCGAGTTCGCCGCCACCACCGTCGATAGGAAGCTGGTTCGTAGCCCTTCGACGCCATGTAGTCTGATCGGGACAACGACGTACGGTTTTGATTTAAAATCAAAACCTAGTTTTAAAGCTTTGCAAACCTTTCTGCTTTGAATTTTTGAAATGAAAATAACACTTTTAAGTGTTGCAAAACTTTGAAAAATCGTATCTTTTTAGTGTGTTAACGAAATTCGATGAAACAGGAAACATCGGGACCGCAGGGAGGCTCTCTACCATCTAGCAGAAGCCGCGGATTTTTCTGATCTTCCTACGATTTTTAGCACTACAAAAAAAAAAACCAATGTGAGGAATCTAAACTAAATTGTGTGAATGGAATCGTGTTGTATAAATTATATAAGCGAAGTGTAAATTATATACGCATTGTATACCTCATGTACATGTGTTGTATAAATTATATTAGTGATGTATAAATTATACAAGCGTTGAATGAAACATATATGCTTGAATTGTGATGAAATGTAAGTGAATTATATAAATAATATATATATATATATATATATATATATATATATATATATATATACACTCCCCTCGTCCACAAACCATGGACGATATTTATTGCTTGTGATTGGCGTGATATTATACGGTATGACGAATGGTTGGAAATAATTGTTTGTGATTGATATTATGGTTGAAAAATACCTATGTGGTTGAAAAATACCCTCTTGTGGTTGAAACAAATTAGAATAGGATTGTGGGAATGAAAATAAAATATGCCGCCTGCATGTGAACTAGATGCATGATCCCCATTGTCAAAAACCGCGAGGTTTTAAGGTAGAGCGAGGAGCCGTACTAGGGACGGTCCCGGTTTAAACTACCCTGTTGTTATGCTGCCGAAATTTTCTGAAATATTCATGTGTTAGAATAATTTTCAATTGTTGAAATTAATTACATATGTTGAAACCAATATTCATGTGTTGAATTGAAATTCTTTCATTGAGTTGAAATTCATGTGTTGAGTATTATTCGAATTTTAAACAAATAGATTTAACGATAAAAATCACATTTTTATATATATACAACCTACAGAGAATATTCATGTGTTGAATTGAAATTAATTCGTTGAATCAAAATTCATGTGTTGAATATTATTCGAATTTTAAACAAATAGATTTAACGATAAAAATCACATTTTTATATATATACAACCTATAGAGAATATTCATGTGTTGAATTGAAATTCATTTGTTGAATCGAAATTCATGTGTTGAATATTATTCGAATTTTAAACAAATAGATTTAACGATAAAAATCACATTTTTATATATATACAACCTACTGAGAATATTCACGTGTTGTATTGAAATTCATTCGTTGAATCGAAATTCATTTGTTGACCATTATTCGAATTTTAAACAAATAGATTTAACGATAAAAATCACATTTTTATATATATACAACCTATAGAGAATATTCATGTGTTGAATTGAAATTCATTCGTTGAGTTGAAATTCATGTGTTGAATATTATTCGAATTTTAAACAAATAGATTTAAAGATAAAAATCACATTTTTATATATATACAACCTATAGAGAATATTCATGTGTTGAATTGAAATTTGTTCATCGAATTGAAATTCATGTGTTGAATTTTATCGTATTTTAAAATAAATTGAATAGACAATAAAAACTACATTTTTATTGTGAATATAAAGTGTTAAAAACATTCACGTGTTGAATAAATATTTTTGATGCTAAAAAAATTTCTTTTATCATGGATACGCTTTGATAAAAATACACACGTGTTGAAATAAATATTAGTTCGTTAGAAATATTATTATTAGCTTTGTTCTGCATATATATACATGGGTTGAACAGGGAAAATGGATTAGCTGTAGAGTAAAGAAATTATTTGCATGCCCGACAAATAGGTAAGCCTTGATGAGTTGGCTGCGCAATTTTATTTTTATATCAACTCCTGTGAATGCCATTGGATGCGGAGTGCTGGTTATTCTGTGTGAAATAATAAACATCGCCATAGGATAGTAACAATTAATTTTGAACTACACTACATGGCATACTCCTTGACGATAGGCACACTTCATCATATTCCACATAAGCATTTGGAGCTTGTGTGACGAGGTGGAAGATTTACCATGCGAGCGAGAGGCTTGTATGGCGATGATTATATACTACAGGTTGAACTGATGACTGATATGGACTATATAAAATATAACGATAAATTGCCAGATTAATAAAAACCCCACACGGGTCTGGAGTTGACAATAATCACGTCTCTCTAGTCATTTAGATACGACACATGGACTATTTATTCCCACACGGGACGAGGTGACGAGGATTTATCATCTGGAGCATTTAAAATACACACTCCCTCAGGCTTTGACAAGGTGACGAGAATTTATTCTCTGGAGTTATGATCTATACACACTCCCCTGTAAACACCAGAATATATCACTATAAATATGTGGATGCTTTATAGGATTTATTGGGTACCTAATACGGCCCAATAAATTTCCAAACCCCTTCCCGTACAAAGGTGGTTATGGCGAAATTTTTCGAAATATTAAGGCGTTAGTGAAATATTTGAAGTGAAAACAATGTTGAAATATTTGTAGTGAAAACGATGTCGAAATAAATGAATGAACGATGTCGAAATAAATGAATGAACTATATTTGAAATAAAGAAATGAAATTTATTTATATATATAAATAGAATTGAAAGGAATCGAAGCCGTGCAGTTCGTGTTTTGGAATCATACTTTGAAACGATTGGTACGAGAAATCCGACCATCGGATTTTCCCGAAACCACAACCGCTGGGTTCGTCTTAGAAGTATCTTTCCAACGGCACCAACCTTGTAAAAATCCAACGTTTAGATTGCCTGGAATGTTTAATTCAAATCCGAAGAAAAACAGCGCCAGAATCATTTATATTTATATATAAATATAAATATAATTAAATTAAATCGAATAAGGATGCTGCAGTTCGAATTTTGAAACCGTAACTTCAAATGACTAGTGTGGAAGATCCGTCCGTCGGATTTTCACGAAGCTGGAACTGTTGGGTTCGCTTTGGGAATATCTTCCCACTGATATAGACTTTGTAGAAATCCAACAGTTAGATTTTCCAATATGTGTAAAACAAATTAGGGGGAAAACAGCGCCAGTGCCACGGCATGACCTGAAACGTCGTTTAATTAAATATGGCCATTTTTAAATATATAAAAATGGCGAAAAATCGTTATAAAATATTATAAGCAACATAGACTGGAAATAAACCAATTTGGCTTGATCTGTTTGATATTTGATGGTTGTATGTGTTTGACACGAAAATAACACTAAAGAACTGAAGTATAATTGTCGAATAATATAACCTTGGAAAGAATTGATTTGAATTCTAATTACGTGAATTATTTGAAAAGGCCGAGCTAACCCTCATTTCAAATAATTGATCGAACGATTGGAATTGGAAAATACAAAGACGATTCAAGACCGATGATCTTCGTGTCGATTGGATGGGCGCTGCTGAGGTTCCTGATTGGAGTAGCTACCGTGAAGGAACGGAAGTAGTAGCCGTCTGGACGTATGTGTTGATTGTACGGATATAAGAGGAATTGACGCCTCCGGTTTCGTTCAGACCCAGAACGGACTTGTAAATGGACTATGTGTCTTACATTGGATTTTGTTCTATACTGATTGATCTCTGTTAAATATATATCTGTTTGGCGGCGGAGAATTTATTCTTTTTCTTAATGCCCTTCTCTGAGACATACGAGCTCAGAGGTTATATATCGATAGAAATCAGTCGTATGGAGTGGATTGCCTATGTGGCATGCCAAGATGCTGTGATCAAGGCTTCTGTTGCAAAGCAAAGTCTTGTGGTTGATGATCAAAGCACGACCTACATGACCTGGCTTTGTGTATAGCGTGGATTCGCGAGCCTCACACCTTGGTATGAGTTAAAAACGGGATAAGGACTGCAGGGAGAACATGAAGTTTCTTTCTAGCTATGGTGGTGCTAGTGGCCTACCAGCCTGACATTTATATCTACTTTTCACCTTTCTAGTTGTTGGAATGCGAGGAGCCTTGATTATAGGTCTGTAAGGACCGGGAAACGTGTGTTTAGGAATAATTAATCCTCAAACGTAAGAGAGGACCGGCCCTGAAGCATCCAGGGGTTACCCAGAGTGTGTAGTCCTGAGGAATTTGCTAGAATGTCTCGAAACGGAGAGGAGCTTGCCCCTTGCCTAGACTCATGACGGAAATCCAGTTTCCAATACGAGATAACGGATTCGATTGTATAACTAGTATGGCGACATAGTGGTATGGGGCACTTATGCCGCCTATGATTGATATTTATGATGCTATTCGTTTTTGAAACATATATGCACTAGTAATAATATCAAATGATTTTGCTTTACACGTATTAAGAATATTTGGCCATTATAAGGTAAAACTCTATAATGGCTTCATTCTTTTAAAAAGCATTGCGTTGTTTCCAAAGAATTTACTTTGTTTTGAATGCACCAGCAATCATTGGAGTAAACCCGTTCCGAGAAAGTGGCGTGGTCCTATGATTTGCTTATTACTATTGTTTAAACTGTTAAGTAGATTTCTCATACCAGTCCCCATGACTGACTCGTTGTTTGTTTCACTTTGCAAATGCGGGTGCCCTTATTTTCACACGGGCAGCCTAGTTTATAGGTGACAGGTTGTTTTTGGCTCCGCACTGTTGCATAGAGTGCATTTTGGCTCATGGCGAGGCTGACTTCACAGAGATGACTTTGACATTTTCCGCCATTATTGTAATTATATTATGATTCCGCCACAGGCGATGCAGACTGCTTTACTTTCAGCACTTATTATCGTATGTATATGTACCGCCTTCGGCGATGTAGACTGATACCCTTATTATGTCTCACTGCAGGTATATATTCCGCCTATGGCGATGGTGACTGATCATTTCCCCTTTTATTTACTAAGTTATATCCTACGTTGTGCTATTCTGATGTTGTTACATGTTATGATTCCACTGCCATATCCATGTAAAATTATTCTATTTATTGTTTTTGCTATTATCTGTACTTTGCTATGATTATTGATGTGTTATATTCCAATGATTATCCTTAATACCGTCACATGGATTTTGGGATCGTCACACTGAGGCATTTGCTAGAGTGTCTCGAATCGGAGAGGAGCTTGCCCCTAGCCTCGACTCATGATGGAAATCCAATTTCCAATACGACCTTGCGGTTTTGATTGTAGAACTAGTATGACAACATAGTAGGATGGGGTACTATGCCGTCTATGATTAATAAATTATGATTGAAATTGTTTTTGAAATATATATATACCCATGGATATACACACTAATACTAAATCCGTTTTATCGTATCAAGCATCTCTTGACCATTATAAGGTAAAACCCTATCCTCCGGTTTGCGTTGCATTGTGTGATGGGACATGGGTCTTGTAATGGTTTATTTTTTCTAAAAAGCATTGCGTTGTCTAACGTTTTACTTTATTTTATGCACTGGCAATCCAATGGAGTAAACCCGTTCCTCGTTAGCGGCGTGGTCCTGCGATTAGCCTTATTATTAGATGGTTAAGTCAAGATTTCTCATACCAGTCCCATGACTGACTTGTAGTTTGTTTCACTGGCAACCTCGGGTGCCCTTATTTTCCACACGGGCAGTCGAGTAGCTTTTTGCAGATATATTTATAGGATCCTGGCTTACAGCTGAAGCGGTATTCGGAAAGCTCTGCATCCGTGTATTCCTTTTAGTTATATATTTGTAATATTTTTCCGCTGCTATTTAAATGTAATTTAAAACTCTGATATTATTATATTTCAATTTCTGTAATAAGTATTCAAACTCTGTTACATTCTTGTACTCTGATGTAATTGTTGTAATCAGCCAAAAAATGTTCTTCAGTTTATGTTCTGATGCGTGTCGTTCTCAAAGCAATCCAGGCTTTCCTTTACTTGAAGTTTGGGCCGTTACATCTGGTATCAGAGCTTTGGTTTACAGAGCTCGAGAACAAAACACATTAGAACCGAATGAAAGAATTCATCAGAGATTGGATTAGTAATATCCAATAAAAATAACTCGTTAGAGATAGGATCAGTAGTATCCTAGAACGAGTGTGAAGAGTATAATTTTCTTTAAAATAAAAATAAAAACAAATTTAGCTTTGAAAATTTTATCTAAATATACGTATTCGACTATATTATTATATTTTAAAGTGGACAATCGAGTATATAAAGATTTCGAATATACGAGTAATTAACGGATATTCGAAGTTTTAATATACTGGATAGATAGTGAATCACACTCTAGTCGCCCAGAGATGATTCTAGTGATAGGTGCACCATCACCAGTATTTATGTTCGAGTTTCGAAAGTGGGATTTCTATAGACTTGTATGAGAACCAAAACTTAGTTAGTACACATTGCTGTGATTTGCACTAAGAATATAATTTCGACTATATATAAAAGTTATATATATTTGAAAAGTTAATAACCTAATTGATTGCTGGTTGTGATGTTTGATAATTAGTTTCACTAATTAAAATATTAGAATGATAAATTATTGAAACCAATAAAAAAAATAAAAAATTAAGTTAGTTAATTAAACAACTTTTAGCTACGTTCCTTTTCGAGGACGAAAAGATTTTACGTGGGGGACATTGTAACAACCCGGAATTTTGGAGCCAATTTAAATTTTTTATTTTACAAATTTTAATGGATTTCTAATATTTAAAATGGTTTATTTTAAATAATAACGAATTAAAATTTATTTTAATTAAAGCTAAAAACGAATAAATTTAATGTAACAATACATGTAAAAAATAAATAAAGAAGGAAAAGTTTTCAATTTTTTTTCCTATTAGAGTATGTAATAAATAGAGGAAGGAGATAATTCATATAGAGACAGAAACCATTCGTCTCTTTCTCTTTAATTAGATTAAGTGTCGTATTAAATGACATTTACAACTTAACTGACACATACATTTATTGTCCAACTCTCTTTTTTCTAAATAAATATTTATTTGTAATTGAAATTTTTTATATATATGCATATTAAAATGTTTCTCTAAATATAATAAGTGAATGAAGAAAAAGCAACGCAGGCATCAATGTATTTTAAGAAAAATAAAACAGGAAATTGTTTAAGGCTATCTTTTATAGCATTTGCAAAAACGGCGGTCCATCTATTATATATATTAATATCAAGTGTGGAAGGAAAACACTATTCTAGTATAAAATATTTGATTTCACATTGCTCCGATAGTCGAAGGCTGAATGATTAATGTAGTATTTAATAACAAATGTTTGTGGGGTAATGATTCAAACAAGAATTGCAAATTGGCAATAACACAAAAGTCCACTTTGATTAAGAAAAAAATAACATTGAAACTTGAAAGCGGACAATTAAATATAGAAGGGTACATGCATGCTAATATACATGTATATATTTACTTCATATAAATATATAGAGCTTAAATTTTAGAAGTAATGTTTGAATTTGAAAATAAATGCGCGTTATATATGGAATTAAATCGCGCAGTAAAAGGTGGTTTAATTATGTTAGTCAAGTAACGTTCTAATTCAAAACAGTTGAAACAAATACGTGTAAATATGTGTGGACATATTTATTTCAAGAGTATGCGCACGCGTGTTAATTCTAAATCGCATTTGAAATTGAAATTTAATGCGAGTTAAGAATGGAATTTTTTTCTCAATAAAACTAAAAATAAATGTTTTGAATAATGGCCACATGCATTAATCATGCATTCATTTCTTTATCTCCATACTATTAATTGTATTCACTTTGTTCTATTTTCATGCCTTTCCCTTTGTTCTCCCTTGTTCTATTTTCACGCATCCTATTTCATTCACATATTTTCATTTCTCAAATTTCCATCTCCTTATTTCTCCTTTCCCCTCTTGCTCGTGGTGGTGCTCGATGGTTAGCTGTCATCTCGTAGGGCGTGCAATTTCTAAACATAGCAAAGAGCGGATGGACGGATTCAAAGTTAACGGCTTGGGTTTCTGGGTTCCTGAAATTAACGATGAAGAGGGACCGACAATGTTTAGTGTAAACGTGATTTAAGAGGTAATTAGAGTGTAAATAAATAATCAATTATATAATTTTTGTATGCAAAGTTTAAATTGGTGTTCTCATTCAAACTAAAATAGAATCAGATGATTTTCGAAGCATTGAAATTGTGAAGTAAAGATCTACGCCATGACGCTGATCAGATTTGAAAACAGAGCGATCTACAATTTTTCAGAATTAAAATCATGGTGAGAAATCTATTATTATTTTTAATTTAAAAATAATTATGAAATTGGTTATCACAAGTCTACAGTTATTTCCTGCTTGATATTACTCATGCTTGTTCTGTGTTGAATGTAATGTATGGATCTGTTTGTTTGGTAATGTCATTTGGTGATAACTGTCAAACATAATTATCTGTCGTGAGATAATTTAGTAGAAACAGTTAGATCAATTCGTTCTGATGAAGGATTGGTGATAACTGTTTAACATAATTATCTGTCGTGAGATAATTTAGTAGAAACAGTTAGACCAATTTGTTCTGATGAAGGAAGTAAAACTAAAATATATAATTTTTGGTTAGATAAAATGATCAAAAGTGTGAAACACCAAATTTTGTTAATTTGTTGAATTAGAAACTTCAACAAACTTATGAAACACCAAACAGTTTTAAGTTGTTGAACTAGTATATTTCAACAAAAATGAAATGTCACTTTACAACCATACTTGTTAGATTAGAATCGTCACTAAAATGAGGTACCACCTTTTATACATTTTGTTGGGTTAAGAATAGAAAAGAAAAAGAGGTTCATGTTTTAGAATTAAAACATGATTTTAATAAAAAGTCAATTTTAATGTTTTGATTAGAACTTACATTCTTATGTAAAAGGTGATATTAAAAATTAGAAATTAACATTTTCATTGTAAAATGTGATATTAAAGAAAGATTAACATTTTCATTGTAAAATGTGACATTAAAGAAAGATTAACATTTTCATTGTAAAATGTGACAATAAAGAAAGCTTAACATTTTCATTGTAAAATGTGACATTAAAGAAAATTTAACATTTTCATTGTAAAATGTGAAGTTATAGTAAAATTAACATTTTATTTGAAAATATATTATGCATATAAAATAAACATTTTTATACATTGAAAAGAATTAGTTAAAGATATATATTTTCAGTCATTAACAAGAATGAATTTAAAATGGACCTTTTTGTCACTTCAAAGGAATGATTAGTGAATTAAAATCACATTTTTGTCAAAAGAATGATTAGTGAATTAAAATAGTATTTTTGTGAAAGAATGATCATAGAAATAAAAATCACATTTTTGTGAAAACATGATTATTGAAAATAAAAATAACATTTTTAAATAGAAATTTGTTATGTGAATAAAAACTACCTTTTTATTAGCAATATGTTTTGCAAATAAAAATAACATTTTTGTTAAAACATGATTATAGATATAAAAATCCATTTTTGTCTGTTTAGAGAAATGAATTAGAAATATTCATTTTTTTCAATTTAAAGAAATGATTTAGAAATAGTCATTTTTGTCAATTTCAAGAAATGAATTAGAAAACATTCATGTTTGTCAAATTTAAAAGAATGAAACAAAATTCACATTTTGTTTGCATTAAAAGTTTACAAACAAAACCCACATTTTTGTTCGCATTAAAAGTTTACAAACAAAATTCACCTTTTTGTTTGCATTAAAAGTTTACAAACAAAAATCACATTTTTTTTTGCATTAATAGTTTACAAGCTGAGACGACCCCAAACCCCGTACTGACGGCGGCAAGGGTAATCCATGGAATATAACACAGAAACAGATAATAGCAGAACAAAGTTAAATGAATACACCATATAATGAACAATAGAATATACTGGATAAAGGTAATCATCAGAGTTACACAGTATACAGGATCTTACTTAGTACAAGTACAGTTCAACTATACATAAATGTCTACAGCGGAAAACAAACAAAATATGTACAATAGGAGCTGAACAGCATAAAAAGAAATAAATGATAGAATCCATCTTCAGCTCCAGCTATCCAGAAATAACCAGCAACACCTAAATACAAGGCTACTCGTGTAGAAAGAGGGGCACATGAGTTTGAAAGTGAAACAAACTACGAGTCAGTCATGGGACTGCCATGAGAAATATACTCAACACATATATAATATGGCTAATCACCAGACCACGCCACATTCGTGGAACGGGTTTACTCCATTGGATTGCCAGTGCTTTAAAACAAATCATTCTTTTAACCATCGCGATGCTTTTTATAAAAATGAAGCCGTTATAAGACTCAGTTCCCATCACACAATGCAACGCAAACCGGAGGATAGAGTTCTTACGTTATAATGGCCAAAATATGCTTGATACGAATAAAACAAAGGCATTTGATATTATTGCTAGTGTTTATATGTTTTGAAAACAATTTCAAATCATAACTATCAATCATAGATGACATGAGCGTCCCATGCCACTATGTCGCCAAATATATATACAATCAAAACCGCACAGTCACGTTTTTGGAAATTGGATTTCCATCATGAACCAAGGCAAAAGATAGTCCTTACCGAATTCGAGACGCTCTAGCCCGCCCCTCAGGAACAGCCGCAACTTCCCCTTGGATTGTTAGGGCCGGTCCACCGATGTGGATTATTATGCCTGAACACTACGTCTCCCCGCCCTTTAGGGCGTAAACGAGCCAACGAATGACTCCATCGGACCCGGATCGTCCGATCAAACCAAGGCGCCTCGCAACAGCAAGAACCACATAGGTGAAAAGTATATAAATGTCAGGGCTGGTAGGTCATTGACACCACCCTAGCTAGAAAGAAACGCAGGCCCTCCCTGATATACTCTCCCGTTTCTGGTCCATAACGGGGTGTGAGGCTCGCGATTTTACGTTATACACAGCCACGCCACACAGGCGGTGCTTTGATCATCACCACAAGACTTTGCTTTTCAACAGAAGCCCTGATCATTTGCCACTTAGGCATGTCACACTAGCAATTTATGCCATGCGACTGATGTCCATCGATATACAACCTCCGAGCTCGTGCGTTTCAGAGAAGGGCGTTAAGCAAAAGAATAAATTCTCCGCCGCCAAACAGGTGTATATTTGATAGAGATCAATCAACACAGAATAAAATCCAATGTCAGACACACAGTCCATTTACAAGTCCGTTCTGGATCTGAATGAAACCGGAAGCACTAAATACCTCGCAAACCCATCGATCACCACGTACGTCTGGACAATCACCACTCATTATCCATATTTCGGGATGCCTCCCAATCAGGACCTCGGTTACCATCCAAACGAGGTGAAGATCTCCGGTCTTCGACCACCGTCTTCATCTTCGATTTCTTATCGTCGATTCAGTTATTCAGAATGGGATAGACCCGGTCTTTTTTAGCAACTCGCGTATATAATAAACAAGTGCAACACTAACATATACACACATCATTTCAATTCATTAGTCACTAACCGTCAATCAGTAAGAGAATGATTTCCCAAATATTAACCCCGAAGGCCGAAACCAACATCAGATCAACACCTAGGAAGCCTTTCGACTAAGCCAACCTTCAGTTAGTTTCTAAATCACATCCATATTGTTTATAATATTTTATAACGATTTATTGCTATTTTATTTATTTTAAAACAACCAATATATTCAAAACGACGCTTCGGGCCATAACACGACCGTGGCGCTGTTTTTCTTCAGATTTGATTTACACATATCTGAAAATTTAACTGTTGGATCTGCACACAATTTACATCATTAGAATGATCTTTTCAAAACGAATCCAACGGTTCCAGTTTCGGGAAAATCCGACGGTCGGATCTCCCGGTACAATCGTTTGAAGTTTCGATTTCAAAATACGAACTACAGCGTCGTTATTCGATTAAATATAATTATATTTAAATATATATATAAATATAATCGATCCTGGCGCTATTTTTCTTCAGATTTGAATTTAACATTCCAGACAATCCAACCGTTGGATTTTTACAAAGTTGGTGCCGTTGGAAAGATTTTTCCAAAGCGAACCCAACGGTTGCGATTTCGGGTAAATCTGACGGTCGGATTTCCCGCACTAGTTGTTTGAAATCACGGTTTCAAAACACGAACTGCACGGCCATGTTTCGTTTTAATTTTATTTATATTTATATATTTATATAAATATAGTTCATTCAACAATTTCCATATCATTTTCACTTCAAATATTTCACTAACGCCTTTAAATTTTGGAAAATTTCGCCATAACCTCCTTTGTACGGGAGTGGCTGGGAAAATTCCCAAATAGCCACACAGGCATCTCATGTCAAAAAGAAAAAGAAAACGCCAAGCGGCTAGCCAACAGGCTCATAAAATCATCACCCAAACGAAACAGTAAATGTGTACCTATTTGTCGGGCACAAAAATTTATTCCTCTTCTCTGGCCCCTTTTGCTATAACCTGCTCAATAAATATGCATGTACATATATACAGTTCTTATCACTTATCATTTTCCATTCAACTTCATGTTTGATTCCATTTGGTTAAAAAAAATACCATTCATTCTAATGTTGCATGCATAGACAAAAATCATATCATTAACTAATTAATGAATATTTCGACTCCTGCATATTTATTTGAACGAGTTGCTATTTTTAACACTTCACATTTCAACAATTCATGTATATAATAAAAATGAGATTTTTATTGTAAAATAATTCATTTCAAAACACTATTATTCTATATAGTTTATATAGGTGATAAAAGGGTGATTTTTATGATAAAACAAATTCTTTTAACACGAGATTATTTTACATAGTCCATATAGTTAATAAAAGGAGATTTTTATAATGAAACAATTTATTTCAAAATATGAATACCATTCAACACATGAATTTCTAATCAATGAATGTATATGGATTCAACACATGAAGGTTTTCTATAGTTTCTATATATAGATAAAAATGTAATTTTTATATTTAAAACACGAATACCATTCAACACATTAATTTCTAATCAACGAATGAATATCGATTCAACACATGAAGGTTTTCTATAGTTTCTATATATAGATAAAAATGTGATTTTTATATTTAAAACACGAATACCATTCAACACATGAATTTCTAATCAACGAATGAATATCGATTCAACACATGAAGGTTTTCTATAGTTTCTATATATAGATAAAAATGTGATTTTTATATTTAAAACACGAATACCATTCAACACATGAATTTCTAATCAACGAATGAATGTCGATTCAACACATGAAGGTTTTCTATACAACGAATAAATATAGTTTCAGCAAATGAAAATAATTCAAACACATGAATATTATTCAAAATTTCGGCAGCATAACGGCAGGGTAGTTAGAACCGAGACCGTCCCTTGTACGGCTCCCCGCTCTACCTTAAAACCTCGCGGTTTTTGAAAATGGGGATCATGCATCTAGTTCGCACGTAGGCGACATGTTTTATTTATTTCATTTCCACAAACTAATCCTATGTGGTTTCAACCAAATACTTTTCAACCACAAATGGGTATTTTTCAAACACAATCAATCAATATCAACCACAAACAATCCCAAACAACCATTCGCTATCAATCAATTTTCACACCAATAACAACCAATAAATATCCTCCATGGTTTGTGGACGAGGGGCGTATATATATATATACATTTATATATAGCAATTCACTTCTATTTCAACACATATATAATTTTTACAACGCATATACAACTCATACATCGAACGTACAACTTATACAACGCTTATACAAGAGGTGTACAACGCTTATATAACTCATACATCGACTATATAATTTATACATCGTCGTTTTCCATATTGTTTATAAATTAGAAATCTCACATTGGGTTCCACTCCACCAAAAATAGCAGAAGGCTCAGGAAAATATGCGGTCACTTCTAAAATGTAGAAGACGTCCACACGGTCACGATGTTTCCTGTTTCATCGAATTTCGTTAACCAGCAAAAAGATATGATTTTTCAAAGTTTGCAACGGTTTAAAGGTGTTAAAACTGTTGAAAATATATATAAGCCGTACCTCAGCTGAAAGGTTCAAAACTAGGTTTGCGATTTTCGATCAAACCGTGAATCGATAGAAGGATCGGCCGGTGCAGCGACAAAGAGGAAGGAGACGTGCGCCTGCGCACGGTGGTGGGGGGCCCACTCGGCGGCGCAAGGCGACGGCGGCGGCGGTTTGAAGTCGCCGACATCAGAGCGTCGATTCTCCCTCCACAGGCCACGAAAAATTCCAAACTTTATATGGATTTGAAGATCTCGAGAAGATCTTCAAAAAGTTCAACTGCGGCATGAGCTAATTCAGCGTGGATTGATCGGAAAATGAGGGGGATGGTTTTGAGTGGTTTCCGTCGTTCATCGGGGAGAGAGAAAAGAGGGATTTTCTATTTTTTTTAAATTCTGATTGGTCGGTGGGTCTTTAAAGGGGTTTTCTGACACGACCACCAATTGAAACCCAATGATTGTCGTCCCTAGCGTTTTACCCCCATTCCGAACACAATGGGATATGTTTCGAAGGCCCATTCGAATGTTTCAGTCAGTTTTCCTTCAAATTTAAAATATATAACATTCAATATTCGATTTGAACGTACATTTCGATTTGCCAGGGCCACAAACTGATTCGAAAAATTCCAGAAAAATAAATCTAGCTATGTTTTGACGATACGGTCCCAACAAAACTAGTTTCGTCGAATTCTGAGACTGTTTGCAAAAAGGCCCGTTTTTGGTCGATCCAATTTAAGTGTAATTGACCAAAACACATTTTCCTTTGCCACGCTCACATACTAGCTTCAAAAATTATGAAATTTGAAAGCTAGCAATAACTTCACATCCCGGATCCAACAAAAGTGGTTTCGTCAAATTCCGAGGTCGTATGCAAAATGGTTAATTTCCCAGGCTATATAAATTCTATAGCGAACTTTCTGAAATTTCATTTGGCCATAACTTTTGCTTTCCGTTATGAAAATTCGAATTTTCAGATTCGTTATAAAGGAATTCCCTAAAAGAATTAGATATTTTTGGTTTCACTAAAATCCGTTTTGTTTTGCACCCGGTACAGTCCGACAAAGTTTGAATTCAATTTTTGAAACTACATCGCCTTTTCAGGCCTTGTTTATAATTATAATTAATTATATTCGCTTTCAATTGTTGATTCAAACTCACTTTCCATTGCCATTATTTTAAATATTTATTTTAAATATTTAGAATCCATTATTTTAGCCAATTTAAAAAATTTAAATTGGTTCAGATTTTCTGGGTCGTTACACAAACAAAATTCACCATTTTCGTTTGCATTAAAAGTTTACAAACAAAATTCACCTTTTTGTTTGCATTAAAAGTTTACAACCAAAATTCTTGTTTTTTGTTTGCATTAAAAGTTAATAAACAAAATCATCATTTTTGTTTACATTAAAAGTTAACAAACAAATTCATCATTTTTGTTTGCATCAAAAGTTAACAAACCAGTTTATCATTTTGTTGTATTGAAAGTTGTTAACGAAATTAGTCATTTGGTCGCATTGAAATTTATAAAATAAAATTTTCAATTTAGAGAAATGAATTAGAAAATATTCATTTTGTCACTTTGAAAAAGAATGAAGTAAATTCATTCATTTTGTTACTTTAGAAGAAATGAATTAAAAACATTCAATTAGACACTTTGAGAAGAATGAAGTAAATTCATTCATTTCGATCATTGAAAAGGGATTAGATAAAAATGAGCATTTTCATACCTTAAAAAGAATGAATTAAAAGGGGACCTTTTGTCACATAAAAAAGAGTGAAGTAAAAAAATACACATTTTGTCATTGATAAGGAATTATACAAAATTGAATATTTTGTACATTAAAAAGGAATTATACAAAATTGAATGTTTTGTACATTAAAAAGGAATTATACAAAAATGAGTATTTTTGTACATTAAAAAGAATGAACTAGAAATGCATATTTTGTCCATTGAAAAGAATTTGAGAAAATTATCATATTTTGTACATTGAAAGGAATTAGACAAAAGTACAATATTTTTGTCACTTTAAAAGAATTAGAAAAGAAGAGACATTTTGGTCACTTAAAAAGATTTCACCAAAATATACATTTTGGTCATTGGAAAGGATTACACAAAAGATATGAAAGTTAAGATTTTTAATGTCAGTTATTTACAATAAAAAGAATTTAAATAAGAGATTAGACTTTTATTGTCATTTATCAACAATAAAAGGAATGGAATAAAAAGACTAGACTTTTATTGTCATTTGCCCACAATAAAAAGAATTGAAATATATGTCTGTGATGTTGAAATGTTTGATGTGTTAAATATAATGTTAGTATTTTCAAACTGAACATTACACTTCCATTTACAAGTCATCCGACTTGTTTATGTGATTGGGACGATAATTTTTACACATTGCCCAAGTGCATAAATAATTTATTATTTGATTGTTGGATGAAACCCCACACGGGTGTTGGGATGATATCTGGTCTACACTAGTCCCAATATTTAATGTAGAATCCACTTTGGGTGTTATTTGGATGCTTGATAATTATTTATCATGATTGTTGATTACATGCAATATATGGTTGTTGATTGAGTCACATTTCAATAAAGAATATTCTACGAAAAGAATATTTTTGAAAACATCTTAGAAAAAGAATATTTAGAAAAAGGTATATATTTTAGAAAAATATATTTATTTGTTGAGATGAGCTAGTTATTAACTAGAATAAATCATTAAATTTAGATTTAATGAAGTTTTCCAATTGGTTAATATTTAATTGAAATTAAATTAAATAAATTGGATTTTGGGTTTGTTGTGAATAGTGTCTTAAATAACGTTGTTCTTAAACCCTGTATGAAAAGAATAATCTTTTAATTCAGATTATTAAAGCTTTCAAGTATATTCAGTAATCGAAATAAGATGAAATGTGAGTTGGGTTTATTGTGAACCATGTTTTTAAGTGACATGTGTTATTTAACCCAACTGACAGTGAAAATATGATTTGGAATTTATAAATCTTTTATAAAGATTTAAATGGGAATTTTCCAAAAGCCAAGTTTCCCAATTTAATATATTAAATTGGAATTGAGTGGAATTCGAATTAATAATTACTGAGATAAGTTTCAGCAAAAGAAGACCGATACTACATATGGAATTTAAGAGGCTTTGCCGTTATTCCATTTATATTATTGGTCAGATATAGAAATTTATAGCGATTATATATTGATTTGATTTCTGTGAAGATTCCATATTTTATGGAAGATGATTTTGGGTTTATCGTGAACTATTTTTTAAATGACATTAGTTCTTTAACCCAGTTAAAGATAAGGTTAATTTCTTAAATTCAAATAATCATTGAATAATGATTTGTATGATATTTAAAACCAAATTGTGTTTTAATAAATCTTTAAAAAAAGATTTAAGTATAAAGTAAAGAGTTTATCTTTGATATAATAATGCGAACATCTATTAGAGGAATATTCTGAACTCGAATGAGACGTTGGGTGTGCTTTTATAGTACTTGATTTTTATTATAAAATACGTGAGTTATTCGGGAAGACCGGGTGTAACCCATTCCGAATAATTACTACGACGATGAAGAGTCAAAGATGAAGACGATGGTTGAAGACTGACGATCTTCACATCGAATGGATACGTTGCTACCGAGACCCTTGATGGGAGTAGCTACCTTGAAGGGGCTTCAGTGGTGGCCGTCCGGACTATTGTTGATTGTTCGGATTTGGTTTTTGCTCAGACCCAGAGCAATAGCTAGTAAATGGATGCGTATATGACATTGAATTTCGTTCCATGTGAATTAAATCGATTTCTATTAATGTATGTCTGTTTGGTGGTGGAGGATTTATTCTCTACTTAACACCATGGTATATATTAATAGTGATTGATCGCATGGCGTGGATTGTCAATGTGGCACGCCAAGATGCAAATGATCAAGGCTTTTGTTGGAAAGCAGGGCCTTGTTGGATGATCAAAGTATAGCCTATTACGGCATAGCGTTGTGTATAGCGTGACTTCGCGAGCCTTACACCCCGGTATGAGTCAAAAACGGGAGTAGGACTACAGGGAGTGCACATGTTTCTTTCTAGCTAGGAGTAGTGCCGGTGCTTAAACTGGCTGGCATTTCACTTATGTGGATGATGGATTTTGAGGCGCCTCGGATTTTTATAGGTCGTTAGTGGTCATACTATACGTCCAAAGGGACCGGGAAGCGTGTGTTCAGGCATAACCAATCCACTGCCGATAGGCGGGGACCGACCCTGAAGATCCAAGGGTTCACTGCGGGGGATCCTGAGGCATTTGCCAGAGTGTCTTGAATCGGAGAGGAGCTTGCCCCTAGCCTCGACTCATGATGGAAATCCAATTTCCAATGCGACCTTGCGGTTTTGATTGTAGAACTAGTATGACAACATAGTAGGATGGGGTACTATGTCGTCTATGATTAATACATTATGATTGAAACTGTTTTTGAAATATATATATATACCCGTGGATATACACACTAATACTAAATCCGTTTTATCGTATCAAGCATCTCTTGATCATTATAAGGTAAAACCCTATCCTCCGGTTTGCGTTGCATTGTGTGATGGGACTTGGGTCTTATAATGGTTTCATTTTTCAAAAAGGCATTGTATTGTCTAACGTTTTACTTTATTTTATGCACTGGCAATCCAATGGAGTAAACCCGTTCCGCGTTAGCGGCGTGGTCATGTGATTAGCCTTATTATTAGATGGTTAAGTTAAGATTTCTCATACCAGTCCGATGACTGACCTGTAGTTTGTTTCACTGGCAAACTCGGGTGCCCTTATTTTCCACACGGGCAGTCGAGTAGCTTTTTGCAGATATATTTACAGGATCCTGGCTTACAACAGAAGCATTATTCGGAAAGCTCTGTATCCGTGTATTCCTTTCAGTTGTATATTTGTAATGTTTTTCCGCTGCTATTTAAATGTAATTTAAAACTCTGATATTATTGTATTTCTATTTCTGTAATAAGTATTCATACTCTGTTACATTCTTGTACTCTAATGTAATTGTTGTAATCAGCGAAAAAATGTTCTTCAGTTTATGTTCTGATGTGTGTTGTTCTCAAAGCAATCCAGGCTTTCCTTTACTGGAAGTTTGGGCCGTTACAATATAAAAGAAAATACTTGTAAAATAAATATGAAGGAGATTGTTTGTAAAACAAATATAAAGGGAATTATTTGTAAAACAAATATAAAGGAAAATATTTGTAAACCAAATATAAGGGAAAATATTTGTAAAAGAAATGTAAAGGAAATATTTATTTAGAAAAAAAATAGATTTTAAAGGAAATATTTATTTAGAAAATAAATAGATTATAAAAGGAAATACTTGAAAAATGAAAGAAGTGTATAAAAAGAGATTTTACACTAGGAAAGTTTAGACCCGTGCTTCGCACACGGGTATAACAGAATAAGAATTTAAAATAGATTTTAAAAAGAAATCTGTTTTAAATAGTTAAGTGGAGAAGATAAATTTATAAATAATATTTTACAAATTAAATAAAAATTTTATCATTGGATAAATATAATATATAATTCAGGACTTATATAGAGAAGTAAGAATCGATTTCAACATCGATATTTGAAACTGAATATGTACGTAGAGTAAATCAAAGGAGTTAATCGAATTGTAGTTAATCGATTAGAGTTAGAATTAGAGTTAATCAATTAGAGTTAGAATTAATTGATTTGAGTTAGAATTAATCGATTTGAGTTAGAGTTAATTGATTAGAGTTAATCAGTTAGAGTTAACCACTTAGAGTTAATCACTTAGAGTTAATCAGTTAGAGTTAACCAGTTAGAGTTAATCAGTTAGAGTAAATCAGTTAGAGTTAGTCAGTTAGAATTAATCGATAGAGTTAATTAAATAGGGTTAATTAAATATAAGTTAAATCGAATATAGTTATTCGAATTAGTGTTAAAACAGATATAGCTATTCAGGATGAGTTGCCATTTAGCACGACTGTTGGCATAATTCGCAGGGCTGCAGTTAGACTATGACGGTCGGATATTTCCTGAGGGAATCAGGTGTAACCATTGTGATCCTGCGATCTGGGGTCAATCAATTAGAGTTAATCGAATATTAGTTAGTCGAATAAGAAGCAACTAGAGTTAATCGAATATTAGTTATTCATAAGGAGATAATCGAATATTAGTTATTCGAAGAGAGTAAATCGTCGAATTCGACTATATCGAATTCGGAAAAGTATTTATACTTTCTGGTGTTTAAATCAAGATTTATTTATTTATAAATTAGGTGTTTATTTATTTATTCAAATTAAAGAATAAAAGTTATATTTGAAGTTAGATATTTCGAAAGTAGGGATTATAACGTTATCGTTATAACCAATGTTTTTATAAAAGAAGTTGATACGTAAATAGTATCTGAGAGTTACGTAAGGAAGTTTGTTAAAGATTTAAAAGATAGACTTTGTCTATTCCAAAGTTAAAGCATTGTTCAGTTAAGGTCTGAGAGGTAATTATACTCTAACTTGATTGACTTCCTTCTTAGCTATGGAATGGCTTAGGTTTGATAGTAAAGGATGGTTAAGTGAATTTAGTTAATGAGTGAAATGGTTTGAGTTAGCATGGCGATGTTTGATTTAAACATCAGTTTAAATCCAGTGAAGGAGTTTTGGAAATGTTTTCCAAATAAGAATCAGAAATGTTTACTGATAATAGAAAATAAGATGTTAGAATATATGGAAACAGGAGATAAGTAAATTAATGAACTAAAGAGATTAATGTTAAATGATGGTTGATCGATAAAATTTCCCTCTGGAAATAATATCGTTGTTTGCACACGTTTTTTTCTTTGATAGTTAAATCACAGACTATCATGGTTTTGGCCATTTTTCCATCGTCAATATGGAGAGGCCGGTCGGATTATTAACCAAGAACCATTCTGTATGGGCGTTAGTGTTTCGAATCAAATAGATCGAAGTTAAATTGAAGATGGAGTTTATACAAGGGTGATTCTGGCAATCCTAGGTAGAAGTTGCCTAAGATGGATTTACATAATAGTGCCTTCGGTTTGTCCAGTCCCAGTACAACTTGAATGGACGAATGTTGGCAGAGTATATCTGGTAGATCACGTAAGTTGATCGCTTCAAATGTATTTACGTTGGTGGAAGAGGAATTCGTTTCTCTTTGCTTATACCCGTCGTGTAACAACAAGGATTTTCGCTCGATCTGAATCGGTCGTTAAACCGACCAGGACCGTTCAAAACCCCTGATTGCTTTGAGAACAAGCCACATCGAGACACAAACAGAAGAACATTTCACCGTTAATTACAACAATTCCATCAGAATACAAGAATATACAGAGTATGAATAAATATTATACATCATAGAATCAGATATTTAAATACATTACATAGCAGCGGAAAATAATACAATACACAACTGGAAGTAATACACGGATACAGAGCTTTTCATATATCGCTTCAGCTATAAATCATGATCCTGTGAATATAAATCTGCAAAACCAAAACTACTAGCTGCCCGTGTCAAAATAAGGGGACCCGGAGTTTAGATTAAAACAACAAACTCCAGGTTAGTCAATAATTGGTGTGAGAAATAAAACGGTTATTAATCTTTATTTTAAAGTTAGGTAAATCAAGTGACCATGCCGTATAACATGGAACGGGTTTCCTCCCAAGAATACCAGTGCATAAAACAACAACGCCATGCTAAATAAAGATCAATGAAGCTATTATAAGACCCAGGTCCCATCACACAATGCAACACAAGCCGGAGGATAGGTTTTACCTTATAATAGCCATAGAATGCTTAATACGCTAAATTTCATCTTTTATTACTACTATAAGTGTATAGTGTCAAAACAATTTCAATCATAAGTATCAATCATAGACAGCATAAGTACCCTATACCACTATGTCGCCATACATAGGTTCTACAATCAAAACATCAAAGTCACCTATTGGAAGTTGGATTTCCATCTGTGAACCGAGGCAAAAGATAGTCCTCACCGATTCGAGACGCTCTAGCCTGTGTCTTAGGTCATATCTCGAGTTGGAGGGAGGATGGGGTTTGCTCGCAGTCAAAGTGGTGTTGGTGGCTGCCGGGGATGCTTAGGGTCAGGGCCTTCGCTGGTTGGCGTCGGAGGAGGAATAGGCGGCGACAGGGGCTGGGTGCAGCTGCCTAGGGTCCTTCAATTGGGGGGGGTAGGGGTGTAAAAACCCGTAACTTCCTAGTGAAGGAAAGAGCGGATAGTTCGAGAACAAGCCATTGGAAAACGCAGACGGAAGAACATTTCATTGCTTATTACAACAATTCCATCAGATTACAAGAATATACAAAGTATAAATCAATATTACACATTATAAAATATCAGAGATTACAATAAACTACAAAGCAGCGGAAAATAATACAAAATACAACTGAAGGAGATATACGGATACAAAGCTTTCCAGATATCGTTCCAGCTGTAAACCAGGATCCTGTGAATATAAATCTGCAAAACCAAAACTACTAGCTGCCCGTGTCAAAATATGGGCACCCAGAATTTAGGTTAAAACAATAAACTCCAGGTCAGTCATGGGACTGGTGTGAGAACTAAAACAGTTATTAATCTTTATTTTAAAGTACGGTAAATCAAGGGACCACGCCGTATAACACGGAGCGGGTTTCCTCCCAAGAATACCAGTGCACAAAACAAACAGCGCAATGCTAAATAAAGAAAAATGAAGCTATTATAAGACCCAGGTCCCATCACACAATGCAACACAAGCCGAAGGTTCGGGTTTTACCTTATAATAGCCAAAGCATGCTTGATACGTTAAAAACAAATCATTTGATACTATTATAAGTGTAAAGTGTTTAAAACAATTTCAGATCATAAGTATCAATCATAGACGGCATAAGCGCCTCATCCCACTATGTCGCCATACTAGGCTCTACAAATAAAACCACAAAGTCACGTATTGGAAGTTGGATTTCCATCTGTGAACCGAGGCAAAAGATAGTCCTCTACCGAATTCGAGACTCTCTAGCCCGAGCCTCAGGCAAGTATTCTGTCAAGCCTTAGGGGCCACAGGGCCGGTCCACCGATGTGGATTAAAATGCCTGAACACTAAGTCTCCCCGCCCTATGGGGCGTAAATGAGACAACGAATGACTCCATCAGACCTGGATCGTCCGATCAAACCGAGGCGCCTAGCAACAGCAACAACCACATAATTCAAACTCGTCAGGGCGTGTAAAACCACTGACGCCACTTCTAGATAGAAAGAGACGCATGCCCTCCCTGGATCCTTCTCCCGTTTCTGGTTCACAACCGGGGTGTGAGGCTCGCGAATCCACGCTACACAAAGCTATGCCACACAGGCCGTGCTTTGATCATCCACCACAAGACTTTTCTTTTCAACAGAATCCTTGATCAAATTGCCACTTAGGCATGCCACACAGGCAATTCACTCCATGCGTTTGATATCCATCAATATTTAACCCCTAAGCTCGTACGTCTCAGAGAGAAGGGTGTTAAGCAAGAGAATAAATTCTCCGCCGCCAAACAGATATATATTTAATAGAAATCAACCACACAGAATAAAATCCAATGTCAGACACACAGTCCATTTACAAGTTCGTTCTTGGTCTGAACGAAACCGGAGGCACCTAGTACCCCGCATATCCATCGATCTCCAAGAATGTCTGGACGATCACTAATTGATTCCCTCCTCTTGGGTGTACGGCCCAATCAAGATCATCAGCAATCACCCAAACGACGTGAAGACCTCCGGTCTTCGACCACCGTCTTCATCCTCGACACCACGTCGAATCAGTTATTCAGAATGGGATAAACCCGGTCTTTATGAATAACTCACGTATATAATAAACCAGTGTTACACGAACCCAACATACGCTTCATTCCAATTCAGAATATTCTTTTATTCAAATATTCTTATATTTTGGGAAAGGTTCCCATTAATTTTATCAAAGATAAATTCTTTAAATTTATTCTTTAATCTCCTTTTTGAATATCAATTCAAACTAGTCGGGATTAGCGAACCACACCGAAGTAATCATTTATTTTATTTCCCAATCCCAACCTATTCACCCCATGAAGTAAAACTGGAAATACTTCATATCTAACACCACGGTGTTATCGGTAAATTCAATTACCATTTCACGTTCAAATCTACTTAAAGATTTAAATATCGCCTGGAGTAAAACTGGTGATACTCCATTCTTGATCTTTTCAATCTAATTAAAGATTCACTAAAACTCCACTTAGTTTTAATCTTTAACTGGGTTAAAGAATCAGTGTCATTTAAAACACGGTTCACGATAAACCCGAAATCACATTTCATTAATTATCGGGTTAGAGAACAAGTGTTATTTAAAACACTATTCACGATAAGCCCAAAAATTAATTCAAATTCAATTCCAATTAAATATTTTTTAATTGGCACACTTCATTAAATCTAAGTAAAAAGATTTAATCTTTTTCTCAACTGGGTTTAAGAACAGTGTTAATGAAGACAACATTCACGACAAACCCAAATCACATTTGATATTAAATACAAGGCTCTGAATAGAAAATATATCGGCTTATATTCAATATCAAATTCTGCGACCAACAAATATCGTGTTGGAAATAACGATATAAATATATCTTTCAGATTCCCATAACAATATCCGTATAATCACGAAATCCAACATCGAAATATTCCAAAGACAATTTCGATTCAAATCCACTCCAATTCAATTATTGGAAATTATGGTTACTTTTAAAATCTTTTTCAAATTCAATTTATTTATTTAAAAATAAATAGAATTATAATTCTAGTTCAAAACTAGTTCATTTCGATAAAAATCTATTTTTATCTTTTCAAATATGGAGTTTTTCATCCCAATTCTTCACAAATCATTTATTATGATTTTACACAAATTATTACTATTTTTAATAATTTTATCAAGGCCCGTACAGTCGATTTCCATCAACGGCCATCGAGCTGCACTTACAGCGACCTTTTCCAAATTTTATTTGGACATAATTCCAAATCCAACCGTTAGATTTCTAATTTCTCGTATTCGTTAGAAAGCTCTTTTCGTTACGAACCCAAAGGTTCTGGTTTTAGGAGAATCCGACGGTCGGATCTCCCGCGATGTCCATTCGAAGTCATTGGTCGAAATTCGCGAACTGCCGCGGCGTGGCGCGTTCTATTCAGGCCATTATATAATATATATAATATATATAATATATACTTCATCGATTTCCTTTTAAAACATATTTTATAAATCGTTTAAAATTCGTTTTCAAAACGATTTCAACTTCCTTTTCAAATTCAAATCAAGATTGAAACTTTCAATATATATCTGTTTTAATTTTATTTCAAATTAATTTCAATTCAATTCGATTTCAATTCAATTTCAATTCAAATTAATTCGAATTTCGATTCAATTCGAATTCAATTCGAATTTCTATTCAATTCTATTCACTTCAAATTTCAATTCAATTCTATTCACTTCAAATTTCAATTCAATTCTATTCAATTCGAATTCAATTCTATTTAATTTCAATTCGAATTCAATTCTATTTAATTTCAATTCGAATTCAATTCTATTTAATTCTATTTCAAAATATCCGATTTTGAATTCACTTTTGATATTCATTGTAAAATGAATATAATCGACAAAATTCCCGTTCGTGTCAAAATGGCGTTTAGCTACTTAACACGGCTTCACATTTCATTATTCACTAAATATTATTTTAAAATATTTATTATTCTGAACTAGAATCAGACACAGTCAATTACCATATAATTTTGATTATATGGATTTCATCCACTTCAAATATACAACAATGACGATAAACAATCAACCATTGTCCAAAGTGCATTCTACACTGTATAAGCATAAAATATAAATATTCGACGCTTATACAGCCTGTTAATCAATCGATTGACATACAACTAAATATTGGGACTAGTGTATGTCATATATCATCCCTATACCCGTGTGGGGTTTCAAACAATCAAACACAGATTTTATTTGTGCTGTTGGGCGATGTGTAAAATTTATTGTCCCAATCAATATCAGTCAAATCAGTGTATATAAACAAATCGTCTGATTTGTTTATAAATATTTATTTCATTTTAAATACACGTTAAAAAATCTATTTTTAACTATAAAATATTTTTCACTATATAAATATTTTATTTCACCCAATCAATTTTCATAACAACATGCAATCAAACAAACAATCCGTCCGTGGTCTGTGGACGACGGGAGTTGGGTGCTACTAAGCACCGTCTGCATCCTAGTATATATTTTAACTAGGAAACAAAATTAAAAGGTGAGAAGTTCTCACAGAGGGTTCCACTCCGTCGTGCTTTGCTGTTGAACTGCTGAACCGTCTGGATTACTTTTTGAAATGCCAATTGCAGTCCCTTTTCACGCTATTCAAATAAAAATCATATTTTTATTGCTTTATTCAATTAAAAAAATCTTTTTATTTTTACTTCATATATATTTACAACGCTTCATTCTATATAAAAATTACATTTTTATATCGCTTCTTATATAAAGATTGAATTTTTATTATTATAACTATATAAAAATAATATTTTTATTCTTCCTATGATATAAAAATAATATTTTTATTCTCTAAATTATATAAAAATCATATCTTTATATCTTCTATAAATTAAAAATCATATTTTTAAATACTTCTACTTTATAAAAATTATATTTTTATACTCTCTATATAAAATAAAAATTATATTTAAAATCATATCTTTGATTAACTAGAAATCAAATCGTCCCTCACATAAGAATCGAATCTTTTCTCTCATACAAATCCAACCCTTCCCCTTAGAAAACTCTAATCTTTATCTCCATAAAAATCAAAATTTTAAAAGAGAAATAAATAAAATAACTAAATAAAAACTCACATCCGTTCGTTGTCGACGGATGAGGCTCGGGGAGGTCGCCTAGGGGCTTTGGCGTCGGCGTGTTGGCTGATTTGGGCGCAGGCGGTGTTGTTTTGGGCTTTGGAGGGTCTGAACAGAAAAAGCGGAGGGAGGAGGGGTCGTAGGGCGTCGGAGCGAGGAGGGGAAGAAGGAGAAGGCGGAGACCGGAGGTGGTGGCGCTCCTGAGGTGGGGCGTGGCGGTTTCAGGCTAGGGCGAGGGTCTAGGGTTCGATCCTTAGGCGTTGTTCTTTAAAAGGAGGAGGGGAAGGAGGAGGAGAGAGAACGCCAGTGGAAGGGAGAACTAGGGAGGGGGTCGCGACGCTTTCAGGTGGAGGGGGGAGGAAATCGGCGATGGGTTGTCTGAGGGGGGGGGGGGGTCAACGGGTTTGGGGATTGAAGAGAAAGGGGTGGAGTATATATATATATATTATTTTATTTTATTTTACTTTCGATTCAAAAAAGTAACTTTTTATCCCGACCTCCAAACGAGACCCAACGATTGTCGCCCCTAGCTATTTACCCCCATTCCAAACACAATGGGATATGTCACGAAGGCCAATTCGATCGTTACGATCATTTTTCGTCAAAATCAACATAAAACTCTATATATTGAATTTGAACACGCATTTCAATTTACCGGGGTCACATACTAACTAGAAAATTCCTGATTTTTTTTTCTAGCTTCGTATTGGCGAAACGGTCCTACCAAAACTAGTTTCGTTCTGAGATCGTTTGAAAATTGACCATTTTCCAGTCAATTATAATCAACTAAAACTGGTTAAACGTGCTTTCCTTTGCCACGCTAACATATTGATTCAAAAATTTACAAAAATTGGAGTCTAGCAGTAACTAGACATCACGGATCCAACAAATGTGGTTTCGTCAAAATCCGATGTCGTTTGCAAATTGGCTATTTTTAAGGGCCAGAATTCCATAGCGACTATTCTGAATTTTCATTTGGCCATAACTTTTGATTCCCGCTATGAAATTTTGATTTTTCATATTCGTTGGAAAGATATTCTCAAAAAGATTCTATTATTTTTGGTTTCGTTAAATACTGGTTTATTTTGCACCCGGTACATTCAATTGAAGTTTGAAATCGAATTATTGAACTACCGCGCCATTTTCAATTCCTTTTATAATTTAAAATAAATATTTATATTCTAACGACGAACTATATAAATATATTCGTTCGAATTCTATTCAAAAAAAATTCTCATCGTTATTATTTAAAATAATCCATTTTAAATAATCAAAATTCATTAAAATTGCCAATTTAAAATTTTTAAACTGGCCCAGAATTCCGGGTTGTTACAGGGGGGCTGCGTCGATTAGTTGGGGAAATAAGGGGGAGGGACAGGGGAGAACAAGAAGAGGAGGGCGTGGCTGACATGTGTGTGTGTGGGGGGGGGGGGGGGGGGAGGCGGCGCTGACGCCCGCGGTGGCGGAGGGAAGGTGGTGGGCGACGGGTTCAGAAACAAAAGGGCGTGCGGGGTTTTTTTGTTTGACTGTAGGATTTTAATTTTAGGGCATTGACTAGGGTGAGGGTGTGTTTATATTATTTATTTTATGTTCCAAAAACTTGACTTTTCTTTTGAACTCCAAAAGAGGCCCAACGACAGTCATCCCCAGCTAATTACCCCCATTCCAAACACAATGGGATATGTTTCGTAACCCCATTCAGCTGTTTCGATCAGTTTCCATCAAAATCAAAATAAAAATCTATATATTGATTTTGAGCGCACATTTCGATTTACCGGGGCCACATACGGACTCTAAAAATTCCCAAAAAAAAATTTCTAGCTTCGTATTGACGATATGGTCCTAACAAAACTAATTTCGTCAAATTATGAGACGGTTTGAAAAATGGTCATTTTCTGGTCGATCAAAATTGAATAAAACCGTCAAAACACGTTTTACTTCACCATGCTCACATATTGATTCAGAAAATTATGAATTTTGGAATCTAGCAATAACTTGACATCCCGGATCCAACAAAAGTAGTTTCATTCAAAACAGAGATCGTTTGCAAACTTTCCATTTTTAAGGGCCAAAATTCCATAATGACTTTTCAGAATTTTCAACTGGACGTATCTTTTGATTCCCGCTATGAAATTTCCATTTTTTAGATTTGTTGGAAAGATAATATCAAATAGATTCAAATATTTTTGGTTTCAGAAAAATCCGCTTGTACATTCATTTGAAATTTGAAATCGAAATTTCGAACTACCGCGTTATTTTTAATTCCTTTTATAATTATAAATAAATAATTATATTCTAGCGACAATTCAAATAAATATATACGTTCTAATTCTATTCAAAATCAATTTCTCATCGTCATTATTTAAATTAATTCATTTTAAATATTCAAAATTCACTAAAATTGCCAAAATAAAAATTTTAAATTGACTCGGATTTCCGGGTTATTACACGTGGTATTTTTGGGGAAATCAGTTTGTGATTTGACACGTATGACGATGTGGCATTCAAAGTGAATGAATGAGTAATCTGTTGAAAGACATGTTTTTACCTCCAGCCTCTTCAACTAGGAAATGACAGAAATCGGGCAGGTAGCATAGCCAAGTGGGTCGCACCCAAGTAGGGTATATTGTCACCATCTAGAGAATATTCATATTTGTTACTTCTTTCAATTATGTATCTCCTGTGAATGGTTTTGTTGGTTTGCCAACTATAAGGTGACAATATATTCGATACACTCAAGCGAAATGAGTGGTCGGTCATGTATGGCCGAGTTGCAAGATGTTCTTGTTGAACTCCAGTGTATCGCTTCTAGAGTACACTGAGCGGAAGTTAGATCCATACCTTGTCATAGTTGGAATCCATTCCCCAAATAAGAGCCCCGCAGTTTTAATTGTATAATATATATGTAGAATGTTAGATGCAAGCGTTTCTGCTAGATTTCTATTTACTTAATCTAGACATTATTATAATATCAGACAAGTATCGTTTTAGAAATATTTTTGGGTTACCATCAGGTAAAAGCCATCCGTGTTTATGTGTGGATCGGTCTTATGATTTATTCTTTGTTTCAAAAGGATTTTGAATGTTAAATCATATGATTTGAATTTACTCACACCATCACATGACTGACCTAGAGTTTATTTTGTTTTGTTTTCCCTAAACTCTTGGGTGCCCAATTTTGTACGAGCAGTCAAGTAGTCGGGATTTACAGATACTTGAAGAGCTGGAGCATGAGGCTTCAAGATTATAAAGCTATTTTTATTTCTGCTGTGTTGTAAGTGTTGTACTCTAATAATGGTACTGTATACAAATACTGTTTTATTTCAAAGTTATGTTATGAAATATATTTATTCGTTCCGTTGTGAGATTCATGTTTACTATGATGTTGTATGTTCTTCTTCTTCTATTCTAAATTTCTATCTTATCTATTCTCACCATCTAATTTCTTTCGTGGACTATCTGGTATTTTTGATCTTTGAATAGTCCACATAGTATTGTATGCCAATATCCAGGATCGCAAATTCCCCGGGTCGTTACAGTGGTATCAGAGCTTAACGTTAAGTAATTACCTTGGCTCTATGGCGTGACTCAGTAGAGATGGGGTTGCCAATACCATAGATTGAGTTTGAGTGTATATATACGCGAGCGTATTTGTTATTCAATATAAAATTGTTTTATATTGTGGAGATGTATTGGTTGAGTTGTTTATGTGTTCTAGTCGATCAGTTTGATCCACTGTATTGGTAGGGGTTTATAAACACTTGAATAAGATGGGTCGACACGATATGTTTTGAAAAGAGGGTAAATGAAAAATATTTTACCCAAATTATATTCTGATATGAAGGAATTATATTGAAATGATTATAATATATTGGATATATTGGTTGTTATTATAATCGAGTAAGATTATAATTGAATGGTTACGTAAATAACCAATTTGAATTCATACGAATATAATATATGAAATAAAATGAAGTAAATCTGAATTTAAATCAGAATTGAAATTAAAACCCTGGAGATTTGGAAAAGTGTTTGTAAATGGATTTGAATTAAATATATGAGAATTTTAAAGTCCTGGGAGATTTTAAATTGTTTTACAAGCATTATGAAAGGTATTTTGAAATATATTTCAAAATAAAAGTGTTTTGATTTTGGGAAAAAGTGATATAGTATTGAACTCACTTCCAATTTATGTACCTGCAGATGATTTGACCGACCCTGCTCCTGCCACGACATTTGCACATTTAGATGCTACTACCATACTATCAAGAGGATTAGCTGCCAAAGGTAATTATCCAGCAGTAGATCCTTTAAATTCAACGTCAATTATGTTACAAATGCTGGAAAATAGATTTCGATGATGACAGCTGCATCATCGGTGTTCATTTTCAATTTGCTAAGTGACAGATTACTACCAAGGATTTTGTTTTTGAATTGTTTGGAGAAAAGCAAGTTGTTTGAAATTCCTAATAGGAATATTTAATTTTGAAAAGCTAAGTTATTTAAAATTCCCAGGAAAATATGGTTTGAATTAAAATTAGTTAAGTAAGTGGAAATTTAACCGGTTTAGAATGGTATTGAAACAAATCGGATTTGTGACATATGAATCCAAAATGGTATTGGATTGATGAGTTAAGAATTTGAAAATCGAGAATGGAACTTTGATTTGAAATTTAATGTGGCTTGGATAAGCGAATGGTTGTGTTGGAGATAAAAGTGATTGGAGTTTGGTTGGGATAACATTGGTATATGCAGAATTGGTAACAGGTGGGAATGATATAGTGAGATTCCCGGCAAAAAGGTACAAGTTTATATTATATAAAGGTTTGAAATTTTGATGAGCTGAATTGGCATGCCACTTGGATGTTTGATTTTTCTTTAGGGATGAAGAAGGCCCAGAGAGGCGAGTTGTAGTTGTACTGATTGAGCAGTACAACGGAGGTGCTGGCGAATTTTTTTGAAAAGTTAAGGTGTTAGAAATTTTTCGGAATATTAGAAAATTTTCATTTGACAAGAATGTATTAATATTTCTATCGAAATTAATTTAGTTCAGTTGAAACTGAAGTTAAGAGGTGAACATATAAGTTCTAACCAGTCAATATGGTTTGTTTTCTACCTTAGCAATTTCGAGGACGAAATTATTTTAAGTGGGGAAGAATGTAACAAGCCGTATTTTAGCAATATAATAATTAATTTATTTAATTATTTAAATAGTGAATTTGAAATTTAAATGGTTATTGAATTAATTTATATTGAATATTTAACTAATATAAATAAATTAGAAGAATATATTTAATTCTGAAATAGTCGAAAATAGTGAGTTGACGATATGGTGTGAACTAGACAATTTAAAATATATATATAATTCAGTTTGGAATTGAATTCGAATAATGAATATATTATTTAAATGAAGTTTGAACGTATAATTATAATATAATTATAATCGAGCTCGAAATGGCGCGACAGTTCGCTATTTGGCTATTTGAAATTCAACTGAATATACAGGGTCAGTTTTAAATCCGATTTCTGTGAAACAAGAAACATTCGGAGCTAGTGAAGTATATTTTTCTAGTGGAAAAGAAAAATCGGGATATCATTGTGTAGATTTTGATTTATGTCCAAATCAAATTTTAGAAAAGTCACTATGGAATTCCTTTATAATTTATAACGATTTATTTATATTTTTAAAAATGTTTTTCAATATAAATTGAATATCGATTCAACCGAGATTTGAATATCGTGTTATAAATTCAATTGGAGTTGCATGATATTCTAGTGTGGATATGTATGGTAATATTAAATTATTTTTATTTAATTTAATTATTTTTAAATGTATTTATACATTTAAATGGGTTATTCAAAGCTCTAAAAATAGCCAGTTTTGCAAACAATCTCTGTTTTCGACGAAACTAAATTTGCTGGATCCGCAATATTAAATTTTTGTTAGATGTCAAGTTTCGTGATTTTTAGAGTCAGTATGTGGCCGTTCGGATTTTTAATGTGAAAAACAGTCAGTATTTTGATGGTTAAAAATAGGCTGTGTGAGCAAATGGAGTCGGAATTCGACGAGACCAGTTTCATTGGGTCCGTAATGTCAAACTGTAGCTGCGTGACCAGTTTCATTGAAATTGGGTATCGTATGTAATTATACGAATTTTTAAATGATAAATTCAAGCCGTAATGGATTATAATCGAATATAATAATGAAAATATCTAGAAAATATCTAAATACTTATATCCTATAAATAGACTCACCCTCCCAATCCCTAAATCTATTTTCCCGAAGTCCACAAAAAATCTGCAGTCAGTTTTCTCTTCTCAGTAAAAGAAATCCAACTTTGAAATTAAACATAAAATCAAGGGAAAATCCAGGAATTGTATAGCTTGTATATTTGAAACCATGGTAGCTTGCAATTCTAATGGGTGTGCTTCTGATAACCTGCGATCACGATTCTGGTATGAGGATTCTTAGGACCTTCGACTAAGGCATCGGTTTTCTCGATGTACGGGAGGGCCGGAGATGAAAATGGGGTACTGGTCAATCTCTCTGAAGTAGGACGCACCTGCTGGCTCCACAGAGGAGGAGTCCGGTAATTGATCTCGCGGAGCTTCTATGCATAGGCTGTAGCTTGAACACAATTCAAATGATGGAGTCGAACCCGTGTTGGTGGTGGCCAGATGAAGGAGGTCGTAGAGAGGAGTTCGTCGGAGGTTTCAGATTCAATTTTCGTGAAGGTGGGAAGTCGAGGTGGTTATATGAAGTTTTGGAAAAAACATGGGATGGGTGTACAAGGTCAGTGGCATTCGACAGTGGAAGAAGAAATGAGGATATCGAGTTAAATGATTTGGGTATGTTAGATGGAGTTTGCGTTGAAGATTAAATGGTGATTTTAGTTGATTTTTATGGAGAAACGAGAAGCATCACGGTATTGATGGTTTTGAATTTAGTAGAGTAATGAGTTCAGGAGTATGGTATAAAGTTCGGTCATCGTGGTTTTTATCTGGAGCAGGAGGACGCGAATGTTAATTAGATATGAAGACTACTGTTCAATTTGGGTAAAGGGTGTTCGGCCGGCGTTTTGTTGTTGAGCCCATTTATAAAAGAATTGATTTGAATAAAGTAAATATTATTTTAAATTTGTTAATATAATAAGTATTCCGTACATGATCGAAATTCAGCGAAATTAGATCCGTTGGGATCGTATGGACGATGGGTACACAATGAAACTGACTGGGAGTGGATTGGAGTTCGTTACAATTTATAGCAAAATAAATTGTCTGTCTGAATCAAGCAATGGTTATCGTTATTAACGATGACCGTCCAATGTGAGTAAAACTACCAACTATGAAAAGTTATATTTTTATAACGTATTCTTAGAACTGATAATTTTCTGTTGATTGTAGTGTGCTAACTGTTTGGTTAAATTGCTTATGTATTGGTTGAAATTATAGATAACGATATATATATATATATATATATATAAATCGTTAATCAAATATTGATTCTGTTTAGAAGAATATTTCATATGTATACGAAATCGATGTTAATTATATTGTTTAACATCTGTGATGAAGGGAAACAGGTTGGAGGAATCCAACTGGATTCCTCAACATTTATTTTGCTGTTTTTCATATATGGTGATATATGATGTGATATATAATATATTGTTGATTACGTGTGTTTGGATGATATCGATCATTGTTATCCGGTATTTTAAATACTGTAACAACCCGTATTTTGATAACATGTTAAGACGAGAATCAAGGTAGAATTTAATTTTAAATTCTGAATCAAGTAAAACAGGCTATGCCATTGCGTTCGTCTCGGAAAATTACACGAAATAGAGTCTGAGTTTTCGAGAATCGGAGTCCGTATGACCAAGTTATGGTCCGACGAAGTTTTCAGAAAATTCAAGTTCAAAAACGAGTTCTAATTTTGAAAATTTGGCATAGAAGGCTAGGCGGGAAAATTCCCGCCAGCCACCCCAAGTCGACAGCCCTGTCGACTTGGGAGTCGACATGGCATGACCCAAGTCGATAGCCTTGTCGACTTGGGTGTCGACTTATGGTGGCCGGGCAGTTTTGCCTGGTGCACCTGTTTTCTGTTTTGGCTAGGTTTTTGGGCCTGGTTCGAAATATGATGGTTCAGGTTGATCCTAGGGTTAATCCTAAGGTCCTAATCACTCCTAATCTCTATAAATAAGCCCCCTAACCTACACCTAAATCCTCATTATTCATTCATGCAACTAAACTATGGCAAAATTATTACTCTCATGGCCTCCACTCTCATTCTAAAATTCCTAAGTAAATTCCTATGAGAGATTCATGTTCATTCAAGTGTTTTAAAGCATGAATGGATGTTGTTAGCTTGCATTCAAGTCAAGTTGCAACATTTCTAGTTCAAAGCAAGGGTTTTTATTGATTTGGAGCTTTCATATTGGGTTTATTTGATTGCATAAGAGCTTCGTCTCAATCTTTGTTTTGCATTTCGATTTGTGCCTTCATAGCAATGTAAGCCCTTTCCCTACTCTTAGATATTAACTATGAAGTTAAATGTTCATGTTGCAAGTTTGGGTTTGATCATTAAGTATGATACATGCTATCATGTCATGCAAGTTTATGAATTCATTATCTTGATCTTGTGGGCTAAAATATACAACCTTTATGTTGAAATGTTGCATTATGCAACATGAGAACCCTCATAACCTTTATGTCAACTTGCATATGAAGTCATAAGCCTTATATGATGATATATGCGAGTTACTAGTCATCATTCCATGTCTTTTGTCACCATGATTCGCTTATGTGCCAAGTTTGGGTTTATGCATGTTTTTGAGGCTTAAGAACGTAACATGCAAGTTAATGAACACATTTGTGCCTCATTTGCCACCATGATTAACTTGTGGCTTAATATCCATTTTTATCATGCCTTTGCCGAGTCTCTTCTTTTAATCCATTACGTTGTTGCGAACGTATATGTGAGTTTAAAAGCGTTGGGTTATGTTATGAGTAATTTCTAATGACATGAAAATACAACTTGAAAACATGACTTGAAATATAACATGGAAGTTGACATGTGATTATGTTTGAAAATATGAAATTGGGAATTTACCTATTAAGTTAGGTCTACCCATACTATGGAATTGGGAATTAACCTATTGAGTTAGGTCTACCCATATTCTTAAAAACTTGAATATGAACATGATACTAGACTAAACATGAAAGTGACCAATTCGAGGTTGGGTTGAGTTTGCAACGTAAAACTACCCGGGACCGACCGGCCTAACTAGTAGTTGCAAACAATAGGACCCAATGTGAGAAGTTGGTCATGTTGTGCTTGAACCCGAGGTTAGACCAAGTTGTGGTGGAAATCTACCCGGAACCAACCGGCTTAACTAGTAACCGCAAAAAAGTCTAATGTGAGATGTTAAGGTACATTGAATTAATTAATGCCACATAATAGGGTTAAGTTAATTTGATTAATGACTCTTAACCAAATATGACATGGACAAATGGGTTAAGTAATTTGATTAGGCTAACGATACTTAACAAAACATGATAAGGTTGGGTAGGTTAAGTAACTTGATTTGCCTAATGACACTTAACCATTTTTATACGACTAGTGGACGGGGTTAAGTTAACCAACACTTAACCAAACAAACACGTGAATTTGATACGGTTAATTAAGCTTTCCTAATTACACTTAACCGTATAATACAGTTAGGGGATGTGGTTAAGTTAACCTAGACTTAACCCATCCAATTCGGTGATTTTGAAGTGGTTAAGTTAACCAACACTTAACCAATCTAACTCGGTAATTTTGAAGTAATTAAGTAACCTATACTTAAACACTCCAACTCGGTTATTTGATAAGGTTAAGTTAACCAATACTTAACCAATCTAACGTGATAACATGATAAGGCTAAGTCACGAATCGTTTGAATACACTTGACCAATTTGACTCAGTAATTTGATAGGGTCAAGTTAATACATAATTAACCAACTTGAGCATGGTTTATAGGGTTAAGTCTTGGACTTGGATACTTAGCCAATTTTGACATGATTTTTAGACGGGTTAAGTCATGAACTTAAGTGACACTTAATCCATTATATTAACCCTAGTTCGGAGAATTAGGTGGATAAACCGTAATTAACAGGGATAACGAGAATGAGGCTAAGTGGTAAACCTTAGTTGAAGAATAACTAAGTAATAATTCTTAGTCAAGAAAATTTAGACCAGTTCATAGATAGATGAGTAACCTGATACGGTAGGTCATCGTTTAAGCACACGAGTAGGAGCAAGTTATCTGATTTAGATAAAGGCTCCAGCGAACTGGGTAACGAAGCAGCGGCTTCGGGGAACGTGAGGATATTCTTGGTATCCCTCTGTGAGCTGCCAGGTGATCATACTAGGCTCATGAGAGGTTAAGGTCTGCGTTAGAAGAACCAAGAGTATGCCTTGGTTGCTATACGAGCGACCTAAAGACAGGGATGGATATGGGATAGTCGACGATGCACGGTCGTGCCCTAGATAGCATTTCGTCAGGCTACTTACCATCTTTGGTCAAGCGTGTACGTACGGAAAGGCAGAGTACACCCAAAAGACCATAATTGCTATCTAATTGTGGTTGCGGTAAGGCTAGGATTGTGGGTTGGCCAGTAGTGTGTTCTCATACAGGATTTATCCTGTCTTGTCTTTCACTAGTTGAGGGAGTGGTCTCGTGGGACCATAGCCACGTATAGGAAAAACAGACCTTAGCATCTGCATCGGCAGATAAATCGAAAGCTCCCGACCGAGTCCTGTATTTCTTGATCTGCCCTGTGACAGGACTCGGATGGCACGATGTGATACATGTGCATACAGTCATGGAAAAACGATTCACGATGAATGCGTGGGAAAAAGGGCGCGGTTGACGGTTAGCGTAATTCCTAGTGGCCCTGGGTGGTTGAACCCAAACCGAAATACGAAAACGTGCAATAGGTAAGCATAATCACTAGTGGTCCTAGGTGGCATAAGTCCTAGTTGCACAAACGGTGATTCATGTTGGGAAAGCCTAGCTAGGTCTAGGGTAACAGTCCAAACGAGCTTAAGGATCATGGAATTACATTGGAGTAGTATAGAACCTCATGGGAAAGCCCGTACGGTCTACGGAAAGGAATTGAACATTTACATGGAAAGAAACATACGAGTTGAGTAACCTATAAATGCGATATATTAGGTTGACATGAACCATTACACGACTTTTGAGTAAGGGTCATTCATGGTTAACACATGATACGGTGGGGATACTAGTATGGTAGGTGTAGAGCTAAAATACAGGATAGATACCATGGGACGTTATACGTGATAGATATCTTGGGGATATTATACTTGATAGGAACCTGACGATGGGATACCTTGTTTTATCTTGACATCGTAATTTATCATGACACCTTAGTTTATCTGAGTTCAGTAGTTCATCCTGTTATTTTGATTTAGCTTATCTATCTTGTCATCATGCTTATGTTCATCTCAGTCTCTCATGTCAGTTAACTTTACTAGTTTTTATGCTGATAGTAGATAGGGCATACTCAGTCTTTTTGACTGCCCCGTTTTGTTTCGCTTCTTGTCCTCCGTCCCCCCCCCCCCCCCCCCCAGGTTACAGGGAGGAAATATTGTTGTTTAATTCGGACTTCTTCTGCTTGAAGGTCATCATGGATGGCTTGGACTTTTCTTAGCTATGGCTACTTTACTATTTTACTTATTGAATAATTTTCGAAAATGTCTTTATGCTTCTTTACTATTTCAAGACAGGTTTTGATGTACTCTGATGTAAATGGCTTTAGACCTTATTTATTCATGTTATGAAAGTTTGATTTTACTTCCGCAATTTTATATGTTCTGTCTTGTGATATTTCTATGCATGTTTACTAATAATGCCCCTCTAAAGCTAGTGCATTCCTTTGTGAGTGACCCTAGCGGAGGCGGGGTGTTACACGTGGTATCAGAGCAAAAGGTTACCAGACTGAGCAAAAAGTTTTTAAAGACCTTCTGAAAACTATTTGAAAATCGTTTACAAAGAAGCATTTTTCAAGAGAATTTTCTTTTAAAATAAAAAGGCTATTCCCTAAAGGCCATTAGCACTATCCTTGTTTCCTTAATTGAATCTCTTTTCCTTTCTTTCCTCCATCTGTAGTCACAGTGGTTTTAATTGCGACTAGTCTTTTCTAGCTACGAAAGTGCTTTCCATACGATGGAGGTGGTTCTCGAGAGACCAGTGGCCGCGTTATAAGGAAGGATAGTGAGAAAGAGGATAAAGGATACGAGCTTAAGGATGAGCAACTTGTTGGTATGGCTTAGTCCTCAAAGGAGGGAGAAAGATGAACAATGAAACCCATGACGAGAGAGTACCTTTGGCATGGTAAAACGGGGCGGATAGTTAAGTATTATCGGACAAGGACAAGATCATCGGGAGGGCAATAGTATGCTCTCATTTCTAGGGTTCCTCGGAAGGAGGGTAACGATCTTGTTAAAGGTTTAGCTTTTCTTCTCTATCATCCCGTTAGGACTTCGTTTTTCATATCATTTAAGTCTGCTTCAATAGTTGAGTCTCTGCACCTTAAGTACTAGCGTAATAGAGAATCCCAATTTTGTCTCAAAGTCCTATTAGAGAATCAGTCCATTTATACATGACTTGTTTGGATTTGAGAATGTCTATGCCAAGTGTTGAGTTTGGAAATAATGCTTATGTTTATAAGCTATGGATGGATTCTAGGGATGAAGTGGTTATCCAGTAGGGGGTGCCACTCTCGGTTTTGATAGGAGGGTAGTTAGACCTTTTGACTAGACTTGGTAATACCCTCGAAGTATCGTGTAACCTTTTTGAGGTTCTGTCATGACTAGTTACTTAGAATCCCTTGATTCCTTTATTGGAAATTTGAAGCCTGATCGAGTGGTGTTCGCCGATAAGTCGGATGGTTTACTTCATTTATGCATGGGTTATAGAGATCACCCTAGTAAGTGCGCTTGATAACCTGGTTGACATCTGTTTACTTTCAAGAGAAAGTTCTTCTACATGGAATACCTTATAGTATATAAACGAGATCCAAGATTCACTAGTGAATTTTGGAAAGCTTGCATGAGATCATGAGTACGCAGTCATGTTTGCGCCAAGTATTCTAGAAAAAGGATAAGTGCAAGTGGAACGAGAGGTGACGAAGAAATGAGTTCCAGCTCATGTTATGGAAACAGGAAATAAGAAGCTACGAAATCGCGAAGTTAAAAGACGGTCAAGGCACAATGGAATTAAGCTCAAGGAAATACGACTTTGATGGTCAAAGACTAGATACGCGCATGATATCTCTTTTTGGGAGTATATCCTTGATCCCTGTTTTCTGTAGAGCTTACTTGTAGGCTATCTTTTGTGGACATCCTCTCGGTCCTATTTTCTGTTACAAACCCCGTAAGGAGTTTGTCTTGTTTATCTTCTCGACCCTGTTTCATGGAATCCTAGGTAGAACCCTATGGATGTAAACATGTATTTGAAACATGTTATGATTGATATGGTTGCAAGTGGTTGCAAGTGGTTGCTCCTGGATGCGCGAATACACATTAGATACTAGCTCGACTCGGTCACATTTCATATTGCATATGCACGAGTATTTATACTTGTTTATGGATGAAATCGAATGTATTATCATGCGGTTGTTGCATATGAATGAATGATTGTGCACGCATATAGTATCTATAGGACTAGGACTATTTGCATACATGTTGGATTCATGGCACTATACATATTTTGCATTAGAAAGATTATTCAGGCCTGATCATTAGCATTAGCTAAGGAACATGTACACACACGTTTTGCATATATTCATACAGCATTAGAAATCATCTAAGGACAATGGTTGCTTGTGGATGATGTTTTGAGTAGATGAATGATGGATGGTAGGATATGTTCTTCCTAACTTGGAGATTTCGGGGACGAAATCCTAAAAGGTGGGGAGAATGTAACAACCCGTATTTTGATAACATGTTAAGACAAGAATCAAGGCAGAATTTAATTTTAAATTCTGAATCAAGTAAAATGGGCTATGCCATTGCGTTCATCTCGGAAAAATACGCGAAATAGAGTCTGAGTTTTCGAGAATCGGAGTCCGTATGACCAAGTTAAGGTCCGACGAAATTTTTAAAAAATTCAAGTTCAAAAACGAGTTCTAGTTTCGAAAATTTGGCCTAGATGGCTAGGCGGGAAAATTCCCGCCAGCCACCCCAAGTCGACAGCCCTGTCGACTTGGGAGTCGACATGGCATGACCCAAGTCGACAGCCCTGTCGACTTGGGTGTCGACTTATGGTGGCCGGGCAGTTTTGCCTGGTGCACCTGTTTTCTGTTTTGGCTAGGTTTTTGGGCCTGGTTCGAAATTTGATGGTTCAGGTTGATCATAGGGTTAATCCTAAGGTCCTAATCACTCCTAATCTCTATAAATAAGCCCCTAACCTACCCCTAAATCCTCATTATTCATTCATGCAACTAAACTATGGCAAAATTATTACTCTCATGGCCTCCACTCTCATTCTAAAATTCCTAAGTAAATTCCTATGAGAGATTCATGTTCATTCAAGTGTTTTCAAGCATGAATGGATGTTGTTAGCTTGCATTCAAGCCAAGTTGCAACATTTCTATTTCAAAGCAAGGGTTTTTAATGATTTGGAGCTTTCATATTGGGTTTATTTGATTGCATAAGAGCTTCGTCTCAATCTTTGTTTTGCATTTCGATTTGTGCCTTCATAGCAATGTAAGCCCTTTCCCTACTCTTAGATATTAACTATGAAGTTAAATGTTCATGTTTCAAGTTTGGGTTTGATCCTTAAGTATGATACATGCTATCATGTCATGCAAGTTTATGAAGTCATTATCTTGATCTTGTGGGCTAAAAGCTACAACCTTTATGTTGAAATGTTGCATTATGCAACATGAGATCCCTCATAACCTTTATGTCAACTTGCATATGAAGTCATAACCCTTATATGATGATATATGCGAGTTACAAGTCATCATTCCATGTCTTTTGTCACCATGATTCGCTTATGTGCCAAGTTTGGGTTTATGCATGTTTTTGAGGCTTAAGAATGTAACATGCAAGTTAATGAACACATTTGTGCCTCATTTGCCACCATGATTAACTTGTGGCTTAATATCCATTTTTGTCATGCCTTTTCCAAGTCTCTTCTTTTAATCCATTACGTTGTTGCGAACGTATATGCGAGTTTAAAAGCGTTGGGTTATGTTATGAGTAATTTCTAATGACATGAAAATACAACTTGAAAACATGACTTGAAATATAACATGGAAGTTGACATGTGAGTATGTTTGAAAATATGAAATTGGGAATTTACCTATTAAGTTAGGTCTACCCATACTATGGAATTGGGAATTTACCTATTGAGTTAGGTCTACCCATATTCTTAAAAACTTGAATATGAACATGACACTAGACTAAACATGAAAGTGACCAACTCGAGGTTGGAATGAGATTGCAACGTAAAACTACCCGGAACCGACCAGCCTAACTAGTAGTTGCAAACAATAGGACCCAATGTGAGAAGTTGGTCATGTTGTGCTTGAACCCGAGGTTAGACCAAGTTGTGGTGGAAATCTACCCGGAACCAACCGGCTTAACTAGTAACCGCAACAAAGTCTAATGTGAGAGGTTAAGGTACATTGAATTAATTAATGCCATATAACAGGGTTAAGTTAATTTGATTAATGACTCTTAACAAAATATGACATGGACAAATGGGTTAAGTAATTTGATTAGGCTAACGATACTTAACAAAACATGACAAGGTTGGGTAGGTTAAGTAACTTGATTTGCCTAATGACACTTAACCATTTTTATACGACTAGTGGACGGGGTTAAGTTAACCAACACTTAACCAAACAAACACGTGAATTTGATACGGTTAATTAAGCTTTCCTAATTACACTTAACCGTATAATACAGTTAGGGGATATGGTTAAGTTAACCTAGACTTAACCCATCCAATTCGGTGATTTTGAAGTGGTTAAGTTAACCAACACTTAACCAATCTAACTCGGTAATTTTGAAGTAATTAAGTAACCTATACTTAAAAACTCCAACTCGGTTATTTGATAAGGTTAAGTTAACCAATACTTAACCAATCTAACGTGATAACATGATAAGGCTAAGTCACGAATCGTTTGAATACACTTGACCAATTTGACTCAGTAATTTGATAGGGTCAAGTTAATACATACTTAACCAACTTGAGCATGGTTTATAGGGTTAAGTCTTGGACTTCGATACTTAGCCAATTTTGACATGATTTGTAGACGGGTTAAGTCATGAACTTAAGTGACACTTAATCCATTATATTAACCCTAGTTCGGAGAATTAGGTGGATAAACCGTAATTAACAGGGATAACGGGAATGAGGCTAAGTGGTAAACCTTAGTTGAAGAATAACTAAGTAATAATTCTTAGTCAAGAAAATTTAGACCAGTTCATAGATAGATGAGTAACCTGATACGGTAGGTCATCGTTTAAGCACACGAGTAGGAGCAAGTTATCTGATTTAGATAAAGGCTCCAACGAACTGGGTAACGAAGCAGCAGCTTCGGGGAACGTGAGGATATTCTTGGTATCCCTCTGTGAGCTGCCAGGTGATCATACTAGGCTCATGAGAGGTTAAGGTCTACGTTAGAAGAACTAAGAGTATGCCTTGGTTGCTATACGAGAGACCTAAAGACGGGGATGGATAGGGGATAGTCGACGATACACGGTCGTGCCCTAGATAGCATTTCGTTAGGCTACCTACCATCTTTGGTCAAGCGTGTACGTATGGAAAGGCAGAGAACACCCAAAAGACCATAATTGCTATCTAATTGTGGTTGCGGTAAGGCTAGGATTGTGGGTTGGCCAGTAGTGTGTTCTCATACAGGATTTATCCTGTCTTGTCTTTCACCAGTTGAGGGAGTGGTCTCGTGGGACCATAGCCACGTATAGGAAAAACAGACCTTAGCATCTGCATCGGCAGATAAATCGAAAGCTCCCGACCGAGTCCTGTATTTCTTGATCTGCCCTGTGACAGGACTCGGATGGCACGATGTGATACATGTGCATACAGTCATGGAAAAACGATTCACGATGAATGCATGGGAAAAAGGGCGCGGTTGACGGTTAGCGTAATTCCTAGTGGCCTTGGGTGGTTGAACCCAAACCGAAATACGAAAACGTGCAGTAGGTAAGCATAATCACTAGTGGTCCTAGGTGGCATAAGTCCTAGTTGCACAAATGATGATTCATGTTGGGAAAGCCTAGCTAGGTCTAGGGTAGCAGTCCAAACGAGCTTAAGGATCATGGAATTACATTGGAGTAGTATAGAACCTCATGGGAAAGCCCGTACGGTCTACGGAAAGGAACTGAACATTTACATGGAAAGAAACATACGAGTTGAGTAACCTATAAATGCGATATATTAGGTTGACATGAACCATTACACGACTTTTGAGTAAGGGTCATTCATGGTTAACACATGATACGGTGGGGATACTAGTATGGTAGGTGCAGAGCTAAAATACAGGATAGATACCATGGGACGTTATACGTGATAGATATCTTGGGGATATTATACTTGATAGGAACCTGACGATGGGATACCTTGTTTTATCTTGACATCGTAATTTATCATGACACCTAAGTTTATCTGAGTTCAGTAGTTCATCCTGTTATTTTGATTTAGCTTATCTATCTTGTCATCATGCTTATGTTCATCTCAGTCTCTCATGTCAGTTAACTTTACTAGTTTTTATGCTGATAGTAGATAGGGCTTACTCAGTCTTTTTGACTGACCCGTTTTGTTTCGCTTCTTGTCTTCCGTTCCCCGCCCCCAGGTTACTGGGGGGAAATACTGTTGTTTAATTCGGACTTCTTCTGCTTGAAGGTCATCATGGATGGCTTGGACTTTTCTTGGCTACGGCTACTTTACTGTTTTACTTGGGGAATAATTTTCGAAGATGTCTTTATGCTTCTTTACTATTGCAAGACAGGTTTTGATGTACTCTGATGTAAAAGGCTTTAGACCTTATTTATTCATGTTATGAAAGTTTGATTTTACTTCCGCTATTTTATATGTTCTGTCTTGTGATATTTCTGTGCATATTTACCAATAACGCCCCTCTAAAGCTAGTGCATTCCTTTGCGAGTGACACTAGCGGAGGCGGGGTGTTACAAATACCATATATAATACTGGAAATATAAAGAAAAATATTTGTAAAACAAATATAAAGGAGATTATTTGTAAAACAAATATAAAGGGAATTATTTGTAAAACAAATATAAAGGAAAATATTTGTAAACCAAATATAAGGGAAAATATTTGTAAAAGAAATGTAATGGAAATATTTATTTAGAAAATAAATAGATTTTAAAGGAAATATTTATTTAGAAAATAAACAGATTATAAAAGGAAATACTTGAAAAATGAAAGAAGTGTATAAAAAGAGAATTTTACACTAGGAAAGTTTAGACCCGTACTTCGCACACGGGTATAATAGAATATGAATTTAAAATAGATTTTAAATAGAAATCTATTTGAAACAGTTAAGTGGAGAAGATAAATTTATAAATAATATTTTATAAATTATATAAAATAGTTATCATTGGATGAATAGAATATTTAAGACAGGTTATATATAGAGAAGTAAGAATCGATTTCAACATCGATATTTGAAACTGAATATAGACGTAGAGTAAATCAAAGGAGTTAATCACAGGAGTTAATCAAAGGAGTTAATCTAATTATAGTTAATCGATTAGAGATAAAATTAATCGACTAGAGTTAGAGTTAATCGATTAGAGTTAGAATTAATCGATTTGAGTTAGAATTAATATATTTGAGTTAGAGTTAATTAATTAGAGTTAATCAGTTAGAGTTAACCAATTAGAGTTAATCAGTTAGAGTTATTCCGTTAGAGTTAACCGGTTAGAGTTAACCGGTTAGAGTTAATTAGTTAGAGTAAATTAGTTAGAGTAAATCAGTTAGAACTAATCGATAGAGTTAATTAAATAGGGTTAATAAAATATAAGTTAAATCGAATATAGTTGATCGAGATAGAGTTAAAAAAGACATACTTATTCAAATTAAAGAATAAAGTTATATTTGAAGTTAGATATTTCGAAAGTAGGGATTATAATGTTATCGTTATAACCCATGTTTTTATAAAAGAAGCGGATACATAAATAGAATCCGAGAGATACGTAAGGAAGTTTGTTAAAGGTTTAAAAGATAAAGTTTGTCTATTCCGAAGTTAAAACGTTGTTCAGTTAAGGTCTGAGAGGTAATTATGCCCCAACTTAATTGACTTCCTTCTTAGGTAAGGAATGGCTAAGGTTCGATAGTAAAGGATGGTTAAGTGAATTTAGTTAATGAGTAAAATGGTTTGAGTTGGAATGGCGATGTTTGATTTAAACATCAATTTAAATCCAGTGAAGGAGTTTTGGAAATGTTTTCCAAATAAGAATCAGAAATGTTTCCTGATAATAGAAAATAAGAAGTTAGAATATATGGAAATAGGAGATAAGTAAATTAATGAACTAAAGAGATTAATGTTAAATGATGATTGATCGATAAAATTTCCATCAAGAAATAATATCGTTGTTTACACACGTGTTTTTCTTTGATACTTAAATCACAGACTATCAAAGTTTTGACCATTTTCCCGTCATCAATATGGAGAGACCGGTTGGATTATTATCCGAGAACCACTCTGTATGGGCGTTATCGTTTCGAATCAAATAGATCGAAGACAAATTGAATATGGAGTTTATACAAGGGTTATTCTGGAAATCCTAGGTAGAAATTGCCTAAGGTTGGATAATTCTATTTATTTTTTTAAAATAAATACAGTGGATTTGAAATGGTTTTAAAGATAACCAGAATTTCCAAAAATTGAATTGGAATGGATTTGAATCGAAATCATCTTCAGAATAGTTCAATGTTGGATTTCGTGATTATACAGATGTTGTTATGGAAATTTGAAAGATATATTTATATCGTTATTTCCAGTATGATATTTGTTGGTTTCATAATTTGATATTGAATATAAGCCGATATATTTTCTATTTAGAGCCTTGTGTTTAATATCAAATGGGATTTTGGGTTGTCATGAACGGTATCTTTATTAATACCGTTCTTAAACCCAAATGGAGTTAAGAAAATTAAGAACTAACTGGGGATCAATTAAGTTGGATGGTTTCTTAGATATTGATCTGATGTTGGTTTCAGCCTTCGGGATTAATATTTTAGGTTACTGTCCTCTTACTAATTTACGGTTAGGGACTGATTGAAATGTGATGTGATTTTGGGGTTTATTGTAAACCGTGTTTTAAATGACATCGGTTCTTTAACCCAGTTAAAGATTAAAACTAAGTGGAGTTTTAATGAATCTTTAATTATATTGAAAGGATCGAGAATGGAGCATCACCAGTTTTGCTCCAGGCGATAGTTAAATCTTTAATGAGATTTAAACGTGAAATGGTAATTGAATTTACTGATAACACCGTGGTGTTAGATATGAAGTATGACCAGTTTTACTTCATGGGATGAATAGGTTGGGATTGGGAAATTAAAACAAATGATTACTTCGGTAAGGTTAGTTAATCCCGACTAGCTTGGATAAACCATAATTTGGTTTGAATTGATATTCAAAAGAAAATTAAAGAATAAATTTAAAAGAATTTATCTTTGATAAAATTTATGGGTACCTTTCCTTAAGAATGTGAAATTTAGAACTAACTGTAGGTTAGCTAAGTTGTATGGTTTCTTGGATATTGATCTGATGTTGGTTTCGGCCTTTGGAGTTAATATTTAGGGAATTATTCTCTTGTTAATTTACTGTAACGACCCGGATTTTGAGCTACTTTGGTTATCGACATAAGCACGATGTCGATAACCAAAACATCGAAAAATCCTGGTAATTAGTGAAAGAAATTAAAGGGTGAGGAAAGATAAGATAGAAAATTCGAATAGAAGAAGAAGAACACAACATCAGAGTAACACGAATCTCACAGCGGAACGAATAATATATAATATATGTAACATAACTTTGAAATATACATCTGTATTTGAATATTCATCATTATCTAAGTACATCACTTACAACACAACGGAATTAACTATAGCTATTTGATCCTGAAGCCCCCTGCTCCAGCTCTTCAAGTGTATCAGTAAAATCCCGACTACTTGACTGCCCATACAAATTTAGGCACCCAAGAGTTTAGGGAAACAACACAAAATAACTCCGGGTCAGTCATGGGACTGGTATGAGTAAACAGTTTAAAACAGTTATACAGGTAAACAATATCTCATAAGACCACGCCGCATAACGGAACGGGTTTTTCCCTTATGAGAGTCCAAAATATCTTTATATCAAAAACATTTTGATATTATAATAATGTCTATCAACCACAGTATATATATAATCATCTAGCAGAAACGCTTTCATCTTACGTTCTACATATATAGCATACAATCAAAACCGCAAGCACGTATTGGGTAATGGATTTCCAACTATGACAAGGTATGGAACCACCTTTCGCTAGTGTATCTCTAGAGAGGAATACACTGGGTTCAACAAGAACATCTTGCAACCCGGCCACACATGACCGACCACTCATTTCGCTTGAGCGTATCGAATGTATATCACCAACGGCTGGGATCAGCAACCGTTTCCCGAATGGGACAGCATCAACAATAGATTTTTAGAAGTAAATGAAACTCTAGATCAGGTGATTATACACCCTACTTCGGTGCGACCGACTTAGCCATGCTGCCTGCCCGATTTCTGTCATTTACCGGATGATGAGGCTAGAAGCTACGCTTTATCATCACAACAAATTCACTTTGAATGCCACATCATCAAATCCATCAAATCACCGATTGACATTCTCAACCATACATTATGTGTTAGCTAAAAGAAGTTTCCTTCCTTGCTTCCACTCTTGGTACGGTTGGAGAAATCAATATACATGATCGTCTGGAAATACTCTGTCAGACATCCCTCCATACAAGTCACCCAGGAACAGGATGAACCCAAGGTACTATTCTGTAATAGGATAGCCCTTGCATAACTCAGTCTTCAATTTCCTTAGGCATATATGATTCGCAACGCTTATGCCAATATAGAGTGGTTCTTTGGATAATAATCCAACCGGTCTCTCCATATTAACAACGTTAAAATGGTCAAAACTTCGATAGTCTGTGATTTAACTATCGAATAAAAAAAGTGTGCAAACAACGATATTATTTCCAAATGGAAATTATATCGATCAAACATCACTCAACATTAATCTCTTTATTTCATCAATCTACTTATCTCCTGTTTCCCTATATTCAACATTTGCTATTTTCTAAATTTAGAAAATATACGTTATTAACAATGGAAAACATTTCCATTTCTTGTTTTCTTTATTAGAAAACATTTCTGGTTTCTTATTTGGAAAACATTTCCAAAGCTTCTTCATTGGACTTAGACAGATGTTTAAACAAACATCGCTATGCCAACTCAAACCATTTCCTTTACTGCCGAACCTTAACTATTCCTTAGTTAAAAATGAAGTCAATCAAGTTGGGGTAGAACTACCTCTCAGACCTTAACTGAACAACATTTCTAACTTTGAAATAGGCAAAGTTCACTTTATATTCCTTTTACTAACTTTCTTACATAACCCTCTTCGAATAGCTATATTCGATTTACTCTTTTCACTTAACTCTATTCGATTAACCCTTATCAATTAACTCTATTGGATTAACTCTATTTGACTACGTTATTGATTTACTCATTTCACTTAACTCCTTTCGAATAAACTATATTCGATAGCTCCTTTTTCTTTCTTCGAATAAACTATATTCGATTAACTCATTTTACTTTCTCTCTAATCGATAAACTAACATCGATTAGCTCCTTTGCTTTAACTCTAATCGATTAAACTAACATCAATTAGCTCTTTTTACTTTATATCTAATCGATTAAACTAACATCGATTAACTCTTTTTAACTTTATTCTCTAATCAATAAACTAACATCGGTTAACTCTTTTTAACTTTATTCTCTAATCGATAAACTAACATCGATTAACTCTTTTTAACTTTATTCTCTAATCGATTAACTAATGTAACACCCCGTGAATTCTATAACTGTGAAACTCACAAATTAAAGTATAATTAATTTCAAATCAAAGAACTAAGGGAAACGGGATACGATTGCGTTCGTCTCGGAAAAATACGCGAAATAGAGTCCGAGTTTTCGAAAAACGGATATCGTATGAAGAAGTTATGGACGAACGAAGTTGGGCGAAAAACCGAAAAAGGGCCAGAATGCACTGGCGCACTTGGGAAGTGCGCCAGAACAAAAATGAACTGGCGCACCTGTGAAGTGCGCCAGTACATTTTTGACCTGGCGCACCTGCCAAGTGCGCCCAGGTCAAAAATGACCTGCTGGCCAGGTCTGGTCTAGCCCTGGCTGGCCAGGTCGGTGTGTGGTCGAATTTCTGTGGTCTGCTTTGTCATTAGGGCTAGGTGGCGGGTTTTTATTGGTCTCTCTTCCTAATGAATGGCTACGATCTAACCTAGCAACATCAATGGTCCTAATCAATTCCTAACCTCTATATAAACAACCCTAGACTAAACCCTAATCTATTCATTCAAAATAAGATTATAGCCGCCATGTTGCTGAGGAACGACAAAGAGTAGCCGCCGACTAGAGAGAGAGTTAGGAAGAAAGTTCTAAAGCCTAAAGCAATTCAAGCAACCTAAAGCTAATCAATTCAACAAAGGAATCGTGTCTCTTAATTAGAGAATTCGCCGCAACCATTGTAAGTAGAGTATTACTTTGGTATAAATAAACAACTGTGTTGATATGTATGCTTGAATTGTGGCAATGGAAGTAATTCATGTTTGTGCAAAATTATGTTATTCATTATAAAGAACTACATGCGGTAGTTCTATGCAAATATACGTTTGGAATATTGCGCAAATTATGTAATCTATGTTGAAGCTACATGTATGTAGTTGAGTGAAATTTATGCAAGTTTTGGGCTTTGTTATTATGTCGTCATGATGTATATTTTGTGCATAAATCGTTTTGCAAGCAATTGAGACAAGTTTGGTTGTTATATTTCATATGAAACTATGTTGGAATTTTGACACCATAATCCATGTATTAAGTCATGCTTATGAATATGGCTAGGCTATGAATGATATTTGGCATAATTGAAATCTATGATTAAGTCTATCTTGTTTAAAAGAATTATATGATGACATATGTGAGACATGGCTAGGTTAGACTCAAAAATCCTTTTTTGCAAGTTTAAGCAAAAACCATGATTAGGAATTTTTATGCATAAGTATGTTTATACCATCGTTATGTGATTAGACTTAAACCATGATTAAGTTGAACTATGCTTTTGTGTTAGTAACAAAGTATCCCCTTTGTAAAAATGTAGAAACCTTATGAACATGACTTGTTTATGTTTATGCCATAAACAAATTGAACTTTACCTATGCCATGCTTATGTTTGACATTATGCCATGTTTATGCTAGAAGTATTTATGCCATGCTTATGTTTGACATTATGCCATGTTTATGCTAGGAATATTTATGACATGCTTATGTTTGACATTATGTCTAAATAAGAGCATAGGTTCATGTTGTAGTTAAACCTATGCAAGTTCACATGCTTTGATTTATGTCACCTATGTTTCCACTATGCAAGTACACCAATTTCTATTTTGTATTTCCAACGTCGTATTGCAAGTTCATGCGCTCACCTTCCCCTCTTTGTGTATACGCCATAAGCCTCCCCTCTCGCATGGCTAAATTGGGCTTTAAAAGGCTAAGCCCAATATATATGAACGGACGTGTTAAACGGGGGAAAATAACGTTGGGTTAAAATTAATTAATGAATGAAAATATAAAATAGAAGGGCCCAAATTCAAGTATGGGTTGGGCCCGTGATTGGTGTAACCTTTACACCATTAACTTAATAATGGGCCGCAAATATTTACATATAAATAAAGAAGAATGACAAGATATGTAAATGTAGAACATACGATGTGTTTAACCCGAGGTTTGATTGAGTTGTGATGTAAACCTGCCCGGAACCGCCCGGCTGTCCAGTAGTCACAACAATACCTATCCAATGTGGGAGGTTAAACATGGAGCCCAGCAAGGACCCGAGGTTAGACTGAGTTGTGGCGTAAGACTGCCCGGAACCAACCGGCAACAGGCAGCCACAACAATACCTGTCTAATGTGAGAGGTCAGGGCCTTAATAAGACAATTAAGGCTGAGTCAGGATTGTTAGGATTAAGTGGACTAAAGACTTAATCAAAATGGAACATGCTAAACTAAACGGACTGGTGGGGTTAGGTTAGAAACACTTAACCAACTTAGCATGTTGGCTAGAGATAGAAAACCTAGTAACGGGGGACCCTTTTCAGCAGTAACCCTAAAAGGTGTATCATGATACCCTGAAACTAGGCAGGGTGGGGCACGATTACTGGGCTGATTGTAAGAGGTCAAAACGACGGCGGTGGTGTAGCAGTGTAGGTTCTAACGGAGTGCGGGCGTGCACACACTCCGGCGCAGAAAAATAAAGCACTGGGCACCAGTAGCATACCTGTGCATTCTAAGGTTGTGTCGGGCCACTGCCATGGGACTTGATACACCCCATGGTGGGACCAGCATAGGTAACTACAGACATCGGGGGCCGTAAGACACATGTAACTATGCGAGTAGGAGCCGATCATCATTGAATGGATCACATCACCCTGGTTATGGGGTGTCAGTTGGAAACTAGTTTATATGGGATCAGAGATTAGCATGGGGTACGATGGTATATTCGACCCTAGACAACTTAACCAAGTTTATAGTGTTTGCCCACTTCTTGTTTATACTTATCATACCCAGTTCTTTATTCATAGACAAAGTAGTACTAGACTTACTCAGGCTTTATGTCTGACTCTATTTTTCTTTCGTCTTCTTTCTTCCGTTTCCCCCCCCCCCCCCCCAAGGTCCTCAGGGAGGGAACACAGCAGCTTGATCAGCCTTGACACCCAGCTTGAAGAAGAGAAATGTATTGCTTGGACTTTCCTGTTTTGAACTATGGCTTTGGACAATCCACTATGGGGCTTTTGCAGTTTATCTACTTTTTATTTGTGCTTCTTTAAATAATGTACTCAAGACAGATTATGAAAGTGTTATGTTTTTGGAAAGGATGTCGTTGTAACACGTATTTGACTTTGTGAAATAAAGTTTGTTGTTCTTCCGCTGTTTACAAATATGTGTTCTTATATCTGTCTTGTATATCTGTGACTTGTACTTATAAACCTCCACCAAAATTAGGGCATTCCCTTTGAGAGTGACCCTAACGGAGGTGGGGTGTTTCACTTGGTATCAGAGCATAGGTTCACCAGATAAGATAAAAAGTTTTGAAAAAAAAAATATTTTCAAAAAGGAAATTTAAAGAAGCATTTTTAAAAGAAAAATATTATTTTATTTTTAAAAGGCAAAGTCCACTCCCCAAAGCCATAGGAACTATCTCTTATCCTTCGTTTTGAATCTATCCTTTTTGTTTCAGCATGTCCCAAGATCTTAACTTGCCAGAAGGGGTACCAATACCTGGTTGGTTTAGACGGTTCTTAGAAGCAAGGGCCACTCAGCCAGGTCCTACCGTTCCTCCTCCTCCAGCTGAAGGAAATCATCCAGCTGCAGCAGCACCTTTTCCTCCACCTCCTCCTCGGGGAAACACATTCGCTAAGATATGTAAAGACTTTAAAGCTATGGCAGGAAGGGATTTCCATGGAACTGAGTCCTTCGTAGCAGCTAGAAATTGGCTAAAAGAAACGGAGGACCTATTTATCATCTTTGAGGTAGAAGATAGACAAAAAGTACAGTTGGCGGTATGGCTATTGAAGGGTGAGGCTTCCTATTGGTGGGAAGTCACTAATGCTGAAAGACCAGTAGAGACATGGGAGGACTTTAGGGCAAGGTTTGAGACCAAATTTCTCTCAGATGCGGAAAGAAGTTTGCAGTTGGAAAAATTCTTATTTCTTAAACAAGGGGACAAGACTGTCAGAGAGTATGTGAATCAGTTCGATGAGCTGGCTAGGTTTGGGCTTGACCTAGTCAACACCTCGCACAAGAAGGCTCTCCGTTTCGTCAAAGGGTTAAATGAGCCATTACACAGTTTGGCCATGACCCATATACCCATGGGGGCCACGTATGAAAGATTGGTGCAAATGGCATTACTGAATGAAGAGGATAAGGGCAAGAAGAAAGAGGGTTTGCAGCCTAAAAAGACAGATTTTAAAAGTCCGGGAAGGCAACAAAGAGAAGAGGACGTGTAATTTCTGTGGCAAAGTGGGGCACTTAGTAAAGGATTGCCGGAAAAAGAAGGCCAAGGAGAATGGTGGGTGCTTTTCTTGCGGTGAGACAGGCCATAAGGCGAAGGACTGCCAAAAGAAACGAGGACAGGGGCAGGGGGTTGGATCCACCCCAGGGGCACGGGTTCAATTGCTAGAAGCGCCACCTCTGCAACAGCGAGGTATAAATACTTCTGTAGAAAGTGTAGTTTATCTTTATGATCACCCCGTTCGCACCTTATTTGATTCTGGCGCATCACACTCCTTTATCTTGTCTGTTTTAGTAGAATCTCTGCACCTAAAAACTAGTATGGTAGAGGACCCCTTAATTGTTTCAAACCCAATTGGGGGCCCAGCTCATTTGTCTATGATCTGTGTGGGATTGAAAATTTCTATTCTAAGTGTTGAATTTCAATGTAGTGCCTTTGTTTTGGGCTTTTCGGGGTATGGTTTGATTTTTGGGTATGGATTGGCTATCCCGTAATGGGGCCATCCTTGATTGTGAGAAAAGGGTTGTTAGGCTCCTAACCCAGCTCGGTAATACTTTGGAAATTTCTTGTAACCCCTCGTATGCGGTTATGCTTAGTTATCTTGAATCGCTAGATGCCTCTGTTGAAAATTTGAAATCAGTTAGAGTTGTCCGGGAATATCCGGATGTCTTCGAAGAGGTGAAGGGCTTGCCGCCGAAGCGGGAAATAGACTTCCGCATATATCTTGTAGATAATGCAAAGCCCGTTGCGTTGCCCGTTAGACATATGGCTCCACGAGAAAGGAAAGAGCTCAGTAAACAGGTTAAAGAGCTTCTAGAAAAGGGGTTCATTAGGAGGAGCATTTCAGAATAGGGCACTCCAGTAGTGTTCGCCACTAAGGCTGAAGGTTCATTTCGCTGATGCATGAGTTGTAAAGAATCACCTTAGTAAGTACATTTGGCAACATAGTTGACATTTGTTTGTTTTCAAGAGAGAATTCATCTATGTGGAATACCTTCTAGTAAGTGAACAAGATCCAAGATTCACTAATGAATTTTGGAGAGCTTGCATGGGACCATGAGTACGCAGTTAAGGCTTGAGCCAAGTATACTAGAAGGAGAATAAGTGAAAGAGGAACGAGAGGCAAGGGTTCCAACTCATATTTTGGAAACAAGGATTAAGAAGCTACGAAATTGTGAAGTTATAGACGGACAAAGCATAATGGAGTTAAGCTCAAGGAAGTGCGACTTAGAAGATTGAAGACTAGATTCGTGCATAATATCTCTTCTTAAGAGTATATCCTCTCGGTCCCATTCTCAATCCAATTTCGGTTGCAAACCACATAGGGAGTATGACTCATCTGTTAGTAACACATGTTGGGGCTCGAGGGTGTTCATTGGTTTGACTAAAGTTTTTGGGTTTTATAGGATACAGATTGGTCTTAGGAAGGGACTCCCTTATGACCAAAAAGGAGTCCATCATGCTTAGTTGCCTAGAATCATATATGGTGGTTGGGTTGAGTAATTCTTTGGGTGTCAGTCTGATGTTGATTTCGGTCTTTGGGGCTGATGCTTAGAGAGTTCTTCTCCTAATCAATATATGTGTGGCATAGGTTTTCAGTTTTGACATTGCCTAATGGGCACAAAGTTTTTACTTGCTTCTATCATTCGACTATACCTTTAGATAGGAACAATTGGGAAAATGTCCTATAGATTAGAGCTACCCGAGAAGTTGGCTGGAGTCCACAACGTTTTTCACGTTTCACATCTCCGAAAATGTCTACATGAGTCTGCTGAAGTGGTAGAGCCAAATATCCTCGAAGAGGCCGAAGTGGAACGCGAAGCAACCATAAGGAAAGTTCCAACCCGCATATTAGGAACGGAAGTGAAGAAGCTACGCAACCGTGAAGTCAAGCTCGTCAAAGTTCAGTGGAGCGACGCCGAGGGAGACGCGACTTGGGAAACTGAAGCTAGAATCCGTACAGCCTACCCTTTTCTGTTCGAGGGTACATCCTTGATCTTTCTTTTTCCTTAAGTTGCGCTTTTATCCATCTTTTTAGGGTATATTTCCTCGACCTTATCTTTTAGGTAGAATCTTTTTGGATGGAAACATGTAGTTGAAACATGTTATGTATGATGGTTGCAAGTGGTTGCAAGTGATTGCTAGTGGTTGCTCGTGGTTGCATATACACACACAATCTAGGGTTTTAGATCGGCTCAGTCACTTCATATTGCATATGCATATATGTTTGCACTCGTATATGGTTGAACTTTAATGTGTTGTCATGTGGATGCTGCATTTGTATTGAATGATTGTGCACTCATGTAGAATCAAGAATAGGAAAATTTGCATACATAATGGATTCATGGCACTTACATAATTCGCATTAAGGAGGTCAACTGAATCAGTAGACCGCCTGATTTTGCATTAGATAAGTTCATGTACACGCACACTTCGCATATGATCATGAAGCATTAGAAGTCTTTTAAGGACAATGGATGCTCGTGTTTGATGGATGAGTAGATGGATGATTGGATGTTAGGATATACATTCCTCCTAACTTGAAGATTTCGGGGACGAAATCCTCTCAAGTGGGGGAGAATGTAACACCCCGTGAATTCTATAAATGTGAAACTCACAAATTAAAGTATAATTAATTTCAAATCAAAGAACTAAGGGAAACGGGATACGATTGCGTTCGTCTCGGAAAAATACGCGAAATAGAGTCCGAGTTTTCGAAAAACGGATATCGTATGAAGAAGTTATGGACGAACGAAGTTGGGCGAAAAACCGAAAAAGGGCCAGAATGCACTGGCGCACTTGGGAAGTGCGCCAGAACAAAAATGAACTGGCGCACCTGTAAAGTGCGCCAGTACATTTTTGACCTGGCGCACCTGCCAAGTGCGCCCAGGTCAAAAATGACCTGCTGGCCAGGTCTGGTCTAGCCCTGGCTGGCCAGGTCGGTGTGTGGTCGAATTTCTGTGGTCTGCTTTGTCATTAGGGCTAGGTGGCGGGTTTTTATTGGTCTCTCTTCCTAATGAATGGCTACGATCTAACCTAGCAACATCAATGGTCCTAATCAATTCCTAACCTCTATATAAACAACCCTAGACTAAACCCTAATCTATTCATTCAAAATAAGATTATAGCCGCCATGTTGCTGAGGAACGACAAAGATTAGCCGCCGACTAGAGAGAGATTTAGGAAGAAAGTTCTAAAGCCTAAAGCAATTCAAGCACCTAAAGCTAATCAATTCAACAAAGGAATCGTGTCTCTTAATTAGAGAATTCGCCGCAACCATTGTAAGTAGAGTATTACTTTGGTATAAATAAACAACTGTGTTGATATGTATGCTTGAATTGTGGCAATGGAAGTAATTCATGTTTGTGCAAAATTATGTTATTCATTATAAAGAACTACATGCGGTAGTTCTACGCAAATATACGTTTGGAATATTGCGCAAATTATGTAATCTATGTTGAAGCTACATGTATGTAGTTGAGTGAAATTTTTGCAAGTTTGGGGCTTTGTTATTATGTCGTCATGATGTATATTTTGTGCATAAATCGTTTTGCAAGCAATTGAGACAAGTTTGGTTGTTATATTTCATATGAAACTATGTTGGAATTTTGACACCATAATCCATGTATTAAGTCATGCTTATGAATATGGCTAGGCTATGAATGATATTTGGCATAATTGAAATCTATGATTAAGTCTATCTTGTTTAAAAGAATTATATGATGACATATGTGAGACATGGCTAGGTTAGACTCAAAAATCCTTTTTTGCAAGTTTAAGCAAAAACCATGATTAGGAATTTTTATGCATAAGTATGTTTATACCATCGTTATGTGATTAGACTTAAACCATGATTAAGTTGAACTATGCTTTTGTGTTAGTAACAAAGTATCCCCTTTGTAAACATGTAGAAACCTTATGAACATGACTTGTTTATGTTTATGCCATGAACAAATTGAACTTTACCTATGCCATGCTTATGTTTGACATTATGCCATGTTTATGCTAGAAGTATTTATGCCATGCTTATGTTTGACATTATGCCATGTTTATGCTAGGAATATTTATGACATGCTTATGTTTGACATTATGTCTAAATAAGAGCATAGGTTCATGTTGTAGTTAAACCTATGCAAGTTCACATGCTTTGATTTATGTCACCTATGTTGCCACTATGCAAGTACACCAATTTCTATTTTGTATTTCCAACGTCGTATTGCAAGTTCATGCGCTCACCTTCCCCTCTTTGTGTATACGCCATAAGCCTCCCCTCTCGCATGGCTAAATTGGGCTTTAAAAGGCTAAGCCCAATATATATGAACGGACGTGTTAAACGGGGGAAAATAACGTTGGGTTAAAATTAATTAATGAATGAAAATATAAAATAGAAGGGCCCAAATTCAAGTATGGGTTGGGCCCGTGATTGGTGTAACCTTTACACCATTAACTTAATAATGGGCCGCAAATATTTACATATAAATAAAGAAGAATGACAAGATATGTAAATGTAGAACATACGATGTGTTTAACCCGAGGTTGGATTGAGTTGTGATGTAAACCTGCCCGGAACCGCCCGGCTGTCCAGTAGTCACAACAATACCTATCCAATGTGGGAGGTTAAACATGGAGCCCAGCAAGGACCCGAGGTTAGACTGAGTTGTGGCGTAAGACTGCCCGGAACCAACCGGCAACAGGCAGCCACAACAATACCTGTCTAATGTGAGAGGTCAGGGCCTTAATAAGACAATTAAGGCTGAGTCAGGATTGTTAGGATTAAGTGGACTAAAGACTTAATCAAAATGGAACATGCTAAACTAAACGGACTGGTGGGGTTAGGTTAGAAACACTTAACCAACTTAGTATGTTGGCTAGAGATAGAAAACCTAGTAACGGGGGACCCTTTTCAGCAGTAACCCTAAAAGGTGTATCATGATACCCTGAAACTAGGCAGGGTGGGGCACGATTACTGGGCTGATTGTAAGAGGTCAAAACGACGGCGGTGGTGTAGCAGTGTAGGTTCTAACGGAGTGCGGGCATGCACACACTTAGGCGCAGAAAAATAAAGCACTGGGCACCAGTAGCATACCTGTGCATTCTAAAGTTGTGTCGGGCCGCTGCCATGGGACTTGATACACCCCATGGTGGGACCAGCATAGGTAACTACAGACATCGGGGGGCGTAAGACACATGTAACTATGCGAGTAGGAGCCGATCATCATTGAATGGATCACATCACCCTGGTTATGGGGTGTCAGTTGGAAACTAGTTTATATGGGATCAGAGATTAGCATGGGGTACGATGGTATATTCGACCCTAGACAACTTAACCAAGTTTATAGTGTTTGCCCACTTCTTGTTTATACTTATCATACCCAGTTCTTTACTCATAGACAAAGTAGTACTAGACTTACTCAGGCTTTATGTCTGACTCTATTTTTCTTTCGTCTTCTTTCTTCCGTTCCCCCCCCCCCCCCCCCAGGTCCTCAGGGAGGGAACACAGCAGCTTGATCAGCCTTGACACCCAGCTTGAAGAAGAGAAATGTATTGCTTGGACTTTCCTGTTTTGAACTATGGCTTCGGACAATCCACTATGGGGCTTTTGCAGTTTATCTACGTTTTATTTGTGCTTCTTTAAATAATGTACTCAAGACAGATTATGAAAGTGTTATGTTATGTTTTTGGAAAGGATGTCGTTGTAACACGTATTTGACTTTGTGAAATAAAGTTTGTTGTTCTTCCGCTGTTTACAAATATGTGTTCTTATATCTGTCTTGTATATCTGTGACTTGTACTTATAAACCTCCACCAAAATTAGGGCATTCCATTTGAGAGTGACCCTAACGGAGGTGGGGTGTTTCAACTAACATCGATTATCTCCTTTTAACTTTATTCTCTAATCGGTTAACTAACATCGATTATCTCCTTTTAACTTTATTCTCTAATCGATTAACTAACATCGATTATCTCCTTTTAACTTTATTCTCTAATCGATTAACTAACATCGATTATCTCCTTTTATTCTATTCGAATAAACTAATCATTTATAAAGATTTACTTTTAGTAACAGTTCTTCACTTTACAATGATTCCCTTTTATAAAACTCTATTCGTTTTAAAAACATTTTTCCCTTTTATTTACTTTTGAAATATTTCCTTTTATAAAATCTGTTGATTTTATAAAATTCCTTTATTTCAATATACATTAAAAAATTCTTTTTACATCCCATGGTCTTTTATGATATTTACAATATCGAATAAAAATGATAACATCATTCCAACACCCATAATCCATAACAGATTATATAACACATCATTATCACAATATATGAAAACCGTTAAATAAATGTTGAGGAATCCAGTTGGATTCCTCCAACCTGTTTCCCTGCATCACAGATGTTAAATAATATAGATAACATCACTTTCAGTTCCATATGATATATTCTGTTAAACAGAATCAATATAGAAATTCAACTAACTGACTAGCAGTTCAATCAAACAGTCAACACACAGTCAATCAACCAACATTTAACAGTCCTAAAAATACAACATGAAATTATAAATTGTTCAGAGTTGGTGAGATTTACTCACATTGGACGATCATCATTAATAACGATAACCATCTCTCGATTTGATTCAGATGGACAATTTATTTTGCTATAAATTGTAACGAGCTCCGATGGACTTCCAGTCAGTTCCAGCACGCAGTCGTCGTCCCTACGATCCCATTGGATCTAACCGTTCACAATTCTGACCATGTGTGATGAAGTTATGAGATTAACAAGTTATCGTATTATTTAAATTAAATAATAAGTTTAGTTTTCATTATCTAATTGGGCTCACCACTTAAAAGAAATCGGCCCATCATCATTCTCCTTAACGTTAGGACTAGGCTTGCTTCAACTGTTCAACCCGCGTCCACTATTCTTCTCCCCCACAAGCTTAAAACCTGTTGCTCCTTTCTCATACTCCATGTTCCCATTCTCAACGTACACAACTCCATCAACAGATCTGCTCCAGTTTCTCTTATGTATAACACGCCTGCTCACCCTCCTCTTTCACAACATGCCACCACTTTCAAACTCGACCATAGCAAATCGAAATCTGTTCGAGGCCATTACTGACGTCCTAGCACAAAAGAACAGCGCCCTCTACATGCTCCTGCACCCCCAACTTCTGCAACTCCTCCTCCCACGGCTGTCACATCACGTCGGACCCAGCAGACCCAAACAAACCCCTACTCACGCAACGCCTCACCCTCAAACTCCCTCCACAACGACGAAAACCAACATCAGCACCACCGTTGAAAACTCGTCCCTTGCGCTTGGGTTAGACTTAAAAGAAGGTGGCGGTAAACTTTAGAATGTCATTTGGAGCTTCGGTATGAAGTTTTCCAGAAAGCCAAAATGAAAAGAGATGAAGACCGACAGTATTTAAATGCTCAGTTTGCTTGGTCATTAAGGATTAGTGTAGGTAGGACGTACACCCATCGACGTGGGCTCGTGGAATGATGCGACAATACATGGAGTACGTAGCCTTACCACTTACCAGTGAAGTAAACTTTGTGATGAAGGAAACTAATAATATCTCCTAGTCTGCACGTGAAAAGCTTATACCATTCATTACCACTTAGTTTAAGGCTTAAGGGTCTTTGTTTGTGGCTGAGATAAGAATGGGGACGTGGCCTTCTATTCAATCAAAGAATGAGTTAGGATATTTGTTTTAAGTTGTAAACTTTTAACATACTTCGTTAAATAAAATTATATCCACATACGAGCGTTGCAGACTGAGATAAATACACCGTTGAGATGAGCTCGGTGTCACGATCCCAAAAATGTAATAATACCGGTAGATGAACTCATATTGTGAAACCCCGAAATGTCGATACAGGGTGCCCAATACTCCAAATAAAAAAATTTGCTCATTTAATTAATTAAAATTTACCATAAAATTCTAAAAATTAAATTATCACTACGTCTCAAAAGAGTCTTGTCTAAATTCGATACCAATATCTCATTATATTGAAAAACCCTTTTATAACGTAAATAAAGCGTTACGAATTTCAAAGGAATTCCATAGCGACTTTTCTGAAATTTGATTTGGACACAAATCAAAATCTACACGATGAAATCCCGATTTTTCTCTTCTACTAGAAAGATATGCTTCACCAGCTCCACACGTTTCTTGTTTCACAGAAATCCGGCTTAAAACGAATCCTGTACATTCAGTTGAAGTTCGAATCGCCAATTTACGAACTGCAGCGCCATTTCAAGCTCGATTTTAATTATAATATAATTATACGTTCAAACTGTCGTTATTTAAATATATTCATTATTCAAATTCAATTCTAAACTGAATTAAATATCACAGATGATCCCGTTCACACCATATCGCCATTTCAGCCAATTCTGATTATTTCCTAATTAAATATATTATTTAATTTATTATTTTAATTAAATATTTACCATTATTAAATTCCACGACCATTATATTCTCTAAACCACCATTGATATAATTAAATAAATTAATCAAAATACCTCTGCCACTGTGGGTCATTACAATCTTCCCCACTTAAAATAATTTCGTCCTCGAAATTGCTAGAAGGTAGAGGAAGACCCTATCGACTGGTTAGAACATATTTGTTCACTTCTTAACTTCAGTTTCAACTGAACCAATTTAAATTCAATTAAATTATTAAATAATTCTTATCAACGAAAATTTTCAAAAATCATGAAAATTTCCAAACACCTTAACTCTTCAAAAAAAATTGCCAGCACCTCCTTTGTAGTGGTCAATCGGTCAAACTCCAACTCGCCTATCTGGGCCATCTCCAACCCAAAAAGAAAATCAAACAGCCAAGCGGCATGCAAATTCGGCTCATAAATCTTATATTCAATCGAAATATAAACTTGTACCTTTTTGTCGATATATCATTATATCCTTTCCACCTGTTGTAACACCCCGTATTTCAGTTAATGCTGAAATTCATTAATTGCAGAATAAATAATCTCAAATGTGAGAATTGGGGGAAACGGGCTGCGTCATTGCGTTCGTCTCGGAAAAATACGCAGAATAGAGTCCGAAATTTTGTAAATCGGAGTCCGTATGGCCCAGTTATGGCCCAATGAATTTGGCAGAAAAATCAAGTTAAAAATCGATTTAGGAATGCAAAACTTGATTTCGAAATTGGAGCCAGCAGGGGGCCAGGCGGGAAACTTCCCGCCCTACCCATGTCGACAGGGCTGTCGACAGGCCTGTCGACTAGGGAGTCGACTTGCCTGTCGACTTGCCTGTCGACCTGGGCGCGGCGTCCAGTGAACCTGGGTGCACCAGGTTGGGTTTTAGGCTGGCTTGGAGGGCTGGGTTCTAGAGATTTCCTAAATCTAAGGGTCCTAATCTAATCTAGGGTTAATCTAAGGGCCTAAAATACTACCTAATCCTATAAATAACACGCCAACCCTACCCTAATTCATTCATAATTAGATCTTGTAACTAAACTATGGCAAAATGAAACTTGATCATGGCCTCCACAAATCAATGAAGAGAGTTGCAAGCTAATCAACCTCTAATCAACATCTTCTTCAACTAAAGCAACTAATTCCACTTCATAAGTTTGCTAATCTTGGTTTTGGTGAGTTTCTTTCACTTTGATGATCAACTGCTAAATTAAGTAGATGAGATATGATGAGATCTATGGTTTTGCATGAGGATTAATAGGTTTTCAAGTCATATGATATGATGTGAATACGCTAATCTATGTTTAATATTAATCCTATGTTTATGCATGTTGAATATGTGAGTTTATGCATGTTAAATATGTGAGTTTATGCAAGTTGGATATGTGGGTTTATGCAAGTTAAGTGGTGGGTTTATGCATAATAAGTAATTGATTTTATGCATGCTAAGTATGTGGTTTTATGCATGCTAAGTGTTTGGTATTATGCAGAAATCATGACATGCAAGTTTACCCTTTTAAATGTGATGCATACATATGCAAGATGACACCTTTATATGCTATGAATATATATATATATGCATGTTTACCCTCCTTTAAGATGCAAGTCATATATGCAAGCTCAACATGTTATGCAAGTTTATGTGTATGATGTTATGTAAGTTATGTGCATGTTGTTATGCAAGTTCATATGCAAGTTATGTGTATGATGTTATGCAAGTTATGTGCATGATGTTATGTAAGTTATGTGTATGTTGATATGAAAGTTATGTTTATAATATTATGCAAGTTATGTGTATGATGTTATGCAAGTTAACATATAACATGTTATGCAAGTTCACACCTTTAAGACACATGCAAGTTCACCTTTGTATAACCTATGAACACTTATGCAAGTTGCCTTTATACATGACATATGTATGTTCATGCAAGTTGGGTTATTTAGTAATGCTAGTTGGGTTAATGTCATGATGTAAGTGGACACCTTTTAACCCATGTTCATGCTAATGTATGCTAAATGAAACCCATGTTAATTATGAAAGAATCTTCTCTTGGAAATATGTCGTGTTAGCATAAGTACGTGGGGAAACGATGGGGTTAATAGACATGTTAATGAAATGGTGTGAAATGGTTATGATTAAGCATACCATAAAATGAATAAGCATAAGTGGGAATTTACCTATTGAGTTAGGTCTACTCCATGGGAATTTACCTATTGAGTTAGGTCTACCCACGTTATGAAAAATTTGATATTAATTAGGGATAATTAATATGGGGGTGATTAATTAGGTGTAATTAATCAACTAAGACACGAGTTTGGACCCTTTTGTAGCGGAAGTCTGCCCGGAACCGACCGGCCATCCAGCGGCTACAAATGATTGGCCCAATGTGAGAGGTCTTAGTCATAAATTAAATACATGATTAAAGTAAAGACACGAGGCTAGACCCTTTTGATGACAGAAGTCAGCCCGGAACCAAACGGCATATCCAGCAGTCATAAAAGACGGTCTAATGTGAGAGGTCTTTATGAGGTCATGATCTTAATTAATGAATTAAGAAACACTTAACCATATTAGCATGTAGTGGGACATGAGGGGTTAAGTGGGTGCCATGGGTGGCATGAGGAGACTAGTGGGTTGCCTTGGGTGGCAATAGAAAAATACGATTAGAATACTTAACCAAAGTGAAACATGTAATTAAACATGATTAAAGGGTTAAGTAAGTGCCATGGGCGGCATGTAAAAAATACGATTAGAATACTTAACCAAAGTGGAACATGTAATTAAACATGATTAAAGGGTTAAGTAAGTGCCATGGGTGGCATGTGAAAATCTAGTGGGTACCTTGTATGACAATTAGAATATGATTAAAGGACTTAACCAAAATTTATAACATGTAAGGGGACATGGTTAAAGGGTTAAGTGGGATTCACTAGAAATAATAAGCTTAGGTGGTAGCTTGTGGGGGCCCGTTTCAACCAATATCCCAAACGTATCTTTGTGGGCTCGACTCTAGTCGAGTGACGGGACACGCATATTGGGCTTGACTATAAGAGGCCAAACCGGGTTAGCGGTGGCAACGCGGGACCAACGGGTTTCATATGCGTGTGTGGACCCGGGCTGGTTGGTAAGTCGTTGTTGCATCGTGTAGATATAAAGCCGTGCACCGTTGATATTATCAGGTGGCCACTTTGGGGAATGATACACCCCATCGTGGGACCAGCACAGGTATCTACGTAGGGGAGCCGATCGCTTGGGGAGTAGTGGGTACACCTATGTAGTCAGATAGGGGTACACGAAACTACTAAATTACTAAATACACTTAGTGGGATCAACCTTTAAGTAGGAATGACAGGTGTGGTGCAGTGTAGTAATTATCCTTGGGTGGGTGGATGAGTCTTTACGGTTATCTTAGTTTATCCTAAGTCTACCAAGCTGCTTAGTGTAGCCATTCATCCCCAGACGTTACCGTATATCAAGCTTATGTCTTCTCTGGTTACTTTAATGATTGTATTGTTAGAGTTATAGGACTCGCTCAGACTTATGTCTGACCCCGTTGTTTTTATCTTTTTCCCAACCCTCAGGCTATCAGAGTGGGCCCAGTACGAGTGGGCTTTGATCAGGCTGCTTTATTCTCTTTTGGAGCTTGGACCATAGGGGTAGAGCTCAGCTTACCCTTTCTTTTATGGCTATCAGTTCATGTATTGGGATTATGTACTTTTATTTATCAGGATGGATATTTTGTACTTGACTCTTATTATGGTTTTGTGATGTAACCAAACATGTTTTACCTTCCGCTGCAATGAAATGATGTTTTAAAAAATTTGAAGTATTACTTATATCTGTCTTGTTGTAATTTTTCTGTTCTATATTCACTTAAAATACTCCACCGATGTTATGGCATTCCCTTAGAGAGTGACCGTAGCGGGTGTGGGGTGTTCCACGTGGTATCAGAGCAAAGGTTACCAGAACAGATAAAATTTTTAGAAAACTATTTTTCTAAAAACATTTTTGGAAGAAATATTTCCAAAAACATGTCTTTAAAGAGAAAAGTTTTTGAAAGAAAAGCATAATCCCCGATAGCCATATCTTTATCTTTCGAATTCTCCGTTTTGAATCTTTCCTTTCTCGTCTCAGCATGGCTGAAGATCTTTATCTTCCGGACGGTGTAGCGGTACCAGTATGGTATAGGAGGTTGTTAGAGGCTAGGGCTGCCGCTGCAGGTCCAGCAAATGTTCCTCCTCCACCCGTTGCACTCGTTCCTCCTCGCGCGGATACTTTTGCTATGACTTGTAGGAAGTTTAAGGCTATGGGAGGGAAACCTTTTGTGGGAGCTAGGGATTGGCTTAATGAGACGGAAGAATTAATGGAAATCTTGGAAGTGGAAGAGGGAAAGAAAGTCAGGTTAGCCGCTTGGTTAATGGAAGGAGAGGCCTCGTTCTGGTGGGAGGTCACTAATGGAGAACGCCCTGTTGACTCTTGGATGGATTTCAGGCAAAGGTTTGAGGCAAAGTTTCTCTCAAAAGTGGAAGAAAATATGCACGTGGAAAGGCTCTTGAACTTAAAGCAAGGGAACTTGTCGGTGAAAGAATATGTTAACAAGTTTAAGCAGTTAGCGAGATTCAACATAGACTTGGTAAACACACCGGAAGAGAAAGCTCTGAGGTTCGTTAAAGGCTTAAACGAACCGATGCACGGATTGGCTATGTCTCACATCCCTATGGGGGCCACTTTCGAGAAGCTAGTGGACATGGCACTTATGCATGAGGAAGAGAAGGGTCCCAATGCTAATAAAGCACCCGAGAAGAATGAAGATCAGAAGAAACCTCAACAACAAAATAAGGATGGGAAAGGTAACGGTGGCAAGGGAAAGAAGAAGTGCTTCAACTGTGGGACACTAGGCCACCTAAGCAAGGATTGTCGCAAGAAGAGGAAGGCTGGCTGCTTCCACAGTGACGAAGCAGGACATCTAGTGAAAGACTGCCCTAAGAAAGGGCAAAGAACGGGATCTACCTCAGGGGGACAGGTGCAAGTTCTTTTGGCACCAACTCAGGCAAGGGGGCAAGCTTAGGCTCTCGCAGTTCCACCGATTCAGGAAAGAGGTAGAACTATTTCCATTGAAAGTTTAGTTTCCTGTTTGATCATCCTGTCCGTACTTTATTTGATTTTGACGCATTGAGTTCGTTTATCTCATCATTGTAGTTGAGTCATTGCACTGAGACACCAGTTAGTAGATGATCCCTTAGTTGTTTCAAACCCAATTTGGGCTCCATGATGTGTTTGGGTTTGAAAGTTCCTATACTTAGCGTTGAGTTTAGAGGTGATGCTTTTTGGGCTTCACGGGCTATGGGTTAGTTTTGGGCATGGACTGGTTATCCAGTAATGGTGTCGTTCTTATTGTGGAGGGAGAGTTGTTAGGCTTATGACCCGCTTGGGTAACACTCTCGAAATCTCTTATAATCCCATGGAATTTGTTATGCTAAGTTATCTAGAGTCGCTTGACACGTTGGTCGAGAGTTTGCAATCTATAGAGTGGTCCGGGAATACTCGGATGTGTTTAAGGAGGTGAAGGGCTTACCTCCGGAGCGGGAGATTGACTTCCAAATATATCTGGTAGACAATGCCAAACCAGTGTCTTGGCCAGTGTGCCACGTGGCTCCTCGTGAGAGGAGGGAACTCCATAAGCAAGTAGGCAATTTGCTTGAGAAGGGGTTTAGAAGACGAAGTATATCGGAGTGGGGTGCTCCGGTAGTTTTTGCTATGAAGGCGGATGGGTCTCTCAGACTTTGTGTAGGCTAAAGAAAACTAAATAAACTCACAAAGAAGAATAGACACCCATTGTCGAGGATTGATGATCTCTTTGATCAGTTAGTGGGCGCCTCAGTATTTTCGCAGTTGGACTTAGCCACGAGGTTTCGTCAGTTGAGAGTGATTGAGGATAGTATAGAGAAGACTACCTTTAGGACTCCGGATGGTTTTTATGGGTGGCTGGAGATGCCATTTGGTTTGACGAACGCCCCCGCATATTGATTTGATGAGAAGGGTGTTCTGGGAGTACCTAAATAAGTTCGTGATGGTCTTTGTAAATGACATCTTGGTCTTTTCTAGGAGCGAAATAAGTTTTCGTATGTGCTCAATAGGATGAGCAAAGCCAGTTATGGGATAAACGGTGGTTTTGGAGCGAGACTGGCGAGGACATCCAGAGTTGGACAAGGGCTTAATTCTTTAGCCGTTTTTACTAGTATCATCTCACGTAGGCCGTCTGAATTCGAAGAAGGTATCCCTTGGGTGTTTGTCTGATATTGGTTTAGGCCTTTGGGGCTTGCATTTGGGGGATGTCGAGTTCGACTAAGGTGGTCTGCGTGAGAGATGGATAGTTGTGACGATTTTGCATGGGAGAATATCCTGATTTTCTCTAGAAGTGGAGAAAAGCATGCCTTACATCTCAGAGAAGTATTGGAGACTCTCCAGGCGCATAGTCTTAAGACAGCAAAAGTTAATAGGATTCTTAGCGTCCTATGAGTTTGAGATAGCGTACACCCATGGCAAGGGTAACATGGTAGCGGACGCCTTAAGTAGAAAAAGGTTGTCCTCGAGTTCATGGTTCGTTGAACGACGGAGCTTAGAGTTTATTTCTATGTTTGACTTTAGACCTTCCGTTGACTTTGTACCCGGTTTGCTAGCCTCCTTGGAGGTTAGGCCTACTCTTTTGGGACGAATTAGCGAGGCACAGCGAGACGACCCACAGTTGGATGAGTTAGTAGAGAAGCTCATGAGGAGGGGGTCGTCCATCCATTTGAGTAGGTACCTAAGGGGTGGTTGCGTAGAGACGGTAGACTTTGTGTACCGCAAGACGAGGGTTCGAAGAAGACTATTCTTGATGATGCACACCGTTCTAGGATGACCATTCATCCCGGAGGGGACAAGATGTACCAAGATATGAAGCGGGTTTTCTTCTGGGCCGGTATGAAGAAAGATGTGGTCGAGCATGTCGCTCGATGCTTGGTGTGCCAATAAGTGAAGGCGGAGCAAAAGAAACCTGGTAGGTTGCTTCACCCATTGGAAGTTCCGCTAAGGAAGTGGGATAGTGTCTCGAAGGATTACCAAAATCAAGGAAGGGTAATACGGGGATTTGGGTTGTGGTAGATAGACTTACTAAGTGTGCCCATTTCATACCCGTGAAGAGCAAGAGGACTATTCCATGTCTAGCTTCAGTTTACATTCGAGAGATTATTAGATTGCGTGATGTACCTTCCAGTATAGTGAGCAATCGAGATCCTATCTTCACTAAAGAGTTTTGGAAAAGTTTGCAAGAGGCGGTAGGGACTCAGTTGTATTTGAGTACCGCATATCATCCTCAGATAGACGGCCAGACCGAGAGGGTGAATCGTATTTTAGAAGACCTTTTGAGGCTATGTATCTTAGTTTAGGAGGTACATGGGAAGAGCATCTTCCATTGGTGGGGTTGCCCGACAGACTTAGTAGTGTACATGATTTATTCCATGTGAGGAAGGGCCTACATGAGATCGTAGAGGCGATAGAGCCAAGCTTGCTTAAAGAAGTAAGGTAGAGCGTGATGTGTTTATTCGACGAGCTCCTACCCGCATCCTTGGGTCAGAGATTAGGGAGTTAAGAAACAGAGAGGTTCGACTAGCCAAAATGAAAAAGGGGAGAAAGTGAGAGCAATGCTACTTGGGAGATAGAAGCGAAGATGCGTTCGTTATACCCATCCCTTTTTGAGGATATGTGCTTTAGACGTCTCCTTTATCGGTTGTCTAGTGCTTATCTTATCCTCAGTATGTCCTCTCATTAGTACCTTTGACCTTTAGATAGGGTAAACCTATGGTTGAAACATGTGTTTGAGACATGTTATGGTTGATGGATGCAAGTGGATGCAAGGGTTTGCTAGTGGTTGCTCGTGGATGCATATACACACACTCTAGGCACTAGATCGGCTCAATCACTTCATATTGCATATTGCATAAAATTGTATGTAGGAAGCTATATTTATGGATGTATAATGATTGTGTTATCATATGGATGATGCATTTTGGTGAATGATTGTGCACTCATGTAGATATTGTATGTGTCGATAGGGTTCTTTCGCATACATAATGGATGCATGGCACTATCATGGTTTGCATATGTTCATACATTAGATAGGGAACATATACCCACACTTTTTGCATATGCTCATACATCATTAGAAATTGTTTTAAGGACATTGGATGTCCGTGTTTGATGGATTGAGTAGATGGTTGTTTGGATTGTAGGATATGCATTCTCCTTAGCTTAGAGATTTCGGGGACGAAATCCTTTAAGGAGGGGAGAATGTAACACCCGTATTTCAGTTAATACTGAAATTCATTAATTGCAGAATAAATAATCTCAAATGTGAGAATTGGGGGAAACGGGCTGCGTCATTGCGTTCGTCTCAGAAAAATACGCAGAATAGAGTCCGAAATTTTGTAAATCGGAGTCCGTATGGCCCAGTTATGGCCCAATGAAGTTGGCAGAAAAATCAAGTTAAAAACAGATTTAGGAATGCAAAACTAGATTTCGAAATTGGAGCCAGCAGGGGGGCCAGCGGGAAACTTCCCGCCCTACCCATGTCGACAGGGCTGTCGACAGGCCTGTCGACTGGGGAGTCGACTTGCCTGTCGACCTGGGCGCGGCGTTTAGTGAACCTGGGTGCACCAGGTTGGGTTTTAGGCTGGCTTGGAGGGCTGGGTTCTAGAGATTTCCTAAATCTAAGGGTCCTAATCTAATCTAGGGTTAATCTAAGGGCCTAAAATACTACCTAATCCTATAAATAAGACCCCAACCCTAACCTAATTCATTCATAATTAGATCTTGTAACTAAACTATGGCAAAATGAAACTTGATCATGGCCTCCACAAATCAATGAAGAGAGTTGCAAGCTAATCAACCTCTAATCAACATCTTCTTCAACTAAAGCAACTAATTCCACTTCATAAGTTTGCTAATCTTGGTTTTGGTGAGTTTCTATCACTTTGATGATCAATTGCTAAATTAAGTAGATGAGATATGATGAGATCTATGGTTTTGCATGAGGATTAATGGGTTTTCAAGTCATATGATTTGATGTGAATATGCTAATCTATGTTTAATATTAATCCTATGTTTATGCATGTTGAATATGTGAGTTTATGCATGTTAAATATGTGAGTTTATGCAAGTTGGATATGTGGGTTTATGCAAGTTAAGTGGTGGGTTTATGCATAATAAGTAATTGATTTTATGCATGCTAAGTATGTGGTTTTATGCATGCTAAGTGTTTGGTATTATGCATAAATCATGACATGCAAGTTTACCCTTTTAAATGTGATGCATACATATGCAAGATGACACCTTTATATGCTATGAATATATATATATATATATATATATATATATATATATATATATATATATATATATATATATATGCATGTTTACCCTCCTTTAAGATGCAAGTCATATATGCAAGCTCAACATGTTATGCAAGTTTATGTGTATGATGTTATGTAAGTTATGTGCATGTTGTTATGCAAGTTCATATGCAAGTTATGTGTATGATGTTATGCAAGTTATGTGCATGATGTTATGTAAGTTATGTGTATGTTGATATGAAAGTTATGTTTATAATATTATGCAAGTTATGTGTATGATGTTATGCAAGTTAACATATAACATGTTATGCAAGTTCACACCTTTAAGACACATGCAAGTTCACCTTTGTATAACCTATGAACACTTATGCAAGTTGCCTTTATACATGACATATGTATGTTCATGCAAGTTGGGTTATTTAGTAATGCTAGTTGGGTTAATGTCATGATGTAAGTGGACACCTTTTAACCCATGTTAATGCTAATGTATGCTAAATGAAACCCATGTTAATTGTGAAAGAATCTTCTCGTGGAAATATGTCGTGTTAGCATAAGTACGTGGGGAAACGATGGGGTTAATAGACATGTTAATGAAATGGTGTGAAATGGTTATGATTAAGCATACCATAAAATGAATAAGCATAAGTGGGAATTTACCTATTGAGTTAGGTCTACCCCATGGGAATTTACCTATTGAGTTAGGTCTACCCACGTTATGAAAAATTTGATATTAATTAGGGATAATTAATATGGGGGTGATTAATTAGGTGGTATTAATCAACTAAGACACAAGGTTGGACCCTTTTGTAGCGGAAGTCTGCCCGGAACCGACCGGCCATCCAGCGGCTACAAATGATTGGCCCAATGTGAGAGGTCTTAGTCATAAATTAAATACATGATTAAAGTAAAGACACGAGGTTAGACCCTTTTGATGACAGAAGTCTGCCCGGAACCAACCGCCATATCCAGCAGTCATAAAAGACGGTCTAATGTGAGAGGTCTTTATGAGGTCATGATCTTAATTAATGAATTAAGAAACACTTAACCATATTAGCATGTAGTGGGACATGAGGGGTTAAGTGGGTGCCTTGGGTGGCATGAGGAGACTAGTGGGTTGCCTTGGGTGGCAATAGAAAAATACGATTAGAATACTTATCCAAAGTGAAACATGTAATTAAACATGATTAAAGGGTTAAGTAAGTGCCATGGGCGGCATGTGAAAAATAAGATTAGAATACTTAACCAAAGTGGAACATGTAATTAAACATGATTAAAGGGTTAAGTAAGTGCCATGGGTGGCATGTGAAAATCTAGTGGGTACCTTGTATGACAATTAGAATATGATTAAAGGACTTAACCAAAATTTATAACATGTAAGGGGACATGGTTAAAGGGTTAAGTGGGATTCACTAGAAATAACAAGCTTAGGTGGTAGCTTGTGGGGGCCCGTTACAACCAATATCCCAAACGTATCTTTGTGGGCTCGACTCTAGTCGAGTGACGGGACACGCATATTGGGCTTGACTATAAGAGGCCAAACCGGGTTAGCGGTGGCAACGCGGGACCAACGGGTTTCATATGCGTGTGTGGACCCGGGCTGGTTGGTAAGTCGTTGTTGCATCGTGTAGATATAAAGCCGTGCACCGTTGATATTATCAGGTGGCCACTTTGGGGAATGATACACCCCATCGTGGGACCAGCACGGGTATCTATGTAGGGGAGCCGATCGCTTGGGGAGTAGTGGGTACACCTATGTAGTCAGATAGGGGTACACGAAACTACTAAATTACCAAATACACTTAGTGGGATCAACCTTTAAGTAGGAATGACTGGTGTGGTGCAGTGTAGTAATTATCCTTGGGTGGGTGGATGCGTCTTTACGGTTATCTTAGTTTATCCTAAGTCTACCAAGCTGCTTAGTGTAGCCATTCATCCCCAGACGTTACCGTATATCAAGCTTATGTCTTCTCTGGTTACTTTAATGATTGTATTGTTAAAGTTATAGGACTCGCTCAGACTTATGTCTGACCCCGTTGTTTTTATCTTTTTCCCAACCCTCAGGTTATCAGAGTGGGCCCAGTACGAGTGGGCCTTGATCAGGCTGCTTTATTCTCTTTTGGAGCTTGGACCATAGGGGTAGAGCTTAGCTTACCCTTTCTTTTATGGCTATCAGTTCATGTATTGGGATTATGTACTTTTATTTATCAGGATGGATATTTTGTACTTGACTCTTATTATGGTTTTGTGATGTAACCAAACATGTTTTACCTTCCGCTGCAATGAAATGATGTTTTAAAAAGTTTCAAGTATTACTTATATCTGTCTTGTTGTAATTTTTCTGTTCTATATTCACTTAAAATACTCCACCGATGTTATGGCATTCCCTTAGAGAGTGACCATAGCGGGTGTGGGGTGTTACACCTGTTATCAATTCAGCGGATACAAGGATCATTCCAATCAAATCCCCATCTTCTTTTATCCACGACACGACCATTCGCTTATATCTTAAGTTGAATTTTATTTCAAATTCGAGTTCCATTCTCGATTTCAATTCCTTAACTCTTCAATCCAATTTTCATTTCAGATTCCAATCTCGACAATCCAATTTTATTCAAGAATAAATTTTTCCTGATATCGTTCTTTTTCCATTCAGTTTTCACTTAACTGTTTCAATTCAATCTCAGCTTACTTCCGCAAACTTCTATTTAAATTTGTTCTTAATCCAAACAGTCTCTTCCTGGGAATTTTAAACAGATTACTTTTTCAAAAATCAAAATTTCCTTTTTGAAATTCAATTGAGCCCATAATCAATATTCCATTAGTTAAATCACTTCTCTATTTCTTTATCAATATTTGTTAACCAAATATTTTCAATAACCATATTGGCCTTTTATGTTATTTGGAAAACATTTCCAAGTATCGCCTTCCTTTATTTTCTAAACTTTAGAAAATATACGCTATTTATAATTGGAAAATACTCCAATTATTTATCTCTTTTTCGATCTCAATTATTTCTATACTTAGGAAATATTCTTTATTATATTTCCAAGCTTACATTTATTTGGGTTAAAACGGATGTTGTGTAAAACATCGTTACGACACCCCAAATACTATATTCAACTAACTCTTATTCAACATTGATCTTCGAGCCTGAAATCTTACTATTTATTTGTTAATAATGAAATAAATCAAGTTGGGGTAATAACTACCTCTCAGACCTTGACTGAATAACATTTATAACGTCAAAACAGATATGACTACTTACTCGAATAATCAATACCATACAACTACTGATTCACCTTTAAACACGTATACTCTTCCTCTTTCTATTCTTACTAGATTTTATCCCTAGTCTTCCTTTTTGATTATACTATTCTATTTCTAAGTTTGTTTCCTTATCGACTTATATATATATATATATATATATATATATATATATATATATATATTGATACGTTGATTTCTAACAATAAAATTATCTTAAAAATATCCTAACTCCTTAAATTCCTGGAAAAATTCGCCATAACCTCCTTTGTACTGGGAGCATCGGGATATTTCAAATAGCCTCCCATGGCCCTTACCAATCCAAAAGAAAAAGAAAAAGCCAAGTGACTAGCCGATTCGGCGCATAAAATCTCATATGGAATTAAATACATACCTTTTGTCGAGCAATCTATTTATAACTCTTGCATTATCCTTATCCATACCTATCTCATGTATATTTATACATTTCTAATTCATTTCAACTTAATCCAATCATTTAACTTAATTCGTTAAGTGATTTTCAAATTGCTGGTTTGCCCATTTCACCTTTTTATTTGAATATACATGTTCAAATATAGGTTTAACGTGTTTATCAACTAATTGAATTCCATTTCCATTTTATTTGAATTTCCCATATTCAAATTCCATTTCAAATCTCTTATTCAAATTCCATATATGAATTTCATTATTCAAATCTCTTATTCAAATCCCATATTTGAATTTCTATATTCGAATCTATTTGAATTCTCTTTATTTCATTTTAATTCCCTTTGAATCTTCTATATTCAAATCCTCTTTTGAATTTTCTATATTCAAATCCTCTTTGAATTTTCTTATTCAAATTCTATGTTTGAACTTCCTTTATTCAAATTTATTTTCAAACTTTCTTTATTCATTCTTTACATAAGTCTCGATTTCAATTCCTTTTGAAATCGATATTTCTACCTTTGGAAAATAGATTTCCCTTTCAATTTCACACTTTTATTTCTGAATCATCCAATGATAATTCTATTCGCTTCATTTATAAACTTCGTTCATAAAAGAACTATTTATAAACTTCGTTTATAAAGGAACTTCTCGTTTTATTTCTTTTAAAACAAGTTAATATTTCAAAGCTATTTAAAAATTCCAATTCTATATTTTAAATCCCATTTTGAAATTCAACACAACTTGTCTTTCCCAAAACAAATTCAAAACAGTATCTCTGGTAGTAATTCGTCACTTACAACTCGAAAATGAATACTGATGATGCAGCTGTCATCATCAGAATCTATTTTCTAGCGATCGAAGTGAGTTCAATACTATACAACCATTTCTAAACATTTCCACTTTGAAATTCATTTCAAAATATAATTCACACTGCTTGTAAAACAATTTAAAATCTCCTAGAATCTTAAATTTTCCTTATTTTTAATCCCAATCCATTTACAAACACTTATCCAATTTTCCAGAAATTTAAATCAAATTTCTGGTTTAAATTCAGATTTAACTTATCTGATTTCACATATTTTACTTATATGAATTCTGATTGGTTATTCACATAACCATTTAATTTATAATCTTACTCGATTATAATAACATCCAATATATCCACTATATTATAATTCTGATATATATATGTAACAACCCGAAAATCTGGGCCAGTTTAAAATTTTTATTTTGGCCATTTTAGCGAATTTTGATTATTTAAAATGAATTATTTTAAATAATATCGACGAGAAATTTATTTTGAATTGGAATTCGACGTATATATTATATACGTCGTCGTTAGAATATAAATAATTATTTATAATTATAAAAGGAATTGAAAATGGCGCGGTAGTTCGAAAATTCGATTTCTAATTTCAAAGGAATATACAGAATTCGTTATAAGTCAGAATTGAGCGAAACAAGAAATATTTGAATCTGATGAACAAGATCTTTCTAACGAAGTTAACAAACTAGGATTTCACTTTAGAAATGATAAGATACGTCCAGTTGAAAATTCAGAATAGTCGCTATGGAATTTATATATATTTTATATAATATATAGCCCTTAAAAATGGACATTTTGCAAACGACCTCGGATTTCGACGAAACCAGTTTTGTTGGGTCCGTGATGTTAAGTTATTGCTAGATTCCAAATTTCATAATTTTCTGAATCAATATGTGAGCGTGGTAAAGGGAAACGCGTTTGACCAGTTTCAGTTGATTTTAATCGACTGGAAATTGGCCATTTTTCAAACGGTCTCAGAATTCGTCGAAACTAGTTTTGTTAGGACCGTATCGTCAAAACGAAGCTAGAAAATATTTTTCTGGAATTTTTCTAGTTAGTATGTGACCCCGGTAATTCGAAATGCGCGTTTAAATTCAATATAGTGATTTAAATGTAAATTCAAAAGGAAACTGATTGTAACAATCGAACCAGCTTGCGATACATATCCCATTGTGTTCGGAATGGGGGTAATACGCTATGGACGACAGGCGGTGGGCCTCGTTTCGAGGTCGTATGTAAAAGTCAACTCTTTGCTAATTAAATAATTAATAAAAAAAAAATATAATAAAAAAAAAAATTTATCTTTCCCCCCCCCCTTAAAACCGCTCTGGCCCCCCCCTATTGCCTCAAACGCTCAGACAAAAAAAAAAAAAAAAAAAAAAAAAAAAGGGGACTCGGAATCGCGGATGAGGGATCCGCCGCCCTCATCGCAGAGGCGCCGCCCACCACCCAAGACAGCCTCCCCCTCGCTCGCTCCACTCTCCTTCTTCCCCCCCCCCCTCTCTTCTGGATTCCGAGACCCTCCCCCCTGCTGCTCGGTGACGCGAGACCACCTCCCCCCTTCTTCCGATTCGAGCCGCGAACCCCCCCCTAGCGCCACCGTGAACCCTAGCCCCTCCTTCACTCGTCGCTGCACCATCCGCACCCCCTCCAGTCTCGCTCCTCTCCGTCCTCTTCTTGCCGACGACCACCGAACGCCCAAACCCCCTGTAAGTCGTTTTTTTTTATTATTTATATTTTCTGTAATACTGATTTTTTTATTTTATTTAAAAAACTGATTTTATATTTATTTAAAAACTGATTTTAAAAACTGATTTTATATTTATTTAAAAACTGATTTTAAATACTGATTTTTTTATTTTATTTAAAAACTGATTTATAAAAATATAAAAACTGAAATTTTTAGAAAAGAAAGAAAACTGAACTGATTTTAATTAAAAGGTTAAAACAGTTTTTTTTTCTAAATGTTTAAAACTGATTCTTTATTTTAAAAAGGTTTTAAAAGATTTGAATTTTTAAAAGGTAAAAGATTTAAACTTTGAAAAGTAAAAGAAAGGATTAGATCTTTGAAATGGAAAAGGCGGAATCTATATAAATAAAAATTCGATTTTTATATATTGAACTTTGAAATAAAAATTTGATTTTTATATATTGAATAGCAAAGTAAAAATTCGATTTTTATTTATAGAATAACGAAGTAAAAATGTGATTTTTACGTATGTAGTAAAAGCAGCAACGTAGGTGGCAAAAAGGCGAAACGACGAAGACTTCTGCAAATGAAGAGCCGTGGAGCTAGGATAGCTATAAGTGAGAATTTCTCACCTTTCTATTTTATTTCTAGTTATATATATATACTAGGATGCAGACGGTGCTTAGTAGCACCCGACACAATCGTCCACAGACCATGGACTTGTTTGTTTGGCTGTTTGGTTATTGATTGTGATATTGGTTTGAATGTGGTTTGTGGTGTGAAAAATCGAATCGATAAATTGGTTAGGATTAGACGTGCGCCGTTATAAGGCGAAGGAGTAAGGCTAGGTTAGACACTTACTCCAGATTTTGTGGTTTGCATAATAAAATTGATATGATTGATGTGTGAATGGCGTGGGCCTTCACTAGACCGGGGATAAGGCTAGGCCTCGTCCCGTTTCTAGTATCGTGCCGTTATGCCGCCGAAATTTTCTAAAATATGTTAGAAAAATAAAAATATCATTTTATTTAAAGAATGAATTGAATAGAAATTCATATGTTGAAATAAAATGTTTTGTCGTTAAAAATATAATTTTTAACGTGAAGTGAATAAAATTAAATATTCATTTACAAACCAGACGGTTTGTTTATGTACACTTATTTGAATGACATTGATTGGGACGATAAATGTTACACATCGCCCAACTGCACAACTAAAATCAGTGTTTGATTGTTTGAAACCCCACACGGGTGTTGGGATGAAATTTGAAGTTCACTCATCCCGATTGATTGAATATGTCGATCGGTTGATTGACAGGCTGTTTTAAGCGTTGGATATCTATATTTGATGCTTATACAGAGTAGTGCACTTTGGTTGATGGTTGATTATTTTTCCATGCTATTATATACATGTGTTGTATGAAAATCCATATAATTAACCTTATATGGTAATTGATTGGGCCTCATTCCAGTTTCGAAAAAAAAAAGAAATATTTGAAATAGAAATATTTGAAATAGAATATTTGAAAATAGAAATATGTGAAGCCGTGAGGATTAGATTGACGCCATTTTGACGTGAACGATATTTATATCGATTTTATTCATTTTAAAATGAATATTGAAAAGTGATTTCGAAATGAATTGAATTGAAAACGATTTCGAAATGAATTGAATTGAAAACGAATTCAAAATGAATTGAAAACGATTTCGAAATGAATTGAATTGAAAACGATTTCGAAATGAATTGAATTGAAAACGAATTCAAAATGAATTGAAAACGATTTCGAAATGAATTGAATTGAAAACGAATTCAAAATGAATTGAAAACGAATTCAAAATGAATTGAAAACGATTTCGAAATGAATTGAATTGAAAACGAATTCAAAATGAATTGAAAACGATTTCGAAATGAATTGAATTGAAAACGAATTCAAAATGAATTGAAAACGATTTCGAAATGAATTGAATTGAAAACGAATTCAAAGTGAATTGAATTGAAAACGAATTCAAAGTGAATTAAATTGAAAATGAATTCAAATTGAATTGAAATTTGAATTGAATTGAATTTTGAATTGAATAGAAATGAATTTTAAAACGAATTTATGAGGAAGAATTCAGTTTTGCTTTGAATTGAAATGGAAGTTGAAATAGATTTTGAAATGAATTTAAAACTGTTTATATAATTCGTTTTTAAATAGAAATCGACGAAATATATTATATATATATTATATATAATATAATGGCCTGAATAGAACGCGCCGCGCCGCGGCAGTTCGCGAATTTCGACCATTTATTCCAAACGGACATTACGGGAGATCCGACCGTCGGATTCTCCTAAAACCGGAACCGTTGGGTTCGTATCGAAAAGAGCTTTCTAACGAAGATTAGAAATTTGAAATCTAACGGTTGGATTTGGAATTATGTCCCAATCAAATTCGAAAAAGGTCGCTGTAAGTGCAGTTCGATGGCCATTGATGGAAATCGACTGTACGGGCCTTGATAAAATTATTAAAAATAGTAATAATTTGTGTAAAATCATAAGAAATGATTTGTGAAGAATTGGGATGAAAAACTCCATATTTGAAAAGATAAAAATGGATTTTTATCGAAATGAACTAGTTTTGAACTAGAATTAGAATTCTATTTATTTTTAAATAAATAAATTGAATTCGAAAAGGGTTTTAAAAGTAACCAAAATTCCAATGATTGCATTGGAGTGGATTTGAATCGAAATTGTCTTCGGAATATTTCGATGTTGGGATTCGTGATTATACAGGTGTTGTTATGGAAATTTGAAAGATATATATGTATATCGTTATTTCCAATACGACATTTGTTAGTCGTAGAATTCGATATTGAATATAAGCCGATATATTTTCTATTCAGAGCCTTGTATTGAATATCGAATGTGATTTGGGTTTGTCGTGAATGGTGTCTTCACTAACACTGTTCTTGAACCCAGTTGAGAAAAGATTAAATCTTTTTATTTAGATTTAATGAAGTGTACCAATTAAATGATATTTAATTGGAATTGAATTGATATTGATTTTTGGGTTTATCGTGAACAGTGTTTTAAATAACACTCGTTCTTTAACCCGATAATTAATGAATGTGATTTTGGGTTTATCGTGAACCGTGTTTTAAATGACACTGATTCTTTAACCCAGATAATGATTAAAACTAAGTGGAGTTTTAATGAATCTTTAATTAGATTGAAAAGATCGAGAATGGAGTATCACCAGTTTTGCTCCAGGCGATAGTTAAATCTTTAATTAGATTTGAACGTGAAATTTAGAAACTAACTGTCGGTTAGCCAAGTAGAATGGTTTTCTGAATATTGATCTGATGTTGGTTTCGGCCTTCGGGGTTAATATTTGGGGAATTATTCTCTTGATTAATTTATGGTTAGTGACTAATGAATTGGAATGAGGCGTATGTTGTGTTTGTGTAACACTTATTTAAAATATACGCGAGTTATTCGGAAAGACCGGGTTTATCCCATTCTGAATAACTGATACGACGATAAGTCGAAGATGAAGACGATGGTCGAAGACCGGAGGTCTTCACGTCGTTTGGGTGATAGCTGATGATCTTGATTGGGCTGTACACCCAAGAAGATGGAAACAGTTAGTGATCGTCCAGACGTACTTGGAGATCGATGGATATGCGGGGTACTAGGTGCCTCCGGTTTCGTTCAGGCCCAGAACGGACTTGTAAATGGACTGTGTGTCTGACATTGGATTTCATTCTGTGTGACTGATATCGGTTGCATAGGATGGTTTGCCTGTGTGGCATGCTAAGATGCAAGTGATCGAGGCTTCTGTTGAAAAGCAAAGTCTTGTGGTGATGATCAAAGCAAGGCCTTTGTGGCGTAGCTTTGTGTAACGTTTGATTCGCGAGTTTCACACCCGGTATGAACCAAAAACGGGAGACGGACCTCAGGGAGGACTTGCGTTTCTTTCTAGCTAGAAGTGGCGTCAGTGGTTTTACACGCCCTGACGAGTTTGACTTATGTTGTTGTTGCTGTTGCGAGGCGCCTCGGTTATATCGGTTTCGGCCGATGCATTCTGGTCGGCTGACGGACCAGACTTACACCCCATAGGGTGGGGAAACGTAGTGTTCAGGCATTTTAATCCACATCGGTGGACCGGCCCTGTCGCTCCAAGGTCACTCGAGCTCTGACCTGTGGCTCGGGCTAGAGAGTCACGAATCGGTTGAGGACTATCTTTTGCCTCGGTTCATAGACGGAAATCCAATTTCCAAATACGTGCCATTTGCGGTTTTATTTGTAAACCTATATATGGCGACATAGTGGCATGGGACGCTCATGTCGCCTATGATTGATACTTATGATTTGAAGTTGTTTTATACACTATGCACTTATTATAGTATCAAATGATTTGTTTTAAACGTATCAAGCATTCTTTGGCTGTTATAAGGGAAAACCCTATCCCCCGGCTTGCGTTTGCATTGTGTGATAGGACCTGGGTCTTATAACAGCTTCATTTTTCTTTATTTAGCATGGCGCTGTTTGTTTATGCACTGGTATTCTTGGGAGGAAACCCGTTCCGTGTTATACGGCGTGGTCCCTTGATTTACCTTATTTAAAATAAAGAATAACTGTTTTAGTTCTCACACCAGTCCCATGACTGACCTGGAGTTTATTGTTTTAACCTAAACTCTGGGTGCCCTTATTTTGACACGGGCAGCTAGTAGTTTTGGTTTTGCAGATTTATATTCACAGGATCCTGGTTTACAGCTGGAACGATATCCGGAAAGCTTTGTATCCGTATATCTACTTCTAGTTGTGTATTGTATTATTTTCCGCTGCTATGTATTTAAATGTAATTTAAATCTCTGATATTTCTGTGTAATATTCATTTATACTCTGTATATTCTTGTATTCTGATGCATTGTTGTTATATACAATGAAATGTTCTTCTGTATGCGTTCTGTTGTGGTTTGTTCTCGAACTATCCGACGCTTTCCCTTACGGGGAAGTTGCGGGTCTTCACAGTTGGTATCAGAGCTTTGGTTTACAAAGCTCAGAGAACAAGGCACATTAGAAACATTCGAAAGAATTCATCAGATATTGGGTTAGTAATATCCAATTAGAATGACTCGTTAGAGATAGGATCTGTAGTATCCTAGAATGAGTGTGAAGAGTATATTTTCAAATGAAAACAAATTTTGTTTTGAAAATTTAAATCAATTATTCGTATTTGATTATCAATTTATATTGAGTTGGACAGTCCAGTATATAAAGATTTTGCGTATACGTCTGATCCACGTGTATTTGAAATTTTAATATACTGGATAGATATAGAATCACACTCTAGTCGCCCGAAGATGATTCTGATGATAGTTCGAACATCATCAGAATTGGTATTCGTGTTTCGAAGGTGTGACATCTATATATTTCCTATTGACTGGTGTGAGAACCAAAATTAGATAGGGCCTATTGTTGTGATTTGGCATCAAAAATCTGATTTTTGACTAAGTATCAAAATTATGAATTTGAAAACTCTAATTCACTAATTGATTGATGTTTGTGTTGTTTGTTTATTTGTTTGCTAATTTTTAGCCATTTTGCCTAATTAAACCAAATATTGAACTGTATTGAAATGGGTCGCATGTGCTTGCATATACATACTTACATTGAACAGGTCATAGCAAGGAGGCTAGAGCAGAGAATAAAATTTGTTTGCCCGACAAATAGGTACATGTTTACTACATAATTTCCTGTTTTGTTTGGGTGATGATGATTTTGTGAGCCTATTGGCTAGCCGCTTGGCTTTTTCTTTTTCTTTTTGAGATCTAAAGGACCGGGGAAGCTATTTGAAATTCCCCGATGCTCCCGGTGCAGGGGAGGTTATGGCGAAATTTTTCAAAAGTTTAGGGTGTTAGCCAAATTTTTGAAATTTTGAAAATTCTCAGAAACTAAAGAGTTGGAGAATGGAAGCCTGATCGATCGTAGAGCTGAATAATCAAACCACTTTCGACTTTGTTCCTTTTCGGGGACGAAAAGTTTTAAGTGGGGGAGATTGTAACAACCCGAAAATCTGGGCCAGTTTAAAATTTTTATTTTGGCCATTTTAGCGAATTTTGATTATTTAAAATGAATTATTTTAAATAATATCGACGAGAAATTTATTTTGAATTGGAATTCGACGTATATATTATATACGTCGTCGTTAGAATATAAATAATTATTTATAATTATAAAAGGAATTGAAAATGGCGCGGTAGTTCGAAAATTCGATTTCTAATTTCAAAGGAATATACAGAATTCGTTATAAGTCAGAATTGAGCGAAACAAGAAATATTTGAATCTGATGAACAAGATCTTTCTAACGAAGTTAACAAACTAGGATTTCACTTTAGAAATGATAAGATACGTCCAGTTGAAAATTCAGAATAGTCGCTATGGAATTTATATATATTTTATATAATATATAGCCCTTAAAAATGGACATTTTGCAAACGACCTCGGATTTCGACGAAACCAGTTTTGTTGGGTCCGTGATGTTAAGTTATTGCTAGATTCCAAATTTCATAATTTTCTGAATCAATATGTGAGCGTGGTAAAGGGAAACGCGTTTGACCAGTTTCAGTTGATTTTAATCGACTGGAAATTGGCCATTTTTCAAACGGTCTCAGAATTCGTCGAAACTAGTTTTGTTAGGACCGTATCGTCAAAACGAAGCTAGAAAATATTTTTCTGGAATTTTTCTAGTTAGTATGTGACCCCGGTAATTCGAAATGCGCGTTTAAATTCAATATAGTGATTTAAATGTAAATTCAAAAGGAAACTGATTGTAACAATCGAACCAGCTTGCGATACATATCCCATTGTGTTCGGAATGGGGGTAATACGCTATGGACGACAGGCGGTGGGCCTCGTTTCGAGGTCGTATGTAAAAGTCAACTCTTTGCTAATTAAATAATTAATAAAAAAAAAAATATAATAAAAAAAAAAATTTATCTTTCCCCCCCCCCCTTAAAACCGCTCTGGCCCCCCCCCTATTGCCTCAAACGCTCAGACAAAAAAAAAATAAAAATAAAAAAAAAAAAGGGGACTCGGAATCGCGGATGAGGGATCCGCCGCCCTCATCGCAGAGGCGCCGCCCACCACCCAAGACAGCCTCCCCCTCGCTCGCTCCACTCTCCTTCTTCCCCCCCCCCCTCTCTTCTGGATTCCGAGACCCTCCCCCCTGCTGCTCGGTGACGCGAGACCACCTCCCCCCTTCTTCCGATTCGAGCCGCGAACCCCCCCCTAGCGCCACCGTGAACCCTAGCCCCTCCTTCACTCGTCGCTGCACCATCCGCACCCCCTCCAGTCTCGCTCCTCTCCGTCCTCTTCTTGCCGACGACCACCGAACGCCCAAACCCCCTGTAAGTCGTTTTTTTTTATTATTTATATTTTCTGTAATACTGATTTTTTTATTTTATTTAAAAAACTGATTTTATATTTATTTAAAAACTGATTTTAAAAACTGATTTTATATTTATTTAAAAACTGATTTTAAATACTGATTTTTTTATTTTATTTAAAAACTGATTTATAAAAATATAAAAACTGAAATTTTTAGAAAAGAAAGAAAACTGAACTGATTTTAATTAAAAGGTTAAAACAGTTTTTTTTTCTAAATGTTTAAAACTGATTCTTTATTTTAAAAAGGTTTTAAAAGATTTGAATTTTTAAAAGGTAAAAGATTTAAACTTTGAAAAGTAAAAGAAAGGATTAGATCTTTGAAATGGAAAAGGCGGAATCTATATAAATAAAAATTCGATTTTTATATATTGAACTTTGAAATAAAAATTTGATTTTTATATATTGAATAGCAAAGTAAAAATTCGATTTTTATTTATAGAATAACGAAGTAAAAATGTGATTTTTACGTATGTAGTAAAAGCAGCAACGTAGGTGGCAAAAAGGCGAAACGACGAAGACTTCTGCAAATGAAGAGCCGTGGAGCTAGGATAGCTATAAGTGAGAATTTCTCACCTTTCTATTTTATTTCTAGTTATATATATATACTAGGATGCAGACGGTGCTTAGTAGCACCCGACACAATCGTCCACAGACCATGGACTTGTTTGTTTGGCTGTTTGGTTATTGATTGTGATATTGGTTTGAATGTGGTTTGTGGTGTGAAAAATCGAATCGATAAATTGGTTAGGATTAGACGTGCGCCGTTATAAGGCGAAGGAGTAAGGCTAGGTTAGACACTTACTCCAGATTTTGTGGTTTGCATAATAAAATTGATATGATTGATGTGTGAATGGCGTGGGCCTTCACTAGACCGGGGATAAGGCTAGGCCTCGTCCCGTTTCTAGTATCGTGCCGTTATGCCGCCGAAATTTTCTAAAATATGTTAGAAAAATAAAAATATCATTTTATTTAAAGAATGAATTGAATAGAAATTCATATGTTGAAATAAAATGTTTTGTCGTTAAAAATATAATTTTTAACGTGAAGTGAATAAAATTAAATATTCATTTACAAACCAGACGGTTTGTTTATGTACACTTATTTGAATGACATTGATTGGGACGATAAATGTTACACATCGCCCAACTGCACAACTAAAATCAGTGTTTGATTGTTTGAAACCCCACACGGGTGTTGGGATGAAATTTGAAGTTCACTCATCCCGATTGATTGAATATGTCGATCGGTTGATTGACAGGCTGTTTTAAGCGTTGGATATCTATATTTGATGCTTATACAGAGTAGTGCACTTTGGTTGATGGTTGATTATTTTTCCATGCTATTATATACATGTGTTGTATGAAAATCCATATAATTAACCTTATATGGTAATTGATTGGGCCTCATTCCAGTTTCGAAAAAAAAAAGAAATATTTGAAATAGAAATATTTGAAATAGAATATTTGAAAATAGAAATATGTGAAGCCGTGAGGATTAGATTGACGCCATTTTGACGTGAACGATATTTATATCGATTTTATTCATTTTAAAATGAATATTGAAAAGTGATTTCGAAATGAATTGAATTGAAAACGATTTCGAAATGAATTGAATTGAAAACGAATTCAAAATGAATTGAAAACGATTTCGAAATGAATTGAATTGAAAACGATTTCGAAATGAATTGAATTGAAAACGAATTCAAAATGAATTGAAAACGATTTCGAAATGAATTGAATTGAAAACGAATTCAAAATGAATTGAAAACGAATTCAAAATGAATTGAAAACGATTTCGAAATGAATTGAATTGAAAACGAATTCAAAATGAATTGAAAACGATTTCGAAATGAATTGAATTGAAAACGAATTCAAAATGAATTGAAAACGATTTCGAAATGAATTGAATTGAAAACGAATTCAAAGTGAATTGAATTGAAAACGAATTCAAAGTGAATTAAATTGAAAATGAATTCAAATTGAATTGAAATTTGAATTGAATTGAATTTTGAATTGAATAGAAATGAATTTTAAAACGAATTTATGAGGAAGAATTCAGTTTTGCTTTGAATTGAAATGGAAGTTGAAATAGATTTTGAAATGAATTTAAAACTGTTTATATAATTCGTTTTTAAATAGAAATCGACGAAATATATTATATATATATTATATATAATATAATGGCCTGAATAGAACGCGCCGCGCCGCGGCAGTTCGCGAATTTCGACCATTTATTCCAAACGGACATTACGGGAGATCCGACCGTCGGATTCTCCTAAAACCGGAACCGTTGGGTTCGTATCGAAAAGAGCTTTCTAACGAAGATTAGAAATTTGAAATCTAACGGTTGGATTTGGAATTATGTCCCAATCAAATTCGAAAAAGGTCGCTGTAAGTGCAGTTCGATGGCCATTGATGGAAATCGACTGTACGGGCCTTGATAAAATTATTAAAAATAGTAATAATTTGTGTAAAATCATAAGAAATGATTTGTGAAGAATTGGGATGAAAAACTCCATATTTGAAAAGATAAAAATGGATTTTTATCGAAATGAACTAGTTTTGAACTAGAATTAGAATTCTATTTATTTTTAAATAAATAAATTGAATTCGAAAAGGGTTTTAAAAGTAACCAAAATTCCAATGATTGCATTGGAGTGGATTTGAATCGAAATTGTCTTCGGAATATTTCGATGTTGGGATTCGTGATTATACAGGTGTTGTTATGGAAATTTGAAAGATATATATGTATATCGTTATTTCCAATACGACATTTGTTAGTCGTAGAATTCGATATTGAATATAAGCCGATATATTTTCTATTCAGAGCCTTGTATTGAATATCGAATGTGATTTGGGTTTGTCGTGAATGGTGTCTTCACTAACACTGTTCTTGAACCCAGTTGAGAAAAGATTAAATCTTTTTATTTAGATTTAATGAAGTGTACCAATTAAATGATATTTAATTGGAATTGAATTGATATTGATTTTTGGGTTTATCGTGAACAGTGTTTTAAATAACACTCGTTCTTTAACCCGATAATTAATGAATGTGATTTTGGGTTTATCGTGAACCGTGTTTTAAATGACACTGATTCTTTAACCCAGATAATGATTAAAACTAAGTGGAGTTTTAATGAATCTTTAATTAGATTGAAAAGATCGAGAATGGAGTATCACCAGTTTTGCTCCAGGCGATAGTTAAATCTTTAATTAGATTTGAACGTGAAATTTAGAAACTAACTGTCGGTTAGCCAAGTAGAATGGTTTTCTGAATATTGATCTGATGTTGGTTTCGGCCTTCGGGGTTAATATTTGGGGAATTATTCTCTTGATTAATTTATGGTTAGTGACTAATGAATTGGAATGAGGCGTATGTTGTGTTTGTGTAACACTTATTTAAAATATACGCGAGTTATTCGGAAAGACCGGGTTTATCCCATTCTGAATAACTGATACGACGATAAGTCGAAGATGAAGACGATGGTCGAAGACCGGAGGTCTTCACGTCGTTTGGGTGATAGCTGATGATCTTGATTGGGCTGTACACCCAAGAAGATGGAAACAGTTAGTGATCGTCCAGACGTACTTGGAGATCGATGGATATGCGGGGTACTAGGTGCCTCCGGTTTCGTTCAGGCCCAGAACGGACTTGTAAATGGACTGTGTGTCTGACATTGGATTTCATTCTGTGTGACTGATATCGGTTGCATAGGATGGTTTGCCTGTGTGGCATGCTAAGATGCAAGTGATCGAGGCTTCTGTTGAAAAGCAAAGTCTTGTGGTGATGATCAAAGCAAGGCCTTTGTGGCGTAGCTTTGTGTAACGTTTGATTCGCGAGTTTCACACCCGGTATGAACCAAAAACGGGAGACGGACCTCAGGGAGGACTTGCGTTTCTTTCTAGCTAGAAGTGGCGTCAGTGGTTTTACACGCCCTGACGAGTTTGACTTATGTTGTTGTTGCTGTTGCGAGGCGCCTCGGTTATATCGGTTTCGGCCGATGCATTCTGGTCGGCTGACGGACCAGACTTACACCCCATAGGGTGGGGAAACGTAGTGTTCAGGCATTTTAATCCACATCGGTGGACCGGCCCTGTCGCTCCAAGGTCACTCGAGCTCTGACCTGTGGCTCGGGCTAGAGAGTCACGAATCGGTTGAGGACTATCTTTTGCCTCGGTTCATAGACGGAAATCCAATTTCCAAATACGTGCCATTTGCGGTTTTATTTGTAAACCTATATATGGCGACATAGTGGCATGGGACGCTCATGTCGCCTATGATTGATACTTATGATTTGAAGTTGTTTTATACACTATGCACTTATTATAGTATCAAATGATTTGTTTTAAACGTATCAAGCATTCTTTGGCTGTTATAAGGGAAAACCCTATCCCCCGGCTTGCGTTTGCATTGTGTGATAGGACCTGGGTCTTATAACAGCTTCATTTTTCTTTATTTAGCATGGCGCTGTTTGTTTATGCACTGGTATTCTTGGGAGGAAACCCGTTCCGTGTTATACGGCGTGGTCCCTTGATTTACCTTATTTAAAATAAAGAATAACTGTTTTAGTTCTCACACCAGTCCCATGACTGACCTGGAGTTTATTGTTTTAACCTAAACTCTGGGTGCCCTTATTTTGACACGGGCAGCTAGTAGTTTTGGTTTTGCAGATTTATATTCACAGGATCCTGGTTTACAGCTGGAACGATATCCGGAAAGCTTTGTATCCGTATATCTACTTCTAGTTGTGTATTGTATTATTTTCCGCTGCTATGTATTTAAATGTAATTTAAATCTCTGATATTTCTGTGTAATATTCATTTATACTCTGTATATTCTTGTATTCTGATGCATTGTTGTTATATACAATGAAATGTTCTTCTGTATGCGTTCTGTTGTGGTTTGTTCTCGAACTATCCGACGCTTTCCCTTACGGGGAAGTTGCGGGTCTTCACAATATATCTTCTTTATATCAAGATATACCTTAGGTACCTTATTTTAATTTACCCTCTTTTCAAAACATACCGTGTCGGTTCATCGTATTCAAGAGTTTAGTAACTCCTACCGATACAGTGGATCAAACTGATCGACCAAAATTCATAAACGGCTCAACCAATGAATCTCCACAATATAAAACAAATTTTTGTATCAATAACAAATACGTTCACTCGTATATATACACTTAATCTCAGTCTAGGGTATTACTAACCCTATCTCTACCGAGTCACGCCACAGAGCCAAGTAATTCTTAACTTAAGCTCCGATACCAACTGTAATGACCCGGATTTTGAGCGACTTTGGTTATCGACATAAGCACGATGTCGATAACCAAAACATCGAAAAATCCTGGTAATTAGTGAAAGAAATTAGAGGGTGAGGAAAGATAAGATAGAAAATTATAATAGAAGAAGAAGAACACAACATCAGAGTAACACGAATCTCACAGCGGAACGAATAACATATAATATATGTAACATAACTTTGAAATATACATCTGTATTTGAATATACATCATCATCTAAGTACAGCACTTACAACACAGCAGAAATAACTATAGCTATATGATCCTGAAGCCTCCTGCTCCAGCTCTTCAAGTGTATCTGTAAAATCCCGACTACTTGACTGCCCATACAAATTTAGGCACCCAAGAGTTTAGGGAAACAACACAAAATAACTCCGGGTCAGTCATGGGACTGGTATGAGTAAACAGTTTAAAACAGTTATACAGGTAAACGATATCTCATAAGACCACGCCGCATAACGGAACGGGTTATCCCTTATGAGAATCCAAAATATCTTTATATCAAAAACCTTTTGATATTATAATAATGTCTATCAACCACAGTATATATATAATCATCTAGCAGAAACGCTTTCATCTCACGTTCTACATATATAGCATACAATCAAAACCGCAAGCACGTATTGGGTAATGGATTTCCAACTATGACAAGGTATGGAACCACCTTTCGCTAGTGTATCTCTAGAGAGGAATACACTGGGTTCAACAAGAACATCTTGCAACCCGGCCACACATGACCGACCACTCATTTCGTTTGAGCGTATCGAATGTATATCACCAACGGCTGGGATCAGCAACCGTTTCCCGAATGGGACAGCATCAACAATAGATTTTTAGAAGTAAATGAAACTCTAGATCAGGTGATTATACACCCTACTTCGGTGCGACCGACTTAGCCATGGTGCCTGCCCGATTTCTGTCATTTACCGGATGATGAGGCTAGGAGCTACGCTTTATCATCACAACAGATTCACTTTGAATGCCACATCATCAAATCCATCAAATCACCGTTTGACATTCTCAACCATACATTATGTGTTAGCTAAAAGAAGTTTCCTTCCTTGCTTCCACTCTTGGTACGGTTGGAGAAATCAATATACATGATCGTTTGGAAATACTCTGTCAGACATCCCTCCATACAAGTCACCCAGGAACAGGATGAACCGAAGGTACTATTCTGTATTAGGATAGCCCTTGCATAACTCCGTCTTCAATTTCCTTTGGCATATATGATTCGCAATGCTTATGCCAATACAGAGTGGTTCTTTGGATAATAATCCAACCGGTCTCTCCATATTAACAACGTTAAAATGGTCAAAACTTCAATAGTCTGTGATTTAACTATCGAATAAAACAAGTGTCCAAACAACGATATTATTTCCAAATGGAAATTATATCGATCAAACATCACTCAACATTGATCTCTTTATTTCATCAATCTACTTATCTCCTGTTTCCCTATATTCAACATTTGCTATTTTTCTAAATTTAGAAAATATACATTATTAACAATGGAAAACATTTCCATTTCTTGTTTTCTTTATTAGAAAACATTTCTGGTTTCTTATTTGGAAAACATTTCCAAAGATTCTTCATTGGAATTAGACAGATGTTTAAACAAACATCGCTATGACAACTCAAACCATTTCCTTTACTGCCGAACCTTAACTATTCCTTAGTTAAAAATGAAGTCAATCAATTTGGGGTAGAACTACCTCTCAGACCTTAACTGAACAACATTTCTAACTTTGAAATAGGCAAAGTTCCCTTTATATTCCTTTTACTAACTTCCTTACTTAACCCTCTTCGAATAGCTATATTCGATTTACTCTTTTCACTTAACTCTATTCGATTAACCCTTATCAATTAACTCTATTGGATTAACTCTATTTGACTACGTTATTGATTTACTCATTTCACTGAACTCCTTTCGAATAAACTATATTCGATAGCTCCTTTTTCTTTCTTCGAATAAACTATATTCGATTAACTCATTTTACTTTCTCTCAAATCGATAAACTAACATCGATTAGCTCCTTTGCTTTAACTCTAATCGATTAAACTAACATTGATTAGCTCTTTTTACTTTATCTCTAATCGATTAAACTAACATCGATTAACTCTTTTTAACTTTATTCTCTAATCGATTAACTCTTTTTAACATTATTCTCTAATCGATAAACTAACATCGATTAACTCTTTTTAACTTTATTCTCTAATCGATTAACTAACATCGATTATCTCCTTTTAACTTTATTCTCTAATCGATTAACTAACATCGATTATCTCCTTTTAACTTTATTCTCTAATCGATTAACTAACATCGATTATCTCCTTTTAACTTTATTCTCTAATTGATTAACTAACATCGATTATCTCCTTTTAACTTTATTCTCTAATCGATTAACTAACATCGATTATCTCCTTTTATTCTATTCGAATAAACTATTCATTTATAAAGATTTACTTTTAGTAACAGTTCTTCACTTTACAATGATTACCTTTTATAAAACTCTATTCGTTTTAAAAACATTTTTCCCTTTTATTTAATTTTGAAATATTTCCTTTTATAAAATCTGTTGATTTTATAAAATCCCTTTATTTCAATATACATTAAAAAATTCTTTTTACATCCCAGGGTCTTTTATGATATTTACAATATCGAATAAAAATGATCAACATCATTCCAATACCTATAATCCATAACAGATTATATAACACATCATATATCACAATATATGAAAACCGTAAAATAAATGTTGAGGAATCCAGTTGGATTCCTCCAACCTGTTTCCCTACATCACAGATGTTAAATAATATAGATAACATAACTTTCAGTTCCATATGATATATTCTGTTAAACAGAATCAATATAGAAATTCAACTAACTGACTAGCAGTTCAATCAAACAGTCAACACACAGTCAATCAACCAACATTTAACAGTTCTAAAAATACAACATGAAATTATAAACTGTTCAGAGTTGGTGAGATTTACTCACATTGGACGATCGTCGTTAATAACGATAACCATCTCTCGATTTGATTCAGACGGACAATTTATTTTGCTATAAATTGTAACGAGCTCCGATGGACTTCCAATCAGTTCCAGCACGCAGTCGCCGTCGCTACGATCCCATTGGATCTGACCGTTCACAATTCTGACCACGTATGATGAAGTTATGAGATTAACATGTTATCGTATTATTTAAATTAAATAATAAGTTTATTTTTCATTATCTAATTGGGCTCACCACTTAAAAGAAATCGGCCCATCATCATTCTCCTTAACGTTAGGACCACGCCTGCTTCAACTGTTCAACCCGCGTCCACTATTCTGCTCCCCCACAAGCTTAAAACCTGTTGCTCCTTTCTTATACTCCACATTCCCATTCTCAACGTACACAACTCCATCAACAGATCTGCTCCAGTTTCTCTTATGTATAACACGCCTGCTCACCCTCCTCTTTCACAACATGCCACCACTTTCAAACTCGACCATAGCAAATCGAAATCTGTTCGAGGCCATTACTGACGTCCTAGCACAAAAGAACAGCGCCCTCTACATGCGCCTGCACCACCAACTTCTGCAACTCCTCCTCCCGCGGCTGTCACATCACGTCGGACCCAGCAGACCCAAACAAACCCCTACTCACGCAACGCCTCACCCTCAAACTCCCTCCACAACGACGAAAACCAACATCAGCACCACCGTTGAAAACTCGTCGCTTGCGCTTGGGTTAGACTTAAAAGAAGGTGGCGGTAAACTTTAGAATGTCATTGGGAGATTCGGTATGAAGTTTTCCAGAAAGCCAAATTGAAAAGAGATGAAGACCGACAGTATTTAAATGCTCAGTTTGCTTGGTCATTAAGGATTAGTGTAGGTAGGACGTACACCCATCGATGTAGGCTCGCGCAATGATGCGACAATACATGGAGTACGTAGCCTTACCACATACCAGTGAAGTAAACTTTGTGATGAAAGGAAACTAATAATATCTCCTAGTCTTCACGTGAAAAGCTTGCGCCATTCATTACCACTTAGTTTAAGGCTTAAGGGTCTTTGTTTGTGGCTGAGATAAGAATGGGGACGTGGCCTTCTATTCAATCAAAGAATGAGTTAGGATATTTGTTTTAAGTTGTAAACTTTTAACATACTTCGTTAAATAAAATTATATCCACATACGAGCGTTGCGGACTGAGATAAATACACTGTTGAGATGAGCTCGGTGTCATGATCCCAAAAATGTAATAATACCGGTAGATGAACTCATATTGTGAAACCCCGAAATGTCGATACACGGTGCCCAATACTCCAAATAAAAAAAAATTGCTCATTTAATTAATTAAAAATTACCATAAAATTCTAAAAATTAAATTATCACTACGTCTCAAAAGAGTCTTGTCTAAATTCGATACCAATATCTCATTATATTGAAAAACCCTTTTATAACGTAAATAAAGCGTTACGAATTTCAAAGGAATTCCATAGCGACTTTTCTGAAATTTGATTTGGACATAAATCAAAATCTACACGATGAAATCCCGATTTTTCTCTTCTACTAGAAAGATATGCTCCACCAGCTCCACACGTTTCTTGTTTCACAGAAATCCGGCTTAAAAAGAATCCTGTACATTCAGTTGAAGTTCGAATCGCCAATTTATGAACTGCAGCACCATTTCAAGCTCGATTTTAATTATAATATAATTATACGTTCAAACTGTCGTTATTTAAATATATTCGTTATTCTAATTCAATTCTAAACTGAATTAAATATCACAGATGATCCCGTTCACACCATATCGCCATTTCAGCCAATTCTGATTATTTCCTAATTAAATATATTATTTAATTTATTATTTTAATTAAATATTTACCATTATTAAATTCCGCGACCATTATATTCTCTAAACCACCATTGATATAATTAAATAAATTTATCAAAATACCTCTGCCAATGCGGATCATTACATTTACGTTTAGTGACTGATGAATTGGAATGAGGCGTATGTTGTGTTTGTGTAACACTTGTTTATTATATACGCGAGTTATTCAGAAAGTCCGGGTTTATCCCATTCTGAATAACTGATTCGACGATGAGTCGAAGATGAAGACGGTGGTTGAAGACCGGAGGTCTTCACGTCGTTTGGGTGATTACTGATGATCTTGATTGGGATATACATCCAAGAGAAGGGAATCAGTTGGTGATCGTCCAGACGTACTTGGAGATCGATGGATATGCGAGGTACAAGGTGCCTCCGGTTTCTTTTAGACCCAGAACGAAATTGTAAATGGACTGTGTGTCTGACATTGGATATCATTCTGTGTGATTGATGGATATCGGTTGCATGCAGTGGTTTGACTGTGTGGCATGCTAAGATGCAAATGATCAAGGCTTCTGTTGAAAAGCAGAGTCTTGTGATTGATGATCAAAGCACATCCTGTGTGGCATAGCTTTGTGTAGCGTTGATTCGCGAGCCTCACACCCCGGTAGTGAACCAGAAACGGGAGAGGACTGCAGGGAGAACATGTGTTTCCTTCTAGCTAGGAGTTGTGTCAGTGTTTTTACAAGGCCTGACATTTTACTTATGTGGATGATGGATAGCGAGGCGCCTCAGATATATCGGTCGTTCTCGAACCGATGTAGTCATTCGTTGGCTTATTTATGCCCCATAGGGCGGGGAGACGTAGTGTTCAGGGTTTCATCTAATCCACATCGGTGGACTGACCCTGAAGATCCAAGGGTCGATGCGTTCTGATCCTGAGACATGGACTAGATTGTCTCGAATTCGGTAGAGGACGATCCCTTGCCTCGGTTCAAAGATGGAAATCCAATTTCCAAATACGTGACTTTGTGGTTTTGATAGTAGAGCCTAGTATGGCGACATGGTATATGGTACCCATGCCGCCTATGATTGATATTTATGATTGTATATAAAATCAGAAACTAACTAGAATCGAGCTAAGATGGGTGGTTTCCTGGGTATTGGTCTGATGTTGGTTTCGGCCTTCGGGGTTAATACTTAGGGAATCGTTCTCTTACTAATTTACGGTTGGAGTCTGATTAAGAATTAAAACAGGAAAGTTAGTGTATCAAGCATTCTTTGGCTATTATAAGGTAAAACCCTATCCTCCGGTTTGTGTTGCATTGTGTGATGGGACCTGGGTCTTATAATAGCTTCATTTTTCTTTATTTGGCATTGCGCTGTTTATTTTATGCACTGGTGTTCTTGGGAGGAAACCCGTTCCATGTTATACAGCGTGGTCCCTTAATTTACCTAACTTTAAAATAAAGATTAATAACTGTTTTAGTTCTCACCCCAGTCACATGACTGACCTGGGGTTTATTGTTTTAACCTAAACTCTGGGTGCCCTTTTTTTGACACGGGCAGCTAGTAGTTTTGGTTTTGCAGATTTATATTCGCAAGATCCTGATTTACAGCTGGAACGATACCCAGAAAGCTTTGTATCCTTGTATTTTCAGGATACAAGCATTTTGAATAATTTTTTTTATGCTGATTTTAAATTCGGGTACTATATACTAAACATACATTTGTTTTATGCAGATTGAAAATCAACATGATCCAACTATCCCAATTACATGAACTCAAGTTTTGACTGAAACACATACAAGAAAAGATAAAAGTACTTTGCCAAGTGCTGTAGAGTGCATGGTGAGATTGATCGGTATTTTTATTGCTTTTCTTAAGATTAATAATTGATTAAATTTCACATCGTAATGTAGGTATTAGTTAAAAAAATTATTCTAGAAGAAGAGACATGGTATGGGTCCTAACAAACGTAATAACTGAGACTACTATTGTAGGGCTACCATTGACGAACGTATGGATGACATATGGACGATCAATTATCTGGTATGTAAACATTTGCTTGTTTCCGATTCTGATATAGTCGTCTGGTTGCCTAATTTTGTCTGTTGTAATTTTTTTTTTTTATGCATAGGATAATTATTCAAACTAAGCGATCGATTTATTTATCATTAAAAAAAGAATATATTTTCAAAAGTTTTAAAGTAAACTAGACTAAATATTTTTTGGGTTCAGTCTAATGAAAATATGTATTCAATTTTTAGCTCAGAAACTAAAATAACATAGACCAGTTAACTTATGCTTCGACACACTCAAAGAATAGAATACCCAGACTCTTTGTTCGATTTCGATAACTTACGTGGTTATAAATTTTTCATCTCCTGGACCTTGCTGCTTCCGGGCTGTTCCTGTAAATTCATATATTTCTCAATTACTTTAACTAAAACGGCATACTAAAAAAATTCAGCTCCTGCAAGGAAAATAAGGTAATGGCCAATTGATATAGGTGTTATGGGAAATAGTATTGGAGTTTTAAAATCCTTCTTGATATCATTACATGCTATTTTACAAAAGAGTATTGGAACAAGGCAACTTAAAGTATTAGGAAATAAGTACTATGTTTCAAAATCCTACTAGGGTTTGGCAGTGATATCATTAAAAGTATTAGGAAATAAGTACCGTGTTTCAATAAGTTTGACATAGTTACTTTGGTTCTGTTGGTTAGACATGCGTTAGCTTGATGCAAGGTCTCTAGTTAGGTTCCTATACCCATTTCGCTTTGTTATTTTCCTCAAATTTTCTCCTTCCTGCTATTTTTATTTTCCTCAGGTCTAACATAAGGTCAACCTAATTTGTTAATTTTATATGACTTCCACTTTGTCCATGGGCCAGCTCCAATGCCCAACTCTTCTAGGTTTCAATTCTTTCAACTCCTTTCGCCTCACAAATTAAACAACAGTGTTGTTTACACATCTTTTTTACAATACTCAATGTTTAAAACTCCACATATCAGACGTATTAGCGCACATATGAACGTCACTTCCTGAAGTCGTTAATTAGGATTTTATACTTGTTTTGATATCCAGTGTCTGTGAAGATAGGACATTCAAAAGTAGGGTTTAACCCATGGCTTTCAATTTTATTGCAACAAGGCAACTGAGTAATTTAACCCATGACTTTCAAATTTATATAACCCAATTTATGTGGGTCTCCACTACAGAAGCAATAATAGAGTGTGTAGTTCAGAAACAAATGTTTTAGCCTAACTGATTGTAGGCCAACATTGCTGGCTCTTTTGGTTTAGAAGCAAATGTTTTAGCCTAACCTATGAGCTTGGATCAACAAGGGCTCTAGCTGCAATAGCACCATTAACATTCTCGTTAGATAGCTTAGCCCTCAAAACAATAAATTACTCTGGCTTTTTCATTCCATGGTAAACAAAACTAGACTCTGTATGCTTTTTAAAATCCTACTTCTTATGATCTTTGTCTTCAGACAGTCTACACTTTCCTAACTTATTATTGGCTTGCTTGCAGGCGCAGAGACAATTTTTAGCTATATTTGCATGTTTTTTCGAAGTGCTTGAACGTATTAGATTTGCATTTGACCATTTTTTAATAGTAGACATCATTTACGCGTAACTCTTTGTTATGTATTAATATTGTCTTGAGATTGATTACTTTGACGTATTTGCAATTAAAATTTAACTAGATTTCATCTTTGAAAAAAAATTATGGTTATTGAAAATTATCCAGTATTGATAATTAATATTCGTATTTATATTACAGATTGTATCAGTTGCATATTAATGGCTGAAACGCTTAAGTGTTGCAAATTACGAACTTGAAACCCTTAACAAGTGTTGCAGATTATCAACTTGAAGCACTCAACGAGTGTTGCAGATTATCAACTTGAAAAACTCATCGAGTGTTGCAGATTATCAATTTGAAACACTCACCGAGTGTTGCAGATTATCAGCTTGAAACACTCATTGAGTGTTGCAGATTATCAAATTGAAACACTTGCTAAGCGTTTCAGTTCGTCAATCTGAAACATAATATAAGTGTTTCAAAATTCTCTAACATACAAATCTGCAACATCTAAAAAGTATTTCTAAATTTTTTTGCAACATTTAATTACCGTTTCAAATTAACCATTTTGGTATTGTGTGGTGTTGAACGTTTGACGTTGAGTCGCTTTGGAAATATAATTATTTTGAAAAAAATAAATATGTATATATATTTTTGTTTTAAATATTTATATATATATATATATACACCGTTTTACGGTTTTATTTGGGTATGTTTGCATTGTATGTAATATAAAAATATATATGGTTTGGTGCTATATAATTTAATATATATATATATTTATGTAAGTGATTTGGAATGTGTTCAATTTCAAATATATAGGTATATATTAATTTGACTGTGTATACATTTATATTAAACATATATATATACTATTTTGAAAAAGGATTTGTTGTGTGTTTATGTATAATTCATAATTATATAGTGTTATAATTTGTGTTGTGTGTACGGTGTGTGTGTGTATGAGTTTATGTGTGTGTTTCAAATTATATATTATATATAAGTGTATATGATTTAGTATGCGTTAGCGTTGAGTTTTATTTAAATGTATAATTTATAAAATATATTTTTATGCGTTGAATTTTAAATATATATATATATGTCAAAATTTCAACTGTGTTTGTATATAAAAAATATACATCTTGCATAAAGAATTTATTGGGTTTATTTTGGGTCAAGTTTGGTGTTGAGTTTGAGAACCGTTCAAAAACCCAAATAACCTTACCGATCCATTGAAAATTCCTGTAATGACCCGGAAATCCGAGCCAATTTAAAATTTTTATTTTGGCAATTTTAGTGAATTTAGAATATTTAAAATGGATTATTTTAAATAATATCGACGAGAAATTTATTTTGAATATAATTCGAACGTATATATTTATATTCGTCATCGTTAGAATATAAATATTTATTTATAATTATAAAAGGAATTGAAAATGGCGCGTTAGTTCGATAATTTGATTTCAAAGTTCAAATGAATGTACAGGATTCAAAATAAACCGGATTTTAGTGAAACCAAAAATATTTGAATCTAATTGAGAATATCTTTCAAACGAACCCGAGAAATCAAAATTTCATAGCGGGAATCAAAAGATATGTCCAGTTGAAATTTCAGAATAGTCGCTATGGAATTTCGGCCCTTGAAAATAGCCATTTTGCAAATGACCTCGGATTTCGACGAAACCACTTTTGTTGGATCCGGGAGGTCTAATTATTGCTAGATTCCAAATTTCATAATTTTTGAATTCAATATGTAAGCGTGGGAAAGGAAAACGTGTTTTGACCAGTTCAGTTGATTTTAATCGACTGGAAAATGGCCATTTTTCAAACGATCTCAGAATTTGACGAAATTAGTTTTGTTAGGACCGTATCGTCAATACGAAGCTAGAAAATATTTTTCGGGAATTTTTCGAGTTAGTATGTGACCCCGTAAATTGAAATGCGCGTTCAAATTCAATATATAGAGTTATATGTTGATTTTAACGAAAACTGATCGAAACGATCGAATCAGCTTACGATACATATCCCGTTGTGTTCGGAATAAGGGTAGTTAGCTATGGACGACAGGCGGTAGGCCTCGTTTGGAGGTCGAAATAAAAAGTTGCTTTTAGTAAATTTTAAAATAATAAAATATATATTATTTATATAACACCCCCTCTAATTTATCCTTCCCCCTTTCAGTATAGCAGAAAATGAAAAGAAAAAAATTCTCTAATCGGTCGCCGCCCCCCACCTGCCCCATCGTAGATCGACACCCCCCCACCTCGCGGTGGCCAACCGCGAAACACCCCCTCCCCTGATCGAAGATCGACGCAACACCCCCCCCCCCATTTTCCTCCATGCGACAGCCACCCCGCCTTCCCCTCCTCCTGCCGCAGCCTCCCACTACAAAGGCAACCACCTGCGCCGACCTCCTAATGCCCCGTCCGACGAAAAACAGCCCCTACCACTCCTGCTTCAAACTGTAAGCCTTCGTACTTCGTTAATCTTCATTTATTTAATGTTTTAGATTGTAAAACACTTGATTTTTAATATAGAAAACATAGGATTTTCAGTATGGAAAGATTTGATTTTTATATTTGAAAATAGATAAGAAAGGTCGAATTTTTATATATGATATTAGCAAAGATATGATTTTTATATAGTAGCGAATATAAAGATTTGATTTTTATAGTATAGGAAGAATAAAAATATGATTTCTATATTATATGGATAGTAAAAATTTGATCTTTATAGATATAGCGAAATAAAAATCTAATTTTTATTATATATATGTTGAAATAAAAATGGGATTTTATAGCAATGATATAAAAATTCGGTCTTTATATTAGGAGTAGATATATAAGAATATAATTTGTATGCAGAGAATAGCAGTGTACAAATAGAATTTTTATCTATATAGCAGCGGTATAAAAATGTGATTTTTATATATGTGGCAACAATATAAAATGCGATTCTTATATATGTAGTGGTTGCGGGCAACGAAAGTGACAAAAGACGAAAAGGTGAAGATTTCCTACATAAGAGGAGTCGCGGTGAATGGCTTTAGCTTTGGTGAGAACTTCTCACCTATTAATTTTGTTTTCTAGTTAATAATATATTCTAGGATGCAGACGGTGTTTAGGAGCACCCGACACCCGTCGTCCACAGACCATGGACGACTTGTATGCTTGTTTGTTTGATTTTGATGTGTAGTTGATTATGTGATGTGATGTGAAAAGAAATAAAATATTTTATAGTCAAAAATATTCTGTAGTTAAAAATAGAATTTTTAACGTGTATATAAAATAAATATTTATATACAAATCGGAGATTTGCTTATATACACTGATTCGATTGATATTGATTGGGACGATAAATTTTACACATCGCCCAACTGCACAAACAAAATCTGTGTTTGATTCTTTGAAACCCCACATGGGTATTGGGATGATATATGACGCACACTAATCCCGATAATTAGTTGTATGTCGATCGATTGATTGACAGACTGTTATAAGCGTTGAATATTTATATTTGATGCTTATACAGTGTAGAATGAACTTTGGGTGATGGTTGATTATTTGTCATTGTGAATATATACATGCGTTGTATGAAAATCCATAGAAATAAAATCTACGGTAATTGATTGGGCTTCATTCCAGTTTTGAACAGAAATATTTGAAATAGAAATATTTGAAATAGATTATTCGAAAATAGAAATATATGAAGCCGTGTTGATTAGATTGACGCCATTTTGACATGAACAATATTTTTATCGATTTTATTCATTTTATAATGAATATCGAAAGTGATTTCAAAATCTGATATTTTGAAAAGAATTAGAATTCGAATTGAAAGTGAAATGAAAAGAATTCAAATTGAAAGTGAATAGAAATGAATTCGAATTGAAAGTGAATAGAAATGAATTCGAATTGAAATTGAATGAAATTGAAAACGAACTGAAATTGAATTGAAAAAAAAAATCGATTTGAATTGAAATCAATTTGAAATGAATTTAAATCGAATTTATAAGGAAAAATTCAATTTTGATTTGAATTTGAAAAGAAGTTGAAATCGTTTTGAAAATGAATTTAAAACGATTTATATAATACGTTTTAAAAGGAAATCGTTGAAGTATATATTGTATATATTATATATATAATATAATCGCCTGAATAGAACGCGCCGCGGCAGTTCGTGAATTTCGACCATTGACATCGAATTGACATTGCAGGAGATCTGACCGTCAGATTCTCCTAAAACCGGAACCGTTGGGTTCGTATCGAAAAGAGCTTTCTAACGGGTATTAGAAATTTGAGATCTAACGGTTGGATTTGGAATTATGTCCAAATCAAATTTGAAAAAGGTCGCTGTAAGTGCAGTTCGATGGCCGTTGATGGAAATCGACTGTACGGGCCTTGATAAAATTGTTAAAAATAGTGATAATTTGTGTAGAATCATAAGAAATGATTTGTGAAGACTTGGAATGAAAAACTCCATATTTGAAAAGATAAAAGCAGATTTTTATCGAAATGAACTAGTTTTGAACTAGCGTAATAATTTATTTATTTTAAAAAAATAAATAAATTGGATTTGAAATGATTTTGAAATATAACCAGGATTTCCAATAATTGTATTGGGATGGATTTTAATTGAAATTGTCTTTGGAATATCTCGATGTTGAATTTAGTGATTATGTAGATGTTTTTAGGGAAATTTGAAATATATATATATATATATATATATATATATATATATATATATATATATATACATACATACATATCGTTATTTCCAATACGATATTTTTTGGTCGTAGAATTTAATATTGAATATAAGCCGATGTATTTTCTATACAGAGCCTTGTTTTTAATACCAAATGTGATTTGGGTTTTTCGTGAATGGTGTCTTCATTAACACTGTTCTTAAGCCCAGTGGAGAAAAAGATTAAATCTTTTTATTTAGATTTAATGAAGTGTACAATTAAATAATATTTAATTGGAATTGAATTGGTATTGATTTTTAGGTTTATCGTGAATAGTGTTTTAAATAACACTTGTTCTTTAACCCGATAATTAATGGAATGTGATTTTGGGTTTATCGTGAACAGTGTTTTAAATAACACTTGTTCTTTAACCCGATAATTAATGGAATGTGATTTTGGGTTTATCGTGAACCGTGTTTTAAATGACACTGATTCTTTAACCCAGTTAAAGATTAAAACTAAGTGGAATTTTAATGAATCTTTAATTAGATTGAAAAGATCGAGAAGTGAGTACCACCAGTTTTGCTCCAGGCGATAGTTAAATCTTTAATTAGATTTGAACGTGAATTGGTAATTGAATTTACCGATAACACTGTGGTGTTAGATATGAAGTATGACCAGTTTTACTTCAGGGGATGAATAGGTGGGGATTGGGAAATAAAATAAACGATTACTTCGGTGTGGTTTGCTAATCCCGACTAGTTTGAATTGATATTCAAAGGAGATTAAAGAATAAATTTAAAGAATTTATCTTTGATAAAATTAATGGGAACCTTTCCCAAAGTATAAGAATATTTGAACAAAAGAAAATTCTGAATTGGAATGAGGCGTATGTTGTGTTTGTGTAATTGTTGTTTATTATATACGCGAGTTATTAAGAAAGACCGGGTTTATCCCATTCTGAATAACTGATTCGACGTGGTGTCCAAGATGAAGACGGTGGTCGAAGACCGGAGGACTTCACGTCGTTTGGATAATTACTGATGATCTTGATTGGGCCGTACACCCAAGAAGAGGGAATCAGTTGGTGATCGTCCAGATGTACTTGGAGATCGATGGATATGCGGGGTACTAGGTGCCACCGGTTTCGTTCAGACCCAGAACGGACTTGTAAATGGACTGTGTGTCTGACATTGGATTTCATTTTGTGTGACTGATATCGGTTGCATAGAGTGGTTTGCCTGTGTGGCATGCTAAGATGCAAAGGATCAAGGCTTCTGTTGAAAAGCAGAGTCTTGTGGTTGATGATCAAAGCACGGCCTGTGTGGCGTAGCTTTGTGCAGCGTTAATTCGCGAACCTCACACCCCGGTGTGAACCAAAAATGGGAGACGGAACTCTGGGAGGGCATGCGTTTCTTTCTAGTTAGAAGTGCCGTCAGTGGTTTTACACACCCTGACGAGTTTGACTTATGTGGTTGTTGCTGTTGCGAGGCACCTCGGTTAGATCGGACGATCCAGGACCGATGGAGTCATTCGTTAGCTCATTTACGCCCCAAAGGGCGGGGAAACGCAGTATTCAGGAATTTTAATCCACATCGGTGGATCAGCCCTGTAGCTCCAAGGGCCCACCTGAGTCTGGGTCCTGAGGCTCGGGCTAGAGAGTCTTGAATCGGTGAGGACTATCTTTTGCCTCGGTTCACAGATGGAAATCCAACTTCCAATACGTGACTTTGCGGTTTTATTTGTAGGGCCTAGTATGGAGACATAGTGGGATGGAGCGCTTATGCCGTCTATGATTGATACTTATGATTTGAAATTGTTTTGACACTATACACTTATAGTAATAATAAAACATGAAATTTCACGTACCAAGCATTCTTGGCTATTATAAGGTAAAAATCCTATCCCCCGGCTTGCGTTGCATTTTGTGATAGGACGTGGGTCTTATAATAGCTTCATTTTTCTTTATTTAGCATTGCGCTGTTTGTTTTATGCACTGGTATTCTTGGGAGGAAACCCATTCCATGTTATACGGCGTGGTCCCTTGAATGACCTAACTTTGAAAATAAAGATTAATAACTATTTTAGTTCTCACACTAGTCCCATGACTGACCTGGAGTTTATTGTTTTAACCTAAACTCTGGGTGCCCTTATTTTGACACGGGCAGCTAGTAGTTTCGGTTTTGCAGATTTATATTCACAGGAACCTGGTTTACAGCTGGAACGATATCCGGAAAGCTATGTATCCGTGTATCTTCTTCAGTTGTATTTTGTATTATGTTTCCGCTGCTATGTAATTTATTGTAATCTCTGATATTAGTGAATGTATATTATTTGTTTATACTCTGTATATTCTTGTATTCTGATGGAATTGTTGTAATATACAATGAAATGTTCTTCTGTCCGCGTTCTATTGTGGCTTGTTCTCGACTCAATCCGTAATTTCCCATAAGGGGGATTTCGGGTCGTTTCAATTCCCTAGCCTCCTCTTATAAAATAAAATAAAATATTGAGCGATCATCGAGTCAAAATCCATTCTGAACCATACCTGCAAGTCGTCGTTTCATTTTGGGTCACGAAAGGTGAGTGTATCTCACACTTGACTCACATTATTTTATAGATGTTAGATTAACAAAATGAACTGTTATGAAATGTATAAGATTGCCAGTAGAAATTATTTGTTTAAAATATAAACTTTCATATGTGACACGATATACATATGACATGTATGTACACTGATTATGTATGATTTTGATTTGATTGATGATATGTGATGATTTGTTATGCTGTAGATACAACAAGTTTAGGAAAAATCACTAAGGGTTGAAATGATACATACCCGAACGTACATTAGATTAGGGAAAGATTGTTATGGGTTGAAATGATAGACCTAAACGATTTTTACTGAATTTGGGATTGCGGGTTGAAATGATAAATCCGTAGAAATTTTATAAATTATGGGTTGAAATGATAAATATCTGTATCACTTGACCATATGGTAATAAACTATACACGGACACCGTTGGTCATGTTTTCGAATTAAAATGAGTTGGAAAATTTCATTGTAATAATATTAATTTATGATCTTATATTTACATTTTAAAGATTTATACTTATATTTGTAAATTTTAAATTATATGCTTTAAAATGATTTTATGAGTAAAAATGTATTTAAATGTTTATTTAAGATTTTACTTATAATTTATTTATTTTGAACTATATAATTTAATCATATATGTATTTTTAAATTTAAATTAATATATTATAATAAATTATTCTTTTTAAACCTATTTCTCAATTATTTTAAACATATATATGTTTATAAAGCTATTTTCTACATAAATTTATAACTTATAAATATATTTTCAATGCTTATTCTATATATATTTTATAAATTTTAATAATAAACTCAATAGGTGGATAAGTTTTGATTTTGCAATTTAAATTCGAGGTTTAAAGATTTAAATTTATATAACGATACTTGATTCCATGAATTTGATTTTAAATCAACTAAATGCGAATTTTGAATTGACTTAAATATTGAACTTTATGGGAAATGAATGTGAATTGCGTAATTGATTTGAATTTGAATATAAATTGATATGAATATATGAATTCGATTATAAATTGACCGATTATGAATTGAAATAATTTTATATATGGAACTGATTCATAAACTATTTGGTTTGAATTAAAGAAATTTCTTAAATCAATTTATTTCAAGATATGATTTTATTAAGATAGTAGGTTGTTTCCGGTTCTTAAAACAATTGACCGATAGTAACTAGCCAATCCAAGGAAACTTCGAACTTCAGTGGGGGTAGTAGGTTGTTTCCAGTTCTGAATCGCTGTAATTTTGCTTGGATCTACAGCAATCCCTTCTTTTGATACGACATGGCCTAGGAACTTAACTTCATCCTGCCAGAAGACACATTTAGAAAATTTAGCTTTCAAGACATTTCTCCTCAGAATCTTCAACACTTGTTCTAAATGTTTGGCATGCTCGCCTTCCGACTTGGATTAGATTAAAATGTCATCGATGAAGACTAGAACAAATTTATTCAATACACCACGGAACACTCTGTTCATAAGATCGACGAAGTATGCCGGAGCGTTACACAAGTCGAACGGCATTACTAACCATTCGTAGAATAAATCGGGACCCCTGAAGGCTGTCAAAGGAATACAGTCTTCTGTTATACGTAATTGGTGGAAACCTGTAGCTAGGTCCATTCTGGAGAATACTGTTGCTCCATTTAATTGATCTAACAGATCGTCTATTCGGGGCAAGGGATATTTGTTCTTCAGTGTCTGCTTATTGAGATCTCGGTAATCAACGCAAAATCTTAGAGTGCCGTCTGATTTCGGGACAAATACTACTGCTGCTCCCCAAGCTGAAAAGCTCGGTCTGATCAGACCTTTCCAAAGCAATTCTCGGGTTTGACTACCTAACTTTTCTTTTTCTTTTGGGGCCATTCTTCTAATTGGATGTACTACTGGTCGGGCGTTAGGAATTAGATCTATCCTAAATTCAATTTCTCTTAGCGGCGGCAAGTTTTCTACTTCTTCAAACACATCCGCGTAGTTTTTCACGACCGGTATCGTCTCTATTGAAGGGGGAGTAACTTCTAAAGAAGACCAAAATTCTGTTCTATTAATTTCGGAGCCATGGCATGGTATACATATAGGTCCAAGCTTCGTTTTGACTTTAACGATTCGTTCGGCACATCTAACTTTAGCCTTATATTTTGTTAACCATTCCAAACCGAGAATAACATCAAATTCTAATAAATTCATGATGATTAACCTATGGGGAAACTTGTAGAAAGAATAGGAGATAGGCACTCTGCAGTACGAGCTGAGACTAACAGAACCTCCTATCGGGTTTTGAACTTTAATTGGTTCCTTAAGCTTCCTTGGATTCAATTTTAACTTGTGAACAATTTTACTAGAAATGAAGCTACGTGATGCACCAGTATCAAAAAGTACAGAAACAGGAATATTTTTAGTGGTAAGGGTACCACCCAAGACGTCGGGTTTACCTGATCCATCGGTGGTAGCTGGCGGGGCCTCCCCGTCATACACATGAGCCACTTGTGCATTCTGCTTCAGAGGACAGTTCCTACTATAGTGCCCCTTCTTATGGAAGTTGTAGCATTCGGCAGAGTCATTTGCCTTTGGTTTCCTCGGGGCTTTGCATACATTAGAAAAATGACCTGGCTTCTCGCAGTTGTAGCAATTTCCTTTGGGGATCTTTCCAGGTTTCTGAGTAGCGGCCGCTGTAATGCTAGATTCGGGTTGATCTGTTGAAGCCTTGCGCTTATTTCCAGCTTGGCTTTTGGCGCGGTCTTGGCTAGCGTGCCTTTCATCCATATCTTCATAATTGCAAGCCATTTCTATTAATTCTGAAAAGGAGAGTTTGATGTTGCTCATAGCTCTGTCATGGTACTTGCGCTTTAGCCCAAATATGAATCTCTTGTTCTTTGCTTTGTTAGTCATAATAAGCTCTGGAGCATAGCGCGACAACTGGGTGAACTTATTTAGGTAATCTTGAATAGAGAGATCTCCCTGCTGGAGATTAGCAAACTGCTCTCGCATCCTCTCTAGAGCCTGTTCAAGTACAAACTTCTCATTGAACATAGTTTTGAATTGCTCCCAGGTTCTCACAGTACCTGCTGCATCCTCTGAGGTGATGGCATCCCACCACAGCTTTGCTTCCTCCTGTAGGAGCCAAATTGTAATGACCCAAAAATTCCTACCCGTTGGATCGACCATAAACCACACAGGTCTGACCCAAAAGTTAGAACTTCTCGAATGCATTAACTATGGGCATACTACAACATCAGAACAAATAACAAAAGACTTTTATAACATTAAAATAACGTTACATCAGAGTACAGCATATCAGAGTACATCGAATAAATATATTACAATGGAAAATTATATTAAAAGAAATTAATACAATACACATCGGAAGACTTCAATGCTCAGGACACAGCTTTAAGCATCGATCCAAGATCCTGCTAAAGAGATAAAGATATCTGCAAAAAGCTACTCGACTGCCCGTGTGGAAAGAGGGCACCCGAGTTCGCAAGGTGAAACAAACTACGGGTCAGTCACGGGACTGGTGTGAGAATTCTTAACTAGTTTAACTAATAGCAATAGGAAAATCCAAAGACCACGCCGCTAACGCGGAACGGGTTTACTCCAATGGATTGCCGTGCATAATAATAAAGGAAATCGTCAAACAGCGCAATGCTTTTTGGAAAAACGAAACCATTATAAGACCCAGGTCCCATCACACAATGCAACGCACACCAGAGGATAGGGTTTTACCTTATAATGATCAAAAGATGCTTGATACGTGAAAACGATATTATTATTATTAGTGTGTATATATATGGGTATATATATAATAAACAATTAAATCATAATGTATAAATCATAGACGGCATAGTACCCCATCCTACTATGTCGCCATACTAGTTCTACAATCAAAACCGCAAGGTCGTATTGGAAATGGGATTTCCATCATGAGTCGAGGCTAGGGGCAAGCTCCTCTCCGATTCGAGACACTCTAGCAAATGCCTCAGGATCCCCCTCAGTGAACCCTTGGATGCGGTAGGGCCGGTCCCCGCTTATCGGCAGTGGATGGGTTATGCCTGAACACACGCTTCCCAGTTCCTTTGAACATGTAATATGACCACTATCGGCCTATAAAAATCCGAGGCGCCTCAATATCCATCATCCACATGAGTAAAATGTCAGGGCTGGTAGGTCACTGACACCACTCTAGCTAGAAAGAAACGTGTGCACTCCCTACGGTCCATATCCCGTTTTTGACTCATACCGGGGTGTGAGGCTCGCGAAGTCACGATATACACAAATCTATGTCGTAATAGGCTATGCTTTGATCATCCCACAAGGCCCTGCTTTTCAACAAAAGCCATGATCAATTGCATCTTGGCGTGCCACATTGACAATTCATGCCATGCGATCAATCACTACTAATATATACCAGGGTGTTAAGTAGAGAATAAATCCTCCACCACCAAACGGACATAAATTAACAGAAATCGATGTAATTCACAAGGAACGAAATTCAATGTCAGACACGCATCCATTTACTAGCTTATGCTCTGGGTCTGAGCGAAAGCCAAACCCGTATAATCAACAAGAACGTCCGGATGATCACTACCATCAACCCATCAAGGTAGCTACTCCCATCAAGGCCAATAATAGCAATACAACCATCCGCCTTGAAGATCGTCATCTTTAACTCTTCAATTTGGATATCGCCGTATAATCATTTGAAATGAGATGGACTCGGTCTTTTCAAATAGTTATCATATATATATATATATAAAGTTTTAAACCATTTCATATCATTAATAGTATAGAATAATGATTTGTCGCTATTCTTGTTTATATTTATGAATATAAATCATTTGGCGATAATATTAACATGGGTAACATGTCCCGTAAAGAATGAACTGTCTACCTAACACACACATTCATGTTTAATGTTTAACAAAATGTGTTTTACCAATCATAGAAATATAACTCTTAATTTTATATTTCCAAATCTTATTTGTGCTGTGGGACGCAGATAAATAAAAAAAAAAATTGTACTTTTCTTTCATGTTTATTTACATCGAGGGATGTAAATAAAAATACGTAGCTTTTATTTCTAAGTTTCATTTGCAATAGAGTGCACAAATAGAAGATGCACTTTTATTTCTATGACCTATTTGTATTGGAGAATACAAATAAAAGGATGAATTCTATTTCTAGGTCATATTTGTATTGGAAATACAAATATAAAGATGAACCTAAATCCTATGTTAATATTTGTGTCAAAGGACAAAGTTAAAAAGGCATTCATTTTCCTATATGTATTTGTGTTAAGAACACAAATATAGAGATGATTTATTCCTATGTAATATTTTTGTGTTAAGAACACAACTAAAAAGAGTGCTTTATTTTCTATGCAAATGTTTGTGGTAATGAATGCAAATAAAAAGACTGTTTTTATTTCTATGCAAAGGATTGCATAATGAATGCAAATAAAAAAGAATGTTTTTATTTCTATGCAAATGTTTGCATAATGAATGCAAATAAAATAGAATGTTTTTATTATCCATGCATATATTTGTGTTGAAACACAAATAAAAAGAACGACTTTATTTTCCCTACGCAATACTTGCATTATAAATGCGAGTAAAAAGAATGGTTTTGTAACACCCCACGTCCATTAATGTCACTCACAAAGGGAATGCATTAACTTCTATGGAGGTTTTAAGTGAATATAGAACAGTAAAATTTCAACAAAACAGATATAAAATAGTACTTGGAAATTTAAAAACTTTATTTCAATTGCAGCAGAAGTCAAAACATGTTTGATTACATCATAACACCATAATCAAAGTCAAGTACAATATCTATCTTGATAAAACATGTACATAATCCCATTACATAAATAGCCATTAAAAAGAAAGATAACAAGCTGGACTTTACTTCAGCAGTCCAAGCTTTCCAAGAGATAAGCAATCCAATCAGAATCCACTGGAACTTGGACCAACCTGAGGACCTGAATGGAGAAAAAGATGAAAAAGAGGGGGGGGGTCAGACATAAAGTCTGGCGAGTATGATAATTCTACAATACTATTATCAAAATAACTGGACTAAGGCATAAGCTGGAAAACAAGGAAATGTCTATGAAAGAGCAGATCAAGGACATAGACAATCGCTAAAGGGAACGTTATAGGCGCTCCTAAATACTAAAGGATAAACACTATACTGCACCACACCAGTCACCCTAAAGACTGATTCCACTTAGCTTCACTTAGAAACTTTCTTAATGGCTTTACGTACTCCTAGCTGACTACATTGGTGCCGCCTGCCCCTATCTCCATTAGGTGTACCCCACTTTCCATTTTTCGATCGGCTCCCTACTCGTAGATACCCGTGCTGGCCCCACAGTGGGGTGTATCATTCCACTAAAGTGGCAACCCGATATAACGGAGATGCACGACTTATACCTACACGATGCAACAACATCTTACCTACCAGCCCGGGTCCACACACGCATATGAAACCCGTTGGACTTGCATTGCCACCGCTCCCTGTTTTGGCCTCTTATAGTCAAACCCAGTATGCGTGTCCCGTCCTCGACTTGGGTCGAGCCCACAAAGATACGTTTTGGGATACTGGTTGAAATGGTCCCCCATTATTTCCCACAAGCATTCCACCGAAGCTTGTCCCATTAGTCCATCCACTTAACCCACTTAGTCATGTTCATTTACATGTGTATTTGGTTAAGTCTAATCGTATTTCAAATGCCTCTAAAGGCAACCACTAGATTCCTCATGTCACCCAAGGCACCTACTTAACCCCCATGTCCTACCTTACATGATTATCTGGCTAAGTATTTCTTAATTCATTAAGGCCATAACCTCATAAAGACCTCTCACATTAGACTGGCATTTATGGCAGCTGGATTTGCCGGGCGGGTCCGGGCAGTCTTACACCATAAAAGAGACTAACCTCGTGTCTTTACAACTGTTATGCTTTAGTTTGGGCCTAGGACCTCTCACATTGGGCCGACATTTGTGACTACTGGATTTGCCGGGTGGGTCCGGGCAGGTTTACGTCACAAACGGGTCCAACCTCTTGTCCTAAGCATTGATTATTATTAATAATCCACTTTCCCCAATTTTAATAATTCCCTACTTGAATTATTAATTAATTCCAAATTTAACAATGTCCATAATTGACTCAATTATGGACATCCATTTAAGGCATGCAAAATCATATCAATTGCACCCCAATTTATTAATTTCCTAATATTACCCCAACTGTAAGGACCCGTAACTTCCCCGTGAAGGAAAGCGCAGATACTTTGAGAACAACACACAAATGAGCGCATACGGAAGAACATTTCATTGTTATTACAACAATTCCATCAGATACAACAATATTTAGAGTATAAATGAATTATATACATTTGATAAATATCAGTGATTACAATAAATTACATTTAGATGCATCGCAGCGGAAAATAATACAAAAGCACAACTAGAAGTAATACACGGATACAGAGCTTTCCGGATATCGTTCCAGCTGTAAATCAGGATCCTGTGAATATAAATCTGCAAAACCGAAACTACTAGCTGCCCGTGTGGAAAATAGGGGCACCCAGAGTTTAGGTTAAAACAATAAACTCCAGGTCAGTCATGTGACTGGTGTGAGAACTAAAACAGTTATTTAAAACTTTACTTTAAAAGAGAGTAATTCAAGGGACCACGCCGTATAACACGGAACGGGTTTCCTCCCAAGAATACCAGTGCATAGAATAAATAACGCAATGCTTTTTCGAAAAATGAAGCTATTATAAGACCCAGGTCCCATCACACAATGCAACGCAAGCCGGAGGATAGGGTTTTCCCTTATAATAGCCAAACATGCTTGGTACGTTTAAAACAAATCATTTGATACTATTATAAGTGTATATTGTCAAAACAATTTTCAATCATAAATATCAATCATAGGCGGCATGGGTACCATATATCATGTCGCCATACTAGTTCTACAATTAAAACCGCAATATCACGTATTGGAAATTTGATTTCGTCATGAGCCGAGGCAAGGGGCAAGATCCTCTCCGCGTTCGAGACACTCTAGCAAATGTCCCAGGACCCCACTATGATCCTTGGATCTTCAGGGCCGGTCCTCTCTTACTTTTGAGGATTAGTTATTCCTGAACACACGTTTCCCGGTCCTTACAGACCTATATCCGAGGCGCCTCATATCCAACAACCACACAGGTGAAAAGTATATAAATGTCAGGGTTGGTAGGTCACTGAAACCACCTTAGCTAGAAAGAAACGTCGTGCTCTCCCTGCAGTCACTATCCCGTTTTTGACTCATACCGAGGTGTGAGGCTCGCGAATTCACGTTATACGCAAAGCTACGCCACACAGGCCGTGCTTTGATCATCAACCACAAGACTTTGCTTTTCAACAGAAGCCTTGATCAATTGCCACTTACGCGTGCCACACTAGCAATTCACTCCATGCGACTGATGTCCATCGATATACAACCTCTGAGCTCGTACGTCTCAGAGAAGGGCGTTAAGCAAGAGAATAAATTCTCCACCGCCAAACAGATGTATATTTAATAGAGATCAATCAACACAGAATAAAATCCAATGTCAGACACACAATCCATTTACAAGTTCGTTCTGGGTCTGAACGAAACCGGAGGCACTTTCTTCGCATATCCATCCATCTCCAAGTACGTCTGGACGATCACCAACTGATTCCCTCAACTCGGGTGTACAACCCAATCAAGATCATCAGTATCACCCAAACGATGTGAAGACTTCCGGTCTTCAACCACCGTCTTCATCTTCGACAACTCGTCGAATCGATTATTCAGAATGGGTATAAACCCGGCCTTTCTGAATAACCCACGTATATAATAAACGAATGTTACACAAACACAACAAACGCCTCATTCCAATTTAGAATATTCTTTTATTCACAAAATCACATTCTTAGGGAAATGTTCCCATTAATTTTATCCAAGATAAATTCTTCTAAATTTATCCTAAAATCTTCCTTTGGATATCATTTCAAACTAGTCGGGATTAACGAACCACACCGAAGTAATTATTTTTATTTCCCAATCCCAACCTATATATCCTATGGAGAAAACTGGTAATACTCCACATCTCACACCACTGTGTTATCGGTAAAATTAATTACCATTTCACGTTCAAATCTAATTAAAGATTTAACTATCGCTTTGGAGCAAAACTGGTGGTACTCCATTCTCGATCACCTTTCAAATTTGACAATTTAAATTATCAATTCACATTTTTAATCTAATTAAAGATTCATTAAAACTCCACTTAGTTTTAATCTTCTGAAAAATCAATATCTTGCCTTTAATTGGGTTAAAGAACCAATGTCATCTAAAACACGATTCACGATAAACCCAAATCACATTTGATATTAAATACAAGGCTCTGAATAGAAAATATATCGGCTTATATTCAATATCAAATTCTGAAACCAACAAATATCGTATTGGAAATAACGATATAAAATATATCTTTCAAATTCTCATAATAATATCTGTATAGTCACGAAATCCAACATCGAAATATCCCGAAGATAATTTCGATTCAGCTCCAGTCCAATTCACATATTGGGAATATTGGTTATTTTTAGAATCACTTTCAAATTCAATTTATTTAAATCAAAAATAAATTGATTTTAATTCTAGTTCAAAACTAGTTCATTTCGATAAAAATCTATTTTTATCTTTTCAAATGTGGAGTTTTTCACCCCAGTTCTTTCCAATTCACATGTTATGATTTTACACAAATTACTAATATTTTTAATAATTTTATCAAGGCCCGTACAGTCGATTTCCATCAACGGCCATCGGACTGCACTTACATCGACCTTTTTCGAATTTGATTTGGACATAATTCCAAATCCAACCGTTAGATTTCAAATTTATAATATTCATTGGAAAGCTCTTTTCGATACGAACCCAACGGTTCCAGTATTAGGAGAATCCGACGGTCGGATCTCCCGTAATATCAATTCGAAGTCAATGGTCGAAATTCATGAACTGCCACGGCGCGGCGCGTTCTATTCAGGCGATTATATATATATAATATATATATATATATATATATATATTATATCTATTTCGTCGATTTCCTTTTTAAAACGTATTTTATAAATCGTTTTAATTTCGTTTTCAAAACCATTTCAACTCCATATTCAATTTCAAATCAAAACTGAATATTTTATATCATTACTATATAAATGATAATATTTTCAAAACGTTATATTTTGAAATCACTTCTTTTCTATATTCATTATAAAACGAATATAATCGATATAAATATCGTTCACGTCAAAATAGCGCAACTCTAATCAACACGGCTTTATATATTTCAATAATCCGTTATTATATTCAACAAATGAATAATTATTCTATTCAACACATGAATCTATATTTCTTTCAACACACGACTAATCTCAACACATGAGTACTGTCAACACATCACTATTTTTGTTATGTAAAATATTTTATAAAATTATGGTATCTATCGTTTGATTTTCAATTAGACTCCTACTGAGAAGTAGATTCTAATTGTAAATATGATAAAGATGTAATTTATTTTATTGTATAAAATATTTCACTCAACACATGAACATTGTCAACACATGACTATTTTTATATTCAACACATTAATTTTCTTTTATAATATTCATTGTTGTCCCGATTGGAATGAGGCCCAATCAATCACCATATAACGTTAATTATATGGATTCCATACAACACATGTATATAATAGCATTGAAAAATAATCAACCATCAACCAAAGTGCACTACACTGTATAAGCATCAAATATAGATATCTAACGCTTATAACAGCTTGTCAATCAATCGATCGACATATTTAATCAATCAGGATGAGTGAACTTCAAATTTCATCCCAACACCCATGTGGGGTTTCAAACAATCAAACACAGATTTTATTTGTGCAGTTGGGCGATGTGTAAAATTTATCATCCCAATCAATATTGGTCAAATAGGTGTACATAAACTAACCGTCCAGTTTGTAAATGAATATTTTATTTTATTCACTTCCACGTTAAAAATTATATTTTTAACGATAAAATATTATATTTCAACACATGAATATCTATTCAGTTCATTTACACAATAAAAATGATATTTTTATTTTTCTAACATATTTTGGGAAATTTCGGCGGCATAACGGCACGATACTAGAAACGGGACGAGGCCTAGCCTTATCCCCGGTCTAGTGAAGGCCCACGCCATTCACACATTAATCAAATTAATTTCATTTCACACAACAATTCAATTCCAACCAATTACACTAACCAACTACACAACCAAACAATTTAACAAACAAGCCATCCATGGTCTGTGGATGACGGGTGTCGGGTGCTACTTAGCACCGTTTGCATCCTAGCATATATATATATATATATATATATATATATATATATATATAACAAGAAAAATAAATTTAGAGTGAGAAGTTCTCACAAATAGCTATCCAACTTCACGACACTTCATTTAGAGAAATCTTCATCATTCTTGCCTTTTGTCACTTTCGCCCGTAGTCACTACATATATAAAAATCACACATTTTTATATTTTGATGCCTTTAAAATAAAAATCACATTTTTATTTATTCACTTTCAATTTAAAAGTCATATTTTTATAATCACTTCATATATTTAAAAATCGAATTTTTACTACGATGTTCAATATATAAAAATCATATTTTACTTCTCTATTTTCTATATAAAGATCTCGCCTTTTCAAATATAAAGATTTCGCCTTTATAAAAATATAGATTTCGCCTTTATAAAAATATAAATTTCGCCTTTATAAAAATATAGATTTCGCCTTTATAAATATATCATTATAAAAAATCACATTTTTATTTTGCTACATATACAAAGATGATATTTTTAATATTCCTATCATGTAAAAATTATATTTTTAATACTTTAAAAATATAAAAATCATATTTTCTCTACTTCTATATAGTAAAGATCATATTTTTAATATTTCTATAATATAAAGATAATATCTTTAGCCCTTCTATAATATAAAAATATCGTCTTCGTTATAAATAAAAATCCGACTTTTCTTCAAAATAAAAACTTATCTTTTTAAATTAAAAATCCTACCTTTTATAAATTAAAAACTGAAAATAACATCGATAAATCCTATGAAACAAAATAAGTAAATCTCACCTAGAACCGAATGAAGGAGGGCTAAGGCGTCGCGTCAGGGGCGGCAGGAGGTGCTGCTCCTGCGCTGGTGGCGGGTCAACGGGTGGATGGTGATGGGATTCCGGGCTTGGGAGCGATTTTCAATCGAAGGAGGGGGGGTTTGAAAGGGAGGGGCCGCGGTTTCTGACGATGGGTGGCCGGAGGGGAGTGGTGGCGTCGCTGGTGAGGTGGGGGTGGGCTAGCAGTCGCCGGCGGCGGTCATAGGACCTGGTGGTGGTCAGTTCGGCTAGAAAAGAGAGGTGGAGAGAGGGTAGGGTGACGGAGAAGGAGGACAGGGGTCTGGGGGTAGTCGGCTCCGCCTGGGGAGGTGGCGCCAGAGGCGCAGCGCCTCTGATGGGGGGCGACGGCGAATTGCGCCCCCCCTGTGTCGTTGTTTTTTTTTTTAATTTTGAAATCGATTTCTGATTTAATCAGGGGGGCCAACGGGTTTTAAGGTGAGGGTTTTCTTCTTTTTTTATTTAATTATTTTATTATTTTTAAAAGTTGACTTTTACATACGTCATCTAACCGAGGCCCACCGCCTGTCGTCCATAGCGTTTAACCCCCATTCCGAACACAATGGGATATGCCACGTAGGACAATTCAATCGTTTCGATCAGTTTCCGTTAAATTTACATTTACATCACTATATTGAATTTTAAACGTACGTTTCAATTTACCGGGGTCGCATACGAACTTTAAAAATTCTCGAAAATATTTTCTAGCTTCGTATTGACGATATGGTCCTAACAAAACTAATTTCGTCGAATTCTGAGACCGTTAGAAAAATGGCCATTTTCCAGTCGATTGGAATCAATTGAAACTGGTCAAACGCGTTTTCCTTTCCCACGCTCACATATTGATTCGGAAAATTATGAAATTTGAAACCTAGCAATAACTTAAAATCACGGACCCAACAAAAGTGGTTTCGTCGAAATCCGAGGTCGTTTGCAAAATTCCCATTTTTAAGGGCCTGAATTCCATAGCGACTATTCAGAATTTTCAATAGGACATATCTTTTTATTCCCGCTATGAAATTTTGATATTTCGGATTCGTTGGAAAGATATTACCAATTAGATCCTAATGTTTTTGGTTTCACTAAAATCCAGATTGTTTTGCACCCGGTACATTCAATTGAAGTTTGAAATCGAATTATCGAACTACCGCGCCATTTTCAATTTTATTTATAATTATATATAAAAATTTATATTCTAACGACGACGTATATAATATATACATTCTATCCTATTCAAAATAAATTTCACGTCGATATTATTTAAAATAATTCATTTTAAATATTCAAAATTCGCTAAAATTGCCAAAATAAAATTTTTAAACTGGCCCAGATTTTCCGGGTTATTACAATCTCCCCCACTTAAAACTTTTCGTCCCCGAAAAGGAACAAAGTCGAAAGTGGTTTGATCAATTATCTCTATGTTCGATCTGGCTTCCATTCTCCAACTTTTAAGTTTCTGAGAATTTTCAAAAATTTCAAAAATTTGGCTAACACCCTAAATTTTCGAAAAATTTCGCCATAACCTCCCCTGCACCAGGAGCCACGGGAAAATCCCGAAATTGCCATATAGGCCTTTTGATCTTAAAAAGAAAAAGAAAAAGCCAAGCGGCTAGCCAATAGGCTCATAAAATCATCATCACCCAAACAAAACAGTAAATTATAGTAAACATGTACCTTTTTGTCGGGCAAACAAATTTTATTCTTCGGCTCTAGCCTCCTTGCTATGACCTATTCAATGTAAGTATATGTATATGCAAGCAAATGCGACCAATTTTCAATATAGTTCAATATTTGGTTCAATTAGGCTAAATGGTTAAAAATTAGCAAACAAATAAACAAACAACACCAACATCAATCAATTAGTGGATTAACGTTTCAAATTCATAATTTTGATACATATACAGAAAATCATGTTTTTGATGCCAATTCACAACAATGTATTCTAGCTATATTGGTTTGGTTCTCACACCAGTCTAATGGAAATATATAGAAAATCACACCTTCGAAACTCGAATATGAATACTGATGATGATGCACCATCATCAGAATCATCCCCGGATGTCTAGAATGTGATTCTATATCTACCCAGTATATTAAAACTTCGAATATACGTTCATGACGCGTATACGCGAAATCTATATATACTCGATTGTCCAAATTCAAAATAAATAAATATTCAAATACGTTTAAAACGATTTAAATTTTCAAAACAAAATTTGTTTTCATTTGAAAAATATACTCTTCACACTCGTTCTAGGATACTACTGATCCTATCTCTAACGAGTCATTCTAATTGGATATTACTAATCCAATATCTGATGAATTCTTTCGTATGGTTCTAATGTGTCTTGTTCTCGAGCTATGTAAACCAAAGCTCTGATACCAAACTGTAAGGACCCGTAACTTCCCCGTGAAGGAAAGCGCGGATACTTTGAGAACAACACACAAATGAGCGCATACGGAAGAACATTTCATTGTTATTACAACAATTCCATCAGATACAAGAATATATAGAGTATAAATGAATAATATACATTTGATAAATATCAGAGATTACAGTAAATTACATTTAGATGCATCGTAGCGGAAAATAATACAAAAGCACAACTAGAAGTAATACACGGATACAGAGCTTTCCGGATATCGTTCCAGCTGTAAATCAGGATACTGTGAATATAAATCTGCAAAACCGAAACTACTAGCTGCCCGTGTGGAAAATAGGGGCACCCAGAGTTTAGGTTAAAACAATAAACTCCAGGTCAGTCATGTGACTGGTGTGAGAACTAAAACAGTTATTTAAAAGTTTACTTTAAAAGAGAGTAATTCAAGGGACCACGCCGTATAACACGGAACGGGTTTCTTCCCAAGAATACCAGTGCATAGAATAAATAACGCAATGCTTTTTCGAAAAATGAAGCTATTATAAGACCTAGGTCCCATCACACAATGCAACGCAAGCCGTAGGATAGGGTTTTCCCATATAATAGCCAAACATGCTTGGTACGTTTAAAACAAATCATTTGATACTATTATAAGTGTATATTGTCAAAACAATTTTCAATCATAAATATCAATCATAGGCGGCATGGGTACCATATATCATGTCGCCATACTAGTTCTACAATTAAAACCGCAATATCACGTATTGGAAATTGGATTTCCGTCATGAGCCGAGGCAAGGGGCAAGATCCTCTCCGCGTTCGAGACACTCTAGCAAATGTCCCAGGACCCCACTATGATCCTTGGATCTTCAGGGCCAGTCCTCTCTTACTTTTGAGGATTAGTTATTCCTGAACACACGTTTCCCGGTCCTTACAGACCTATATCCGAGGCGCCTCATATCTAACAACCACACAGGTGAAAAGTATATAAATGTCAGGGCTGGTAGGTCACTGAAACCACCTTAGCTAGAAAGAAACGTCGTGCTCTCCCTGCAGTCACTATCCCGTTTTTGACTCATACCGAGGTGTGAGGCTCGCGAATTCACGTTATATACAAAGCTACGCCACACAGCCCGTGCTTTGATCATCAACCACAAGACTTTGCTTTTCAACAGAAGCCTTGATCAATTTCCACTTACGCGTGCCACACTAGCAATTCACTCCATGCGACTGATGTCCATCGATATACAACCTCTGAGCTCGTACGTCTCAGAGAAGGGCGTTAAGCAAGAGAATAAATTCTCCGCCGCCAAACAGATGTATATTTAATAGAGATCAATCAACACAGAATAAAATCCAATGTCAGACACACAACCCATTTACAAGTTCGTTCTGGGTCTGAACGAAACCGGAGGCACTTTCCTCGCATATCCATCCATCTCCAAGTACGTCTGGACGATCACCAACTGATTCCCTCATCTTGGGTGTACAGCCCAATCAAGATCATCAGTAATCACCCAAACGATGTGAAGACTTCCGGACTTCAACCACCGTCTTCATCTTCGACATCTCGTCGAATCGATTATTCAGAATGGGTATAAACCCGACCTTTCTGAATAACCCACGTATATAATAAATGAATGTTACACAAACACAACAAACGCCTCATTCCAATTCAGAATATTCTTTTATTCACAAAATCACATTCTTAGGGAAATGTTCCCATTAATTTTATCCAAGATAAATTCTTCTAAATTTATCCTAAAATCTTCCTTTGGATATCATTTCAAACTAGTCGGGATTAACGAACCACACCGAAGTAATTATTTATTTTATTTCCCAATCCTAACCTATATATCCTATGGAGAAAACTGGTAATACTCCACATCTAACACCATGGTGTTATCGGTAAAATTAATTACCATTTCACGTTCAAATCTAATTAAAGATTTAACTATCGCTTTGGAGCAAAACTGGTGGTACTCCATTCTCGATCACCTTTCAGATTTGATAATTTAAATTATCAATTCACATTTTTAATCTAATTAAAGATTCATTAAAACTCCACTTAGTTTTAATCTTCTCAAAAATCAATATTTTGGCTTTAACTGGGTTAAAGAACCAATGTCATCTAAAACACGATTCACGATAAACCCAAATCAAATTTGATATTAAATACAAGGCTCTGAATAGAAAATATATCGGCTTATATTCAATATCAAATTCTGAAACCAACAAATATCGTATTGGAAATAACGATATAAAATATATCTTTCAAATTCCCATAACAATATCTGTATAGTCACGAAATCCAACATTGAAATATCCCGAAGATAATTTCGATTCAGCTCCAGTCCAATTCACATATTGGGAATATTGGTTATTTTTAGAATCACTTTCAAATTCAATTTATTTAAATCAAAAATAAATTGATTTTAATTCTAGTTCAAAACTAGTTCATTTCGATAAAAATCTATTTTTATCTTTTCAAATGTGGAGTTTTTCACCCCAGTTCTTTCCAATTCACATGTTATGATTTTACACAAATTACTAATATTTTTAATAATTTTATCAAGGCCCGTACAGTCGATTTCCATCAACGGCCATCGGACTGCACTTACATCGACCTTTTTCGAATTTGATTTGGACATAATTCCAAATCCAACCGTTAGATTTCAAATTTCTAATATTCATTGGAAAGCTCTTTTCAAGACGAACCCAACGGTTCCGGTATTAGGAGAATCCGACGGTCGGATCTCCCGCAACATCAATTCGAAGTCAATGGTCGAAATTCATGAACTGCCGCGGCGCGGCGCGTTCTATTCAGGCCATTATATATATATAATATATATATATTATATATATTTCGTCGATTTCCTTTTTAAAACGTATTTTATAAATCGTTTTAACTTCGTTTTCAAAACCATTTCAACTCAATATTCAATTTCAAATCAAAAATGAATATTTTATATCATTACTATATAAATGATAATATTTTCAAAACGTTATATTTTGAAATCACTTCTTTTCTATATTCATTATAAAACGAATATAATCGATATAAATATCGTTCACGTCAAAATAGCGCAACTCTAATCAACACGGCTTTATATATTTCAATAATCCGTTATTCTATTCAACAAATGAATAATTATTCTATTCAACACATGAATCTATATTTCTTTCAACACACGACTAATCTCAACACATGAGTACTGTCAACACATCACTATTTTTGTTATGTAAAATATTTTATAAAATTATGGTATCTATCGTTTGGTTTTCAATTAGACTCCTACTGAGAAGTAGATTCTAATTGTAAATATGATAAAGATGTAATTTATTTTATTGTATAAAATATTTCACTCAACTTATGAACATTGTCAACACATGACTATTTTTATATTCAACACATGAATTTTCTTTTATAATATTCATTGTTGTCCCGATTGGAATGAGGCCCAATCAATCACCATATAACGTTAATTATATGGATTCCATACAACACATGTATATAATAGCATTGAAAAATAATCAACCATCAACCAAAGTGCACTACACTGTATAAGCATCAAATATAGATATCTAACGCTTATAACAGCTTGTCAATCAATCGATCGACATATTTAATCAATCAGGATGAGTGAACTTCAAATTTCATCCCAACACCCGTGTCGGGTTTCAAACAATCAAACACAGATTTTATTTGTGCAGTTGGGTGATGTGTAAAATTTATCATCCCAATCAATATCAGTCAAATAGGTGTACATAAACAAACCGTCCGATTTGTAAATGAATATTTTATTTTATTCACTTCCACGTTAAAAATTATATTTTTAACGATAAAATATTATATTTCAACACATGAATATCTATTCAGTTCATTTACACAATAAAAATGATATTTTTATTTTTCTAACATATTTTGGGAAATTTCGGCGGCATAACGGCACGATAATAGAAACGGGACGAGGCCTAGCCTTATCCCCGGTCCAGTGAAGGCCCACGCCATTCACACATCAATAAATTAATTTCATTTCACACAACAATTCAATTCCAACCAATAAGACTAACCAACTACACAACCAAATAATTTAACAAACAAGCCATCCATGGTCTGTGGATGACGGGTGTCGGGTGCTACTAAGCACCGTTTGCATCCTAGCATATATATATATATATATATATATATATATATATATATATATATATATATATATATATATATATATAACTAGAAAAAGAAATTTAGAGTGATAAGTTCTCACCAATAGCTATCCAACTTCACGACACTTCATTTAGAGAAATCTTCATCGTTCTTGCCTTTTGTCACTTTCGCCCGTAGTCACTACATATATAAAAATCACACATTTTTATATTTTGATGTCTTTAAAGTAAAAATCACATTTTTATTTATTCACTTTCAATTTAAAAGTCATATTTTTATAATCACTTCATATATTTAAAAATCGAATTTTTACTACGATGTTCAATATATAAAAATCATATTTTACTTCTCTATTTTCTATATAAAGATCTCGCCTTTTCAAGTATAAAGATCCCGCCTTTATAAAAATATAGATTTCGCCTTTATAAAAATATAGATTTCGCCTTTATAAAAATATAGATTTCGCCTTTATAAATATAACATTATAAAAAATTACATTTTTATTTTGCTACATATACAAAGATGATATTTTTAATATTCTTATCATGTAAAAATTATATTTTTAATACTTTAAAAATATAAAAATCATATTTTCACTACTTCTATATAGTAAATATCATATTTTTAATATTTCTACTATATAAAGATAATATCTTTAGCCCTTCTATAATATAAAAATTTCGTCTTCGTTATAAATAAAAATCCGACTTTTCTTCAAAATAAAAGCTTATCTTTTTAAATTAAAAATCCTACCTTTTATAAATTAAAAACTGAAAATAACATCGATAAATCCTATGAAATAAAATAAGTAAATCTCACCTAGAACCGAATGAAGGAGGGCTAAGGCGTCGCGTCAGAGGCGGCAGGAGGTGCTGCTCCTGCGCTGGTGGCGGGTCAACGGGTGGATGGTGACGGGATTCCGGGCTTGGGAGCGATTTTCAATCGAAGGAGGGGGGTTTGAAAGGGAGGGGCCGCGATTTCTGACGATGGGTGGCCGGAGGGGAGTGGTGGCGTCGCTGGTGAGGTGGGGGTGGGCTAGCAGTCGCCGGCGGTGGTCATAGGACCTGGTGGTGGTCAGTTCGGCTAGAAAAGAGAGGTGGAGAGAGGGTAGGGTGACGGAGAAGGAGGACAGGGGTCTGGGGGTGGTCGGCTCCGCCTGGGGAGGTGGCGCTAGAGGCGCAGCGCCTCTGATGGGCGGCGACGGCGAATTGCGCCCCCCTGTGTCTTTTTTTTTTTTAATTTTGAAATCGATTTCTGATTTTATCAGGGGGGGCCAACGGGTTTTAAGGAGAGGGTTTTCTTCTTTTTTTATTTAATTATTTTATTATTTTTAAAAGTTGACTTTTACATACGTCATCTAAACGAGGCCCACCGCCTGTCGTCCATAGCGTTTAACCCCCATTCCGAACACAATGGGATATGCCACGTAGGACAATTCAATCGTTTCGATCAGTTTCCGTTAAATTTACATTTACATCACTATATTGAATTTTAAACGTACATTTCAATTTACCGGGGTCGCATACGAACTTTAAAAATTCTCGAAAAATATTTTCTAGCTTCGTATTGACGATATGGTCCTAACAAAACTAATTTCGTCGAATTCTGAGACCGTTAGAAAAATGGCCATTTTCCAGTCGATTGGAATCAATTGAAACTAGTCAAACGCGTTTTCCTTTGCCACACTCACATATTGATTCGGAAAATTATGAAATTTGAAACCTAGCAATAACTTAACATCGCGGACCCAACAAAAGTGGTTTCGTCGAAATCCGAGGTCGTTTGCAAAATTCCCATTTTTAAGGGCCTGAATTCCATAGCGACTATTCAGAATTTTCAACTGACATATCTTTTTAATGCCGCTATGAAATTTTGATCTTTCGGATTCGTTGGAAAGATATTACCAATTAGATCCTAATGTTTTTGGTTTCACTAAAATCCGGATTGTTTTGCACCCGGTACATTCAATTGAAGTTTGAAATCGAATTATCGAACTACCGCGCCATTTTCAATTTTATTTATAATTATATATAAATATTTATATTCTAACGACGACGTATATAATATATACATTCTATTCTATTCAAAATAAATTTCACGTCGATATTATTTAAAATATTCAAAATTCGCTAAAATCGCCAAAATAAAATTTTTGAACTGGCCCAGATTTTCCGGGTTACTACACCTACCCCACGTTTGAACGTTTATTCGCAAAATGTATGCTAGACCCAATTAGTCTAACTCATAGCATAAAAGAAAATATTCACAACAACAACATATATATGTGACTAAATAAATCATAACAAGGGGTAAAACTTGCATACATTACAACTTGCATAAGGTTATACATGTCATGGATCTAAGGGTGTCAACTTATTCATAATTCACATAATATGATTTTGATCAAATTTCATAAACTTGTATAGGACATGTGTGAATCAACATCATTAACAATATGGTTTTATATGGGAACACCTAACTCAATAGGCAAATTCCCAAAAATCAAAATTCATTTAATCATAGATTCATGTATGTGGGTATACCTAACTTAATAGGCAAATTCCCATATTCAAGATCTAATTAATTTGTAGATTCATGTATATGGGTACACCTAACCCAATAGGCAAATTCCTATAATCAAGATCTATTATTAAAAAAACATAAACTTTAAACATGATCCAATTCGCATAAATACTAACATCATGATTTTACAACTAGTATGATTCAACACAACTTAACATGACATCATTATCATATAACATAAGCATTTCAACATATGTGATAATATGAGATCTACAACATATATAAGATTTACAACATAGCATATCATAATTTGCAACATAGCATGATATGATTTACAACATAGCATAGCATGATTAATCACATATGACATAGCATAGGATTATTTACAACATAATCACTACAACATAAAAACATATATATGATAACATAATAGCATAACAAGAGATCCACAACATAATTTACAAATACATAACAATTCATATCACTTTCTTGTGATCCATTCATAACTTAATCAAATTATTTTATGATAATATTGTGAGATTCATCATACTCACAATTTTAAAGAAGAGAAATAGAAAGAGAGAGAGCTTTTGATTTGATTTGAGTAGATTTAGTTTGTAGATTAGGCCTTCTTCTTCTTTAGTTTGTGACGGCTATGCTGAACTCCATGGCAACGGCATGTCGGTAGCTCTCCAATTTTTCAAGTGATTTAGGGTTAGAGTCTACCCACTTATTTATAGATGTTAGGACTCATTTAGGCCATTAGATTTAAACTAGAAATAACCGTAGCCATTTAGACTTGATGGGGTTTATCTTATTGACTCAACAATGAGTTAGAAGTGACTCAGCAAACACTCAGCAAATTAATAAACTTCTATTCATGTTTACATTAACTGCCCATATATATATATAAATATATATATACACACGCACCTATTCATGAATTCAAATTAATCCATAATTAACTTATGACCATTTCTACACATTAATTTTCCAATTAATGTCTTAATTCCATTTTTCGCCTTTTTAAGGCAATTCACATATCTCAAATTTCTTATATGCCTTTTAAGGCTATTTCGTGCAAATTCTCAATATTAATTCTTTTTATTTGTGAATATTAGTATTAACAGAAATACAGGGTGTTACATTCTCCCCTCCTTAAGGGATTTCAACCCCGAAATCTTCAAGTTTATATCCTATCATCAACCATCTACTCAATCAACAAACACTGACATCTATTGTCCTTATAGACTTCTAATGCTTTCATGTTTAAATGCACAGTGTGTGTCTATGTCCGCATCTAATGCAAAATCCGGCGGTCCACTGATTCAGTTGACCTCCTTGATGCAATTCATGATAGTGCCATGCATCCATTATGTATGCAAAATATCCTAATTGCTTAAAAACTACTTCTATATGCATGCACATCCATTCAACCGAATGCAGTATCTATATGATGGTACAACCATTATACATCCATTATACTAAATACATTCATTTGTGCAATATGCAATATGTAGTGACTGAGCCGATCTAGTGCTTAAAGTGTGTGTATATATACATCCACGAGCAACCACTAGCAACCACTTGCATCCATTTTGCATCCATCATACATAACATGTCTCAAACACATGTTTCAACCATAGGATTATCCTAACTAAAGGTCAAAGATACTAATGAGAGGACATACTAAAGATAAGATAAGATAAGCTAAGCGATAAAGGAGAAATTAAAAGACATACCCTCAAAAAGAAAAGGGTATAGCGAACGCATCTTCCCTTCTGTCTCCCAAGTAGCGTTGCTCTCATCATCTCCCCATTGCACTTTAACTAGTCTGACCTCTCGATTTCTCAACTTTTTGATCTCCGACCCAAGAATGCATGTAGGAGCTCGTCCAATTGTTGCATCACGCTCTATTTCCACCTCTTTAAGCAAGCTCGGCTCTACCACCTCCGCGGTCTTGTGCAAACACTTCCTCAAATGTGATACATGGAATACGTCGTGTACTCCACTAAGTTTCTCAGGCAACTCCACCCTATACGCCATCTTCCCAATCCTGTCTTTTACAGGAAATGGCCTTACAAACCTTGGTGCTAATTTCCCAACGGACCCAAAGCGAACAACATTCCGTAACGGAGACACTTTGATAAAAACCATGTCCCCAATGTCAAACTCAAGATCTGTCCTCCACTTATCAGCATACGATTTCTGCCAATCTTGTGCTGCTTTCATCCTCCTTCGAATCAAATCAATCTTCTCCGAGGTTTCCCTAACCATATCGGGCCCAAGTAGGATTTTATCGGTAGATTCCCACCAACATGTAAGCGAACGGCAAGGCCTTCCATAAAGAGCTTCGAAAGGTGCCATGCCAATACTAGACTGAAAGCTATTATTATATGCGAATTCTACCAACGGAAGGTGCTCTTCCCATGTACCCCCAAAGTCTAGGATACAAAGCCTTAAAAGATCCTTTAGAATACGATTCACCCTCTCGGTCTGACCGTCCGTCTGAGGATGATATGCGGTGCTCAGACATAGCTGAGTCCCTACCGCCTCTTGTAAACTCTTCCAAAATTCGCTAGTGAAGATGGGATCACGGTCGCTTACTATACTAGAAGAAATACCGTGCAAACGAACTATCTCTTTACTGTATACAGAAGCCAACCACGGAGCAGTCCTCTTACTTTTCACGGGAATAAAATGGGAGCTCTTAGTAAGTCTATCTACTATAACCCAAATCCCCGTATTACCCTTCCTTGATCTTGGTAATCCATCCACAAAATCCATTGAGACGCTTTCCCATTTCCATAGTGGAACTTCCAATGGGTGAAGCAACCCACTGGGTTTCTTTTGTTCCGCTTTTACTCGTTGGCACACCAAGCATCTAGCGACGTACTCGGCTACATTCTTTTTCATACCGGCCCAAAAGAAAACCCGCTTCATATCTTTGTACATCTTGTCTCCGCCGGGATGAATGGTCATCTTTGAGCGATGAGCATCATCAAGAATGGCCTTCCTTAAGTCTTTGTCTTGTGGTACACAAAGTCTATTATCCCTTCGTAACCAACCCTTATCGTCTAGGGTATACCTACAAGATGGCTAGACGACTCCCCTCCTTTGAGCTTTTCTACTATCTCAACTAACTAGGGGTCGTCTTGCTGTGCCTCACCAACTCGTCCTAGAAGTGTAGGTCTAACCTCCAAGGATGCTAACAAACCAGGTACTAGGTCAACGGAGGGTCTAAAGTCAAACATGGAGATGAATTCTAAGCTTCGTCGTTCAATAAACAACGGACTCAAGGACAACCTTTTTCTACTTAAGGCGTCTGCTACCACGTTACCCTTGCCCGGGGTATATGCTATTTCAAAATCGTAGGAGGCTAGGAATTCCATCCACCGTTGCTGCCTTAAATTCAAATCCTTCTGAGAGAATAAGTATTTTAATGATTTGTGGTCAGTGAACAGTTCGAATTTCTCACCAAGAAGATAGTGACGCCAAGACTTAAGCGCGAAAACAATTGCAGCTAACTCAAGGTCATGCGTAGGGTAATTATTTTCATGAACCCTCAACTGCCTTCCACCATACGCTATTACTCTTCCCTCTTGCATGAGGACCGCGCCAAGTCCCGTCCCACAAGCATCAGTATAGACAGTAAACGGTTTATTCCCGTCTGGCAGCACTTAGACTGGGGCTGAAGTTAAGGCTCTCTTTGAACGTTGGAACGCATCATCGTAATCTTCGTCCCACGTAAAAACCAGGTTCTTCTTTGTTAACCGTGTTAATGGAGTTGATATTTTTGCGAAGTCTTTGATAAACTTCCTATAATAGCCATCCAACCTCAAGAAACTTCTTACTTCGGTTACATTTTTAGGGACCTTCCAATCTTGGATGGCCACCACCTTTGCGGGATCCACTGCTATCCCTTCCTTGGAAACCACGTGCCCTAAGAACCGTACTTCTTTCCTCCAGAAGTGACACTTAGAAAATTTTGCCTTAAGGTTATGGGCTCGAAGGTTTTCCAACACTTCCCTAAGATGTAGGGCATGCTCTTCTTCATTCTTAGAAAAGACTAAGATGTCATCCACAAAGACTACCACGAATTTGTTAAGGTACTCCCTAAACACCCTACTCATCAAATCAACAAAATATGTGGGGGCGTTTGTCAAACCAAAGGGCATCACTAGCCATTCATAGAATCCGTCAGGAGTCCTAAAAGCAGTCTTAGCTATACTATCCTCAGCCACTCTCAGTTGATGAAAGCCAGTGGCTAAGTCCAACTGCGAAAACACTGAGGCGCCAACTAACTAATCAAAGAGATCGTCAATCCTCGGCAGTGGGTGTCAGTTCTTTTTAGTAAGCTTGTTTAGTTCTCTATAGTCCACACAAAGTCTAAGGGACCCATCCGCCTTTGTAGCAAATACTACTGGAACACCCCACTCTGATATATTATGTCTTATGATCCCCTTCTCAAGCAACTCCTTCACTTGCTTATTGAGTTCCCTCCTTTCACGAGGAGCCATGTGGCGCACTGGCAAATATAAGGCTTTAGCATTATCCACAAGATAAATTCGAAAGTCTATCTCCCGCTTTGGAGGTAAGCCCTTCACCTCCTCAAACACATCCGGATATCCCGGACCACCTCTACCATTCGCAGATTCTCTACAGACGCGTCAAGCGATTCAAGATAACTTAGCATAACGGAATTTATGGGACTACAAAAGATGTCGAGAGCATTACCAAGGCGAGTCACAAGCCTAACTACTCTCCTTTCACAATCAAGAATGGCCCCATTTCTAGATAACCAATCCATTCCTAAAATTAGCCCATAGCCCATGAAGCCCAATACATAAGCATCACATCTAAATTCAACGCTAAGTATAGAGATTTTCAAATCCAAACATATCATGGTCAAATGAGCCGAACTCCCAATTGGATTTGAAACAACCAAGGGATCCTCTACTAAACTGGTGTTCAAGTGCAGTAATTCAACTAATGATGCAGAGATAAACGAATGAGATGCTCCAGAATCGAATAAGGTACGGACAGGATGATCAAACAGAAAAACTAAGCTTTCAACAGAAATTGTTCTACCTCTTTCTTACAGCGGTAGGGCCGCAATAGCCTGAACTTGCTCTCTTGCCTGCCCTGGTGCCATAAGAGCCTGCACCTGTCCTCCCGAGGTAGACCCTGCCCTCTGCCCCTTCTTTGGGCAGTCCTTCACCAAATGTCCCGCATCTCCATAATGAAAACAACCAGTCCTCTTTTTCTTTCTAAAATCTTTGCTGAGATGGCCAGGCGTCCAACAATTGAAGCATTTCTTCTTCCCTTTGCCATTATTGTTTTTACCACCCTTCTTATTTTGCTGTTGGGGTTTCTTCTGATCCCCTTTCTTTTCAACTGCCTTATCCTCATGCATAAGTGCCATTTCTACTAGCCTTTCAAAGGTGGCTCCCATAGGGATGTGGGTCATAGCCAACCCTTGCAACGGTTCATTCAAGCCTCTAACGAACCTCAAAGCTTTCTTCTCTGGCGTGTTCACCAACTCCAAGCCAAACCTTGCTAACTGGTTAAATTTATTGACATACTCCTTCACTGATAAGCTCCCTTGCTTTAATGTCAGGAATTTTTCCATATTTAAATTCTCCTCTGCCCTTGAAAGAAACTTTGCCTCAAACCTTCGTCTGAAATCCGCCCATGAATCAACTGGACGTTCCCCGTTAGGGACCTCCCACCAAAACGAGGCCTCTCTCTTCATTAACCAAGCAGCTAAACGGACATTCCTCCCATCTTCCACTTCAAAGATATCCAACAATTCCTCAGTCTCCTTAATCCAGTCTCTGGCCTCCACAAACGTCTCAGTCTCTTGAAAAGTTTTTCCTCCCATAGCCTTAAATTCCTTGCACGTCTTTGCAAAAGTGTCAACACGAGGAGGAGGAGGAGGAATGGGTGCAACTGGGGGTGGAGGAACATCTGGCGGGCCTGCAGTGGTGGCCCTAGCCTCCAAATATCTCCTAAACCACCCTGGAACCATCACACCTTCTGGGAGATTAAGATCTTCAGCCATGCTGAAACGAAAAAGGAAAGATTCAAAATGGAGAATTCGAAAGATAAAGATAAGGATATGGCTATTTGGGATTATGTTTTTCATAAAAACTTTCTCTAAATAACATGTTTTTGGAAGCACTTCTTCAAAAAATACTTTAGAAAAATATTTTTCTAAAAAATTTATTTGTTCTGGTAACCTTAAGCTCTGATACCACGTGTAACACCCCACGTCCATTAATGTCACTCACAAAGGGAATGCATTAACTTCTATGGAGGTTTTAAGTGAATATAGAACAGTAAAATTTCAACAAAACAGATATAAAATAGTACTTGGAAATTTAAAAACTTTATTTCAATTGCAGCAGAAGTCAAAACATGTTTGATTACATCATAACACCATAATCAAAGTCAAGTACAATATCTATCTTGATAAAACATGTACATAATCCCATTACATAAATAGCCATTAAAAAGAAAGATAACAAGCTGGACTTTACTTCAGCAGTCCAAGCTTTCCAAGAGATAAGCAATCCAATCAGAATCCACTGGAACTTGGACCAACCTGAGGACCTGAATGGAGAAAAAGATGAAAAAGAGGGGGGGGGGTCAGACATAAAGTCTGGCGAGTATGATAATTCTACAATACTATTATCAAAATAACTGGACTAAGGCATAAGCTGGAAAACAAGGAATTGTCTATGAAAGAGCAGATCAAGGACATTGACAATCGCTAAAGGGAACGTTATAGGAGCTCCTAAATACTAAAGGATAAACACTATACTGCACCACACCAGTCACCCTAAAGACTGATTCCACTTAGCTTCACTTAGAAACTTTCTTAATGGCTTTACGTACTCCTAGCTGACTACATAGGTGCCGCCTGCCCCGATCTCCACTAGGTGTACCCCACTTTCCATTTTTCGATCGGCTCCCTACTCGTAGATACCCGTGCTGGCCCCACAGTGGGGTGTATCATTCCCCTAAAGTGGCAACCCGATATAACGGAGATGCACGGCTTATACCTACACGATGCAACAACGTCTTACCTACCAGCCCGGGTCCACACACGCATATGAAACCCGTTGGACTTGTGTTGCCACCGCTCCCTGTTTTGGCCTCTTATAGTCAAACCCAGTATGCGTGTCCCGTCCTCGACTTGGGTTGAGCCCACAAAGATACGTTTTGGGATACTGGTTGAAATGGGCCCCCATTATTTCCCACAAGCATTCCACCTAAGCTTGTCCCATTAGTCCATCCACTTAACTCACTTACTCATGTTCATTTACATGTGTATTTGGTTAAGTCTAATCGTATTTCAAATGCCTCTAAAGGCAACCACTAGATTCCTCATGCCACCCAAGGCACCTACTTAACCCCCATGTCCCACCTTACATGATTATCTGGCTAAGTATTTCTTAATTCATTAAGGCCATAACCTCATAAAGACCTCTCACATTAGACTGGCATTTATGGCAGCTGGATTTGGCGGGCGGGTCCGGGCAGTCTTACACCATAAAAGAGTCTAACCTCGTGTCTTTACAACTGTTATGCTTTAGTTTAGGCCTAGGACCTCTCACATTGGGCCGACATTTGTGACTACTGGATTTGCCGGGCGGGTCCGGGCATGTTTACGTTACAAACGGGTCCAACCTCGTGTCCTAAGCATTGATTATTAATAATAATCCACTTTCCCCAATTTTAATAATTCCCTACTTGAATTATTAATTAATTCCAAATTTAACAATGTCCATAATTGACTCAATTATGGACATCCATTTAAGGCATGCAAAATCATATCAATTGCACCCCAATTTATTAATTTCCTAATATTACCCCTACCCCACGTTTGAACGTTTATTCGCAAAATGTATGTTAGACCCAATTAGTCTAACTCATAGCATAAAAGAAAATATTCACAACAACAACATATATATGTGAATAAATAAATCATAACAAGGGGTAAAACTTGCATACATTACAACTTGCATAAGGTTATACGTGTCATGGATCTAAGGGTGTCAACTTATTCATAATTCACATAATATGATTTTGATCAAATTTCATAAACTTGTATAGGACAAGTGTGAATCAACATCATTAACAATATGGTTTTATATGGGTACACCTAACTCAATAGGCAAATTCCCAAAAATCAAAATTCATTTAATCATAGATTCATGTATATGGGTACACCTAACTTAATAGGCAAATTCCCATATTCAAGATCCAATTAATTTGTAGATTCATGTATATGGGTACACCTAACCCAATAGGCAAATTCCCATAATCAAGATCTATTATAAAAAAAACATAAACTTTAAACATGATCCAATTCGCATAAATACTAACATCATGATTTTACAACTTGTATGATTCAACACAACTTAACATGACATCATTATCATATAACATAAGCATTTCAACATATGTGATAATATGAGATCTACAACATATATAAGATTTACAACATAGCATATCATAATTTGCAACATAGCATGATATGATTTACAACATAGCATAGCATGATTAATCACATATGACATAGCATAGGATTATTTACAACATAATCACTACAACATAACAACATATATATGATAACATAATAGCATAACAAGAGATCCACAACATAATTTACAAATACATAACAATTCATATCACTTTCTTGTGATCCATTCATAACTTAATCAAATTATTTTATAATAATATTGTGAGATTCATCATACTCACAATTTTAAAGAAGAGAAATAGAAAGAGAGAGAGAGCTTTTGATTTGATTTGAGTGGATTTAGTTTGTAGATTAGGCCTTCTTCTTCTTTAGTTTGTGACGGCTATGCTGAACTCCATGGCAACGGCATGTCGGTAGCTCTCCAATTTTTCAAGTGATTTAGGGTTAGAGTCTACCCACTTATTTATAGATGTTAGGATTCATTTAGGCCATTAGATTTAACCTCGAAATAATCGCAGCCATTCAGACCAGATGGGGTTTATCTTATTAACTCAGCAATGAGTCAGAAGTGACTCAGCAAACACTCAGCAAATTAATAAACTTCTATTTATGTTTACATTAACTGCCCATATATATATAAATATATATATATATATACACACGCACCTATTCATGAATTCAAATTAATCCATAATTAACTTCTGACCATTTCTACACATTAATTTTCCAATTAATGTCTTAATTCCATTTTTCGCCTTTTTAAGGCAATTCACATATCTCAAATTTGTTATATGCCTTTTTAAGGCTATTTCGTGCAAATTCTCAATATTAATTCTTTTGATTTGTGAATATTAGTATTAACAGAAATACGGGGTGTTACAGGTTCTATTTCCTTATGCAATACTTGCACTTATAAATGCAAGTATAAAATACGATTTCTTTTCTTATACAATATTTGCATTGCAAGTAAAAAGAACGGTTTTATTTTCTTATGCAATACTTGCACTATAAATGCGAGTAAAAAGAATGGTTTTATTTTCTTATGCAATACTTGCATTATAAGTATAAAAGACGATTTCTTTTCTTATACAATACTTGCATTGTAAATGCAAGTATAGAAGATAATTTATTTTCTTATGAGATACTTGCAATGTAAATGCAAGTATAAAAGATGATTTCTATTCTTATGAAATACCTGTATTGTGATTGCAAGTATAAAAGATTAACATCTTTTAAATGTGAAAATTTGTGTTGAAAACACAAATAAAAGTATGGCTTAATTTGCTATATAAATGTTTGTATAGTAAATGCAAATAAAAAGATTAACTTCTTAATCGAAAAGCGAAAATGATACTTTTACACCTTTTCAAATTATAATTGTTTGCAACAGAAAATGCAAACAAAATGTGTATTCTTTATAAATCGTGATTTATTCGCATTATGAATGCTTGAAAAAAAAAGTAAATTTTATTTCTAACATCTTATTCGCATTGTGAATGCGAACAAAAATGTGAATTTTATTTTGAAAGGTTTGTTTACATTGTAAATGCAAACAAAAGTAAGTTTTGATCCTAATGTTTTGTTCGCATTGGTGGATGCAAAACAAAAGGCTAATTTCTTATTACAATGATTTGTTTGCATTTGTGAATGCGAACAAAAAGTGAAATTTTAAATCTTTATCATTTGTTCGCATTTGTGGATGCAAACGAAAAGTGAATTTTTAATCTTTATAATTTGTTCGCAATTGTGGATGCGAACAAAAAGTAATTTTCTTATTTTTTTTTAAAGAGTTTGTTTGCACTTGTGCCTGCAAAACCAAAAGCAAGTTTTATCCTCTCATTGTAAAATATAAATAGAAAGGTAAATTTTATTCTCAAGTTTTATTTACATTATAAGACGTAAATAAAAAGGTAAATTTTGGTTTCAGGTCATATTTGTGTTTTAAGAACACAAATGAAAATGTAAGTTTTTATTTCCATTCATGTCCACATTTTAAAGTGAAAATAAAAAGTAAAATTTTTGTTTCAAGTTTTATTGGTGTTTTAAGAACACAAAAGAAAAGTATAAGTTTTTAACTGTTATTTACATTATACAAATGTGGATAAAAATAAAAAGTAAACTTTGTCTATAATGTTGTTTACATTATGCAAATGTAAATAAAATAAAAAGAAGATTTTGTTTCAATTCATATTTACATTATATAAGTGTAAATAAAATAAAAAGTAAACTTTGTTTCCAAGTTCTATTTGTGTATTGAGAATAAAAATGTAAGTTTTATTTCAATTCATATCCATATCATGAAGTGAAAATAAAAAATAAATCTTTGTTTCAAGTTTCATTTACATTCTGAAAATGTAAATAAAGCAAAAGTAAATTTTGTCTCAAGTATTATTTACATTATGAAATGGGAAGCAAAAAGTAAGTTTGTTTTCCAGTGACCTATACATGATACATTGTAAAATAAAAAAACGAGTTTTATTTCAAGTCCTATTTTTTTCCTATTCTTTTATTTTACTCTCTACTTATTCAATATTTTGTTCGCATTAGAAAAATGTAAACAAAACATAATCTTTGGTGAATTTCTATTTTTGACATTTTTGTTCACATCGAGGGATGCAACAAAATATAAATCTTTTGTATTAGTAATTTTGTTCGCATCGAGGAATGCAACAAAATAAAATCTTTTTATTTCTATATCTCGGATCAATTCAATTTCTAACACAAGCGATAAACAATAAATGGTAACAATTATATTCTTCATATTTTGAATTGAAATTTTTTCAATTCACATCTAAACAAGATGTATAAATGGTGACAACCATTTTCTATTTTGAACTGAAACTTTGCCAATTCAATTCTAAGCACGATGTATAAACAGTGGTAAACACTTTCTATTTTTAATTGAGGATTTGTCAATTCAATTCTAAACTAGATGTAGAAATAATAACAAACATTTTCTTTTATTTTGAATTGGAAATTTATCCATTCAATTCTAAACAAGGTGTATATCATAGAATAAGTGACAATCACATGGATCTATACTATTCATTGCAAACACAGAATCAACCATCACAAATACAATCATACGAAACAGATCTGAACCGTAATTATATGTATATCCCATCACAATCTAAATAATTTAATTTACTAATAAATTTAAATAGAGAATCTCACATTCGTTGCGATTTTGCTGAAAATTCCAACAGCTCAGAAATTCCCCATTTCAGTCTTGAGGCGTAGATATCCTTCGTACGATCACAACTCTTCTGAAATTTTCATATTTCGAATCCGTATGGAAGAGTTATGGATTAAACAAGTTAGTAATTTTATTTTAAAATAAATTTAATAATCATGGTTAAGGCTTAAACCTCTTCTTCTCCTTCTGAATAATCGGCCGTGAGTTTTACAAATGGGTTCAAAACTTTGACCGCGGATTGCAGGAGCTAGGACGGACGGTTTGGAGCGCCGTCGGTTGGAGAAGGACCGGCTTGGAGGGGGCCACGTGTGCCGAGCACGCTGGGTGGTGCGGTGGGCTGAGGTGCGACCGGCGGCGGCTGAAAGGTGCCGGGTTTGGAGGCTTGGCCCATGAGCTATGGACCACGAGATGATATGAAACTGGTCGGAGATTAAAGAGGAGATGAAGAGCTTCGAAATGGTGTATGGTATGGGTTCTGATTCTATGTGAGGGAGGAGAATTTGAAGAGAGATAGATTGGAAGAGAAGGCGACTGATTTGAGAAGGGATAACGATGGGGAACAGTAGAATCGTATTTTATACGGTATATTTTAGGGTTTCTAGGAATTGTTTAATCCTTAATTTATAATATTTTTATTTATTTATATATGAGGTCTGAAGATTATAAATATATAAAAAGAAGAGAGAACAAAAGGTGAATAAAAGGAATAGTTTCATGTCTAAAAATGAATTTGAATGATCAATAGAAGAGGAGAGAGAGTAGAGAATAAATGCACAAGTTATATCCCCTATATGCCTCTTTGTATTTATAACAAATTAAATGCTTGCTTCTAATTGCAACCTTTTAAATTTCAAAACATGTATAACTGATTTCGGCTTTGATCATGTTGATGTGTGTATATCCATGCAAACGTTTACACATATAATTTAAACCAATAAATCTCTTAATTAATGTCATTCATAATTCTATACTTAGTCAACTGTTTTCTTTACATTAATTACAACACTAATTTGTGACCTGTTTCATTACCCTTCCTTAATTCTTTCGTCATATATTTACCTTTTATTCATATTTATAGAATTTGAACTTCAAATATATAAGACTAATTAACATTATATATTCTTGTGGAAATTTCCAATTCCGTTCCTTCTTATTTTGACATACATTAATTACTAGCTAAGGTACATTAATTTCAGTTGTAATGTATGTTAATTAAAACATGTAACGTACATGAATTATTTAGTTGAAATTAAAATTAACAACAAAATGTACTATTTTGTTTTCAAAAGAAAGTGGCAATGAAACTTGTAATCCTAGTTTGAAACACAAATCAAAACATGTAATTTAATTTGACACAAACATGTGATTTTTGAAACTAGATTACATGAAAACATTTATTAGTTTTAAACTAAATTAAAGATTTAAACTTTATTTCCCTTTCAATGTTTCATAAATAAAGATTCCAACTCTACTTTCAGTTTCCATGTTACATAAAAATTCCCACTTTATTTTATAATTGCATCGTTCCATAAAACCAAATAAAGATTGTACTCTATTTTCTCAAATTTCATTGTTTCACAAAAGAAAACCAACAAAGATCCAAACTTTTTTTTTTCTGAACGCATAGTGAGTTAAGAAAATGAAAAGTTACTAGGTTGAAATAAAGATACATGCAGGCATGATTTGGAAAGAATAAACATGACATTTATGATATGAACGTGCATGATTTATTTGTTTATTAATGTCAACATTAATTAACGAATGTTACTTTGTCTATCACATGCGACATGAAATTTACTATATAAATAAAGTGAAACAAATAGATTTTAATTTTTTCAAATCAAACATATCTTATAGTTGACACTCAACTTTGTGTCAATTCCTTGTAAGAAAAAAAATCTATTGAACCTTTAAAATAAAATCAAGGATTCAACTACTATTATTATTTTAATTTAAAAAAAGAAAATTTTAAATTCTCCCGTATTTTCTAACAAAATTTTATGAAATAAAAATTTTAAATTTATCCTCAATTTCCGGATTGTTACAATCTCCCCCACTTAAAATCTTTTCGTCCTCGAAAAGGAATGAAGCTAAAGTTGTTTAATTTTCCTACTCAATTTTTCATTCTTTAATTGATTTCCATAATTTTATTGGTTGATTAACTTTCGAATATATAACTTTTATATATTCAAAAGCATATTTTCTAAAATAGATTATAATTACAAATATGTATGTTATAAGCTTGTTACTCTCAACTCATTCTAGGGCATTACTAACCCCATCTCTAATGAGTTTTCTCATTCTAGGATACCGCTGATCCTATCTCTAATGAGTATTCATATTGGATATTACTAATCCAATCTCTGATGAGTCTTTTGTTTAGTTCTAATGAGTTGTACCCCAAAGATTTGAGCTAACTAAGGCTCTGATACCATATGTAATGACCCGAAAATTCCTACCCGTTGGATCGACCATAAACCACACAGGTCTGACCCAAAAGTTAGAACTTCTCGAATGCATTAACTCTGGGCATACTACAACATCAGAACAAATAATAAAAGACTTTTTAACATTATAATAATGTTACATCAGAGTACAGAATATCAGAGTACATCGAATAAATATATTACAGTGGAAGATTATATTAAAAGAAATTAATACAATACACATCGGAAGACTTCAATGCTCAGGACACAGCTTTAAGCTTCGATCCAAGATCCTGCTAAAGAGATAAAGATATCTGCAAAAAGCAACTCGACTGCCCGTGTGGAAAGAGGGTACCCGAGTTCGCAAGGTGAAACAAACTACGGGTCAGTCATGGGACTGGTGTGAGAATTCTTAACTAGTTCAACTAATAGTAATAAGGCAAATCCAAGGACCACGCCGCTAACGCGGAACGGGTTTACTCCAATGGATTGCCGTGCATAATTATAAAGGAAATCGTCAAACAGCGCAATGCTTTATGGAAAAATGAAACCATTATAAGACCCAGGTCCCATCACACAATGCAACGCACAGTAGAGGATAGGGTTTTACCTTATAATGATCAAAAGATGCTTGATACGTGAAAACGATATCATTATTATTAGTGTGTATATATATGGGTATATATATAATAAATATTTAAATCATAATGTATCAATCATAGACGGCATAGTACCCCGTCCTACTATGTCGCCATACTAGTTCTACAATCAAAACCGCAAGGTCGTATTGGAAATGGGATTTCCATCATGAGTCGAGGCTAGGGGCAAGCTCCTCTCCGATTCGAGACACTCTAGCAAATGCCTCAGGATCCCCCGCAGTGAACCCTTGGATGCGGTAGGGCCGGTCCCCGCCTATCGGCAGTGGATTGGTTATGCCTGAACACACGCTTCCTGGTTCCTTTGAACCTATAATATGACCACTATCGGCCTATAAAAATCCGAGGCGCCTCAAAATCCATCATCCACATAAGTAAAATGTCAGGGCTGGTAGGTTGCTGACACCACTATAGCTAGAAAGAAACGTGTGCACTCCCTACGGTCCATATCCCGTTTTGAATCATAACGGTGTGTGAGGCTCGCGAAGTCACGGTATACACAAAGCTATGCCGTAATAGGCTATGCTTTGATCATCCCACAAGGCCCTGCTTTTCAACAAAAGCCTTGATCAATTGCATCTTGGCGTGCCACATTGACAATTCACGCCATGCGGTCAATCACTACTAATATATACCAGGGTGTTAAGTAGAGAATAAATCCTCCACCACCAAACAGACATAAATTAACAGAAATCAATGTAATTCACATGGAACGAAATTCAATGTCAGACACGCATCCATTTACTAGCTTATGCTCTGGGTCTGAGTGAAAGCCAAACCCGTACAATCAACAAGAACGTCCGGATGATCACTACCATCAACCCATCAAGGTAGCTACTCCCATCAAGGCCAATAATAGCAATACAACCATCCGCCTTGAAGATCGTCGGTCTTCGACCGTCGTCTTTAACTCTTCAATTTGGATATCGCCGTATAATCATATGAAATGAGATGGACTCGGTCTTTTCAAATGGTTATCGTATATATATAAAGTTTTAAACCATTTCATATCATTAATAGTATTGAATAATGATTTGTCGCTATTCTTATTTATATTTATGAATATAAATCATTTGGCGATAATATTAACATGGGTAACATGTCCCGTAAAGAATGAACTGTCTACCTAACACACACATTCATGTTTAATGTTTAACAAAATGTGTTTTACCAATCATAGAAATATAACTCTTAATTTTATATTTCCAAATCTTATTTGTGCTGTGTGACGCAAATAAAAAAAAATGTACTTTTCTTTCATGTTTATTTACATCGAGGGATGTAAATAAAAATACGTAGCTTTTATTTCTAAGTTTCATTTGCAATAGAGTGCACAAATAGAAGATGCACTTTTATTTCTATGACCTATTTGTATTGGAGAATACAAATAAAAGGATGAATTCTATTTTAGATCATATTTGTATTGGAAATACAAATATAAAGATGAACCTAAATCCTATGTTAATATTTGTTTCAAAGGACAAAGTTAAAAAGGCATTCATTTTCCTATATGTATTTGTGTTAAGAACACAAATATAGAGATGATTTATTCCTATGTAATATTTTTGTGTTAAGAACACAACTAAAAAGAGTGCTTTATTTTCTATGCAAATGTTTGTGGTAATGAATGCAAATAAAAAGACTGTTTTTATTTCTATGCAAATGTTTGCATAATGAATGCAAATAAAAAAGAATGTTTTTATTTCCATGCAAATGTTTGCATAATGAAAGCAAATAAAAAAGAATGTTTTTATTATCCATGCATATATTTGTGTTGAAACACAAATAAAAAGAACGACTTTATTTTCCCTACGCAATACTTGCACTATAAATGCGAGTAAAAAGAATGGTTCTATTTCCTTATGCAATACTTGCACTTATAAATGCAAGTATAAAAGATGATTTCTTTTCTTATACAATATTTGCATTGCGAGTAAAAAGAATGGTTTTATTTTCTTATGCAATACTTGCACTATAAATGCGAGTAAAAAGAATGGTTTTATTTCCTTATGCAATACTTGCATTATAAGTATAAAAGACGATTTCTTTTCTTATACAATACTTGCATTGTAAATGCAAGTATAGAAGATAATTTATTTTCGTATGAGATACTTGCAATGTAAATGCAAGTATAAAAGATGATTTCTATTCTTATGAAATACCTGTATTGTGATTGCAAGTATAAAAGATTAACTTCTTTTAAATGTGAAAATTTGTGTTGAAAAGACAAATAAAAGTATGGCTTAATTTGATATGTAAATGTTTGTATAGTAAATGCAAACAAAAAGATTAACTTCTTAATCGAACAGCGAAAATGATACTTTTACACCTTTTCAAATTATATTTGTTTGCAATAGAAAATGCAAACAAAATGTGTATTCTTTATAAATCGTGATTTATTCGCATTATGAATGCGGGAAAAAAAAGTAAAATTTATTTCTAACATCTTATTCGCATTGTGAATGCGAACAAAAAGGTGAATTTTATTTTGAAAGGTTTATTTACATTGTAAATGCAAACAAAAGTAAGTTTTGATCCTAATGTTTTGTTCGCATTGGTGGATGCAAAACAAAAGGCTAATTTCTGATTACAATGATTTGTTTGCATTTGTGAACGCGAACAAAAAGTGAAATTTTAAATCTTTATCATTTGTTCACATTTGTGGATGCAAACGAAAAGTGAATTTATAATCTTTATAATTTGTTCGCAATTGTGGATGCGAACAAAAAGTAATTTTCTTATTTTTTTTAAAGAGTTTGTTTGCACTTGTGCCAGCAAAACCAAAAGCAAGTTTTATCCTCTCATTGTAAAAAATAAATAAAAAGGTAAATTTTATTGTCGAGTTTTATTTACATTATAAAACGTAAATAAAAAGGCAAATTTTGGTTTCAGGTCATATTTGTGTTTTAAGAACACAAACGAAAATGTAAGTTTTTATTTCCATTCATGTCCACATTTTAAAGTGAAAATAAAAAAATAAAATTTTTGTTTCAAGTTTTATTGGTGTTTTAAGAACACAAAAGAAAAGTATAAGTTTTTAATGTAACGACCCGCAAATCTGAGCTATCTGAGTTGACTAAAAACACCACACGTCCAACCCAAATAACACAGAAATACGAACCACTAATAGAAAGAAGTTAGAGGATGAGAAATAGAAAGAAAGAAATATTAGAATATAAGAAAAACAAAGATCTAACGACCACGAGATTTTCGACTCCGAAAATTGACACAAAACCCAGCGTCGACTGTTCAGACATCGAAAATACCGTATCATTAATAGAAGAAATTAGAGGGTGAGATTGAAAAGATAGAACTAATAGAATAGAAGAAGAAGAACACAACTGAGCATAATCAAAGTAAACACGAATCTCACAGCGGATCGAATAAAATATATTATATAACATAACTTTTGAAATACAAATCAGTAACTTTATATACATACCATCATCAGAGCACAACAGTCATTTCCGGAACAGTTATAATCATCTGTTTCCAGATACAAACAAGGTCCACAGCGGAATATATGATAGCCTATAGCTAACCGGTGAAGCCTCCTGCTTCCAGCTCCTCCAAATGAATCTGTGAAATCCCGACTACTTGACTGCCCGTACAAATTTGGGCACCCAAGAGTTTAGGGAAAACAAACAAAATAAACTCTGGGTCAGTCATGGGACTGGTGTGAGTAAACTCCAACCATTTGTTTAACTTTAAAAATCCTTTCAAAGAAAAGATGATAGTAAGACCAGCCCACACATAAACACGGACGGTTTTTACCTTACTATAACCCAAAACACTTTGATATCAAATCCAATGATATTATAATAATGTCTACATCAAGTAAATAACCAAATAGCAGAACACTTGCATCTCACGCTCCACATATATAGTATAAAATCAAAAACCGCATGGCGCTTATTGGAGATTGGATTTCCAACATGACAAGGTATGGAACCACCTTCCGCTAGTGTATCTCTAGAGAGGAATACACTGGGTTCAACAAGAACATCTTGCAACCCGGCCCACACATGACCGACCACTCATTTCGCTTGAGTGTATCGAATGTATATCACCAACGGTTGGGATCAGCAACCGCCTCCCGACTGGGACAGCATCGAATAGAACAAGAAATTAAATGAACCTCTAGATAAGTGATTATACATCCTAATGGGTGCGACCCACATAGCCATGCTGCCTGCCCGATTTTTGTCCTTTCCCAGTTGTTGAGGCCTGAGGCTACGAATACTTACCATTCATTGATAGCACAATCGCTTTGAATGCCACATTGTCAGATCCGTTAATCACTAGTTGAGTTTGCACAAATATTCTGGATATTATGCTAAGGGATAAATCCGTTGCAACCATATATATTCATACAGACCAACCCATTTGATCATTGGAAATACTCTGTCAGACATTCGTCCATTTACGTTCGTTCTGGGATTGAACGAAACCGAAGGCACTATTTCTATTAATAGAAAAAGTCCTTGCACTTTACTCCGTCTTCAATATATTCAGCATACTTGGTTCGCAACGCTTATGCCGATACGGAGTGGTTCCTCGGATAATAATCCAACCGGTCTCTCCATATTGACAACGATGGTCAACAACTTCGATAGTCTGTGATTTAACCATCGAATAAAAACAAGTGTTCATCCAAACATATCAAACAAATCACTGGGCTCTTTAATATTCATTAATTAAATCACTTCTCCATTTTCTCTATCAATATTTGTTAACCAAATATTTCCAATAACCATATTGGCCCTTTACGCTATTTGGAAAGCATTTCCCAATATCAACTTCTTTTATTTTCTATATTAGAAAATATCTCTATTTGTAATTGGAAACAATTCCAATCACTTATCTCTATCCTGACTATATTATACTCAGGAAATATTTACTTGTTATATTTCCAAAATTCCATCACTTGGGTTTAAAACGAATGTTGTGTAAAACATCGTTACAACAACCCAAAATATTCTATTCAACTAACTCTTTTTCAAACACTTCTCTTCGAGACTGGATCTCGCTATTTATCCATTAAAAATGAAATCAATCAAGTTGGGGTAAAATTACCTCTCAGACCTTAACTGAAAACATCCTCAATTTCAAAACGGCAAAACCACTTACCTCGAATAAACACACTATACAATCCAATTGTTCATTTTTAAAACATGTCTAAAGTTCGCTTTTTATTTCTAATTTATAGATTTCCCTTTCTGTTTACAATATTCGATTTTTTATATTCACTTACCTATCGAATTCTACACGTCGATACAATGATTTCTAACTATCAAGATATCTTAAAAATATTCTAACTCCTTAAATTTCCGGAAAAATTCGCCATAACCTCCCCTGTATCGGGAGCACCGGGAAATTTCAAATAGCTTCCCGGTATCTTCCTCAATCAAAAAGAAAAAGGAAAAGCCAAGCGGCTTGCCGATACGGCGCATAAAATCTCATATATGAATTAAACATGTACCTTTTTGTCGAGCACATAAATTTAAATCTTCATATACTTCATCATGTACCTGTCTAACACATGTTCACCTGTTTTCAATTCAATTCAATACCATCTAATCGTTTGAATTCAGTTTCGCCCATTTATTCTTTAATTAGTCATTTTGCCTATTTCACTTCTTTGTTGAACATAACATGTTCAAACAAAATATTTAGCTTGCTCATAACCAAATTGCGTTTCAATTTCAATTCTAGTTTCCTTTTTGATTTCGAATATAAATTTCAAATCGAATTTACTTATTCAAACCCCAATATCCCTTCGAAAACTCATTAACTAATTTCTATTCAATTTAGTTAATTCTATTCAATAAATCAAAATCTGGTTTCTGTTTCAAAAATCATATTCATTTACACACTTGAATTCGCATATATTTTACAACTCAACTCTGAAATTTTCTAAATAGACAATTCGGATTTTTTTCCGCTTAAAATCCTTTTATAACATTAAATAAACCATTATGGTTTTAAAACGATTCTGGCGCTGCTTTTCTGAAAATTTGATTTTGATATAACTCAAAATATATAAGATGAAATCCAGATTTTCCTCCTTCATTAGAAAACTATTATCAAATCGGTCCTGACATTTCTTGTTTCGAAGAAATCCGACCCCAATTGAGTTCTGTATGCTTAATTGAAGTTCGAGTCGCCAATTTACGAACTGCAGCGCTGCGGCGAGTTCGTTTTAATTATATAAACTTTTAAACTTCGTTAAATGAATTCAACTCCCTTCTAATATATATATATATATATATATATATATATTTATATATATATATATTCCAAATTCCATTTGAATCTTTACATTTCAAATTCCATAGTTTTAAATCCTGTATTCAAATCCCATTTGAAATCCTTTATTCGAATTCCATTTCAAATCCTTTATTCGAATTCCATTTCAAATCCTTTATTTAATTTCCACTTTAATTCAACTCCTTTTTGAATTTCTATATTTGAAATTCATACTTGAATTTAAATATCCAAACTCCATTTAAATTTCTATTTGAAATTCTAAATGTTTCAAATTCCATTTTTCTCTTATTTGAAACTCCCAATATTTCAAATTACATTTTCTTTTATTTGAAATTCCATTTTTGAATTTCCTTTATTCCAATCCCATTTGAATTCCTTTAAATTCAAATTTTATTTCAATTCCCTTGAATTCAAATTCTATTTCAAAACTATTTGGATTTCCTATTTTGAAATCCTATTTCAATCCTACTTTGAAATCCTATTTTCAAAGTTTATTTCAAATTCTATTTTGAAATTCTATATTCAAATTTCTACTTGAATTTCTATATTCAATTCCCTGTTCAAATTTAATACTTGAATTTCTATTCAAATCTCTATTCAAATTTCATGTTTGAATTCCATTCAAATCTCTATTCAAATTTCACATTTGAATTCTTCTTTGAAATTCTATATTTCAAATTCTATTCAATTCCTCTTTGAAATTCTATATTTCAAAGTCTGTTTTCTATTTGAACTCTTATATCCAATTTCTTTAAACAAGTCTCGACTTCAATTCCTTTTGAAATCGATATTTCTATTTTTCTTTTGAAGATAGATTTCTCATTCCAATTTCACACTTGTATTTCTATTTCTGAATTATCAAATGATCATTCTTTTCTCTTCATTTTATATCTTCGTTATAAAAGAACTATTTATAAACTTCGTTTATAAAGGAACTACTTGTTATATTTTTCAAAAACAAGTTTTATATTTCTATTCCATTTAAAAATTCAAATTCTATTTAAAAATAGAATTTTCCCTTTTAAAATCTCAAATATCCTTCCACGATATACATTAACACTTAGCCCAGTGATATTTAAACCAATCAAATCACCCAATTTCCAATCATTTGATTTTTTTTTCACGTCATATATGAAAAATATATATGGAATCAAACAAATAACAAACAAACAGATAATATATTTTTGAGGAATCCAGTTGGATTCCTCCAACCTGTTTTCCTGCATCCACAAATGTTAGCACATAAATAATACCCATTCTGCTTCGTGGCAGAATATCGTGGTATAGAAGGTCATCCACTAATCATAGCGTGGGGCGTATATGGTAATCATCCGCTATAAAACGGCGGGCATCCGCTAATGAGACTGCGGGAATCCAACCAATCAATCAACCCAATATATATATATATATATATATATATATATATATATATATATATATAATAGCCTAAGTAACTAATATATATAAAGCAAGCAGAAAAAATCCAAACGGGCAACAACAATTATTTTTAATGAAATAAAAATAATTATAAATAAAAGGTGAGTGAGATTTACTCACCTTGAATTTCCACTGCTGAATATCTTGTTTAATTCCATATTGTCGGCTACGAATTTACTCGAGTTGTTACAAACAAATCAAGGTTGTACCTATGATTATTTATTTTAATTTATCGATTAAATTCTATTCATTATAAATTAACTACTAAAATAAATAAATAAATCAACTTATAAAATTTAAATCTCATGAATATATATACCTTTCATCTCCTACCATAGTCAACAACAAACCATACCAACCTCTTCGCCGCCTGCATCAGTCACTGCCTCCACCACGCTGAACCCACTGTGTATGACTTCATCCATTTCCAGTTCATCAATAGTGCATCGAACTTGGTTCACTACCTTGAACTTCAGAATGCCTCCTTCCCTCACAAAACAGCCTTGTTTTCTTACGGTTTCAACCCAGCACCAAACTCCACAAAGCAACTCCACTAATTCGCACTCCTTTCCACCAGAAAATCGGACTTCGCCTCAGTTCACTAATCAACATCAATACCAGCTCCGATGTCTCCTCCTTCCAACTTCGCCTCCCTTTGAAAACCGTGGCGTCCCTGACCTAGCCCCCTCAAACAGTATACGACTTCGAGGCTATCGCTCCACTCCTCGGCTCAATTCCAAGTCGCGAGCGTCCCCAGCGGTTTCTCGAGCTCCAGGGAGTAGCATGGTTCCACTCGTGATTTCCTATTCTTTTCACACGCGAGCGCCTCCAGGTCGAGCCAAGCTTCAGGAGGATACCGCGACTTCAAATTGCGATTCCGATCTTTTTTTTTTATTTTGTTTATTTGATCGAATCAGTTTTTACTGGAAAAAGAAAATGGAATGAAGAGGAAAGAAAGTTGAGCTGGTCTCGTGAGATTAAGGAATGAAGGCTTCGGCCCTTTTTATAAGCGCAAGGAGGAAGCAATACGTACGAAGAGCCATTAAATCTTGTCCCTTGATATCAAAGAAGGAAGACACATTTTTCAGCTCAAGGAAACAAATGAGGTCTGCGCAAATAAATGGTTAGGTCGGCTGAGGAATCCATGTTTGCTTAAGTACATACACTGCTTTATTTTGATTTTGTTTTTATATAATATAATAGACCAAAATATCTCATGGTCCCTGATTTGAAATCCCGAACTGCAATTCAACGTAACAACCGACGTTTCCATATTTATACGATATTCTAAACCTAACGGAACATATTCTGAAATTTAGTTGACAGTATATAATAGACAACAGTTTTAAATTGATAATTTATATTAAATTCAATTACTTAAAATATAAATTGATTTTAAAATAACTAAATCCATAGAAAATACAAATTTATTATCGTTCTAATTAAAATCTATTGAATTGTTTTGATTCAATTTTAACTTTGACATTTAGTTGTTATCGTTTCATGTTTTGATAATTAAATATGTTCAATATTAAATCATATATTGATTATTTATTTGATAAACTAAATAAAAACCCTTTTATTATTCCAAATCAAAAAAAAAAAAAAAAAATATCCATTATAAAACAGCTATAAAATCTGGGACGCTACATTCCTTCCCCCTTAAAAGAATTTCGTCCCCGAAATTGCTAAGGCAGAAGAAATGCTACAGACCGTTAACTACTCAAAATCCATTTTGTATTTATTCATTTCAATCTATTTAACTTAGCATAATTTAATTTAGATTCCAGAATTCAAATTCCCGGTCTTTATTTCAAATTCCTTTTGAAATCATACAAACATATATTTATTTCCATTTCAAATTAAGAATATTTGAATTTTCCAAAACTAATTTATTTTCTGAAATAAATTTCCATTGGAAATCTCATTAAGGTAGCAATCATCACTTAGAAACTCGAAAATGAACACTGATGATGTTGCAATCATTATCAGAATTATTTTCCAGCTACTGAAGTGAGTTCAGTGCTTTAAAATTTTTAAAACCAACCTAAAATGATTTTAAATCAAAAATCCTTACAAACAAAGATATATTATTTTAATATACTTTGAAAAATAAATTTCAACTTCCCAGGATTTTGAATTCTTAATTCTGGTTTGAATTTTATTCAAATTTATCTCATTTGTATATATAATTTCTATACAAATTCTATTTGTGTTATAAATAACCATTCCAATTTTATAATCTCATTGATTATAATCCTAACAATCAACACATCCATATATTATAATAATTTCAGAAAATTATTCTTTCTATATCAAAGTAGAGTTTTGGGTAAAATTATTTCATTCACCCACTTTAAAACAATACTGTGTTCAATCTTCTGTTCAAGTGTTTAGAAATTCTTATCGATTTTGTGGCGTCCCACTATTCGATCAGAATTCATAAACCACTCAACAGACTAGCCAACACAATATAAAACGATTGTTTTAATCAATTAACAAATACGCTCTCTCGTATATATACACTCAACTCATTCTAGGGTGCTACTGACCCTATCTCTAATGAGCACATCCCCACCAAAGCCTAGGTATTCGGTCAACCTAAGCTCTGATACCAACTGTAACGACCCGCAAATCTGAGCTATCTGAGTTGACTAAAAACACCACACGTCCAACCCAAATAACACAGAAATACGAACCACTAATAGAAAGAAGTTAGAGGATGAGAAATAGAAAGAAAGAAATATTAGAATAGAAGAAAAACGAAGATCTAACGACCACGAGATTTTCGACTCCGAAAATCGACACAAAACCCAGCGTCGACTGTTCAGACATCGAAAATACCGTATCATTAATAGAAGAAATTAGAGGGTGAGATTGAAAAGATAGAACTACTAGAATAGAAGAAGAAGAACACAACTGAGCATAATCAAAGTAAACACGAATCTCACAGCGGATCGAATAAAATATATTATATAACATAACTTTTGAAATACAAATCAGTAACTTTATATACATACCATCATCAGAGCACAACAGTCATTTCCGGAACAGTTATAATCATCTGTTTCCAGATACAAACAAGGTCCACAGCGGAATATATGATAGCCTATAGCTAACCGGTGAAGCCTCCTGCTTCCAGCTCCTCCAAATGAATCTGTGAAATCCCGACTACTTGACTGCCCGTACAAATTTGGGCACCCAAGAGTTTAGGGAAAACAAACAAAATAAACTCTGGGTCAGTCATGGGACTGGTGTGAGTAAACTCCAACCATTTGTTTAACTTTAAAAATCCTTTCAAAGAAAAGATGATAGTAAGACCAGCCCACACATAAACACGGACGGTTTTTACCTTACTATAACCCAAAACACTTTGATATCAAATCCAATGATATTATAATAATGTCTACATCAAGTAAATAACCAAATAGCAGAACGCTTGCATCTCACGCTCCACATATATAGTATAAAATCAAAAACCGCATGGCGCTTATTGGAGATTGGATTTCCAACATGACAAGGTATGGAACCACCTTCCGCTAGTGTATCTCTAGAGAGGAATACACTGGGTTCAACAAGAACATCTTGCAACCCGGCCCACACATGACCGACCACTCATTTCACTTGAGTGTATCGAATGTATATCACCAACGGTTGGGATCAGCAACCGCCTCCCGACTGGGACAGCATCGAATAGAATAAGAAATTAAATGAACCTCTAGATAAGTGATTATACATCCTAATGGGTGTGACCCACATAGCCATGCTGCCTGCCCGATTTTTGTCCTTTCCCAGTTGTTGAGGCCTGAGGCTACGAATACTTACCATTCATTGATAGCACAATCGCTTTGAATGCCACATTGTCAGATCCGTTAATCACTAGTTGAGTTTGCACAAATATTCTGGATATTATGCTAAGGGATAAATCCGTTGCAACCATATATATTCATACAGACCAACCCATTTGATCATTGGAAATACTCTGTCAGACATTCGTCCATTTACGTTCGTTCTGGGATTGAACGAAACCGAAGGCACTATTTCTATTAATAGAAAAAGTCCTTGCACTTTACTCCGTCTTCAATATATTCAGCATACTTGGTTCGCAACGCTTATGCCGATACGGAGTGGTTCCTCGGATAATAATCCAACCGGTCTCTCCATATTGACAACGATGGTCAACAACTTCGATAGTCTGTGATTTAACTATCGAATAAAAACAAGTGTTCATCCAAACATATCAAACAAATCACTGGGCTCTTTAATATTCATTAATTAAATCACTTCTCCATTTTCTCTATCAATATTTGTTAACCAAATATTTCCAATAACCATATTGGCCCTTTACGCTATTTGGAAAGCATTTCCCAATATCAACTTCTTTTATTTTCTATATATTAGAAAATATCTCTATTTGTAATTGGAAACAATTCCAATCACTTATCTCAATCCTGACTATATTATACTCAGGAAATATTTACTTGTTATATTTCCAAAATTCCATCACTTGGGTTTAAAACGAATGTTGTGTAAAACATCGTTACAACAACCCAAAATATTCTATTCAACTAACTCTTTTTCAAACACTTCTCTTCGAGACTGGATCTCGCTATTTATCCATTAAAAATGAAATCAATCAAGTTGGGGTAAAATTACCTCTCAGACCTTAACTGAAAACATCCTCAATTTCAAAACGGCAAAACCACTTACCTCGAATAAACACACTATACAATCCAATTGTTCATTTTTAAAACATGTCTAAAGTTCGCTTTTTATTTCTAATTTATAGATTTCCCTTTCTGTTTACAATATTCGATTTTTTATATTCACTTACCTATCGAATTCTACACGTCGATACAATGATTTCTAACTATCAAAATATCTTAAAAATATTCTAACTCCTTAAATTTCCGGAAAAATTCGCCATAACCTCCCCTGTATCAGGAGCATCGGGAAATTTCAAATAGCTTCCCGGTATCTTCCTCAATCAAAAAGAAAAAGGAAAAGCCAAGCGGCTTGCCGATACGACGCATAAAATCTCATATATGAATTAAACATGTACCTTTTTGTCGAGCACATAAATTTAAATCTTCATATACTTCATCATGTACCTGTCTAACACATGTTCACCTGTTTTCAATTCAATTCAATACCATCTAATCGTTTGAATTCAGTTTCGCCCATTTATTCTTTAATTAGTCATTTTGCCTATTTCACTTCTTTGTTGAACATAACATGTTCAAACAAAATATTTAGCTTGCTCATAACCAAATTGCGTTTCAATTTCAATTCTAGTTTCCTTTTTGATTTCGAATATAAATTTCAAATCGAATTTACTTATTCAAACCCCAATATCCCTTCGAAAACTCATTAACTAATTTCTATTCAATTTAGTTAATTCTATTCAATAAATCAAAATCTGGTTTCTATTTCAAAAATCATATTCATTTACACACTTGAATTCGCATATATTTTACAACTCAACTCTGAAATTTTCTAAATAGACAATTCGGATTTTTTTCCGCTTAAAATCCTTTTATAACATTAAATAAACCATTATGGTTTTAAAACGATTCTGGTGCTGCTTTTCTGAAAATTTGATTTTGATATAACTCAAAATATATAAGATGAAATCCAGATTTTCCTCCTTCATTAGAAAACTATTATCAAATCGGTCCTGACGTTTCTTGTTTCGAAGAATTCCGACCCCAATTGAGTTCTGTATGCTTAATTGAAGTTCGAGTCGCCAATTTACGAACTGCAGCGCTGCGGCGAGTTCGTTTTAATTATATAAACTTTTAAACTTTGTTAAATGAATTCAACTCCCTTCTAATATATATATATATATATATTCCAAATTCCATTTGAATCTTTACATTTCAAATTCCATAGTTTTAAATCCTGTATTCAAATCCCATTTGAATTCCTTTATTCGAATTCCATTTCAAATCCTTTATTCGAATTCCATTTCAAACCCTTTATTTAATTTCCACTTTAATTCAACTCCTTTTTGAATTTCTATATTTGAATTTCATACTTGAATTTAAATATCCAAACTCCATTTAAATTTCTATTTGAAATTCTAAATGTTTCAAATTCCATTTTTCTCTTATTTGGAACTCCCATTATTTCAAATTACATTTTCTTTTATTTGAAATTCCATTTTTGAATTTCCTTTATTCCAATCCCATTTGAATTCCTTTAAATTCAAATTTTATTTCAATTCCCTTGAATTCAAATTCTATTTCAAAACTATTTGGATTTCCTATTTTGAAATCCTATTTCAATCCTACTTTGAAATCCTATTTTCAAAGTTTATTTCAAATTCTATTTTGAAATTCTATATTCAAATTTCTACTTGAATTTCTATATTCAATTCCCTGTTCAAATTTAATACTTGAATTTCTATTCAAATCTCTGTTCAAATTTCATGTTTGAATTCCATTCAAATCTCTATTCAAATTTCACATTTGAATTCTTCTTTGAAATTCTATATTTCAAATTCTATTCAATTCCTCTTTGAAATTCTATATTTCAAAGTCTGTTTTCTATTTGAACTCTTATATCCAATTTCTTTAAACAAGTCTCGACTTCAATTCCTTTTGAAATCGATATTTCTATTTTTCTTTTGAAGATAGATTTCTCATTCCAATTTCACACTTGTATTTCTATTTCTGAATTATCAAATGATCATTCTTTTCTCTTCATTTTATATCTTCGTTATAAAAGAACTATTTATAAACTTCGTTTATAAAGGAACTACTTGTTATATTTTTCAAAAACAAGTTTTATATTTCTATTCCATTTAAAAATTCAAATTCTATTTAAAAATAGAATTTTCCCTTTTAAAATCTCAAATATCCTTCCACGATATACATTAACACTTAGCCCAGTGATATTTAAACCAATCAAATCACCCAATTTCCAATCATTTGATTTTTTTTTCACGTCATATATGAAAAATATATATGGAATCAAACAAATAACAAACAAACAGATAATATATTTTTGAGGAATCCAGTTGGATTCCTTCAACCTGTTTTCCTGCATCCACAGATGTTAGCACATAAATAATACCCATTCTGCTTCGTGGCAAAATATCGTGGTATAGAAGGTCATCCACTAATCATAGCGTGGGGCGTATATGGTAATCATCCGCTATAAAATGGCGGGCATCCGCTAATGAGACTGCGGGAATCCAACCAATCAATCAACCCAATATATATATATATATATATATATATATATATATATATATATAATAGCCTAATTAACTAATATATATAAAGCAAGCAGAAAAAATCCAAACGGGCAACAACAATTATTTTTAATGAAATAAAAATAATTATAAATAAAAGGTGAGTGAGATTTACTCACCTTGAATTTCCACTGCTGAATATCTTGTTTAATTCCATATTGTCGGCTACGAATTTACTCGAGTTGTTACAAACAAATCAAGGTTGTACCTATGATTATTTATTTTAATTTATCGATTAAATTCTATTCATTATAAATTAACTACTAAAATAAATAAATAAATCAACTTATAAAATTTAAATCTCATGAATATATATACCTTTCATCTCCTACCATAGTCAACAACAAACCATACCAACCTCTTCGCCGCCTGCATCAGTCACTGCCTCCACCACGCTAAACCCACTGTGTATGACTTCATCCATTTCCAGTTCATCAATAGTGCATCGAACTTGGTTCACTACCTTGAACTTCAGAATGCCTCCTTCCCTCACAAAACAGCCTTGTTTTCTTACGGTTTCAACCCAGCACCAAACTCCACAAAGCAACTCCACTAATTCGCACTCCTTTCCACCAGAAAATCGGACTTCGCCTCAGTTCACTAATCAACATCAATACCAGCTCCGATGTCTCCTCCTTCCAACTTCGCCTCCCTTTGAAAACCGTGGCGTCCCTGACCTAGCCCCCTCAAACAGTATACGACTTCGAGGCTATCGCTCCACTCCTCGGCTCAATTCCAAGTCGCGAGCGTCCCCAGTGGTTTCTCGAGCTCCAGGGAGTAGCATGGTTCCACTCGTGATTTCCTATTCTTTTCACACGCGAGCGCCTCCAGGTCGAGCCAAGCTTCAGGAGGATACCGCGACTTCAAATTGCGATTCCGATCTCTTTTTTTTTATTTTGTTTATTTGATCGAATCAGTTTTTACTGGAAAAAGAAAATGGAATGAAGAGGAAAGAAAGTTGAGCTGGTCTCGTGAGATTAAGGAATGAAGGCTTCGGCCCTTTTTATAAGCGCAAGGAGGAAGCAATACGTACGAAGAGCCATTAAATCTTGTCCCTTGATATCAAAGAAGGAAGACACATTTTTCAGCTCGAGGAAACAAATGAGGTCTGCGCAAATAAATGGTTAGGTCGGCTGAGGAATCCATGTTTGCTTAAGTACATACACTGCTTTATTTTGATTTTGTTTTTATATAATATAATAGACCAAAATATCTCATGGTCCCTGATTTGAAATCCCGAACTGCAATTCAACGTAACAACCGACGTTTCCATATTTATACGATATTCTAAACCTAACGGAACATATTCTGAAATTTAGTTGACAGTATATAATAGACAACAGTTTTAAATTGATAATTTATATTAAATTCAATTACTTAAAATATAAATTGATTTTAAAATAACTAAATCCATAGAAAATACAAATTTATTATCGTTCTAATTAAAATCTATTGAATTGTTTTGATTCAATTTTAACTTTGACATTTAGTTGTTATCGTTTCATGTTTTGATAATTAAATATGTTCAATATTAAATCATATATTGATTATTTATTTGATAAACTAAATAAAAACCCTTTTATTATTCCAAATCAAAAAAAAAAATTAAATATCCATTATAAAACAGCTATAAAATCTGGGACGCTACATTCCTTCCCCCTTAAAAGAATTTCGTCCCCGAAATTGCTAAGGCAGAAGAAATGCTACAGACCGTTAACTACTCAAAATCCATTTTGTATTTATTCATTTCAATCTATTTAACTTAGCATAATTTAATTTAGATTCCAGAATTCAAATTCCCGGTCTTTATTTCAAATTCCTTTTGAAATCGTACAAACATATATTTATTTCCATTTCAAATTAAGAATATTTGAATTTTCCAAAACAATTTATTTTCTGAAATAAATTTCCATTGGAAATCTCATTAAGGTAGCAATCATCACTTAGAAACTCGAAAATGAACACTGATGATGTTGCAATCATTATCAGAATTATTTTCCAGCTACTGAAGTGAGTTCAGTGCTTTAAAAATTTTAAAAACCAACCTAAAATGATTTTAAATCAAAAATCCTTCCAAACAAAGCTATATTATTTTAATATACTTTGAAAAATAAATTTCAACTTCCCAGGATTTTGAATTCTTAATTCTGGTTTGAATTTTATTCTAATTTATCTCATTTGTATATATAATTTCTATACAAATTCTATTTTGGTTATAAATAACCATTCCAATTTTATAATCTCATTGATTATAATCCTAACAATCAACACATCCATATATTATAATAATTTCAGAAAATTATTCTTTCTATATCAAAGTAGAATTTTGGGTAAAATTATTTCATTCACCCACTTTAAAACAATACTGTGTTCAATCTTCTGTTCAAGTGTTTAGAAATTCTTATCGATTTTGTGGCGTCCCACTATTCGATCAGAATTCATAAACCACTCAACAGACTAGCCAACACAATATAAAACGATTGTTTTAATCAATTAACAAATACGCTCTCTCGTATATATACACTCAACTCATTCTAGGGTGCTACTGCCCCTATCTCTAATGAGCACATCCCCACCAAAGCCTAGGTATTCTCTCAACCTAAGCTCTGATACCAACTGTAACGACCCGCAAATCTGAGCTATCTGAGTTGACTAAAAACACCACACGTCCAACCCAAATAACACAGAAATACGAACCACTAATAGAAAGAAGTTAGAGGATGAGAAATAGAAAGAAAGAAATATTAGAATAGAAGAAAAACGAAGATCTAACGACCACGAGATTTTCGACTCCGAAAATCGACACAAAACCCAGCGTCGACTGTTCAGACATCGAAAATACCGTATCATTAATAGAAGAAATTAGAGGGTGAGATTGAAAAGATAGAACTAATAGAATAGAAGAAGAAGAACACAACTGAGCATAATCAAAGTAAACACGAATCTCACAGCGGATCGAATAAAATATATTATATAACATAACTTTTGAAATACAAATCAGTAACTTTATATACATACCATCATCAGAGCACAACAGTCATTTCCGGAACAGTTATAATCATCTGTTTCCAGATACAAACAAGGTCCACAGCGGAATATATGATAGCCTATAGCTAACCGGTGAAGCCTCCTGCTTCCAGCACCTCCAAATGAATCTGTGAAATCCCGACTACTTGACTGCCCATACAAATTTGGGCACCCAAGAGTTTAGGGAAAACAAACAAAATAAACTCTGGGTCAGTCATGGGACTGGTGTGAGTAAACTCCAACCATTTGTTTAACTTTAAAAATCCTTTCAAAGAAAAGATGATAGTAAGACCAGCCCACACATAAACACGGACGGTTTTTACCTTACTATAACCCAAAACACTTTGATATCAAATCCAATGATATTATAATAATGTCTACATCAAGTAAATAACCAAATAGCAGAACGCTTGCATCTCACGCTCCACATATATAGTATAAAATCAAAAACCGCATGGCGCTTATTGGAGATTGGATTTCCAACATGACAAGGTATGGAACCACCTTCCGCTAGTGTATCTCTAGAGAGGAATACACTGGGTTCAACAAGAACATCTTGCAACCCGGCCCACACATGACCGACCACTCATTTCGCTTGAGTGTATCGAATGTATATCACCAACGGTTGGGATCAGCAACCGCCTCCCGACTGGGACAGCATCGAATAGAATAAGAAATTAAATGAACCTCTAGATAAGTGATTATACATCCTAATGGGTGCGACCCACATAGCCATGCTGCCTGCCCGATTTTTGTCCTTTCCCAGTTGTTGAGGCCTGAGGCTACGAATACTTACCATTCATTGATAGCACAATCGCTTTGAATGCCACATTGTCAGATCCGTTAATCACTAGTTGAGTTTGCACAAATATTCTGGATATTATGCTAAGGGATAAATCCGTTGCAACCATATATATTCATACAGACCAACCCATTTGATCATTGGAAATACTCTATCAGACATTCGTCCATTTACGTTCGTTCTGGGATTGAACGAAACCGAAGGCACTATTTCTATTAATAGAAAAAGTCCTTGCACTTTACTCCGTCTTCAATATATTCAGCATACTTGGTTCGCAACGCTTATGCCGATACGGAGTGGTTCCTCGGATAATAATCCAACCGGTCTCTCCATATTGACAATTATGGTCAACAACTTCGATAGTCTGTGATTTAACTATCGAATAAAAACAAGTGTTCATCCAAACATATCAAACAAATCACTGGGCTCTTTAATATTCATTAATTAAATCACTTCTCCATTTTCTCTATCAATATTTGTTAACCAAATATTTCCAATAACCATATTGGCCCTTTACGCTATTTGGAAAGCATTTCCCAATATCAACTTCTTTTATTTTCTATATATTAGAAAATATCTCTATTTGTAATTGGAAACAATTCCAATCACTTATCTCTATCCTGACTATATTATACTCAGGAAATATTTACTTGTTATATTTCCAAAATTCCATCACTTGGGTTTAAAACGAATGTTGTGTAAAACATCGTTACAACAACCCAAAATATTCTATTCAACTAACTCTTTTTCAAACACTTCTCTTCGAGACTGGATCTCGCTATTTATCCATTAAAAATGAAATCAATCAAGTTGGGGTAAAATTACCTCTCAGACCTTAACTGAAAACATCCTCAATTTCAAAACGGCAAAACCACTTACCTCGAATAAACACACTATACAATCCAATTGTTCATTTTTAAAACATGTCTAAAGTTCGCTTTTTATTTCTAATTTATAGATTTCCCTTTCTGTTTACAATATTCGATTTTTTATATTCACTTACCTATCGAATTCTACACGTCGATACAATGATTTCTAACTATCAAAATATCTTAAAAATATTCTAACTCCTTAAATTTCCGGAAAAATTCGCCATAACCTCCCCTGTATCGGGAGCATCGGGAAATTTCAAATAGCTTCCCGGTATCTTCCTCAATCAAAAAGAAAAAGGAAAAGCCAAGCGGCTTGCCGATACGGCGCATAAAATCTCATATATGAATTAAACATGTACCTTTTTGTCGAGCACATAAATTTAAATCTTCATATACTTCATCATGTACCTGTCTAACACATGTTCACCTGTTTTCAATTCAATTCAATACCATCTAATCGTTTGAATTCAGTTTCGCCCATTTATTCTTTAATTAGTCATTTTTCCTATTTCACTTCTTGGTTGAACATAACATGTTCAAACAAAATATTTAGCTTGCTCATAACCAAATTGCGTTTCAATTTCAATTCTAGTTTCCTTTTTGATTTCGAATATAAATTTCAAATCGAATTTACTTATTCAAACCCCAATATCCCTTCGAAAACTCATTAACTAATTTCTATTCAATTTAGTTAATTCTATTCAATAAATCAAAATCTGGTTTCTGTTTCAAAAATCATATTCATTTACACACTTGAATTCGCATATATTTTAAACTCAACTCTGAAATTTTCTAAATAGACAATTCGGATTTTTTTCCGCTTAAAATCCTTTTATAACATTAAATAAACCATTATGGTTTTAAAACGATTCTGGCGCTGCTTTTCTGAAAATTTGATTTTGATATAACTCAAAATATATACGACGAAATCCAGATTTTCCTCCTTCATTAGAAAACTATTATCAAATCGGTCCTGACGTTTCTTGTTTCGAAGAATTCCGACCCCAATTGAGTTCTGTATGCTCAATTGAAGTTCGAGTCGCCAATTTACGAACTGCAGCGCTGCGGCGAGTTCGTTTTAATTATATAAACTTTTAAACTTCGTTAAATGAATTCAACTCCCTTCTAATATATATATATATATATATATATATATATATATTCCAAATTCCATTTGAATCTTTACATTTCAAATTCCATAGTTTTAAATCCTGTATTCAAATCCCATTTGAAATCCTTTATTCGAATTCCATTTCAAATCCTTTATTTAATTTCCACTTTAATTCAACTCCTTTTTGAATTTCTATATTTGAAATTCATACTTGAATTTAAATATCCAAACTCCATTTAAATTTCTATTTGAAATTCTAAATGTTTCAAATTCCATTTTTCTCTTATTTGAAACTCCCAATATTTCAAATTACATTTTCTTTTATTTGAAATTCCATTTTTGAATTTCCTTTATTCCAATCCCATTTGAATTCCTTTAAATTCAAATTTTATTTCAATTCCCTTGAATTCAAATTCTATTTCAAAACTATTTGGATTTCCTATTTTGAAATCCTATTTCAATCCTATTTTGAAATCCTATTTTCAAAGTTTATTTCAAATTCTATTTTGAAATTCTATATTCAAATTTCTACTTGAATTTCTATATTCAATTCCCTGTTCAAATTTAATACTTGAATTTCTATTCAAATCTCTATTCAAATTTCATGTTTGAATTCCATTCAAATCTCTATTCAAATTTCACATTTGAATTCTTCTTTGAAATTCTATATTTCAAATTCTATTCAATTCCTCTTTGAAATTCTATATTTCAAAGTCTGTTTTCTATTTGAACTCTTATATCCAATTTCTTTAAACAAGTCTCGACTTCAATTCCTTTTGAAATCGATATTTCTATTTTTCTTTTGAAGATAGATTTCTCATTCCAATTTCACACTTGTATTTCTATTTCTGAATTATCAAATGATCATTCTTTTCTCTTCATTTTATATCTTCGTTATAAAAGAACTATTTATAAACTTCGTTTATAAAGGAACTACTTGTTATATTTTTCAAAAACAAGTTTTATATTTCTATTCCATTTAAAAATTCAAATTCTATTTAAAAATAGAATTTTCCCTTTTAAAATCTCAAATATCCTTCCACGATATACATTAACACTTAGCCCAGTGATATTTAAACCAATCAAATCACCCAATTTCCAATCATTTGATTTTTTTTTCACGTCATATATGAAAAATATATATGGAATCAAACAAATAACAAACAAACAGATAATATATTTTTGAGGAATCCAGTTGGATTCCTCCAACCTGTTTTCCTGCATCCACAGATGTTAGCACATAAATAATACCCATTCTGCTTCGTGGCAGAATATCGTGGTATAGAAGGTCATCCACTAATCATAGCGTGGGGCGTATATGGTAATCATCCGCTATAAAACGGCGGGCATCCGCTAATGAGACTGTGGGAATCCAACCAATCAATCAACCCAATATATATATATATATATATATATATATATATATATATATATATATATATATATAATAGCCTAAGTAACTAATATATATAAAGCAAGCAGAAAAAATCCAAACGGGCTACAACAATTATTTTTAATGAAATAAAAATAATTATAAATAAAAGGTGAGTGAGATTTACTCACCTTGAATTTCCACTGCTGAATATCTTGTTTAATTCCATATTGTCGGCTACGAATTTACTCGAGTTGTTACAAACAAATCAAGGTTGTACCTATGATTATTTATTTTAATTTATCGATTAAATTCTATTCATTATAAATTAACTACTAAAATAAATAAATAAATCAACTTATAAAATTTAAATCTCATGAATATATATACTTTTCATCTCCTACCATAGTCAACAACAAACCATACCAACCTCTTCGCCGCCTGCATCAGTCACTGCCTCCACCACGCTGAACCCACTGTGTATGACTTCATCCATTTCCAGTTCATCAATAGTGCATAGAACTTGGTTCACTACCTTGAACTTCAGAATGCCTCCTTCCCTCACAAAACAGCCTTGTTTTCTTACGGTTTCAACCCAGCACCAAACTCCACAAAGCAACTCCACTAATTCGCACTCCTTTCCACCAGAAAATCGGACTTCGCCTCAGTTCACTAATCAACATCAATACCAGCTCCGATGTCTCCTCCTTCCAACTTCGCCTCCCTTTGAAAACCGTGGCGTCCCTGACCTAGCCCCCTCAAACAGTATACGACTTCGAGGCTATCGCTCCACTCCTCGGCTCAATTCCAAGTCGCGAGCGTCCCCAGTGGTTTCTCGAGCTCCAGGGAGTAGCATGGTTCCACTCGTGATTTCCTATTCTTTTCACACGCGAGCGCCTCCAGGTCGAGCCAAGCTTCAGGAGGATACCGCGACTTCAAATTGCGATTTCGATCTCTTTTTTTTTTATTTTGTTTATTTGATCGAATCAGTTTTTACTGGAAAAAGAAAATGGAATGAAGAGGAAAGAAAGTTGAGCTGGTCTCGTGAGATTAAGGAATGAAGGCTTCGGCCCTTTTTATAAGCGCAAGGAGGAAGCAATACGTACGAAGAGCCATTAAATCTTGTCCCTTGATATCAAAGAAGGAAGACACATTTTTCAGCTCGAGGAAACAAATGAGGTCTGCGCAAATAAATGGTTAGGTCGGCTGAGGAATCCATGTTTGCTTAAGTACATACACTGCTTTATTTTGATTTTGTTTTTATATAATATAATAGACCAAAATATCTCATGGTCCCTGATTTGAAATCCCGAACTGCAATTCAACGTAACAACCGACGTTTCCATATTTATACGATATTCTAAACCTAACGGAACATATTCTGAAATTTAGTTGACAGTATATAATAGACAACAGTTTTAAATTGATAATTTATATTAAATTCAATTACTTAAAATATAAATTGATTTTAAAATAACTAAATCCATTGAAAATACAAATTTAATATCGTTCTAATTAAAATCTATTGAATTGTTTTGATTCAATTTTAACTTTGACATTTAGTTGTTATCGTTTCATGTTTTGATAATTAAATATGTTCAATATTAAATCATATATTGATTATTTATTTGATAAACTAAATAAAAACCCTTTTATTATTCCAAATCAAAAAAAAAAAAAATATCCATTATAAAACAGCTATAAAATCTGGGACGCTACATTCCTTCCCCCTTAAAAGAATTTCGTCCCCGAAATTGCTAAGGCAGAAGAAATGCTACAGACCGTTAACTACTCAAAATCCATTTTGTATTTATTCATTTCAATCTATTTAACTTAGCATAATTTAATTTAGATTCCAGAATTCAAATTCCCGGTCTTTATTTCAAATTCCTTTTGAAATCATACAAACATATATTTATTTCCATTTCAAATTAAGAATATTTGAATTTTCCAAAACAATTTATTTTCTGAAATAAATTTCCATTGGAAATCTCATTAAGGTAGCAATCATCACTTAGAAACTCGAAAATGAACACTGATGATGTTGCAATCATTATCAGAATTATTTTCCAGCTACTGAAGTGAGTTCAGTGCTTTAAAAATTTTAAAAACCAACCTAAAATGATTTTAAATCAAAAATCCTTCCAAACAAAGCTATATTATTTTAATATACTTTGAAAAATAAATTTCAACTTCCCAGGATTTTGAATTCTTAATTCTGGTTTGAATTTTATTCTAATTTATCTCATTTGTATATATAATTTCTATACAAATTCTATTTTGGTTATAAATAACCATTCCAATTTTATAATCTCATTGATTATAATCCTAACAATCAACACATCCATATATTATAATAATTTCAGAAAATTATTCTTTCTATATCAAAGTAGAATTTTGGGTAAAATTATTTCATTCACCCACTTTAAAACAATACTGTGTTCAATCTTCTGTTCAAGTGTTTAGAAATTCTTATCGATTTTGTGGCGTCCCACTATTCGATCAGAATTCATAAACCACTCAACAGACTAGCCAACACAATATAAAACGATTGTTTTAATCAATTAACAAATACGCTCTCTCGTATATATACACTCAACTCATTCTAGGGTGCTACTGACCCTATCTCTAATGAGCACATCCCCACCAAAGCCTAGGTATTCGCTCAACCTAAGCTCTGATACCAACTGTAACGACCCGCAAATCTGAGCTATCTGAGTTGACTAAAAACACCACACGTCCAACCCAAATAACACAGAAATACGAACCACTAATAGAAAGAAGTTAGAGGATGAGAAATAGAAAGAAAGAAATATTAGAATAGAAGAAAAACGAAGATCTAACGACCACGAGATTTTCGACTCCGAAAATCGACACAAAACCCAGCGTCGACTGTTCAGACATCGAAAATACCGTATCATTAATAGAAGAAATTAGAGGGTGAGATTGAAAAGATAGAACTAATAGAATAGAAGAAGAAGAACACAACTGAGCATAATCAAAGTAAACACGAATCTCACAGCGGATCGAATAAAATATATTATATAACATAACTTTTGAAATACAAATCAGTAACTTTATATACATACCATCATCAGAGCACAACAGTCATTTCCAGAACAGTTATAATCATCTGTTTCCAGATACAAACAAGGTCCACAGCGGAATATATGATAGCCTATAGCTAACCGGTGAAGCCTCCTGCTTCCAGCTCCTCCAAATGAATCTATGAAATCCCGACTACTTGACTGCCCGTACAAATTTGGGCACCCAAGAGTTTAGGGAAAACAAACAAAATAAACTCTGGGTCAGTCATGGGACTGGTGTGAGTAAACTCCAACCATTTGTTTAACTTTAAAAATCCTTTCAAAGAAAAGATGATAGTAAGACCAGCCCACACATAAACACGGACGGTTTTTACCTTACTATAACCCAAAACACTTTGATATCAAATCCAATGATATTATAATAATGTCTACATCAAGTAAATAACCAAATAGCAGAACGCTTGCATCTCACGCTCCACATATATAGTATAAAATCAAAAACCGCATGGCGCTTATTGGAGATTGGATTTCCAACATGACAAGGTATGGAACCACCTTCCGCTAGTGTATCTCTAGAGAGGAATACACTGGGTTCAACAAGAACATCTTGCAACCCGGCCCACACATGACAGACCACTCATTTCGCTTGAGTGTATCGAATGTATATCACCAACGGTTGGGATCAGCAACCGCCTCCCGACTGGGACAACATCGAATAGAATAAGAAATTAAATGAACCTCTAGATAAGTGATTATACATCCTAATGGGTGCGACCCATATAGCCATGCTGCCTGCCCGATTTTTGTCCTTTCCCAGTTGTTGAGGCCTGAGGCTACGAATACTTACCATTCATTGATAGCACAATTGCTTTGAATGCCACATTGTCAGATCCGTTAATCACTAGTTGAGTTTGCACAAATATTCTGGATATTATGCTAAGGGATAAATCCGTTGCAACCATATATATTCATACAGACCAACCCATTTGATCATTGGAAATACTCTGTCAGACATTCGTCCATTTACGTTCGTTCTGGGATTGAACGAAACCGAAGGCACTATTTCTATTAATAGAAAAAGTCCTTGCACTTTACTCCGTCTTCAATATATTCAGCATACTTGGTTCGCAACGCTTATGCCGATACGGAGTGGTTCCTCGGATAATAATCCAACCGGTCTCTCCATATTGACAACGATGGTCAACAACTTCGGTAGTCTGTGATTTAACTATCGAATAAAAACAAGTGTTCATCCAAACATATCAAACAAATCACTGGGCTCTTTAATATTCATTAATTAAATCACTTCTCCATTTTCTCTATCAATATTTGTTAACCAAATATTTCCAACAACCATATTGGCCCTTTACGCTATTTGGAAAGCATTTCCCAATATCAACTTCTTTTATTTTCTATATATTAGAAAATATCTCTATTTGTAATTGGAAACAATTCCAATCACTTATCTCTATCCTGACTATATTATACTCAGGAAATATTTACTTGTTATATTTCCAAAATTCCATCACTTGGGTTTAAAACGAATGTTGTGTAAAACATCGTTACAACAACCCAAAATATTCTATTCAACTAACTCTTTTTCAAACACTTCTCTTCGAGACTGGATCTCGCTATTTATCCATTAAAAATGAAATCAATCAAGTTGTTGTAAAATTACCTCTCAGACCTTAACTGAAAACATCCTCAATTTCAAAACGGCAAAACCACTTACCTCGAATAAACACACTATACAATCCAATTGTTCATTTTTAAAACATGTCTAAAGTTCGCTTTCTATTTCTAATTTATAGATTTCCCTTTCTGTTTACAATATTCGATTTTTTATATTCACTTACCTATCGAATTCTACACGTCGATACAATGATTTCTAACTATCAAAATATCTTAAAAATATTCTAACTCCTTAAATTTCCAGAAAAATTCGCCATAACCTTCCCTGTATCGGGAGCATCGGGAAATTTCAAATAGCTTCCCGGTATCTTCCTCAATCAAAAAGAAAAAGGAAAAGCCAAGCGGCTTGCCGATACGGCGCATAAAATCTCATATATGAATTAAACATGTACCTTTTTGTCGAGCACATAAATTTAAATCTTCATATACTTCATCATGTACCTGTCTAACACATGTTCACCTGTTTTCAATTTAATTCAATACCATCTAATCGTTTGAATTCAGTTTCGCCCATTTATTCTTTAATTAGTCATTTTGCCTATTTCACTTCTTTGTTGAACATAACATGTTCAAACAAAATATTTAGCTTGCTCATAACCAAATTGCGTTTCAATTTCAATTCTAGTTTCCTTTTTGATTTCGAATATAAATTTCAAATCGAATTTACTTATTCAAACCCCAATATCCCTTCGAAAACTCATTAACTAATTTCTATTCAATTTAGTTAATTCTATTCAATAAATCAAAATCTGGTTTCTGTTTCAAAAATCATATTCATTTACACACTTGAATTCGCATATATTTTACAACTCAACTCTGAAATTTTCTAAATAGACAATTCGGATTTTTTTTCCGCTTAAAATCCTTTAATAACATTAAATAAACCATTATGGTTTTAAAACGATTCTGGCGCTGCTTTTCTGAAAATTTGATTTTGATATAACTCAAAATATATACGACGAAATCCAGATTTTCCTCCTTCATTAGAAAACTATTATCAAATCGGTCCTGACGTTTCTTGTTTCGAAGAATTCCGACCCCAATTGAGTTCTGTATGCTCAATTGAAGTTCGAGTCGCCAATTTACGAACTGCAGCGCTGCGGCGAGTTCGTTTTAATTATATAAACTTTTAAACTTCGTTAAATGAATTCAACTCCCTTCTAATATATATATATATATATATATATATATATATATATATTCCAAATTCCATTTGAATCTTTACATTTCAAATTCCATAGTTTTAAATCCTGTATTCAAATCCCATTTGAAATCCTTTATTCGAATTCCATTTCAAATCCTTTATTCGAATTCCATTTCAAATCCTTTATTTAATTTCCACTTTAATTCAACTCCTTTTTGAATTTCTATATTTGAAATTCATACTTGAATTTAAATATCCAAACTCCATTTAAATTTCTATTTGAAATTCTAAATGTTTCAAATTCCATTTTTCTCTTATTTGAAACGCCCAATATTTCAAATTACATTTTCTTTTATTTGAAATTACATTTTTGAATTTCCTTTATTCCAATCCCATTTGAATTCCTTTAAATTCAAATTTTATTTCAATTCCCTTGAATTCAAATTTTATTTCAAAACTATTTGGATTTCCTATTTTGAAATCCTATTTCAATCCTACTTTGAAATCCTATTTTCAAAGTTTATTTCAAATTCTATTTTGAAATTCTATATTCAAATTTCTACTTGAATTTCTATATTCAATTCCCTGTTCAAATTTAATACTTGAATTTCTACTCAAATCTCTATTCAAATTTCATGTTTGAATTCCATTCAAATCTCTATTCAAATTTCACATTTGAATTCTTCTTTGAAATTCTATATTTCAAATTCTATTCAATTCCTCTTTGAAATTCTATATTTCAAAGTCTCGTTTCTATTTGAACTCTTATATCCAATTTCTTTAAACAAGTCTCGACTTCAATTCCTTTTGAAATCCATATTTCTATTTTTCTTTTGAAGATAGATTTCTCATTCCAATTTCACACTTGTATTTCTATTTCTGAATTATCAAATGATCATTCTTTTCTCTTCATTTTATATCTTCGTTATAAAAGAACTATTTATAAACTTCGTTTATAAAGGAACTACTTGTTATATTTTTCAAAAGCAAGTTTTATATTTCTATTCCATTTAAAAATTCAAATTCTATTTAAAAATAGAATTTTCCCTTTTAAAATCTCAAATATCCTTCCACGATATACATTAACACTTAGCCCAGTGATATTTAAACCAATCAAATCACCCAATTTCCAATCATTTGATTTTTTTTTCACGTCATATATGAAAAATATATATGGAATCAAACAAATAACAAACAAACAGATAATATATTTTTGAGGAATCTAGTTGGATTCCTCCAACCTGTTTTCCTGCATCCACAGATGTTAGCACATAAATAATACCCATTCTGCTTCGTGGCAGAATATCGTGGTATAGAAGGCCATCCACTAATCATAGCGTGGGGCGTATAGGGTAATCATCCGCTATAAAACGGCGGGCATCCGCTAATGAGACTGCGGGAATCCAACCAATCAATCAACCCAATATATATATATATATATATAATAGCCTAAGTAACTAATATATATAAAGTAAGCAGAAAAAATCCAAACGGGCAACAACAATTATTTTTAACGAAATAAAAATAATTATAAATAAAAGGTGAGTGAGATTTACTCACCTTGAATTTCCACTGCTGAATATCTTGTTTAATTCCATATTGCCGGCTACGAATTTACTCGAGTTGTTACAAACAAATCAAGGTTGTACCTATGATTATTTATTTTAATTTATCGATTAAATTCTATTCATTATAAATTAACTACTAAAATAAATAAATAAATCAACTTATAAAATTTAAATCTCATGAATATATATACCTTTCATCTCCTACCATAGTCAACAACAGACCATACCAACCTCTTCGCCGCCTGCATCAGTCGCTGCCTCCACCACGCTGAACCCACTATGTATGACTTCATCCATTTCCAGTTCATCAATAGTGCATCGAACTTGGTTCACTACCTTGAACTTCAGAATGCCTCCTTCCCTCACAAAACAGCCTTGTTTTCTTACGGTTTCAACCCAGCACCAAACTCCACAAAGCAACTCCATTAATTCGCACTCCTTTCCACCAGAAAATCGGACTTCGCCTCAGTTCACTAATCAACATCAATACCAGCTCCGATGTCTCCTCCTTCCAACTTCGCCTCCCTTTGAAAACCGTGGCGTCCCTGACCTAGCCCCCTCAAACAGTATACGACTTCGAGGCTATCGCTCCACTCCTCGGCTCAATTCCAAGTCACGAGCGTCCCCAGCGGTTTCTCGAGCTCCAGGGAGTAGCATGGTTCCACTCGTGATTTCCTATTCTTTTCACACGCGAGCACCTCTAGGTCGAGCCAAGCTTCAGGAGGATACCGTGACTTCAAATTGCGATTCCAATCTTTTTTTTTTTATTTTATTTTGTTTATTTGATCGAGTCAGTTTTTACTGGAAAAAGAAAATGGAATGAAGAGGAAAGAAAGTCGAGCTGGTCTCGTGAGATTAAGGAATGAAGGCTTCGGCCCTTTTTATAAGCGCAAGGAGGAAGCAATACGTACGAAGAGCCATTAAATCTTGTCCCTTGATATCAAAGAAGGAAGACACATTTTTCAGCTCGAGGAAACAAATGAGGTCTGCGCAAATAAATGGTTAGGACGGCTGAGGAATCCATGTTTGCTTAAGTACATACACTGCTTTATTTTGATTTTGTTTTTATATAATATAATTGACCAAAATATCTCATGGTCCCTGATTTGAAATTCCGAACTGCAATTCAACGTAACAACCGGTGTTTCCATATTTATACGATATTCTAAACCTAACGGAACATATTCTGAAATTTAGTTGACAGTATATAATAGACAACAGTTTTAAATTGATAATTTATATTAAATTCAATTACTTAAAATATAAATTGATTTTAAAATAACTAAATCCATAGATAATACAAATTTATTATCGTTCTAATTAAAATCTATTGAATTGTTTTGATTCAATTTTAACTTTGACATTTAGTTGTTATCATTTCATGTTTTGATAATTAAATATGTTCAATATTAAATCATATATTGATTATTTATTTGATAAACTAAATAAAAACCCTTTTATTATTCCAAATCAAAAATAAAAATAAAATAAAATTTAAATATCCATTATAAAACAGCTATAAAATCTGGGACGCTACATTTAACTATTATTTACATTGTACAAATGTGGATAAAAATAAAAAGTAAACTTTGTCTATAATGTTATTTACATTATTGTAAAAACCCGTAACTTCCCCGTAAAGGAAAGCGTCGGATAGTTCGAGAACAAGCCACAACAGAACGCATACAGAAGAACATTTCATTGTATATTACAACAATGCATCAGATTACAAGAATATACAGAGTATGAATGAATATTACACAGAAATATCAGAGGTTTAAATTACATTTAAATACATAGCAGCGGAAAATAATACAATACACAACTAGAATGAGATATACGGATACAAAGCTTTCCGGATATCGTTCCAGCTGTAAACCAGGATCCTGTGAATATAAATCTGCAAAACCAAAACTACTAGCTGCCCGTGTCAAAAATAAGGGCCCCCAGAGTTTAGGTTAAAACAATAAACTCCAGGTCAGTCATGTGACTGGTGTGAAAACTAAAACAGTTATTTATCTTTATTTTCAAAGTTAGGCAAATCAAGGGACCACGCCGTATAACACGGAACGGGTTTCCTCCCAAGAATACCAGTGCATAAAACAACAGCGCAATGCTAAATAAAGAAAAATGAAGCTGTTATAAGACCCAGGTCCTATCACACAATGCAACGCAAGCCGGGGGATAGGATTTTCCCTTATAACAGCCAAAGAATGCTTGATACATTTAAAACAAATCATTTGATACTATTATAAGTGCATAGTGTATAAAACAACTTCAAATCATAAGTATTAATCATAGGCGGCATGGGTACCATATATCATGTCGCCATATATAGGTTTACAAATAAAACCGCAAATGTCACGTATTTGGAAATTGGATTTCCGTCTATGAACCGAGGCAAAAGATAGTCCTCAACCGATTCGTGACTCTCTAGCCCGAGCCACAGGAACAACCGCAACTGCCCCATGGATCGTCAGGGCTGGTCCACCGATGTGGATTATAGTGCCTGAACAATACGTTTCCCCGCCCTTTGGGGCGTAAATGAGCCAACTAAATGACTCCATCGGTTCGAGAACAACCGATCAATCGGAGGCGCCTCGCAACAGCAACAACCACATAAGTCAAACTCGTCAGGGCGTGTAAAACCACTGACGCCACTTTTAACTAGAAAGAAACGCATGCCCTCCCTGAGGTCCTCTCCCGTTTTTGGTTCATACCGGGTGTGAGACACACGAAGTAAACGTTACACAAAGCTACGCCACAAAGGCCGTGCTTTGATCATCACCACAAGGCTTTGCTTTTCAACAGAAACCTCGGTCAATTGCCACTTAGGCATGCCACACAGGCAATTCACTCCATGCGTTTGATATCCATCAATATATAACCCCTGAGCTCGTACGTCTCAGAGAAGGGCGTTAAGGAAGAGAATAAATTCTCCGCCGCCAAACAGATATATATTTAATAGAGATCAATCACACGGACTAAAATCCAATGTCAGACACACAGTCCATTTACAAGTCCGTTCTGGGTCTGAATGAAACCGGAGGCACCTAGTACCTCGCATATCCATCGACCTCCAAGTACATCTGGACGATCACCAACTATTTCCATCTTCTTGGGTGTACAGCCCAATCAAGATCATCAGTAATTACCCAAACGACGTGAAGACCTCCGGTCTTTGACCATCGTCTTCATCTTCGACTTATCGTCGTATCAGTTATTCAGAATGGGATAAACCCGGTCTTTCCGAATAACTCGCGTATATTTTAAATAAGTGTTACACAAACACAACATACGCCTCATTCCAATTCATCAGTCACTAACCGTAAATTAATCAAGAGAATACTTTCCCAAATATTAACCCCGAAGGCCGAAACCAACATCAGATCAATATCCAGAAAACCATTCTGCTTAGCTAACCGACAGTTAGTTTCTGATTTCACATTCATAGGGAAAGGTTCCCATTAATTTTATCCAAGATAAATTCCTGAATTTATTCTCTAATCTTCCTTTGAATTTCGATTCAAATTAGTCGGGATTAACGAAACTTACCGAAGTAATCATTTGTTTTTAATTTCCCAATCCCAACCTATTCATCCCATGAAGTAAAACTGGTTATACTTCATATCTAACACCTCGGTGTTATCGGTAAATTCAATTACCATTTCACGCTCAAATCTAATTAAAGATTTAACTATCGCCTGGAGCAAAACTGGTGGTACTCCATTTTCGATCTTTTCAATCTAATTAAAGATTCATTAAAACTCCACTTAGTTTTAATCTTTAACTGGGTTAAAGAATCAGTGTCATTTAAAACACAGTTCACGATAAACCCAAAATCACATTCATTAATTATCGGGTTAAAGAACGAGTGTTATTTAAAACACTGTCCACGATAAACCCAAAAATCAATATCAATTCAATTCCAATTAAATATTATTTAATTGGTACCCTTCATTAAATCTAAATAAAAAGATTTAATCTTTTCTTAACGGGGTTCAAGAACAGTGTTAATGAAGACACCATTCACGACAAACCCAAATCACATTCGATATTCAATACAAGGCTCTGAATAGAAAATATATCGGCTTATATTCAATATCAAATTCTACGACTAACAAATGTCGTATTGGAAATAACGATACAAATATATATCTTTCAAATTTCCATAACAACACCTGCATAATCACGAATTCCAACATCGAAATATTCTGAAGACAATTTCGATTCAAATCCATTCCAATGCAATCATTGGATATTCTGGTTATTTTTAAAACCCTTTTTAAATTCTATTTATTTACTTAAAAATAAATAGAATTATAATTCTAGTTCAAAACCAATTCATTTCGATAAAAATCTATTTTTATCTTTTTAAATATGGAGTTTTTCATCCCAATTTTTCCCAAATCATTTCTTATGATTTTACACAAATTATTACTATTTTTAATAATTTTATCAAGGCCCGTACAGTCGATTTCCATCAATGGCCATCGAACTGCACTTTCAGCGACCTTTTTCAAATTTGATTTGGACGTAACTCCAAATCCAACCGTTAGATTTCAAATTTCTAATATTCTTAGAAAGCTCTTTTCGATACGAACCCAACGGTTCCGGTTTTAGGAGAATCCGACGGTCGGATCTCCCGTAATGTCCGTTTGAAATAAATGGTCGAAATTCACGAACTGCCGCGGCGCGGCGCGTTCTATTCAGGCCATTATATTATATATATAATATATATAATATATATTTCGTCGATTTCGATTTAAAACGAATTATATAAGTAGTTTTAAATTCATTTCAAAAACAATTTCAACTTTCTTTTCAATTCAAATCAAAATTGAATTCTTCTTTATAAATTCGTTTTAAAATTCATTTCTATTCAATTCAAATTTCAATTCAATTTGAATTCATTTCAATTTGCTTTCAATTCAATTTGAATTCGTTTTATATTCAATTCATTTCGAAATCGTTTTCAATTCATTTCCTTTCGAAATCGTTTTCAATTCATTTCATTTCGAAATCGTTTTCAATTCAAACCGATATAAATATCGTTCACATCAAAATGGCGTCAATCTAATCAACATGGCTTCATAAATTTCTATTTCCAAATATTCTATTTCAAATATTTCTTTTTCAAAATAGTTGTTATTATCAAAATATTTCGTTCAACACATGACCAATCTCAATGGATGAGTATTGTCAACACATGAACCTTTATTTTATATTGATAAAGATGTAAATTTTATTACTAAAATATTTCGTTCAACACATGACCAATCTCAATGGATGAGTACTGTCAACACATAAACCTTTATTTTATATTGATAAAGATGTAAATTTTATTACTAAAATATTTCGTTCAACACATGACCAATCTCAATGGATGAGTACTGTCAACACATGAACCTTTATTTTATATTGATAAAGATGTAAATTTTATTACTAAAATATTTCGTTCAACACATGACCAATCTCAATGGATGAGTACTGTCAACACATGAACCTTTATTTTATATTATTCTTTATTTTCTAAATTGGAATGAGGCCCAATCAATCACCATATAATGTTAATTACATGGATTTTCATACATTACACACATATAATAGCATTGAACAATAATCAACCATCAACCAAAGTGCACTACACTGTATAAGCATCAAATATAAATATCTAACGCTTATAACAGCCTGTCAATCAATCGATCGACATATTTAATCAATCAGGATGAGTGAACTTCAAATTTCATCCCAACACCCGTGTGGGGTTTCAAACAATCAAACACAGATTTTAGTTGTGCAGTTGGGCGATGTGTAAAATCTATCGACCCAATCAATGTCCTTCAAATAGGTGTACATAAACAAACCGTCCGGTTTGTAAACGAATATTTTATTTTATTCACTTCCACGTTAAAACTATATTTTTAACGATAAAATATTTTATTTAACTTATGAATGCTCTATTCAGTTCATTTATTCAATAAAATGATATTTTTATTTTTCTAACATAGTTTAGAAAATTTCGGCGGCATAACGGCACGATACTAGAAACGGGACAAGGCCTAGCCTTATCCCCGGTCTAGTGAAGGCCCACGCCATTCACACATCAATCAAATCCATTCATCTCACCAAACAATTCAGTTTCAATCAAATAATCTAACTAATTTTTGCAATCAAACAAACAAGTCCATGGTCTGTAGACGATTGTGTCGGGTGCTACTAAACACCGTCTGCATCCTAGTATATATATATAACTAGAAAATAAATTGAAGAGTGAGAAATTCTCACCAATAGCTATCCAAACATCTTGACTCTTCTTCTTCGTTCTCGCCTTTTTGTCACCTTCGTTGTCCGCTTTCACAACATATGTAAAAATCGAATTTTTACTTCGCTATTCAATATATAAAAATCATATTTTTACTTCGATGTTCAATATATAAAAATCATATTTTTACTTCGATGTTCAATATATAAAAATCATATTTTTACTTCGATGTTCGATATATAAAAATCATATTTTTACTTCGATGTTCAATATATAAAAATCATATTTTTATAATCTCTTCTATATAAAAATTATATTTTTAATATGCTATTAGTATAAAAATTATATTTTTATACCACTACTTCAAAATGAAAATCTAATTTTTCTAAAGTTAAAAATCAAACTTCTTCATCACTAAAAATCCAACCTCTTCATATTTAAAATATAAAGTTTTCATATTTAAAAAATATCACCTTTTCTATTTTAAATCCTATCTTTCCTCGTAAAAAAATCCTACCTTTCCTCGTATACATTAACTTTTCAAACAATGCTTTTCGTATATATATAAAAAAAAACCCTCAACTATAATTTCAGATTTTTAAATGAATAAAAATAAAATAAACTAAATAAAAGCTTACCGGTTGCCAAAGATCGAATCTTTGTCGTAGGGGGGTGTCCCATGGTCGGAGCTGACTGGGCAGAGTGGAACGGCGCTGCGGCACGGTGGTGGAAGGGACCGGAGGCGTTCGGTTTATGGAGTTTTGGTGGGTTTGCGGTGCTCAACGATCGCGAAGGACGAAAGGGAGAGTGGCGCGGGGTCTGGGGGGTTGAGGTAGTGGCTCGGCTAGGCAGCAGGCGGTAGTGGAGGTCACAATGGCTAGGGCTTGATCGATTTGGGCCTCCTTCGATTTGGGGCTACGTCGGAGAAGAAAGACGGAGGCTGTAAGAGAGGAGGAGGAGGAGGACGCAGCAAGGGGGGGGGGTCTCGGTGGACGGCGCCACGCCTGAGGCGGCGGCAGGCGAACGCAGCATGGGAGGAGCGGGTATTTTTTTTTTCTTTTCATTTTGTCTGAATTGGTCAACGGGGGAGGGAGAAAGTGTAGGGAGGAGGGGTTTTTATATTATTATTTATTATTTTATTCTGAATTTTGAATTCTCCAAAGTATCGTTCCCATTCGAACTCGAAATCGAACCCGCCGACTGTCGTCGCTAGCGTTTTACCCCCATTCCGAACACAATGGGATATGTATCGCAAGCCAATTCAACCGTTACAATCAGTTTCCGTTGAATTTAAAATATAAATCTTTATATACTCAATTTAAACGCACATTTCAATTTACCGGGGCTACATACTGACTCGAAAAATTACAGAAAAATTATTTCTAACTTCGTATTGACGATACGGTCCTAACAAAACTAATTTCGTCGAATTCTAAGACCGTTTGAAAAATGGTCAATTTCCAGTCGATTAAAATCAACTAAAACCGGTCAAACGCGTTTTCCTTTGCCACGCTCACATATTGATTCAAAAAATTATGAAATTTGAAACCTAGCAATAACTTAACATCACGGACCCAACAAAACTGGTTTCGTCGAAATCCGAGGTCGTTTGCAAAATTTCCATTTTTAAGGGCCCGAATCCCATAGCGACTATTCAGAATTTTCAACTGGACATATCTTTTGATTCCCGCTATGAAATTTCAATTTTTCGGATTCTTCGAAAGATATCATCAATTAGATTCTATCATTTTTGGTTTCACTAAAATCCGGATTATTTTGCACCCGGTATGTTCAATTGAAGTTTGAAATCGAATTATCGAACTACCACGCCATTTTCAATTCTATTTATAATTAAAATAAATATTTATATTCTAACGACGACGTATATAATATATACGTCGAATTCTATTCAAAATAAATTTCTCGTCAATTTTATTTAAAATAATTCATTTTAAATATTCAAAATTCGCTAAAATTGCCAAAATAAAAATTTTAAACTGGCCCAGATTTTCCGGGTTATTACAATTATGCAAATGTAAATAAAATAAAAAGAAGATTTTGTTTCAATTCATATTTACATTATATAAGTGTAAATAAAATAAAAAGTAAACTTTGTTTCCAAGTTCTATTTGTGTATTGAGAACACAAAAATAAAAATGTAAGTTTTATTTCAATTCATATCCATATCATGAAGTGAAAATAAAAAATAAATCTTTGTTTCAAGTTTCATTTACATTCTGAAAATGTAAATAAAGCAAAAGTAAATTTTGTTTCAAGTGTTATTTACATTATGAAATGGGAAGCAAAAAGTAAGTTTGTTTTCCAGTGACCTATACATGATACAATGTAAAATAAAAAAATGAGTTTTATTTCAAGTCCTATTTTTTCCTTTTCTTTTATTTTACTCTCTACTTATTCAATATTTTGTTCGCATTAGAAAAATGTAAACAAAATATAATCTTTGGTGAATTTCTATTTTTGACATTTTTGTTCACATCGAGGGATGCAACAAAATATAATTCGTTTGTATTAGTAATTTTGTTCGCATCGAGGAATGCAACAAAATAAAATCTTTTTATTTCTATATCTTGGATCAATTCAATTTCTAACACAAGCGATAAATTGTAAATGGTAACAATTATATTCTTTATATTTTGAATTGAAAATTTGTCAATTCACATCTAAACAAGATGTATGAATGGTGACAACCATTTTCTATTTTGAACTGAAACTTTGCCAATTCAATTCTAAGCACGATGTATAAACAGTGGTAAAGACTTCCTATTTTTAATTGAGGATTTGTCAATTCAATTCTAAACTAGATGTAGAAATAATAACAAACATTTTCTTTTATTTTGAATTGGAAATTTGTCCATTCAATTCTAAACAAGGTGTATATCATAGAATAAGTGACAATCACATGGATCTATACTATTCATTGCAAACACAGAATCAACCACCACAAATACGATCATACGAAACAGATCTGAACCGTAATTATATGTATATCCCATCGCAATCTAAATAATTTAATTTATTAATAAATTTAAATATAGAATCTCACATTCGTTGCGATTTTGCTGAAAATTCCAACAGCTCAGAAATTCCCCATTTCAGTCTTGAGGCGTAGATCTCCTTCGTACCATCACAACTCTTCTAAAATTTTCAGATTTCGAATCCGTATGGAAGAGTTATGGATTAAACAAGTTAGTAATTTTACTTTAAAATAAAATTAATAATCATGCTTAAGGCTTAAACCTCTTCTTCTCCTTCTGAATAATCGGCCGTGAGTTTTACAAATGGGTTCAAAACTTTGACCGCGGATTGCAGGAGCTAGGATGGACCGTTTGGAGCGCCGTCGGTTGGAGAAGGAACGGCTTGGAGGGGGCCACGTGTGCCGAGCACGCTGGGAGGTGCGGTGGGATGAGGTGCGACCGGCGGCGGCTAAAAGGCGCCGGGTTTGGAGGCTTGGCCCACGAGCTATGGACTACGAGATGATATGAAACTGGTCGGAGATTAAAGAGGAGATGAAGAGCTTCGAAACAGTGTAAGGTATGGGTTCTGATTCTATGTGAGGGAGGAGAATTTGAAGAGAGATAGATTGGAAGAGAAGGCGACTGATTTGAGAAGGGAGAACGATGAGGAACAGTAGAACCGTATTTTATACGGTATATTTTAGGGTTTCTAGGAATTGTTTAATCCTTAATTTATAATATTTTTATTTATTTATTTATGAGGTCTGAAGATTATAAATATATAAAAAGAAGAGAGAACAAAAGGTGAATAAAATGATTAGTTTCATGTCTAAAAATGAATTTGAATGATCAATAGAAGAGGAGAGAGAGTAGAGAATAAATGCACAAGTTATTTCCCCTATATGCCTCTTTGTATTTATAACAAATTAAATGCTTGCTTCTAATTGCAACCTTTTAAATTTCAAAACATGTATAACTGATTTAGGCTTTGATCATGTTGATGTGTGTATATCCATGCAAACGTTTACACATATAATTTAAACCAATAAATCTCTTAATTAATGTCATTCATAATTTTATACTTAGTCGACTGTTTTCTTTACATTAATTACAACACTAATTTGTAACCTGTTTCATTACACTTCCTTAATTCTTTCGTCATATATTTACCTTTTATTCATATTTACAGAAATCGAACTTCAAATATATAAGACTAATTAACATTATATATTCTTGTGGAAATTTCCAATTCCGTTCCTTCTTATTTTGACATACATTAATTACTAGCTAAGGTACATTAATTTCAGTTGTAATGTATGTTAATTAAAACATGTAACGTACATGAATTATTTAGTTGAAATTAAAATTAACAACAAAATGAAATATTTTGTTGAAGCTAAAATTTACAACAAAATGTACTATTTTTTTTTCAAAAGAAAGTGGCAATGAAACTTGTAATCCTAGTTTGGAACACAAATCAAAACATGTAATTTATTTTGACACAAATATGTGATTTTATTTTGAAACAAAACATGTAATTTTTGAAACTAGATTACATGAAAACATTTATTAGTTTTAAACTAAATTAAAGATTAAAACTTTATTTCCCTTTCAATGTTTCATAAATAAAGATTCCAACTCTACTTTCAATTTCCATGTTACATAAAAATTCCCACTTTATTTTATAATTGCATCGTTCCATAAAACCAAATAAAGATTGTACTCTATTTTCTCAAATTTCATTGTTTCACAAAACAAAACCAACAAAGATCCAAACTTTTTTTTCTTTTTTTTTTCTTTTTTCTGAACGCATAGTGGGTTAAGAAAATGAAAAGTTACTAGGTTGAAATAAAGATACATGCAGGCATGATTTGGAAAGAATAAACATGGCATTTATGATATGAACGTGCATGATTTATTTGTTTATTAATGTCAACATTAATTAACGAATGTTACTTTGTCTATCACATGCGACATGAAATTTAATATATAAATAAAGTGAAACAAAAAGATTTTAATTTTTTCAAATCAAACATATCTTATAGTTGACACTCAACTTTGTGTCAATTTGTTGTAAGAAAAAAAATCTATTGAACCTTTAAAATAAAATCAAGGATTCAACTACTATTATTATTTTAATTTAAAAATAGAAAATTTTAAATTCTCCCGTATTTTCTAACAAAATTTTATGAAACAAAAATTTTAAATTTATCCTCAATTTCCGGGTTGTTACGCAAATACCTGGTCGTGCTTTGTTGTTGGTTCCCATACCCATGCCTTCAAAGATTTTCTCACAGGTCTTCAACCAAGCTATAGCCTCGGTCACTGTACCAGTGCCAGTAAAGGGTTTACCCCCAAGGTTCCTATACCTCTTCGCTACTTTGTCTAGCTCAAAGTCCTCGGGTGCTGGTGGCTGAACAATAGGGCCTTCCACAACTACGGGGATATTCCCCCATCCTCCTGCTGCTTCTGCTCGGCCTCCACGGCCTCCTCTAGCTGTTGCTGTTCGTGTAGCCATCTAAGAGAATACTGTATAAGTAAGAAAAGAGTCAAGCTCACAGATTTGATAATTTTCATATATGATAAAGCAGGGGAATATAAGGAAAGGAAATGATGTACTGATCAATTTGTTTTGCTAATCTGCTTAGCTCATTCTAGGACATTGCTAATCCTATCTCTAACGAGCTACTCGCATTAGAACACTACTGATTCTATTCTGACGAGGTGTTTAATGTGTTAGATCCCGGAACTAAGGTTAACCAAAGCTCTGATACCAACTGTGACGATCCCAAAATCCGAGGGGCGGTATTAAGGATAATCATTGGAATATAACACATTAATCATCATAGCAGAGTACAGATAATAGCAGAAACAATAAATAGAATAATTTTACATGGATATGACAGCGGAATCCCAACATGTAACAACATCAGAATAGCGCAGCGTAGGATATAACTTAGTAAATAAAGGGAAGTGATCAGTCATCATCGCCAGAGGCGGAATACATACATGCAATGAGACATAATAAGGGTATTAATCTACATCGCCGAAGGCGGTACATATACATACAATAAGAAGTACTGAAAGTAAAGCAGTCTGCATCGCCAGTGGCGGAATCATAATATAAGTAAAATAATGGCGGAAAATGTCAAAGTCGTCTCTGTGAAGTCAACCTCGCCATGAGCCAAAAATGCACTCTATGCAACAGTGCAGAGCCAAAAACAACCTGTCACCTGTGAACTAGGCTGCCCGTGTGAAAATAAGGGCACCCGCGTTTGCAAAGTGAAACAAACAACGAGTCAGTCATGGGGACTGGTATGAGGAATCTATTTAATAGTTAAACAACAGTAATAAGCAAATCATAGGACCACGCCACTTTTGCGAAACGGGTTTATTCCAGTGATTGCTAGTGCATTTAAAACAAAGTAAATTCTTTTAAAACAACACAATGCTTTTAAAAAGAATGAAGCTATTATAAGACTCAGGTCCCATCATACAATGCAAAGCAAGCCGGAGGATAGAGTTTTCCCTTATAATGGCCAAATATGCTTAATACGTATAAAGCAAAATCCTTTGATATTATTACTAGTGCATATATGTTTCAAAAACGAATAGCATCGTAAATATCAATCATAGGCGGCATAGCTACCATCTACTATGTCGCCATACTAGTTCTACAATCGAGTCCGTGATTCGTATTGGAAATTGGGTTTCTGTCATGAGCCGAGGCAAGGGACAAGCTCCTCTCCGCTTCGAGACACTCTAGCAAATGCCTCAGGACTACACACTCTGGGTAACCCTGCATCCTCCAAGGCCGGTCCTCTCTTACGTTTGAGGATTAGTTATTCCTAAACACACGTTTCCCGGTCCTTACAGACCTATAGTCGAGGCGCCTCGCATTCCAACAACCACATAGGTGAAAAATAGATATAAATGTAAGGGCTGGTAAGTCACTGACACCACCATAGATAGAAAGAAACGTCATGCTCTCCTTGGGTCCTTATCCCGTTTTTAACTCATACCGAGGTGTGAGGCTCGCGAATCTACGAAATACACAAAGCTAGGCCACGTAGATCAGGCTTTGATCATCATCCACAAGACTTTGCTTTGCAACAAAAGCCTAGATCACAGCATCTTGGCATGCCACATAGGCAGTCCACTCCATACGATTGATTTCCATCGATATATAACCCCTGAGCTCGTACGTCTCAGAGAAGGGCGTTAAGCAAAAGAATAAATTCTCCACCGCCAAACAGATATATATATATATTTAACAGAGATCAATCAGTATAGAACAAAATCCAATGTCAGACACACAGTCCATTTACAAGTCCGTTCTGGGTCTGAACGAAACCGGAGGCGTCAAATTCCTCGTATATCCACCCAATCAACACATACGTTTAGACGGCTACTACTTCCGTCCCTTTCCGGTAGCTACTCCAGTCGGGAACCTCAGTAGCGCCCATCCAACCGATACGAAGATCGTCGGTCTTGAATCGTCTTTGCATTTTCCAATTCGAATCGCTCGATAAATTATTTGAAATGAGGGTTAGCTCGGCCTTTTCAAATATTTCACGTCATTAGAATTTAAATCGATTCTTCCTATGGTTATATTATTCGACATCCATCTTTCAGTTCTTTAGTGTTATCATCGTGTCAAACACATACAACCATCAAATATCAAACAATTCAAGCCCAATTGGTTTATTTGCAATCTATGTTGCTTATAATATTTTATAAAGATTTTTCGCCATTTTTATTTATTTAAAAATGGCCATATTTAATTAAACGACGTTTCAGGTCGTGCCGTGGCACTGACGCTGTTTTTCTCCTAATTTTTTTTACACATATCGGAAAATCTAACCGTTGGATTTCTACAAAGTCTATACTAGTGGGAAGATATTCCCAAAGCGAACCCAACGGTTCCAGTTTCGTGAAAATCCGACGGTCGGATCTCCCACACTAATCGTTTGAAGTTACGGTTTCAAAATTCGAATTGCAGCGTCGTTATTCGATTTAATTTAATTATTTTTATATTTATATATAAATATAATCGATTCTGGCGCCGTTTTTCTTCGGATTTAAATTAAACATTCTGGACAATCCAACCGTTGGATTTTTTTCAAGGTTGGTGCCGTTGGGAAGATATTTCCAAGGCGAACCCAGCGGTTGCGGTTTTGGGAAAATCCGATGGTCAGATTTCTCGTACTAATCGTTTTAAATTACGATTCCGAAACACGAACTACACGGCTTTGATTCCCTTTAATTATATTTATATATATATATATATAAATATAGTTCATTCTATAATTCCATCTATAGTTCATTCTATATTTTCAACTTCGTTTTCACTTCAAATATTTCACTAACGCCTTAATATTTCAAAAAATTTCTCCATAACCTCCTTTGTACGGGGAGGGGTTTGGAAATTTATTAGGCCGTGTTAGGTACCCAATAAATCCTAAAAAGCATCCACATATTTATAGTGATATATTCTGGTGTTTACGGGGGAGCATGTATAGATAATCACTCCAGAGAATAAATTCTCGTCACCCCGTTTCCGTGTGGAAATAAATAGTCCATGTGCCATATCTAATAACTTGAGCGACGTGATTATCGTCAACTCCAGACCCGTGTGGGGTTTTTATTAATCTGGCGATTTATCGTTATATTTTCTATAGTCCATATCAGTCATCAGTTCAACCTGTAGTGTATAGTCATCGCCATACAAGCCTCTCGCTCGTATGGTAAATCTTCCACCTCGTCACACAAGCTCCAATTGCTTATGTGGAATATGATGAAGTATGCCTATCATCAAGAAGTATGCCATGTAGTGTAGTTCAAAATTAATTGTTACTATCCTATGGCGATGTTTATTATTTCACACAGAATAACCAGCACTCTGCATCCAATGGCGTTCACAGGAGTTGATATAAAAATAAAATTGCGCAGGCAACTCATCAAGGCTTACCTATTTGTTGGGCACGCAAATAATTTCTTTACTCTAATCAATTTTTCCTGTTCAACACATGTATATACATGCAGAACAAAGCTAATAATAATATTTCTAGCAGACTATTATTTATTTCAACATGTGTGTATTTTTATCAAAGCATATACATGATAGAAGAAATATTTTTATCGTCAAAAATATTTATTCAACACGTGAATGTTTTAACACTTCATATTTACAATAAAGGTGCAGTTTTTATTGTCTATTCATTTGACTTTAAAATACGATAACATTCAACACATGAATTTCAAATCGGCGAACGAATTTCAATTCAACACATGAATATTCTATATAGTTTGTATATATATAAAAATGTGATTTTTATCGCTAAAGCTATTTGTTTAAATTCAAATAATATTCAACACATGAATTTATATTTCAACATATGTAATTTATTTCGACAAATGAAAATTATTCTAACACATGTATATTTCAGAAAATTTCGGCAGCATAACGGCAGGGTAGTTAAAACCTGGACCGTCCCTAGTACGGCTCCTCGCTCTACCTTAAAACCTCGCGGTTTTTGACAGTGGGGATCATGCATCTAGTTCGCACGCAGGCGGCATGTTTTATTTTCAATTCCACAATCATATTCTAATTTGTTTCAAACACAAGAGTATTTTTCAACCACAAAGGTATTTTTCAACCACAATATCAACCACAAACAATTATTTCCAACCATTCGTCATTGCATATAATATCACGTCAATCACAAGCAATAAATATCGTCCATGGTCTGTGGACGAGGGGAGTATATAGATATATATATTATATTGTAATTCACTTGCATTTCATCACAATTCAAAGCATATATGTTTCATTCAACGCTTGTATAATTTATACATCGCTAATATAACTTATATAACACATGTATATGAGGTATACAATGCGTATATAATTTACACTTTGCTTATATAATTTATACAACGAGATTTCGTTCACACAATTAGTTTAGATTCCTCACATTGGTTATTGCAGTGCTAAAAATCGTAGGAAGATCAGAAAAATCCGCGGCTTCTTCTAGAATGTAGAGAGCCTCCTAGCGGTCACGGTGTCTCCTGTTTCATCAAATTTTGTTAACGAACGAAAAAGATATTATTTTTCAAAGTTTTGCAACGCTTTATAGTGTAAAAACAGTTCAACGTTAAAAAACCCGTATACCTTCAAGAGGAGTTCGAAACTAGGGTTGCTGATAACGTTTGATTCGCGACACGGGGACACGATCAGGTTGCGCTACGGTGTAGAGCGCAGAGAGGCGCGCCTGCGCCAGGTGGTTTCGCTCCGATCGGTGCAGCGACGAGGGCGAATTCTGGTGAAATGTGCGGTGAATTCGAGCCCTTGGATCTCGTCGGATACTCAATGATGGAAGGCGAGGTGGGCATCGATTTAGAGAGGGGTAGGAGAGCTTTCGAGATCAGGTGGTGGCGCAGCCTATAGATCGTCGGAGCGAGGGGAATGTGGTCGGGAAGGGTGGAGTAACGTGCGGCGTCGAAGCAGAAAGAAGAAAGGGTTTCGGGAGTTTTTTTTATTTTAAATAATGAAATAGAAAAAATATGATTGGCCAAGGTTTTAATTAACTTTTTAAATAGTGTTTTTACAACCGAACTCCTTTTCCAACCCAACGACTGTTGCCTCTAGCTAAATACCCCCATTCTGGACACAATGGGATATGTTTCGTTGGCCAATTCGACTGTTACAGTCAGTTATTTTTCAAATTAAAGTATAAAACATTCAATATTTAATTTGAACATACATTTCAATTTGCCAGGGCCACAAACTGAATCGAAAAATTCCAGAAAAATAAATCTAGCTTTGTTTTGACGATACGGTCCGAACAAAACCAGTTTCGTCGAATTCTGAGCTCGTTTGAAAAACTGCCATTTTTAGGTCGACCCATTTTAACAGAAATTGATCAATCACATTTTGTTTTGCCCCGCTCACATACTAGCTTCAAAAATTATGAAATTTGAAACTTAGCAATTATTTGACATCCCGGACCCAACAAAAGTGGTTTCGTCGAATTCCGACGTCGTATGCAAAATATCAATTTTCAAGGGCTATATGTGCTATATAGCGACCTTTCTGAAAATTCAATTGGCCATAACTTTTGATTCCCGCTATGAAACTTCGATTTTTCAGATTCTTTAGAAAGGTATTCATAAACAGATTTAAATATTTTCAGTTTCGCTAAAATCCGTTATATTTTCCACCCGGTACAGTCGGACAAAGTTTATATTCAAAATTTCAAACTGCAATACTATACCCAATTCTATATTTTATTGAAATAGGCTATTTCAATTATTCAAATTCTTTGGTAATAACCAAATTTAAATTTTTTAAATTGGTTCATATTTTCCGGGTTATTACACTTTTAAAACACATCCCATAAATCAAAGATGATTTAGCCTTAAAGCCTTAATTAATTTTCGTTTGATAACTCGCTATCAAAATCCAGTTTCCTTTGAAAATCCTTAATCCACATTTCGACCATAGTTTCCAATTAAATTCATTTTCCAGCATTTCATTCTTTAATCTTAACTAAAAGATTATACTTTCTCTCCAAATCCTCACTTTTAATTTCCTCAAATCAAAGATCTGATCAAATCCTTAAATTTTGATATGAATTTCCATAACTCGATCTCATGGGGTTTCAAGAATGATATTATTGAAGATATTATTAACGACAAAACCCAAATCAATTGATATTGAACATAAGTTACAAAGAAATTGTATCTACTTGTATTCGATATCAATTCTCGTAATCAACGAATACTATAAGTGGAGTAACGATATAATAATATCTTCCAAATTCCTCAAATAGTATACGTTTACACCACAGAATTTCATATCAAATATCTGAATATTATTTCCATCCAACTTATCCCAGTCAAATTAGGAAACTCGTATCTTAATTAAAAGATTTATCCAACTCTTTGACATTAGATCTGGATAGAAATACAATCAACTTATATTTAATATTAATCTCGATATCTAACTCACACTATAAGCGGAATAATGGTGATCTAGCTTTTAAATTCCTCATATAGTAAGAATCATCATCTACTGAATTAATATCAACCATCCGATGATTTTTCTCCAACCATATCTAATTATTTAAAATTGAAAAACACATTTTAATTATTAAATAAATCAATTTAAATTCCAAACAAATTATTTTTAAAACTTTTAAAGCTTTGAAAACATTCAACAAAATCATTTACAAATGATTACTTATAGTTCGGATAAAATTTCGCTGTTTAAATACTTCAAAATAGGTTGTTTTCAAAGAAAGCGTTATAATAATGCTTCAAAAGTGTTACAAAAGCGTTACAAAACAGTTATCTTAACTACTTTGATAAAAACATCGTTTATCTTAGCCAAAACTTAAAATTTACAATTCAGAACACTTTTACATAATTTATTATGATTTTACAAATTTTTAACGTATTTTTAAAACATTTAAAAATAGTTGTTTATAGTTATGGTCAAAAATTATTCTTACATCGATCTTTTCCAAAACGGTTTCAAACATAACTTGAAAATTATAACTCGAATTTAAAATCTTCTTTCACTCATTTGAAAGTTCTTGTTAATGGAAATCAAACAGTTTTCATTTTATGAAAATCCGATTTAGATTGCAAAATTTATAAGCGTTTAAAGTTTGCATATAAAAATCTGTAAATTGTCGTTATGGGACAAGCTCCATTTTGACCATAATAACTGTTAGACCAAAAAATGGTCCTAACACCCAATTGATAATGTTTTATAGAGAATAATGAGGAATCATGAACAAAAAGCAAGAAAAATCAATCAACACACAGAATTTATAGTGGTTCGGCGTTAACAAGCCTACATCCACTTCATAGCTTCTCAATTTATTCAGAAATCACAAATACAATGAGTATTGACGCTCAAGCACTCAACTACAATGAATAATACTCTCCGAATTCATTGATTTTATTAAAGAGGATGAAGTTTCTTCGTTGGTAGCCATGGCCGAAATAGATAGAGCTTCCTTGAGGCCAAAAAGTCCCCTTCAATGATGTGTTGTATGTGTATTTATAGGTAGAAATTCAGTTAGGGTAGAGTGGCCACGTGGCAGCTTCAGAGTAAATCTCGGAAGTAGTGGAGAACATGGGGAAATGGTCTTTAGCTGCCCAGAATTCGGTTAGGGGTAGAGACCGGATCCGGTTGGCCCGATCCGGATAACCCGATCCGGGTGACCCGATCCGGTTTTCCCGATCCGAATGACCCGATCCGGTTTACCCGATCCGGTTTGGTTGGTCAGAAATATTCGCTTTAGCTTGATCCGAAATGGTGGAATCCAACCTGAAGCTTATGTGCACAGAAATACGAGTTTTCCCATCCTTCGTTACTTCGTCCAAGCAGATGTCGATCTCTGGTAGGTCATACTCAAGCCCTGAGTGGCCTTCCTGATAGAGTTCTTCGGCTTTGGATAGTCTGGTCACAAAGCAGGCTAACAATAACCATTATTCTACGATACTTCAAAATATCTTACAAAACCATTATATCCTTATATAACCCTTTTAAAATCATTTAAATTTACTTTCCAAATTATTTTGGATATAAAATTCAACTTTCATAAATTACAATTCATTTCTGAATTCAAATAACTTCAAATTAACCTTCCCATTCGTCGGATCAGTTAGGGATAGCCAGGGAGAGCAGGAAACTTCATTTCCAAACCCAACCCTAGACACTATCCTCCCTGTCATCCTAGAATGTTCCAGTATTTATTTATTCGTTTAAAGGACTTTAACAATATACATGAATTCATACTATGGTCTTTCCCAATTATTGACCTTCAATTTCAATAATGATATTGCTTCTAATTACGAAGGAGATTTGTCGATCACCCATGTGATACCATAATTTTTGGGTCTTAGTGTGTGCGAAACAACATCAACAATCATTACAAACATCCATAGCAACCATCATCAACATAATTAAATAAATCGTAAATGTGCACAAGCATCATAACATTAACGCTTAATTGTGAGTGTTCTAAACTACGCATCCATCATCCATCACAACAAACATTAATCATCGTTAAAACTAATAATTCATCACTATATTTAAATTAGTCTAACTATTAATTAAATATATAAATCATGGTTAAAGAGTTCTCACCTAACGGCTTTCCAAATCTTCACGGTTGGCTAGCCTAGCTAACGAACCCTCAGACAGTATTTCCGCACACCATCTTCTTTGCCGATATATACAGATATATTAATCTCATCACTTTATAAGAGGAGGAGGATGAACTTTGGAAAGGTAGTAGTGGAAAAGAGGAAGACTTATGCCATGGAAACCACGGCTATAAGCTTTAAGAAGAAGAGAGAAAGAAAAGAAGTGAGAATGAATGAAAAAGTCGAAGGAAAGGGTGGTAGTTTATAACGACCCCAAACCCCGATAAGACGGTGATGAGGGTAATCTTTGGAATATAACACCTAAAAAGATAATGGCAGAACAGAAATAAATACACCAGATATTGTACAATAGAATACGCTGGATAAACATAATCATTAGAGTTACACAGTATACAGGATCATACTTAGTAGTACAAATACAGTTCAGCTATACATAAATGTCTACAGCGGAAAAAAAACATAATATGTACAATAGGAGCTGAACAGCATAAAAAGAGATAAATGAAAGAATCCATCTTCAGCTCCAGCTATCCAGAAAGAGCCGGCTAAAACCTGAATACAAGGCTTCCCATGTAGAAATAGGGGCACCCGAGTTTGCAAGTGAAACAAACTACGAGTCAGTCATGGGACTGGTTTGAGAAATCTACATAACACAATTTATAATATGGCCAATCACAGGACCACACCACTTTCGCAGAACGGGTTTACTCCATTGGATTACCAGTGCTTTAAAACAAGTAAATCATTTAAACATCGCAATGCTTTTTATAAAAATGAAGCCATTATAAGACTCAGTTCCCATCACACAACGCAACACAAACCGGAGGATAGAGTTTTACCTTATAATGGCCAAAATATGCTTGATACGAGCAAAACAAATCATTTGATATTATTGCTAGTGTATATATGTTTCAAAAATAATTTCAATCATAACTATTAATCATAGACGGCATGGGTACCATATATCATGTTGCCATATGTATATATATATATATATATGTGTGTATGTATATGTGTATATATATATATATATATATATATATATATATATATATATATACACACACACACACACAATCAAAACCGCACGGTGTTGTATTTGGAAATTGGATTTCCGTCATGAACCAAGGCAAAAGATAGTCCTTACCGAATTCGAGACGCTCTAGCCCGCCCCTCAGGATCAGAGCTCGAGTGATCCTTAGATCGTCAGGGCCGATCCACCGATGTGGATTAAAATCCTGAACACTGCATTTCCCCACCCTGTGGGGCATCACTGGTCATATCTGACCAAATCATCGGCTCCAAAGAGACCGAACTAACTGAGGCCTCGCTTTCCATCATCCACATAAGTAAAATACCCAGGCGTGCAAAACCCATAGCACCACTCCTAGCTAGAAGGAAACGCATGTCCTCCCTGAGGTCCTTCTCCTGTTTCTGGCTCATACTGAGGTGTGAGGCTCGCGAAACAATGCTACACACAACGCTATGCCACACAGGCCGTGCTTTGATCATCAACCACAAGACTTTGTTTTCAACAGAAGCCTTGATCATCTGCCACTTAGGCATGCCACATAGGCAATTCACTCCACGCGACTGATTTCTATCGATATATAACCTCTGACCTCGTACGCCTAAGAGAAGGGAATTAAGAAAGAGAATAAATTCTCCGCCACCAAACAGATATATATTAAATAGAGATCAATCAACACAGAGCAAAATCCAGTGTCAGACACATAGTCCATTTACACGTTCGTTCTGGGTCTGAACGAAACCGGACGCACTCAATACCTTGCATATCCGTACAATCAACAAGTACGTCCGGACGGCTACTACTTCAGCCCCGTCAAGGTAGCTACTCCTATCATGAGCATCAGTATCACCACTCCATTCGACGTGAAGATCATCGGTCTTGCACCGTCTTCATATCTTCGACTTTCAGTCGTCGATCAATTATTTGAAATGAGAATTAACTCGGCCTTTTCAAATAATTCACGTATATTTAGAATTTCAAATCAATTCATTTCAATAGCTAAATTATTTGATATCACTAATTCCGTTCTTTAATATAATTTTCACGCCAAGCACATTCAACCATCAAATATCACATAAACCGAGCAAATTCAGTTTATTTCCATTCCATATCGTTTATAATATTTTATCACGATTTATCGCTATTTTTATTTATTTAAAAATAGCCAATTTATTTAAACGACGCTTCAGGCCATAACGTGGCCGTGGCGCTGTTTTTCTTCAGATTTGATTTACACATATCTGAAAATCTAACCGTTGGATCTTCACAAATTTTATATCATTAGAAAGATCTTTTCAAAACGAATCCAACGTTTTCAGTTTTGGGAAAATCCGATGGTCGAATCTCCCGGTACAATCGTTTGAAGTTACGATTTCAAAATACAAACTACAACATCGTTATTCAATTCAATTTAATTATATATATATATATATATATATATATATATATATATAATCGATTCTGGCGCTGTTTTTCTTCAGATTAGAATTAAACATTCCAGACAATCCAACCGTTGGATCTTCACAAAGTGGGTGTCATTGGAAAGATATTTCCAAAGCAAACCCAACGGTTGTGGTTTCGGGAAAATCCGATGGTCAGATCTCCCGCACTAATCGTTTGAAATCACGGTTTCAAAATACGAACTGTAGCTTCGTTAATCGATTTATTTTATTTATATTTATATACCTATATATAAATATATTTCCTTCTTCGATTTCAAAACTATATCCACTTTATATATTTGATAAAAATGATATTTTTATCATCAAAAATATTTATTCAACACATGAACGTTTTCGACTTCACACATACGATAAAAATATGATTTTTATCGTTCTAGTCCTTTATTCAACACATGAATATTTTCTATAGTTGATACATATAATAAAATGTTATTTTTATCTTTCAAAGAATTTATTCAACACATGCTTCATTCAGCACATGAATTTCTATTCAACACATGATATTTTCTATAATTTATATATGTAATAAAAATGGGATTTTTATTATAAAACAATTCATTTCTAAACCCCATTATTTTATATAGTTCATACATAAGATAAAATGTAACTTTTAGTGTTGAAACGATTCATTTAAGATATCAATATTTTATATAGTCTATATATATAATAAAAATGTGATTCTTATCTTTCAAATAATTTATTCGACACATGACTCCATTCAACACAAGAATTTCTATTCAACACATGAAAATAATTCTAACACATGAATATTATTGAAAATTTCGGTAGCATAACGGCAGGGTACTTAAAACCGGCACCGTCCCTAGTACGGCTCCTCGCTCTACCTTAACACCTCGCGGTTTTTGACAATGGGGATTTTCAATATCTAGTTCGTACGCAGACGAATTTTCCATATACTAATCCTATTGGGATTTCAACCACAATCAATCATTTCAAATCAACCATTCCTGATATTCACCAAATTTCACATCAACCAATAATTCAAACAATATCACAACCAATATATATCGTCCATGATCTATGGACGAGGGGAGTGTGTGTGTGTATATATATATATATATATAGATATATATAGAGATACGTATATAACTATATTTCGATTTCATTTCAATATCACTTCAATTTATTTAACACATATATCACTTTTACAACGCATATATGGCTTATACGTCGAATATACAACTTATACAACGCTTATACATGAGGTGTACAACGCTTATATAACTCATACATCGACTATATAATTTATACATTGTTGTTTTCCATATCATTTAGAAATTAGAAATCTCACATGGGGTTCCACTCCACCAAAAATTGCAGAAGGCTCAAAAAAATATGCGGTCTCTTCTAAAATGTAGAAGACGTCCACACGAGTCCACTGTCTCTTGTTTCACTGAATTTTGTCAACAAATGAGAAAGATATGATTTTTACAGTGAAATCAAAAACCGTAGTGCTTTAAAGTGCTATAATCAGTTTAAAATAAATTAAAATGTATACCTTCGAATTTCGTTCAAACCTAGGTCGCCAATTTTCGCAAAATCCGTGTAGCTATGGACCGATCGGCCTGCGCCACAGCGGGGAGCTAGGAGAGAGCTTCTCGGCGCTACCCCCTTGTCCAGCTCGAAGTGGTGGTCGGTGCGCAAATCGAGGCAATGCGGCGCTGCTTCCTAGGCCCGATTCTCGAGGCACACTACACGATGGGTGTCGTGGCTGCTATAGATTTGTAGAGGGGGAAGAGGTCTCCGAAATGTTCAACTGCGGCAAGGGTCCACGGTGAATGAGGCGGCCGGAATTTGGACAGGAAGTTTTGAATGGTTTCCGCCTTTAAACGTAATGGGGAGAGAGAGAATACGGGGAGAGAGAAAAGTGAGGTGGCCAATCCGATTTTTTTTTACATATATATTTTAAAAATCCAAAAAAATACCCCTCATCTCATACGAACTCCAATCCAAACCCAACGACTGTCGTCCCTAGCTAAATACCGCCATTCCGAACACAATGGAATATGTTTCGTAGGCCCATTCGACTGTTTCAGACAGTTTTTCTTCAAATTAAAAAATAAAAACATTCAGTATTTGATTTGAATGTACATTTCAATTTGCCAGGGCCACATACTGATTCTAAAAATTCCAAAAAAATAAATCTAGCTATGTTTTGACGATATGGTCCCAAAAAAAGTTGTTTCGTCGAGTTCTGAGACTGTTTGACAAATGGCCATTTTCTGGTCGATCCAATTTAACTGAAATTCACCAAACATATTTTCTTTTGCCACGCTCACATATTAACTTCAAAAATTATGAAATTTGAAATCTAGCAATAATTTGACATCCCGGATCCAACAAAAGTGGTTTCGTCGAATTCTGAGGTCGTATGCAAAATGTCTATTTTCAAGGGCGATATATTCTCTGTAACGACCTTTCCGAAAATTCATTTGGCCATAACTTTTGATTCCCGCTACGAAACTTCGATTTTTCAGATTCGTTAGAAAGATATTCACTAAAAGATTTAAATATTTTTGGTTTCACTAATATTCGTTTTATTTTGCACCCGGTATAGTCAGTCAAAGCTTGAATTCCGATTTTGAAACTGCAGCGCCATTTCAGGCTATGTTTATAATTTAAAATAATTATAATTATTTTCAAACATCGATCCCCCATCGTGATTATTTAAAATATTTATTATAAATATTTAATATCCTCTAAAATAGCCAAATTAAAAGTTTTAAACTGGCTCAGATTTTCCGGGTTGTTACAATCTCCCCCACTTAAAACTTTTCGTCCTCGAAAAGGAAAAAAGTTGAAAGTGGTTTAATTAACTAACTCTACTTTCAATCTGGCTTCCATTCTTCAGCTTTTTAGTTTCTAAGAATTTTCAAACTCTTCAAAAATTTGGCTAAAACCCTAAATTTTCGAAAAATTTCGCCATAACCTCCTTTGTATGGGGAGATTCGGGATATTTCAAATAGCCTCCCATGGCTCTCACCAATCCAAAAGAAAAAGAAAAAGCAAGCGGCTAGCCAATTGGCTCATAAAATCATCAAATCCCAAGATATACAATAAACATGTACCTATTTGTCGGGCAAACAATTTTATTCCTCTGCTTAGCTTTTGTCCATAACTTGTTCACACATATATAAAGAACATGTAAATATTTCTATCTGTTTCTCAATCAGTTCAATACTTGTTCAATTGCATACATTTAACTTCATTCCCTTATTGATTAAATTAACTATCATTCTAATAATTCAATTAATCCAATCCGCAATCACACAACGCAACCAACAATCAATTTGTTTTTAACTTTTCAAAAATATACCAAATAATTCATATACTCTTTTGAAAACTGTTAGAACGAAATCTGGGCCTAACACCCAAATGCTATGTGAAAACCTCACAATCACAGATAAATGAAGAAAAAGCAGAAGAATAAGTGGAGACACACGGGATTTTTATAGTGGTTCGGCTCAATCCAAGCCTACGTCCACCTTATAGTTTCTTAAATCCTAAGAAGCTATTACAATGTTGTTTGTTTCCAGTTTATACACGAAATCCTCGTGTTTACAACGAAGAAAACGAGATTAAAGGGAAGATTATACACGAAATCCTCGTGTTGTAATGTGGAATTCGACTTCTAGGTTATGCAATTGTCTTGCGAAGAACCATAGTTGAAGCCATGGAGAGTTAGAGTTCCAAAAATCCCTTGAAATGACCATCTCCTGGTGTATTTATAGGTGTAGAGAAGCAGCTAGGTGCTCTGAATTGGATCGGATCGGAGGGGCACGTGGCGTGCACTGAGGCCATCTTGGAGATAGTGGAAGAGTGGTCTTCAGATAGTGCTAGGACAGGAGTAAGCTGATCCGGATAAATAGGAGGTGGTTACGCCTGAAGAACGTGTCAAAGGTGTTGCGTCTGAGCAGGTGCGGGGTACGGTTCGGACTTCAGATCCCAACTGAGTTAGTGTCTTCAATCCGAAGACTTCATGTGCCAGTGTGCTCGAAGGTGAAGCGGATCGGGTTTGCCCTTTCCGATCCAGTCCGAACTGATGAGAATGGGAGCTGTGACAAGCTAGTGTGTCAGAGACGTACGGATCGGGTCCTCCGTCCTTACGAGCCGATCCAAAGCATTCCAACCGAAGGCGAGACGTGTTGCTACACATCTGGTGCAAGGCGGGTCGGGTCGGACTGCCTCTCTCCGATCCAAATCGAGGTACCTGTATATGAGCTAAGATTCAAAATCTTACGAGGTGATTGGACATGATGGGATCGGGTTTGCTTCCGCCGATCCGAACCGTTAAGGGATGATGCTAATTCCAGAATTCATGTCTCCGGTTCTGCATGCGTGCACGGAAACGGGCATAACTTTCAATCCGTAAGTCCGATTGAGCCAAACCAAAGCTCAAACTGAAGCTAATTCAGAGATCTACAAAAGTTACATAGCTAAGCTCCGTAATCACAATTTTCGGGCCTAGAAAAGGTCATCTGGTAGGAGTTCCGGGCCTTTCTTTGTTTGTGATGCGATTTCGACCAAATGGCTGCCTGTCTTCTGACGATGCTTCCAATACTGGAGCGTATTGTTGATCAGAGATTTCATGTGTGACTGCTTTAACTAAAAAGCGGGTCAACATTTTGCCTCCCAGAACATATCTTGCTGAACGAAGGAAGATGTGTTCTGGATAATCCAAAAAGTCCAAGGCCACGCCAGGTCTGCTAGCCGCAAGCATAATCCATACCTGCTAAGAAAAGAGAGCAAAAAGGTGTGTCAAATCCAGACAAAACTGATTACACTTCGAGCATAAACCATGCTTGGGCGTTTGTTTGAGCATAAACTACACTCAAGAGATGGTCGAATCATCCCGCCAAAACATGACGAGGGACCTAACCTTCTGGGTATAAGCCATACCAGGAAGTTCAAACTGAGCATAAACCATACTCGAGTTTTATTGAGTTCCTTTGCCAGATCCTGGCAAAACAATAAGCCGTTCCAGAGTATAATCCATACTTAAGAATCCTAGTGAGTACAATCCATACTCATGTCGGGATAGAGCTATGCTTGCCAAGACCTGACAAGACAGTCTGTCCCTAAGCATAATCCATGCCTAGGGGTCCGAGATAAGTATAAGCCATACTTTAGTTGAGATCGAGAATCCTGCCACAACCTGACAAGACACTTAAATTTGCCAAACATAACCCATGCTCGGAAAGTCCTGCCTTATTCAATTCAAAATACAAAACCAAAGCAAATCCTGATTGGTTTGTCATCGAGTCCAGAACACGCTTTGGAGCTAAATCCTAACCCCGAACGTGTGTACTTCGATTTAGCCAATCAGAAAACCTAAAGAAAGCAAAGAGTCATATCTTAAATCCTAAGAAATGCAGGAAATCCAGGCTGATCTCATCCACATCAGTTGATGATGAGCCCGCGAGAGCTCGATCCAGAGCCATTCCCTCTCCGTGGAGTAGGTGGTGGTTGCAGAGGTGCTGGCGCCATTGGTTGTTTCGCATACTTGGGTAGCTCTCCACGTCTGATCCATTCCTCAATCAGATCTCGCAAGTGTCTACAGTCATTTGTGTCATGATCGTCCATATCGTGAAACATGCAGTATTTCCCAGAATCGCGTTCTCTTTGCGATGGCTCCCTCCTGGGAGGCTTTGGATAGGAGACGTCACCGTTTGTGTTCACGTAGATGTCGGTTAGTGATGAATTGAGTTCTGCGTATTTTTCATATCTGGGCCCTCTCCGGGGCTGAGCGCTGCGGTCATTCTTGACGGCAGCTTTTCTTTTGCCTTTATCAGAATCAGAAGGTTCTCCGTCTTTGAGCATGTTAACATTAAGATTTTTTTTTTCGGATGTTGCGTCTTCTTCACGGAAAAACCTATTCGATTCAAGAGAATTCGCTGAGATTCCTTGGTGGGTCTCGGTATAAGGATTTTTTGAACTCCGAATTGTCTAGAACGCCGGATACTACCGCCATCAATACCATAGATGGCTCAGGTCGATCAACTGATGCTGCTGCAACGTTGAACCTTTCCAGAAATGACCGCAGAGTTTCTTTAGGCCTCTGCTTTATTGTAGTTTGTGACATTACATTCTTGGGTCGAGCGATATGGACCCGAAACTGTTCAATAAAGCGAGCGATCAACATGTTCCAACCGTTGATCGATTCAGATTCTAGCTGCCGAAACCACATAGCAGTAATATCAGTCAAAAAGAGGGGAAAGCATTTAGCCATGACATTTTCCGACGCCGATTGAACTTCCATATGCCGTTTACAGCGCATTTGGTGCACTGTAGGATCTGACCTGCCGTTGTAGGGTTCCAATTGTGGAAGTTTGAAATCTGGAGGATTGCGGGAATTCCTGATTTCCTGTGTGAATGGATTGTGATTGACATCATCCACGTCATTCTGATAAATGCGGCCTCTCGAAAGGCGTTCAATGAGATTGGCGAGCCGGTCGCCTTCAAAGAGCTGTTGCAAGTTGCCTAGCTCGGAGCTGGTGCCCCCAGCGTTGAGTCCAGAAGAGTTCAGAGAGGTATAGGGAGCTTGGAAGGCCATCCGGTTCAGGTCGGAGGTGCCCCCTTGCTGCGGCTCAGAGAAGCGAGGGAGGTTATGGAGAGGTGCACGGTTCGGATCGGATGTGCCGATCCAATCAGGTTCTCCTGTTCCGAACCAGGGAGCTTGATGCTGAAGCTGTGTGGAATTACCGATCCGAACCGGTGCGGAGATAGGTCGTGCTGGAACGAAGTCTTGATTTCCAGAGGGGAGGCTGCTGCCCCCAAGCTCATGTAAGGTGGCGGTTCGGATCGGATCCAAACCGATCCCGTGAGGATTGCCCCCCATTTCCATCTGCATTTGATTCTAGTTTTGGCCCTCTGTTCGGATTGGATCCGAACCGATCCGTTTTGCAGCTGCTGCTAGGGCTATTTCCATGCTATTTCCAGCGAGTTGTGTGTTGCCACGCGGCCTACCTTCCATCCGAGCGAAGAATTGGTCGATCATCTCCTATTGTTTGTGGAGGAGATCATCTTGCCTAGCCATCTGGGTTCTCAATTCATCGAGAATGCTATCCATCTCTTCTCGCGTCAAGTATGCTGATGGATTTTCATGAGAAGAAGCATCATAGCTTGCTTAATTTCTCGTGCTTTCGCCTTAAACACGGGAAATTTTTCGCTTAGCCATCGATCCAATAGCCAAACAATCCAAGCATACGTTGAAGTTGTCGTGTGCCCCCCTTCCTGGCACGCCAAAATGTTAGATCGAAATCTGGGCCTAACACCCAAATGCTATGTGAAAACCTCACAATCACAGATAAATGCAGAAAAAGCAGAAAAATAAGAGGAGACACACGGGATTTTTATAGTGGTTCGGCTCAATCCAAGCCTACGTCCACATTATAGTTTCTTAAATACTAAGAAGTTATTACAATGTTGTTTGTTTGCAGTTTATACACGAAATCCTCGTGTTTACAACGAAGAAGAGGAGATTAAAGGGAAGATTATACACGAAATCCTCGTGTTGTAATGTGGAATTCGACTTCTAGGTTATGCAATAGCCTTGCAAAGAACCATAGTTGAAGCCATGGAGAGTTAGAGTTCCAAAAATCCCCAGAAATGACCATCTCCTGGTGTATTTATAGGTGTAGAGAAGCAGCTAGGTGCTCTAAATTGGATCGGATCGGAGGGGCACGTAGCGTGCACTGAGGCTATCTCGGAGATAGTGGAAGAATGGTCTTCGGATCGTGCTAGGACAGGTGTAAGCCGATCCGGATAAATAGGAGGTGCAGAGGGTCGGTTCGGACTTCCGAACTGAGTTGGTGTCTTCAATCCCAAGACTTCATGTGCTAGTGTGCTCGAAGGTGAAGCGGATCGGGTTTGCCCCTTCCTGTCCGGTCTGTACTGATGAGAATGGGAGCTGTGACAAGCTAGTGTGCCAGAGACGTTCGAATTGGGTCCTCCGTCCTTCCGAGCCGATACGGAGCATTCCAACCGAAGGCGAGACGTGTTGCTACACATCTGGTGCAAGGCGGGTTGGGTCGGACTGCCTCTCTCCAATCCGAACCGAGGTGCCTGTATACGAGCTAAGATTCAAAATCATGCGAGGTGATTGGACATGACGGGATCAGGTTTGCTTCCGCCGATCCGAACCGTTAAGGGGTGATGCTAATTCCAGAATTCATGTCTCCGGTTCTGCAAGCGTGCACAGAAACAGGCATAACTTTCAAACCGTAAGTTCGATTGAGCCAAACCAAAGCTCAAACTGACGCTAATTCATAGATCAACAAGAGTTACAAAGCTAAGCTCCGTAATCGCTGTTTTCGGGCCCAGAAAAGGTCATCTGGTAGGAGTTCCGGGCCTTTCATTGTTTGTGATGCGATTTCGACCAAATCGCTGCCTGTCTTCTGACGATGCTTCCAATACTGGAGCGTATTGTTGATCAGAGATTTCATTTGTGACTGCTTTGACTAAAAACCGGGTCAACAAAAACATTCATACTATACAATTAAAAAGTGTACATGCATGAAAAGAAAACAATAGCAAAGTAGAGAACAAAATGGTAATGTAAAGATATGGTAAATGTACCTTGCACCAGAGTCAATCAGAGATATCCACCCTACACTTAGGATAGGCTTTCTTAATGCTTTCCTCTGTTTCCCAAGTACAATCTCACGGATCTCCACTCCATTGCACTTTGACTAAGTGAACCTTCTTGTTCCTCAGTTCTTTGGTTTCTTTGCCAATTATCTTTAGCCGCTCTCTTCTCACAGCCAATCCTGGAGTAATTTCTATATCCCATTGCGCTGCTCCTTCCACGATCACGTCTGGATCATGAACATGCTTTCAAAGTTGTGATACGTGAAACACATTATGTACTCTAGGCAACCAATCAGGTAATTGAACCCTATAAGAGAGAGTTACAACCCGTTCCAGAATAGGAAACGGACCAATAAATTTGGGCGCCAATTTCCCTGTTTACCGAACCGGATTAATCCTCTCATCGGAGATACTTTCAAATACACGTGGTCGCCAACAGCAAATGATATATCTCTTCCTATCTTATCTGCATAGCTTTTCTGGCGGCTTTGAGCGGCGAGCAATCGTTTCTTAACAAAAGTGACTTTGTCCGCAGCTTCGCGAATCATATCGGGTCACTATACGAGTCTATTACCAGGTTCTACCCAACAAGTAGGAGATCAGCATGGTCTACCATACAATGCTTCGAATGGTGACATTTTCAGGCTCGCTTGGTAGCTGTTGTTGCATGAGAACTCAGCCAAATACAAATGGTCTTCCCATGATCCGCCAAAATCAATAACACAAGCCCGCAATAAATCTTCTAGAATACGATTCACCCTCTCAGTTTGACCATTTGTTTGAGGATGATAAGCGGTGCTCAAGTTAAGTTTCGTTCCCAATTCTGCTTGGAATGCTTCCCAGAATTTACTAGCAAAAATAAGGTCATGGTCACTAACTACACTCACGGGAACTCTGTGCAGTATAACAATTTCTTTGAAATAAACCTGCGCCAAACTCTGAGTAGTTCTATTCGATCTGACAGGTATGAAATGGGCGATCTTCGTGAAACGATCTATGATCACCCAAATACTGTCATTTCCTTTCTTGGTTTTGGGCAAACCATCTATGAAATCCATAGAAATCTGTTTCCACTTCCAAAGGTTGCAACAGCCCAGCGAGCTTCTGCTGATCGCTTTTGACTTGTTGACAAGTAGAACACCGGCTAACATATAAAGAAATGTCCCTTTTCATAGATTTCCACCAGAAAGTGCGTCTGATGTCATTATACATTTTGCTCACCCCTGGATGGGTACTAAGCTTGGCTTTGTGACATTCATCTAATACTTCTCTCCGGAGTTCGGGAGTGTTTGGAACACATATTCGGCCTTTCAACCTCAGAATCCCCTTATTATCTATCTGAAAACTCGAGGGCTCGCCTTTCTGAATTCTCTCTCTAATCTTCTGAATGAATTGATCATCCTTCTGAAGAGAAGAAATGTTATCAATCAATAAAGGCGCGATGATAAGACTGGCGATTATTACATTCTTTCTGCTCAGCGCATCAGCCACAACATTGGCTTTTCCCGGATTATATAAGATATCAAGATCATATGCCGCGAGAAATTCTAACCAATGCTGCTGTCTCATAATCAGATCCTTCTGGGTGAATAAATATTTCAATGATTAATGACTAGTGTATAATTCAAACTTCTCACCCAATGGATAATGCCTCTAGATTTTCATGGCAAACACGATAGCTAGCAATTCAAGATCGTGAGTAACATAATTCTTTTCTTGTGGTTTCAATTGATGGTAGCATAAGCGACTACATGGCCTCTTTGCATTAACACTGCGCCAAGGCCTTCTTTAGAAGCATCGGTCCAAACTTTTAAACCCTGATTGCCATCAATAATTGTGAGCACTGGAGCAGTCATCAATTTTAACTTCAGCTCCTAGAAAGCTGCCTCGTAGTCAGGAGTCCAGTTGAATCTCGAATGTTTCTTAGTAAGCTTTGTTAATTGACTGGATATCTTCGAAAAATTCTTAACGAACTTCCGATAATAACTGGCCAATCGAAGAAAACTTCTGAATTCTATGGGCATACGAGGCTGTTTCCAATTCTGAATAGCAGTGATTTTACTGGGATCTACTGAAATTCCTTCTTTTGACACGACGTGGCCAAGAAATTTGACTTCTTCTTGCCAGAATATACATTTGGAAAACTTTGCTTTCAACACATTCTTTCTTAGAATTTCTAACACTTGTTCCAAATGTTTTTCATGCTCGCTTTCTGATTTAGAGAAGATCAATATATCATCAATGAAAACTAGAACGAATTCATTCAATACTCCTCTGAATACCCGGTTCATTAGATCGACAAAATAAGCCGGAGCGTTACATAAGCCGAACGACATTACTAACCACTCGTAGAATAAATCTGGGCCTCTGAATACTGTCAAAGGATCACACTCTTCGGCAATACGAAGCTGATGGAAACCTGTAGCTAGGTCCATTCAGGAAAATACTTGTGCGCCATTCAATCGATCCAACAAATCATCAATCCGCGGTAATGGATATTTATTCTTCAGCGTCTGCTTATTCAAGTCACGATAATCTACACATATTCTGAGAGTACCATCAGACTTTGGGACAAATACCACTGCTGCTCCCCAATTAGAGAAACTAGGGCTTATTAGACCATTCCATACAAGCTATCTAGTTTGATTGTCTAACTCTTCTTTCTCTTTCAAGGCCATTCTTCGAATAGCGTGAACTATTGGCCTTGCATTCGGAACTAAAGAGATTTTAAAATCAATTTCTCTCTACGGAGGTAAGCTAACAACTTCTTCGAACACATCCGCGTAGTTCTTGACAACTGGGATATTTTCTATGTCGACTGGAATATGCTCCGAAACGACAGGAATAGGTTCTATTTGAGCAGGAGAATCATCTAAAGCTAACCAGAAGTCTTTTCTATCAGAATTCGGGCCTTCACATGGAATGGTTATATATTCTCCGAACTTTGTTTTTGCCTTAACAACTCTCTCGGCGCATTTAACTTCTGCTTCATATTTGGTTAACAAATCCAATCCCAATATAAGGTCAAACTCTGTAAAGTTCATGACGATCGCAACAGTGGGGAACCGATAATGGGAAAAAGAGACAGGCACCCCACAAACCCAACTAAGATCGATAGAACCCCCAACCAGATTATGAACAGTCATGGGTTCTCTGAGCTTTTTCAAATTCGAATCCATTTTCTTAACCACATTCTTTGCAACAAAGCTTCGCGATGCGCCTGTATCAAACAATACTTTAACTGGATTATCTTTGACAGTAAGTGTTCCTTCTAAAACATCTGGCCTTTCCTGATCGGGTGAGGATGCAGGAATTTCTGCAACTTTATTTACCTATACCATTTCAGATTTCTCCAATAACCGGCAGTCCCGCTTTAAAAGACCAGCCCGATGGCAAAGATTACATTTCCTATTCTCTCGACCCTTCTTATTGGATTTTGATCCAACATTTCTTACCTTCCTCGAGGATTTGCAATTCACTTGAAAATGCCCTGGCTTTTTGCAATTATTGCATATTGCAGTCGTCGCTAGTCCTTTCTCAGATATAACCTTTTCCCGATTGAATATAGGCTTCTTTCTGACCCTAGATGTCGTACTGGCCTCAGGCTGTGTACTCGTCTCTAGGCTATCAGTTTCAGTTTTCCTTTTGTTGCTCGAACTGACTTCCTCTTCGTCGACTAAAAGACCTCTATTATTTAGATCTTCATACTGATAAGCCATATATATCATTTCAGAAAAAGGAAGCTTCACATGCCCCATCACTTTATTCTGGTATTTTCTTTGAAGACCATTAATAAACCTCAGATTCTTCCTCTTTGGATCTTGAGTTAGATGAGGGGCAAAATGAGAAAGTTCATTAAATTTGTTATGATATTCTGGAATGGTCATATCTCCTTGTATCAGATAACAGAATTCATCACATAACCTCTCAGTTGCTTCTGGAGGAATAAATTTTTCATTGAAAATCTCTTTAAACCTATCCCAGGTAATCGAATCCCACCAGAACAACGCTTCGTCTTTGAGTGCCCAAGATGCCAGTAATCTCTTCTGGTCATCTCTCAGCTTTAAACCTTCAAAGATTTTCTCAGTAGAACGAATCCAAGCTTTCGTTTTAATAATAGATTCTTCGCCCAAGAATGGTACTCTACCCATATTTCTATATTTCTTAAGTAGATATTCAACATCAGGTTCCAACCTACCTCTTCTACTTCTGCCATTCATTTTTTCAATGTCTGCAAATAGCAGACAAAGTGTTAGGCCCACAGAAAAGGTAATTTTAAAACATAGAGACATATACATTAATGTAAATGTCTATTGAGGTGTATTTCATTCTGCTATACTCATACTAGGACCTTACTGATCCTATCTGTAATGAGATATTCGTCCTAGAACACTACTGGTTCTATTTCTGACGAGTTCGTTAATATGTTATATTCCATAACTAAGCTTAACCAAAGCTCTGATACCACATTTCTGACGACCCCAAACCCCGATAAGACGGTGACGAGGGTAATCTTTGGAATATAACATATAAACAGATAATGGCAGAACAAAAATAAATAAATACACCAGATATTGTACAATAGAATACACTAGATAAACATAGTCATCAGAGTTACATAGTATACAGGATCATACTTAGTACAAATATAGTTCAGCTATACATAAATGTCTACAGCTGAAAACAAACACAATATGTACAATAGGAGCTGAACAGCATAAAAAGAGATAAATGATAGAATCCATCTTTAGCTCCAGCTATCCAGAAAGAGCCTGCTAAAACCTGAATACAAGGCTGCCCGTGTAGAAATAGGGGCACCCAAGTTTGCAAGTTAAACAAACTACGAGTCAGTCATGTGACTGGTATGAGAAATCTACTTAACACAATTTATAATATGGCCAATCACAGGACCACGCCACTTTCGCGGAATGGGTTTACTCCATTGGATTGCCAGTGCTTTAAAATAAGTAAATCTTTTAAACATCACAATGCTTTTTATAAAAATGAACCCATTATAAGACTCAGTTCCCATCACACAATGCAACACAAACCGGAGAATAGAGTTTTACCTTATAATGGCCAAAATATGTTTGATACGAGAAAAACAAATCATTTGATATTATTGCTAGTGCATATATGTTCCAAAAACAATTTCAATCATAACTATCAATCATAGACGACATGGGTACCATATATCATGTCGCCATATATATATATATATATATATATATATATATATATATATATATATATATATATATACACACAAACACACAATCAAAACCGCACGGTGTCGTATTTGGAAATTGGATTTCCGTCATGAACCAAGGCAAAAGATAGTCCTTACCGAATTCGAGACGCTCTAGCCCGCCCCTTAGGATCAGAGCTCGAGTGACCCTTGGATCGTCAGATCCGGTCCACCGATGTGGATTAAAATTCTTGAACACTCCGTTTCCCCACCCTATGGGGCGTCGCTGGTCATATTCGACCAAATAATCAGCTCCAAAGAGATCGAAGTAACCGAGGCCTCGCTTTCCATCATCCACATAAGTAAAATACCCGGGCATGCAAAAACCAAAACACCACTCCTAGCTAGAAGGAAACGCATGTCCTCCCTGAGGTCCTTCTCCCGTTTCTGGCTCATACCGGGGTGTGTGGCTTGCGAAACAACGCTATACACAAAGCTATGCCACACAGGCCGTGCTTTAATCATCAACCTCAAGACTTTGCTTTTCAACAGAAGCCTTGATCATCTACCACTTAGGCATGCCACACAGGTAATTCACTCCACGTGACTGATTTCTATCGATATAAAACCTCTGAGCTTGTACATCTCAGAGAAGGACGTTAAGCAAGAGAATAAATTCTCCGCCACCAAACAGATATATATTAAATAGAGATCAATCAGCACAGAGAAAAATCCAGTGTTAGACACACAGTCCATTTACACTTTCGTTTGGGGTCTGAACGAATCCGGAGCCACTCAATACCTCACATATCCATACAATCAACAAGTACGTCCGGACGGCTACTACTTCAGCCCCATCAAGGTAGCTACTCCTATCATGAGCATCTGTAGCACCCCTCCATTCGACGTGAAGATCATCGGTCTTGCACCTTCTTCATATCTTCAAGTTTCAATCGTCGATCAATTATTTGAAATGAGAATTAACTCGGCCTTTTCAAATAATTCACGTATATTTAGAATTTCAATTCAATTCATTTCAATGGTTAAATTATTTGATATCACTAATTCTGTTCTTTAATATAATTTTCACGCCAAACACATTCAACTATCGAATATCACATAAACTGAGCAAATTCGGTTTATTTCCATTCCATATTGTTTATAATATTTTATCACGATTTATCGCTATTTTTATTTATTTATAAATAACCAATTTATTCAAACGACGCTTCAGGCCATAACGCGCCGTAGCGCTGTTTTTCTTCAGATTTGATTTACACATATCTGAAAATCTAGCTGTTGGATCTTCACAAATTTTATATCATTAGAAAGATCTTTTCAAACCGAATCCAACGGTTTCAGTTTTGGGAAAATCCGATGGTCTGATCTCCCAGTACAATCGTTTGAAGTTACGATTTCAAAATATGAACTGTAGCGTCGTTATTCAATTAAATTTAATTATATTTATATACATATATAAATATAATCAATTCTGGTGCTGTTTTTCTTCAGATTTGAATTAAACATTCCATAAAATCCAACTGTTGGATCTTCTCAAAGTGGGTGTCGTTGGAAAGATATTTCCAAAGCGAACCCAACGGTTGCAGTTTGGGGTAAATCCGATGGTCGAATCTCCCGCTCTAATCATTTGAAATCACGGTTTCAAAATACGAACTGCAGCTTCGTTATTCGATTTATTTTATTTATATATATATATATAAATATATTTCCTTTTTCGATTTCAAAACTATATCCACTTCATATATTTGATAAAAATGATATTTTTATCATCAAAAATATTTATTCAACACATGAACGTTTTCGACTTCAAACATACGATAAAAATATGATTTTTATCGTTCTAGTCCTTTATTCAACACATGAATATTTTCTATAGTTGATATACATAATAAAATGTTATTTTTATCTTTCAAATAATTTATTCAACACATGCTTCATTCAACACATGAGTTTCTATTCAACACATGAATTTCTATTCAACAAATGAATATTTTCTATAATTTATATATATAATAAAAATGGGATTTTTATTGCAAAACAATTTGTTTCTAAACACGATTATTTTATATAGTTCATACATAATATAAAATGTAATTTTTAGTGTTAAAACGATTTATTTAAAATACTAATATTTTATATAGTCTATATATATAATAAAAATGTGATTTTTATCTTTCAAATAATTTATTTGACACATGACTCCATTCAACACATGAATTTCTATTAAACACATGAATATAGTTTCAACACATGAAACAAATTCTAACACATGAATATTATTGAAAATTTCGGCAGCACAATGACAGGGTAGTTAAAACCGGCACCGTCCCTAGTACGGCTCCTAGCTCTACCTCAAAACCTCGCGGTTTTTGACAATGGGGATTTTTAATATCTAGTTCGTACGCAGACGAATTTTCCCATAACTAATCCTATTGGGATTTCAACCACAACCAACCATTTCAAATCAACCATTCATGATATTCACCAAATTTCACATCAACCAATAATCCAAACAATATCACAAGCAATATATATCGTCCATGGTCTGTGGCTGCTATGGATTTGTAGAGGGGGAAGAGGTCTCCGAAATGTTCAACGGCGGCGAGGGTCGATGGTGAACGAGGCGGCCGGAATTTGGACGGGAAGGTTTGAACGGTTTCCGCCTTTAATCGCGATGGGGAGAGAGAGAATACGGGGAGAGAGAAAAGTGAGGTGGCCAATCAGATTTTGTTATATTTATATATTTTAAAAATCCAAAAAAATACCCCTCATCTCATACGAACTCCAATCTAAACCCAACGACTGTCGTCCCTAGCTAAATACCCCCATTCCGAACACAATGGGAAATTTCGTAGGCCCATTCGACTGTTTCAGTCAGTTTTTCTTCAAATTAAAATATAAAACATTCAATATTTGATTTGAACGTACATTTCAATTTGCCAGGGCCACATACTGATTCTAAAAATTCCAGAAAAATAAATCTAGCTATGTTTTGACGATACGGTCCCAAAAAAACTAGTTTTGTCGAATTCTGAGACTGTTTGAAAAATGGTTATTTTCTGGTCGATCCAATTTAACTGAAATTCACGAAACACATTTTCTTTTGCCATGCTCACATATTAACTTCAAAAATTATGAAATTTGAAACCTAGCAATAATTTGACATCCCGGATCCAACAAATGTGGTTTTATCGAATTCTGAGGTCGTATGAAAAATGTCTATTTTCAAAGGCGATATATTCTCTATAGCAACCTTTCTGAAAATTCATTTGGCCATAACTTTTGATTCCCTCTATGAAACTTCGAATTTTCAGATTTGTTAGAAAGATATTCACTAACAGATTTAAATATTTTTGGTTTCACGAAAATCCTTTTTATTTTTCACCCGGTACAGTCAGTCAAAGTTTGAATTCCGATTTTGAAACTACCGCGCCATCTCAAGCCATGTTTATAATTTAAAGTAACTATATTTATTTTCAAACATCGATCCCAACATAATTTCATCGTGATTATTTAAAATATTTATTTAAAATATTTAAAATCCACTAAAATAGCCAAATTAAAAATTTTAAACTAGCTCAAATTTTTCCGGGTTGTTACATATTTATAGGAAAAGAGGAGTAAGGAGAGAGTGACATATCATAGAACATGTGTATTTTATGCATGGAATGTTGCATGAAAAATTACAAGTATCTTAACACTTGTAAAAAGGGGAAGGAATGTGTTTTTGGTAGCATTTACCTTAAACGTTATGAAAACAAAGAGCAACGCATAATACTAATGCTATTAATTTATGTTATCTTTTGACAAATCTGATCAAACGACAAATATTATCTGTAAATCCAAACTTATTAATAATCATTTCCATTTATAAATGTAATAATTCAAATAAAACCTATTGTTTAACCTATAAAAATTGTTAAATGTTCTTAAACTTATTTTATGTTCAGAAAATTTAAATTAAGTATTAAAAATTCCAATTTCAAATTGGTTCAAAATTCTGGATCATTACATTCATCCCCCTTAAAACTTTTCATCCTCGAAAAGGAAACGGAATCATAACTACTCATTCAATAAATTCAAGATTAAGATTCTTTATACCAAAGCTTCCTGTTCTTATAATGGATACACCAGGTAAAATATTATAACACACATATTTACGGACAACCATATCTACATGTCCTCCGACGATAACCTGCATTTACCCATTATATTCGATTCATCATTTACTGGGCCAATTGCTTATACTTAACCATTTACTTCTTTCAAAAAAATATAGAGTTATAAATTTATTCTCTTAGATCTTATCTTGCAAATACAAAGGTTACGAAATTTATTCCTATTTAGTTCCCCAAAATTACTATTATTCTTTATATGGTAAACTAGATCATCTCAGAACTCATCTTATCTAAACGTTTTAGTTTTGGTAATATGTAATAACCCGGAAATCCAAACCAACTTAAAATTTTTATTTTTGCAATTTTGATGAATTTTGAATATTTAAAATGAATTATTTTAAATAATAACGACGAGAAATTCATTTTGAATAGAATTAGAACGTATATATTTATTTGAATCGTCATTAGAATATAAATATTTATTTTAATTATAAAAGGAATTGAAAATGGCGCGGAACTTTGAAAATTCGATTTCAAATTTCAAATGAATGTACAGGATTAAAAACAAACAGGATTTAAGCGAAACCAAAAATATTAGAATCAAATTGGAAATATCTTTCTAATGAATCCGAAAAATTTAAATTTCATAGCAGGAATAAAAAGTTATGTCCAGTCGAAAATTCAGAATAGTCACTATGGAATTTTGGCCCTTAAAAATGGAAATTTTGCAAATGACCTCTATTTTGAACGAAACCACTTTTGTTCAATTCGGGATGTCAAATTATTGCTAGATTCCAATTTCCATAATTTTTGAAGTCAATATGTGAGCGTGGCGAAGGAAAACGTGTTTGACAGTTTCAGTCAATTTCGATCGACCAGAAAATGGCCATTTTTCAAACGGTCTCAGAATTTGATGAAATTTGTTTTGTTAGGACCGTATCGTCAATACAAAGCTAGAAATAATTTTTATAGAATTTTTAGGGTCTGTATGTGACCCCCAGTAAATTGAAATGTACGTTTATAATTCAATATAATGATTTGTATTTAATTTTGATGAAAACTGATCGTAACTGCCGAATTAGCTTACGATACATATCCCATTGTGTTCGGAATGTGGGTAATATACTAGGGACGATAGTCATGGGTTCGATATTGAGTTCGAAATAAAATGTTACTTTATGGGAATAAATAAATAAATAATATTATATATGCTCTTCCCTCCCCTAATCCTTATCCTCCCCGGCACTCATAGGAAAAAGAAAAAAATATAAAACAAAATCTCATCGATGCCCCTTCCTCGAAGTCGCCGCCTGCCCTCCGACACGCCCACCGCCGCGTCTCTGATCGCGTCACCCCCTCCCTCCTCTGAACGGCGCTGCTCCTTCCACCTCGACCTCGAGAACCGCCAGCGCCCCAATCGCACGCCGCCCGCGAGAGGTCCACCACCCATCGACGTCGAGCGTGAGCCTCACCTGCCGCCGCTCAGATCCGAAACCCCCCTCTCTCGCGATCCTCTCTCCCTTCGAATCCCTCCCCCAAACCGTTGTAAATCGCCGCGCCAGCCAACCCTAGCCACTACCACCACCACTATTGGCGCCACCATCACCTGCGAAGCCTCCTCACCACCCAACGCCGCCATTTCCACCCATAAACTCGCTGTAAGCATTTATTTCTTTTCTTTTATTTTATCTTTCTTAAGGCTTGTAAATATATGTTTTTTATGCTAGTAAATATATGATTTTTAGGCTAGTAAATATATGATTTTTAGGCTAGTAAATATATGATTTTTAGGCTGGTAAATATATGATTTTTAGGATAGTAAATATATTATTTTTAAACTGGTAAAGATAATATTTTTAACTGAGTAAAGATAAGATTTTTAAACGAGTAAAGACGAGTTTTTTTAACAAAGTAAAGTTGAGATTTTTATATAAGTAAAGTTGAGATTTTTATATAAGAAAAGTTTAAATTTTTATATAAGGAGAGTTTAGATTTTTATTCGTATGAAAGGTAAGGTTTTTAATTATATAAACAAGTGATTTTTAATTATATAAAATATAATGTTTATATATGTAGCAAAATAAAAATGTGATTTTTATATGAATTTTCTTTATATAAAAATACGATTTTTATATAAAAAGTAACGATATAAAAATAAGATTTTTATAATGTAAAGTGCGAAAACCCGTAACTTCCCCGTAAAGGAAAGCATCGGATAGTTCGAGAACAAACCACAACAGAACACATACAGAAGAACATTTCATTGTATATTACAACAATGCATCAGATTACAAGAATATACAGAGTATAAATGAATATATAATACACAGAATATCAGAGATTACAATAAATTACATAGCAGCGGAAAATAATACAATACACAACTAGAAGAGATATACGGATACAAAGCTTTCCAGATATCGTTCCAGCTGAAAACCAGGATCCTGTGAATATAAATCTGCAAAAACCAAAACTACTAGCTGCCCGTGTCAAAATAAGGGCACCCAGAGTTTAGGTTAAAACAATAAACTCCAGGTCAGTCATGTGACTGGTGTGAGAACTAAAACAGTTATAAATCTTTATTTTAAAGTTAGGTAAATCAAGGGACCACGCCGTAAAACACGAAACGGGTTTCCTCCCAAGAATACCAGTGCACAAAACAAACAGCGCAATGCTAAATAAAGAAAAATGAAGCTGTTATAAGACCCAGGTCCCATCACACAATGCAACGCAGCCGAGGATAGGGTTTTCCCTTATAACAGCCAAAGAATGCTTGATACGTTTAAAACAAATCGTTTGATACTATTATAAGTGCATAGTGTATAAAACAACTTCAAATCATAAGTATCAATCATAGACGGCATAAGTGCCCCATCCCACTATGTCGCCATACTAGGCTCTACAAATAAAACCGCAGAATCACGTATTTGGAAATTGGGTTTCCATCTATGAACCGAGGCAAAAGATAGTCCTCAACCGATTCGAGACAATCTAGCCCATGTCTCAGGATCAGAGCTCGAGTGACCCTTGGATCGTCAGGGCCAGTCCACCGATGTGGATTAAAATTAAACCCTGAACATGCGTTTCCCTGCCCTATGGGGCGTAGGTGAGCCAACTAAATGACTCCATCGGTTCGAGAACGACCGATCAATCCGAGGCGCCTCGCAACAACAAAAACCACATAAGTCAAACTCGTCAGGGCATGTAAAACCACTGACGCCACTTTTTAGCTAGAAGGAAACGCATGCCCTCTCTGAGGTCCTCTCCCGTTTTTCGTTCATACCGGGTGTGAAACACACGAGGTAAACGTTACACAAAGCTACGCCACAAAGGCCGTGCTTTGATCATCACCACAAGACTTTGCTTTTCAACAGAAGCCTCGATCAATTGCCACTTAGGCATGCCACATAGGCAATTCACTCCATGCGTTTGATATCCATCAATACATAACCCCTGAGCTCGTACGTCTTAGAGAAGGGCGTTAAGCAAGACAATAAATTCTCCGCCGCCAAACAGATATATATTTAATAGAGATCAATCACACGGACTAAAATCCAATGTCAGACACACAGTCCATTTACAAGTCCGTTCTGGGGCTGAACGAAACCGGAGGCACCTAGTACCCCGCATATCCATCGATCTCCAAGTACGTCTGGACGATCACTAACTGTTTCCATCTTCTTGGGTGTACAGCCCAATCAAGATCATTAGTAATCACCCAAACGACGTGAAGACTTCCGGTCTTCGACCATCGTCTTCATCTTCGACTTATCGTCGTATCAGTTATTCAGATTGGGATAAACCCGGTCTTTTCGAATAACTCGCGTATATTATAAAAGTGTTACACAAACACAACATACGCCTCATTCCAATTCATTAGTCACTAACCGTAAATTAATCAAGAGAATAATTCCTCAAATATTAACCCCGAAGGCCGAAACCAACATCAGATCAATATCCAGAAAACCATTCTGCTTAGCTAACCGACAGTTAGTTTCTGATTTTCACATTCATAGGAAAAGGTTCCCATTAATTTTATCCAAGATAAATTCCTTGAATTTATCCTTTATTCTATTTTTGAATCTCAATTCAAACTATTCGGGATTAGCGAACCTTACCGAAGTAATCATTTATTTTAATTTCCCCATCCCAACCTATTCATCCCATGAAGTAAAACTGGTAATACTTCATATCTAACACCACAGTGTTATCGGTAAATTCAATTACCATTTCACGTTCAAATCTAATTAAAGATTTAACTATCGCCTGGAGCAAAACTGGTGATACTCCATTTTCGATCATTTCAATCTAATTAAAGATTCGTTAAAACTCCACTTAGTTTTAATCCTCGACTGGGTTAAAGAATCAGTGTCATTTAAAAACACGGTTCACGATAAACCCAAAAAACATTCCATTAATTATCGGGTTAAAGAACAAGTGTTATTTAAAACACTGTTCACGATAAACCCAAATCACATTTGATATTCAATATAAGGCTCAGAATAGAAAATATATCGGCTTATATTCAATATCAAATTCTACGATTAACAAATGTCGTACTGGAAATAACGATATAAATATATATCTTTCAAATTTCCATATCAACATCCGTATAATCACGAATTCCAACATCGAAATATTCCGAAGACAATTTCGATTCAATTCCACTCCAATGCAATCATTGGAAATTCTGGTTATTTTTAAAACCATTTCAAATTCAATTTATTTATTTAAAAATAAATAAAATTATAATTCTAGTTCAAAACTAGTTCATTTCGATAAAAATCTATTTTTATCTTTTCAAATATAGAGTTTTTCATCCCAATTATTTCTAAATCATTTCTTATGATTTTACACAAATTACTACTATTTTTAATAATTTTATCAAGGCCCGTACAGTCGATTTCCATCAATGGCCATCAAACTGCACTTACAGCGACCTTTTTCGTATTTGATTTGGACGTAACTCCAAATCCAACCGTTAGATTTCAAATTTCTAATATTCGTTAGAAAGCTCTTTTCGATACGAACCCAACGGTTCCGGTTTTAGGAGAATCCGACGGTCGGATCTCCCGTAATGTCCGTTTGAAATAAATGGTCGAAATTCACGAACTGCCGCGGCGCGGCGCGTTCTATTCGGGCCATTATATTATATATATAATATATATTTCGTCGATTTCTATTTAAAACGAATTATATAAATAGTTTTAAAATCGTTTTCAAAAGCAATTTCAACATCCTTTTCAATTCAAATCAAAATTGAATTCTTCTTTATAAATTCGTTTTAAAATTCATTTCTATTCAATTCAAATTTCAATTCAATTTCAATTCATTTCAATTGGTTTTCAATTCAATTTGAATTCGTTTTCAATTCAATTCATTTCGAAATCGTTTTCAATTCAGTTCATTTCGAAATCGCTTTCAATTCAATTCATTTCGAAATCGTTTTCAATTCAAATTCATTTCGAAATCGTTTTCAATTCAATTCATTTCGAAATCGGTTTCAATTCAATTCATTTCGAAATCGTTTAAAATCGATATAAATATTGATCACGTCAAAATGGCGTCAATCTAATCAACACGGCTTCATAAATTTCTATTTTCAAATATTCTATTTCAAATATTTCTTTTTCAAAATAGTTGTTATTATCAAAATATTTCGTTCAACACATGACCAATGTCAATGGATGAGTACTGTCAACACATGAACTTTTATTTTATTTTGATAAAGATGTAAATTTTATTATCAAAATATTGCGTTCAACACATGACCAATCTCAACGGATGAGTACTGTCAACACATGAACTTTTATTTTATAATATTCTTTATTTTTCAAATTGGAATGAGGCCCAATCAATCACCATATAAAGTTAATTATATGGATTTTCATACAACACATGTATAATAGCATGGAAAATAATCAACCATCAACCAAAGTGCACTACACTGCATAAACATCAAATATAGATATCTAACGCTTATAACAGCCTGTCAATCAATCGATCGACGTATTTAATCAATCAGGATGAGTGAACTTCAAATTTCATCCTAACACCCGTGTGGGGTTTCAAACAATCAAACGCATATTTTATCTGTGCAGTTGGGCGATGTGTAAAATTTATCGACCCAATCAATGGCCTTCAAATAGGTGTACATAAACAAACCGTCTGGTTAGTAAATGAATATTTATTTATTCACATTCACGTTAAAAATTATATTCTTAACGATAAAACATTTTATTCCAACATATGAATTTCTATTCAGTTCATTCTTTAAATAAAATGATATTTTTATTTTTCTAACTTATTTTAGAAAATTTTGGCGGCATAACGGCAAGATACTAGAAACGGGACGAGGCCTAGCCTTATCCCCGGTCTAGTGAAGGCCCACGCCATTCACACATCAATCAAATTCAACAAACAACCAAATTCAAATCAAATCATCTAACTAATCTATGCAGCCAAACAAACAAGTCCATGGTCTGTGGACGATTGCGTCGGGTGCTACTAAGCACCGTCTGCATCCTAGTATATATATATATATAAATAGAAATGAAATTGAAAGGTGAGAAATTCTCACAGATAGCTATCCTAGTTCCACGGCACTTCATTGATAGAAAACTTCATTGCTATCGCATCTTCGTCATCTTTGTTGCCCGTAGCCACTACATATGTAAAAATCGAATTTTTACTTCGCTATTCAATATATAAAATTCGAATTTTTACTTTGCTATTCAATATATAAAAATCGAATTTTTACTTTGCTATTCAATATATAAAAATCGAATTTTTACTTTGCTATTCAATATATAAAAATCGAATTTTTACTTTGCTATTCAATATATAAGAATCGAATTTTTACTTTGCTATTCAATATATAAGAATCAAATTTTTATTTCGAAGTTCAATATATAAAAATCATATTTTTATTACTATGTTATATAGATAAAAATTATATTTTTATCATGCTATTTTCCATATAAAGATTTCGCCTTTTCTAAAATAAAGATTTCTCCTTTTCTAAAATAAAGATTTCATCTTTATAAAAATCTCATTTTTATTTTTTTTTCTACACATATAAAGATGGTATTCTTAATATTCCTATCATGTAAAAATTATATTTTTAATTCTCTACCTAATCAAAAATCACATTTTTACATCTTCTACTTAATAAAGATTATATTTTGATTACTTTAAAAATATAAAAATCATATTTTGATTACTTTAAAAATATAAAAATCATATTTTGATTACTTTAAAAATATAAAAATCATATTTTGATTACTTTAAAAATATAAAAATCATATTTTGATTACTTTAAAAATATAAAAATCATATTTTGATTACTCTCCTTATATAAAAATTATATCTTTATACTTTCTATATAATAAAAATTATATTTTTATTTCGCTAATCCCTTTTTTTATTATCATTTTAAAGGCCTAACCCTTTTACTTTAAAATAAAATCAGGTTTGCATAACCATACATAAAAGAAATAAATAAATAAAATTAAAACAAATAATAAAACTTACTTTTCCATTCGGCGGGAGGGGGTTTCACTGCCTGAGGTGGTCGGAGGTGCTGGCGGCATTCGATTCAGCTAGAGGAGGGGAGAGAAGAGGAGCAGGCGGTGGTGGGTTTCGGGTGGCTCGCGGGTTTGGGTGCTTGCGTCGATCGAAGGAGGGGAGGGGTTTGATTTGGGAAGGAGGAGGAAGGACAGGGGGGGTCCGGCCGTGGGTAGAGGTGGCGCCGTCCAGCGCGGCGGCTCAGTCGAGGGGGGGCGACGGATTTTTTTTAGGGATTGGTTTTTTTTTCCTTATTTCTGAAATAGTTTTGAACGGGGGGGGGGGGGGGGTAGAGGGTAATAGGGGGAGAAAATTCTTTTTTTTTATTTAATTATTTTATTTTGCAAAGAGTTGACTTTTACATACGACCCCTGAACGAGGTCCACCGCCTGTCGTCCATAGCATATTACCCCCATTCCGAACACAATGGGTTATGTATCGTCTGCTGGTTCGGCTGTTACAATCAGTTTCCGTTAAATTTACTTTTAAATCACTATATTGAATTTTAAACGTACATTTCAAATTACCGGGGTCGCATACGAACTCTAAAAATTCTCGAAAAATATTTTCTAGCTTCGTATTGACGATACGGTCCTAACAAAACTAGTTTTGTCGAATTCTGAGACCGTTGGAAAAATGGCCAATTTCCAGTCGATTAAAATCAACTGAAACTGGTCGAACGCGTTTTCCTTTGCCACGCTCACATATTGATTCGAAAAATTATGAAATTTGGAATCTAGCAATAATTTGACATCACGGACCCAACAAAACAGGTTTCGTCGAAATCCGAGGTCGTTTGCAAAATGTCCATTTTTAAGGGCCTGAATTCCATAGCGACTATTCAGAATCTTCAACTGGACATATCTTTTGATTCCCGCTATGAAATTTTGATTATTCGGATTCGTTGGAAAGATATCATCAATTAGATCCCATTATTTTTGGTTTCACTAAAATCCGGATTGTTTTACACCCGGTACATTCAATTGAAATTTGAAATCGAATTATCGAACTACCGCGCCATTTTCAATTCTATTTATAATTATATAAAATAATCTATTTTAAATATTCAAAATTCGCTAAAATTGCCAAAATAAAATTTTTAAACTGGCCCAGAATTTGTGGGTTATTACAATCTCCCCCACTTAAAACTTTTCGTCCCCGAAAAGGAACAAAGTCGAAAGTGGTTTGATTAATCAACTCTATGTTCGAGCTGGCTTGCATTCTCCAACTTTTCAGTTTCTGAGAATTTTCAAATTTTCAAAAATTTGGCTAACACCCTAATTTTTTGAAAAATTTCGCCATAACCTCCCCTGCACCGGGAGCATCGGGGAATTTCAAATAGCTTCCCCGGTCCTTCAGATCTCAAAAATAAAAAGAAAAAGCCAAGCGGCTAGCCAATAGGCTCATAAAATCATCATCACCCAAACAAAACAGTAAATTATAGTAAACATGTACCTATTTGTTGGGCAAACAAATTTTATTCTTCGGCTCTAGCCTCCTTGCTATGACCTGTTCAATGTAAGTATATGTATATGCAAACAAATGCGACCAATTTTCAATACAGTTCAATATTTGGTTCAATTAGGCATAAATGGTTCAAAAATTAGCAAACAAATAAACAAACAACACAAACATCATTCAATTAGTGGATTAACGTTTAAAATTCATAATTTTGATACATATACAAAAATCATGTTTTTGATGCCAATTCACAACAATGTGTTCTAGCTATATAAGTTTTGGTTCTCACACTAGTCTAATGGAAATATATTGATATCACACCTTCGTTACTCGAACATGAATACTAATGACGACTAGTCAATCATCAGAATCATCTTCGGGCCACTAGAGTATGATTCTATATCTATCCAGTATATTAAAACTTCGAATATACGTTCATGACGCGTATATGCAAAATTTTATATACTAGATTGTCCATATTCAAAATAAATAAATAATCAAATACGTATAAAATGGTTTAAATTTTCAAACCAAAATTGTTTTCATTTGGAAAATATACTCTTCACACTCGTTCTAGGATACTACTGATCCTATCTCTAACGAGTCATTCTAATTGGATATTACTAGTCCAATATCTGATGAATTCTTTCGTATGGTTCTAATGTGTCTTGTTCTCGAGCTCTGTAAACCAAAGCTCTGATACCAACTGTGAAAACCCGTAACTTCCCCGTAAAGGAAAGCGTCGGATAGTTCGAGAACAAACCACAACAGAACACATACAGAAGAACATTTCATTGTATATTACAACAATGCATCAGATTACAAGAATATACAGAGTATAAATGAATATATATTACACAGAATATCAGAGATTACAATAAATTACATAGCAGCGGAAAATAATACAATACACAACTAGAAGAGATATACGGATACAAAGCTTTCCGGATATCGTTCCAGCTGAAAACCAGGATCCTGTGAATATAAATCTGCAAAAACCAAAACTACTAGCTGCCCGTGTCAAAATAAGGGCACCCAGAGTTTAGGTTAAAACAATAAACTCCAGGTCAGTCATGTGACTGGTGTGAGAACTAAAACAGTTATAAATCTTTATTTTAAAGTTAGGTAAATCAAGGGACCACGCCGTAAAACACGGAACGGGTTTCCTACCAAGAATACTAGTGCACAAAACAAACAGCGCAATGCTAAATAAAGTAAAATGAAGCTGTTATAAGACCCAGGTCCCATCACACAATGCAACGCAGCCGAGGATAGGGTTTTCCCTTATAACAGCCAAAGAATGCTTGATACGTTTAAAACAAATCGTTTGATACTATTATAAGTGCATAGTGTATAAAACAACTTCAAATCATAAGTATCAATCATAGACGGCATAAGTGCCCCATCCCACTATGTCGCCATACTAGGCTCTACAAATAAAACCGCAGAATCACGTATTTGGAAATTGGGTTTCCATCTATGAAATGAGGCAAAAGATAGTCCTCAACCGATTCGAGACAATCTAGCCCATGTCTCAGGATCAGAGCTCGAGTGACCCTTGGATCGTCAGGGCCAGTCCACCGATGTGGATTAAACTTATACCCTGAACATGCGTTTCCCCGCCCTATGGGGCGTAGGTGAGCCAACTAAATGACTCCATCGGTTCGAGAACGACCGATCAATCCGAGGCGCCTCGCAACAGCAACAACCACATAAGTCAAACTCGTCAGGGCGCGTAAAACCACTGACGCCACTTTTAGCTAGAAGGAAACGCATGCCCTCCCTGAGGTCCTCTCCCGTTTTTGGTTCATACCGGGTGTGAAACACGCGAGGTAAACATTACACAAAGCTACGCCACAAAGGCCGTGCTTTGATCATCACCACAAGACTTTTCTTTTCAACAGAAGCCTCGATCAATTGCCACTTAGGCATGCCACACAGTCAATTCACTCCATGCGTTTGATATCCATCAATACATAATCCCTGAGCTCGTACGTCTCAGAGAAGGGCATTAAGAAAGAGAATAAATTCTCCGCCGCCAAATAGATATATATTTAATAGAGATCAATCACACGGACTAAAATCCAATGTCAGACACACAGTCCATTTACAAGTCCGTTCTGGTGCTGAACGAAACCGGAGGCACCTAGTACCCCGCATATCCATCGATCTCCAAGTACGTCTGGACGATCACTAACTGTTTCCATCTTCTTGGGTGTACAGCCCAATCAAGATCATCAGTAATCACCCAAACGACGTGAAGACTTCTGGTCTTCGACCATCGTCTTCATCTTTGACTTATCGTCGTATCAGTTATTCAGAATGGGATAAACCCGGTCTTTCCGAATAACTCGCGTATATTATAAAAGTGTTACACAAACACAACATACGCCTCATTCCAATTCATTAGTCACTAACCGTAAATTAATCAAGAGAATAATTCCCCAAATATTAACCCCGTAGGCCGAAACCAACATCAGATCAATATCCAGAAAACCATTCTACTTAGCTAACTGACGGTTAGTTTCTGATATTCACATTCATAGGAAAAGGTTCCCATTAATTTTATCCAAGATAAATTCCTTGAATTTATCCTTTATTCTATTTTTGAATCTCAATTCAAACTAGTCGGAATTAGCGAACCTTACCGAAGTAATCATTTATTTTAATTTCCCCGTCCCAACCTATTCATCCTATGAATTAAAACTGGTAATACTTCATATCTAACACCACAGTGTTATCGGTAAATTCAATTACCATTTCACGTTCAAATCTGATTAAAGATTTAACTATCGCCTGTAGAAAAACTAGTGATACTCCATTTTCGATCATTTCAATCTAATTAAAGATTCATTAAAACTCCACTTAGTTTTAATCCTCGACTGGGTTAAAGAATCAGTGTCATTTAAAAACACGGTTCATGATAAACCCAAAAAACATTCCATTAATTATCGGGTTAAAGAACAAGTGTTATTTAAAACACTTTTCACGATAAACCCAAATCACATTTGATATTCAATATAAGGCTCTGAATAGAAAATATATCGGCTTATATTCAATATCAAATTCTACGATTAACAAATGTGGTATTGGAAATAACGATATAAATATATATCTTTCAAATTTCCATAATAACATCCGTATAATCACGAATTCCAACATCGAAATATTCCGAAGACAATTTCGATTCAATTCCACTCCAATGCAATCATTGGAAATTCTGGTTATTTTTAAAACCATTTCAAATTCAATTTATTTATTTAAAAATAAATAGAATTATAATTCTAGTTCAAAACTAGTTCATTTCGATAAAAATCTATTTTTATCTTTTCAAATATAGAGTTTTTCAGCCCAATTCTTTCTAAATCATTTCTTATGATTTTACACAAATTACTACTATTTTTAATAATTTTATCAAGGCCCGTACAGTCGATTTCCATCAATGGCCATCGAACTGCACTTACAGCGACCTTTTTCGAATTTGATTTGGACGTAACTCCAAATCCAACCATTAGATTTCAAATTTCTAATATTCGTTAGAAAGCTCTTTTCGATACGAACCCAACGGTTCCTGTTTTAGGAGAATCCGACGGTCGGAGCTCCCGTAATGTCCGTTTGAAATAAATGGTCGAAATTCACGAACTGCCGCGGCGCGGCGCGTTCTATTCAGGCCATTATATTATATATATATATATATATATATATATATATATATAATATATTTCGTCGATTTCTATTTAAAACGAATTATATAAATAGTTTTAAAATCGTTTTCAAAAGCAATTTCAACTTCCTTTTCAATTCAAAGCAAAATTGAATTCTTCTTTATAAATTCGTTTTAAAATTCATTTCTATTCAATTCAAATTTCAATTCAATTTGAATTCATTTCAATTTGTTTTCAATTCAATTTGAATTCGTTTTCAATTCAATTCATTTCGAAATCGTTTTCAATTCAGTTCATTTCGAAATCGCTTTCAATTCAATTCATTTCGAAATCGTTTTCAATTCAATTCATTTCGAAATCGTTTTCAATTCAATTCATTTCGAAATCGCTTTCAATTCAATTCATTTCGAAATCGTTTAAAATCGATATGAATATCGATCACGTCAAAATGGCGTCAATCTAATCAACACGGCTTCATAAATTTCTATTTTCAAATATTCTATTTCAAATATTTCTTTTTCAAAATAGTTGTTATTATCAAAATATTTCGTTCAACACATGACCAATCTCAATGGATGAGTACTGTCAACACATGAACTTTTATTTTATATTGATAAAGATGTTAATTTTATTATCAAAATATTGCGTTCAACACATGACCAATCTCAACGGATGAGTACTGTCAACACATGAACTTTTATTTTATAATATTCTTTATTTTTCAAATTGGAATGAGGCTCAATCAATCACCATATAAAGTTAATTATATGGATTTTCATACAACACATGTATAATAGCATGGAAAAATAATCAACCATCAACCAAAGTGCACTACACTGCATAAGCATCAAATATAGATATCTAACGCTTATAACAGCCTGTCAATCAATCGATCGACATATTTAATCAATCAGGATGAGTGAACTTCAAATTTCATCCTAACACCCGTGTGGGGTTTCAAATAATCAAACGCATATTTTATCTGTGCAGTTGGGCGATGTGTAAAATTTATCGACCCAATCAATGTCCTTCAAATAGGTGTACATAAACAAACCGTCTGGTTTGTAAATGAATATTTATTTATTCACATTCACGTTAAAAATTATATTCTTAACGATAAAACATTTTATTCCAACATATGAATTTCTATTCAGTTCATTCTTTAAATAAAATGATATTTTTATTTTTCTAACTTATTTTAGAAAATTTCGGCGGCATAACGGCACGATACTAGAAACGGGACGAGGCCTAGCCTTATCCCCGGTCTAGTGAAGGCCCACGCCATTCACACATCAATCAAATTCAACAAACAACCAAATTCAAATCAAATCATCTAACTAATCTATGCAACCAAACAAACAAGTCCATGGTCTGTGGACGATTGTGTCGGGTGCTACTAAGCACCGTCTGCATCCTAGTATATATATATAAATAGAAATGAAATTGAAAGGTGAGAAATTCTCACAGATAGCTATCCTAGCTACACGGCACTTCATTAATAGAAAACTTCATTGTTATCGCATCTTCGTCATCTTTGTTGCCCGTAGCCACTACATGTGTAAAAATCGAATTTTTACTTCGCTATTCAATATATAAAATTCGAATTTTTACTTTGCTATTCAATATATAAAAATCGAATTTTTACTTTGCTATTCAATATATAAAAATCGAATTTTTACTTTGCTATTCAATATATAAAAATCGAATTTTTACTTTGCTATTCAATATATAAAAATCGAATTTTTACTTTGCTATTCAATATATAAGAATCGAATTTTTACTTTGCTATTCAATATATAAGAATCGAATTTTTATTTCGAAGTTCAATATATAAAAATCATATTTTTATTACTATGTTATATAGATAAAAATTATATTTTTATCACGCTATTTTCCATATAAAGATTTCGCCTTTTCTAAAATAAAGATTTCGCCTTTTCTAAAATAAAGATTTCATCTTTATAAAAATCTCATTTTTATTTTTTTTCTACACATATAAAGATGGTATTCTTAATATTCCTATCATGTAAAAATTATATTTTTAATTCTCTACCTAATCAAAAATCATATTTTTACATCTTCTACTTAATAAAGATTATATTTTGATTACTTTAAAAATATAAAAATCATATTTTGATTACTTTAAAAATATAAAAATCATATTTTGATTACTTTAAAAATATAAAAATCATATTTTGATTACTTTAAAAACATAAAAATCATATTTTGATTACTCTCCTTATATAAAAATTATATCTTTATACTTTCTATATAATAAAAATTATATTTTTATTTCGCTAATCCCTTTTTTATTATCATTTTAAAGGCCTAACCCTTTTACTTTAAAATAAAATCAGGTTTGCATAACCATATATAAAAGAAATAAATAAATAAAATTAAAACAAATAATAAAACTTACTTTTCCATTCGGCGGGAGGGGGTTTCACTGCCTGAGGTGGTCGGAGGTGCTGGCGGCATTCGATTCAGCTAGAGGAGGGGAGAGAAGAGGAGCAGGCGGTGGTGGGTTTCGGGTGGCTCGCGGGTTTGGGTGCTTGTGTCGATCGAAGGAGGGGAGGGGTTTGATTTGGGAAGGAGGAGGAAGGACAGGGGGGGTCCGGCCGTAGGTAGAGGTGGCGCCGTCGAGCGCGGCGGCTCAGTCGAGGGGGGGGGGGGGCGACGGATTTTTTTTAGGGATTGGTTTTCTTTTTTTTTTTCTTATTTCTGAAATAGTTTTGAACGGGGGGGGGGGGGGGGGCAGAGGGTAATAGGGGGAGAAAATTCTTTTTTTTATTTAATTATTTTATTTTGGAAAGAGTTGACTTTTACATACGACCCCTGAACGAGGTCCACCGCCTGTCGTCCATAGCGTATTACCCCCATTCCGAACACAATGGGATATGTATCGTCTGCTGGTTCGGCTGTTACAATCAGTTTCCGTTAAATTTACTTTTAAATCACTATATTGAATTTTAAACGTACATTTCAAATTACCGGGGTCGCATACGAACTCTAAAAATTCTCGAAAAATATTTTCTAGCTTCGTATTGACGATACGGTCCTAACAAAACTAGTTTCGTCGAATTCTGAGACCGTTGGAAAAATGGCCAATTTCCAGTCGATTAAAATCAACTGAAACTGGTCAAACGCGTTTTCCTTTGCCACGCTCACATATTGATTCGAAAAATTATGAAATTTGGAATCTAGCAATAATTTGACATCAGGGACCCAACAAAACTGGTTTCGTCGAAATCTGAGGTCGTTTGCAAAATGTTCATTTTTAAGGGCCTGAATTCCATAGCGACTATTCAGAATCTTCATCTGAACATATCTTTGATTCCCGCTATGAAATTTTGATTATTCGGATTCGTTGGAAAGATATCATCAATTAGATCCCATTATTTTTGGTTTCACTAAAATCCGGATTGTTTTACACCCGGTACATTCAATTGAAGTTTGAAATCGAATTATCGAACTACCGCGCCATTTTCAATTCTATTTATAATTATATGAAATAATCTATTTTAAATATTCAAAATTCGCTAAAATTGCCAAAATAAAAATTTTAAACTGGCCCAGAATTTGCGGGTTATTACATAAAGAATGTTATAGAAATATAATTTTTATATATGAAGGGCCGTATAAAAATAGCTATTTTTAAATATATAAACATCATATTAAAAATGTGATTTTTACTTTGAAGAGCGGGAAAGGATCGCGTTGGAATTTCGGGCAAATCCAAGCCATTCAGAAATGAAACGGCGGAGTGGAACCCAAAGGTGAGAACTCCTCACTTTAATTTTCTTTATATGGTTATTTATTATGCAACTACATATATGAACAGTTCCTCGTCGTCCACAGACCATGGACGACTTGAGTGGTTGTTTGTGTTGATTGATTTGTTTGGTTGAATATTGGATTGTGATGTGAATGTGAAATTAATTTGATTGGTATGTGTATGGCGCAGGCCATTATTAGACTGGGGATAAGGCTAGGCCTTATCCCATTTCTAGTATCATGCCGTTATACCGCCAAAATTTTCTAAAATATGTTAGAACAATAAAAATATCATTTTTATTGTATAAGTGAATTGAAGAGAATATTCATTTTTTGAATAAAATATTTTATTGTTAAAAATATAATTTTTAACGTTGATGTGAATAAAATAGATATTCATTTACAAATCAGACGATTTGTTAATGAACACCCATTTTACTGATATGGATTGGGACGATAAATTTTACACATTTCCTGTAATGACCCGGATATTTGACGGTGTAATAATTAACTTATTTAATTATTTAAATAACGAATATATTAATAAATCGACAACGTTAGAACGTATAATTATATTATAATTAAAATTGAGCTTGAAATGGCGCTGCAGTTCGTAATTTGGCGATTCGAACTTCAACTGAATGTACAGAGTTCGTTTTAAATCGGATTTCTGCGAAACAAGAAACGTGTGGAGCTGGTGGAGTATATCTTTCTAGTGGAAGAGAAAAATCGGGATTTCGTCGTGTAGATTTTGAGATAGGTCCAAATCAAATTTCAGAATAGTCGCTATATAATCGTTTATCGACCATAACGGTTTATTCGATATAACTAGAGATCGGGTTTGAATTTAGACAAGGTTCTTTTGGGAAGTAGTGATAATTTAATTTTTAGAATTTTATGGTAATTTTTAATTAATTAAATAAACAACTTTTTATTTGGAGTATTTTGCACCCTTAATCAGCGATTTTGGGGTTTCACAATATGAGTCAATCTACCGGTATTATTATATTTTTGGAATCGTGGGACATTTCTCGTCTCGCTGGTATTTTTATTTTTGTCGTTAGCAGTCTCTAAATGATAAAATTGTATAGAGTGCACGGTACCCTTAAAAATGAAATATCCTAACTGGTGAACTAAACTAAGGCCACACCTCGTTTTGTTTTCAGCCGCACAACCCCCCCTATAAATAATTTACAACTCCTCTAACCTAATCAAAAGCTCCTCATTTCCAGAATTTCTTCCGCCGTTTTCATTTCCAGATCTGGGGAAATAAAACTAAAGAAAACCGCTCCTCAAAAATCAAACTATAATCCCTAAAATTCGAATTATCCTTTCTCTTTCAATTCGGGAAGGGGAGCTTCTCAATCTGGCGTACGCATTTATGGGTTCAAATGCATTTTTGTTCACTGGAAACCTCTCAGCGCACGGTTATAGTTTAGGGTTCAAGTTCGAAGAATTTCTAGACTTTGGTTTGCGAAATCGATTGTGTGTTTGGAATCAGGAGTTCGAAGAGCGTGAGTTTTGAGTTGCTGATGAATTTCCGTTCGAAACTGTGTCGCTCAAATTTCTGTGCTGAACCGTGAAGTCGCGGTTGACATGGAGGAGATGCAGTGTTCAAGATGATGTTGGGGAGGTTGTTCTCGAGTGAGGAGTCATTGGGTGTTTGTACTACTTGATTTTTCTGAAGCAATGAAGGAGCTCGGATCCAAGGAGGGGAATTGTTTTTCACAGATTCAAAAGGGAGCAGTGTGCTCCGATGATGAGGGGATGGGAGACGGGTTGCTTGAGTTCATGCTGTGGTGGAGGAGTTTGTTGACAGCTGAGGATTTTGGGTTGGCCTGGGAACGAAAACCGAAAGGGGATCTGGAGTTATGAATTCCGGAAATGGTGCGGGTTCATCACTTTTTATTTGGAGATGGTAAGGGGCTGGTCACGGTGGTGTTATTGAAGTAGGTTCCTATTCGAACGTGTGGAAGGGAAGGAGATTTGGTGATTTAAGTTTGGGTTAATGACTGTTAAAGGAGCACGGGTTGATGAGGATACGGGATTCATGCGTAACGGTGAAGAAAGTATATACGGGTCTGGTACTATATTGAAGCAGGCGGGATCGATTAAAGATGAGGGAGGAAGGAGTTTTCCTGTATAAAATGAATGGGCCTTTGTTCAATTGATGAGGCCCAATAGAAACAACAAAGAAAAGAAAACAAAAATAACAAGGAAAGAAAAGAGAGGAAGCCCAACGTTTAAAAAGGGTTATTGTTTAAAAACACGAAGTGTTGAACGTGGGATACCAGGGAAGATCGAGAATCAGCTGCATTCTTTTTGCTAGAACTGACGACTGGAAATGGGTTGGAGCTCGACTGAATTTATAGCGGAATGAAACGTATGATCAGAACCATCGACCGTTATGCGTATTTAACGATTACGGACAATGTGAGTAAAACTCACTAACTCTCCTCAATTTATATTTTTATATAAATTGTACTCTATTTATTGACTGCTGTATATTGACTGTTAAACTGGACTGTTAAATAGATTTGATTGAAAACGTAGTTATAGTTAATCTATGTACTGTTAATCAAATATGGTTATGTACAGCAAGATATTTCATTTCAAAATGAAATATGATATATATTATACTGTGTAACATCTGTGGATGCAGGGAGACAGGTTGGAGGAATCCGACTGGATTCCTCAACAATTATTTTACTGTTTTCATATATTGTGTTATATGATGTGTTATATAATCTGTTCTGGATTATGGATGTTAGAACGATATTGATCATCGTTGTTTGATATTTTGAATATCATAAGGAACCCTGAGTTGTAAAAAGGAATATTTCAATGTATATTGAAATAAAGGAAATTATTTATAAATCAAACACGGTTTTATAAAAGGAAATTATTTATAAAACAAATAGAGTTTTATAAAAGGGATATTTATTTAGAAAATAAATATAAATAAGAAATATTTATTTAGAAGATAAATAAACTGTTATAAATAAGGAATATTTGTAACGGTAAATAGAAGTTGTAAATAAGGAATATTTGTAACGGTAAATAGAAGTTGTAAATAAGGAATATTTGTAACGGTAAATAGAAGTTGTAAATAGGAAATATTTGTAACGGTAAATAGAAGTTGTAAATAGGAAATATTTGTAACGGTACGTAAACGTTATAAAAAGGAAATTGTTGTGATATAAAAGAGATAATCTAAATAGAGTAATTGAATATTAGTCATTCAATTAGAAATAACCTGATTTGAGTTAGTCTAATATTAGTTAATCGAATAAGAATAGTCTAATATTAGCTAATCGAACTTAGTAACTGAATACGAGTAAATCAAAAGGAGTTTATCGAATTTAGTTATTCGATAGAGTAAATCAAAAGGAGTTTATCGAATTTAGTTATTCGATAGAGTTAATCAAAAGGAGTTTATCGAATTTAGTTATTCGATAGAGTTAATCAATAGAGTTAATCGACTTATAGTATTCGAATAAGAGTAAATCAAATAGAGTTAAACAATATTAGAAACTGACTAGAGATTGCTAAGTTGAATATTTTTCTGAGTGTTGATCTGATGTTGGTTTCGGCCTTCGGGGTTTATACTTAGAGAATTGTTCTCTTACTAATTTACAGTTAGGGACTAATAGTTGTGGAATGGTAGTGATGCGTAAATGAGGATTGGAAATGTTTTCCAATGTTGAAAATATATATTTTCTAATTTTAGAAAATAAGGAAATATGAATATATATATATATATATATATGATTGATGATTGGATCGATAATTCCATTTGGAATTAAGATCGTTGTTTGTACACCGACATGTTTTCATTTGATAGTTAAATCACAGACTATCGAAGTTTTGACCATTTTACGTTGTAAATATGGAGAGACCGGTTGGATTATTATCCGAAGAACCACTCCGTATCGACATAAGCGTTGTGATCAAATACGATGAAGATAATTGAAGACGGAGTAAAGTGCAAGGGCTTTCCTGTTTACAGAATAGTGCCTTCGGTTTCGTTCAGTCCCAGAACGAACGTAAATGGACGAATGTCTGACAGAGTATTTCTAATGATCGAATGGGTTGGACTGTACAAATATATATGGTGGCCAACGGATTTATTCCCTTCGCATAATATCCAGAATCTATTTGTGCAGATCCAACTAAATGATTAACGGATCTGATAATGTGGCATTCAAAGTGATCGTGTTATAAATGAATGGAAAGTAAGCGTAGCTTCTAGCCTCACATCCGGTAAATGACAGAAATCGGGCAGGCAGCATGGCTATGTAGGTCGCACCTATTAGGGTGTATAATCACCTATCTAGAGAATATTCATTTGCTTCTTTTAATCTATCAATGCTGTCCCATATATACGGGAACGGTTGCTGGTCCCGACCGTTGGTGATGTACATTCGATACACTCAAGCGAAATGAGTGGTCGGTCATGTGTGGCTGAGTTGCAAGATGTTCTTGTTGAACTCCAGTGTATCGTTCCTAGAGTACACTGATCGGAAGGTGGATCCATACCTTGTCATAGTTGGAAACCAAATCATCCAATACGCACCTGCGGTTTTGATTGTATACTATATATGTAGAACGTGAGATGCAAGCGTTTCTACTAGACTGATATTTATTTGTATTTAGACATTATCATAATATCAGAATGATATTGCTTTTCAAAGATGTTTGGATTCTCATAAGGGAAAAACCCGTTCCGTATTCACGGCGTGGTCTTATGAGATATCATATACCTGTTTAAATGATTTGAGTTTACTCACACCAGTCACATGACTGACCCGGAGTTTATTTGTTTTGTCTTCCCTAAACTCTTGGGTGCCTAAATTTGTACGGGCAGTCAAGTAGTCGGGATTTACAGATGCACTTGGAGAGCTTGGAGCAGGAGGCTTCAGCAGTAGATAGCTATTATTTATTCCGCTGTGATGTTATATGTTGTACTCTGAAAATGGTATGTATAAACAGTTATAACTTTGTATTTCAAAAGTTATGTTATATTTTATTCGTTCCGCTGTGAGATTCGTGTTACTCTGATGATGATGACCTTCTTCTTCTTCTATTCTAATAGTTCTACCTTATCTATTCTCACCCTCTATCTTCTTTCTATTAGTTTCTTGAATTTCCAGTACAATTTGTGGTTGGACTTGTGTTATTTAGTCAGCTCAAATTGGACCGGATTTTCGGGTCACTACATTTCCCAACTGCACAAATAAAATTCATTATTTGTTGATTGAAACCCCACATAGGTATTAGGATGATATATGACATACACTAATCCCAATAATTAGTTGTATGTCGATCGATTGATTAACAGGCTGTTATAAGCGTTAAATATTTATATTTAATGTTTATACATTGTAGAATGCACTCTGGATGATGGATTGTTGTTTTCATTGCTGTTATACACATTTGTTGTGTGAAATCCATATAATCAAATTATAAGGCAATTGACTGTGTCTCATTCCCGTTCAAAAATAACGAATATTTGAAAATAACGAATATTTGAAAATAATGAATATTCGAAAATAATGAATATTTTAAAATAATATTCAGAAAAGAATCAAATTCTGATTTTGATGTCCGATTTGGGATGGACACGATTATATTTAAATATATAAAGCCATGTTGATTAGATTGACGCCATTTTGACGTGAACGATATTTATATCGATTTTATTCATTTTTATAATGAATATCGAAAAGGAATTGATTTCAAAATATAATGTTTTGAAAATATTATCATTTATATATCGATGATGTGGAATATTCAACTTTGATTAGAAATTGAATAGGAAGTTGAAAGCATTTTGAAAACAAATTTAAAACGAGTTATAAAATACGTTTAAAAGGGAAATCGACGAAATATATATAATATATATATATTGTATATATAATAGCCTGAATAGAACGCACCGCGCTGCATCAGTTCGTGAATTTCGACCATTGACTTCGAATAGACATTATGGGAGATCCGACCGTTGGATTCTACTAAAATCGGAACCGTTGGGTTCGTATCGAAAAGAGCTTTCTAATGAATGCAAGAAATTAGAAATCTAGCAGTTGGATTTGGAATTATGTCCAAATCAAATTTGGAAAAGGTCGTTGTAAGTGTAGTTCGATAGCCGTTTATGGAAATCGACTGTTGGGCCTTGATAAAATTATTAAAAATATCAATATTTAGTGTACAATCATAAGAAATGATTTGGAAAGAATTGGGATGAAAAATTCCATATTTGAAAAGAGAAAAATAGATTTTTATCTAAATGAACTAGTTTTGAACTAGAATAGTAATTCAATTACTTTTAAAAATAAATAAATTGGATTTGTAATGGTTTTAAAAATAACCAGAATTTCCAATATATAAATTGGAATGGATTTCATGATTATACAATATTTCGATGTTGGATTTCATGATTATACAGATATTGTTATAGAAATATGAAAGATATATTTATATCTTTATTTCCAATAAAATATTTGTCGGTTATAGTATTTAATATTGAATATAAGCCGATATATTTTCTATTCAGAGCCTTGTATTTAATATCAAATAGGATTTGGGTTTGTCGTGAATGGTGACTTCATTAACACTGTTCTTAAACCCAGTTGAGAAAAAGATTAAATCTTCTTATTTAGATTTAATGAAATGTACCAATTAAATGATATTTAATTGGAATTGAATTGGAATTGATTTTTGGGTTTATCGTGAACAATGTTTTGAATAACATTTGTTCTTTAACCAGATAATTAATGGAATGTAAATTGGGTTTATCGTGAACTGTGTTTTTAACGACATTCATCCTTTAACTCGATTTACAGTGAAAAGTGATGTGGAATTTATAAATCTTTTATTAAGGTTTAAAGGAGATTTTCCAAAGTAAAGTTTTCAAATTTAATAAAATAAATTGGAATGGAATGGAATTCAATTTGGTAATAATTGAAGTAAATTTCTGTGGAGGAAGACAACTAATATATCTGGAATTTAAAAGGCTTTGCCATTATTCCATTTATATTATTAGTCGGATATGGATGTTTATATTGATTATATATATCGATTTGTTTTCCATTGTTAATGGAATGTGATTTTGGGTTGTCATGAATGGTATCTTTAATAATACTGTTCTTAGACCCAACGGAGTTAATAAAATCAGAAACTAACTGGAGATTAGTTAAGTTGAACTATTTACTGGGTGTTGATCTGATGTTGGTTTCGGCCTTCAGGGTTAATACATAGGGAATTGTTCACTTGCTAATTCACGGTTAAAGGATGATGGAATGGAATGTGAATTTGGGTTTATCGTGAATGGTATTTTAAATGACATTAGTTCTTTAACACAATTAAAGATAAGATTAATTTCGTAACTTTGAAAAATCATTAAGTAATGATTTTTGGAAATTAAAACTGAATTAGAGTTTTAATGAATCTTGAATTTGATTGAAAGGTGAATTTGATAACTAAAATTATCAAATTCAAGAAATGATCGAGAATGGGGTACCACCAGTTTTACTCCAGGCGATAGTTAAATCTTTAATTAAATTTGACTGTGAAATAGTAATTAATTTTACCGATAACACTGTGGTGTTAGATATGAAGTATTAACATTTTTACTTCTTGGGATGAATAGGTTGGGGTTGGGAAATTAAAACAAATGATTACTTCGGTAAGGTTCGTTTAATCCCGACTAGTTTGGATAAACCATAATTTGGTTTGAATTGATATTTAAAGGAAGATTAAAGAATAAATTTAAAGAATTTATCTTTGAAAAAATTAATGGGATCCTTTCCCAAAATAAAAGAATATTTGAATAAAGGAATATTCTGGATTGGAATAAGGCGTATGTTGTGTTTTTATAACACTTGTTTATTATACACGCGAGTTATTCGGAAAGACCGGATTTATCACATTCTGAATAAATGAATCGACGATAAGTCGGCGATGAAGACAGTGGTTGAAGACCGGAAGTCTTCACATCGTTTGGATAATTACTGATGATCTTGATTGGGCTGTACACCTAAGAGGAGGGAATCAGTTGGTGATCATCCAGACGTACTTGGAGATCGATGGATATGCGAGGTATAATGTGCCTCTGGTTTCATTCAGTCCCAGAACGGACTTACAAATGGATGTGTGTCTAAAATTGGATTTTATTCTGTGTTGATCGATTTCCATTAAATATATATCTGTTTGGCAGCAGAGAATTTATTCACTTTCTTAAAGCCCTTCTCTGAGACGTACGAGCTCAGAGGTTATATATCGATAGATATCAGTCGCATTGCGTGAATTTCCTGTGTCGCATGCTAAGATGCAAATGATTAAGGCTTGTGTTGAAAATCAGAGTCTTGTGGTTGATGATCAAAGCACGGCTTTAATACAGCGTAGCTTTGTGTAGCATTAATTCGCGAGCCTCACACCCTGGTGTGAACCAGAAACGGGAGAGGACATCAGGGAGGGCATGTGTTTCCTTCTAGCTAGGAGTGGTGTTTTGTGTTTTACACGCCCGGACATTTTACTTATGCGGATGATGGATAGCGAGGCGCCTCGGTTATATCGGTCGATCCAGGACCGATGGAGTCATTTGGGTCATTTATGCCCCATAGGGCGGGGAAGCGTAGTGTTTAGGCATGTTAATCCACATCGAGTGGACCGGCCCTGAAAATCCAAAGGCTTGATTGAGTACTTGCCTGAGACATGGGCTAGATTGTCTCGAAGTGGTGAGGACGATCCCTTGCCTCGGTTAACAGATGGAAATCCAACTTCCAATACGACAATTTGCGGTTTTGATTGTAGAACCTATATATGGCGACATAGTGGTATGGGGCATTTATGCCGTCTATGATTGATACTTATGATTGAAATTGTATTGACACTATACACTTATAGTAATAGTAAAACATGAAAGTTCACGTACCAAGCATTCTTGGCTATTATAACATAAAAACTCTACCCTCCAGCTTGTGTTTCATTGTGTTATGGGACCAGAGTCTTATAATAGCTTCATTGTTCTTTATTTAGCATTGCGGTGTCGTTTTTATGCACTGGTATTCTTGGGAGGAAACCCGTTCCGTGCTATACGGCGTGTTCCCTTGATTTACCTAAGTTTAAAATAACAATTAATAATTGTTTTAGTTCTCACACCAGTCACATGACTGACCTGGAGTTTATTGTTTTAACCTAAACACTGGGTACCCCTGTTTTCCGCACGGACAGCTAGTAGTTTTTGTTTTGCAGATTTATATTCACAGGATCCTGGTTTACAGCTGGAATGATATTCAGAAAGCTCTGTATCCGTATATCTCCTTCAGTTGTGTTTTGTATTCTTTTTCAGCTGCAATAATGTATTTAAACCACTGATAATTTTCTAATGTGTAATATTCATGTATACTCTGTATGTTCTTGTATTCTGATGAAATTATTGTAATTAACAATGAAATGTTCTTCTGTTTGTGTTCTGATTCGTCTTGTCCTCAAAGCAATCCGGGATTTCCTTCATGGGGAAATTCAAGTGGTTACATTGTGGTATCAGAGCTCTGGTTTACAGAGCTCGAGAACAAGACACTTTGGAACAAACGAAAGAGTTCATCAGAGATTGGATTAGTAATATCCAATAAGAATGACTCGTTAGAGATAGGATCAGTAGTATCCTAGAACGAGTGTGAAGAGTAGTGTTTTTAAAAATAAAAATGAAAACAAGTTTTGTTTGGAAAATATAGATCAATTATTCGTATTCGAATATTATTTTTATATGGATTTGGACAATCAGGTATATAAAGATTTTGCACATACGTCTGATCCGCGTGTATTTGAAGTTTTAATATACTGGATAGATATAGAATCACACTCTAGTCGCCCGGGGATGATATGATAATTGTGATCACATTACCAGTATTTATGTTCGAATTACGAAGGTGGGATATTTATATATTTCCAATTGACTGGTGTGAGAACCAAAATATAGTCAGAATATATTGTTGTGACTTGGCATCAAAAACATGATTTTCTGTATATATGTCAAAATTATGAATTTGAAAAGCTAGTCAACTAATTGATTGTTGATTGTGTTGTTTGATTATTGGTTGATTAATTAAAATTTGAACCATTTAGCCAAATTGTATCAAATATTGGACTGAATTGAAAATTGTTTGAAAATGCATGCATGTACATATATGTCTGAACAGGTCATTGTAAGGAGGCTAGAGCAGAGGAATAAAAAAAAATTCCCGACAAATAGGTACATGTTCATTGTACTTTTTGGGTTTTGGATAATTTTATGAGCCGATTGGCTAGCCGCTTTTATGCTTCTTTTTCTTTTTGGATTGGAGAGGCCTGTATGGCAATTTCGGGATTTCCCCAGTGCTCCCATGCAGGGGAGGCTATGGCGAAATTTTTTGAAAATTTAGGGTGTTAGCCAAATTTTTAAAGAGTTTGAAAAGTTCTTAGAAACTGAAAAGTTGAAGAACTTAAGCCATAATGAAAATAATGAAAGTTGAGTTGATTAGTTTAACAACTTTCAGCTTCGTTCCTTTTCGGGGAATAAACTTTTTAAGTGGGGGAGATTGTAATAACCTGGAAACCCGAACCAATTTATAATTTTTATTTTGGCAATTTTGATGAATTTTGAATATTTAAAATGAATTATTTTAAATAATAACGACGAGAAATTTATTTTAAATCGAATTAGAATGTATATATTTATTTGAATCGTAGTTAGAATATAAATATTTATTTTAATTATAAAAGGAATTGAAAATGGCGCGGTAGTTTGAAAATTCGATTTCAAATTTCAAATGAAGGTATAGGATTCAAAATAAACTGGATTTTGGCAAAACCAAAAATATTAGAATCTAATTGGAAATATCTTTCAAACGAATCCAAAAATTGAAATTTCAGAGCGGGAATAAAAAGTTATGTCCTGTTGAAAATTCAGAATGGTCGCTATGGAATTTTGGCCCTTAAAAATGGAAATTTTGCAAACGACCTCTGTTTTCGACGAAACCACTTTTGTTGGATCCGAGATGTCAATTTATTGCCAGATTCAAATTTCCATAATTTTCAAAATCAATATATGAGCGTGGCGAAAGAAAACGTGTTTTGACAGTTTCAGTCAATTTCGAACGACCAGAAAATGACCATTTTTCAAACGGTCTCAGAATTTAATGAACTTAGTTTTCTTAGGACCGTATCATCAATACGAAGCTAGAAATAATTTTTCTAGAATTTTTAGGGTCCGTATGTGTCCCTAGTAAATTGAAATGTACGTTTAAAATTCAATATAATGATTTATATTTAATTTTGATGAAAACTGATCATGAAGGCCGAATTGGCTTACGAAACATATCCCATTGTGTTCTAAATGGGCGTAATATGCTAGGGACGATAGTCGGTGGGTTCGATTTTGAGTTCGAAATAAAAAGTTTCTTTATGGGATTAATTAAATAAATAAATAATATTATATATTATATATGCTCTTCCCTCCCCTAATCCTTATCCCCCCCAACACTCATAGGAAACAGAAAAAAAAAATATAAAAAACAAAATCTCATCAATGCCCCTTCCTCAAAGTCGCCTCCTGCCCTCCGACACACCCACTGTCGCGCCTTAGATCGCGCCACCCCCCTCTGAACGGCGCTGCTCCCTCCACCTCGACCTCGAGAACCGCCAGCGCTCCAATCGCACGCCGCCAACGAGAGGTCCGCCACCCATCAACATCGAGCGCGAGCCTCACCTGCCGCCGCTCAGATCCGGAGCCCCCCTCTCTCGCGATCCTCTCTCCATTTGAATCCCTCCCCCAATCCGTTGTAAATCGCTATGCCAGCCAACCCAAGCCACTACCGCCACCACTGTTTGCGCCATCATCACCTGCGATGCCTTCTCACCACCCAGCGCCGCCATCTCCACCCATAAACTGGCTCTAAGCGTTTATTTGTTTTCTTTTATTTTATCTTTTTTAAGGCTAGTAAATATATGATTTTTAGGCTAGTGAATATATGATTTTTTGGCTAGTAAATATATGATTTTTAGGCTAGTAAATATATGATTTTTAAATTGGTAAATATATGATTTTTAGTCTAGTAAATATATGATTTTCAAACTGGTAAAGATAAGATTTTTAAATGAGTAAAGATAAGATTTTTAAATGAGTGAAGATGAGTTTTTTTAAACAAAGTAAAGTTGAGATTTTTATATAAGTAGAGTTGATATTTTTATATAAGAAAAGTTTAAATTTTTATGTAAGGGGAGTTTAGATTTTTATTCATATGAAAGTTAAGGTTTTTATTTATATAAAGATGTGATTTTTAATTATATAAAAATATAATTTTTATATATGTAGCGAAATAAAAAAGTGATTTTTATATGAATTTTCTTTATATAAAAATATGATTTTTATATATGAAGTAATGATATAAATATATGATTTTTATAATGTAAAGAACGTTATAAAAATATAATTTTTATATATGTAGGGCGGTATAAAAATAGCAATTTTTATATATATAAACATCATATTAAAAATGCGATTTTTACTATGAACAGCGGGAAAGGATCGCGTTGGAATTTCGGGCAAATCCAAGTCATTCAGAAATGAAATGGCGGAGTGGAGCCCAAAGGTGAGAACTCCTCACTTTGATTTTCTTTATACAGTTATTTATTATGTCACTGCATATATGAACTGTTCCCCGTCGTCCACAGACAATGGACGACTTGAGTTGTTGTTTGTGTTGATTGATGTGTTTGGTTGAATATTGGTTTGTGGTGTGAATGTGAAATTGATTTGATTGGTATGTGTGTGGCGCAGGCCATTATTAGATCGGGGATAAAGCTTGGCCTTATCCCGTTTCTAGTATCGTGCCGTTATGCCACCAAAATTTTCTAAAATATGTTAGAACAATAAAAATATCATTTTTATTGTATAAATGATGTGAAGAGAATATTCATATGTTGAATAAAATATTATATCGTTAAAAATATAATTTTTAACGTTGATGCGAATAAAATAGATATTCATTTACAAATCAGACGATTTGTTTATGAACACCCATTTTACTGATGTGGACTGGGACGATTAATTTTACACATTGCCTAATTGCACAAATAAAATTCATTATTTATTGATTGAAACCCCACACGGGTATTGGGAGGATATATGACATACACTAATCACAATAATTAGTTGTATGCCGATCGATTGATTGACAGGCTGTTATAAGCATTAAATATTTGTATTTAATGCTTATACAGTGTAGAATGCACTCTGGATGATGGATTGCTGTTTTCATTGTTGTTATACACATTTGTTATGTGAAATCCATATAATCAAATTATATGGTAATTGACTATGTCTCATTCCAGTTCAGATATAACGAATATTTGAAAATAATATTCAGAAAAGAATCAAAATCTGATTTTGATGTCTGATTTGGGATGGACACGATTATACTTAAATATATAAAGCCGTGTTGATTAGATTGATGCCAGTTTGACGTGAACGATATTTATATCGATTTTATTCATTTTTAGAATTAATATCAAAAAGGAATTGATTTCAAAATATAATGTTTTGAAAATATTATCATTTATATATCGATGATGTGGAATATTCAATGCTAATTAGAAACTGAATAGGAAATCGAAATCGTTTTGAAAACAAATTAAGATTTATAAAATACGTTTTAAAGGGAAATCAATGAAATATATATAATATATATATATATATTATATATATAGTAGCCTTAATAGAACGCGCCGCGCTGCGGCAGTTCGTGAATTTCGACCATTGACTTCAAAAGGACATTACGGGAGATCCGACCATCGGATTCTCCTAAAACCGGAACAATTTTGGGTTCATATCGTAAAGAGCTTTCGAACGAATGCAACAAATTAGAAATCTAACGGTTGGATTTGAAATTATGTCCAAATCAAATTTGGAAAAGGTCGCTGTAAGTGCAGTTCGATGGCCATTTATGGTAATCGACTGTACGGGCCTTGATAAAATTATTAAAAATATCAATAATTAGTTTAAAATCATAAGAAATGATTTGGAAAGAATTGGGATGAAAAATTCCATATTTGAAAAAATAAAAATAGATTTTTATTGAAATGAACTAGTTTTGAACTAGAATTGTAATTCAATTATTTTTAAAAATAAATAAATTGGATTTGAAATGGTTTTAAAAATAACCAGAATTTCCAATATATAAATTGGAATGGATTTGAATCGAAAATGTCTTTGGAATATTTCGATGTTGGATTTCGTGATTATATAGATATTGTTATGGAAATTTGAAAGATGTATTTATATCATTATTTCCAATACAATATTTGTTGGTTGTAGTATTCGATATTTAATATAAGCCGATATATTTTCTATTCAGAGCCTTGTATTTAATATCAAATGGGATTTGGGTTTTTCGTGAATGGTGTCTTCATTAACACTGTTCTTAAACCCAGTTGAGAAAAAGATTAAATCTTTTTATTTAAATTTAATGAAATGTACCAATTAAATGATATTTAATTGGAATTGAATTGGAATTGATTTTTGGATTTATCGTGAACAGTGTTTTAAATAACGTTTGCTCTTTAACCTGATAATTAATGGAATGTAAATTCGGTTTATCGTGAACTGTGTTTTTAACGACCTTCGTTCTTTAACTCGATTTACGGTGAAAAGTGATTTGGAATTTATAAATCTTTTATTAAGGTTTAAAGGAGATTTTCCAAAGTAAAGTTTTCCAATTAATAAAATAAATTGGAATGGAATGGAATTCGATTTAGCAATAATTGAAGTGAATTTCTGTGTAGGAAGACAACTAATATATCCGAAATTTAAAAGGCTTTGCCGTTATTCCATTTATATTATTAGTAGGATATGGAAGTTTATATTGATTATATATATCGATTTGTTTTCCATGAAGATTCCACTATTAATGGAATGTGAGTTTGGGTGTTCGTGAATGGTATCTTTAATAATACTGTTCTTAGACCCCACGGAGTTAATAAAATCAGAAACTAACTGGAGATTAGTTAAGTTGAATGGTTTCCTGGGTGTTGATCTGATGTTGGTTTCGGCCTTTGGGGTTAATACTTAGGGAATTGTTCACTTACTAATTTACGGTTAAAGGCTGATGGAATGGAATGTGATTTTGGGTTTATCGTGAACGTATTTTAAATGACATTAGTTCTTTAACCCAATTAAAGATAAGATTAATTTCTTAACTTTGAAAAATCATTAATTAATGATTTTTGGAAATTAAAACTGAATTAGAGTTTTAATGAATCTTTAATTAGATTGAAAGGTGAATTTGATAACTAATATTATCAAATTCAAGAAATGATCGAGAATGGGGTACCACTAGTTGTACTCCAGGCGATAGTTAAATCTTTAATTAGATTTGAACGTGAAATGGTAATTAATTTTACCGATAACACCGTGGTGTTAGATATGAAGTATTACCAGTTTTACTTCATGGTATGAATAGGTTGGGGTTGGGAAATTAAAACAAATGATTACTTCTGTAAGGTTCGTTTAATCCCGACTAGTTTGGATAAACCATAATTTGGTTTGAATTGATATTCAAAGGAAGATTAAAGAATAAATTTAAAGAATTTATCTTGGATAACATTAATAGGAACCTTTCCCAAAGTAAAAGAATATTTGAATAAAGGAATATTCTGGATTGGAATAAGGCGTATGTTGTGTTTTTATAACACTTGTTTATTACATACGCGAGTTATTCGGAAAGACCGGGATTATTCCATTCTGAATAACTAAATCGACGATAAGTCGGCGATGAAGACGGTGGTTGAAGACCGGAGGTCTTCACATCGTTTGGATAATTAATGATGATCTTGATTGGGCTGTACACCCAAGAGGAGGGAATCAGTTGGTGATCGTCCAGATGTACTTGGAGATCGATGGATATACGAGGTATAAGGTGCCTCCGGTTTCGTTCAGACCCAGAGCAGACATGTAAATAGATGTGTGTCTGACATTGGATTTTATTCTGTGTTGATCGATTTCTATTAAATATATATCTATTTGGCGGCGGAGAATTTATTCTCTTGCTTAACGCCCTTCTCTGAGACGTACGAGCTCAGAGGTTATATATCGATAGATATCAGTCGCATGGAATGAATTGCCTGTGTGGCATGCTGAGATGCAAATGATCAAGGCTTCTGTTGAAAAGCAGAGTCTTGTGGTTGATGATCAAAGCACGACTTTAATACAGCGTAGCTTTGTGTAGCGTTAATTCACGAGCCTCACACCCGAGTGTGAACCAAAAACGGGAGAGGACATCTGGGAGGGCATGCATTTCCTTATAGCTAGGAGTGGTGTTTTCGGTTTTACACGCCCAGACATTTTACTTATGTGGATGATGGATTGCGAGGCGCCTCGGTTATATCGATCGATCCAGGACCGATGGAGTCATTTGGCTCATTTAACCACCGTAGGGCGGGGAAACATAGTGTTCAGGCATTTTAATCCACATCAAGTGGACCGGCCTTGACGATCCTAAGGCTTGACTGAGCACTTGCCTGAGACATGGGCCAGATTGTCTAAAAGCATTGAGGACGATCCCTTGCCTCGGTTCATAGATGGAAATCCAACTTCCAATATGACAATTTGCGGTTTTGATTGTAGAACCTATACATGGCTTAGTATTGCCTCGAGTGCCTTGTCATATTTATCCTATACGAGCCCTATACGATTTTGATTTATTGTTGCTTTTAATGGAGCGCCCTTGCTTGCTAGATGGAGTGCGAACGTGATTGGGGGTTCTCGCCATGGTGTTGGGTGGCGAGCAGTGGACTCTTACACCTACACATCCCTGAGGGGTTGGCTGTGAATTCGAGAGGGCGGCCGTAAAAGCAAGTACGCAGTCCCAATGTAATGCCATGACGGAGGTTAGCCGTTGGATGAGGGTTGCAAAGCCTAGTCCCATTACATCTTGGTACCAGGGCTTTGGTTATACAAAGCTTAGCTTATGAAGTTGAGAAACTCATTAGAGATACGGTAGCAATACCCTAGAATGAGACAAATCAGCTTAGAATCATTCCGCGAGAGCATATTTTGATATTAAAAATATTTTAAATGACTTCAAGGGATTTCAAAAGGATTTTTCTATATATAAATAATTTAAAGTTTTAGCCTTGTTTTAAAGATATATCCTATTTTTAAATCCCATTCCTTTGAACTCTTCCCATGAGGGATCCTCCTAAGTTAGGATTTTTCTGAATCTGAACCACTACATGCTTGGTCCCATTTTAGAAACGTAGATCAGTCGTGTTTAGACCCTGAATCTTCCTTAATTCATTTTTACCTATCCTTGATGAATCCATCTTGTTCGTCCGGTTGTTCAGCTCTTAGCTTATAGTCCAACTTATCTCGAATCGGATTAAACCTAGGTATGGGAATTTGCGGTAAAACTTGGATAAGTAGCTAAGTATTAGGCACTGGGCTGCGTTGAGTAAATTGAACTGGAAATTCAATAGTAATGAGCTAGATGTGGACTTGTGATACTATAAGATAATTCAATGATTAAAGTATAAGAAATTGTAAATTTTAAAATAAAGACATAAGATAAAAATAACTTATTTGAAAATACCAATAAAGGGCAGCGAAAAGTTTCTGTAATAAGTATAATATAAATTTAAAGTTATAACTATAATTTGATTAAAAAAAATAGTAGTTCGACTTTTGGACTAAAATCATCTTAGAAAATTGTATGTGCATATATTATAGGATTCCATGGGTAAGTATTAAACTAGTTTAATATGAAACGACCAGAACTTCCCCGTGAAGGAAAGCCCGGATTGAGTTGAGAAAAAGCCACATCGGGACACAAACAGAAGAACATTTCATTGCTTATTACAACAATTCCATCAGAATACAAGAATATACTGAGTATGAATAAATAATATACATTTAATAAATACCAGAGGTTTAAATTACATTAAATAACAGTAGAAAAATAATACAAAAAACAACTGAAGGAGATATACAGATACCGAGCTTCCGAATATCATTCCAACTGTAAACCAGGATCATGTAAATATAAATCTGCAAAACCAAAATTACTAGTTGCTCGTGTGGAAAATACGGGCACCCAGAGTTTAGGTTAAAACAATAAACTCCAGGTCAGTCATGTGACTAGTGTGAGAACTAAAACAGTTATTTAAAACTTTACTATAAAAAAAAGTAAATCAAGGGACCACGCCGTATAACACTGAATGGGTTTCCTCCCAAGAATACCAGTGCATAAAACAAATAGCGAAATGCTTTTCGGAAAAATTAAGCTATTATAAGACCCAGGTCTCGTCACACAATGCAATGCAAGCCAGAGGATAGAGTTTTCCCTTATAATAGCCAAATAATGCTTGACACGTTTAAAATAAATCATTTTGATACTATTATAGTGTAAAGTGTATAAAACATCTTGAAATATAAATGTATCAATCATAGGCGGCATGGGTTCCATCTATCATGTCGCTAATACTAGGCTCTACAATTAAAACCGCGAAATGTCAGATTGGAAGTTTGATTCCATCTGTGAACCAAGGCAAAGGGATCATCCTATACTAATTCGAGACACTCTAGCCAGTACCTCAGGTCTCAGTCGCAACTTTACCCGGATCGTCGGGGTCGGTCATCCGTCGATGATTAGTAATACCATAAACGATATGCTAGCCGGTTCTATCGAACCTCTTGGTGATCTGGGACCCATAAGCCTCTGCAACCACCATATCCATCAGCTCCCATAGTAGCCAATATATCTGAGGCGCCTCTCTATCCATCAAGTAATAATAATCAAAATCCACTTGAGTAAAAATGCCAGGGCTTGCAAAACGCTAACACCACTCCTAGCTAGAAACCAACAAATGTCCATTTCTTGGAGGCCCTTCCCGTTTCTGGTTCACACTAGGGTGTGAGGCTCGTGAATTAACGCTATACACAAAGCTACGCTGTACTAAAGTCGTGCTTTGATCATCTACCACAAGATTCTGCTTTTCAACAGAAGCATTGATCATTTGCATCTCAGCATGCCACACAGGCAATTCATGCCATGCGACTGATATCTATCGATATATAACCTCTGAGCTCGTACGTCTCAGAGAAGGGCGTTAAGCAAGAGAATAAATTCTCTGCCGCCAAACAGATATATATTTAATAGAAATCAATCAACACAGAATAAAATCCAATGTCTGACACACAACCCATTTACAAGTTCATTCTGGGTCTGAATGAAACCGAAGGCACCTTATTCCTCGTCCCATATGTCCAATACAAGAGAGAGGACCTCACATATCTGTCGATCTCCATGTATGTCTGGACGATCACCACTTATTACCTCGTCTTGGGAGTACAGCCGAATCAAGACATCAGTAATCATCCAAACGATATGAAGACCTCCGGTCGTCAACCACTATCTTCATCGTTGACATACCGTTGAATCAGTTTTTCAGAATGGGTATAAACCCGGCCTTTCTGAATAACTCGCGTATATAATAAACAAGTGTTATAAAAACACAACGTACGCCTCATTCCAATTCTGAATATTCTTTTATTTAAATATTCACATCTTTTGGGAAAGGTTCCCATTAACTTTATGAAAGATAAATTCTTTAAAATTTATACTTTAATCCTCCTTTGGATAACATTCAAACCATATTAAGGTTTTCCAAACGAGTCAGGATTAATGAACCGCACCGAAGTAATCATTTATTTTATTTCCCAATCCTAACCTATTCATCCCATGGAGCAAAACTTTGATCACTCCATAACTCACACCACGGTGTTATTGGTAAATTTAATTACCATTTCATGTTCAATCTAATTAAAGATTTAACTATCGCTTAGAAAAATACTGGTGATACTCCACTCACGATCATTTCCCAAATTTGATAATTTAAATTATCAATTCACATTTCAATCTAATTAAAGATTCATTAAAACTCCACTTAGTTTTAATCTTCTGTAATAACCCGAAAATCTGGGCCAGTTTAAAATTTTTGTTTTGGCAATTTTAGCGAATTTTGAACATTTAAAATAGATTATTTTAAATAATATCGACGTGAAATTTATTTTGAATATATTTAGAACATATATATTTATATACGTCGTCGTTAGAATATAAATAATTATATATAATTATAAATAGAATTGAAAATGGCGCGGTAGTTCGATAATTCGATTTCAAACTTCAATTGAACATACCGGGTGCAAAACAATCCGGATTTTAGTGAAACCAAAAATATTAGAATCTATTTGAGAATATCTTTCCAACGATTTCGAAAAATCAAGATTTCATAGCGGGAATCAAAAGATGTGTCCAGTTGAAAATTCGGAATAGTCGCTATGGAATTCAGGCCCTTAAAAATGGACATTTTGCAAACGACCTCGGATTTCGACGAAACCACTTTTGTTGGATCCGCAGTGTCAAATTATTGCTAGGTTTCAAATTTCATAATTTTTCGAATCAATATGTGAGCGTGGCAAAGGAAAACGCGTTTGACGAGTTTCAGTTGATTTTAATCGACTGGAAAATGGCCATTTTTCCAACGGTCTCAGAATTTAACGAAATTAGTTTTGTTAGAACCGTATCGTCAATACGATGCTAGAAAATATTTTTATGAAATTTTTAGAGACAGTGTGTGACCGTGGTAATTTGAAATGTACGTTTAAAATTCCATATAGTGATTTAAATGTAAATTTAACGGAAACTGATCGAAACAATTGAATTGTCCTACGTGGCATATCCCATTGTGTTCGGAATGGAGGTAAAACGCTATGGACGACAGGCGGTGGACCTCGTTTAGAGGTCATATGTAAAAGTCAACTTTTAAAAATAATAAAATAAATAAATAAATAAAAAAATATATAACCCTTATCTTCCCTTGGCCCCCCTTAAATCGATTACAGATAAAAAAAAAAGAAAGAGATCGAAGACGGAGGAGCTGCCGCTCCTCCGATCGACGCGCCGCCGCTCCCCTGGTGTGCCGCCGCCGCTTCTTCCTTACCCCTCCCTCCAGACGAGCGCCGCGCCCCCCCTCCATCTTCCCTTCTTCTCCTTCCTCCCCGCGACCGACTCCAGACCCGACCCCACAGCCCGCACCACCAACCACCACCTCGCCTCACCCCCTGGCCCCACCTTCGCCTGCTGCGACCCCCTCCCCTCTTTTCCCCTTCAAATTCGAGCCGTGACCCCCCTCTAGCCCGCTGCCCAGCCGCCTCGGGCCCACCTCCGACCATCGGTGACAACCGCGACGCCCCAGCAACCTCCCGGACGACCTGCGCGAACCAGTGTTGGTCTGAATCCCCTCCTCCCATCTGAAAGGGTGAGTTTTATTAACTTTTATTATTTATTTTCTAAGAAAAATATAATCTTTACTATATAAAGGATGTAAAAATATGATTTTTGTTTATGTAGTGAAGTAAAAATATAATTTTTACATGATAGGAATATTAAAAATAGCATCTTTATATGTGTAACAAAATAAAGATAGATTTGAAAAGATGATATTTTTAGATTTGAAAAGACGATATTTTTAGAAAATATAAAAGGCAGGATTTTTAATATGAGTAGTGAAGTAAAAATATGATTTTTACTTAGAGAAAAAAATATAATTTTTATAATGTAGAAGGGAGAAAAATATAAATTTTAGATTATATTTGTAAAGGTGAAATCTTTATTTTTGTAAAGGTGAAATCTTTATTTTTGTAAAGGTGAAATCTTTATTTTTGAAAAGGCGAAATCAATATTTTTGAAATGGAATTTTTATCTATATGACACCAAAGTAAAAATTCGATTTTTATATATTGAATAGCATAGTAAAAATTCGATTTCTAAATATATGAAGTGATTATAAAAATTTGACTTTTAAATTGAAAGTGAATAAATAAAAATGTGATTTTTATTTTTAAGACATCAAAATATAAAAATGTGTGATTTTTATATATGTAGTGGCTAGGGGCAACAAAGAAGAAGAAAAGGCGAGAACGACGAAGATCTCTACAATAGGAGTGTCTTGGTGAGAACTTCTCACTCTTCAATTCTCTTTTTCTAGTTATATATATATATATATATATATATATATATATATATTTATACTAGGATGCAGACGGTGCTTAGTAGCACCCGACACCCGTCATCCACAGACCATGGATGGCTTGTTTGTTAAATTGTTTGGTTGAGTAGTTGGTTAGTTTATTGGTTTGAATTGAATTGTTTGGTGAAATGGAATGGATTGATTGATGTGTGAATGGCGTGGGCCTTCACTAGACCGGGGATAAGGCTAGGCCTCGTCCCGTTTCTAGTATCGTGCCGTTATGCCGCCGAAATTTTCTAAAATATGTTAGAAAAATGAAAATATCATTTTTGTTGTGTAAATGAACTGAATAGAAATTCGTGTGATGAAATAAAATATTTTATCGTTAAAAATATAAATTTTAACGTGAATGTGAATAAATGAATATTTATAAACAAATCGGCCGATTTGTTTATTTACACTGATTTGACTGATAATGATTGGGTCGATAAATTTTAAACATCGCCCAACTGCACAAACAAAAATGTGTGTTTGTTGATTTGAAACCCCACACGGGTGTTGGGATGATATTTGGAGTACACTAATCCCAATTATTTAATTATTGTCGATCGATTGGTCGACAGACTGTGTAAGCGTCGATTATTTATATTTGATGCTTATGCAGTTGTGTGGTGCACTTTGGTTGATGGTTGATTATTTTTCAAAGCTAATATATACATGTGTTGTATGGAATCCATATAATTAACATTATATGGTGATTGATTGGGCCTCATTCCAATCCGGAAAATAAGGAATATTATAAAAGAAAATTCATGTGTTGAATATAAAAATAGTCATGTGTTGACGATGTTCATGTGTTAAGCGAAATATTTTATACAATGAAATTTACATCTTTATCATATTTAAAATTAGAACTACTTCCCAGTAGAAGTCTAATTAAAAATCAAACGATAGATACCATAGTTTTATAAAATATTTTACATAACAAAAATAGTGATGTGTTGACAGTACTCATGTGTTGAGATTAGTCAGGTGTTGGGAGAAATATAGATTCATGTGTTGAATGGAATAAATATTCATTTGTTGAATAGAATAACGGATTTATTGAAATATATTATGCCGTGTTGATTAGAGTTGCGCTATTTTGACGTGAACGATATTTATATCGATTATATTCATTTTTATAATGAATATAGAAAAGAAGTGATTTCAAAATATAACATTTTGAAAATATTATCATTTATATAGTAATGATATGAAATATTCAGTTTTGATTAGAAATTGAAATAGTGTTGAAATGGTTTTGAAAACGAATTTAAAACGATTTATAAAATACGTTTTAAAAGGGAAATTGACGAAATATATATAATATATATATATATATATACATATATATATATAATGGCCTGAATAGAACGCGCCGCGTCGCGGCAGTTCGTGAATTTCGACCGTTGACTTCGAATTGACGTTGTGGGAGATCCGACCGTCGGATTCTCCTAAAACCGGAACCGTTGGGTTCGTATCGAAAAGAGCTTTCCAATGAATATTTGAAATTTGAAATCTAACGGTTGGATTTGGAGTTATGTCCAAATCAAATTTAGAAAAGGTCGATGTAAGTGCAGTTCAATGGCCGTTGTTGGAAATCGACTGTACGGGCCTTGATAAAATTATTAAAAATATTAATAATTTGTGTAAAATCATAATATGTGAATTGGAAAGAATTGAGCTGAAGAATTCCACATTTGAAAGGATAAAAATAGTTTTTTATCGAAATGAACTAGTTTGAACTAGAATTAAAATCAATTTATTGTTGAAATAAATAAATTAAATTTGAAAGTGATTTTAAAAATAATCAATATTCCCATACGTGAATTGGACTGGAGTTGAATTGAAATTATCTTCGGGATATTTCGATGTTTGATTTCGTGACTATACAGATATTGTTATGGGAATTTGAAAGATATATTTTATATCATTATTTCCAATACGATATTTGTTGGTTTCAGAATTTGATATTGAATATAAGCTGATATATTTTCTATTCAGAGCCTTGAATTTAATATCAAATGTGGTTTGGGTTTATCGTGGATCGTGCTTTAGATGACATTGGTTCTTTAACCCAGTTAAAGGCAAGATGTTGATTTTTGAAAAGATTAAAACTAAGTGGAGTTTTAATGAATCTTTAATTAGATTTGATAATTTAGATTATCAAATCTGAAAAGTGATCGAGAGTGGAGTATCACCAGTTTGGCTCCAAAGCGATAGTTAAATCTTTAATTAGATTTGAACGTGAAATGGTAATTAATTTTACCGATAACACCGTGGTGTTAGATATGGAGTATTACCAGTTTTCTCCATGGGATATATAGGTTGGGATTGGGAAATAAAATAAATAATTACTTCGGTGTGGTTCGCTAATCCCGACTAGTTTGAAATGATATCCAAAGGAAGATTAAAGAATAAATTTAGAAGAATTTATCTTGGATAAAATTAATTGGAACCTTTCCCTAAGAATGTGATTTTGTGAATAAAAGAATATTCTGAATTGGAATGAGGCGTTTGTTGTGTTTGTGTAACATTTGTTTATCATATACGTGGGTTATTCAGAAAGGCCGGGTTTATACCCATTCTGAATAACCGATTCGACGAGATGTCAAAGATGAAGACGGTGGTTGAAGACCGGAAGTCTTCACATCGTTTGGGTGATTACTGATGATCTTGATTGGGCTGTACACCCAGGATGACGGAAACAGTTGGTGATCGTCCAGACGTACTTGGAGATGGATGGATATGCGAGGAAAGTGCCTCCGGTTTCGTTCATACCCAGAACGAACTTGCAAATGGATTGTGTGTCTGACATTGGATTTTATTCTGTGTTGATTGATCTCTATTAAATATACATCTGTTTGGCGGCGGAGAATTTATTCTCTTGCTTAACGCCCTTCTCTGAGACATACGAGCTCAGAGGTTGTATATCGATGGACATCCGTCGCATGGAATGAATTGCCTGTGTGGCACGCGTAAGTGGCAATTGATCAAGGCTTTTGTTGAAAAGCAAAGTCTTGTGGTTGATGATCAAAGCACGACCTGTGTGGCATAGCTTTGTGTATAACGTGAATTCGCGAGCCTCACACCTCGGTATGAGTCAAAAACGGGATACGGACCCAAGGAGTGCACGACGTTTCTTTCTAGCTATGGTGGTGTCAGTGACCTACCAGCCCTGACATTTATATACTTTTCACCTGTGTGGTTGTTGGATACGAGGCGCCTCGGATATAGGTCTGTAAGGACCGGGAAACGTGTGTTCAGGAATTGCCAATCCTCAAAAGTAAGAGAGGACCGGCCTTGGAGGATCCAGGGATTGCTGTGTGCAGTCCCGAGGCATTTGCTAGAGTGTCTCGAACGCGGAGAGGAGCTTGCCCCTTGCCTCGGCTCATGACGGAATCCAATTTCTAATACGTGTATTGCGGTTTTAATTGTAGAACTAGTATGGCGACATGATAGATGGTACCCATGCCGCCTATGATTGAAATTGTTTTGACACTATACACTTATAATAGTATCAAATAATGTGTTTTAAACGTATCAAGCATGCTTTGGCTGTTATAAGGGAAAACCCTATCCTCCGGCTTGCGTTGCATTGTGTGATGGGACCTGGGTCTTATAACAGCTTCATTTTTCTTTATTTAGCATTGCGCTGTTTGTTCTATGCACTGGTATTCCTGGGAAGAAACTCGTTCCGTGTTATACGGCGTGGTCCCTTGATTTACCTAACTTTAAAACCAATATTAATAACTGTTTTAGTTCTCACACCAGTCACATGACTGATCTGGAGTTTATTGTTTTAACCTAAACTCTGGGTGCCCCTATTTTCCACACGGGCAGCTAGTAGTTTTGGTTTTGCAGATTTATATTCACAGGGTCCTGATTAACAGCTGGAACGATGCTCGGAAAGCTCTGTATCCGTGTATCACTTTCAGTTGTATTTTATATTATTTTCCGCTGCTATGTAATTTATTGTAATCTCTGATATTTATCCAATGTAATTTATTCATTTATACTCTGTATATTCTTGTATCTGATGGAATTGTTGTAATAACAATGAAATGTTCTTCCGTATGCGTTCTATTTTGTCTTGTCCTCAATTCTATCCGTGCTTTCCTTCACGGGGAAGTTCGGGTCGTCCCAGTTTGGTATCAGAGCTTTGGTTTACAGAGCTCGAGAACAAGACACATTAGAACCATACGAAAGAATTCATCAGATATTGGATTAGTAATATCCGATTAGAATTACTCGTTAGAGATAGGATCACTAGTATCCTAGAACGAGTGTGAAGAGTATATTTTTCAAATGAAAACAATTTTGTTTTAAAATTTAAATCGTTTTATACGTATTTGAATATTTATTTATATTGGTATGGGCAATCCAGTATATAAAAGTTTTGTATATACGCGTTATGAACGTATATTCGAAGTTTTAATATACAGGATAGATATAAAATCACATTCTAGACACCCGGGGATAATTCTGGTGATGTGGCCACATCATCAGTATTTATGTTCGTGTTTCGAAGGTGTGATTTCTATATATTTCCATTAGACTGGTGTGAGAACCAAACCAATATAGCTAGAATACATTGTTGTGAATTGGCATCAAAAACATGATTTTCTGTATATGTATCAAAATTATGAATTTGAAACGTTAATCCACTAATTGATTGATGTTGGTGTTGTTTGTTTATTTGTTTGCTAATTTTTAACCATTTAGCCTAATTGTATCAAATATTGAATTGTATTGAAAATTGGTCGCATTTGCTTGCATATACATATACTTACCTTGAACCGGTCATAGTAAGGAGGCTAGAGCCAAAGAATAAAATTTGTTTGCCCGACAAATAGGTACATGTTTACGACATAATTTACTGTTTTGTTTGGGTGATGATGATTTTATGAGCCTATTGGCTAGCCGCTTGGCTTTTTCTTTTTCTTTTTGAGATCAGAAGGCCTATATGGCAATTTCGGGATTTTCCCGTGGCTCCCGGTGCAGGGGAGGTTATGGCGAAATTTTTCAAAAATTTAGGGTGTTAGCCAAATTTTTGAAGAATTTGAAAATTCTCAGAAACTGAAAAGTTGGAGAATGGAAGCCAGATCGAACGTAGAGTTGATTAATCAAACCACTTTCGACTTTGTTCCTTTTCGGGGATGAAAAGTTTTAAGTGGGGGAGATTGTAATAACCCGAAAATCTGGGCCAGTTTAAAATTTTTGTTTTGGCAATTTTAGCGAATTTTGAACATTTAAAATAGATTATTTTAAATAATATCGACGTGAAATTTATTTGAATATATTTAGAACATATATATTTATATACGTCGTCGTTAGAATATAAATAATTATATATAATTATAAATAGAATTGAAAATGGCGCGGTAGTTCGATAATTCGATTTCAAACTTCAATTGAACATACCGGGTGCAAAACAATCCGGATTTTAGTGAAACCAAAAATAATAGAATCTATTTGAGAATATCTTTCCAACGAATCCGAAAAATCAAGATTTCATAGCGGGAATCAAAAGATGTGTCCAGTTGAAAATTCGGAATAGTCGCTATGGAATTCAGGCCCTTAAAAATGGACATTTTGCAAACGACCTCGGATTTCGACGAAACCACTTTTGTTGGATCCGCAATGTCAAATTATTGCTAGGTTTCAAATTTCATAATTTTTCGAATCAATATGTGAGCGTGGCAAAGGAAAACGCGTTTGACGAGTTTTAGTTGATTTTAATCGACTGGAAAATGGCCGTTTTTCCAACGGTCTCAGAATTTAACGAAATTAGTTTTGTTAGGACCGTATCGTCAATACGAAGCTAGAAAATATTTTTATGGAATTTTTAAAGACAGTGTGTGACCCCGGTAATTTGAAATGCACGTTTAAAATTCCATATAGTGATTTAAATGTAAATTTAACGGAAACTGATCGAGACAATTGAATTGTCCTACGTGGCATATCCCATTGTGTTCGGAATGGGGGTAAAACTCTATGGACGACAGGCGGTGGACCTCGTTTAGAGGTCGTATGTAAAAGTCAACTTTTAAAAATAATAAAATAAATAAATAAATAAATAAATATATAACCCTTATCTTCCCTTGGCCCCCCCTTAAATCGATTACAGATAAAAAAAAAAGAGAACGAACACGGAGGAGCTGCCGCTCCTCCGATCGACGCGCCGTCGCTCCCCTGGTGTGCCGCCGCCGCTTCTTCCTTCCCCCTCCCTCCAAACGAGCGCCGCGCCCCCCCTCCATCTTCCACTTCTTCTCCTTCCTCCCCGCGACCGACTCCAGACCCGACCCCACAGCCCGCTCCACCAACCACCACCTCGCCTCACCCCCTGGCCCCACCTTCGCCTGCTGCGACCGCCTCCCCTCTTTTCCCCTTCAAATTCGAGCCGTGACCCCCCTCTAGCCCGCTGCCCAGCCGCCTCGGGCCCACCTCCGACCATCGGTGACAACCGCGATGCCCCAGCAACCTCCCGGACGACCTACGCCAACCAGTGTTGGTCTGAATCCCCTCCTGCCATCTGAAAGGGTGAGTTTTATTAATTTTTATTTTTTATTTTCTAAGAAAAATATAATCTTTACTATATAAAGGATGTAAAAATATGATTTTTGTTTATGTAGTGAAGTAAAAATATAATTTTTACATGATAGGAATATTAAAAATAGCATCTTTATATGTGTAGCAAAATAAAGATAGATTTGAAAAGACGATATTTTTAGATTTGAAAAGACGATATTTTTAGAAAATATAAAAGGCAGGATTTTTAATATGAGTAGTGAAGTAAAAATATGATTTTTACTTCGAGAAAAAAATATAATTTTTATAATGTAGAAGGGAGAAAAATATAATTTTTAGATTATATTTGTAAAGGTGAAATCTTTATTTTTGTAAAGGTGAAATCTTTATTTTTGTAAAGGTGAAATCTTTATTTTTGAAAAGGCGAAATCAATATTTTTGAAATGGAATTTTTATCTATATGACACCAAAGTAAAAATTCGATTTTTATATATTGAATAGCATAGTAAAAATTCGATTTCTAAATATATGAAGTGATTATAAAAATATGACTTTTAAATTGAAAGTGAATAAATAAAAATGTGATTTTTATTTTAAAGACATCAAAATATAAAAATGTGTGATTTTTATATATGTAGTGGCTAGGGGCAACAAAGAAGAGGAAAAGGCAAGAACGACGAAGATCTCTACAATAGGAGTGTCGTGGTATTGGATAGCTTTTGGTGAGAACTTCTCACTCTTCAATTCTCTTTTTCTAGTTATATATATATATTTATACTAGGATGCAGACGGTGCTTAGTAGCACCCGACACCCGTCATCCACAGACCATGGATGGCTTGTTTGTTAAATTGTTTGGTTGAGTAGTTGGTTAGTTTATTGGTTTGAATTGAATTGTTTGGTGAAATGGAATGGATTGATTGATGTGTGAATGGCGTGGGCCTTCACTAGACCGGGGATAAGGCTAGGCCTCGTCCCGTTTCTAGTATCGTGCCGTTATGCCGCCGAAATTTTCTGAAATATGTTAGAAAAATAAAAATATCATTTTTGTTGTGTAAATGAACTGAATAGAAATTCGTGTGTTGAAATAAAATATTTTATCGTTAAAAATATAAATTTTAACGTGAATGTGAATAAATGAATATTTATAAACAAATCGGCCGATTTGTTTATTTACACTGATTTGACTGATATTGATTGGGTCGATAAATTTTACACATCGCCCAACTGCACAAACAAAAATGTGTGTTTGTTGATTTGAAACCCCACATGGGTGTTGGGATGATATTTGGAGTACACTAATCCCAATTATTTAATTATTGTCGATCGATTGGTCAACAGACTGTGTAAGCGTCGATTATTTATATTTGATGCTTATGAAGTTGTGTGGTGCACTTTGGTTGATAGTTGATTATTTTTCAAAGCTAATATATACATGTGTTGTATGGAATCCATATAATTAACATTATATGGTGATTGATTCGGCCTCATTCCAATCGGGAAAATAAGGAATATTATAAAAGAAAATTCATGTGTTGAATATAAAAATAGTCATGTGTTGACGATGTTCATGTGTTGAGCGAAATATTTTATACAATGAAATTTACATCTTTATCATATTTAAAATTAGAACTACTTCCCAGTAGAAGTCTAATTAAAAATCAAACAATAGATACCATAGTTTTATAAAATATTTTACATAACAAAAATAGTGATGTGTTGACAGTACTCATGTGTTGAGATTAGTCAGGTGTTGGGAGAAATATAGATTCATGTGTTGAATGGAATAAATATTCATTTGTTGAATAGAATAACGGATTTATTGAAATATATAAAGCCGTGTTGATTAGAGTTGCGCTATTTTGACGTGAACGATATTTATATCGATTATATTCGTTTTTATAATGAATATAGAAAAGAAGTGATTTCAAAATATAACATTTTGAAAATATTATCATTTATATAGTAATGATATGAAATATTCAGTTTTGATTAGAAATTGAAATAGTGTTGAAATGGTTTTGAAAACGAATTTAAAACGATTTATAAAATACGTCAAAAAGGGAAATTGACGAAATATATATAATATATATATATATTATATATATATAATGGCCTGAATAGAACGCGCCGCGCCGCGGCAGTTCGTGAATTTCGACCGTTGACTTCGAATTGATGTTGTGGGAGATCCGACCGTCGGATTCTCCTAAAACTGGAACCGTTGGGTTCGTATCGAAAAGAGCTTTCCAATGAATATTGGAAATTTGAAATCTAACGGTTGGATTTGGAGTTATGTCCAAATCAAATTTAGAAAAGGTCGATGTAAGTGCAGTTCGATGGCCGTTGTTGGAAATCGACTGTACGGGCCTTGATAAAATTATTAAAAATATAAATAATTTGTGTAAAATCATAATATGTGAATTGGAAAGAATTGAGCTGAAGAATTCCACATTTGAAAGGATAAAAATAGATTTTTATCGAAATGAACTAGTTTGAACTAGAATTAAAATCAATTTATTGTTGAAATAAATAAATTGAATTTGAAAGTGATTTTAAAAATAATCAATATTCCCATACGTGAAATGGACTGGAGTTGAATCGAAATTATCTTCGGGATATTTCGATGTTGGATTTCGTGACTATACAGATATTGTTATGGGAATTTGAAAGATATATTTTATATCGTTATTTCCAATACGATATTTGTTGGTTTCAGAATTTGATATTGAATATAAGCCGATATATTTTCTACTCAGAGCCTTGTATTTAATATCAAATGTGATTTGGGTTTATCGTGGATCGTGTTTTAGATGACATTGGTTCTTTAACCCAGTTAAAGGCAAGATGTTGATTTTTGAAAAGATTAAAACTAAGTGGAGTTTTAATGAATCTTTAATTAGATTGAAATGTGAATTGATAATTTAGATTATCAAATCTGAAAAGTGATCGAGAGTGGAGTATCACCAGTTTGGCTCCAAAGCGATAGTTAAATCTTTAATTAGATTTGAACGTGAAATGGTAATTAATTTTAACGATAACACCGTGGTGTTAGATATGGAGTATTACCAGTTTTCTCCATGGGATATATAGGTTGGGATTGGGAAATAAAATAAATAATTACTTCGGTGTGGTTCGCTAATCCCGACTAGTTTGAAATGATATCCAAAGGAAGATTAAATAATAAATTTAGAAGAATTTATCTTGGATAAAATTAATGGGAACCTTTCCCTAAGAATGTGATTTTGTGAATAAAAGAATATTCTGAATTGGAATGAGGCGTTTGTTGTGTTTGTGTAACATTTGTTTATCATATACGTGGGTTATTCAGAAAGGCCGGGTTTATACCCATTCTGAATAACCGATTCGACGAGATGTCAAAGATGAAGACGGTGGTTGAAGACCGGAAGTCTTCACATCGTTTGGGTGATTACTAATGATCTTGATTGGGCTGTACACCCAGGATGAGGGAAACAGTTGGTGATCGTCCAGACGTACTTGGAGATGGATGGATATGCGAGGAAAGTGCCTCCGGTTTCGTTCAGACCCAGAACGAACTTGTAAATGGATTGTGTGTCTGACATTGGATTTTATTCTGTGTTGATTGATCGCTATTAAATATACATCTGTTTGGCGGCGGAGAATTTATTCTCTTGCTTAACGCCCTTCTCTGAGACATACGAGCTCAGAGGTTGTATATCGATGGACATCAGTCGCATGGAATGAATTGCCAGTGTGGCACGCGTAAGTGGCAATTGATCAAGGCTTTTGTTGAAAAGCAAAGTCTTGTGGTTGATGATCAAAGCACGGCCTGTGTGGCATAGCTTTGTGTATAACGTGAATTCGCGAGCCTCACACCTCGGTATGAGTCAAAAACGGGATACGGACCCAAGGAGTGCACGACGTTTCTTTCTAGCTATGGTGGTGTCAGTGACCTACCAGCCCTGACATTTATATACTTTTCACCTGTGTGGTTGTTGGATACGAGGCGCCTCGGATATAGGTCTGTAAGGACCGGGAAACGTGTGTTCAGGAATTGCCAATCCTCAAAAGTAAGAGAGGACCGGCCTTGGAGGATCCAGGGATTGCTGTGTGCGGTCCCGAGGCATTTGTTAGAGTGTCTCGAACGCGGAGAGGAGCTTGCCCCTTGCCTCGGCTCATGAAGGAATCCAATTTCAAATACGTGTATTGCGGTTTTAATTGTAGAACTAGTATGGCGACATGATAGATGGTACCCATGCCGCCTATGATTGAAATTGTTTTGACACTATACACTTATAATAGTATCAAATAATGTGTTTTAAACGTATCAAGCATGCTTTCGCTGTTATAAGGGAAAACCCTATCCTCCGGCTTGCGTTGCATTGTGTGATGGGACCTGGGTCTTATAACAGCTTCATTTTTCTTTATTTAGCATTGCGCTGTTTGTTCTATGCACTGGTATTCTTGGGAGGAAAACCGTTCCGTGTTATACGGCGTGGTCCCTTGATTTACCTAACTTTAAAACCAATATTAATAACTGTTTTAGTTCTCACACCAGTCACATGACTGACCTGGAGTTTATTGTTTTAACCTAAACTCTGGGTGCCCCTATTTTCCACACGGGCAGCTAGTAGTTTTGGTTTTGCAGATTTATATTCACAGGGTCCTGATTAACAACTGGAACGATGCTCGGAAAGCTCTGTATCCGTGTATCACTTTTAATTGTATTTTATATTATTTTCCGCTGCTATGTAATTTATTGTAATCTCTGATATTTATCCAATGTAATTTATTCATTTATACTCTGTATATTCTTGTATCTGATGGAATTGTTGTAATAACAATGAAATGTTCTTCCGTATGCGTTCTATTTTGTCTTGTCCTCAATTCTATCCGTGCTTTCCTTCACGGGGAAGTTCGGGTCGTCTCATCTTCCCAAAAATCAATATTACCGATTATTTAATTTTCAAAACACGAACATGTCGCATCGACAATCTACACCGTATTATCGATTTCTATCGATATATAAGCTCTGAGCTCGTACGTCTCAAAGAAGGGTGTTAAGCAAGAGAATAAACTCTCTATCACCAAACAAATATATATTTTGCAGAGATCAACTATACAGTTCGAAATTCAATGACAGATATGTAATCCTGCCTTTAACTGGGTTAAAGAACTAATGTCATTTAAAACACAGTTCACGATAAACCCAAATCACATTCCGTTAATGGAATCTTCACGGAAAACAACTCAATATATAATCGATACCAATTTCTGTATCCGACCAACAATATAAATGGAATAACCGCAAGGCCTTTTAAATTCCATGTATAAACATTCTTCCTCCACAGAAGTTCACTTCGATTATTATCAATCGAATTCCATTCAATTCCAATTTAATATATAAAATTGGAAAATGTTACTTTGGAAAATTCCCATTAAATCTTAACAAAAAGATTTTTAAATTCCAAATCACATTTCACCGTAAATCGGGTTAAAGAACGAATGTCGTTAAAAACATAGTTCACAATAAACCCAATTCACATTCCATTTATTATCGGGTTAAAGAACAAGTGTTATTTAAAACACCGTTCTCGATAAACCCGAATACCAATTCCAATTGAATTCCATTTAAATATTAATTAGTTGGTATACTTCATTAAATCTAAATAAAAATATTTAATCTTTTCTCAACTGGGTTTAAGAACAGTGTTAATGATGACACCACTCATGAAAAACCCAAATTCAATTTGATATTAAATACAAGGCTCTGAATAGAAAATATATCGGCTTATATTCAATATCAAATTCTAAAATAAACAAATATCATATTGGAATAAAGATATATATCTTCCAAATTCCTCCACAATATTCGTATAATCACATAATCCAATATCGAAATATTCCGAAGATAATTTCGATTCAAATCCATTCCAATAATTATATTGGAAATTCTAGTCATTTTTAAAACCATTTCAATTCCAATTTATTTATTTTAAAAAAATATTGGATTTATTATTCTAGTTCATAAATAGTTCGTTTTGGTAAAAATATATTTTTATCTTTTCAAATATGGAATTTTTTATCCCAATTCTTTCCAAATCATTTATTTTGATTTTACAAAAATTATTGATATTTTTAATAATTTTATCAAGGCCCGTACAGTCGATTTCCATAAACGGCCATCGAACCGCACTTACAATGACCTTTTCCAAATTTGATTTGGACATAATTCAAAATCCAACCGTTAGATTTCAAATATCTCATATTCGTTATAAATCTATTTTTCATATGAACCTAATGGTTCTAGTTTTAGGAGAATCCGACGTTCGGATCTCCCGTAATGTCCGTTCGAAGTCAATGGTCGAAATTTGCGAACTGCCGCGGCGCGGCACGTTCTATTCAGGCCATTATATATTTATATATAATATATATTATATATATTTCGTCGATTTCCATTTAATACGTATTTTATAAATTGTTTTAAATTCGTTTTCAAAGTGATTTCAACTTCATATTCAATTTCAAATCAAAATTGAATATTCCATACATCGATATATAAATGATATTATTTTCAAAACATTAGATTTTGAAATCAATTCCATTTCGATATTCATTATTTAAATGAATAAAATTGATATAAATATCGTTTACGTCAAAATGACGTTAATCTAATCAACACAGCTTTATATATTTAAATATTTTCGTGTCCATCCCAAATCGGACATCAAAATCAGATTTTGATCTTTTACTGAATATTGTTTTAAAATATTCGTTATTTTAAAATATTCGTTATTTTAAAATATTCACTCCTTTCTGAACTGGAATCAGACACAGTCAATTACCATATAATTTGATTTATATGGATTTCATACACACATATATACAACAACAATCAAACACAGTCAACCATCATCCAGAGTGCATTCTACACTGCATAAGCATCAAATATAATTATTTAACGCTTACACAGCTTGTCAATCAATCGATTGACATACAGCTAAATATTGGGATTATTTTATATCATATATCATCCCAATACACGAGTGGGGTTTCAATCAAGAAATCATGAATTTTTATTTGTGCAGTTGGGCGATGTGTAAAATATATCGTCCCAATCAATATCAGTCAAATGTGTGTACAAATACAAATCGTCCGATTTGTAAATGAATATTTATTTTATTCATATACCCGTTAAAAATTATATTTTCAACTATAAATTCTTTATTTCCAATCCACATCACACAATCAATTTTCACAACACAATCAAACAAACAAACAAGTCGTCCATGGTCTGTGAACGACGGGTGTCGGGTGTTGCTAAGTACCGTCTGCATCCTAGTATATATTTTAACTAGAAAATAGAATAAAAGTGATAAGTTCTCACCTTTGGGATCCACTTCGCCATTCTATATTTCTGAACGGTTCATATTTTGTTTTGATTTCCGTCGATACCATCGCTATCTTTTCCTGCTGTTCATAGTAAAAATCCTATTTTCAATATGATGTTTATTTTAAAAATCACATTCTTATATATAAAAATCGTACTTTTATATCTCTACTACATATGTAAAAATTGCATTTTTATATTCTCTATCGTATAGAAATCATATTTTTATTATCTCTGTAATATAAAAATCATATTTTATTTCAACGCTATAAAAATCCCATTTTTATTTCTCTACTATATAGATAAAAATCGAATCTTTACTTTGCTACATATATAAAAATAAGATTTTTACTTTACTACATATATAAAAATAATATTTTTACTTTCTCTATTATATAAAAAATTATATTATTAATCCGCTACTCATATAAAAATCGAATCTTTATACTATTAAAAATCGTATCTTTATATGACATACATATAAATAAAAATCATATTTTCATAGCGCTACATGTATAGAAATTTTATTTTTAAACCGCTACTTCTAAAATAAAAATCCCATTTTTATTTCTTCGCTATATTTATAAAAATCAAATTTTTATAGTGACGTTCATATCATAAAAATCTAATCTTTATAGCACTAAAAATCCAATCTTTACAAAAATAAAATTCATATTTACACTATGAAAATCCGATCTTTATTCACGAATCACATGTAAAAACTGATTTTTATTTTCTTTTTAATCTAATTACATTAAAATAAATAAAGATAAACAAAATTAGAAGAACTCACAGTGTTGTACGAAGAGGGAGGAGGGCGTTTGACTCGAATTTGAAGATGGGGGAAGAAGAGAGGGAAGAGGCGCGGAGGGGGCCTGCTAGTGGTGCAATCGCGGTCAGGTGGGGGTGGGTGGCGTCGGGGGTGGCCGACGTGGGGCTCAGTTGGTCGGAGGTGGTCGGTTTTGGGGAATTAGGGCATGGGTTTGGGTTAGGGCTTCACGAGGTTGAGGGAGAAGAGGGAGAGCGTCGAAGAGGGGGGCTTCTCGCTGGAGGCGGCACTGGCAAGAGGGCCACGATGGGGTTGCGCTGTGTATCCATCTGCGGTTATTTTTCTTTTCTTTCGATTTGAAAGAGAGTGTTATGGGAGAGAGAGAGAACATGGTTGACCAAGGTATATTAATATATATTATTTAATTATTTAACACCAAAAGTTACTTTTTAATATATATATTATTTAATTATTTAACCCCAAAAGTTACTTTTTATTTCGACCTCCAAACGAGACCCACTAACAGTCATCTACAACTAATTACACCCATTCCAAACGCAATGGGATATGTCCTATATGCCAATTCGACGGTTTCGATCAGTTTTTATTAAAATTAAAATATAAATTAATATAATAGTCAAACTTCACTTTAACGTACATTTCAATTTACCGGGGTCACATACGAACCCCAAAAATTCCAAAAAAATAAACCTGGCTATGTTTTGACGTACAGTCCTAACAAAACTAATTTCGTCAAATTTGGAGACCATTTGAAAAATGGCCATTTTCTGGTCGATCCATATTGACTTAAACTGTTCAAACACGTTTTCTTTTGCCACGCTCACATATTAATCCCAAAGAATATGAAAAATGGAATCTAGCAATAATTTGACATCCTGAGTCCAACAAAAGGGGTTTCGTCGAAAACGGAGGCCGTTTGCAAAATTTCCATTTTTAAGGGCTACATTTTCCATAGCGACTATTCTCAATTTTCAACTGGGCATAACTTTTAATTCCCGCTATGAAATTTCAATTTTTCGGATTCGTTGGAAAGATATTCCCAAATAAATTCAAATATTTTTGGCTTTGCTAAAATCCGGTTTATTTTGAATCTTGTACATTCATTTGAAATTTGAAATCGAATTTTCAAACTACTGCGCCATTTCCAGTTCCTCTTATAATTAAAATAATTATTTATTTGTAACGTCAATTCAAATAAATATTTTAGTTCTAATTCTATTCAAAATAAATTTCTCGTTGTTATTATTTAAAATAAATCATTTTAATATCCAACATTCATTAAAATTGCCAAAATAAAAAAAATTTAAATTGGTTCGGATTTTCCGGGTTGTTACAATCCCCCTCACTTAAAATCTTTTTGTCCTCGAAAAGGAACAGAGTTGAAAGTTGTTTTACAAACCAACTCAACTTTCATTATTTTCATTTTGGCTTAAGTTCTTCAAATTTTCAGTTTCTAACAAATTTTCAAATTTTTCAAAAATTTGGCTAACACCCTAAATTTTCGAAAAAATTCGCCATAACCTACTTTGTACAGGGAGCACCAGGAAAATCCCCAAACCGCCACACATGCCTGTCCGATCAAAAAGAAAAAGAAGTAGCCAAGCGGCTAGCCAATCGGCTCATAGAATCATCAAAAACCCTAAGAAATATAATAAACATGTACCTATTTGTTGGGCAAACAATTTTATTCCTCTTCTTAGCTTCTCTGCTATGACTGTTTAATGTATATACATGTATATGCATGCAATTTTATCAATTTTCAATTCAGTTCAACATTTTATACAATTTGGCTTAATGGTTCAAATTCTACTTAATCAAAACAATAATCAAACAACACAATTGGCAATCAATTAGTTGATTAGCTTTTCAAATTCATAATTTTTGATACATATACAAAAAATCCTGTTTTTGATGCCTATTCACAACAATAAAGCCTATCTAGTTTTGGTTCTCACACCAGTCAATTGGAAATATATATATATATAACCCACTTTCGAAACTCGAAAATAAATACTGTGATGGTATACTTCATCATCAAGATCATGTCCGGGCGACTAGAGTGTGATTCTATATCAATCCAGTATATTAAAACATTGAATACATGTTTGCAAGCGTATATGCAAAATCTTTATATATTGGATTGTCCAAATCAATACAAAAAAAATATTCAAGTATGTACAAGGTTTAAATTTTAAAAACAAAATTTGTTTTCATTTTAAAAATATACTAGTCACACTTGTCCTAGGATACTACTGATCCCATCTCTAACGAGTCATTCTCATTGGATATTACTAATCCAATCTCTGATGAATTCTTTCATTCGGTTCTAATGTGCCTTGTTCTCGAGCTCTATGAACCAAAGCTTTGATACCACCTGAAATAACCCGAACATCCCCATGAAGGAAAGTCCGGATTGAGTTGAGAACAAGCCACATCGGGACACAAACAGAAGAACATTTCATTGCTTATTACAACAATTCCATCAGAGTACAAGAATTTACAGAGTATGAACAAATAATATACATTTGATAAATATCAGAGGTTTAAATTACATTACATAGAGGCGGAAAAATAATACAAAACACAACTGAAGGAGATATAGGGATATAGAGCTTTCCGAATATCATTCCAGCTGTAAACCATGATCGTGTGAATATAAATTTGCAAAACCAAAAAAACTAGCTTCCCGTGTGGAAAATAAGGGCACCCAGAGTTTAGGTTGAAACAATAAACTCTAGGTCAGTCATGTGACTGGTGTGAGAACTAAAACAGTTATTTAAAACTTTACTTTAGAAGAGAGTAAATCAAGGGACCATGCCGTATAACACGGAACAGGTTTCCTCCCAAGAATACCTGTGCATAAAAAAAACAACGCAATGCTTTTTGGAAAAATGAAGCAATTATAAGATCCAGGTCCAATCGCACAATGTAACGCAAGCGGGAGGATAGGGTTTTCCCTTACAATAGTCAAATAATGCTTAATGCGTTTAAAACAAATCATTTTGATACTATTATAATGTAAAGTGTATAAAACAACTTTAAATATAAATGTATCAATCATAGGCGGCATGGGTACCATCTATCATGTCACAAATACTAGGCTCTACAATTAAAACCGCAAAATGTCATATTGGAAGTTGGATTTCATCTGTGAACCAAGGCAAAGGGATCATCCTGTGCTAATTCGAGACACTCTAGCCTGTGCCTCAGGTCTCAGTCGCAACTGCACCTGGATCTTCGGGGCCGGTCATCCGCCAATGGTTAGTAATACCATAAACAATATGCTAGCCAGTTCTATCGAACCTCTTGGTGATCTGGGGCCCGTAAGCCTCTGCAACCACCATATCCATTAGCTCCCTCAGTAGCCGATATATCCGACGCGCCTATCTATCGATCAAGTAATAATAAGCAACATCCACATGAGTAAAAATGCCAGGGCTTGCAAAATGCTGACACCACTCCTAGCTAGAAACTAGCATATGTCCATTTCCCGGAGGTCCTTCCCGTTTCTGGTTCATACCGGGGTGTGAGGCTCGCGAATTAACGCTATACACAAAGCTACGCTGTATTGAAGCCTTGCTTTGATCATCTACCACAAGACTCTACTTTTCAACAGAAGCCTTGATCATTTGCATCTCATCATGCCACACAGGCAATTCATGCCATGCGACTGATATCTATCGATATATAACCTCTGAGCTCGTATGTCTCAGAGAAGGGCGTTAAGTAAGAGAATAAATTTTCTGCCGCCAAACAGATATATATTTAATAGAAATCAATCCACACATAAAAAAATCCAATATCAGACACACAATCCATTTACAAGTTCATTCTGGGTCTGAACGAAACTGGAAGCACTTTATTCCTCGTCTCATATGTCCAATACAGGAGAGAGGTCCTCGCATATCCGTCGATCGCCTTGTACGCCTGGACGATCACCACTTATTACCTCATCTTGGGTGTACAGCACAATCAAGACATCAGTAATCATCTAAACGATGTAAAGACCTCCGGTCTTCAACCACTGTCTTCATCGTCGACATATCGTCGAATTAGTTATTCAGATTGGGTATAAACCCGACCTTTCTGAATAACTCGCGTATATAATAAACAAGTGCTATAAAAACACAACATACGCCTCATTCCAATTCTGAATATTCTTTTATTTAAATATTCGCATCTTTTGGGAAAGGTTCCCATTTATTTTATCAAAGATAAATTCTTTAAAATTTATACTTTAATCTTCCTTTGGATATTATATATTAAGGTTTTCCAAACAAGTCGGGATTAGCGAACCACACCGAAGTAATCATTTATTTTATTTCCCAATCCCAATCTATTCATCCCATGGAACAAAACTGTTATCACTCCATAACTTACACCATGGTGTTATTGGTAAATTTAATTACCATTTCATGTTCAAATCTAATTAAAGATTTAACTATCGCTTAGAGCAAAACTGGTGATACTCCACTCTCGATCATTTCCCAAATTTGATAATTTAAATTATCGATTCACATTTCAATCTAATTAAAGATTCATTAAAACTCCACTTAGTTTTAGTCTTCCCAAAAATCAGTATTATTGATTATTTAACTTTGGAAACACAAACATGTTGCATCGACAATCTACACCGTACTATTGATTTCTGTCGATATATAACCTCTGAGCTTGTATGTCTCAGAGAAGGGTGTTAAGCAGGAGAATAAATTCTCCGCCTCCAAACAGATATATATATTTAGCAGAGATTAAACATACAATTCGAAATACAATGACAGACATGTAATCCTGCCTTTAACTGGGTTAAAGAACTAATGTCATTTAAAACACAGTTCACGATAAAGCCAAATCACATTCCATAAATGGAATCTTGTAACACCCCGTAATTATGTAACACTAAGATTCACAAATCAAGCCAGAATTAAATTTTAAAACCAAAATCAAGGGAATTGGGCTGCGCCATTGCGTTCGCCTCGGAATTCTGCATGAAAACGAGTCCGAGTTTGCGTAAATCAGAGTTTGTATGAGGAAGATATGGCCTCCGGAAGTTTCAGCGAAGTTCAAATTTCAAAACAGACTCAGAAGCGGGTTGGGCGGGAAATTTCCTGCCTAGGACCCAGGTCGACCAGGGGATCGACCTGTGGGTCGACCTCTTCGCTTTTTCCAGATCTGCAGCCTGGTTTGTTTTTCTGTATCCGGACGCCATTCTGACCAGATTCGTTGACTTCTACATTATAAAAACACCCCTAGGCCTCATATTTTCTCCTCACAACTTCTCTATGCCTATACTCTGCTCTAATTCTAAGTAAAATAAAATAATACGAAAATCCAAGATAAGGTTATGCTGCTCAAGTTTGTCAAGAAGAGATTCAAATCAAGATTAAAGCTTCAAGATAAGAATCAAAGGCTAACTCAAACGGTTTCGAGCAACGTCACACGAATCATAGCAACGCCATCTTTCTATTCTAAAAACCGATCAATGTAAGTCGGTTACTTTTTAGATTTGAACGTTTTCTCTATTCGTGACATGAAATTAAAGGAATAAAAGAATACGCCAAATCATTCTGTTCGAATCAGTGCTTATATCTTTGGACCTAATTAAGAACTGTTATGATTCGATGACCAATGAGACTGTGACTATGAAACTATGGACCTTAAAACCATATGCCTCTTTGACTATGAACATTGCCTATGACTATGAACACAGCCTATGACTGTGACTCGTGACTATGAGAATTATTTCCTTGACTATGAACACAAGCCTATGCCTTTGATAAGGAAACATAAACTATTGCCTATGACATAACAAGGACAACTGTGATTAAACACCTATGTTTCATGACTAGGAAAGTGTTGCTTAAGTTTTGTGACTATGAAACTGGGTTTAAACCTGATTATCGATTCTGTCTATTCTTGGTTTTCTTTGGTTTTATAACTTGGGAATTTACCTATTAAGTTAGGTCTACCCATGTTCTTGAACCTATACTATTCAACCCTTTTCATGTCGTAATATTACCAGCTCTATATGCCTGTGAATTATCATTTTATGCCAATAATTATGACTATTCTTTCATGGCATTTTGGTTCATTCCCTTTTATCCATGAATCTAGATTTATTTATAATCTAGGTTGAATCACGATTATACGAATGATGGGAATACGATTTGGGCAAAATATGAAATTTACTAAAAACGTAGTTATAAACTTGGAAATTGGCATAAATTGGGAACATGTATTAAGGCATGTTTATAAAAATGCAAATTGGATAAATTTTGCATGAATTATATGATGTGTAATTTGAATCTAGTATTGACTTGTAAATCTAGCATTTACACGAACTGTGAACTAGAATAATAAGTCTAGTTTGACATGAACTGTAATTAGAATGTTAAATCAGAATTGGATTAGCTAATTTAGCATGATAATTATATTGGCATAAATTTAAAATTGGCCATAATTGGGAGTACTTGTCAGGTTTAGCAAAATCAGGGTTAGTGACACTTAATTTGGTATAGTTTACATACCAAAAAGGCATAAATATGATATAGAGGGGAAAATGGGCCATAATAATAAAAGTAGACAATTTACATTAAAAGAGTAATTAGGAAATAAGTAAATTAGAATAATTTACTTATAGAATTTGTTCTAAATGTGAAAATGAAAATTTAGACAAATTAAAGTTTTTATTAATGACATCTCTTTAATAACACACCAGAAAGTTCTAGGGTGACAGAGAGGGTAGTGTCTAGGCTTGGGTTTGGAAAATACAAGTTTCCTACTCTCCCTGGCTATCCCTAACTGATACGACGGACGGGATGGTTACTTTCAAAACCTGATTTGAAAATTAATCAAAACCCTTTTGAACTTAGAAAACACGAATATGCCTAACCCGAGGTTAGACTGAGTTGCGATGTAAACCTACCCGGAACCAACCGACACATCCAGTAATCACAACAATATCTGTCTAATGTGAGTGGTAGCGGCTTTAATTTATTTAGTTAAAGCTAGAAGAAGAATGGTAGGGTTAAGTTAACTAAGAAACTTAACCAATTCAACATGATAACCAGACCAGTGGGTGGGGTTAGGTTCATACAGACACTTAACACAGTTAAGCTAGAATGGGAGGGTTAAGTCCATAGGAACACTTAACCAACTTAACACAGTTAAGCTAGAATGGGAGGGCTAAGTCCATAGGGACACTTAACCAACTTAACATGGTAACAAGACAAGATTTGTAGGGTTTAAGTAACTAAGAAAACACTTAGCCAAATTAACATGTTAACTAGACTAGAAGGTTGGGTTAAGTAAAGTTAATACACTTAGCCAAATTAACATGTAAACTAGACTAGAGGTTGGGGTTAAGTAAAATTTAATACACTTAGCCAATTTGATATGTTAGCTGGGCTAGACCGTAGGGTTAAGTAAACTTGAACACTTAACCATCAGATTGTGATAAAGGAATAGGGTTAAGTCTAAAACATAAAGGGATAATACTTAACCATTAATAACATGTTAGTTAAAACAGATGGGCAAGGTTAAGTTGAAACGGAACACTTAACCAATATAGGATGAACGGGTAGGGTTAAGTAATAAGAAATACTTAACCAATATAACTTGGTTTGTGCTAGGGTTAAGTCAACATGAATTACTGATAACACTTAACCAGTTTAACAGGATAAATGAAGAGGGTTAAGTTAGCATGAATTGACGAATGACACTTAACCAATCCAAATTGACGGGAAAGAGAACTAAGTAGTAAACCTTAGTTAAAAAGAGCTAAGTTGTAAACCTTAGTTAACAAAACAACGATTCTGGAAACTAAGTGGTAAACCTTAGTTAGCAAAACTAAGTAGTAATTCTTACTATAACACGGGAAGGAGCGAATGTCCGTCTGGGTAAAAAGAAGGCTCCAACGAATTGGGTTATTAAGCCCGAGGCTTTGTGGGGACGTGAGGTTACTCTTGGTATCCCTCTGTGAGGCTGCAGATGATCCTCCTGGGCTCACAGAAGTTAAGGTTTGCGTTAGAAGAACCAAGGGTATGCCTTGGTTGCAAAATATGGCAACCTGAAGACTAGGATGGACCAGGGTGATTCGGCGAGAAAACGGTACCCTGTGATAGCAACTCGTCGTCTACCATCCATCTTGAGTCAGTCGAGATACGTGAAGCGGAAAGGCGGAGAACTCCAAAAGACCATATACTTGCTATCTAGTTATGGGTGAGGATGGCCATAGGTTGGTGGGGCATAGGGGGCCTGCGTACAGTTCTCATTTTTCAAGGTGTGCTTTTCATTAGTTGAGGGAGGGGTCAAGTGGGACCATAGCCACTTGAATAAATATAGACCTTAGCATCTGCATCGGCAGATATCCGAAAGCTCCCGACCGAGTTCTGTGTTTCTTGATTTGCCCTGCCACAGGACTCGGGCCGCACATTACAAGACATGTGCATCTAGACAAGCGATAACGATTCGCGATACATGCGTGGGGAAGTATAGGAACATATACCACTCTAGGTAGTGTGTCCTAGACTTGGGGGCATCGTTTGACAGGTAGCATAATCCCTAGTTGTACTTGGTGGCATAAACCCTGAATCCGAGAAGCGTTCAGCAGATAGCGTAAACTCTAGTTGAATCTAGAAAGCACTTGATAGAAATCCCTAGATTTGAACTAGGTAATAAATAATAAATGTAGGCCTGAAGGCAATGGAAACTACTGGGATTGGGATCACGTTGTCGTTACTAGTTGGGACACTAGTTAGGTGGTGCAGAGATATACAAACCAGTATAACAAGGAAATAGCGAAGCGGCGAAAGTATTAGAGCATATCCAGTTTATCTTATCTTAGCTTATCTTGTGATTATCTTGTCTAATCTTGCTGATCCTATCGTCATGGTGTTATCTTGTATTCAGCTAATTCATGTCGTTTTGTTTTTCCATGTTCACATGCTAGAAGTTACTGAACTTACTCATGCTTTATGTCTGACTCTGTTTTTCTTTCGTCTTCTTTTCTTCCATTCCCCTCCCCAGGTAGTAAAGAAGGGAATAGTATAGCTCAGGTTAAGTTGGATTGTCACTCTTTCCCAGCTTGAAGATTTGTCGAAGTTTTGCTTGTATTCTCTTTTCAGATGCAATGGTTGGCTCTTGCTACATTGGGGAATATAAATGTTGTTTTATGCTTCCTTATTTTGTAACACAGATGATACACTGATATTATAAAGAAATCGTTGTACAGAATATTTTATCAACAAAGCAAAGTTTTATTTTCCGCTGTTGTAATTTCTGTCTATCTTGTAATTTATCTGCATCTTTTACCCTAAATGCCCCATAGAACTTAGTGCATTCCCTTTGTGAGTGACACTAACGGATGTGGGGTGTTACACGTGGTATCAGAGCTGAAGGTTACCAGATTAGATAAAGGATTTGAAAAAAAATTATTTTCAAAACGGTTTTAAAAGAAGCATTTTCAAGAGAAAAGATTTGTTTTAGAGGCATATTCCCCAAAGACATACGCACTATCCTCTATTCCTCTGTTTGAATTCTTGTCTCCTTCTTTCTTGAGTCTCTGGGGCTCCTGGCTTTCTGGGAGGTAACCTCATCGATAGGCGAAGACGTGCCTGGCTTCCATCCATAGCCGTAGTTGTTTCACCTACGGACAGTTTTCTTTCAAGCTTATAGGTTTTCTGTATGATGGAAGCAGCTTTCGAGAGATTTGTCAACATGACTACACACGGAAGAGGATGAGGAATTCATGGATGTTGATTTAGCTCACAAAGGAGGAAGGAATTATAAAACCTAAGACAAGAGGAAGTATCTTTACTATGGTGTAGTAGGGCATGTAATCAAGGGTAAAGGATAAGATTTTCAGAAGGGCAAGTACCTACTTTCGCCACCAAGCGTACCTAGGAGAAAGGTAGTAAAGTTCTGTTGGAAGAGTCTAGTTTTGCTGTTCGTACTCTTTCCTTTGGTTTTAGCGCTTCACATTTGTTCATATCCACTTCCATAGTTGAGTCTCTGCAACATAGTATTTGTATAGTTGAAAGATCCCTCTAGAGTCTCAAATCCAATTGGTGGTCCGACAAGTTTATTTTTGGTTAGTTGGGATTTGAGAATAGCTATCGAGCTTGCTTATATCATCTCATGTAGATCACCTAAATTCGGAGGAGATATTCCTTGGGTGCTTGTCTGATATTGGTTTAGGCCTTTAGGGCTTGTACTTGAGGAATGTCGAGTTCGACTAGGATGGTTTGCGTGAGAGATGAATAGTTGTGGCAGGCACTCAAAAAAGCACGTAGTGACCTTTCGAACCTTATAGTTATGGCATGGTGGATAAGAGGGAGACCTCTAATCATCTTATTACATAAACTTGGTACCGTAATTGACATCTGTTTATTCTGGAAATGGAGGTCAGAAACTTCACAATCGTGAAGTTAAATTAGTTAAGATACAGTGGAGTAAAGCTCAAGAAGGCTAGATACTAGCAACATACCCTTTTCCTTAAGGGTGCATTCTTGATTTCTTTTTTTAGGAGCTTTACGCATAATTGTTTCTCTCTTTCCAAAGTATATCCTCTAGGTCGTATCTTCGATCCTTAGGTAGAAGCCAATGGATGTAAACATGTATTTGAAACATGTTATGGTTGATGGTTGCAAGTGGTTGCTAATGGTTGCTCGTGAATGCATATACATATGTATTAGGCATTAGATCAGTTCGGACGCTTTCATATTGCATTTACAGATATGTATTTGTTTGTAAGTTGAACTTGATATATTATCATATGGATGTTGCATATGGATGAATGGTTATGCACACATGTAGTATTTACATAATTAGGGATGCTTGCATACATGATTGGACGCATGGCACTGACATGATTCGCATTAAGGAGGTCAAATGAATCAGTAGACCGCCTGATTTTGCATTAGACAAAAACATATACACACACTATGCATATGAACATGAAAGCATTAGATATCTTTTATGGACAATGAATGCCTATGATTGAATGGTTGAGTAGATGGGCGATTGGATGGTAGGGCACATTCTTCCTAACTTGAAGATTTCGGGGACGAAATCCTTTTAAGTGGGGGAGAATGTAACACCCCGTAATTCTGTAACACTAAGATTCACAAATCAAGGCAGAAACAAATTTTAAATTCAAAATCAAGGGAAATGGGTTGCGCCATTGCGTTCGTCTTGGAATTCTACATGAAAACGAGTCTGAGTTTGCGTAAATCATAGTCCGTATGAGGAAGATATGGCCTCCGGAAGTTTCAGCGAAGTTCAAATTTCAAAATAGACTCAGAAGCGGGCTGGGCGGGAAATTTCCCGCCTAGGAACCAGGTCGACCAGGGGGTCGACCTGGGGGTCGACCTGGGTACCCAGGTCGACCAGGGTGTCGACCTGGGGGTCGACCTCCGCACTTTTTCCAGATCTGCAGCCTGGTTCGTTTTTCTGTATCCGGACGCCATTCTGACCAGATTCGTTGACTTCTACACTATAAAAACACCCCTAGGCCTCATATTTTCTCCTCACAACTTCTCGATGCCTATACTCTACTCTAATTATAAGTAAAATAAAATAATATGAAAATCCAAGACAAGGTTATGCTGCTCAAGTTTGTCAAGAAGAGATTCGAATCAAGATTAAAGCTTCAAGATAAGAATCAAAGGCTAACTCAAACGGTTTCGAGCAACGTCGCAGAATCATGGCAACGCCATCTTTCTATTCTAAAAATCGATCAATGTAAGTCGATTACTTTTTAGATTTGAACGTTTTCTCTATTCGTGACATGAAATTAAAGGAATAAAAGAATACGCCAAATCATTCTGTTCGAATCAGTGCTTATATCTTTGGACCTAATTAAGAACTGTTATGATTCGATGACCAATGAGACTGTGACTATGAAACTATGGACCTTAAACCATATGCCTCTTTGACTATGAACATTTCCTATGACTATGAACACTGCCTATGACTGTGACTCATAACTATGTGAATTATTTCCTTGACTATGAACACAAGCCTATGCCTTTGATTAGGAAACATAAAATATTGCCTATGACATAACAAGGACAACTGTGATTAAACACCTATGATTCATGACTAGGAAAGTGTTGCTTATGTTTTGTGACTATGAAATTGGGTTTAAACCTGATTATCTATTGTGTCTATTCTTGTTTTTCTTTGGTTTTAGATCTTGGGAATTTACCTATTAAGTTAGGTCTACCCATGTTCTTGAACCTATACTATTCAACCCATTTCATGTCGTAATATTACCAGATCTATATGCCTGTGAATTATCATCTTAGGCCAGTTATTATGACTATTCTTTCATGGCATTTTGGTTCATTCCCTTTTATCCACGAATCTAGATTTATTTATAATCTAGGTTGAATCACGATTATACGAACGATGGGAATACGATTTGGGCAAAATATGAAATTTACTAAAAACGTAGTTATAAACTTGGAAATTGGCATAAATTGGGAATATGTATTAAGGCATGTTTATAAAAATGAAAACTGGATAAATTTGGCATGAATCATAGGATGTGTAATTTGAATCTAGTATTGACTTGTAAATCTAGCATTTACGCGAACTGTGGACTAGAATAATAAGTCTAGTTTGACATGAACAGTAATTAGAATGTTAAATCAAAATTGGATTAGCTAATTTGGCATGAAAGTATGTTGGCATAAATTTGAAATTGGCCATAATTGGGAGTACTTGTCAGGTTTAGCAAAATCAGGGTTAGTGACACTTAATTTGGTATAGTTTACATACCAAAAAGGCATAAATATGATATAGAGGGGAAAATGGGCCATAATAATAAAAGTTGACAATTTACATTAAAAGAGTAATTAGGAAATAAGTAAATTAGGAATAATTTACTTATAGAATTTGTTCTAAATGTGAAAATGAAAATTTAGTCAAATTAAAGGTTTTATTAATGACATCTCTTTAATAACACACCAGAAAGTTCTAGGGTGATAGAGAGGATAGTGTGTAGGCTTGGGTTTGGAAAATACAAGTTTCCTGCTCTCCCTGGCTATCCCTAACTGATCCGACGGACGGGATGGTTACTTTCAAAACCTGATTTGAAAATTAATCAAAACCCTTTTGAACTTAGAAAACACGAATATGCCTAACCCGAGGTTAGACTGAGTTGCGATGTAAACCTGCCCGGAACCGACCGGCACATGCAGTAATCGCAAAACTCTCTGTCTAATGTGAGTGGTAGCTGCTTTAATTTATTTAGTTAAAGCTAGAACAAGAATAGAACGGTTAAGTTAACTAAGTCACTTAACCAATTCAACATGATAACCAGACCAGTGGTTGGGGTTAGGTTGATACAGACACTTAACACAGTTATGCTAGAATGGGAGGGTTAAGTCCATGGGAACACTTAACCAACTTAACACTGTTAAGCTAGAATGGGAGGGCTAAGTCCATAGGGACACTTAACCGACTTAACATGGTAACAAGACAAGATTTGTAGGGGTTAAGTAACTAAGAAAACACTTAGCCAAATTAACATGTTAACTAGACTAGAATGTTGGGTTAAGTAAAGTTAATACACTTAGCCAAATTAACATGTTAACTACACTAGAGGTTAGGGTTAAGTAAAATTTAATGCACTTAGCCAATTTGATATGTTAGCTGGGCTAGACCGTAGGGTTAAGTAAACTTGAACATTTAACCATCAGATTGTGATAAAGGAATAGTGTTAAGTCTAAAACATAAAGGGATAATACTTACCCATTAATAACATGTTAGCTAAAATAGACGGGCAAGGTTAAGTTAAAAAGGAACACTTAACCAATACAGGATGAACGGGTAGGGTTAAGTAATAAGAAATACTTAACCAATATAACTTGGTTTGTGATAGGGTTAAGTCAACATGAATTACTGATAACACTTAACCAGTTTAACAGTATAAATGAAGAGGTTTAAGTTAGCTTGAATTGACTAATGACACTTAACCAATCCAAATTGACGGGAAAGAGAACTAAGTAGTAAACCTTAGTTAAAAAGAGCTAAGTAGTAAACCTTAGTTAGCAAAACTAAGTAGTAATTCTTAGTATAACACAGGAAGGAGCGAATGTCCGTCTGAGTAAAAAGAAGGCTCCAACGAATTGGGTTACAAAGACCGAGGCTTCGAGGGGATGTGAGGGTACTCTTGGTATCCCTCTGTGAGGCTGCAGATGATCCTCCTGGGCTCACAGAGGTTAAGGTCTGCATTAGAAGAACCAAAGTATGCCTTGGTTGCAAAATATGGCAACCTAAAGACTAGGATGGACCAGCGTGATTCGGCGAGAAAACGGTAGCCCTGTGATAGCAACTCGTCATCTACCATCCATCTTGAGTCAGTCGAGATACGTGAAGCGGAAAGGCGGAGAACTCCAAAAGACCATGTACTTGCTATCTAATTATTGGTGAGGATGGCCATAGGTTGGTGGGGCATAGGGGGCCTGCGTACAGTTCTCATTTTTCAAGGTGTGCCTTTCATTAGTTGAAGGTGGGGTCGAGTGGGACCATAGCCACGTGAATAAAAATAGACCTTAGCATCTGCATCGGCAGATATCTGAAAGCTCCCGACCGAGTTCTGTGTTTCTTGATTTGCCCTGCCACAGGACTCGAGCCGCACATTACAGGACATGTGCATCTAGACAAGCGATAACGATTCGCGATACATGCGTGGGCAAGTATAGGAACATATACTACTCTAGGTAGTGTGTCCTAGACTTGGGGGCATCGTTTGACAGGTAGCATAATACCTAGCTGGACTTGGTGGCATAAACCCTGAATCCGTGAAGCGTTCAGCAGATAGCGTAAACTCTAGTTGAATCTAGAAAGCACTTGATAGAAAACCCTAGATTTGATCTAGGTAATAAATAATAAATGTAGGCCTGAAGGCAATGGAAACTACAGGGATTGGGATCCCGTTGTCGTTACTAGTTGGGACACTAGTTAGGTGGTGCAGAGTTATAGAAACCAGTATAACAAGGAAATAGCGAAGCGGCGAAAGTATTAGAGCATATCTAGTTTATCTTATCTTAGCTTATCTTGTGATTATCTTGTCTAATCTTGCTGACCTTATCGTCATGGTGTTATCTTGTATTCAGGTAATTCATGTTCTTTTGTTTTTCCATGTTCGCATGCTAGAAGTTACCGAACTTACTCAGGCTTTATGTCTGACTCTGTTTTTCTTTCGTCTTCTTTTTTTCCATCCCCCCCCCCAGGTAGTAAAGAAGGGAATAGTATAGCTCAGGTTAAGTTGGATTGTCACTCTTTCCTAGCTTGAAGATTTGTCGAAGTTTTGCTTGGATTATCTTTTTAGATGCTATGGCTGGCTCTTGGTACATTGGGGAATATAAATGTTGTTTTATGCTTCTTTATTTTGTAAGACAGGTGATACTCTGATATTATAAAGAAATCGTTGTACAAACTATTTTATCAATAAAGCAAAGTTTTATTTTTCGTTGTTGTAATTTCTGTCTGTTTTGTAATTTATCTGCATCTTTTACCCTAAATGATCCACAGAACTTAGTGCATTCTCTTTGTGAGTGACACTAACGGATGTGGGGTGTTACAAATCTTCACTGAAAACAAATCAATATATAATCAATATCAATTTCCATATACGACCAATAATATAAATGAAATAATGGCAAGGCCTTTTAAATTCCATATGTATTAACAGTCTTCCTCCACAGAAGCTCACTTCGATTATTATAAATCGAATTCCATTCGATTCCAATTTAATATATTAAATTGGACAACGTTACTTTGGAAAATTCCTATTAAATCTTACTAAAAAGATTTATAAATTCCAAATCATATTTCGCCGTAAATCGGGTTAAAGAACGAATGTCGTTAAAATCACAGCTCACAATAAACCCAATTCACATTCCATTTATTATCGAATTAAAGAACAAGTGTTATTTAAAACACAACTCACGATAAACCCAAATATCAATTCCAATTCAATTCCAATTAAATATTAATTAATTGGTATACTTCATTAAATCTAAATAAAAATAATTAATCTTTTCTCAACTGGGTTTAAGAACAGTGTTAATGAAGACACCATTCACGACGAACCCAAATCCCATTTGATATTAAATACAAGGCTCTGAATAGAAAATATATCGGCTTATATTCAATATCAAATTCTGAAATCAACAAATATCGTATTGGAATAACGATATATATATCTTCTAAATTCCTCCACAATATTCGCATAATCACGGAATCCAATAACGAAATATTCCAAAGATAATTTCGATTTAAATCCATTCCAATTCATATATTGGAAATTCTGGTTATTTTTAAAACCATTTCAAATCCAATTTATTTATTTTAAAAAAAAATTGGATTTATTATTCTAGTTCATAACTTTTTCATTTCGGTAAAAATATATTTTTTATCTTTTCAAATATGGAATTTTTCATCCTGAATCTTTCCAAATCATTTATTATGATGTTACACAAATTATTGATATTTATAATAATTTTATTAAGGCCCGTACAGTTGATTTCCATAAACGGCCGTCGAACTGCACTTACAACGACCTTTCCAAATTTGATTTGGACGTAATTCCAAATTAAACTATTAGATTTCAAATCTCTCATATTTGTTAGAAAGCTCTTTTCGATACAAACCCAACGGTTCCGGTTTTAGGAGAATCCGATGGTCGGATCTCCCGTATTGTCCATTCGAAGTCAATGGTCAAAATTCGCGAACTGCCGCGGCGCGGCACGTTCTATTCAGGTCATTATATATATATATATATATATATATATATATATATATATCATAAATATATATATATTGCATATATTTCATCGATTTCCGTTTAAAATGTAATTTATAAATCGTTTTAAATTCGTTTTTAAAATGATTTCAACTTCATATTCAATTTCAAATCAAAATTGAATATTCCATTACATATAGTATTTTCAAAACATTAGATTTTGAAATCAATTCCTTTTCGATATTCATTATATAAATGAATAAAATCGATGTAAATATCATTCACGTTAAAAAGACGTTAATCTAATCTACACGGCTTTATATATTCAAATATTTTCATGTCCATCCCAAATCGGACATCAAAATCAGATTTTGATCTTTTACTGAACATTATTTTAAAATATTCATTATTTTAAAATATTCATTCCTTTCTGAACTGGAATCAGACACAGTCAATTACCATATAATTTGATTTATATGGATTTCATACATACATGTATACAACAACAATCAAGCACAGTCAACCATCATCCAGAGTGCATTATACACTGCATAAGCATCAAATATAATTATTTAATGCTTACAAAGCTTGCCTATCAATCGATCGACATACAACTAAATATTGGGATTAGTGTATATCATATATCATCCCAATACCCATGTGGGGTTTCAATCAACAAATAATGAATTTTTATTTGTGCAGTTGGGCGATGTGTAAAATATATCGTCCCAATAAATATCAGTCAAATGTGTGTACAAATACAAATCGTCCAATTTGTAAATGAATATTTATTTTATTCATATACCTATTAAAAATTATATTTTTAACTATAAAATATTTATTTCCAATCCATATCACACAATCAATTTTCACAACACAATCAATCAAACAAACACGTCGTCCATAGTCTGTGGACGACGGGTGTCGGGCGCTGTTAAGCACCGTCTGCATCCTAGTATATATTTTAACTAGAAAATGGAATAAAAGTGAGAATTTCTCACCTTTGCGATTCACTCCGCCATTCTATATTTCTGAACGGTTCAGATTTTGTTTTGATTTCCGTCGATACCATCTCTCTTTTCCCGCTGTTCATAGTAAAAATCCATTTTTAATATGATATTTATTTTAAAGATCACATTCTTGCATAGAAAAATCGCACTATTATATCTCTACTACTATGTAAAAATTGCATTTTTATATTCTCTATCGTATAGAAATCATATTTTTATTATCTCTATAACATAAAAATAATATTTTATTTCAACGCTATAAAAATCCCAATTTTATTTCGCTACTATATAGATAAAAATCGAATCTTTACTTTGCTACATATATAAAAATAATAATTTTACTTTACTACATATATAAAAATAGTATTTTTACTTTCTCTATTATATAAAAATTCTATTTTTAATCCACTATTCATATAAAAATCGAATCTTTATACTATTAAAAATCGTATCTTTATATGCCATACATATGAATAAAAATCATATTTTCATAATGCTACATGTATAAAAATTATATTTTTAAACCGCTACCTCTAAAATAAAAGTCACATTTTTATTTCTTCGCTCTATTTATAAAAGTCAAATTTTTATAGCGACGTTCATATCATAAAAATATAATCTTTATAGCGCTAAAAATCCTATCTTTACATAGATAAAATTCATATTTACACTATGAAAAATCTGATCTTTATTCACTAATCACATATAAAAACTGATTTTTATTCTCTTTTTAATCTAATTACATTAAAATAAATAAAGATAAACTAAATTAGAAGAACTCAAAGTGTTGTATGAAGAGGGAGGATGGCGTTTGACTCGAATTGGAAGATGGGGGAAGAAGAGAGGGAAGAGGCGTGGAAGGGGGCTGCTGGTGGTGCAATCGCGGTTAGGTGGGGGTGCGTGCCATCGGGGGTGGCTGGTGTGGAGCCCAGTTGGCCGAAGGTGGTCGGTTTTGGGGAATTAGGGCATGGGTTCGGGTTGGGGCTTCACGAGGTCGAGGGAGAAGAGGGAGAGCGTCGAAGAGGGGGGCTTCTTGCCGGAGGCGGCGCTGATAGGAGGGCCGTGACGGGGTTGCGCTGGGTGAGCATTGGAGGGTTTTCTTTTCTTTTCTTTTAATTTGAACGAGAGTGTTATGGGAGAGAGAGATAACATGGTTGACCAAGGTATAATAATATATATATTATTTAATTATTTAACCCCAAAAGTTACTTTTTATTTCGACCTCCAAACGAGACCCACTGACTATCGTCTATAACTAATTACCCCAATTCCGAACACAATGGGATATGTCCCGTAAGCTTATTCGATCGTTTCGATCAGTTTTTGTTAAAATTAAAATATAAATTAATATAATAGTCAAACTTGACTTTAACGTACATTTCAATTTACTGGGGCCACATACGAACCCCAAAAATTCCAGAAAAATAAACCTGGCTATGTTTTGACGATACGGTCCTAACAAAACTAATTTCGTCAAATTTGCAGACCTTTTGAAAAATGGCCATTTTCTGGTCGATCCATATTGACTTAAACTGTTCAAACACGTTTTCTTTTGCCGCGCTCACATATTAATCCCAAAGATTATAAAAATTGGAATCTAGCAATAATTTGACATCCCGGATCCAAAAAAAGTGGTTTCGTTGAAAACGGAGGTCGTTTGCAAAATTTCCATTTTTAAGGGCTATATTTTCCATAGTGACTATTCTGAATTTTCAACTTGGCAAAACTGTTTATTCCGCTATGAAAGTTCAGTTTTTCGAATTCGTTGGAAAGATATTTTCAAATAGATTCAAATATTTTTGGGTTTCCCTAAATTTCAGTTTATTTTGAATCCTGTATATTCATTTGAAATTTGAAATCGAATTTTCAAACTACCGTGCCATTTCCAATTCCTTTTATAATTAAAATAATTATTTATATTCTAAAGTCGATTCAAATAAATATTTCCGTTCTAATTCTATTCAAAATAAATTTCTCATCGTTTTTATTTAAAATAAATCATTTTTAATATCCAAAATTCATTAAAATTGCCAAAATAAAAATTTAAAATTGGTTCGGATTTTCTGGGTTGTTACATAATATTTATATATTATAGGGTTATAAGTAGACAAATAATAAATTTAATATTTTGAGAACAACACGTACTCGAAAAGAATAAAGCCCTACATAATATATGCTAAGAATAACACCTTGCACGATTCCCATTATAAGTTTTGAGATGGTATAATTAAATAAACGTTTCAACCAAGTATTTTATTTTTACATACACTTAGAAATTTACATACAGAAATGTATACATTCTAAAGTGGAAAAAATTTCAAATAGTTGTTGACGTCAAGGTTTGAATATCAGGTATATGGAGATATTGGGACATACGCCTGGCTAACATATGTACTAATTTCTTCGTGTACTAGATAAATACAGATTCACACTGTAGTCACTTGAAAATGAACCTAGTGGTTGTCGCGAAATCACCAGTGTTTATTTCCAATTTCGAAAGTGATGAAGGTGTATAATTCCAGTCGAGATGGCGAATTAATAATTAAACCTTATTTTGAAAGAATAAGCAAATTTGATTTTGATATTGCGTTAGAATTAGAGATTGGTTCTGAAAGAAAAGAAAAAAAACCAAATGGGATACATATACAAGTGTTTATGAAAGTTTATCCTTATGAACATTGATATTTAGGCAAGCGTTGTATGAAAATCCATATACACAAACCTGTAAAATTTAGGGGAACTAAGAATATAACATTAATGAAAAGCTGATTAGCTAAAAAAGTTATGTGTATCATTATATATTCTAAATTTTGGATCGGTATACGTTTGAACTTTGTAAATAAATTGAAATGTGAACGCGTTGAATTTGACAAAAGCAATCACTTATGATGAATTGGATTTGGGTATATAAATCTTACTCGAAAGGAAAATTTTGACAAGAGCAAAATAAATCGAGTATAAAGGAAATTGAAACATGTAAAAAGTTTCTTGATGAGAATTTAATATGGAAAGAAAGAATTACTCAAGGGAAGATTTAATGAAATAATCGAGTATTCCATGATTAAATTGCTGATATTTGCATCTAGGTATGCAATTGATTTTCCATCTTTGCCTAGGCTAATCATTTGAATACGTACCGTTAGTTCTTGAGTAATGTCATTCATATCCTTGTACCTCATGAATTTGGCTAAATATGTTGATTTGAACCGTCATACCTTGTGTGTTCGTAGTGAACTTTTACTTGATCCATGTATAACCCTTCGTGTCGTGTGAAATTGTGTTTGTATTCGAACCAGATAACTCCGATTTGTCCAAGATATTATGTAACGGAACCTCAATAAATAAGCTTTTCATAGTAACTAAAGGTATTTGGAATATAGAATCCAAATTATGCAAGAAAATTTATTTTTTGGAAATATTAATTTTGAGGATTTGGTTTCGAAAATTTTGAAATCAATGTTTTGGGATTAAAACAATACCAATTTGAAATATGTATAAACTAATCAGAGTAGCGTTGCGGAAGCATGATGATATTCTTGAGAGATTTTTCGAAGTATAGGAAATGTGACCTTTTCAAACACGATTTAATATTTAAAATGAAAATGAAGTCCTATACCATTATGTAAAGGATTTTTGAATTGAGATATGTTTTGAAATAATGTTGAAAAAGGAAAATATTTGACTATACGAATTTTGAATGATTTATAAGATATGGATTTGAAGGCCTTGAAAATTCTATACTACGGAAATATGAAAATTATTTGGAAACCTTGGAAATGTTTCAAAACAAAATGGAATTTGATCTAAAGAAAGATTAAAAAGACTTATAAGCTATAATGATTTTCCTAAACTTTTAAAATTAAAAAGCTTGCTTTATTTAAAAGAACGATAAGAATTTTTTGAGTTTTAAAATCTATAAATTATTTTAAAATATTTGTGATATTTCATATGATGCTTCCTTTTCGAGGAAGAAAAGTTCTAAGTGGGGGAAGCTGTAATGAACCGGTAACTATTACATATTTAAATATAAGATAAATTTAAATTTAACGATAAAATAAATGTTTATATTTGGATTTTGTGTAAAATTTGGAATTTTAGCCATTTTGAACCATTTTGAATCTTTAAAATTTAAGTGCCTTTGCTGTTTAAAATATGAACGCTATTGAAACAAGAGTTACTACCATTTTTATTTATTTTGCAGCTTTAATATGGATCTTGTGATTTGGTTTATAAAAGAAAAATATGCTAATACTTGAGTCTAAAATGGATTGAACTGTTATTTATTTTGAATGGAATCAGAATATGCTTATATATTGATTATTTGTAAATTCAACTTTACATCAACATTTTGCTAATAAACAAAGAAGAAAGAAGAAAAACTTTCACTTTACTAATTAACTTTATGATGTGTGTGTGTATATATATATATATTCGGAAATCTAACTCTGACTTGTTTCTTAATTAATTTAGAAAGATTTTTTTTATTGATTTCAAAATAAAAGTAAAGTTAATATAATTAGTGAATGATTTTGTTTGGAATAAACTGTTAAGTTTGAACTTATGTCAAGACGGTACCAATTGTAATATAGTTAATATATAAAAAGGGAATAAACTGATAGTTTTAAAAGAAAGAAAATGAATTAATGGTTTTAATATTCAAAAAAAAAAATTATTTTAATTAAATTTCTTAAATGTATCGTTGGAAGAATTCAACATTTTTCATAAAATGTGCATTCACTAATATATCTGAAGTAGGTGCAAAACAATGTAACGTTCGTTAGCGCGTTCACCGCGTTGTCCGTTTATATCCATACAAATAAACAATAAATAAATAGATAATAAATAAAAAAAGAGAAATTTAATTTTTATTAACCGTGTTAAAAAATAGGGAGAAATAAAAGGTGAACGAAAAATTTGGACAATATAAACCGGTAGTTAATTTTCAGCGAAAATTAACACTTAACTTAAATAACAAAGGTCCATACTATCTTTGAATTGGTCATTCATGTTGCTTTTAGATCTTATATTTTACTCTCCCTTAAAATAAGGGCAACAACAAAATCTTTCTTTGTCAGTAAGCAAATATTTGGAAACACTGTAGAAGATTTCCAAATATTTCTCCTGTCAGTAGCAAATATATGGAAAGAGGGTACCAAGATTTGGCAACTTTTCATGAACAGGAATCTGATGCTATGCCCTAATAAACAGTTAGAACTGAATAGACAAAGAGCGGTCCTTTCTACTTCACGTGAGCAACTCTTCTTCTCACAGCCAATAACTCATTCCCCCCCCCACTGCATATTCCTCCTTCCTAAATTCTACCTTGGTCAAAGAAAGAGAAAAAGAAAAAAAAAAGAAAACGAACAAGAGTTGCAAATGGCTAGAACCAAAGAATCCCTTGCGTGAAGAACCACCATAGCACTTAGCCCATTTCCACTTCTTCACGCTCATCTCCTCCTATCCATTTTAGCAGTACCTTAGAGCACATCCAACCATGGCTTGTTCAGTTACTATACAACCCACGGAGCAATCAGGTGTGGCTTGTTCACTCACCCGTGGCTGGTTTGTGGCTTGTTTTGAGCTCCTTCATGGCTGGTTCACTGAACAGAGGTTAGAGCTTATAACGGCAAAGAGAATACCGTTATAATCTTATAACGGCAAACTCTTTGCCTTTATAAGTTTATAACGGCAAAGAGTTTGCCGTTATAAGCTTATAATGGTGTTCTCTTTGCCGTTATAATACATAGCCGTTACCCTACAACGGCTACCCCATTTTCCCTTCTAATACACTAACCATCCTCCTTCTTCCATACAACCACTCCACCTTCTGAACTTCAACTTCTTCTACAAAAAAAATGACTTCTTCTGCACCCAAGCGAAGCATCAAAAAATGCGGAAACAAGAATCCCATGTCTAAACTGCCCTCTTCATCATATGCCATGCAACAGTCAGTCCAACAACATCAATCGTTGCAGCCATCTCACGAATATGGCTAATCGCCGTATTCAAATTATCCATATCGACCATCGTACCAACCGCTCGCTCCTTCTAACTTTCCTCCCATCCATTCGTCCGCCCCGCCAGATTTTTACCAAAGACCGCCCATGCCAGGCGTGTACGTTGATCATTCGTCGTATATGTCAATGATGATGCAGACCGATCAAAGTCAACAACCCCACCTACCTTCGTAACAGACCGAGGTTCGTGACCGTGAAGGTACACAAAATCTGCAAAGACAGTTTTCGTACGGGTTTGTCTCTCCTGGTAACGAAGATAATGTTGAAACTTCAACGGAGGAGCCGGAGGACGAAGATGCAAATGAGGATGCGAATGTTACAAATTCTGAAGAATTTAGTCAAGAATACACTGCACCTGTCAGTCCCGAATATAACCAAAGAAAGACAAAGTGGAAGTCTTTAAGCGGCATTTTCAGTAAACGACACCAAACCGAAGTTGAATCGGAGCCGGATCCGACAATAGAAGATGTTGAGGATGATCATGCTGAAGAGGAAGAAATAGCAGCGGATGGAAGAAGAAAACAATGTAAGTTTACTTCCGAGCAGTACGTTTCACTTGCTAAATCGTGGATACGCATTTCATAAAACAGCATTATTGGGAATATTATGAAAGGTCAGAATTTTGGGAAAGAGTTGCAGATTTCTACAATTCGTTGGAAATAAGGAGTAGAACATGGGGATCACTTAGAGGCGGTTATAGAGTTATGAATGCTGCATGTCAGAACTATCTGGCAATACTGACAGGCTTGCAGAACAGGCAGCAAAGCAGTGCTGAACCTTATGACGTTGTAAGTACGGTAGATTACTTTTAAAAATAACTTAGTGTACTATGCTTGATTAGTTAGAAATGTCATACACTCATACAATTTAAACTTTATGTTACAGATTGAAGAATCACGAATGGCCTACCAACGAAAGTATGGACTTCCATTTGAATTTAACGACTGTTTCGAGCTTCTATCTAGGTTGCCTAAGTGGAAGAACCCAAGCAACTTCATGGTTGAACAGCAGAACAAAGTTAGAAGGATGAACTACTCTGAATCTAGTCCAGGAAGTGACCCGAGCTCGCAAGAAAGAAACCCTTTATTTGGAACTAGTGACGGATGGCCTATTGGCAGAGCCAAGTCAATTCAGCTGGAGCAACACGGTGCAGAGTTCTCTAGATTTATTGAAACAGTAGAGAATTCAGCTACGGAGACAAAAGAGCATAGACTTCGATTTTCGAAGCGAAGAAACCGTAGTGACGAAGAGTTCCACAAAGAAGTTAGTGTTGATAGATAGCTTCGCAGACAACAACATACGGAGAAACAAGCCCTGTTACGAGCAAGGCTGGAGAAGAAGGAAGCACTGGTGCTGGAGAGCAATTATGTTAAAATGATTACATGTGATTTTAGTAAGCTTTCCCCTTTACAGCAAGAACTGGTAAAAGAGCAGATTGCAGAGTACAGAAGAAGCAAAGGAAGCGGAGGCAGAAGCGGTAGTGGCTCGTTTGAGGACTAGCTATGTATGTTGGGTTAAGTTGTAATATGACTGTGAACTGTTTGTAGTAGTTACATACTAGTGGGTATTTATGTACTAGCTAGGGTTTAGTTGTAATATGATTGTGTCCTATTTGTAGTATGTATGCAGTAGTTGTTTATGTAGTAGCTGTATATGTTGGGTTGAGTTGTAATATGATTGTGATCTGTTTGTAGTATTTATGTACTGGTTGTTGAAACAATGATACAATCGACAATATGATTGGAAACTAGATTTATTGACCCAACATACACACTGATACATAGTGCACGAGTGCAAACCGATACATAGTTCAAGTACCAACTACTGGTTCCGACTATTTGTTCCTTTATGTGCCTACAAATGGTCCACTAACTGGTGACGCAATTGGAAGTGTGCAGCTTGATCTTCAATATGTTGAACCATATTAACATACTCGTCGATTGAGTTTACATCTTTATGGGGTTTTGCATTTGACCCCGTAAACATGTCAGGATAATTAGACTTTTGATTCTTATACCCACCTCTTTCAGACTCCACAATCATGTTATGTATTATTATACAAGCGTACATGATTTCTGAAAGGACTCTTGCATCATGAAAACGAGCAGGATTGCGTAAAATATGAAATCGGGCTTGTAGAACACCAAACGTACGTTCGATGTCCTTTCTGTAGCTAGCTACTTTCTCAGTGAAATAACGTTCTTTGTCATTTGATGGTACTCTGCATCCTTGAATCAAAGTTCTCCACTTTGGGTATATTCCGTCCACTAGATAGTATCCAGTTTTGTGTTCGATATTACCAACGTTATATGAAACATCTGTTGACAGTCCGTTAGCAAGCTCTGTGAAAAGATATGATTGTTTTAAAACATTTATATCATTCAATGAACCTGGGACTCCAAAAAAAGCATGCCAAACCCATAAATCGTCTATTGCTACTGCTTCAAGGAGCATTGATGGCACTTTCTTATGTCCGGTGAACATTCCTTTCCATCCCGTTGGGCAGTTTTTCCAAGGCCAGTGCATGCAATCTAAACTTCCAAGAATACCTGGAAATCCTCTAGCTTCTCCCCTGCGTAGTATCCTGCTTATATCGTTTGGTCCAGGTGTCCGTAGATACTCGTTCCCGAACTCTTGAACAACTGTTTTACAGAATTCTTTCAGACACTCTATTGCTGTTGATGCTGCAATTCTAAAATATTCATCCATTTGGTCGCCAGCTGTTCCACACCTTAACATCCTCAATGCCGTTGAAATTTTGATGTGGGGGCGAATGGCCAATTTCTTGTGCTCCGTTCAGTCTATAAGTGAAATATGGATTTGACTGAGTAAGTTTAAGATAAATTTTAGAGAACATTGTCGGACTCATACGATAACGACGGCGGAACAAAGTTATATCGTAGGTTGGATTGTCGATGAAGTAATCTCTCATTAGTCTTTCATGTCCAATCCTGTAGTCTCTCTTATACCGCCGGTCACACCGGCCAGGCATACTACCTCCATGGTTGCTAATTGAGCTTTCAGCCAAATTATTGGAATACCCAACCATTGTGTGTGGCTCAAGCTGCTCCTCTGTCTCTTCCTCATCTTCTAGGTCGTAATCTTCAGTTTGATTCATGTGGTAGTAATGGTGACGTAGATTTAAATCCATTATAACACCCCACACCCGCTAAGGTCACTCACAAAGGGAATGCCTTAGCTTCGGTGGAGTATTTAAGTGAATATTGAACTGAAAAATTACAACAAGACAGATATAAGTAATACTTGAAATTTAAAACATCATTTCATTGCAGCAGAAGGTAAACATGTTTGGTTACATCTCAAAAACCAACAAGAGTCAAGTACAAAATATCCATCTCGTTAAAACATAAGTACATAATCCAACTACATACTAATAGCCATAATAGAAAAGATAACCGAGCTTTTCTTCAAGAGTCCAAGCTCCAAAAGATAGATAAAGCAATCTGATCAAAGCCCACTAGTGCTAGGCCCACTCTGAGAACCTGAGGGTTGGGGAAAAAGATAAAAACAACGTGGTCAGACATACGTCTGAGTGAGCCCTATTACCTTAACAATACAATCATTAAAGTAATTAGGGTATGATATAAACCTGGTACGGTACGACTGGGGATAAATGACTACACTAAGTAGCCAACTAGACTTAGGATAAACTAAGATAACGGTAAAGACGCGCCTATCCACCCAAGGATAAATACTACACTGCACCACACTAGATCTACCTATCCAAGGGTAATTCCTACACTGAACCACACCAGATCTACCCACCCAAGGGTAATTCCTACTTAAAGGTTGATCCCACTAAGTGTACTTAGTAATTTTTAATAATCGTTTCGTGTACCCCTAGCTGACTATATAGGTGCCGTCTGCCCCTATCTCCACTAGGTGTACCCACAACTTAGTAATTTTAATAGTAGTCTCGTGTACCCCTAGCTGACTACATAGGCGCCGTCTACCCCTATCTCCACTAGGTGTACCCACTACTCCCATTCGATCGGCTCCCTAACGTACATACTCGTGCTGGCCCCACAGTGGGGTGTATCACTCCCCAAAGTGGCAACCTGATAATCAATGGTGCACGGCATATACCTACACGATGCAACAACGTCTTACCTACCAGCCCAGGTCCACACATGCATATGAAACCCGTTGGACTTAAGTTGCCACCGCTAACCCGTTTTGGCCTCTTATAGTCAAGCCCAGTACGCGTGTCCCGTCCTCGACATGGGTCGAGCCCAATAAGATACATATGGGTTACTGGTTGAAATGGGCCCCCACAAGCTACCACCTAAGCTTGTCATTTGTTTCTAGTGCATCCCACTAAACCCTTTTTAACAATCATGTCCACTTACATGTTTAAAGTTTGGTTAAGTCATCTAATCATATATCAATTGCCACTCAAGGCACCCACTAGATTTCCCCATGCCACCCAAGGCACTTACTTGATTTCCACATGCCACCCAAGGCACTTACTTAACCCTTTAATCATGTTTAATTACATGTTCCACTTAGGTTAAGTATTTTAATCTTATCTTCCATTGCCAACCAAGGCAACCACTAGATATTCCCCATGCCACCCAAGGCACTTACTTAACCCTTTAATCATGTTTAATTACATGTTCCACTTTGGTTAAGTATTTTAATCTTATCTTTCATTGCCACCCAAGGCAACCACTAGATTTTCCCCATGCCACCCAAGGCACCAACTTAACCCCTCATGTCCTCTACATGCTAATATGGTTAAGTGTTTCTTAATTTATTAAGAATGTAACCGTTGTAAAGACCTCTCACATTAGACTATCTCTTATGGCAGTTGGATTTGCCGGTCGGGTCCAGACAGCCTTACGCCATAACCGAGTCTAACCTCGTGTCTTTACACTTGTCACGTATTAAGTTTGTGCCTAAGACCCCTCACATTGGGCCAATCATTTGTAGCCGCTGGATTTGCCGTTCGGTTCCGGGCAGTCTTACGCTACAAAAGGGTCCAACCTCGTGTCTTAGTCGATTAATTACACCTAATTAATCACCCCCATATTTCGAATTAATTTTCCCTAAATAATTCCAATTTTAACGATGTACATAATTGACTCAATTATGTCCATCCACTTTATGGTATGTATAATCATACCAACTTCACACCATTTCATTAACATGTATATTAACCCCATCGTTCCCCACGTAATTCGCCAACATGACATAAAAGGGAAGATTCAACACGAATACAATGGGTTCAACTTGCATAACATTAACATCAACATGGGTTTAAAGGTGTCAACATGCATATAGCATCAACCCAACTAGCATAAATAATCAACCCAAACTTGCATGAATCACATATGTTATAAAGAGGTAAACTTGCATAAGTTATTTATGTCATACAAAGGTGTAAACTTGCATATGTATGTATGACATACAAAGGGGTTAACTTGCATATGTATGCATATCATAATAAGGTGTAAACTTGCACATGTTACTTGCATATCATCAAACACCAAACTTGCATAACATGTCATATATGAACATGCATATAATCAAACACCAAACTTGCATAACATATCATATATGAACTTGCATATAATCATACACCAAACTTGCATAACATGTCATATATGAACTTGCATATAATCATACACCAAACTTGCATAATCATGGTGTCATAATGAATCAATGTTTATCATAGCAATTTGCATAACTAGCATCATGAACACATAGCCTAACACTTGCATAACTTGCATAACATCATGATCATGTAGCATATAACTTGCATAACATCATGAACATGTAGCATATGACTTGCATAACTTGCATAACATCATGATCACATAGCATTTGACTTGCATAACTTGCATAACATCATGAACACATAACACATAACTTGCATAACTTGCATAACATCACGATCACATAGCATTTGACTTGCATAACTTGCATAACATCATGAACACATAACTTGCATAACTTGCATAACATCACAAACACATAGCATATGATAACATAATCTTTCATTGATCCACATTCATAGCCATAACCTCATTATATCCTATCATAATCATTTCAACAATTGGTCATTAAGGCTATAGAAAACTCACAACTTGTTGATTAGCACTTTAATGAAGAAGATTAAGTTGCTAGAGTTGATTAGAAGTTGATTTGAGAAGCTTTCCTCCTCTTTAATTTGTTAGTGGCTCCTCCTAGTTGCATTTTGACGGCATAACGACTTTGTCTCCAATTTTAGTATGAATTAGGGTAGTCTTAGGGAGTATTTATAGAATTAGGATGTAGTTTAGGCCCTTAGATTAACCCTAGATTAGGTTAGAGCCATCAGATCTCGTCACAAGCCATCAGACACAACCCAAAAGCCAAACTGGTGCACCCAAGTCACCTGGGCTCGACCAGGGAGGTCGACACTAGTGTCGACTCCCCAGTCGACCTGGTGGGCAGTTCGACTCCCCAGTCTGCCCCCAGGTCGACCCCCTGGGTCTGGCGGGAATTTTCCCGCCACTTCTGAAATTTGAAATTTCTGTTTTTAAATCTGTTTTTAAATTTTCTGAAACTACTTCGGGCCATATCTGGGTCATACGTACTCCGATTTTCGAAAACTCGGACTCTATTTCGCGTATTTTTCCGAGACGAACGAAATGGCATAGCCCGTTTCCCCGATTCGGATTTTAAATTTTAATTCTGCCCTGTTTTATATTATAGCAAGTTATTCAACATACGGGGTGTTACAATCTCCCCTACTTAAAGGATTTCGTCCCCGAAATCTCTAAGTCAAGAAGAACGTATCCTACCATCCAAAAAACCATCTACTCAAACCATCAAACACTGGCATCCATTGTCCTTAAAGTTTCTAATGCTGTATGAACATATGCAAAAAGTGTGTGTATATGTTCCCTGTCTAATGCAAAATTAGGCGGTCTACTGATTTAGTTGACCTCCTTAATGCAAACCATGATAGTGCCATGCATCCAATATGTATGCGAAAGAACCTTATCGACACATACTATCTCTACATGAGTGCAAAATCATTCACCAAAATGCATCACCCATGTGATAACACAACCATTATACATCCATTAATATAGCTACCTACACACAATTTTATGCAATATGCAATATGAAGTGATTGAGCCGATCTAGTGCCTAAAGTGTGTGTATATGCATCCACGAGCAACCACTAGCAACCACTTGCATCCACACGCATCCATCAATCATAACATGTCTCAAACACATGTTTCAACCATAGGTTTACCCTATCTAAAGCTCAAAGGTACAAATGAGAGGACATACTAAAGATAAGATAAGTACTAGACAAACGATATAGGAGAAGTTAAAAGACATACCCTCAAAAAGGAATGGGTACAATGAACGCATCTTCGCTTCTGTCTCCCAAGTAGCATTGTTCTCATCTTTTCCCCATTTTCACTTTGACTGGTCGAACCTCTCTGTTTCTCAACTTCCTAATCTCTGACCCAAGGATGCAGGTAGGAGCTCGTCGAATAGTCGCATCACGCTCTACCTCCACTTCTCTCAGCAAGCTCGGCTCTACCACCTCTGCGGTCTCATGTAGGCACTACCTCAAATGTGACACATGGAATACGTCATGTTCCCTATGCAACCGAACTATCTCTCGAAGATAAACTGAAGCTAGCCATGGAACAGTCCTCTTGCTCTTCACGGGTATGAAATGGGCACTCTTAGTAACTCTGTCTACCACAACCCAAATTCCCGTATTACCCTTCTTCGACCTAGGTAACCTATCAATAAAATCCATCGAGACACCATCCCACTTCCATTGCGGAACTTTCAATGGGTGAAGCAACCCACCGGGTTTCTTTTGCTCCGTCTTTCACCTGTTGGCACACCAAGCATCTAGCGACATACTCGGCCACATCTTTCTTCATATCGGCCCAAAAGAAAACTCGCTTCATGTTTTTGGTACATCTTGTCCCCACCGGGATAGATGGTCATCCTAGAACAGTGTGCATCATCAAGAATAGCCTTCCTTAAATCCTCGTCTTGCGGTACACAAAGTCTACCGTCTCTACGCAAGCACCCCCTATCATCTAGGGTATACCTACTCAAATGGCTGGACGACTCCCCCCTTATGAGCCTCTCTACCAACTCAACCAACTGTAGGTCGTCCCGCTATGCCTCGCCAATCCGTCTCAAAAGAGTAGGTCTGACCTCGAAGGATGCTAGCCAACCGGGCATAAAGTCAACGGAAGGTCTGAAATCGAACATCGAGATAAATTCCAAGCTTCGTTGTTCCACGAACAATGGACTCAAGGACAACCTTTTTCTGCTCAAGGTGTCCGCCACCACGTTACCCTTACTGGGTTGTACGCTATCTCGAAATCATAGGATGCTAAGAACTCCATCCACCATTGTTGTCTCAAGACTATGCGCTAGAAGAGTCTCCAACTCTTCCCTAAGATGTAGGGTATGCTTTTATCCACTTCTGGAGGAAACCAGGATATTCTCCCATACAAAATCGTCACAACTATCCATCTCTCACGCAGACCATCCTAGTCGAACTCGACATCCCCCAAGTGCAAGCTCCAAAGGCCTAAACCAATATCTGACAAACACCCAAGGGATACCTCCTTCGAATTCAGACGACCTACGTGAGATGATACTAGTAAAACAGCAGCTAAATGATTAAGCCCTTGTCCAACTCTGGATGTCCTTGCCAGTCTCGCTCCGAAACCACCGTTGATCAAATAACTGGCTTTGCTTAACCTATTAAGCACATATGAAAACTTATTTCGCTCTTCTTCACTCTTAGAAAATACTAAGATGTCATCCACAAAGACCACCACGAACTTATTAAGGAACTCCCTGAACACCCTCCTCATCAAATCAACAAAGTATGCAGGGGCGTTTGCCAAACCAAATGGCATCACCAGCCACTCATAGAAACCATCCGGAGTCCTAAAGGCAGTCTTGTCTATACTATCCTCAATCACTCCTAACTGATGAAACCCCGTGGCTAAGTCCAACTGTGAAACACTGAGGCGCCAACCAACCGATCAAAAAGATCATCAATCCTTGGAAATGGGTGTCTAATCTTCTTTGTGAGTTTGTTAAGCTCTCCATAGTCTGCACAAAGTCTGAGGGACCCATTCGCCTTCGTGGCAAAAACTACTGGAGCACCCTACTCCGATATACTTCATCTTATGAACCCCTTCCCAAGCAGCTCCCCTACTTGCTTATGGAGTTCCCTCCTCTCACGAGTAGCCATGTGGCGCACTGACAAAGATACTTGCTTAGCATTTTCCACCAGATATATTCGGAAGTCTATCTCCCGCTTCGGGGGTAAGCCCTTCATCTCCTCTAACTTATCCAAGTACTCCCGGACCACTCTAACAGATCGCAAACTCTTGACCGAAGCGTCAAGCGATTCAAGAAAACTTAGCATAACAAAATCTATGGGATTACAAGATATCTCGAGAGTGTTACCCAAGCGGGTTATGAGCCCAACAACTCTCTTTTCGCAATCAAGAACGACACCATTACTGAACCAGTCCATGCCCAAAATCAACCCATAGCCCGTGAAGCCCAAACAAAAGCATCAGCCCTAAACTCAACGCTAAGTATGAGGATCTTCAAACCCAAACATATCATGGACAAATAAGTGGAGCCCCCAATTGGGTTTGAAACAACCACGGGATCATCTACTAAACTGGTGTCTAGGTGCAGTGACTCAACTAATGATGATGAGATAAATGAATGTGGTGCACTAGAGTCGAATAAGGTTCGAACAGGATGATCGAGAGAACCAAATTTCAACTTAGATGGTCCTACCCCATCAGGTATACCCGTCGTGAGGGAATACATCTACCCTCCAGAAGATCCTGTACTTCGTCCTTACCTATTTGGACAACCCCAAGGTGTCCTATTTCTCCAAAACAACTAGCCTTCCCCTTCACATTCTCCTTTCGTGGCCTTCTTACCACGATGAGGTTTCGTCCTTTATTTACCTAATAGCTATTTGAACCTTCCTCTCTCGTCCATCTTAAAGGTACGTATAAGCCCTCCACCTCCTTGGACTAACTTATTAGCCTGGCAAACGTCTTAGTCCCTTGAAGTGGTTCTTCCGTCCTTCATGCGGAAGTCCTTATTTATCATAAAAAGACATCTCTACGCGGAGGGGAAATTCAAAAAGGGAAAGAGGAAGAGATTCAAAATGGAGAATCGAAGGAAGGATATATGGCTCTTGGGGATTATGTACTTTACTTTCAAAAACTTTTCTCTCAAAAACATGTTTATGAAAATACATCTTCCAAAAATGTTTTTAGAAAAATATTTTTCTAAAAGTTTTATCTGTTCTGGTAACCTTAAGCTCTGATACAACGTGTAATACCCCACACCCGCTAAGGTCACTAACAAAGGGAATGCCTTAGCTTCGGTGGAGTATTTAAGTGAATATAGAACTGAAAAATTACAACAAGACAGATATAAGTAATAGTTGAAATTTAAAACATCATTTCATTGCAGCAGAAGGTAAACATGTTTGGTTACATCTCAAAAACTAACAAGAGTCAAGTACAAAATATCCATCTCGGTAAAACATAAGTACATAATCCCACTACATACTAATAGCCATAATAGAAAAGATAACCGAGCTTTTCTTCAAGAGTCCAAGCTCCAAAAGATAGATAAAGCAATCTGATCAAAGCCCACTAGTGCTAGGCCCACTCTGAGAACCTAAGGGTTGGGGAAAAAGATAAAAACAATGGGGTCAGACATAAGTCTGAGTGAGCCCTATAACCCTAACAATACAATCATTAAATAATTAGGGTATGATATAAACCTGGTACGGTACGACTGGGGATAAATGACTACACTAAGTAGCCAATTAGACTTAGGATAAACTAAGATAACGGTAAAGACGCGCCTATCCACCCAAGGATAAATCCTACACTGCACCACACTAGATGTACCCACCCAAGGGTAATTCCTACACTCCACCACACCAGATCTACCCAACCAAGGGTAATTCCTACTTAAAGGTTGATCCCACTAAGTGTACTTAATAATTTTTAATAATAGTTTTGTGTACCCCTAGCTGACTACATAGGTGCCGTCTGCCCCTATCTCCACTAGGTGTACCCACAACTTAGTAATTTTAATAGTAGTCTCGTGTACCCCTTGCTGACTACATAGGTGCTGTCTTCCCCTATCTCCACTAGGTGTACCCACTACTCCCATTCGATCGGCTCCCTAACGTAGATACCCGTGCTGGCCCCACAGTGGGGTGTATCACTCCCCAAAGTGGCAACCCGATAATCAATGGTGCACGGCTTATACCTACACGATGCAACAACGTCTTACCTACCAGCCCGGGTCCACACATGCATATGAAACCCGTTGGACTTGCGTTGCCACCGCTAACCCGTTTTGGCCTCTTACAGTCAAGCCCAGTACGCGTGTCCCGTCCTCGACATGGGTCGAGCCAAATAAGATACATATGGGTTACTGGTTGAAATGGGCCCCCACAAGCTACCACCTAAGCTTGTCATTTGTTTCTAGTGCCTCCCACTTAACCCTTTTTAACAATCATGTCCACTTACATGTTTAAAGTTTGGTTAAGTCATCTAATCATATATCAATTTCCACTCAAGGCACCCACTAGATTTCCCCATGCCACCCAAGGCACTTAATTGATTTCCACATGCAACCCAAGGCACTTACTTAACCCTTTAATCATGTTTAATTACATGTTCCACTTTGATTATGTATTTTAATCTTATCTTCCATTGCCACCTAAGGCAACCACTAGATATTCCCCATGCCACCCAAGGCACTTATTTAACCCATTAATCATGTTTAATTACATGTTCCACTTTGGTTAAGTATATTAATCTTATCTTTCATTGCCACCCAAGGCAACCACTAGATTTTCCCTATGCCACCCAAGGCACCCACTTAACCCCTCATGTCCTCTACATGCTAATATTGTTAAGTGTTTCTTAATTGATTAAGAACGTAACCGATGTAAAGACCTCTCACATTAGACTATCTCTTATGGCAGCTGGATTTGCCGGTCGGGTCCGGGCAGCCTTACGCCATAACTGAGTCTAACCTCGTGTCTTTACACTTGTCACGTATTAAGTTTGTGCCTAAGACCCCTCACATTGGGCCAATCATTTGTAGCCGCTGGATTTGCCGGTCAGTTCCGGGCAGTCTTACGCTACAAAAGGGTCCAACCTCATGTCCTAGTCGATTAATTACACCTAATTAATCACCCCCATATTTCGAATTAATTTTTCCTAATTAATTCCAATTTTGACGATGTACATAATTGACTCAATTATGTCCATCCACTTTATGGTATGTATAATCATACCAACTTCACACCATTTCATTAACATATATATTAACCCCATCGTTCCGCACGTAATTCGCCAACATGACATAAAAGGGAAGATTCATCACTAATACAATGGGTTCAACTTGCATAACATTAACATCAACATGGGTTTAAAGGTGTCAACATGCATATAGCATCAACCCAACTAGCATAAATAATCAACCCAAACTTACATGAATCACATATGACATAAAGAGGTTAACTTGCATAAGTTATTTATGTCATACAAAAGGGTAAACTTGCATATGTATGTATGACATACAAAGGGGTTAACTTGCATATGTATGCATATCATAATAATGTGTAAACTTGCACATATTACTTGCATATCATCAAAAACCAAACTTGCATAACATGTCATATATGAACATGCATATAATCAAACACCAAACTTGCATAACATATCATATATGAACTTGCATATAATTATACACCAAACTTGCATAACATGTCATATATGAACTTGCATATAATCATACACCAAACTTGCATAATCATGTGTCATAATGGATCAATGTTTATCATAGCAATTTGCATAACTAGCATCATGAACACATAGCCTAACACTTGCATAACTTGCATAACATCATGATCATGTAGCATATAACTTGCATAACTTGCATAACATCATGAACATGTAGCATATGACTTGCAGAACTTGCATAACATCATGATCACATAGCATTTGACTTGCATTACTTGCATAACATCATGAACACATAACACATAACTTGCATAACTTGCATAACATCATGATCACATAGCATTTGACTTGCATAACTTGCATAACATCATGAACACATAACACATAACTTGCATAACTTGCATAACATCACAAACACATAGCATATGATAACATAATCTTGCATTGATCCACATTCATAGCCATAACCTCATTATATCCTATCATAATCATTTCAACAATTGGTCATTAAGGCTATAGAAAACTCACAACTTGTTGATTAGCACTTTAATGAAGAAGATTAAGTTGCTAGAGTTGATTAGAAGTTGATTTGAGAAGCTTACCTCCTCTTTAATTTGTTGGTGGCTCCTCCTATTTGCATTTTGACAGCATAACGACGTTGTCTCCAATTTTAGTATGAATTAGGGTAGTCTTAGGGTGTATTTATAGAATTAGGATGTAGTTTAGGCCCTTAGATTAACCCTAGATTAGGTTAGAGCCGTCAGATCTTGTCATAAGCCACCAGACACAGCCCAAAAGCCAAACTGGTGCACCCAGGTCACCTGGGCTCGACCAGGGAGGTCGACCCCCAGGTCGACACTAGGGTCGACTCCCCAGTCGACCTGGTGGGCAGGTCGACTCCCCAGTCGACCCCCAGGTCGACCCCTAGGTCTGGCGGGAATTTTCCCGCCACTTCTGATATTTGAAATTTCTATTTTTAAATCTGTTTTTAAATTTTCTGAAACTTCTTCGGGCCATAACTGGGTCATACGGACTTCGATTTTCGAAAACTCGGACTCTATTTCGCGTATTTTTCCGAGACGAACGAAATGGCATAGCCCGTTTCCCCTGATTCAGATTTTAAAGTTTAAATCTTCCCTGTTTTATATTATAGCAAGTTATTCAACATACGGGGTGTTACATCCATTGCTTGCTTTTTTTATAAATTGAGTTTCGTTGTTCTGCCTAAGTGTAGACGTACGACAGATATATATATAAGCAATGATGGTTAACATATTTTAAATATATTTTTTGGAAATAATGGTTCCGACATAAAGGTTGGGATAGTAATGATTTTGTCATTGAGTAGTCAATTCAGAAAGTTGTTGTGTTGTGAACGGTTGGCACTAATGGTTGGCAGATTGAGTAGACAATAATGGTTTGGATAATATCTCTGCGTTGAGTAGTCAAATTCCTTTATAATGGTTTGGATAATATCTCTGCGTTGAGTTGTCAATTCGGTCAGATGATGTGATATAAAGTGATATCCAAATATGTTTAAAATCTCCACTAAATCCAACTCGTGGAGTAGGATACGGGGATACAACAATTTATAAAGATACAATAATAAGCATAAAGATACAATAGTTTATAAAGGTACAACAACTGCCGACATAACATGCGAACTAGCTTCGTCAAAGTATGAAGTGAAAATTAGCAACTTCAGTAAACCCCATTTTACGTTTTAGTCTTATAGGAATCACAGGATGTTCAACCGCAACTGGGCATTTTCACTTCGAACACATCTATTCTCGCAATCGAGTTCGTTACAATATGATATTCCCCGAGGACACAAAGGTTGGTCTATCCAGTCCATGTAATTGCAACCATTTGGATAGGCTGGATATCGCTGCACGCGCCAACCTATATTGTTGCCCTCTGCTTGAACAACAACTTCAACCGCATACCCGCAATAGCAACGAACTGGATAAGAATCCACTACATGTTCATGCAGTGGTATACGAAAGAACCCTTCTTCTTGCGTTGATTGAGTGACCTCTTGTTGAGATGGAACTTGAACAGGGGGTACTGGGGTTTCATGTGGAGTTTGAACGTTCACTTGCTCGTACGACGGTATAGTTTGCAGTTTCATTTGGTTTAGGAACTGAAGTTCGTCTTCAAGCTCCTGTAGCCTCATGTTTTCGTAAGCTTGTTCCTCGGAATCTGTAGATGTTGCCCACGAAGACAATTTCAGTGAGTGCGAATCAAAGGATGTGCTCTAAGAATGGGGAAGAAGTTGTTTGAGTTTTGCATGTTGTGTGTAAATTAACATATGCATATATAGCTGGAAGACGGGCAATGGTGTGAACAGTCAAAAGCTACACTGTAGGGAACACTAAATGGAATCTGGCAGATGACATGACTGCACTATGCGAATTATGCAAGACTTGACCAGTCATTGCACTACAGTTGGTTGACCCATTACGTTCTTACGTAGAATATGGAGTTATCTGCAAAACTTGTTATGTTGGCGCGTTATGTAAGAATTTTGCATTTGTATACGAGAAGACGATAATCTTGTTCACGATCAAATTGAAACAGTAATACATTCAAAACCACACTTACAGGAACCAAAACAACAGAACATAGCAACATCAAATTCAAAGTAGAGTAATAAATCTTCGATTCAAGAAAAACTAAATCCTAACGATTTCTGAGATAGCCAGATCTAGTTGCATCCACAACAATCTTGTTCAACCGCCTTATTTCGGCTTGCGCTTCCAGTGCATATTGAAGTCCATGTTGGCACATTGGCGGGTCTATCCACTGCATAAAATTACAACAGTGAATATCATTAGGGTAATACCTATGGTCTTCGAAGGTAGGACATCCGAAGAATCGGCGTCCAGCATTTTTTTCAGTTTTGGCAACAACAACAACCGATTCATCTCCGCAACAGCAAATAGTTTAAGCTCCACTAGGCAGCGTTGGACCGATCGGATGTAGGGGCTCTATTTCTTGTCCTTCGTATACGATCTGCTTACCAGGTTTTTGATTTGCTACAACTTCGCACAATCGAGCGTTGAAAGATTTTGTTCTCGGCTTCACTGATTTAGAATGAACTTGTGCTCCTTCACCGAATTCCACCGTAGGCTTGTTGTGTTGTACACTATTCCTTGACCGTTTAAACTCTTCATAACAATTATTCAGTGTTTCATCGTCAATCTCCAAGTTGTTCATAGCTTCAATACAAAACAAATCGTTAATTAATTGAATTGGATGGGAAGTGTATGGAATTTTTGTTCTGTTAGAGATATTAACCTGGTGCATATTTATTGCTGCGTTTACACAAAAAGCAGGGCTTAAGAAATGTTGAACTTCCCAACAGAAACAAAAAGTAGGTGATACCCGTAATAAATTTATGGTTTTGATATTTAATGCATCAACTTTTTCAGTAACATAATTACTTGTACTGTATCAATGTATAGTGTATCACTGTTTGCACTGTGTACTGTTTGACCGTTTCCGAAAAATGTTTGACGTAAAGTATGCTGACCCTTTTTTTAAACTCCTACACGTATTGAAAAGGTTAATGCCCCCGCAGACGACCCCTATTTTTAACTCGTAATCTCGAAAATGTGATAATAAGTTACATATAATGATAAATTAAATGAACGGTAGATTAGACAAACATTAGGTTGCATGTAATTGTAAGATGGTCCTGAGAGAAGGTCCGTGTAATTGTAAGAAGATGGGTCCGTGTAATTGTAAGAAGATGGATACGATATTGGCATTTTTCTTATTTGAGATACAGTTTCCAGTCCGTATGGATCGGGTATTGCTTAAGCAATGTTAGCTATATATAGGAGGAGATTTAGTTACCACTGCATAAGGAAATTACTTCCCGTTTTCAAAAGACACGGAATGTGAAAACAAATTGACAACGGGTAATTGCAACCATTGGACTGTGCTCTGTATACTGTGCACTATTTACTGCACATTGTCCGCTGTATACTGTACATTGTGCACTGTTTCCTATAGCTACGTTGGAAAATGCGTTCATAACTTTAGAAAAAGAGTGACATGACCACACTCTGGTCTTAAAACTGTAGAAAAAGAGTGACCGGCCTACACACTAGGAAAATATATATCCTGTATTAAAATATAACGGCAAACTGTTTCCCGTTATATTTTTGGTCGTGGCACCACAATGCTACTTAATCGGTCGCATTCCCTCCCTTTATATACCAACCTGCCTCCTCCTTGTTCCACACAACCAGACCACCTTCTCAAATTCTTTTTTGACAACCATAAAAATGTCTTCGTCTGAACCGAAGCGTACCGGCAAAAAATCTACAAGCAAGAAACCCATGGCCCAATCGCACTCGTCATCGTATGCCATGCAACGTCCGGTCCAAGACCAGCAATCGTTTCGCCCAACTCACGAATACGGATACTCACCGTATTAAAACGAAGATGCCTCTTCCGTTCATCAAAGATCTGGAAAAGAGATTGTCCTCGAAGGGAAGGTATCTGAGCCACTAGGGACGATTGGATACAACCCTATTTGCCATTGTGGACAAGTGTCGGTCGTTGTTGTTGACGAGACCGAAACAAATGTCGGTCGTCGATTTTTCGGTTGTCAAGCCTTCAACGACCACATGAATTATCCTGGTGACATTGATAGTTGTTGCTTTAAGGAGTAGATTGACCCTCCCATTTGTGAACGTGGACGTCAGTATGCACTCGAAGCGCAAGCAGAAATAAGACGCTTGAGCAAGACTAAGGCGGGTACGACTAGAGATTGTCCTTTCCCTAGACCATGGTAGGTGTACGTGTTTGAATTTGATGCTTGTGTGCTCAGTTGTTGTAGTTTGTATGATTATGGTTTGGCATTTCCTTCTATTGTACTAGTTGTCGTTGTTTCGGTTGTTATAATTGCTCAATAGTGGTTATAATTGCTCAATAGTTGTAGTAGTTGTTGAAGTTTGTATGAATATGGTTTGGCATTTCCTTCTGTTGTACTAGTTGTCGTGAATTGAAATGGTTAAAACACTGGTGGACAACCCCTATTTTTAAGCTCCTACATATACACAAAATTACCACCATGACAAAAAAATTACGAATAATGCTTCCAAAGGCTGCTACAGTCAATGAAATGACTAAACACTGAGTCACACAACAATATTACATACTGCAATATCACTGTGAATTTAATACGAGTCACGTGTATGTAGAGTGTACCATTTCACATGCATATACCACATGATTGGACCAGTCACTGAGAAGAAAAAATTAAAGACGCGTCTCCATCATTCGTAGCTGTGATTCCATTAAAAGTCTCCATCTTTCGCTCACTGCATTGAGTAGTCTCGTCCGAATTAAATGACAACATTTCATGTGATGGAACCATTTTTCGTGCTGCAATGATGTGACCGGTCATTGTACAGAATCACCCATAATATCACGAGAACCCTATAACGGGTGTTCTAGTATGTTGAATTGTAACTGTTGGTCGTACATTGCCCTTATAAGTACTCCATATCTGATAATCCATCTCATACCTTCTACAGCTTCAAGCTGCACCGTTGTAGACTAAAGTGAGAAAATTTATTTTCTTGTTGTCTTATAGGTAATGTTTATTATCAACAAAATTCGTACTTCTAGTAACTCTACTTATTCTACTGATGCACAGGTTACATGGACGATTCAGAAATAAGTGATGAAGAAATGGGAAGGATTTTTGATCAGTAAGAACGAAACTTAGTGAACGATAACGAAATTGGATTAGTTTATGATACACAAGTTGAAGAGGTGCCTGCCGCTATTCAGCATCGAGCGGTTACAACTCCGCGTCCTTCTCCAGAAAATCAACGACCTAGTAATAGAGCTCGAACATTGAATTCTCCAACTTTAGAAATTTCTTCTAAGGATTTGCTGGCCCTCGTTAAATCCTATATTGAGGTTGAAAAGAGGGATGAGTTGCTAATGCAAAGTGGAGGGGGTTTAACATATGAAGAAAGATGGGCAATGATCATGAGGCTATACAACAACCATTGTTCTCGGCCCACTACACGAACATCGGTTGAAATCCAAATGACTAATCGTCATTTTGCAGATGCTTGTGATCGGTACACAAAGATTATCGAAACTGTTGAAGACGAGAACATATTTAAAACAAATCAAGCAACAATGATTCTCGTTACCTTTTCGAGTATGGTGAGGAGTTCGTTGGTTACAAAGCGTATAAACTCCGCTACAGTTGGTTGACCCGCTATGGAACTGAGTAGACTTATGGTATTGTGATTTTATTGTTGTTTTACTGTCTATTTAATTTGATGTTTGTGCGTAGACTATGGAGTTATCTGCAAACCTTGTTATGTTGGCGTGCTATTTAAGAATTTTGCATTTATACACGAGAAGAGGGAAACCTTGTTCAACATCAAATTCAAACGTTATTACATTCCAAACAACACTTACAGGAACTAGAACAACATAACATACCGGCTATACACAAAAACATTCTCTACACAGAAATACAGTCTCTCCACATAACCAAATGCAGTCTCTACACAGAAACATAATCAAAACGTACACAAAATACATCGAAAGTACATAATAGTGGTAGTCAAAAAATACAGAACGCATACTCAAACAACAGGAACATACAACTATCAACTAGGAAAACGTAATACAACAAAAGTACATAACAGTGGTAATACAACCAAATTACATAACAGTGGTAGTCAAAAATTGCAGAACGTCTACTCCAACAGTAGGACCATACAACTGACAAATTCGAAAGTACATAAAAGTGGTAGTAACTCAGTCGTCCGAGTCATCTGAATGTGTACGTGGACGTGTGCGGCGCCGATGACGTCTCTCATCATCACCAACATCTGGAGGCTGACTGGACCCATCACTAGACCTATGGTGGTAATACATCTGCATGTCCTGAAGTCTCTTGCGCTCTGCCTCAAGCTGGGCCTCTAAATACGCCTGCTGCTGTCGTGCGTCCTCTGCAACACGACGTAGCTCACCATCATAGTAATCTAGGCTACGCCTATGCTCTATATAGCCCGTATGCCTAATCCCCATCTGCATATCATACAGATCATGATATGATATCTGTGTAGGATCCGGGTAATCTTGATGGGCCGGAGGATGAAACACGTCAACGTAACGATCCGGTCCAATGGTGGGCACTGCCATGGTCCATCCAAAATGACTGGCAGCCGCCACATGATCAGCTGCACGAAAACTCTGGCTGGGCTGGGTAATATCCTCGACAACAGGTGGACGTATGCCGTGTCGTATAGCAGATGGCCATACTAAATCAATCGATGCTGCATGCGTAATCGTGTCTGAGGACCGGTGAAAAATCTACGCCAGAAGGTAAGGTAGCACTCCCCGATAATAACAAAGCTCTCAGCCGTCCACCAGCCTGCTGCCCTGGCTATATCTAGCTGCTCCCTCGGGTAAATCATACACCGATAAGTATGTGGGTGTGGATCATCCGGAATAGCATCGAAGTCATACAACTGTCTCCAGCACCTCTCACCAAGATACCAATAAGCACCTAGCGCCACGGGAGAAGATATAAGTGGAAATCTCCGTCCGGCAAGCATCCTTGCAATCTGTATGATCTCAAGATCGATGGATGTACTTTGCTCAAATGGATGCCATAGAATATGATCCCTATACATCCTCAACTCGATCTGGTTATGGGCAACGGGATACACATGGCGTGACTCATTATCTCTAGACCCCCGGTTGTCCGCAGTCCAAAAAAATATACGGGGGAAAAAGGTCGATGGGTCTGCAGTACGGGTGATAAAATGAAAGTTCCTAGAGTACTCAAAGTACCAATACTGTAACAAATCCCAGAATCCAAATAAAGAAACCTGAGAATCAGTGATGGTGCACTGCATGTCGAGACGTCTGTATAGGTATGCAAGGATAGGTGTGCCCCAATCATATAAAATCGCCCCATCGGCATTTATCTCAGCCGCGACCACAAAAAATCCCACAGGAACGCTACTACTCGAAGAACTAAAGAAAAGGTTACCCATAAGGTATAACATAAATAATCGAGCAAGCTCTAAGTCGTCATCAACAGAGTAGTGATCGAGTATCCTATCCATAGCCGCATGGATCGAGCTCACTATAATAGCGCCTTCTGCCTGATACGACGTAGCAGAAACATCCAAATGAGGCAGTAGATCATGAACAAGTGCACGATCACGCCATCGACCATCGTCATAAGGCAGTGGGGGATAAGCACCTACTCCAATGCTAATACCAGTAAGCATGGAGAAATCAAGCGGTGTAAGTCCTAACTCACCACAAGGAAAGTGAAATGTGTGGGTGGTTTTGTACCACCGTAGAGCAATGGCCGCACACAATTGGACATCGACATTTATAACATGATTTATTCCTAAAATAGCAAAGAGCACAATAAGATAAAATATGACTACTAAATTATCCACTTATTTCACTAAAAGTTCTATAATATTACCTAGAAAAAATTGAAATCCAAGAGCATGTAACAGTCCTGCGACCCCCTCCTTACTCGCCAAGTGTGCATGATAATATCTAAGTGTGGTCGCTAACGAACCACGTGGACGTATATTCCGCGACTGTTAACGGTTCAACAAAATGTTATACTATCTACCCAATATATAACACTCAAAGAATACTATTTAAATATTACTAAAAATACTTACAGCCAAACTCGACTGCGTGCTAACGTGTAGTTCGTCATCTGGAAGAATGCGAAAGTTGGATAGCATAGGAAGCTTCGCCGCGCTGAGGTTCATATCCACATAGCCATCGAGATCGACCTGTCTAGCGGAAACCGATCCAACACCCCTACGCGCTCTGCCTATTCGTCCACCTCTACGCCCACCATGTCCCCGATGGGCGCCTTCCTCGTGCTCCCCTATTTCTTCGTTATCCATGTTCTCGGCGGCTACAAGTAAGTCTTCTATTCCGAGCACTGGTTGTTCGCCACTACCCCTGCACCACTCCTGCCTGCGCCACTTCCCCCGGTGCCACGTTCGTCGCCGTGCATGAATTTTTTGGTGAATTTTTTTTAGTAATCTCGCCATATTTTCGCACGAATATTTCAAATACGGTATTTAATTTGGTTAGAAGCTGACGGATTGGTGAATTGAAGGTAAAATTTAGGTGAAAAATGGGGGTTGGAAGATGGTTTTCGGGGTAGGAAAATGGAGGAAGGGGATAATGAAGCAGGAGGCGGTTGGGGGAGGGTTTTGATAGTTTGCTTATAACGACAAACTCTTTGCCGTTATAAGCTATAACGGCAAAGAGTTTTCCGTTATAACGTTACAACGGCAAAGAGTTTGCCATTGTAACCCCCTTCCCCAAACCAGTCTGTGGCTGGTTCGCCCTTTCTGGGTACTCGGCTCGTTGGACCAGTTGCAGAACATGAGAGAGAACAACTAAACAAAACGGATGGTTGGTTTTGGTCTTAAATGAAAAAAAAACATGTGAAAGTATGGAGCAAAAAGAACTCCAGAATCCAAAAACGTGAGAAGCCGCTGTAAACATCCTTCACTTTTACTTGCAAACCATTTCTCTCAACACCCGTTTGTCTCGAATAAAGCCTCACCGTCCTCCCATCAACGTTGTGCATCAGTCGCCACATCCGCTGCCACTCAGTCTTCATCCTTACGCCAAACCAGTCCCTAATTTGTTCTGGCAATTTGTAAAAGCTATTTCTTCCTTGTGTCACCTGTAAAAAAAATTAAAAAAATAAAGCAAGGAGCAGCAGCTCCAATAATCTGACGCCATTTTCCGCAACATCACTCTGAACTACCTTCTCCGACTCCAACTCCTCGTTCGAACTCTAGCAGCTTCTCTCCCTTCGCTTAAGACCAGAACAGGAAGAATAAAAACAAGAGAAAAATGAAGGATGCAAACGCAGCTGCTGTTGAACCCACAGCTATTTTCGCTCGAGCCAACTCGTCGCAACCATCTCGAGCAAGCACCAGCACGCTGCCGAGTTCCAGCACCCCTTCCTTAGAGAATAAGACCATGCACAGTGAGTTATCGTGGTTGTTCCTCTTTGCATTGCATGTCAGTACGCCTGAATATATTCGTATATATTCGTGGTGAACTACAAGCTGCTACTTTTTTTTGGCTGGTATCGGAATACACATGTATGTTTATAGTTATAAACTCATATGTATATGTGTGTTAAGCCAAGGACTATTCTTGCATGAAACCCATGATTTCATTTGACCATCTTTGGTTATCGACAAACTACAACAAATAATTAACATGCAAGAGCAAGTAGTTGGATTTTTACACACAACGTTCTTTGAGATTTGATCCTACGCATTGCTGTAACAGCGAAGCAGCACATACAGATCTCGACGAGTGGTGTTGTATTTCATGTCAGCCATTTGTTAGTACATATAAGATTGTTCCTTTCTATTTCAAACAAAAGTTGTGTATAGCTCAGTGGTTTGGTGTGTGACTTAAAACTGAGTGGTTACTAGTTCAAACCTAGCTGTCGCCATTTGGTTTTGGTCAATTATTTTTGACTGAAATCTTTTGGCGTAAATTTACACATGAGATTTATTCCGCTTTTCTAAATAAAAAAATCATGCCTTTGTTCTAGGTAGCGAATTTCTCCTTGTAGCCATTCGCGTCGTTCTACTTATATCACGCCTTCTCTTGTTTCCGCGGAAGGTGAGTTTTTCTCACTCATAGACTAACTGATTATTAAGTGAATTAAACATTTGAGATGTTGAATGAGATATTAGGGTGCTCTAGATATATTTGCACTGTGATTGTGCACGTGCGACACACACCGTTATCTCATATGACACTATGGATGTATGCTTGACATGCTATGTTTATTGTTCTCACCATGAAAGTTCCCTTTTGATTAGAAACCATTACGGGTTGAAATGATACATACCCGAACCCTTTTTGTATTTGAATCGATTTGGGATGCGAAGTGAAATGATATATATCCAGGATTCAAATATTTTAAAAAACGGATTGAAATGATAAATATCCGTATCACTTGACCATAGGATAGAAAATTTTATAGAACACCATGGCCAATAAAATAAAAATATTTTCAATTATTTTATCTATTTTGTAAGTTGAAATTTTAATGAAATCCCTATATATTGTAAAGAAGTTTTAAAAAGTAATTTTGTTCAAATATTTACTTGAAACTTTTATGAAATCCAAATTGTATTAAATAAGTTTTATAGTGATTGTTGCAAGTTAACACCAAGTTTAATTTATTTAAATAAATTCTTTATGATTTTATGTTCATAAAATGAATTTAATAATGTGACAAATTTTGAATTTAATGATTGAATGTAAGGGATTTACAAAGATTTGATAAATTTTTCCTAAACTTATTTTGATATATGATTTGTTAATGAATTTTTGCCATGTAAATATAAGAATGATTTGTTAATACAAAAAGTATTAGCTTCAAGCACAAAAAGGAATATATTTATTTAAGTCATAGTGAATACGTGTTTGTTAACAAGTTAGAACTTAACAAATCACATTTTGATTTATAGTTGACACTAAAAGTTGATTTGGGAATTTATTATATGAAAGGGATATGTCAAATCCAAGATAAACATTGTTTTGAAAATCATTTTAACCATGAAGTATTGAAACTGAACCAAATAAATGGGAATTTGTTTAAATGTGAAATTTTGATGGGAAAAGAAATTATGAGACATGGATTTGGATTTGGATTGGATCAATTTTATTTGAATAGAATTTCAATTTCATAGAAGTAAATTTGTCCTCATTACTTGATTTTGTAAATATTTTTTTGTAAAATGGTTTGATTACGTTAACTATGTAAACTTTATAATACTTTTCCAACTATATATGTTTATAAAATATTTTCAATTTAGTATACATATACTTTCCCAACTATACATACATACATATATATATATATATATATACAATATTTTCAATTTAATATACATATACTTTTCCAACTATATATATGTATGTTTATGCATTACTTTCAGTTAATAAACATATACCTTTCCAACTATATATATTTATACATTACTTTCTATATACATATACCATTTTCAAAACTTAACTTTCTAAATATAATTTTATTTCGGATAAAAATCTATGACTAATCCAGCCTAGTGAATCCAAAAGAGTGAAATAAAGGAGTTCAAGCAATAACAATATTTCATGGAATTTGAAACTTAAAACCCAATGGTTGACAAAGAAATCGTGAATATTGATTTTATGATCTTAAAACGAACCAGTGACAAATGTTTTTAGTAATTGGTTTTGGGGAAAATTCTTGAAGTAAATTGATTTGCGATTCTTGAAATATGATTTCAAATATAGTGGCCACGGTGTGAAAAGAAAAATGTAAGCCTTCGGTTGTTAAAGAGACTGGAGTCGGTAAGTGGCATACTCTCTGTCAGTGCCGATACCACTTTAACAACTATGTACGTATTGGAGTATCCGGAACGACAGCAGGATGACTTGGACGGGACTACTGGATTGAAGAAGATGAACGATATCGAAATGGCCTTGACCTTCGGTTCATAATTAAAATGATTAAAACAGGAGTTATACCGTGACTAATTGAGGTCGCACCACATATCAGACACGCTTCTTCGACACCATCTCTATTACTATGTGATTGATTTGGGCATGCCTTTTGATTTGGGAGTGTGTTCTGAGGTGGGCGGTAGTTTCTGCTATGCGTTACCACTGGTCCGGGAGTGCAACTGGTAGAATCCTACCCTGGGTATTGCCTCAAGTGCCTTGTTATATTTATCCTATACGAGTCCCATAAGATTTTGATTTAATGTTGCTTTCTATGGAGTGCCCTCTGATAACACCAATGCAGTGAATTTACAGTACTGTATAGACTGTGATTGCCTATAAACTGCGTAAGGGTAATATGTAATCCCTATTACGCTATTTTCATTATATTTACTTTACTGAATAGACATTACAATAATAGCATACTATTATATATGTATTAGTTTCATGGATCCTTAGAGGATGGAAATCCCAAACATCGTTTAAGTTATTGTACATTTCAGTGGACACTTCATTTGAATTAATTCACTTACATGAGACTGTTATTCCTGACTCATGTATTTTTGTTTGTATAATTCCTTGCAAAATGCTTGGGTCAGACTGAGTATTTCAGTTTGGAGAAATATCTGTTAGAGCTTGAGATTCGTTGGAGGTCCAACTATCTATCTACTATGTCATATACAATTGTGCCCATCTCTGCTTATTGCCAAATAATAGTATGATTCTATAATCATTCTTCCGGTGCACCTATATTTACTTTTGTACTATGATATTTTGTAATTTAAAGATTTTGTAATATTGTATAAATTTTTCTTCCACTGTGAGATGTTATATGTTATGTGTCTGTGATTCTATGATGATTTGTATTTCAACTTCATAAGCAATAACAATATATCCTTTTGAACGGTTTTAGTTGGTTTAATTACCGACTTGAGGCAGCCAAAAATCCTGTTCGTTATAGCAGGCTATACCTAGTCACTTGAGGCCATTATCTAATTTATTAAGGACGGGCATCCTTACATTCACTTAATACCCATGGCGGACCAATAGCCACTTAAGATCTGTCCAAACGTCAAAGTTACAATATGTATGTACTCTCCTTGTAGGTCTAGAAATAGTAAAGGCCACTTAATACCAAGTTTATATAGGAACATGACACCATTTAAGACCCTCATGCCGAACCATCTTGAAAATATCTAGTTGTCCCTATGGGTGAACTCTAAACGCTTAATACTTCCCTTAGACGGTGGTTCCTTTAGGCCTTTCATATGAATTGTACCTCGGCTAGCTCTCACTAAGCCACTAGATAAGAAGTGGACATTACTTGGTGAACTATCCTACATATACGCTATCATCTAGCAAGACCATTTAATACTTTATGTAAGAGAAAAAGATGACCCAAAGACCACTTAAATCCTTGAAGAGAGGATCCCTTGACTCGAGTCCAGAACCTATTAGTGAACCTTGGGAACAGACCTATTCCTAACCACTTAATACCCAATAAGAGGCAGACCAACCACTTAATACCATCCCCCAAGGCCAGTCCACTATACACACAAATATGTATATATATACACACACACATGCACTAGATATCTCACATTAAGCTATCCACTTATAGATGATGTATTTGTCGAACACTTCCGGGTAGGTGTAATGACCCGCATTGGCAGGGGTATTATGATTAATTTATTTAATTATATCAATGGTGATATAGTGAATTTAATAGCAGAGGAATTAAATAATGATGAATATTTAATTAAAATAATAAATTAAATAATATATTTAATTCTGAAATAATCAGAATTGTCCGAAATGACGATATGGTGTGAACCGGATCATCTGTGATATTTAATTCAGCTTGGAATTGAATTTGAATAACGGATATATTATTTGAACGACATTTTGAACGTATAATTATATTATAATTAAAATCGAGCTCGAAATGGCCAAATTAGCAATTCGAACTTCAACCGAATGTACAGGGCTCGTTTTAAATCGGATTTCTGTGAAACAAGAAACATGTGGAGCTGGTGGAGTATATCTTTCTAGTGGAAGAGAAAAATCGGGATTTCTTCGTGTAGATTTTGAGATATGTGCAAATCAAATTTTAAAAATAGTCGCTATAGAATCGTTTATCGACCATATCGGTTTATTCGATATAATTAGAGATGGGGTTTGAATTTAGACAAGGTTCTTTTGGGACATAGTGATAATTTAATTTTTAGAATTTTACTCTAATTTTTAATTAATTAAATAAGCACTTTTTATATTGGAGTGTTTTACACCCTGTATCGATATTTTGAAGTTTCACAAAATGAGTTCACCTACCGGTATTATTATATTTTTGGGATCATGGGACATTGCTCGTCTCACCGGTGTTTTTATTCCTGTTCGAAGCAGCTCGTATATGGATAAAATTTTATATAATGGGGTGCATTAAATTTTACAACTAAAATAAAATATCCTAAGATTTCTGTGAAGATAAAGGGAGCCACGTCCCTCCTAGCATGAATGAAAGAACAAAAGTAGGCCACGTTCTCCATTTGTTTCAGCCACAAAAAAAAAAATAAAGATTTCAAATACCTTACCCCTATAAATAAACAATTTAACACCATAAGACCTAATTTCTATTTTTCCTCTGGCAAAAACAATTCCGCCGCCTCCAGTTAATTAAAACGTGAAATCCGAATTCTAAAACCAAAATGAAAATCAAATCGACTTCTATGAATTTCTATATTTTCTAAACACGAATTCGTTGTTTCCTGTAAGCCATTTGGGAGCTCGACGCGGGCTTCATTGGGATTTGCGAGCAGTCTCTTGGGGTTTTCCAGACGGAAGGAGGGGTCCGCAGTTGAATGATGGGGAGTTTGAGTAGCTCGGACTGTATTGTTTTGGGAAAGGGGTGAAGGTTTGGTCTGTGTTGATTTTTGTTGGGATGATGAACCAGACGAAGTGGATTCAACAGTAAGGTGTTTTGGGGGTTCGATGGTCTAGTAGATGAAGGAGTTCGAGGAGTTGAAATTGTTTGTATTTCATGGGTGCTTGGCAGTAACGTGAGGATGGCAGAGGAGTGAAAGGGGGAGTTAGTTTGCCGAAATGGAAACAAAGAAGAAGGGGTCCTGTGTACGGGTTTTGAAACAAGCAGGGATGTGATTTCATTAAAGAGTTGTGGGGTTCAGTAATTTCGGTGATGAGGGAGAGTGTTCGAAGAAGACCAATATTGGTATATGTTTAGTTTGAGTTTAAAGAAGTAATGGATGGATTAGGAGGTTAAAAATTCGACAATATCTGAAGCATGGAGATGCAGCAAAAAGGTCAATCGTAGAGAAAGAATGATGGAGCACAGCAAATTGAATAGTATAAAATGAAGTAAGGGGTAAACCCAGTTTCACTATAAAATAAGATGCAAGCTTTCGAAATGGATATGGGTTCCTGCCGAGTACCAGAGTTTTAATTGGGCATGGAGGAATTATGTTCACATGGATGATGACTGTTAATATGCAGGTTGGGTAATATTTAGACGAGATGGGCCGTAGTACCAAGGTAAAGCCCAAAATTTGTTTAATAATAAATTTAAGTTTTATTTTAAATTCAATAACTTATAAACCGAATTATGTCGTATTCCACTCATACGTAATCAGAACTTCGAATAATCAGATCCATTAGAATTGTATGGACGGAGGCTACTCAATGGAACTGATGGAGAGTGGATCGAAGTTCGTTACAATTTATTGCAAAATAAATTGTCCGTCTGAATCAACAGACGCAAATCGTTATTTAACGGTTAACGCGCCAATGTGAGTAAATCTCACTAACTCTGAACAGTTTATAATTTCATGTTGTATTTTTAGAACTGTTAGAAATTGTCTGATTTACTGTATGTTGACTGTTTGATTGAACTACTAGACAGTTAGTTGAATTTCTATATTGATTCTGTTTAACAGAATGTATCATATAGAACTGAAAGTGATGTTATCTATATTGTTTAACATCTGTGATGCTCAGAAACAGGTTGGAGGAATCCAACTGGATTCCTCAACATTTATTTTACTGTTTTCATATATTGTGATATATGATGTGTTATATAATCTGTTATGGATTATGGGTGTTGGAATGATGTTGATCATTTTTATTCGATATTTTAAAGATCATAAAAGACCCTGGGATGTAAAAAGAATTATTTCAATGTATATTGAAATAAAGGGATTTTATAAAATCAACAGATTTTATAAAAGGAAATATTTCGAAAATAAATAAAAGGGAAAAATGTTTTTAAAACGAATAGAGTTTTATAAAAGGGAAATCATTTGTAAAGTGAAGAACTGTTACTAAAAGTAAATCTTTATAAATGAATAGTTTATTCGAATAAAATAAAGGAGCTAATCGATGTTAGTTTAATCGATTAGAGTTAAAGTAAAAGGGGTTAATTGATGTTAGTTAATCGATGTTAGTTAATCGATGTTAGCTAATCAATTAGAGAATAAAGTTAAAAGGAGTAAATCGATGTATGTTAATCGATGTTAGCTAATCGATGTAAGTTTAAATCGATTAGAGAATAAAGTTAAAAGGAGTTAATCGATGTTAGTTAATCGATGTTAGTTAATCAATGTTAGTTAATCGATGTTAGTTAATCGATTAGAGAATAACGTAAAAGAGATAATCGAATATAGTTACTCGAATAGAAAGCAAAGGAGTTAATCGAATATAGTTTATTCAAATAGAAAGTAAAAGGAGTAAATCGAATATAGTTTATTCGAATAGAATGAAGGAGTTAATCAAATATATAGTATTCAAATAGAATTAAAAGAGCTATCAAATATAGTTTATTCGATAGGAGTTAAGTGAATAGAGTTAGAGTTAAATCGAATAGAGTTAAGTGAAAAGAGTCAATCGAATATAGCTATTCGAAGGAGGGTTAAGTAAGGAAGTTAGTAAAAGGAATATAAAGTGAACTTTTCCTATTTCAAAGTTAGAAATGTTGTTCAGTTAAGGTCTGAGAGGTAGTTCTACCCCAACTTGATTGGCTTCGTTTTAACTAAGGAATAGTTAAGGTTTGGCAGTAAAGGAAATGGTTTAAGTTGGCATCGCGATGGTTTGATTAAACATCTGTCTAAGTCCAATAAAGAAGATTTGGAAATGTTTTCCAAATAAGAAACCAGAAATGTTTTCTAATAAAGAAAACAAGAAATGGAAATGTTTTCCATTGTTAATAACATATATTTTCTAAATTCATAAAATAGCAAATGTTGAATATAGGGAAACAGGAGATGAAAAATGAACTAAGGATATAAATGTTAAATGATGTTTGATCGATAAAATTTCCATTTGGAAATAATATCGTTGGTTGCACACTTGTTTTTCTTTGATAGTTAACTCACAGACTATCGAAGTTTTTACCATTTTAACGTTGTTAATATGGAGAGACCGGTTGGATTATTATCCAAAGAACCACTCTGTATTGGCATAAGTGTTGCGAATCATATATGCCCAAGGAAATTGAAGACGGAGTTATGCAAGGGCTATCCTGTTTACAGAATAATGCCTTCAATTCATCATGTTCCTGGATGACTTGTATGGACGGATGTCTGACAGAGTATTTCCAGACGATCACGTATATTGATTTTTCCAACTGTACCAAGAGTGGAAGCGGAGAAGGAAACTTCTTTTAGCTAACGCGTAATGTATGGTTGAGGACGTCAATCGGTGATTTGATGGATTTGACGATGTGGCATTCAAAGTGAATCTGGTATGATGATAAAGCGTAGCTTCTAGCCTCATCATCCGGTAAATGACAGAAATCGGGCTGGCAACATGGCTAAGTCGGTCGCACCGAAGTAGGGTGTATAATCACCTGATCTAGAGTTTCATTTACTTCTAAAAATCTATTGTTGATGCCGTCCCATTCGGGAATCGGTTGCTGATCCCAACTGTTGGTGATATACATTCGATACACTCAAGCAAAATGAGTGGTCGGTCATGTGTGGCCGGGTTGCAAGATGTTCTTGTTGAACCCAGTGTATTCCTCTCTAGAGGTACACTAGCGAAAGGTGGTTCCATACCTTGTCATAGTTGGAAATCCATTACCCAATACGTGCTTGCGGTTTTGATTGTATACTATATATGTAGGACGTGAGATGAAAGCGTTTATGCTAGATGATTATATATACTGTGGTTGATAGACATTATTATAATATCAAAAGGTTTTTTATATAAAGATATTTGGATTCTCATAAGGGAAAAACCCGTTCCGTTATGCGGCGTGGTCTTATGAGATATCATTTACCCGTTCGAACTGTTTTTAAACTGTTTTACTCATACCAGTCCCATGACTGACCCGGAGTTTATTTTGTTGTTTTCCCTAAACTCTTGGGTGCCTAAATTTGTATGGGCAGTCAAGTAGTCGGGATTTTACAGATATAGTTGAAGAGCTGGAGCAGGAGGCTTCAGGATCATATAGCTATAGTTATTTCCGCTGTGTTGTAAGTGTTGTACTTTGACAATGATATGTATATTCAAGTACAGATTTGTATTTCAAAGTTATGTTATGAAATATATTTATTCGTTCCGCTGTGAGATTCGTGTTACTCTGATGTTGTGTTCTTCTTCTTCTTCTTCTATTCTAAGTTTCTATTTTATCTTTCCTCACCCTCTAATTTCTTTCACTAATTACCAGGATTTTTCGGTGTTTTGGTTATCGACATCGTGCTTATGTCGATAACCAAAGTCGCTAAAAATCCGGGTCGTTACGGTTGGTATCAGACGAGGTTAAGAATTACTTGGCTCTGTGGCGTGACTCGGTAGAGATAGGGTTAGCAATACCCTAGACTGAGATTGAGTGTATATATACGAGTGGACGTATTTGTTATTGATATAAAAATTTGTTTTATATTGTGGAGATTCATTGGTTGAGTTGTTTATAAGTTCAGGTCGATCAGTTTGATCCACTGTATCGGTAGGAGTTGGTAAACACTTAAATATGATGAACCATCATGGTATGTTTTGAAAAGAGGGTAAACGAAATAATTTTACCCAAATTATATTATAATGGATATATTGGTTGTAATTATAATCAAGTAAGATTATAAATTATAGGGTTATGTAAATAACCAATCAGAATTCATATAAGTAAAATACGTGAAATCAGATGAGTTAAATCTGAAATGTAAACCAGAAATTGAATTAAAACTCTGGAGAATTGGATAAGTGTTTATAAATGGATTTGAATTGAAAATAAGGAAAATTTAAGATCCTGGGAGATTTTAAATTGTTTTACAAGCAGTGTGAATTATATTTTGAAATGAATTTCAAAGTGGAAATGTTTAGAAATGGTTTTATAGTATTGAACTCACTTCGATCGCTGGAAAATAGATTCAGATGATGACAGCTGCATCATCAGTATTCATTTTCGAGTTGTAAGTGACGAATTACTACCACAGATACTGTTTTGAAATTGTTTTGGGAAAGACAAGTGTGTTGAATTTCAAAATAGAATTTCAAATATAGAATTTGAACTTTTAAATAGATTTGAAATATTAACTTGTTTAAAAGAAATAAAACGAGAAGTTCCTTTATAAACGAAGTTTATAAAAAGTTCTTTTATAAACGAAGTTTATAAATGAAGTGAAAAGAATTATCATTGCATAATTCAGAATTAAAAATACAAGTGTGAAATTGAAAGGAAAAACCTATTTTCCAAAAGTAGAAATAACGATTTCAAAAGGAATTGAAATCGAGACTTATTTAAAGAATAAATAAAGAAAGTTGAAAAGGAATTTGAATAAAGAAAATTGAAACATAGAATGTGAATAAGAAAATTCAAAGGGGATTTGAATATAGAAATCAAAGGGAGTTTGAAAATATGAAATTCAATAAAATTGAAATAGAGTTTGAGTATAGAAATTCAAATGGAATTCAAATATAGAATTTGAATATAGAAAATATAAAGGAATTCAAATATAGGATTTGAATATCGGAAGGGAAAATGAAATTTGAATAAAGCAGATTCAAATAGAAGTGAAAATGAAATTTGAATATAGCAGATTCAAATAGAATTGAATTTGAAATTTGAATATAGAAGATTCAAATAGAATTGAAATGAAATTCAAATATAGAATTTGAATATGGAAATTGGAACGAAATTTAAATATAAAATTTGAATAGTAATTGAATAGAATTAACTAAGTCGAAGAGGAATTAGTTAATCAAGTTTTGAATTTGAAGTTGAACTTTGAAAGGTGGATTGGATTTGTAAATAGATATTTGAAATCGAATATAGAACTAAAATTTGAAATTGGATTCAAATTAGTTAATAAGCAAGTTAAAATATATTTGACCATGTCATGTTAAAATATAAAAGTGAAATAGTCTAAAGAGTTAATTAATAAATTAATTAACGAATTGAGTTAAAACGATCAGGTATAGTTAAAATAGATTGGGCAGGTATAAATATACGAGAGACAGGTATGGATAAGGTATGAAAGTATATAAATAGAATGCCTGACAAAAAGGTATGTATTTAATTCACATATGAGATTTTATGCGCTGTATCGGCTAGCCGCTTGGCTTTTCTTTTTCTTTTTGATTTGGAGAAGGCCTGTGTGGCAGTTTGGGGATTTTCCCGATGCTCCCAGTACAAAGGAGGTTATGGCGATTTTTTCCTGGAATTTAAGGAGTTAGAATATTTTTAAGATAATTTGATAGTTGGAAATCAACGTATCGATATGTATATAGAAGTCGATAAGGAAACGAACTTAAAAATAGAATAGTATAATTAAAAAGGAAGTCTAGAATAAAATCTAGTCAGGATAGGAAGAGGAAGCGTATACGTGGTTAAAAGTGAATCGGTAGTTGTATGGTATTGGTTATTCGAGTAAGTAGTCATATCTGTTTTGACGTTATAAATGTTATTCAGTCAAGGTCTGAGAGGTAGTTATACACCAACTTGATTGATTTCATTATTAACTAATAAATAGTAAGATTTCAGGCTCGAAGATCGATGTTGAGTTAGAGTTAGTTGAATATAGTATTTGGGGTGTCGTAGCGATGTTTTACACAACATCCGTTTTAACCCAAATAAGTGTAAGCTTGGAAATATAATAAAGAATATTTCCTAAGTATAGAAATTTAACGAGATCGGAAAAGAGATAAGTAATTGGAATATTTTCCAATCATAAATAGAATATATTTTCAAAAAGTTTAGAAAATAAAAGAAGGCGATATTCGGAAATGTTTTCCAAATAACATAAAAGGCCAATATGGTTATTGAAAATATTTGGTTAACAAATATTGATAAAGAAATAGAGAAGTGATTTAACTAATGGAATATTGATTATGGGCTCAGTTGAATTTCAAAAAGGAAAATTTGATTTTTTTGAAAAAGTAAACTGTTTAAAATTCCTAGGGAAAGACTGTTTAAATTAAAAACAAATTTAACAGAAATTTGTGAAAGCAGATTTGAATTAAAGTAAAGCCAGTAAAGTGGTAACTGAGATTGAATTAGAATGATATCGAGACAAATTGGATTGTGAGATTCAAATTTGAAGTGTAATGTGATTATCAAGTTAAGAGTTAGGAATCGAGAAGAAACTCGAGTTGAAATGATATTTGGCTCGGATATAAGCGAATGGTTGTGTTGTGGATAAAAGCAGATTGGAATTTGATTGAGATGACCCTTGTATCCGCTGAATTGATAACAGGTGGAAAGGATATAATGATATGCCAACAAAAAGGTACAAGTTTATATTTCATATGATATGACATTTTGATGAGCCGAATTAGCAAGCCGCTAGGCTGTTTGATTTTCTTTTGGGTTGGAGATGGCCCAGAGAGGCGAGTTGGAGTTTGACCTATTGACTAGTACAAAGAAGGTGCTGGCGAAATTTTTCGAAGAGTAAGGCGTTAGAAAATTTTCAGGATTTTTCAAAATTTTCGTTGATAAGGATTAATTAATATTTTAATTGAAGTTGAATTGGTTCAGTTAAAACTGAAGTTAAGAAGTGAACAAATATGTTCTAACCAGTCGATAGGGTCGTCCTCTACTTTTTAGCAATTTCGAGGACGAAATTATTTTAAGTGGGGAAGATTGTAATGACCCGCATTGGCAGGGGTATTATGATTAATTTATTTTATTATATCAATGGTGATATAGTGAATTTAATAGCCGAGGAATTAAATAATGATGAATATTTAATTAAAATAATAAATTAAATAATATATTTAATTCTGAAATAATCAGAATTGGCCGAAATGATGATATGGTGTGAACCGGATCATTTGTGATATTTAATTAAGCTTGGAATTGAATTTGAATAACGAATATATTATTTGAACGACAGTTTGAACGTATAATTATATTATAATTAAAATTGAGCTCGAAATGGCGCTGCAGTTCGTAAATTGGCAATTCGAACTTCAACTGAATGTACAGGGCTCGTTTTAAATCGGATTTCTGTGAAACAAGAAACATGTGGAGCTGGTGGAGTATATCTTTCTAGTGGAAGAGAAAAATCGGGATTTCGTCGTGTAGATTTTGAGATATGTGCAAATCAAATTTTAAAAATAGTCGCTATAGAATCGTTTATCGACCATATCGGTTTATTCGATATAATTAGAGATGGGGTTTGAATTTAGACAAGGTTCTTTTGGGACATAGTGATAATTTAATTTTTAGAATTTTACTGTAATTTTTAATTAATTAAATAAGCACTTTTTATATTGGAGTGTTTTACACCCTGTATCGATATTTTGAAGTTTCACAAAATGAGTTCACCTACCGGTATTATTATATTTTTGGGATCATGGGACATTGCTCGTCTCACCGGTGTTTTTATTCCTATTCGAAGCAGCTCGTATATGGATAAAATTTTATATAATGGGGCGCATTAAATTTTACAACTAAAATAAAATATCCTAAGATTTCTGTGAAGATAAAGAGAGCCACGTCCCTCCTAGCATGAATGAAAGAACAAAAGTAGTCCACGTTCTCCATTTGTTTTAGCCACAAAAAAAAAAAGATTTCAAATACCTTACCCCTATAAATAAACAATTTAACACCATAAGACCTAATTTCTATTTTTCCTCTGGCAAAAACAATTCCGCCGCCTCCAGTTAATTAAAACGTGAAATCCGAATTCTAAAACCAAAATGAAAATCAAATCGACTTCTATGAATTTCTATATTTTCTAAACACGAATTCGTTGTTTCCTGTAAGCCATTTGGGAGCTCGACGCGGGCTTCACTGGGAGTTGCGAGCAGTGTCTTGGGATTTTCTATAAGGAAGGAGGGGTCCGCAGTTGAATGATGGGGAGTTTGAGTAGCTCGGACTGTATTGTTTTGGGAAAGGGGTGAATGTTTGGTCTGTGTTGATTTTTGTTGGGATGATGAACGAGACGAAGTGGATTCAACAGTAATGTGTTTTGGGGGTTCGATGGTCTAGTAGATGAAGGAGTTCGAGGTGTTGAAATTGTTTGTATTTCATGGGTGCTTGGCAGTAACGTGAGGATGGCAGAGGGGTGAAAGGGGGAGTTAGTTTGCGGAAATGGAAACAAAGAAGAAGGGGTCCTGTGTACGGGTTTTGAAACAAGCAGGGACGTGATTTCATTAAAGAGTTGTGGGGTTCAGTAATTTCGTTGATGAGGGAGAGTGTTCGAAGAAGACCACTATTGGTATTTGTTTAGTTTGAGTTTAAAGAAGTAATGGAAGGATTAGGAGGGGAAAATTTCGACAATATCTGAAGCATGGAGATGCAGCAAAAAGGTCAATCGTAGAGAAAGAATGATGGAGCACAGCAAATTGAATAGTATAAAATGAAGTAAGGGGTAAACCCAGTTTCACTATAAAATAAGATGCAAGCTTTCGAAATGGATATGGGTTCCTGCCGAGTACCAGAGTTTTAATTGGGCATGGAGGAATTATGTTCACATGGATGATGACTGTTAATATGCGGGTCGGGTAATAATTAGACGAGATGGGCCGTAGTACCAAGGTAAAGCCCAAAATTTGTTTAATAATAAATTTAAGTTTTATTTTAAATTCAATAACTTATAAACTGATTTATGTCGTATTCCACTCATACGTAATCAGAACTTCGAATAATCAGATCCGTTAGAATTGTATGGACGGAGGCTACTCAATGGAACTGATGGGGAGTGGATCGAAGTTCGTTATAATTTATTGCAAAATAAATTGTCCGTCTGAATCAACAGATGCAAATCGTTATTTAACGGTTAACGCGCCAATGTGAGTAAATCTCACTAACTCTGAATAGTTTATAATTTCATGTTGTATTTTTAGAACTGTTAGAAATTGTCTGATTTACTATATGTTGACTGTTTGATTGAACTGCTAGTCAGTTAGTTGAATTTCTATATTGATTCTGTTTAACAGAATGTATCATATAGAACTGAAAGTGATGTTATCTATATTGTTTAACATCTGTGATGCAGGGAAGCAGGTTGGAGGAATCCAACTGGATTCCTCAACATTTATTTTACTGTTTTCATATATTGTGATATATGATGTGTTATATAATCTGTTATAGATTATGGGTGTTGGAATGATGTTGATCATTTTTATTCGATATTTTAAAGATCATAAAAGACCCTGGGATGTAAAAAGAATTATTTCAATGTATATTGAAATAAAGGGATTTTATAAAATCAACAGATTTTATAAAAGGAAATATTTCGAAAATAAATAAAAGGGAAAAATGTTTTTAAAACGAATAGAGTTTTATAAAAGGGAAATCATTTGTAAAGTGAAGAACTGTTACTAAAAGTAAATCTTTATAAATGAATAGTTTATTCGAATAAAATAAAGGAGCTAATCGATGTTAGTTTAATCGATTAGAGTTAAAGTAAAAGGGGTTAATTGATGTTAGTTAATCGATGTTAGTTAATCGATGTTAGCTAATCGATTAGAGAATAAAGTTAAAAGGAGTTAATCGATGTTAGTTAATCGATGTTAGCTAATCGATGTAAGTTTAAATCGATTAGAGAATAAAGTTAAAAGGAGTTAATAGATGTTAGTTAATCGATGTTAGTTAATCAATGTTAGTTAATCAATGTTAGTTAATCGATGTTAGTTAATCGATTAGAGAATAACGTTAATAGAGTTAATCGAATATAGTTATTCGAATAGAAAGCAAAGGAGTTAATCGAATATAGTTTATTCGAATAGAAAGTAAAAGGAGTAAATCGAATATAGTTTATTCGAATAGAATGAAGGAGTTAATAAAATATATAGTATTCAAATAGAATTAAAAGAGCTATCGAATATAGTTTATTCGATAGGAGTTAAGTGAATAGAATTAGAGTTAAATCGAATAGAGTTAAGTGAAAAGAGTCAATCGAATATAGCTATTCGAAGGAGGGTTAAGTAAGGAAGTTAGCAAAAGGAATATAAAGTGAACTTTGCCTATTTCAAAGTTAGAAATGTTGTTCAGTTAAGGTCTGAGAGGTAGTTCTACCCCAACTTGATTGGCTTCATTTTAACTAAGGAATAGTTAAGGTTTGGCAGTAAAGGAAATGGTTTAAGTTGGCATCGCGATGGTTTGATTAAACATCTGTCTAAGTCCAATGAAGAAGATTTGGAAATGTTTTCCAAATAAGAAACCAGAAATGTTTTCTAATAAAGAAAACAAGAAATGGAAATGTTTTCCATTGTTAATAACATATATTTTCTAAATTTAGAAAATAGCAAATGTTGAATATAGGGAAACAGGAGATGAAAAATGAACTAAGGATATAAATGTTAAATGATGTTTGATTGATAAAATTTCCATTTGGAAATAATATCGTTAGTTGCACACTTGTTTTTCTTTGATAGTTAACTCACAGACTATCGAAGTTTTTACCATTTTAACGTTGTTAATATGGAGAGACCGGTTGGATTATTATCCAAAGAACCACTCTGTATTGGCATAAGTGTTGCGAATCATATCTGCCAAAGGAAATTGAAGACGGAGTTATGCAAGGGCTATCCTGTTTACAGAATAGTGCCTTCGGTTCATCCTGTTCCTGGATGACTTGTATGGACGGATGTCTGAAAGAGTATTTCCAGACGATCACGTATATTGATTTCTCCAACTGTACCAAGAGTGGAAGCGGAGAAGGAAACTTCTTTTAGCTAACGCGTAATGTATGGTTGAGGACGTCAATCGGTGATTTGATGGATTTGACGATGTGGCATTCAAAGTGACTAATTATAATACGGCTTAACGTCGCATTTAAGTGTACTAATTATAATGGCCCATGACACCTAGACCTCTCACATTAGTAAGTCTTGCTGGTAGATGTTGAATATGTCAGTCGGTCCCGGACAGGCTTCTACTATAAGAAATGGTTAACCTCATGTATGTATGTCATTGGTTATAATTAAGGCCATTAACTCACTTAAATGTAAACAAATTCCTATAGGGACATTCAAATTCAAATTCAAAATCCTAGTTTAAATGTATTTAGTACACACTTAATACGCTTTAATATTACGATTATTATGCTCTCTCTCTCTCTCTCTCTATATATATATATGTATATATATATATATATATATATATATATATATATATAGGCATGAACTATGCGAATGAGATTAATGTCCTAACCATATTTGAAATCTCAATCTACTACTATGGTATACAAGCTAATTTCTCTACTAATTTATATGGTCCAACATGCACATGCAAAATTAAATAATAAAAGGGAAATAACACATCAACATACAACTTGTAACCAAGGCTTGATTTATTATTTCAATAGCAGAATAAAGACATGGTGTAATTTTCCAAAATACATAAGTAAAATCCTCAATTTGGTACTAATCCACATTTTATGTAATTTTTGTGTACAAAATCTTAATATTTGACTAATTTGCAAGTAATACATTCAAACGATCCATTTCCAAAATAGATGTTTAAAACTATTCAAATTGCAGTATTCAAGTCCTTAAGCATTTGCAACCAAAATATACATATATATGAATTTATAGATTTACAACAAGGGAACTAGATCAAATTCGAGAATCATACCAATGCATAAATATCTTTTCTCTTATTACATCAATAATCCAAATCCAACTATAATTGATTGACCATTTCTATGTACAAACCTAAAAAATGGAAGATTTTGAGGAATTTGATATTACTTTTTTTCGTATAAACCTGTAACACCCCTCCTCTGCTAGGGTCACTCGCAAAGGAATGCACTAGCTTTAGAGGGGCATTATTGGTAAACATGCACAGAAATATCACAAGACAGAACATATAAAATAGCGGAAGTAAAATCGAACTTTCATAAACATGAATACATAAGGTCTAAAGCCTTTTACATCAGAGTACATCAAAACCTGTCTTGCAATAGTAAAGAAGCATAAAGACTTTTTCATAAATTATTCCCCAAATAAAAACAGTAAAGCAGCCATAGCCAGGAAAAGTCCAAGCCATCCATGATGACCTTCAAGCAGAAGAAGTCCGAACTAAACAGCAGTGTTTCCTCCCTGTAACCTGGGGGGGGGGGGGGGGGGAAACGGAAGAAAAGAGGCGAAACAAAACGGGTCAGTCAAAAAGACTGAGTAAGCCCTATCTACTATTAGTATAAAAACTAGTAAAGTTAACTGTCATGAGAAACTGAGATGAACATAAGCATGATAAAAGATAGGTCAATTAAATCAAAATAACAGGATGAACTACTGAACTCAGATAAACTAGGGTGTCGTGATAAACTACGATGTCAAGATAAAACAAGGTATCACATTGTCAGGTTCCTATCAAGTATAATATCCCAAGATATCTATCGCGTATAACGTCCCATGGCATCTATCCTGTATATCCGCTCTGCACCTACCGTACTAGTATCCCAACTGTATTACGTGTTATCCGTGAATGACCCTTACTCAAAAGTCGTGTAATGGTCCATGTCAACCTAATATGCCGCATATATAGGTTACTCAACTCATATGTTTCTTTCCATGTATAAGTTCAGTCCTTTGCCGTAGGCTGTACGGGCTTTCCCATGTAAACGGTTTATCCTTGAAGTTGTTTTGGACTGCAACCCTTGATCTAGTTGTGTTTCCTTACCATGAACTATCGCGCGTCCACTTAGGATTTATGCCACCTAGGACCGCAAGGGATTATGCTACCTAATGAACGTTTCCGTGTCTCGGTTTGGGTTTTGGCCACCTAGGACCACTAGGGATTACGCCACCCATCAACCGCGCCCTTGATCCCACGTATGTATCGTGAATCGTTTTCCATGTCAAGATGCACATGTTCCCCAATGTGCCATCCGAGTTCCGTGCCAGGGCAAATCAAGAAATACGGAACTCGGTCGGGAGCTTTAAATCGTCTGCCGATGCAGATATCAAGGTCTGTTTTTGTACCCGTGGCTATAGTCCCACGTGACCCCTCCCTCAACTACTGAAAGGCAATCCAAGAAAAATCATGTATAAGAACCACTCCACGGCCCCACTATAGCCCACTTTCCTACGGGCCAACCTCACCCATGACTCGATAGCAAGAACATGGTCTGTTGGGGGTTCCCTGCCTTTCCGCACGTACACGATTGACTAAGGATGGTAGGTAGTCGGCGATGTGCTATCCAGGGCAAAAACAAGAATCGTCGACTCCACGCTAATCCATCCCAGTCTTTAGGTTGCTCGCATAGCAACCAAGGCATACTCTTGGTCCTTCTAACGCAGACCTTAACCTCTCATGGGCCTAGTATAATTACCTGGCAGCCCACAGAGGGATCCCAAGAATATCCTCACGTCCCCCGAAGCTTCCACTTCGGCACCCAGTGCGCTGGAGCTTTTATCCAAGTTAGATAACTTGCTCCCCCTCGTATACTAAGCGATGACCTACCGTATCAGGTTACTCATCGTTTTGAGAATTAGTCCTATGTCCTTAGCTAAGAATTATTACTTAGTTACCCTTAACTAAGGTTTACCACTTAGCTTCCTTTCCCGTTATCCTTGATTAACCACGGTTTTCTACCTAGTTCTTCTAGCTAGGGTTTGTCTATTGGGTTAAGTGTTATCATTCAAGTCCATGACTTAACGCGCCCACGAATCACGTCAAAGATTGGCTAAGTATTTAAGTTCAAGACTTAGTCCCACTAGTTGGTTAAGTGTACCCAGAGGCTCATGACTTAACCCTATCAAGTCAAATTGGTCAAGTACTAGCTTACCTTAATCCTATCGGATTATCTTGCTAGATCGATTAAGCATAGATTATCTTCATCAAATTATCGAGTCGGATTGGTTAAGTATAGGTTGGCTCAACCCCATCCTCTAATCGTACTACAATGGTTAAGTATATTCTAAAAAGGTCTTGTGACTTAACCTTATCAGGTCCGCGTATTAGATTGGTTAAGTGTAAGTTACTTAACCCCATCAAATCATCATGTATAATTGGTTAAGTATAAGTTGCTTAACCCCATTAAATTATCACGTTAAGTTGGTTAAGTATTGGTTACTTAACCTCATTGAATTACCGAGTTTAAATTGGTTAAGTGTTTAACTTAACCCCATCGAATTACCGTGTTTAGATTAGTTAAGTGTGGATTACTTAACCCCATCTAGTTACCGTGTCGGATTAGTTAGGTGCAAATTACTTAACCCCATCCCCTAATCATCTTGTATGGTTAAGTGTCATTAAGAAAACTTACTTAACCTTGCCAAATTATCATGTTCGATTAATTAAGTGTTGGTTAACTTAATCCCCGTCCACTAGTCGTATAAAAATGGTTAAGCGTCATTAGGCAAATCAAATCACTTAACCTACCCAACCTTGTCATGTTTTGTTAAGTATCATTAGCCTAACCAATTTACTTAACCCATTTACCAATGTCATATTTGGTTAAGAGTCATTAATCAAATTAACTTAACCCTATCATGTGGCATTAATTACTTAATGCACCCCAACCTCTCACATTAGACTTTGTTGTGGTTACTAGTTAAGCCGGTCGGTTCCGGGTAGCTTTACACCACAACTTGGTCTAACCTCGGGTTCAAGCACAACATGACCAACTTCTCACATTGGGTCCTATTGTTTGCAACTACTAGTTAGGCCGGTCGGTTCCGGGTAGTTTTACGTTGCAAACTCAACCCAACCTCGAGTTGGCCACTTTCATGTTTAGTCTAGTGTCATGTTCATAGTCAAGTTTTCAAGCAATTGGGTAGACCTAACTTAATAGGTAAATTCCCAATGGGTAGACCTAACTTAATAGGTAAATTCCCAAGCTTATGTTTTTATGCATACTTACATGTCAACTTCCATGTTATGATTCAAGTCATGTTTTCAAGTTGTATTTTCATGTCATTAGAAATTACCCATAACATAACCCAACGCTTTTAAACTCGCATATACGTTCGCAACAACTTAATGGATTAAAAGAAGAGACTTGGCAAAGGCATGACAAAAATGGATATTAAGCCACAAGTTAATCATGGTGGCAAATGAGGCACAAATGTGTTCATTAGCTTGCATGTTACATTCTTAAGCCTCAAAATCATGCATAAACCCAAACTTGGCACATAAACGAATCATGGTGACAAAAGACATGGAATGATGACTAGAAACTCGCATGTATCATCATATAAGGGTTATGACTTCATATGCAAGTTGACATAAAGATTATGAAGGTTCTCATGTTGCATAATGCAACATTTCAACATAAAGGTTGTAGCTTTTAGCTCATAAGATCAAGATAATGACTTCATAAGCTTGCATGACATGATAGCATGTATCATTCTCAATGATCAAACCCAAACTTGCAACATGAACATTTAACTTCATAGTTAATATCTAAGAGTAGGAAAAGGGCTTACATTGTTATGAAGGCACAAATCGAAATGCAAAACAAAGATTGTGATGAAGCCTATGCATGCCATCACCCAAAAACCCAAAGATGAACACTCCAAATCAATAAAAACCCCATCTTTATGAACAAAGATCAAAGCTTTAGCCTTGAGATCAACTTGAGAAGCTCTCATACTAACATAGGGACTCTCTAATACTCTCATGATCATGAAACCTCTCATAGAAATGAAGTGGAGGCTAGGATAGTTGAGTGGAGGCCATGAGAGTAGCAATTTTGCCATAGTTTAGTTGCATGAATGAATAATGAGGGTTTAGGATAGGTTAGGGTCTTATTTATAGATTAGGCAAGTGTTTTAGGCCATAGGATTAAACCTAGATTCAATCCAAGCCATCAAAGCATGTCTTGGGGAAGAAGTCAAGTGTAGGAACCATCTAGGTCCTTTAGATTAAAGATGAACCACGAGAACCATCCAAATGCAAAATCTGCATTTGAGCGAATCGGCCCACGGGTTGACAGCCAAACACCCTGGATTAACCCCTAGTCGACCCAGCGGGCTTGGGTCGACCTCAAAAATCGGCCGGTTCGGTTATTCCCCTCTCCCAATTCGCTGTTCTGAACATTTTTGCATATTTATTTATTAAATTTTCAATTATATATATATATATATATCAATATATATATATATATTTCTCTGCGCAACCCATTTCACTTAATTAAGTATACTTTAATTTGGGAATTTTTCGTGAAATTTCGCGAGGCCTTATCTTGGTCATACGGACTCCGATTTTCGAAAACTCAGACTCTATTTCGCGTATTTTTCCGAGACGAACGCAATGGCATAGCCCGTTTCCCTTGATTCATATTTTACAGTTTAATTCTGCCTCCATTTATGTTATAACAGGTTATTGAAAATACGGGTTGTTACATTCTCCCCACCTTTTAGGATTTCGTCCCCGAAATCTCCAAGTTAGTAAGAACATATCCTACCATCCATCATCCATCTACTCAAAACATCATCCACAAGCAACCATTGTCCTTAGATGATTTCTAATGCTGTATGAATATATGCAAAACGTGTGTGTACATGTTCCTTAGCTAATGCTAATGATCAGGCCTGAATAATCTTTCTAATGCAAAATATGTATAGTGCCATGAATCCAACATGTATGCAAATAGTCCTAGCCATATAGGTACTATATGCGTGCACAATCATTCATTCATATGCAACAACCGCATGATAATACATTCGATTTCATCCATAAACAAGTATAAATACTCGTGCATATGCAATATGAAATGTGACCGAGTCGAGCTAGTATCTAATGTGTATTCGCGCATCCACGAGCAACCACTTGCAACCACTTGCAACCATATCAATCATAACATGTTTCAAATACATGTTTACATCCATAGGGTTCTACCTAGAATTCCCTGGAACAGGGTCGAGAAGAAAAACAAGACAAACTCCTTACGGGGTTTGTAACAGAAAATAGGACCGAGAGGATGTCCACAAAAGATAGCCTACACGTAAGCTCTACAGAAAACAGGGATCAAGGATATACTCCCAAAAGAGATATCATGCGCGTATATAGTCTTTGACCATCAGAGTCGTATTTCCTCGAGCTTAATTCCATTGTGCCTTGACTGTCTTTTAACTTCGCGATTTCGTAGCTTCCTATTTCCTGTTTCCATAACATGAGCTGGAACTCATTTCTTCGTCGCCTCTCGTTCCACTTGCACACTTGGCGCAAACATGACTGCGTACTCATGATCTCATGCAAGCTTTCCAAAATTCACTAGTGAATCTCGGACCTCATACCACAAGGTATTCCACGTAGAAGAACTTTCTCTTGAAAGTAAACAGATGCCAACCAGGTTATCAAGCGCACTTACTAGGGTGATTTCTATAACCCACGCATAAGTGAAGTAAACCATCCGTCTTATCGGCGAACACCACTCGATCGGGCTTCAAATTTCCAATAAAGGCATCAAGGGATTCTAAGTAACTAGTCATGACAGAACCTCAAAAAGGTTACCCGGTACTTCGAGGGCATTACCAAGGCTAGTCAAAAGGTCTAACTACCCTCCTATCAAAACCGAGAGTGGCACCCCCTACTGGATAACCACTTCATCCCTAGAATCCATCCATAGCTTATAAACATAAGCATTATTTCCAAACTCAACACTTGGCATAGACATTCCCAAATCCAAAAAAGTCATGTATAAATGGACTGATTCTCCAATAGGACTTTGAGACAAAAATGGGATTCTCTATTACGCTAGTACTTAAGGTGCAGAGACTCAACTATCGAAGCAGATTTAAATGATACGAACAACGAAGTCCTAACGGGATGATAGAGAAGAAAAGCTAAACCTTTAACAAGATCGTTACCCTCCTTCCGAGGTACTCTAGAAATGAGAGCATACTACTGCCCTCCCGATGATCTTGTCCTTGTCCCATAATACTTAACTATCCGCCCCGTTTTACCATGCCAAAGGTACTCTCTCGTCATGGGTTTCATTGTTCATCTTTCTCCCTCCTTTGAGGACTAAGCCATACCAACAAGTTGCTCATCCTTAAGCTCGTATCCTTTATCCTCTTTCTCACTATCCTTTCTTATAACGCGACCACTGGTCTCTTGAAAACCACCTCCATCGCATGGAAAGCACTTTCGTAGATAGAAAAGACTAGTCGCAGTTAAAACCACTGTGACTACAGATGGAGGAAAGAAAGGAAAAGAGATTTAATTAAGGAAACAAGGATAATGCTAATGGCCTTTGGGGAATAGCCTTTTCTTTTTAAAAGAAAACTTTCTTGAAAAATTCTTCTTTATAAACGATTTTCAAATAGTTTTCAGAAGGTCTTTAAAAACTTTTGCCCAATCTGGTAACCTTCTGCTCTGATACCAAATGTAACACCCCTCCTCCGCTAGGGTCACTCGCAAAGGAATGCACTAGCTTTAGAGGGGCATTATTGGTAAACATGCACAGAAATATCACAAGACAGAACATATAAAATAGCGGAAGTAAAATCGAACTTTCATAAACATGAATACATAAGGTCTAAAGCCTTTTACATCAGAGTACATCAAAACCTGTCTTGCAATAGTAAAGAAGCATAAAGACTTTTTCATAAATTATTCCCCAAATAAAAACAGTAAAGTAGCCATAGCCAGGAAAAGTCCAAGCCATCCATGATGACCTTCAAGCAGAAGAAGTCCGAACTAAACAGCAGTGTTTCCTCCCTGTAACCTTGGGGGGGGGGGGAAATGGAAGAAAAGAGGCGAAACAAAACGGGTCAGTCAAAAAGACTGAGTAAGCCCTATCTACTATTAGTATAAAAACTAGTAAAGTTAACTGTCATGAGAAACTGAGATGAACATAAGCATGATAAAAGATAGGTCAATTAAATCAAAATAACAGGATGAACTACTGAACTCAGATAAACTAGGGTGTCGTGATAAACTACGATGTCAAGATAAAACAAGGTATCACATTGTCAGGTTCCTATCAAGTATAATATCCCAAGATATCTATCGCGTATAACGTCCCATGGCATCTATCCTGTATATCCGCTCTGCACCTACCGTACTAGTATCCCAACTGTATTACGTGTTATCCGTGAATGACCCTTACTCAAAAGTCGTGTAATGGTCCATGTCAACCTAATATGCCGCATATATAGGTTACTCAACTCATATGTTTCTTTCCATGTATAAGTTCAGTCCTTTGCCGTAGGCTGTACGGGCTTTCCCATGTAAACGGTTTATCCTTGAAGTTGTTTTGGACTGCAACCCTTGATCTAGTTGTGTTTCCTTACCATGAACTATCGCGCGTCCACTTAGGATTTATGCCACCTAGGACCGCTAGGGATTATGCTACCTAATGAACGTTTCCGTGTCTCGGTTTGGGTTTTGGCCACCTAGGACCACTAGGGATTACGCCACCCGTCAACCGCGCCCTTGATCCCACGTATGTATCGTGAATCGTTTTCCATGTCTAGATGCACATGTTCCCCAATGTGCCATCCGAGTTCCGTGCCAGGGCAAATCAAGAAATACGGAACTCGGTCGGGAGCTTTAAATCGTCTGCCGATGCAGATATCAAGGTCTGTTTTTGTACCCGTGGCTATGGTCCCACGTGACCCCTCCCTCAACTACTGAAAGGCAATCCAAGAAAAATCATGTATAAGAACCACTCCACGGCCCCACTATAGCCCACTTTCCTACGGGCCAACCTCACCCATGACTCGATAGCAAGCACATGGTCTGTTGGGGGTTCCCTGCCTTTCCGCACGTACACGATTGACTAAGGATGGTAGGTAGTCGGCGATGTGCTATCCAGGGCAAAAACAAGAATCGTCGACTCCACGCTAATCCATCCCAGTCTTTAGGTTGCTCGCATAGCAACCAAGGCATACTCTTGGTCCTTCTAACGCAGACCTTAACCTCTCATGGGCCTAGTATAATTACCTGGCAGCCCACAGAGGGATCCCAAGAATATCCTCACGTCCCCCGAAGCTTCCACTTCGGCACCCAGTGCGCTGGAGCTTTTATCCAAGTCAGATAACTTGCTCCCCCTCGTATACTAAGCGATGACCTACCGTATCAGGTTACTCATCATTTTGAGAATTAGTCCTATGTCCTTAGCTAAGAATTATTACTTAGTTACCCTTAACTAAGGTTTACCACTTAGCTTCCTTTCCCGTTATCCTTGATTAACCACGGTTTTCTACCTAGTTCTTCTAGCTAGGGTTTGTCTATTGGGTTAAGTGTTATCATTCAAGTCCATGACTTAACCCGCCCACGAATCACGTCAAAGATTGGCTAAGTATTTAAGTTCAAGACTTTGTCCCACTAGTTGGTTAAGTGTACCCAGAGGCTCATGACTTAACCCTATCAAGTCAAATTGGTCAAGTACTAGCTTACCTTAATCCTATCGGATTATCTTGCTAGATCGATTAAGCATAGATTATCTTCATCAAATTATCGAGTCGGATTGGTTAAGTATAGGTTGGCTCAACCCCATCCTCTAATCGTACTACAATGGTTAAGTATATTCTAAAAAGGTCTTGTGACTTAACCTTATCAGGTCCGCGTATTAGATTGGTTAAGTGTAAGTTACTTAACCCCATCAAATCATCATGTATAATTGGTTAAGTATAAGTTGCTTAACCCCATTAAATTATCACGTTAAGTTGGTTAAGTATTGGTTACTTAACCTCATTGAATTACCGAGTTTAAATTGGTTAAGTGTTTAACTTAACCCCATCGAATTACCGTGTTTAGATTAGTTAAGTGTGGATTACTTAACCCCATCTAATTACCGTGTCGGATTAGTTAGGTGCAAATTACTTAACCCCATACCTTAATCATCTTGTATGGTTAAGTGTCATTAAGAAAACTTACTTAACCTTGCCAAATTATCATGTTGGATTGATTAAGTGTTGGTTAACTTAATCCCCGTCCACTAGTCGTATAAAAATGGTTAAGCGTCATTAGGCAAATCAAATCACTTAACCTACCCAACCTTGTCATGTTTTGTTAAGTATCATTAGCCTAACCAATTTACTTAACCCATTTACCAATGTCATATTTGGTTAAGAGTCATTAATCAAATTAACTTAACCCTATCATGTGGCATTAATTACTTAATGCACCCCAACCTCTCACATTAGACTTTGTTGTGGTTACTAGTTAAGCCGGTCGGTTCCGGGTAGCTTTACACCACAACTTGGTCTAACCTCGGGTTCAAGCACAACATGACCAACTTCTCACATTGGGTCCTATTGTTTGCAACTACTTGTTAGGCCGGTCGGTTCCGGGTAGTTTTACGTTGCAAACTCAACCCAACCTCGAGTTGGCCACTTTCATGTTTAGTCTAGTGTCATGTTCATAGTCAAGTTTTCAAGCAATTGGGTAGACCTAACTTAATAGGTAAATTCCCAATGGGTAGACCTAACTTAATAGGTAAATTCCCAAGCTTATGTTTTTATACATACTTACATGTCAACTTCCATGTTATGATTCAAGTCATGTTTTCAAGTTGTATTTTCATGTCATTAGAAATTACCCATAACATAACCCAACGCTTTTAAACTCGCATATACGTTCGCAACAACTTAATGGATTAAAAGAAGAGACTTGGCAAAGCCATGACAAAAATGGATATTAAGCCACAAGTTAATCATGGTGGCAAATGAGGCACAAATGTGTTCATTAGCTTGCATGTTACATTCTTAAGCCTCAAAATCATGCATAAACCCAAACTTGGCACATAAACGAATCATGGTGACAAAAGACATGGAATGATGACTAGAAACTCGCATGTATCATCATATAAGGGTTATGACTTCATATGCAAGTTGACATAAAGATTATGAAGGTTCTCATGTTGCATAATGCAACATTTCAACATAAAGGTTGTAGCTTTTAGCTCATAAGATCAAGATAATGACTTCATAAGCTTGCATGACATGATAGCATGTATCATTCTCAATGATCAAACCCAAACTTGCAACATGAACATTTAACTTCATAGTTAATATCTAAGAGTAGGAAAAGGGCTTACATTGTTATGAAGGCACAAATCGAAATGCAAAACAAAGATTGTGATGAAGCCTATGCATGCCATCACCCAAAAACCCAAAGATGAACACTCCAAATCAATAAATACCCCATCTTTGTGAACAAAGATCAAAGCTTTAGCCTTGAGATCAACTTGAGAAGCTCTCATACTAACATAGGGACTCTCTAATACTCTCATGATCATGAAACCTCTCATAGAAACGAAGTGGAGGCTAGGATAGTTGAGTGGAGGCCATGAGAGTAGCAATTTTGCCATAGTTTAGTTGCATGAATGAATAATGAGGGTTTAGGATAGGTTAGGGTCTTATTTATAGATTAGGCAAGTGTTTTAGGCCATAGGATTAAACCTAGATTCAATCCAAGCCATCAAAGCATGTCTTGGGGAAGAAGTCAAGTGTAGGAACCATCTAGGGCCTTTAGATTAAAGATGAACCATGAGAACCATCCAAATGCAAAATCTGCATTTGAGCAAATCGGCCCACGGGTTGACAGCCAAACACCCTGGATTAACCCCTAGTCGACCCAGCGGGCTCGGGTCGACCTCAAAAATCGGCCGGTTCGGTTATTCCCTTCTCCCAATTCACTGTTCTGAACATTTTTTCATATTTATTTATTAAATTTTCAATTATATATATATATATATATCAATATATATATATATATATATATTTCTCTGCGCAACCCATTTCACTTAATTAAGTATACTTTAATTTGGGAATTTTTCGTGAAATTTCGCGAGGCCTTATCTTGGTCATACGGACTCCGATTTTCGAAAACTCAGACTCTATTTCGCGTATTTTTCCGAGACGAACGCAATGGCATAGCCCGTTTCCCTTGATTCAGATTTTACAGTTTAATTCTGCCTCCATTTATGTTATAACAGGTTATTGAAAATACGGGTTGTTACAAAACCCAAATCTTCTTAGGCACAATAATGCAAATTTACACTATCAAATCATAGAAAATAGCAAACTTAATTGATTTTCATTCACATTGAGTTAAGCTAGAAAATAGTAGAATTTGTTGTATAATTGAAATATGGATTGAGCCTACGAAACTGTGCTCTAGTCCTTCTAATATATATACATATACATACATATATACATATATATATATACATAAACACAAAAGCATTAGAATCTCGTGCATATATACATATACATATGTATATATATAAACCAAATTTCCATAATTCTAAATTTATAGAAAACTTAGATTAGAGAAGGTAAAAGAAAGATAAGAGCAGTAGAAGAGATCTTAACCTTTCTCTAGAAATTTGCAATGGCAGAAGTGTAAAATGGAGGTGTAGAGAGGAATGAGAATAGGGTTTTGAGTGTGGCTAGGGAATTCCTTTTATATTTGAAAGTATAAGTGTAGACCGTTAGATTATTTAGACTAAATCGTGTTGGTCCAACTAATGCAATTTTTATAAAATCCCCCAACAAAACACACTCTCCCCACCTTTGTACCCAGGAGGGAGGTCGATCCCCTCTATAGGGAGGCAGTCAACTCCCAGGTCAACCCCTTCTACAGGGGCGATCGACCCCGCTTGTGGGGTCGTTTGGGAGAATTTAATTCTCTTGGAATGTTTCTTTGTTATAAATTGTGAATATTTATTTGCTTAGACTAATTATTCGTGTCCCCCACTGCATATGAGAACATACACACAATTTTAACTCAGAATATTCTTTTCATACCAATCCATGTTTAAATACATTCCAGGTTTATATTTATTCTATTTGAATTTCAAATCTTGTGTGTTAATATTTACGCATAACTTGTTTTATTAATATCCTTTACATACGGACTGTGATTTCAGTAAATAAAACACGAAAACGGGTCAAAATCTTGCCTCGAACACCATAGTAATAATTTCATAGCCTAATTCCCAATTATTAAAATTATATTTTTCAATCCATTAATTCATTATTGATTATTATGAGTGCTCGGTGCATTTGGGTTGCAACCAATTCCTACCATCCATTCTAGCAACCACAATGCAACCACAGAATCCTAAAATTTTCAAGAAAGGCCAAAAAATTTATATTTTCCATACCTTCTCTCGAATTTGCTTCGTTATGTACTCAAACCAGTCTAACTAAATATTGCAGAGTCTCAAAGTCCTGTGCTTCAAAATATCTATGGTGGCACGAGACTCCCAAGATTTCATCTTTGTCCCCACTCCTTGATTAGGGCTTACCAAAAATTGGTTGTACCAAGAAGGTATTTGTGATGACCCTAAACTCTTGTGCATTGAAGTAAGAATAATCTTTGGAATATAACACATAAACAATAACAACAGAATAGAAATATCATTAGACCATATAATGTACAATAAATTACACTGGAACAAATATAATCATCAAAATTACACAGTATAACAGAATCATACTTAGTACAAAATACAGTTTCAGCTTTATGTAAAATGTCTGTAGCGGAATCAAACATAATATACATAACAAAGTCTGGACAGCATAATGATAGAATCCATCTTTAGCTCCATATCTATCCAGAATGAGCCTGCTAAAACCTGAACACAAGGCTACCCATGTAGAAAATAAGGGCACCCGAGTTTGCAAGTGAAACAAACTACGAGTCGGTCTTGGGACTGGTATTAGAAATCTACTTAACTTATTTGATAATAAGGCCAATCACAGGACCACACTGCTAACGCGAAACGGGTTTACTCCATTGTATTGCTAGTGCATAAATAAAGTAAATCATTTAAACAACGTAATGCTTTTTATAGAAATGAAGCCATTATAAGACTCAGGTTCTATCACACAATGCAACGCAAGTCGGAGGATAGAGTTTTACCTTATAATGGCCATAATATGCTTGATACGTATAAATCAAAATCATTTGATATTATTACTAGTGCATACATGTTTCAAAAACAATTTCAATCATAACATATCAATCATAGACGACATGAGCATCTCGTGCCACTATGCCGCCACATATAGGTTTACAATCAAAACCGCACATGTCGTATTGGAAGTTGGACTTCCACCATGAACCAAGGCAAGGGATTGTCCTTGCCGAATTCGAGACAATCTAGCCTACCATGTCTCAGGGCCTAGACTCAGGTGGGCCCTTGGATCGTCAGGGTCGGTCCACCCGAAGTGGATTAAAATGCCTGAACAATACGTTTCCCCGCCCTATGGGGTGTAAATGAGCCAGATGACTCAATATCCATCGGCACCGTAGTAACTGATATATCCGAGGTGCCTCGCTTTCCATCATCAACATAAGTAAAAATGTCTGGGCTTCATACCATGACACCACTCCTAGCTAGAAAGAAACGCATGTCCTCCCTGAGGTCTTCTCCCGTTTCTGGTTCATACCCAGGGTGTAAGGCTCGCGAATTAACGCCATACACAAAGCTATGCTATACTAAAGCTGTGCTTTGATCATTATCCAAAAGGATCTGCTTTTCAAAAAAAGCCTTGATCACCGCATCTCAGCATGCCACGTTGACATTCCACGCATTAACTAAAGTAGTGTGGCAGTCACTGATCCAAGAAATGTCTCGAGTCCGGATGACATGAGCAAAAAAGTCCACTTACAGTTCATCGAACTCCTCTATCTCTTTTTTAGCCGCAGCAAGCTTAGTGGAAGAGGTGGAGGCAGAATCGAGGGGTACATTAGCACTACCCTCAGCAAGAACTCTTTTCGCAAGTGCTCCAACTTTGCCTTATTTTCAGGTGTAAAGATGACCTCCTGTGTGGTGGTAGTTTCTAAGTTGGGCTGACCAGAGGGGATGAGAGCTGTTTCTCCTTTTACGTACCTTTGCTTGGATCCTTGTTCTTGTCCTTAGACTCTTGGTGTTTCTCAGAGGGTTTATCCTAAGGAGGAATACCCTTAGAGGGAGTCAGAGACTTGGGAATATGTTTGCCTCCCGCATGTGGTAATTGGCGACTATGGTATTTCTCGGGATCTTGCTTAGAAGGAGAGCGAGAACGTGTAGAATGAGACTTATAAGAATTATGACGTCATTGACAATCCCTTCCCCGACTATCACTGCACTCTTGCTCAATTGCGGGATTGAGTCTAGGTGTGCAGTCACGAAGTCGGCGATGAGAATATGAGTGGCGGCGAGACATTCTTCCTGCAAAGAATAACAAGCAAGTATAAGGGCCATGAATACAAACAGAATAAGAGTGTCGTGACAGGTGGTGCATGTGATTTGTGTATCTCGTGTGATCCCCTCTAACAGAGCAGGGCCTAGAGTTTGGCTCGTCTGTATAATATCTTTCTCTTTGACGGGAGTGGTTTCTTCCTCAGAGACAGGGAAGAAGGGTTCCCCTTCGAAATCTTTAGATATGTAGAGGTTATCTGGAAAAGGGATCTTTTCTAAACCCTCGAATATTTGCTCCTTTGTTAATGTGTCATGAGTGGAAGGCTCTATTGGCGGTGGAGTCTTCGGAGAAGACTGCCCCTGAGAAATTGAGGCATCCTTCGATTCATAAGCTCGAATTTCATCCCCTTTGTATATATTCAAATCCTCATCATCTTGATCAATCATTGGTGAGGGACTCTTGCGAAACTCGGTTGTCTTAGTAGCTCCAATGGCCAATTCTCCCTCGGTCGGGGGCATGCCACTAGATTCTCCAATTATCTGAGTAGGTGGCACGTACTTGTGGGGATTGCCGCCAGGACCGAGTATGAATCTTACGTCCAAAAGGTGGTGTTTGTGAAGGTTCTCGTCGGTTATACACCTCTTAATTTTGCAGAAGTCCGACTTGCTTTTTAAAAGTCGAGATAATCAGTCCTTGTACACCGAACCTTCTGTCTTTTGGAAACTATGAGTTGTGCAAAGAAAGAGAAATATTAGCACTTTAATCACACAATTGGAATATGCAATGAAGAAATTGTAACCTACTTGACTGTAACCACTTCCTCGCACATCCAGTTTGGTGCTTTATGTAAAACTAGTCAAACTTAGCATCTCCTAAATTGTTATGTACGTCCGATAATACCTTTCTGGAGGGGATCAATTCAAAGAAAACGAAGTTCGGAGTCCCTATGGAGTGATGCTTGAAATAATAATAGAAGTTCAAATCTTTGAATGTTAGCTCTCTCTAAAATCTCTGCATATGCGATGTACAATGTGTACAAAGCGACATAAGCAATGGGATGGAGCTGCATAGGAGCAATGTGTAATCGTCTTGGAAGATCGAGTACAATTGGAGGAAATAGGGGAATAACACCTATCAAGCACATGATCCTACTTATAGCCATGTATCCTTTTAGAGCAGAATGGGGTATGTCCCCGTCCTCTGGAGTTTTCACGTCAATCCAAGGAATCCCATGTCTCAAGCAGATTTTCTTTAACTTTATATTATCCAGCTTGAAGGCTATAGAGTGACTCAGTTTCTCTTTCTCTACTTATTTTGCACCCTCGATTTCATCGGGAGCCCGATCATCCTCTTCTTCCTCAAGTGATGTACTTTTGGAAGACGTCGAGTCCGTTTTTGTATCTGTTTCATAATCAGATCCAGATTTATCCCATTCTGGATTTGATGGAATTGCGTCAGGATTGTTATAACTTGACGACTCTGGATCTCCACTCTTCTCTGATACTCTTGCTGAGCATCTACCAGACATGTTTGCTGTGTTGGTGAATAAACATGAGCAATTAGTGCATAAATACCCGTAAACCTCGTGAGTCCAAGCACTGCTGTTTGCAAATGTGTACATTGCAGAAGATAAAAGCATGAAATAAAGCAGGTGAAAAGATAAATAGCCATTGCAGGTTTGAGTTTCTATCGAGGGCCCTATCCTAACTGTCCATCACTATGATAAAGTTACATCAAATTTTAGTTAAAACATGTGTCGAGTCACTAGTTAGGTTGGTCAGTTAGGCTTTAAAACACCAGCTAGTGACGAGGGGGTTAGTCCAGCATAAAGGAATTCGTCCCGTGACATGCCCATAGCTCACGGTTAAAACATCGATTCGTGACATTAAGAACGGTTCGTGATCAAGGGCGGCTCGCATAAGAAAGTTCGTAATATTGTCCTAGTTCGCGATCAAATCCTCCTTGTGAATGAGGGTCCCGTTCGTGATTTAAACCTGGTTTGAAAACTAAGATCTCGGACTCGTCAGCTCATATACGAGTGTCTCGCAAACCATCACCACGACCCGAATACCGGAAGCATGCTCCCTCTCTTCAACTATCTTCCACGACCTGCCTTACTGACACCACTCACGAACCGTGGCCCTTTTCCATCCACGAATCGACTCTTTACCCTTCTCCATGAATCACTTTACTTCCTCTGTGCCATCATAAGCACGACTCACTTTAGTGCCAAGGCCCACGAACAAACATGCAAATCCACCTCTGCCATCTAAACCGTACCTAAACCCTCTTCTCGCAATTATCCAACACATCTCGCCTTTGTTAGTTTCAACCCCATGACTTTTGCCACCTTCGTGCAACAATGGTGATGACGCTGTTAGCCTACTTTGTGAACTAGGCTACACAAAGTTAAAACGTTAGAAGATCAAGTAGACGAAGAACACTTTGTTGTACATCCGGTTCGGATCGGAATTATAGGAGTAGAAACAAAAACAAGACAAGGGAGGAAGGAAAGTATTCGGATCGGATCGGAGGTAGTAGGACCGATCCGAACCCTATCTGCTAGCCTATTCGATCCGAACTCAGTGCACCCTGCTACTCCGCTCCACGATCTCCTGGATATTCAAGGCAGTTACACCCACTTTCTACCAACGATGGCCACAAACTTGATGTGCTAGCGACACCAGAACTCATCCAACCCCGAAAGTCATGAAATGGAAGACACGTGTGCCCGATCCAATCCAAATTCATGAAGGATTTTCGCCTATAAATACCCCACCAAGAGGCATTTAGAGGAGATTTTTTGGCATTTTGAGAGTTTGAGCACCCTTTGAAAACTGAATTCCAGCATTCCCAAACAATCCAAATCATCATTCAAAGTGTATTTTGAATATAATTGAGTGAATGTATATGAAAAAGGAGTGAGATTGAGTGAATATCTTATTGTATTTTCATCTACATCATCAAACAAAGTGATATTAAGTGGACGTAGGCTCTTTAACACCTAACCACTATAAATCTTGTGTCTCTTTTCTGTTTTTGATCTCATTTTATCGTAATTTTAGTCAATTTGGGTGTTAGAACCACTTTTTGGTCTAACATTTCGGTGCTTTCACTGGGAATCATTTGAATTCTCTGTTTTTCTGGATTATCATACTGTTTTTTGGACCGTTGAGTTCAAAGAAGTTAATCCCCAATTTTCGACCCTTTTAAGTACTTGATGGTTGATTGTTGAAGAATTATGGCTAAAGGAAAAGGCAAGGAAGTTCAAACTGGTCGAGGGAACGAAGTTGGAGAAGATCAGCGAAACGCGGTCGTGACGACGTCTCATGAGCACAGCTCGGGAGCGGATCGGACTGGCTCAGGAAATCCAAACCGAGTGCAGAGAGAAATCTCCGATCCGACCCGAGTAGAAGATGTTGAAGAGGTGCGCTCCCCAATCCGAACCGATCCGGCCAGGTTACTTTGCTCTGATCCGACCTGACTCTAGGTGATGCTGGAACCTCTACTCAAGCCCCTCCAAATGCTCCAACTCCAGCCACCAGGACCAATGACCAGATCAATCCGTCCGCGCCTGTCACACAATGAGATTTTTTGTGCCTTCTCGACATGCATGAGAGAACTAGGGAGGGTATGAGAATCCACGAGCACACCAACCTTATGATGCAAGAGAATATGAGAACCATGAGTAGGGAGATTGGCGAGCTTCGCAGGCAAAGGACCCCTTCCCCAGTTCATCACACCACAGTGGATCGGTTTTCTTCCTCAGAAGAAGAGCGACCTCGTGAAAGAAGGCCGCTTGAACGACCTCAGAATTTGGAACAAATGACTTTTGGATCTCTGGGATCCCGCGAAGATGCTGCTCGTGTGTTAGGACCCAATGACCCGAGTCTGAGAGAACGTATGCTGTTACCAATGCGAGGATCTCATGTTCTGCCTAGAGATCCTAACCTTACCAACCCCACTCAGGGACAAATGCTAAAGCCCCTTCCACCCGAGATCGACCGGGAACGTAGGGAGCAAATCAGAGCAGAAGCCGCTAGAAGAAGGAGGGCGTCCCCTGACCAGGAGCCCAGAGGAAACCCGAATATCGGGGCCAGGGAGCTTGAATTTCTCTTGACTAATGCTGATGTATGGGCTACGGTGTGCCAGACCATGTCTGAGAGTCGAAATTACACCAATGAAGATTATGGTATTGAGCAGAGCCATACTCCCTTTACTGACGACATTCCTAACTTTTAGTTCCCTCGACGGTTTAATTTGCCGCAGATGGACAGATATAACGGGGGAACTGACCCTGGACAACATCTGATGTGATACGCATGGTTTTTGAATGCTGCAGCTGCACCTAACGCTGTGAAGTCTAAGACTTTCCCAATTTACTTAGAAGACGTAGCATTACTATGGTTTACCCGACTTCCTCCTCGATCGATATCGAATTTCAAAGAATTGAGTGAACGTTTCATGAATCAAATCTGACTTCACGCCCGAAAGTCTAAGACTGTTATCGAATTATCGAGAATTAAGCAAGCACCGGGTGAGTCCTTGAAGTCGTATCTAGACCGTTTCAATTTAGCTGTGACAGAAGTCAGCGACCGTCATGAGCCTACCATCTTGATGGCCTTAATGGAGGGAGTTGATCCAGATTCAGAGTTTAGAGATTATCTTTCTGGGAAGCCGCCTCCCGTAAGATAGTTGTTTTATGAGAAGGCCAATATTTAGTTAAGACGGGAGGAAGCACGAGCAAACGGAAAGAGGAAGTCCGAAGCAGCCTCAAAAGAAGCTGTTCGGAGTAATGTTCCTGTAAAGAAGTCTGGAGAAAGCACTGGGAAAGTCAAAGTGAATGTTGGAAACAAGAATGGAAACAATAATAATGGAAACGGGGGCAGCAGCAACCGTAATTGGAATGGTAATACGAGAAACAGGAACCGAGGAAGTAATTCTGACAAAAGACCCCGGTTCCAGACTTTTGAAAATTATTCACCGTTGAATAACACGTTAGAGAACATTTATTTGGACATGTATAATGTTTTGCAATACAAAGAACCACCGCCACGAGATTCGACAAAGAAGGAAATTGCTACAGGAAAATTTTGTTTATTTCACGGAACCCACGGACATTCAACGAACGAATGTCGACACATAAGAGATGTGGTTGAGAAGTTGTTGCGTGAAGGAAAGTTGGATGAGTATAAGGCTGCCCCAAGGGATGGGGGCAAGGAGGACAGGCCCCAAACCAAAATCAGTCTGCTCCCATGCCTACAACGCAAACAAAGGGCAAAGGGATTGTCATTAACACCATAGTAGGTGGACCCCATCCAATTATCCACAGTTTCAGAGCAATGGACCAATACGTTAATGAAGTTAAGCACATAGATGTGTACGAATGCAATGATTTGGAAGATATCACCCCTGTGAAATAGCAGAGGACAATGTTCGATGATGTGGTGTTCCGTAGCAGAGACGATACCGGAATCCAATCGCCTACAGAAGATCTGTTGGTTATTACAACTACTATTGGGCCGACACTGGTTCATAACGTACTAGTAGACAATGGAAGCTCTGTTCACATCTTGTTTAAGAAGTCGTTTGATCAGATGAGACTCGAGTCTGGAGATTTGAAGCCTTGAGAAGGTTGGATCCGAGGCTTCAATGGGGCATCGACAGCTCCAATGGGGTATATAGAATTGCCCGTAACATTGGGACAAGGGGATCGTCGAAGAGTACGAATGCATCAGTTCATGGTGCTAGATATCGATTCGCCCTACAGCGCTTTTTTAGGAAGGCCTGCCCTTGCAGAGTTCAGGGCTTGTATCGCACCATGGTGCTTATTGCTAAAGTTCCAAACTGAAGCCGGAACAGGAGTAATGAGAGGAGATCAAGTCTCCGGGCGAGCTTGTTATATTGCTGAATTAAAGATGCTGATGAAGGGACTCAATATCGATACTATAAGTACTTCACCACCTCCAAAGGAGCGGTCGGCATAGCAATTAGGGGGATCAGCCCCGAAGGAGTTGCCCAAGGGAATGCCTGAGGACCTGGATCTCAGAGAAGATGAGGAATCTGAGGATAGAAAGGCAACTCCTAACGAAACGACAGTGGATATGCCAATTAATGAAGCTGATCCAGAAAATTTTTTGAAGATTGGATCCCAGTTGGATCCGCACCGAGCCAAAGAACTGGCTGACTTTCTGAAGGCAAACCTGGATGTGTTTTCCTGGACCCACGCTGACATGTGTGGGATATCACCATCCATCATGAGTCTTTCGTTGAGTATAAACCCAAAACACCCGCCTGTAAAGCAAAAAATAAGTATGTTGGGCCCAAAGAGGTCGGCAGCTCTAAAAGAAGAAGTGGATAAGCTGAAAGAGAATGGATTTATTAGAGATTCGATATATCCCGACTGGATATCGAATCTTGTTTTGGTAAAGAAGTCAAACGGAAAGTGGAGGACGTGTATTGATTTTTCAGACTTGAACAAAGCCTTCCTGAAAGTTAGCTTCCCACTCCCCAGAATAGACCAGCTTGTGGATTCGATGGTGGGACATGAACTTCTTTCTTTTATGGATGCATACTTCGGGTACAACCAGATTCCCATGCATGTGCCCGATCAAGAGCACACGAGCTTTATTACAAATTTGGGGTTGTACTACTACGTGGTCATGCCTTTCGGATTGAAAAATGCTGGAGCTACCAACCAACGCTTGGTGAACAAGATGTTTTATAACAAAATAGGGAAGACTATGGAGGTTTATGTGGATGATATGCTTGTCAAATCGAGATAGTCATCTAGCCATATGCAAGACTTGGTAGAAATGTTCGGTATCCTGCGAAAGTATCGAATGAAGCTAAATCCTTTGAAGTGCTCGTTTGGGGTGGCATCTGGAAAGTTTCTAGGTTTCATCGTGAGCTCTCGAGGAATTGAAATTAATCCCAGTCAGATAGCAGCGATAAGAAACATTGAGGAACCACGAAGAATCAAGGATGTCCAAAGTCTTGCAGGTAAAGTGGTTGCGTTGAGTATATTTATCTCCAAAGCAACAGAAAAATGCGTCTCGTTTTTTGACTTGATAAAAAGGGGAAAGAAAAATTTTGAATGGACTCCGGAATGTGTTGAGGCCTTTCGAAATCTATTGGACTTACTAGAGAGACCAGCAATTTTGTCGAAGCCAGTGGATCATGAAGAGCTGTTTGTTTACCTAGCAGTATCGGCTCATGCCATTAGCATCGCCTTGGTCAGGGAAGAAGACAAGGTGCAAAGACCGGTATATTATGTAAGTAAGAAAATTGCAGCCGCAGAACGTAACTACCGAAGGACTGAGAAGCTTTCTTACAGCCTTCTGATCGCCTCCCGAAAACTTCGCCATTATTTTCAAGCTCACCCAATAATCTTATACACTGATCAGCCTCTGAGACAAGTGTTGCAAAGACCTGAACCATCAGGATGGTTGATCAAGTGGAATATTGAATTAAGTCAGTTTAATTTAAACTTTTAGCCGTGGGGATCAATCAGGGGACAAGCTTTGGCTAATTTTATAGCAGAGTTCACAATTCCGGAGGAGGAAACGATCGATGATAAGGTGGTCAAATCAGAGGAAGAATTAAAATTAGATCCATGGAAGTTATATACAGACGGAGCCAACAATGACCGAAGGTCCGGAGCTGGAGTTGTCTTAGTTACTCCTGAAGGACGATCATTATATTACGCTCTACGAGTAGAATTTTCAACGACCAATCATGACTCAGAATATGACGCCCTGATTGCCGGGTTGAAACTTGCTAACGAATTCGGAATAAAGGCATTAGATATATTCTGCGATTCCAAAATAGTGGTCTGCCAAGTGCGAAAGGAATCTGTGGCCCGGGGACCTCGACTTATTACCTATCTTGGAAAAGTGAAGGAGCTGTTGAGCAACCTGGAACGGTATAACATAACACATATCCCAAGAGTTGAAAACCAAAAGGCAGACCGGCTGGCGAAGCTGGCAAGTTCCGACAATCCGGAGGAAACCGAAATGGTTCTAATTGAGATGTTGGGATTGCCAAGGTTTGAGTTTATGTAAATTGAGTTAGCTTTCGAAGCAGAATCGGAGAGGGAGTCGTGGCTGACCCCAATCAGGAATTTCCTAAGAAATGGAGTACTCCCGCCAAAGAAAAGTGAGTGGCGAGCCATAGTTCGCAAAGCTACTAGATACGTCCTTCAAGATAATACCCTTTATCGACAAGGATGTTCTATGCCACTGTTATGGTGTATAGCGCACGACGACATCAAGCGTGTACAAAGGGAAGTACACGAAGGTGAGTGTGGAGATCATACGGGAGGTCAGACTTTAACAAAAAAGGTGTTGCTGTATGGGTATTTCTGGCCCACTATTAATAAAATGCAGCTGATTACTCACGACACTGCGACAAATGCCAGAGGTTCGCCCAGATCCCCAGAGCACCACCGACACAGCTGAAGTCGATGGTGAGTCCATGGCCATTTGCGATGTGGGGAATTGACATCATTGGATCTCTACCGATTGCCAAAGGAGGAGCAAAATATGCAATAGTCACCGTGGACTATTTTACGAAGTGGGTGGAAGCTGAGCCCTTAACAAAAATCACAGCGAGAAAGGTGATAAGTTTCGTGGTTAGAAATATCATATGCCGATTTGGGATTCCAAGGACCATTATAACTGATAATGGAACCCAGTTCGATGGCGCCAAATTCAGAAATTTCTGCCAGAAATACAAGATTGACAAGCGGTACACTGCAGTCGCCCATAGTCGAATGGGAAAGTAGAAGCAATAAATAAAGTCATAAAATCCATCCTCAAGAAGCGTTTGGAATGTGCAAAAGCAAAATGGGTGGATGAATTGCCCTTGGCTTTGTGGGCATATCGTACAACGTTTAAGACAGCTACCGACCATACATCTTTCTCTCTCTCATTTGGTTCAGAAGCGGTAATCCCGGTAGAGCTTGAAGTTCCCTCCCGTAGGGTGACATATTATGACCCGATGACGAATCGGGCACTCCTTCTCGAGTCCCTTGATGAAGTCGAAGAGAAAAGGGACGAAGCAGACTTGCGTGTGTCAAGACATCGACATCAGATGGCACGCTATTATGACAAGAAAGTTCGCTTTAGAAGCTTTGAGCTAGGGGATTTGGTGCTAAAGCGAGTTTTTCCATCCCTTCCTCATCTCGGTCCAAAGTGGGAAGGACCATTTGCCGTCCAACGGAAAATTGAGACAGGAGCTTTCAAGTTAACGACCGTAGATGGTGAAGAAGTGCCTAGGGCTTGGAATGCCCGGTACTTGATGCGATATTTGAATTAGAGATGCTGTATTTTCTTTTGTTTTTTATGAACCTTATAAAAAGGCATGACTTTCCTAGAAAAGCCTGTTTATATTAACAAAAGATTATAAATTGGATGTAGGCTACGACTTAGCTGAACCACTATAAAAATATCTTGTGTCATTTACTTTCCTGCATTATTTATATGGCCGACAAATATCCTATCATGACTATGAAACACGTAATGTTAGACTAAACTTAGAAGACTGGGGATGACCCATGTGCAGGAGTAAATTAAATGACTGACTGTATGACCAAATACAGAAGAATGGGAAGATGACATTCTTAACTCTAACTCTCAAGGATTGAGAGAAAGTATAAAGGACGGGAAGACGACATCCTCTGAGGCGTGTAGGTGCACCCAGATGAGAGACTGCCTCAGCGAAAACTCTAACCTGGATATGAAACAGGAGAGCATAAATATGCCAGAAAGAACAGACATCAATGATGAAAGGAATATGGCCTCCGTCAGAGAATGAGGGACATTTGAACTCTTTAATTTAAGTTAATATTGAATAGTTCTTGCTCAGTTATTCGAAGTTGACTAGGGGCATATATGCGCATACATGTTTCCTCCAACAATGATCATTATATGACTTTAATTTGATATACTTGTATACTTTCACTTAAGTATTGAACTAACTACTATCAAGCATTGCAGGAAATAATTGATTCTTATTTACAAACGTGTGAGTTTGTACAAGGAAAACAAGAAAAAAAGAAGATGCGAGGGTCGCGCTCGCTGCAACAATTGCGGTCCAGTTAAATGCTAAAGTAAACCAAAGCACTTCATCATTTAGACTTCGGAGTGGACTTGGATTTTTTAGCAGCCTTCTGAGCATCCTTCGCCTCCTTTTCAGCATTAGTTAGACTGCGCCTTTGTTTTTTCTTCCCTGTGACCGAGGTGCTAGAATCGGTTGATTTTTTCCCTGAAGTTGGAACACTGGAAACAAGAGAAGACTTTTTAGCAAGCTCTTCTGTAATAGACCTAGTCGAAAGCTTAACAACTAACCTTGATCCAGCATCCACCACTGCAAGAGGCTTAAGGCTTTCAGGGTCTAGGTCTTCAACTTTAAGCTGCATACGTTTGTCTTGCTCAGCTTTTAGCGCAACCAAAGTGATGTCATTAGCGCTTTTTGACTCCCCAACTATAGCCACCTCGGGGTCTTCCTCGTGTCCCTTATTGCTGCCATCATCTTTCAAGGCATCTATCATCTCGTCGTCGTGAGGAGCATCATCCTTAGATGGTTCATCTCCTTCTCCTGAATCAATAGTGGAAGCCTTGTCCTTTCCCCTTTTAGCCTTCTCCGTGAGTTTTGCTCCAGCGGTGGTTCCCTGGGGCACGTCAGTCCTCTCGGTCGGTTCAACACCAACAGAATGAGAAGCAACGGCTATCAACTCTGGAGAAGATAAAGGGCCATTCATTGATTGCCCGATTATGTGATGAAAAGTGGAGACAACTTTGACGAATTGAGGTGAAAAGGTAGAGATACCTTCCGATGACTTCTTTGCTGGAGTGACTGCCGTCTCCGACGACGTTTCGGGTATGGGGGATAAAAAAGATGCCCGAGGGATCCCCGGGTTTTCGGGGTCATATCCCTCTACTTCAGAGGTTTCAAAGGCAGTGGAAGAAGAACCAACCTCAGGGATGTTCTTCTGCTTAGCCTTCCGCTTCTCTTCATCCATAGTAGCAGCAATGAGGCGGCGTCCCTCGGCTAGGCGTTCTGGTTCGTCATCTCTTAGATATTTTTCCATAAGCTTGTCTTCGTCGATGGAATCTACCATGAGCTCCTCTTTCTCCCATTCAACGATTTGACTCCATACTTGACTAAGGTAGACGGATAATCTACGATCCAAGAGATGTTTCGACGGCGGATTATATGCGCAAAGAATTCGATCATTAGTTCACCGAAACCATGCACTTCCTCCTCAGCCCCTGACAGCTGCTTGCGGGTCTCTTCGGCGGATTTAATAACACTTTCAACATTACCCTTTGTTAGGGCAGCCCTATTCTCAGCCTCCACCAACTTGGAAGCCAAGTCAGCATTTCTCTTCTCCAATTCAGCATTCTTTCTCGCTAACTCAGCTTTCTCTTGCTCCAGAGCGGTGTAGGCAAGTTGCATTTTAGCATTATCCAACTTTGCATCTTCTGCTTGCTTTTTCAACTCCGAGCGCTCTTGATTGTGAGACTCGAGCAAGTCATGATAACGTTTTTGTAGCTCTTCAAATTGCTACTTGAAGTTAGAAGCATCCGCTGAGCAACGACAAGTTGGGCCTGTGTGTCCTAAAGATCTTTCCCCAAAATTTTCAAGGCATTAGCGTCAGCTGCTGCAATATTTTTCATCGACTCAGTATCCGTAATCAGAGTTCGGGTAATTCTAGAGAGGTTACGTGAATACTTGAACATCTCCGAAATTTGTTTTTCAACTACATCAATTTTCGCTTTGGCCTGGTCTGCCCACCTTGAGGAAATAGGATCGAGAGCGGGTAAGAAAGTCAGGTTTTCAAAGTAGTGTTCAGGGAATTGTTGCTCCAAATATGCCTGCTTGACTTTAGCTTCAGCATCCAATGGTGGATATGCGCGATATGTTAGCTCAGTATCCCTAGGATGAGCAGGCACGACGGCCGTATCACCCTTCTTAAGCCGCTTATCGGAAACCTTATGTTTATCTCGAGAGCTAGTTTCTTTCGGCGGAATTCTTTCCCTACCTCGTTTTTCTTGAGAAGAGGTTTGATCTTTTGACTGCAACATGTCTTCTCCTCGACGGCCTTGATAGCCTTTGTATCATTCTGAATCCGACCGAACGGGGGAGCGAGAGCGCGAGGTCTGCGATTGATAAGAGTCATAAGGCCATCTATCCTCTCTACTCCGGCCTTCACGACGATCATGCTCAGCATCAGAAGGGGGTCTAGATATGCTGTGACAAAGTTTCCTGATATCATAATGGGAGCAAGACATTGTACCTGCGCAACAATGCAAATGGAATTCAGAATCAGTGTTCTTACAAAAGGTAAGTGCTGTGGAATGTGTTGCTATTGTGCTAAGTGCATCCTAAGTGGTGTTTTCCCCCCGACAAACCCGAATCCGAAGCCAGACTAGTGCGAATAGGCTCTTTGGCCTTAGCGGGAGTGGTCTCTTCTGAAGAAGTGAAAACTAAAGGATTTGTTCCAAAATCCTCTGAAGTGTAGATAGTTTCAGGTAAGGGGAGATGTCCTAAACCCTGAAATGTAGGATCATCAGTACTGGGGGCATCTCCCTGGAAACAACTATTGGCGGTTCTTTGGAAGACGTCGACTTCTCCGGAGAGAGAGCATCCTCAGGGACGACGTACCCTTCTCGGTGCTTTTCGGCCATGTTGGCCAGCTCATCGTCTTGAGTCGAAGATGGAGAAGGTGAAGTTTGAAGCGGCATTGTGGGATTTTTTGAGCTCTCAGCCATTTCTGGAATTACGTCCACTGGAGGGATGTACAAATATGGACCCGACCCGTGACCTATGTTACGGGTTATGGACAACAACCCATGAAGATGAAGGTATTGATCCTTAAGAACACTGTCGACGGTCAAGAACTTTTGGTCACCATTGAGCAACTGGTGTAAATGATCAAAGTATAATTGACCTGATATTTGCTTTCGGTTGCCAACTGTGGATAAGAATGAAAGCAAGTTAGTATGCCAACATGAACGCTTAAAGCTGGAGTCTGGAAAATAGATGTTTTACTTGATTGGGTCCATCTCCTAGCGCATCCCGGTTGTTGTTTGATATAAAACCATTCAGGTTTTGGATCGCCATCTTTACTGCTAAATGGAACGACGATGATCTTTCTCTTCGGAACCGATTCAAAGTACGAGAAAGAGGGAGTCTCTTGGGTTCGATGTTTGAAATTATAAAAGAAATGGATATCATCGAAGGTTGGTTCTATGCCTTTAATCTCTTTGTATGCTACATATAAGGTATTTAGGTAAGCATAGGAGTTGGGATGCAGCTGCATGGGGGCAATCCGCATCTGTCTTAGAAAGTCGACAACAAACAGAGAAAACAGTGGAATAGCCCCAACCATGCACATCAATCGGGTGATTGCCATAAATCCTTCTGGAGGATTGTGAGGACGGTCAGTTTTCTATGGCACCAGGGTATCCTCTTTTAGTATCCCATGCTTTAGGCGTGTTCGATCAAGTCTGTCGTTGTCAATGGTCGATTCAACAGAATCTTGGGGTGATTCCAATATGATGGCAGACTCAAATTCATCAAGAGCTCGGTTATCTCCAATCTCTCCTTCCTCTTCATAGCCAAGAGAAACTTCACCCTCAGAAGACACATTATCGGTTTCATGAGCCTCTAACTCGTAATCTGGGCCATCATCATCCCACTTTGGATCTGAGGAAGAAGATATGTCATCAAGAGTGATCTTCTGGGACGTCTCTGGAACTTCTCTCTTTTCAGCTAATCTAAATGAACATCTTGCTGTCATTGTCACTAAACTATTTAAGAACCAATAGCACAAGTTAGAGTAAATTAGCCTGTCTCCCCCTGTGCACGTGTATGAACGAAAGTGTGTACGGTGTGTGAAGAAGATATAAATTAAACACTTAGAAGCATAATGCAAAGTTCTGATGATGAAGTGATGTTCGGAATAGTTCTTGATGTTCATTTGTGTTCGCAAGGCACTATCCTAACTGTTCATGAAATTAAAAGTTACGTCAAATATTAATTTAGCCAATTGGACAAATTCTTGTGCTTGAAGATTGGGCTGCCTCGGTTTGGTTCGGACATGCACGTTGGGATCTGATCGGATGCAAAGCCGTGATTTGGTCAGAAGTAGATATCCAACCGGATCGGTTCGGGAGTGTGTATTCGGAGCGGGTCGGTATGGCTTGAATACCAACACTCCTTTTCCTTTGTTTATTACTCCGACCCGACCCGGTAGAGTAAACTACGCCTCCCCCTTTCAACTTTTGTTCCGACCCGAGCTAGTCTTTCTCCTTCCCCTCATCTTTCTGAAGTATATAACTCGAACCGACCCCCTCTCTTTCTTCTTCCTCTCTGCTCCTTCGTCTCCTACCAAACTTCTTACCCCAAGAAGCAGATTAAGGTAGAATGCTCTTAAGCTGGCACAACCTACGACTGCTCCAAGCGCCCCTCCATGACAGCCTCGAGGTGGTGATGAGGCCATCAACAACGAAGGCGGAGAAGAGGAGTACGTGGTGGCAGCGCCAACAAAATACCACGTCGACATCACTTGAATCGTTCATGGATTCGAATCAAATTCAAGTAAACAAGCATAAAATCATTGTTTGAAGACCTACTTACGAATTTATTTCAAGGTATCAAAGGGTTTTCTTTGTGAATTTGAGAATTGGAGCTAGGGTTTCATCCTCGTCGAAATCGGGGCAAGTCGCAGGAGATGAAGAAATAAAGGAGATAGAAGTAGAAGAGCGGCGGATTTTTATAAGGGATGTAATGACCCTTAGTATTCCTATTTGTTCACTCCGTTGGGACCGGAGTCCGAACCCCTGAATAAACATATTTGGCCCATTATCTTGGCAATGGCGGATTTAAAAGAGAAACCATCCGAACTAGAACATAGGCCTATGTAGATACTCGTGGCCCATTGGTTTAAGCGATCACAAGTCGAAGGGCAAGAGCCAACTGAACCGGAGTGTGAGGCTATAGAATCCGAACCCAGATGGAGTCACGTACACTGAATTGGTATTCAAATTGAACACAAAATAAAATAAAGAGAAAAACTACTTGGAGTAACTGCTGGAAGTCGAGAAGAATCTTTAAACTTGATAAAGAATTAAGGAAGTAATTCACGCACTACATGACGTATATATAGACATCAAGAGATGTAGCTTTCTGAAGCAACATATCTTTATACATCAATGGAAACAACTTTTCGACGATTCAAATTTAAATTCAATGACCAACGAACAGATGATGTCAAGGCATGCTCTATCTTCGATAGAAGCATAACTTGAGGGGGCAAAATGTTAGCCCACTTTGTGAACTAGGCTACATAAAGTCAAAAAGTTAGAAGATCAAGTAGACGAAGAACACTTTGTTGTACATCCGGTTCGGAATTATAGGAGTAGAAACAAAAACAAGACAAAGGAGGAAGAAAAGTATTCGGGTCGGATCGGAGGTAGTAGGACCGATTCGAACCTTATCTGCTAGCCTATCCGATCCGAATTCAGTGCACCCTGCTAGTCTACTCCACGATCTCCTGGATATTCAGGGAAGTTACACCCACTTTCTACCCACGATGGCCACTAGCTTGATGTGCTGGCGACACCAGAACTCATCCGACCACGGAAGTCATGGAATGGAGGACACGTGCGACCGATCCGACTCGAATTCATGAAGGATTTTCGCCTATAAATACCCCACCAAGAAGCACTTAGAGGTGATTTTTTGGCATTTGGAGAGTTTGAGTACCCTTTTAAAACCGAATTCCAGCATTCCCAAACAATCCAAATCATCATTCAAAGTGTATTTTGAATATAATTGAGTGAATGTATATGAAAAATGAGTGAGATTGAGTGAATATCTTGTTGTATTTTCATCTACATCATCAAACAAAGTGATATAAAGTGGACGTAGGCTCTTTAACGCCAAACCACTATAAATCTTCTGTCATTTTTCTGTTTTTGATCTCATTTTATCGTAATTTTAGTCAATATGGGTGTTAGAACCACTTTTTGGTCTAATAGACACCAAAACCGACAGCGAAGGGAAACCCATGAAACCAAATTCGAATCAACGCCCAAAGAATGAAAAATTACAATAGAAATTATTATTATTATTACCTTCTTGGTTTAATCAGATTGTTTCGAAATTGTTTGGGTTTGAAGGAAATAAACTAGGGTTTGGAATTGAAGGCGAAGGGGTGGCAGTAATAAGGAGAAGAAGAAAGGGGAAAATGAGGAGGGGATCAGCTTATATAGCTTGAAAGAACACTCTTAGTCTCCCTTTTTTGTTGTACATGATCTGCCTAATCAGGTGGGCCACGAGTGTTTGAACAAGCCCACCATGGTTTGCGTAAGAGCCTGGTCCACTGTCGGATCGTGACGCGCGCCAAATAACACGGCCCATGGTATGTCTTAGCAACCTCGTCCTTGGAATAACCGTCGAGAGAAAAAATAGAGGTACTAGTGCAACAAATTTCTACAAAAAGGTTCATGGGAATTTGAAGCTTATTGGATGAGTTGATAACAAAAAGGTACTAGTGCAACAAATTTATACTCGTTAGAGAACGCGTTCTTTTGAAGCGGCGTGACGATACAAACAAACACGACTGTCAATACTCTTTTATTCAGGCATTGGCATACTAATTAGTTTCGAAGCACATTCCATCCTTGATAAAACGTACTTCGAGGGGGAAAAATATTGGCTAGCTTTTTGAACCAAGCCACCAAGAACATAAAGACTCATATTTGTTGAACTAGGATGATCATACTTGAACATATCCGACTCGTGAACCACCTTCCCCATCGGCTCACGGTCCGCTTTCTCCATCCTCTCGTGACAAATCAAGACCGACCCCGCTCGTGGACGATGCGCCGCGACCCGCTCGTGAGTAACCATCATGACCTGTTCATGATGAACCATCACGACCCGTCTACAAGTTCAAAAGATGATGGCCATGACCTAGTCCTCCATGAGCCGCATATTTGGATCTAATGACACCTGTCCATAACCGCCATATTGACCATTTCTCCATCAAGCCATGAATGGCTCCGAGATTCTCGGGAATTATGCCACGTTTCTTCACGAACCGCATGTAGAAATCATCTATAAATAGCCTAATACTCGGCATTTTTAAGGATCTTTTTGGCAATTCTGAGTATTGTTTCACCATACTGTTCTCCATTATTTCTAATCAGTATTATCTAAAAATTATTCAGTGAATCATCATTGTAAAAGTGAGATTGAGAGAAATTATTGATTGTACTTGCATTCAGCGTATTATCAAAAGCATATAAAGTGGATTTAGGCTCTTTAACGTCGAACCACTATAAATTTGGTGTGCTTGTTGCATTTTCTTTCAGTTCTAGTTATTATCCTCTAAAATTTAAGACAATTTGGGTGTTAGAGCCATATTTTGGTCTAACACCAATAGAAGCGAAAAGCTGCTGGAAGCTGTTTATTGACAGACCTAGGAATGATTACTTCTCAGGGGCAGGAATATTCCTAGAGACTCCTGATGGCCACTCTTTATGCTACGCCTTAAGATTGGAATTCCCGTCAACCAACAATGAGGTCGAGTATGAAGCGCTGATAACAGGATTGAAGTTGGCAAAAGAGTTGTATCTAAAAACCTTGCAAATTCTTAGTGACTCACAACTTGTAGTATGTCAAGTCCGCAAAGAGTTCTAGATCAAAGTCGAAAACCTTCACATTTATCCTACCAAAGCCTTGGAGCTTCTCAACGATCTCGAATATTATACAATATCTCATATTCCCAAGGAAGAGAATTCAAAGGCAGGTTCTCTCGCTAAGTTAGCAAATTCCTCAGATGCGTAGTTGTTGGGTTTGATCCCTATCGAAGTCTTATTAACTCCCATCATTGAGGAAACAGATGTCAATTGGATCATGGAGGCTATTGAAGAGCCTGTATCCAAGATGACACCAATCAAGGAATATATCCTAAGTGGAACACTTCTAGAAGAACCAAAAAAGTGATGAAAGATTTTGCTCAAAGCTCCATTATACCTCATCTAGGATGGAAGGATGTATATACGAGGCTTTTCTACACCTCTGCTGCAGTGTGTAACCAAAGAGGAATCCAGAGCAATCTTGGTAGAATTACACGAGGGAGGTTGTTGAGGTCACACAGGAGGTCAGACATTAGCTAAGAAAATTTTGTTATATGGCTACTTCTGGCCCGGTGTGAATTTGGATGCAATGACCTATACTAAGAAATGTGATAGATGGCAAAGATTTGCAAAGATTCCAACGGCACCTCCCACAGAACTTACCCAAATGGTCAGCCCATGGCCATTTGCTGTCTGGGGCATAGATTTAATTGGAGCATTTGTAACAACCCGTATTTTAAATAACATGTTATAACATAAACCAGGGCAGAATTAAATGATAAATTCTGAATCAAGGAAAACGGGCTGTGCCATTGCGTTCGTCTTCGAAAAATACGCGAAATAGAGTCCGAGTTTTCGAAAATCGGAGTCCGTATGACGCAGTTATGGCCCATAGAAGTTTTCAGAAAATTCAAATTTAAAAACAGATTTCAAATTCAGCTGGGCAGGCGGGAAAAATTCCCGCCACCCCAAGTCGGCTGGGGAGTCGACACACCCCAGGTTGTGTTAACTGCCCAGTCGACACCCCTGTCGGCTTGGTTGGTCGTCCAGTCTGGCATGGGTGCACCGGACTTGTTTCTCAAGACATGTTTGGAGGCCAGTGACGTGAATTGATGGCCCAGATCTGAATTAGGGTTAATCCTATGGTCTAAACTAACCTAATCATCTATAAAAAGACCCTAATACCTAGCCTAAGTCATCATAAATCAATCCTATAACTAAAATATGCCAAAATAGTTAATCATGGCCTCCACCCTCTTGTCATAGCCTCAATCTTCATTCATATGAGAGTTCCTAAGCTTGTTTGAGAGTTGCAAAGCTTGATTCAAGGCCAAAATTTAATCTTTCTTCATTAAAACAAGGATCTTTCTTCATAGAATCAAAGGAACTTCTTGGAGCTTGTATTCATTTGGGGTTTTTAGAGTTGCTAATGGCTTCGTCTCAATCTTATTTTATTTTATAAGTCTTCATAGCATTGTATGCCCTATACTACTCTTAGATTCTAACTATGAAGTTAAATATGACATGTTGCAAGTTTTAGTTTGGGCCTAAGTATGATAATTGCTTTGATCCTATCATGTTATGCATAAATTTATTCTATGCATGTTTGTAAAGCTATCACCTTTGTCTTATGCATAGAAAGCTATGAGCTTTGATTGGAAATGTTGCATAAAGCAATATAGAAACTCTCATAAACCTTGTGTTATCTAGCATATGATGTTATATGCGAATCACTAGCCACCATCCTATGTCATTTATGATCATGTTTCACCTATTTGCTTAAGTTTGATATCATGCATATTTTGAGGCTTATGATGTAATATGCAATTTGCTATCTTGCATATGGTGTTATATGCGAATCACTTGCTATCATCCTATGTCATTTATGACCATGTTTCACCTATTTTGCTAAAGTTGATATTATGCATGCTTTGAGGCCTATGATGTGATATGCAAGTTTATGAACACCTTAGTCTCATATGCCACCATGTTCAACTTGTGGCCCAAAACCTTATTAATTATGTCATGCTTCTAAGTTTCCCCTTTTGAGATCTATTTGCATTATGCGAACTTACATGCGATGGGGTTACGTTATGGGTAAACTAAAATGATATAAAAACATGACTTGAAAAGATGACATGAAATATGACATGTGATTATGCTTGAAACATGAATTTGGACATGACTTCTAGAAAACATGAGAGTGGCCAACTCGAGGTTGGGTTGAGTTTGTAGCATAAATCTACCCGGAACCGACCGGCTTAACTAGTGGCTACAAGCAATAGGACCCAATGTGAGTAGTTGGTCATGTTGCACTTGAAACCCGAGGTTAGACGAAGTTGTGGTGTAAAGCTACCCGGACCCGCCCGGCTTAACTAGTAACCACAACAAAGTCTAATGTGAGAGGTTGGGTGCATTAAAGTAATTAATGCCACATGATAGGGTTAAGTCATGGACCACTTGAATACTTAACCAATTAAACACGATGGGTTGATAGGGTTAAGTCATGAACCTTGGGTACACTTAACCAACTTGATTGGGTAGGGTTAACCACATTTAACCCGTTAGAAACCCTAGTTACATGGTCCTTTTCACCAGTAACCCTCTTGATTTTATCATGATACCCTAGGGACTAAGCTAGGGTGGGGCACAATTACTGGGCTGACATGTAAGCGACCAAAACGACGGCTGAGTAGGTGCGCCGGTGTAGGTTCAGGCAGACTATGATCGTGCACATGGTCCGGAGTTGAAAAAGCAGACACAGGCACCCGTAGGTTTAGACTGTGCGTGCTTGATTTGTGTCCGTGGTTGGCACCCTAGGGCTTGATACACCCTAGGGTTGAGCTAGCACAGTTTGACTACACTTCGTGATTAGGCCGTAAGACACCGACACTTGACGAGTTAGGCTTTTAGGGAGCCGATCGACTAGACCGTGTTGTTGGACCTTGATCTAGGTCATCTCGGGATGTTGGGCCAAGATTGGGCCAAGGGATCTTTTCTTGTTGATACTTGACATAGATTACTAGTACACACTTGGTGCAATTTAACCTTGTACATGCGATGACACACTTGATCTATCTTTTCACCATCCCAGTTATCACCCTATGTTTCATCTCTGCTTTGCATGTCCAGTTAACTTTATTAGTTTGTATACTAATAGTAGATAGGACTTACCAGTCTTTTTGACTGACCCGTTTTCTTTCGCCTCTTTTCTTCCGTTCCCCCCCCCCCTCCAGGTTTGCAGCGTGGGAACACTGGTACCTAGCTGGATCTTTAGCTGCTTTTCTGGATAGCTCATGTACGGTTTGGACTTGAGCATGCTATGGCTTTCTACTTTGGGGATAGTTACTTCATGTCCATTTCAGTTTTCAGTTTATGTTCTAGACTTTGTTTGTGGGAAAATAATGACCAAGTACTTTGATGTAACTTGACTATGGTTTTGAAATGTTAGTTTTATCCACTGCTTTACTACTCTGTTTTACTTATATGTTCTATCTTGTGATATCTGCATGCATGTTTACCTTGTTTAACGCCCCTCCAAAGCTAGTGTGCTTGCAAGAGTGGCACTGGCGGAGGTGGGGTGTTACATTTGGTATAAGAGCATAAGGTTTACAAGATTTGAGCAAAAGTGTTTTTAAAACTTACCTTTTTGGAAAACTATTTTCAAAACCAATTAAGTATTTTCCAAGAAAAGTCTAGTTATTTTAAAAGACTATTCCCCAAAAGCCATTAGCACTATCCTTCGTTTCCTCATTCTAATTCTATCTTTTCCTTTTTCAGCATGGCCGATCTTAACCTTCCCGAGGGAGTGACCATTCCCGGATGGTTCCGGAGGTACTTGGAAGCTAGGGCCAATGATGCGGGCCCAGCAAATACCCCCACCGTAACTGAGGTTCCTCCTTCTCCTCAGCATCCACAAGCAGATTTCGCAAAGGTTTGCAAAGACTTTAAAGCGATGGGTGGCAAGAATTTTATTGGGATGGAGACTTTTGTGGAGGCGAGAAACTGGTTGAAAGAAACTGAAGATCTTTTCGCTATCTTTGATGTGGAAGACCATAGAAAGGTTTTATTGGCAGCATGGTTACTAAAAGAAGTAGCTGCTTATTAGTGGGAGGTCACCAATGCTACTAGGCCTATAGAGACTTGGGTCGACTTTAGGACAAGATTTGGGCTTAAGTTTCTATCATCAGCTGAGGCGAATCTGCAATTGGAGAAGTTTATATCTTTGAAGCAAGGGGGCATGACAGTGATGGAGTATGTGAATAAGTTTAACCAGCTTGCTCGATTCGGTTTGGACATGGTTAATACTCCCTAGAAAAAGGCTTTACGCTTTGCATGACGGTTGAATGAGCCATTACAAGGTTTAGCCCTATCTCATATACCCATGGGGGCCACTTTTGAAGGCCTAGTAGACATGGCATTGCTTCAAGGAGACGATATGAATGGCAAGAAGGAAGTCAAGACTAATGAGACTCAAACCAAGAAGACGGACTCCAAGTGGGAAGGAAATCAGGGCAATCAGAACAACAAGAACAACAAGGGCAACAAGGCCAAGGCAAAGGACCCAAGAAAATACAACTTTTGTGGCATTGTTGGGCACTTAGCCAAAGATTGCAGAAAGAAGAAGAGGAAGTTGGGCGAATGTTTTCACTGTGGAGAGCCTGGACACCTTAGCAAGGATTTCCCCAAGAAGCAAGGACAAGGGAAAGGGCAGACTCAGCGTGCAGGACCACCTAGAGGGCAAGTGCATGCTCTCAACACTGCTCCAGTTCAGGACCGAGGTAGTATTTCTGTAGAAAGTCTTGTTTATATTTTTGATTATCCTGTTCGCACCTTATTTGATTCTGGCGCATCGCATACCTTTATTTCTTCTGACATTGTTGAAAGTTTGCACCTAAGTACTATACTAGTTGAGGATCCCGTCAGTGTTTCAAATCCAATTGGGGGTTCCACCTATTTATCTATGATTTGTGTGGATTTGAAGATTTCTATCTTGACCGTAGAATTCACATGTAATGCTTATGTTCTCGGGTTCACAGGATACGGGTTGATCTTGGGCATGGATTGGTTGTCCAGTTATGGAGCAATTCTCGATTGTGAGCATAGGGTGGTGAGGCTTATGACTCGCCTCGGTAATACCTTAGAGATTTCTTGCAACCCACTGGATCCCGTCATGTTATGTTATCTTGAATCTCTTGACTTGTCCATCAATGATCTGCAATCTGTAAGGGTGGTCCGAGAATATCCTAATCTCTTTGAAGAGGTTAAGGGGTTACCCCCTAAACGAGAGATAGATTTCCGCATTTATCTTGTTGATAATGCCAAGCCAGTTTCATTGCCCGTTAGGCACATGGCCCCACGAGAAAGAAGGGAGCTCAGTAAGCAAATCAAGGATCTGCTTGAGAAGAATTTTATTAGGCGAAGCATTTCTGAATGTGGTGCTCCTGTGGTATTCGCTACTAAGGCGGATGGTTTGCTTCGTCTATGTGTTGATTATCTAGAGTTGAACAAGCTGACAAAGAAGAATAGGCACCCGTTACCGAGGATTGATGACCACTTTGACCAGCTTGTTGGTGCTTCTGTTTTCTCTCAGCTCGATCTAGCCACCGGATTCCATCAGCTTAGAGCGGCTGAGGATAGTATTGATAAGACTGCGTTTAGGACTCCAGATGGATTCTTTGAATGGCTTGTCATGCCATTCGGTTTGACTAATGCACCCGCCTACTTCGTAGATTTGATGAGTAGGGTGTTCAGGGAGTTCCTTAACAAGTTCGTGGTTGTCTTCGTGGATGATATTCTGATCTTCTCAAAGGATGAGGAAGAACATGCCAGACATCCCAAGGAAGTGATGGATACACTTAGAGCCTATAAGTTGAAAGCCAAGTTCTCCAAATGCCATTTCTGGAGAAGGGATGTTCGGTTTCTTGGACATATAGTTTCTAAGCAAGGCATAGCGGTGGATCCCGCGAAAGTGGTTGCAGTTCAAGACTGGAAGACTCCGAGGAATGCAACTGAAGTAAGAAGCTTTCTCGGTCTGGCGGGCTACTATAGGAAGTTCATCAGGGTCTTCGCTAAGATTTCAACCCCTCTTACTAAGTTGACGAAGAAGAACTTAGTTTTTGCATGGGACTTAGAGTGTGAGCTTGCTTTTCAAAGGCTCAAGAGGGCCCTTACTACCGCTCCAGTTTTGGCCTTACCCGATGGCAGTAAGATGTTTACCGTGTACACCGATGCATGTGGCACGGGGTTAGGTGTTGTCATGATGCAAGAGGGAAGAGTGATATGTTATGGGGGTAGGCAACTTAAAGTTCATGAGAAGAACTATCCCACTCATGATTTGGAGTTGGCGGCGATCGTCTTTGCACTCAAATCCTGGCACCACTATCTTCTAGGCAAAAGGTTTGAGTTGTATACTGATCACAAGTCACTCAAGTACCTCTTCTCGCAGAAAGATCTGAATCTAAGGCAGCAAAGGTGGATGGAATTCTTGGCATCTTATGACTTCGAGATGGCTTATACCCCTGGCAAGGGTAATGTTGTGGCAGATGCATTAAGCAGAAGTAGGTTGACTTTGAGTCCCTTGTTTGTTGAGATGAGGAGTCTAGAGTTCTTGGCAACCTTTGATTTCACACCGGCTGTTGAGTCGATGACGGGTTCTTTAGCATCCCTTGAGCTTAGAACTATGCTTCTTGATCAAGTTGGGGCTTCGCAGAAGGAAGATCCACAGATAGTCGAAGTCATGGACAAGTTGATTTGTGGTGAGACGTCTAGTCACCTTGCTAGATATACTATTGATGATAAAGGTTGGCTAAGGCATGATGGAAGTCTATGCGTTCCACAAGTAGGAGACTTGGTGCATAAAGTTCTCGAAGAAGTACATCACTCGAAGATGACTATACATCCTGGAGGAGATAAGATGTATAGAGATATGAAGCGCATTTTCTTTTGGGCTGGAATGAAGAAAGATGTGGCAGAGTATGTTTCAAAGTGCATGATGTGCCAACAAGTGAAAGCCGAGTCAAAGAAACCCGGTGGGCTATTACATCCATTGGAGGTCCCGCAATGGAAGTGGGAGAGTATTTCTATGGATTTTGTGGATGGATTGCCTAGGTCAAGAAAAGGGAACACGAGCATATGGGTCATAGTTGACAGACTTACGAAGAGTGCTCACTTCATTCCAGTAAAGAACAAGAGGAACGCATCAGGGCTAGCTTCTATTTATCTTCGAGAGATAGTGCGGTTGCATGGAGTTCCTTCTAGCATAGTTAGCGATCGTGAGCCAATTTTCACTAGCCAGTTCTGGAAAAGTCTGCAAGAAGCGATGGGTACGCGATTGAATCCGAGTATAGCCTATCACCCCCAGACAGACGGCCAAACCAAAAGGGTGAATAGAGTGCTAGAAGATCTTTTGAGGCTTTGTGTTCTTGACTTTGGTGGTACTTGGGAAGACCACCTTCCTCTTGTAGAGTTTGCTTATAATAATAGCTATCAAGCTAGCATAGGGATGGCACCATTTGAAGCTTTGTATGGGAGGCCATGTAGGTCACCATCTTGTTGGTGGGAGACTACGGACAGGCTTATACTTGGGCCCGATATGATACGGGACACATCCGAGAAAGTTGAATTGGTGAGAAGACGGATGAAAGCGGCCCAAGACAGACAGAAATCCTATGCTGATAAGCGAAGGACAGATTTGGAATTCGTAGTTGGGGATATGGTTTTCGTGAAGGTTTCTCCTTTGCGTAATGTGGTACGTTTTGGAGCAGTTGGGAAGCTGGCACCAAGGTTCTTAGGACCCTTCCCTATCATAGAGAGAATTGGAAAGATGGCCTATAAGGTGGAATTGCCCGAGAAGCTAGCCGGAGTGCATAATGTCTTTCATGTCTCGCATCTCCGAAAGTGCCTACATGAGTCCATTAAGGTGGTTGAACCAGGCATTCTTGAAGACGTGGAAGTAGAGAAAGAGGCAACCTTGAGGAGAGCTCCGATTCGTATCTTGGGAACGGAGATCAAGAAGCTAAGGAATCGAGAAGTCAAATTAGTGAAAGTTCAGTGGAGTGAAGCCAAAGAGGATGCAACTTGGGAAACCGAGGAGAAGATGCGTGGGCTTTATCCATTTCTTTTTGAGGGTACATTCTCGACCTCTTTTTCCTTTTACATATATTTCTTTTTGCTATCCATGTTTATCCATTTTATCTTGTCATCTTGTTAACCTTGTCTTGAGAGCCTTAGGTAGAAACCCTTTGGATGAAACATGTATTTGAAACATGTTATGCTTGATGTTTGCAAGTGGTTGCAAGTGTTTGCAAGCGGATACTCGTGGATGCATGATACACATTAGGCATTAAGATCGGCTCACGCACTTTCATATTGCATATGCATGAGTGCTTATACTTATTCATGGATGAAACTTGTTATGCTATCACGTAGATGTTGCATATGGATGAATGTTATGTGCACTCATGTAGAGATTATAAATTATGTTAGGAATTTGCATACATATGGACGCATTTCACCAACATACTTTGCATTAAGGAGGTTTACTGAATCAGTAACCGCCTGATTTTCACATTAGATAAGTACATATACACACACATTTACATATAATCTTATAGCATTTAGAAGTTGTTAATGACATTGACTGCACGTGGATGATGTTATGCACAAAGTCAAGGTGGTAGCTTTATAAACATGCAAAGAATAAGCCTATGCATAACATGATAGAATCAAAGCTCATAGCTTTCTATGCACAATGTCAAGGTGATAGCTTTACAAACATGCATAAAATAAATTTATGCATAACATGATAGGATCAAAGCACACATCATACTTAGACCCAAACTCAAACTTGCAACATGTCATATTTAACTTCATAGTTAGAATCTAAGAGTAGTATAGGGCTTACAATGCTATGAAGACTTATAAAATAAAAAAAAATTGAGACGAAGCCACTAGCAACTCTAAAAACCCCAAATGAATACAAGCTCCAAGAAGCTCCTTTGATTCTATGAAGAAAGATCCTTGTTTTAATGAAGAAAGATTGAACTTTGGCCTTGAATCAAGCTTTGCAACTCTCAAACAAGCTTAGGAACTCTCATATGAATGAAGATTGAGGCTATGACAAGAGGGTGGAGGCCATTATTAACCATTTTGGCATAGTTTAGTTATAGGATTGATTTATGATGACTTAGGCTAGGTATTAGGGTCTTTTTATAGATGATTAGGTTAGTTTAGACCATAGGATTAACCCTAATTCAGATCTGGGCCATCAATTCACGTCACTAGCCTCCAAACATGTCTTGAGAAACAAGTCAGGTGCACCCAGGCCAGACTGGCCGACCACCCAAGTCGACAGGGGTGTCGACTGGGCAGTCGACACAGCCTGGGGTGTGTCGACTCCCAAGTCGACTCCCCAGTCGACTTGGGGTGGCGGGAATTTTCCCCGCCTGCCCTACCCAGCTGAATTATAAATCTGTTTTTAAATTTGAATTTTCTGAAAACTTCTATGGGCCATAACTGGGTCATACAGACACCGATTTTCGAAAACTCGGACTCTATTTCGCGTATTTTTCCGAGACGAACGCAATGGAACGGCCTTTTTCCTTGATTCAGAATTTATCATTTAATTCTGCCTTCGTTTATGTTATAACATGTTATTTAAAATACGGGTTGTTACAGCATTGCCTACCGCTAGATCAATTATGAAGTATGAAATAGTAGTCCTTGACTATTTTACTAAGTGGGCAGAAGCTAAGCCACTGACTACTATCACTTCAAAGAAGGTGATTAACTTTATTCTGAAGAAATCAACTGCAGGTTCGAGGTACCGCAAAAAATAATCACCGATAATGGGACTCAGTTCGAAAGCTATGAATTCTTGTACTTTTGTGCTAAATACAAGATTAAGAAGAGTTCTGCAACTGTTGTTCATCCGTAGGCCAACGGCCAAGTTAAAGAAATTAATAAAATATTAAATTCAATAATCAAGAAGCGTCTTGAAAAACCCAAAGGAGGTTGGGTAGATGTGCTTCCCCTTGCACTATGGGCATATCGGACAACTCATAAAACTGCAACTGGTCACACTTCATTCTCCCTTGCATTTGGATCCGAGGATATGATCCCGGTAGAGCTGGAAGTACCCACTCACCACAGAATCCACTTTAATCAAGAAGAGAATGAGAAGTTGCAACTCTAAGTGCTTGATTTTCTTGAAGAAAAAAGGAAAGAAGAAGAACTCAGAATCGCTGCTCACTAAAGAAGCATAGCCAGATATTTTAATTCTAAAGTAAAATGAAGAACCTTCGAAATTAGGAACTTGTTCTGAAGAAAATTATGACAAAAAATGGAGTGTCTAGACCCAATTAGGAAGGACCATATATAACAAGCCAAAAAATCTCAGATGGCACCTTCGAGCTAAAAATGACGGATGGGATTACACTTCCCAGAGCCTGGAATAGCATACACCTTTATCGATACTTTGCTTAACATTTCTTTCAAATGTCTTGAAAAGTTTTAAATGCCATGCATTGTGAATATCGTGCAAATGTTGTCGCAAATTCTGTACATATTGATGCAAGAAATTGCTTTACTTGCCTAAATCGTACATTTGAAAATTCTTATGTACATATTGATGAAAGAAGTTGCTAAAATTCGATTTTGATTGCAGGTCCCCTAAATGAGCATTGACGCATCCATAACCTAGTAAAGACTGGTGACCGTTACAGCATGTCCCGATCGGGATAGCTCAAGCGCCTGCTACTCAATGCTCAAAAGATCATTCCCAATAGGTACGAAGGTGTAGGGCACCACATTGCAAACAAGGGCACCAGGAACGGAATGGTCAAATGATGCAGCGTTCAGATTACAAACCAAGTTTTAAGTTTCACTGTAGGAGCACCTTCTTAATTATAAGGTCCAGGGCCCTAGTTCTAATAAATCGGGTAAAACCCAATAAATAAACAAGTGTCTGCCCCCATGAAACGATGTTACCCAAACCAAAGACCTTCCTAAGCGGCACCCAGTTGATCGTCAGTACCCTTAATACATGGTTTGATTGTGACAAACATTGGGCTTTTAGACCCAAAGATCTCCCTGAAGGGCACCCAGTTGATCATCCGTGCCATTTATACATGGTTCGACTTTGACAAACCCTAGGATTTTAAAGACCCCTTCAGGAGCATCCGATCAGATGATGGATCTACAAAATTTAATTACTGATGCTAGATCTTTCAAATCCAGTTACTGACAGACTTTAAAGACCTCTTTTAAGGCATCCGATTAGATATTGGATCTTCCAAATCCGGTTACTCACGGACTTTAAAGACCCCTTCGAGGATATCCGACCATATGTCGGGTCTTCCAAATTCGGTTAGTGATGGACCCAAAGACCTTTTCAAAGGCATCCGACAAATTCTACAAGTGACTGAATTATTTAGTCACAAAGAATAACGGATTTTCGAAGACCTCTTCAGAGGCTCAGAAACCAAGACCTCTCCAGGGGCATATGTTCAAATCTAATCTCTAAAGGGCCTGGATTGATAGGTTAGCGAGAAACATGATTGAATATATTAAAAATATCAGACCTTATAAACAAGGGCACAAGAACAAAATTCCTTTACATTAAAAGGTATGAACTTGGTCGACTAGATCGGCAATCCTTGGATCATGAGAAAATGAGAAAATATCAAGTGTGACAGTAAAAGAACATGACCAGGAGTTTCTAAGTATGGTCGATCACAAATGGCGCACCTAACTTTTAAAGTTTGTGACGAACATTGGTGTAGGGGCATTACCACTCCATTAAGGAAACTCAATGATGCTCACTTAAACATACCATAAGATCATCACTACTTTTCATTAAAGGCTTGGCTCCTACAAGGATCACTTTGACCAATAAAGTTGAATTTCCATGAAATAGCTGAGGAAAACTTGAAAACTTCAATACAGTAGTAAATACAAAGAGTGGTTACTCAAGGGAAAGAAGTATCAAGTAGTGCCCGGTCAAAATCATGAAAATTCAATAAAATTGGTCAAGTAAATTCAGTTAGTAATGATCTGTGACTACAAAAAAGAAAAATCAATAATTACAAAAAGTATCATGAGGTCATTATAATACCGGGCATTGCAATGACAAATGACTTATGGTACAGAAAACTCGTGTTGAAAGCATGAAAATGGAACAGGTGTGGAATGCAAGGCCAGAAAGTATGCAAAGCTAAAGTAAAAACATAAGTACAATAAGCAGAACACAGTTTCATTGCAACTACACAGAGCCAGATCATAGAATCGTAGGTCAAGTACAAAAGTTTCAGACGTAAATGTGCGTAAAAACAGTAAGCATAAAGTAGTAAGCGAGGCCGGCACTCGCATATACAACCGGTCTGAATATAGTAAACAAAAATTAAAGCAAAGCCATGAACACTACATCTTCTTACTACCAGACCTCAAAGAAGGTTTAGTTGAGGAAGGAGGAGGAGTAATAGCCGGTTTTTTCCCGTACTTAACCACTGGACCACTGGGACTTTCTTGAGAAGACAAAGTTATAACTCTTTTCTTATGAGCGGCGTGCTTTCTCCGTTTACGTCCTGCAGCTGAGGAGGTTTTTGACTTCTACTGCATCGGGTCCTCGGCTCCCTTGTCCGAGGTTTCACCGGTATACTCATAGTCCTCCTCACTTGGAATGTAGTCGGCATCATATCCCAAGTCATCGATTGCAGGTATTTGAGTATCCTGAGAACCCGTATTGGTAAAAGCAAGAAGGGATGAATCACCCGGAGAAGGAGTAGAAGTTGGGGCAGTAGGAATCGATGTCAGAGTCGAATCGGTAATTATAACCATAGTCGTTGTTGTCTTTCCAACAGCAAATGAATAGTGAGCAAGAAATGCAGACATCCCAGGTGATGGGCATAGTCAGTCTAGGTATAGCATAGTTTGGATAATTTCAATTTTACATGCAGCTATAAGATCTGCTTGAATAACTTTCTTCTCATCAACTTCAAATTTTTCTACATCATTCACTTTGTCATCTTCATCACCTTCATCATGCTCCTCGATAACTATATCTTTATCTTTGAAAGAAGTGGGAGGATTAATTGGAGTCCGTAAACTAGAGACCTCAACCATGACTGGAAGTGTAAAGGCATCACCATTAGCTCCATCCCAAGCTTGCTCTCCAGAAGGCTCGGCCTTATCACCTAACAATGCTCGCTTTTCCCTTAACAAAATCTTCCCTTCAGCTAAGGCTTCACGTGATTCCTCGTCTAAAAGATCCTCAATAAGATCATCCTTACTGCGGTTGCCTCCATTAATCTTGAGAACTTCTTCCCAGACAAGAGCTAAAGTTTTAGCAAAGTCTTTTCACAAATATGGCAAACTACCATGAACTATAACGCTTCAAACAAAGAACTTGAATGAGGTATCTTCAGCCTTTTCCTTAACTTTGTGGTAAGCAGTCACGGCTTTGGATTTAACCTCTTCAAAAAATTTGACATTGGTAGTTAGCGCTTCAAGGGCTAGACTTTGGGATGAAATCTTGTGCTGGAGAGTTAGGTTCTCTTGTTTAAAAGTGGTAGAAGCACTCCTTTCTACAACTAATTGGGATTCCGAAAGTTGATGAGCAGATTGGGCCTCTTGGACTTGTATCACTAGCGTACTTTCCTTCTGTTTTAAAGTAGCAAGTTCTTCTTTGAGCCTATTGATCTCAGCTTCTAAACCTGCTATCTCTGCTTCTCATTGATCAAAAGATGCAATAGTCTTTTCCCGAGAATGTATGACCTTGATCAGCTTAGCCTTGTCATTCTCCAATGTGGCAATATGATCAATGAAATTGCCATTAACTCTTTGGAGTTCATGTGCAAAAGTGCGCCACTTGCTCACTGGTTTGATAGCATCGCCCTTAATTTTGTCCAACTTAACCTCAAACTGGCTCTTAGCCATGTCAAGCTGTGTGAACATACTACCCTTCAAGCCATCGAATTCTTCAAGAATACCTTGTTTATCATTGGGATATATGTCCATATCGAGACATGTTCCTCTTAAATTCCAGTTCGGGAATCGGTCAGCAGGGCCAAAGTTAGTCGGTCCAGGAACATAACGAGGCTTGTTCATAAATGTCTGAAGATCAGTAGGTGTAAGGGTAGACGATGGGGAAGCCAAAGATATTTGATCACAAATAGTTTGAATATCTGACATTGGAAGATTGGGCATTGGAAGCTTATCTGGTTTGCGACGCTTTCGGGTATCACCAGTGCCTTTATCATCCCTGTTCCGATTTTATTCGATTTTCCTCTTTTATTTTTCCTTTTCTTTCCTACTTTCATCTTCCATCATATCAAAGTGCTCATGTATCCATTTCCTTTGTTGTTCAGTCTCAATAAGATAGCCAATTTGGTGAGGCTGGTAGGCAGGTTGTGAGCGTTGTGATTGCTTTGTTGAGAAGATTTATGTTTGAGAAAATTCTTAGGGTTGTATTGCTTGGCGCTCTATTGAAATCTGTCTGAAAATGAATGTCTCATTTCTGAACCTAAAGGAAAGACATAACAAACTCTTAATATTTGGATTAAGTAGTACTAAGAAGGCGAAAAAGGATTTATGCGAAGTATTAGAAACGTGTGACATATGTAAAAAAGAATCTGCTTGTGAAACGTCTAATAACGAACCAATCTCAGGAGGCTCATTTAAGAAAATTCATATGTTCTCAAGTGTTTTTCTTGGAGGAGAATTTTGAGATGAATATTTTCTAGTCTTAATCTTCATAAGTGGAACAGCTGGCTTTGAGGTCAAAGTACCGCTTGGGATAAAGTCCTTAGCCGAGTTGAGGTCACCGAGATTCCTGAAGGTCTGTGAAATACCGTCTCCTTGACTATCTTGAATAACTAGATTTTCATCATGGTTCTCGGCGCCTAAATCATCTTTATAAGTTATTCTAGTGTTTCTATGTTGTTCAGCGCCCTCTCTTGGGTCCAGAGTAATCCTCAAGGGGGCTTCATCTATTTCATCTTGTTCGGTTTCTTCCTCAAGATCCGAGACAATGCCATCCCTCTCAACTGTGTCAGATGGAGCCATAACACTTTTTCACTCATGTTATTTCGGTACTCCTTCCTTAATACGAGCCAATTTTGATTTGGGCGGGGTTTTAATGCTTCCCACAGGATCAGAGCACTTCGTTAATTTAGCCTTCTTGGCTAGAGATTTGCAGGTAGTGTCTTTCTTATCAGCCGGATCCGCCCCAAGTGAACGTGAGGGAGGAAGCATTTTGCATCGATGAAGGAGCTCTTCCGTAAGCAAAAAATTTCTGCTCCTTTCACTCTCCCTAATGGATAATAGGGAATTAAAGAGAGACTGGTTAAAAGCGGTGTTTTCGAAAGGAATATCTGTGATGTAACTAAAAATTAGAATATTGGAGTAAGGAGAAAAGAAATAAATTGTTGTAAGTTAAATATTCACCTCCTTCCATCCAAAGACCACAAAAGTTTTTAGAACATCGAACAAAGAAATATTGATTTGGAAATCCTCGAGCACTCTTAACTAAATTAGTAATAATCTTGGAACTACGACTGTCCACAAAAATGATTGAGGGACGATCCTTCTTCCACCTTCTAAAAGAGTATATAGAACAAATGTCTTGAAAAGTAGGCGCACGCCCTTTGACCCTCATAAACAGAACATAATGTCCCATTAAAGAGAAATAACCATTTGGCTGCAACTGGTATGGGGCAATGGCCAAGCGCAGAAGAACTGACTCTAAATAAGTGTTGAAAGGAGGGTTCATCCCGCTCATCAACATGTAAGGGTTGACTGCAACGTATCCGGTTGGTGGAATATTAGCAAATTCATCTTTTCCGGAGAATTTGCCTTCATCCTTTTCGGAAATCCCAAATTGTTTGCCCAATTGTTGAAATGAGCTAAAAGAAAGTTCTGTGTCATGCCTTTCGAGAGGAACATTGGAAAGTGGCCTAGGTTTAGGAAAATTCTAATTGGCATCTACCTTGGGAACAATATCTGATGTGGTTCCAATAGCCTGGCCAGAACTCCTAGATTTTCCGGACATGGTTGCATCCTTGGGATTCTGACGTAATTGATGTCGGGTTGACATTTCTAGACGAATAGCTATGTTTTAAAATAAATCGCAAGTATGTGTTTCCTTGGTCACGAGGGGTATTATTCTAAAATGAGCCTCGGAGTTTGTAGTCGGCATGTACTAGTTAACCAACTCCAACCATCATAAGAGGTGAATGATCTATTCGCATAGAAAATGTCCTTAAGTGACTAAATGAAAATAATTCGATGCGAATATATAATTTAACCGAAGTTATAATGTATTTTTAACCCTCTAAACTAACTGCTAATGGTGTTAGCATTCAATAGCAAAATTATCGCTCAAAAACATGCAAGTGTTTTAGTTGTTATAAGTATGTTACAACAGGATAATTCGAAAATCAACAAAAACCCAACCAGACAATGGGATTATGTTCACCTTATTGGGGTCGAACATGTTCATGTCCAGCATGGGTCGAACATGCTCAAGACCAGTCTGGATCGAATATGTTCTAGCCTACATTGGGTTGAACACGTTCGACCGCATAAGGATTGAACATGTTCAAGTCAGCCTGGGCCGAACAGGGCTCGAGTCCAACCTGGGTCAAACATGCTCGAGCCTCCACTGGGACTGAACATACTCGAGTCCAGCTTGGGTTGAACATGTTCAAGTCCATCTTGGATCGAGCGTGCTCGAGCCCAGCCTAGATAGAGCATGCTGAAGCCTAAGTTGGTTCGAGCATGACTAACCATTCGAGGGTCGAGCATGTTCGAGCCTAGCTTGGGCTAAGCAAGTTCATTAAGAAGAGAATCAAGTTATGTTGCAATCTGAAGTGCCATAGCCAAGCTGAATGGTGCTGAAATTCATCATCAAGCTTTCACACAACATGAGCTAATAATTCAAGTATCGTTCGAAACTTGCAATGATAATTAAGTTCAAAAGAACAAAAGCAGTTTCAAGGAATGCAATAAACAAGTAGGTATATGCAAGCAGTAAATTTTAAGTCACATTTCAAGTACAAGCTCAGCATCAAATGGTGGTCAACAAATATACAACGTTTTATGCCCTTAACATTTCATCAAACACCCAGTGTGCGGTAAACTAAAAACAGAATTAATAGGATTTTGGATGGCTCGAATTCCTTAAACAAACTCTAATACACATCCTCATCCCAATACAATTCAATCCATCATGATTTACAACCAATACAGTTCCAAAAATTGGCTTAAAATTCCAACTGTGCTCAAATGTCGTATCAGTTCGAGACTCCAACCATTTTCAGCCCAAGAAACAGTGAAAATGGTGTGAGATGAAATAGGAAAAAATCACCTGTGATGAGAATAGTGTTTAAGATCCAAGACTGATCGATTCATCTTCGAAGTTGATTGAATTTATTGTTGTAGAGTTGGAGCAATTTTACATTTCACTATTACTGATAGTCTAATCTGAGAATGAATCTGAAAAGAGAGAAGATTGAGGCTCTGGTGATTTTAAGGAAAAGAAGATGCCCCTATTAATTGATTTTTTATGGAAAATAAGCGAAGTACAGAAATGGGAAGCCAAAGGCAATATAAAGGACGAGAGCACAAACAGGCACGCTCGACCCATAATGCTTGCTCAACCCAAATTGCTTGCTTGACATAGATGGCTTGCACAACCCGAATTGCTCGCTCGACCCAGGTTGCATGCTTGACCCAGATGGCTTGCTCGACCCAGATTGCTTGTTCGACTCAGGATATTTGTTCAACCTAATATGTCAGCAAGCATTCTCCGAACTGGTCACACTATGTGCGATTGTACCATGTAAACCCGAGTTTATTCTGTCAAGATGTGCCATATTTAATCAATTCTAAGCCTGTTAATTTTGGAAAATCATAAAAATTACAAGCTTTGGGGGGCAAATGTTTAACCATAAAATCTAAGCACACATTGATAGATCAAACTCATGAGACAGTCAATGGAAATGAGTAGGGGACGGTCAATGATATGGGTCGAACAGTACAAGGCTCGAGATATGATACCGGACCAGTGGTCAAACTCGGTCAGGCACTACTGGGTCGAACACCCTCTGATCAGTCATGTTCCACATATGAGGCTCGAACATCATAAGGCTTGAACTTCATAGGGTAGAACATCCATAAGGATCGAAATCCAAGAGAGGGTGAGCTTCCAGGGTCAGTCTTACAACACTCAAAGAACTCGAACACCTAAGATTCGAACATCTTCCAGGGTCGAACATCATCAAGGGTCAATCAAACTTAAAAAGGACCCATACATTTCAAGGGTCGGTCGGTCGGACATAGTGGCTTGCACAGGGTCACTCTGACATAGTGGCTAGCACAAGGTCGGTCGGACATAGTAGCTCGCACAGGGTCGGTCGGACATAGTGGCTCGTGTAGAGTTGGTCGAACAGGGAATTGAGCAAATAACTGGATACAACTGTCAACAACTAGCAGTTGCATTTCTATAATTACTTGTATGTTCGACCCATAGCCTGCATTTACAAATCTCAGCTCACCACTCCATTCAACCCTCTCTTATAAATAGGCGATGGCTTCCATACTTTTAGGGACCGAATTTTATGACCCTGAAGGGCTGTCCAACCATTTCTTCAACAATTCTAAGTGATTCTTACACCTCTAACCATTTCTAAATGATGATCCGACATCAAATCTATCATTAAAACATGGAAATACATTCAAGTAATTGAAGAGTTGTAGATCTACTTCTCCAATTGATATATTTAAAGGATTTTTCCAATCTCCTGGTATTTTTGATTAGATCTAGTGAAGAGTTTGTGAGAATGAAGATTAATGCAATGAGAGTATGCTCCAACTTTGTAAATTCGCATGTTATAATGAAAATCTCTTTCAAAGTGGATGTAGATCTCTCTTAGATCGAACCACTATAAAAAGTATTGCGTTTTTTACATTTTTGTTGTGATTATGGCCTTTTTCCTAACCATTTGGTGAAGTGCCTTGGTGGTACCTTTGGTGTTCGAACTAATTTCAGTTCAAACACCCTTTAATAGGTTTGCCCTCATATTTCGATACACCTTATTACCATAGGATGTGTGGTCAATCTCGAATGATGACATTCTCGAAACACCTTATCCCTTAATCTGTTGATATCAATAGCAAACAATCTTGCATCCTAATGGAGCCAACTATCTCGATTGATCTCATACAATCACATATCCTAAAATTTTGTCCTAGCTTCTATCTTAGTATTGATCCCCATCAATTTAGGATCATATCTCTAGATGGAACCAATCCACTCGATTAGTGTACGTCTGATAGTTAAGCTTATCAATATTTCTAGTTCAAATTCCATTTTAGGTCGAAAACCATAACCTATAATATAATCAAGTTGCTTCCATTCTAAGAAAACAACTCCTAAATTAACATGTCACCTACTCTAGGCATTAGTGATCGTGTTACCCTTTCTCGGAGTATATGGAATGTCAAAGGCATAAGAGGCCATAAACTTTAATCATTACTACTGGTGAAGTAAAGATCCTTTCGCGAGAAGAGGTACTTCAAACACATGATTAGCAAATAACTTAAACCTCTATCCTAAAAGTAGTGCATCGATATTTTTAGTGCAAACACAATCGCTAACAATTCCAAATCAAGGCTGGGATACGTTTTCTCTTATAGTTTCAGCTACAACTAGCATATGTGACAAACTTAACCGTCTACATTAACACCACATCTAATTTGTTACCACAATCATAAATGAATAACATTATTTCTTCATTTCCACTTGGAATAACAAACATTAAAGCATATTTCAACCAATCGCTCAGACCTAAGAATGCAAGATCGCGCCTTGCATCTCAGACAAAGGTTAATTCTTCTTTGTAAACTGAGTTATTGGTATCGTTATTTTACAAAAGTCATAAAAGGATCTTCGATAATATTCGGCTGGTCCTGAGATACTCCCCACATCCACAACAATCTTGGGTGAAGTCCAATCTTGAACGTTGCAATCTTTGCAGGATCTGTCGCAATACCCTCAAGAACCCCACTTGTCTCATACAAAAGTGACAAGGAGAAAACGATTTTTGTTCTGTATTATCACAAAACCTTCATTACAATCCTCATGTATGTCTTGTGTTCCACTTTTGCTCATGAGTAGATGATAATTTCATCAAGGAGTACAAGTACAAACTTATTGATTTGATCTTTGAAGACATGATTCATAATATCCTTAAAGTATGTCAATGTATTAATAAGTCAAAATGCAATACCAATAATACATAAAATCCAAATGACGTCTGGAACACGTAATCATCACACTCTCATTCACTACCCGCAAATGAAATTCCATCGCGAGATCCAAACGAAAAAATATCCTAGCACTATGTTGCAATAGATTTGGCATTTTTCTTTTGTCGGTCCTTCGCCTTAGAAGATTTCCTATTATTATTCCACTTTTTATTACCCCCACAAACTTGTCGATTCTGTTCCTTATTGGAACAGTTTGATAGCAGTTTTCGACTTATGGTAAAGGCTTTCATGTCTCAAGGCATTCCTAATGATAGGTTTGGAAATCTCATCAATATGTTTTATAAGCCTTTCCCCCAAGCATATCCAAGTTGGTAATGAACATGTGACACCCCATATCCGCTAGTGTCACTCTATAACAAAATGCATTAAGTTCTGTGAAGCGTTATTGGTAAACAAAAAAAATAAACATTACAAGACAGATATAAAATAATAGTAGAATTTAAAACTTTATTTTTCAACAGAAAATATTGTGGTCCAAAATCCGGTTACAACATCAGTCTGAAATTCTGAAAACCAACTACATCAAATAAAAGTATACGCCTTGTACTAAAACCATAAGTGTACAGTAATATAAAATCATAGTCCCCAAAAATAGCCATAACAGAGTAGACAAGTATTAAAAGTGGTACATCTAAGTAGCTCCAAGCAGAAGAAGAAGAGAGAGATTCCTAATCAAGCCTAAGTGTTCACACCCTAAGAACCTAGGGGGAAAGGAAGAGAGAGAAAAGGAAACAAACTAGGTTAGACATAAAGTCTGGCGAGTCCAGCGACTTAAGCATATAAATAAGTAAAAGCATCACGGCAGGCATATGAATTGGATGAGAGATAACAGTATCATATAACAAGTATAACAGACTGAACTTGATAAGCAAGATCCACTGAATAGATTACACTTCTCAAATACTTTTCTCTACACCAATACTAGTATAACAGATATGAACGATCCCAACAGAAACATAATGGTGGACTTAGGTGTACTTCTAGTAATGGTTTTTACCCCAAACAGTAAAAACAGGTACCCCAACATAAGTAACGGATGTTACCCCAACAATATATAATGGGCACCTAAACAGGCAGGACCATATGTATCCTACTTACTACCCCCAATCGATCGGCTCCATATCCCGTAAATACCCTTTGCCGGCCCCATAGTAGAATGTATCACTTCCTAAAGTGGCAACCCCCAAATAAACACAGCTGTATCTATTATTGTTATAGCGCCTTATTATCCCTGACCAATCCATAGCCATGAACGCACATGACTCCGTCGGAACACGCTATCAAAACACCTCCTCCCATATGAACCTCTTATAATCAGCTCAGTAAGCGTCCCTGACCCCTACCTTGTCCGAGGTCTGCCTTCGATACCAGTATGGGTTAGTGACTAATAGGGGTCCCACACCACAGATGGCACAAGCCACCCCTTAAGTTTGCAACTCCAACTACAAGATTTTGACAGGTTATGTCTAACAGATTAACAAGCTAGCTTAACCCAGATAGATAAAACATGTTAAGTTTATCAAGTTCGTATAACCTCCCACATACATAACATATTTACTTAACCCCGATAGATTCAAATAGGTTTGCTTAACCCCTACACAATTTAACAGGTTCATATAACCCCCACTGATTCAAACAGGTTAAGTATTACAGTTTCATTGCATGTTCCGGCTAATCTAATAACTAAGCCGGCAGATTTACATGCCCCAACTCTCATGTCATAATTCACAATATAAGATATGCACCAAATTATATTCATTTATCACTGTATAGGTTATTCCACTAAAACCTAGCCATGATTTATATTAGAAGATATGCCCCAATTTAACTTTCCTGACTATTCCCAATTTCATTCGTTCGAATACTCTAGCGATAAGCCTAGGCTCGAAGGTAGCCTGGCTATAAAAATAAAAAGGGAAAGAGGGAAAGAAGAGAACTGAAATAGGAATATGATAACAGAAACAGGCATATCAGAAATAGGCATATAAGAACTGAACTGTAGATCAAGTGTACATGTAATGGCAGATCTGTTTAGGTATGAATTAGATTCTTAATAGCCATTAGTTTTGATCCAGATTTATAAACATGTCAGGATTACTTACTAATTGTTTATATCTAAAAATAGAATGGACTCATAGAGACTGGATCTAAAGAACAGAGGATAATAAGCAGATGTTGTAGAAGAATTTCTTTTATGCGTATAAGCTGTTGTTGAAGCAAAATAGGCTAACTCAATCCAAGCAAGGGCAGCATCTCGTTCTCCATTGTTTTTGTGGTGTAAAAACAATAGAAATAAGGTCCTATATATGGCCTACCGCCAACGAATCTCATTAAGAAACATGTCCAAATTCAGAAATGAACCCGGATGGATCTGGGGTGGGTCTTCCCTAGGGTTGACCCTAGGGTCGACACCCCCTTGAATGGCTCGACCCCCTTGGGGCATGGGTGACCCCGAAAGGGTCCAATTCCCGCGTCCCTTTCCCCTTTAGATTTTTGAACTGTTTTGAATTCTGGACTTGATTTGTTTATATATATTTCATTTATATGTAAACAAACTTCTAAGCTTAATAACTCTCTCGTACAATGTCCGTTTCACGCAAACTCAGAATCTATCTGAAGCAGAATTCCGAGATGAATGCAATGGTGCAGTCCGTTTTACTTAATTCCCAATATTCAATTATGTATTCTTTAGTTTATCATTGTAGATTTCAATAAAATTATGGGGTGTTACAGAACCTCTCATTCTTGTTATTTAGGTGTCGATAAAGGTCATCCTATATTTCAATAATGCATCAAACTTGTAACATATTCGGAGATGATTATGTTCCCTCTACTTATGCTTAGCAAACCTACGCAACAAATCTAACTTCTGGGCAGTCGAACTAAAATTATCTTCAAGGGGAACCCTGAACTGACCCTGAGTGATCTAATCTTTACGTAGAGAATGGAATTTTAATGATGTTATGATGACAATAACCTTGTTTCAATAATTATCATTATTGATATTAAAATATATACTAACACTTTTATACAGAATATATATGTGTATATGCAAGTTAAAAATAATTGAAGATTGTACAGTTAAATGATTAAATATTTGAAACAAAAAATCAAGACTCATGAGTATTAAGATATCAAGAGTCTAAGAATATCCGAGAAATAGAGTATAGTTAGTATGTAAAACTCTGAACAGAACTCCAACTCTACTTTCAAATTATTTCTTTTCAAATTGGTTTTAAAACTATTTTTAATTTGATTTCAAACATCCCTCAAAATAACTTTTAATCATCTAAGGATTTTAAACTTATGATTTCAAATATATTTCCAAAATTTCTTATGATATATATATGTATATTTATATATATACATATTATAAAGTTTTATACTTATATTATATAGTTTTATACCACACCTATATATAGTTTTTAAATCATACGTTTAAATAATATTTTATTATGTTTGTATTCTTGAAGAATTATATTTTAAACAACTAGTTTTATTTCAAGAATTTCTAGAATGTATATATATTGGTTTAAATACTTGAAAAAATAATTTAAAATATATATATATATATATATATATATATATATGTTGACATACATGTTTTAACACGTTGACATATAACTGAAATATTTTTAAATTTTAAATAGTTGTCTCTTTTCATTTTAAAACGTTTCAAAAACAGTTGTGTCCTTTGGAACACTATATAAAGACCTTAATTTTCAATTTTATTCATAAATTGTCTTCTCTTTCTTCCTCCCTTAACATACCACCATTATTCTTATCAAATTTCTAAGATTATACACTTATACTCTGCCGATTTCGATTTAAATTATATCATTCTTGTTCTATTCTCATTCTCTATCAAATGCTATCTATTTGGAAAAGCTACTCAAGAGTTCTAGGAGAATTGTAATCATAAATAAGTTGGGAGTTTCTTGTGGCCCGTAAATCAAGGAAAGGCAAGGGTATGTACCTTGTAGACCGTAAATCAAGGAAAAGGGGCGGTGTTGACCTTGTAGTCGTGAAATCAAGGGTGTTGTAAGCGGTGTTAATCTTATAGCCATGAAATCAAGGTTGTTGTAACTGGATACTGATATTAATAAAACTCTACACAATCCGACATTGTGCGGGACTGTACGTAGGAGCAATTCGAACCAGTATAAAAATCCTGTGTGTTCTTTCATTTTTCGCATTTTACTTTTGTTTATATTTGCATCTGTGATTATTTCTATTATAATATTTATTTTGTGACTCATATAGTAGTTAAAGTAATCGATAATTGGTTAAGATTTCTATTAATTCTTTGTAACGCTATTTACCCCTTCCCTCTAGTAATTTTTTTGCCTTAAGATCCTTGATCCTCATCCATAACAATTGGTATCAGAGCGTGGTTTTCAAAGTTATCATAATCTGATTTTTTGAAAAGCTTAAATGATAATTTTTAACACTATTTTTCATATGGATATATCAAAGAATCATCATGTTGTTATTATTTAATATTACAATTAGTTATTTTGAAAAGTCACTTGATTTTTTGAAAAGTTGTGTTGTTTTGCATGGTAAGAGTAATGGATATATCATAGAATCATCATGTTGTTATTATTTAAAATTACAATTAGTTATTTTGAAAGTAACTTGATTCTTTGAAAAGTTGTGTTGTTTTGCATGGGAAGAGTAATGTCTGATAACTACTGGTCAAAAGATACCAAGATAATCATTCATCAATAAAGAAGAAAAAAATGGATATTAATTGACAATCTACAATGAAATGAGTACCTGGTCAAAACAAAACTTTTGATTTTCTTTTACGACTTGGTTCAATACTATTCTTTTCTTCATATACATAGCAATGCCACTAGTTTTATGTGAGTCCATCAAGAAATGGCCAAGTTATGGTCAAATGTTGTTTTGGTGCAAGAAGGGAAAAAGAAACCAATACTATCATTAGTATTTCTCATATTTCACCCAGATATTTGTTTTATTTCATCCCAAATCTTTTTCTATATTTTAATTCTTGTTTGTGTGGTCATTTTGATGGGTGGATCATCAAATTCGATTAAAATTGAGTGAGGTATAATAATTTGAAGTTGGCTATCCAAAATAGAAAAATTATTAAGGGATTTCTTGCATCACTCATATTATTTGACCTGCTACACCATGATAACATCCATATTCATCTCCAAACTATTTTTAGATCATATCCTTTCCTTACTCTTTGATTTGCTGTTAGTATCATCCAATTCTGTTGAGAAATGAAGGAGATATGCCTCCCGAAAGTTTGATTGTTTATAGAAAAATGGGAAAATGAAGAAGAAGAATTTTTTTTGTAAAGAAACGACTTTTAGGCCTATTTATAGTAGTGAAGTGTCCATTCATTCAAAATTCAAATTTAAAATTTTGGTGCCAAGTTAGTTAAAATACTAAAACATCAATATCTTTATTATACGATCTTCAAATTTAGCAAACAAATATACTGTAACACCCCATGTTTTAACAACATTAAATAGGACAAATTAAAGAATAATTAATCTAATATTCAAATTTAAGGAAAACGGACGGTGCCATTGCGTCCATCTCGAAATCCTAGTCAAGATAGACATTTGGTTTGCATAAAACGGATACCGTATGTAGATGTTATGAAGGTTTAAAGCTTGTATATGCGCAACAGAATTATATATATAATTAAATTCAGAAAATCAAAAATCATACAAAAGTCAAAATTTCGAAGGCGGCCAATTTCCCGCCCTAGGGGAGTCGACCCCATAAAGGGGGTGTCGACCTTGGGGACGATGCCTCAAGGGCGGTGTCGACCCATGGGTCGACCACGCTATGGCTGAGGTGGCAGGATGAATTCTGGGGGTGACAGCTATAAATATAGGGTAATTTCTCTTGTTTTCTTCACTGAAAATCAGTGGAGGCCTAAATGTTGTCGGTGCTTAGATTGAAGCAAATACTTTTCTTCTTATGCAAATCAAAGTTAGAGATTCAAGTGTAGATCTGTTCCTCTTCTACCTTTCTAGATCCAAACGCTGTGAATTTCAAGTCGCTTTTTTATTTAAATAAATAAAAAGTAAATATGATAGGACTATTATTGGATCTATGCATGTTAATCCTTGAATCACTTCAGATCAGTAATAACTTGTGAATCTGGGATATTTTGGCATACTATGACTTGGATCTTAACACTTATCATATCAGATCTACTTTTCATTATAGATCTAATTCAATATTTAGATCATGTTGTACCTATCATGTTATGGTTAATCTGGATCTGTCAAGTGTTGGACATCAAAATCCTAGTTTAGATCTAATCATGCCTATTATGACATCCCTACTATGTTAGAACCATTTATTATAACAAGTTCACTGATCTGTTCTTATATGTCCATCTTAACATTATGCTATGAAAAGTTTATGTCAATTCTGTTAGAATAATCATCTCTGTTATCTCCCGTTCACCCTTCCCCTTTTATTTTATATAACCAGGCTACTTTCGAGCTAAGGAATGCAGCTAAATTATGTGATTACGTTAGTTTGGAAAGGATGGGAAAAACATTGAAATTGGGCATATCTTGTGGATTGGGAATTTAAAGCATAATCAGTAAAAAGGGTGAGAATTGGCATAATTTGAATAATGTATAGGTATAAGAATTTGGACATATATTTCACTATGAACATAATTTGGGGAAAAAGGTGCATGAAACCTATAACCTATAAGAATATAGGTAAGAATTGGCTAATAAAATATGCCTAGGGTTATAGTAATTAGAAACTGTAACTGTGCCTAGACACGAGGTAAGATTACACTTGTGGTGGAAGTCTACCTGGACATGCCCGACATATCTAGCGACCACAAGTAGTGAATCTAATGTGAGATTCTGGGTGCACAAATACGAGACGTGCTAAGACACGAGGTTAAGCCCAATTTGTAGGATAAGTCTGCCCAATCTCGCCCGGCATATCCAGCGTCCACCAATTGTAGGCTTAATGTGGAAGGTCTAGCATACTGTAATCCTAAAAGAAATATGGTAATAAACCTTGAATACTTAACTTAGTAGAATCCATAGGGATTGTATGAACATGAATTCGAATAGGGGTTAAGTAAATATGTCTGAACTGTAGGTGGGACAAGTAAATCTGAGGGTGTGGGTAATATTTATAGGCCTACAAACTTAACCTAAGGGAGTTATGTAATTAAAGACACCTAGTGGTTGGGTAGGTGAAGTAAATCTCAGGGGGTGGTAATATTTATAGGCATACAAACTTAACCTGAGGGGGTTATGTAATTAAAGACACCTAGTGGTAAGCATAACTTGTAGAAAATGTTGGAGTTACGTAATTAAAGACACCTTAGGGTAAGCATAACTTGTGGAAATGATAGGGTTATGTAATTAAAGACATTTAGTGATAAGCATAACCGGTGGAAATCCTAGTGGGGATACAAGAAAAAGGGGAGAGCTTGTATCGTATTGTGTGTGGGACCCGTTTCAGTCAGTATCCCATATAACGATATAAAACTAGGACTTCGCCTTAGGTCGGAGTCGGGGCACGCTTACTAGACTGATTGTAAGAGATCCAAACAAGAAGGACAGTGTGGGCGACGCAAACTGACCGGGGACATGTGCGTGCATGGGCCGGGTAGAGGGGGCTAAGACGACCGTGACACCAGTAGGTATGGTTGTGCACATTGACGATGGGTTGCCACTTTAGGAAGTGATACCTCCTACTGTGGGGCCGGCACAGAGTATCTACGGAGTAGGGAGCCAATCGATTAGGGTAGTAGTTAGGGTACATCTGGATGTATGCCTAAGTCTACCATCGGTTAGTTGTTGGGACAATCTCATTCTGGTTATACTAGTATTAGTGAAGAGTAATCACTAGAGAAGCGTATACACTCTATCATGTTTGCCTTGTCATACCTACCTTTTATGGTGTTATCTTTCTTATCCACGTTATATTCCTTTCATGCTACTTTTACTTATTTATTTGCTAAAAGTAACTGGACTCGCCAGACTTTATGTCTGCCCTTTTTGTTTCCTCTTCTTTCTTCTGTCCCTCCCCCTCCAGGTTCTCAGTGTGGGAATACTCAGGCTTGACCGTGTTTCCGCTTTCATTTTGCTAGAGCTGCTTCGATGTAGGGCTCAACCTCCTATCCTTGCTATTATGGCTATATTTTATTTGGGGAATTTTGCTTCTTTTATGTACTCTGATGTTTTAAAGTACAAGACAATTGTTTTTACGATGTAATGGTTTTTATTTATTTCAGACCTGTGATGTTTTTGAACCACAATGCTTTATGATTAACAAAGATTTTAATTCCGCTGACATTTTATATCTATCTTGTAATATTTCTATTTTTGGTTACCTATAACACTTCACGAAACTTTATGCATCCTTTCGCGAGTGACATTAACGGATGTGGGGTGTCACACTTGGTATCAAAGCTAAAGGTTACCAGATTAGATAAACATTCTTGAAAACTATTTTCAAAAAGGATTTAAAAGAAAGCATTTTCCAAAAAAAAGTCTGCTTTCAAAAACAAATTTCCCAAAGCCATATGTCATATCTTTCGATCCTTTGTCTAAATATCTTTCCTTTTTGTTTCAGCATGTCTAGGGAACCTAATATTCCTGAGGGTATTACGATACTAGGTTGGTTCGGCAGGTATTTAGAGGCCACGGCGCCTGCCTGAGGTCAAGCTGGTGTTCCTTCCCTAGCTGCACCAATCATTCCTCCTCCTCCTCCTCCTCCATGGGTAGATAATTTCGCTAAGATCTGCAAAGATTTCTGTGCAATGGGATGGAAGCCATTCCATGGAACCAAACATTCGTAGAGGCAAGGTATTGGCTCAAGGAGACCGAGGACTAGGTTGTAATTTTTAAAGTGGAAGATTAAAGGAAGATTTAGTTAGCAACCTGGCTACTAAAAGTTGAAGCTTCATTTTGGTGGGAAGTAACCCAAGTGGGGCGTCCGATGGAAACTTTGGATGATTATCGAATGAGGTTTGACATGAAGTTTCTTTCTCAATTTGAGAAAAGCATGCGAATGGAGAGGTTCTTGGCGCTCAAATAAGGAAACATGACTATCAAAGAATATGTTAACAAACTCAACCAGCTTGCAAGATTTGTATTCGAATTAGTAGATACTCTGCATAAGAAAGCTTTACGGTTTGCTAAAGGGTTGAATGAACCCCTTCATTGGTTAGCTATGTCCCATATCCCAATGGGAGTGACTTTTGAAATGCTAGTTTATATGGACTGGAAGCATGAGGAAGATGAAGGAGAAAAGAAGGAAATTAAGGCTTAGGAAACAATGCAAAACAAGAAGGTATAGCCCAAGAAAGGGAAACCACAACAACGACAACAAAAGAAAGGTGGAAAGAATGACAAGGCAAAGGACAAGAGGAAGTGTCGCAGTTGTGGATGAGAGGGTCACTTGGTCAAGGACTACAAAAGAAGAAAGAATACTTACTTCTATTGTTGAGAGGTCGTACACTTTTCTAGGGAGTGCCCGAAGAAGAAGGGACCAGAGGGACAAGGTCAATGGGCAGGAGCTTCTAGGGGAAGGTGCATGCTCTAGAGATAAGTGCTCCAGATAGTGGTAGGAAAATCTCCATGGAAGGTTTATCTTTCCAATCACCGTCTTAGAACTCTTTATGATTCTAGTGCTTCACATTCATTTATATCTAGTTCTGTGGTTAAATCTCTGCACTTAAATACTAGTATGATAGTGGACCCTGTTGTCGTCTCAAACCCTATTGGGGGTTCGGATCATTTGTCTGCGATTTGTCAGGGTTTTAGAATATCTATCCTAGGCGTCGAGTTTTAGTGTGACACGTATGTGCTTGGTTTTATGGGATACGGTTTAATTGCAGGGACAGATTGGCTAACCATATACGGTGCAATTCTAGATTGTGAGAGGAGGGTCATTAGACTTTTGACTTGCCATGGGAGGACCCTTGAGATTTCTTGTGACCCACAAGGGTCTGTTATGCTTAGTGTCCTAGAGTCTCTTGATACATCTATTGATGATCTGCAATCTGGTCCAGTAGTCCAAGATTATTCTGATGTTTTTGATGAGGTACGGGGCTTACCCCCGAGGCACAAAATCGATTTTCATATATATTTGGTGGACAGTGCAAAGCTAGTTGCATTATCAGTGCGCCATATGGTTCCAAGGGAAAGGAAGGAGCTTAGCAAGAAAGTAGGGGAGCTACTTGAGAAAGGGTTTATCAGGTGAAGCATATCCGAATGGGGGTGCTCTAGTAGTATTCATGACTAAGGCAGATGGTTTGCTTCGCTTTAGTGTGCACTATAGAGAGTTGAACAAAATCACAAAGAAGAATAGGCACCCACTTCCGAGGATAGATGACTTGTTTGACCAACTTGTTGGTGCCTTGGTATTTTGTCAGTTAGACTTGGCCACGGGGTTTCATCAATTGATGGTGGCTAAGGACAGTATAGATAAGACCGCTTTTAGGACTCCAGATGGTTTTTTTGAATGCCTAGTTATTCCTTTTGGGTTGACGAATGCACCCACCTATTTTTTCGATTTGATGTGCAGGGTGTTTCGAGAGTTTATAAATAAATTTGTCATGGTCTTTGTTGATGATATCTTGATCTTCTCAAAAAGCAAAGAAGAGCATGCCCAACATTTAAGAGAAGTTTTGAAAACTCTCCGTGCACATCAACTTAGGGCAAAATTCTCCAAATGCCAATTTTTGAGAAAAAAGGTGAGATTTCTAGGGTATGTGGATTCTAAAGAAGGGTTAGTAGTGGATCCCGCAAAGGTGTTTGCAGTCCAAGATTGGCAAGTTTTGAAAAATGCAACAGAGGTTAGAAGCTTTCTTTGATTGGCAGGCTATTATAGTAAGTTCATTAAGGACTTCGCGAAGATATCAGCCCCACTGACCAGGATGACGAAGAGGAATTTTGCATTTTCATGGGATATAGACTGTGATGTTGCTTTCCAACGACTGAAGAGGACTCTAACAATAGCCCAGTCTTGACCTTGCCCGATGGGAAAAAGTATTTACAGTATACACTAACGCATGTGGTTCAGGGCTTGGTGCGGTTCTCAACAAGGAAGGGTAGTATGTTATGGAGGAAGATAGCTGAGGGTTCTTGAGAAGAACTACCCTACCCATGATTTAGAGCTAGCTGCCATAGTATTCGCGCTTAAGATGTGGCGTCAGTATTTGATTGGAGAGAATTTTGAGTTGTACACCGATCATTAATCTCTCAAGTACTTGTTCCCGCAGAAGGATTGTAATCTAAGGCTACAAAGGTGGATGGAGTTACTAGCTTCTTATGATTTTGAGATTGCTTATACCCCTGGCAAGGGTAATGTAGTCGTAAAGGCACTAAGTAAGCAGAGGATGACTTTAAACCCTCTGTTTGTAGAAAAGAAAACCTTGGATTTCATATCGACTTTTGATTTTAGACTCTTCACCGAATTAATGCCTGGCTTGTTCACATCACTAGAGATTTGACATAATCTTATGGATAAGATAGGAGCTTCACAACAAAATGATCCACAGATTTCAGATATCTTCGATAGGATTAGTAAAAGGGAGACTTCTAGTCACCTCAACAGATAGTCCATTGATGATAAAGGGTGGTTGCGACGAGATGGAAGGCTTTATGTTCCTCAAACTGGAAGTTTGTTGAATGTAGTCCTAGTAGAATCGCATCATTCTAAGATGACTATTCATCCAGGTGGTGATAAAATGTTTAGGGATATGAAGAGGGTTTTCTTTTGCGCTGAGCGCTCATTTTATTCCAGTTAAGAGTAAGAGGGTGGCAGCTTGGTTAGCAGCAATTTATGTTACTGAAATAGTCCGTCTTCATGGAGTACCTTCCAGCATCATAAGCGATTGTGACCCCATCTTCACTAGCGAATTTTGGAGGAGTTTGCAAGAAGCATTAGGTACACAGTTATGTTTGAGCATCGCTTATCATCCTCAGACCGTTGGACAAACGAAGAGGGTGACCAAAATTCTTGATGATCTTTTGAGGTTTTGTATCCTTGACGCCGAAGGAACTTGGAAAGAGCATCTTCCTTTTGTAGAGTTTGCCTATAACAACAGTTTTCAAGCAAGCATTGGCATGGCACCCTTCGAAGTATTATACGGACGACCTTGTAGATCACCGACTTGTTGGTGGGAATCTACAGAAAGACTATTACTTGGTCTGGATATGGTCAGAGAAACGTCTAAGAAAATTGATCTCATTAGACGACGAATGAAGACCGCTCAAGATAGGCAGAAATCCTATGCAGACAAGAGAAGGACTGACATCGAATTCGAAGTAGGAGATATGGTCTTCATTAAAGTGTCACCTTTGAGGAATGTGGTTCACTTCGGATCTATAGGGAAGTTGGTACCAAGATTTATAGGGCCATTCCCCATAACAGAAAGGATTGGCCAAATGGACTATAGAGTGAAGTTACCCGAGAGATTATCTCGCATGCATGATGTTTTGCAGACTTACGTGATACCGCAGAAGTTATAGAGCCAAATATATTAGAGGAAGTGGAAGCGAAATGGGAGGCGGCAGTTAGATGAGTTCCTACCCGTATTCTTCGATCATAAGTTAAGAAGCTATGCAACAAAGAAATCAAGTTGATGAAGGTTCAATAGGGAGATAACCCGGAGGATGCGACTTGGGAGACCGAAGACAAGATTTGTTCTTCGTACCCTTTTATTTTTAAGGGTATGTTCTTAACTCCTTTTCCAAAGCTCTTATTTATGCTTGTTTGTATCATTTAAGTTTTTCGTATCGATCGAATCTTCGACCTTTAGGTAGGAATCCCATGGATGAAAACGTGTGTTTGAGACATGTTATGTTTGGTGGATACAACTGTTTGCAAGTGGTTGCTCGTGGATGCATAAACACACAAATAAGGCACTAGATCGGCTCAATCACTATCATATTGCATATGGATGTGTGTGCATTTTCTTTTCTTTTTATGGATGAAATTGAATGTATCATCTTATGGATGTTTGTACACCCATGTAGAACTTACATGTTATAATAGGATTATTGCATAAATGTTGGACTCATGAAACTAACATACATTGCATTAAGGAGGTCGGCTCAATCAGTAGACTGCCTGATCTTCGCGTTAGTATGAGGACATATACACACACCTTTGCATATATTCATATAAGAATTAGAAGTCTTTAAGGACAATGGATGCCTGTGATTGGTGGATGAATACATGGATGTGGGTGGTAGGATATGCATTCTTCTTAACTGGGAGATTTCGGGGATGAAATCTTTTGAGTAGGAGAGAATGCAACACCCCATGTTTTAACAACATTAAAAGAAGACAAGTTAAAGAATAATTAATTTAGTATTTAAAATTAAGAAAAATGTACTATGCCATTACGTCCGTCTCGAAATTCTGGTCAAGATAGACAGTTGGTTTGCGTAAAATGAACACCGTGTGCATAATTTATGAATGTTTGAAGTTTGTATATGCACAAGAGAATTATGTGTGTATATATATATATATATATAATTAAATACAGAAAATCAGAAATCGTTCAAAAGTCAAAATTCTGGAGGCGGCAAATTTCCCTCCCAGGGGTGTGGACCCCATAGAGGGGTTATCGACTACGGTCGACCCCTTAAGGGAGAGGTAGGCCCATGGGTCAACCCACCTAGGGCTGAGGTGGCAGGACGAATTATGGGGCTGACAACTATAAATATAGGCTCATTTCTCTTGTTTTCGTCACTAAAAATCAATGGAGGCCTAAATGCTGTTGGTGCCTGGATTGAATCAAATCCTTTTCTTCTTCTGCAAATCAAAGTTATAGATTCAAGTGCAGATATGTTCTTCTTCTTCCTTTCTAAATCCAAACGCTATGAATTTCAAGTTGCTTTTAGATTTATATAAATAAAAAGTAAACATGATAGGACTGTTATTAGATCTATGCATGTTAATCCTTGAATCACTTCAGATCAGTAATAGAATATGTGATATTTTGGCATACTATGACTTGGATCTTAACCTTTATCATGTTAGATCTACTTTTGATTATAGATCTAGTTCAATATTTAGATCATCTTGTACCTATCATGTTGTGAATAATCTGGATCTGTCAAGTGTTGGACATCTAAATTTTAGTTTAGATCTAATCATGCCTTTTATGACATCCCTACTATGTTAGAACCCATTTATTATCACAAGTTCACCGGTATGTTCTTATATGTTCATCTTAACATTAGGCCATGAAAATTTTATGTCAATTCTATTAGAATAATCATCTCTGTCATCTTCCATTTACCTGTTCCCTTTTATTTTATATAGCCAGGTTACTTTCGAGCCAAGGCATGCCACTAAATTATGCGATTACGTTATTTTCGGAAGGAGGGGAAAAACATTGAAATTGGGCATATCTTGTGAATTGGGAATTTGGGGCAAAATTGGTAAAAATGGTGAGAATTGGCATAATTTGAATAATATATAGGTATATGAATTTGGACATATATTTCACTATGAACATAATTTGGGGAAAATAGGGCATGAAACCTATAACCTATAATGACATAGGTAAGAATTGGCTAATAATGAAATGGCTAGGATTATAGTAGATAGAAATTGTAACTGTGCCTAGACACGAGGTAAGATTACACTTGTGGTAGAAGTCTGCCCGGACCCGCCCGACATATCCAGCGACCACAAGTGGTAAATCTAATGTGAGAGGTCTAGGTGCACAAATACGAGATGTGCTAAGACACGAGGGTAAGCACGATTTGTGGAATAAGTCTGCCCGAACCCTCCTGGAATATCTAGCATCCACCAATTGTAGGCTTAATGTGGGAGGTCTAACATACTTTAACCATAAATGAAATACGGTAATAAATCGTGAATACTTAACATAGTAGAATCCATAGGGATTGTATGAACATGAACTTGAATAGGGGTTAAGTAAATATGTCTGAACAGTGGGTGTGTTAAGTAAATCAAAGTGGGTGGGTAGTATAGATAGGCCCACAAACTTAACTTGAGGGGATATGTAATTAAAGACACCTAGTGGTAAGTATAACCTGTGGAAATTCTGGAGTTATGTAATTAAAGACACCTTAGGGTAAGCATAACATGTGGAAATGATAGGGTTATGTAATTAAAGATATCTACTGATAAGCATAACCGGTGGAAATCCTAGTGGTGATACAAGACAAAGAGGAGAGCTTGTATCATATTGTGTGTGGGACCCGTTTCAGTTAGTAACAAATATAAAGGTATCAAATGAGGACTCTGCCCTAGGTTGGAGTTGGGGCATGCTTATGGGACTGATTGTAAGAGATCCAAATAAGAAGGACGATGTGGGCGGCAAAAACACACAGGGGACAACTGCGAGCATGGGCCGGGTAGATGGGGCAAAAACGACCGTGACACCATTAGGTATGGTGTAACACTCCATGATTCTGTAACGCTAAGATTCACAAATCAATGCAGAATTAGAAGTTAAAATCAAAATCAAGGGAAACGGGCTGCGCATTGTGTTCGACTCGGAATTCTGCATGAAAACGAGTCCGAGTTTGCGTAAATCGGAGTCCGTAGAGGGAGATATGGCCTCCGGAAGATTCAACGAAGTTCAAAATTCAAAACAGGTCAAGTTCAAAATTCAAATCGGACCCAGATTGGGCTGAGCTGGAATTTTCCGGCCTAAGGCACCCAGGTCGACTGGGTAGTTGATCTGGGTCACCCAGGTCGACTGGGTAGTCGACCTGTGGGTCGACCTCCCCGCTTTTTTCAGCTTTCGGCACCTAGTTCGTTCTGATGTATTTGGTCATGTTTTCTGACTAGGTTCGTCCGCCTAACACTATATAAACAGCCCTGGTCTTCTTCTCTATTCACAATTCTTTTCTACCCTTATGCTGCAAAGATTCTTGTTAGACATGGCTTCTCCTCCTCCTCAATATAAATAAATAATATATATAAAATAAACCAAGACGAGGAAATGCTGCTAAAAGATTTTCAAGAAGAGGTTCAAGTCAAGCTAGGATTCAAGAGGAGGCTCAAACAACTTCAACGACTGTTTTTCTATGAATCATAGCAACGCCATCTTTCTGTTCTGGTCTAATCTCTATAAGTCAGTTATTTCTAGATTTGAACGTTTTTCTCTATTCGTGACATGAAATTAAAGGAATAAAAGAATATGCCAAACCTCTCTCTCTCTATTCGAATCAGTGCCTATACTCTTGGACCTAATTAAGAACTGTTATGATTCGAGGACAAATAAGACCATGACTATGAAACTATGAACCTTAAAACCATATGCCTATGACTATGAACATTTGCCTATGACTATGAACATTGCCTATGACTATGGGCATTGCCTATGACTATGAACATTGCCTACGACTGTGACTGTAACTATGAGGATTATTTCCTTGACTAAGCCTGTGCCTTTGATTAGGAAATATAAACTATTGCCTATGATATAACAAGGACATCTGTGATTAAACACCTGTGATTCATGACTAGGAAAGTGTTGCTTAAGTTTGTGACTATGAAATTAGGTCTAAGCCCGATCATCTATTCTGTCTATTCTTGGTTATCTTTGGTTTTAGACCTTGGGAATTTACCTATTAAGTTAGGTCTACCCATGTTCTTGAACCTACGTCTCTATTCTGTCTATTCTTGGCTTTCTTTGGTTTTAGACCTTGGGAATTTACCTATTAAGTTAGGTCTACCCATGTTCTTGAACCTACGTCGTTATTCAAACCTTTTATGCCAGTTATTATGTCCATCCTTTTTCATAGCGTCTTTGGTTCATTCCCTATTTTCTATGAGTCTAGATTTATCCATAATCTACATTGAACCGTAATTATACGAACGGTGGGAATACGATTTGGGCATAATGTGAAATGTACTAAAACATAGTTATAAACTTGGAATTTGGCGTAAATTAGGAACATGAATTATGGCATGTTCATAGAAATACAAATTGGATAAATTTACCATGAATTATAGGATGTGTAATTTGAATCTAGTATTGACTTGTAAATCTAGCATTTACATGAGTTATGAACTAGAATAATAAGTCTAGTTTGACGTGAACTATAATTAGAATGTTAAATTAGGATTGGATTAGCTAATTTTAGCGTAATAAGTATTTTGGTATAAATTTGAGATTGGCCATAATTGGGAATAACCATTAGGTTTAGCAAAATCATGGTTAGTGACACTTAATTGGTATAGTTTACATACCAAAAGCCATAAATATGATATAGAAGGGAAAATGGGCCATAAGAATAAATGTTGACAGATTACATTAAAAGGGTAATTAGGAAATAAGTTAATTAGGAATAATTTACTTATAGAATTTGGCCTAAATGAGGAAATGTAAAATTAGACAAATTAAAGGTTTATTAACGACATCTCTTTTAATGGTACACCAGAAATTTCTAGGGTGACAGAGAGGATAGTGTCTAGGCTCGGGTTTGGAAAATACAAGTTTCCTGCTCTCCCTGGCTGTCCCTAACTGATCCGATGGACGGGATGGTTGCTTTCAAAACCTGATTTGAAAATTAATCAAAAACCCTTTGAACTTTGAAAACATGAATATGCCTAACCCGAGGTCAGACTGAGTTGCGATGTAAACCCGTCCGGAACCAACCGGCATATCCTGTATTTGCAACAATATCTGTCTAACGTGAGTGGTCGCGGCTTTAATCCATTTAATTAATGCTAGGATGAGAATGGTAGGGTAAAGTTAACTAAGACACTTAACTAATTCAACATGATAACCAGACCGGTGGGTGGGGTTAGGTTCATACAGTTAAGCTAGAATGGGAGAGTTAAGTCCATAGGAACACTTAACCAATTTAACACAGTTAAGCTAGGATGGGAGGGCTAAGTCCATAGGGACACTTAACCAACTTCACATGGTAACAAGACAAGATTTGTAGGGGTTAAGTAACTAAGGAAACACTTAGCCAATTAACTTGTTAACAAGACTAGGAGGTGGGGTTAAGTAAAGTTAAAACACTTAGCCAAATTAATATGTAAACTGGACTAGAAGGTGGGGTTAAGTAAGGTTAACACACTTAGCCAAATTAACATGTTAACTAGACTAGAGGTTGGGGTTAAGTAAAGTTTAATACACTTAGCCAATTTGATATGTTAGCTGGGCTAGACCGTAGGGTTAAGTAACTTGAACACTTAACCATCAGATTGTGATAAAGGAATAGGGTTAAGTCTAAAACGTGAAGGGATAATACTTAACCATTAATAACGTGTTAGTTAAAACAGTCGAGCATGGTTAGGTTAAAAAGGAACACTTAACCAATACAGGAGGAATGGGTAGGGTTAAGTATTAAGAAATACATAACCAATATAACTGGGTTTGTGATGGGGTAAAGTCAACATGAATTACTAATATCACTTAACCAGTTTAACAGGATAAATGAAGGGGGTTAAGTTAGCTTGAATTGACTAATGACACTTAACCAATCCAAATTGACGGGAAAGAGAACTAAGTAGTTAACCTTAGTTAAGAAAACAACGATTCTGGAAACTAAGGGATAAATCTTAGTTAGTAAAACTAAGTAGTAATTCTTAGTATAACACAGGAAGGAGCGAATGTCCGTCTAAGTAAAAAGGAGGCTCCAGCGAATTGGGTTACGAAGCCCGAGGCTTCGAGGGGACGTGAGGGTACTCTTGGTATCCCTCTATGGGGCTGCAGATGATCCTCTTGGGCTCACAGAGGATAAGGTCTGCGTAGAAGAACCAGGGTTATGCCTTGGTTGCAATATATGGCAACCTAAGACTAGGATGGACCGACGTGATTCGGCGAGAAAACGGTAGCCTTGTGATAGCAACTCGTCGTCTACCATCCATCTTGAGTTAATCGAGATACGTGAAGCGGAAAGGCGGAGAACTCCAAAAGACCATATACTTGCTATCTAGTTATGGGTGAGGATGGCCATAGGATAGTGGGGCACCGGGGGTCGGCATATAGTTCTCATTTTACAATGTGTGCCTTTCATTAGTTGAGGGAGGGGTCAAGTGGGACCATAGCCATTGGAATAAAAACAGACTTTAGCATCTGCATCGGCAGATATCTGAAAGCTCCCGACCGAGTTCTGTATTCCTTGATTTGCCCTGTCACAGGACTCGGACCGCACATTACAGGACATGTGCATCTAGAAAAGCGATAACGGTTTGCGATACGTGCGTGGGGAAGTATAGGAACATATACCACTCAAGGTAGTGTGTCCTAGACTTGGGGGCATCGATTGGACTAGGGGGCATAAACCCTAATTCCGAGAAGCGTTCAGCAGATAGAGTAAACTCTAGTTGAAACTAGAAAGCACTTGATAGAAAACCCTAGATTAGATCCAGGTAACAAATAATAAATGTATGCCTGAAGGCAATGGAAACTACAGGGATTGGGATCACATTATCGTTACTAGTTGGGACACTAGTTAGGTGGTGCAGAGGTATAGAAGCCAGTATAATAAGGAAATAGCGAAGCGGCGAAAGTATTAGAGCATATCCAGTTTATCTTAGCTTTGCATATCTTGTGTTAATCTTGTCTAATCTTGCCAACCCTATCATCATGGTGTTATCTTGTATTCAGTTAATTCATGTCGTTTTGTTGTTGTTCCATGTTCATATGGTAGAAGTTACTGAACTTACTCAAGCTTTATGTCTGACTCTGTTTTCCTTTCGTCTTCTTTTCTTCCGTTCCCCCCCTCAGGTAGTAGAGGAGGGAGTAGTATAGCTCAGGACAAGTTGGACTGTCACTCTTTCCCAACTTGAAGATTTGTCGAAGCTTTGCTTGGATTCTCTTTTCAGATGCTATGGCTAGCTCTTGCTAAAATTGGGGAACATAAACGTTGTTTTATGCTTCTTTATTTTGTAAGACAGATGATACTCTGGCATTGTAAAGAAATCATTGTACAAACTAATTTATCAATAAAGCAAAGTTTTATTTTCCGTTGTTTAATTTCTATCTGTCTTGTAATCTATCTGCATCGTTTACCCTAAATGCTCCACAGAACTTAGTGCATTCCCTTTGTGAGTGACACTAACGGATGTGGGGTGTTACATGTGGTATCAGAGCTGAAGGTTACCAGATCAGATAAAGGATTTGAAAAATTATTTTCAAAACGGTTTTAAAAGAAGCATTTTCAAAAGAAAATATTTGTTTTAAAGTCATATTCCCCAAAGCCATACGCACTATCTTCTCTTCCTCTATTTGAATTCTTGTCTCCTTCTTTCTTGAGTCTCTGGGGCTCCTGGCTTTCTAGGAGGTAACCTCATCGAAGGGCAAAGTAGTACCCGACTTCCATCTAGGGATGTGGTTGTTTCACTTACGGCCAGTCTTCTTTCAAGCTTATAGGGTTTTCTGTATGGTGGAAGCAGCTTTCGAGGGATTTGACAACATGACTACACACGGAAGGGGACAAGGAGTTTGGCTAAGGAGCACAACCCTAGGATGATAAGTTCATGGATGTAGATTTAGCTCACGAAGGAGGAAGAAATTATAGAACCAAAGACAAGAGGAAGTATCTTTACTAGGGTAAGGATAGGGCATATAATCAAGGACAAGGGCAAGAACGAGGAACAAGATTTTTCAGAAGGGCAAGTACATACTTTCACCACCGAGCGTACCTAGGAGAAAGGTAGTAAAGTTTTATTGGAAGAGTCTAGTTTTCTTTTCTGTTCGTACTCTTTCCTTTGATTTTAGCTCTTCGCATTTGTTCATATCCACTTCCATAGTTGAGTCTCTGCACCATAGTACTTAGAAAGATCCCACTAGAATCTCAAATCCAATTGGTGGTCCGACCAGTTTATTTTTGTTAGTAGGGATTTGAGAATAGCTATCGAGTTTGCTTATATCATCTCACGTAGATTGTCTAAAATCGTAGGAGATATTCCTTGGGTGCTTGTCTGATATTGGTTTAGGCCTTTGGGGCTTGTACTTGAGGAATGTCGAGTACGACTAGGATGGTTTGCGTGAGACATGAATAGTTGTGGCAGGCACTCTAAAAAAGTGCATAGTGACCTTTTGACCCTTATAGTTATGGCGTGATGGATAAGCTAAGAGGAGAGACCTCAAACCATCTTAGTACATACACTTGATACCGTAATTGACATCTATTTATTCTGGAAATAGAGGTCAGGAACTTCACAATCGTGAAGTTAAATTAGTTAAGATACAGTGGAGTAGAGCTCAAGAAGGCTAGATACTAGCATCATACCCTTTTCCTTAAGGGTGCATCCTTGATTTCTTTGTTTTAGGAGCTTTACGCATAATTGTTTCTCTCTTTCCAAAGTATATCACCTAGGTCGTATCTTCGATCCTTAGGTAGAAGCCAATGGATGTAAAAATGTATTTGAAACATGTTATGGTTGATGGTTGCAAGTGGTTGCTAATGGTTGCTTGTGAATGCATATGCATACGTATTAGGCGCTAGATCAGTTCGGACGCTTTCATATTGCATTTACAGATATGTATTTGTTTGTAAGTTGAGCCTGATATGTTATCATATGGATGTTGCATATGGATGAATGGCTGTGCATGCATGTAGTATTTACATAACTAGGGATGCTTGCATACATGATTGGACACATGTCACTGACATGATTCGCATTAAGGAGGTCAACTGAATCAGTAGACCGCCTGATTTTGCATTAGATAAAGACATATACACACACTATGCATATAAACATGAAAGCGTTAGAAATCTTTTAACGACAATGAATGCCTGTGATTGAATGGTTGAGTAGATGGGTGATTGGATGGTAGGACACATTCTTCCTAACTTGAAGATTTCTGGGACGAAATCTTTTTAAGTAGGGGAGAATGTAACACTCCGTGATTCTGTAACGCTAAGATTCACAAATCAAGGCAGAATTAAAAATTAAAATCAAAATCATGGAAAACAGGCTGCGCCATTGCATTCGTCTCGGAATTCTGCATGAAAACGAGTCCGGGTTTGCGTAAATCGGAGTGCGTATGAGGGAGATATGGCCTCCGGAAGATTCAGCGAAGTTCAAAATTCAAAACAGGTCCAGTTCAAAATTCAAATCGGACCCAGATTGGGCTGGGAAGGAATTTTCCCGCCCAAGGCACCCAGGTCGACTGGGTAGTCGACCTGCGTCACCCAGGTCGACTGGGTAGTCGACCTGGGGGTCGACTTCCCCGCTTTCTGCACCTAGTTCGTTCTGATGTATTTGGTCACGTTTCTGACCAGGTTCGTCCGCCTAACACTATATAAACAGCCCTGGTCTTCTTCTCTATTCACAATTCTTTTCTACCCTTATGCTACAAAGATTCTTGTTAGACATGGCTTCCCCTCCTCCTCTAAAATATATAAATAAGTAATATATATAAAATAAACCAAGACGAGGAAATGCTGCTAAAAGATTTTCAAGAAGTGGTTCAAGTCAAGCTAGGATTCAAGAGGAGGCTCAAACGACTTCAACGACTATTTTTCTATGAATCTTAGCAACGCCATCTTTCTGTTCTGGTCTAAACTCTGTAAGTCAGTTATTTCTAGATTTGAACATTTTTCTCTGTTCGTGACATGAAATTAAAGGAATAAAAGAATATGCCAAATCTCTCTCTCTCTCTGTATCCGAATCAGTGCCTATACTCTTGAACCTAATTAAGAACTGTTATGATTCGGGGACAAATAAGACCGTGACTATGAAACTATGGACCTTAAAACCATACGCCTATGACTATGAACATTTTCCTATGACTATGAACATTGCCTATGACTATGGACATTGCCTATGACTATGAACATTGCCTATGACTGTGACTGTGACTGCGAGGACTATTTCCTTGACTAAGCCGATGCCTTTGATTTGGAAATATGAACTATTGCCTATGACATAACAAGGACAACTATGATTAAACACCTGTGATTCATGACTAGGAAAGTGTTGCTTAAGTTTGTGACTATGAAATTGGGTCTAAACCCGATCATCTATTCTGTCTATTCTTGGTTATCTTTGGTTTTAGACCTTGGGAATTTACCTATTAAGTTAGGTCTACCCATGTTCTTGAACCTACGTCTCTATTCTGTCTATTCTTGGTTTTCTTTGGTTTTAGACCTTGGGAATTTACCTATTAAGTTAGGTCTACCCATGTTCTTGAACCTACATCGTTATTCAAACCTTTTATGCCAGTTATTATGTCCATCCTTTTTCATAGCATCTTTGGTTCATTCCCTATTTTCTACAATTCTAGATTTATCCATAATCTAGATTGAATCGTAATTATATGAACGGTGGGAATACGATTTGGGCATAATGTGAAATGTACTAAAACATTGTTATAAACTTGGAATTTGGCATAAATTGGGAACATGAATTGTGGAATGTTCATAGAAATACAAATTTGATAAATTTAACATGAATTATAGGATGTGTAATTTGAATCTAATATTGACTTGTAAATCTAGCATTTACATGAGTTATGAACTAGAATAACAAGTCTAGTTTGACGTGAACTGTATTTAGAATGTTAAATCAGGATTGGATTAGCTAATTTTAGCGTAATAAGTATATTGGTATAAATTTGAGATTGGCCATAATTGGGAATAACCGTTAGGTTTAGAAAAATCATGGTTAGTGACACTTAATTGGTATAGTTTACATACCAAAAGCCATAAATATGATATAGACAGGGAAATGGGCCATAAGAATAAATGTTGACAGATTACATTAAATGGGTAATTAGGAAATAAGTAAATTAGGAATAATTTACTTATAGAATTTGGCCTAAATGAGGAAATGTAAATTTAGACAAATTAAAGGTTTATTAACGACATCTCTTTTAATGGTATACCAGAAAGTTCTAGGGTGACAGAGAGGATAGTGTCTAGGCTTGGGTTTGGAAAATACAAGTTTCCTGCTCTCCCTGGCTATCCCTAACTGATCCGATGGACGGGATGGTTGCTTTCAAAACCCGATTTGAAAATTAATCAAAAACCCTTTGAACTTAGAAAACACGAATATGCCTAACCCGAGGTTAGAATGAGTTGCGATGTAAACCTGCCCGGAACCAACCGGCACATCTAGTATTCGCAACAATATCTGTCTAACGTGAGTGGTCGCGGCTTTAATCCATTTATTTAAAGCTAGGACGAGAATGGTAGGGTTAAGTTAACTAAGACACTTAACCAATTCAACATGAAAACCAGACCGGTGGGTGGGGTTAGGTTCATACAGTTAAGCTAGAATGGGAGGGTTAAGTCCATAGGAACACTTAACCAGTTTAACACAGTTAAGCTAGGATGGGAGGGCTCAGTCCATAGGGACACTTAACCAACTTCACATGGTAACAAGACAAGATTTGTTGGGGTTAAGTAACTAAGGAAACACTTAGCCAAATTAACATGTTAACTAGACTAGGAGGTGGGGTTAAGTAAAGTTAAAACACTTATCCAAATTAACATGTTAACTGAACTAGAAGGTGGGGTTAAGTAAAGTTAACACACTTAGCCAAATTAACATGTTAACTAGACTAGAGGTTGGGGTTAAGTAAAGTTTAATACACTTAGCCAATTTGATATGTTAGCTGGGCTAGACCGTAGGGTTAAGTAACTTGAACACTTAACCATCATATTGTGATAAAGGAATAGGGTTAAGTCTAAAACGTGAAGGGATAATACTTAACCATTAATAACATGTTAGTTAAAATAGACGGGCAGGGTTAGGTTAAAAAGGAACGCTTAACCAATACAGGAGGAAAGGGTAGGGTTAAGTATTAAGAAATACTTAACCAATTTAACTGGGTTTGTGATGGGGTTAAGTCAACATGAATTACTGATAACACTTAACCAGTTTAACAGGATAAATGAAGGGGGTTAAGTTAGCTTTAATTGACTAATGACACTTAACCAATCCAAATTGATGGGAAAGAGAACTAAGTCGTAAACCTTAGTTAAGAAAACAACGATTCTGGAAACTAAGGGGTAAATCTTAGTTAGTAAAACTTAGTAGTAATTCTTAGTATAACACGGGAAGGAACGAATGTCCGTCTGAGTAAAAAGGAGGCTCCAACGAATTGGGTTACGAATCCCGAGGCTTCGAGGGGACGTGAGGGTACTCTTGGTATCCCTCTGTGAGGCTGCAGATGATCCTCCTGGGCTCACAGAAGTTAAGGTCAGCGTAGAAGAACCAGGGGTATGCCTTGGTTGCAATATATGGCAACCTAAAGACTAGGATGGACCGGCGTGATTCGGCGAGAAAACGGTAGCCGTGTGATAGCAACTCGTCGTCTTCCATCCATCTTGAGTCATTCGAGATACGTGAAGCGTAAAGGCGGAGAACTCCAAAAGACCATATACTTGCTATCTAGTTATGGGTGAGGATGGCCATAGGATAGTGGGGCACGGGGGGTCGGCGTATAGTTCTCATTTTACAAGGTGTGCCTTTCATTAGTTGAGGGAGGGGTTAAGTGGGACCATAGCCATTGGAATAAAAACAGACCTTAGCATCTGCATCAGCAGATATCTGAAAGCTCCCGACCGAGTTCTGTATTCCTTGATTTGCCCTGTCACAGGACTCGGACCGCACATTACAGGACATGGGCATCTTGACAAGCGATAACGGTTCGCGATACATGTAACACCCCGTAATTCTGCGACATTAAGATTCTCAAATTAAAGTATAATTAATTTTTAAAAGAAAAATTAAAAGAAAAAGATCCATGTAGGTGTTTAATTTATGTATTGTAACTAACATGAAAAAGGAGAAGTAAGGAGAGAACAATAATTATTATTGTCCTAAGACTTATTAACAAAAGCCTCTATAGCTCAGTTGGTTAAGGCATTGGATTTGTAGCATGGAGGTCGGGGGTTCGAACCCCGGCGGCGGCATAATTTTTTTATCTTGGTTTTAGAGAGGGCCAACTGAACATGCAAATATATGTACATATACAAATTCAAAATTTGAAAGGATAAGAACGTATATACAAGGAAATAAAGAATATATATATATATATATATATATATATACATATGAGAATATAAATAAATAATTATATATATATATATATGCAAAAATATATGTATACGAAAGATAAAATTCAAGATAAGGCTACAGTCAATGAAATATGGCAACATCATTTGAATTTTGAAAATAAAATGAAAGTTGTGCGTATATATATACGCGTAAAATGGTCGTTAGAGGAATTGTATACATATAAGAATATTTCATGTGAATAAAACAGTTAAATAAATTGCAGAAACTCAAAAGTTCGAAAATCAAATTTCTACGCCAAAATAGTGGGACCCAATGCTGACTCAGCACTGCGTGTATGATAAGGTTTGGCTAGATTCATCTATGTACCTGGACTATTTTCTTAACTAGGTTCAATGCTGACTCAACGCTGCGTGTACGATAAGGTCTTTAGCAACTATATAAACAGCCCTAGTTTTCATTCTCTTTGCACCAATTCTCTTCTATCCTTATGCTGCTAAGATTCATGGCTTCTTCCCCTCCTCTAAATTTTCTTAAATAATTAAAATAAAATATAAATTCAAGACATGGAGATGCTTCACAAATCTGTTCAAGAGAAGATTCAAATCAAAGTGAAGAATTCAAAGGCTAAATCAACAAACCTCGAGCAACGGCATACGAATCTTAGCATCGCCATTCTTCTATTCTAGATCTAATTTCTGTAAGTCAGTTGTTTCTAGATTTGAACGTTTTTGCTTTATTTTGTGACATGAAATTAAAAGAATATGCCAAATCTCTCTCTCTCCCTCTCTCTATTCGAATCTGTGTTTATACTCTTGGACTAAATTAAAAACTGTTATGATTCAAGGACAAATAAGACTTTGCCTAAGACCGTTGCCTATGACTATGGATTCTGAGATCATGTGCCTTTAGACTATGAACATAAGCCTTTGATTTTGGGACATAAAACATTGCCTATGACGGTGACTTATGACTGTGGGAATTATTTTCCCTTTTGACTATGAATATTGCCTATGACTATGGACATTTGCCTATGACTATGAACACAAGCCTTTGATTTGGACATAAAGTATTACATATGACATAACAATGGTGATTTAAACACCTATGATTCATGACTAGGAAAATTGTTGCTTAGGTTTTGTGACTATGAAATTGGGTCTAAAACCCGATTTATCTATTCTGTCTGTTCTTGATTTTCTTTGGTTTTAGACTATGGGAATTTACCTATTAAGTTAGGTCTACCCATGTTCTCGAACCTATTCTGTCTATTCTTGGTTTTAGACCGTGGGAATTTACCTATTAAGTTAGGTCTACCCATATTCTTGAACCTACGTCGTTATTCAAAATCTTTTTATGCCAATTATTATGTCCACCCTTTTTCATAGCATCTTTGGTTCATTCCCTATTTTCTACGAATCTAGATTTATTTACAATCTAGGTTGAAACATGATTATACGAACGGTGGGAATGCGATTTGGGAAAAACACAAAAATAAACATAAATATAGTTGTAAGCTTGAAATTGGCATAGTTTGGAAGCGAACATGATTCTGATTTATACAATTTTAGAACATGTGTTAAGACATGTGAATTGGGTAGATTTGACATGGATTATAGGTTATGAAATTTAGATCTAGTATTGGCCTGTAAACTAAAAAACTAGAATAATAAATCTAGTTTGTATGTAGACTATAAACTAGAGGAATAAATCTAGTTTTTGGGCATAAACGGTGAACTAGAATAGAAAATTTAGTTTGGCATATAAAATCTAGTTTAGCATAAACTAAAAATAAAGATGATAGATCTAAATTGCTATGAACTGTAGGTTAGGCAAATCAAGATTTAGGCCTAGAATATAAGTCTGTTAGCGACAAATGAATATAGGCCAAATTTGTTTAAAAAGGGGGAAATGGGCTGTAAGATAAATTGTTAACAATTTATAAACAAAAGAAAGATATTTTGATAACACCCCTTTTTATAACTCGTACCAGAAAGTTCTAGGGTGACAGAGAGGATAGTGTCTAGGCTTGGGTTTGGAAAATACAAGTTTCCTGCCCTTCCTGGCTATCCCTAACTGATCCGACGAACGGGATGGTTGCTTTCAAAACTAGGTTTGGAAATTAATCAGAAAACCCTTTGAACTTAGAAAACATGAATATGCCTAACCCGAGGTTAGACTGAGTTGCGGTGTAAACCTGCCCGGAACCGACCGGCACATCCAGTAACCGTAGCAATATCTGTCTAATGTGAGAGGTTGCGGCTTTAATTTATTAATTAAAGCTAGAACAAGAAGGGGAGGGTAAAGTCCATAGAAACACTTAACCAACTTAACACAGTTAAAGCTAGAATGGGAGGGTTAAGTCCATGGGAATACTTAGCCAAATTAACATGTTGACTAGACTAGAAGGTGGGGTTAAGTAAAGTTAATACGCTTAGCCAATTTAACATGTTAATTAGACTTGAGGTTGGGGTTAAGTAATACACTTAGCCAATTTAATATGTTAGCTTGGTTGGACCGTAGGGTTAAGTAAACTTGAACACTTAACCATCAGAATATGATACATGAATAGGGTTAAGTCTAAGACGCGAAGAGATGATACTTAACCATTAATAACAGGTTTAGTTAAAACCGGTGGGAAAGGTTAAGTTAAAAAGGGAACACTTAACCAATATAGGATGAATGGGTAGGATTAAGAAATAATTAATTAATATGACTTGGTTTGTGGTGGGGTTAAGTCAACATGAATACTGACAACACTTAAACAGTTTAACAGGATAAGGGAAGAGGGTTAAGTTAGCTTGAATCGACTAAAGACACTTAACCAATCCAACTTAACGGGAAAGAGAACTAAGTAGTAAAACTTAGTTAAGAAGACAATGATCCTGGAAACTAAGTGGTAAAACTTAGTTAGTAGAACTAAGTAGTAATTCTTAGTATAACACGAAGGAGCGGACGTCCATATGATTTTAAAGAAGACTCCAACAAATTGGGATACGAAGCCCGAGGCTTCGAGGGGACGTGAGGGTACTCTTGGTATCCCTTTGTGAGGCTGTAGATGATCCGCCTGGGCGCACAGAGGTTAAGGTCTGCGGTAGAAGAGCCAAGGGTATGCCTTGGTTGCAATATATGGCAACCAAAAGACTAGGATGGACCAACGTGATTCGGCGAGAAGACGGAAGCCCTGTGATAGCAACTCGTCGTTTACCTACCATCTTCAGTCAAGCGAGACACGTGTAGCGGGAAGGCTGGAGGACTCATACGGACCACAAACTTGCTATCTAGTTGTGGTTGCGGGGTGTTGTTGGCCATAGAATTAGTGGGGCAGATAGGGGCCTTCGTACAGTTCTCATTTTACAAGGGTGGCCTTCCATTAGTTGAGGGAGGGGTCGAGTGGGACCATAGCCACTGGAAAAACAGACCTTAACATCTGCATCGGCAGATATTGAAAGCTCTCGACCGAGTTCCGTATTTCTAGAGTAGCCCTGACACGGGACTCGGGTAGCACATTACAGGACATGTGCATCTAGACAAGCGATAACGATTCGCGATACATGCGTGGGGAAAGTCTAGGAACATATACCACTCTAGGTAGTGTATCCTAGACTAAAGGGCATCGTTCGACAGGTAGCATAATCCCTAGTTTGGAACTAGGTGGCATAAATCCTGAATACAAGAAGCGTTCAATAGATAGCGTAAACTCTAATTGAATCTAGAAAGCTCTTGATATAAAACCTAGACTAGATCTAGGTAATAAATAATCAAGGTACGCCTGAAGGCAACGGATACTACAGGGATTGGGATCACGTTATCGTTACTAGTTGGAACACTAGTTAAGTGGTGCAGAGATATAGAAACGAGTATATCGCGGTAAAAGCGAAGCGGAGAAAGTGTTGTAGTATATCCAGTTTATCTTGTCTTAGCATGTCTTGTGTGAATCTTATCTTGTTAGCCTTATCATCATGGTATTATCTTGTATTCAGTTAATTCATGTCGTTCTGTTTTCCCTGTTCACATGCTAGAAGTTACTGACTTACTCAGGCTTTATGTCTGACTCCATTTTTCTTTCGCTTCTTTTCTTCCGTCCCCCCCCCCCCAGGTAGTTGAGGAGGGAATAGTATAACTCAGGATTAAATTGGACCGTTGCCCTTTCCCAGCTTGAAGATTTGATGAAGTTGTCCTTGGATTCTCTTTCAGATGCTATGGCTGGCTTATGCTACATTAGAGAATATAAATGTATTTTTATGCTTCTTTATCTAGTAAAGACAGATGATACTCTGATATTGTAAAGCAATCTTGTACAATCTATTTTATCAATAAAGCAAAGTTTTATTTTCCGCTGTTAATTGTTTGTCTGTCTTGTAATTTATCTGCATCTTTTACCCATAATGCTCCATAGAACTTAGTTCATTCCCGTTTCGAGTGACACCAACGGACGTGGGGTGTTACACATGGTATCAGAGCTGAAGGTTACCAGATCCGATAAAGGATTTGAAAAATTATTTTCAAAACGGTTTTTAAAGAAGCATTTTTAAAAGAAAGGATTTGTTTTAAAGGCATATTCCCCAAAGCCATACGCATTGTCTTCTCTTCCTTTGTATAAATTCTTGTCTCATTCTTTCTTGAGTCTCTGGGGCTCCTGGCTTTCTGGGAACCTCAACGAAGGGCAAAGTAGTGCCCGACTTCCATCCATAGCCGTAGTTGTTTCATCTACACGCAGTTTTCTTTCGAAGCTTATAGGGTTTTCCGGACGATGGAGGCAGTTTTCGAGAGATTTGTCAACATGACTACACACGGAAGGGGGATGAGGAGTTTGGCTAAGGAGCACAACCCAAGGATAAGGAATTCATGGATAGGGACTTGGCTCACCAAGGAGGAAGGAGTTATAAAGCGTAAGACAAGAGGAAGTAGCTTTTCTATGATATAATAGGGCATATAATTAAGGACAAGAGCAAGAACGAGGAATAAGATTTTCAAAAGGGCAAGAACCTACTTTTGCCACCAAGCGTACCTAGGAGAAAGGTAGTAAAAGTTCTCTTGGAAGAGTCTAGTTTTTCTATTCGTACTTTTTCCTTTGGTTTTATCGCTTCGCATTTGTTCGTATCCACTTCCATAGTTGAGCCTTTGCACCATAGTACTTGTATAGTAGAAAGGTCCCACTAGAGTCTCAAATCCAATTAGTGGTCCGACCAGTTTATTTTTGGTTAGTAGGGATTTGAGAATAACTATCGAGTCTCCTTATATCATCTCACGTAGATCGTTTAAATTCAAGGGAGATATTCCTTGGGTGCTTGTCTGATATTGGTTTAGGCCTTTGGGGCTTGTACTTGAGGAATGTCAAGTTCGACTAGGATGGTTTGCGTGAGAGATGAATAGTTGTGACAGGCGCTCTAAAAAGCGCGTAGTGATATTTCTACCCTTATAGTTATGGCATGGTGGATAAGGGAGAGACATCTAATCATACACTTGGTACCGTGATTGACATCTATTTATTTTGGAAATGGAGGTTAGGAACTTCACAATCGTGAAGATAAATTGTTTAAGATACAGTGGAGTAAAGATCAAGAAGGCTAGATACTAGCAACATGCCCTTTTTCCTTAAGGGTGCATCCTTGATTTCTCTGTTTAGGAGCTTTACGCATAGTTGTTTCTCTCTTTCCAAAGTATATCCTCTAGATCGAATCTACGATCCTTAGGTAGATGCCAATGGATGTAAGCATGTATTTGGAACATGTTATGGTTGAATGGTTGCAAGTGGTTACAAATGGTTGCTCGTGGATGCATATGCATATGTATTAGGCACTAGATCAAGTTCAGACGCTTTCATATTGCATTTACATATATGTATTTGTTGCAAGTTGAACTTGATATGATATCATATGGACGTTGCATATGGATGAATGGTTGTGCACGCATGTAGTATTTACATGACTAAGGATGTTTGCATGCATGATTGGACGCATGGCACTAACATGATTTGCATTAAGGAGGTCAACTGAATCAGTAGACCGCCTGATTTTGCATTAGATAGAGACATACACACACACTATGCATATGAACATGAAAGCATTAGAAATCTTTTAAGGATAATGAATGCCTGTGATTGAATGGTTAAGTAGACGGGTGATTGGATGGTAGGACACATTCTTCCTAACTTGAAAATTTCGGGGACGAAATCCTTTTAAGTGGGGGAGAATGTAACACCCCGTATTTCTATGACATTAATATTCTCAAATTGAAGTATAATTAATTTTTAAACGAAAAATTAAAAGAAAAAGATCCATGTAGTTGTTTAATTTAAGTATTGTAACTAACATGAAAAAGGAGAAGTAAGGAGAGAACAATAATTATTATTGTTCTAAGACTTATTAACAAAAGCCTCTATAGCTCAGTTGGTTAAGGCATTGGATTTGTAGCATGGAGGTCGGGGGTTCGAACCCCGGCGGCGGCATAATTTTTTTATCTTGGTTTTAGAGAGGGCCAACTGAACATGCAAATATATGTACATATACAAATTCAAAATTTGAAAGGATAAGAACGTACATACAAGGAAATAAAGAATATATATATATATATACATATGAGAATATAAATAAATATATATATATATATGCAAAAATATATGTATACGAAAGATAAAATTCAAGATAAGGCTACAGTCAATGAAATATGGCAACATCATTTGAATTTTGAAAATAAAATGAAAGTTGTGCGTATATATATACGCGTAAAATGGTCGTTAGAGGAATTGTATACATATAAGAATATTTCATGTGAATAAAACATTTAAATAAATTCCAGAAACTCAAAAGTTCGAAAATCAAATTTCTACGCCAAAATAGCGGGACCCATTACTGACTCAGCACTGCGTGTATGATAAGGTTTGGCTAGATTCATCTATGTACCTGGACTATTTTCTTAACTAGGTTCAATGCTGACTCAACGCTGCGTGTACGATAAGGTCTTGAGCAGCTATATAAACAGCCCTAGTCTTCATTCTCTTTGCACCAATTCTCTTCTATCCTTATGCTGCTAAGATTCATGGCTTCTTCCCCTCCTCTAAATTTTCTTAAATAATTAAAATAAAATATAAATTCAAGACATGGAGATGCTGCACAAATCTGTTCAAGAGAAGATTCAAATCAAAGTGAAGAATTCAAAGGCTAAATCAACAAACCTCGAGCAACAACATACGAATCTTAGCATCGCCATTCTTATATTCTAGATCTAATTTCTGTAATTCAGTTGTTTCTAGATTTGAACGTTTTTGCTTTATTTTGTGACATGAAATTAAAGGAATAAAAGAATATGCCAAATCTCTCTCTCTCTCTCTCTCTATTCGAATCTGTGTTTATACTCTTGGACTAAATTAAGAACTGTTATGATTCAAGGACAAATAAGACTTTGGCTAAGACCGTTGCCTATGACTATGGATTCTGAGATCATGTGCCTTTGGACTATGAACATAAGCCTTTGATTTTGGGACATAAAACATTGCCTATGACGGTGACTTATGACTGTGGGAATTATTTTCCCTTTTGACTATGAATATTGCCTATGACTATGGACATTTGCCTATGACTATGAACACAAGCCTTTGATTTGGACATAAAGTATTACCTATGACATAACAATGGTGATTTAAACACCTATGATTCATGACTAGGAAAATTGTTGCTTGGGTTTTGTGACTATGAAATTGGGTCTAAAACCCGATTTATCTATTCTGTCTGTTCTTGATTTTCTTTGGTTTTAGACTATGGGAATTTACCTATTAAGTTAGGTCTACCCATGTTCTCGAACCTATTCTGTCTATTCTTGGTTTTAGACCGTGGGAATTTTCCTATTAAGTTAGGTCTACCCATATTCTTGAACCTGCGTCGTTATTCAAAATCTTTTTATGCCAATTATTATGTCCACCCTTTTTCATAGCATCTTTGGTTCATTCCCTATTTTCTACGAATCTAGATTTATTTACAATCTAGGTTGAATCATGATTATACGAACGGTGGGAATGCGATTTGGGGAAAACACAAAAATAAACATAAATATAGCTGTAAGCTTGAAATTGGCATAGTTTGGAAGCGAACATGATTCTGATTTATACAATTTTAGAACATGTGTTAAGACATGTGAATTGGGTAGATTTGACAAGGATTATAGGTTATGAAATTTAGATCTAGTATTGGCCTGTAAACTAAAAAACTAGAATAATATATCTAGTTTGTATGTAGACTATAAACTAGAGGAATAAATCTAGTTTTTGGGCATAAACGGTGAACTAGAATAGAAAATCTAGTTTGGCATATAAAATCTAGTTTAGCATAAACTGAAAATAAAGATGATAGATCTAAATTGCTATGAACTGTAGGTTAGGCAAATCAAGATTTGGGCCTAGAATATAAGTTTGTTAGCGACAAATGAATATATGCCAAATTTGTTTAAAAAGGGGGAAATGGGCTGTAAGATAAATTGTTAACAATTTATAAACAAAAGAAAGATATTTTGATAACACCCCTTTTTATAACTCGTACCAGAATGTTCTAGGGTGACAGAGAGGATAGTGTCTACGCTTGGGTTTGGAAAATACAAGTTTTCTGCCCTCCCTGGCTATCCCTAACTGATCCGACGAACGGGATGGTTGCTTTCAAAACTAGGTTTGGAAATTAATCAGAAAACCCTTTGAACTTAGAAAACATGAATATGCCTAACCCGAGGTTAGACTGAGTTGCGGTGTAAACCTGCCCGGAACCGACCGGCACACCCAGTAACCGTAGTAATATCTGTCTAATGTGAGAGGTTGCGGCTTTAATTTATTAATTAAAGCTAGAACAAGAAGGGGAGGGTTAAGTCCATAGAAACACTTAACCAACTTAACACAGTTAAAGCAAGAATGGGAGGGTTAAGTCCATGGGAATACTTAGCCAAATTAACATGTTGACTAGACTAGAAGGTGTGGTTAAGTAAAGTTAATACACTTAGCCAATTTAGCATGTTAATTAGACTAGAGGTTGGGGTTAAGTAATACACTTAGCCAATTTAATATGTTAGCTGGGTTGGACCGTAGGGTTAAGTAAACTTGAACACTTAACCATCAGAATATGATAAATGAATAGGGTTAAGTCTAAGACGCGAAGAGATGATACTTAACCATTAATAACAGGTTTAGTTAAAATCGGTTGGAAAGGTTAAGTTAAAAAGGGAACACTTAACCAATATAGGATGAATGGGTAGGGTTAAGAAATACTTAACCAATATGACTTGGTTTGTGGTGGGGTTAAGTCAACATGAATACTGACAACACTTAACCAGTTTAACAGGATAAGGGAAGAGGGTTAAGTTAGCTTGAATCGACTAAAGCCACTTAACTAATCCAACTTAACGGGAAAGAGAACTAAGTAGTAAAACTTAGTTAAGAAGACAATGATCCTGGAAACTAAGTGGTAAAACTTAGTTAGTAGAACTAAGTAGTAATTCTTAGTATAACATGAAGGAGCGGACGTCCATATGATTTTAAAGAAGACTCCAACGAATTGGGATACGAAGCCCTAGGTTTCGAGGGGACGTGAGTGTACTCTTGGTATCCCTCTATGAGGCTGCAGATGATCCGCCTTGGCGCACAGAGGTTAAGGTCGTCGTCTACCTACCATCTTCAGTCAAGCGAGACACGTGAAGCGGGAAGGCTGGAGGACTCATATGGACCACAAACTTGCTATCTAGTTGTGGTTGCGGGGTGTTGTTGGCCATAGAATTAGTGGGGCAGATAGGGGCCTTCATACAGTTCTCATTTTACAAGGGTGGCCTTCCATTAGTTGAGGGAGGGGTCGAGTGGGACCATAGCCACTGGAAAAACAGAACTTAACATCTGCATCGGCAGATATTGAAAGCTCCCGACCGAGTTCCGTATTTCTATAGTAGCCCTGACACGGGACTCGGGTAGCACATTACAGGACATGTGCATCTAGACAAGCGATAACGATTCGCGATACATGCGTGGGGAAAGTCTAGGAACATATACCACTCTAGGTAGTGTATCCTAGACTAAAGGGCATCGTTCGACAGGTAGCATAATCCCTAGTTTGGAACTAGGTGGCATAAATCCTGAATGCAAGAAGCGTTCAACAGATAGCGTAAACTCTAATTGAATCTAGAAAGCACTTGATATAACACCTAGACTAGATCTAGGTAATAAATAATCAAGGTACGCCTGAAGGCAACGGATACTACAGGGATTGGGATCACGTTATCGTTACTAGTTGGAACACTAGTTAAGTGGTGCAGAGATATAGAAACGAGTATATCGCGGTAAAAGCGAAGCAAAGAAAGTGTTGTAGTATATCCAGTTTATCTTGTCTTAGCATGTCTTGTGTGAATCTTATCTTGTTAGCCTTATCATCATGGTATTATCTTGTATTCAGTTAATTCATGTCGTTCTGTTTTCCCTGTTCACATGCTAGAAGCTACTGACTTACTCAGGCTTTATGTCTGACTCTGTTTTTCTTTCGCTTCTTTTCTTCCGTTCCCCCCCCCCCCAGGTAGTTGAGGAGGGAATATTATAACTCAGGATTAAATTGGACCGTTGCCCTTTCCTAGCTTGAAGATTTGACGAAGTTGTCCTTGGATTCTCTTTCAGATGCTATGGCTGGCTTGTGCTACATTGGGGAATATAAATGTATTTTTATGCTTCTTTATCTAGTAAAGACAGATGATACTCTGATAATGTAAAGCAATCTTGTACAATCTATTTTATCAATAAAGCAAAGTTTTATTTTCCGCTGTTAATTGTTTGTCTGTCTTGTAATTTATCTGCATCTTTTACCCATAATGCTCCACAGAACTTAGTTCATTCCCTTTGCGAGTGACACTAACGGACGTGGGGTGTTACAATATATGTGTGGGGAAGTATAGGAACATATACCACTCTAAGTAGTGTGTCCTAGACTTGGGGGCATCGATTGGACTAGGGGGCATAAACCCTGAATCCGCGAAGCGTTCAGCAGATAGCGTAAACTCTAGTTGAAACTAGAAAGCACGTGATAGAAAACCCTAGATTAGATCCAGGTAACAAATAATAAATGTATGCCTGAAGGCAATGGAAACTACAGGTATTGGGATCACGTTATCGTTATTAATTGTGACACTAGTTAGGCGGTGCAGAGGTATAGAAACCAGTATAACAAGGAAATAGCGAAGCGGCGAAAGTATTAGAGCATATCCAGTTTATCTTAGCATAGCATATCTTGTGTTAATCTTGTCTAATCTTGCCAACCCTATCATCATGGTGTTATCATGTATTCAGTTAATTCATGTCATTTTGTTGTTGTTCCATGTTCATATGCTAGAAGTTACTGAACTTACTCAGGCTTTATGTCTGACTCTGTTTTTTCTTTCGTCTTCTTTTCTTCCGTCCCCCCCCCCTAGGTAGTAGAGGAGGGAGTAATATAGCTCAGGTTAAGTTGGACTGTCACTCTTTCCCAACTTAAAGATTTGTCGAAGCTTTGCTTGGATTCTCTTTTCAGATGCTATGGCTATCTCTTGCTAAAATTGGGGAATATAAATGTTGTTTTATGCTTCTTTATTTTGTAAGATAGATGGTACTCTGGCATTGTAAAGAAATCATTGTACAAACTATTTTATCAATAAAGCAAAGTTTTATTTTCCGCTGTTTAGTTTCTGTCTGTCTTGTAATTTATCTGCATCTTTTACCCTAAATGCTCCACAGAACTTAGTGCATTCCCTTTATGAGTGACACTAACGGATGTGGGGTGTTACATATGGCTGTGCACATCTACGAAGGTTTGCCACTTTAGGAAGCGATAACTCCTACTATGGGGCCGACACAGAGTATCTCCGGAGTAGGGAGCCGATTGATTAGGGTAGTAGTTTGGGTACATCTGGACGTATGCCAAAGTCTACCATCTGATAGTTGTTGGGATCTTCTTATTCTGGTTATTCAAGTATTAGTGCAGAGTAATTATTAGTGAAGTGTATACACTCTATCATGTTTACCTTGTCATACCTACCTTTTATGGTGTTATCTTTCTTATCCACTTTATATTCTTTTAATGCTACTTTTACTTATTTATTTGCTAAAAGTAACTGGACTCGCCAGGCTTTATGTCTAACCCTTTTTGTTTCTCTTCTTTCTTCCGTTCCTTCACCCCTCAGGTTCTCGATGTGGGAATACTCAGGCTTGACCGTGATTCTGCTTTAATTTCGCTGGAGCTACTAAGGTGCATGGCTCAAGCTCCTATCCTTGCTATTACGGCTATATTTTATTTGGGGAGTTTTGCATCTTTTATGTACTCTGATATTTAATAGTACAAGACAGTACCTTTTTATGATGTATTGGTTTTTGTTTATTTCAGACATGTGATGTTTTTGAACCACGATGCTTTATGTTTAATAAAGTTTTTAATTCCGCTGTCTTTTTATATCTATCTCGTAATATTTCTGTTTCTGTTTACCTATAATGCTTCACGAAACTTAATGCATTCCCTTTGTGAGTGACTTAACGGACGTGGGGTGTCACCTATACTATGTTGATCAGAAAAACGAGCCCGTCACAATAGAGTAGATCTCAACATCAAATTCTAAAAGATGTGAGTGTGTGGTTCATTACAATGAAAGGAAAACAAAACAAAGGATTGCAAAACGAGGTACGTGTTGAAACCAAAAAATGGCCACAACACCAAAAGTGATGTTGGAGCACTTCACGAAATGGTAGGATTAGAAATCACGGAGCCACAAACACAAAATAAGGAGAAACAAGTAAAGAACAAGGAATTTTTAAAGTGGTTCAGTAAATTTAGACCTATGTCCACTATGGAATCACTTCTCTTTATCATACTTGAGTATATAAAGTACGTCGCTCTATGCATTTCACTCATTTAATGATAATTCTCTCTTTCTTCTCTCTTTGATCTTGATTTCGCTTGAGTATATCAACGGAATGGTTTGATCTCTCTAAGTATGGTGGAGATTGTTGAATATCTTCAACACTTGAACACTTGAATGATTTTCCTTGATTCAATGATGGTTTTGTGTTAGATCTAGGCTTTAGAGGATTGATTGAGATTAGAGAAGCTTGAATGAATCTTGAGCAATTTCTAATGGAGTTTAGAGAATATTTGATCCATTTGTTGTTGCATGAAGGTAGATTGAGTTGGAGAAGCCAATAATGGAGCTTAGAGTGGTAGAGAAATGGTTTGGATAGCCCATTTAGGTAGAAAATCGGTCCCTTGAATGGTGGAGAAGTGGGCTATTTATAGGTGTAGTTTGGGGGTAGTGGCAGTGTTGTAATTATGGTGTGTAGGGTTTGGGTCAGCCTCGGACTTATTTACGAAAATGCCAATGGGTTTACTTTACAACTGGATACAACTGTCACCAAAATTGCCGACCCATTGGCAATTTGGGTATCGACCGACCAGGATTTATTCAGGCTGATCGACCACTTTTACTTGCCTTGGGACCGACCACCATTTCTTCTACAAACTGACTCACTTGATATATGAAGCAACCAACCCACTTTATTAATTTTAGTACTGATCGTACTTGACTTTTAGAACCGACCCGTTTATGTGTTTATCTGAAGCCGCCATTTTTATTACTATTTCGCCACTATGTACATAATTGTGCCGACCCATAATATGCGGCATCTCCACCACCGTGTTACGGTTACGTCCGATCCATTTCGTCTTCTGGTAAGAACTTATGTATGCTTCATGTTTTAGCTTTTGCTCCCACGTACCGTTTATGACGTGCCTAGGTGTACATATTTTGATTCATAAAACAATATACCCTTCCGTCTCATTAATGTTAAAAGCTTTCAATCAATGGTTGCTATAATATTTTGTTTGATGATTTGAACACGAGTGCCAGGTATCTTTTATATTGACCGAACCATCTAATTGTTCAGGAAGGAGCCGACCCATACTTTATATATATACGTGAAAGAGCTATATCAACATGCCACGCTGACGTGGCACATGCTTCATGGTTGCTCTTATATATGCTTTTTTATTTAAGTTGATCTTTTGGGCATGTTGATACTTTCTGCCATGTGAAGTTTCATGCAGCTTCTACTAATCCACAGGTGAAGTATTGAATTTGATCCATGCATGCAGTAAAGGCTTCATTTATTTGTGCGGTCCAATATACACAATATGCGTCATCCTATATGATCCATTCTTTATGTTTTGGTCCAACTTATGCTTCGTGTGCCTACTTGCTACCGATTTATTGCATGTAGCTAAACCATACCGACCCACACTTTTATATTGCGCCCGACCGAGCCATAGCATATAGCATGTCTGACCGACCCATACATATTAATAGTGCCGACTGACCCTTACGATTGAGACCGACCGACCCTAGCGTATTTGACCGATCCACACATAGTAATAGTGTCGACCGACCCGTATGATTGAGGCCGACCGACCCATCATTTACAGTGTGACTGACTGACCCGTTGTTGCGAGGTCGACCGACCCATGGAGTAAGAATGCGACTGAACCAGTTGCCTTGATGATCGAACCATCAATATGTGCGTAATTTTCAGTGGATAACGTTTTCCCCTCGGAGTTTATAAATTTTTCTTACTAAAAATTGTGAGCTCTGAAATAGATGTTTTTGTTTTGACACATATTGATGGACTGCCAACATCCATTGTTGTTGGATCGGAGAGAATTCTAATAAATGGATCGATGCAAGGTAGCTCTGATGGGCCATAGGACTTTTCTCTTAATGAGTCGGTAAAGCTCAAATGTTGGGTTAGGCTGCATCAGCATTTGGTGTCAACTTTTGTGGATTTCTACTCTTTTGACTGGAGCTAGTTATGCCAAGTTTTGAATGTTGAGCACTTAAGAGCTCTTCATTGATAATTTGAACTCAAATATGCTTTTTCATTGTTATTGTAGTAACCCGGATTTTGAGCGATTTTGGTTATCGACGTAAGCTCGACGTCGATAACCAAACCATCGAAAAATCCCGGTAATTAATGAAAGAAATTAGATGGTGAGAATAGATAAGATAGAAACTTAGAATAGAAGAAGAAGAAGAACACAACATCAGAGTAACACGAACCTCACAGCGGAACGAATAACATATAATAGATAACATAACTTTGAAATATAACAGTTATGTATACAATAGCACTTATCAGAGTACAGCACTTACAACACAGCGGAAATAACTATAGCTATATGATCTAGAAGCCTCCTGCTCCAGCTCTTCAAGTATACCTGTAAATCCTGACTACTTGACTGCCCGTACAAATTTAGGCACCCAAGAGTTTAGGGAAAACAAAATAAACTCCGGGTCAGTCATGGGACTGGTGTGAATAAACTCAAATCATTTAAACAGGTATATGATATCTCATAAGACCACGCCGTGAATACGGAACGGGTTTTTCCCTTATGAGAATCCAAATAACTTTTCAAAGCAATATCATTCTGATATTATAATAATGTCTAAGTACAAATAAATATCAATCTAGCAGAAACGCTTGCATCTCACGTTACTACATATATAGTATACAATCAAAATCGCAAGCACGTATTGGATTTCCAACTATGACAAGGTATGGAACCACCTTCCGATCAGTGTACTCTAGGAACGATACACTGGAGTTCAACAAGAACATCTTGCAACTCAGCCACACATGACCGACCACTCATTTCGCTTGAGTGTATCGAATGTACATCACCAACGGTTGGGATCAGCAACCGTTCCCGTATATATATGGGACAGCATTGATAGATTTAAGAAACAAATGAATATTCTCTAGATAGGTGATTATACACCCTACTTCGGTGCGACCGACTTAGCCATGCTGCCTGCCCGATTTCTGTCATTTACCGGATGTGAGGCTAGAAGCTACGCTTTGTCATCACAATATATTCACTTCGAATGCCACATTGTCAGATCCATCAAAAATCACTAATTGACGTCTGCAACAATACATTACGTGTCAGCTAAAAGAAGTTTTCTTCTCCGCTTCCACTCTTGGTACGGTTGAAGAAATCAATGTAGGTGACCCTTCTGGAAATACTCTGTTAGACATTCATTCATACAAGTCATCCTCATTCACTTAGAACGTCATGTCGTCATACCCGCCAAATCACAAATTGACTTGTCCAAAAATAACACGGGTATACAGCTTAGAGAAACGAATTCCTCCGCCACCAAACGTGAATCCGTTTGAACAGATCAACTTACGAGATCCATTGGATATACTCTGTCAGACCTTCGTCCATACAAGTTGTCCTGGGACTGGACAAACCGAAGGCACTATTCTGTAAACAGGATAGCCCTTGCATTTTACTCCGTCTTCAATTATCTTTGGCATATATGATTCGCGACGCTTATGCCAATACAGAGTGGTTCTTTGGATAATAATCCAACCGGTCTCTCCATATTAACAACATTAAAATGGTCAAAACTTCGATAGTCTGTGATTTAACCATCAAAGAAAAACAAGTGTGCAAACAACGATATTATTCCCAGATGGAAATTATGTCGAACAAATATCATTTAACATGAATCTCTTTAGTTCATTTATTTACTTATCTCCTGTTTCCCTATATTCTAAATTCTTATTTTCTTTTATCAGAAAACATTTCTGATTCTCGTTTGGAAAACATTTCCAAACTCCTTTACGATCAAACCTTACCATTTCTTAGTTAAGAAGGAAGTCACTCAAGTTGGGGTATAATTACCTCTCAGACCTTAACTGAACAACGTTATAACTTCGAAATGGTCAAAGTTTATCTTTTAATCTTTAACAACTTCTTTACGCCTTTCTTGGATTCAATTTTACTAGTCCACTTCTATATTTAAAACATTGGTTATAACGATAACGTTATAATCCCTACTTTCGAATTATCTAACTTTAATTATAACTTCTATTCCTATTAGTGAATAATTAACCTAACACTTATTTATTTATAAATAAATAAATCTCTATTTAGACACTGGAAAGTTTAAGTACTTTCCCGAATTCGATATAATCGAATTTGCCGATTAACTCTCTTCGAGAAATCTCTATTTGATTAAATCTTCTTCGAATAACCTATATTCGATTAACTCCTTCTCGAATAAACGATATTCGATAATCTCTCTTCGAATAACTAATATTCGATAACTCTTCCTTTCAAATATCCCATATTTGAACATCTCATTTCGATTAAACTATAATCGATAACTCCCTTCGATGAAACTAGCATCGATAACTTCTTTCGATGATACTAACATCGATAACTTTAACTCGACGAACTTAACTCGACTGACTTAACTTGACTCGACTAACTCGACTTACTTGGTTCGACCAATTCGATTCGATTAACTAGGCTTGACTAACTTGACTAACTTAACTCGACTTACTTAGTTCGACCAATTCGATTCGATTAACTAGGCTCGACTAACTTGGTCGAAGCACCCGATCAACTCAACTTATTTAACTTAACTTATTTCTCAACTCGATCAACTCGATTAACTCCTATCGAATAACTAATATTCGATTAAACTCCATTCGCTTGATTCTAGATCGCAGCGATCACAATGGTTACGCCTGACTCCCTCAGGAAACATCCGACCGCCGTAGGCTATTTACAGCCCTGCGAATTACGCTAGCAGTCGTACAAGATGGCAACTTACCCTGAATACTATGTTTGACTAACTCTGTCTCAAATAACTATATTTGATTAACTCTAGTTCGTTTTAACTCTAATCGATTAACTCTAACTAATTAACTCCAACTGGTTAACTCTAACTGATTAACTCTAACTGGTTAACTCTACCTGATTAACTCTAACTGATTAACTCTAACTGGTTAACTCTAACTGATTAACTCTAACTGGTCAACTCTATTTGACTAACTCGACTTGACTAACCCCTTTCGAATAACATATTCGATTACTAACTTTCGAATACCATATTCGATTAACTAACTTCGAATACCATATTCGATTAACTCCTTTCGAATGTCTATATTCGATTAACTAACTTCGAATACCATATTCGATTAATTAACTTTCGAATACCATATTCGATTAACTAACTTTTGAATACCATATACGATTAACTAACTTTCGAATACCATATTCGATTTCTCCTTTTTAACAACGTTTTATTCATTTGAAAAGATTTACTTTTAAATAACGGTCCTACACTTTAAAAATGATTTCCTTTTTATAACGTTTCCTTTTCAATTCTATTTGTAAATGGTTTACAAATATTTCCTTTTCAAATTTATTCTTGAAATATTCTAACTCCTTAAATTCCCGGGAAAATTCTCCACAGCCTCCTTTATAACGGGAGCATCGGGAAAATCCCCAAACTCGCCACACAGGCCTTTCCATTCAAAAAGAAAATGGTTTGAAATTATTTCCTTTTTGAATATCTCCTATTTATAAATATTCCAATTTATAAACATTTCTTATTTATAAATATTCCACTTTATAAATATCTCTTATTTATAAATATCCCATTTTATAAATATTCTATTTTCAATATCACTTTGAAAATTCCCTTATCTACATTCCGGTACGTTATGGTATCCGATCATATCAAATCACGATGTTTAATATCGTTCAAACACATATAGTCGCCAACAGATTATGTATCACATTATACATCACAATATATAAATCACAGTAAAATAACTGTTGAGGAATCCAGTTGGATTCCCCCAACCTGTTTCCCTACATCACAGATGTTAAACAATATAGATAACATCGATTTCACTTCGATGTGAATTATTCTGATCAACAGAATCAACTTATAAATATCCAACTATTATATATATACATGTATACACATATATATAAAGTTTCCACTAACTATCTAGCAGTTCAATCAAACAGTCAACACACATCAAATAGACAATATCTAACAGTTCTAAAAATACAACATGAAATTATAAACTGTTCAAAGTTGGTGAGTTTTACTCACATTGCACTATTATCGTTAATAAAGATAATTGTCGCTTGATTTAGACGGACAATTTATTTCGCCATAAATTGTAACGAGCTCGGATTCACTTCCCGTTAGTTCCACTGCCTAGCCTGAGATCATATGATTCCAACGTGACCAACGACTCGTCAATCTGAGTTCGTATGGACGAGATACAACATTTCAAAGTTGGTACACAAATTTAATTAAATTTAAATAAAACATTTCTTGACTTTGGGCCTTACATTACCTTCCCGGCCCAATACCCAACCTCAAATGCCAACCCGCACCTTTAATCCTCCTTCCCCAATTCGGTAATCAAGCTTCCAGGAAAACACAGACATTGCTCAAAGCTTTAAACACCTCGTCCTCCCTCTTTACACAACCGAAACCAACACTGACGCCACCATTGAACTCAGCTCAGCATCCTTTCCAATCCCCTCACCAATTTACCCAACTCGTTGTCACATTTCCGACCTCGACATCAGCAGTTCCCAACGATGACTCGATGGATTTCACAACCGAATACTGCAAAATAAATCAAGGGAGTACGGTTTCACTTCGTGAATCCAAAACCACCCACGAAAATTCACTCGATGCCTCACTCTACTGCAAATCGTCAACCCTAGGATGCTGCCCTATTTCGAACATGACGGAATTTGTACCGCGAGCAATAAAACGAACAGGGAATCGAAGAGCAACTGATAAGCATTCGGAATATATATGTTTGAGAATTTTTAGGATTTATTTCCATTTTCTTTTTGTTTTTTTTGTTTCGTTTTTTTCATTGAAGTGGCGGCCAGATATTTCTTGACTTGAGAACAAAATCGAATTAGGTTTAGAAGAAGTGTTGGGTACTTATAGAGGAGGTATAATGATTTTATATTCAAATATTATATTAATATAAAATCAACTGCTATTTGTATTGTCTTCTAAAATTTCCTGTACTCACATGTGATACCCAAAAATCACCAAACTGGACATGTAGCTAGAGTTCGACATTTCGGTCCCAACGAAACTGGTTTCGTCGAATTCCGACTTCGTATGCTCACACAGCGTATTATTAACCGTCAAAATATCGACTGTATTTCACATTAAAATCCCGTACGGCCACATAAGGACTCTAAAAATCACGGAACTGGAAATCTAACAACTATTTGACATTGCGGATCCAACAAAATTAGTTTCGTTGAATTCCGACTTCGTTTGCAAAACCAGCTATTTTTAAAACTCTGAATGACCCATTTAAATATATAAATATATTTAAATTAAATATAAATAAATTTATATTATCGTATATATTCACCGAGGAATATCATACAACTTCAGTATATTTATTTACTCGCTATTCCGAGTCTAGATTGAATTGATATTCAATTTACATTGAAAAATCCTTTTATAACGTATATAAAGCGTTACGAATTATAAAGGAATTACACAGCGATTTTTCTGAAATTTGATTTGGACGTACATCAAAATCTATACGACGAAATCCCCATTTTTCTCTTCCACTAGAAAGATATACTCCACTAGCTCCACACGTTTCTTGTTTCACATAAATCCGGCTTAAAACGAATCCTGTACATTCAGTTGAAGTTCGAATCGCCAATTTACGAACTACAGCGCCATTTCAAGCTCGATTTTAATTATAATATAATTATACGTTCAAACTGTCGTCGATTGAATATATTCGTGAATATAATTCAACTCTAAGCTGAATTACATCTTAGGGATGACCCCGTTCACAGAATATTGTGATTTCCAATATTTTTGATTATTTCAACATTATAATATATTTTATTATATTATAATTATTAATTAAATATTCAATATTATTTAATTCACGTTCTCAATATCGGTAAATCGATATTTAATAATTAAATAAATAAATTATTCAACAGCTAAAAATGCGGGTTACTACAATCTTCCCCCCTTAATAAAATTTCGTCCTCGAAATTGCTAAGCAAGGGGATGACCCTATCCTCTGGGTAAAAATTTATCTGTTTACCTCTTGTCTCCGGTTTCAACTGAACCAAATAATATCGACTAAAATATTAATTTATTTCGACTAACCAAATTTTCAAAAATTCTGAAAATTTTCTAACACCTTAACTTTTCGAAAATTTTTGCCAGCACCTCCTTTGTACTGGTCAATTTCTCATACTCCAACTCGCCTCTCTGGGCCTTCTTTAACCCAAAAGAAAATCAAACAGCCAAGCGGCTTGCCAATTTGGCTCATAAATCTCATTTCCATATATAATATAAACTGGTACCTTTTTGTCGGGAATATCAACTCTATCACTTCCATATGCTATCAACTCAGTATATACCAGTGTTATTTCCATCAAATTCCAATCATTTCATATCCTCAAAACGAAATCGAATTTCATTCGAACCCGAATATCAAATTTCAAATTCTTAACTCATCAACCCAATTCCATAACAGATTATTCTCTAATCCAATTCAATTCTATTTAACTCAGTACAAGTTAATATTTCAATTTATTTCTACTATCTTATTCTATTTAACTTCATAAGTTAAAATTAAATTCCGAAACATAATTTCCTGGGTCAATTTCAAATCAATTTGAAATTCCAATGCCAATGCAAAACCTTTGAATTTCTAAACAACTTGTTTTCTCCAAACAATTCAAAAACAAAACCTTTGGTAGTAGTCCGTCACTTAGAACTCGAAAATGAACACTGATGATGTCGCGATTCATCATCAGAATCTATTTTCCAGCTATCGAAGTGAGTTCAATACTATATCACCTTCAGTTTGAAAAACGTTTTCAAATTCTCCCAGGAACTTAAAATTTCCTTATTTTAATTCCAATCTGATTTAAATTCAGATTTTTCTTCATTTTATTTCATATACTTTACTTATATGAATTCTGATTAGTCATTTATAATCATTTTACCTTTTTATAATCTTACTCGATTATAATAACAACCAACACAACCAATATACTATATCAAATATATTCGGGTAAAAGTATTCCATTTACCCTCTTTCAAAACATACCATGACGGTTCATCGTATTCGAGTGTTTAGTAACCCCTATCGATACAGTGGATCAAACCGATCGACCGGAATTCACAAACAACTCAACCAATAAAACTCCACAATATAAAATCATTTTATATTAACTAACAAATACGTTCACTCATATATATACACTCAAATTCAGTCTAGGATATTACTAATCCCATCTCTACTGAATCACGGCACAGAGCCAAGGTAATAACTAAACCAATGCTCTGATACCAACTGTAGTAACCCGGATTTTGAGCGACTTTGGTTATCGACGTAAGCTCGACGTCGATAACCAAACCATTGAAAAATCCCGGTAATTAATGAAAGAAATTAGAAGGTGAGAATAGATAAGATAGAAACTTAGAATAGAAGAAGAAGAACACAACATCAGAGTAACACGAACCTCACGGCGGAACGAATAACATATAATAGATAACATAACTTTGAAATATAACAGTTATGTATACAATAGCACTTATCAGAGTACAGCACTTACAACACAGCGGAAATAACTATAGCTATATGATCCAGAAGCCTCCTGCTCCAGCTCTTCAAGTATACCTGTAATTCCTGACTACTTGACTGCCCGTACAAATTTAGGCACCCAAGAGTTTAGGGAAAACAAAATAAACTCCGGGTCAGTCATGGGACTGGTGTAAATAAACTCAAATCATTTAAACAGGTATATGATATCTCATAAGACCACGCCGTGAATACGGAACGGGTTTTTCCCTTATGAGAATCCAAATAACTTTTCAAAGCAATATCATTCTGATATTATAATAATGTCTAAGTACAAATAAATATCAATCTAGCAGAAACGCTTGCATCTCACGTTACTACATATGTAGTATACAATCAAAATCGCAAGCACGTATTGGATGATTGGATTTCCAACTATGACAAGGTATTGAACCACCTTCCGATCAGTGTACTCTAGGAACGATACACTGGAGTTCAACAAGAACATCTTGCAACTCAGCCACACATGACCGACCACTCATTTCGCTTGAGTGTATCGAATGTACATCACCAACGGTTGGGATCAGCAACCGTTCCCGTATATATATGGGACAGCATTGATAGATTTAAGAAACAAATGAATATTCTCTAGATAGGTGATTATACACCCAACTTCGGTGCGACTGACTTAGCCATGCTGCCTGCCCGATTTCTGTCATTTACCGGATGTGAGGCTAGAAGCTACGCTTTGTCATCACAATAGATTCACTTCGAATGCCACATTGTCAGATCCATCGAAAATCACTAATTGACGTCTACAACAATACATTACGTGTCAGCTAAAAGAAGTTTTCTTCTCCGCTTCCACTCTTGGTACGGTTGAAGAAATCAATGTACGTGACCCTTCTGGAAATACTCTGTTAGACATTCATTCATACAAGTCATCCTCATTCACATAGAACGTCACGTCGTCATACCCGCCAAATCACAAATTGACTTGTCCAAAAATAACATGGGTATACAGCTTAGAGAAACGAATTCCTCCGCCACCAAACGTGAATCCGTTTGAACAGATCAACTTACGCGATCCATTGGATATACTCTGTCAGACCTTCGTCCATACAAGTTGTCCTAGGACTGGAAAAACCGAAGGCACTATTCTGTAAACAGGATAGCCCTTGCATTTTACTCCGTCTTCAATTATCTTTGGCATATATGATTCGCGATGCTTATGCCAATACAGAGTGGTTCTTTGGATAATAATCCAACCGGTCTCTCCATATTAACAACGTTAAAATGGTCAAAACTTCGATAGTCTGTGATTTAACCATCAAAGAAAAACAAGTGTGCAAACAACGATATTATTCCCAGATGGAAATTATATCGAACAAATATCATTTAACATGAATCTCTTTAGTTCATTTATTTAATTATCTCCTGTTTCCCTATATTCTAAATTCTTATTTTCTTTTATCAGAAAACATTTCTGATTCTCGCTTGGAAAACATTTCCAAAACTCCTTTACGATCAAACCTTACCATTTCTTAGTTAAGAAGGAAGTCACTCAAGTTGGGGTATAATTACCTCTCGGACCTTAACTGAACAACGTTATAACTTCGAAATGGTCAAAGTTTATCTTTTAATCTTTAACAACTTCTTTACGCCTTTCTTGGATTCAATTTTACTAGTCCACTTCTATATTTAAAACATTGGTTATAACGATAACGTTATAATCCCTACTTTCGAATTATCTAACTTTAATTATAACTTCTATTCCTATTAGTGAATAATTAACCTAACACTTATTTAATATAAATAAATAAATCTCTATTTAGACACTGGAAATTTTAAGTACTTTCCCGAATTCGATATAATCGAATTTGTCGATTAACTCTCTTCGAGAAATCTCTATTTGATTAACTCTTCTTCGAATAACGTATATTCGATTAACTCCTTCTCGAATAAACGATATTCGATAATCTCTCTTCGAATAACTAATATTCGATAACTCTTCCTTTCAAATATCCCATATTTGAACATCTCGCTTCGATTAAACTATAATCGATAACTCACTTCGATGAAACTAACATCGATAACTTCTTTCGATGAAACTAACATCGATAACTTTAACTCGACGAACTTAACTCGACTGACTTAACTTGACTCGACTAACTCGACTTACTTGGTTTGACCAATTCGATTCGATTAACTAGGCTCGACTAACTTGACTAACTTAACTCGACTTACTTGGTTCGACCAATTCGATTCGATTAACTAGGCTCGACTAACTTGGTCGAACCACCCGATCAACTCAACTTATTTAACTTAACTTATTTCTCAACTCGATCAACTCGATTAACTCCTATCGAATCACTAATATTCGATTAAACTCCATTCGCTTGACTCTAGATCGCAGCGATCACAATGGTTACGCCTGACTCCCTCAGGAAACATCCGACCGCCGTAGGCTATTTACAGCCCTGCGAATTACACTAGTAGTCGTACAAGATGGAAACTTACCCTGAATACTATGTTTGACTAACTCTGTCTCAAATAACTATATTTGATTAACTCTAGTTCGTTTTAACTCTAATCGATTAACTCTAACTAATTAACTCCAACTTGTTAACTCTAACTGATTAACTCTAACTGGTTAACTCTACCTGATTAACTCTAACTGATTAACTCTAACTGGTTAACTCTAACTGGTTAACTCTAACTGATTAACTCTAACTGGTTAACTCTATTTGACTAACTCGACTTGACTAACCCCTTTCGAATAACATATTCGATTACTAACTTTCGAATACCATATTCGACTAACTAACTTCGAATACCATATTCGATTAACTCCTTTCGAATGTCTATATTCGATTAACTAACTTCGAATACCATATTCGATTAACTAACTTTCGAATACCATATTCGATTAACTAACTTTTGAATACCATATACGATTAACTAACTTTCGAATACCATATTCGATTTCTCCTTTTTAACAACGTTTTATTCATTTGAAAAGATTTACTTTTAAATAACGGTCCTACACTTTAAAAATGATTTCCTTTTTATAACGTTTCCTTTTCAATTCTATTTGTAAATGGTTTAAAAATATTTCCTTTTCAAATTTATTCTTGAAATATTCTAACTCCTTAAATTCCCGGGAAAATTCTCCACAGCCTCCTTTATAACGGGAGCATCGGGCAAATCCCCAAACTCGCCACACAGGCCTTTCCATTCAAAAAGAAAATGGTTTGAAATTATTTCCTTTTTGAATATCTCCTATTTATAAATATTCCAATTTATAAACATTTCTTATTTATAAATATTCCACTTTATAAATATCTCTTATTTATAAATATCCCATTTTATAAATATTCTATTTTCAATATCACTTTGAAAATTCCCTTATCTACATTCCGGTATGTTATGGAATCCGATCATATCAAATCACGATGTTCAATATCGTTCAAACACATATAATCGCCAACAGATTATGTATCACATTATACATCACAATATATAAATCACAGTAAAATAACTGTTGAGGAATCCAGTTGGATTCCTCCAACCTGTTTCCCTACATCACAGATGTTAAACAATATAGATAACATCGATTTAACTTCGATGTGAATTATTCTGATCAACAGAATCAACATATAAATATCCAACTGTTATATATATACATGTATACACATATATATAAAGTTTCCACTAACTGTCTAGCAGTTCAATCAAACAGTCAACACACATCAAACAGACAATATCTAACAGTTCTAAAAATACAACATGAAATTATAAACTGTTCAGAGTTGGTGAGTTTTACTCACATTGCACTATTATCGTTAATAACGATAATTGTCTCTTGATTTAGATGGACAATTTATTTCGCCATAAATTGTAACGAGCTCGGATTCACTTCCCGTTAGTTCCACTGCGTAGCCTGAGATCATATTATTCCAACGTGACCAACGGCTCGTCAATCTGAGTTCGTATGGACGAGATACAACATTTCAAAGTTGGTACACAAATTTAATTTAATTTAAATAAAACATTTCTTGACTTTGGGCCTTACATTACCTTCCCGGCCCAATACCAAACCTCAAATGCCAACCCGCACCTTTAATCCTTCTTCCCCAATTCGGTAATCAAGCTTCCAGGAAAACACAGACATTGCTCAAAGCTTTAAACACCTCGTCCTCCCTCTTTACACAATCGAAACCAACACTGACGCCACCATTGAACTCAGCTCTGCATCCTTTCCAATCCCCTCACCAATTTACCCAACTCGTTGTCACATTTCCGACCTCGACATCAGCAGTTCCCAACGATGACTCGATGGATTTCACAACCGAATACTGCAAAATAAATCAAGGGAGTACGGTTTCACTTCGTGAATCCAAAACCACCCACGAAAATTCACTCGATGCCTCACTCTACTGCAAATCGTCAACCCTAGGATGCTGCCCTATTCCGAACATGAAGGAATTTGTACCGCGAGCAGTAAAACGAACAGGGAATCGAAGAGCAACTTATAAGCATCCGGAATATATATGTTTGAAAATTTTTAGGATTTATTTCCATTTTCTTTTTGTTTTCTTTGTTTCTTTTTTTCATTGAAGTGGCGGCCAAATATTTCTTGACTTGAGAACGAAATTGAATTAGGTTTAGAAGAAGTGTTGGGTACTTATAGAGGAGGTATAATGATTTTATATTCAAATATTATATTAATATAAAATCAACTGCTATTTGTATTGTCTTCTAAAATTTCCTGTACTCACATGTGATACCCAAAAATCACCAAACTGGACATGTAGCTAGAGTTCGACATTTCGGTCCCAACGAAACTGGTTTCGTCGAATTCCGACTTCGTATGCTCACACAGCGTATTATTAACCGTCAAAATATCGACTGTATTTCACATTAAAATCCCGTACGGCCACATAAGGACTCTAAAAATCAAGGAACCGGAAATCTAACAACTATTTGACATTGCGGATCCAACAAAATTAGTTTCGTTGAATTCCGACTTCGTTTGCAAAACCGGCTATTTTTTAAACTCTGCATGACCCATTTAAATATACAAATATATTTAAATTAAATATAAATAAATTTATATTATCGTATATATTCACCGAGGAATATCATACAACTCCAGTATATTTATTTACTCGCTATTCCGAGTCCAGATTGAATTGATATTCAATTTACATTGAAAAATCCTTTTATAACGTATATAAAGCGTTACGAATTATAAAGGAATTTCACAGCGACTTTTCTGAAATTTGATTTGGACATACATCAAAATCTATACGACGAAATCCCCATTTTTCTCTTCCACTAGAAAGATATACTCCACTAGCTCCACACGTTTCTTGTTTCACATAAATCCGGCTTAAAACGAATCCTATACATTCAGTTGAAGTTCGAATCGCCAATTTACGAACTACAGCGCCATTTCAAGCTCGATTTTAATTATAATATAATTATACGTTCAAACTGTCGTCGATTGAATATATTCGTCAATATAATTCAACTCTATGCTGAATTACATCTTAGGGATGACCCCGTTCACGGAATATTGTGATTTCCAATATTTTTGATTATTTCGACATTATAATATATTTTATTATATTATAATTATTAATTAAATATTCAATATTATTTAATTCACGTTCTCGATATCGATAAATCGATATTTAATAATTAAATAAATAAATTATTCAATAGCTAAAAATGCGGGTTACTATAATCTTCCCCCCTTAATAAAATTTCGTCCTCGAAATTGCTAAGCTAGGGGATGACCCTATCTTCTGGGTAAAAATTTATCTGTTTACCTCTTGTCTCCGGTTTCAACTGAACCAAATAATATCGACTAAAATATTAATTTATTTCGACTAACCAAATTTTCAAAAATTCTGAAAATTTTCTAAAACCTTAACTTTTTGAAAATTTTTGCCAGCACCTCCTTTGTGCTGGTCAATTTCTCAAACTCCAACTCGCCTCTCTAGGCCTTCTTTAACCCAAAAGAAAATCAAACAGCCAAGCGGCTTGCCAATTCGGCTCATAAATCTCATTTCCATATATAATATAAACTAGTACCTTTTTGTCGGGAATATCAACTCTATCACTTCCATATGCTATCAACTCAGTATATACCAGTGTTATTTCCATCAAATTCCAATCAGTTCATATCCTCAAAACGAAATCGAATTTCATTCGAACCCGAATATCAAATTTCAAATCCTTAACTCATCAACCCAATTCCATAACAGATTATTCTCTAATCCAATTCAATTCTATTTAACTCAGTTCAAGTTAATATTTAAATTTGTTTCTACTATCTTATTCTATTTAACTTCATAAGTTAAAATTAAATTCTGAAACTTAATTTCCTGGGTCTATTTCAAATCAATTTGAAATTCCAATGCCAATGCAAAACCTTTGAATTTCTAAACAACTTGTTTTCTCCAAACAATTCAAAAACAAAACCTTTGGTAGTAGTCCGTCACTTAGAACTCGAAAATGAACACTGATGATGTCGCGATTCATCATCAGAATCTATTTTCCAGCTATCGAAGTGAGTTCAATACTATATCACCTTCAGTTTGAAAAACGTTTTCAAAATCTCCCAGGAACTTAAAATTTCCTTATTTTAATTCCAATCTGATTTAAATTCAGATTTTTCTTCTTTTTATTTCATATACTTTACTTATATGAATTCTTATTAGTCATTTATAATCATTTTACCTTTTTATAATCTTACTCGATTATAATAACAACCAACACAACCAATATACTATATCAAATATATTCAGGTAAAATTATTCCATTTACCCTCTTTCAAAACATACCATGACGGTTCATCGTATTCGAGTGTTTAGTAACCCCTATCGATACAGTGGATCAAACCGATCGACCGGAATTCACAAACAACTCAACCAATAAAACTCCACAATATAAATCATTTTATATTAACTGACAAATACGTTCACTCGTATATATACACTCAAATTCAGTCTAGGATATTACTAATCCCATATCTACTGAATCACGCCACAGAGCCAAGGTAATAACTAAACCAATGCTCTGATACCAACTGTAGTAACCCGGATTTTGAGCGACTTTGGTTATCGACGTAAGCTCGACGTCGATAACCAAACCATCGAAAAATCCCGGTAATTAATGAAAGAAATTAGAAGGTGAGAATAGATAAGATAGAAACTTAGAATAGAACAAGAAGAAGAACACAACATCAGAGTAACACGAACCTCACAGCGGAACGAATAACATATAATAGATAACATAACTTTGAAATATAACAGTTATGTATACAATTGTACTTATCAGAGTACAGCACTTAAAACACAGCGGAAATAACTATAGCTATATGATCCAGAAGCCTCCTGCTCCAGCTCTTCAAGTATACCTGTAAATCCTGACTACTTGACTGCCCGTACAAATTTAGGCACCCAAGAGTTTAGGGAAAACAAAATAAACTCCGGGTCAGTCATGGGACTGGTGTAAATAAACTCAAATCATTTAAACAGGTATATGATATCTCATAAGACCACACCGTGAATACGGAACGGGTTTTTCCCTTATGAGAATTGAAATAACTTTTTAAAGCAATATCATTCTGATATTATAATAATGTCTAAGTACAAATAAATATCAATCTAGCAGAAATGCTTGCATCTCACGTTACTACATATATAGTATACAATCAAAATCGCAAGCACGTATTGGATGACTGGATTTCCAACTATGACAAGGTATGGACCCACCTTCCGATCAGTGTACTCTAGGAATGATACACTGGAGTTCAACAAGAACATCTTGCAACTCAGCCACACATGACCGACCACTCATTTCGCTTGAGTGTATCGAATGTACATCACCAACGGTTGGGATCAACAACCGTTCCCGTATATATATGGGACAACATTGATAGATTTAAGAAACAAATGAATATTCTCTAGATAGGTGATTATACACCCTACTTTGGTGCGACCGACTTAGCCATGCTTCCTGCCCGATTTCTGTCATTTACCGGATGTGAGGCTAGAAGCTACGCTTTGTCATCACAATAGATTCACTTCGAATGCCACATTGTCAGATCCATCGAAAATCACTAATTGACATCTACAACAATACATTACGTGTCAGCTAAAAGAAGTTTTCTTCTCCGCTTCCACTCTTGGTACGGTTGAAGAAATCAATGTACGTGACCCTTCTGGAAATACTCTGTTAGACATTCATTCATACAAGTCATCCTCATTCACTTAGAACGTCACATCGTCATACCCGCCAAATCACAAATTGACTTGTCCAAAAATAACACGGGTATACAGCTTAGAGAAACGAATTCCTCCATCACCAAACGTGAATACGTTTGAACAGATCAACTTACGCGATCCATTGGATATACTCTGTCAGACCTTCGTCCATACAAGTTGTCCTGGGATTGGACAAACCGAAGGCACTATTCTGTAAACAGGATAGCCCTTGCATTTTACTCTGTCTTCAATTATCTTTGGCATATATGATTCGCGACGCTTATGCCAATACAGAGTGGTTCTTTGGATAATAATCCAACCGGTCTCTCCATATTAACAACGTTAAAATAGCCAAAACTTCGATAGTCTTTGATTTAACCATCAAAGAAAAACAAGTGTGCAAACAACGATATTATTCCCAGATGGAAATTATATCGAACAAACATCATTTAACATGAATCTCTTTAGTTCATTTATTTACTTATCTCATGTTTCCCTATATTCTAAATTCTTATTTTCTTTTATCAGAAAACATTTCTGATTCTCATTTGGAAAACATTTCCAAAGCTCCTTTACGATCAAACCTTACCATTTCTTAGTTAAGAAGGAAGTCACTCAAGTTGGGGTATAATTACCTCCCAGACCTTAACTGAACAACGTTATAACTTCGAAATTGTCAAAGTTTATCTTTTAATCTTTAACAACTTCTTTACGCCTTTCTTGGATTCAATTTTACTAGTCCACTTCTATATTTAAAACATTGGTTATAACGATAACGTTATAATCCCTACTTTCGAATTATCTAACTTTAATTATAACTTCTATTCCTATTAGTGAATAATTAACCTAACACTTATTTATTTATAAATAAATAAATCTCTATTTAGACACTGGAAAGTGTAAGTACTTTCCCAAATTCGATATAATCGAATTTGCCAATTAACTCTCTTTGAGAAATCTCTATTTGATTAACTCTTCTTCGAATAACCTATATTCGATTAACTCCATCTCGAATAAACGATATTCGATAATCTCTCTTCGAATAACTAATATTCGATAACTCTTCCTTTCAAATATCCCATATTTGAACATCTCACTTCGATTAAACTATAATCGATAACTCCCTTCGATGAAACTAACATCGATAACTTCTTTAGATGAAACTAACATCGATAACTTTAACTCGACGAACTTAACTCGACTGACTTAACTTGACTCGACTAACTCGACTTACTTGGTTCGACCAATTCGATTCGATTAACTAGGCTCGACTAACTTGACTAACTTAACTCGACTTACTTGGTTCGACCAATTCGATTCGATTAACTAGGCTCGACTAACTTGGTCGAACCACCCGATCAACTCAACTTATTTAACTTAACTTATTTCTCAACTCGATCAACTCGATTAACTCCTATCGAATAACTAATATTCGATTAAACTCCATTCGCTTGACTCTAGATCGCAGCGATCACAATGGTTACGCCTGACTCCCTCAGGAAACATCCGACCGCCGTAGGATATTTACAGCCCTGCGAATTACGCTAGCAGTCGTACAAGATGGCAACTTACCCCGAATACTATGTTTGACTAACTCTGTCTCAAATAACTATATTTGATTAAATCTAGTTCGTTTTAACTCTAATCGATTAACTCTAACTAATTAACTCCAACTGGTTAACTCTAACTGATTAACTCTAACTGGTTAACTCTACCTGATTAACTCTAACTGATTAACTCTAACTGCTTAACTCTAACTGATTAACTCTAACTGGTTAACTCTATTTGACTAACTCGACTTGACTAACCCCTTTCGAATAACATATTCGATTACTAACTTTCGAATACCATATTCGATTAACTAACTTCGAATACCATATTCGATTAAATCCTTTCGAATGTCTATATTCGATTAACTAACTTCGAATACCATATTCGGTTAACTAACTTTCGCATACCATATTCGATTAACTAACTTTCGAATACCATATTCGATTAACTAACTTTCGAATACCATATTTGATTTCTCCTTTTTAACAACGTTTTATTCATTTGAAAAGATTTACTTTTAAATAACGGTCCTACACTTTAAAAATGATTTCCTTTTTATAACATTTCCTTTTCAATTCTATTTGTAAATGGTTTACAAATATTTCCTTTTCAAATTTATTCTTGAAATATTCTAACTCCTTAAATTCCCGGGAAATTTCTCCATAGCCTCCTTTATAACGGGAGCATCGGGAAAATCCCCAAACTCGCCACACAGGCATTTCCATTCAAAAAGAAAATGGTTTGAAATTATTTCCTTTTTGAATATCTCCTATTTATAAATATTCCAATTTATAAACATTTCTTATTTATAAATATTCCACTTTATAAATATCTCTTATTTATAAATATCCCATTTTATAAATATTCTATTTTCAATATCACTTTGAAAATTCCCTTATCTACATTCCGGTATGTTATGGTATCCGATCATATCAAATCACGATGTTCAATATCGTTCAAACACATATAATCGCCAACAGATTATGTATCACATTATACATCACAATATATAAATCACAGTAAAATAACTGTTGAGGAATCCAGTTGCATTCCTCCAACCTATTTCCCTACATCACAGATGTTAAACATTATAGATAACATCGATTTCACTTCGATGTGAATTATTCTGATCAACAGAATCAACATATAAATATCCAACTGTTATATATATACATGTATACACATATATATAATGTTTCCACTAACTGTCTAGCAGTTCAATCAAACAGTCAACACACATCAAAAAGACAATATCTAACAGTTCTAAAAATACAACATGAAATTATAAACTGTTCAGAGTTGGTGAGTTTTACTCACATTGCACTATTATCGTTAATAACGATAATTGTCGCTTGATTTAGACGGACAATTTATTTCGCCATAAATTGTAACGAGCTCGGATTCACTTCCCGCTAGTTCCACTGCGTAGCCTGAGATCATATGATTCCAACGTGACCAACGGCTCGTCAATCTGAGTTTGTATGGACGAGATACAACATTTCAAAGTTGGTACACAAATTTAATTAAATTTAAATAAAACATTTCTTGACTTTGGGCCTTACATTACCTTCCCGGCTCAATACCCAACCTCAAATGCCAACCCGCACCTTTAATCCTCCTTCCCCAATTAGGTAATCAAGCTTCCAGTAAAACACAGACATTGCTCAAAGCTTTAAACACCTCGTCCTCCCTCTTTACACAACCGAAACCAACACTGACGCCACAATTGAACTCAGCTCAGCATCATTTCCAATCCCCTCACCAATTTACCCAACTCGTTGTCACATTTCCGACCTCGACATCAGCAGTTCCCAACGATGACTCGATGGATTTCACAACCGAATACTGCAAAATAAATCAAGGGAGTACGGTTTCACTTCGTGAATCCAAAACCACCCACGAAAATTCACTCGATTCCTCACTCTACTACAAATCGTCAACCCTAGGATGCTGCCCTATTTCGAACATGACGGAATTTGTACCGCGAGCAGTAAAACGAACAGGGAATCGAAGAGCAACTGATAAGCATCCGGAATATATATGTTTGAGAATTTTTAGGATTTCTTTCCATTTTCTTTTGGTTTTCTTTGTTTCGTTTTTTTTCATTGAAGTGGCGGCCAGATATTTATTGACTTGAGAACGAAATTGAATTAGGTTTAGAAGTAGTGTTGGGTACTTATAGAGGAGGTATAATGATTTTATATTCAAATATTATATTAATATAAAATCAACTGCTATTTGTATTGTCTTCTAAAAATTCCTATACTCACATGTGATACCCAAAAATCACCAAACTGGACATGTAGCTAGAGTTCGACATTTCGATCCCAACGAAACTAGTTTCGTCGAATTCCGACTTCGTATGCTCACACAGCGTATTTTTAACCGTCAAAATATCGACTGTATTTCACATTAAAATCCCGTACGGCCACATAAGGACTCTAAAAATCACCGAACTGGAAATCTAACAACTATTTGACATTGCGGATCCAACAAAATTAGTTTCGTTGAATTCCGACTTCGTTTGAAAAACCGGCTATTTTTTAAGCTTTGAATGACCCATTTAAATATATAAATATATTTAAATTAAATATAAATAAATTTATATTATCGTATTTATTCACCGAGGAATATCATACAGCTCCAGTATATTTATTTACTCGCTATTCCGAGTCCAGATTGAATTGATATTCAATTTACATTGAAAAATCCTTTTATAACGTATATAAAGCATTACGAATTATAAAGGAATTTCATAGCGACTTTTCTGAAATTTGATTTGGACGTACATCAAAATCTATATGACGAAATCCCCATTTTTCTCTTCCACTAGAAAGATATACTCCACCAGCTCCACACTTATTTGATTTCACAGAAATCCGGCTTAAAACGAATCCTGTACATTCAGTTGAAGTTCGAATCGCCAATTTACGAACTACAGCGTCATTTCAAGCTCGATTTTAATTATAATATAATTATACGTTCAAACTGTCGTCGATTGAATATATTCGTCAATATAATTCAACTCTAAGCTGAATTACATCTTAGGGATTACCCCGTTCACAGAATATTGTGATTTCCAATATTTTTGATTATTTCGACATTATAATATATTTTATTATATTATAATTATTAATTAAATATTCAATATTATTTAATTCACGTTCTCGATATCGATAAATCGATATTTAATAATTAAATAAATAAATTATTCAACAGCTAAAAATGCGGGTTACTACAATCTTCCCCCCTTAATAAAATTTCGTCCTCGAAATTGCTAAGCTAGGGGATGACCCTATCTTCTGGGTAAAAATTTATCTGTTTACCTCTTGTCTCCGGTTTCAACTGAACCAATTAATATCAACTAAAATATTAATTTATTAGGACTAACTAAATTTTCAAAAATTCTGAAAATTTTCTAACACCTTAACTTTTCGAAAATTTTTGCCAGCACCTCCTTTGTACTGGTCAATATCTCAAACTCCAACTCGCCTCTCTGGGCCTTCTTTAATCCAAAAGAAAATCAAGCAGCCAAGCGGCTTGCCAATTCGGGTCATAAATCTCATATCCATATATAATATAAACTGGTACCTTTTTGTCGGGAATATCAACTCTATCACTTCCATATGCAATCAACTCAGCATATACCAGTGTTATTTCCATCAAATTCCAATCAGTTCATATCCTCAAAACCAAATCGAATTTCATTCGAACCCGAATATCAAATTTCAAATTCTTAACTCATCAACCCAATTCCATAACAGATTATTCTCTAATCCAATTCAATTCTATTTAACTCAGTTCAAGTTAATATTTCAGTTTGTTTCTACTATCTTATTCTATTTAACTTCATAAGTTAAAATTAAATTCCGAAACTTAATTTCCTGGGTCTATTTCAAATCAATTTGAAATTACAATGCCAATGCAAAACCTTTGAATTTCTAAACAACTTGTTTTCTCCAAACAATTCAAAAACAAAACCTTTGGTAGTAGTCCGTCACTTAGAACTCGAAAATGAACACTGATGATGTCGCGATTCATCATTAGAATCTATTTTCCAGCTATCGAAGTGAGTTCAATACTATATCACCTTCAGTTTGAAAAACGTTTTCAAAATCTCCCAGGAACTTAAAATTTCCTTATTTTAATTCCAATCTGATTTAAATTCAGATTTTTCTTCATTTTATTTCATATACTTTACTTATATGAATTCTGATTAGTCATTTATAATCATTTTACCTTTTTATAATCTTACTCGATTATAATAACAACCAACACAACCAATATACTATATCAAATATATTCGGGTAAAATTATTCCATTTACCCTCTTTCAAAACATACCATGACGGTTCATCGTATTCGAGTGTTTAGTAACCCCTATCGATAAGTGGATCAAACCGATCGACCGGAATTCACAAACAACTCAACCAATAAAACTCCACAATATAAAATCATTTTATATTAACTAACAAATACGTTCACTCGTATATATACACTCAAATTCAGTCTAGGATATTACTAATCCCATCTCTACTGAATCACGCCACAGAGCCAAGGTAATAACTAAACCAATGCTCTGATACCAACTGTAGTAACCCGGATTTTGAGCGACTTTGGTTATCGACGTAAGCTCGACGTCGATAACCAAACCATCGAAAAATCCCGGTAATTAATGAAAGAAATTAGAAGGTGAGAATAGATAAGATAGAAACTTAGAATAGAAGAAGAAGAAGAACACAACATCAGAGTAACACGAACCTCACAGCGGAACGAATAACATATAATAGATAACATAACTTTGAAATATAACAGTTATGTATACAATAGCACTTATCAGAGTACAGCACTTACAACACAGCGGAAATAACTATAGCTATATGATCCATAAGCCTCTTGCTCCAGCTCTTCAAGTATACCTGTAAATCCTGACTACTTGACTGCCCGTACAAATTTAGGCACCCAAGAGTTTAGGGAAAACAAAATAAACTCCGAGTCAGTCATGGGACTGGTGTGAATAAACTCAAATCATTTAAACAGGTATATGATATCTCATAAGACCACGCCGTGAATACGGAACGGGTTTTTCCCTTATGAGAATCCAAATAACTTTTCAAAGCAATATCATTCTGATATTATAATAATGTCTAAGTACAAATAAATATCAATCTAGCAGAAACGCTTGCATCTCACGTTACTACATATATAGTATACAATCAAAATCGCAAGCACGTATTGGTTGATTGGATTTCCAACTATGACAAGGTATGGAACCACCTTCCGATCAGTGTACTCTAGGAACGATACACTGGAGTTCAACAAGAACATCTTGCAACTCAGCCACACATGACCGACCACTCATTTCGCTTGAGTGTATCGAATGTACATCAACAACGGTTGGGATCAGCAACCGTTCCCGTATATATATGGGACAGCATTGATAGATTTAAGAAACAAATGAATATTCTCTAGATAGGTGATTATACACCCTACTTCGGTACGATCGACTTAGCCATGCTGCCTGCCCAATTTCTGTCATTTACCGGATGTGAGGCTAGAAGCCACGCTTTGTCATCACAATAGATTCACTTCGAATGCCACATTGACAGATCCATCGAAAATCACTAATTGACGTCTACAACAATACATTACGTGTACGCTAAAAGAAGTTTCCTTCTCCGCTTCCACTCTTGGTACGGTTGAAGAAATCAATGTACGTGACCCTTCTGGAAATACTCTGTTAGACATTCATTCATACAAGTCATCCTCATTCACTTAGAACGTCACATCGTCATACCCGCCAAATCACAAATTGACTTATCCAAAAATAACACGGGTATACAACTTAGAGAAACGAATTCCTCCGCCACCAAACGTGAATACGTTTGAACAGATCAACTTACGCGATCGATTGAATATACTCTGTCAGACCTTCGTCCATACAAGTTGTCCTGGAACTGGACAAACCGAAGGCACTATTCTTTAAACAGGATAGCTCTTGCATTTTACTCCGTCTTCAATTATCTTTGGCATATATGATTCGCGACGCTTATGCCAATACAGAGTGGTTCTTTGGATAATAATCCAACCGGTCTCTCCATATTAACAACGTTAAAATGGTCAAAACTTCGATAGTCTGTGATTTAACCATCAAAGAAAAACAAGTGTGCAAACAACGATATTATTCCCAGATGGAAATTATATCGAACAAACATCATTTAACATGAATCTCTTTAGTTCATTTATTTACTTATCTCCTGTTTCCCTGTATTCTAAATTCTTATTTTATTTTATCAGAAAACATTTCTGATTCTCGTTTGGAAAACATTTCCAAAACTCCTTTACGATCAAACCTTACCATTTCTTAGTTAAGAAGGAAGTCACTCAAGTTGGGGTATAATTACCTCTCAGACCTTAACTGAACAACATTATAACTTTGAAATGGTCAAAGTTTATCTTTTAATCTTTAACAACTTCTTTACGCCTTTCTCGGATTCAATTTTACTAGTCCACTTCTATATTTAAAACATTGGTTATAACGATAATGTTATAATCCCTACTTTCGAATTATCTAACTTTAATTATAACTTCTATTCCTATTAGTGAATAATTAACCTAACACTTATTTATTTATAAATAAATAAATCTCTGTTTAGACATTGGAAAGTATAAGTACTTTCCCGAATTCGATATAATCGAATTTGCCAATTAACTCTCTTCGAGAAATCTCTATTTGATTAACTCTTCTTCGAATAACCTATATTCGATTAACTCCTTCTCGAATAAACGATATTCGATAATCTCTCTTCGAATAACTAATATTCGATAACTCTTCCTTTCAAATATCCCATATTTGAACATCTCACTTCGATTAAACTATAATTGATAACTCCCTTCGATGAAACAAACATCGATAACTTCTTTCGATGAAACTAACATCGATAACTTTAACTCGACGAACTTAACTCGACTCACTTAACTTGACTCGACTAACTCGACTTACTTGGTTCGACCAATTCGATTAACTAGGCTCGACTAACTTGACTAACTTAACTCGACTTACTTGGTTCGACCAATTCGATTCGATTAACTAGGCTCGACTAACTTGGTCGAACCACCCGATCAACTCAACTTATTTAACTTAACTTATTTCTCAACTCGATTAACTCCTATCGAATAACTAATATTCGATTAAACTCCATTCGCTTGACTCTAGATCGCAGCGATCACAATGGTTACGCCTGACTCCCTCAGGAAACATCCGTCCGCCGTAGGCTATTTACAGCCCTGCGAATTACGCTAGCAGTCGTACAAGATGGCAACTTACCCTGAATAATATGTTTGACTAATCTGTCTCAAATAACTATATTTGATTAACTCTAGTTCGTTTTAACTCTAATTGGTTAACTCTAACTAATTAACTCCAACTGGTTAACTCTAACTGATTAACTCTAACTGGTTAACTCTACCTGATTAACTCTAACTGGTTAACTCTAACTGGTTAACTCTAACTGATTAACTCTAACTGGTTAACTCTATTTGACTAACTCGACTTGACTAACCCCTTTCGAATAACATATTCGATTACTAACTTTCGAATACCATATTCGATTAACTAACTTCGAATACCATATTCGATTAACTCCTTTCGAATGTCTATATTCGATTAACAAACTTCTAATACCATATTCGATTAACTAACTTTCGAATACCATATTCGATTAACTAACTTTCGAATACCATATTCGATTTCTCCTTTTTAACAACGTTTTATTCATTTGAAAAGATTTACTTTTAAATAACGGTCCTACACTTTAAAAATGATTTCCTTTTTATAACGTTTCCTTTTCAATTCTATTTGTAAATGGTTTACAAATATTTCCTTTTCAAATTTATTCTTGAAATATTCTAACTCCTTAAATTCCCGGGAAAATTCTCCACAACCTCCTTTGTAACGGGAGCATCGGGAAAATCCCCAAACTCGCCACACAGGCCTTTCCATTCAAAAAGAAAATGGTTTGAAATTATTTCCTTTTTGAATATCACCTATTTATAAATATTCCAATTTATAAACATTTCTTATTTATAAATATTCCACTTTATAAATATCTTTTATTTATAAATATCCCATTTTATAAATATTCTATTTTCAATATCACTTTGAAAATTCCCTTATCTACATTCCGGTATGTTATGGTATCCGATCATATCAAATCACGATGTTCAATATCGTTCAAACACATATAATCGCCAACAGATTATGTATCACATTATACATCACAATATATAAATCACAGTAAAATAACTGCTGAGGAATCCAGTTGGATTCCTCCAACCTGTTTCACTACATCACAGATGTTAAACAATATAGATAACATCGATTTCACTTCGATGTGAATTATTCTGATCAACAGAATCAACATATAAATATCCAACTGTTATATATATATGTATACACATATATATAAAGTTTCCACTAACTGTCTAGCAGTTCAATCAAACAGTCAACACACATCAAACAGACAATATCTAACAGTTCTAAAAATACAACATGAAATTATAAACTGTTCAGAGTCGGTGAGTTTTACTCACATTGCACTATTATCGTTAATAACGATAATTGTTGCTTGATTTAGACGAACAATTTATTTCGCCATAAATTGTAACGAGCTCGGATTCATTTCCCGTTAGTTCCACTGCGTAGCCTGAGATCATATGATTCCAACGTGACCAACGGCTCGTCAATCTGAGTTCGTATGGACGAGATACAACATTTCAAAGTTGGTACACAAATTTAATTAAATTTAAATAAAACATTTCTTGACTTTGGGCCTTACATTACCTTCCCGGCCCAATACCCAACCTCAAATGCCAACCCGCACCTTTAATTCTCCTTCCCCAATTCGGTAATCAAGCTTCCAGTAAAACACAGACATTGCTCGAAGCTTTAAACACCTTGTCCTCCCTCTTTACACAACCGAAACCAACACTGACGCCACCATTGAACTCAGCACAGCATCCTTTCCAATCCCCTCACCAATTTACCCAACTCGTTGTCACATTTCCGACCTCGACATCAGCAGTTCCCAACGATGACTCGATGGATTTCACAACCGAATACTGCAAAATAAATCAAGGGAGTACTGTTTCACTTCGTGAATCCAAAACCACCCACGAAAATTCACTCGATGCCTCACTCTACTGCAAATCGTCAACCCTAGGATGCTGCCCTATTTCGAACATGATGGAATTTGTACCGCGTGCAGTAAAACGAACAGGGAATCGAAGAGAAACTGATAAGCATCCGGAATATATATGTTTGAGAATTTTTAGGATTTCTTTCCATTTTCTTTTGGTTTTCTTTGTTTTGTTTTTTTCATTGAAGTGGCGGCCAGATATTTCTTGACTTGATAACGAAATTGAATTAGGTTTAGAAGTAGTGTTGGGTACTTATAGAGGAGGTATAATGATTTTATATTCAAATATTATATTAATATAAAATCAACTTCTATTTGTATTGTCGTCTAAAAATTCCTGTACTCACATGTGATACCCAAAAATCACCAAACTGGACCTTTAGCTAGAGTTCGACATTTCGGTCCCAACGAAACTGGTTTCGTCGAATTCCGACTTCGTATGCTCACACAGCGTATTTTTAACCGTCAAAATATCGACTGTATTTCACATTAAAATCCCGTACGGCCACATAAGGACTCTAAAAATCACGGAACTGGAAATCTAACAACTATTTGACATTGCGGATCCAACAAAATTAGTTTCGTTGAATTCCGACTTCGTTTGCAAAACCGGCTATTTTTAAAGCTCTGAATGACCCATTTAAATATATAAATATATTTAAATTAAATATAAATAAATTTATATTATCGTATATATTCACCGAGGAATATCATACAGCTCCAGTATATTTATTTACTCGTTATTCCGAGTCCAGATTGAATTGATATTCAATTTACATTGAAAAATCCTTTTATAACGTATACAAAGTGTTACGAATTATAAAGGAATTTCACAGCGACTTTTCTAAAATTTGATTTGGACGTACATCAAAATCTATACGACGAAATCCCCATTTTTCTCTTCCACTAGAAAGATATACTCCACCAGCTTGACACGTTTCTTGTTTCACAGAAATCCGGCTTAAAACGAATCCTGTACATTCAGTTGAAGTTCGAATCGCCAATTTACGAACTACAGCGCCATTTCAAGCTCGATTTTAATTATAATATAATTATACGTTCAAACTGTCGTCGATTGAATATATTCATCAATATAATTCAACTCTAAGCTGAATTACATCTTAGGGATGACCCCGTTCACAGAATATTGTGATTTCCAATATTTTTGATTATTTCGACATTATAATATATTTTATTATATTATAATTATTAATTAAATATTCAATATTATTTAATTCACGTTCTCGATATCGATAAATCGATATTTAATAATTAAATAAATAAATTATTCAACAGCTAAAAATGCGGGTTACTACAGTTATCCATTGTTTTGTGATAACAGAAAAACATTGCTTGTTTTCAGATGAATATTTTTCTATCGACTGCCCATATCGATAAACGATTAGTCGGTTAAAAAATCTAGTTATAGCGAACTTCTGTTATGAACTGAATGAAGCGTTGATACAGAATTGCTTTATTATACGGTTTATAATCTGCTGAATATTATCTGTACGAACACTACATTCTAATTTGAATTCATCTTAACACTTAAGATCAACTAATCGATATAAGCCGATTGTGAATTTTAAGCATAATTACTTTAACGACTTATATGAGGGTGTATGACATTTCACATTTGGGAAATGTTTGCGATTTATTTTCTGCTTCTTTTTGGGGAAGTCTTTGATATTTGTGACCCTGTCTAGGGGTCTTTATCCTTCACTGTGGGAAGTATTTTGGTCCTCATTGTTTGTCTTCTTTTCCGTCTGAATAGACATGCTGGACCTCACTGAGTATCGTTAATCTCTGCTGTAGAGAAGTTTCCCTTACTATGGAAAAGGACTTTTGTTGTTATGCCCCCACTTGGGAAGGACATTGAATTTCGTGCCCCTACTTGGGCTATAATCTAACTCTTGTTGCATCTGGGGTATTCAGACACTACGCAAGTGAACTGGTTAGTGTCCAACACCTGTTGCATCTGATTTATTCAGACACTACGTGAGTTAACTGGTTAAGGTCCAACATGTGTCGCATCGGAGACATTCAGACACTACGCAAGTTAATTAGTTAAATTCCAACTCTTGTCGCATCTGAGATGTTCAAAAAGTACGCAAGTTAATTGGTTAAAGTCCAAGACTTGTCGCATCTGAGATATTCAAACATTATGCAAGTTAACTGGTTAAGGTCCAACACCTGTCACATCTGAGATATTCAGACACTACACAAGTTAATTGGCTAAATTCCAACACATATCGAATTTGAGATGTTCAGACACTATGCAAGTTAATTGGTTAAAGTCCAACACTTGTCGCATCTGAGATGTTCAGGCACTACTCATGTTAAATTGTTAAACTCCAACACTTATCGCATCTGAGATATTCATACACTATCAAGTTAATTGGTTAAAGTCCAACACTTATCACATGTGAGATGTTTATACACTGCACAAGTTAATTCGTTAAAGTCCAACACTTGTCGCCTCTGAGATATTCAGACACTGCGCAAGTTAATTGGACGGTTGTTGTATCATTTCAGGGGGCTGACACTAATTCCTTTGTCATACGCTTGACTGGGCGATCTATCTCAGTTTAGGAACCGGGGCTTTGAACCTTTCACTTTCCAAGGCAGTTCTTTTCTATTTTTGCATTTGTGCATGTTGATATTTACAACATTCAGCACTTGAACTAGCGTTTGTTGGGGTCACCACGTCTCGTCAGATTTTAGAGGAACAAGCGCTCGACAGATGACCTACAATATAAAATTATCCTTGAGAAAATTTTGACTTGACAAAATATTTTTGCAAATAGTAGATTTATTCAGGAAGATATGCTCTTAGCCACAGAGCTTAATGTTCGGTACAGCGTTTTTAAAATACTACAGACCGTTTATATGAAGTTCAAATACAACATGAAGCAAAATAAGAAGTAAAGCATGAAGTAAAGTAGTGGCGATGATAATCGCTTATTCTGGGCTATTAGAGTTGGAATGCCAATCGATGGTCATCAGTTGATCACGGGCCTTGCAGACGTCCTTGCTGAAGCTTAGTTACGTGGATCGATTTGATTTGTAGGTTCACTTTGCCCTTGAAGAGATGGAGCAGAGTCAGAAACTTGCGAATTCTTCACATATTGTTGGAGTCTGTACTACTGAATCAAATCCTCATTCAAGCTTTTCAAATGTCTACATTCATTTGTATTGTGACCAGGTTGATTGTGGAAGTGACAAAACTTTCCAGAGTTCGCTTGATAGTCATCTACATTCTGAGGTTTTGTTATTGGATAATTTTTGGTGTCTTTAGTTGCAGCAAAAATGTTCTCTGGTGTTTCTATCAAAAGGGTTAATTTTGGATTTTTGAATAAGTGGGGCTTCTTACTGTTCTGGTCATCCCTTCCGTCATTTCCTCTCTTTTGACCACCCCCATGACTCTTTTGATTGTATTGAGTAGCAGCATCTTTGGGAGCTTCAAGAAGTTGGTTACCATCAGTAACCTGAGGCACATGATTATTATCGACTCTTATATATTCCTCTGCCTTTTTATATAAATCTTCAAGCATGTTTGGTTCTTTCATTTTAATCCATCTACCAAATTCGCTCTTTTCCTCAATGGCACCGACTAAGGACATGAGGATTATGCGAGGCTCTGATTCCTCACTTTGGACAAGTCAACATTGAACCAATAGAGAAAAGCTTTAACGGAATCCCCTAGAATCTACTTCATTGCTAAAAGTGTTATAGCATCCTTGGCTTTGGTAGCATACAGACGTAACTTCTCCTTGAACTTTTTGGTCAAGTCGGTCTACGGATTTAGGTGGTAGCTTTGTGAATCGTAGTGACGTAGCACCTTCTAAGCAGAGAGGAAAGTATAGGCCTCTCATCTCGTATGTTTCTTTTGCTGCACTCATATGCCACTCGTACTTGAGCATAAAGCAGTTAGGATCGACAAAGCCATTTTACAAAGGAAAGTTAGAGGAGTGAACCTCTTTGGACACTTTATTTCTCCGATTCTCTCGGTAAACGGAGTCTTATCGGGAGAGAAAACTCATTCTCTTTCATCATCATTACGAGATTGATTCTTGTTCATGATTTGTTCTATCATATCCGAGATGTACTCCTTAGTGGCATGCCGCTTCACGGGTTTGATTTCGACCTCTTTACCAAATGTTCGTCTAGGCAAGCGATCATGATTAAAAGACTTGGCTCCTTTACCATCCTGGTGAGGAGATGCCGCCATGACGGGACAAGTAACCCTTCGAGTATTTCCATCGGAATGATTTTTAGCTTTTGGCTTCCGGTCTTCAATGTTAGCTTTGTCTTTGTCGCTCAACCAGTAATTATCATCTTCCATTTTGTTGTTGCAGTTATGAACAGGAGCAGATGAATCGGCATTATCGTCAATATCAGCATGGACCTTTTGAGGTGTTGGATTAGGACGAGCGTTGAGGATAACGTCCATCATAGCCTTGGTAGAAGCATCCATTCGTTGGTTCATGTTGGCAATAGCGGTGTTCAACTCATTCCTTGTCACATCGGCTCTACCGATCGAGTTTTCGCCAACTACAAAGCGGTTAATAAGTGGCGCAGCTTTGTCATTAGCAACGCTGTTGTTTCTACAATGGTTTTACTTGTAGTTTTCTTATATTTAGACAATAAATCGTACAAGGATTAGAACTTTGAAAAGAGTTCGTCAATTTTTCTGGATCTTAGATTATAGTAGAAGAAGGCTTAGAACTTCAATGTAAGGCTCTTAAATGAAACTACCCGAAATCACCCGATCTCCGAAGAGACGGAAAGCACCGGATTTAGTTGAGAGCACGATGCATCTGTACATGTTAGACCAAAAATTGGTCCAAACACCCAATTTAAAGATAATTGAAAGAGAAAAGCAAAGAAAACACATGATTTGTAGTGGTTCGGCGTTAAAGAGCCTACGTCCACTTTATATTTTATTGATGGATGATTCAAGTACAAATACAACGATGATTATCATTCAGTATCACTTTTACAATTGGTAAATTCACTCAATCTTTGATGTATAATGCTCCAAAAGTTGATGATAATCTGAATAAAGTATTGGAATTCAGTTGTAATGGTAGTTTGAGTCAAGAATTTTCCAAAAAATCCCTTGAAATGATGCTTAGTGGTGTATTTATAGGCAGAAAATCCCTCATGAAGGTCTCTGGTTCGGATACACGTGGTGACCTTCCCGTTAGAATCGGGCTCAAAAGAGCTAAGATGGAAACAAAGCATTGGAGAACATGGGAACATGGAAGGAAACCACTCCGCATCTTCTGGAACGTGGAGTATAACTACTGTGCTAGCATTCATTGGTTCGGATCAGTAGTTTAAATGGGGGATCCAGATCGGAAATCCCCGAACTGATCCGGATGGGCTTTCTAACAGCCACTCGGGTTTTCTTTGTTTCGAAGCCAAGAGGTTCGGGTCGAGGTCCTCTGAACTGATCTGGCTCTTTGCTATGAATTCTTCCTCTTAATCCATACGTTTTAGCAATCTCTCAGCTTTGTGTAGTCCGTCCACAGAGCGGGCAAACATTTTGGCCCCTCGAAGTACATATTTGTTGAAAATAAGGAATGCTTCGAAACAATCCATCTATTTGCTTCTAAATCGAAATCGTTGAATAGTTGTTTTCATTTGTCTACTAAGTGATTAAGTTTCATAGAGTCACATCTTTTGGCATTTATACATATAACATTGGATGTTCGAATCATCCCTGTTGTTTTCGACAACGTCGAGAATCTTCTTAGTGTCCAAGTAGTCTTTCCAGGTAAACTCTTATAACGTACGTTTATGAATCTTTTATTTTACTTTGGATTTATTTCATGTACTGAATTAACATTAAAGATCACGCTTTTAGTTCGGTTCAGGCCTGTCCGACCCAGTCCATATTTCAAACATCGTTGCGCCAATGGGCTAAATGGCCTTGAGATTGCTTTCTGTTCGGGTCGGAAAAACTGTCGTATTGGTTGGAACATGAAGAGCCCTCTTATATGCATATATATTCACCTTCTCTTCAATTTTCATTTCTCTCTTTCATTTCCATTTTTCCCAAAATTTCGAGTGAAGAACCCTAATTCCCCAAATCTTTGGAACTCCTTCCAGTTTCTTAAATCTAATTCATTGGTGGGTTAATAATTTCATGTAAGTTGATTTCCCTTGCAAATTGTTCACTAATTCATCCACTTTCGCGCTTTTGTTCGAGCATCAATCATCAACATTATGGCCTTTGTTCCCTTCCCATCGTCGTTGGCGACCTCGCTGCCACATGGAGGCGACGGGGGAGGAAGCATTGACTGACGCCGACATTATTGATTCCTGAAGACCTCGTTGTGAGTGAGCTTCCAAAAAAGTAATGGTTCAGTGTTGATGGACAAGTGGAGAAGGAGGAAAGAAGAAGAATAGAGGAGTGGGATCAGTTTGAGATAGAGCGGGAGATCTAGATGTGATTAGGTTCAGACATGTGGTATCGATTCGGGTCGGTAGAGGCGATAATGGTTGGAGTATTAAATTTTGTTGAGTGGATAGGTTTTGGGATTCGAGGTGTTGATGCAATTCGGTTCGGTGTTAACCGATTCGTGTGAGGCAACCTTCTTGTGTCTCTATCCGCTCCGACCTGCTTAGGAGAAACACCCGAACTGATCCGCTCAATATATGGGCCTTCGATCCGATACGCTGCTCACAAATGACGCCCGAACCGATCCAATTGTAACATGTGCATCCGAACTTTTCCACTTTTTACAAATGCATCTGAACCGATCTGCAATCAGCAAACATACCCGAACCTACCTGCTGTTAGTAAACATAACTGATCCAATCCGCAGCTATACACCATGCAGAGTGATCATGCTATAATTAACTTAATAAATACTAACTATGGCTTGCGACTTCATAAACAGTTAGGATAGAACCTTCCCGACTGGACCAAATTTTCAAGACTGTTATGAACACATAATCGCTTTGCTAATTTTCTCATTGCATGCTTTAATTCTGTCATTGCATACACATTTGCACACTTCAACTCAAACACATGCATGGGGGGAGACAGGCAACTTCACTCAAATTTATGCTATTGTTTCTTCGATAGTACAACAGCCATGACCGAGAGACGCTCGTCTAGATTAGCAGAGAGAAGTGAAGCTGTAAGAACATCTGAAATCCCCATCATTGAGGATGTATCCTCTACTTCAGATTTAGGTTGGAATAGTGCTGGTTTAAACTAGAAACTAGGGGCCCAAGAGAGTAGAGTATCATTTGGGGATGATGTCTCTATGGACAAAGAGGAAGAGGGAAGTATCGGAGATAACCACGCTCCAGACGAGTTTGAGAATATAATTATCTTGAAGAAACCCGGTGATTCGGTCGCGTCAACAGTTGACAGATAAAATTGCACGTATATGTCTGAAACATGGGATACTCTAAAGAGATACCAAGCTGCCCTTCAAAATAGATCGACCTCATAATCCTCTTGAAGGGTACATGGCCATCAGCCGATTAATGTGTCTTGTTGGGGTGATTCCCCCATTCCCGCCACTTGTCGTCGATTTTCTGAGACAAATGCGGATCGCTCCAATGCAGCTCCAACCCAACTCCTATGCTTATCTGTACACCTTATATATAGTTTATACAGAGATTTTGGACATAGAGCTTACCTTTAAGGATGTCCATTTCGTCTACAATTTCAAGCATCGGACCCAGGATACTCCGTCCTTCATATACTTTGAGTCAGTACAAAAAAAATCATCAGTGTCATTTAGTACCAAGATGGTGATCGCAAATCAGAATGGTTTTACATCAGGCAGCAACTTGGGTGTGCCAGAAGGTAGCTCATATCAAGTAAAAATGTCAGCTTATTGGTTTCTGACTTCATTCACTATTGTAAATGTATTGACATCCGTTCATTTCTTACTTGCGTTTCCCAATCTGAAACAGGAAATACATAAGATGTATTTTGGCGGTCTAAACCAACTACTCAACGGTGATCAAAAATTCTTGACCATCAAAGACTGCTTAGTGGATGAATATCTTCACCATTCCCGATTATTGGCTATCACCCATAGCATAGGCCACGGAGAGGGTGCTTATGTGTACATATCCCTAGTCGAGGGGCCAATTGACATTTTACCTGAGATAAGGGGAAGTTCAAAAGATCTAACGATGCCTATCCCCTACGACTAAAGGAGACATATTAGCAAACCTAGCTGAAAAGGATAGAGATAAATATATCACACCTGAAGACGCGACTACCCCTGAAATATCAATTTCCCAAAAGAGTTGCCGCCAGTCATTCCCCAAGGTGATGATTCCACTATTGGTGATTCAATATATCTGGGTTTGAGAAATCTTCCCTTACCCGAGACCCTTTACACTTCAGAAGATTTTAGAACAAATACCCTTACTTTTACATTCGAAGAAGAGGTTATCCCCGTGAAGGCCGGGGAAACTATGCAAACCGACCCAACTCCAGGCTTTGGTCGGTTCGGAGGAATCACTTAGGAGATACACTACACTTTAGCGCTGCACGTCATAGCACTTGTGCTTTATACTAATGTCGATTCTAACACTTTCTTGATTCGTTTCACATGACAAATGGGACTTCCCCGTTACTACACGAGAGATGTTCGTTCGAGCATGCCCCTAGTGGATTCTGGTGCAAGGCATGATCAGCATGAGAGTCAGAGTAGAGATGATAGAAGGAATTGAACTCCACAGCCTTACCGGTCTTCTCGTTCTCGATCCCCTCCCCACACAAATCCAGAAAAACATAAGAGTCAACCATCATCTCGTGAGGGGGATAAGCATACCTCCAAGCCTCCTGCTTCATCTAAAGATAAAAATCCTCAAGACGGCTCATTAAAGAAAAGACCTGATCCAAAAGAGAAACAAAAGGAATCAGGAAAAAATGCAAAAAAGAGCAGGCCCATTATGAAACAAAAGCGTCGCACTATCGACATTACCACCACAAGGCCAATTATACTTGACGATGAAAACCAGGCCAGATTGAAAATTTTGATGGAACAATTTCCTAAGCACCACTTCGTGAACATGCACTTCGTCCCAAAGCTCAAACCAGTAGATCCTGACTAGGCCACTAAGGTTAAAGCTTCTATAGATTTTGTGACACCCAATATAAGGAGACGAAGAGGTATGCAACGAACCTTTCCATAATCATTAGCGATCTGATAGAAGATGTGAATATCATGACCAATGCTGTTGAGTATGATGCAAGTGCTATTGAAAGCTCGGAGAAAGACCTTGAGGATGCTCAAGTCCAACATGCCCTTGTACAAGGCGATGCAGACAAATATAAGCAGCAATTTGAAGAACAACAAAAGCGCTGTCTTCCAAGCTCGAGTCCCATAGTTAGGAGCGCATAGACTTAAAGAAACAAGTTGAGGATGCTAAGTCTGAAAGCACCGCCGTAAAGCTGGTTTGCACTCGTCTCAAGCAGGAGAAAGCAGAATTAGCTAAAAAGAATGCAGAGCTTGAGGGCAAATTGCTGGAGGTTGAAACAAGGGAAACTCCTGCCAAGGGGAATGCGAACGTAGCTTTACAACAAGTCGAGAAAGCCATTGATCAGCCTGCAAATGCTCAAAAAGAGCAAGATGAGAGTGTTGAAACCATGATTGAATTTTTTTTCCCAGCTGATCTGCCATCGAAACATTGCATGGCTTAAGGATTATCCTATCCCTCCTGTGTATGCATGGGATTAAGTAATGGGAAAAGAAAGAACTCAATGTGGATTCGATCGACGAGGACAAGTTAATAGAGAAATATCTGAGGCGTGAGGAAACAACGCGCTTGGCCGTAGGACGCGAACTTATTGTTGCTGCTATGGAAAATGAGAGGCGCTAGGCGAAGGGGAAAGAAACTATCGAAACTGATTCCTCCTCTTCTGCCCTCGGGGCTACCGAAACGGAAGGATATAATTTGGAGAATCCGAGAATTCCCAAGGCATCTTTATTATCTTTGACTCCTATTACTCAAGTTGAGAAATCGTCCGAAGGTATCTCCACCTTTTCACCTCAGTTTGTTACAGCCATCTCAACTTTTCGTCAAATTGTTGGTCAAACAATTAAAGGATACAATTTTTCTCCTAAGTTAATAACTATTGTTTCTCGTTTTGTAGGTGCAAAACCGGTTGAAAAAGCCGATGAGTAACGAGAAGGAATGACCGACCTGAAGTTAACTTAAGGGACCCAGGAGAAACATGATGAAGTCGTTGGTTCAAAATCTGCAGAGAGGGCCGAGGATAAGGAAGAGGCTGCTGAGAAAGCTCCCATGCTATCCAGCATTGAGATTCCCAAAGACGGGTATATGATAAATGCCTTAAAAGATGATGGCAACAATGATGGGCATGAGGAAGATGATGACGTCGTCGTGACTAGGGAGTCGGGGAATGCAAATGATATTATTTTGGCTGATATGAAAGCCAAGCAGGATATGCTTTTAAAAGCTAAAGCTGAGAAGGAAGATCTCGAGACTCTCAAACCACTTGCAACAATTCCTCCAGGGTCAAGGTTAGTTGTCAAACTTTCAACTAGGTCAATTACTGAAGAGCTTGCTAAAAAATCTTCCATTGATCCCAGCTTTCCAGTCCCAAGGAAGAAGAAGCCAAAGCATATTTTTACCGAAGCTGAGAAAGAGGAGAAGGAAAATCTCAAGGCTGCTAAAAAAGAGAAGTCCACTTCGAAGTCCAAGTGAAAGGCAGCTTCATACGTGTTTTGATTTTCCCCCAGCCTATTGTTGTTATAGCGAGTTCGTCCCTCGCCTTTCTTTGTTTAGTCCTTTTGTATAAACCTGCACTATGTAAATAAACGAGTTTGTTTCCCGCTGTAACACCACGTATTTCTTGTGAATATTAAATTAATGAATTATAAAATAATTAATTTGTAAAAAAAGAATTAGGTGAAAGGGTTGCGCCATTGCATTCGTCTTGGAATTCTGCTTGAAATAGAGTCTGAGTTTGCATAAAACAGACTCCGTATGAAGAAGTTATAAGCCTTAGAAGTTTGTATACACACAAGGAAGATTATATATGAATGTTATAAATCCAAAAGGTTCAAAACAGGTCTAAAATTCGAAATCATCCAAAGGGAAGTGAGCTGGAAAATTCCCACTCAACGGATGTCGACCCCCCCTACGGGGAGTCGACATCGGTGTTGACCCCCTTTAAGGGGAGTCGACATAGGAGTCGACCCCCCATAGGGGAGTCGACATAGATGTCGACCCCCCATAGGGTGTCGACCCCTTTTTCAGATCTGGACGAAATTTCTGGACCGACATGTTTTAGCTGATGTGTCACTCCCTGTTTTGCTGTGTGATGTATTTTTCTGTTATGGACGATTCTGAAGACTCCTAGACTAATCTGAAGGCTCTAGAACACTCTATACACCTATAAAAAGACCCCTAAACCTATTGTTTTCTACACACGAATTCATAGGCATCTATATGCTGCTAAAACCTGAAGTGACCTAGCCTCCACCTTAATCAATCAAATTAGAGTTTTCAAGTTAATAATCAATGTCTATGTCAAAGGAATGGCTAATCAAATTCAGAAATCAGATCCTAGAATTCAAGACCGTTCTACAATTTGTGAGTTCATGTTACTTTTAGAAATAAGATTTAATTGTGATTCTGACATTGTAATAAATCTAAATCTAAGATTATCCCTATTTCTATATGTGTTTCTATATCCATTGGATCTATCTCATTGATATCATTATGTCCATTCTTTGTCTCTTCTTTCCTTTTTGTTTTTATAGCCGGGCTACTGCGCGCCTAAGCAAAATCTCATAAGAGATGAACGTACGTTGTGAAAATTTGGACATAATATATGATTTGGACACGGCCAACGCTAAAATTAGGAAACGTATTAAATTATGTATAATTGGGCATAACTGATTTGTAACGGATTTGAGGACATAACACATGTTGTATTTAAAACATAAAGCATATCGAACATATGACTTAACATTTGAGGCATAAAGTATACTAGACATATGAATTGGGGATTGGGGCATAAATTGAACTGTAAACATGTAAGGCATAGTGCATGTTGTGGTTTAAGACCTAAAATTGGAGCATGTTATATATGATAGTTTATGATTTGGAAGAAGGAGATTAATGTGTATAGTGATATATGGCTTAGGCATGAAAACCTATAGTAAGATAGGCATAAATGTTAAATGTGAACACACCTAAATTGGGATTTTGGGTAATTGGCATGCATTGTAATTAAAGGCTATAATTTGGCATAGTTTACACTAAGAATCATGATTGGGGGTTTTTGGAGAATATTTTATGTAACAACCCGGAATTTTTGGGGCCAATTTAAAATTTTTATTTTGGGAATTTAAAAGAAAATTGGATATTTAAAACTATTTATTTTAAATAATAATGGCTAAAAATTTAATTTTTAATCAAAAATAAAACAAATAAATTTATTTAATTATATAGGGAGTTTAAAATAGCACTACAGTTTGAAATTTTAAAGGTGTGTAATGATGAATGTTATATTTAATGATGATTGTTTTATTGAAAGCCAATATCTCATGTTAATTTAAATTTGATAAATCGTCATGTTAGTATACATTATACGTTAGAAATCAATTTTGTCCTATATGTTAAGAAATCAATTCTGGTCATTACTATTAGCAATCAATTCTGGTCATTACTATTCGCAATCAAATTTGTCATCTATGATAAATAAATATGTCATTGATTAGTATAAATGTTGTAATAAAAGAATATGTCATTGATTAGCATAACAAAAATTAACATTTTGTTAAGAGAATTTGTGTAATAACAAAATTAACATTTTATTAAGAGAATTTGTGTAATAACAAAAGTCACATTTTTGTTAAGAGAATTTGTGTTAAAACAAAATGACGTTTTTGATTGGAAATTTAGAAAGAATAATCAACTATAAATATACATGAGAATAAAAGATGAATGGAAACGTTAGGTAAATTAAATAGATTGTTATAAATGGATACAAGGCAAAATAAATAAATAGTATTCTATGGAAAGCACTAATGGCTTAAAAGAATAAAAATCATGCATACTTATAACCATTCTCTCTCTCTTATTCTTTTTAGTCCAATTTAATATATTACCTTAATTATGATAATGGATGTTTATGTTTGAAATTTAAAAAGGCACACACAAACATTCTAACCATTAGCGTTAAATAATTAATGACGTATTCATTTCTTTCCGCCATTTGCCTTTGAAATTTAAATGAGAAATAAGATGCCACTTCAGCCTTAATAACAATTTATTTTCCATTGTAACATACAATGTGGGGATTAGCGGGCCTTAACTAAAATTAAATAATATTTTAATATAATATTATATATTCCTTCATAAAACAAACGTGTAACACCCCACGTCCATTAATGTCACTCACAAAGGGAATGCATTAACTTCCATGGAGGTTTTAAGTGAATATAGAACAGTAAAATTACAACAAGACAGATATAAAATAGTACTTGGAAATTCAAAAACTTTATTTCATTGTAGCAGAAGTCAAAACATGTTTGATTGCATCATAACACCATATTCAATGTCAAGTACAATATCTATCTTGATAAAACAAGTACATAATCCCATTACATGAATAGCCATTAAAAAGAAAGATAACAAGCTGGACTTTACTTCAGCAGTCCAAGCTTTCCAGAAGATAAGCGATCCAACTAGACTCCACTAGAACTTGGCCCAACCTGCGGACCTGAAGGTAGAAAAAGGATGGAAAAGAGGGGGTCAGACATAAAGTCTGGTGAATATGATAATTCTACAATACTATTACCAAAACAACTGGACTAAGGCATAAGCTGGAAAACAAGAAAATGTCTATGAAGAGCAGATTAAGGACATAGACAATCGCTAAAGGCAACGTTATAGGCGCTCCTAAATACTAAAGGATAAACACTATACTGCACCACACCAGTCACCCTAAAGATTCATCCCACTTAGCTTCACTTAGAAACTTTCCCAATGGCTTTACGTACCCCTAGCTGACTACATAGGTGACGCCTGCCCCTATCTCCACTAGGTGTACCCTACTTCCCATTATTCGATCGGCTCCCTAACTCGTAGATACCCGTGCTGGCCCCACAGTGGGGTGTATCACTCCCCTAAAGTGGCAACCTGATACAACGGACATGCACGGCTTATACCTACACGATGCAACAACGTCTTACCAACCAGCCCGGGTCCACACACGCATGTGAAACCCGTTGGACTTGCGTTGCCACCGCTCCCTGTTTTGGCCTCTTATAGTCAAACCCAGTATGCGTGTCCCGTCCTCGACTTGGGTCGAGCCCACAAAGATACGTTTTGGGATACTGGTTGAAATGGGCTCCCACTATTTACCACAAGCATTCCACCTAAGCTTAACCCCATTAGTCCATCCCACTTAACCCACTTAGTCATGTTCATTTACATGTGTGTTTGGTTAAGTCTAATCGTCTTTCAAATGCCTCTAAAGGTGACCACCAGATTCCTCATGCCACCCAAGGCACCTACTTAACCCCCATGTCCCACCTTACATGATTATTTGGTTAAGTATTTCTTAGTTCATTAAGGCCATAACCTCATAAAGTCCTCTCACATTAGACTAGCATTTATGGCAGCTGGATTTGCCGGGCGGGTCCGGGTAGTCTTACACCATAAAAGAGTCTAACCTCGTGTCTTTACAACTGTTATGCTTTAGTTTGGGCCTAGGACCTCTCACATTGGGCCGACATTTGTGACTACTGAATTTGCCGGACGGGTCCGGGCAGGTTTATATCACAAACGGGTCCAACCTCGTGTCCTAAGCATTGATTATTAATAATAATCCACTTTCCCCCAATTTTAATAATTCCCTACTTGAATTATTAATTACTTCCAATTTTTAACAATGTCCATAATTGACTCAATTATGGACATCCATTCATGGTATGCAAAATCTTACAAAATTGCACCCAATTTATTAATTCCTAATATTACCCCTACCCCACGTTTGAACGTTTATTCGCAAAATATAAGTTAGACTCGAATAGCCTAACTCATAGCATAAAAGAGATTATCATAATAACAACATGTATATGTGACCAAATGAATCATAATAAGGGGTGAAACTTGCATATGTCCAACTTGCATAGATTATACATGTCATGGATCTAAAGGTGTCAACTTGTTCAAAATTCACCTAATATGATCTCAATCAATTTTCATAAACTTACATATGAACATGTGTGAATCAACATCATCTAATTTTTTAACAACATGGTTTTATATGGGTACACCTAACTCAATAGGCAAATTCCCATAATCAAGTTTTATTTAATTACAGTTTCAAGTTTATGGGTACACCTAACCTAATAGGCAAATTCCCATAAACAAGATCCATTTAAATTAAGAAAAAACATAACTTTAAGCATGTTCCAACAACATCATGATTTTTCAACATAATATAGCATGATTTATAACATGGCATAGTATGATAGTATAACATAGCTTGACATGATTCTCAACATAGCACGACATAGCATAAGAGAATTTACAACATAGCATGACATAGCATATATAATTTACATCATACGACAACATAATAACATAATAAGAGATCCACAATATATAGAATTTACAATTACAAATCACATCACTTTCTTGTGATCCATTCATAACTGAGTCAAATTAGTTTGTAATAGTCTTGTGAGAATCATCATACTCACCAACAAAAGAAAAGAATTGGAGAAAGATAGATCTTTTGATTTGATTTGTGTAGATTTAGTTGTAGATGATTAGGCTTCCTCTTCTTAGTTTGTGACGGCTATGCTGAACTCCATGGCAGCAGCATGACGGTAGCTTCTCTAATTTTACAAGTGATTTAGGTCTAGGGTCTACCCACTTATTTATAGATTTTAGAATTCATTTAGGCCATTAGATTTAACCTAGAAATAACCGCAGCCGTTCAGACAAGATGGGGTTTATCTTGTTGACTCAGCAATGAGTCAGAAGTGACTCAGCAAATACTCAGCATATTAATAAACTTCTATTCATGTCATATATATATATATATATATATATATATATATATATATATATATATATATTCTACAATGTACATATTAGATACATCCCCCTTTACTTATTATTGTTTTTATATACATATTAGATACATCCCCTCTCTTACACACTTATTAATATTTTTATATTCATATTAGATACATCCCCTCTCTTACACACTTATTAATATTTTTATATTCATATTAGATACATCCCCTCTCTTACACACTTATTAATATTTTTATATTCATATTAGATACATCCCCTCTCTTACACACTTATTAATATTTTAGCAACTTTAGTGTTAATAGAAAATTCGGGGTGTTACATTCTCCCCTCCTTTTAGGATTTCGTCCCCGAAATCTTCAAGTCTGGAAGAATGTTTATCCTACCATCCAAACGTCCATCTACTAATCCATCATACACAGGCATCCATTGTCCTTAAAAGACTTCTAATGCTTTATGATCATATGCAAGTGTGTGTACATGTCCTTACCTAATGCGAAATCAGGCGGTCTACTGATTCAGTTGACCTCCTTAATGCAAATTATGTAAGTTTCATGAATCCATTTTGTATGCAAAAGATCCTAATTGCTTACATACTACTTCTATATGCGTGCACACCCATTCAACCGAATGCAGCATCCATATGATGGTACAACCATTATACATCCATTATACTAAATACATCCATATATATGCAATATGAAGTGACTGAGCCGATCTAGTGCCTAAAGTGTGTGTATATATGCATCCACGAGCAACCACTAGCAAACACTTGCATCCATTTTGCATCCATCATACATAACATGTCTCAAACACATGTTTCAACCATAGGATTATCCTAACTAAAGGTCAAAGATACTAATGAGAGGACATACTAAAGATAAGATAAGATAAGCTGAGCGATAAAGGAGAAATTAAAAGACATACCCTCAAAAAGAAAAGGGTACAACGAACGCATCTTCTCTTCTGTCTCCCAAGTTGCGTTGCTCTCAACATCTCCCCATTGCAATTTAACCAGTCTGACCTCTCGATTCCTCAACTTTTTGATATCCGACCCACGAATGCATGTAGGAGCTCGTCTAATTGTTGCATCACGCTCTATTTCCACCTCTTTAAGCAAGCTCGGCTCTACCACCTCCGCGGTCTTGTGCAAACACTTCCTCAAATGTGATACATGGAATACGTCGTGTACTCCACTAAGTTTCTCAGGCAACTCCACCCTATATGCCATCTTCCCAATCCTGTTTTTTTTACAGGAAACGGCCCTACAAACCTTGGTGCTAATTTCCCCACGGACCCAAAGAGAACAACATTCTGTAACGGAGATACTTTGATAAAAACCATGTCCCCAATGTCAAACTCAAGATCTGTCCTCCTCTTATCAGCATACGATTTTTGCCTATCTTGTGCTGCTTTCATCCTCCTTCGAATCAACTCAATCTTCTCCGAGGTTTCCCTAACCATATCGGGCCCAAGTAGGATTTTATCGGTAGATTCCCACCAACATGTAGGCGAACGGCAAGGCCTTCCATAAAGAGCTTCGAAAGGTGCCATGCCAATACTAGACTGAAAGCTATTATTATATGCGAATTCTACTAACGGAAGGTGCTCTTCCCATGTACCCCCAAAGTCTAGGATACAAAGCCTTAAAAGATCCTCTAGAATGCGATTCACCCTCTCGGTCTGGCCGTCTGTCTGAGGATAATATGCGGTGCTCAAACATAGCTGAGTCCCTACCACCTCTTGTAAACTCTTCCAAAATTCGCTAGTAAAGATGGGGTCACGGTCGCTTACTATACTAGAAGGAATACCGTGCAAACGAACTATCTCCTTAATGTATACAGAAGCCAACCACGGAGCAGTCCTCTTACTTTTCACGGGGATAAAATGGGCGCTTTTAGTAAGTCTATCTACTATAACCCAAATCCCCGTGTTACCCTTCCTTGATCTTGGTAATCCATCCACAAAATCCATTGAGATGCTTTCCCATTTCCATAGTGGAACTTCTAATGGGTGAAGCAACCCACCGGGTTTCTTTTGTTCTGCTTTAACTCGTTGGCACACCAAGCATCTAGCGACGTACTCGGCCACATCCTTTTTCATACCGGCCCAAAAGAAAACCCGCTTCATATCTTTGTACATCTTATCCCCGCCGGGATGAATGGTCATTTTTGAGCGATGAGCATCATCAAGAATGGCCTTCCTTAAGTCTTTGTCTTGTGGTACACAAAGTCTATTATCCCTTCGTAACCAACCCTTATCGTCTAGGGTATACCTACGAAGATGGCTTGACGACTCCCCCCCTTTGAGCTTTTCTACTATCTCAACCAACTGTGGGTCATCTCGCTGTGCCTCACCAACCCGTCCTAGAAGTGTAGGTCTAACCTCCAAGGATGCTAACAGACCGGGTACTAAGTCAACGGAGGGTCTAAAGTCAAACATAGAGATGAATTCTAAGCTTTGTCGTTCAACAAACAACGGACTCAAGGACAACCTTTTCCTACTTAAGGCGTCTGCCACCACGTTACCCTTGCCCGGGGTATATGCTATTTCAAAATCGTAGGAGGCTAAGAATTCCATCCACCGTTGCTGCCTTAAATTCAAATCCTTCTGAGAGAATAAGTATTTTAATGATTTGTGGTCAGTGAACAGTTTGAATTTCTCACCAAGAAGATAGTGACGCCAAGACTTAAGCGCGAAAACAATTGCGGCTAGCTCTAAGTCATGCGTGGGGTAATTCTTTTCATGAACCCTCAACTGCCTTCCACCATAGGCTATTACTCTTCCCTCTTGCATGAGGACCGCGCCAAGTCCCGTCCCACAAGCATCAGTATAGATGGTAAACGGTTTATTCCCGTCTGGCAGCACTAAGACTGGGGCTGAAGTTAAGGCTCTCTTTAAACGTTGGAACGCATCATCGCAATCTTTGTCCCACGTAAAAACCAGGTTCTTCTTCGTTAACCGTGTTAATGGAGCTGATATTTTTGCGAAGTCTTTGATAAACTTCCTATAATAGCCAGCCAACCCCAAGAAACTTCTTACTTTGGTTGCATTTTTAGGGACCTTCCAATCTTGGATGGCCACCACCTTTGCGGGATCCACTGCTATCCCTTCTTTGGAAACCACGTGCCCTAAGAACCGTACTTCCTTCCTCCAGAAGTGACACTTAGAAAATTTTGCCTTAAGGTTATGCGCTCGAAGGGTTTCCAACACTTCCCTAAGATGTAGGGAGTGCTCTTCTTTATTCTTAGAAAAGACTAAGATGTCATCCACAAAGACTACCACGAATTTGTTAAGGTATTCCCTAAACACCCTACTCATCAAATCAACAAAATATGCAGGGGCGTTTGTCAAACCAAAGGGCATCACTAGCCATTCATAGAATCCGTCAGGAGTCCTAAAAGCAGTCTTATCTATACTATCCTCAGCTACTCTCAGTTGATGAAAGCCAGTGGCTAAGTCCAACTGCGAAAACAATGAGGCGCCAACTAACTGATCAAAGAGATCGTCAATCCTCGGCAGTGGGTGTCGGTTCTTTTTAGTAAGCTTGTTTAGTTCTCTATAGTCCATACAAAGTCTAAGAGACCCATCCGCCTTTGTGGCAAAAACTACTGGATCACCCCACTCCGATATACTACGTCTTATGAACCCCTTCTCAAGCAACTCCTTTGCTTGCTTATTGAGTTCCCTCCTTTAACGAGGAGCCATGTGGCGCACTGGCAAAGATACGGGTTTAGCATTATCCACAAGATAAATTCGAAAGTCTATCTCTCGCTTTGGAGGTAAGCCCTTCACCTCCTCAAACACATCCGGATATTCCCGGACCACTTCTACCGATCGCAGGTTCTCTACAGACGCGTCAAGCGATTCAAGATAACTTAGCATAACGGAATTTATGGGATTACAAAAGATGTCGAGAGCATTACCAAGGCGAGTCACAGGCCTAACTACTCTCCTTTCACAATCAAGAATGGCCCTATTTCTAGACAACCAATCCATTCCTAAAATTAGCCCATAGCCCGTGAAGCCCAATACATAAGCATCACATCTAAATTCAACGCTAAGTATAGAGATTTTCAAATCCAAACATATTATGGTCAAATGAGCCGAACCCCCAATTGGATTTGAAACGACCAAGGGATCCTCTACTAAACTGGTGTTCAAGTGCAGTGATTCAACTAATGATGCAGAGATAAACGAATGAGATGCGCCAGAATCGAATAAGGTACGGACAGGATGATCAAACAGAAAAACTAAGCTTTCAACAGAAATTGTTCTACCTCTTTCTTGCAGCGGTGGGGCCGCAATAGCCTGAACTTGCCCCCTTGCCTGCCCTGGTGCCATAAGAGCCTGCACCTGTCCTCCCGAGGTAGACCCTGCCCTCTGCCCCTTCTTTGGACAGTCCACTAAATGTCCCGCATCTCCACAATGAAAACAACCAGTCTTCTTTTTCTTTCTACAATCTTTGCTGAGATGGCCAGGCGTCCCACAATTGAAGCATTTCTTCTTCCCTTTGCCATTATTGTTTTTACCACCCTTCTTATTTTTGCTGTTGGGGTTTCTTCTGATCCCCTTTCTTTTCAACTGCCTTATCCTTATGCATAAGTGCCATTTCTACTAGCTTTTCAAAGGTGGCTCCCATAGGGATGTGGGTCATAGCCAACCCTTGCAACGGTTCATTCAAGCCTCTAACGAACCTCAAAGCTTTCTTCTCTGGCGTGTTCACCAACTCCAAGCCAAACCTTGCTAACTGATTAAATTTATTGACATATTCCATTACTGATGAGCTCCTTTGCTTTAGTGCTAGGAATTTTTCCATATTTAAGTTCTCCTCTGCTCTTGAAAGAAACTTTGCCTCGAACCTTCGTCTGAAATCCGCCCATGAATCAACTGGACATTCCCCGTTAGTGACATCCCACCAAAACGAGGCCTCTCCCTTCATTAACCAAGCAGCTAAATGGACTTTCCTCCCATCTTCCACTTCAAAGATATCAAACAATTCCTCAGTCTCCTTAAGCCAATCTCTGGCCTCCACAAACGTCTCAGTCCCTTGAAAAGTTTTTCCTCCCATAGCCTTGAATTCCTTGCACGTCTTTGCAAAAGTGTCAACATGAGGAGGAGGAGGAGGAAGAATGGGTGCAACTAGGGGTGGAGGAGTATCCGCTGGGCCCGCAGTGGTGGCCCTAGCCTCCAAGTATCTCCTAAACCACCCTGGAATCGTCACACCTTCTGGGAGATTAAGATCTTCAGCCATGCTGAAATGAAAAAGGAAAGATTCAAAATGGAGAATTCGAAAGATAAAGATAAGGATGTGGCTATTTGGGATTATGTTTTTCATAAAAACCCTCTTTAAATAACATGTTTTTTTTTTTTTGAAAGCACTTCTTCCAAAAATACTTTAGAAAAAAAAATATTTTTCTAAAATTTTTTTTATCTTTTCTGGTAACCTTATGCTCTGATACCACGTGTAACACCCCACGTCCATTAATGTCACTCACAAAGGGAATGCATTAACTTCCATGGAGGTTTTAAGTGAATATAGAATAGTAAAATTACAACAAGACAGATATAAAATAGTACTTGGAAATTCAAAAACTTTATTTCATTGTAGCAGAAGTCAAAACATGTTTGATTACATCATAACACCATATTCAATGTCAAGTACAATATCTATCTTGATAAAACAAGTACATAATCCCATTACATGAATAGCCATTAAAAAGAAAGATAACAAGCTGGACTTTACTTCAGCAGTCCAAGCTTTCCAGAAGATAAGCGATCCAACTAGACTCCACTAGAACTTGGCCCAACCTGCAGACCTGAAGGGAGAAAAAGGATGGAAAAGAGGGGGTCAGACATAAAGTCTGGTGAATATGATAATTCTACAATACTATTACCAAAATAACTGGACTAAGGCATAAGCTGGAAAACAAGAAAATGTCTATGAAGAGCAGATTAAGGACATAGACAATCGCTAAAGGCAACGTTATAGGCGCTCCTAAATACTAAAGGATAAACACTATACTGCACCACACCAGTCACCCTAAAGATTCATCCCACTTAGCTTCACTTAGAAACTTTCCCAATGGCTTTACGTACCCCTAGCTGACTACATAGGTGCCGCCTGCCCCTATCTCCACTAGGTGTACCCTACTTCCCATTATTCGATCGGCTCCCTAACTCGTAGATACCCGTGCTGGCCCCATAGTGGGGTGTATCACTCCCCTAAAGTGGCAACCTGATACAACGGACATGCACGGCTTATACCTATACGATGCAACAACGTCTTACCTACCAGCCCGGGTCCACACACGCATATGAAACCCGTTGGACTTGCGTTGCCACCGCTCCCTGTTTTGGCCTCTTATAGTCATACCCAGTATGCGTGTCCCGTCCTCGACTTGGGTCGAGCCCACAAATATACGTTTTGGGATACTGGTTGAAATGGGCCCCCACTATTTACCACAAGCATTCCACCTAAGCTTGTCCCCATTAGTCCATCCCACTTAACCCACTTAGTCATGTTCATTTACATGTGTGTTTGGTTAAGTCTAATCGTCTTTCAAATGCCTCTAAAGGCGACCACCAGATTCCTCATGCCACCTAAGGCACCTACTTAACCCCCATGTCCCACCTTACATGATTATCTGGTTAAGTATTTCTTAGTTCATTAAGGACATAACCTCATAAAGACCTCTCACATTAGACTGGCATTTATGGCAGCTGGATTTGCCGGGCGGGTACGGGCAGTCTTACACCATAAAAGAGTCTAACCTCGTGTCTTTACAACTGTTATGCTTTAGTTTGGGCCTAGGACCTCTCACATTAGGCCGACATTTGTGACTACTGGATTTGCCAGACGGGTCCGGGCAGGTTTATATCACAAACGGGTCCAACCTCGTGTCCTAAGCATTGATTATTAATAATAATCCACTTTCCCCCAATTTTAATAATTCCCTACTTGAATTATTAATTACTTCCAATTTTTAACAATGTCCATAATTGACTCAATTATGGACATCCATTCATGGTATGCAAAATCTTACAAAATTGCACTCAATTTATTAATTCCTAATATTACCCCTACCCCACGTTTGAACGTTTATTCGCAAAATATATGTTAGACTCGAATAGCCTAACTCATAGCATAAAAGATATTATCATAATAACAACATGTATATGTGACCAAATGAATCATAATAAGGGGTGAAACTTGCATATGTCCAACTTGCATAGATTATACATGTCATGGATCTAAAGGTGTCAACTTGTTCAAAATTCACCTAATATGATCTCAATCAATTTTCATAAACTTACATATGAACATGTGTGAATCAACATCATCTAATTTTTTAACAACATGGTTTTATATGGGTACACCTAACTCAATAGGCAAATTCCCATAATCAAGTTTTATTTAATTACAGTTTCAAGTTTATGGGTACACCTAACCTAATAGGCAAATTCCCATAAACAAGATCCATTTAAATTAAGAAAAAACATAACTTTAAGCATGTTCCAACAACATCATGATTTTTCAACATAATATAGCATGATTTATAACATGGCATAGTATGATAGTATAACATAGCTTGACATGATTCTCAACATAGCACGACATAGCATAAGAGAATTTACAACATAGCATGACATAGCATATATAATTTACATCATACGACAACATAATAACATAATAAGAGATCCACAATATATAGAATTTACAATTACAAATCACATCACTTTCTTGTGATCCATTCATAACTGAGTCAAATTAGTTTGTAATAGTCTTGTGAGAATCATCATACTCACCAACAAAAGAAAAGAATTGGAGAAAAAGAGATCTTTTGATTTGATTTGTGTAGATTTAGTTGTAGATGATTAGGCTTCCTCTTCTTAGTTTGTGACGGCTATGCTGAACTCCATGGCAGCAGCATGACGGTAGCTTCTCTAATTTTACAAGTGATTTAGGTCTAGGGTCTACCCACTTATTTATAGATTTTAGAATTCATTTAGGCCATTAGATTTAACCTAGAAATAACCATAGCCGTTCAGACAAGATGGGGTTTATCTTGTTGACTCAGCAATGAGTCAGAAGTGACTCAGCAAACACTCAGCATATTAATAAACTTCTATTCATGTCATAAATATATATATATTTTCTACAATGTACATATTAGATACATCCCCCTTTACTTATTATTGTTTTTATATACATATTAGATACATCCCCTCTCTTACACACTTATTAATATTTTTATATTCATATTAGATACATCCCCTCTCTTACACACACTTATTAATATTTTTATATTCATATTAGATACATCCCCTCTCTTACACACTTATTAATATTTTTATATTCATATTAGATACATCCCCTCTCTTACACACTTATTAATATTTTAGCAACTTTAGTGTTAATAGAAAATTCGGGGTGTTACAAAACTCTAATTCATTCTATACACTAGTCGCCACTATCAACTTCAATGGCTGAAACTGTTCCAAAATTATTCCCCAATAATTCCCAATCCATTTCAAATTAATTCAAATTTCCAAAACCAAATCGTAGAGATTCTTCGTGGCTTCCGATCGGATTCTGGCATTGTGAGGTGATGGCTACGACGGTTTGAAGGGGTCAAAGTTTGGGATTGGTTGTCACAGAAGGGAAGACGATGAATAACAGTGAAAGGCGGTTACTGTTTTCTAAAGTGAAGGTTAAGAGAAATATTTGTATTAATCATACAATTAATTCATAAATTTAATTAAAATTGCATATGACTATAACTCTTTAAAATTGAATCGGAAATGGACGGTTTTCGTTGCGTTGGATTCGTAGCGATGAGATTCACAAACTTGGACAGAGAAGGAGTAGTTCAGATTTTGGTCAAATTTCGGTTTTGAATTATTCAGCCAAAGCTCGGTGAGAATTCTAATTTATTTAAAATAAATATAAATCAATGAAAATTGTGAAATTATGGGTTGTGTATTTTGATCCTGATCAGCGATGTGATGATAGTTGTATGTGATTATGCATGATTATTGAAATATATGGTTATGCTATATGATGGCTATGTTGTCTAGATCTGTAAAAATTTTGATGCAATCATATTAAAGTTCCCATCTTATTCTTATCTATACTCTGTTCTATTAAAGTTTAAATTTTATTTACAAAATAAATGACAAGGTTTTTACTTTAATTTTTGTTTTTATTTTCATTTTATCTTCTTAAATAAATTTAAAACATTTAATCTTGTTTGTTTATTTTGTTTACAAATTTAACATTTAATTTTGTTTATAAAATAAAGGACAGGTTTTACCATTATCTTTGTCATAGTAAAAAAAAATTATGTTAATTTTGTTAAAATAGTAAAAAGACAATCTTTATGTTAATTTTGTTAACATAGTAAAAAAACAATTTTTATGTTAATTTTGTTAACATAGTAAAAAGACAATCTTTATGTTAATTTTGGTAACATAGTAAGAAGAAAATTTTTATGTTAATTTTGTTAACATAGAATAAAAGGACAAAGTTTTACATAGATTTTGTTAACAAAACAAAAGACAAGGTTTTTACATTAATTTTGTTCACCAAATTTTTAACCTTATTTTATGAACATAATAAGGTGTAAGTTTAATCTTTATTCCTTATTATATAATAAAATGTAAAGTTTTAATCTTATTTTCATTTACAAATAAAGATGAGGCTTTTATTGTGATTCATCAGAAGTACACCAAAATTTACATCATTATGTTAGTATAGTTACAATGACACAATTTACGCCGTTGTGTTAATATTGTTGTGATAACACTAATTTATATGTCATGTTAACCTTGTTGTAATGACACAAATTTATATGTCACGATAACCTTGTTGCGATGCCACCAATTTGTATGTTGTGTTAACATCATTGAGATGACACAAATTTACATCATGGTGTTAATATTATTGTTATGACACAAGATTATATGTTGTGTTAATTTAAATATTATGACACAGGATTACATCGTTAAGTTAATGACATGAAAAGTCACATTTTTATGTGTTAAAAATGTAATTAAGTTAAATTTACATTTCTTATTAGTTAAAATGTAGTTAAGTTAGAAATACATTTTATGTTTGTTAAAATGTAATTAAGTGAAATTTACATTTTATGTTATGAAAATGTAAATAAAGTTGAAAGTATGTTTATGTTATTTAAAATGTAAATAAAGATAAAAATACATTTTATGTTATTAAAATGTAATTAAAGTTAAAAATGCATTTTATGTTAGTAAAAACATAATTACAACATGATGCAGATATGGTATGGAAAAGTAAGTTCATCTTTTAGCTATGTTCTTTGTTTCAAATGAAACTTAGAAATAAAGGTTACATGTTTTATTTACATCCCTCGATGTAAATAAACATGAAAGAAAGGTACAATTTTAGTTGTGTTCCTCACCGCAAATAAAACTAGAAATTAAGAGTTACATTTCTATGATCATTAAAAACACATTTTTAATGTTAATATTTGATGGATAAGGAAATATACATATTTCACTACGAAATATGTTTCACATTAAAACCACGTTCTTTTAATGCCAATATCTGAAAGATTAGAAATGTATAGGGAAACTTTTTGAGTAAAATATATTTTGCTCGACATTAGGATTATGATAATATGTTTAGTAAATAGATAAGAAAAGTATTTATTTACACCTAGGTAAATAAATAAGAACAAGGATGCTTAACCCGAGGTTGGATTGAGTTGTGATGTAAACCTGCCCGGACCCGCCCGGCTGTCCAGTAATCACAACAATACCTATCCAATGTGGGAGGTTAAAGAATATTCTAATTGTCTAAATTTACATTTAATATTACTTCAAAATATTTAGTATAAATAAAATAAAACATAGAGCAAGAAAAACATATATTTACATTAGATAAATGAGAGATTAAATAAAATTACATTTTTATTAAGTAATTAAAGTATACGTTTTACATTGTAAATATAAATTACTTTTTATGTAATTAGGATTATAAACAATAAAATTACATTTTTATGTAATTAAGGTTATAAAGAAAAAACTACATTTTTATGTAAATAGGATTTATTTACATTTTCTTATGTAAATAAAATAATAACAGAAAATGTTAGAAAAGAATTAACATAAGATATTCTTTTTTATGTTAAAAGGAAATATTAGAAAAAGGATTAAAGAACTACATTTTTCAATGTAATTAGAAAAGAATTTAAGAATTACACTTTTCAATGTAAAGAAAAGAAATAAAGACATTTACATTTGTTCAATGTAAATAAAGGATTTAATAAAAGTACATTTTCAATGTAAGTAAATATATATATATATATATATATATATATATATATATATATATATATATATGTTTTACATTGTAAATAAAATCACATTTCTATGTGATTAAGATTATAAGAACAAATATGTGAATAAGGATTATTTACATATTCTTATGTAAATAAAAGGGATTAAAAGAATAATTATGTGAATAATATTTATTTACATTTTCTTATGTAAATAAATAAAATAAAAGGAAAAGGTACATTTATTTATAATTAGTGTAAATAAATATAGTAAAAGTAAAGGTAAACATTTATTTACAAATAGTGTAAATAAATAAGAATAAGAAATTAAAAACATTTATTTACAAATAGTGTAAATAAATAAGAAAAAGAAATTAAGTACATTTATTTACAAATAGTGTAAATAAATAAGAAAAGGAATTAGAAACATTTATTTATAAATAATGTAAATAAATAAGATAAAAGAAGTAGAGAAATATTTATTTACATTTAGGTAAATAAATAAGGAAAAGAATAGAAAAACATTTATTTACATTTAGGTAAATAAATAGAAAATAAATTAAAAGGATATATAAAGCATAATTTATTTACAATTAGAGTAAATAAAATAAGAAAGGTAGTAAAATAAAACAAGAAATATTTTATCGTCATTTTAGACGCGATAAAAAGAATAGACTTTTATAATTGAAATAGTAAAACGATTTATGTATATATATATATAAATTAAATTTAAACGAAACACGCGCGGTAGTTCGCGTATCGACAATCGTAACTTTAAACGGTTATACCGAAAGATCCGACCGTCGGATTTTCCAGAAACAGGAACCGTTAGGACCGCTTTGGAAAAATCTTTCCAATGATATAAATTTCATCAAAATCCAACGGTTAGATATGCGTAAGTCAAATTTGGTTGAAAACAGCGCCAGGGTCGCCCATTGACCCGAAGCGTCGTTAAATTTATTCGAGCTATTTTTATATAAATAAAAGTAGCGATAGGTCGTTATTAAATATTAATAACGATATGAAGTGATTTTAAATTATATATATATACGCGAGAATCATTTGAAAAGTCCGAGTTCAATCTCATTTCAAATGATTTATACGACGTTCCAAGTCGAAGATTTGAAGACGGTGATTGAAGACCGACGATCTTCACATTGAATGGATGCGTTGCTACTGAGACCCATGAGAGGAGTAGCTACCTTGAAAGGGCTTCAGTGGTGGTCGTTCGGACGAAGTGTTGATTTGTACGGATTTGACTTTCGCTCAGACCCAGGGCATAAGTTTATAAATGGAATGTATGTCTGATGTTGTAGTCCTTTATACTACATTCGTTGATCTCTCTTAATATATATCTATTTGGTGGTTAACACCCTTCTCTGAGACGTCTGAGCTTAGAGGTTATATATTGGTAGAAATCAATGGTATAGTATAGACTGACAATGTGGCATGCTAAGATGCATTGATCAAGGCTTTTGTTGAAAAGCAAGCCTTGTGGTTGATGATCAAAGCACAGCCTGTTTAGGCGTAGCTTTGTGTATAGCGTGACTTCGCGAGCCTCACACCCCGGTATGAGTCAAAAACGGGATACGGACTGCAGGGAGTGCACACGTTTCTTTCTAGCTAGAGTGATGTCAGGGACCTACCAGCGCTGACATTTTACTTATGTGGATGATGGATTCTGAGGCGCCTCGTGTTTTATAGGCCGTTGGTGGTCATATTATTGGTCCAAAGGGATCGGGAAGCGTGTGTTCAGGCATAACTAATCCACTGCCCATAGGCGGGGACCGGCCCTGAAGATCCAAGGGTTCACTGCTGGGGATCCTGAGGCATTTGCTAGATTGTCTCGTATCGGAGAGGAGCTTGCCCCTAGCCTCGACTCATGATGGAAATCCAATTTCCAATACGACCTTGCGGTTTTGATTGTAGAACTAGTATTGGCGACATGATATATGGTACCCATGCCGTCTAGGATTGATACTCATGATTGAAATGTTTTTATTTAAAACATATACACACTAGTAGTAATCCGTTTTACGTATTTAGCATCTTTTGACCATTATAAGGTAAAACCCTATCCTCTGGTGTGCGTTGCATTGTGTGATGGGACTTGGGTCTTATAATGGTTTCATTTTCCAAAAAGCATTGCGTTGCTTAACGATTTACTTTAATTTATGCACCGGCAATCCATTGGAATAAAACCCGTTCCGCATTAGCGGCGTGGTCCTTGGATTTGTCTTATTAGTTAAATTTGTTTAGAATTCTCACACCAGTCCCATGACTGACTCGTAGTTTGTTTCACTTTGCAAACTCGGGTGCCCTCTTTTCTACACGGGCAGTCGAGTAGCTTTTTGCAGATATCTTTCTCTTTAGCAGGATCCTGGATTGAAGCCTAAAGCTGTGTCCAGAGCTTTGTAGTCTTCCGCTGTTTAATGTCTTAAATCTGTTGTAATTTTTCTTCCGCTGTAATTTTATTTCAATGTACTCTGATATATTCTGTACTCTGATATAACATTATTGTAATGTAATAAAAGTCTGCTGTTACTGTTCTGATGTATTGTATTCCCAAAGTTAACGTATGCGGGAATTGAATGGTCTTGGTCGATTTAGAGGTCGATTAAGTCCGGGAAAAATCTGTATCGTTACATTTTATATGGTGCAATATGACTAAACCTTAGGGCATGTGTTATATTGTGAATTATGACCATGATTTTGGGCATGTAAGTATATAGGCTTAATTTATGATTAGGCGAGATATGTCAATGGAACTTTAACTGACTAATATGCTAAAATCTGTTAAAAGTGAATACTGTTATTGGAAAGCCTACGATGTAGATGAATAAATTGACATAACTAGCCTGAAGCTGGAATAATATGTAAATGAACCAATTGGCTAAGATAAACAGGCCGAGACACGAGGTTAGACTCCATTTGCGGTAGAAACCTACCCGGAACCAACCGGCTAAACAAGTAACCGCAAATGGTCAGTCTAATGTGAGAGGTCGTGGGCATAACTAAGAATTGCTTAGACATGAGGTTAGGTCTCGCTTGTGTCAGAAGTCTGCCAGGAAGCGCTCGGCATATCCAGCGGCCGCAAGCTATCGACCTAATCAGAGAGGTCTATGCATTAATAATTAATTAGTGTTGAACAAAGATGAATATGGTACCTAAAACGTGTTAGGCGGGTAGGGTTAAGTTAACCTGAGTAAGATGACAACTCAACCAAAATTACATGAACAAGTGGATAGGGTTAAGTTAATGAGGAACACTTATTCAATATAACATAATGAATGAGTAGGGTTAAGTTAATAAAAAACACTTAACAAAAATGACATGATGAATGAGTATGGTTAAGTTAATAAGAAACACTTAACCAATCTGACATGATGAATGAGTAGGGTTAAGTTAATAAGAAACACTTAACCAATATGATAAGATGAATGAGTAGGGTTAAGTTAATAAGGAAACTCTTAACCAATATGTGGATGAGTAGGGTTAAGTTAAGGGGAAACACTTAACCAATATAACAAGATGAACGAGTGGGGTTAAGTTAATAAGAAACACTTAACCAATATAACATGATGAATGAACCGGGTTAAGTTAATATGAAACACTTAACCAATACAACATGATGTGTGGGTGGGTTAAGTTAACATGAATGGACAACAATTAACCAATATTACATGAACGAAGCGGATAGGGTTAAGGCAAGCTTAACCAATAATACATATTGACTTGATCAATGGGAGGGTTTAGTACTTCTCGTGTAGGTGGGTAATATTAGTATACATAGGCCCACAAACTTAACCGTTAAACAAACATGCTTGAATCTATGGGAGGGTTAAGTAAGTCTCGTGTAGGTGGGTAATATTTTTATATATAGGCCCACAAACTTAACAAGTAGGAAGCCCTAGTAACGGGGACCCATTTCAGCAGTAACCCACATAGATGTATCATGGTACCCTGAACTAGGCAGGGTGGGGCACGGTTACTGGGCTGATTATAAGTGGTCAAAATAGCGGCAAGGGGTACGTCAATGTAGGTTCCGACGGATTATGGGCGTGCACGTACTTCGGAGTGGAAAAAGCAGGCACTGGGTACTAGTAGTTATACATTGTGCATCTTGAATTGTGTCGGGCTGCTATCATAGGGACTGATACACCTTATGGTGGGACCAGCACAGGGTATCTACATGCAAGAGAGGGCCGATTAACATAGACACAAGGAAGAATTAATACGAGTAAGGAGCCGATCGATAGGGTAGTAAGCGTACATCTAACATATTCATGGCAATTAGGCAGATTGAGGTGGAATCATCACAATTGATGTACACCTGAAGGCTACCACAATTGCGGGGATTGGGATCACATTATCATCTGATCATTTTATATAGATTACTGGTTGGGACACTAGTTAGGTGGTGCAGAGATATAGAAATCAGAATAACAGGGTAGTAGCGAAGCAGAGAAAGAGTAGAAGTGCATTTAGTTTATCTTGCCTTATCATATCTATGCTAATAGTAGGTTATCTTGTTATCCTTGTTATCAGGTATTGTCTTATATTAAGTTTATTCATGTCATGATTCTTTTGCCTATTTACATGCTGAAAGTCACTGGACTTAACAGACTTATGTCTGACCTAGTTTGTTTCGCCTCTTTTCTTCCGTTCCCCCCCACCCCTCCCCAGGTTCACAGGGAGGAAATGTTACCACTCAGCTCAATTTTTTTTCCAAGCTCGAAGATGATGTATTGCTTTGGACTCTCTCTTCCGCTTCTAAGGCTGGTTCACGCTTTATTGGGGAATATCATTGTTATTTTTATGCTTCTTTTATACTTGGAAGTTTTTGAATCAAGATAGAAGTTCGATGTATTACTTTTAAGAAAATTGTTGTAAAAGCTTGACTGAACCACATTGTTTATAAAATGACTTTATTTTCTGCCGCTTTATTTGTCTATCTTGTAATTTATCTGCATCTTTTACCTAAAACGCTCCACCGAAGTTAAGGCATTCCCTTTGTGAGTGACCTTAACGGAGGTGGGGTGTTATACTTGGTATCAGAGCTGAAGGTTACCAGATCAGATAAAAGATTTGAAAAATTATTTTCAAAACGATTTTAAAAGAAGCATTTTCAAAAGAAAAGTTTTGTTTTAATGGCATATTCTCCAAAGTCATATGCACTATCTTTTGATCCTCAATTTGAATCCTTGTTTCCTTCTTTCTTGAGTCTCCGAGGCTCCTGGCTTTCTGGGAGGTAACCTCATCACGGCTTAGTTCCGTAGGCTTGATGAGACTACGACACTTGTCAAAGGGTGAAGAAGTGCCCGACTTCTATCTATAGCCGCAGTAGTTTCACCTACGGCTAATTTTCTTTCAAGCTTTGTAGGGTTTTCCGTGCGTTGGAGGTAGCTTTCAAGAGACTTGTCAACAAATTACACAAGGAGGGCAAAGATGAGAATGAGGGAGTTTGGCTAAGGAGTACAACCCAAGGATGAGGAACTCATGGATATAGACTTGGTTCACAAAGGAGGTAAAAAGAAAGAGGTGTAAGTGGAAGAATCACAGGACAAGAAGGGAAGATAGAATAGGAAAACCTAAGACAAGAAGAAGTGTCTTTATAACGGGTCATATAATTAAGGACAAGGGCAAGAACTAAGGACAGGATTTTCAGGAGGGCAAGTGCATGCTCTCACCGCCAGCGTACCTGAGAGAGAGGTAGTAAAGTTTCTGTTGAAAAAGTCTAGTTTTTCTTTTTGATCATCCTGTTAGTACTCTTTTTGATTTTAGCGCTTCACATTCGTTTATATCTGCTCCCATAGTTGAGTCTCTGCACCTTAGTACTCGTATGGTAGAAGATCCCATTATTGTCTCAAATCCAATTTGTGGTTCGGCTCATTTATCTTTGGTTTGTGAGGATTTGAGAATAACTATATTAAGTATTGAATCTAAGTGTAATGTTTATGTTTTTGGTTTCATGGGTTATGGGTTGATTCTAGGCATAGATTGGTTAGCTAATAATTGTGAAAGGATGGTAGTTAGATTTTCAACTTGCCTCGGAAATACCCTCGAGATTTCATGCGATCCTAAGGGATCAGTTTGTCTTAGCTACCTAGAATCACTTGATGCATCTAACGACGATTTGTGATCCGTTGGAGTAGCCCATGAGTACGCATATGTTTTTGACTAGGTTAGGGGTTTGTCCCCTAAAACACGAGGTAGACTTCCGCATATATCTAGTTGACAATGCAAAGCCAGTTGCATTACCTATATGACACATGAATCCAAGGGAAAGGAAGGGCTCAGTAGAGATGTAAAAGAGTTACTTGAAAAAGGGTCCATAAGGCAAAGTATTTCTGAATGGGATGCTCCAGTCATTCTCGCTACAAAGGCGGATGGTTCACTTCGCTTGTGCATAGATGATAGTTTTGTTTTCTATAAGAATGAGGAAGGACATACTTTGCATCTAAGGGAAGTCTTGGATACCTTCCAAGCGCTTCGCTTGTGCATAGATGATAGTTTTGTTTTCTATAAGAATGAGGAAGAACATACTTTGCATCTAAGGGAAGTCTTGGATACCTTCCAAGCGCATCAACTTAAGGCGAAGTTCTCCAAAAATGTCATTTTTGGAGATAAGAAGTAAGGTTGCTAGGACATGTGGCGTCCAAAGAAGGGACAGCAGTAGATCCCACAAAAGTAGTTGCGGTGCAAGACTGGAAAGTCCCAAGAAATGCAACAGAAGTAAGAAGCTTTCTTAGACTAGCGGGCTAACATAGGAAGTTCATTAAGAACTTTGCGAAGGTATTAGCCCACTTACTGGATTAACAAGGAAGAATCTAACCTTTACTCAGGATATTGATTGTGATGTCGCTTTCTAACGATCGTAGAAGGCTCTTACAATGACTCCAATTTTGACTTTTAACTTACGGTAGTAAAAGGTTTACGGTGTACACGGATGCATGCGGAACTTGACTAGGCGCCATTTTGGTATAAGAAGGAAGAGTAAGGTCGTAGCGGATGCCTTAAGAAGAAAAAGGTTGACATTTATTCCTCTTTATGTGAAAAGGAAAAGTTTCGAATACCTATCAACCTTTGATTTTAAAACCTTCGGTTAAGTTAGTAGTTGGCATCTCTAGGAGTAAGTCCTACGCTTTTGGATCAAATAGGGACTTTCACGAAGAAAAGACTCTCAGATAGTTGATGCAATGGATAAGTTAAGATAGTTACAACACAATGGAGTGAAGCTCAAGAAGATGTGACTTAGAAGACTGAAGACTAGATACGCGCATCATACCGTTTTTGAGAGTATATCCTTGATCTTTATTTTTCTGTAAAGTTTATTTGCATGCTAGCCTTTATTTTTTTAAGTATATCCTCTCGGTCATGTCCTCGATCCTTAGGTAGAAGCCAAAGGATGTAAACATGTGTTTGAGACATGTTATGTTTGGTGGATGAAAGTTGATGCAAGTGTTTGCTAGTGGTTGCTCGTGGATGCATATACACACGTTAGGCACTAGATCGGCTCAGTAACTTTCATGTTGCATATGCATATATGTATTTGTATATGTATTGAAACTTGATGTGCTATCATATGGATGTTGTATTTGTATGAATGATTGGGCACTCATGTAGAAGTTTTAAAATACGATTAGGAGTAATTGCATTCATGATGGACTCATAGCACTGCCATAATTCGCTTTAAGGAGGTCAACTGAATCAGTAGACCTCCTGATTTTGCATTAGATAATGGCATGTACACACACTATGCGTATGATCATGAAAGCATTAGAAATCTTTTTAAGGACAATGGACGCATGTGATTGAATGGTTCGGTAGATGGATGTTGGATGTTAGGATACATTCTCCTTCACTAGGAGATTTCAGGGACGAAATCCTTTAAGGGGGGGGGGGGAGGGGAGAATATAACAACCCGTATTTCCTGTGAATATTAAAGTAACGAATTAAAGAATAATTAATTTGTAAAAGAAGAATTAGGTGAAACAGGTTATGCCATTGTGTTCGTCTTGGAATCCTGCTTGAGATAGAGTCCGAGTTTACGTAAAACAGACTCCGTATGAAGAAGTTATAAGCCTTAGTAGTTTGTATATGCACAAGGAAGATTATATATGAATATTATAAATCCAAAAGGTTCAAAACAGGTCTAAAATTTGAAATCAGCCAAAGGGAAGTGAGCGGGAAAATACCCGCTCCTACGGCAGTCGACATAGCAATCGACCCCCCTACGGGGAGTCGACATAGGTGTCGACTCCCATATAGGGGAGTCGACATAGGTGTCGACCCCCTATATGGGAGTCAACTGTTGACCCCTTTTTCAGATTTGGACAAAAATTTTGAATCGACGTGTTTAGGCTGATGTGTCACTCCCTAATTCGTTGTGTGACGTATTTTTCTGTTATGGACGATTCCGATGACTCCTAGACCGATCTGAAGGATCTTAAACACTCTCTACACCTATAAAAATATCCCTAAACCTATTGCTTTCTACACACGAATTCATAGGCATCTATATGCTTCTAAAACCTGAAGTGACCTAGCCTCCACCTTAATCAATCAAATAAGAGTTTTCAAGTTAACAATCAACGTCTACGTCAAAGGAATAGCTAATCAAATTCAGAAATCAGATCCCAGAATTCAAGACCGTTCTGTAATTTATGAGTTCATGTTACTTTCAGAAATAAAATTTAATTGTGATTCTAACATTGTAATAGATCTAAATCTGAGATTATGCCTATTTCTATCTGTCTTTCTATGTCCATTGGATCTATCTCATTGATATTTTTATGTCCATTCTTTGTCTCTTCTTTCCTTTTTCCCTTTTTGCTTTTATAGCCAGGCTGCTGCGAGCCTCAGCCAAATCTCATAAGAGATGAACGTACATCGGGAAAAATTGGACATAATATACTATTTGGACATGGCCAGCGCTGAAATTGGGAAAAGTATTAAATTATGTATAATTGGGCATAACTGATTTGTAACGGATTTGAGGACATAACACATGTTGTATTTAAAACATAAAGTGTATCGAACATATGACTTGAGATTTGAGGCATAAAGTATATTGGACATATGACTTGGGGTTTGGGGCATAAATTTAATTGTAAACATGTAAGGCATAGTACACGTTGTGGTTTAAGACCTAAAACTGGAGCATATTATATTTGATAGTTTATGACTTGGAAGAAGGAGATTATTGTGTATAGTGATATATGAATTAGGCATGAAAACCTATAGTAAGATAGGGATAGCAGTTAAATGTGAACACGCCTAAATTGGGATTTCGGGTAGTTGGCATGCACTGTAATTAAAGGCTATAATTTGGCATAGTTTATACTGTGAATCATGATTGGTGGTTTTTGGAGAATATTTTGTACGGTGCAATATGACTAAACCTTAGGGCATGTGTTATATTGTGAATTATGACCATGATTTTGGGCATGTAAGTTTATAGGCTTAATTTATGATTAGGCGAGATATGTTAATGGAACTATAAGTGATGGTTAACTGACTAATATGTTGAAATCTGTTGAAAGTGAATACTGTAATTGGAAAGCCAACGATGTAGATGAATAAATTGACATAACTAGCCTGAAGCAGGAATAATCTATAAATGAACCAATTGGCTAAGATAAACATTTCGAGACACGAGGTTAAACTCCATTTGCGGTAGAAACCTACCCAGAACCAACCAACCTAACTAGTAACCGCAAATGGTCAGTCTAATGTGAGAGGTCATGGTCATAACTAGGAAATGCTTAGACACGAGGTTAGGTCTGGCTTGTGTTATAAGTCTGCACGGAACTGGCCGTCACATCCAGCGGCCGCAAGCTATCAACCTAATGTGAGAGGTCTATGCATTAATAATTAATTAATGCTAATCAAAGATGAATATGATACCTAAAACGTGTTCGGTGGGTAGGGTTAAGTTAACCTGAGTAAGATGACAACTCAACCAACATTACATGAACAAGTGGATAGGGTTAAGTTAATGAGGAACACTTAACCAATATAACATGATAAATGAGTAGGGTTAAGTTAATAAGAAACACTTAACCAATATGACATGATGAATGAGTAGGGTTAAGTTAATAAGAAACACTTAACCAATATGATATGATGAATGAGTAGGGTTAAGTTAGTAAGGAAACACTTAACCAATATGTGAATGAGTAGTGTTAAGTTAAGGGGAAACACTTAACCAATATAACAAGATGAACGAGTGGGTTAAGTTAATAAGAAACACTTAACCAATATAACATGATGAATGAACCGGGTTAAGTTAATATGAAACACTTAACCAATACAACATGATGTGTGGGTGGGTTAAGTTAACATGAATAGACAACAATTAACCAATATTACATGAACGAAGCGGATAGGGTTAAGGCAAGCTTAACCAATAATACGTATTGACTTGATCAGTGGGAGGGTTTAGTACTTCTCGTGTAGGTGGGTAATATTAGTATATATAGGGCCACAAACTAACCATTAAACAAACATGCATGAATTGGTGGGAGGGTTAAACATGTCTCGTGTAGGTGGGTAATATTTGTATATATAGGCCCACAAACTTAACCTGTAGGAAACCCTAGTAACGGGGACCCATTTCTGCAGTAACCCACATAGATGTATCATGGTACTCTGAACTAGGCAGGGTGGGGCACGATTACTAGGCTGATTATAAGCGGTCAAAATAGTGGCAGGGGGTACGTCAGTGTAGGTTCCGACGGATTACGGGCATGCACGTACTCTGGAGTGGAAAAAGCAGGCACTGTGTACCAGTAGTTATACACTTACATCTTGAATCGTGTCCGGTTGCTATCATAGGGACTGATACACCTTATGGTGGGACCAGCACAGGTATCTACACGCAAGAGAGGGCCGATTGACACAGACACAAGGAAAAATTAATACGAGTAAGGAGCCGATCGATATGGTAGTAAGGGTACATCTAACATATTCATGGCAATCAGGCAGACTGAGGTGAAATCCTCACAATAGGTGTGCACCTGAAGGCTACCACAATTGCGGGGATTGGGACCATATTATCATATGATAATTTTATATAGATTACTGGTTGGGACACTAATTAGGTGGTGCAGAGATATAGAAATCAAAATAACAGGGTGGTAGTGAAGCAAAGAAAGAGTAGAAGTGCATTCAGTTTATCTTGCCTTATCATATCTATGCTAATGGTAGGTTATCTTGTTATCCTTGTTATCACGGTATTGTCTTATATTCTGTTTATTCATGTCATGATGCTTTTGCCTATTTACATGCTGAAATTCATTGGACTTACCAGACTTATGTCTGACCTAGATTGTTTCGCCTCTTTTCTTCTGTCCCCCCCCCCCCCCCGGTTCACAAGGAGGAAATGTTACAACTCAGCTCAATTTTCTTTCCAAGCTCGAAGATGTTGTATTGCTTTGGACTCTCTCTTCCACTGCTATGGCTGGTTCATGCTTTGTTGGGGAATATCATTGTTATTTTTATGCTTCTTCTATACTTGGAAGTTTTTGAATCAAGACAAAAGTTCTGTGTATTACTTTTAAGAATTGTTGTAAAAGCTTGACTGAACCATATTGTTTATAAAATGACTTTATTTAACGGTTGTCTGTCTTGTAATTTATCTGCATCTTTTACCTAAAACGCTCCACCAAAGTTAAGGCATTCCCTTTGTGAGTGACCTTAACGGAGGTGGGGTGTTATACACGCTATATCAAATGCTTGGAAATTCTTTATTTGTCTCTATTAATGTCGAAAGGTTAATAAGCATAAGTGGTAATCAACAATTTAAGTCATGAAAAAATATCATTCGTAGAAATTGCCACTTAAATAGATGATCGATGAAGGGGGGTGATGTGATGCCCCTAATCAATCTTGAATAAAATGCCTGGCTAGGGCTCATTCGAGATCGATTAGGTTCGACATCAAAGCACCCCTAGCTCTTTAGTGCGATACCTTTATATTCTCTTGTCGTATAGTCAGGTTAGAGTGGATTCGAGGTTTGTCATGGTGCACCTTCATGCCTCAGTGACGTCGTCTTCCCGTCCTTTATACTCTCTCTCGAATCGTGAGAGTTAGAGTTTGGGACGTCGTTTTCCCATCCTCTTTATATCGTTACGCAAATGGTTATTTCATTTGCTGTGGTATCAACTCAAATGTTTAATTTTTACATTTATATCATGACAGTCACAGAATATACATGAAACAAAATTCGATCGGGAAAAGTAAATCACATGCAATATTTTATAGTGGTTCGGCCAATTCGTGGCCTACGTCTACTTTATAATCTTTTGTTTATATTAACCAGACATTTCTAGGCAAGTCATGCCTTTTTACATGGCTTACAAAACGAAAGAAAAGAGTACAAATTCATGTCAAGTATCGCTGCAAATGTCGGGTGTTCTAAGCTCTAGGAATTTCTCTACCATTTACGGTTGTTAACTTGAAAACTCCTTTATCAAGTTTTCTTTGGATGGTATATGGTCCTTCCCACTTTGTACCTAGATGAACTGGAGGTGGGAAGACTCACTTCAGTACCAAGTCTCCAGGTTCGAAGGTAAACTTTTCTGTCATAATAGCATGCCACATGGTGTCGGTGCCTCGAAGCATGCAAGTTCGCTTCATTCCTCTTCTCTTCAATCATGTGCTAGGACTCAAGGAGGAGCGCTTTGTTCGTCATCGAGTCATAATACGTCACCCTATGAGAGGGGATTTTAAGCTCCACCGGATTTACCGCTTTTGATCCAAAGGAGAGTGGAAAAGTGGTGTGACCAGTCGCCGACTTAAAGGTCGTTATGTAGGCCCACAAAACTAGTGGTAATTCGTCAACCCACATGGCTTTTGCACATTCCAATCGCTTTTTAAGAATGGATTTGGTAACTTTAGTTATTGCTTTAACTTGTCCGTTTGACTATGGGTGAGCTACGGTAGTATATCTCTTGTCAGTTTTATACTTCTTGCATAAATTTCTGAATTTTATGCAATGGATTTGGGTTCCATTTCCAGTTATAATGGTTTTTGGTATCCCAGAACGACAAACGATATTCCTGACCACAAAGTTTATCACTCGTTTTGTCATGATCATGATTAAGGGTTCGAACTTGACCCATTTAATCCACGGTCACGATTGCATATTTAGCTCCTCCTTTGACAATTGGCAGTGCCCCGATGATGTCTATTCCCCACATAGCGAACGGCCAATTGGCTGACCATTGATTAAAGATGTCTCGGAGGTGCCTTTGGAACATAAGAGAATTTTGGCATTTATCGCAACGCCGTGAGTGATCAGCTAAATCTTTATTCATGGTAGGCCAAAAATAGCTATATCATAATACTTTCTTTGCCAAAAGTTTGGCCTTCGGTGTGGTCTCCACATTCACCTTCATGTACTTCTCTCAGTAAATGCTTGATGTCGTCATGTGATATACACCGGAGGATAGGCATAGAAAATCCATGGCGATAAAGGACGTCGTCTTGTAAGACGTATCTTGCGGCTTTACGTATTACAGCTCGTCTCTCACTCTTTTTTGAGTGGATAATTCCGCTCATAAGGAAGTTCTTAATCGTTGCCATCCGTGACTCCCTTTTTGGTACAGCTTCGAGGGCTAAGTCGACTTCCATTTGGTCAAAGCTTGGCGATTCCAATATCTTTATTGGAACCATCTTGGTTTCTTCTAGGTTATCAGAACTTGCTAACTTACCAGTCGGTCTACCAACTGTTTTTGTATTCTCAGGATATGAGTTATGCTATAATGTTCCAGGTTACCTAGCAACTCCTCTACTTTTTCAGGTAAGTAACAAGTCGAGGCCCCCTTATTTCGAATTCCTTTCGAACTTGGAAGACAAATATCTTGGAGTCACATAATATGTCCAGTGTCATTAAGGCTAGTTCCTTAGCGAGTTTTACCCTGGAAATTAAGCCCTCATATTCAGAGTCATTGTTAGTGGCAAAGAATTCCAACCACAAGGCATAGTAAATGGGTCATCCTTTAGGGGTAGTTAAAACAACTTCGACACCGGACCTTCGATCATTCTTAGCCCGTTTATTTATAAATTCAGGGGCTAAGTTTTAAATTTTGTTCCGAAGGGTCAGCCTTATCATCCAATGCTTCTTCCTCAGGGATTGTGAATTCTGTTATGAAGTCAGCTAGGTCTTGTCCCCTTACTGATCTCCTTGGTTGAAAATTTAAATCGAATTGGTTCAACTCGATATTCCACTTCAGTAGTCGTCCCGATGCTTCGGGTCATTGTAGCACTTTGTCTTAGTGGTTAATCAGTGTATACGACTATCGGGTGAGGTTGGAAATAATGACGAAGCTTCTAGGATGTGATTAAAAGATTATAAGAAAGTTTTTCTATTTTCGGATAATTTCGTTCTACCGCTGCTAACTTCTTTCTTACATAGTATACTGGCTTTTGAATCTTTTCTTCCTCACGCACCAATTGCATGCTGACAGCATGGGATTGCACAACCAAGTATACGAAAAGATCTTCATGATCCACCAGTTTCGACAATTTCAGAGGTTTCTCTAGCAAACTTAACAGATTTTGGAAGGCATCTGCACAATCGGGGGTCCACTCAAAGTTTCGATTCCCCCGTTTAATTAAGTCAAAGAAAGGGACACTTTTGTCCGTGGCTTTGGAAATGAATCTGCTTAAAGCCGCAACATTCCCAGCCAAGCTTTGAACATCTCTAATCTTCCGTGCCTCTTCTATGTTCTAGAATGCTACTACTTGGTCGAGATTGATTTCAATTCCTCGAGAACTTACAACGAAACCGAGAAATTTTCTTGATGCAACCACAAATGAGCATTTTAAGGGGTTTAACTTCATTCCATACCTCCGTAGATTGTCAAACATTTCTTCCAAATCTTTCGCATGATCGAAAGACTGTCTGGATTTGAGGAGCATGTCATCTACATAAACTTCCATTGTTTTCCCCATCTAATTATAGAACGTTCGGTTTACCAAACTCTTATACATTGCTCCGGCATTCTTTAGTCCGAATGGCATCACCACATTAGAATATAATCCCAAGTTTGTAATAAAACTTGTATGTTCTTGATCTGGTACGTGCATAGGGATCTAGTTGTAACCCGAATACGCGTCCATGAAGGAGAGAAGTTCGTGTCTAGATGTTGCACCAGCTGATCAATCCTGGGCAGTGGGAAGCTATCTTTTGGATAAGCGTTGTTCAAATCGGAAAAGTAAATTCAAGTTCGCCATTTCCCATTTGATTTCTTGACCAAGATGGGATTCGATTTCCAGTCGGGATATGTCGAATCTCTAATGAACCCATTATTCTTTAACTTCTCTACTTCTTCCTTTAAGGCTGCTGAACTCTCCAGGCCCAACATGCATCTCTTCTACTTAACGGGTGGATGTTTTGGGTTTATACTCATAATTGTGGGTGATATCACACACATATCTGCGTAGGTCCAAGCAAACACATCCAAATCTGTTTTTAAAAAGTCAATCAATTCCTTTGCTCGAAGCGGGTCTAACAAGGATCCAATCTTTAAAACTTTTGCCGAATCAACATCGTCAATAGGGATATCCACAGTTCTTTCCATGGGGGTTTCCATCGTGCCCCCAGGCTCCTCATCCTTTCTAGGGTCTATGTCCTCGGGCAGTTCTCTGGGCAACTCCCTCGGGGTCGGCCTCCTTAATTGCTATGTTGAGTCCTCCTTCGCGGGGGACGAAGCACCTTTAGTTTCTATGTTCAACCCTTTTAGTAAATTCTTCAATTCCTCCATATATCAGGCTCGTCTTGTGAAATGATCACCTCTCATTACTCCCAATCCTGCTTCGGTTGGGAATTTCAACAATAAGCACCAGGGCGCGATGCAGGCCCTAAATTCTGCGAGGGCCGATCGCCCCAAAAGGGCATTATAGGGTGAGTCTACGTCCAAAACTACTAACGGGAGAATTCTCACTCTATGGAGGTCTCCTTGTCCCAATGTCATAGAAAATTCTACATATCCCATTGGAGTTGTTGAGGCCCCATTGAAACCACGTATCCATCCCTTCCAAGGCTTTAAATCTTTCGCTCCGAGTCTCGTCTGATCGAATACTATTTTAAAGAGAATATTAACTGAACTCCCATTGTCCACTAATAACTTGTGAACTAGGGCAGGGCCGATAGTGGTGGTGATTACTAATGGGTCCTCCGTAGGCGATTGAACTTCAATGTCATCTCTATCACGAAATATGACATCATCTAATATCATTTTCTACTGCTTCACGATGACAATATCCTTGGGTTATTACAGTCACCCACTTCGAGGTGCTTGGCTGCATTTACATATTGGTCCATCGCCCTGTAACTGTGGCCAATGGGATGGGGGCCCCCTACTATAGTGTTAATAACGATTCCTCCAGCTTTCTGTTGAGCTGTTGGTTTAGAAGCGGGCTGATTTTGATTCGTGGCTTGTCCTTCTTGCCCCCTGTCTCTAGGAGCAACCTTGTATTCATCTAAGTTTCCTTCCTGCAGCATCATTTCAACATCCTCTCTTAGATAGCGACACTCATTAGTAGAGTTACTGTGGGTTCCATGAAACAAACTAAATTTTCCAGTCGCAAGCTCCTTCTCAGTGTAGTCTCTAGGCGGAATTTCTTATATTACAAGACATTATACGTATCCAAATAAATGTTTTCCAATGTATCATTCAACGGTGTGTAGTTTTCAAAAGTTTGGAATCGAGGTCTTTTTCCTGAGTTGTTTCCTCGTTTCCTATTTCTTTTATTGTCGTTTCCGTTCCTCTTGCCACTTCCTTCATTTTTACTGCCAACTTTACATCGACCTTCCCTGAACTATCGTTGGACTATTTCACAGCAACATTACTTTGAATATCTTCTTTTGAAGCCCCCTCATATTTTCTTTTTCGACTGGCAGATATTTCCTCCCGTCGTAGGCAAATATTTGCCTTTTCATAGAATGCCTATGTAACAACCTGAATTTTAATAACATGTTAAAACTAGAAATTAGGGTATAATTAACTTTTTAAAATGAGAATCATGGGAAATGGGTTGGGCCATTGCATTCATCTTGAAATTCTGCATAAAAAAGAGTCTGAGTTTTCAAAAATTGGAGTTCGGACGAAGGAGTTATGTCCTCGAGAAGTTTTGAACTAAAATCAGAAAATATAACCAGTCCGAATTCAAATTTCGAATTTGAAAAACAAGTATCCGGGCTGGGCGGGAAAATTTCCGGCCCAGGACCCAGGTCGACTGGGTAGTCGACCTGGGTAGGGGCAGGTCGACAACATGGTCGACCATGTATGCGACCTGGCCGATGGGGGTCGACCACCCAGTCGACCTCCCTGGTGCTGGGTCGAGCCCAGGTCAGCTGTGTTAGTTCATGGGTGCGTTTTTCGGGCCTGTAATGAATTTTGACAGTTAAGATGAGTTTTAGGGTTAATCTAAGGGCCTAAACTAGTTGCTACCCCTATAAATACATCCTAAGACCTAGCCTAATTCATACAAATCATTCTTACACTGCTATGCTGCAAATTTACCTCTTGAACCATGGCCGCCGCCTCCAAATTAAAGCTTAAGCATTCAAACTTGATTCAAATCAAAGATCAACGCTTCTACAATAATTCAAGAGAATAGATCAGCGACATCGCAACATTCTATGACAAATTTCTAGATTTGACTTCTGCATTTCTTAGACCACGATCTGTAAGTTCCAGTTACTTTTAGATAAAATCTATAAACTTAATATGGGCATGTTATAAATTGGAATTAATCTATGTATGATTCATATCTATTCTTGTTCATCTTGGACATTGACTTTTGGGGATATTGCTTATGACGTTGAAATTATTATTAATGGCATAAGACTATGCCTATGCCTATGGCTATGAGCATAAGACTATGCCTATGCCTATGACTATGAACATAAGACTATGCCTATGCCTATGACTGTGAACATAAGACTATGCCTATGACTGTGAACATAAGACTATTGCCTATGACTATGACAAGGACAATTGTGGCTAATCACCTATGATTCATGACCATGAGGTTATTGCCTAGGATTATGACTATGAAATTGGATCTAAGCTTGATTTCTATTCAGACGTATTTTCTTTCTTCATCCTTGGATCTTGATTTTGGGGATTTTTCTATTTAAGTTAGATCTATCTATGTTCTTGAACCTAGATTATTATTTAAACCTTTTCATGTTCATAATGTTATCAGATCTATATGCCTGCGATGTTTTAATCAATTTATTCAGTTATGTCATGCCTTGGAAATAAATTAATAATAGAACAATGTTTATTTTGTAATTGAATGATATTGATCTATGCCTGTGGTTCTCTTTTTGGGAATTAATGAATAAGTCTATTCATATGTATATGAACTTGAAGTATAACCTATTATGACAAAGTTGTGTAGTTTATCATGTTATGCAAGTTTTTAGGTTGTAAAATCATATCACATATGTGACCAAATGTTAGATCGACATGTTTATGTATATACGTTAAACCTATGTCATATTTCAAGTTCACACTTATTCATATGTTCGTGATTGATTTGCAAGTTCACATATATGTAAGTCGATTTAGTCTATGTTGCAAATTCACATATATGTATGTTGAATTAGTCTACGTTGCAAGTTCGCGCCTATGATATTCATGTTGATTACTTTGCATGTACACATCTATGGTGTTCATATTGACCATGCCGAAAATGCCAAGTTTACACCTATGTCATGTTTATGTTAATGAATTTCTTTATACAAAATTTTGTGTACGTTAAATTAGGCTAAGTTTTTAGCCTAATATTATATGTCAAAAATCATGCAGACGGAAAATTAGGTTAAGATTGTTAGCATAATATTTAGACGTGGTAACGTTGGGAAAAATTGGTAATTATAGGGAAACATGGCTTGAAACTTATCCTTAAAACTTGACAAGAACTTGAAATGAAAATTTGAACATGGACATGACACTAGAATGAATTTGAAAATGGCCAACTCGAGGTAGGGTTGAGTTTGCAGTGTAATTCTGCCCGGAACCACCCGGCAAATCCAGTTACTGCAAACAATAGGATCCAATGTGGGTAATTGGTCATATCGCAGTTGAAAACCCGAGGTCAGACTGAGTTGTGGTGTAATTCTACCCGGAACCGCCCGGCATATCCAGTGACTACAATAACAGGTCTGATGTGAGAGGTTGAGGTGCATTAATGAATTAATGCCACATGATAGGGTTAAGTAATGAACATGAAAGACCATACATAACCAACTTAACACATGATTCGTAGGGCTAAGTCATGAACTTGAACGACAACACTTAGCCAATTTGACATGACATGTAGGCGGGTTAAGTCACGAACTTGAATGACAACACTTAACCAACTTGACATGCTAGATTGATAAGGGTTAAGTCACGGATTTAAATGACAACACTTAACCTATTGGACGGAAACCCTTGTTACATGGTCCGTTTCAGCAGTAACCCACTTGATGTATCATGGTACCCTGAAACTAGGCAGGGTGGGGCACGATTACTGGGCTGATTGTAAGCGACCAAAATGACGGCTGTGTTGGTGCTCTAGTGTAGGTTCAGGCGGGCTATGGTCATGCACGTGGTCCGGAGTTGAAAAAGCAGGCGTTAGGCATCAGTAGGTTTATATGTACATGCTTGATTCGTGTCGGTGGTTGGCACCATAGGGCTTGATACACCCTATGGTGGACATAGCACAGGTGACTACATTCGTGACAGGGCCGTATGACACAGACACATGACGGGCTAAAACTTGTAGGTAGCCGATCGACTAGTGGATCGTTTCGTTGGACCTAAAAATGGGTCATTTAATGACATTGGGCCAAGGGATCATTTCATGATTAATATAAGACATGGGTTTGAGATTCTAGTACAGTTGATGCAGCGAACCTTGAATATGTGATGCTATACTTGATTTATACTTGATTTATCATGTTATCTTAGTTTATCTTGCCCATCTTGTCAGCATCCTTATGTTTACTTTCAGTTTATACATGTCATGTTACCTTTACTTGTTTTTATGCTGAAAGTCACTTGGACTTACCAGTCTTTATGATTGACCCGTTTTCTTTCGCCTCTTTTTCTTTCGTTTCCCCCTCCCCCTAGGTTCTCAGGGAGGAAACTCTAGCACTTAACTTGGATTTTGCTTTCTTTCGATTCAGCTTATGTACGATTTGTTCTTGAGCTATGCTATGGCTGCATTTCTGCTATCTTTGGGGAATTAAGCTACTTTTGTTGTTTTAAGTTTATGCTTCTTTGTTTATGCAAGACAGAATTTGTTGTAATGGAAAATAATTACTTTGGCTATTTGGTACTTTGAATGAAAAAGGCTTTGACTATTTTGAAAGTAATGAAATTTATCTTTTGATTCTTCTGCTGTTTTATTTATGTTCTGTCTATTATTATTTCTGTATTTGTTTACCTCGATAACGCTCCTCCAAAAATAGTGCATTCCCTTTGTGAGTCACCCTAGTGAAGGTGGGGTGTTGCAGCCTCCGTAGTTAATGGCGGTTTTCCAACTAGATATCCCCCGAATTCAGCATCTGGATCGACCCCCTATATTAATGCCATCGAGATGGTAGGCTTGTGAGGGTCTCTTATTCCAGTAACTGCTAAGTTGAAATGGTCTAAGTGTGTCTTCAGGGGCTCGCGAGGGGCCTGCATGATGCTGGACTGCTCAATGACGCTTTTAGGACTCCGGGTATGGAGCCGGAACTGGTTCATAAAACGTTCATTTAGTTCTTTAAAGCTCTACACCAATCGTGGGGAAAGTCGAGTGAACCACATTAATGTAACATCTTCTTGATATATTGGGAAGGCTTTGCATTTCACAGCGTCAGGCGCGGCTACGACGTTCATGTACCATGCATACCTCGTCAAATGTTGTCCCGGATCTATTCTTCCAAAATATTAGTCCATTTGTGGCAAGTTGAATCGTCGGAGAAATTGGAAGTCCAGGATGTCAACGGTGAATTGGATGTGACTACGCTCAATGCCCAGTCTTCATCAGTATAACGCCGACTGTCGGCCATGATTTGGCGCATCATCGCTTCTACTTCAATGTTGGGTAGGGTAGGTTCAGGGTCCACACTTCTTTGGTTTCGAGTTATAGCTGAACTTCCCCACCTTTTGCGATCCCGGTCATTCGTGGGATGAATTGGCTGGAGAAGTTGGATTTGAGTAGGATTGACGGTACGAGGGTTTCTATGTAAAACACGTGATCCCCTCAAACCTGAATCGTCAGCTCCAAGGGTCCGGGCTACGTCCTCACGAGACCCCAGCGATCCAAATGTTAACCGGTCCAAATTCTCGAGTCTTTCTTATGGCCTGTTCTAATGCGAGCGTTCTTCGTCTGAAGAAGATGAGTGATCAGCAACAGGATGATGAGTTGGAGAGGGCATTATTTGCCTACGCAGCTCGCTTATTTCCCTACTCATGGATTTCATGTTCTCTCGCATGAGAGCACTGTCACTCTTATGGGCTTCTAAAGCATCCCTGGTGATGTCAAGCATATCAAGCAAACACGAAAAATCTCCATGTGTGGTAGATGCAGAAGGAGTAGGTTGTTCATTAGTTGTCACGGCCGGTATCGGAACGTTGGTAGGAGCTCGAACAGAAGTACCAACATCTGCAGTGTTCGAGTCGGATCGGGTTGCAATCATATCTTTGGATTGGGTCAGGTGAGAATGGCCAACAATGTTCTGGTTCTCAATTCGATTCGGGTCGGTATTCTATATTCCGCTCGGAGTTTCTTCCCTGGATCGGATCAGAGACGTTCTCCCTGACCTGCTCGGAACTGAACCTTGTCCCCTTAATCTAGTGATAACCATAGCTTGTTGATCTACATTCGCCTCATTCTCCCGAGCACTTTGCACGTCTTTTCCTTTTCCTTTAGCCATGATGTCCAATTCTTCGGAGATTAGCCAACAAATTTCCAATAACACAGAAGAGAACGGATTAACTTCTTTGAACTTGAGGGTCCAAATAGTAGAATGATAATCCAGAATGCTGAGAATTCGGAATTTTTCAGTGAAAGTGTGACGGCCCACCCCGCATCAACCGTAATTTACTCTAAAAGTGCATTGTACACCTGTCCAGTTAGCACGGGACGGTCGCCAGAAGAAAAAGAAAGAAGAGAATTGGCTAATCAAGGAACCTGTAATATGTCACACAACGCATATAACAAAATATAATAATAAAATACTTGACATAAAACAGGAGAGACAGTGCATAAGCTAAAAACCAGAACTAAGCATCATAGCAGCAAAAATCCAAAATATAGCTTATCACAACTTTTCAAACTGTCTCAAAGCAAAAGCAAGATAAAGGAGGTACACTACTAATGCTCAAGTAGTGACCACCAACGACACAGGCAGAATATCTATATATCATACGTGGAAGCCTCCTGCTCGCCTCCGAATCAGCTACTCGCGCATCACCAGCTAACCATAACCTGTCTGTAGTCTGCTCGTGTGAGCACCCAGAGTAATAAGAAGAGACATAAAACTCTAGGTCAGACATAAAGCCTGGTATGAGCGATAAGCATCTAAACAGAATAATAACAGGTATAATCCAATCATACCTGAACCTGGACCTGCAACCAAAGAGTTAGCACTACATACTGTACAACACTCTAAGGTGCCATTTCAAGTGGTGTAAAGATAACGGGGGTGGGGTGTGCATGTCATAGTGATGTCAAACAATCAAGCATAGCAAGCATCCTCACATCTCTCACTCAATGCGTAAAGCATACGATACCCACTACCTTGGTCCTCTAATCCTTTGGGCCATGACGGAATCCAATCCCGTGTAACTATCACTACAAGCCCACTATCCATCTCTCAGTGGTGGACCAAAGTTAAGAATACCGACAACCCTTTGCACACGTCCCACAGCAAATCCCAACCATGAAGTGAACTCATTGCTTCCCATCTGGATCCTCAGCTCTAACTTCCATTTGGACTACCTTTGCATCTCGGGTTTTTAGTCGTCATCTACGTCCGGATCGATCTTCATTCACTTCGCTTCGCTTCAGGTTGTGGCCATCAATGTCGGATCATGATCGCCCACTGGGTTCGGGTCGTGCATGTCCCGCAGCATCAGATCGTTGCGCTACATTAGTTCGGATCGGCTCTCCCTTCGGATCGTGGCGCTTCATCAATTCATAGAGGCATCGCTTTAGAGGATACGAGGCGGATCGGTTCGTGGCTTCAACTCCGGATCGTGAGAATCATTCGTGAGTGGATCGTGGCGCCCAAACTTGAGCGGATCGTGGAGATGACTCGCGATCGGGTCGGAGAAAATGGGGCGGATCGTGGAACCTGTTCCGATCCGATCCGGTTCTGCGCGGTTTCCTGCACTTTGTCCGGCGAGTTGTTTACGCCATTCGACGGCGTTTTCGACCATTCTAAATATTCTAAACAATCATTCTAAACAATCACAAGTCATACCAAACAGTCATAGCAACATATATTATCGACCACAAGCATCAAAACAACAACTTGATAGGATGAAATGGATCAAACATACCCAAATCCTCATATTTTCCATTAAGCATGTTTGGGTGAAACCTATGATATGATTAGCAAAACTTAACCAAATTATCCGAAATTCCCATCAGAAGTCAAAAACAATATTTCAGAATTTATGAATATTTTTCCAAATTTTTAACATGCATAAATTCGCTAATTTTCACTAATCACCCCTTAATCCACCAAATTCCGGGATTTGCAAAATTAGTCGAAATTAACCCAAATTCATATCAGAGACATAAAATGATGTTTTAAAATTTTAGGAATTTTTCTAGATTTTTCTGAGCCATAATTTCGCTAATCTTCGCTAATCACCATAATTAGCCGTAATTAGTGAAAAACAATGCAAATCACTCATCTTGGCCATAAACAAACTTTAGATCTGAAATAATCTCTTATTTGGATCCAATCCCTATGTGTTCCAGCAGCTCTCTCTCTGATTTGGTGCTACCCTTCCTTGATTTGATGTAGTTTTGCTTAATCTTCGATTAGAAAGTGATTAGTGATGATTTGGGATGAAATTAGAAGGTGGAGGCCATTGCTGGAGCTTGAAGGAGGTAAGTGGCGGCTGGAAAAATGAGTCTAAAACCGAAATCCTAACCCTAGCAGCCCTTAAATACCCCAAATCCCGAAATCCCCCATTGGGTCTAGTTGCTAATCACCCGGTTAAGCCCGATTAGCTGTTTTTCAACTTCTAAACCTTGTTTCAGCCATATCTCCCAAACGGTAAGTCCGTTTGGCTAATGTAACCACTCTACGGAAAGAGAAACCATCATTCGAATCCAATGGAAGTGGTTTCAGGTCAAAACTCCTGTCCAATCAAAAGTTATGGACGAAACAAGATCAGCTAGGGGCAAAACGGTCATTTAAAAATCGGCAAAAATCATGAACATGGGAAGTGAACCCAATAGTCGTTTCCCAAAGTCACATGACCATACGACTTCGTATAAGAAAGAAATAAATATTCTACGATCCTCCGATGCGAAGAATGCGGGTTGTTACATTCTTCCCCCCTTAAGAAATTTCGCCCCCGAAATTCCCTAACCAATACACACAAAGGGTCCCGCATGCCTATCAACCATAAAACAACAATCAACATGCAAAACAAGTCTATCCTAGCATGCGGTTTACTAACAAGGGAAGAAACTATCACTACCAAAACCGTGCTAGGCCAAGAGTTCTGGATACTTCTTCCTTATCTCCTCCTCTGTTTCCCAAATACAGTCTATTTCATTCTCACCCCACTGGACTTTGACTAGTTTCACCGCCTTCCTTCGAAGCTGCTTCGTATCGTTCCCAACAATACGCATAGACTTGCGGTTCCCAACCGCCTCGAGTTCAACTTCGATGTTATCCAACTGATCAGGTGAAATAGCCACACTAGGGTCGTGCACGAATTTCCTTAACTGGGAAACATGAAATACGTTGTGAACTCCCGCCATCTTGTCAGGTAGCTCTACCTCATACGCCAATTTCCCAACTTGCTCGAGGACTGGGAATGGACCAATAAATCTTGGTGCAAACTTATCTCTCCAACCAATCCGAATCACATTCCCAATGGAGAGATTTTGACAAACACCAAGTTGTTAACGAAGAATTCCAAATCTCTTCGTCTCTTATCGAGATAAGCCTTCTGCCTATCTTTATCCCTTCCCAGTAGTAGATCTGCTCTATGTCTCAATACATCTCGTTACCACTGGGATATATAGTCAATTTCGAGTGATGATATGCTCTAAGCACTTCACCTCTCAGTCCATCTACGTTGGGTACAACTAGTCTCTTATTCTTTCGAAGCCACCCTTCTCGATCAAATCCTTACTTGATCATTCTCTTTCCATCGATACCCATCTCTACCCTAGAGATGGTTTCCAATAGATTAGGATCGTCCTTCTAAGTGGAAACAATCCACTCAATCAAAATCGATCTAATTGTCAAGCTTACTAGCGTTTCTGAATCCAATTCAGTCTTGGGTCTGAAATCATATCCTGTGACATACTCTAGTTGCTTCCATCCTAGAAACAAAACCCCTAAACTGGCATGTCTCCTACTCAATGCAACTAGTACTGCACCCAAATCCTTTACTATGATCACTCTGCCCCATGGAGTCATGGCGACTCCACTGCATTGATCCATAGTCACTAGTCCTTTGCTATGTCCACTCTGCCCCATGAAGTCATAACAACTCCACTGCACTGGCTCATAGCCTTACTAATCCTTTACTATGTCCACTTTGCCCCTCGAGTCATGACGACTCTACTGCACTGGCTCATAGTCCTACTACAATCTCTTTGTTCCCCATCGCTGGAACCCTACAGGTGATAGTCTACTCAAGAGAAGAAAGATAGGAACAAACATAGCAACCGTAACATCGATCAAACAAGTCCTACCTATCACCTGCTAAATTCATAAACACATCGACACTTACATGACTGATCTAACCAATCCCAATATGTCGATTCTAACATGTCTGGTCCAACCAACATCACTAACTAATGGAAGCCCATCCCCCATACATACACCGATGCCTACTTGACTGGTCCAACCAATCCCAGGCTAGTGGAAGCCCCGCCTCCCTTCGGACTACCGTACGTCCAACGTACGTTTATCCTCCAATGATAATTAAACTAATGGAAGCCCAGCCTCCAATCGGACTACAGTACGTCCAACGTACGTTTATCCTCCAAGGATAACTAGATCACGTCCAATGGATCCAAGGTAACGGGCGTCCCCAGATACCCCTGCTTTTAGTCCTCCTAAAATACTTGAGTCCAACCCAAGTCTATCCGTTATCTTGCTGCCCTCTCGAGTCCAACTTAAGCCGAATCCAATTCCTTGCAGCCTTCTCGAGTCCAACTCGAGTCAATCTATAACTCAGACCTAGTCTTGAGTATCCATTAGTGACAAACTCTAGTCCAACATGAGTCATCTCCCTATTCGTTGCATCTCCAAGATCAACGAACACCCATTTTCCTTTACAAATTCAAGTCCAACTTGAATCGCCCTAATCTTTGTTGTATCTCCCACGATCAACGAACACATCCCATTCCTTCAAAATTCTACTATCGAATAGAGAACATCAACATAGGGTCCTAAACAATCATTTACTTTACATCTTTCTCGAGTCTCACTCGAGAAATCTCATAACCCTATCAAGTCCAAGCCTGGGCAGTCTATACCATTGAACAGTCTTATCATGTTCCGTCTGCCCGTCACTCTTCGAGTGAACCAAGATATCACCCAATGAAAATCGCAACGTCTACTTATCCCTCACGCAAACCATCGTAGTCAAACTCGACATTCCCCAAGCACAAGCCCCAAAGGCCTAAACCAATATCAGACAAGCGCCCAAGGAACATCACCTCCGAGTTCAGACAATCCACATGAGGTGATACTAGCAAAACAATCTAGCACTGGAGTGTTCATTTGCCTCCCAGAGACAACTAGAACCTATTACAATGATAAGCTTTCATCTTCCTTAACTCCAGTTACTATCGCCATCACTAGGTAGGTACCTAATACCACCCTATTCCTTTGGTGTAAATCGACTCCCAAAAATAATGCTAAACCCAGTAAAGCCCAAAACAAGCAATCATAAGGAAACATACATCCATGACTCGATAAGACCAACCACAACAAATCATACTAAGATCAGTCGAACCACCTATCGGGTTCGTCACAATTAGAGGTCTATCGACTAACTCAGGTTTGTCAAACAAAACCCGATCAAAACATCTTAAATAGAAAGCATACCTCGAATAACGACACCTTTTTCCTTCTGCGCCGCAGTTGGGGCATTCGACGAAGAAGGAACAGCGTTGATAGCATACGCTTTCACAATCTGCTTCTCCCTAGGAGGTTGTGGGCAATCATCCTTGTGATGTCCCGCCTGGTCGCAGTTAAAGCACTTCCTTTCCCCAGGCTTTTCTCGACAATCTCTGGCGTAATGGCCCTTCTTGCCACAAATAAAGCATTCGCCATCTTTCTTATTTTTCTTATTCTGACCATCCTTGGTCGGGTTCTGCTTCCTCTTGTTTTGAGAATTCTTCTTGCCTTCACTGCCTGCTTGCGGCTTTGGCTCCTCTGCAGATGCTGTAGCAACCTCAGTCTTCGACTTAGGGAAAAGGCTCTCTGACCTTAATGCCTTTCCTACAATAGACTCGAACGTCTCATCGATATGGTTTATAAGTCTTTCCCCCAAGTACCCATTCAAGCCAGTTATGAACTTCTCGTTCTTCTTTTCGACTGTATCGATAAGGGACCATCCATATTTCGATAAAGTGTCGAATTCAGTGATATACTCCGAGACTGCTTTACCGTTCCGCTTAAGCTCCAAGAACTTCCTGAACAGTTCTGATTTATGAGCAGTTGGAATAAACTTATCACAAAGCTTGTCTTAAACATGTTCCAAGTAACTTGATCTTCTGGAGTAGCTGCTCTAATAGCATTCCACCAATTCATCGCTCGCCCTTGCAGTTGACGAGACGCTAGCCTTCTCTTCATTGCATCCACAAGAACCAAGTCGTCGAAGATATGATCACAGCTATCCAACCAATCCTGAACATATGTGGCCGACTCCGTTCTGTGGAACGGCTTCCCACCAAGGTTAGTGTAATCCTTGCACAACTTGGTGAAATCGGCCCTAGCCGCCTGCACTACTGGACCACCACCATTTTCGGGATTGGGAACTACTCCCTGAACATCTCTAAGCATGTCTCTCATGAAGTTAGTGAACATTGTCCTCATGTCAGGAGCATTCCCATGGTTGGTCCCTCTACCAGCACCTCTAGGATATCGGCTCATCGTTAATCTGTAAAAGGGGAAACGATTAACGACCCCATAGTGGTGCTAGTGCAGTACAACTTCATTCTTATACTACCAATAGTGTGTATATATATATAGCTTTTGAAAACCAAAGTAATCACAAATACGCGCTCTCATATACGTACTATCTCTCCCTAGTGTCTTTCCCTTGGTTAACTACGCAACCTAGAGCTCTGATACCAAGTGTGGCGGCCCGCCCCGCATCAACCAACATTTACTCTAAAAGTGTGTTGTACACCTGTCCAGTTAGCACGGGACGGTCGCCAAAAGAAAAGGAAAGAAGAGAATGGGCTAATCAAGGAACCTGTAATATGTCTCACAGCGCATAGAACAAAATATAATAATAACATACTTGACATAAAACAGGAGAGACAGTGCATAAGCTAAAAACCAGAACTAAGCATCATAGTAGCGGAAATCCAAAATACAGCTTATTACAACTTTTCAAACTGTCTCAAAGCAAAAGCAAGATAAAGGAGGTACACTACTAATGCCCAAGTAGTGACCACCAACGACACATGGAGAATATCTATATATCATACGTGGAAGCCTCCTGCTTGCCTCCGAATCAGCTATGCGCGCATCACCAGCTAACCATAACCTGTCTCTAGTCTGCTCGTGTGAGCACCCAGAGTAATAAGAAGAGACATAAAACTCTGGGTCAGACATAAAGCCTGGTATGAGCGATAAGCATCTAAATAGAATAATAACAGGTATAATACAATCAAACCTGAACCTGGACCTACAACCAAAGAGTTAGCACTACATACTGTACAACACTCTAAGGTGCCATTTCAAGTGGTGTAAAGATAACGGGGGTGGGGTGTGCATGTCACAGTGATGTCAAACAATCAAACATAGCAAGCATCCTCACATCTCTCACTCAGTGCGTAAAGCATACAATACCCACTACCTTGGTCCTCTAATCCTTTAGGCCATGACGGAATCCAATCCCGTGTAACTATCACTACAAGCCCACTATCCATCTCTCAATGGTGGACCAAAGTTATGAATACCGACAACCCCTTTGCACACGTCCCGCAGCAAAGCCCAACCATGAAGTGAACTCATTGGTTCCCATCTGGATCCTGAGCTCTAACTTCCATTTGGACTACCTTTGCATCTCGGGTTTTTAGTCGTCATCTCCGCCCGGATCGATCTCATTCAGTTCGCTTCGCTTCAGATCGCGGCCATCAATATCGGATCGCGATCGCCCACTGGGTTCGGGTTGTGCAAGTCCCGCAGCATCAGATCGTGGCGCTACATCAGTTCGGATCGGCTCTCCCTTCGGATCGTGGCGCTTCATCAATTCATAGAGGCATCGCTTCAGAGGATACGAGGCGGATCGGTTCGTGGCTTCAACTCCGGATCGTGAGAATCATTCGTGAGTGGATCGTGGCACCCAAACTAGAGCGGATCGTGGAGATGACTCACGATCGGGTCGGAGAAAATGGGGCGGATCATGGAACCTGTTGCGATCCGATCCGGTTCTACGCGGTTTCCTGCACTTTGTCCAGCGAGTTGTTTACGCCATTCGACGGCGTTTTCGGCCATTCTAACTATTCTAAACAATCATAAGTTATACCAAACAGTCATAACAACATATATTATCGACCACAAGCATCAAAACAACAACTTGATAGGATAAAATGGATCAAACATACCCAAAACCCCATATTTTCCCTTAAGCATGTTTGGGTGAAACCAATGATATGATTAGCAAAACTTAGCCAAATTATCCAAAATTCACATCAGAAGTTTAAAACAATATTTCAGAATTTATGAATATTTTTCCAGATTTTTAACATGCATAAATTCGCTAATTTTCACTAATCACCCCTTAATCCCCCGAATTCCGGGATTTGCAAAATTAGTCGAAATTAACCTAAATTCATGTCAGAGACAAAAAATGATGTTTTAAAATTTTAGGAATTTTTCTAGATTTTTCTGAGCCATAATTTCGCTAATCTTCGCTAATTACCATAATTAGCCGAAATTAGTGAAAAACAACGTAAATCACTCACCTTAGCCACAAACAAACTTTAGATCTGAAATAATCTCTTATTTGGATCCAATCCCTATGTGTTCCAGCAGCTCTCTCTCTCTGATTCGGCGCTACCCTTCCTTGATTTGATGTAGTTTTGCTTAATCTTCAATTAGAAAGTGATTAGAGATGATTTGGGATGAAATTAGAAGGTGGAGGCCATTGCTAGAGCTTGAAGGAGGTAAGTGGCGGCTGGAAAAATGAGTCTAAAACCGTAATCCTAACCCTAGCAGCCCTTAAATACCCCAGATCCCGAAATCCCCCATTGGGCCTAGTTGCTAAACACCTGGTTAAGCCCGATTAGCTGTTTTTCACCTTCTAAACCTTGTTTCAGCCATATCTCCCAAACGGTAAGTCTGTTTGGCTACTGTAACCACTCTACGGAAAGAGAAACCATCATTCGAATCCAATGGAAGTGGTTTCAGGTCAAAACTCCTTTCCAATCAAAAGTTATGGACGAAACAAAATCAGGTAGGGGCAAAACGGTCACTTAAAAATCGGCAAAAATCATGAACATGGGAAATGAACCCAATAGTCGTTTCCTAAAGCCACATGACCATACGACTTCGTATAAGAAAGAAATAAATATTCTACGATCCTCCGATGCGTAGAATGCGGGTTGTACAGAAAGCACCAAAAATGTTAGACCAGAAAGTGGTCCTAACACCCAATTTAAACATAATTGAAAGAAAAAGCAAAGAAAACATGCGATTTATAGTGGTTCGGTGTTAAAGACCCTACATCCATTTTATATTTTATTGACGGATGATTCGTGTACAAATACAATTATGATTATCACTCAATCTCACTTTTACAATTGTAAAATTCACTCAATCTTTGATGAATAATGCTCCAAAAGTTGATGATGATCTGAATACAGTACTGAAATTCGATTGTAATGGTAGTTTGAGTCAAGACTTTTCCAAAAGATCCCTTGAAATGATGCTTGGACGTGTATTTATAGGCAGAAAATCCCTCATGAAGGTCTTTGGTTCGGATACATGTGGTCACCTTCCTGTTAGAATCGGGCTCGGAAGAGCTAAGACGGCAACATCACATTGGAGAACGTGGGAACATGGAAGGAGACCGCTCCACATCTTCAGGAACGTGGAGTATAACTGTTATGCTAGAACTCATCGGTTCGATTCGGCAGTTAAAATGGGGGATCCGGATCGGAAATCCCCGAACCGATCTGAATGGGCTTTCTAATAACCATCTCTACTTTTCTTTGTTTCTAAGTCAAGGGGTTCGGGTCGAGGTCCTCCGAACCGATCCGGGTCTTTGCTATGGATTCTTCCTCTTAATCCATACGTTTTAACAATCTCTCGGCTTTATGTAGCCCATCCATAAAGCGTGCTAACAGTACACAAACAATAGAACATTTCATTGCTATTACAGCAATTTACAACAGAGTACAAGATATCATAGTTCAAATACATAATATAACTCAACGGAAAAATATCAAAGATTCAAAATACATAGCAGCGAAGATAAGATGAATAAATACAATGCGTAGCGGAACGCAACTGAATGAAATACACGGATACAAAGCTTTCCGAATATAACTCCAGCAATAATCCAGGATCCTAGGAAAAGAAATATCTGCGAAAAACCAAAACTACTTGCTGCTAGTTTGTATAATATGGGCACCCAGAGTTTAGCTTAGAACAATAAACGCCGAGTTAGTCATGGGACTAGTGTGAGAACTAAAACAGTTATTAAATTTTTACTTTAAAAGTAGGAAAATCATGGGACCACACCGTATAACACGGAATGGATTTCCTCCACATGAATCTTAGTTTAAAATAAACAATGGTATGCTTTTTGGAAAATAAAGCTATTGTAAGACTCAGGTCACATCACACAACACGATGCAAGCCGAAGGATAGAGTTTTCCCTTATAATAGCCAAACATGCTTGACATTTAAAACAAATCTTTTCATATTACTATAAGTTCACAGTGTCAAAAACATTTTCTGTAACACCCCGTATTTTCTATGAATATTAAAATAACAAATTAAAGAATGCTTAATTTTAAATGCGGGAATTAAGTAAAATGGGTAGCGCCATTGCGTTCGTCTCGGAATTTTGGTTCTAATAGAGTCCTAGTTTGCTTAAATCGGACTCCGTATTAGGAAGTTATGAAGCTTAGAAGATTTTAGTTCAAATCAGAATTTAATTAAATAATAATTAAAAATCAGAAAACAAATTCAAATTTCGAAAAATTAGCCAATAAAAGATAAGCGGGAAAAATCCCGCCCGAGGGTGTCGACCCCCCAGGGGGTGTCAACATCGGTGTCGATCCCCTATTAGGGTGTCGACAGGGGTGTTGACCCCCCTATAGGGGGTGTCGACCCTTATCTTCCCAGAACTGGGTGATGACTTATGAAGGATTAGGGCTTATTCGTCGCGCTGTGGTTGGCTGGGTGACGTGTCTCTGTGGTTTTGATAGCTCTGATGACTCCTATGCTAATCTAAAGGCCATAGTTTGTCTAACACATCTATAAATGCATATCTAAACTTAACCCTAACCTCATAACCCTATTCTATGGTGCCTCCATGTTGTCCATCTCTAAAATATCCTAGCCTCTTTCTTCTCCAAATTAGAAATCAAATTAAAGAGCTTCAAATTAAAGAAAAGGTTTTCCGCTTCAATCAAAAAAGAAGGTTAGAATCGCTACAACGTCAACTAATTCTCTTTTCTAATCCTATCGCTGTAAGTTCAGTTATTATTCAGATTTGAACACATAATAGAAATCATGACTGTACGTGCGATTGTATCGCGGGGAATTGGGTATAACTTGTTGGAGTAATCTTGGACATAACAAGTATATTGGTCATAACTTGAATTAACTACAATTGTGGATAATTGGCATACAAAATCTAGACATGGACATGAATGGTAAATATGTAAATTGGTTAAAAGATGAACATGCCTAACCCGAGATTAGATTGAGTTGCGGTGTAAGACTGCCCGGAACCACCCGGCACATCCAGCAACCGCAACAACAGGTCTAATGTGAGAGTTTAGCGCATCAAGCCCAAAACCTGAGGTTAAATGAGTTTGCGGTAGAAGTCTGCTCAGAACCGCCCGGCACTTCCAGCAACCACAAACAACAGTTCTAATGTGAGAGGTAGGTGCATTAATAAATTAATTAATGCCAATGAACATACATGCTAAGAATGGTAAGGTTAAATAACATATGAATAAGCGACACTTAACCTATGCAACATGTTAATTAAACAAATGGGTGGGGTTAGGTTAAATTGAGAACACTTAACCCTTATAACATGTTGATTAGGAAACCCTAGCAATGGGGACCCATTTCAGCAGTAATCCACATGGATGTATCACGGTACCCTGAACTAGGCAGGGTGGGGCACGATTACTGGGATGATTATAAGCGGTCAAAATAGCAGCAGGTGGTGCGTCAGTGTAGGTTCTGATGGAGTACGGGAGTACACATACTCCGGAATGGAAAAATCAAGCACTGGGGATCATTGGTTATACATTGTGCATCTTGAATTGTGTCGAGTTGCCATCATATGGATTGATACACCCCATGGTGGGACCAACACAAGTATACAAACAAGCGGGGCCGAATGAAATAAGTAATAAATACATGCGAGTAGAAGTCGATCGACAAAGGGATCATTTTTTTATGAACACATGAGGCTAGTTGAAACAATTGTTAGTATGAGGCAGAGAAATAGAAATGGGTGTGATTGCATATTCAGTTTATCTTGCCTTATCTTGTCTTATGTTATCTTGTTACTATGGTATTGTCTCATATTCGGTTTATTCATGTCATGACCCTTTTAATTATTTACATGCTGAAAATCACTGGGCTTATTAGGCTTTATGTCTGACCCGTTTTCTTTCATTTTCTTTTCTTTCGTTCCCCCCTTCCCCCAGGTCCACAGGGAGGAAATACTTCAGCTTTGTTCAGACCTTTTTTAGCTTGAAGAGAGTAGATGTATTGTTTGGATTCTCTTTTCTTGGGCTATAGTTGTGGTTACACTTTTATTGGGCATTTATGCTGCTTTGCTACTATTTTATGCTTCTTTATGTATTTGGAGTTTTGAATCAAGATAGGGGTTTTATTGTAACGATTTGGAAGTTGGGTTTTGAGACAATGGTTGTAATGTTTTGACTGAACCACGCTGCTTATGAAATGATTACATTTTTTTCTGCTGTTTGTATGTCTGTCTTGTAAATTATATGTATCTTTTACCTATAATTCTTCACCAAATTTAATCCATTCCCTTTGTGAGTGACCTTAACGGAGGTGGGGTGTTTCACTTGGTATTAGAGCTGATAGTTACCAAATAAGCTAAACGTTTTTAACACTGTTTTTCAAGAAGAAGTTTTAAAGAAGAATTTTCAAGAAAAGCGTTGTTTTATTTTAAAAGCATATTCCCCAAAGCCATATGCACTATCTTTCTATCCTTTGTTTTGAATTTATTTCTTTTTGTTTCAGCATGTCTGGGGATCTTAATCTTCCATAATGAGTGCAATTGCCCGCCTGGTTTCGTCGGTATTTAGAGGCTACAGCCCCTGCCGATGGACAAGCGGACGCTCCTCCTCCCCCAACTACGGACGCCGTTCCTCCTCCTCCTTCGCGTCCGAATGCTTTTTCGAAGATATGTAGGGACTTTCAAGCTATGGGCGGAAAGAACTTTAATGGGACTTAATCATTCGTGGAAGCAAGAAACTGGCTCAAGGAAACAGAAGATCTGTTTGTTAACTTCAAAGTGGACGATAGGCGGAAGATACAGCTGGCTGTATGGTTACTTAAGGACAAAGCCTCTTTCTGGTGGGAAGTTACTAATGCTGAGAGACCAGTTGAGACTTGGGAGGACTTCAGAATGAGGTTTGGGATGAAGTTCCTCTCGCAAGCTGAACAAATCCTACATATGGAGAAGCTCTTATCACTCAAACAAGGAAGCCTATCGGTTAAGAAATACGTCAGCAAGTTCAACCAGTTGGCTAGATTCAGTCTAGAGTTGGTAAACACTCCACATAAAAAGGCTCTTTGTGTCGCTAAAGATTTAAATGAGCCACTTCACGACCTAGTGATGTCCCATATACCTATAGGCGTGACTTATGAGAGGCTGGTGGACATGGCACTGTTACATGAGGAAAGTAAGGGCGAGAAGAAAGAGGTGAAGATGGAAGAACCTCTAAACAAGAAAGTGGAGGAATTGGAGAATAAGAATACAAATTATAAGAAGGGTGGAAAGAATAACAAACCCTGTGACAAGAGGAAGTGTAATTTTTATGGCATACCTGGACATCTGATTAAGGACTGTAGAAAGAAGAAGAGGAAGATGGGTGGTCTCTTTCAGTGTGGCGAGGCAAGGCATATGGATAAGGATTGCCCAAGAAGGCATGGGCAAGGGCAAGGGCAGAGGATAGGATCTACTTCTGGAGGGAAGATTCACGCTGTCACAGCAGCTACGCAAGCAAGAGGTAGAAATATTTCTGTTGAGAGTTTAGTCTATCTTTCTGATCATCCTGTTCGTACTCTTTTTGATTCTGGTGCATCACACTCTTTTATATCTACTGCTTTAGTTGAATCTCTGCACCTAGATACCAGTATAGTAGAGGATCCCATGGTTGTTTCAAATCCAATTAGGTGTTCGGCTTATTTATCAATGATTTGGTTGGATTTGGAAATTTCTATACTAAGGGCTGGGTTTAGATGCAATGCTTATGTTTTGGGTTTCATGGGCTATGGGTTGATTCTAGGCATGGATTGGTTATCCAGTAATGGTGCGATCCTAGATTATGAAAAGAGAGTGGTTAGACATTTGAGTCACCTCAGTAATACTCTCTAAATCTATTGTAATCCTATGAATTTTGTTACGCTTAGCTACCTATAATCTCTAGATGCATTTGTTAAAAATTTGCAATATGTTAGAGTTGTCCGTGAGTACTCGGATTACTTTGAAGAAGTGAAGGGTTTACCTCCAAAGCGAGAGATAGATTTTTGCATATACCTAGTTGATAATGCAAAACCAGTTGCTTTACCCGTTAGACAGATGGCTCCAAGGGTAAGGAAGGAGCTCAGCAAGTAAGTTAAAGAGTTGCTCGAAAAGGGGTTCATAAGGCGGAGTATTTCTGAATGGGGTGCTCCAATAGTGTTCGCAACCAAAGCGGATGGTTCACTTCGCCTATGTGTGGATTATAGGGAGCTAAACAAGATGACTAAGAAGAATAGGCACCCACTTCCAAGAATAGAAGACTTGTTCGACCAGCTCGTAGGTGCATCGGTTTTCTCCCAACTAGATCTGGCTACCGGATTTCATCAGCTAAGAGTGGCTGAACACAACATAGATAAGACTGCGTTCAGAACTCCAGATGGTTTCTTCGAATGGCTAGTCATACCTTTCGGTTTGACAAATGTACCCTCCTATTTCGTAGACTTGATGAGTAGGGTGTTTAGGGAGTTCCTTAATAAATTTGTAGTAGTCTTGATGGACGACATTTTGATTTTCTCAAAAAATGAGGAAGAACATGCTTTGCATTTAAGGGAACTTATGGAAACTCTTCGAGCACATCGGTTTAAAGCAAAATTCTCCAAATACCATTTTTGAAGAGAAGAAGTAAGGTTTCTTGGACATGTGGTGTCCAAAGAAGGGATAGCTGTGGATCCCGCAAAAGTAGTGGCGGTGCAAGTTTGGAAGATTCCAAGGAATGCAACTGAAGTACGAAGTTTTCTCGGACTGGCGGGCTATTACAGAAAGTTCATTAAAGACTTTGCGAAGATCTCAGTCCTATTTACTAGATTGACGAAGAAGAACTTAACTTTTGCTTGGGATTTGGAATGTGATGTTGCTTTCCAACAATTGAAGAGGGCTCTAACAACAACTCCAGTTCTAACATTGCCTAATGGAAGTAAGATGTTTACAGTATACACATACACATGAGGCACGGGGTTAGGCAAGAAGGTAAGGTAGTTTGTTATAGAGGAAGGAAATTAAAGGTACATGAAAAGAACTACCCAACTCACGATTTCTAACTAGCTACCATTGTTTTCGCTCTTAAGTCATGGCTTCATTACCTACTAGGAGAAAGGTTTGAATTGTTTACTGACCATAAATCATTAAAATACCTTTTCTCATAAAAAGACCTTAACTTAGGATAGAAAAGGTAGAATGAATATCTTGCCTCATATGATTTTGAGATTGCTTATACCCCTAGCAAGGGTAATGTTGTAGCAGATGCCTTACGTAGGAAAAGGCTGACTTTAAGTCCTCTCTTTGTAAAAAGGCAAAACTTGGAATACATAGCAACCTTTGACTTTAGACCCTCCTTTGAGTTTGTACCTGGTTTCTTAGCATCGCTAGAGGTGTGACCTAAGCTTTTGGACTCAATAGGACCCGCGCAATGTGAAGACCCTCAGATAGTTGATGTGATGGATAAGTTAATTAGAGGAGAAACTTCTAGTCACCTCAATAGATACACCATAGATGACAAGGGTTGGTTGAGACCAGATGGAAGACTATGTGTCCCACAAGCAAGGTATTTGGTGAAGACGGTTCTTGAAGAAGCGCACCATTCTATGTTGACCATACACCCAGGTGGAGACAAGATGTATAAAGACATAAAAAGGGTTTTCTTTTGGAAATGCATGAAGAAGGATGTAGCGGAATTCGTCTCTAAGTGCTTAATATGCCAGCAATTCAAGGCGGAGAAGAAGAAGCCAGGTGGTCTGCTTCATCCTCTAGAGGTCCCGCATTGGAAATGGGATAGCATTTCGATGGATTTATAGATGGATTGCCTGGGTTAAGAAGGGGAAATACCAGTATTTGGTTAATAATTGACAGGCTCACTAAAAGCGCTCACTTTATACCTGTTAAGAGTAGGAGGACTACCTCATCATTAACATCCATTTATCATAAAGAAGTAGTTCGACTGCATGGGATACCCTCTAGCATAGTAAGTGATCGAGATCCTATCTTTACGAGTGAGTTTTGGAAGAGTTTGCAAGAGGTTGTAGGAACACAGCTATGCTTAAGCACTGCCTATCACCCTCAAACCAATGGTCATACTGAATGGGTGAACAGAGTATTAGAATATCTTTTGAGATTGTGCATTCTTGATTTTGTAGGAATGTGGGAAGATCATCTTCCTTTGGTGGAGTTCGCCCACAACAATAGCTGCCAAGCCACCATAGGCATGGTACCCTTTGAGGGTTTATATAGAAGACCATGCCGTTCACCAACTTGTTGGTGGGAATCTACAGAAAAGCTCGTACTTAGGCCCGACATGATCAGAGAGACTTCGGAGAATGTGGACTTGATACGAAGACGAATGAAGACCGCACAAGATAGACAGAAGTCCTACGCGGATAAAACAAGGACCGACCCTGAGTTTGAGGTTAGAGACAGGATTTTCCTTAAAGTATCTCCTTTGAATAATGTCGTTCGCTTTGGATCCATAGGAAAATTGGCACCATGATTTGTAAGGCCATTTCCTATCATTGAGAGGATTAGAACGATGGTTTATAGAGTAGAGTTGCCCGAATGATTGGCTGGAGTTCATAATGTTTTTCGTGTTTCTCATCTACGAAAGTGCTTACATAAGTCTGCAGAAGTGGTGGAGCCGAGCATACTAGAAGAAGTAAAAGTGGAACGAGAAGCGACGGTAACAAGAGTTCCAACTCGTACCCTAGGAACAAAAGTTAAGAAGCTATGCAATCGTGAGGTCAATCTAGTTAAAGTATAATGGAGTGACGCTGAAGAAGACGCGACTAGGGAGATTGAAGACAAGATACGCGTAGCCTACCCTTTTCTTTTTTAGGGTACATCCTTGATCTCTTTTTCATAAGTTTATGCATGCTTATATCTATTTTTAAGTATATCTCCTCGGTCCTATTCTTGATCCTTAAGTAGAAACCAATGAATGTAAACATGTATTTGAAACATGTTATGATTGATGGTTGCAAGTGGTTGCAAGTGGTTGCTAGTGGTTGCAAATGGTTGCTAGTTGTTGCTTGTGGATGCATATACAGACACATTAGGTACTAGATTGGCTCAGTCACTTTCATATTGCATATGTATATATGTATTTGTATATGGATTGAAACTTGATGTGTTATCATATGGATGTTGCATTTATTTGAATGATTGTGCAATCAAGTAGAAGTTATAAAGTAGGATTAGGAATAATTGCATACAAGATGGACTCATGGCACTGACATAATTCGCATTAAGTAGGTCAACTGAATCAGTAGACCGCCTGATTTTGCATTAGATAAGGACATATACACGCATTATGCATATGATCATGAAAGCATTAGAAATTATTTTTTTAGAACTATGGATGCCTGTGATTGATGGTTGAGTAGATGGATGTTGGATGTTAGGATACATTCTTCTTAACTTAGAGATTTCAGAGATGATATCCATTAAGGAGGGGAGAATGTAACACCCCGTATTTTCTATGAATATCAAAATAACGTATTAAAGAATGCTTAATTTTAAAAATGGGAATTAAGTAAAATGGGTAGGGCCATTGCGTTCGTCACGGAATTCTAGTTGGAATAGTGTCCGAATTTGCATAAATCGGACTCCACATGAGGAAGTTATGAAGCTTAGAAGATTTCAGTTCAAAGCAGAATTAAATTAAATAATAATTAAAAATCAGAAAACAAATTCAAATTTCGAAAATTCAGCCAGTAAAAGATGAGCAGGAAAAATCCCGCCCGGGGGTGTCGACCCCCTAAAGGGTGTCGACATAGCTGTCGACCCCCATAAGGGTGTCGACCCCTATCTTCCCAGATCTGGGTGACGAATTCTGAAGGATTAGGGATTATATGTCGCGTTGTGGTTGGCTGGGTGATGTGTCTCTCTGGTTTGGATGGCTCTGATGACTCCTATGCTAATCTAAAGGCCATAGTTTGTCTAACACATCTATAAATACATATCTAAGCTTAACCCTAACCTCATGACCCTATTCTGATGTGCCTCCATGTCATCCATCTCTAAACTAGCCTAGCCTCTTTCTTCTCCAAACTAGAAATCAAATTAGAGAGCTTCAAATTGAAGAAAAGGTTTTCCGCTTCAATCAACAAAGAAAGATTAGAATCACTACAATGTCAACTAATTCTCTTTTTCTAATCCCATCGCTGTAAGTTCAGTTATTATTCAGATTTGAACACATAATAGAAATCATGACTGTAATGAATCGAATCTAGAATTATGGCTAATTGTAAGATAATCAATTCTGATTCATGCTTATTCTTTTATCAAATCTGAAATTACGTATGCCTATGAGACTGTTGTGATTGAACCTATCATGTAGTACGTCAAATTAGTAATTTCTTTATGTTCAATCCTATCGAATCTATATACCTATGATGTATTTTCCTTATTTTGCTCATATTCATTGTTAATATCCAACAAGCCTATTGGAACCATGATTCTTCTGTTTGGTACACCTTTACATGCCTATTTTTAATTATGTCAATTCTTGTGTTTCTTTTCTATCGCCGTACCGTCTTATTTTATCAGTACTTGCAATTTGGAAAACTTGTTGAATCCTGTTGTACGTGCGATTGTAACGTGGAAAAATGGGTATAACTTATTGGAGTAATCTTGGACATAACAAGTATATTGTGATAACCCCAAACTTCCATGGGATGAAAGTAAGGAATAATCATTTGGAATACAACATAAACATAACAATACAAATCACAAATACAACATAGAAAAGGAAAACCATAGAGTAACAACATCATAGCAGAGGAGTATGAATGTCATCAAACACAGAATCTCACAGTCACAGAGTACTAACTTATTACATCAAGTTTTAGCAAAAGGAAATAAGTTTCAGCTTCAAAATAGTACAACTAGGAATAAAATAAGTCTGGATGTCTTAGAGTCTAAGAAAAATGTAAACAAAAAGATAAATAATAGATAGTCTTTGTGGTCCAACATAAGCACCTCTAAATGAGAAACACCAAGAAAGCTCCAAAGACAGCAACTCCAAAGAAAGCCAAACCTGTTACTTGGCTGCCCGTGTGGAAAAGAGGGCACCCGAGTTTGCAAAGATGAAAACAAACTATAGGTCAGTCATGGGACTGGTGTGAGAATTCTTAACTAATTTAACTACTAGTAATAAGGCAAATCCAAGGACCACGCCACTAACGCGGATCGGGTTTACCCCAATGGATTGCCGTGCATAATTTAAAGTGATAGAACCATGATAAGTGAATCGTAAAATAACGCTATGCTTTTGAGAAAAATGGAATCACCAAGGAGGAGCTCCTTACCGATTCGAGACACACTAGCTAACGTCTCAGGATCCCGCGCAGTGAACCCTTGGAAAGCTGCAGGGCCGGTCCACACATACAGCTTCGTGGATTGTCAATTCCTGAACATACGTTTCTAGATCCTATAGAACCTATCATCGGAGGCACCTCATTCCATCATCCACATAAGTAAAATATCAGCCAGTTTAAGCGCTGACACTACTTCTAACTAGAAAGAAACGTGTTGTCCTCCCTGCGTTCCCTTCTCCCGTTTTAGACTCCACCGGGTTGTGAGGCTCGTGAAGCTACGTAATACACAACACTATGCTTATTCAAGCTGTGCATGGATCGTCACCACAAGGTTCTGCTTTTCAACAAGAATCCTTGATCATTGCATGTTAGTATGCCACACTGTCACTCCATATCACATACCAATCCTTTGCTAAAATATATGAAAGGGATTTAAGCAGGAGAATAAATTCTCCGCCACCAAACATTCATACATTTGGCGGATAATCAATAAATACAATATAAAGGAGTGCAATGTTAGTCACACATTCCATTTATAAGCCCGTTCCGGGTCTGAACAAAACTGGAGATACCCTCGTCCCGTATGCCCAGTACGGAAAGGAGATACCCGCATATCCGTGAAATCAACACGTACGTTTTCCCCGACCCTTGAATTGGGAGCAAGTCAATTCAGGATCTTGATCGTTGTCCATTCGTGGGAAGATTTACGGTCTTCATACGCCGTCTTCATACTTTGATTCTTTACGTCGTTTGATTATTTGGAATGAGAGTAACTCGGACTTTCCAAATAATCCTCATATACATATATATTGAAAATCCTTCCTTATCATTAATATTATTTTATAACGATTAATCCCTATTTCAATTATTTAAAATAGTTAAATCTTTATTTAACAACGCCACGGGTCAACGGCGATCCTGGTGCTGCTTTCAACCAATTTTTATTTTCACATTTCTCGAGATCTAACCTTTGGATCTTAGTGTAGTATATATCATTTGAAAGATCTTCCCAAGACGGACCTAACGGCTTCAGTTTTTGGAAAATGCGACGGTTGGATCTCTTGGTATAGTCGTTTAAAGGTACGATTTCAAAACACGAATTACCGCGCTTGATTCGATTAATTTTAATTCTATATATATATATATATATACATATATATATATATATATATATAAACCTTTTTACTTTTATTTTACATAAGAATGTAAATTCTATTACAACGTCTACTTTCATTTTTTTCCTTTCTTCCATTCCTCTGTTTACATGAAAGGTGTAAATTATAATTCAACATTTCCTTCTACCTTTTATTCTTTAATTAAAAGGTAAATTCTATTCCAATGTAAAATTTTATTTTTCCTTCCTAATCCTTAAATTACGCTGTAAAATCTCCTCTTTAATTACATTAAAAATATAATTAACATTATAATGTAAAATTCCTTTCTTTCAATTGCATTGTAAAATTTCCCTTTTTAATTACATGTCAAATTTTGTCTTTTAATTTACAAGGTAAAATCCTATCTTTAATTTCATTTAAAATTGAAATTTAATTTTCTATACAAATTCTCATTCTTAGTGTACATATAAAATGTAACATTTAATCTACCATGTAAATTCTACTCTTTAATTTCATAATAAAAAAATGTAATCTACATTTGCAATGTAAATCCTCTTTCTTAATCTACATATAAAATGTCTTTTTAATTTCAATGTAAATTCTCATCTTAATTACATAATAAAAATGTAACTTATATTTGAAGTGTAAATCCTATTCTAAATTTACATATAAAAATGTAAATTTAATTACAATGCAATTTCCTACTCTTTATTTACATGTAAATATGTAAATTTCATTACAATGCAAATTCCTACGTTTTATTTACATGTAAAAATGTAAATTTCATTACAATGCAAATTCCTACTTTTTATTTACATGTAAAAACGTAAATTTCATTACAATGCAAATTCCTAGTTTTTATTTACATGTAAAAACGTAAATTTCATTACAATGCAAATTCCTACTTTTTATTTACATGTAAAAACTGTAAATTTCATTACAATGCAAATTTCTACTTTTTATTTACATGTAAAAACGTAAATTTCATTACAATGCAAATTTCTACTTTTTATTTAGGTACATATAAAAAGAGATTTTTTATTTCAATGCAAAAATCTCATTCTTTAGTTACATATAAAAAGTGAATTTTATTTCAATGCAAAAATCTCATTCTTTAGTTACATAAAAAAAATGATTTTTATCTACAAAGTAAATCCCTTTTGAAGTTATATATAAAAAAAACGATTTTTTGTAAATTCTTATTATATAATTACATATATAAAATTGTAATTATCATTACATCGCAAAATGTTGTTCTATAATTACATATAAAATGTAATTTTATTCACATCGCCAAAATCTTGTTCTATAATTACGTATAAAATGTAATTTTATTCACATCGCCAAAATCTTGTTCTATAATTACATATAAAATGTAAATTTTTATTCACATCACCAAAATCTTGTTCTATAATTACATATAAAATGTAATTTTATTCACATTGCCAAAATCTTGTTCTATAATTACATATAATATGTACTTTTATTCATAATATAAATTTCATGTCTTTTAATTGCATAAACAATTGCATATCTAAACAACAGAAAATGAATCTAGAGAGGAGGAGCACAGTTTGAATTCAAACTAGAATGGTTTGAATTGGCATACATGTAGATAATCCAAATGTCATTTGGATCTAAATAAATCAATGACTAAGGTAACCATATAACACTCAAACAAATCAATAATCCATCGCAACACCACAGATCAGAACCAATAACATACGCAGCATGATTTATAAGCAAACGAAATGACTAGATTAAAATTAACTAATTAAATCAGAATACTCACCTTGCTTTAAGCAAAATTAAAAATCCAAATAAATTCAGAAATTTTCCCAATCAGTTCTATGTCGAAGTATTTACTGTCACGATTCACGCGGATCTGAAATTTTTCAGTTTGGAGTTCGTATGAATTAAATTTTAATTAACAATTTACTTTTTAACAGCTGCAGTTGCCACAGACAAAAGTGTGGCAAAATCTGAAATGAATTTCATACCTTTAGTTTCTGTTTCTGTTCAAAATTTGATGTGGATTTTCAGGAGATATAGGCAATGCTTTGCAGAACGTGAAACACCCCACCTCCGTTAGGGTCACTCTCAAAGGGAATGCCCTAATTTTGGTGGAGGTTTATAAGTATAAGTCACAGATATACAAGACAGATATAAGAACACATATTTGTAAACAGCGGAAAAACAACAACTTTTATTTCATAAAAGCAAATACGTGTTACAACAACATCACCATAATTGTCTTACATCTTTTCCAAAAACATAACACTTTCATAATCTGTCTTGATTACATTATTTAAAGAAGCATAAATAAAACATAGATAAACTGCAAAAGCCCCATAGTGGTTGTCCAAAGCCATAGTTCAAAAAGAAAAGGTCCAAGCAATACATTTCCCTTCTTCAAGCTGGATGTTAAGACTGGTCAAGCTGCAGTGTTCCCTCCCTGTGGACCTGGGGGGGGGGGGGGGAAACGGAAGAAAAGAAGACGAAAGAAAAGTAGAGTCAGACATAAAGCCTGAGTAAGTCTAGTACTATTCTGTCTATGAATACAGAACTGGGTATGATAAGTATAAACAAGAAGTGGGAAAGCACTATAACTTGGTTAAGTTGTCTAGGGTCGAATATACTATCGTACCCCATGGTAATCTCTGAACCCATATAAACTAGTTCCCAACTGGCACCCCATAATCAGGGTGATGTGATCCGTTCTATGATGATCGGCTCCTACTCGCAAAGTTACATGTGTCTTACGGCCCCCGATGTTGTAGTTACCTATGCTGGTCCCACCATGGGGTGTATCAAGTCCCATGGTGGCGGCCCGACACAATCCTAGAATGCACAGGTATGCTACTGGTGCCCAGTGCCTTATTTTTCTGCGCCGGAGTGTGTGCACGCCCGCACCCCGTTAGAACCTACACTGCTACACCACCGCCGTCGATTTGACCTCTTACAATCAGCCCAGTAATCGTGCCCCACCCTGCCTAGTTTCAGGGTATCCTGATACACCTTCTAGGGTTACTGCTGAAAAGGGTCCCCCGTTACTAGGTTTTCTATCTCTAGCCAACATGCTAAGTTGGTTAAGTGTTTTCTAACCTAACCCCCACCAGTCCGTTTAGTTTAGCATGTTCCATTTTGATTAAGTCTTTAGTTCACTTAATCCTAACAATCCTGACTCAGCCTTAATTGTCTTATTAAGGCCCTGACCTCTCACATTTGACAGGTATTGTTGTGGCTGCCTGTTGCCGGTTGGTTCCGGGCAGTCTTACGCCACAACTCAGTCTAACCTCGGGTCCTTATTGGGCTCCATGTTTAACCTCCCACATTGGATATGTATTGTTGTGACTACTGGACAACCGGGCGGTTCCGGGCAGGTTTACATCACAACTCAATCCAACCTCGGGTTAAACACATCGTATGTTCTACATTTACATATTTTGTCTTTCTTCTTTATTTTTCTTATATGTAAATATTTGCGGCCCATTATTAAGTTAATGGTGTAAAGGTTACACCAATCATGGGCCCAACCCATACTTGAATTTGGGCCCTTCTATTTTATGTTTTCATTCATTAGTAATTTTAACCCAACGTTATTTTCCCCCGTTTAACACGTCCGTTTATTGGGCTTAGCCTTTTAAAGCCCAACTTAGCCATGCGAAAAGGGGAGGCTTAAAGCGTGATTACATACACAAAAAAGGGGAATGTGAACGCATGAACTTGCAATACGACGTTGGAAATACAAAATAGAAACTGGTGTACTTGCATAGTAGTGACATATACTTTGGTCATAAAGCATAAGTGACATGAATCAAACCATGTAAACTTGTAGTTAAGTTAAGAATATCACTATCGAAACATACAACATAAACCTATATTTTTATTCTGGCATAATGTCAAACATAAGCAAATCATGTTCATAAGACTACTACATGTTTACAAAGGTGCCTACTTTTGTGACTAATACAAAAGTATAGTTAAATTTGTTCACATAACCATGGCATAAATATTTCTAACATGAAATCATGATTTTTACTTTAGTCATGCAAACTTGCAAAAAGGAATTTTGAATCTAACCTAGCTATGTACTACATATGTCATCATATAATTCTTGTAAACAATATAAACTTAATTATGCAAAATATCAATCATAGCCTAGTCATATTCATAAGTTTGCAAATAGGTTTTCTAGTACAAAAGCATGACTTAATACATAGATCATGATGCCAAATTTTCAACATAATTTCATATGGACTATGATAACCCAAACTTATTCCAATTACTTCACAAAAATGATGTTTGTATAAAAATACACATTATGATGGCATAGTAGCAAAACCCCAAACTTGCATGAGTTTCAATTAATCAACTACATACATGTAGCTTCAACATGGATTACATAATTTGCGAATATTCCAAACGTATACTTGCATAAAACTGCCGCATGTAGTTTTTCATAATTGAATAACATAATTCGAGAATATCCAAACGTATACAATATTCCAAATCGATAAGAATCATAGTAACGCACAAATTATGAATTATTTATCACCACAACCAAGTATACAAACCAACACAGTTATTTGTTCATACCAAAGTAATACTCTACTTACAATTGTGAGGCGAATTCTCAAATTTAGGGATTTGAAGATGCGGTTTGATTTGATTGAGTTGCTTTATGCCTTAGAAATTTGCCTCCTAATTCTCTCTCCAATTGGTGGCTACCCCTAGTCGTTCCTCAGCAACATGGCGACTTTGTTCTTATTTTTGAATGAATAGATTAGGGTTGAGCCTAGGGTCATTTTTATAGGGGTTATGAACTGATTAGGACCATTGATGTTGCTTGGATTGATCGTAGCCATTCATCCTAAGGAGAGACCAATTAGAGCCTGCCACCTAGCCCTAATGACAAAGCAGACTACAGAAAATCGACCAACATAGAATAGGCCAGCCAGGTTGGACTGGGTTCGACCTGGCTCTGGACCAGGTCGACATGCCTGTCGACAGCCCTGTCGACAGCCCTGTCGACCTGGCTAGACCAGGTCGACAGCCCAGTCGACCTGGGTGCGTTAGGCGGGTGTTTTTCCGCCCTGGCCCATTGGGCCCCATTTTGGAATTTAAGTTTGATTTTATTCTGTTTGAATTTTAAACTTAATTCAGAAACTTCCGAAGGCCATATCTTCTTCATACGGACTCCGTTTTTCGAAAACTCGGACTCTATTTCGCGTATTTTTCCGAGACGAACGCAATGGCGTATCCCGTTTCCCTTAGTTCTTTGATTTCAATTTAATTATACTTTAATTTGTGAATTTCACAGTTATAGAATTCGCGGGGTGTTACATTCTCCCCCACTTAAAAGGATTTCGTCCCCGAAATCTTCAAGTTAGGAGGAATGTATATCCTAACATCAAATCATCCATCGACTCATCCGTCAAACACGAGCATCCATTGTCCTTAAAAGACTTCTAATGCTTTATGATCATATGCGAAGTGTGTGTGTACATGTACTTATCTAATGCGAAATCAGGCGGTCTACTGATTCAGTTGACCTCCTTAATGCGAATTATGTGAGTGCCATGAATCCATTATGTATGCAAATTTTTCCTATTCATGATTCTACATGAGTGCACAATCATTCATACAAATGCAACTTCCATATGGCAACACATTAAAGTTCAACCATATACGAATGCAAACATATATGCATATGCAATATGAAGTTACTGAGCCGATCTAAACCCTAGATTGTGTGTGTATATGCAACCACGAGCAACCACTAGCAATCACTTGCAACCACTTGCAACCATCATCCATAACATGTTTCAATTACATGTTTCCATCCAAAGGGTTTCTACCTAAAAGATAAGGTCGAGGAAATATACCTAAAAAGATAGATAAAAGCGCAACTTAAGGAAAATGAAAGATCAAGGATGTACCCTCGAACAGAAAAGGGTAGGCAGTGCGTATTCTAGCTTCAGTTTCCCAAGTCGCGTCTCCCTCGGCGCCGCTCCACTGAACTTTGACGAGCTTGACTTCGCGGTTGCGTAGCCTCTTCACTTCTGTTCCTAATATGCGGGTTGGAACTCTTCTTATGGTTGCTTCGCGTTCCACTTCGGCCTCTTCGAGGATATTTGGTTCTACCACCTCAGCAGACTCATGTAGACATTTTCGGAGATGTGAAACGTGAAAAACGTTGTGGACTCCAGCCAACTTCTCGGGTAGCTCTAATCTGTAGGCCATTTTCCCAATTTTCTCGATGATAGGGAATGGCCCTACGAACCTTGGTGCCAGTTTTCCTGTGGTTCCAAAACGAACAACGTTTCTTAGCGGTGATACCTTGAGAAAAACTCTGTCTCCAACCTCAAATTCAAGGTCGGTCCTTCTCTTGTCGGCATAGGACTTTTGTCTGTCTTGGGCCGTCTTCATCCTTCTTCGTATTAAGTCTACTTTCTCTGAAGTCTCTCGGATCATATCTGGTCCAAGTATGAGCTTGTCCGTAGACTCCCACCAACAAGTGGGCGATCGGCACGGTCTTCCATATAAAGCTTCGAAGGGCGCCATTCCGATGGTTGCTTGATAGCTGTTGTTGTAGGCAAATTCCACCAAAGGAAGGTGGTCTTCCCATGTCCCTCCGAAGTCAAGGACGCATAGCCTTAAGAGGTCTTCCAAAACTCTGTTCACTCTCTCTGTTTGGCCGTCGGTTTGGGGATGATAGGCTGTGCTCAAGCATAACTGCGTTCCTACTGCTTCTTGCAGACTCCGCCAAAACTCACTGGTGAAGATGGGGTCTCGGTCACTAACAATGCTAGATGGTATTCCATGGAGTCGTACGATTTCCTTAAGGTAAAGTGATGCTAGGGATTAGGCAGTTCATTTACTTTTGACAGGTAAAAAGTGGGCGCTTTTAGTAAGCCTATCCACTATTACCCAAATGCTAGTGTTGCCTCTCCTAGACCTAGGCATCCCATCGATGAAGTCCATTGAGATGCTATCCCATTTCCACTGCGGGACCTCCAGAGGATGTAGCAGTCCGCCAGGCTTTTTCTGTTCCTCCTTAACCTGTTGGCACACCATGCACTTAGAAACAAACTCTGCCACGTCCTTTTTCATGCCGTTCCAGAAGAAAGTCCTTTTTATGTCTTTGTACATTTTATCTCCGCCTGGGTGTATCGTCATCTTGGAGTGATGTGCTTCCTCGAGAACCTTCTTTATTAAATCTTTCGTCTGTGGGACGCATAGTCTTCCGTCTCGCCTTAGCAAACCCTTATCGTCGATGGAGTATCTGTTGAGGTGACTTGAAGTCTCACCCCTAATTAGCCTATCAATTGTTTCCACAAGCTGAGGGTCTTCGCGTTGTGCTGTCCCTACTGAATCCACTAAAGTTGGGCGCACTTCGAGAGATGCTAGCAAGCCTGGTACGAAATCGGAGGAAGGCCTAAAGTCGAAACTGGCTATAAACTCTAGGCTTTGTCTTTCAACAAACAACGGGCTTAGGGTCAATTTCTTTCGGCTCAACGCGTCTGCTACTACGTTGCCTTTGCCCGGAGTGTAGGAGATTTCGAAATCGTACGAGGCAAGAAACTCCATCCATCTTTGTTGCCTCAAGTTAAGATCCTTCTACGAGAAAAGATATTTCAACGATTTATGGTCAGTGTAAAGTTCGAACTTCTCACCTAGGAGATAGTGTCGCCAAGACTTGAGTGCAAAGACGATGGCGGCTAACTCAAGATCGTGGGTTGGGTAGTTCTTTTCGTGCACTTTCAACTGCCTTCCGCCATAAGCTACTACCCTTCCTTCTTGCATTAAGACGGCGCCTAGCCCTGTCCCACATGCATCCGTGTAAACAGTGAACATCTTGCTCCCATCTGGCAGCGTCAAAACTGGGGCTGTTGTGAGAGCCCTTTTCAGTCGTTGGAAAGCAAACTCGCAGTCCAAATCCCAATTGAACACTAGATTCTTCTTAGTCAACTTCGTGAGTGGAGCAGAGATTTTCGCAAAATCCCTTATAAACTTTCGATAGAAACCTGCTAGTCCTAGAAAGCTTCGGACCTTAGTTGCATTCCTTGGTGTCTTCCAATCCTGTACCGCCACTACCTTAGCAGGGTCCACTGCTAACCCTTGTTTGGATACTATGTGCCCAAGGAACCTCACCTCTTCTCTCCAAAAGTGGCATTTGGAGAATTTGGCTTTTAGTTGATGGACTCGCAAAGTTTCCATGATTGCCCTTAAGTGCTGAGCATGTTCCTCTTCACTCTTTGAGAAGATAAGGATATCATCTACGAAGACCACTACGAATTTGTTGAGGAAATCTCTAAATACCCTACTCATCAGGTCCACGAAGTAAGCAGGTGCATTTGTCAAGCCGAAAGGCATGACAAGCCATTCAAAGAAGCCGTCTGGGGTTCTGAACGCCGTTTTATCGATGCTATCTTCAGCCACCCTTAGCTGATGAAAACCGGTTGCTAAATCGAGTTGGGAGAAAACAGACGCTCCTACAAGATGGTCAAACAAATCGTCAATTCTAGGGAGAGGGTGCCTATTCTTTTTCGTTAGCTTGTTGAGCTCCCTATAGTCAACACATAGACGGAGTGAACCATCCGCCTTTGTAGCGAACACCACTGGAGCGTCCCATTATGAAATGCTTCTCCTAATGAACCCCTTTTCTAGAAGCTCTTTAATCTGTTTACTGAGCTCTTTCCTTTCCCGTGGAGCCATATATCTAACGGGCAACGCAACGGGCTTTGCATTATCTACAAGATATATGCGGAAGTCTATTTCCCGCTTCGGAGGCAAGCCCTTCACCTCTTCGAAGACATCCGGATATTCCCGGACCACTCTAACTAATTGCAAATTTTCAACAGAGGCATCTAGCGATTCAAGATAACTAAGCATAACCGCATACGAGGGATTACAAGAAATTTCCAAAGTATTACCGAGCTGGGTTAGGAGCCTAACAACTCTTTTCTCACAATCAAGGATGGCCCCATTACTGGATAGCCAATCCATACCCAAAATCAAACCATAACCCGAAAAGCCCAAAACAAAGGCACTACATTGAAATTCTACACTTAGAATAGAAATTTTCAATCCCAAACAGATCATAGACAAATGAGCTGGGCCCCCAATTGGGTTTGAAACAATTAAGGGGTCCTCTACCATACTAGTTTTTAGGTGCAGAGATTCTACTAAAGCAGACGAGATAAAGGAGTGTGATGCGCCAGAATCAAATAAAGTGCGAACGGGGTGATCATAAAGATAAACTACGCTTTCTACAGAAGTATTTATACCTCGCTGTTGCAGAGGTGGCGCTTCCAGCACATGAACCTGTGCCCCTGGGGTGGAACCAGCCCTCTGCCCCTGTCCTCGCTTCTTTGGGCAGTCCTTAGCCCTGTGGCCTGTCTCACCGCAAGAAAAGCACCCACCATTCTCCTTGGCCTTCTTTTTCCGGCAGTCCTTTACTAAGTGCCCCACTTTGCCACAGAAATTGCACTTCCTCTTCTCTTTGTTGCCTTTCCCGCCTTTCTTAAAGTCTATCTTCTTAGGCTGCAAACCCTCTTTCTTCCCTTGAGAGCTTTCTGCCTTTGTCTCCTTCTTGCCCTTATCCTCTTCATTCAGCAATGCCATTTGCACCAATCTTTCATACGTGGCTCCCATGGGTATATGGGTCATGGCCAAACTGTGTAATGGCTCATTCAACCCTTTGACGAAACGGAGAGCCTTCTTGTGCGGGGTGTTGACTAGGTCAAGCCCAAACCTAGCCAGCTCATCGAACTGATTCACATACTCTCTGACTGTCTTGTCCCCTTGCTTAAGAAATAAGAATTTTTCCAACTGCAAACTTCTTTCCGCATCTGAGAGAAATTTAGTCTCAAACCTTGCCCTAAAGTCCTCCCATGTCTCCACTGGTCTTTCAGCATTAGTGACTTCCCACCAGTAGGAAGCCTCGCCCTTCAATAGCCACACCGCCAATTGTACTTTTTGTCTATCCTCTACCTCAAAGATGATGAATAGGTCCTCAGTTTCTTTCAGCCAATTTCTGGCTGCCACGAAGGACTCAGTTCCATGGAAATCCCTTCCTCCCATAGCCTTAAAATCTTTACATATCTTAGCAAATGTGTTTCCCCGTGGAGGAGGTGGAGGAAAAGGTGTCGCTGCAGCTGGATGATTTCCGGCAGCTGGGGGAGGAGGCACGGTAGGACCTGGCTGAGTGGCTCTTGCTTCTAAGAACCGTCTAAACCAACCAGGTATTGGCACCCCTTCAGGCAAGTTAAGATCTTCGGACATACTGAAACAAAAAGGATAGATTCAAAACGAAGGATAAGAGATAGTACTTATGGCTTTGGGGGGTGGACTTTGCCTTTTTTTTTAAAATAAAATAATATTTTTCTTTTAAAAATGCTTCTTTAAATTTCCTTTTTGAAAATAATTTTTCAAAACTTTTTATCCTATCTGGTAAACCTATGCTCTGATACCAAGTGAAACACCCCACCTCTGTTAGGGTCACTCTCAAAGGGAATGCCCTAATTTTGGTGGAGGTTTATAAGTATAAGTCACAGATATACAAGACAGACATAAGAACACATATTTGTAAACAGCGGAAAAACAACAACTTTTATTTCATAAAAGCAAATACGTGTTACAACAACATCACCATAATTGTCTTACATCTTTTCCAAAAACATAACACTTTCATAATCTGTCTTGATTACATTATTTAAAGAAGCATAAATAAAACATAGATAAACTGCAAAAGCCCCATAGTGGTTGTCCAAAGCCATAGTTCAAAAAGAAAAGGTCCAAGCAATACATTTCCCTTCTTCAAGCTGGATGTTAAGACTGGTCAAGCTGCAGTGTTCCCTCCCTGTGGACCTGGGGGGGGGGGAACGGAAGAAAAGAAGACGAAAGAAAAGTAGAGTCAGACATAAAGCCTGAGTAAGTCTAGTACTATTCTGTCTATGAATAAAGAACTGGGTATGATAAGTATAAACAAGAAGTGGGAAAGCACTATAACTTGGTTAAGTTGTCTAGGGTCGAATATACTATCGTACCCCATGGTAATCTCTGAACCCATATAAACTAGTTCCCAACTGGCACCCCATAATCAGGGTGATGTGATCCGTTCTATGATGATCGGCTCCTACTCGCATAGTTACATGTGTCTTACGGCCCCCGATGTTGTAGTTACCTATGCTGGTCCCACCATGGGGTGTATCAAGTCCCATGGTGGCGGCCCGACACAATCCTAGAATGCACAGGTATGCTACTGGTGCCCAGTGCCTTATTTTTCTGCGCCGGAGTGTGTGCATGCCCGCACCCCGTTAGAACCTACACTGCTACACCACCGCCGTCGATTTGACCTCTTACAATCAGCCCAGTAATCGTGCCCCACCCTGCCTAGTTTCAGGGTATCCTGATACACCTTCTAGGGTTACTGCTGAAAAGGGTCCCCCGTTACTAGGTTTTCTATCTCTAGCCAACATGCTAAGTTGGTTAAGTGTTTTCTAACCTAACCCCCACCAGTCCGTTTAGTTTAGCATGTTCCATTTTGATTAAGTCTTTAGTTCACTTAATCCTAACAATCCTGACTCAGCCTTAATTGTCTTATTAAGGCCCTGACCTCTCACATTAGACAGGTATTGTTGTGGCTGCCTGTTGCCGGTTGGTTCCGGGCAGTCTTACGCCACAACTCAGTCTAACCTCGGGTCCTTATTGGGCTCCATGTTTAACCTCCCACATTGGATAGGTATTGTTGTGACTACTGGACAGCCGGGCGGTTCCGGGCAGGTTTACATCACAACTCAATCCAACCTCGGGTTAAACACATCGTATGTTCTACATTTACATATTTTGTCTTTCTTCTTTATTTTTCTTATATGTAAATATTTGCGGCCCATTATTAAGTTAATGGTGTAAAGGTTACACCAATCATGGGCCCAACCCATACTTGAATTTGGGCCCTTCTATTTTATGTTTTCATTCATTAGTAATTTTAAACCAACGTTATTTTCCCCCGTTTAACACGTCCGTTTATTGGGCTTAGCCTTTTAAAGCCCAACTTAGCCATGCGAAAAGGGGAGGCTTAAAGCGTGATTACATACACAAAAAAGGGGAATGTGAACGCATGAACTTGCAATACGACGTTGGAAATACAAAATAGAAACTGGTGTACTTGCATAGTAGTGACATATACTTTGGTCATAAAGCATAAGTGACATGAATCAAACCATGTAAACTTGTAGTTAAGTTAAGAATATCACTATCGAAACATACAACATAAACCTGTATTTTTATTCAGGCATAATGTCAAACATAAGCAAATCATGTTCATAAGACTACTACATGTTTACAAAGGTGCCTACTTTTGTGACTAATACAAAAGTATAGTTAAATTTGTTCACATAACCATGGCATAAATATTTCTAACATGAAATCATGATTTTTACTTTAGTCATGCAAACTTGCAAAAAGGGATTTTGAATCTAACCTAGCTATGTACTACATATGTCATCATATAATTCTTGTAAATAATATAAACTTAATTATGCAAAATATCAATCATAGCCTAGTCATATTCATAAGTTTGCAAATAGGTTTTCTAGTACAAAAGCATGACTTAATACATAGATCATGATGCCAAATTTTCAACATAATTTCATATGGACTATGATAACCCAAACTTATTCCAATTACTTCACAAAAATGATGTTTGTATAAAAATACACATTATGGTGGCATAGTAGCAAAACCCCAAACTTGCATGAGTTTCAATTAATCAACTACATACATGTAGCTTCAACATGGATTACATAATTTGCGAATATTCCAAACGTATACTTGCATAAAACTACCGCATGTAGTTTTTCATAATTGAATAACATAATTCGAGAATATCCAAATGTATACAATATTCCAAATCAATAAGAATCATAGTAACGCACAAATTATGAATTATTTATCACCACAACCAAGTATACAAACCAACACAGTTATTTGTTCATACCAAAGTAATACTCTACTTACAATTGTGAGGCGAATTCTCAAATTTAGGGATTTGAAGATGCGGTTTGATTTGATTGAGTTGCTTTATGCCTTAGAAATTTGCCTCCTAATTCTCTCTCCAATTGGTGGCTACCCCTAGTCGTTCCTCGGCAACATGGCGGCTTTGTTCTTATTTTTGAATGAATAGATTAGGGTTGAGCCTAGGGTCATTTTTATAGGGGTTATGAACTGATTAGGACCATTGATGTTGCTTGGATTGATCGTAGCCATTCATCCTAAGGAGAGACCAATTAGAGCCTGCCAACTAGCCCTAATGACAAAGCAGACTATAGAAAATCGACCAACATAGAATAGGCCAGCCAGGTTGGACTGGGTTCGACCTGGCTCTGGACCAGGTCGACATGCCTGTCGACAGCCCTGTCGACAGCCCTGTCGACCTGGCTAGACCAGGTCGACAGCCCAGTCGACCTGGGTGCGTTAGGCGGGTGTTTTTCCGCCCTGGCCCATTGGGCCCCATTTTGGAATTTAAATTTGATTTTATTCTGTTTGAATTATAAACTTAATTCAGAAACTTCCGAAGGCCATATCTTCTTCATACGGACTCCGTTTTTCGAAAACTCGGACTCTATTTCGCGTATTTTTCCGAGACGAACGCAATGGCGTATCCCGTTTCCCTTAGTTCTTTGATTTCAATTTAATTATACTTTAATTTGTGAATTTCACAGTTATAGAATTCGCGGGGTGTTACAGAACGGTTTATTAGAGGTTGTAGGGCTTGGAGAGGGGGATCGGCGCCTTGAAAGGGGGGAGGTGCGGTTCTCCTTGGAGGGGCTAGAGGAGGCCGAACGGCGGCGAATTCAGGGTGCTGGTGCGGCGGCTACAGGGTATGGGGGGTGCTGAATTTGGCATGGAATCGAAGAGCACGAGAAACTCTTCGAAAAGTTGTAATACGGCGTGTTCTGAAATTGAGTGAGGGGGGAGAAATCGGAGGAAAAAATTCTGAAGGGAATGGGTTCGGCGGCGTGAAAACATCGGGGAAGAAAGGTCCTGTACACACGTAGTTATATGTGTATTCTAGGCTATTTTCTTTTTATTTTAATTCAATTAATTCCAGAAATTAGGGTTTCGCCGTCCGATCTCCAAACAGAGCCCAACGACTGTCAAACATTAAGTTTTGACGTCTTCTGAACGCAATGGCGCTAGTGTCGAAGTCCAATTCTGAAGTTTACGGCATGTTTCTTTTAATTTTAAAATAAATCTTTAATATTAAATTCGAACGTACTTTTTAACCCCCCGGGGTCACATACGAACTAAGAAAAATCTAGAAAAAAATATTTTTTTGCTTCGTGATGATGATACGGTCCTAAAAAATTAATTTCATCGAATTCTGTGACTGTTTGAAAAATAGCCTTTTTCAAGTCGATTAAAATTGACCGAAATTGACCAAACTGAAATCTTTTTGCCACAGTCACAAATTAATTCTAAAAATTTTGAAAAAATAAACTTATTCATAATTTGACATTCTGAATCCAAAAAAAGTGGTTTCGTCGAAAACAGAGGTAGTTTGGAAAATGGCTATTTTTAATGTTAAAATATATATAGAAATTCTACAGCGACTATTCTGAAATTTCAACCGGCCATAACTTTTAATTCCCGCTATGAAATTTCGATTTTTCGGATTTGTTGGAAAGATATTTTTGAATAGATTCTAATATTTTTAGTTTTACCAAAATCCGATTTATCCTGCATCCTATACATTCAGCCAAAGTTCATCTTTGACTTTTCGAACTACCATGCTATTTTATTTCCTTTTATAATTAAATCGAATATATTTGTATTAGCTTTTCACAAAATAAATTTCTATTCATTTTTATTTGAAATAACTTATTTCAAATATTTATACACCTTTAAAATCTCTAAAATGAAAATTTTAAATTGGCCCAAAATTCCGGGTTGTTACAATCTCCCCCGCTTAAGAACTTTTCGTCCTCGAAAAGGAAAAAGGAAAATAGAAGATTATGGACCAAGACAGAGAATGTAAAATATTTTAAGCGTACCTCAAAGAAAAATCTAATAGGAGATATCCACTCTGCATTTGGGATAGGCTTATTTGAAACTCTTCTCAGTTTCTCAAGTGCAGTCTCTAAGATCACTGCTCCGTTGCACTTTGACTATATTGATTTTTTTATTTCTCAGCTCTCTATTCTCTTTGCCAATAATTTTCAGTGGCTCCCTTCTTACTACAAGGCTTGGGGTAGTCTCCAAATCTTGCTGTGCACTCTTCTTGTCCTCCTCATAGCAATAGGCAAACTCATCATGAAGCCTTTCCATCTCTTGCCTTGCAATATACTTTTCATTAAACAGCTCTTTAAATTTGGTCCAAGTCATATTTTCTTCATCTTCTCCTATATTGACTACTTCCCACCAATCCCGTGCTTCGTCTTGGAGCAGCCATGAAGCCATAAATCTCTTCTTTTTATCTTCTAGTTCTAGCGCTCTAAATATCCTTTCACAATTCTTAAGCCATGCCCGAGCTTGTGTCCCGGTCTCAGTACCTACGAATGGAACTCCATCTAAATTCTTAAAATCCTTCACTACCATCACCAAGTCAAAGGACTGCGGTGGTGGTAGCTGTTGAACTGTGGCCTCCTCAATTACAGCCACATTTTGCCTCCTTGCTCTAGCTCTAGCGGTTCTAGCGGCAGCAGTGCTCATTTTTAGTTAGTTCTGTACGATCCAGGAAAGAGTCAGAACTACTGTAATGGTGATCTTAAGAAATGATATAGATAAAAAGATGGAAAAAGGACGACGATAAAATGAATGACTATTATGTATTCTCATGAAATGTTCGCCATAGAATATTGTGATTCTATGTTAACTAATTATTATAAATATATTATACTCCAAAGCTATGTTTAACCAAAGCTCTGATACCAACTATAATAACCCCAAACATTCACGGGATGAAAGTAAGGAATAATCATTTTGAATACAACATAAATATAACAATACAGATCACAGATACAACATAGCAAAGGAAAACCATAGAGTAACAACATTATAGCAGCGGAGTATGAATGTCATCAAACACAGAATCCCACAGTCACAGAGTACTAACTTATTACATCAAGTTTTAGCAAAAGGAAATAAGTTTCAGCTTCAAAATAGTACAACTGGGAATAAAATAAGTCCGGATGTCTCAGAGTCTAAGAAAAATGTAAACAAAAAGATAAATAATAGATAGTCTTTGTGGTCCAACATGAGCACCTCCAAATGAGCAACACAAAGAAAGCTCCAAAGACAGCAACTCCAAAGAAAGTCAAACATGTTACTTGGCTGCCCGTGTGGAAAAGAGGGCACCCGAGTTTGTAAAGGTGAAAACAAACTATAGGTCAGTCATGGGACTGAAGTGAGAATTCTTAACTAATTTAACTACTAGTAATAAGGCAAATCCAAGGACCACGCCACTAAAGCGGAACGGGTTTACCCCAATGGATTGCCGTGCATAATTTAAAGTGATAGAATCATGATAAGTGAATCGTAAAATAACGCTATGCTTTTGAGAAAAATGGAATCACCATAAGACCCAAGTCCTATCACATAATGCAACGCAAACCAGAGGATAAGGTTTTACCTTATGGTGATTAAACATGCTAAATACGATAAATACGAATCCATTACTATTATTAGTGTATGTAAAAAAATTCAAAATAAATGTATCAATCCTAGGAAACATAGTACCCCATACTACTATGCCTCCGTACTAATAATACAATCATATTCGTAGGGTCATATTGGGAATTTGGTTTCCATCATGAGTCAAGGCTAGGGAGGAGCTCCCTACCGATTCAAGACACTCTAGCTAATGTCTCAGGATCCCCCGCAGTGAACCCTTGGAAAGCTGCAGGGCCGGTCCATACATACAGCTTCGTGGATTGGCAATTTCTGAACATACGTTTCCCGATCCTATAGGACCTATCATCCGAGGCGCCTCATTCAATCATCCACATTAGTAAAATATCAGCCAGTTTATGCACTGACACTACTTCTAACCAGAAAGAAACGTGCTGTCCTCCCTGCGTTCCCTTCTCCCGTTTTAGACTCCACTGGGTTGTGACGCTCGTGAAGCTACGTAATACACAAAGCTATGCTTATTCGAGCTGTGCTTGGATTGTCACCACAAGGTTCTGCTTTTCTACAAGAAACCTTGATCATTACATCTTAGTATGCCACACTGTCACTCCATATCACACTACCAATCCTTTGTCAAAATATATGAAAGGGTGTTAAGTGAGAGAATAAATTCTCCGCCACCAAACATTCATACATTCGACAGAAAATCAATAAATACAATATAAAGGAGTACAATGACAGACACGCATTCCGTTTATGAGCCCGTTCTGGGTCTGAACAAAACTGGAGATACCCTCGTCTCGTATGTCCAGTACGGAAAGGAGATACCCGCATATCCGTGAAATCAACACGTACGTTTGGGCAATTACCCCTACCCTTGAATTGGGAACAAGTCAATTCAGGATCTTGATCGTTTTCTATTTGAGGGAAGATTTACGGTCTTCATACGCCGTCTTCATACTTTGATTCTTTACGTGGTTTGATTATTTGGAATGAGAGTAACTCGGACTTTCCAAATAATCCTCGTATACATATATATTGAAAATCCTTCCTTATCGTTAATATTATTTTATAACGATTATTTCCTATTTCAATTATTTGAAATAGTTAAATCTTTATTTAAAGACGCCACGGGTCAGTAGCGACCCTAGTGCTGCTTTCAACCAATTTTGATTTTTCAAATTTCTCGAGATCTGACCGTTGGATCTTAGAATAGTATATATCGTTTGAAAGATCTTCCCAAGACGGTCCTAACGGCTTCGGTTTTGGGAAAATATGATGGTCGGATCTCTTGGTATAGTCGTTTGAAGGTACGATTTCAAAACGAGAACTACCGCGCTCGATTCGATTAATTTTAATTATATTTATATATAAATATATATAAACCTTTTTACTTTTATTTTAGATAAGAATGTAAATTCTATTACAACGTATACTTTCATTTTTTTCCTTTCTTCCATTCCTCTGTTTACATGAAAGGTGTAAATTATAATTCAACATTTCCTTCTACCTTTTATTCTTTAATTAAAAAGGTAAATTCTATTCCAGTGTAAAATTTTATTTTTCCTTCCTAATCCTAAAATTACGCAGTAAAATCTCCTCTTTAATTACATTAAAAATATAAATAAATTATAATGTAAAATTCTTATCTTTCAATTGCATTATAAAATTTCCCTTTTTAATTACATGTCAAATTTTGTCTTTTAATTTACAAGGTAAAATCCTACCTTTAATTTCATTTAAAATTGAAATTTTATTTTCTATACAAATTCTCATTCTTAGTTTACATATAAAAAGTGACATTTAATCTACCATGTAAATTCTTCTCTTTAATTTCATAATAAAAAAATGTAATCTACATTTGCAATGTAAATCCTCTTTCTTAATCTACATATAAAATGTGTTTTTAATTTCAATGTAAATTCTCATCTTAATTACATAATAAAAATGTAACTTATATTTTCAGTGTAAATCCTATTCTAAATTTACATACAAAAATGTAAATTTAATTACAATGCAATTTCCTACTCTTTATTTACATGTAAAAATGTAAATTTCATTACAATGCAAATTCCTACTTTTTATTTACATGTAAAAATGTAAATTTCATTACAATGTAAATTCCTACTTTTTATTTACATGTAAAAATGTAAATTTCATTACAATGCAAATTCCTACTTTTTATTTACATGTAAAAATGTAAATTTCATTACAATGCAAATTCCTACTTTTTATTTACGTGTAAAAACGTATATTTCATTACAATGCAAATTTCTACTTTTTATTTAGGTACATATAAAAAGTGATTTTTTATTTCAATGCAAAAATCTCATTCTTTAGTTACATATAAAAAGTGACTTTTATTTCAATGCAAAATTCTCATTCTTTAGTTACACAAAAAAAAAATTTGATTTTTATCTACAATGTAAATCCTTTCTTAAGTTATATATAAAAAAAATGATTTTTTGTAAATTCTTATTCTATAATTACATATATAAAAATGAAATTATAATTACATCGCAAAATCTTGTTCTTTTATTACATATAAAATGTAATTTTATTCACATCGCCAAAATCTTGTTCCATAATTACGTATAAAATGTAATTTTATTCACATCGCTAAAATCTTGTTCGATAATTACATATAAAATGTAATTTTATTCACATCGCCAAAATCTTGTTCTACAATTACATATAAAATGTAATTTTATTCACATCGCCAAAATCTTGTTCTATAATTACATATAAAATGTAATTTTATTCATAATATAAATTTCATATCTTTTAATTGCATAAACAATTGCAGATCTAAATAACAGAAAATGAATCTAGAGGGGAGGAGCAAAGTTTGAATTCAAACTAGAATGGTTTGAATTGGCATACATGTAGATAATCCAAATGTGATTTCAGATCTAAATAAATCAATGACTAAGGTAACCATATAATACTCAAACAAATCAACAATCCATCGCAACATCACAGATCAGAACCAATAACATACGCAACTTGATTTATAAGCAAACGAAATGACTAGATTAAAATTAATTAGTTAAATCAGAATACTCACCTTACTTTAAGTAGAATTAAAAATCCAAATAAATTCAGAAATTTTCCCAATCAGTTCTAAGTCGAAGTATTTGCTATCACGATTCACGCGGATCTGAAATTTTTCAGTTTGGAGTTCGTATGAATTAATTATCAATTTTTAATTAACAATTTACTTTTTAACAACTGCAGTTGCCCACAGACAAAAGCGTGGCAAAATCTGAAATGAATTTCATACCTTTATTTTCAGTTTTTGTTCAAAACTTTGATTTGGATTTTCAGGAGATATAGGCAACGGTTTGCAGAACGGTTTTTGGAGGTTGTAGGGCTTGGAGAGGGGTATCAGTGCCTGGAAAGGGGGGAGGTGCAGTTCGCCGTGGAGGGGCTGGGGGAGGCCGAACGGCGGCGACTTCGGGGTGCTAGTGCGGCGGCTACTAGGTACGGGGGGTGCTGAATTTGGTATGGAATCGAAGAGCACGAGAAACTCTTCGAAAAGTTGTACTACAGCGTGTTCTAAAATTGAGTGAGGAGGGAGAAATCGGAGGAAGAAATTCTGAAGGGAATGGGTTCGGCGGCGTGAAAACATCGGGGAAGAAAGGTCCTGTACACGCGTATTTATATGTGTATTCTAAGATATTTTCTTTTTATTTTAATTCAATTAATTCCAGAAATTAGGGTTTCACCGTCCGATCTCCAAACAGTGCCCAACGACTGTCAAACAATAGGTTTTGACGTCTTCTAAACGCAATGGCGCTAGTGTCGAAGTCCAATTCTGATGCTTATAGTATGTTTCTTTTATTTTTAAAATAAATCTTTAATACTAAATTCGAACATACTTTTTAATCCACCGGGGTCACATACGAACTTAGAAAAATCCTGAAAAAATATTTTTTGGCTTCGTGATGACGGTACAGTCCTAAAAAATTTAATTTCATCGAATTCTGTGACTGTTTGAAAAATACCAAAATTGACCTAACTGAAATCTTTCTGCCACAATCACAAATTAATTCTAAAAATTGTGAAAAATTAAACTTATCAATAATTTGACATTCTGAATTTATACATAAATTCTACAATGACTATTTTTAATTTGACAAATAATTTGACACATACGAACTTATCAATAATTTGACAAATTAATTCTAAAAATTGTGAAAAATGGCTATTTTTAATGTTAAAATATATACATAAATTCTACAATGACTATTCTGAAATTTCAACCGGCCATAACTTTTAATTCCCGCTATGAAATTTCGATTTTTCAGATTCGTTGGAAAGATATTTTTGAATAGATTCTAATATTTTTGGTTTCACCAAAATCCGATTTATCCTGCATCATGTACAGTTCAGCTTTGACTTTTTGAACTACCATGCTATTTTTAATTCCTTTTATAATTAAATCGAATATATTTGTATTAGCTTTGCCCAAAATAAATTTCTATTCATTTTTATTTGAAATAATTTATTTCAAATATTTAAATACCCTTAAAATCTCTAAAATGAAAATTTTAAATTGGCTCCAAATTCCGGGTTGTTACATATATTAGTCATAACTTGAATTGACTACAATTGTGGATAATTGGCATACAAAAATCTAGACTTGGACGTGAATGGTAAATATGTAAATTGGTTAAAAGATGAACATGCCTAACCCGAGGTTAGATTGATTGACTTGCGGTGTAAGACTTCCCGAAACCATCTGGCACATCCAGCAACCGCAACAACAGCTCTAATGTGAGTGGTTAGCGCATCAAGCCCAAAACTCGAGGTTAGAATGAGTTTGCGGTAGAAGTCTGCCAGGAACCGCCCGACACATCCAGCTACCGCAAACAATAGTTCTAATGTGAGAGGTTGGTGCATTAATAAATTAATTAATGCCAATGAACAGACATGCTAAGAATGGTAAGGTTAAGTAACATATGAATAAGAGACACTTAACCAATGCCACATGTTAATTAAACAAATTGGTGGGGCTATGTTAAACTGAGAACACTTAACCGTTATAACATGTTGATTAGGAAACCCTAGCAACGGGGACCCATTTCAACAGTAACCCACATAGATGTATCATGGTACCCTGAACTAGGCAGGGTGGGGCACGATTACTGGGAAGATTATAAGCAGTCAAAATAGTGGCAGGTGGTGCTTCAGTGTAGGTTCCGATGGAGTACGGGCATGCACGTACTCCGGTGTGGAAAAATCAGGCACTGGGCATCAGTAGTTATACACTGTGTATCTTGAACTGTGTCGGGTTGCCATCATAAGGATTGATACACCCCATGGTGGGACCAGCAAAGGTATACAAACAAGCGGGGCCGAATGACACAAGTAATAAATACATGCGAGTAGAAGTCGATCGATAAAGGGATCATTTTATTATGAACAAATGAGGCTAGTTGAAACAATTGTTAGTATGGGGCAGAGAAATAGAAATGGGTGCGATAGCATATTCAGATTATCTTGCCTTATCTTGTCTTATGTTAACTAGTTACTATGGTATTGTCTTATATTCGGTTTATTCATGTCATGATCCTTTTTCTTGTCACTGGGCTTACCAGGCTTTATGTTTGACCCGTTTTCTTTCGTCTTCTTTTCTTCCGTCCCTACCCCCCCCCCCCCCCCGGGTCCACAGGGAGGGAATACTTTAGCTTAGTTCAGACCTTTTTTAGCTTGAAGAGAGTAGATGTATTGTTTGGATTCTCTTTTCTTGGGCTATGGTTGTGCTTACACTTTTAATGGGGATTTATGCTGCTTTACTACTGTTTTGTGCTTCTTTATGTATTTGGAGTTTTGAATCAAGACAGAGGTTTTATTGTAATGATATGGAAGTTGGGTTTTGAGACAATGGTTGTAATGTTTTGACTGAACCACACTTCTTATGAAATGATTTCAGTTTTTCTGCTGTTTATATGTATGTCTTGTAAATTATCTGTATCTTTTACCTATAATGCTACACCAAAGTTAATGCATTCCCTTTCTGAGTGACCTTAACGTAGGTGGGGTGTTTCAATTTCAATATAAATGCATCAATCCTAGATGACATAGGTACCATATATTATGCCACCATACTAGGTTTACAATTAAAGCAGAAAAGTGTCGTATTGGAAATTGGAATTCCATCTATGAGTCGAGGAAAGGGATGGCTCCGATTCAAGACACTCTAGCAAATGCTTCACGATTACACACCGCGGGGAAACCCTTGGAATGGAAGGGCAGATCCACACAAACTTTAGTGGATTAATTATTCATGAACTATACGTTTCCCGGTACTATGGGACCTACAAACAGGTCAGTACATCGACCCTATAAGCATATAGCCCTATATCTGAGGTGCATCGCAATCCATCGTCTACATAAGTAAAAATGTCTGGGCTCCATACCATGACACCACTTCTAGCTAGAAAGAAATGCAAGTTCTCCAAACGGGCACTATCCCGTTTTTGACTCATACTGGGTGTGAGGCTCGCGAATTAACGCTATACACAATGCTATGCTAATTAAAGTTATGCTTCGAACATCAACCAAAAAACTATTCTTTTCAACAAAATCCTTGATCATTTGCATCTCAACATGCTACACTGACAATTCATGCCATACAACTGATGTCTATTAATATAAAACCTCTAAGCTCGTACGTCTCAGAGAAGGGTGTTAAGAAAGAGGATAAATTCTCCGCCACTAAACAAATATATATTTAATAAAAGTCAATCAATATAGAACGAAATCCAATGTCAGACACTCATCCATTTACAAGTCCATTCTAGGTCTGAACGAAACTAGAGGAACCTTATTCCTAGTCCCATGTGTCGAATATAAGAGAAAGGTCCTCGCATATCCGGTCGATCTCCAAGTACGTCTGGACGATCACCACTTATTACCTTGTCTTGGGTGTACAACTCAATCAAGACATTAGTAATTATCCAAATGATGTGAAGATCTCCGGTCTTCAACCACCACCTTCATCGTCGACTTTTAGTCATCGTATTAGTTATTCAGAATGGGATAAACCCGGTCTTTCTGAATAACTCGCGTATTTTATAATCAATAATCAAATGCTATAAAAACACATCATATGCCTCATTCCAATCCAAAATATTCTTTTATTCACATTTTTAGGGAAAGGTTCCCATTAATTTTATCAAAGATAAAATCTTCTTTAATCTTCCTTTTGATATCAATTCAAAAGATTTGATTTATCCTTTAACAATTCTAAACCAAATTAAGGTTTATCAACTAGTCGGGATTATCGAGCCTTACCAAAGTAATCATTTATTTATTAATCCCAATCCCAACCTATCCAACCCATAGAGCAAAACTGGTAGTATTCCATATCTAACACCCACGGTGTAATCGGTAAAATTAATTATCATTTCACATTCAAATATAATTAAAGATTAAACTACCACATGGAGTAAAACTGGCGGTACTTTGTTCTCGATCATTTCATGAATTCGGTAAATTTAATTATCTCATTCTCATTTTAATCTGCTTAAAGATTCATTAAAACTCCATCTTGTTTTTAATCTCAAAAATCATTACTTTATAATTATTCAACTTTAAGAAATTAAACTTATCTTTAACTTGGTTAAAGAACCAATGTTATTAAAAACACAGTTCGCAATAAATCCATATCGACTTCCATTAACTATGAAATCTCCATGGAAAACAAATCAATATATAATCGATATAAATTTCTGTATCAAACTAATAATATAAATGGAATAACGGCCAACCCTTCTACATTCCATATATAGTAACGACCTTCATTCACAGAAGCTCACCTCGATTATTACCAAATCGAATTCCAACCAATTCCAATTTAATATATTAAATTGGAGAACTTTACTTTGAAAAAAAATTCCATTAAATCTTAATAAAAAGATTACAAATTCCAAATCATATCTCCACTATTAATTTGGTTAAAGAACGAATGTTATTTAAAACAATGTTCACGATAAACTCAAAATCAACTTTCATTTCAATTCCAATTAAATTAATTAATTGGTAAACTTCATTAATCTTAATTAAAAGATTAATTCTTTTCTCAACCTGGTTTAAGAACAGTGTTATTTAAGACACCATTCACGACAAACCCAAAATCCAAATTGATTTCAAATACAAGGCTTTAAATAGAAATGATATCGGCTTATATTCAATATCAAATTTTGAAACCAATGGACATCATATTGGGAAAAACAATATCTGTATCTTCCAAATTCCTCAACAATATCCGTATAATCATGGAATCCAATGTCGAAATATTCTGAAGATTATTTCCATTCCAAATCCATTCCAATTTATTCATTAGAAAATTCTGGTTATTTTAAAACCATTTTCAATCCCATTTATTATTCTAGTTATTAACTAGCTCATTTAGATAAAATTATAGTTTTATCTTTTCAAAACCAAAATTATTCATCCAACCTCTTTCCAAATCATTTATTATGATTTTACAAAAAAATTCCATATTTTTTTTATAATTTTAATATAGCTATTTTAGTCGATTTCCAATAACGGCCATCGAACTGCATCCATAGCGACCTTTTTCAAAACAGATTTGGACATATCTTGAAATCGAACTGTTTAAATTTAAATCTCTTATATTCCTTGGAAAGAACTTTTCTATACGAACCCAATGTTTCTGGTTTTAGGAGTATCCGACTGTCGGGTCTCCCGTTATATTAATTTAAAGTTAATGGTCGAAATTCGTGAACGGTCACTACGCGACACGTTTTATTCAGGCCAATTTATATATATAATATACATATCATCGATTTCCATTCAAAACGTATTTTATAAATTCATTTTAAAAACGGATCCAACTTCTATTTCATTTTTAAATAAAAACTGAATATTTCATATCATTATAATATTAAAATGATATCATTTTCAAAAGTTCTGATTTTGAAATAAAATCTTTTCGATATCCATTCTAAAATGAATAAAATTGATAATAAAATCCATTAGAGTTAAAAATGGCGTATATTACTTAACTCGGCTTCGTATACTTTAATATTTTCGTTTCCATCCAAAATCGGACATTAAAATCATATTTTGATTCTTCACTGAATATTATTTTAAAACTATATAGAATATTAATTTAAAACTGTACTAAATAATATTTGAAAACTATACTAAATAATATTTTAAAACTATTCGTTAATCCTGAATTGGAATCAGATTCAATCAGTTATCATATAAATATATTTATATGGATTTCCATACATCGCATGTATTCACAATAATGATAAATAATCACTAAACATCCACACATCATCCAAAGTGCATTCTACCACTGTATAAGCATTAAAATAAATAAATTAACAATGATCATCATAGTTTGTCAACCCATCAATTCACATATAATTACGTTCAGGGGAGATGTGAATAAATTACAATCCCCAGACCCATGTGGGATTTTCAAGCAACAACGGTCTATTCAAAAAAATTCACTAGTTAATTAATTTAACCAGTTCTAATTTGATTTAAATTACTTTTCCGATTTACCATTTTTCACTATTTAAATTACAAATGAATATTTATAATTTAATTTTAAATACCACATTAATGTTAACAATATTTTTAATATGTTAATCATCACAACATCATAATAAAAATACAATACAATCAATTAAATCATCCATGGTCTATGGACGAGGGAGGTGTGCTAACAGGCACCGTATACAATTTATGATGATTAAAACTGATAAAAATCTACACTGGCAATTCTATATATTTTTATACATGAATACAATAACATGATAAAATATAATTTAGTGAGAAGGAGTTCTCACATTGGTTTCTACTTCGCCATTCTTTATTTTTGAATTTCTATTTTAATACAGTTCGCATTCACATTTTCTTGAAATTCTAAAGTGCTCTATTTTCGTTCTGGTCAGCTCCATCGCGTAGTGTTCGTTGTTGCGAATCCAACGCAACTGAGATCGTTCGATTTGGACCTCGTATGAAGAAGATATGCTAATTTTTATACATCGATAATTAAATAAGCTATTAATTTAAATATTTAATTAATTGATTACCCTCTCCCTATCGTAAATGAATTGGACACCGTCGAACCCATTTTTCAATCCCTAGGATTTTAATTTTCTTCCACCTATCCACGCTAGACCTTGATTACCCACCACCACTTCGTGCGCCTTGCCACCGACGCCCTACACCCCCTCCCCCGTTCGCTTCGAATCCAGTGCCCCCTAACTCCCCAAATCAGCATTCGAACGATGATGCATCAGGGGCCAAATTCGAATAGCCCACATAATGAAAATCGATCCTCCTGGTATGGATTGGAAGTGCATTAAAAGATCTTTCATTTTCGTTCATGAATCATCTTCAATTATGTGATGTGGAGGGAGGAATTGAAGGGTTTAATTTCGAGCATTTTGGGCCATTGATTGGAGCTGACGACGCTGAATGATGGCTAGGGTTTTGGTTAGGGTAGGGGTATATATAATAATATATTTAAATAATAATTAATTCTAATTATCTTTTAAAAGTGAGATTTTCATCTGAACTCCAAATAAAACCCAACGACTGTCGTTCATAGCTACTTTGCCCCATTATGGAGACAATGGAATATGTTTGGTAGGCCAATTCGACTATTTCGATCAGTTTTTCTTTAAATTAAAATTTAAATCAATATACATATTGAATTTAAACATACGTTTTAATTTACCAGGGCCACATACTGACTCCAAAAATTACAGGAAAATAAATCCAGTTATGTTTTGACGATACGGTCCTAACAAAACTAACTTCATCAAATTTGGAGACCGTCTGAAAAATGGCCATTTTTCAGTCGAATAAATTCAAACCGAAATTACACAACAAAATGACCCTATTACAACGATGGAAAACTGTTGTAATATACATTTTACAACGATGGGCTAATCGTCGTGTATTAAGATGTTGTAATAGGCTAAAATCTTTTACAACTTTTTTGCACCATTGATACACCGCTGAAATATATATATTTTACAACTTTTTTCCACTATTGTAATAAACTTTATAACAAAAGTTATGCACCATTGTTGTTGTAATTTTTACAACTGTTTATAACCATTGTGATATTTTTTATTACAACTTTTATTTTATAGTTGTAATATATCCATAAATTATCTGCATAAAAATCTATATATTATATATGTGCAACAAAAAAATAATCAAATAACATAAGAAATAAATATAAGTTTAAAGGAATCATAATCCATTGATTGATAAAAATCACAACTTTATATCCAAAATACAAATCATATACCACATAAAAATGTATAAAATTACAGTAGTCCTCCTCATTTGCCTTTGAAAGCCTTTAACCCAATTACAAAGTTCATTTGCCTTTGAAATCAGCAAAGCTCACTTGTCTCAAAAATGTAATTGGCCTCCACTAATGCTATCCTTATATCTTCTATTCACATCAGGAATTGCCTCTAAAATCTACAAAGCTCATTCACTCCAAAACCTACAAAGCTGAATTATACATATAGATAAATATCCTGGTATAAAAAGTACAAACGAAACTTATTTTAAATGGCATAAATCTTCCTTCAAATGAAAAAAAAAGATTTATGGATACATGGGATGCAACAAAATTGGAAACAATGAATTGTTGAGATAAATATTTATGGATACATGAGATGCAAAAAAATTGGAAACAATGAATTGTTGAAATAAAGATTTATGGATACATGAGATGCAACAAAACTGGAAACAGGTTACATCTACCCTTCTAAATATCAAAATGGATGCATTAGTGTGTGTATTCTTTTGGCATAACATAGAAAAGAACATGGCTTAACACAGCTCCCAACCATTTAAATTATATGAGGTAATAACGAGAATACCACCACCAATAATTGTAACTAGACCAGCACATCAAGTTTCCATCACATGACATAAATGATCGTGTTAGTATGCAATATATACCTTGAAAACTAGTCAAACAAATCAGTGGAATGAGCAAAAAGACTGTCTCCTACACGTCCCTCGATGTTATGATCACTTACTTCAGCTGGTACAGTAAGAATAATTGGGATATATGAAAATGAGGCAAACAACTAATATTTAAACAAAAGTTTGTGATGGACAGTAGTATGCTACGAAAGAAGGGTGCCATTTGATCTTCCTCATGTATTTATGCTACGAAAGGATGCCATTTTACTTTTGTTTCATATGAGAGCTACTTCGAATTGAAGTTTTGATTGTTGCTTAATGCTATAGGATTTGAAACATGAAATGAGATTACTGAACTGTCTTCATAGTGATACACTAACATCAAAGAAAAACGAACCTTACCAATGACTATAGTATTACTCTTGACATGCTTGACACAAAGCCAAGCAATCACAACATAATGAGTTGCATTTTCATCTGAAATGGTCTCTGATTTCACTTCAAATTTTATATCTTTAGGAGTCTTATATCATCATACTTTTTTATTAAACAACCACCTGTAACTTGTCCTAATGAAACTGTTCCTTTCTCGCTCTTTTGCGCCTCGAGAATCCTCAGATTTTTAGATTTTCCACATAGAATTTCCAGTCCCCTTTTAGTATATTTTGGTGCCACAACTATTTCTGAGTAAAGTCTAGGGGTTACAAACAAATTCCAGTATGTTTCCATCAATAATGCATCTTATAAGTAGCACAAAAGTAGTCTACAAGATACCACTTTTGTAATTGTATTCGCACAACTTACCCTAATGACTAAGAACACTGAATAAGTTAACAAGTATAACTCACTTAAAAAAATTGCTTGCAAGCAGTTTTGACTAATTATAAGGAGTTGACATGCTTTTAAAATTATCCCAATATCAACTTGTAGACGTAATACTACACATAAACAACTATGGAAAACACACTCTTTCGTGTCAAAAATGCATCTAGTGTCTCACTCATTGGTTATTTGATTCTTATTTGGGTCAAGGAATTGAGAAACCGAGCAAAATGAAGCATTTAATTTCAAGATACAGAATATGAATTTACTAAGGGATATTCTTTGTCTATTAATAATGTATTAAAAAAATTACCTGGAGCAATGTATCCATAAGAACCATCTATGGCAGACACACACTCAGAAATTCCAGAATTGACGAGTGGGTGCAGTATCGAAATAAAGGGAAGCAAATTAAATCCATCTTTGACGAGGCTGCCCAGTTGGTCTGTAGATTAGGCGTAGGTTTCAGATGTGTGGTCGGTTTAGGTAAGTGGAAGCTAGGGAGCGAAGGCGACTTTCTTTTTGGTGCAGACCTATTGTGAGGAGGAACAGGGCAGCAGGAGGAGCAATGGAAGACGCAACGCAGGGCTGAGAGGAGGGTGTTCGATGGCGGAGGGAGAAGCCAGTCGGAGGCCTAATCCGAAGGTGGAGCTCTGATTTTCCGGTGATAGGGTTGGCTTGATCGAGAATTTTCGATGAGGAAGAAGAAGGAATACAAAGAAACATAAATTTGGGGAAAGTTAATTTTGACCAAGGAGATAAGCAGTAAAAATATGTTAATGTCTAGGTTTGGCGCTGAAAATTTACATTTGCCGCTAAAAAATTGTTTTGGAGCCAAAAACAAGATTTTGTTTTGGAGTCAAAAGCATCTTTTACCACTAAAAAAAAGTTGTAACATTTAATTGTTTTCTAACATATATAATATTTCATTGTTTTCTGATTGGTTAAACATTCTCGACATTCGAAGCCAAAATGTATATTAAAAAAATCGGGTACGATCTAAAGTTTTAAAAAAAAGGCCAAATTTTTTTTTTTTGGGTGATGCCTTCGAACCCGTGGCTCAGCGCAGTGGCAAACAATGATCATCAATGCTTGATAGTCTAGATTCGACGGTTAGTCCAACAATTCCAACAGCTAAATTACTACGAGTGGGATTATTTGAAAAGGGGCATGACCTATTTACAGACTTTATCCATTGCACGAAGTCTAATTATTCGTTAATTGTTATGTATATATTACCAATTATAAATCATTAAATATTTAATAGTAATAATTAAAAGTTAATTACTATTCATTAATAATTACATTTACAGTTAATTATTTAATATTTCAAATTAAATATTATTATTGAGTAGCCAAAATTGTTATAAGTTGCCAAAATTATATTTTTTAAAATTTCTGAAATAGTTACTACCAAATCAAATATTACTTATTAATAATAGTTATTATTTAACTTTTACATATTTCTACTTAGATGTAATAGATTAATAATTATTAAAAGCTTATAATGTATGTTACTAATTATTGATTAATGTAACGACCCAGAAAATCTGAACCAATTTAAAAATTTTAAATTGGCTAAAATAATGGATTTTAAATATCTAAATTAAATATTTTAAATAATGGCGATGAAAACTGAGTTTGAATCGACATTTGAAAACGAATATAATTAATTATAATTATAAACAAGGCCTGAAATGGCGCTGTAGTTTCAGAAACTGAATTCAAACTTTGTCGGACTGTATCGGGTGCAAAACAATCCGGATTTTAGTGAAACCAAAAATATTTAAATATGTTAGTGAATACCTTTCCAACGAATCTGACAAATCGAAATTTGATAGCGGGAATCAAAAGATATGTCCAGTTGAAAATTCTGAATAGTCGCTATGGAATTCAGGCCCTTAAAAATGGACATTTTGCAAACGGCCTCGGATTTTGACGAAACCACTTTTGTTGGGTCCGGGATGTGAAGTTATTGCTAGATTTCAAATTTCATAATTTTTCAAATCAATATGTGAGCGTGGCAAAGGAAAACGCGTTTGACCAGTTTCAGTTGATTTTAATCGACTGGAAATTGACCATTTTTCAAACGGTCTCAGAATTCGACGAAACTAGTTTTGTTAGGACCGTATCGTCAATACGAAGCTAGAAAATATTTTTCTGGAATTTTTAGAGTTAGTATGTGACCCCGGTAATTTGAAATGTACGTTTAAAATTCAATATAGTGATTTAAATGTAAATTCAACGGAAACTGATTGTAAGGATCGAATCAGCATGTGTTACATATCCCATTGTGTTCGGAATGGGGGTAATTAGCTATGGGCGACAGTCGTTAGGATTCGTTTTGAGTTCGTGGTGTTAAACGAGAAGTATACAAATTAAATATTATTTAAATTATATTATATATATATATTCTCTGGTCAAAACCCTTGACCATTCGCAATCTCAGTCAAACGAAAAACCCCCGTCTTCGTCTGAGCGGATCCCCTTGGCGACGCCCGCCTTCACCGTCGACCATACCTCCACCACGCCCCTCCGATCGTCTCCCCCCTCTCTCCTTCTCCCCCGTTCGCCTCTCCTCCCTGTTCGAACCAAAATCGCGATGCCCAATTCGCGAGCCGCCCCCCTCGAAGCCAGCTCCGCCCTGACGACCTCCTCTTGCCGCCGACCATGACGACCCCCCCCCTTCTTCGCATGCACAGTAAGTTGTTTTATTTCATTTTATTTTTATTTTAATAAGGAAAATTCTGATTTTAATTAGGAAAAAAACTGATTTTTAAAAGGTTATAAAACTGATTTTTTTTAAAAGGAAAATTTTGATTTTAAAAGGTTATAAAACTGATTTTTTTTTAAAAAGGAAAATTCTGATTTTAATTAGGAAAAAAACTGATTTTTAAAAGGTTTAAAACTGATTTTTAAAAGATTTAAAAACTGATTTTTAAAAAGGGTTAAAAAAAACTAATTTTATTTTAAGATATAAAAAGAAAAGATTTAAACTTTAAAAAGAAAAGATTTAAACTTTAAAAAGAAAAGATTTAAACTTTAAAAAGAAAAGATTAGAACTTTAAAAAGAAAAGATTAGAACTTTAAAAAGAAAAGATTTGATCTTTAAAATAGAAAAGACGGAATTTTTATAAAGTAGAAGATGTAAGATATGATTTTTATATATTGAACATCGAAGAAAAAATTCGATTTTTATATATTGAATAGCGAAGTCAAAATATGATTTTTTGTATATTGAATAACGAAGTAAAAATTCGATTTTTACCTATGTAGAGAATACGGGCAACGAAAGCGACAAAAGGCGAGAGCGGTGAAGATTTATGCAAAGAAGAGTCGTGGGATTGAATTAGCTATTTGGTGAGAATTTCTCACTCTTCAATTTCTTTTTCTAGCTATATATATGTGTGTTCAAATAAAAGTGAATTTCTATATATATATATATATATATATATATATATATAATATATATATATATATACGCCCCTCGTCCACAAACCATGGACGATATTTATTGGTTGAAATTGTTGTGAAAATTGATTGATAGCGAATGATTGTTTGGGATTGTTTGTGGTTGATATTGGCTGATTGTGGTTGAAAAATACCGTTTTGTGGTTTAGAAATATTTGATTGAAACCACATAGGATTAGTTTGTGGAAATGAAATAAATATATACATGCTGCCTGCGTGCGAACTAGATGCATGATCCTCATTGTCAAAAACCGCGAGGTTTTAAGGTAGAGCGAGGAGCCGTACTAGGGACGGTCCCGGTTTTAACTACCCTGCCGTTATGCTGCCGAAATTTTGAATAATATTCGTGTGTTTGAATTATTTTCATATGCTTAAACTATATTTATTCATTGAATAGAAATCACATTTTTATCTATATATAGAAACTATAGAAAACCTTCATGTGTTGAATTGATATTCATTCGTTGATTAAAAATTCATGTGTTGAATTGTATTCGCGTTTTAAATATAAAAATCACATTTTTATCTATATATAGAAACTATAGAAAACCTTCATGTGTTGAATTGATATTCATTCGTTGATTAAAAATTCATGTGTTGAATGGTATTCGCGTTTTAAATATAAAAATCACATTTCTATCTATATATAGAAACTATAGAAAACCTTCATGGGTTGAATTGATATTCATTCGTTGATTAGAAATTCATGTGTTGAATGGTATTCATATTTTGAAATAAATTGTTTGATAATAAAAAATCACCTTTTATCGACTATATGAACTGTGTAAAATAATCTTGTTTTAAAAGAAATTGTTTTATGATAAAAATCCCATTTTTATCACCAATATGAAATATATAGAATAATAGTGTTTTGAAATGAATTGTTTTACAATAAAAATCACATTTTTATTGTATGCATGAATCGTTAAAATGTGAAGTGTTAAAAATAGCCACTCGTTCAAAATAAACATATATGAGTTGAAATATTCATTAATTAGCTAATGAAATGATTTGCACCTATGTATGTAACATTAGAATGAATGGTGTTTTTAAACCAAATAGAAATCAAATATGAAGTCGAATAGAAAATGATAAGTGGTAAGAACTATATATATATGTGTACATGCATATTCATTGAACAGGTTATAGCAAAGGGGCTAGAGAAGAGGAATAAAATTTTGTGCCCGACAAATAGGTACACATTTACTGTTTTGTTTGGGTGATGATTTTATGAGCCTGTTGGCTAGCCGCTTGGCTTTTTCCTTTTCTTTTTGAGATTAGAAGGACCGGGAAAGCTATTTGCGATTTCCTGATGCTCCCGGTGCAGGGGATGTTATGGCGAAATTTTCCAAAATTTTAAGGCGTTAGTGAAATATTTGAAGTGAAAACGATATTAAAATTGTTGAATGAACTATATTTATATAAATATATGAATATAAATAAAATTAAAACGAAACGAGGCCGTGCAGTTCGTATTTTGAAACCGTGATTTCAAACAACTAGTGCGGGAAATCCGACCGTTGGATTTTCCCGAAACCTCAACCCTCGGGTTTGCCTTAGAAATATCTTCCCAACGGCACCAACCTTGCAAAAATCCAACGGTTGGATTGTCTGGAATGTTTAATTCAAATCTTAAGAAAAACAGCGCCAGAAGCGATTATATTTATATATATATATATATATATATAAAAATATAATTATATATTTAATCGAATAACGACGCTGCAGTTCGTATTTTGAAACCGAAAATTCAAACGATTGTACCGGGAGATCCGACCGTCGGATTTTCCCGAAACTGGAACCGTTGGATTCGTTTTGAAAAGCCCTTTCTAATGATATAAATTTTGTGAAGATCCAACGGTTAGATTTTCAGATATGTGTAAATCAAATCTGAAGAAAAACAGCGCCACGGCCGCGTTATGGCCCGAAGCGTCGTTTTGAATAAATGGGCTATTTTAAAATAAATAAAAATAGCAATAAATCATTATAAAGTACCATAAACAATATGGAGTGGAAATAAACTGAATATGCTCGATTTATGTTGTATTTGATGGTTAAATGTGTTTGGTGTGAAAATTACATTAAAGAACAATATTGGTGTTGTCGAATAATTTAACCATTGAAATAAATTTATTTGAAATTCTAAATATGCGTGAATTATTTGAAAAGGCCGAGTTAATTCTCATTTCGAATAATTGACCGACGATTGAAATTCGAAGATGAATACGATGGTCGAAGACCGGAGATCTTCACCTCGTTTGGATGGTAACCGAGGTCCTGATTGGGAGGCATCCCAAAATATGGATAATGAGTGGTGATCGTCTAGACGTACGTGGTGATCGATGGGTTTGTGAGGTATTTAGTGCCTCCGGTTTCGTTCAGACCTAGAACGGACTTGTAAATGGACTATGTGTCTGACATTGGAGTTTATTCTGTGTTGATTGATTTCTGTTAAATATACATCTGTTTGGCGGCGGAGAATTTATTCTTTTGCTTAACGCCCTTCTCTGAGACGCACGAGCTCAGAGGTTGTATATCGATGGACATCAGTCGCATGGCATGAATTGCCTGTGTGGCATACTAAGACGCAGTGATCAGGGCTTCTGTTGAAAAGCAAAGTCTTGTGGTGATGATCAAAGCACCGCCTGCGTGGCGTAGCTTTGTGTATAATGTGAATTCGCGAGCCTCACACCCCGGTATGAACCTAAAACGGGAGAAGGACCTCAGGGAGGGCATGCGTTTCTTTCTAGCTAGGGTGGTGTCAGTGACCTACCAGCCCTGACATTTATATACTTTTCACCTATGTGGTTGTTGCTGTTGCGAGGCGCCTCGGTTTGATCGGACGATCCGGGTCCGATGGAGTCATTCGTTGGCTCGTTTACGCCCCAAAGGGCGGGGAAACGTATTGTTCAGGCATTTTAATCCACATCGGTGGACCGGCCCTGACGATCCAAGGGTCCACCTGAGTCTGGGTCCTGTGGCTCGGGCTTGAGAGTCATGAATTCGGTAAGGACTATCTTTTGCCTTGGTTCATGATGGAAATCCAATTTCCAAATACGTGACTGTGCGGTTTTGATTGTATACCTATATATATGGCGACATAGTGGTATGGGGCATTAATGCCGTCTATGATTGATAGTTATGATTTGAAATTGTTTTCAAAACATATAGGCACTTGTTTTATTCGTATCAAGCATAATTTAGCCGTTATAAGGTAAAAACTCTATCCTCCGGTTTGCGTTGCATTGTGTGATGGGAACTGAGTCTTATAACGGTTTCATTTTTATAAAAAGCATAGCGTTGTTTAAAAGAAAGATTTGTTTTAAAGCACTGGCAATCCAATGGAGTAAACCCGTTCCACGAAAGTGGCGTGGTCCTGTGATTTGCCAAATTATATATGTGTTGAGTAGATTTCTCATACCAGTCCCATGACTGACTCGTAGTTTGTTTCACATTCAAACTCGGGTGCCCCTTTTTCTACATGGGCAGCCTTGTGTTCAGGTTTAGCTGGTTCTTTCTGGATAGCTGGAGCTGAAGATGGATTCTACCATTTATCTCTTTTTATGCTGTTCAGCTCCTATTGTACATATTTTGTTTGTTTTCCGCTGTAAACATTCATGTATAGCTGAACTGTATTTGTACTAAGTAAGATCCTGTATACTGTGTAACTCTGATGATTACTTTTATCCAGTATATTTTATTGTTCATTATCTGGTGTATTTATTTAATTTTGTCCTGCTATTATCTGTTTCTGTGTTATATCCCAAAGATAACCCTTGTCTCCGTGAGAACGGGATTTCGGGTCGTCTCAACGTGGTATCAGAGCTTTGGTTAAGCTTAGTTCTGGAATATAACATATGAACAAACTCGTCAGAAATAGAACCAGTAGTGTTCTAGGACGGGTAACTCTATACAGATAGGATCAGAAATATCCTAGTATGAGTAGCAGAATGAAATAACACCTGGATTATTACAACTGTTAGAAGTTCCTGGCTGGAAGTGGGAACATATTTCTATGGATTTCATTGATGGGTTGCCCAGAACCAGAAAGGGAAATGACAGTATTTGGGTGATCGTAGATCGCTTCACGAAGACCGCCCATTTCATACCTGTCAGATCAAACAGAACTGCTCAGAGTCAGGCGCAGATTTACTTCAGGGAAATAGTTAGACTGCATGGAGTGCTGCTCAGTTTAGTCAGTGATAGAGATACAATATTCACTAGAAAATTCTGGGAAGCATTTCAAGTCGAGCTGGGAACGAAGTTGAACTTAAGCACCGCTTATCATCCTCAGACAGACGGTCAGACTGAGAGGGTGAATCGCATTTTAGAAGATCTATTGCGGGCTTGTGTTCTAGATTTCGGTGGATCATGGGAAGACCATCTGCATTTGGCTGAATTCTCTTATAACAACAGCCACCAGGCGAGTCTGACAATGTCGCCATTCGAAGCATTATATGGTAGACCGTACAGATCTCCTGCTTGTTGGGTCGAACCAGGAAATAGACTTGTGTTAGGTCCCGATATGATTCGAGAAGCTGCCGACAAAGTCGATTTTATTAAGAAGAGATTACTCGCCGCTCAAAGCCGACAAAAGAGCTATGCCGATAGTAGAAGAAGAGATATATCCTTAGAAGTTGGCGACTATGTATATTTAAAAGTATCGCCGATGAGAGGAGTTATCCGGTTCGGTAAAACTGGAAAGTTAGCGCCCAAATTTATTGGTCCGTTTCCTATTCTGGAACGGATCGGAACTCTCGCTTACAGGGTCAAACTTCATGATTGGTTGCCTGGATTTCATGATGTATTTCATATATCTCAACTTCGAAAGCACGTTCATGATCCAGACTTGATCGTGGAAGAAGCAGCTCAACAGGACATTGAAATTACTCCAGAATTAGCTGTGAGGCGAGAGCCGCTAAAGACTATCGGCAAAGAAACCAAAGAGCTGAGGAACAAGAAGGTTCGCTTAGTCAAAGTGCAATAGAGTGGAGATCCGCGAGATTATACTTGGGAAACTGAGGAGAGCATTCAGAAAGCTTATCCTAGATGCCGAGTAGATATCTCTGATTGACTCCGGTGCAAGGTACATTTACCCTACTTTGCACTACCATTCAATTCTCTACTCTATTGTTATTTTCTTTTCATAGATGTGCACTTTTAATTATATAGTCTGAATGATTTTTAAAGGGTATAGGATTTGATTAGTATATTTTTGAAGGTTAAAAAAAATTGGATTGGTTGTTGTGTTGTGTGATTGTAGATTTATCAAACCACTTTCGACTTTGTTCCTTTTCGGGGACGAAAAGTTTTAAGTGGGGGAGATTGTAACGACCCAGAAAATCTGAACCAATTTAAAAATTTTAAATTGGCTAAAATAATGGATTTTAAATATTTAAAATAAATATTTTAAATAATGGCGATGAAAACTGAGTTTGAATGGACATTTGAAAACGAATATAATTAATTATAATTATAAACAAGGCCTGAAATGGCGCTGCAGTTTCAAAAACTGAATTCAAACTTTGTCGGACTGTATCGGGTGCAAAACAATCCGGATTTTAGTGAAACCAAAAATATTTAAATCTGTTAGTGAATACCTTTCCAACGAATCTGACAAATCAAAATTTGATAGCGGGAATCAAAAGATATGTCCAGTTGAAAATTCTGAATAGTTGCTATGGAATTCAGGCCCTTAAAAATGGACATTTTGCAAACGGCCTCGGATTTCGACGAAACCACTTTTGTTGGGTCCGGGATGTGAAGTTATTGCTAGGTTTCAAATTTCATAATTTTTCGAATCAATATGTGAGCGTGGCAAAGGAAAACGCGTTTGACCAGTTTCAGTTGATTTTAATCGACTGGAAATTGACCATTTTTCAAACGGTCTCAGAATTCGACGAAACTAGTTTTGTTAGGACCGTATCGTCAATACGAAGCTAGAAAACATTTTTCTGGAATTTTTAGAGTTAGTATGTGACCCCGGTAATTTGAAATGTACGTTTAAAATTCAATATAGTGATTTAAATGTAAATTCAACGGAAACTGATCGTAAGTATCGAATCAGCTTGTGATACATATCCCATTGTGTTCGGAATGGGGGTAATTAGCTATGGGCGACAGTCGTTAGGATTCGTTTTGAGTTCATGGTGTTAAACGAGAAGTATACAAATTAAATATTATTTAAATTATATTATATATATATATATATATATTCTCTGGTCAAAACCCTTGACCATTCACAATCTCAGTCAAACGAAAAACCCCCGACTTCGTCTGAGCGGATCCCCTTGCCGACGCCCGCCTTCACCATCGACCATACCTCCACCACGCCCCTCCGATCGTCTCCTCCCTCTCTCCTTCTCCCCCGTTCACCTCTCCTCCCTGTTCGAACCAAAATCGCGACGCCCAATTCGCGAGCCGCCCCCCTCGAAGCCAGCTCCGCCCTGACGACCTCCTCTTGCCGCCGACCCTGACGACCCCCCCTTCTTCGCAGACACAGTAAGTTGTTTTATTTCATTTTATTTTTATTTTAATAAGGAAAATTCTGATTTTAATTAGGAAAAAAAATGATTTTTAAAAGGTTATAAAACTGATTTTTTTTAAAAGGAAAATTCTGATTTTAAAAGGTTATAAAACTGATTTTTTTTAAAAAGGAAAATTCTGATTTTAATTAGGAAAAAAACTGATTTTTAAAGGTTTAAAAACCGATTTTTAAAAGATTTAAAAACTGATTTTTAAAAAGGGTTAAAAAAAACTGATTTTATTTTAAGATATAAAAAGAAAAGATTTAAACTTTAAAAAGAAAAGATTTAAACTTTAAAAAGAAAAGATTTAAACTTTAAAAAGAAAAGATTAGAACTTTAAAAAGAAAAGATTAGAACTTCAAAAAGAAAAGATTTGATCTTTAAAATAGAAAAGACGGAATTTTTATTAAGTAGAAGATGTAAGATATGATTTTTATATATTGAACATCGAAGAAAAAATTCGATTTTTATATATTGAATAGCGAAGTCAAAATATGATTTTTATATATTGAATAACGAAGTAAAAATTCGATATTTACCTATGTAGAGAATACGGGCAACAAAAGCGACAAAAGGCGAGAGCGGTGAAGATTTATGCAAAGAAGAGTCGTGGGATTGAATTAGCTATTTGGTGAGAATTTCTCACTCTTCAATTTCTTTTTCTAGCTATATATATGTGTTCAAATAAAAGTGAATTTCTATATATAAATATAAATATATATATATATATATATATATATATACGCCCCTCGTCCACAAACCATGGACGATATTTATTGGTTGAAATTGTTGTGAAAATTGATTGATAGCGAATAATTGTTTTGGATTGTTTGTGGTTGATATTGGCTGATTGTGGTTGAAAAATACCGTTTTGTGGTTGAGAAATATTTGATTGAAACCACATAGGATTAGTTTGTGGAAATGAAATAAATATATACATGCCGCCTGCGTGCGAACTAGATGCATGATCCCCATTGTCAAAAACCGCGAGGTTTTAAGGTAGAGCGAGGAGCCGTACTAGGGACGGTCCCGGTTTTAACTACCCTGCCGTTATGCTGCCGAAATTTTTAATAATATTCGTGTGTTTGAATTATTTTCATATGCTTAAACTATATTTATTCATTGAATAGAAATCACATTTTTATCTATATATAGAAACTATAGAAAACCTTCATGTGTTGAATTGCTATTCATTCGTTGATTAAAAATTCATGTGTTTAATGGTATTCGCATTTTAAATATAAAAATCACATTTTTATCTATATATAGAAACTACAGAAAACCTTCATGTGTTGAATTGATATTCATTCGTTGATTAAAAATTCATGTGTTGAATGGTATTCGCGTTTTAAATATAAAAATCACATTTCTATCTATATATAGAAACTATAGAAAACCTTCATGGGTTGAATTGATATTTATTCGTTGATTAGAAATTCATGTGTTGAATGGTATTCATATTTTGAAATAAATTGTTTGATAATAAAAAATCACCTTTTATCGACTATATGAACTGTGTAAAATAATCTTGTTTTAAAAGAAATTGTTTTATGATAAAAATCCCATTTTTATCACCAATATGAAATATATAGAATAATAGTGTTTTGAAATGAATTGTTTTACAATAAAAATCACATTTTTATTGTATGCATGAATCGTTAAAATGTGAAGTGTTAAAAATAGCCACTCGTTCAAAATAAACATATATGAGTTGAAATATTCATTAATTAGCTAATGAAATGATTTGCACCTATGTATGTAACATTAGAATGAATGGTGTTTTTAAACCAAATAGAAATCAAATATGAAGTCGAATAGAAAATGATAAGTGGTAAGAACTATATATATATGTGTACATGCATATCCATTGAACAGGTTATAGCAAAGGGGCTAGAGAAGAGGAACAAAATTTTGTGCCCGACAAATAGGTACACATTTACTGTTTTGTTTGGGTGATGATTTTATGAGCATGTTGGCTAGCCGCTTGGCGTTTTCTTTTTCTTTTTTAGATTAGAAGGACCGGGAAAGCTATTTGCGATTTCCCGATGCTCCCGGTGCAGGGGAGGTTATGGCGAAATTTTCCAAAATTTTAAGGCGTTAGTGAAATATTTGAAGTGAAAATGATATTGAAATTGTTGAATGAACTATATTTATATAAATATATAAATATAAATAAAATTAAAACGAAACGAGGCCGTGCAGTTCGTATTTTAAAACCGTGATTTCAAACAACTACTGCGGGAAATCCGACCGTTGGATTTTCCCGAAACCTCAACCCTCGGGTTCGCCTTGGAAATATCTTCCCAACGGCACCAACCTTGCAAAAATCCAACGGTTGGATTGTCTGGAATGTTTAATTCAAATCTGAAGAAAAACAGCGCCAGAAGCGATTATATTTATATATATATATAAATATAATTATATATTTAATCGAATAACGACGCTGCAGTTCGTATTTTGAAATCGAAAATTCAAACGATTGTACCGGGAGATCCGACCGTCGGATTTTCCCGAAACTGGAACCGTTGGATTCGTTTTGAAAAGACCTTTCTAATGATGTAAATTTTGTGAAGATCCAATGGTTAGATTTTCAGATATGTGTAAATCAAATCTGAAGAAAAACAGCTCCACGGCAGCGTTATGGCTCGAAGCGTCGTTTTGAATAAATGGGCTATTTTAAAATAAATAAAAATAGCGATAAATCATTATAAAGTACCATAAACAATATGGAGTGGAAATAAACTGAATTTGCTCGATTTATGTTGTATTTGACGGTTAAATGTGTTTGGTGTGAAAATTACATTAAAGAACAATATTGGTGTTGTCGAATAATTTAACCATTGAAATAAATTGATTAGAAATTCTAAATATGCGTGAAATATTTGAAAAGGCCGAGTTAATTCTCATTTCGAATAATTGACCGACGATTGAAATTCAAAGATGAAGACGATGGTCGAAGACCGGAGATCTTAACCTCGTTTGGATGGTAACCGAGGTCCTGATTGGGAGGCATCCCGAAATATGGATAATGAGTGGTGATCGTCCAGACGTACGTGGTGATCGATGGGTTTGCGAGTTATTTATTGCCTCCGGTTTCGTTCAGACCCAGAACGGACTTGTAAATGGACTGTGTGTCTGACATTGGAGTTTATTCTGTGTTGATTGATTTTTGTTAAATATACATCTGTTTGGCGGCGGAGAATTTATTCTTTTGCTTAACGCCCTTCTCTGAGACGCACGAGCTCAGAGGTTGTATATCGATGGACATCAGTCGCATGGCATGAATTGCCTGTGTGGCATACTAAGATGCAGTGATCAGGGCTTCTGTTGAAAAGCAAAGTTTTGTGGTGATGATCAAAGCACCACCTGTGTGGCGTAGCTTTGTGTATAACGTGAATTCGCGAGCCTCACACCCCGGTATGAACCTAAAACGGGAGAAGGACCTCAGGGAGGGCATGCGTTTCTTTCTAGCTAGGGTGGTGTCAGTGACCTACCAGCCCTGACATTTATATACTTTTCACCTATGTGGTTGTTGCTGTTGTGAGGCGCCTCGGTTTGATCGGACGATCCGGGTCCGATGGAGTCATTCGTTGGCTCGTTTACGCCCCAAAGGGCGGGGAAACGTATTGTTCAGGCATTTTAATCCACATCGGTGGACCGGCCCTGACGATCCAAGGGTCCACCTGAGTCTGGGTCCTGTGGCTCGGGCTAGAGAGTCACGAATTCGGTAAGGACTATCTTTTGCCTTGGTTCATGATGGAAATACAATTTCCAAATACGTGACTGTGCGGTTTTGATTGTATACCTATATATATGGCGACATAGTGGTATGGGGCATTAATGCCGTCTATGATTGATAGTTATGATTTGAAATTGTTTTCAAAACATATAGACACTAGCAATAATATCAAATGCCTTTGTTTTATTCGTATCAAGCATAATTTAGCCGTTATAAGGTAAAAACTCTATCCTCCGGTTTGCGTTGCATTGTGTGATGGGAACTGAGTCTTATAACGGTTTCATTTTTATAAAAAGCATAGCGTTGTTTAAAAGAAAGATTTGTTTTAAAGCACTGGCAATCCAATGGAGTAAACCCGTTCCACGAAAGTGGCGTGGTCCTGTGATTTGCCAAATTATATATGTGTTGAGTAGATTTCTCATACCAGTCCCATGACTGACTCGTAGTTTGTTTCACTTTCAAACTCGGGTGCCCCTTTTTCTACACGGGCAGCCTTGTGTTTAGGTTTAGCTGGTTCTTTCTGGATAGCTGGAGCTGAAGATGGATTCTATCATTTATCTCTTTTTATGCAGTTCAGCTCCTATTGTACATATTTTGTTTGTTTTCCGCTGTAAACATTCATGTATAGCTGAACTGTATTTGTACTAAGTAAGATCCTGTATACTGTGTAACTCTGATGATTACTTTTATCCAGTATATTTTATTGTTCATTATCTGGTGTATTTATTTAATTTTGTTCTGCTATTATTTGGAAAACATTCCCATATATCGACTCCTTTAATTTTCTATACTTAGAAAATATATTCTATTTGCAGTTGATTTTTTTTTTCAATCACTTATCTTTTTTTCCGACTACTTTAATTAAACTCAAGAAATATTTACTTTTATATTTCTAAAATTCCACCACTTGGGTTAAAACGAACGTTGTGTAAAGCATTGTTATAACAACCCAAAATAATTTATTCAACAAACTCTTATTCAAACACTTCCCTTCGAGATTGGATCTTGCAATTTATCACATAAAAAATGAAATCAATCACGTTGGGGTAAAATTACCTCTCAGACCTTGACTGAAAACATCCTCAACTTCAAAACGAACAAAACCACTTACCTCGAATAAACACACCATAAAACCCAATTATTCAATTTTAAAACATGCATATAGTTCGCTTTCTATTTCCAATTTATATATTTTCTTTTTGTTTACAATATTCTATTTTTAATTTCATATCCTTATCGAATTCTATATATATCGATACATTGATTTCTAACTATCAAATTATCTTAAAAATATTCTAACTCCTTAAATTTCCAGAAAATTTCGCCATAACCTCCTTTGTACGAGGAGCATCGGGAAAATCCCCAAATCGCCACACAAGCCACCCTAATGAAAAAGAAAAACAAAAAGCCAAGCAGCTAGCAGATACGGCGCATAAAACCTCATATGGAATTAAAACGTGTACCTTTTTGTCGGGCACTAAATTTAAAAACTTCATTCAATTCTACTTTCCTTTTCGATTTCAAATATAAATTTCCAAATCGAATTCACTTATTCAAAGCCCAATATCAATTCAAAATCTCATTGAATAATTACTATTAAAATTTGTTAATTCTATTCAATAATCAAAAATCTGTTTTCTGTTTCAAAGATCAATTCATTGCTCCACTTGGGTTCACACATATTTTACTACTCAAATCTGAAATTTTCTAAATAGAAATTCGATTTTATTCGCTTAAAATCCTTTTATAAAATCAAATAAACCGTTATGGTTTTTAAATGGTTATGGTGCTGCTTTTCTTAAAATTTGATTTTGAAATAACTCAAAATATATACGACGAAATTCAGAATTTTCTCTTTCATAAGAAAACTTTTATCTAATTGGTCCTGATGATTCTTGTTTCAAAGAATTCCGACATCAATTGAGTTCTGTACACTCCATTGAAGTTCGAATCGCCAATTAACGAATTACCGCGCTGCGGCCAGTTCGTTTTAATTATATTTATATATAAAAACTTTTAAACTTCGTTTAAATAAATTCAACTCTATTCTGATATATATATATATATACACACATATATATATCAAATCCATTTTTTTTCAATTCAACATAATATTTCCAATCTATTTCACTTCAATTTGAAATTTTATTTCGAGTTCTATTTTGAAATTATATTTCAATTCTATTTCAATTCTATTTCAAATTCTATACTCAAATTCCATTTGAGTTTCTATATTCAAATTCTATACTCAAATTCCATTTGAATTTCTATATTCAAATTCTCGTTTTTAAATTCATATTTGAATTTAAACATTTAAATTATCAATGATAAGTTTCCACCTTTCTTTATAACATCATTTAATTTACTTATTTATATTTTTAAAACAAGTCTTGGTTTCAAATTCATTTTTGAAATTAAATTCTATTTTTGAAAAATAAACCTCCCTTTTTCTAAATTCACACCTGTGTTTTTATTTCCTGAATTATATAATGCTAATTCCTTTTACTTCATTTATAAACTTCGGTTACAAAGGAGCTACATATAAACTTTGTTTATAAGGAACTACTTGTTTTATATTTCAAAACAACTTTATATTTCAAATCTATTTAAAAATTCAAATTCTATTTTAGAAAAAGATAGAATTTCCCTTTTCTATTTGAATAATATCACGTCTGGGAATAATCTATTTTATAAATCCGACATAGTCGAATTTAAACATAAATCCTAAGGATTTATTCAACTTTACTTATATTTCGAATATCCCAGTAAAGTTAATCGTTTATTATTTAAAACGATTCTAAGTTCTTATTTTAAATTCACCCTTTTAATTTAAAATATGTAAATTATCCAAATGATAATTTTTTCCCTTTTAATTTACAAACACCATTTATTTTACTTCTTTATTTATTCTTAAACAAGTCTCGATTTAAATTTATTTCGAAATCGATATTTCTACTTTGGAAAATAGATTTCTCTTTTCAATTTCACGCTTGTATTTTTATTTTTGAATTATCCAATGATAATTCTTTTCACTTTATTTATAAACTTCGTTTATAAAAGAACTACTTGTTTCTATTCCTTTAAAACAATTCAATTATTTTTATTCTATTCAGATTTCAAATTCTATTTTAGAAAAATAGAATTTCCCTTTAAATCTCAATATCCTTTTCATGATATTTTTAAATATCAACATTATGGCCTAGTGATATTTAAACACCAAACAACCAATTATTTATTTTAGGTTTGCTAACACATCATATATGACATTATATATGCAAACAAATAAACAAATAGAAAATATATTTTTGAGGAATCCAGTCGGATTCCTTCAACCTGTTTTCCTGCATCCAAATATATTAGTCAACATAAACAATACCCATCCTGCTTCGAGGCAGGACATCGCGGTACGAAGGTCATCCACTAATATATATATTTGTGGGGCGCATAGGGAAATAATCCGCTATGAAACTGCGGGCATCCGCTAATGAGACTGCGGGAATCAATCCAACCATCAACCCAATATATATATATATATATATATAATAGTCAACAATAAATAACTAATATATTTCAATCAATCAGAAAGCATTCAAACAAGCAACAACAATAATTTATAATGAAATAAAAATAATTCTAAATAAATAGGTGAGTAAGATTTACTCACCAGGATTTTTGTAGTTGTCGAATATCTAGTTTAATTCCAAATCATCGGCTACGAATATATTCAAATTGTCTCGAATACGTTTCATTTTGTACCAATGATAATGAATTTTATTTATCGATTATTTTATCATAAATTTAAATTAACTTAACAAATTAATATTATTATCCTAAGTAAAAACGAATACCTTATTTACTTGCAGCCCACTCGACAAATTTACACTCTTTAAAATGATTTACTAGATGAATCTCCCCTTTTTGTTTCCAAATTCTAGATAACATTTAAGGTCATTTTCTTTTCATCTTAACAGAAATTCCAAATTTTTAGCTAACTAAAAAAAATTTATACCTTAATTACATTGTATTTAATCTAAACATCATTAGCTTTTAGATTAAATAAGTTAACATTCAATATATACAGTAATTACCTTCTTGACAAATCTAAAACTCTCCCTTAACCAAAACTGTGCATCGCCGTACCAATGAAACCCAATTCTGACCAGACCAAAACCTACATCCACGATGTCCTCATGTCCACCACCTTAATTTGCTGAACACAACCTAACAGTCACCCTCACCACGCAGGCCCCAAGAAGAACTCAAGCCCAAATTCCTATTCTCAGTTCAGCCTAGATCGAACTCCCCCTACTGTCACAACGTGTTCGAACTCCAGTTTGCCATTAACAACTTCGAACCCCTAAATCAGCATTCGAACTCCTCCCCTTCTTCACCTGAACTCCAGTCGCCTTCGAAGATCGTAACCCTAAAATTGTAAGCCCTAAATCACTACGAGATGATGGTCGCTACTGAAAAATCTCCAACTCAAGGATACGCTCCTCGAGTTCGAATGGTATCGAACATCGTCGCCTTCAATGGCTACAGGAGATCTCAAAAATGAATCGAATTCTAGATTATGTGATTTAAGCGGATTTCATTTTCGGATTCTAACAATTGAAGAAAGCCATGGCTTTTATTAGTTTAGGAGAATTAAAGGAATGAAGAAACAAAGAAGGGAACATAGGGGAGTAGTCGCGATTGATAAAGAAGTGGAGATGGGACCAGAAGTACACAACAAATCTTTGTATTTATTTTAAAAAGACTTTCTAATTAATTTGACTTGATTTTGATTCGATATAAAGAGATCTTTTATTCTTTTTAAATAGATATCGATTTGATTTCGAACCTATCCACAATCAAATATCTCGGGGTCCATTAATTTAAATCATGAACCGCTATTATAGCGTATGGACTGACATTTCAATATAATAACCCTATTCTGAACTCAAGAGTAAATATTCTAAATTTTAAATTTCAACATATATACTATATTAAATTAATATAATATAATTTAAGTTCGAAAACCACAAATTCTTTGATAATAAATATAATTTATTATCGTATATATCAAATAAAATTCCAACTTATCATCTGAATCACTTTGATTCAGTTTTTAACTTCGATTTCAAATATATTTCGAATTACAAAAATTCGATATATTCTAAATTAGATTATATTCGATTATTAAATAGATAACTAAACATAAAATTCATTTATATTATTAACTCAATATTTAAAACCATATTAAATATTTAAAATAAACTGTTCGAAAAATCCGGGTCATTACATTCTTCCCCCTTAAAATAATTTCATCCCTGAAATTGCTAAGGTAGGAAAAATACTATAAACCCATTAACTTTTCAAAATTCCTTTATGTTGAAACTCACCTCTTCATATTTCAACAAAATTTATTCTACCATAACATTTGGTTTCCATTCACATAACACATCATCTATATTCACATTCATTTTTTCTGAATGATTTACCACCAATTCATATTTCATTCAGATGTATTTAAATCCATTGAAATCGATTCTAGTCAATTTATTCACTTCAATTCATTTAACTTGCATAAGTTAAATTTAAATTCCAGAATTCAAATTCCTGGGTTTTCATTTCAAATTCTTTTGAAATCCCATAAATATATACATATATTTATTTCCATCACAAATTCAAAACATTTGGATTCTCCAAATCAACTTGTTTTCTTTCAAACAAATTTCCACCAATTTTTTTTCTAAGGTAGCAATCCATCACTTAGAAACTAGAAAACGAACACTGATGATGTTGCAGTCATCATCAGTGTTATCTTCCAGCCACTAAAGTGAGCTCAATGCTTTATCACTTTCAAAATTCATTCAAAAATGATTTTAAATCAAAAAAAAACATTCCACAACAAAGCTATATTATTCTAGTATACTTCAGAAAATATATTTTTTCAAATACCCAGGATTTTGAATTCTTAATTCTGATTCTGAATCCAATTTTAGTTCATCATATTTGTATATTTTATTCATATACAAACTCTATTTGGTTATATATAACCATTTTAAATTCATAATCTCATTTGATTATAATTTTAACACCCAACACATCCATATATTATAATAATTTTTGAAAATTATTACTTCTATATTGAAATAAAATTTTGGGTAAAATTATTTCATCTACCCATTTTAAAACAATATTGTGTCAATTTATGTTCAAGTATTTACAAACACTTATCGACGTCGTGGCATCCCATGATTCGACCAGAATTCAAAAACCACTCAACAAACTAGCCAACACAATATAAAATAATTTTTTATATCAGTTAACAAATATGCTCTCTCGTATATACACTCAACTCATTCTAGGGTACTACTAACCCTATCTCTAATGAGCACAATCCACAAAGCCTAGGTGTTCGCTCAACCTAAGCTCTAATACCAACTGTAACGACCCGCAAATCCGTACCCTTCTAAGTTGACTAATAACACCACACGTCCAACCCACATTGCCCAGAAATACGAATCATTATTAGGAAGAAGTTAGAGGATGAGGAATAGAAAGAAAGAAATATTTGGATAGAAGAAAAACGAAGATCACAAACTCACAGCGGAACGAATAAAATATATTAAATAACATAACTTTTGAAATACAAATCAGTAACTGCATATACATACCATTATCTGAGCACAACAATTATTCCTAGAATAGTTATAAACACCTGTATCCATATACAAACATAGTGCACAGCGGAATATGATAGTCTATAGCTAACTGGGGAAGCCTCCTGCTTCCAGCTCTTCCAAGTGAGTCTGAAAAATCCCGACTACTTGACTTCCCGTACAAATTTGGGCACGCAAGAGTTTAGGGAAAACAAATAAAGCAAACTCTGGGTCAGTCATGGGACTGGTGTGAGTAAACTCCAACCATTTGTTTAACTTTCAAAATCCTTTCGAGAGAAAAGATAATAGTAAGACCATCCCATACATAAACACGGACGGTTTTTATCTTACTATAACCCAAAACACTTTGATACGAAAATCCAGTGCTATTATAATAGTGTCTAAATCAAATAAATAATAATCTAGCAGAATGCTTGCATCTCATGCTCCACATACATAACATAAAATCAAAAACCGCAAAGCGCTTATTGGAGATTGGATTTCCAACATGACAAGGTATGGAACCACCTTCCGATAGTGTATCTATAGAGAGGAATACACTGGGTTCAACAAGAACATCTTGCAACCTGGCCCACACATGACTGACCACTCATTTCGCTTGAGTGTATCGAATGTATATCATCAACGGTTGGGATCAGCAACCGTTTCCCGAATGGGACAGTGTAAAGAACCGGAAAATCTGAACCAATTTAAAAATTTTAAATTGGCTAAACTAGTGGATTTTAATTATTTAAAATAAATATTTTAAATAATAGCAATGAAAAGTAAGTTTGAATCGACGTTCGAAAACTAATATAATTAATTCTAATTATAAACAAGGCCTAAAAAGGCGCTGCAGTTTCAAAAATTGAATTCAAACTTTGACTGACTGTATCAGGTGCAAAACAAAACGGATTTGAGTGAAACAAAAAAATATTTAAATCTGTTAGTGAATACCTTTCTAGAGAATCTGAAAAATCGAAGTTTCATAGCGGGAGGCAAAAGTTATAGCCAAATGAATTTTCAGAAAGGTCGCTATGAAATTTATATAGCCCGTGAAATTGGCCATTTTGCAAACGACCTCGGAATTCGACGAAACCACTTTTGTTGGAACCGGGATGAGAAGTTATTGCTAGGTTTCAAATTTCATAATTTTTGAAGCTAGTATGTGAGCGTGGCAAAGGAAAACGTGTTTTGGTCAATTATAGTTAAATTGGGTCGACCAGAAATGGGCCTTTTTGCGAACAGTCTCAGAATTCGACGAAACTAGTTTTGTTGGGACCGTATCGTCAAAACATAGCCATATTTATTTTTCTGGAATTTTTCGAATTAGTTTGTGGCCCTGGCAAATTGAAATGTACATTCAAATCGAATATTGAATGTTATATATTTTAATTTGAATGGAAACTGACTAAAACAGTCGAATGGGCCTTGGAAACATATCCCATTATGTTCGGAATGGGGGTAAAACACTATGGATGACAGTCGTTGGGTTTGGTTTGGGGTTCGTGTGTGAAAGGGGTATTTTGGAGATTTTAAAAATTATAAAATAAAATAAAAAAATCCATTGGTGGACATATTTCTCTCTGCCCGACTATTCTTCTATCGCGCACGACGGAAAGGAGGCGCCACCTTCTCTCCTCCGTTGCTCCTCCTACACGCAAAATTAGGTATAGGTTCTTTGGAGCATTTTGAAGAGCTCGGCGGGAGCTTCAAATCCATACAAGGGTGGTACTTTTTCGTTGCCCGAATCGAGAGAATCACCTCTCTGAAGTCGACGACTTCAATTCGCCACCGCCGCCTACAAGGACCACCAAAGTGGCCCCCCTCCCTGGCGCCAGCGTGCCTCTCCCCCTATTCGTCGCTGAGAAGGCCGATCGTCGAACCGCTTCACCGTTTGCATGAAAAATCCAAACCTAGTTTGGAAACTATTGCTGAGAGGTATGGGCTTATTTATTTTTAACTGATTTCGACAAATAAAAGCGTTGCAAACTTCTAAAAATCATATCTTTTTCGTTTCTTGGTGAAATTCAGTGAAACAAGAGATAGTGGACTCGTGTGGACGTCTTCTAAATTCTAGAAGAGACCGCATATTTTTCTGAGCCTTCTGCTATTTTTGGTGGAGTGGAACCCAATGTGAGATTTCTAATTTATAAACGATATGGAAAACGACGATGTATAAATTATATAGTCGATGTATGAGTTATATAAGCATTGTACACCTCTTGTATAAGCGTTGTATAAGTTGTACGTTCGATGTATGAGTTGTATATGCATTGTAAAAATTAAATTTGTGTTGAATAGAAGTGATATGCTTTTATATAAATATATAAATATATATATATATATATATATATATATATATATATATATATACGCCCCTCGTCCATAAACCACGGACGATATTTATTGATTGTGATTGGTGTGAAAATTGGTTGATAGCGAATGGTTGATTATAATTGTTTGTGGTTGAAATTGATTGATTGTGGTTGAAAAATACCCGTTTGTGGTTGAAAATTATTTGGTTGAAACCACATAGGATTAGTTTGTGGAAATGAAAATTATATACATGCCGCCTGCGTGCGAACTAGATGCATGATTCCCCATTGTCAAAAGCTGCGAGGCTTTAAGGTAGAGCGAGGAGCCGTACTAGGGACGACCTCGGTTTTAACTACCCTGCCGTTATGCTGCCAAAATTTTGAATAATATTCATGTGTTAGAATTATTTTCATTTGTTGAAACTATATTTATTCATTGAATAGAAAACCTTCATATGTTGAATCGATATTCATTCGTTGAATTGAAATTCATGTGTTGAATGGTATTCGTGTTATTAAATATAAAAATCACCTTTTTATCTATTTATATAAATTATAGAAAACCTTCATGTGTTGAATCGATATTCATTCGTTGAATTTGAATTCATGTGTTGAATGGTATTCGTGTTTTTAAATATAAAAATCACCTTTTTACCTATTTATATAAACTACAGAAAACCTTCATGTGTTGAATCGAAATTCATTCATTGAATTGAAATTCATGTGTTGAATGGTATTCATATTTTAAAATAAATTGTTTTATAATAAAAATCCTATTTTTATTACCTATATGAACTATATAAAATAATCTTGTTTTGAAATAAATTGTTTTATAATAAAAATCCTATTTTTATTACCTATATGAACTGTATAAAATAATCGCATTTTGATATGAATTGTTTTATAATAAAATCACCTTTCTATCATATACATGAATAGTTAAAAATAGTGAAGTGTTGAAACAGAAGTCAGTTGGATAAAAATATCATTTTTATCAAATGTATGAAAAGGAAATGGTTTTGAAATCGAAGGATCTATTATATTTATACATATATATATATATATATATAATTAAAATATATCGAATAACGAAGCTGCAGTTCGTATTTTGAAACCGTGATTTCAAACGATTAGTGTGGGAGATCCGACCATCGGATTTTCCCGAAACCGCAACCGTTGGGTTCGCTTTGGAAATATCTTTCCAACGGCACCAACTTTGTAAAAATCCAACGGTTGGATTGTCTGGAATGTTTAATTCAAATCTGAAGAAAAACAGCGCTAGAATCGATTATATATATATATATATATGTATATATATATATATGTATATATATATATATAATTATATTAAATTGAATAACGACGCTGCAGTTTGTATTTTGAAATCGAAACTTCAAACGATTATACCGGGAGATCCGACCGTCGGAATTTCCCGAAACTGGAACCGTTGGATTCGTTTTGAAAAGATCTTTCTAATGACGTAAATTTTGTGAAGATCCAATGGATAGATTTTCAGATTTGCGTAAATCAATTCTGAAGAAAAACAGCGCCACGGCCGCGTTATGGCCTGAAGCGTCGTTTTGAATAAATTGGCTATTTTAAAATAAATAAAAATAGCAATAAATCATTTTAAAATATTATAAACGATATGGATGTGAAATTTAGAAATTAACTGAAGGTTAGCTAAGTCGAATGGTTTCCTGGATTTTGATCTGATGTTGGTTTCGGCCTTCGGGGTTAATATTTGGGAAATCGTTCTCTTACTGATTGACGGTTAGTGACTAATGAATTGAAATGATGCGTATGTAGTGTTTATGTAGCACGAGTTTATTATATATGCGAGTTGCTCAAAAAGGCCGGGTATATCCCATTCTAAATAACTGAATCGACGATAAGTAATCGAAGATGAAAACGGTGGTCGAAGACGGAGATCATCACCTCGTTTAGATGGTAACTGAGGTCCGGATTGGGAGGCATCCCGAAATATGGACAATGAGTGGTGATCGTCCCGACGTACGTGGTGATCGATGGGTTTGCGAAGTATATAGTGCCTCCAGTTTTGTTCAGACCCAGAAATAACTTGCAAATGGACAGTGTGTCTGACATTGGAATTTATTCTGTGTGATTGATATCTATCAGTTGCATGGTGTGAATTGTCTGTGTGGCATGCTAAGATGCAGTGATCAGGGCTTCTATTGAAAAGCAAAGTCTTGTAGTGATGATCAAAGCACCATCTGCATGGCGTAGCTTTGTGTATAACGTGAATTCATGAGCCTCACACCCCGGTTCGAACCAGAAACGGGAGAGGACATCAGGGAGGGCATGCGTTTCCTTCTAGTTAGAAGTGGCGTCAGTGGTTTTACATGCCCTGGCGAGTTTGACTTATGTGGTTGTTGCTGTTGCGAGCCACCTCGGTTAGATCAGGCGATCCAGGTCCGATGGAGTCATTCGTTGGCTCATTTACGCCCCAAAGGGCGGGGAAACGCAGTGTTCAGGAATTTTAATCCATATCGGTGGACCGGCCTTGACGATCCAAGGCCCACCTGAGTCTTGGTCCTGAGGGGCGGGCTAGAGCGTCTCGAAGTCGGTAAGGACTATCTTTTGCCTTGGTTCATAACGGAAATCCAATTTCCAAATACGTGATTGTGCGGTTTTGATTGCATACCTAGATATGGCGACATAGTGGTATGGGGCATTAATGCAATCTATGATTGATACTTATGATTTTAAATTGTTTTTGAAACATATAAACACTAGTAATAATATCAGTTGCTTTTGTTTTATTCGTATCAAGCATATTTTGGCCATTATAAGGTAAAAACTCTATCCGCCGGTTTGCGTTGCATTGTGTGATGGGAACTGAGTCTTACAATGGCTTCATTTTTATAAAAAGCATTACGATGTTCAAAAGAATGATTTGTTTTAAAGCACCGGCAATCCAATGGAGTAAACCCATTCCGCGAAAGTGGCGTGGTCCTGTGATTAGCCATATTATAAATGTGTTAAGTAGATTTCTCATACCAGTCCCATGACTGACTCGTAGTTTCACTTGCAAACTCGGGTGCCCCTCTTTCTACACGGGCAACCTTGTGTTCAGGTTTTTAGCTGGCTTATTCTGGATAGTTGGAGCTGAAGATGGATTCTATCACTTATCTCTTTTTATGCTGTTCAGCTCCTATTGTACATATTATGTTTGTTTTCCGCTATAAACATTTATGTATAGCTGAACTGTATTTGTACTAAGTAAGATCCTGTATACTGTGTAACTCTAATGATTATTGTTTATCCAGTGTATTATTGTTCATTTTCTGGTGTATTTATTTATTTATTTCTGTTCTGCTATTATCTGTTTATGTGTTGTATTCCAAAGATTACCCTTGTCACCGTCAGTACGGGTTTCGTGGTCATCACAACGTGGTATCAGAGCTTTGGTTAAGCTTAGTTCTGGAATATAACATATTAACAAACTCATCAGAAATAGAACCAGTAGTGTTCTAGGAAGAGTAACTCATTACAGAGAGGATTTGTGATATCCTAGTATGAGTAAAGCAGAATGAAATTACACACCGATAGACACATTTACATTTGAAGTATATGTTTCTATGTTTTAAAATACCTTTTCTGTGGCCTGACACTTGATCTGCTATTTGCAGAAGAACTAGAAAATGAGTGTCAGAAACAGAAGAAATGCAAAACCCGATCTAGAGGCTCTATTAAAGAGATATCGAAATCTGGGCGGATCACAATTTTCGGCAATGAATCTATAATTCAGACTCAAGCTTGGATGAGTTCTGTCGAAGGAATTTTTGAGCGTATCCAGTTGAGAGATGATCAGAAAAGATTAGTTGCATCTTGGACACTCAAAGAAGAAGCTTTAATCTGGTGGGAAACAATAATCAAAGATAATACAGAAGGTGATATCACCTGGGATAGATTCAAAGAGATTTTCCTAGAAAGATTTACTCCTCCTGAAGAGACTGAGCGACTATGTGATGAATTCTCTTATTTGATACAAGGTGATATGACCATTCCCGAATATCATAAGAAATTTAATGAACTTTCTCATTTTGCTCCTCATCTGATTCAAGATCCAAAGAGGAAGAATATGAGGTTTATTCATGGCCTGCAAATAAGTAATCAGAATAGTGTAATGAGGAATGTGAAGCTTCCTTTTTCAGAAATGATCTATATGGCTTATCAGTATGAAGATCTCCATAAGAAAGGTATGTTGCACGACGAAGATGAAGTTAGTTCAAGTGACAAAGTGGAGTTTGTGACTGATAGTCCTGAGGTCAGTAAGAAGCCCAATGCCAAGAGAAAAAGGGCCAGATCTGGGAAAGAACCAGTACAGACCGCCACGTGCTCAAGCTGTAATAGAAAAGGACATTTGGCGATAAGTTGCAAATCTTGGAACAAACGAAGGAAGAGTGGATTTGAACCCAGTAAGAAGGTTCATGAGGGAAGAGGATGCCAAAAGTGCCATCAGGCTGGTCATATTGCGAAAAATTGTCAGCTATCAAAGAAATCCGAAGCAGTACATATAAATGAAGTGGCAGAAGTGCCTGCATCTTCGTCTGCTCAGGAAAGGGCTGATGTCTTAGAAGGCACGCTTAATGTCAAAAGCATTCTAGTTAAAGTACTGCTTGATACAGGCGCGTCACGAAGCTTTATTGCAAAGAATGCAGTTAAGAAACTGGATTTGAATTTGAAGAAGCTCAAGGAACCAATGACTGTCCATAATCCGGTTGGGTGCTCCCTCGATCTCAGTTGGGTTTGTGCGGTACCTGTCTCTTTTTCCTGTTATAAGTTCCCTACCATCGTGGTCATCATGAATTTTACAGATTTTGATCTTATTTTGGGATAAGACTAGTTGACCAAATATGAAGCTGAGGTTAAATGCGCCGACAGAGTTGTTAGGGCGAAGATTAAATCAGGTGATTATATAACCATTCCTTGTGAAGGTCAGTATTCTAGTAGAAAAGACTTCTGGGCAGCTCTCGATGTTTCTGTTGTTCAAATAGAAAATATCCCGACAGTCACGGAGAATATTCCCGATCTAGTGAAAGATATTCCATTCGTCAAGAATTATGCGGATGTGTTTGAAAAAGTTGTTCGCTTAACTCCACAGAGAGAAATAGATTTCAAGATCGCTTTGATTCCGAATGCAAGGCCGGTAGTTCACGCTATTTGAAGAATGTCCTTGAAAGAGAAAGAGGAATTAGAAAATCAAAAAAGATAGCTTGTATGGAAGGACCTAATCAGGCCTAGTTTCTCTGATTGGGGAGCAGCAGTGGTGTTTGTCCCAAAGTCTAACGGTACTCTGCGACTATGTGTGGATTACCGTGATTTGAATAAGTAGACAATAAAGAATAAATATCCATTGCCGTGAATCGATGATTTATTGGATCGTCAGAATGGAGCACAGGTATTTTCAAGGATGGACCTAGCTACAGGCTTCCATCAGCTTCGTATTACCGAAGAATGTGTTCCTATGACAGCATTCAGAGGTCCAAACTTATTCTATGAGTGGTTAGTAATGCTGTTCGGCTTATATAACGCTCCAGCATACTTCGCCGATCTGATGAATCGAGTGTTCATAGGAGTTTTGAATAAGTTTATTCTGGTTTTTATTGACGATATTCTAATCTTCTCTAAATCAAAGGCCGAACATGAAAAGCATCTGGAACAGGTTCTAGAAATTCTGAGAAGTAACGTTCTAAAAGCTAAATTTTCCAAATGTATATTCTGGCAAGATGAGGTGAAATTTCTGGGCCATGTCGTATCGAAAGAAGGAATTGCTGTGGATCCAAGTAAAATCACAGCTATTCAAAATTGGAAACAGCCCAGTACTCCTACAGAAGTCCGTAGTTTTCTTGAATTGGCTAGTTATTACCGGAAGTCCGTTAAATATTTTTCGAAGATATCTAGTCACTTAACGAAGCTTACAAAGAAGCACTCAAAATTCAAGTGGACTCCAGAATGTGAGGAGGCTTTGGAAGAGCTAAAGTTAAGACTAACAACGGCTCCAGTGTTAACGATTATCGACGGCAATCAGGATTTAAAAGTCTGGACGGATGCCTCTAGAGAAGGCCTTGGTGCAGTGCTAATGCAAAGAGGCCAAGTGGTAGCTTATGCTAGCCGTCAGCTGAAGCCGCACGAGAAAAATTACGTAACTCATGATCTTGAGTTGTTGGCCATAGTATTTGCTTTGAAAATCTGGAGACACTATCTGCTGGGTGAGAAATTCGAACTGTTTATAGACCATCAGTCGTTAAAGTATCTATTCACCCAGAAAGACTTGAATCTGAGGCATCAACGTTGGCTAGAATTCCTTGCAGCATACGATTTTGAGATCCTATACACTAAAGGGAAAGCCAATGTCGTAGCCGATGAATTAAGCCGAAAGAATGTAATGATCGCCAGCTTTATTATTATGACTTCCTTGATTGACAAAATATCTATTCTTCAGAAGGATGATAATTTTATTAAGGATATGATCAAAAGGATTCAGAAAGGCGAGCCCTCGTATTTTCAAGTAGATAACGATGGAATCCTGAGATTGAAAGGAAGTATTTGTGTTCCTGACATCTCCAAGCTTAAAAGGGAAGTGTTAGACGAGTGTCACAAGTCCAAGCTGAGTATCCATCCTGGTGTGGCCAAAAAGTATAACGACCTCAAGCTAACATTCTGGTGGAAGGCAATGAAAAGAGACGTTTCAATATATGTTAGCCGATGCCCTACTTGCCAGCTAGTCAAAAGCGACCAACAGAAACTGGCTGGATTATTACAACCGCTGGACGTTCCTGGTTGGAAGTGGGAACATATTTCCATGGACTTCATTGATGGTTTGCCCAGAACCAGAAAAGGAAATGACAGTATTTGGGTGATCGTAGATCGCTTCACGAAGACCGCCCAATTCATACCTGTCAGATCAAACAAAACTGCTCAGAGTCTGGCGTAGATTTACTTCAAGGAAATTGTTAGACTGCACGGAGTGCCGCTCAGTATAGTCAGTGATAGATATACAATATTTACTAGCAAATTCTAGGAGGCATTACAAGTTGAGCTGGGAATGAAGCTAAACCTAAGCACCGCCTATCATCCTCAGACAGATGGTCCGACTGAGAAGGTGAATCGTATACTAGAAGATCTATTACGGGCTTGTGTTCTAGATTTCGGCGGATCATAGGAAGACCATATGCATTTGGATGAATTCTCTTATAACAACAGCTACCAGGCGAGCCTGACAATGTCGCCATTCGAAACACTGTATGGTAGACCGTGTCGATCTCATGCTTGTTGCGCCGAACACGGTAATAGACTTGTGTTGGGGCCAGATATGATCCGAGAAGCTGCCGACAAAGTCGATTTTATCAAGAAATGATTACTCGCTACTCAAAGCCGACAAAAGAGTTACGCCGATAGGAGAAGAAGGGATACATCATTTCTTGTTGGCGACTATGTATATCTGAAAGTATCTCCGATGAGAGGAGTTATACGGTTTGGTAAAATTGGGAAGTTGGCGCCCAGATCGGAACTCTCGCTTATAGGGTTAAACTGCCTGAATGGTTGCCTGGAGTTCATGATGTATTTCACATATCTCAACTTCGAAAGCACGTTCATGATCCAGACTTGATCGTGGAAGAAGCAGCTCAACAGGATATTAAAATTACTCCAGAATTAGTTGTGAGGAGAGAGCCGCTAAAGATCATCGGCAAAGAAACCAAAGAGCTGAGGAACAAGAAAGTTCACTTGGCCAAAGTGCAATGGAGTGGAGATCCATGAGATTGTACTTGGGAAACTGAGGAGAGTATTCAGAAAGCCTATCCTAGATGCCGAGTGGATATCTCTGATTGACTCCGGTGCAAGGTATATTTACCATACATTACATTACCAATTAGTTCTCTACTCTGTTGTTATTTTCTTTCCATGGATGTGCACTTTTAATTCTATAGTCTGAATGATTTTAAAAGAGTATAGAAATTGATTAGTATATTTTAGAAAAGCTAAAAACAAATTGATTGCTATTTGTGTTGTGTGATAGTAGATTTGATTAGTTAAAAAATTGTTGAAACAATAGTTAATTTAATTAATAAGAGAATAATGGTAGAATTTATTCATTTAAATCACACATTGAACTGATTAGAAAATAGATAGAAATATATACATGTGCACTATATATGTTTGAACAGGTAAATGGATTAGCTGTTGAGTAAAGATTTTATTTGCGTGCCCGACAAATAGGTAAACCTTAATGAGTTGGATGCGAAATATTATTATATCAACTCCTGTGAATGCCATTGGATGCGGAGTGCTGGTTATTCTGTATGTAAAAATAAACGTCGCGATAGGATAGTAACAATTAATTTTGAATGACATTACATGGCATACTTCTGGAAGATAGGCATACTTCATCATATACCACATAAGCATTTGGAGCTTGTGTGACGAGGTGGAAGATTTACCATACGAGCGAGAGGCTTGTATGGCGATGACTATATTTTACAGGTTGAACTGATGACTGATATGGACTATTTAAATTGTAACGATAAATTTGCCAGATTAATAAAAACCCCACACGGGTCTGGAGTTGACAATAATCACGTCTCTCTAGTCATTAGATACGGCACATGGACTATTTATTTCCCACACGGGGCGAGGTGACGAGGAATTATCCTCTGGAGCATTTAAAATACACACTCCCTCGGGCTTTGACAGAGTGATGAGAATTTATTCTCTGGAGTTATTATCTACACACGCTCCCCTGTAAACACCAGAATATAACACTATAAATATGTGTATGCTTATTAGGATTTATTGGGTACCTAATATGGCCCAATAAATTTCCAAACCTCTCCCCGTACAAAGGAGGTTATGGCGAAATTTTTCGAAAATTCCGGGTGTTAGCCAAATTTTTGGAGAATTTGAAAATTCCCAGAAACTGAAATGTTGGAGAATGGAAGCCAGATCGAACGTAAAGTTGATTAATCAAACCACTTTCGACTTTGTTCCTTTTCAAGGACGAAAAGTTTTAAGTGGGGGAGATTGTAGCGACCCGAAAAATCTGAACCAATTTAAATTTTTTAAATTGGCTAAACTAGTGGATTTTAAATATTTAAAATAAATATTTAAAATAATAGCAATGAAAAGTGAGTTTGAATCGATGTTCGAAAATAAATATAATTAATTCTAATTATAAACAAGGCCTGAAAAAGCGCTGTAGTTTCAAAAATTGAATTCAAACTTTGACCGACTTTACCGGGTGCAAAACAAAACGGATTTGAGTGAAACAAAAATTATTTAAATCTGTTAGTGAATACTTTTCTAACGAATCCGAAAAATCGAAGTTTCATAGCGGGAAGCAAAAGTTATGGCCAAATGAATTTTCAGAAAGGTGGCTATGGAATTTATATAGCCCGTGAAATTGGCCATTTTGCAAACGACCTCGGAATTCAACGAAACCCCTTTTGTTGGATCCAGGATGAGAAGTTATTGCTAGGTTTCAAATTTCATAATTTTTGAAGCTAGTATGTGAGCGTGGCAAAGGAAAACGTGTTTTGGTCAATTATAGTTAAATTGGATCGACCAGAAATGGGCCTTTTTGCAAACGGTCTTAGAATTCGATGAAACTTGTTTTGTTAGGACCGTATTGTCAAAACATAGCCAGATTTATTTTTCTGGAATTTTTCGAATTAGTTTGTGGCCCTGGCAAATTGAAATGTACGTTCAAATCGAATATTGAATGTTATATATTTTAATTTGAATGGAAACTGATTGAAACAGTCGAATGGGCCTTCGATACATATCCCATTGTGTTCGAAATGGGGGTAAAACGCTAGGGACGACAGTCGTTGGGTTTGGTTTGGGGTTCGTGTGTGAAAGGGGTATTTTGGAGATTTTAAAAATTATAAAATAAAATAAAATAATTCCATTGGTGGACATATTTCTCTCTCCCCGACTATTGTTCTATCGCGCACGACGGAAAGGAGGCGCCACCTTCTCTCCTCCATTCCTCCTCCTACACGAGAAATTAGGTATAGGTTCTTTGGAGCTTTTTGAACAGCTCGTCGAGTGCTTCAAATCCATAAAAGGGTGGTATTTTTTCGTTGCCTGAATCGAGAGAATCACCTCTCTGAAGTTGACGACTTCAATTTGCCGCCGCCGCCTACAGGGACCACCGAAGTGGCCCCCCTCCCTGGCGCCAGCACGCCTCTCCCACCTCTTCGTCACTGCGAAGGCCGATCGTCGAACCGCTTCACCGTTTGCACGAAAAATCCAAACCTAGTTTGGAACCTTTTGCTGAGAGGTACGTGTTTATTTATTTTTAACTGATTTCGACAAATAAAAGTGTTGTAAACTTCTAAAAATCATATATTTTTTGTTTCTTGGCGAAATTCAGTGAAACAAGAGACAGTGGACTCGTGCGGACGTCTTCTACATTCTATAAGAGACCGCATATTTTTCTGAGCCTTCTGCTATTTTTGGTGGAGTGGAACCCAATGTGAGATTTCTAATTTATAAACGATATGGAAAACGACGATGTATAAATTATATAGTCGATGTATGAGTTATATAAGAGTTGTACACCTCTTGTATAAGCGTTGTATAAGTTGTACGTTCGATGTATGAGTTGTATATGCGTTGTAAAAATTATATATGTGTTGAATAAAAGTGAAATGCTTATATATATATATATACACACGCCCCTCGTCAACAAACCATGGATGATATTTATTGATTGTGATTGGTGTGAAAATTGGTTGATAGCGAATGGTTGAATATAATTGTTTGTGGTTGAAATTGATTGATTGTGGTTGAAAAGTACCCGTTTTGGTTGAAAATTATTTGGTTGAAACGACATAGGATTAGTTTGTGGAAATGAAAATTATATACATGCCGCCTGCGTGCGAACTAGATGCATGATTCCCCATTGTCAAAAGTTGTGAGGCTTTAAGGTAGTGCGAGGAGCCGTACTATGGACGACCCCGGTTTTAACTACCCTACCGTTATGCTACCAAAATTTTGAATAATATTCATGTGTTAGAATTATTTTCATTTGTTGAAACTATATTTATTCGTTGAATACGAAACCTTCATGTGTTGAATCGATATTCATTCGTTGAATTGAAATTCATGTGTTGAATGGTATTCGTGTTTTTAAATATAAAAATCACCTTTTTATCTATTTGTATAAACTATAGAAAACCTTCATGTGTAGAATCGATATTCATTTGTTGAATTGAAATTCAGGTGTTGAATGGTATTCGTGTTTTTAAATATAAAAATCACCTTTTTATCTATTTATATAAACTATAGAAAACCTTTATATGTTGAATCGAAATTCATTCGTTGAATTGAAATTCATGTGTTGAATGGTATTCATATTTTAAAATAAATTGTTTTATAATAAAAATCCTATTTTTATTAACCATATGAACTATATAGAATAATCTTGATTTGAAATAAATTTTTTTATAATAAAAATCCTATTTTATTACCTATATGAACTATATAAAATAATCGCGTTTTGAAATGAATTGTTTTATAATAAAAATCACCTTTCTATCATATACATGAATAGTTAAAAATAGTGAAGTGTGAAATAGAAGTCAGTTGGATAAATATATCATTCTTATCAAATGTATGAGAAGGAAATGATTTTGAAATCGAAGGATCGATTATATATATATATATATATATATAATTAAAATATATCGAATAACGAAGCTGCAGTTCATATTTTGAAACCGTGATTTCAAACGATTAGTGCGGGAGATCCGACCATCGGATTTTCCCAAAACTGCAACCGTTGGGTTCGCTTTGGAAATACCTTTCCAACGGCACCAACTTTGTAAAAATCCAACGGTTGGATTGTCTGGAATGTTTAATTCAAATCTGAAGAAAAACAGCGCCAGAATCGATTATATATATATATATATATAATTATATTAAATCGAATAACGACGCTGCAGTTCGTATTTTGAAATCGAAACTTCAAACGATTATACCGGGAGATCCGACCATCGGAATTACCCGAAACTGGAACCGTTGGATTCTTTTTGAAAAGATCTTTCTAATGATGTAAATTTTTTGAAGATCCAACGGTTATATTTTCAGATATGTGTAAATCAAATCTGAAGAAAAACAGCGCCATGGCCGCGTTATGGTCCGAAGCGTCTTTTTGAATAAATTGGTTATTTTAAAATAAATAAAAATAGCGATAAATCGTTTTAAAATATTATAAACGATATGGATGTGAAATTTAGAAATTAACTGAAGGTTAGCTAAGTCGAATGGTTTCCTGGATTTTGATCTGATGTTGGTTTCGGCCTTCGGGGTTAATATTTGGGAAATCGTTCTCTTACTGATTGACGGTTAGTGACTAATGAATTGAAATGATGCGTATGTAGTGTTTATGTAGCACGTGTTTATTATATACGCGAGTTGCTCAGAAAGACTGGGTTTATCCCATTCTGAATAACTGAATCGACGATAAGTAATCGAAGATGAAAACGGTGGTCGAATACCAGAGATCTTCACCTCGTTTGGATGGTAACCGAGGTCCTGATTGGGAGACATCCCGAAATATGGATAATGAGTGGTGATCGTCCCGACGTACGTGGTGATCGATGGGGCACTAATCTGATGATTATTGTTTATCCAGTGTATTATTGTTCATTATCTGGTGTATTTATTTATTTATTTATTTCTGTTCTGCTATTATCTGTTTATGTGTTGTATTCCAAAGATTACCCTTATCACTGTCAGTACGGGTTTCGAGGTCGTCACAGACAGCATCAATTAGAATAAGGAATTAAATGAATCTCTAAATAGGTGATTATACACCCAAATGGGAGCGACCCACATAGCCATGCTACTTGCCCGATTTTTGTCATTTCCCTGTTGTTGAGGCCTGAGGCTACGATTTCTTGCAATTCATTGATAGTACAATCATTTTGAATGCCACATTGTCAGATCCGTTAATCACTAATTGATTTGCATAAATATATTCTGGATATTATGTTAAGGGAATAAATCCGTTGCCACCATGTATATTTGTAGAGAACAATCATATTCGATCATTGGAAATACTTTGTTAGACATTCGTCTGTATACGTTCTTTCTGGGATTGAACGAAACCGAAGGCACAATTTCTATTAATAGAAAAAGTCCTTGTACTTTACTCCGTCTTTGATTATCTTCATATAATCTGATTCACAACGCTAGTGCCAATATAGAGTGGTTCACGGATAATAATCCAACCGGTCTCTCCATATTGACAACGATATTGGCAAACACTTCGATAGTCGATTATTTGACTATCGAAGAGAAATAAACATACATTCCATTCATGCATAACATCGATCAATCACTGGGCCTATTAATTAATATTTCATTAATTAATTCACTTCTTTATTTCCCTATCAATATTTGTTAACCAAATATTTTCAATAATCGTTTTGGCTTCCTACACTATTTGGAAAACATTCCCATATATCGACTTCTTTAATTTTCTATACTTAGAAAATATATTCTAGTTGCAATTGAAAACAATTTCAATCACTTATCTTTTTTTCCGACTACTTTAATTATACTCAAGAAATATTTACTTTTATATTTCTAAAATTCCACTACTTGGGGTAAAACGAATGCTATGTAAAACATCGTTACAACAACCCAAAATAATTTATTCAACTAACTCTTATTCAAACACTTCCCTTCGAGACTGGATCTTGCTATTTATCAATTGAAAAATGAAATCAATCATGTTTGGGTAAAATTACCTCTCAGACCTTGACTGAAAACATCCTAAACTTCAAAACGGACAAAACCACTTACCTCGAATAATCACACCATAAAACCCAGTTATTCATTTTTAAAACATGTATATGGTTTGCTTTCTATTTCTAATTTATAGATTTCCTTTTTATTTACAATATTCTATTTTTAATTTCATTTCCTTATCGAATTCTATATATATCGATACATTGATTTCTAACTATCAAATTATCTTAATAATATTCTAACTCCTTAAATTTCCAGAAAATTTCGCCACAACCTTCTTTGTACCAGGAGCATCGAGAAAATCCCAAACCGCCACACAAGCCTCTCTAACCAAAAAGAAAAAGAAAAAGCCAAGCGGCTAGCCGATACGGTGCATAAAACCTCATATGGAATTTAAACGTGTACCTTTTTGTCGGGCACTAAATATATAAACTTCATTCTCTTCGTATACTTCACTCCATACCTGCCTAACACATATTCAAATAAAATATCTAACTTGCTTATAACCAAATTGAATTCCAGTTTCAATTCTAAATTCCTTTTCGATTTCGAATATAAATTTCCAAATCGAATTCACTTATTCAAAGCCCAATATCAATTCCAAATCTCATTAACTAATTACTATTAAAATTTGTTAATTCTATTCAATAATCAAAAATCTTATTTCTGTTTCAAAGATCAATTCATTTCTTCACTTAGGTTGACACATATTTTACAACTCAAATCTGAAATTTTCTAAATAGAAATTCGATTTTATTCGCTTAAAATCCTTTTATAAAATTAAATAAACCGTTATGGTTTTTAAGTGGTTATGGCGTTGCTTTTCTGAAAATTTGATTTTGAAATAACTCAAAATACATTCGACGAAATTTAGAATTTTCTCCTTCATTAGAAAACTATTATCTAATCGGTCCTGATGATTCTTGTTTCAAAGAATTCCAACTTCGATTGAGTTCTGTACACTCCATTAAAGTTCGAATCGCCAATTTACGAACTACCGCACTTCACTGCGGCGAGTTCGTTTTAATTATATTTATATATATAAACTTTTAAACTTCGTTTAAATAAATTTAACTCTATTCTTATATATATATATATATATATATATATATATATATATCAAATCCATTTTTTTCAATTCAACAAAATATTTCCGATCTATTGCACTTCTATTTGAAATTCTATTTCGAGTTCTATTTTGAAATTCTATTTCAATTCTATTCCAATTCTATTTCAAATTCTTTACTCAAATTCCATTTGAATTTCTATACTCAAATTCCATTTGAATTTCTATATTCAAATTCTCATTTTTAAATTCATATTTGAATTTAAACATTTAAATTATCAATGATAAGTTTCCACCTTTCTTTATAACATCATTTAATTTACTTATTTATATTTTTAAAATTTCAAATTCATTTTTGAAATTAAATTCTATTTTGGAAAAATAAATCTCCCCTTTTCTAAATTCACACCCATGTTTATATTTCCTGAATTATCTAATGCTAATTCCTTTTACTTCATTTATAAACTTCAGTTACAAAGGAGCTACTTATAAACTTTGTTTATAAGGAACTACTTGTTTTATTTTTCAAAACAAGTTTATATTTTAAATCTATTTAAAATTTCAAATTCTATTTTGGAAAAAGATAGAATTTCCCTTTTCTATTTCAATTAAATTTAAATACCTCGTCTGGGAATAATCTATTTTATAAATTCGACATAGTCGAATTTAAACATAAATCCTAAGGATTTATTCAACTTTACTTATATTTCGAATATCCCAATAAAGTTAATCGTTTATTATTTAAAACGATTCTAAGTTCTTATTTTAAATTCACCCTTTTAATTTAAAATATTTAAATTATCCAAATGATAAAATTTTCGCTTTTTATTTACAAACACCATTTATTTTACTTCTTTATTTATTCTTAAACAAGTCTCGATTTAAATTTCTTTCGAAATCGATATTTCTACTTTGGAAAATATATTTTTCTTTTCAATTTCACACTTGTATTTTTATTTCTTAATTATCCAATGATAATTCTTTTCACTTTATTTATAAACTTCGTTTATAAAAGAACTACTTGTTTCTATTCTTTTAAAGCAAGTTAATTATTTTTATTCTATTCAAATTTCAGATTCTATTTTAGAAAAATAGAACTTCCCTTTAAATCTCAATATCCTTTTCACGATATTTTTAAATATCAACATTTTGGCCCAGTGATATTTAAACACCTATTTATTTCAGGTTTTCTAACACATCATATATGACAGTATATATGCAAACAAATAAACAAACAGATAACATATTTTTGAGGAATCTAGTTGGATTCCTCCAACCTGTTTTCCTGCATTAAAATATATTAGTCAACATAAACAATACCCATCTTGCTTCGAGGCAGGACATCGTGGTACGAAGGTCATCCACTAATATATATTTGTGGGGCGCATAGGGAAATCATCCACTATGAAACTGCGAGCATCCGCTAGCGAGACTGCGGGAATCAATCCAACCATCAACCCAATATATATATATATATATATATATATATATATATATATATATATATAATAGTCAACCCTAAATAACTAATATATTTCAAACAATCAGAAAGCATTCAAACAAGAATAACAATTATTTATAATGAAATAAAAATAATTCTAAATAAATAGGTGAGTGATATTTACTCACCAGGATTTTTGCAGTTGTCGAATATCCAGTTTAATTCCAAATCATTGGCTACGAATCTATTCAAATAGTCTCAAATACATTTCATTTTGTACCTATGATAATGAATTTTATTTATCGATTATGTTATCATAAATTTAAATTAACTTAACAAATTAATTATCCTAAGAAAAAACGAATACCTTATTTACTTGCAACCCACTCAACAAATTTATACTCTTTAAAAAGATTTATTAGATGAATCTCCCCTTTTTGTTTCCAAATTCTAGATAACATTTAAGGTCATTTTCTTTTCATCTTAACAGAAATTCTGAATTTTTAGCTAACTAAAAAAATTACACCTTAATTACATTGAATTTAATCTAAACATCGTTAGCTTTTAGATTAAATAAGTTAACATTCAATATATACAGTAATTATCTTCTTGACAAATCTGAAACTCTCCATTAACCAAAACTGTGCATCGCCGTACCAATGAAACCCAATTCTGACAAGACAAAAACCTACATCCATGATGTCCTCATGTCCACCACCTTAATTTGTCGAACACAAAGTGAGAGTCACCCTCACCACGCATGCTCCAGGAAGAACTCGAGCCCAAATTCCTATTCTTAGTTCAGCCTAGATCGAGCTCCCCCTACCGTCGCAACCTGTTCGAACTCCAGTTTTCCATTAACAACTTCGCACCCCCAAATCAACATTCGAACTCCTCCCCTTCTTCACCGGAAGTCCAGTCGCTTTCGAAGATCGTAACCCTATAATTGTAAGCCCTAAATCACTACGAGATGATGGTCGCTGCTGAAAAATCCCCAACTCAAGGATACGCTGCTCGAGTTCAAATGGTATCGAACATCGTCGCCCTCAATGGCTACTTGAGATCTCAAAAACGAATCGAATTCAAGATCAAGTGATTTACGCGGATTTCATTTTTGGATTCTAACAATTGAAGAAAGCCGCGGCTTTTATTAGTTTAGGAGAATTAAAGGAATAAAGAAACAAAGAAGGGAACAGAGGGGAGTAGTCACGATTTATAAAGAAGTGGAGACGGGACCAGAAGTACACAACAAATCTTTGTATTTATTTTAAAAAGATTTTCTAATTAATTTGATTTGATTTTGATTCGATATAAAGAGATCTTTTATTCTTTTTAAACAAATATCGATTTGATTTTGAACCTATCCACAGTCAAATATCTCGGGGTCCATTAATTTAAATCACGAACTGCTATTATAGCGTACCGACCTACATTTCAATATAATAACCCTATTCTGAACTCAATAGTAAATATTATGAATTTTAAATTTAAACATATGTACTATATTAAATTAATATAATATAATTTAAATTATAAAACCACAAATTCTTTGATAATAAATTATTATTTATTATCGTATATATCAAATAAAATTCCTACTTATCATCTGAATCACTTTGATTCAGTTTTTAACTTTGATTTCAAATATATTTCGAATTACAAAAATTCGATATATTTTAAATTAAATTATATTCGATTATTAAATAGATAACTAAACATAAAATTCATTAATATTATCAACTCAATATTTAAAACCATATTAAATATTTAAAATAAATAGTTCGAAAAATCCGGGTCGTTACAAATTGACAGTTATAAAAAAAACATTTATTAAAATGGTGCTTTTACCACCATTGTAAAATTAAAGTTGTAATATGATGTTTTTGTTGTAGTGAAATTTAAATTCACTTCGCTCACATGTTAATTCCAAAAAATTTGAGGTTTGAAACCTAACAATAATTTGACATTCCGGATCAAACAAAAGTGGGTTTGTCAAAAATGGAGGTCATTTGGAAAAGTGGTTATCTTTAAGGGCTATATATTATATTGAAATATATATAAATTCCATAGCCACTATTTTAAATTTTAAATTGGATATAAGTTTAAATCTATATTATGAAATCTGAATTTTTCACATCCTTTAGGAAGATATAATTAAACAGATTCAAATGTCTCTTGTTTTACTGAAATCCGATTTATATTGAATTATGTACATTCAATTGAAATTTAAAATCGAATTTGCAAACTACCGTGCCATTTCAAACTCTATTTATAATTAAAATAAATTTATACATTATAACTTCGATTTAAATAAATTTTAATTCATTATTATTAAAAATAAATCATTTTAAACTTTCAAGATCTATTAAAATTGCTAAAATAAAAATTTTAGATTGGTTTAAAAATCCCGGATTGTTACAATCTCCCCCACTTAAAATCTTTTCGTCCTTGAAAAGGAACGGAACTAAAAGTTGTTTAACTAACTAACTCAACATTCATTTTGGCTTTCATTCTTCAACTTTTCAGTTTCTAAGAATTTTCTAATTTCTCAAAAGCTTGGCTAACACCCTAAATTTTCGAATTTTTTTGCCATAACCTCCTTTGTACAGCCTTATCGGTAAACCCGCAACTTGCCTCACAGGGTCCTCATCGATCAAAAAGAAAAAGAAAAAACCAAGCGATTTGCCAATCGGCTCATAAAATCATCAAAACCCAAGAAATACAACAAACATGTACCTATCTGTCAGGCATACAATTTTATTCCTCTTCTTAGCTTCCATGTTATGACCTGTTCAACATATGTTGATAAACATATATCCAATTGCAATCAATTTTTAATTCAGTTCAATATTAATTCAATTTGGTTAAATTTTACCTTCCATTCACATATTAGTTTGATCATTCCACTATTTTATATTAGTTGAACTAATTATCACACAACACAACCAGTGACCAATTAGTTGATTAACTTTTCAATCATATAACTTTTTATATATATACTCAAAAATCATATTTTCAATGCCAAAACACAAACAATAAATTCTAACTACGGTTTTGGTTCTAACACAAGTCAATCGGAAATATATAGATATCCCACTTTTGATACTCGAACATAAACACTAGTAATGACGCGTTAATCATCAGATTCATCTCCGGGCGAGTGGAGTGTGATTCTATATCTATCCAGCATATTTGAGACTTCGTATACACGTTTGCAAGGCGTATATGCAAAATCTTCAAATACCCCGTAGTCCAAATCAATATAAAATAACTACAAAAATACATATAATAAGGTATAAATTTTCAAAATCAATTTGTTTTTATTAAACAACACTCTTCAAACTCACTCTAGGATACTATTGATCCTATCTCTAATGAGTTATTCTTATAGGAGGTTACTAATCCTATCTCTGATGAAATTTTGGTTGGATTTTAATGTGTCTTGCTCTCGAGCTTTGTAAAACCAAAGCAGTAATACCATGCTAAAACGACCAGAAATCCCCCAATCTTCGAAGAGACGGAAAACACCGGATTGAGTTAAGAACACGACGCATCAGTACACAAACAATAGAACATTTCATTGCTATTACAACAATTTACATCAGAGTACAAGATATAAAAGTTCAAATAAATAAATTACACAGCGGAAAAATATCTGAGATTCAAAATACATAGCAGCGAAGATAAAATGAATAAATACAATGCATAGCGGAAATACATCATTAATACAACTGATTGAAATACATGGATACAAAGCTTTCCGAATATAGCTCCAACTATAATCCAGGATCTCGGGAAAAGAAATATCTGCGAAAAACCAAACTACTAGCCACCCGTGTGGAAAATATGGGCACCTAGAGTTTATGTTAAAACAATAAAATCCGAGTAAGTCATAGGACTGGCGTGGGAACTAAAACAGTTATTAAATCTTTACTTTAAAAGTTTGGAAATCATGGGACAACGCCGTATAACATGGAACGAGTCTCCTGCACATGAATCTCAGTTTAAAATGAACAACGCTTTGCTTTTTGGAAAATGAAGCTATTATAAGACTCAGGTGCCATCACACATTGCAACGCAAACCGGAGGATAGAGTTTTCACTTATTATAGCCAAACATGCTTGGTATGTTTTAAAACAAATCATTTTGATATCACTATAAGCGCATAGTGTCAAAAACAATTTCAAAATAAATGTATCAATCCTAGATGACATAGGTACCATATATTATGCTGCCATACTAGGTTTACAACTAAAACCGAAAAGTGTCGTCTTGGAAATTGGATTTCCATCTATGAGTCAAGGCAAGGGATGACTCCTCTTCGATTTGAGACACTCTAGCAAATGCCTTAGGATTAAACAACTTGGGGCAACCCTTGGAACGGAAGGGCCAGTCAACACATACTTTAGTGGATTAATTATTCCTGAACAATACATTTCCCGGTCCTATCGGACCTACAAACAGGTCAGTATGTCGACCCTATGACCATACAACCGTGAAGACCCGTAACTTCCCCGGTAAGGAAAGAGCGAATACTTTGAGGACAAGCCACATCGGACGCAAACAGAAGAACATTTCATTGTTAATTACAATAATTCATCAGAATACAAGAATATACAGAGTATAAATAAATATTTCACATTTGATAAATATCAGAGATTACAATACATTACATAGAAGCGGAAAATAATACAAAGTACAACTGAAGGAGATACGCGGATACAGAGCTTTCCGGATAACATTCCAGGTGTAAATCAGGATCCTGTGAATATAAATCTGCAAAACCAAAACTACTAGCTGCCCGTGTCAAAATAAGGGCACCCAGAGTTTAGGTTAAAACAATAAACTCCAGGTCAGTCATGTGACTGGTGTGAGATCTAAAACAGTTATTAATCTTTATTTTAAAAACCGCAAAGTCACGTATTGGAAGTTGGATTTCCATCTATGAACCGAGGCAAAAGATAATCCTCACCGATTTGAGACTCTCTAGCCCGAGCCTCAGGACCCAGACACAGGTGAGCGCTTGGATCATCAAGGCTGGTCCACCGATGTGGATTAAAATGCCTGAACACTGAGTTTCCCCACCCTTTGGGGCGTAAATGAGCCAAATGACTCCATCGGCTCCACAAAATCATCGATATATCCGAGGCACCTCGTAACAGCAACAACCACGTAGGTGAAAATAATATAAATGTTAGGGCTGGTAGGTCACTGACACCACCCTAGCTAGAAGGAAACGCAAGCCCTCCCTGAGGTCCTCTCCCGTTTGTGGTTCACAACCGGGGTGTGAGGCTCGCGAATCAACGCTACACAAAGCTATGCCACACAGGCCGTTCTTTGATCATCAACCACAAGACTCTGCTTTTCAACAAAAGCCTTAATCATTTTCCACTTAGGCATGCCACGCAGGCAATTCACTCCATGAGATTGATATCCATCATTATATAACCCCTGAGCTCGTATGTCTCAGAGAAGGGCGTTAAGCAAGGGAAAAAATTCTCCACCGCCATCAGAGATATATTTAATAGAAATCAATCACACAGAATAAAATCCAATGTCAGACACACAGTCCATTTACAAGTTCATTCTGGGTCTGAACGAAATCGAAGGCACCTTGTACCTCGCATATCCATCGATCTCCAAGTACGTCAGGACGATCACCAACTGATTCCCTCCTCTTGGGAGTACAACCCAATCAAGATCACCAGTAATCACCCAAACGACGTGAAGACCTCTGGTCTTCGACCACCGTCTTCATCCTCGACACATCGTCGAATCAGTTATTCAGAATGGGATAAACCCGGCCTTTCTGATTAACTCGCGTATATAAAAAACAAGTGTTACACAAACACAACATATGCCTCATTCTAATTCAGAATAATCTTTTATTCAAATATTCTTACACTTTGGGAAAGGTTCCCATTAATTTTATCAAAGATAAATTCTTTAAATTTATTCTTTAATCTCCTTTTGAATATCAATTCAAATTAGTCGGGATTAGCGAACCACACCGAAGTAATCATTTATTTTATTTCCTAATCCCAACCTATTCATCCCATGAAGTAAACCTGGTAATACATAATATCTAACACCATGGTGTTATCAGTAAATTCAATTACATTTCTCGTTCAAATCTAATTAAAGATTTAACTATCGCCTGGAGCAAAACTGGTGATACGCCATTCTCGATCATTTCAATCTAATTAAAAATTCGTTAAAACTCCACTTAGTTTTAATCTTCCTAAAAATCATATCAATGATTGTTTAACTTGGGAAAACATATCCCGTCTTTAACTGGGTTAAATAACTAATGTCCTTTAAAACACGGTTCACGATAAACCCAAAAATCAATTCAAATTCAATTCCAATTAAATATCATTTAATTGGTATATTTCATTAAATCTAAATAAAAAGATTTAATCTTTTTCTTAACTGGATTTAAGAACAGTGTTAATGAGGACACCATTCACGACAAACCCAAATCCCATTTGATATTAAATACAAGGCTCTGAATAGAAAATATATCGGCTTATATTCAATATCAAATTCTACGACCAACAAATATCGTATTGGAAATAACGATATAAATATATCTTTCAAATTTCCATAACAATATCTGTATAATTACAAAATCCAACATCGAAATATTCCAAAGACAATTTCGATTCAAATCCATTCAAATTCAATTATTGGAAATTCTTGTTGCTTTTAAAACCCTTTCAAATCCAATTTATTTATTTCAAAAATAAATGGATTTTAATTCTAGTTCAAAACTAGTTCATTTCGATAAAAAATTGTTTTTATCTTTTCAAATATGGAGTTTTTCATCCCAATTCTTCACAAATTATTTCTTATGATTTTACACAAATTATTACTATTTTTAATAATTTTATCAAGGCCCGTACCGTCATTTTCCATCAATGGCCATCGAACTGCATTTACATCACCTTTCCAAATTTTATTTGGACCTAATTCCAAATCCAATCGTTAGATTTCAAATCTATAATTTTCGTTAGAAAGCTCTTTTCGATACGAACCCAACGGTTACAGTTTTAGGAGAATCCGACGGTCGGATCTCCCATCATATCAATTCGAAGTCAATGGTCGAAATTCACGAACTGCCGCAGTGCGGCGCGTTATATTCCGGCCATTATATATAATATATATATATATATATATATATATATATATATTATTATTTCGTCGATTTCCTTTCAAAACTTATTTTATAAATCGTTTTAAATTCGTTTTCAAAACGATTTCTACTTCATATTCAATTTCTAATCAAAATTGAATATTCCATATCATTACTCTATAAATGATAATATTTTCAAAATGTTATATTTTGAAATCACTTCCTATTCTATATTCATTATAAAAATGAATAAAATCGATATAAATATTGTTCATGTCAAAATGGCGCATATCTAACCAACACGACTATATATATTACAATAATTTCGTTAGTCTATTTAACAAATGAATATTTTCTTCAACACATGAATATTTATTTTTCTATTCAACACATGAATTTATAATTCTATTCAACACATGAATATTTATTCTATTCAACACATGAATCTATTTTTCTATTCAACACATGAAATTTATTCTATTCAACACATGAATTTATTTTTCTATTCAACACATGAATTTATTTTTCTATTCAACACATGAATTTATATTTCTTATTTTCTAAATTGGAATGAGGCCCAATCAATTACCATATAACGTTAATTATATGGATTCTCTACAACACATGTATATAACAACAACGATAAATCATCAACCATCATCCAGAGTGCACCACACAACTGTATAACCATTAAGTACAAATAACTAACGCTTACACAGTCTGTCAACCCATCGATTGACATACAACTAAACAATCGGGATTAGTGTACGTCAAATATTAACCCAATACCCGTGTGGAGTTTCAAATCAACAAACACAGATTTTTATTCGTGCAGTTGGGCGATGTGTAAAATTTATCGTCCGAATCAATATCAGTCAAATGGGTGTACATAAACAAATCGTCCGATTTGTTTATAAATATTTATTTTATATACACGTTAAAAAATATATTTTTAACTATAAAATATTTATAACGATAAAATATTTTTCTCATTCCACATAACACAATCAAATTTCACAACACAGAAATCAAACAAACAAGTCATCCATGGTCTGTGGACGACAGGTGTCGGGTGCTGCTAAGCACCGTCTGCATCCTAGTATATATTTTTAACTAGAAAAGTAAATTTAAAGTGAGAAGTTCTCACCTTGGGGTTCCACTCCGCCATTCCATTTTTGAACGGTTCAGATTTGCTTGATATTCTATCTCAAACTTTTCCACGCTGTTCACAATAAAAATATCATTTTTATTTCAACACTGTAAAAAATCACACTTTTATATCACCATACATATAATAAAAATCAGATTTTTATTTCGCTACATATATAAAAATTATATTTTTATATTCTCTATCATATAAAAATTCTATTTTCATATCGACACTCAAATAAAAATCACACATCTACATCGCTATTGTAAATATAAAAATCACTTTCTACTTCACCACTTCATACATAAAAATTATATTTTTATCCTTCTACATGATTAAAAATTATATTTTTATCCTTCTACATGATTAATAATTATATTTTTATCCTTCTACATGATTAATAATTATATTTTTCTTGTTTTTTAAAAATTAAACCTATGTCATAATATATAAAATCGAAATTTTTAATCACTAAATTTTTATCTTTTCCCTCTTGCTTTTAAACACATAACAAAACTGATTTTATAAATCCTATCATTTTTAAAACTTATTTAACTATGTTATATAAAAACAAAAACAAAAAAAGGGAAGAAAACTCACTTTGTATTTGACGAACGAAGAGGTAGGAGGGGTGTCGATTTGCGACGATCGAAGAAGGGCTTTGGGATTAGAGATTCAAAGTGGAGAGAGGAAATGGGGGAGCTGTCGGAGGGCCTGAAGGGGAGGTGGAGACGCGGCGGACCTCCTGTGGTCAGCTAGGGCACGGAAGTGGCAGGTTTGCGATGGACTGAGGGGTACTAGGGTTTTTGCGTTCGGGTACGATCAGAGGGGGAGAGAGAGAAGCGCGAGGGGAAGGGGGAGCTGAGGAGGGGGAGGCGCGACACCGGAGAAGAGGGGGAGGCGATCGCCTGTGGCAGCGGCTGTTGTGCGTCTTCGTCTTCCTCTTTTTTTTCCTGGTCAACGGGAGTAGTGAGAGAGAAAGAAGGGGGTTTTATAAAAATTTCAATTAATTTAATTTAATTTCTCTACTTAAAGTTGACTTTTTACCCTAATTTGAAATGAGACCCAATGTCTGTCGCTCCTAGCCAAATACCCCCATTCCGGACACAACGGGATATGTATCGTAAGCTGATTCGATCCTTTTGATCATTTTCCATCAAAATCAAAATATAAATCTATATACTGACTTTGAACGCGCATTTCAATTTACGGGCCACATACAGACTCTAAAAATTCCCAAAAAATATTTTCTAGCTTCGGATTGACGATATGGTTCTAAAAAAACTAATTTCGTCAAATTCCGAGATCGTTTGAAAAATGGTTATTTTCCAGTCGATTAAAATTGACTGAAACTGACGAAAAACGTTTAACTTCGTCACGCTCACATATTGACTTGAAAAATTATGAATTTTGAAACCTAGCAATAACTTGACATCACGGATCCAACAAAAGTGGTTTTGTCGAAAACCGAGGTCGTTTGCAAAACCTCCATTTTTAAAGGCCAAAAATTCCATAGCGACTGTTCTGAAATTTCAACTGGGCATAACTTTTTATCCCATATGAAATTTAAAATTTTCAAATTCTTGGAAAGATATTCTCAATTAGATTCTAATATTTTTCGTTTCACTAAAATCCAGTTTATTTTGAATCCTGTACATTCATTTGAAATTTGAAATTTGAAATCGAATTTTCGAACTACCGCGCCATTTTGAATTCCCTTTATAATTAAAATAAAATATTTATATTCTAACGATGATTCAAATAAATATTTACATTCTATTTCTATTCAAAATAAATTTCTCGTCGTTATTATTTAAAATAAATCGCTTTAATATTCAAAATTCATTGAAATTGCCAAAATAAAAATTTTTAAATTGGCTCGGATTTCCGGGTTATTACAATATCTGAGGAGCCTTGCCATCCATCACCCACATAAGTAAAAATGCCTGCGCTCCATACCATGACACCACTTCTAGTTAGAAATAAAAGCAAGCTCTCCCAATGGTCACTATCTCGTTTTCGACTCATACCGGGTGTGAGGCTCAAGAATTAACGCTATACACAAAGATATGCTAATTAAATCTGTGCTTTGATCATCAACCACAAGACTCTGCTTTTCAACAAAATCCTTGTTCATTTGCATCTCAGCATGCCACACTGACAATTCACGCCATAAAACTGATGTCTATCAATATATATCCTCTAAGCTTGTACGTCTCACAGAAGGATATTAAGCAAGAGAATAAATTCTCCGCCACAAAATAGATATATATTTAATAGAAGTCAATGAATACAGAATGAAATCCAATGTCAGACACATATCCATTTACAAGTCCGTTCTCGGTCCGAATGAAACCGAAGGCACCTTATTCCTCGTCCTATATGTCCAATACAGGAGAGAGGTCCTCGCCCGTCGATCTCCAAGTACATCTGAACGATCACCCCTTTTTACCTTGTCTTGGGTGTATAGCCCAATCAGAACATCAATAATCATCCAAACGGCGTGAAGATCTCTGGTCTTCAACCAACGTCCTCATCGCCGACTTTCAGTCATCGTATCAATTATTCAAAATGGGATAAAACCGTTCTTTTCGAATAACTTGCATATTTTATAATCGATAATCAAGTGCTATAAAAACACATCATACACCTCAATCCAATCCAGAATATGCTTTTATTCACATATTCGCATTTATAGGGAAAAGTTCCCATTAATTTTATCAAAGATAAAATCCTTTAAATTTATTCTTTAACTTCCTTTTGTTATCAATTCAAAAGATTTGATTTTATCCTTTATCAATTCTAAACCAAATTAAGGTTTATCAACTAGTCGGGATTATCGAGACTTACCAAAGTAATCATTTATTTATTAATCCCAATCCCAACCTATTCATCCCATGGAAGAAAACTGGTAGTGCTCCATATCTAACACCCAAGGTGTTATTGGTAAAATTAATTAACATTTCACGTTCAAATCTAATTAAGATTTAACTATCGCATGGAGTAAACTGGCGGTACTCCATTCTCAATCATTTCATGAATTCGATAAATTTAATTATCTCATTCTCATTTTAATCTACTTAAATATTCATTGAAACTCCATCTTGGTTTTAATCTCAAGAATCATTACTTTATGATTATTCAACTTTAAGAAATCAATCTTATCTTTAACCGGGTTAAAGAACCAACGTTATTAAAAACACAATTCACAATAAACCCATATCAATTTCCATTAACTACGAAATCTTCATGGAAAATAGATCAATATATAATCGATATAAATTTTCGTATCAGAATAATAATATAAATGGAATAACGGCCAAGCCTTTTAAATGCTATATATAGTAACGGCCTTCGTTCACAGAAGCTCGTCTCGATTATTACCAAATCGAATTCCATCCAATTCCAATTTAATATACTAAATTGGAAATATTTACTTTGGAAAAAATTCCATTTAATCTTAATAAAAAGATTATAAATTCAAAATCATATATCCACTATTAATTTGGTTAAAGAACGAATGTTATTTAAAACGTTGTTCGCGATAAACCCAAAATCAACTTTCATTTCAATTGCAATTAAATTAATTAATTGGTAAAATTCATTAATTTAAATTAAAAGATTTATTCTTTTCTCAACTGGGATAAGAACTGTGTTATTTAAGATACCATTCACGACAAACCCAAAATCTAATTTGATATCAAATACAAGGCTGTGAATAGAAATGCTATCGGCTTATATTCAATGTCAAATTCTGAAACCAACGGATATCGTATTGGGAATATTGATATCTGTATCTTCCAAATTCCTCAACAATATCCATATAATCAAAGAATCCAATATTGAAATATTCGGAAGATTATTTCCATTCCAATTTATTCATTGGAAAATTCTGGTTATTTTAAAACCATTTTCAATCCCGTTTATTATTCTAGTTATTAACTAGCTCATTTAGATAAAAATATATTTTTATCTTTTTAGAACAAGAATTTTTCATCCAAACTATTTCCAAAGAATTCATCATGATTTTACAAAAAAAATTCTTATTTTTAATAATTTTAATATCGCCACTTCAGTCGGTTTCCAATACGGCCACCGAACTACATCCATAGCGACCTTTTCCAAAACCAATTTGGATATATCGAGAAATACAACCGTTCAAATTTTAATATCCTAAATTCATTGGAAACATCTTTTCGATATGAACCCAACGGTTCTAGTTTTAGGAGAATCAGATGGTCAGATCTCCGGTTACATCAATTTGAAGTTAATGGTCGATATTCGCGAATGGTCGATGCGCGGCGCGTTCTATTCAGGCCATTATATATATATATATATATAATATATCATCAATTTCCCTTCAAAACATATTTTATAATTTATTTTAAAAACGGTTCCAACTTCTATTTCAATTTAAATAAAAACTGAATATTCCATATCATTATAATATTAAAATGATATTATTTTCAAAATATCATATTTTGAAATAAAATCTTTTCGATATCCATTATAAAATGAATAAAATCGATAAAAAAATCCATTCGAGTTAAAAATGGCGTATATTACTTAACTTGGCTTCATATACTTCAATATTTTCATGGCCATCCAAAATCGGACATTAAAATCATATTTTGATTCTTCACTGAATATTTTTTTTAAACTATACAGAATATTAATTTAAAACTGTACTGAATAATATTTGAAAACTATAATAAATAATATTTTAAACTATTCATTATTTTTGAATTGGAATCAGACTCAATCAATTACCATATAAATATATTTATATGGATTTCTATACATCACGTGTATTCACAATAATGATAAATAATCATTAAACATCCACACATCATCCAGAGTGCATTCTAACACTATATAAGCCTTAAAATAAATAAATAATGCTCATCACAGTCTATCAACCCATCGATTGACATATAATTAAATTTTGGGGAGTGTGAATAAATTACCATCCCCAGACCCGTGTGGGGTTTTCCTACAGCAATAGTCTATTCAGATTAATCACTACTTAATTAATTTAACCAGTTCTAATTCGATTTGAATTACTTTTCTAGTTTACCAATTTTTACTGTATGAATTATAGATAAATATTTATAATTTAATTTCAATTACCACATTAATGTTAACATTATTTTTAATATGTTAATCATCACAACATCACAATCAAAACATAATACAATCAATTAAATCGCCCATGGTCTATGTACGAGGGAGGTGAGCTAACAGGCACTGTATACAAATTATAATAATTAAAACTAATAAAAATCTACATTGGCAATTCTACATGTTTTTATACATGAATACAATAACATGATAAAATATAATTTAGTGAGATGGAGTTCTCACATTGATTTCCACTCCGCCATTCTTTATTTTTGAATCTCTATTTTAATACTATTCGCGTTCACATTTTCTTGAAATTCTAAAGTGCTCCATTTCTGTTTTAGTCAGTTCCATCGCGTAGTGTTTGTCATTGTGAATCCAACGTAACTGAAAACGTCTGATTTGGACCTCGTATGAAGAAGATATGCTAATTTTCATACATCGATAATTAAATAAGCTGTTAATTTAATTATTTAATTAATTAACTACCTTATCCCTGTCGTAAATGAACTGGACACCGTCGAACCCATATCAATCCCTAGGGTTCGATTTTTCTTCCACCTGGCTGAGCCAGACCATGATCCGCCACCACCACTTCGTACGCCTTGGCGCCGCTACCCTACACCCCCTCGTCGCTTCGAATCTGGTGCCCATAGCTCCCCCAATCAGCGTTCGAATGATGATGCTTCAGGGGCCAAATTCGAATAGCCCACTCAACGAAAACCGATCCTCCTAGTATGGGTTGGAAGAGTGCGTAAAGCTCTTTAATTTTCGTTCTTTAATCATCTTCAATTATGTGATGTGGAGGGAGGATTTGAAGGATTTAATTTCGAGCATTTTGGGCTTTTCATTGGAGCTGACGGCCCTGAACGATGGCTAGAGCTTTGGTTAGGGTAGGGGTATATATAATATAATATTTAATTCTAACTATCTTTTAAAAGTGAGATTTTCATTTGAACTCCAAATCAGACCCAACGACTGTCGTTACTAGCTAATTACCCCCATTCTGGACATAATGGAATATGTTTCATTGGCCAATTCAACTGGTTCGATCGGTATTTCTTTAAATTAAAATATAAATCAATATATATTGAATTTAAACATACATTTTAATTTACCAGGGCCACATACTGACTCCAAAAATTACAGAAAAATAAATCTAGCTATGTTTTGATGATATGGTCCTAAAAAAATATCATCAAATTTGGAGACTGTTTGAAAAATGGCAATTTTTCAGTCGATTAAATTCAAACTAAAATTAACAAACACATCTAAATTCACTTCGCTCAAATATTAATTCCAAAATTTATGAAATTTGAAACCTAACTATAGTCTGACATTCCGGATCCAACAAAAGTGGTTTCGTTGAAAATGGAGGTCGTTTGCAAAATGGCTATTTTTAAGGGTTATATATTATATTAATATATATATATTCCATAGCGACTATTTTAAATTTTAAACTGGACATAACTTTCTATTTATATTATGAAATCTGAATTTTTCACATCCGTTAAAAAGTTATAATTAAACAGATTCAAATGTTTCTTGTTTTACTGAAATTCGATTTATACTGAATTCTGTACATTCAATTAAAATTTAAAATTGAATTTTCAAATTACCGCGCCATTTCAAACTCTATTTATAATTAAATTAAATTTATATGTTCTAACTTCGATTTAAATAAATTTTAAATAGTTATTATTAAAAATAAACCATTTTAAATATTCAAAATCCATTAAAATTGCTAAAATAGAAATTTTAAATTGGTTCAGAAATTCCGGGTTATTACATTAAATTTGAGAGAAGCAGTGTGAACGTGGCCCCACGATGGGCGCCAAATGTTGAAACCAAATAATGGCCACAACACCAAAGGTACTCTTGGAGCACTTCAACAAATGGTAGAATAAGAAATTACGGAGCCACAAACACAAAATAAGGAGAGAAAAATAAAGAACAAGGAATTTTTAAAGTGGTTCGGTCAATTTAGACCTACGTCCACTATGGAATCACTTCTCACTATCATAATTGAGTTTACAAAGTACATCGCTTTATGCATTTCACTCATTTTATGATAATTCTCTCTTTTTTCTCCCTTTGATCTAGATTTCACTTGAATATGTCAAAGGAATGGTTTGATCTCTCTAAGTATGGTAGAGATTGATGAATATCTTCAACACTTGAACATTTGAGTGATTTTCCCTTATTCCATGATGGTTTTGTGTTAGATCTAGGCTTTAGAGAGGATTGACTGAGATTAGAGAAGCGTGAATTGAACTTGAGCAACTTCTAATGGAGTTTAGAGAAGATTTGTTCCATTTGTTGTTGCGTGAAGTTAGATTGAGTTGGAGAAGCCATTAATGGAGCTTGGAGTGTTTAAGAGTGGTGGAGCAATGGTTTGGACATCCCTTTAGGGTAAAAAAATTGGTCCCGTGAATGGTGGAGAAGTGAGCTATTTATAGGTGTAATTTGGGGGTAGTGGCAGTGTTGTAATTATGGTGTGCAGGGTTTGGGTCGACCTTAAACTTATTTATGAAAATTCCACTGGGTTTACTTTACAGCTGGATATAGATGTCACCAAAACTGCCAACCTATCAGCAATTTAGGTACCGACCGACCAGGATTTATTCGCAATGACTGGCCACTTTTACTTACCTCATGACCTACCACCATTTCTTCTACAGACCGACTCACGTGATATATGAAGCAATCGACCCACATTATTAATTTTAGTACCGACCATACTTGACTTTTAGCACCGACATGTTCACGTGTTTATCTGATGCTGCCACCTTTGTTACTATTTCGCAACTATGTATATAATTGTGCCGACCCATAATATTTTGCATCTCTACCACCAGGCTATGGTTACGGTCGATCCACGTGCTCTTCTGGTAAGAATTTATGTATGCTTCATGTTTTACGTTTTTCTCCCATGTAACATTTATGATGTACCCAGGTGTACATTGTTTGATTCATAAAACAATACACCCTTCCGTCACATTTATTTTAAAAGCTTTCAATCAATGGTTGCTATAATATTTTGTCTAACGCTTTGAATACGAGTGTCAGGTGTCTTTTATATTTACTGAACCGTCTCATTGTTCATGAAGGAGTTGACCCATACTTTATATATGTTGTGAAAGAGCTATATCAACATGCCATGCTGACGTGGCACATGCTTCATGGTTGCTCTTATACACGCTTTGTTATTTAACTTGATCTTTTGGGCACGTTGACACCTTCTGGCATGTGAAGTTTCATGCAGCTTCTACTAATCCACATGTGAAGTATTGAATTTGAACCATGCATGCACTGAAGGCTTCATGTATTTGTGCGGTCCAATATACATGTTATGCGTCATCCTGTATGATCCATTCTTTATGTTTTGGTCCAACTTACGCTTCGTGTTTCTACTTGCTACCGGTCCATATTGCATGTAACTAAACCATACCGAGCCATACTTTTATATTGCGCCCAACCTAGACATAACATATAACATGTATGAACGACCCATGCATAGTAACAGTGCCAACTGACCCATATGATTGAGACTGACCGACCTAGCGTATCAGACTGGTTTATACAAAGTAATAGTGACGACCGACCCATATGATTGAGACCGACCAACCCAGCATTTACAATGTGACCGACTAACCCATTGTTGCGAAGAAGATCGATCCATGGAGTAAGAATGCAACCGACCTAGATGCCTTGGTGATCAAACCATTAATATGTGCATGATTTTTAGTGAATAAAAGTACGCTTTACAATTATTTCATGATTATCATTATATTTAGGAATATACATCTATGCACATAGTTAGGTATAGAAATTTATCACTTCTATAATTTTATATATTTCGGTTCACACGTCGATACACCACCAATCTAATTTATTTTTTTAACAAAAGGGTATTTTCTTATAAACTCAAATTTCAATACTCTTTGCTTTAATTTCAAAAATTAAAAGGACATATTTTCAATACGAAAATTTCAGTTCAAATTCTAGTTATCAAACTTTGTCTATATGTTTATTTTCTTATATCCTGTTTCAATATATATATATATATATATATATATATATATATATATATATATATATATATATATATTCAAACTGCATAAATGAATAAAATTATATATTAAATAGACATGTTAATATGGTATGTAGAAATAATATTAAATTTTCAAACATTTGATATATAAATTTATATTTCTTTATATGTAGTTTAAACAGGCATAGTTTAACATATATATTTTTCACATATAATTTCATCACAATTTTGTGTTATATTATCACAAACTTAATACTAATTTTGATTTCTTATTTTATTAAGATATATAAAACTTGTATATTTAACTTAATAATTTGATATATATATAGTTTATGTCTTAAATTTGTAGCTAAAATATAAGAAGTTATAGTTTACTTTATATTACCAGATTTCATCGAAAATGATTTTGTTATAACTATAGATTTCTTTTAAAGTTTTAACATACAAATGATTCTTTAGCAAATTAATATGTTTGGATTTCTAAAGTTTAAATTTAAATTTGATTTGTATCAAAAGATTGATGTATATCACATAATAAATTAAATTCTATGTCCTTTTAAAATTAGTTTTTTATGCATATATGTTTATAGTTTACTTCATACGATAAAATTTTATATTCTCTTTAAAAAGTCCTTCAATATTTACTATATTATTTTTAAAGAAGCACCCTGCTAAGATTATTTAACTCCACATTTCTCATAGAATTATTCTAAATATTTTACTGCCTATCATGAATATATTTTTAATGACCATTAAACTCTTTTTCTTACTACTCTTTCAATTTAATTCATTAGTATCATTAACCTAATTTTAAAAAGTTAGGGTATATTACCATTGTTTGGCTGAAATAATTTATAATAAATTGATACATATATAGATATTATGTGTATGCATGATTATTAGATATTACTTAAGATTATAGTTTGAATATCTTTTAGCGAGAAACATATCATCATAAAATAATTCTGCATAATTATTGTCATATTATCATTGAATATCATAGTTCATATCACTCCTCATTACTATAAATTACAGTGCATGTTAAAAACATTCATATTTTTGGAAATAAATGAGCAAGAGAAAGAGGAATTTTGGAAGAAGAGAGGAAAGCAAACCAAAGTCTCATATTATGAAATATGAATACCTAATTCTCAATAGGATTTTATAAATAAAGGAGAAGAGAGCTTGTAGAAATAGTGTGGCTAATCCAGTACACAATATTATATTAATGTCAAAAGTTGAGCTTAGTGCCCTAGGACTCTTGGGGTCCATGACACAATATTATGTTAGTGTTAAAAATGGGCTTAGTGGTTTGGGACTCTTGGGGTTCATGACACAATATAATATTAGTGTCAAAAATTGGGCCTTATGCCTTGGGACTCTTTGGGTCTCATGGTTAAAAAACTGTTGATTGTAGCTTGGGCTTGTTATGTTGAAACGAGTTATTTTTTATCATTTTTGATCTGGCATGCCCGTTCAATTGAATGGATACCTCCATTTAATGTAAAGGCCCGCAAATCCGTGCTATCTAAGTTGACTAATAACACCACACATCCAACCCAAATTCCACAGAAATACGAATCATTATTAGAAAGAAATTAGAGGATGAGAAAAAGAAAGAAAGAAATATTAGAATAGAAGAAAACAACGAAGACAAATCTCACAGCAGAACGAATAAAATATATTATATAACATAACTTTTGAAATACAAATCGGTAACTTTATATACATACCATTATCAGAGAACAACAGTTATTCCTGGAACAGTTATAAACACCTGTTTCCAGATACAACATAGTACACAGTGGACAAATGATATTCTATAGATAACTGGTGAAGCCTCCTGCTTCCATCTCCTTCTAGTGAATCTGAAAAATCCCGACTACTTGACTGCCCGTACAAATTTGGGCACCCAAGAGTTTACGGAAAACAAGCAAAAATAAACTCTGGGTCAGTCATGGGAATGGTGTGAGTAAACTCCAAACATTTGTTTAACTTTCAAATTCCTTTCGAAAAGAACTGATAATCGTAAGACCGATCCACACATAAACACGGATGGTTTTTACCTTACGATAACCCAAAACACTTTGATATAAAAATCTAGTGATATTATAATAATGTCTAATCCAATTAAATAACCAAATTGTAGAACGCTTGCATCTCACGCTCCACATACATAGTATAAATTCAAAAACCACATGGCGCTTATTGGAGAGTGGATTACTAACTATGATAAGGTATGCAACCACCTTCCGCTAGTGTATCTCTAGAGAGGAATACACTGGGTTCAACAAGAACATCTTGTAACCTGGCCCACACATGACCGACCACTCATTTCGCTTGAGTGTATCGAATGTATATCGCCAATGTTTGGGATCAACAACCATCTCCCGACTGGGACAGCATCGAATAGAACAAGAAATTAAATGAACCTCTAGATAGGTGATTATACATCCTAATGGGAGCGACCCACATAGCCATGCTGCCTGCCCGATTTTTGTCATTTCCCGGTTGTTGAGGCCTGAGGCTACGATTACTTTCTATCCATTGATAGCACAATCACTTTGAATGCCACATTGTCAGATCCGTTAATCACCAATTGATTTGCACAAATATTTTGGATGTTATGCTAAGGGAATAAATCCGTTGCAACCATATATATTTATAAAGACCAACTTATTGATCATTGGAAATACTTTGTCAGACATTTGTCCATACACGTTCGTTCTGGAATTGAACCAAACCGAAGGCACAATTTCCATTAATAGAAAAAGTCCTTGCACTTGACTCCATCTTCGATTAACTTCATATAATCTGATTCGCAACGCTACTGCCAATACAGAGTGGTTCACGGATAATAATCCAACCGGTCTCTCCATATTGACAACGGTGGTCAAAAATTTCGATAGTCTGTGATTTAACTATCGAATAAAAATAAGTGTTCATCTAACATATCAAACAAATCACTGGGCTTTTTAATTAACATTTCAATAATTAAATCTCTTCTCCATTTTCCTATCAATATTTGTTAACCAAGTATTTTCAATAATCATCTTGTCTCTTATGCCATTTGGAAAACGTTTCCAAATATTAACTTCTTTTATTTTCTATATATTAGAAAATATCTCTATTTGCAATTGAAAACAATTTCAATCACTTATCTCTATTCCGACTATTTTAATTATACTCAGGAAATATTTACTTTTATATTCCCAAAATTTCATCGCTTGAGTTAAAACGAACGTTGTATACAACATCGTTACAAACAACCCAAATTATTATATTCGACCAAACTATTATTCAAACACTTCTCTTCCAGACTGGATCTTGTTATTTACCCATTAAAAATGAAATCAATCAAGTTGGGGTAAAATTACCTCTCAGACCTTGACTGAAAACATCGTCAATTTCAAAACGGCAAAATCACTAACCTCGAATAAACACACTATAAAACCCAATTATTCATTTTTAAAATATGTATATATGTTCGCTTTCTATTTCCACTTTATAGATTTCCCTTTTTGTTTACAATATTCGATTATTATATTCATTTACCTATCGAATTCTATACGTCGATACAATGATTTCTAACTATCAAAATATCTTAAAAATATTCTAACTCCTTAAATTTCCAGAAAATTTCGCCATAACCTCCCTTGCACCGGGAGCTTCGGGATATTTCAAATAGCCTCCCATGGCCCTCACCAATCCAAAAGAAAAAGGAAAAGCCAAGCGGCTTGCCGATACGGCGCATAAAGTCTCATATATGAATTTAAACGTGTAACTTTTTATCGGGCACATAAATAAAAATCTTCATATACCCCATCCCATATCTGTCTAACACATGCTCACCTGTATCAATTCAATTCAACACTATCCAGTCGTTTGAATTCAGTTTTGCTCATTTATTCTTTAATTAGCTATTTTGCCTATTTCACTCCTTTGTTTGAACATAACATATTCAAACGAAATATTTATCTTGCTCATAACCAAATTGAATTTCAATTTCAATTCTAGTTTCCTTTTTGATTTCAATTATAAATTTTCAAATCGAATTTACTTATTCAAAATCCAATATCCATTCAAAATCTCATTAACTAATTACTATTCAAATTAGTTAATTCTATTCAAAAATCAAAAATCTGATTTCTGTTTCAAAAATCATATTCATTTATACAACTTGAATTCGCATATATTTTACACCTCAACTCTGAAATTTTCTAAATAAAAATTCGGATTTTATTCGCATAAAATCCTTTTATAAAATTAAATAAACCGTTATGGTTTTCAAACGGTTATGGCGCTGTTTTTCTGAAAATTTGATTTTGATATAACTCAAGATCTATACGACGAAATCTAGAATTTTCTTTTCTATTAGAAAACTATTATCAAATCGGTCCTGACGTTTCTTGTTTCAAAGAATTCCGACTTCAATTGAGCTCTGTATATCCAATTGAAGTTCTAAACGACAATTTACGAACTGTAGTGCTGCGGCGAGTTCGTTTTAATTATATATATATATATATATGTAAACGTTTTAAAACTTCGTTTATATAAAATCAACTCCATTTTAACTCTATTTGAATTTTTCTTGATTTAAACTCCATTTTCACTTTTATTTGAATTCTATATTCAAATTCCAATTTCACTTCTATTTGAATTCTCTATTCAAATTCCATATTTCAAATTCCATTTGAATTATATAGTTAAATCCCATAGTTTAAAATTCCATTTGAATGCTATATTCAAACTCTACAATTTAAATTCCATTTGAATTCCTTTTTGAATTCTACATTCAAATTCCCTATTTAATTCTCTTTGAATCCAAATTCTATATTTATTCTATTTGAATTTCAAATATCCAAAGTCCGATTCAATTCTATTTTGAAATTTTAAATATTCAAACTCCTTTTTAACTTTATTATTCAAATTCTACTTAAATCCTCTTATTTGAATTCTATTTCAAATTCCCTTATTCAAATTCTATTCACATTCCTATATTCAAATTCTATATTTGAATTTCCTTTAAATTTTCTATATTCAATATCGGTTTAAATTTTTATATTCAAATTCTAGATTTGAATTCTCATTGAATTTCTATACTCAATTTCTATATAAAAAATCCTATTTGAACCTCTATTCAAATCCCATTTGAATTTCTATGTTCAAACTCCATTTAAATTCTATATTAAAATTTTATAGTTAAACCCCATTATTTTCAAATCTCTATATTTGAATTTCATTTGAACTTTCTTTATTCAAATCCATTTGAATTCCTTTGAATTCAAATTCTATTTACATTCCTATTTGAATTCCAATTCTATTTTCAAACTTCGTTTGGATTTCTATATTCAAAAATATTCTCAAACTCCATTCAAATTCTATTTTTGAAATTCTATTTCAAATTCTATTTAAATTTTCTATATCAAATTTCCATTTGAATTCTTATATTCAAACTCTTTAAACAAGTCTTGATTCAATTCCTTTTGAAATCAATATTTCTATTTTTTTGAAAAAAAATTCCCTTTTCATTTTCACACTTGTATTTTGATTTCTGAACTATCAAGTGATAATTTTTCTTTTTTTCTTCATTTATAACTTCGTTATAAAAGAACTATTTATAAACTTTGTTTATAAAGGAACTACTTGTTTTATTTTTCAAAACAAGTTTATATTTCTATTCCAATAAAATTTCAAAATTTTATTTAAAAATAGAAAGTTCCCTTTAAATCTCAAATACCCTTTCCAAGATATTTTAAATAAATTAACCCTTAGCCCAATGATATTTTAAACAATCAAATCATCAAATTTTCAATCATTTGATTTTTAACACGTCATATATGAATATATGAAATCAAGCAAACAATCAAACAGATAATATATTTTTTAGGAATCCAGTTGGATTACTCCAACCCGTTTTCCTGCATCCACAGACGTTAGTCAACAGAAATAATACCCATCCTGCTTTGAGGCAGGATATCGCGGTATAAAAGGGGATTGACACGACCCGAACTTCCCCCGTGAAGGAAAGCACGGATAGCGTTGAGGGCAAGACAAAATAGAACGCAAACCGAAGAACATTTCATTGCTATTAAAACAATTCCATCAGATACAAGAATATACAGAGTATAAATGAATAAATTACATTCGATAAATATCAGAGATTACAATAAATTGCATAGCAGCGGAAAATAATACAAAATACAACTGAAAGTGATACACGGATACAGAGCTTTCCGAGCATCGTTCCAGCTGTAAATCAGGACCCTGTGAATATAAATCTGCAAAACCAAAACTACTAGCTGCCCGTGCGGAAAATAGGGGCACCCAGAGTTTAGGTTAAAACAATAAACTCCAGGTCAGTCATGTGACTGGTGTGAGAACTAAAACAGTTATTATTCTTTATTTTAAAGTTCGGTAAATCAAGGGACCACGCCGTATAACACGGAATGGGTTTCCTCCCAAGAATACCAGTGCATAGAACAAACAGCGCAATGCTAAATAAAGAAAAATGAAGCTGTTATAAGACCCAGGTCCCATCACACAATGCAACGCAAGCCGGAGGATAGGGTTTTCCCTTATAACAGCCAAAGCATGCTTGATACGTTTAAAACACATTATTTGATACTATAATAAGTGTATAGTGTCAAAACAATTTCAATCATAAATATCAATCATAGAAGGCATGGGTACCATATATCATGTCGCCGTACTAGCTCTACAATTAAAACCGCAATACACGTATTGGAAATTGGATTTCCATCATGAGCCGAGGCAAGGGGCAAGCTCCTCTCTGCGTTCGAGACACTCTAGCAATGCCTCAGGACCCCACTCTGATCCTTTGGAACCTCCAAGGCCGGTCCTCTCTTACTTTTGAGGATTAATTATTCCTGAACACACGTTTCCCGGTCCTTACAGACCTATATCCGAGGCGCCTCATATCCAACAACCACCCTGGTGAAAAGTATATAAATGTCAGGTCTGGTAGGTCACTGACACCACCCTAGCTAAAAAGAAACGTCGTGCACTCCTTGGGTCCGTATCCCGTTTTTGACTCATACCAAGGTGTGAGGCTCGCGAATTCACGTTATACACAAAGCTACGCCACACAGGCCGTGCTTTGATCATCCACCACAAGACTTTGCTTTTCAACAGAAGCCTTGATCAATTGCCACTTACGCGTGCCACATTGGCAATTCACTCCATGCGACTGATGTCCATCGATATACAACCTCTGAGCTCGTACGTCTCAGAGAAGGGCGTTAAGCAAGAGAATAAATTCTCCGCCGCCAAACAGATGTATATTTAATAGAGATCAATCAACACAGAATAAAATCCAATGTCAGACACACAATCCATTTACAAGTTCGTTCTGGGTCTGAACGAAACCGGATGCACTTTCCTCGCATATCCATCCATCTCCAGGTACGTCTGGACGATCACCAACTGATTCCCTCATCCTGGGTGTACAGCCCAATCAAGATCATCGGTAATCACCCAAACGATGTGAAGACTTCCGGTCTTCAACCACCGTCTTCATCTTCGACATCTCGTCGAATCGATTATTCAGAATGGGTATAAACCCGGCCTTTCTGAATAACCCACGTATATAATAAACGAATGTTACACAAACACAACAAACGCCTCATTCCAATTCAGAATATTCTTTTATTCACAAAATCACATTCTTAGGGAAATGTTCCCATTAATTTTATCAAAGATAAATTCTTCTAAATTTATTCTTCAATCCTCCTTTGGATATCATTTCTAACTAGTCGGGATTAACGAACCACACCGAAGTAATTATTTATTTTATTTCCCAATCCCAACCTATATATCCCGTGGAGCAAAACTGGTGATACTCCATATCTAACACCACGGTGTTATCGGTAAAATTAATTACCATTTCACGTTCAAATCTAATTAAAGATTTAACTATCGCTTTGGAGCAAAACTGGTGATACTCCACTCTCGATCACTTTTCAGATTTGATAATTTAAATTATCAATTCACATTTTAATCTAATTAAAGATTCATTAAAACTCCACTTAGTTTTAATCTTTTCAGAAATCGATATCTTGCCTTTAACTGGGTTAAAGAACCAATGTTTTCTAAAACACGATTCACGATAAACCCAAATCACATTTAATATTAAATACAAGGCTCTGAATAGAAAATATACTGGCTTATATTCAATATCAAATTCTGAAACCAACAAATATCGTATTGGAAATAACGATATAAAATATATCTTTCAAATTCCCATAACAATATCTATATGGTCACGAAATCCAACATCGAAATATTCCGAAGGTAATTTCGATTCAATTCCAGTCCAATTCACGTATTAGAAATATTGATTATTTTCAAAATCACTTTCAAATTCAATTTATTTATTTCAAAAATAAATTGATTTTTAATTCTAGTTCAAAACTAGTTCATTTCGATAGAAATCTATTTTTATCTATTCAAATGTGGAATTTTCCAGCCCAATTCTTTCCAATTCACATATTATAATTTTATCAAGGCCCGTACAGTCGATTTCCAACAACGGCCATCGAACTGCACTTACAGCGACCTTTTCTGAAATTGATTTGGACATAATTCCAAATCCAACCGTTAGATTTCAAATTTCTAATATTCATTGGAAAGCTCTTTCCGATACGAACCCAACGGTTCCGGTTTTAGGAGAATCCGACGGTCGGATCTCCCGCAATGTCCGTTTAAAATAAATGGTCGAAATTCACGAACTACCGCGGCACGGCGCGTTCTATTCAGGCCATTATATTATATATATAATATATATAATATATATTTCGTCGATTTCCATTTAAAACGAATTTTATAACTCGTTTTAAATTCGTTTCTGAAACAATTCAACTTCTATATTCAATTCAAATCAAAATCGAATTCTTCTTTATAAATCCGTTTTAAAATTCATTCCTATTCAATTCAAATTTTAATTCAATTTGAATTCATTTCAATTCACTTTCAATTCAATTTGAATTCATTTTCAATTCAATTCATTTCGAAATCGTTTTCAATTCAATTCATTTCGAAATCGTTTTCAATTCAATTCATTTCGAAATCGTTTTCAATTCAATTCATTTCGAAATCGTTTTCAATTCAATTCATTTCTATTTTATTCGAATTCAAATTCACTTTCTATTTTATTCGAATTCAAATTCACCTTCTATTCAATTCGAATCGAATTCATTTTCTATTCGATTCGAATTCATTTCAAATTGATTCAATAAAATTTCCATTTGAATTTTAATCTAATTCAATTTGAATTTCCTTTCAAAATATTAAATTTTGAAATCACTTTTCAATATTCATTATAAAACGAATAAAATCGATATAAACATCGTTCGCGTCAAAATAACGCATCACTAATCAACACAGCTTTATATTTTCAATACTTCTTTATTCTATCCAACTAATGAATATTTATCCCATTCAACACATGAATCTATATTTCTTCCAACACACGACTAATTTCAACACATGAGTACTGTCAACACATCACTATTTTTGTTAAGTAAAATATTTTATAAAACTATGGTATCTATCGTTTGATTTTAATTAGACTTCTACCGTAAAGTAGATTCTAATCGTAAATATGATAAAGATGTAATTTTTATTATATAAAATGTTTCACTCAACACATGAACATCGTCAACACATGACTATTTTTATATTCAACACATGAATTTTCTTTTCTAATATTCATTATTTTCCCGATTGGAATGAGGCCCAATCAATCACCATATAATGTTAATTATATGGATTCCATACAACACATGTATATAATAGCATTGAAAAATAATCAATCATCAACCAAAGTGCACTACACTGTATAAGCATCAAATATAGATATCTAACGCTTATAACAGCCTGTCAATCAATCGATTGACATATTTAATCAATCAGGATGAGTGAACTTCAAATTTCATCCCAACACCCGTGTGGGGTTTCAAACAATCAAACACAGATTTTATTTGTGCAGTTGGGCGACGTGTAAAATTTATCGACCCAATCGATATCAGTCAAATCAGTGTATATAAACAAATCAGCCGATTTGTTTATAAATATTTATTTATTCACTTTCACGTTAAAAATTATATTTTTAACGATAAAACATTTTATTTTAACACATGAATTTCTATTCAGTTCATTTATTCAATAAAATGATATTTTTATTTTTCTAACATATTTTAGAAAATTTCGGCGGCATAACGGCACGATACTAGAAACGGGACGAGGCCTAGCCTTATCCCCGGTCTAGTGAAGGCCCACGCCATTCACACATCAATAAAAATCAATTCATTTCACCAAACAACTCAAATTTCAATCAAATAATTTAACCAACTACTCAACCAAACAATTTAACAAACAAGCCATCCATGGTCTGTGGATGACGGGTGTCGGGTGCTACTAAGCACCGTCTACATCCTAGTATATATATATATATATATATATATATATATATATAACTAGAAAAATTAAATTGAAAGGTGAGAAATTCTCACCGAAAGCTATCCAATACCACGACACTTCATTTATAGAAATCTTCTTCATCCTCGCCTTTTTATCATCTTCTTTTGCCCGTAGTCACTACATATATAAAAATCACGCATTTTTATATTTCGATGTCTTTAAAATAAAAATCACATTTTTATTTATTTACTTTCAATTTAAAAATCATATTTTTATAATCACTTCATATATTTAAAAATCGAATTTTTACTATGCTATTCAATATATAAAAATCGAATTTTTACTTTCAAGCTATATGGATAAAATTTCTATTTTCACACCGCTACTATATAGATAAAAAAAATTATATTTTTATCACCTTATTCTACATATACAGATTTCGCCCTTTCAAAAATAAAGTTTTCGCCTTTATAAAAATAAAGTTTTCGCCTTTATAAAAATAAATTTTTCGCCTTTATAAAATAAAGTTTTCGCCTTGATAAAAATCACCACTTTATTTCAACGTATATAAAATAAAAATCAGATTTTTATTTCGCCACAAATACAAAGATGTTATTTTTATATTCTCTATCCTATAAAGATTATATTTTTAATACTTTAAAAATATAAAAATCATATTTTTAATTCAACTATATAAAAGATTACATTTTTATAACTTTACAACATAAATAAAAAAAACAGTTTTTAAAATAAATAAAATTCAGTTTTTAAAATAAATAAAAATCAGTTTTTTTAAAATAAATCAGTTTTTAAAATAAATAAATTCAAAAAAACTTACAGGGGGGGCTACTGGTGGTCGCTCGAGTTCAGGAGGGGGCTGCGTCGGTCATCGGGGGGGGGGCTGTCACGGTGGCTGCTGAAGGGGGGGGGGTTTCTTTCGTCGATCGAACAGGAGAGAGCGGGGGGGGGGGGGGGGGGCGGGTTTCGTCGCGTCAGCGCGATTAGAGGGGGGCGCAGTCCTTCCAGGCGGCGGCGAACGGGGAGGAGGGGGGTCTGGTGGGTGTCGCGTTGGCCGCTGCGCCTTCTTCCTTCATTTCTTCTTTTTTTTTCTTTTTTTTTTTTTTGAATCTGAAATAAATCGGGGGGGGGGGGCAGAACGTATAGGGGAGAAGAGGGTTTTCCTTTTTTTTTATTATTTAATTTTTATAAAAAGTTGACTTTTACATACGACCTCTAAACGAGGTCCACTGCCTGTCGTCCATAGCGTTTTACCCCCATTCCGAACACAATGGGATATGTATCGTAAGCTGATTTGATCGTTTCGATCAGTTTCCGTTAAATTTACATTTAAATCACTTTATTGAATTTTAAACGTACATTTCGAATTACCGGGGTCACATACTAACTAGAAAAATTCCAGAAAAAATATTTTCTAGCTTCGTATTGACGATACGGTCCTAACAAAACTAGTTTCGTCGAATTCTGAGACCGTTGGAAAAATGGCCAATTTCCAGTCGATTAAATTCAACTGAAATGGTCAAACGTGTTTTCCTTTACCACGCTCACATATTGATTCGAAAAATTATGAAATTTGGAATCTAACAATAATTTGACACTGCGGACCCAACAAAACTGGTTTCGTCGAAATCCGAGGTCATTTGCAAAATGTCCATTTTTAAGGGCCTGAATTCCATAGCGACTATTCAGAATTTTCAACTGGACATATCTTTTGATTCCCGCTATGAAATCTTGATTTGTCGGATTCGTTGGAAAGATATCATCAATTAGATCCTATGATTTTTGGTTTCACTAAAATCCGGATTGTTTTGCACCCGGTACATTCAATTGAAGTTTGAAATCGAATTATCGAACTACCGCGCAATTTTCAATTCTATTTATAATTATATATAAATATTTATATTCTAACGACGACGCGTATAATATATACGTCGAAATCTATTCCAAATAAATTTCTCGTCGATATTATTTAAAATAATTCATTTTAAATGTTCAAAATTCGCTAAAATTGCCAAAATAAAAATTTTAAACTGGCCCAGATTTTCGGGTTATTACAGGGATCCACTTATTTATGTGGGCGTAGGGTCATCCGCTAATGATACTGCGGGCATCCGCTAATGAAACTGCGGGAATCCAACCAATCACCAACCTAATATATATACATACTAGTCAACCCTAAATAACTAATATATTTTAAATCAACCAAACAGCATTCAAACAAGCAACAACAATTATTTTTAACTAATAAAAATAATTTTAAATGAAAGGTGAGTGAGATTTACTCACTGGGATTTTCCATTGTCGAATATCTTGTTTAATTCTGTCTCGTCAGCTATAAATTATTCGAACGAAATTTCCTGTATACATATGATCATTTAATTCTTGTTTAAATGATTTAACTATTTTGATTTAAACTAACTAAATTAATTAATTAAATAAATAAATAAATCCTATGAAATTTAAATAAAAACGTATATCCCACCAAATAAAAACAGTCTCCCTTCATTCTCGTCTGTTTCCAGTTCAAAACACAGAACCTATTCCCTTTGGATTCCTTCCTGATGCTTGACTGTCCCTCAACACCTTCAACGGTCACCAGTCCACCCAGAGCCCCATCCTCCACTCGCCTTCTCTTGTTTATGTTACTGCCAACTCCTCATACCCTAGAAAAACCCAATCGCAACTTCTTGAATCCGCAACTTGCTTCCCTCTCGACATCAGTCCTCTCGACATCGTGGTGCCCCTCTCATCCCATCGCAACTTGCTTCCCTGGCCTCCCAAATCACCATCGCCCCGTTGATTTTCCTCAATTTCCTACTGTATAACCTAGCATCTCTCAGTCTTGAATTAAGTTGCGAACCCCCTTTTGAACTCGGTAAAATCTTGCGAAGACATCCCCTTTACCATCGATTTTACCACCTCCGAACCCTGCCGCATATCTTCGAACGAACTCATCATCGCGAGCGCCTTCTGGTCGATGTCGAGCTTCAAGTCTCCTACGATTTCAAGTCATGATGTTTTTTGTACTAATTATCGGAGGAACCGATTTTTGACTGGAGATAAAGAAATGAAGAGGGCCTGATTTATTTTCTGATTTGAGAATGAAGGCTCGACCTCATTTATATAGTTGCGAAGGGAAACAAAGGAGTACGCACTGTTAATTTTTCTGTCTCCTTGATATCAAAGCTGAGAGGCCATTTTTACTGCTCGAGGAAGAACAGTGATTGGGTTTTCAGATTTAGGTCGGCTTGTGTTTATAGTATAGGTCGGCTGTTATATTTTATTTTTATTTTAAATAGCTAAATATCTCCTGGTCCCTTAACTCGAGATCCCGAACTGCTATTTTAACGTAACGACTTACGTTAACAGATTATGGCGTTATTCTGAACTACACGGAACTGATTATGGAATTCATTTCAACTGTATAAAAGAGATAACAATTTTAAATAAACGATTTAAATTAAATTTGCTTTAAATATATAAATCATTTTCACACAGTTAAATTCTTCGATAATAAATTACTTTTATCGTTCTAATTTAATATAAAATTTATATGAATTAACTGAACTGTTTTTGTTCTTAAATTTGAATTCAAGTATTATCGTTATACTCGATATTGAATCGTATACCGATTATTAACCCAATAAATTCCATAATAAAAATCCATTTATATTCGAATCAATATTTAAAATAATTTAAATATTTAATATTCAACGATCAAAAATCCGGGAAATTACATTTAATTTTGACCATGCACGTTCATGCACCGTTTGGTTAAAGGGTCGCAACTTTTCCAAGGGTCATTAATATTCATATAGTCACCTCCTCCAGCCTATAAATATATGGTCCAAAACGAGAAAGAATACACGTTGGTTACTCTTCTGAAGTTGCTAGTTCTTCCTCAGAGTACACCTTTGTTTTAGTTTCTATAACTTACTTCGGTTCGTCAGAGCTCCACTTGCTAGCACTGCGCTACGGGGCTGGTCCATTTTACCCTGGAAAACAAATTGTAATCACGTCAATTAGTTCATATGACGATGTTGTTGTTTCAAGGAAACAGAATCTTTTCTGGACTTGGACATTACTAAATTTTCTTCTTGTATGTTGGTGACGGTTCTGTACATCTCTAAACTAGTGCACCATCAGTCACGCATTCTTTCATTGTGTAAACATAGTTTGACATGACAATTGTGGAATAATTGAGTAACATTGATGATTGTGATAGTCTATTTGTAATGCAATCATATATTGACAAAAGATATAATTTTTTGTAATATAATCGTGCATTAACAAAATATTTAATTTTTTGCAATACAATCATGTATTGACAACAGATCTAACAATAAAAAAGATCTAATTTTTTGTAATACAATCTTGTATTGACCAATGATCTAATTTATTGAAATACAATCGTGTATTGATGAAAATAGATCTAACAATATTAAAACAATATTGCATGTTGTAGACGACAACAACGATGTCGCAAAATAGAAATAATAATTTTGCATCGACACAGAACGGTGACTAACGCTCTGCTTGCGCTAATGCTTCCAAATATGATTCTGTCTCATGGACAAAGGCCAGAAAAGTTCAATGTCATTAATTTTTAAGTTTTGACAATAGAAAATGTTGTTTTATCTAAAAAATGTTCTTAAAATTTCAAAAGCAAATTTGGTAGAAATTTCAAAAAGGCATTGCAGATATATGTGCAGTAATATCAAAATGCAGCCATTTCTAAAGAATGATTTGTAGTCACAGGAGGCACTCAACACATACGTGACAATAACTGGATGTTTACAACCTATGAAACTGCAACCAATGATAAACAACTTATGTAACACCCCGCCTCCGCTAGGGTCACTCGCAAGGGAATGCACTAGCTTTAGAGGGGCATAATTGGTAAACATGCACAGGAATATCACAAGACAGAACATATAAAATTAATAAAGAAGCATAAAGACTTTTCCATAAATTATTCCCCAAGTAAAAAAAACAGTAAAGTAGCCATAGACAAGAAAAGTCCAAGCCATCCATGATGACCTTCAAGCAGAAGAAGTCCGAACTAAACAACAGTATTTCCTCCCTGTAACCTGGGGGGAAACGGAAGAAAAGAGGCGAAACAAAACAGGTCAGTCAAAAAGACTGAGTAAGCCCTATCAACTATCAGCATAAAAACTAGTAAAGTTAACTGACATGAGAAACTGAGATGAACATAAGCATGATGACAAGATAGATAAGCTAAATCAAAAAAACAGGATGAACTACTGAACTCAGATAAACTAAGGTGTCATGATAAAACAAGGTATCACATCGTCAAGTTTCTATCAAGTATAATATCCCCAAGATATCTATCACGTATAACGTCCCATGGTATCTATCCTGTACATCTGTTCTGCACCTACCGTACTAGTATCCCAACTGTATCATGTGTTACCCATGAATGACCCTTACTCAAAAGTCGTATAATGGTCCATGTCAACCTAATATGCCGCATACATAGGTTACTCAACTCGTATATTCCTTTCCGTGTATAAGTTTAGTCCCTTGCCGTAGACCATACGGGCTTTCCCATGAGATTCTATATTACTTTAACATAGTTCCATGATCCTTAAGATCGGTTTGGACTGTTACCCTAAACCTAGCTAGGGTCTTCCAACATGAATTGTCGTTTGTACAACTAGGACTTATGCTACCTAGGGCTACTAGGGATTATGCTTACCTATTGCACGTTTTCGTATCTCGGTTTTGGTTCAACCACCCAGGGCCACTAGGATTTACGCTAACCGTCAACCGCGCCCTTTTTCCCACGCATTCATCGTGAATCGTTTTCCATGACTGTATGCACATGTATCACATCGTGCCATCCGAGTCCTGTCACAGGGCAGATCAAGAAATACAGGACTCGGTCGGGAGCTTACGATTTATCTGCCGATGCAGATGCTAAGGTCTGTTTTTCTATACGTGGCTATGGTCCCACGAGACCACTCCCTCAACTAGTGAAAGACAAGACAGGATAAGTCCTGTATGAGAACACAACACTGGCCAACCCACATCCAAGCCTTACCGTAACCATAATTAGATAGCAATTATGGTCTATTGGGTGTGCTCTGCCTTTCCGTACGTACACGTTTGACCAAAGATGGTAGGTAGCCTGACGAAATGCTATCTAGGTTACGATCGTGTATCGTCGACTATCCCCTATCCATCCCCGTCTTTAGGTTGCTCGTATAGCAACCAAGGAATATTCTTGGTTCTTCTTACGCAGACCTTAACCTCTCATGAGCCTAGTATAATCACCTGGCAGCTCACAGAGGGATACCATGAATATCCTCACGTTCCCCGAAGCCGCTGCTTCGTTACCCAGTTCGCTGGAGCTTTTATCTAAATCAGATACTTGCTCCTACTCGTATACTTAAACGATGACCTACCGTATCAGGTTACTCATCTATCTATGAACGGTCCAAATCTCCTTGACTAAGAATTATAGCTTAGCTATTCTTCAACTAAGGTTTACCACTTAGCCTTATTCCCGTTGTTCTTGTTACTTACGGTTATCCACCTAATTCTCCGAATTAGGGTTTATATAATGGATTAAGTGTCACTTAAGTTCATGACTTAATCTCGTCTACAAATCATGTCAAAATTGGCTAAGTATCCAAGTCCAAGACTTAACCCTATGAACCATGTTCACGTTTGTTAAGTACGTAGTAACTTGACCCTATCAAATTACTGAGTCAGATTGGTCAAGTGTATTCAAATGATTCGTGACTTAGCCTTATCATGTTATCACGTTGGATTGGTTAAGTATTGGTTAACTTAACCTCAACAAATTCACGAGTTAGATTGGTTAAGTATAGGTCACTTAACCACATCAAATCACCATGTTAGATTAGTTAAGTGTTCAACTTAACCCCATTAAACTACCAAGTGGGATTAATTAAGTCTAGGCTAACTTAACCCCATCCGATTTCCATGTTTAGACTAGTTGAGTCTAATCTTAACCCTGTCCATTAACTGTATTTTTCGGTTAAGCATCATTAAGAAAACTTACTTAACCCTACCAAGTTATCGTGTTGGATTGATTAAGTGTTGGTTAACTTAACCACTTCAAAATCACCGAATTGGATGGGTTGAGTCCAGGTTAACTTAACCACATCCCCTAACTGTATTATACGGTTAAGTGTAATTAGGAAAGCCTAATTTACCGTATCAAATCCACGTGTTGGTTTGGTTAAGTGTTGGTTAACTTAACCCCGTCCACTAGTCGTATAAAAATGGTTAAGTGTCATTAGGCAAATCAAGTTACTTAACCTACCCAACCTTGTCATGTTTTGTTAAGTATCATTAGCCTAATCAATTTACTTAACCCATTTGTCCATGTCATATTTGGTTAAGAGTCATTAATCAAATTAACTTAACCTTATCATGTGGCATTAATTACTTAATGCACCTCAACCTCTCACATTAGACTTTGTTGTGGTTACTAGTTAAGCCGGTCGGTTCCGGGTAGCTTTACACCACAACTTGGTCTAACCTCGGGTTCAAGCACAACATGACCAACTTCTCACATTGGGTCCTATTGTTTGCAACTACTAGTTAGGCCGGTCGGTTCCGGGTAGTTTTACGTTGCAAACTCAACCCAACCTCGAGTTGGCCACACTTATATTATCTAAGTGTCATGTCCATCATGTTTCTAAAACATGTTACAAGTTTTCAAGCATTTGGGTAGACCTAACTTAATAGTTAAATTCCCAAAGGGTAGACCTAAATTAATAGGTAAATTCCCAAGGTTATGTTTTTATGCGTACTTACATGTCAACTTCCATGTTATGTTTCAAGTCATGTTTTCAAGTATAAACATATGTCATATTTAATGTTACATGTTGTCATGTTTATACCCATTTACCCAAATCATGTTCATGTCATTATGCTTTCCCATAATGTGACCCCAACGCTTTTAAACTCGCATAATGGATTCAAAGAAGGAACTTGTCAAAGGCATGACAAAAATGGATATTAAGCCACATGTTAATCATGGTGGCAAATGAGGCACAAATGTTTTCATTAACTTGCATGTTGTATTCTTAAGCCTCAAAACATGCATAAACCCAAACTTGGCACATAAGCGAATCATGGTGACAAAAGACATAGAATGATGACTAGTAACTCGCATATATCATCATATAAGGGTTATGACTTCATATGCAAGTTGATATAAAGGTTATGAGAGTTCTCATGTTGCATAATTTAACATCTCAACATAAAGGTTGTGGCTTTTCGCTCACAAGATCAAGATAATGACTTCATAAACTTGCATGACATGATAGCATGTATCATTCTCAATGATCAAACCCAAACTTGCAACATGAACATTTAACTTCATAGTTAATATCTAAGAGTAGGGAAAGGGCTTACATTGCTATGAAGGCACAAATCAAGATGCAAAACAAAGATTGTGATGAAGCCTATGCATGCCATCACCCAAAAACCCAAAGATGAACACTCCAAATCAATAAAAACCCCATCTTTATGCACAAAGATCAAAGCTTTTGCCTTGAAATCAACTTGAGAAGCTCTCATACTAACATAGGGACTCTCTAACACTCTCATGATCATGAAACCTCTCATAGAAATGAAGTGGAGGCTAGGATTTTGAGTGGAGGCCATGAGAGGAGCAATTTTGCCATAGTTTAGTTGCATGAATGAATAATGAGGATTTAGGAGAGGGTTAGGGGCTTATTTATAGAGATTGGGATTAGTTAGGACCCTTAGATTAACCCTAGGACCAACCTGAACCATCAGATTTCAAACCAGGCCCAAAAACCTAGCCAAGACAGAATATAGGTGCACCAGGCAAAACTGCCCGGCTGGACCAAGTCGACAGCCAAGTCGACAGGGCTGTCGACTTGGGTCCAACCAAGTCGACTCCCAAGTCGACAGGGCTGTCGACTTGGGTGCTCTAGCGGGAATTTTCCCGCCTGGCCCACACAGGCCCAAATTTCCAAATTCAAACTTGAATTTGAAATCTGTTTTTACTTTGAAATTTTCTGAAAACTTCGTTGGGCCTTAATCGGGTCATACGGACTCCGATTTTCGAAAATTCGGAATCTATTTCGCGTATTTTTCCGAGACGAACGCAATGGCATAGCCCGTTTTACTTGATTCAGAATTTAAAATTAAATTCTTCCTTGATTCTCGTTTTAACATGTTATCGAAATACGGGTTGATACATTCTCCCCACCTTTTAGGATTTCGTCCCCGAAATCTCCAAGTTAGGAAGAACATATCCTATCATCCATCATCCATCTACTCAAAACATCATCCACAAGCAACCATTGTCCTTAGATGATTTCTAATGCTTTATGAATACATGCAAAGGGTGTGTGTATATGCACTTATCTAATGTAAATGATCAGGCCTGAGTGATCTAATGCAAAATATGTATAGTGCCATGAATCCAACATTTATGCAAATAATCCTAGTCATATAGATACTATATGCGTGCACAATCATTCATTCATATGCCCCAACCGCATGATAACACATTCGATTTCATCCATAAATAAGTATAAATACTCGTGCATATGCAATATGAAATGTGACCGAGTCGAGCAGATATCTAATTTGTATTCGCGCATCCACGAGCAACCACTTGCAACCATATCAATCATAACATGTTTCAAATACATGTTTACATCCATAGGGTTCTACCTAGGATTACCTGAAACAGGGCCGAGAAGATAAACAAGACAAACTCCTTACGGGGTTTGTAACAAAAAATAGGACCGAGAGGATGTCCACAAAAGATGGCCTACAAGTAAGCTCTACGGGAAAACAGGGATCAAGGATATACTCCCAAAAAGAGATATCTTGCGCGTATCTAGTCTTTGACCATCAAAGTCGTATTTCCTCGGGCTTAATTCCATTGTGCCTTGACCGTCTTTTAACTTCGCGATTTCATAGCTTTTTATTTCCTGTTTCCATAACATGAGCTGGAACTCATTTCTTCGTCGCCTCCCATTCCACTTGCACTTATCCTTTTTCTAGAATACTTGGCGCAAACATGAATGCGTACTCATGATCTCATGCAAGCTTTCCAAAATTCACTAGTGAACCTTGGATCTCGTTTATATACTGTAAGGTATTCCATGTAGAAGAACTTTCTCTTGAAAGTAAATAGATGTCAACCAGGTTATCATGCGCACTTACTAGGATGATCTCTATAACCCATGCATAAATGAAGTAAACCATCCGTCTTATTGGCGAACACCACTCGATCGGGCTTCAAATTTCCGATAAAGGCATCAAGGGATTCTAAGTAACCAGTCATGACAGAACCTCAAAAAGGTTACACGATACTTCGAGGGTATTACCAAGGCTAGTCAAAAGGTCTAACTACCACCCTATCAAAAACCGAGAGTGGCACCCCCTACTGGATAACCACTTCATCCCTAGAATCCATCCATAGCTTATAAACATAAGCATTATTTCCAAATTCAACACTTGGCATAGACATTCTCAAATCCAAACAAGTCATGTATAAATGGACTGATTCTCCAATAGGACTTTGAGACAAAAATGGGATTCTCTATTACGCTAGTACCTAAGGTGCAGAGACTCAACTATCGAAGCAGACTTAAATGATACGATGATCAAAACAAAGTCCTAACGGGATGATAGAGAAGAGAAGCTAAACCTTTAATAAGATCGTTACCCTCCTTCCGAGGTACCCTAGAAATGAGAGCATACTATTGCCCTCCCGATGATCTTGTCCTTGTCCCATAATACTTAACTATCTGTCCCGTTTCACTATACCAAAGATTCCTTCTCGTTATGGGTTGAGCCATACCAACAAGTTGCTCATCCTTAAGCTCGTATCCTTTATCCTCTTTCTCACGATCCTTTCTTATAACGCAGCCACTGGTCTCTCGAGAACCACCTCCATCGCATGGAAAGCACTTTCGTAGATAGAAAAGACTAGTCGTAGTTAAAACTACTATGACTACAGATGGAGGAAAGAAAGGAAAACAGATTCAATTAAGGAAACAAGGATAGTGCTAATGGCCTTTGGGGAATAGCCTTTTTCTTTTAAAAGAAAATTTTCCTGAAAAATGCTTCTTTGTAAACGGTTTTTCAAATAGTTTTCAGAAGGTCTTTAAAAACTTTTGCCCGGTCTGGTAACCTTCTGCTCTAATACCAAATGTAACACCCCGCCTCCGCTAGGGTCACTCGCAAGGGAATGCACTAGCTTTAGAGGGGCATAATTGGTAAACATGCACAGAAATATCACAAGACAGAACATATAAAATTAATAAAGAAGCATAAAGACTTTTCCATAAATTATTCCCCAAGTAAAAAAAACAGTAAAGTAGCCATAGCCAAGAAAAGTCCAAGCCATCCATGATGACCTTCAAGCAGAAGAAGTCCTAACTAAACAACAGTATTTCCTCCCTGTAACCTGGGGGGAAACGGAAGAAAAGAGGCGAAACAAAACAGGTCAGTCAAAAAGACTGAGTAAGCCCTATCTACTATCAGCATAAAAACTAGTAAAGTTAACTGACATGAGAAACTGAGATGAACATAAGCATAATGACAAGATAGATAAGCTAAATCAAAATAACAGGATGAACTACTGAACTCAGATAAACTAAGGTGTCATGATAAAACAAGGTATCACATCGTCAGGTTTCTATCAAGTATAATATCCCCAAGATATCTATCACGTATAACGTCCCATGGTATCTATCATGTACATCTGTTCTGCACCTACCGTACTAGTATCCCAACTGTATCATGTGTTATCCATGAATGACCCTTACTCAAAAGTGCTATAATGGTCCATGTCAACCTAATATGCCGCATATATAGGTTACTCAACTCGTATATTCCTTTCCGTGTATAAGTTTAGTCCCTTGCCATAGACCATACGGGCTTTCCCATGAGATTCTATATTACTTTAACATAGTTCCATGATCCTTAAGATTGGTTTGGACTGTTACCCTAAACCTAGCTAGGGTCTTCCAACATGAATTGTCGTTTGTACAACTAGGACTTATGCTACCTAGGGCTACTAGGGATTATGCTTACCTATTGCACGTTTTCGTATCTCGGTTTTGGTTCAACCACCCAAGGCCACTAGGATTTACGCTAACCGTCAACCGCGCCCTTTTTCCCACGCATTCATCGTGAATCGTTTTCCATGACTGTATGCACATGTATCACATCGTGCCATCCGAGTCCTGTCACAGGGCAGATCAAGAAATACAGGACTCGGTTGGGAACTTACGATTTATCTGCCGATGCAGATGCTAAGGTCTGTTTTTCTATACGTGGCTATGGTCCCACGAGACCACTCCCTCAACTAGTGAAAGACAAGACAGGATAAATCCTGTATGAGAACACAACACTAGCCAACCAACATCCAAGCCTTACCGCAACCATAATTAGATAGCAATTATGGTCTATTGGGTGTTCTCTGCCTTTCCGTACGTACACGTTTGACCAAAGATGGTAGGTAGCCTGACGAAATGCTATTTAGGGTACGATCGTGTATCGTCGACTATCCTCTATCCATCCCCGTCTTTAGGTTGCTCGTATAGCAACCAAGGCATATTCTTGGTTCTTCTAACGTAGACCTTAACCTCTCATGAGCCTAGTATAATCACCTGGCAGCTCACAGAGGGATACCAAGAATATCCTCACGTTCCCCGAAGCCGCTGCTTTGTTACCCAGTTCGCTGGAACCTTTATCTAAATCAGATACTTGCTCCTACTCGTATACTTAAACGATGACCTACCGTATCAGGTTACTCATCTATCTATGAACGGTCCAAATCTCCTTGACTAAGAATTATTGCTTAGCTATTCTTCAACTAAGGTTTACCACTTAGCCTTATTCCCGTTGTTCTTGTTACTTACGGTTATCCACCTAATTCTCCGAATTAGGGTTTATATAATGGATTAAGTGTCACTTAAGTTCATGACTTAATCTCGTCTACAAATCATGTCAAAATTGGCTAAGTATCCAAGTCCAAGACTTAACCCTACAAACCATGTTCACGTTGGTTAAGTACGTAGTAACTTGACCCTATCAAATTACTGAGTCAGATTGGTCAAGTGTATTCAAACGATTCGTGACTTAGCCTTATCATGTTATCACGTTGGATTGGTTAAGTATTGGTTAACTTAACCTCAATAAATTCACGAGTTAGATTGGTTAAGTATAGGTCACTTAACCACGTCAAATCACCATGTTAGATTAGTTAAGTGTTCAACTTAACCCCATTAAACTACCAAGTGGGATTAATTAAGTCTAGGCTAACTTAACCCCATCCGATTTCCATGTTTAGACTAGTTGAGTCTAATCTTAACCCTGTCCATTTACAGTATTTTTCGGTTAAGCGTCATTAAGAAAACTTACTTAACCCTACCAAGTTATCGTGTTGGATTGATTAAGTGTTGGTTAACTTAACCACTTCAAAATCACCGAATTGGATGGGTTGAGTCCAGGTTAACTTAACCACATCCCCTAACTGTACTATACGGTTAAGTGTAATTAGGAAAGCCTAATTAACCGTATCAAATCCACGTGTTGGTTTGGTTAAGTGTTGGTTAACTTAACCCCGTCCACTAGTCGTATAAAAATGGTTAAGTGTCATTAGGCAAATCAAGTTACTTAACCTACCCAACCTTGTCATGTTTTGTTAAGTATCGTTAGCCTAATCAATTTACTTAACCCATTTGTCCATGTCATATTTGGTTAAGAGTCATTAATCAAATTAACTTAACCTTATCATGTGGCATTAATTACTTAATGCACCTCAACCTCTCACATTAGACTTTGTTGTGGTTACTAGTTAAGCCGATCGGTTCCGGGTAGCTTTACACCACAACTTGGTCTAACCTCGGGTTCAAGCACAACATGACCAACTTCTCACATTGGGTCCTATTGTTTGCAACTACTAGTTAGGTCGGTCGGTTCCGGGTAGTTTTACGTTGCAAACTCAACCGAACCTCGAGTTGGCCACACTTATATTATCTAAGTGTCATGTCCATCATGTTTCCAAAACATGTTACAAGTTTTCAAGCATTTGGGTAGACCTAACTTAATAGGTAAATTCCCAAAGGGTAGACCTAACTTAATAGGTAAATTCCCAAGCTTATGTTTTTATGCATACTTACATGTCAACTTCCATGTTATGTTTCAAGTCATGTTTTCAAGTATAAACACATGTCATATTTAACGTTACATGTTGTCATGTTTATACCCATTTACCCAAATCATGTTCATGTCATTATGCTTTCCCATAATGTGACCCCAACGCTTATAAACTCGTATAATGGATTCAAAGAAGGAACTTGTCAAAGGCATGACAAAAATGGATATTAAGCCACATGTTAATCATGGTGGCAAATGAGGCACAAATGTGTTCATTAACTTGCATGTTGTATTCTTAAGCCTCAAAACATGCATAAACCCAAACTTGGCACATAAGCGAATCATGGTGACAAAAGACATAGAATGATGACTAGTAACTCGCATATATCATCATATAAGGGTTATGACTTCATATGCAAGTTGATATAAAGGTTATGAGAGTTCTCATGTTGCATAATTTAACATCTCAACATAAAGGTTGTGGCTTTTCGCTCACAAGATCAAGATAATGACTTCATAAACTTGCATGACATGATAGCATGTATCATTCTCAATGATCAAACCCAAACTTGCAACATGAACATTTAACTTCATAGTTAATATCTAAGAGTAGGGAAAGGGCTTACATTGCTATGAAGGCACAAATCAAGATGCAAAACAAAGATTGTGATGAAGCCTATGCATGCCATCACCCAAAAACCCAAAGATGAACACTCCAAATCAATAAAAACCCAATCTTTATGCACAAAGATCAAAGCTTTTGCCTTGAAATCAACTTGAGAAGCTCTCATACTAACATAGGGACTCTCTAACACTCCCATGATCATGAAACCTCTCATAGAAATGAAGTGGAGGCTAGGATTTTGAGTGGAGGCCATGAGAGGAGCAATTTTGCCATAGTTTAGTTGCATGAATGAATAATGAGGATTTAGGAGAGGGTTAGGGGCTTATTTATAGAGATTAGGAATAGTTAGGACCCTTAGATTAACCCTAGGACCAACCTGAACCATCAGATTTCAAACCAGGCCCAAAAACGTAGCCAAGACAGAAAATAGGTGCACCAGGCAAAACTGCCCGGCTGGACCAAGTCGACAGCCAAGTCGACAGGGCTGTCGACTTGGGTCCAACCAAGTCGACTCCCAAGTCGACAGGGCTGTCGACTTGGGTGCTCTGGCGGAAATTTTCCCGCCTGGCCCACACAGGCCCAAATTTCCAAATTCAAACTTGAATTTGAAATTTGTTTTTACTTTGAAATTTTCTGAAAACTTCGTTGGGCCTTAATCGGGTCATACGGACTCCGATTTTCGAAAACTCGGACTCTATTTCGCGTATTTTTCTGAGATGAACGCAATGGCATAGCCCGTTTTACATGATTCAGAATTTAAAATTAAATTCTGCCTTGATTCTCGTTTTAACATGTTATCGAAATACGGGTTGTTACATTCTCCCCACCTTTTAGGATTTCGTCCCCGAAATCTCCAAGTTAGGAAGAACATATCCTATCATCCATCATCCATCTACTCAAAACATCATCCACAAGCAACCATTGTCCTTAGATGATTTCTAATGCTTTATGAATACATGCAAAGGGTGTGTGTATATGCACTTATCTAATGTAAATTATCAGGCCTGAGTGATCTAATGCAAAATATGTATAGTGCCATGAATCCAACATGTATGCAAATAATCCTAGTCATATAGATACTATATGCGTGCACAATCATTCATTCATATGCCCCAACCGCATGATAACACATTCGATTTCATCCATAAATAAGTATAAATACTCGTGCATATGCAATATGAAATGTGACCGAGTCGAGCTGATATCTAATGTGTATTTGCGCATCCACGAGCAACCACTTGCAACCACTTGCAACAATATCAATCATAACATGTTTCAAATACATGTTTACATCCATAGGGTTCTACCTAGGATTCCCTGAAACAGGGCCGAGAAGATAAACAAGACAAACTCCTTATGGGGTTTGTAACAAAAAATAGGACCGAGAGGATGTCCACAAAAGATGGCCTACAAGTAAGCTCTACGGGAAAACAGGGATCAAGGATATACTCCCAAAAAGAGATATCATGCGCGTATCTAGTCTTTGACCATCAAAGTCGTATTTCCTCGGGCTTAATTCCATTGTGCCTTGACTGTCTTTTAACTTCGCGATTTCATAGCTTTTTATTTCCTGTTTCCATAACATGAGCTGGAACTCATTTCTTCGTTGCCTCCCGTTCCACTTGCACTTATCCTTTTTCTAGAATACTTGGCGCAAACATGGATGCGTACTCATGATCTCATGCAAGCTTTCCAAAATTCACTAGTGAACCTTGGATCTCGTTTATATACTATAAGGTATTCCATGTAGAAGAACTTTCTCTTGAAAGTAAACAGATGTCAACCAGGTTATCATGCGCACTTACTAGGATGATCTCTATAACCCATGCATAAATGAAGTAAACCATCCGTCTTATTGGCGAACACCACTCGATCGGGCTTCAAATTTCCGATAAAGGCATCAAGGGATTCTAAGTAACTAGTCATGACAGAACCTCAAAAAGGTTACACGATACTTCGAGGGTATTACCAAGGCTAGTCAAAAGGTCTAACTACCCCCCTATCAAAAACTGAGAGTGGCACCCCCTACTGTATAACCACTTCATCCCTAGAATCCATCCATAGCTTATAAACATAAGCATTATTTCCAAATTCAACACTTGGCATAGACATTCTCAAATCCAAACAAGTCATGTATAAATGGACTGATTCTCCAATAGGACTTTGAGACAAAAATGGGATTCTCTATTACGCTAGTACCTAAGGTGCAGAGACTCAACTATCGAAGCAGACTTAAATGATACGATGATCAAAACAAAGTCCTAACGGGATGATAGAGAAGAGAATCTAAACCTTTAACAAGATTGTTACCCTCCTTTCGAGGTACCCTAGAAATGAGAGCATACTATTGCCCTCCCGATGATCTTGTCCTTGTCCCATAATACTTTACTATATGTCCCGTTTCACTATACCAAAGATTCCTTCTCGTTATGGGTTGAGCCATACCAACAAGTTGCTCATCCTTAAGCTCGTATCCTTTATCCTCTTTCTCACGATCCTTTCTTATAACGCAGCCACTGGTCTCTCGAGAACCACCTCCATCGCATGGAAAGCACTTTCGTAGATAGAAAAGACTAGTCGCAGTTAAAACTACTGTGACTACAGATGGAGGAAAGAAAGGAAAAAAGATTCAATTAAGGAAACAAGGATAGTGCTAATGGCCTTTACGGAATAGCCTTTTTCTTTTAAAAGAAAATTTTCTTGAAAAATGCTTCTTTGTAAACGGTTTTTCAAATAGTTTTCAGAAGGTCTTTATTAACTTTTGCCCAGTCTGGTAACCTTCTGCTCTAATACCAAATGTAACACCCCGCCTCCGCTAGGGTCACTCGCAAGGGAATGCACTAGCTTTAGAGGGGCATAATTGTAAACATGCACAGAAATATCACAAGACGGAACATATAAAATTAATAAAGAAGCATAAAGACTTTTCCATAAATTATTCCCCAAGTAAAAAAAATAGTAAAGTAGCCATAGCCAAGAAAAGTCCAAGCCATCCATGATGACCTTCAAGCAGAAGAAGTCCGAACTAAACAACAGTATTTCCTCCCTGTAACCTGGGGGGAAACGGAAGAAAAGAGGCGAAACAAAACAGGTCAGTCAAAAAGACTGAGTAAGCCCTATCTACTATCAGCATAAAAACTAGTAAAGTTAACTGACATGAGAAACTGAGATGAACATAAGCATGATGACAAGATAGATAAGCTAAATCAAAATAACAGGATGAACTACTGAACTCAGATAAACTAAGGTGTCATGATAAAACAAGGTATCACATCGTCAGGTTTCTATCAAGTATAATATCCCCAAGATATCTATCACGTATAACGTCCCATGGTATCTATCCTGTACATCTGTTCTGCACCTACCGTACTAGTATCCCAACTGTATCATGTGTTATCCATGAATGACCCTTACTCAAAAGTCGTATAATGGTCCATGTCAACCTAATATGCCGCATATATAGGTTACTCAAATCGTATATTCCTTTCCATGTATAAGTTTAGTCCCTTGCCGTAGACCATACGGGCTTTCCCATGAGATTCTATATTACTTTAACATAGTTCCACGATCCTTAAGATCGGTTTGGACTGTTACCCTAAACCTAGCTAGGGTCTTCCAACATGAATTGTCGTTTGTACAACTAGGACTTATGCTACCTAGGGCTACTAGGGATTATGCTTACCTACTGCACGTTTTCGTATCTCGGTTTTGGTTCAACCACCCAGGGCCACTAGGATTTACGCTAACCGTCAACCGCGCCCTTTTTCCCACGCATTCATCGTGAATCGTTTTCCATGACTGTATGCACATGTATCACATCGTGCCATCCGAGTCCTGTCACAGGGCAGATCAAGAAATACAGGACTCGGTCGGGAGCTTACGATTTATTTGCCGATGCAGATGCTAAGGTCTGTTTTTCTATACGTGGCTATGGTCCCACGAGACCACTCCCTCAACTAGTGAAAGACAAGACAGGATAAATCCTGTATGAGAACACAACATTGGCCAACCCACATCCAAGCCTTACCGCAACCATAATTAGATAGCAATTATGGTCTATTGGGTGTTCTCTGCCTTTCCGTACGTACACGTTTGACCAAAGATGGTAGGTAGCCTGACGAAATGCTATCTAGGGTACGATCGTGTATCGTCGACTATCCTCTATCCATCCCCGTCTTTAGGTTGCTCGTATAGCAACCAAGGCATATTCTTGGTTCTTCTAACGCAGACCTTAACCTCTCATGAGCCTAGTATAATCACCTGGCAGCTCACAGAGGGATACCAAGAATATCCTCACGTTCCCCGAAGTCGCTGCTTCGTTACCCAGTTCGCTGGAGCCTTTATCTAAATCAGATACTTGCTCCTACTCGTATACTTAAACGATGACCTACCGTATCAGGTTACTCATCTATCTATGAACGGTCCAAATCTCCTTGACTAAGAATTATTGCTTAGCTATTCTTCAACTAAGGTTTACCACTTAGCCTTATTCCCGTTGTTCTTGTTACTTACGGTTATCCACCTAATTCTCCGAATTAGGGTTTATATAATGGATTAAGTGTCCCTTAAGTTCATGACTTAATCTCGTCTACAAATCATGTCAAAATTGGCTAAGTATCCAAGTCCAAGACTTAACCCTACAAACCATGTTCACGTTGGTTAAGTACGTAGTAACTTGACCCTATCAAATTACTGAGTCAGATTGGTCAAGTGTATTCAAACGATTCGTGACTTAGCCTTATCATGTTATCACGTTGGATTGGTTAAGTATTGGTTAGCTTAACCTCAATAAATTCACGAGTTAGATTGGTTAAGTATAGGTCACTTAACCACATCAAATCACCATGTTAGATTAGTTAAGTGTTCAACTTAACCCCATTAAACTACCAAGTGGGATTAATTAAGTCTAGGCTAACTTAACCCCATCCGATTTCCATGTTTAGACTAGTTGAGTCTAATCTTAACCCTGTCCATTAACTGTATTTTTCGGTTAAGCGTCATTAAGAAAACTTACTTAAACCTACCAAGTTATCGTGTTAGATTGATTAAGTGTTGGTTAACTTAACCACTTCAAAATCACCGAATTGGATGGGTTGAGTCCAGGTTAACTTAACCACATACTGTATTATAAGGTTAAGTGTAATTAGGAAAGCCTAATTAACCGTATCAAATCCACGTGTTGGTTTGGTTAAGTGTTGGTTAACTTAACCCCGTCCACTAGTCGTATAAAAATGGTTAAGTGTCATTAGGCAAATCAAGTTACTTAACCTACCAAACCTTGTCACGTTTTGTTAAGTATCATTAGCCTAATCAATTTACTTAACCCATTTGTCCATGTCATATTTGGTTAAGAGTCATTAATCAAATTAACTTAACCTTATCATGTGGCATTAATTACTTAATGCACCTCAACCTCTCACATTAGACTTTGTTGTGGTTACTAGTTAAGCCGGTCGGTTCCGGGTAGCTTTACACCACAACTTGGTCTAACCTCGGGTTCAAGCACAACATGACCAACTTCTCACATTGGGTCCTATTGTTTGCAACTACTAGTTAGGCCGGTCGGTTCCGGGTAGTTTTACGTTGCAAACTCAACCCAACCTCGAGTTGGCCACACTTATATTATCTAAGTGTCATGTCCATCATGTTTCCAAAACATGTTACAAGTTTTCAAGCATTTGGGTAGACCTAACTTAATAGGTAAATTCCCAAAGGGTAGACCTAACTTAATAGGTAAATTCCCAAGCTTATGTTTTTATGCATACTTACATGTCAACTTCCATGTTATGTTTCAAGTCATGTTTTCAAGTATAAACACATGTCATATTTAACGTTACATGTTGTCATGTTTATACCCATTTACCCAAATCATGTTCATGTCATTATGCTTTCCCATAATGTGACCCTAACGCTTTTAAACTCGCATAATGGATTCAAAGAAGGAACTTGTCAAAGGCATGACAAAAATGGATATTAAGCCACATGTTAATCATGGTGGCAAATGAGGCACAAATGTGTTCATTAACTTGCATGTTGCATTCTTAAGCCTCAAAACATGCATAAACCCAAACTTGGCACATAAGCGAATCATGGTGACAAAAGACATAGAATGATGACTAGTAACTCGCATATATCATCATATAAGGGTTATGACTTCATATGCAAGTTGACATAAAGGTTATGAGAGTTCTCATGTTGCATAATTTAACATCTCAACATAAAGGTTGTGGCTTTTCGCTCACAAGATCAAGATAATGACTTCATAAACTTGCATGACATGATAGCATGTATCATTCTCAATGATCAAACCCAAACTTGCAACATGAACATTTAACTTCATAGTTAATATCTAAGATTAGGGAAAGGGCTTACATTGTTATGAAGGCACAAATCAAGATGCAAAACAAAGATTGTGATGAAGCCTATGCATGCCATCACCCAAAAACCCAAAGATGAACACTCCAAATCAATAAAAACCTCATCTTTATGCACAAAGATCAAAGCTTTTGCCTTGAAATCAACTTGAGAAGCTCTCATACTAACATAGGGACTCTCTAACACTCTCATGATCATGAAACCTCTCATAGAAATGAAGTGGAGGCTAGGATTTTGAGTGGAGGCCATGAGAGGAGCAATTTTGCCATAGTTTAGTTGCATGAATGAATAATGAGGATTTAGGAGAGGGTTAGGGGCTTAGTTATAGAGATTAGGATTAGTTAGGACCCTTAGATTAACCTTAGGACCAACCTGAACCATCAGATTTCAAACCAGGCCCAAAAACCTAGCCAAGACAGAAAATAGGTGCACGAGGCAAAACTGCTCGGCTGGACCAAGTCGACAGCCAAGTCGACAGGGCTGTCGACTTGGGTCCAACCAAGTCGACTCCCAAGTCGACAGGGCTGTCGACTTGGGTGCTCTGGCGGGAACTTTCCCGCCTGGCCCACACAGGTCCAAATTTCCAAATTCAAACTTGAATTTGAAATCTGTTTTTACTTTGAAATTTTCTGAAAACTTCGTCGGGCCTTAATCGGGTCATACGGACTCCGATTTTCGAAAACTCGGACTCTATTTCGTGTATTTTTCCGAGACGAACGCAATGGCATGGCCCTTTTTACTTGATTCAGAATTTAAAATTAAATTCTGCCTTGATTCTCGTTTTAACATGTTATCGAAATACATGTTGTTACAACTTTTCATGGGCAATTCATTTGCCTCAAAGATCGAATCCAAAGGAAAAGTTGTGTTGAAACTAACTTCTAGAAAGGAATTAACTTTAAATGACATTCTATATGTTCCAAAAACTCGTAAGAACCTGATTTCAGGATCATTACTAATCAAATATGGATTCAAACTAATCCTTGAAGCTGAAAATGGAGTGTATGTAGGAAGAGGATATGTGTGTGATGGTTCGTTTAAATAAAATGTAACCACTATTACTAATATGAATAAAAGTGAATCTTTCATTTATATTGTTGACTCTTCCAACATGTGGCATTCCAGATTAGGGCATGTAAACTTTGATACATTGCAGAAGTTGTTTAATCTAGAATTTATACCTATGTGTAACTTAGACACCAATTATAAATGTCAAGTTTGTGTGGAAGCAGAATTGACAAGAACCTCGTTTCATTATGTTGAACGTGAAACAAAACCGCCAGATATGATACATACAGATGTATTTGATTTGATGTGTTTAAACAATACAAAGCGGAAGTTGAGAATCAACTCAACAAGAAAACCAATGCTTTAAGAAGTGATAGAGGAGGAGAATATGAATTCCCTATTGCAGAATTTTGCATTGAACATGATATTATATACCAAACTATAGCACTGTATTCACCTCAATCCAATGGTATAGACAAACAAAAAAATAGAACTCTTAAACAAATGATGAATGCTTAAATGTTAAGTTCTAGCTTTCCAGATAACCTTTTGGGTGAAGCTATTCTAAGACGACCCAAACTTCCCCTAACGAGAAAGCTTGGATTGAATTGAGAACACGACGCATTAGAACAAAACAATAGAACGTTTCATTGTTATTAAAACAATTTACATCAGAGTACAAGATATAATAGTATGAATAATTATACAATAGAAAAATATTAGAGATTTAAAATACAAAGCAGCGGAAATTTAAATGTATAAATAAAATGACCAACATAACTAAATGAAATACACAGATACAAAGCTTTTCGAATATAGTTCCAGCTGTAATCCAAGATCCTGGGAGAACAAATATCTGCGAAAACCAAAACTACTAGCTGCCCGTGTGGAAAATATAGGCCCCTAGAGTTTAGGTTAAAACAATAAACTCCGAGTCAGTCATGGGACTGGTGTGAGAATTCAAAACTGTTATTAACTTTATTTTAAAGTTAGGTAAATCAAGGGACCACGCCGCAAACGCGGAATGGGTTGACCCCCAAAAGTACCAGTGCATAAAACAAACAATGCAATGCTAAATAAAGAACAACGAAGCTATTATAAGACTCATGTCCCATCACACAATGCAATGCAAGCTGAAGGATAGAGTTTTACCTTATAATAGCCAAATATGCTTGGTACGTGTAACAACACAGATTTTGCCCGGACCTAATCGATCGCTAAATCGACCAAGACCGTTCGAATCCCATATACGCTAACTCTGGGTATACAACACATCAGAACAAATAATATAAGACTTTTATAAACATCATAATAATTGTTAGCCTACTTTGTGAACTAGGCAACACAAAGTTGAGATGTCAAGCATTGAAGAACTTTTCTTCTTAGAAAGCATCGGGTCGGATCGGAGAGCTGCTGCCATTCGGATCGGAGAGCTACTACCAGTTCAGAATGGAGCAGATCAAAATGGAGAAGGACTCAGTTTCAGCTAAGGTCGGGTCGGATCGAATGCCCCGATCTGAACCCCTTCTACTCGCTCCTCCGAACCGAACCCACATTCCATATCACTTCCCCCCATGATCGCCTGAATATTTGGAGCGGTTATGACCATTTCCTACCCACGATGACCACTACTCTGATGCGCTGTTAGCACTGGAATCCATCCGAGCCCGAGGACGATGGGATGAAAGACACATGGCTCCGACCCAGATCGAATTCTGAGTAAATTTCCACCTATAAATACCCCGCTCAGAGACAATTAAAGGGATCTTCTTTTTGGCACTTTGAGAGCTAAAACACTTTCAAAAAACCGAATTCCAGCATTCCCAGATAATCCAAATTGTCATTCAACATTTGTTTGAGACAATTGAGTGAATGTACGTGAGTTATGAGTGAAATTGAGTGAATATCTCATTGTAATTGCATCTATATCATCGAGAATAGTGATAACAAAGTGGACGTAGGCTTTTCAATGTCGAACCACTATAAATTCTGTGTCTCCATTTTACTTTTGATCTTATTTTATTTCGATTTTAGTCAATTTGGGTGTTAGAACCACTTTTTGGTCCAACATTTTGGTGCTTTCACTGAGAAGCATTTGAATTCTCTGCTTTTCTGGATTATCATTCTACTTTTTGGACCGTTGAGTTCAAAGAAGTTAATCCTCAAGTTTTGACGCTTTTGAATATTTATTGGTTGATTGTTGAAGATTTATGGCCAAAGGAAAAGGCAAGGAAGTTCAAACCAGTCGAGGGAACGGAGTTGGTGAAGATCAACAAAACGCGGTTGTGACAAGGTCTCGTGGGTAGAGCTCGGGAGTGGATCGGACAGATACAAGAAATCCGAACCGAATTCAAGGAGAGAGCTCCGATCCGATCCGAGTAGGAGAATCTGAATCAGTGCACTCCCCTAACCTGAACCGACCCGAACAAGCTGCACTGCACCGATCCGAACAAGTCTCCCAGCTCCGACCCGAACAAATAGCTTAGCTCCGATCCGATCCGTCGCTTGGTGATGCTGGAACCTCTACTCGAGCTCCTCCAAATGCTCCAACTCCAGCCACCAGGATCAATGATCAGGTCAATCCATCTGCGCCTATTACCCAAGGAGATTTTTCGCGCCTTCTTGACATGCTTGAGAGTAATAGGGAGGCTATGAAAATCCACGAGCGCACTAATCTCATGATGCAAGAAAACATGAGAATCATGAGCATGGAGATTAGCGAACTCCGCAGACAGAGAACTCCATCCCATGTTCATCACACACCAACGGATCAGTCTTCTTCTTTTGAGGAAGAACGGCCCCATGAAAGAAGGCCGCTCGAATGACCTCAAAATTTGGAGCAGTTGACATTGGGATCTTTGGGGTCCCGCGAGGACGCTGCACGGGAACTAGGACCCAATGATCCAAGCTTAAGAGAGCCTATTTTGTTACCAATGCGGGGATCCCATGTATTACCCAGAGACCCTAACCTCACCAATCCCACTCAGGGACAAATGCTCCAGCCCCTTCCTCCCGAGATCAACCGGGAACGTAGGGAACAAAGCAGAGCAGAAGCGGCTCGAGGAAGGAGGGCGTCCCCTGATCAGGAGCCTAGAGGAAACCCGAACATCAGAAGGAGGGCGTCCCCTGATCAAGAGCCCAGAAGGAACCCGGATATCAGAGCCAAGGAGCCTGAACGGCCCCTGACAAATGCTGATGTATGGACTATGGTATGCCAGATTATATCTGAAAGTCGGAACTACACCAATGAAGACTATGGCATTGAGCGAAGCCATACTCCTTTTGCTGATGACATCCTTAACTTTCAGTTTCCCCGACGTTTTAGCTTGCCACAGATGGACAAGTACAATGGGAGAACCGATCCGGGACAACATTTGATGCGATACGCATGGCTCATGAATGCTGCTGCTGCCCCTGACGCAGTGAAGTGTAAAGCCTTCCCGATCTATTTAGAAGACGTGGCGCTGTTATGGTTTAACCGACTCCCTCCTCGGTCGATATCGAATTTTAGGGAATTAAGCGAACGTTTTATGAATCAGTTCCAACTCCATACCCGAAAATCCAAAAATGTTATTGAATTATCAAGAATTAAGCAAGCGCCGGGTGAGTCTTTAAAGTCATATCTCGACCGTTTCAACTTAGCTGTGACAGAAGTCAGTGACCCACACGAGCCCACCATCTTGATGGCTTTGATGGAAGGAGTCGATCCTGACTCTGAGTTTGGAGATTATCTTTCTAGGAAGCCACCTCCCACGAGAGAGTTATTCTATGAAAATGTCGACATTCACTTAAGACGAAAGGAGGCCAGGGCAAACAGAAAGAGGAAGTCCGGAGCGGCTTCAAAAGAAACTGTTCAGAGTAATGTCGCCGTGAAGCTGTCTGGAGAAAGTTCCGGGAAAGTTGAGGTGAATGTGGGAAACAAGAGTGGAAACGACAATAATGGAAATGTGGGAAAGAACAACAACCGTAACGTGAATGGTAATAGAAGAAATAGGAATCGAGGAAGTAATCCTAACAAAAGACCCCGGTATCAGACTTATGAGAATTATTCAACGCTGAACGACACTCTGGAGAACATTTACTTGGATACATACAATGTTTTGCAATATAAAAGACTGCCGCCTCGAGACTCGACAGAGAAAGAGATAGCAACTGGAAAATTTTGCATATTTCATGGAACTCATGGGCATTTAACGAATGAATGTCGACATTTGAGAGATTTAATTGAGAAGCTGCTACGCGAAGGAAAATTGGATGAATATAAGGCTGCGCCAAGAGACAGGGGCAAGGAGAACAGGCTCAAAACCAGAACCAATCTGCTCCCAAGCCTACAACGCAGCAGAAAGGCAAGGGGATTGTTATCAACACCATAGTGGGTGGACCCCACCCAGTGATCCACAGTTTTAGAGCAATGGATCAATACGTTAATGCAGCTATGCACGTAGATGTGGATGAATGTGATGATTTTGAAGATGTCGCCCCTGTGAAACAGCAGAGGACAATGTTTGATGACTTGATATTCCGTAGCAGAGATAATACTGGAATCCAGTCACCCACTGACGATCCGTTGGTCATTACCACTACCATTGGACCGACATTGATTCATAAGGTGTTAGTAGACAATGGAAGCTCTGTTAATATGTTTTTAAAAAAGTCATTCGATCAGTTGAAACTTGAGTCTGAAGATTTGAAGCCATGCTAAGGTTGGATTTGAGGCTTCAACGGAGCATCGACGGCTCCGATGGGGTATATAGAATTGCCCGTAACATTGGGGAAAGGGGAACGCCGGAGAGTACGAATGCTTCAGTTCATAGTGTTGGACGTAGATTTGCCCTACAACGCATTTTTGGGAAGGCCTGCCCTTGCAAGGTTCAGGGCTTGCATCGCCCCTTGGTGTTTATTGCTTAAATTCCCAACTGAAGCCGGAACAGGAGTAGTGAGAGGAGATCAAGTCTCCGGACGGGCTTGTTATGTTGCCGAGTTAAAGATGTTGATGAAGGGACTTAACATCGAAAGTAAAGGTGCTTCGCCTCCTCCAAGGGAGGGTTCGGCATAGCAATTAGAGGGATCAGCCCCGAAGGAGTTGCTCAAAGGAACGCCTGAAGACCTGGATCCCAGAAAAGATGAGGAACCAGAGGCTAGAAATGCGACCCTAATGAAGCGACATTGGACATACCCATTCGCGAAGCTGATCCCACAAGAGTCTTGAAGATTGGATCCCAGTTGGATCCACATCGAGCCAAAGAACTAACTGACTTCCTAAAGGAAAACTTAGATGTATTTTCCTGGACCCACGCCGACGTGTGGGATATCGCCATCCGTCATGAGTCATTCACTAAAAATAAACCCTAAACACCTGCCTGTGAAGCAAAAGAGATGTGTGCTGGGCCCAGAGAGGTCGGCAGCTCTGAAAGAAGAAGTGGAGAAGCTGAAACAGAATGGATTTATTAGATATTCGACATATCCCGACTGGATATCGAATCCCGTCCTAGTAAAGAAGCCAAACAGAAAGTGGCGGACTTGCATTGATTTTTCAGACTTGAACAAAGCTTGCCCGAAAGATAGCTTCCCACTCCCCAGAATTGACCAGCTTGTAGATTCGACAATGGGACACGAACTTCTTTCTTTCATGGATGCATATTCCGGGTACAACTAGATTCCCATGCACGTGCCAGATCAAGAACATACGAGCTTCATTACAAATTTGGGGTTGTATTGTTATGTGGTCATGCCGTTCGGATTGAAAAATGCTGGAGCCAATTATCAACGCTTAGTGAACAGGATGTTTTATAACCAAATAGGGAAGACTATGGAAGTTTATGTGGATGATGTGCTTGTCAAATCGAAACAGTCCTCCAGCCATACACAAGACTTGGCAGAAATGTTTGGTATCCTGCGAAAGTATCGGATGAAGTTGAATCCTTTGAAATGCTCATTTGGAGTGGCGTCGGGAAAGTTTCTAGGCTTCATTCTGAGTTCTCGAGGGATTGAAATCAATCCCAGCCAAATAGCAGCGATAAGAAACATTGAAGAACCGAGGAGAATCAAAGATGTCCAAAGTCTTGCAGGGAAAGTAGCCGCGTTGAGTAGATTTATCTCCAAAGCAACAGACAAATGCATCCCATTTTTTGACTTGATTAAAAGGGGAAAGAAGAACTTCGAATGGACTCCGGACTGTGTTGAGGCCTTTCGAAATTTATTGGAAGTACTAGAGAAACCACCGATTTTGTCAAAGCCAGTGGATCATGAAGAGTTATTTGTTTACTTAACGGTTTCGGCACACGCAGTTAGCACAACCTTGGTCCGAGAAGAAGATAAAGTGCAAAGGCCGGTATATTATGTAAGCAAGAAATTTGCAGCTGCAGAATGCAACTACCCAAGGATTGAGAAGTTCTCTTACAGCCTCCTAATCGCCTCTCGAAAACTTCGTCGCTATTTCCAAGCTCACCCAATAACCATATACACTGACCAGCCTCAGAGGCAGGTGTTGCAGAGACTCGAAGCATCGGGGTGTTTGATCAAATGGAATATTGAATTGAGTCAGTTTGATTTAAATTTTCAGCTGCGGAGGTCGATCAGGGGGCAAGCTTTGGCTGACTTTATAGCGGAGTTCACAATCCCAGAGGAGAAAATGATCGATGATAAAGTGGTCCAGTCAGAGGACGAGTTAAAATTAGATCCATGGAAGCTGTACACAGACAGAGCCAAGAACGACCGAAGGTCCGGAGCTGGACTCGTCTTAGTTACTCTTGAGGGACGGTCGTTATATTACGCTCTACGATTAGAATTTTCAGCGACTAATAACGACTCTGAATATAAAGCCCTGATTGCCACGCTAAAACTTGCTAAAGAACTCAGAGTAAAGACATTGGACATATTCTGCGACTCCAAAATAGTTGTTTGCCAAGTGCGAAAGGAGTTTATGGCTCGGGGACCTCGGCTTATCACCTATCTCGGGAAAGTGGAAAAGCTGTTGAGCAACCAGGAGCGATATAACATAACGCATATCCCAAGAGCCGAAAACCAGAAGGCAGACAGGCTAGCAAAGCTAGCTAGTTCCGACAACCTGGAAGAGACCAAAATAATTCCAATTGAAACGGTGGAATCGCCTAGCTTTGAGTCGATGGAAATTGAATTCGCTTTCGAAGCAGAACCGGAGAAGGAGTCGTGGATGACCCCAATTAAGAATTTCCTTAAGAATGGGATACTCCTATCAAAGAAGAGTGAGAGACGGGCTATAGTTCGCAAGGCCACCAAATACATTCTTCAAGATGATACTCTTTATAGACAAGGATTTTCTATGCCCCTGTTACGATGTATAGCACACAACGACATCAAACGTGTACTACGAGAAGTACACGAAGGTGAGTGTGGAGATCATACAGGAGGTCAGACTTTAGCGGAAAAGATATTGCGGTATGGATACTTCTGGCCCACAATTAATAAAGATGCAGCTGATTATTCACGACGCTGTGACAAGTTCCAGAGATTCGCCAAAATCCCCAGAGCACCACCGACCCAACTCATATCGATGGTGAGTCCTTGGCCGTTTGCTATGTGGGGAATTGACATCATCGGAGTTCTACCAATTGCTAAAGGAGGAGCGAAATATGCAATAGTTGCCGTGGACTATTTTACGAAGTGGGTGGAAGCTGAGCCCCTAACCAAAATCATAGCTAGAAAGGTGATAAGTTTTGTGGTTATAAATATTATATTCCGATTTGGGATCCCAAGGATCATTATAACTGATAACGGAACCCAGTTCGATGGTGCCGAATTCAGAAATTTCTGCCAGAAATATAAGATCGACAAACGGTACACTACGGTTACTCATCCGCAGTCGAATGGGCAAGTAGAAGCAATAAACAAAGTCATAAAATCCATCCTCCAGAAAGGATTAGAACGCGCGAAGGCAAAATGGGTGGATGAATTGCCCTTAGCTTTGTGGGCATATCGGACAACGTTTAAGACAGCTAACGGTCATACCCCTTTTTCCCTCTCATTTGGTTCAGAAGCAGTAATTCCAGTAGAGCCTAAAGTTCCCTCCCACAGGGTGACATATTATGACCCGATGACGAATCGGGCACTCTTACTCGAGTCTCTTGATGAAATCGAAGAAAAAAGGGACGAAGCAGACTTGCGTGCATCAAGACATCGACGTCAAATGGCACGCTATTATGACAAAAAAGTTCATCTTAGGACTTTTGAACCGGGAGATTTGGTGCTAAAGAGAGTCTTTCCATCCCTTCCTCACCTCGGTCCAAAGTGGGAAGGACCCTTTGTCATCCAACGGAAACTTGAAACAGGAACCTTCAAGTTAACAACTGTAGATGGCGAAGAGGTGCCTGGGGCATGGAATGCCCAAAACTTGATGCGATATTTGAATTAGAAATATTGTACTCTTTGCTGTTTTTCGTATGAACTCTGTAAAAAGGCACGACTTGCCATAGAAAAGTCTGTTAATATGAACAAAGAACTATAAAGTGGATGTAGGCTACGACTTAGCCGAACCACTATATAAATATCGTGTGTCATTTACTTTCCTGCATTATATATACCTTCAACTACTATTCTGTTGCGATTATGGAATATAAGATGATTTAAAACCTGAAAGGTTGAAAAGAGCCTATATGCAGGGACAAGCACAACGACTGTTTGTCCGATAAGACATGAATGAATGGGAAGACGACATTCTTAACTCTAACTCTCAAGAATTGAGAGAGAGTATAAAGGACGGGAAGACGATGTCCTCTGAGGCGTGAAGGTGCACCCAGACAAGAGACCGCCTCAGTAAGAACTCTAACCTGAGTATAAGACAGGAGAGTATAAAAAAGGTCAGAAAAAACGACAGGCATTAACGACACAGAGAATGTGACCCCGTCGGAGAATCGGGGACATTTAGACTACTTGACTAAATCTTGAATAGTTTTTCAAGATTGACTGGGGGCATATATGTACACACATATTTCCCCCCGCTATAACTTCATTACACAACTATAGTAGGGCATGCATTCTTACATAAGTGCAAAACTGATAACAAACAGACATTGCAGAAAGCGAATTATTTTTATTCACAAATAAACCAATTTATACTGGAAAACAGGCAAAAAGAAGGTGCAAGGGCCACCCTTGCAGCAACAATTATGGGTCAATCAAATTCTAAAATAACGGAAGACACTCCATCATTTAGACTTCGAACAGGGCTTGGACTTCTTAGCAGCCTTCTCCGCATCCCTCACCTCTTTTTCGGCCTCCGTCAAGATGTGCTTTGACTTTTTCTTCCCTGAGGCTGAAGTGCTGGAATCATTTGACTTCTTCCCGGAAGGCGGAGCGCTGGAATCAAGAGAAAACTTTTTAGCAAGTTCCTCTGTAATAGATCTAGTCGAAAGCTTAACAACTAACCTTGATCCCGCATCCACTACTGCGAGGGGCTAAAGGCTTTCAGGGTCTAAGTCTTCAGATTTAAGCTGCATGCGTTTATCTTGTTCAGCTTTCAGTGCAGCTAAGGTAACATCATCGGCGCTTTTCGACTCCCCGACTATAGCCACCTTAGGGTCTTCCTCATGTCCCCCGTTACCGCCATCATCCTTTAAGGCATCTATCATTTCGTCATCATGAGGAGTGTCAGCCTTAGACGGTTCAATTCCTTCTCCCGAGTCTATGGGGGCAGCCTTGTCTTTTCCCCTTTTGCCCTTACCATAGGCTCTGCTCCAGAAGCGGTTCCCTGGGACACATCTGTCTTTTCGGACGGTTCAATACCTACAGAGTGAGAAGCAACATTTATCAACTCAGGAGAAAGTAATGGGTTCTTCATCGATTTCTCAATTACGTGACGAAAGGTAGAGATAACTTTGACGAATTGAGGTGAAAATGTAGAGATACCTTCCGAAGACTTCTCGGCTGGTGTGACTGCTGTCTCCGATGCCGTTTTGGGTATGGGGGATAAAAGAGATGTCCGAGGGATCCCTAGGTTTTCAGGATCATATCCCTCTACTTCAGAAGTTGCAGAGCCAGTAGAGGAAGAACCAGCCCCAGGAATGTTCTTTTGTTTGGCCTTCCGCCTCTCTTCGTCCATAACAGCAACAATGAGGAGGCGTCCTTCGACTAGGCGTTCTGGTTCATCATCTCGTAAATATTTCTCCATCATCTTGTCCTCGTCAATGGAATCAACCTTGAGCTCGTCTTTCTCCCATTCAACGATTTGACTCCATAATTGGACTAGGGTAGATGGATAATCTTCGATCCAAGAAATGTTCCGGCGGCGGATGATATGCGCAAAAAATTCAATCATTAATTCGCCGAAACCGTGCACCTCTCCCTCAGCTTCCGACAGTTGTTTGCGGGCCTCTTCAGCGGACATGATAGCACATTCGACGTTATCCTCCGCTAGGGCAGCCCTGTTCTCCGCCTCCACTAGCTTAGAAGCCAAGTCAGCGTTTTTCTTTTCCAATTCAACATTCCTCCTCGCTAACTCGGCATTCTTCCGCTCAAGGTCAGCGTAAGCAAGTCTCGTTTTGGAAGCATCTGACTTGGCATCTTCGGCTTGTTTTTTCAATTCCGAACGCTCTTGGGTATGGGATTCAAGCAAAACATGATAACGTTTTTGCAGATCTTCAAATTGTTGTTTGAAGCTAGTAGCATCCCGTTGAGCAACAGCAAGCTGGGCCTGTGTATCCTCGAAGTCTTTTCCTAGATTTTTTAAGGCCTTTGCATCGTCTTCTGCAGTTTTTTTTTCATCGAGTCAGTATTCGTGATTAAAGTGCGGATGATTATGGAAAGGCTGCGCGAATACTTGAACATTTCTGGATACTGTTTCTCGACCGCATCTATCTTTGCTTTGGCCTCATGTAATGACCCGCATTGGCGGAGGTATTAGAATTAATTTATTTAATTATATTAATGGTGGTATAGTGAATACAATGGTCGTGGATTTAAGTAATGATGAATATTTAATTAAAATGATAAATTAAATAATATATTTAATTCTGAAATAATCAGGATTAGCCGAAATGACGATATGGTGTGAACCCGATCGTATGTGATATTTAATTCAGCTTGGAATTGAATTTGAATAACGAATATATTCAATCGTCGACAGTTGAACGTATAGTTTATAATATAATTAAAATAGAGCTCGAAATGGCGCGACAATTCGCTATTTGGCGATTCGAACTTCAACTGAATGTACAGGATTCGTTTTAAGCTGGATTTCTGTGAAACAAGAAACGTGTGGAGCTGGTGGGGTATATCTTTCTAGTGGAAGAGAAAAATCGGGGTTTCGTCGGGTAGATATTGAGATATGTCCAAATCAAATTTTAGAAAAGTCGCTATGGATTTCCTTTATAATTTATAAAGGAATTATTTATATTTTAAAAAGGAATTTCAATATAAATAAAATATCGATTTAATTGGGAATTGAAAATAATAAGTTATAAATGCCAGTAGAGCTGTATGGTATTCCACTATGAATATAGACAATAGTATTTATTTTTAAATATTAGATTTAATTATATTTAAATATATTTATATATTTAAATAGGTTATTTAGAGCGTTAAAAATAGCCAATTTTGCAAACGAAGTCGGAATTGGACGAAACCAGTTTTGTTGGATCCGCAATATCAAATAGTTGTTAGATTCCAAGTTCCATTATTTTTAGAGTCACTGTGTGGCCGTACGGGATTTTAATGTGAAATACAGTCAGTATTTTGACGGTTAAAAAAACGTTGTGTGATCATACGGGGTCGGAAGTCGACGAAACCAGTTTCGTTGGGACTGTAATGTCGAACTCTAGCTACAGGTCCAGGTTGGTGATTTTTGCGTATCGTATGTAGTCGTAGAGATTTTTTTTAAAGACCAGAAACGAGAATAAAACCAATAAAATAAACATAAAAATCAAATTTAAAAATATCCTAACTCCTTCTATGATCACAACAAGACCACGCAGTAACCATTTTCAACCACAAATGGCAACAACCCCTTACCGCATACATATATATACCGTATAAAACAATTCACAGCAAGAAATAGATCAAAGAAATGCTCAAACAAATGAAGTAAAAACCTATAAATCCTTATACTTGTATATTGGGGATACTGGAATCATCCTCTTCATTCTCGTATCAGTATTGACGGGTTCGGATGGGTTTTCCTATCGTTCGATTTTAGACAGTAGAAACTAGGGCTTCACCTAAATCTCAGTGTGACGGTTGTCAGGGTGAACAGAGGCTATTGTGAGATCAGCAGATGGAGGCGCACGTAGGAAACAACTGTGGTGGTGAATGGTGAAGGTCGAAGTCGCACTATTCTTCTATTGCGTGGAAGGAAGACGGAATCACAGTTGGAAATGGAGGGGGCGAGTGGAGTTTTGATGGGTGGATGTGAAGGAGAAGACGATGAGATGAACGTTGGTGGGGTTGCTTTGGTGAACGATGGGCCAGAGAGGGAGAAAAAGAGGATCGAAAGTACGGAATTGGAAGGGGATGTTCACTGGAGCTGTCGAATTTGGATTTTGGGGGAAGAAGGACTTAAAGGTGGTGCGGGTTGGTATTATATGGTAGCGGGCCGGAATTTGAAAGAGGTTAAGCCCACTTAATTTTAATTAAGTTTTATTTTTAATTCAAACAGTGTATAACTTCAAAAAAAATCGTAACTTGATCATACGATATCAGAATTGGGCGGAACAAGATCCGTTGGGATCGTATGGACAGTGGCTACACAATGGAGCTGACTAAGAGTGAATCCGAGCTCGTTACAATTTATGGCGAAATAAATTGTCCGACTGTGTTAAATAACGCAAACCAATTATTTAACGGTTAACGCGCCAAAGTGAGTAAATCTCACTAACTCTGAACAGTTTATAATTTCATGTTGTATTTTTAGAACTGTTAGATATTGGATGATTGACTGTGTGTTGAATGTTTGATTGAACTGCTAGTTTGTTAGTTAAATTTCTATAATGATTCTGTTTAACAGAATGTATTATATGGAACTGAAAGTGATGTTATATTATATTGTTTAACATTTGTGATGCAGGGAAACAGGTTGGAGGAATCCGACTGGATTCCTCAACATTTATTTTAATGTTTTCATATATTGTGATATATGATGTGTTATATTATCTGTTATGGATTTTGGGTGTTGGAATGATGTTGATCATTGTTATTCGATATTTTAAATATCATAAAAGACCCTGGGATGTAAAAAAAGAACTATTTCAATGTATATTGAAATAAAGGGATTTTATAAAATCAACAGATTTTATAAAAGGAAATATTTCGAAAGTAAATAAAAGGGAAAAATGTTTTTAAAACGAATAGAGTTTTTTAAAAGGGAAATCATCTGTAAAGTAAAGAACTGTTACTAAAAGTAAATCTTTATAAATGAATAGTTGATTCGAATAGAATAAAGGAGCTAATCGATGTTAGTTAATCGATTAGAGAATAAAGTAAAAAGAAGTTAATCGATGTTAGTTAATCGATTAGAGAATAAAGTAAAAAGAAGTTAATCGATGTTAGTTAATCGATTAGAGAATAAAGTAAAAAGAAGTTAATCGATGTTAGTTAATCGATTAGAGATAAAGTTAAAAGAAGTTAATCAATGTTAGTTAATCGATTAGAGAATAAAGTAAAAAGGAGTTAATCGATGTTAGTTAATCGATTAGAGTTAAAGTAAAAGGAGTTATTGAATATAGTTTATTCGAAAGGAGTTAAGTGAAATGAGTAAATCAATAAAGTTAGTCAAATATGAGTTAATCCAATAGTGTGAGTCCAATAGAGTTAATTGATAAGGGTTAATCGAATGGAGTTAGGTGAAAGAGTCAATCGAATATAGCTATTCGAAGGAGGGTTATGTAAGGAAGTTAGTAAAAGGAATATAAAGTGAACTTTGCCTATTTCAAAGTTAGAAATGTTGTTCAGTTAAGGTCTAAGAGGTAGTTCTACCCCAACTTGATTGGCTTCGTTTTTAACTAAGGAATAGTTAAGGTTTGGCAGTAAAGGAAATAGTTTGAGTTGGCATCGCGATGGTTTGTTTAAACATCTGTCTAAGTCCAATGAAGAAGCTTTGGAAATGTTTTCCAAATAAGAAACCAGAAATGTTTTCTAATAAAGAAACCAAGAATTGGAAATGTTTTCCAATGGTAATAATATATATTTTCTAAATTTAGAAAATAAGAAATGTTGAATATAGGGAAACAGGAGATGGAAAATGAACTAAGGAGATGAATGTTAAATGATGTTTGAACGATATAATTTCCATTTGGAAATAATATCGTTGTTTGCACACTTGTTTTTATTCGATAGTTAAATCACAGACTATCGATGTTTTGACCATTTTAACGTTGTTAATCTGGAGAGACCGGTTGGACTATTATCCAAAGCACCACTCTGTATTGGCACAAGCGTTGCGAATCATATATGCCAAAGGAAATTGAAGACGGAGTTATGCAAGGGCTATCCTGTTCATAGAATAGTGCCTTCGGTTCATCCTGTTCCTGGATGACTTGTATGGACGGATGTCTAACAGAGTATTTCCTAACGATCACATATATTGATTTCTCCAACCGTACCAAGAGTGGAAGCGGAGAAGGAAACTTCTTTAGCTAACACATAAATGTATTGTTGAGGACGTCAATCGTTGATTTGATGGATTTGACGATGTGGCATTCAAAATGAATCTGATGTGATGATAAAGCGTAGCTTCTAGCCTCATCATCCGGTAAATGACAGAAATCAGGCAGGCAGCATGGCTAAGTCGGTCGTGCCGAAGTAGGTTGTATAATCACCTGATCTAGGGATTCAATTACTTCTAAAAATCTATTGTTGATGCTGTCCCATTCGGGAAACGGTTGCTGATCCCAACCGTTGGTGATATACATTCGATACGCTCAAGCGAAATGAGTGGTCGGTCATGTGTGGTCAGGTTGCAAGATGTTCTTGTTGAACCCAGTGTATTCCTCTCTAGAGGTACACTAGCGAAAGGTGGTTACATACCTGTCATAGTTGGAAATCCATTACCCAATACGTGCTTAGGGTTTTGAGTTGTATACTATATATGTAGAACGTGAGATGAAAGCGTTTCTGCTAGATGATTATCTATACCGTGGTTGATAGACATTATTATAATATCAAAAGGTTTTCGATATAAAGTTATCTTGGATTCTCATAAGTGAAAAACCCGTTCCGTTATGCGGCGTGGTCTTATGAGATATCGTTTACTTGTTCAACTGTTTTTAACTGTTTTACTCACACCAGTCCCATGACTGACTCGGAGTTTACTTTGTTGTTTTCCCCAAACTCTTGGGTGCCTAAATTTGTATGGGCAGTCAAGTAGTCGGGATTTACAGATACATTGAAGAGTTGGAGCAGGAGGCTTCAGAATTATATCGCTATTATTATTCCGCTGTGTGGTAAGTGTTGTACTTTGATAATGATGTGTATATGCAAGTACAGATGTATATTTCAAGTTATTTTATATATATTATATGTTATTCGTTCCGCTGTGAGGTTCGTGTTACTCTGATGTTGTGTTCTTCTTCTTCTTCTTCTTCTATTCTAAGTTTCTATCTTATCTTTCCTCATCCTCTAATTTCTTTCACTAATTACCAGGATTTTTCGATGTTTTCGTTATCGACATCGAGCTTATGTTGATAACCAAAGTCTTTGAAAATCCTGGTCATTACAGTTGGTATCAGAGCTTAAGTTAAGAATTACTTGGCTCTGTGGCGTGACTCGGTAGAGATAGGGTTAGTAATACCCTAGGCTGAGTTTGAGTGTACATATATGAGTGGACGTATTTGTTATTGATATAAAAATTTGTTTTATATTGTAGAGATTCATTGGTTGAGTTGTTTATGAGTTCTGGTCGATCAGTTTGATCCACTGTATCGGTAGGAGTTACTAAACACTCGAATACGATGGGTCGGCACGATATGTTTTGAAAGAGGGTAAATGAAAATAGTTTACCCAACGTATATTTTGATATATATTGGATATATTGGTTGTTATTATAATCGAGTAAGATTATAAATTAAATGGTTATGTAAATAACCAATCAGAATTCATATAAGTGAAATACGTGAAATCAGATGAGTTAAATCTGAAATTTAAACCAGAAATTTGAATTAATATTATGGAAAATTGGATAAGTGTTTGTAAATGGATTGCGATTAAAAATAAGGAAAATTTAAGATCCTGGGAGATTTTAAATTGTTTTACAAGCAGTGTGAATTATATTTTGAAATGAATGGAAATGTTTAAAAATGGTTTTATAGTATTGAACTCACTTCGATCGCTGGAAAATAGATTCTGATAATGACAGCTGCATCATCAGTATTCATTTTCGAGTTGTAGGTGACGAATTACTACCAGAAATACTGTTCTGAAATTGTTTTGGGAACGACAAGTTGTGTTGAATTTCAAATGGGATTTATAATAAAGAATGAAGAAAGAAAGTTTGAATATACGAAATTCAATGGAATTGAAATAGAATTGAATATAGAAATTCAAAGGGAGTTTGAATATATGAAATTCAATGGAATTGAAATAGAATTGAATCAAGAAATTCAAAGGGGATTTGAATATAGAAATTCAAATGAGATTTGAATAAAGAAGATTTAAATTATGGAAAATTGAATATAGAATTAATATAGAGTAATAATGGAAAATTGAATATAGAACTCATATAGAGTAATAATGGAAAATTGAATATAGATCTCATATAGAGTAATAATGAAATTTGAATATAGGATTCAAATAGAATTGAAAATGAAATTTGAATAAATCAGATTCAAATAGAATTGAATTTGAAATTTGAATATAGAAGATTCAAAGGGAATTGAAATGAAATAAAGAGAATTCAAATAGATTTGAATATAGGAATTCAAATGGAGTTTGAAAATAGATTTGAATAATGAAATTCATATATGGAATTTGAATAAGGGAATTGAAATGAAATTCAAATATAGAATTTGGATAAGAGATTTGAAATGGAATTTGAATATAGGAAATTCAAATAAAATTGAAATGGAATTCAATTAGTTGATAAACCAGTTAAACCTATATTTTAACATGTATATTCAAATAGAAAGGTGAAATGGGTAAACCAGTAATTTGAAAATCACTTAACGAACTAAGTTAAAATGATTGGATTAAGTTGAAATGAATTAGAAATGTATGGATATACATGAGATAGGTATGGATAAGGAATGAAGGTATATAAATAGAATGCTCGACGAAAAGGTATGTATTTAATTCATATATGAATTTTATGCGCCGTATCGGCTAGCCTCTTGGCTTTTTCTTTTTCTTATTGGACTGGTGAGGGCCATGGGAGGCTATTTGAAATATCCCGATGCTCCCAGTACAAAGGAGGTTATGGCGAATTTTTCTGGGAATTTAAGAAGTTGGAATATTTTTAAGATGACTTGATAGTTAGAAATCATCGTATCGATGTATATATATAGAAGTCGATAAGGAAACGAACTTAGAAATAGAATAGTAAAATCAAAAAGGAAGACTAAGAATAAAATCTAGTCTGGATAGGAAGAGGAAGCATATACGTGTTTAAAAGTGAATAAGTAGTTGTATGGTATTGATTATTCGAGTAAGTAGTCATATCTGTTTTGACGTTATAAATGTTATTCAGTCAAGGTCTGAGAGGTAGTTATACCCCAACTTGATTGATTCCATTATTAACAAATAAATAGTAAGATTTCAGGCTCGAAAATCAATGTTGGATAAGAGTTAGCTGAATATAGTATTTGGGTTGTCGTAACGATGTTTTACACAACATCCAATTTAACCCAAATAAGTATAAGCTTGGAAATATAATAAGAATATTTCCTAAGTATAGAAATAAACGAGATCGAAAAAGAGATAAGTAATTGGAATATTTTCCAATTATAAATAGCATATATTTCCTAAAGTTTAGAAAATAAAGGATGGCGATATTCAGAAATGTTTTCCAAATAACATAAAAGACCAATATGGTTATTGAAAATATTTGGTTAACAAATATTGATAAAGAAATAGAGAAGTGATTTAATTAATGGAATATTAGTTAAGGGCTCAGAGACATGTTTAAAAGGAAATTTTGATTTTTGAAAAGGTAAACTGTTTAAAAACTCCCAGGGAAAGACTGTTTGAATTAAAAAAAAAATTAACAGAAATTTGTGAAAGCAAATTTGAATTAAAGTAAAGCCAGTAAAGTGGTAACTGAGATTGAATTAGAATAATATCAAGACAAAGTGGATTGTGAGATTCAAATATGAAGTGTAATGTGATAATCAAGATAAGAGTTGGGAATCGAGAAGAAACTCGAGTTGAAATGATATTTGGCTTGGACATAAGCAAATGGTTGTGTTGTGGATAAAAGCAGATTGAAATTTGATTGGGATGACCCTTGTATCTGCTGAATTGATAACAAGTGGAAAGGATAAAATGATATGCCGACAAAAGGTACCAGTTTATAAAATATATTGTGTATGAGATTTTGATGAGCCGAATTGGCAAGCCACTTGGCTGTTTGTATATCCTTTGGGCTGATGATGGCCCAGAGAGGCGAGTTGGAGTTTGACCTATTGACTAGTACAAAGGAGGTGCTGGCGAATTTTTCGAAGAGTTAAGGCATTAGAAATTTTTCAGAAATTTTGAAAATTTTCGATAATAAGAAAGAATGAATAATTTAATTGAAATTAAATTGGTTCAGTTAAAACTGAAGTTAAGAAGTGAACAAATATGTTCTAACCAGTCGATAGGGTGGTTCTCTACCTTTTAGCAATTTCGAGGACGATATTATTTTAAGTGGGGAAGATTGTAATGACCCGCATTGGAAGAGGTATTAGAATTAATTTATTTAATTATATTAATGGTGGTATAGTGAATTTAATGGTCGTGGATTTAAGTAATGATGAATATTTAATTAAAATGATAAATTAAATAATATATTTAATTCTGAAATATATATGTGTGCTCTCTTTCTTTTGGAAGATCACACATCTTTTGCTCAAAAAAAAAAATATTTAATTCTGAAATAATCAGGATTAGCAGAAATGACGATATGGTGTGAACCGGATCATCTGTGATATTTAATTCAGCTTGGAATTGAATTTGAATAACGAATATATTAAATCGTCGACAGTTGAACGTATAGTTTATAATATAATTAAAATAGAGCTCGAAATGGCACGACAGTTCATTATTTGGCTATTCGAACTTCAACTGAATGTACAGGATTCGTTTTAAGCTGGATTTCTGTGAAACAAGAAACGTGTGGAGCTGGTGGAGTATATCTTTCTAGTGGAAGAAAAAAATCGGGATTTCGTCGGGTAGATTTTGAGATATGTCAAAAACAAATTTTAGAAAAGTCGCTATGGATTTCCTTTATAATTTATAAAGGAATTATTTATATTTTAAAAAGGAATTTCAATATAAATAAAATATCGATTTAATTGGGAATTGAAAATAACAAGTTATAAATGCCAGTAGAGCTGTATGGTATTCCACTATGAATATAGACAATAATGTTTATTTTTAAATATTAGATTTAATTATATTTATATATATTTATATATTTAAATAGGTTATTTAGAGCGTTATAAATAGCCACTTTAGCAAACGAAGTTGGAATTCGACGAAACCAGTTTTGTTAGATCCGCAATATCAAATAGTTGTTAGATTCCAAGTTCCGTGATTTTAAGAGTCACTGTTTGGCCGTACGGGATTTTAATGTGAAATACAGTCAGTATTTTGACGGTTAAAAAAACGTTGTGTGATCATACGGAGTCGGAAGTCGACGAAACCAGTTTCATTGGGACTGTAATGTCGAACTCTAGCTATAGGTCCAGGTTGGTGATTTTGGCGTATCGTATGTTGCCACAGAGATTTTTTTTAAAGACCAGAAACGAGAATAAAACCAATAAAATAAATATAAAAATCAAATTTAAAAATATCCTAACTCCTTCTATGATGACAACAAGAGCACGCAGTAACCATTTTCAACCACAAATGGCAACAACCCCAAACCGCATACATATATATACCGTATAAAACAATTCACAGCAAGAAATAGATCAAAGAAATGCTCAAACAAATGAAGTAAAAACCTATAAATCCTTATACTTGTATATTGGGGATACTGGAATCATCCTCTTCATTCTCGTATCAGTATTGACGGGTTCGGATGGGTTTTCCTGTCGTTCGATTTTAGACAGTAGAAACTAGGGCTTCACCTAAATCTCAGTGTGACGGTTGTCGGGGTGAACGGAGGCTGTTGTGAGATCAGCAGATGGAGGCGCACGTAGGAAACAACTGTGGTGGTGAACGGTGAAGGTCGAAGTCGCACTATTCTTCTGTTGCGTGGAAGGCAGACGGAATCGCAGTTGGAAATGGAGGGGGCGAGTGGAGTTTAGATGGGTGGATGTGAAGGAGAAGACGATGAGATGAACGTTGGTGGGGTTGCTTTGGTGAACGATGGGCCAGAGAGGGAGAAAACGAGGATCGAAAGTATGGAATTGGAAGGGGATGTTCACTGGAGCTGTCGAATTTGGATTTTGGGGGAAGAAGGACTTAAAGGTGGTGCGGGTTGGTATTATATGGTAGCGGGCCAGAATTTGAAAGAGGTTAAGCCCACTTAATTTTAATTAAGTTTTATTTTTAATTCAAATAGTGCATAACTTCGAAAAAAATCGTAACTTGATCATACGATATCAGAATTGGGTGGAACAAGATCCGTTGGGATCGTATGGACAGTGGCTACACAATGGAGCTGACTAAGAGTGAATCCGAGCTCGTTACAATTTATGGCGAAATAAATTGTCCGACTGTGTTAAATAACGCAAACCGATTATTTAACGGTTAACGCGCCAAAGTGAGTAAATCTCACTAACTCTGAACAGTTTATAATTTCATGTTGTATTTTTAGAACTGTTAGATATTGGCTGATTGACTGTGTGTTGACTGTTTGATTGAACTGCTAGTCGGTTAGTTAAATTTCTATAATGATTCTGTTTAACAGAATCTATTATATGGAACTGAAAGTGATGTTATATTATATTGTTTAACATCTGTGATGCAGGGAAACAGGTTGGAGGAATCCGACTGGATTCCTCAACATTTATTTTACTGTTTTCATATATTGTGATATATGATGTGTTATATAATCTGTTACGGATTTTGGGTGTTGGTATGATGTTGAACATTGTTATTCGATATTTTAAATATCATAAAAGACCCTGGGATGTAAAAAAGGAACTATTTCAATGTATATTGAAATAAAGGGATTTTATAAAATCAACAGATTTTATAAAAGGAAATATTTCGAAAGTAAATAAAAGGGAAAAATGTTCTTAAAATGAATAGAGTTTTTTAAAAGGGAAATCATTTGTAAAGTGAAGAACTGTTACTAAAAATAAATCTTTATAAATGAATAGTTGATTCGAATAGAATAAAGGAGCTAATCGATGTTAGTTAATCGATTAGAGAATAAAGTACAAAGAAGTTAATCGATGTTAGTTAATCGATTAGAGAATAAAGTAAAAAGAAGTTAATCAATGTTAGTTAATCGATTAGAGAATAAAGTAAAAAGAAGCTAATCGATGTTAGTTAATCGATTAGAGATAAAGTTAAAAGAAGTTAATCAATGTTAGTTAATCGATTAGAGAATAAAGTAAAAAGGAGTTAATCGATGTTAGTTAATCGATTAGAGTTAAAGTAAAAGGAGTTATCGAATATAGTTTATTCGAAAGGAGTTAAGTGAAATGAGTAAATCAATAGCGTTAGTCAAATATGAGTTAATCCAATAGTGTGAGTCCAATAGAGTTAATTGATAAGGGTTAATCGAATGGAGTTAAGTGAAAGAGTCAATCGAATATAGCTATTCGAAGGAGGGTTAAGTAAGGAAGTTAGTAAAAGGAATATAAAGTGAACTTTGCCTATTTCAAAGTTAGAAATGTTGTTCAGTTAAGGTCTGAGAGGTAGTTCTACCCCAACTTGATTGGCTTCATTTTTAACTAAGGAATAGTTAAGGTTTGGCAGTAAAGGAAATAGTTTGAGTTGGCATCGCGATGGTTTGTTTAAACATCTGTCTAAGTCCAATGAAGAAGCTTTGGAAATGTTTTCCAAATAAGAAACCAGAAATGTTTTCTAAAAAAGAAAACAAGAATTGGAAATGTTTTCCAATGGTAATAACATATATTTTCTAAATTTATAAAATAAGAAATGTTGAATATAGGGAAACAGGAGATGGAAAATGAACTAAGGAGATGAATGTTAAATGATGTTTGATCGATATAATTTCCATTTGGAAATAATATCGTTGTTTGCACACTTGTTTTTATTCGATAGTTAAATCACAGACTATCGAAGTTTTGACCATTTTAACGTTGTTAATATGGAGAGACCGGTTGGATTATTATCCAAAGAACCACTCTGTATTGACACAAGCATTGCGAATCATATATGCCAAAGGAAATTGAAGACGGAGTTATGCAAGGGCTATCCTGTTCACAGAATAGTGCCTTCGGTTCATCCTGTTCCTGGATGACTTGTATGGACGGATGTCTGACAGAGTATTTCCTGACGATCACGTATATTGATTTCTCCAACCGTACCAAGAGTGGAAGCGGAGAAGGAAACTTCTTTAGCTAACACTTAAATGTATTGTTGAGGACGTCAATCGGTGATTTGATGGATTTGACGATGTGGCATTCAAAGTGAATCTGATGTGATGATAAAGCGTAGCTTCTAGCCTCATCATCCGGTAAATGACAGAAATCGGGCAGGCAGCATGGCTAAGTCGTTCGCGCCGAAGTAGGATGTATAATCACCTGATCTAGAGTTTCATTTACTTCTAAAAATCTATTGTTGATGCTGTCCCATTCGGGAAACAGTTGCTGATCCCAACCGTTGGTGATATACATTCGATACGCTCAAGCGAAATGAGTGGTCGGTCATGTGAGGTCGGGTTGCAAGATGTTCTTGTTGAACCCAGTGTATTCCTCTCTAGAGGTACACTAGCGAAAGGTGGTTCCATACCTGTCATAGTTGGAAATCCATTACCCAATACGTGCTTGCGGTTTTGAGTTGTATACTATATATGTAGAACATGAGATGAAAGCGTTTCTACTAGATGATTATCTATACTGTGGTTGATAGACATTATTATAATATCAAAAGGTTTTTGATATAAAGTTATCTTGGATTCTCATAAGGGAAAAACCCGTTCCGTTATGCGGCATGGTCTTATGAGATATCGTTTACTTATTCAACTGTTTTTAACTGTTTTACTCACACCAGTCCCATGACTGACTCGGAGTATACTTTGTTGTTTTCCCCAAACTCTTGGGTGCCTAAATTTGTATGGGCAGTCAAGTAGTCGGGATTTACAGATACATTGAAGAGCTGGAGCAGGAGGCTTCAGAATTATATCGCTATTATTATTCCGCTGTGTGGTAAGTGCTGTACTTTGATTATGATGTGTATATGCAAGTACAGATGTATATTTCAAGTTATGTTATATATATTATATGTTATTCGTTCCGCTGTGAGGTTCTTGTTACTCTGATGTTGTGTTCTTCTTCTTCTTCTTCTATTCTAAGTTTCTATCTTATCTTTCCTCACCCTCTAATTTCTTTCACTAATTACCAGGATTTTTCGATGTTTTGGTTATCGACATCGAGCTTATGTCGATAACCAAAGTCTTTGAAAATCCGGGTCATTACACCTCATCTGCCACCTTGAAGAAATAGGCTCAAGAGCAGATAAAAAAGTCAAGTATTCAAAGTAATGTTCAGGAAATTGCTCCTCCAGATACACCCGCTTAACTGCAGTTTCAGCATCTAGCGGTGGAGGGGCGGGGATTGTCAACTCAGTATCCCTGTGCGTGGAGGGTTCAATGGCCTCTTTATCCGTTCTAGGCCGTTTAACGGGAACCTTACGCTTACTTCGTGATTCGGTATCTTTTGGCGGACTCCTCTCCCTGCTGCGCTTTTCTTGAGAATAGGTTGAATCTTTTGATTACTACTTGTCCTCTTCCCGACGACTTTGGTAACCTTTATACCGCTCTGGATCTGTTCGAACAGAAGAGCGAGAGCGTGAGGACCGTGAACGATAAGGATCATAGGGCCTTCTATCCTCCTTACTGCGATCTTCATGACGATCATGCTCGGTATCATAGGGCGGATTAGATATGCTGCGGCGGAGTTTCCTGATGTCATAATATGATCGGGACATCGTGCCTACACAACAAGACAAATGAAATTCAGGTTCAATATTTTCATAAAGAGAAAGATGATGTGAGTCGTGGTGTTATTGTGTTAAGTGCGTCCTAAGTGCTGTTTTCCCCCCGACAAACCAGCGGGTCCGAAGCTAGACTAGTACGAGCGGGCTCTTTGGCCTTAGCAGGAGTGGTCTCTTCAGAAGAATTAAAAACTAAGGGATTCTTCCCAAAATCCTCTGAAGTGTAAATAGTTTCAAGTAAGGGGAGATCCTCCAAACCCTGAAATAGTGGGTCATCGGTACTAGGGACATCTCCCTCAGAAGTGTCAATCGGCGACACTTTGGAAGATGTGGACCTTTCCGGGGAAATGGCATCCTCGGGAACAGTATACCCTTCACGATGCTTTTCGGCCATGTTAGAAAATTCATCATCTTGAGTAGAAGATGGAGAGGGTGAAGCCTGAAGAGGCACTGTAGGATCTCTCGAACCTTCGCCCGTTTCTGGGATTACGTCCACTTGAGGAATATATACATATGGACCCGTCCCGTGACCGATGCTACGGGTAATGGACATCAACCCATGAAGATGAAGATATTCGTCCTTAAGGACTTCATCAATAGTTAAAAACTTCTGATCACCATTAAGGAGCCGGTGCATCCGATCAAAGAATACTTGGTCCGATATTTGTTTATGGTTATCAACTGCAAACAAAAAGAAAAACGAATTAATACGGTGGCTTGAATGTACAGAGTCGAGATTTAGAAAACCAGTGCTTTACTTGATTTCGTTTACCTCCTAGTGCACCCTGGTTGTCGCTTTACATAAAGCCATTCCAGCCTGGAGTCCCCAGCTTTACTACTGAATGTGCTGGAATTATTTCCTCTTAGGGACAAACTCGAAATAACAGAAAGAAGGAGTCTCTCGAGTCCGATGCTTGAAGTTATAGAAGAAGTGAACGTCGTCAAAAGTGAGCTCTATGCCTAAGATCTCATGGTACGCTACATATAAGGTGTATAAGTAAGCATAGGAATTGGGATGCAGCTGCATGGGGGCAATCCGCATTTGTCTTAGAAAATTGACGATGAAAGGAGAAAATGGAGGGATAGCCCCCACCATGCACATCAGTCGAGTGATTGCCATATACCCCTCCAGAGGGTTGTGGGGACGATCAGATTTTTGATGGAAACAAGGTATCCCCTTTGGGTATCCCGTACTTTAGTCGTATTCGGATAAGTCTGTCATTGTCGATCGTCGATTCAACGGAATCTTGAGGTGATTCCAGTATGATGGCAGACTCAAATTCTTCAGGAGCTCGGTCATCGCCATCCCTCCTTCCTCTTCATAACCCAAGGAAACTCCACCCTCAGAAGACACATTGTCGCTTTCGCGAGTTTCAGCCTCGTAGTCTAAGCCCTCATCATCCCATTCTGGACCCGAGGAAGAAGATAAGTCTAGAAACTCCGCCTGTTTAGTTTTCTATGCAGCCTGTCCCAAGCCAGGGTAAAGGAGGAGGGTTGTGATTGGCTTGGCGAGCCAACGTAAAAACTTTGCCACTCTTATGGATATGGAACCTTATGATATATCGTTGGGGCGTAACCCTCAGAGCGACACGCTATATCGAGGCTCGGATATGGTGTTAAATATGCAAGGGCTGGGCCTCCATTCTCTTAGTGGCGCGCTACACCGACGCCCCGGTGTGGTGATAAGTGAGCAAGGGTCCTCGCATTTTTCTCGCCTGATGCGATTGGCAAGGAAGCTAGTCGACGATAGTAGGGTTCGGTTAGGTAGTTGGAATGTAGGGTCCTTAACAGGAAAATTAAGAGAGATAGTGGATACTATGATTAGGAGACGGGTTAACATCCTGTGCGTTCAAGAGACTAAATGGGTGGGTCAGAAGGCGAAGGAGGTGGAGAACACTAGCTTTCAAATTGTGGTACACGGGAGAAGTACGTAACAAGAATGGGGTAGGCATATTGATTGACAAGAACCTTCAGAACAATGTGGTTGATGTCAGAAGACGAGGGGATAGGATCATCCTAGTTAAGCTAGTAGTTAGCGAGACAGTTTTGAATGTCATTAGCGCATATGCCCCACATGTAGGTCTAAGTGAAGAAGCCAAAAGGAAGTTTTGGGAAGACTTGGATGTCATGGTTCAGAATGTGCATAGTAGAGAGAAACTTTTTATAGGAGGAGACTTCAATGGCCATGTTGGCTCATCTAGCGGGGGTTTTGAGCGAGTGCATGGTGGTTTTGGATTTGGAAGTAGGAACCAAGAGGGTGAAGATATTTTGAGTTTTGCTCTTTCTTTTGATCTCATGATTGCTAATACCTTCATTAGAAAGAGGCAATCACATCTGATCACCTTCAGTAGTGGCCAACAGGCTAGCCAGATTGACTTTGTCCTAACTAGAAGAGATAGTAAACGAGATTGTGTTGATTGCAAGGTCATACCTGGAGAATGTGTCGTCTCACAACACTAGCTGTTGGTATGCGTGTTTCGTCTTCAGGTGGTGAAGGATAAGAGAGTGAAGATTAGCAGGACGAAATGGTGGAAACTCAAAGGAGATGCTTCACGGGTGTTTAAAGAAAGAGTGATGGGAGAAGGAGCTTGGAATGTGGAAGGAGAAGCAAATGTCATGTGGAATGCGATGGCAACTTGCATTCGGAGAGTCGCCACTGAGGTATTTGGGATAACAAGAGGAAGCATGCGAGAACCCAAGGATTCGTGGTGGTGGAATGACGAGGTGCAAAAGGCTATCAAATAGAAGAAGGAATGCTACAAACGCATGTACCATCATAGAAGTGAAGAGAACACGCACAGGTACAAAGTTGCAAAGAAGACTGCAAAGAGAGTAGTGAGTGAAGCAAGGGGACGAGCGTACGAAGATTTGTATCAAAGGCTAAGTACAAAGGAGGGTGAAAAAGACGTTTACAGAATAGCTAGGCTACGCGAGAGGAGGACAAGGGACTTTAATCAGGTTAAATGCATTAAGGATGAGAATGATAGACTTTTGGTGAAGGAAGATAAGATAAACAATAGGTGGAGAGAATACTTTGATAAACTTTTCAACGAAGAAAGTGATAGCTCTTCGATCGAGTTGGAAGACTTAGCCGATAGCACCAATAGACATTTTGTGCGGAGATTTCAAGAAGCTGAGGTAAAGGGGGCATTGAAACGTATGAAATCAGGCAAGTTGGTAGGGCCTGATGATATTCCTATTGAGGTGTGGAGATGCTTTGGAGATGCAGGGATAAGATTGCTAACTAAGTTGTTCAACAATATTTTCAAATCAAACAAAATGCCAGATGAGTGGAGGAGAAGAATTTTAGTTCCAATCTTCAAGAATAAAGGAGATATTCAAAGTTGCACAAACTATAGAGGAATTAAGCTTATGAGTCATACAATGAAACTTTGGGAGAGAGTTTGCGAGCAGCGTTTGAGGAGGTTGACAAGTGTCTTTAGGAATCAATTTGGTTTTATGCCGGGAAGGTCAACCACTGATGCGATTTTCTTGGTTAGACAACTTATGGAGAGATAGAGGGAGCAAAAGAAAGATCTCCACATGGTTTTTATTGACCTGGAGAAAGCTTATGACAGAGTACCGAGGAGAGTTATGTGGTGGGCACTAGAAAGGAAGAGAGTGCCATCAAAGTATATTACCCTTATTAAGGATATGTACGAGGGGGTTGTGACTAGTGTTAGGGCATGCGATGGTGAGACAAGAGACTTTCCAATTAATATAGGGTTACATCAAGGTTCGGCTTTGAGCCCCTATATTTTTGCATTAGTGATGGATGAAATCACAAAAGATATACAAAGGGAGATTCCCTGGTGTATGCTCTTTGCCGATGATGTTGTGCTGATTGATGAAAGTAGAATAGGGGTTAATCGACAACTGGAGTTGTGGAGGGAGACCTTGGAATCAAAGGGTTTCAGGCTTAGCAGAACTAAAACAGAGTATATGAAGTGTGAGTTTAGCCGTGTCAGGTCAGATGACGGAGATGTTACCCTGGTCGGTAGAGTAGTATCCAAGAAGGAATCGTTTCGATACTTAGGATCTATGTTGCAGTTTGATGGAGAGATTGATAAGGATGTTAGTTTTAGAATTCAAGCAGGATAGGTGAAATGGCGACTAGCATCTGGCATTCTCTGTGATCGAAAGCTTCCTCAGAAGCTTAAAGGAAAGTTCTATACGACAGCAATCAGACCTACAATGTTATATGGTGCAGAATGTTGGCCTACTAAGAGTCAACACATCCAGAAGATAAGTATAGCAGAGATGTGAATGCTGCGTTGGAGCTGTGGGCATACCGGACGAGATCGGATTAGAAATGAGGATATGCGGGAAAAACTTGGAGTTGCACCTATTGAAGAGAAGTTAGTCCAATACCGCTTGAGATGGTTTGGACATATCCAACGTAGACCATACGATGCACCTGTACGCGCTGGAATTCTAGGTCGCGCCGAAGGCCCAAAGTGAGGTAGAGGTCGACCTAAAATGACATGGAAGGAGATAATAAAGAGAGATTTAAGTAACTGGAGTTTATCGGAAGAGCTGGTAGTTGATAGGAGTGCATGGAAATTGGCAATCCATGTACCAGAACCATAGTGTTTTTTTTTTCACGTTTACTGAACCTTTTTACTTTTTATTTACTATTTTAGATTTTATTTCACTTTTATTGAACATTTTTACTTATTATTATTATTATTTTAAAAAACCTTTATCGGACGACTTTTTATTTGATTGGTTATTTTAAACACTGTTTATATATATATATATCATTATCATCGCTATTAATTTTATTTTATTTTAATTTTGGGTTGCATATCTAGCCAACCCCAACTTGTTTGGGATATATGGCTTTGTTGTTGTTGTTGTTGTTGTTGTTGTCTCTGGAACCTCCTTCTCTGCTAATCTAGAGGAGCGTCTGGATGTCATGGTCACAAAACTATTGAAGAAGCAATAGCACAAGTTAGAGTAGATTAGCCCGTATCCCCCCGTGCATGTGTACAAACTAAAGTGTGAGCAGTGTATGCAGAATGTGTAAAGTTAACGTTTGAAAGTGCGACGCAAAATCTTGGCAAAGTAATAAGGATCAAGGCAGTTCTTGATGTCCATTTATGTTCGCAGGGCACTATCCTAACTGTCCATTAATTTGAAGATTATGTCAAGAGTTGATTGGGCCAGTTAAATAAGTTCTTATGCATTAAGTTGGACTGCTCTTCGGTTCGGTTCGGGTGCATTCATTGGGATCGGATCGGGGGCGTAGCCCTGCCTTGGACTCGGACAAACATTGAAGCCCAGGAATCAAAGTCGGATCGGTTCGGAAGTAGATTCCCCAAACAGTTCGGATCGGATTAGGCAGTCATGCCTCTCTCCTCCTTTATTTTACAGTCCGACCCGATCCGGTTAGGTGAGCTCTATTTCCCTCTTCAACTGTTTGCCCCGACCCGATCCGGCCTTCTGGATCTCTCTTCCTTTTCTTTTCCTCCATTTTCTATACTCCATCGCCTGAACCAACCCCCTGTAATCGCCTTCTTCTTCCTCTTCTTTAATTTTAAACCCAATCTCGTATCTGAAACCCCAGTTATGATCGAACAAGCTAAGACTCCCTCTTCCAATGCCTCGAAGTGGCAATGGAGCCACCAACGACGATAGCGAAGGAAGAGGATGCTGTAGCATTGAAGCCACACCCAAATCGGTCGAATTGACCGTAAATTTTGATTGAAACCAATTATCATGAAATTAATCAAGGATTTAAACCTACCAAGTGTTTAATTTGGAGATTAGCATGAGAATTGTAAGAGTTTTCCTTTTTTGAGACCTAGGGTTTCGGAGTGAAACTTATAAAGCGATGAAAGAAAAAGAAAGTGAGAGGAAGATGAAGGCTGGATTCATATAGATACATGGTGGCTATTCGTAGCCCCGCTCGGACCGGATCAAAAGCCCAGCAGCACAGCTTGGTCCACTAGCCCAGTACGAAATAAAAAAAGAAGAGGAGCCGTTTGGGTCGGAGCCCTAACCGAACAGAATTTCGTATGTCAACTTGGCATTTAAACTAAACTAAAATTCGATGAGGAAGATGAAAGCACAAGGAAAATCAGAAGGAAGATTACCTGGAAGGCACTGTGCAATGACAATCAAAGCATGCTCCGTTTCCAAAAGAAGCATCCTTTAAGGGGGAAAAATGTTAGCCTACTTTGTGAACTAGGCAACACAAAGTCGAGATGTCAAGCGTTGAAGAACTTTTCTTCTTAGAAACCATCGGGTCGGATCGGAGAGTTGCTGCCAGTCGGATCGGAGGGCTACTACCAATTCGGAACGGAGCAGAGCAAAATGGATAAGGACTCAGTTTCAGCTCAGGTCGGGTCGGATCGGACGCCCCGATCCGAACCCCTTCTACTTGCTCCTCCGAACCGAACCCACATTCCATATCACTTCCCCCCACGATCGCCTGAATATTCGGAGCGGTTATGGCAATTTCCTACCCACGATGACCACTACTCTGATGCGCTGTCAGCACTGGAATCCATCCGAGCCCGAGGACGATGGGATGGAAGACACGTGGCTCCAACCCGGATCGAATTCTGAGTAAATTTCCACCTATAAATACCCCGCTCAGAGACAATTAAAGGGATCTTCTTTTTGGCACTTTGAGAGCAAAAACACTTTCAAAAAACCGAATTCCAGCATTCCCAGATAATCCAAATTGTCATTCAACAATTGTTTGAGACAATTGAGTGAATGTACGTGAGTTATGAGTGAAATTGAGTGAATATCTCATTGTAATTGCATCTATATCATCGAGAATAGTGATAACAAAGTGAACATAGGCTTTTCCACGCCGAACCACTATAAATTCTATGTCTTCATTTTACTTTTGATCTTATTTTATTTCGATTTTATTCAATTTGGGTGTTAGAACCACTTTTTGGTCTAACAATAATGTTACATCAGAGTACAGAATATCAGAGTATATCAAAATATAATACGACGGAAGATCAATTTTACAAAAATGTAATATAATGCACAGCGGAAATATAAACTACACAGCAGAAGATTGTAAATGCCTGGACATGGCTTAAAGCTTCAATCCAAAACCTTGCTCAATATATCTGCAAAATAAAACTACTCGACTGCCTGTGTGGAAAATGGGGGCACACGAGTTTGCAAGGGAAAAGCAAACTACAGGTCAGTCATGGGACTGGTGTGAGAAACTCTACGGTTAAAATTAACTTATTTAATCATAAGATAAATCACAGGACCACGCCGCTAACACGGAACAGGTTTACCCCCCATGAGTGCCAGTGTATAAACAATAATCAATAGAGATATATGGATCTAATATGCATCAATCAACATGCAATATCCAAATCTACCCATTTATATTAATCACCAAACTTAGATTTTCCAAATCCAATTCAATTTACAGAAATTATTCCTTCGGATTTTATTCCCGATTTCTTATTTCAAATCATTTGAAATACCTATCTAACTTTCTATATCAAAGTAGATTTCACTTCGGGATCTCAAACCAAATCATTTGGAAATATGAATTCCAAAACATAATAATGCATAAGACAAGTATGCAACCAAATATCGTTCTCCCCATCGACAAGGCAAAGGGTACGCACCTCGCAACTCGATATATAAATGTGCACCTACCCCACATAGGAGCAGGCTACACCAACGATGCACCTACCCCACATAGGAGCAGGCTACACCGACCTCTCACCCATACTTTTAGTCTTACGGTTACCCGAATCTTTAGCCACACACTAAATCATTTCATATCCCGAAGTAGGGAAAATCATTTCACAACACAATAATCACAAGTACTTTCAAAATATAGTACTTCACATCAGTAATTCACACATATGATCAGTCATTATTAATCACATAACCTTTGAGCTCGTACTCTCAAAGAAGGGTGTTAAGCAAGAGAATAAATTCTCCGCCACCAAACAGATACATCATCAATAGCAACTAATCGAATATGCGATGAACCACAATGTAACATATAATACATTTCTAAATTATTTTAGAAATCATCGGGTTTTGGGCCTCGAAATCCTTTCTGTTTTATAAAACATTTTTATAAAACATTCCCTGTCCAAAATCGGGAATACATTTCTTTTAACATAAGAAAAATATATCATTTTAAAATCATTCATTAAATTTGAAATAAACACAACATCGCTGAACCCCTTATCGTCAAATTGTGAAGTGTTTCACAAGGCGTTAGCACACAGATATTTTCAACCCAACCCAATGCTAAATGTAAAAGCATATTCTGCTCATAAACTGGTCGAGCACCATCCAAACAATCAATCAGTCACAATCAATATCAACAACCAAGTACATTTGGTTTACACCACACCTCATATTTTGGTAATTTTAATTACAATTCATTCATTCAGATCTAATTAAAGATTTATTTAAACTCCAATTGGTTTCATCTCTAAAATCATTTCATATTGATTGTTCTACTTTTTGGAAATTAATCCCGCTTTTACTCGGGTTAAAGAACTAATGTCATTTAAACACAGTTCATGACAAACCACAAATCCAATTCAATTTACATATTGGAAATTCTGGTTATTTTTAAAACCATTTCAAATCCACTTTATTTATTTTAAAAATAAATGGGATTATAATTCTAGTTCAAAACTAGTTCATTTCGATAAAATCTATTTTATCTTTTCAAATATGGGATTTTTCATCCCAATTCTTACCAAATCATTTCTTATGATTTTACACAAACTATTGGTATTTTTATTAATTTTATCAAGGCCCATACAGTCGATTTCCATCAACGGCCATCGAACTGCACTTACAGTGACCTTTTCCAAATTTGATTTGGACATAATTCCAAATCCAACCTTTATATTTCAAATTTATAATATTCATTGGAAAGCTCTTTTCGATACGAACCCAACGGTTCCAGTTTTAGGAGAATCCGACGGTCGGATCTACCGTAAGGTCTGTTTGAAGTCAATGGTCGAAATTCACGAACTACTGCAGCGCGACGCATTCTATTCAGGCCATTATATTATATATAAAATATATAATATATATTTCATCGATTTCCCTTTTTTAACGTACTTTATAAATCATTTTAAATTCGTTTTCAAAATGATTTCAACTCCATATTCAATTTCTAATCAAAATTGAATATTCCATGTACACGGCAATTTTATACAGTGTATATATATGTTAAAAATTATATTTTTAACAATCAAATCATTTTCACATTTCATATATATATATATCGTTTTCATTTCATATATATCGCTTTCATTTCATATGTACATCGTTTTTACATTTTATATATATATCGATATTTTCACTTTTCAATATATATGATATTTTCATTTTCAATATATGTACGATATTTTCACATAGAATACAACCAAACAAACAAGTCGTCCATGGGCTGTGGACAACGGGGAATAGTCCATATATGCGGTTATGAAATAAATAACTGTACAGAAAATTATAGTGAGAGGATTCTGATATTGGATTCCACTCCATCAGCTTTGTTTCTGAATTTCTGTTCTGTTTCGATTTGAAATTGCCTGAAATTCTGACATGCTCTGTTTTGGACGCGGTCAGTTTTGTTGCGAAGCTCTCGTCGAGAGGATTCCAACGCATCTTGTTTCACTTGTTTCTGACCTCGTATGACAAAGTTACGATGGTTTATACATTGATTCTTTAAACGAGAAATTAAAATATAATTAATTAATTTAATTATACCTTAATCCCCCCTAATTTCATCTTCTTCCTGTTGTTCTCTACTGTATGATGTCGGCCACGAAACCAACCTATACACGAGACAAGGGTTCCTAATCACGCCGCCATCCCCTAACCGGAACCTCATCAGACAAGTCCACCTCGACCGCCGTTGCGCGAGCTCCTTCCGCCCCAATCTATGGCGAACTCGGCCTCCCCACTGGCCCGGAAATCGCCTCGATATTTACTGAGTTTGGGTGGAAATATCGAACGATTCAGGCGATTATACCTCATCAAAACCGTATACAATTAAAGAGGAGAGAAATCTCTTTCACTTTGCTTTGGATTCGTGTTACGACTCAAATTGGATTGAGTGAATTTGCAGCTCGAAATTGGGATGATATCGGCCTTTAAAGGATGGTGGCGGCGGCTGTATTAAAGAGGGCTAGGGTTACGAGAGAGGGGGGATATATATAATAATAATATTTTATTATTTTTAATTCTTTTAATTTCAAAAAGGTAACCTTTTAATACGAACTCGAAATCAAGCCCACCGATTGCCGCCCCTAGCTATTTACCCCCATTCCGAACACAATGGGATATGTATCGTAAGTTGATTCGATCATTTCGATCAGTTTCCGTCAAAATCAAAATATAACTCTATATATTGAATTTGAACGCACATTTCACTTTACTGGGGCCACATACGAACTCTAAAAATTCCTGAAAAATATTTTCTAGCTTTGTATTGACGATACGGTCCTAACAAAACTAATTTCGTCAAATTATGAGACCGTTTGAAAAATGGCCATTTTCTGGTCGATCGAAATTTAACTGAAATCAACCAAACACATTTTCCTTTCCCACGCTCACATATTAACTTCAAAAATTATGGAATTTTAAACCTAGAAATAATTTGACATCCCGGATCCAACAAAAGTGGTTTCGTCAAATTCTGAGGTCATTTGCAAAATTTCCATTTACACGGGCTATATAAACTCTATACCGACCTTTCTGAAAATTCATTTGGCCATAACGTTTGCTTCCAACTATGAAACTTCAATTTTTCAGATTCGTTAGAAAGATATTCATAACAGATTTAAATATTTTTGGTTTCACTAAAATCCGTTTTGTTTTGCACCAGGTACAGTCTGTCAAAGTTTAAATTCAAATTTTGAAACTACCGCGCCATTTCAGGCCTTGTTTATAATTAGAATTGATTATATTTATTTTCAAACGTCGATTCAAACATAATTTTCGTCATTATTATTTAAAATATTTATTTTAAATATTTAAAATCCACTAAAATAGCCAATTTAAAATTTTTAAATTGGTTCAGATTTTCCCGATCGTTACAATCTCCCCCACTTAAAACTTTTCGTCCCCGAAAAGGAACAATGTCGAAAGTGGTTTGATCATTCAACTCTACTTTCAATTTGGCTTCCATTCTTCAACTTTTCAGTTTCTAAGAATTTTCAAATTCTTCAAAAATTTGGCTAACACCCTAAATTTTTGAAAAATTTCGCCATAGCCTCCCCTGCACCGGGGAATTCGGGATATTTCATATAGCCTCCCATGGCCTTCTTCAATCCAAAAGAAAAAGAAAAATCCAAGCGGCTAGCCAATCAGCTCATAAAATCATCCAAAACCCAAGAAATTAGTAAACATGTACATATTTGTCGGGAAAACAATTTTATTCCTCTTCTCTAGCCTCCTTGCTATGACCTGTTCAATAGATATACATGTACATGCATACAAATGCGATAAATTTTCAATACGTTTTAATATTTGGTTTAATTTGGCCTAAATCCACCGTTCATTCACATAATGGTTTAAAATTTTAACTAATCAAAACAATAATCAAACAACACAACCATCAATCCATTAGTTGATTAGCTTTTCAATCATATAACTTTTGTATATTCAAAATCATATTTTTAAAACCCGATTATATATATAATCACAAATACGTTATTTATAATCATATTACTCTCAACTTATTCTGAGGCATTTCTAACCCCATCTCTAATGAGTCACTCATTCTAGAATGCTACTGATTATATCTCTAATGAGAATTCTTCTACAGGATATTACTAATCCTACCTCTGATGAGTCTTTTGTTCGGTTCTAACAAGTTTTACCCCAAAGATTTGAGTTAACCAAAGCTCTGATACCAGCTCTAACGACATGGATTTCGCCCGGACCTAATCGATCGCTAAATCGACCAAGACCGTTCGAATCCCGTATACGCTAACTCTGGGTATACTACACATCAGAACAAATAATAGAAGACTTTTATAAACATCATAATAATGTTACATCAGAGTACAGAATATCAGAGTATATCGAAATATAATACAGCTGAAGATTAATTTTAAAAAAATGTAATACAATGCACAGCAGAAATACAAACTACACAGCGGAAGATTGTAAATGCCTGGACACGGCTTAAAGCTTCAATCCAGAATCTTTCTCAATATATCTACAAAATAAAACTACTCGAATGCCCATGTGGAAAATAGGGGCACCCAATTTTGCAAGGGAAAAGCAAACTACAGGTCAGTCATGGGACTGGTGTGAGAAACTCTACGGTTAAAATTAACTTATTTAATCATAAGACAAATCACAGGACCATACTGCTAACATGGAACGTGTTTACCCCCATGAATGCCAGTGTATAAACAATAATCAATAGACATATATGGATCTACTATGCATCAATCAACATGCAATATCCCAATCTACCCATTTATATTTATCAGCACACTTAGATTTTCCAAATCCAATTCAATTTACAGAAATTAATCCTTTGGATTTTATTCTCGATTTCTTATTTCAAATCATTTGAAATACCTATATAACTTTCTATATCGAAGTAGATTTCATTTCGGGATCTCAAATCAAATCGTTTGGAAATATGAATTCCAAAACATAACTATGCATACAGACAAGTATGCAACCAAATATCGTGCTCCCCATCGACAAGGCAAAGGGTACGCACCTCGCAACTCGATATATAAATTTGCACCTACCCCACATAGGAGCAGGCTACACCGACGATGCACCTACCCCATATAGGAGCAGGCTACACCGACGATGCACCTATCCCACATAGGAGCAGGCTACACCGACCTCTCACCCATACTTTTAGTCTTACGGTTACCCGAATCTTTAGCCACACACTAAATCATTTCATATCCCGAAGTAGGGAAAATCATTTCACAACAGAATAATCACAAGTACTTTCAAAATATAGTACTTCACATCAGTAATTCACACATATGATCAGTCACTATTAATCACATAACCTTTGAGCTCGTACGTCTCAAAGAAGGGTGTTAAGCAAGAGAATAAATTCTCTGCCACCAAACAGATACATCATCAATAGCAACTAATCGAATATGCAATGAACCACAATGTAACATATAATACATTTCTAAATCATTTTTGAAATTATCGGGTTTTGGGCCACAAAATCCTTTCTGTTTTATAAAACATTTTTATAAAACATTCCCTGTCCAAAATCGGGAATACATTTCTTTTCACTTAAGAAAAATATATCATTTCAAAATCATTCATCAAATTTGAAATGAACACAACATCACTGAACACCTTATCGTCGAATCGTGAAGTGTTTCACAAGGCGTTAGCACACAGATATTTTCAACCCAACCCAATGCTAAATGTAAAAGCATATTATGATCATAAACTGGTCGAGCACCATCCAAACAATCAATCAGTCACAATCAATATCAACAACTAAGTACATTTGGTTTACACCACGCCTCATATTTTGGTAAATTTAATTACCATTCATTCATTCAGATCTAATTAAAGATTTGTTCAAACTCCAATTGGTTTCATCTCTAAAATCATATCATATTGATTGTTCTACTTTTTGGAAATTTATCCCTCTTTTACTCGGGTTAAAGAACTAACGTCATTTAAACACAGTTCACGACAAACCCCAAATCCAATTTAATTTACATATTAGAAATTCTGGTTATTTTTAAAACCATTTCAAATCCACTTTATTTATTTTAAAAATAAATGGGATTATAATTCTAGTTCAAAACTAGTTCATTTCGATAAAATATATTTTTATCTTTTCAAATATGGGATTTTTCATCCCAATTCTTACCAAATTATTTCTTATGATTTTACATAAATTATTGGTATTTTTATTAACTTTATGAAGGCCCGTACAGTCGATTTCCATCAACGGCCATCGAACTGCACTTACATCGACCTTTTCCAAATTTGATTTGGACATAATTCCAAATCCAACCATTAGATTTCAAATTTCTAATATTCATTGGAAGTCTCTTTTTGATACAAACCTAACGGTTCCGGTTTTAGGAGAATCCGATGGTCGGATCTCCCGTAATGTTCGTTTGAAGTCAATGGTCGAAATTCACGAATTACCGCAACGCGGCGCGTTCTATTCAGGCCATTATATTATATATAATATATATTTCATCGATTTCCCTTTTTTTAAACGTATGTTATAAATCATTTTAAATTCGATTTCAACATGATTTCAACTCCATATTCAATTTCTAATCAAAATTGAATATTCCATATACACGACAATTTTATACATTGTATATATATGTTAAAAAATATATTTTTAACAATCAAATCATTTTCACATTTCATATATATACCGTTTTCATTTCATATATATCGTTTTCATTTCATATATACATCGTTTTCACATTATATATATATATATATATATATATATATATATATATATATCGATATTTTCACTTTTCAATGTATACGATATTTTCATTTTCAATATATATATGATATTTTTACACAGAATACAACAAAACAAACAAGTCATCCATGGTATGTGGACGACGGGGAATAGTTCATATATGCAGTTATGAAATAAATAACTGTACAGAAAATTATAGTGAGAGGATTCTCACATTGGGTTCCACTCCATCAGTTTTGTTTCTGAATTTCTGTTCTGTTTCGATTTGAAATTGCCTGAAATTCTGACGTGCTCTGTTTTGGACGCGGTCGTTTTTGTTGCGAAGCTCTCGTCGAGAGGATTCCAAAGCATCCTGTTTCACTTGTTTCTGACCTTGCATGACAAAGTTACGATGGTTTATAAATTGATTGTTTAAATGAGAAATTAAATTATAATTAATTAATTTAATTATACCTTAATCCCCCCCCCCCCCGCCCAATTTCATCTTCTTCCTATCGTTCTCTACTGTATGATGTCGGCCATGAAACCAACCTATACACGAGACTAGGGTTCCTAATCACGCTGCCATCCCCTAACCGGAACCTCATCAGACAAGTCCACCTCGACCGCCATTGCGCGAGCTCCTTCCGCCCCCATCTATGGCAAACTCGGCCTCCCCTCTTTCCCCGAAATTGCCTCGATATTTGCTGAGTTTGGGTGGAAATATCAAATGATTCAGGCGATTATACCTCACCAAAACCGTATACAATTAAGGAGGAGAGAAATCTCTTTCACTTTGCTTTGGATTCGTGTTTTAATTCAAATTGGATTGAGGGAATTCGCAGCTCGAAATTGGGACGATGTCGGCCTTTAAACGGATGGTGGCGGCGGCTGTATTAAAGAGGGCTAGGGTTACGAGAGAGGGGGGATATATATAATAATAATATTTTATTATTTTTAATTCTTTTAATTTCAAAGAGGTAACCTTTTAATACGAACTCGAAATCAATCCCACCGACTATCGCCCTAACTATTTACCCCCATTCCGAACACAATGGGATATGTATCGTAAGCTGATTCGATCGTTTCGATCAGTTTCCATCAAAATCAAAATATAACTCTATATATTGAATTTGAACGCACATTTCACTTTACTGGGGCCACATTCGAACTCTAAAAATTCCCAAAAAATATTTTCTAGCATTGTATTGATGATACGGTCCTAACAAAACTATTTTCATCAAATTCTGAGACCATTTGAAAAATGGCCATTTTCTGGTCGATCGAAATTTAACTGAAATCAACCATACACATTTTCCTTTGCCACACTCACATATTAACTTCAAAAATTATGGAATTTGAAACCTAGCAATAATTTGACATCCTGGATCCAGCAAAAGTGGTTTCATCGAATTCTGAGGTCGTTTGCAAAATTTCCATTTTCACGGGCTATATAAACACTATAACGAACTTTCTGAAAATTCATTTGGCCATAACTTTTGCTTCCAGCTATGAAACTTCGATTTTTCAGATTCGTTCGAAAGATATTCACTACTAGATTTAAATATTTTTGGCTTCACTAAAATCCGTTTTGGTCTGCTCCCGGTATAGTCAGTCAAAATTTGTATTCAAATTTTGAAATTACCGCGCCATTTCAGGCCTTGTTTATAATTAGAATTAAGTATATTTATTTTCAAACGTTGAATCAAACCCACTTTTCGTCGTTATTATTTAAAATATTTATTTTAAATATTTAAAATCCACTAAAATAGCCAATTTAAAAATTTTAAATTGGTTCAAATTTTCCGGGTCGTTACAGTACGTTTTAAAATAAATATTTTATTATTACTATAAGTGAAGAAATCAATTTCAAATATAAATGTATCTATCATAGATGACATGAATGTCCCATGCCACTATGCCGCCAATAGTATACAACTAAACCCGTAAAATTTCATATTGGAAGTTTGGACTTCCATCATGATGGCTAATGATCTGAAAGATCGATCACATAGTGCAATTCCCTACGGCTTACGTCCCAGACATGAGAAAACACTGTAATGCACATCCGCACTATATCCAGGATATCGAGTATCTTCATGACTTACGTCCTGTGTATGAGAAAACGCCGCTTACTCTATCCTTCTTGGAATCGGGGGGTGCAATACCCCGGAAATCTGAGCCAATTTAAAAATTTTATTTTGGAAATTTTAGTGAATTTTGATTATTTAAAATGAATTATTTTAAATAATAACGACGAGAAATTTATTTTGAATAGAATTCGAATGTTTATATTTATATAGCTCGACGTTAGAATATATATAATTATATATATATATATATATATATATATATATAAGGAATTGAAAATAGCGCGGTAGTTCAATAATTAATTTGCAAACTTCAATTGAACATACCGGGTGCAAAATAAACCGGATTTTAGTGAAACCAAAAATAATGGAATCTAATAGAGAATATCTTTCCAACGAATCCGAAAAAACGAAATTTCATAGCGGGAATCAAAAGTTATGTCCAGTTGAATTTTTAGAATAGTCGCTATGGAATTCTGGCCCTTAAAATGGAAATTTTGCAAACGACCTCGGATTTCGACGAAACCACTTTTGTTGGATCTGTGATGTCTAGTTATTGCTAAGTTTCAAATTTCATAATTTTTAGAATCAATATGTGAGTGTGGCAAAGGATAACGCGTTTGACTAGTTTCAGTTGGTTTTAATCGATTGGAAAATGACCATTTTTCAAACGGTCTCAGAATTCGACGAAATTAGTTTTGTTAAGACCGTATCGTGTGAAGACCCCATACCCCGTACTGACGGTGGCAAGGGTTATCCTTGGAATATAACACAGAAACAGAATAATAGCAGAACAGAAATAAATAAATACACTAGATAATGAACAATAGAATATACTGGATAAAAGTAATCATCAGAGTTACGCAGTATACAGGATCATACTTAGTACAGATGCAGTTCAACTATACATATATGTCTATAGCGGAAACAAACAAAATATGTACAATAGGAGCTGAACAACATAAAAGAGATAAATGATAGAATCCATTTTCAGCTCCAGCTATCTGGATAAAGCCAGCTAAACCTGAATACAAGGCTGCCCATGTAGAAAAAGGGGCACCCGAGTTTGAAAGTGAAACAAACTACAAGTCAGTCATGGGACTGGCATGAGATATCTATTCAACACATTTAATATATGTCTAATCACAGGACCACGCCACTTTCGTGGAAAGGGTTTGCTCCATCGGATTGCCAGTGCTTTAAAACAAATCATTCTTTTAAAAATCGCAATGCTTTTTATAAAAATGAAGCCATTATAAGACTCAGTTCCCATCACACAATGCAGCGCAAACCGGAGGATAGATTTTTTACCTTATAACGTCCAAGATATGCTTGATACGAATAAAACAAAGGCATTTGATATTATTGCTAGTGTTTATATGTTTTGAAAACAATTTCAAATCATAACTATCAATCATAGACGGCATTAATGCCCCATACCACTATGTCGCCATATATAGGTATACAATCAAAACCGCACGATGTCGTATTTGGAAATTGGATTTCCGTCATGAACCAAGGCAAAAGATAGTCCTTACCGACACCACCCTAGCTAGAAAGAAACGCATGCCCTCCCTGAGGTCCTTCTCCCGTTCCTGGTTCATACCGGGGTGTGTGGCTCGCGAATTCACATCATACACAAAGCTACGCCACACAGGCGGTGCTTTGATCATCACCACAAGACTTTGCTTTTCAACAGAAGTCCTCATCATTTGCCACTTAGGCATGCCACACTAGCAATTCATGCCATGCGACTGATGTCCATCGATATACAACCTCTGAGCTCGTGCGTTTCAGAGAAGGGCGTTAAGCAAAAGAATAAATTCTCCGCTGCCAAACAGATGTATATTTAATAGAGATCAATCAACACAGAATAAAATCCAATGTCAGACACACAGTACATTTACAAGTCCGTTCTGGGTCTGAACGAAACCGGAGGTCGAAACCAACATCAGATCAACACCCAGGAAATCATTCGACTTAGCCAACCTTCAGTTAATTTCGAAATCACATCCATATTGTTTATAATATTTTATAATGATTTATCGCTATTTTTATTTATTTTAAAATAGCCAATATATTCAAAACGACGCTTCAGGCCATAACGCGACCGTGGCGCTGTTTTTCTTCAGATTTGATTTACACATATCTGAAAATCTAACTGTTGGATCTTCACCAAATTTATGTCATTAGAAAGGTCTTTTCAAAACGAATCCAACGGTTCCAAATTCGGGAAAATCCGACGGTCGGATCTCCCGGTACAATCGTTTGAAGTTTCGATTTCAAAATACGAACTGCAGCGTCGTTATTCGATTAAATATAATTATATATATATAATCGTTTCTGGCACTGTTTTTCTTCAGATTTGAATTAAACATTCCAGACAATCCAACCGTTGGATTTTTACAAAGTTGGTGCCGTTTGAAAGATATTTCGAAGGCGAACCCAACGGTTGCGGTTTCGGGAAAATCCAATGGTCGGATTTCCCGCACTAGTTGATTGAAATCACGGTTTCAAAACACGAACTGCACGGCCACGTTTCGTTTTAATTTTATTTATATTTATATATTTATATAAATATAGTTCATTCAACAATTTCAATATCATTTTCACTTCAAATATTTCACTAATGCCTTTAAATTTTGGAAAATTTCGCCATAACCCCCTTTGTATGGGAGGGGCTGGGAAAATTCCCAAATAGCCACACGGGCATCTCATGTCAAAAAGAAAAAGAAAAAGCCAAGCGACTAGCCAACAGGCACATAAAATCATCACCCAAACAAAACAGTAAATGTGTACCTATTTGTCGGGCACAAAAATTTTATTCCTCTTCTCTAACCCCTTTGCTATAACCTGTTCAAATAAACATGCATGTACAGATATACAGATCTTATCACTTATCATTTTCCATTCAACTTCATATTTGATTCCATTTGGTTTAAAAGCACCATTCATTCTAATGTTGCATGCATAGGCAAAAATCATATCATTAGTTAATTAATGAATATTTCAACTCATGCATATTTATTTGAACGAGTAGCTATTTTTAACACTTCACATTTCAACAATTCAGGTATATAATAAGAATGTGATTTTTATTGTAAAAGAATTCATTTCAAAACACTATTATTTTATATAGTTTATATAGGTGATAAAAATAGGATTTTTATTGTAAAACAATTTATTTCAAAACACTATTATTTTATATATTTCATACTGATGTTAAAAAATGGGATTTTTATTATAAAACAATTTCTTTCAAAATATGAGTACGATTCAACACATGAATTTCAATTCAACGAATGAATATCGATTCAATACATGAAGGTTTTCTATAGTTTATATATATAGATAAAAATGTGATTTTTATATTTAAAACCCGAATACCATTCCACACATGAATTTGAATTCAAGGAATGAATATCGATTCAACACGTGAAGGTTTTCTATTCAACGAATAAATATAGTTTACATATATAGATAAAAATGTGATTTTTATATCTAAAACATGAATACCATTCAACACATGAATTTCAATTCAACGAATGAATATCGATTCAACACATGAAGGTTTTCTATTCAACGAATAAATATAGTTTCAGCAAATGAAAATAATTCAAACACATGAACATTATTCAAAATTTCGGCAGCATAATGGCAGGGTAGTTAAAACCGGGACTATCCCTTGTACGGCTCCTCGCTCTACCTTAAAACCTCGCGATTTTTGACAATGGGGATCATGCATCTAGTTCGCACGCAGGCGGCATGCATATATTTATTTCATTTCCACAAACTAATACTATGTGGTTTCAACAAAATATTTCTCAACCACAAATGGGTATTTTTCAACCACAATAAATCAATATCAACCACAAACAATCCCAAACAACCATTGCCTATCAATCAATTTTCACACCAATCACAACCAATAAATATCGTCCATGGTTTGTGGACGAGGGTATATATATATATATATATATATATATATATATATATATATATATATATATATATATATATATATATATATATATATATATAGCAATTCACTTCTATTTCAACACATATATAATTTTTACAATGCATATACAACTTATACATCAAACGTACGACTTATACAACGCTTATACATGAGGTGTACAACGCATATAACTCATACATCGAATGTATAATTTATACATCGTCGTTTCCATATCGTTTATAAGTTAGAAATCTCACATTGGGTTCCACTCCACCAAAAATAGCAGAAGGCTCAGAAAAATACGCGGTCTCTTCTAGAATGTAGAAGACGTCCACACGGTCACGATGTTTCCTGTTTCATCGAATTTCGGCAAGAAACGAAAAAGATATGATTTTTCAAAGTTTGCAACGGTTTAAAGGTGTTAAAACTGTTGAAAATATATATAGTCGTATACCTCTACTTTTCTTCAAAACTAGGTTTTGATCTATCGCCAAAACTGTTGCACGATACTAGAATCGGGTTGCATGAGGTCGAAGAGGGAGGAGAGACGCACAGAACCGTGGGTCCCACGTCGAACTCGGTGGACGGAGCTGGGTTCGGCGGCGGCACAAAGTCACCGACTTCGGGGCTTCCAATCTCGAAGGATACTCAATGAAAAAATCCAAACTTGCTCTGCATTTGAAGGTCTTGCCTAGCTCTACAAAATCCTCAACAGGATGGAGGTCTAATTTTGACCGGATTGAGAGCAATCGAGGAGAGAAGGGGTTGAAGAAGTTCTGCCTTCTATCGACGATGGGGAGAGAGAAAATAGTTCTTTTTGACCAATGATATTTTTTGTTTATTTATATATTTTTAAAAAATCCGAAAATACCATCTTTCACACACGAACTCTAATCCAAACCCAACGACTATCGTCCCTAGCGTTTTACCCCCATTCCGAACACAATAGGATATGTTTCGTAGGCCCATTCGACTGTTTCAGTCAGTTTTCCTTCAAATTAAAATATATTACATTCAATATTCAATATGAACGTACATTTCAATTTGCCAGGGCCACAAACTGATTCGAAAAATTGCAGAAAAATAAATCTAGCTATGTTTTGACTATACGGTCCCAACAAAACTAGTTTCGTCGAATTCTGAGACCGTTTGCGAAAAGGCCCATTTCTGGTCGATCCAATTTAACTATAATTGACCAAAACACGTTTTCCTTTGCCACAATCACATACTAGTTTCAAAAATTATGAAATTTGAAACCTAGCAAAAACTTCACATCCCGGATCCAACAAAAGTGATTTCGTCGAATTCCGAGGTCGTATGCAAAATGGCCAATTTCACGGGCTATATAAATTCCATAGCGACCTTTCTGAAAATTCATTTGGCCATAACTTTTGCTTTCCGTTATGAAAATTTGATTTTTCAGATTCGTTAGAAAGGTGTTCCCTAGCAGATTTAAATATTTTTGGTTTCACTCAAATTCGTTTTGTTTTGCACCCGGTAAAGTCCGACAAAGTTTGAATTCAATTTTTTTGAAACTGCAGCGCCATTTCAGGCCTTGTTTATAATTATAATTAATTACATTCGTTTTCAATTATCGATCCAAACTCACTTTCCATCGCCTTTACTTAAAATATTTATTTTAAATATTTAAAATCTATTATTTTTGCTAATTTAAAAATTTTAAATTGGTTTAGATTTTCTGGGTCGTTTACAATCTCCCCCACTTAAAACTTTTCCTCCCAGAAAAGGAACAAAGTCGAAAGTGGTTTGATTAAGGACTCTACGTTCGATCTGGCTTCGATTCTCTAACTTTTCAGTTTCTGAGAATTTTCAAATTCTCCAAAAAATTTGACTAACACCCGGAATTTTTGAAAAATTTCGCCATAATTCTATCGTTCATTAAATTAACTATTGTTTCAATAATTCAATTATTCAAATCTACATTCACCCAACATAACCAATAATCAAATTTTTTTTAACTTTTCAAAATAATACAAATTAATTCCTATATTCTTTTGAAATCATTCAGACTATAGAGTTAAAAGTGCACATCCGTGGAAAGAAAATAACAGCAGAGTAGAGGATTAAATGGTAATGCAAAGTATGTTAAATATACCTTGCACCGGAGTCAATCAGAGATACCCACTCGGCATCTATGATAAGCTTTCTGAATCCTTTTAATCATATCATTAATAAAGTTATCCTCCTTCTGAAGAATAGATATTTTGTCAATCAGGGAAGTCATGATAATAAAGCTGGCGATCATTACATTCTTTCGGCTCAGCGAATCGGCCACGACATTGGCTTTCCCTGGAGTATATATAATTTCAAAGTCATATGCTGCTAGAAACTCCAGCCAAAGTTGTTGCCTCAGATTCAAGTCCTTCTGAGTGAACAGATACTTCAGCGACTGATGATCTGTAAACAGTTCGAAACTCTCACCCAGAAGATAATGCCTCCAGATTTTCAAAGCAAATACTATAGCCAATAACTCAAGATCATGAGTTACGTAGTTCTTTTCGTGCGGCTTCAGCTGACGGCTAGCATAAGCAATCACTTGACCCCTTTGCATTAACACTGCGCCAATGCCTTCTCTAGAAGCATCAGTCCAGACTTTCAAATCCTGATTGCCATCGATGATTGTTAACACTAGAGCAGTCATTAGTCTTAACTTTAGCTCTTCAAAAGCCTCCTCACTTTCTGGAGTCCACTTGAATTTAGAGTGCTTCTTCGTAAGCTTTGTTAAGTGACCAGATATCTTCGAAAAGTTTTTAACGAACTTCCGGTAATAGCTAGCCAAACCGAGAAAACTGCGGACTTCAGTGGGGGTACTTGGCTGTTTCCAATTCTGAATAGCTGTGATTTTGCTTGGATCCACAGCAATTCCTTCTTTCGATACTACTTGGCACAGAAATTTCACTTCATCTTGCCAGAATATGCATTTGGACAGTTTGGCTTTCAATACATTCCGTCTCAGAATTTCTAGAACTTGTTCCAGATGCTTTTCATGTTCGGCCTTTGATTTAGAGAAGATTAGAATATTGTCAATGAAAACCAAAACAAATTTATTCAAAACCCCTCTGAACACTCTATTCATCAGATCGACGAAGTAAGCTGGAGCATTACATAAGCCGAACGGCATTACTAACCACTCGTAGAATAAGTCGGGACCTCTGAATGCTGTCATTGGAACACACTCCTCGGCAATTCGAAGTTGATGGAAGCCTGTAGCTAGGTCCATCCTTGAGAATACTTGTGTGCCATTCAATCGATCCAACAAATCATCTATCTGCGGCAATGGATATTTGTTCTTTATGGTCTGCTTGTTCAAGTCACGATAATCCATACATAGACGTAGAGTACCCTCAGATTTCGGGACAAAAACCACTGCTGCACCCCAATCAGAGAAACTAGGCCTGATCAGACCCTTCGATACGAGCTGTCGTGTTTGATTGTCTAATTCCTCCTTCTCTTTCAAGGACATTCTTCGAATAGCGTGAACTACCGGCCTTGCATTAGGAATCAACGCGATCTTGAAATCTATTTCTCTCAGCGGAGGTAAGCGAACAACTTCTTCAAACACATCCGCATAATTTCTGACGACAGGAATGTCTTTGATGAGATCAGGAATATTCTTGGTGATTTCAGGGATATTTTCTATTTGGGCTGGAGAAACATTCACAGCTGCCTAGAAGTCCATTCTATTTGAAGTCGGGCCTTCGCATGGTATGGTTATGTAATTCCCCGATTGTGCCTTTGCCTTAACAACTCTCTCGGCACATCTAACCTCTGCTTCATATTTGGTTAGCCAATCCAATCCCAGAATAAGATCGAATTCATTAAAATTCATGACGATAGAGATAATAAGGAATTTATAGCAAGAAAAAGAGACAGGTACTGCACAAATCCAACTGAGATTGATGGAACCCCCAACTGGATTTTTGACCGTCATTGGTGCTTTGAGCTTTTTCAATTTCAGATCTAACTTCTTGACTGCACTCTTTGCAATAAAGCTTTGTGATGCGCCTGTGTCAAACAGTACTTTAACTGGAATGTTCTTGTCATTGAGTGTGCCTTCTAAAACATCAGACCTTTCCTGAGCAGACGAAGATGCAGGTACTTCTACCACTTCATTTACATGCGTTGCTTTGGACTTCTTAAATTGCCTGCAGTCCTTTTCAAGATGGCCAGTCCGACGGCATTGAACGCACTTTCTATTTTCCTGAAAATTTTGCTCGGATTTAGAACCACCATCCTTGCGTTTGTTCGAAGATCTGCAGTTCCTCATCAAATGCCCTTGCTGTTTACACTTTAGACAGACGACTGCCTTTACCTTCTTCTGACCGACTTTTGCCCCCTTTCTGACCTCAGCCTTTGTATGCCTTAGTCTGCACACTTGTCTCTGCGCTATGAACCTCGAATTTTCTTTTGCTGCTAGAACTGATTTCTTCTTCGTCTCGCAACATACCTTTCCTATCGAGATCTTCATACTGATAAGCCATATAAATCATTTCTGAGAAAGGAAGCTTCACATTCCTCATCACACTATTCTGATATTTTCTTTGCAGGCCATGCATAAATATCAGATTCTTCATCTTTGGGTCTTTAATCAGATGAGGAGCAAATTGAGAAAGTTCGTTTGAATTTCTTGTGATATTCTGGGATTGTCATATAACCCTGTATCAGATAAGAAAATTCGTCGCATAATCACTCAGTCGCTTCTGGAGGAGTAAATCTTTCTAGGAAAGTCACTTTGAATTAGTCCTAGGTGATATCACCTTCTGGATTATTCTCTATAAACGAATCCCTCCAGAACAAAGCTTCATCTTTGAGTGCCCAGGAGGCCAGTAATCTTTTCTGGTCATCCCTCAGCTTTAAACCATCAAAGATCTTTTCAGCCGAACGAATCCAAGCCTGTGTCTTCACAATAGATTCTTAACTAGAGAATGGTATTCCACCCATATTTCGATATTTGATTAATAAGGCCTCAATATCCGGTTCTGCATTCCTTCTGTTTCTGACACTCATTTTCTAGTACTTCTGCAAATAGCAGATCAAGTGTCAGGTCAACAGAAAAGATATTTTAAAATATGGAGGCAAATACTTGAATGTAAATGTGTCTATCGAGGTGTAATTTCATTCTGCTTTACTCATACTAGGATATTACTGATCCTATCTGTATAGAGTTACTCGTTATAGAACACTACTGGTTCTATTTCTGACGAGTTCGTTAATATGTTATATTCCAGAACTAAGCTTAACCAAAGCTCTGATACCACGTTGTGATGACCCCAAACCCCGTACTGACGGTGGCAAGGGTTATCCTTGGAATATAACACAGAAACAGAATAATAGCAGAACAGAAATAAATAAATACACCAGATAATGAACAATAGAATATACTGGATAAAAGTAATCATTAGAGTTACACAGTATACAGGATCATACTTAGTACAGATGCAGTTCAACTATACATATATGTCTATAGCGGAAATAAACAAAATATGTAAAATAGGAGCTAAACAGCATAAAAAGAGATAAATGATAGAATCCATCTTCAGCTCTAGCTATCCGGATAAAGCCAGCTAAACCTGAATACAAGGCTGCCCGTGTAGAAAAAGGGGCACCCGAGTTTGAAAGTGAAACAAACTACGAATTAGTCATGGGACTGGCATGAGAAATCTATTCAACACATTTAATATATGTCTAATCACAGGACCACGCCACTTTCGTGGAACGGGTTTGCTCCATCGGATTGCCAGTGCTTTAAAACAAATCTTTCTTTTAAAAATCGCAATGCTTTTAATAAAAATGAAGCCATTATAAGACTCAGTTCCCATCACACAATGCAACGCAAACCGGAGGATAGAGTTTTTACCTTATAACGGCCAACATATGCTTGATACGAATAAAACAAAGGCATTTGATATTATTGCTAGTGTTTATATGTTTTGAAAACAATTTCAAATCATAACTATCAATCATAGACGGCACTAATGCCCCATACTACTATGTCTCCATATATAGGTATACAATCAAAACCGCACGATGTCGTATTTGGAAATTGGATTTCCTTCATGAACCAAGGCAAAAGATAGTCCTCACCAAATTCGAGACAATCTAGCCTACCATGTCTCAGGATCAGAATGCATCGACCCTTGGAGCGACAGGGCCGGTCCACCGATGTGCATTAAAATGCCTGAGCAATACGTCTCCCCGCCCTATGGGGCGCAAATGAGCCAACGAATGGCTCCATCGGACCCGGATCGTCCGATCTAACCGAGGCGCCTCGCAACAGCGACAACCACACGGGTGAAAAGTATATAAATGTCAGGGATGGTAGGTCACTGACACCACCCTAGCTAGAAAGAAATGCATGCCCTCCCTGAGGTCCTTCTCCCGTTTCTGGTTCATACCGGGGTGTGAGGCTCGCGAATTCACGTCATACACAAAGCTACGCCACACAGGCGGTGCTTTGATCATCACCACAAGACTGTGCTTTTCAATAGAAGTCCTGATCATTTGCCACTTAGGCATGCCACACTAGCAATTCATGCCATGCGACTGATGTCCATCGATATACAACCTCTGAGCTCATGCGTTTCAGAGAAGGGTGTTAAGCAAAAGAATAAATTCTCCGCCGCCAAACAGATGTATATTTAATAGAGATTAATCAACACAAAATAAAATCTAATGTCAGACACATAGTCCATTTACAAGTCCGTTCTGGGTCTAAACGAAACCGGAGGCACTAAATACTTCGCAAACCCATCGATCACCATGTACGTCTGGACGATCTCCACTCATTATCCATATTTCGGGATGCCTCCCAATCAGGACCTCGGTTACCATCCAAACGAGGTGAAGATCTCCGGTCTTCGACCATCGTCTTCATCTTCGATTTCTTATCGTCGATTTAGTTATTCAGAATAGGATAAACCCGGTCTTTCTGAGCAACTTGCGTATATAATAAGCAAGTGCAACACTAACATATACACGAATCATTTCAATTCATTAGTCACTAACCGTCGATCAGTAAGAGAACGATTTCCCAAATATTAACCTCGAAGGCCGAAACCAACATCAGATCAACGCCCAGGAAATCATTCGACTTAGCCAACCTTCAGTTAATTTCTAAATCACATCCATATTGTTTATAATATTTTATAATGATTTATCGCTATTTTTATTTATTTTAAAATAGCCAATATATTCAAAACGATGCTTCGGGCCATAACGCGGCCGTAGCGGTGTTTTTCTTCAGATTTGATTTACACATATCTGAAAATCTAACCGTTGGATCTTCACCAAATTTATGTCATTAGAAAGGTCTTTTCAAAACGAATCCAACAGTTCTAGTTTCGGGAAAATCCGACGGTCGGATCTCCCGGTACAATCGTTTGAAGTTTCGATTTCAAAATACAAACTGCAGCGTCGTTATTCGATTAAATATAATTATATTTATATATATGTAAATATAATCGTTTCTGGCGCTGTTTTTCTTCAGATTTGAATTAAACATTCTAGACAATCTAACCGTTGGATTTTTACAAAGTTGGTGCCGTTGGAAAGAAATTTCCAAGGCGAACCCAACGGTTGCGGTTTCGGGAAAATCCAATGGTTGGATTTCCCGCACCAGTTGTTTGAAATCACGGTTTCAAAACACGAACTGCACGGCCACGTTTCGTTTTAATTTTATTTATATTTATATATTTATATAAATATAGTTCATTCAACAATTTCAATATCGTTTTCATTTCAAATATTTCACTAACGCCTTTAAATTTTGGAAAATTTCGCCATAACCTCCTTTGTACGGAAGGGGCTGGGAAAATTTCCAAATAGCCACACGGACGTCCCATGTCAAAAAGAAAAAGAAAAAGCCAAGCGGCTAGCCAACAGGCTCATAAAATCATCACCCAAACAAAACAATAAATGTGTACCTATTTGTCGGGCACAAAAATTTTATTCCTCTTCTCTAGCCCCTTTGCTATAACCTGTTCAAAAATATATGCATGTACAGATATACAGTTCTTATCACTTATCATTTTCCATTCAACTTCATATTTGATTCCATTTGGTTTAAAAGCACCATTCATTCTAATGTTGCATGCATAGGAAAAAATCATATCATTAGTTAATTAATGAATATTTCAACTCATGCATATTTATTTGAACGAGTGGCTATTTTTAACCCTTCACATTTCAACAATTCAGGTATATTATAAGAATGTGATTTTTATTGTAAAACAATTCATTTCAAAACACTATTATTTTATATAGTTTATATAGGTGATAAAAATAGGATTTTTATTGTAAAACAATTTATTTCAAAACACTATTATTTTATATATTTCATATTGATGTTAAAAAATGGGATTTTTATTATAAAACAATTTCTTTCAAAATATGAGTACGATTCAACACATGAATTTCAATTCAACGAATGAATATCGATTCAATACATGAAGGTTTTCTATAGTTTATATATATAGATAAAAATGTGATTTTTATATTTAAAACCTGAATACCATTCAACACATGAATTTCAATTCAACGAAAGAATATCTATTCAACACATGAAGGTTTTCTATTCAACGAATAAATATAGTTTATATATATAGATAAAAATGTGATTTTTATATTTAAAACATGAATACCATTCAACACATGAATTTCAATTCAACGAATGAATATCGATTCAACACATGAAGGTTTTCTATTCAACGAATAAATATAGTTTCAGCAAATGAAAATAATTCAAACACATGAACATTATTCAAAATTTCGGCAGCATAACGGCAGGGTAGTTAAAACCGGGACCGTCCCTAGTACGGCTCCTCGCTCTACCTTAAAACCTCGCGGTTTTTGACAATGTGGATCATGCATCTAGTTCGCACGCACGCGGCATGTATATATTTATTTCATTTCCACAAACTAATCCTATGTTGTTTCAACCAAATATTTCTCAACCACAAATGGGTATTTTTCAACCACAATCAATCAATATCAACCACAAACAATCCCAAACAACCATTCGCTATTAATCAATTTTCACACCAATCACAACCAATAAATATCATCCATGGTTTGTGGACGAGGGGTGTAAATATATATATATATATATATATATATATATATATATATTTATATAGCAATTCACTTCTATTTCAACACATATATAATTTTTACAACGCATAAACAACTTATACATCGAACTTATGACTTATACAACGCTTATACATGAGGGGTACAACGCTTATATAACTCATACATCGAATATGTAATTTATACATCGTCGTTTCCATATCGTTTATAAATTAGAAATCTCACATTGGGTTCCACTCCACAAAAAATAGCAGAAGGCTCAGAAAAATACGCGGTCTCTTCTTGAATGTAGAAGATGTCCACACGGTCACGATGTTTCCTATTTCATCGAATTTCGACAAGAAACGAAAAAGATATGATTTTTCAAAGTTTGCAACGGTTTAAAGGTGTTAAAACTGTTGAAAATATATATAGTCGTATACCTCTACTTTTCTTCAAAACTAGGTTTTGATCTTTCGCCCAAACCGTTGTACGATACTGGAATTGGGTTGCGTGAGGTCGAAGAGGGAGGAGAGGCGCACAGAACTGTTGGCCCCATGTCGAACTCGGTGGTCGGAGCTGGGTTCGGCGGCGGCACAAAGTCGCCGACTTCAGGGCTTCCAATCTCGAAGGGTACTCAATGAAAAAATCCAAACTTGCTATGGATTTGAAGGTCTTGACTAGATCTACAAAATCCTCAACAGGATGGAGGTCTAATTTTGAGCGGATTGAGAGCAATCGAGGAGAGAAGGGGTTGAAGAAGTTCCGCCTGCTATCGACGACGAGGAGAGAGAAAATAGTTTTTTCTGACCAATGATATTTTTTTTTATTTATATATTTTTAAAAAATCTGAAAATACCCTCTTTCACACACGAACTCTAATCCAAACCCAATGATTGTCGTCCCTAGCGTTTTACCCCCATTTCGAACACAATGGGATATGTTTCGTAGGCCCATTCGACTTTTTTAGTCAGTTTTCCTTCAAATTAAAAATATATTACATTCAATATTCAATTTGAACGTACATTTCAATTTGCCAGGGCCACAAACTAATTCGAAAAATTCCATAAAAATAAATCTAGCTATGTTATGATGATACGGTCCCAACAAAACTAGTTTCGTCGAATTCTGAGACCGTTTGCAAAAAGGCCCATTTCTGGTCGATCCAATTTAACTATAATTGACCAAAACACGTTTTCCTTTGCCGCACTCACATACTAGCTTCAAAAATTATGAAATTTGAAACCTAGCAATAACTTCACATTCCAGATCCAACAAAAGTGGTTTCGTCGAATTCCGAGGTCGTATGCAAAATGGCCAATTTCACGGGCTATATAAATTCCATAGCGACCTTTCTGAAAATTCATTTGGCCATAACTTTTGCTTTCCGTTATGAAAATTCGATTTTTCAGATTCGTTCGAAAGGTGTTCACTAACAGATTTAAATATTTTTGGTTTCACTCAAATCCGTTTTGTTTTGCACCCGGTACAGTCCGACAAAGTTTGAATTCAATTTTTTTGAAACTGCAGCACCATTTCGGGCCTTGTTTATAATTATAATTAATTATATTCGTTTTCAATTGTCGATTCAAACTCACTTTCCATTCGCCTTTATTAAATATATTTATTTTAAATATTTAAAATCTATTATTTTAGCCAATTTAAAAAATTTAAATTGGTTCAGATTTTCTGGGTCGTTACATATCGTCAATACGAAGCTAGAAAATAATTTTCGGGAATTTTTAGAGTCCGTATTTGGCCCCAGTAAATTGAAATGCGTGTTCAAATTCAATATATAGAGTTATATGTTGATTTTGACGAAAACTGATTGAAACAATCGAATCAGCCTACGTGACATATCCCATTGTGTACGGAATGGGGATAATTAGCTGTGGACGACAGGCGGTGGGCCTCGTTTCGAGTTTGAAATAAAAAGTTACTTTTTTGTGGAAATTAAAATAATAAAATATATAATAATATATATATTCATTTCTGGTCAGACCCTCTTCATTTCTGCGGTCAACCCTAAAGGAACCCGCCCCCTTCGTTGCTAATGATCCACAATCTCCAACTTTTCATCCCTTTGATCTCTTCCATCCCTCAATAGAATCCAACAATCCCAAAGCCAAATTGATCAATAACGTGAGCTCCATCTATCCAACGGTTGAGATCATATCTGGAGCTATATCCTCCTCGATTTCCGTGCAAGAACCATGGTCGTTCACCATCGATTTCGGGGCGGTGGGGGAGATCGAGCTCGAGGGGGTGGGTGCTGGTAGGTGCGGCTCACAGAGGCGAAGACGACGGCGCCCTCCGATCAACTCCAGGCGACGACAGTTCCGAACCCTAGCTCGTGAAGACAGTTCGACGATATACAGTGAGCAATTTTTATTCTTTTTATATGTTTAAATCACTTTGTTTTAGATCTAAATATTATTTAAATTACATTATTTTAAATCTGAAATTTATAAAAAAAAGCATTGTAAAAAAATATGGAATTTGTTTAAAATAACATTGTTTTAAAGGAAATAGAGTTGTTTTTGAAAAATAAACATATATTATTTTTGAATAACAAAGGAGCATTCTTATTGAAAATATGCACTGTTTTTGAGAAGATGAAAGTTATCATTTAATTAGATTTATAAAACTGAAAGGATCAGATTTTTAAAACTGAAAAGACATGATTTTTATATAGTAGAAGTATTAAAAGTATGATTTTTATATAATAGAGAATATAAAAATATTGTCTATATATATGTAGCGAAATAAAAATCTAATCTTTCTTATATATATGTTGAAATAAAAATGTGGTTTTTATAGCGTTGAAATAAAAATCCGATCTTTATATAAGAAGAAGAAATATAAAAAATAATTTTCATATAGAAAGAAGCGTTGTAAAAATATAGGATGTAGAAAATAAAAATACGATTTTTATTTGTTGAAATGAAGTAATAAAAATATAATTTTTATTTGAATAGCGTGAAAGGGACTGAATTGAAATCTCAACCGATCCGGACGGTTTAGCAATTCAAAAGCAAAGCACGGCGGAGTGGAACCCTCCGTGAGAACTTCTCACCTTTTAATTTTGTTTTCTAGTTAATAATATATACTAGGATGCAGACGGTGTTTAGTAGCACTCGACACCCGTCGTCCACAGACCATATACGGCTTGTATGCTTGTTTGTTTGATTTTGATGTGTAGTTGATTGTGTGATGTGATGTGAAATGAAATAAAATATTTTATAGTGGAAAATATTTGATAGTTAAAATAGAATTTTTAACATGTATATGAAATGAAATAAAAATAAACAAATCGGACGATTTGTTTATATATACACATTTGACTGATATTGATTGGGACGATAAATTTTGCACATTGCCCAACTGCACAAATAAAATCTGTGTTTGATTGTTTGAAAACCCCACACTTGTATTGGGGTGATTAATGACATACACTAATCCCAATAGTTATTTATATGTCGATCGATTGATTGACAGACTGTTATAAGCATTAAATATTTATATTTGATGCTTATACAGTGTAGAACGCACTTTGGATGATGGTTGATGATTTATCGTTGCTGTTATACACGTATGGTAGAAAATCCATATAATTAACATTATATGGTAATTGATTGGGCCTCATTCCAGTTTTGAAAAAGAAATATTTGAAATAGAAATATTTGAAATCGAATATTTGAAAATAGAAATATACGAAGCCGTATTGATTAGATTGACGCCATTTTTACGTGAACGATATTTTTATCGATTTTATTCATTTTATAATGAATATCAAAAGTGATTTCAAAATCTGATATTTTGAAAAGAATTTGAATTCGTATTGAAATCGATTTGAAATGAATTTAAAACGAATTTATATTGGAATATTCAATTTTGATTTGAAGTTGAATATGAAGTTGAAACCGTTTTGAAAAGGAATTTAAAACGATTTATAAAGCACGTTTTGAATTTAAATCGACAAAGTATATATTATATATATTATATATATAATATAATGGCTTGAATAGAACGCGCCGCGACAGTTCGCGAATTTCGACAATTGACTTCGAATGGATATTGCGGGAGATCCGACCGTCGGATTCTCCTAAAACCAGAACCGTTGGGTTCGTATCGAAAAGGGCTTTCTAACGAATATTAGAAATTTGAAATCTAATGGTTGGATTTGGAATTATGTCCAAATCAAATTTGGAAAAGGTCGTTGTAAGTGCAGTTCGATGGCCGTTGATGGAAATCGACTGTACGGGCCTTGATAAAATTACTAAAAATATCAATAATTTGTGTAAAATCATAAGAAATGATTTGTGAAGAATTGGGATGAAAAACTCCATATTTGAAAAGATAAAATTAGATTTTTATCGAAATGAACTAGTTTTGAACTAGAATAATAATTTATTTATTTTTAAAATAAATAAATTGGATTTGAAATGGTTTTGAAAATAACCAGAAATTCGAATAATTGAATTGGAATAGATTTGAATTGAAATTGTCTTCGGAATATTTCGATGTTGGATTTCGTGATTATACAGATATTGTTATGGAAATTTGAAAGATATATATATATCGTTATTTCCAATACGATATTTGTTGGTCGTAGATTTTGATATTGAATATAAGCCGATATATTTTCTATTCAGAGCCTTGTATTTAATATCAAATGTGATATAGGTTTGTCATGAATGGTGTCTTCATTAACATTGTTCTTAAGCCCAGTTGAGAAAAGGATTAAATCTTTTTATTTAGATTTAATGAAGTGTACCAATTAAATAACATTTAATTGGAATTGAATTGATATTGATTTTTGGGTTTATAGTGAGCAGTGTTTTAAATAACACTTGTTCTTTAACCCGATAATTAATGAAATGTGATTTTGGGTTGTCGTGAACGGTATCTTCAATAATACTGTTCTTAGACCCAAAGGAGTTAAGAAAATAAGAAACTAACCGGGGATTAGTTAAGTTGAATGGTTTCTGGGGTATTGATCAGATGTTGGTTTCGGCCTTCGGGGTTAATATTTAGGGAATTGCTCACTTGCTAATTTACGGTTAGGGACTGATTGAAATGTGATTTGACTTTGGGGTTTATCGTGAACCGTGTTTTAAATGACATCGGTTCTTTAACACAGTTAAAGATTAAAACTAAGTGGAGTTTTAGTGGATCTTTAAATTAGACTGAAAAGATCGAGAATGGAGTATCATCGGTTTTGCTCCAGGCGATAGTTAAATCTTTAATTAGATTTGAACGTGAAATGGTAATTGAATTTACCGATAACACCGTGGTGTTAGATATGAAGTATGACCAGTTTTACTTCATGGGATGAGTAGGTTGGTATTGGGAAATTAAAACAAATGATTACTTCGGTAAGGTTCGTTAATCCCGACTAGTTTGAATTAATATTTATGGAATTATTCTCTTGATTAATTTACGATTAGTGACTGATGAATTGGAATGAGGCGTATGTTGTGTTTGTGTAACACATGTTTATTATATACGTGAGTTATTCGAAAAGACCGGGTTTATCCCATTTTGAATAACTGTTATGACGATAAGTCGAAGATGAAGATGGTGGTTGAAGACCAGAGGTCTTCATGTCGTTTGGGTGATTACTGATGATATTTATTGGGCTGTACACCCAAGAAGATGGAAACAGTTAGTGGTCGTCCAGACGTACATGGAGATCGATGGATATACGGGGTACTAGGTGCCTCCGGTTTCGTTCAGACCCAGAACGGACTTGTAAATGGACTGTGTGTCTGACATTGGATTTCATTCTGTGTGACTGGTATTGGTTGCATAGATTGGTTTGCCTGTGTGGCATGCTAAGATGCAAATGATCAAGGCTTCTGTTGAAAAGCAGAGTCTTGTGGTTGATGATCAAAGCACGACCTTTGTGGCATTGCTTTATGTAGCGTTAATTCGTGGGCCTCACACCCCGGTGTGAGCCAAAACGGGAGAAGGACCTCAAGGAGGGCATGCGTTTCTTTCTAGTTAGGAGTGGCGTCAGTGCTTGATCTGGCTGACGAGTTTGACTCATGTGGTTGTTAGAATTGGAGGCGTCTCGGTTAGATCGGACGATCCGGGTCCGATGGATTCATTCATTGGCTCATTTACGCCCCATAGGGTAGAGAGACGCAGTGTTCAGGCATTTTAATCCACATCGGTGGACCGGCCCTGACGATCCAAGGGTCACTCGAGCTCCGATCCTGAGACTCGGGCTAGACAGTCTCGAATCGATTGAGGACTATCTTTTGCCTCGGTTCATAGATGGAAATCCAATTTCCAAATACGTGACATTTGCGGGTTTTTTTTGTAGAACCTAGTATTGGCGACATAGTAACATGGGATGCTATGCCGTCTATGATTTATACTTATGATTGAAATTGTTTTAACAGTCTACACTTATAGTATCAAATGATTTGTTTTAATGTATCAAGCATGCTTTGGCTATTATAAGGTAAAACCCTATCCCCCGGCTTGCGTTGCATTGTGTGATAGGACCTGGGTCTTATAATAGCTTCATTTTTCTTTATCTAGCATTGCGTTGTTGTTTTATGCACTGGTATTCTTGGGAGGAAACCCGTTCCGTGTAATATGGCGTGTTCCCTTGATTTACCGAACTTTAAAATAAAGATTAATAACTGTTTTAGTTCTCACACCAGTCCCATGACCGACCTGGAGTTTATTGTATTAACCTAAACTCTGGGTGCCCTTATTTTGACACGGGCAGCTAGTAGTTTTGGTTTTGCAGATTTATATTCACAGGATCCTGGTTTACAGCTGGAATGATATCCTGAAAGCTTTGTATCTGTATATCTCTTCTAGTTGTGTATTGTATTATTTTCCGCTGCTATGTAATGTACTGTAATCTCTGATATTTTATAATGTGTAATATTAATTCATACTCTGTATATTCTTGTATTCTGATGGAATTGTTGTAATATACAATGAAATGTTCTTCTTTCTACGTTCTATTTTGTCGTGTTCTCAAAACAATCAGGCGTTTCGAACGGTCTTGATCGGTTTAGTGACTGATTCGGATCGAGCGGAATTCCCGATCGTTACATCGTGGTATCAGAGCTTTGGTTTACAAAGCTCAGAGAACAAGACACATTAGAACCATACGAAAGAATTCATCAGATATTGGATTAGTAATATCCAATGAGAATGGCTGGTTAGAGATGGGATCAGTACTATCCTAGAAGGAGTGGAAGAGTATATTTTTAAAATAAAAACAAATTTTGTTTTGAAAATTTAAATCAATTATACGTATTTGATTATTTATTTATATGAATTTGGACAATCCATTGTATAAAGATTTTGTATATATGTCTTGCAAACGTGTGTTCAAAGTTTTAATATACTGGATAGTTATAGAATCATACTCTAGTTGCCCGGGGATAATTCTGGTGATGGGGCACCATCGCCAGTATTTATTTTCGAGTAACGAAAGTGAGATTTCTATACATTTCCAATTGACTGGTGTGAGAACCAAAACTAGATAGGGCTTATTGTTGTGATTTAGCATCAAAAATGAGATTTTTGACTATATATCAAAGTTATGAATTTGAAATGATAACCAACTAATCGATTGATGGTTGTGTTGTTTGATTATAGTTAGAATAATTAAATGTTGAACCTTTAGCCAAATTGAATCAAATAGTGGGTTGTATTGAAAATTAGTTGCATTTGCTTGCATATACATGCACTTACATTGAACAGGTCATAGCAGGGAGGCTAGAGCAGAGGAATAAATTGTTTGCCCGACAAATAGGTACATGTTTACCATAATTTACTGTTTTGTTTGGGTGATGATGATTTTGTGAGCCGCTTGGCTTTTTCTTTTTCTTTTTGATTGAAGAAGGCTTTTGGGAGGCTATATGAAATATCCCGAAGTCCCCGGTGCCGGGGAGGTTATGGCGAAATTTTTCGAAAATTTAGGGTGTTAGCCAAATTTTTGAAAAATTTGAAAAGTTCTTAGAAACTGAAAAGTTGAAGAACTTAAGCCATAGCGGAAACTATGAAAGTTGAGTTGGTTTTTAAAACAACTTTCGGCTTCGTTCCTTTTCGGGGACGAAAAGTTTTAAGTGGGGGAGATTGTAATAACCCGGAAATCTAAGCCAATTTAAAATTTTTATTTTGGCAATTTTAGTGAATTTTGATTATTTAAAATGAATTGTTTTAAATAATAACGACGAGAAATTTATTTTGAATAGAATTCGAACGTTCATATTTATATAGCTCGACGTTAGAATATATATAATTATTTATATACATAAAAGGAATTGAAAATAGCGCGGTAGTTCGATAATTCGATTTCAAACTTCAATTGAACATACCGGGTGCAAAATAAACCGGATTTTAGTGAAACAAAAAATAATGGAATCTAACAGAGAATATATTTCCGACGAATCCGAAAAATTAAAATTTCATAGCGGGAATCAAAAGTTATGTCCAGTTGAATTTTCAGAATAGTCGCTATGAAATTTTGGCCCTTAAAAATGGAAATTTTGCAAACGACCTCGGATTTCGATGAAACCACTTTTGTTGGATCCGTGATGTCTAGTTATTTCTAGGTTTCAAATTTAATAATTTTTTGAATCAATATGTGAGCATGGCAAAGGATAATGCGTTTGGCCAGTTTCAGTTGATTTTAATCAACTGGAAAATGACCATTTTTCAGACGTTCTCAGAATTCGACGAAATTAGTTTTGTTAGGACAGTATCGTCAATATGAAGCTAGAAAATATTTTTCAAGAATTTTTAGAGTCCGTATGTGGCCCTAGTAAATAGAAATGCACGTTCAAATTCAATATATAGGGTTATATGTTGATTTGGACGAAAACTGATTGAAACAATTGAATCCGCCTACGTGATATATCCCATTGTGTTCGGAACGGGGATAATTAGCTACGGACGACAGGCGGTGGGCCTCGTTTCGAGTTTGAAATAAAAAGTTACTTTTTAGTGGAAATTAAAATAATAAAATATATAATAATATATATATTCATTTCTAGTCAGACCCTCTTCATTTCTGCGGTCAACCGCAATGGAACCCGCCCCCTTCGTTGCGAATGATCCACAATCTCCAACCTTTGATCCCTTCGATCTCCTCCATCCCTCAATAGAGTCCAAAAATCCCAAAGACAAATTGATCAATAACGTGAGCTCCATCTATCCAACGGCTGAGATCATATCTGGAGCTATACCCTCCTCGATTTCCGTGCAAGAACCATCGTCGTTCACCATCAATTTCAGGGCGGCGGGGGAGATCGAGCTCGAGGGGGTGGGTGCTGGCAGGTGCGGCTGACGGAGGCAAAGACGACGGCGCCCTCCGATCCACTCCAGGCGGCTCCAGGCGACGACAGTTCCGAACCCTAGCTCGTGAAGCCAGTTTGACGATATACAGTGAGCAATTTTTATTCTTTTTATATATTTAAAACACATTGTTTTAGATCTAAAATTTATTTATATTACATTGTTTTAAATCAGAAATTCATAGAAAAAGCATTGTAAAAAAAATCTGGAATTTGTTTAAAATAGCATTGTTTTAAAGGAAATAGAGTTGTTTTTGAAAAATAAACATATATTGTTTTTTAATAACAAAGGAGCATTCTTTTTGAAAATATACACTGTTTTTTAGAAGATGAAACTTAGCATTAGATTAGATTTTTAGAACTGAAAGAATTAGATTTTTAAAACTGAAAAGACATGATTTTTATATAGTAGAAGTATTAAAAGTATGATTTTTATATAATAGAGAATATAAAAATATTGCCTTTATATATGTAGCGAAATAAAAATCTGATCTTTCTTAAATATATGTTGAAATAAATTGTGGTTTTTATACCATTGAAATAAAAATCCGATCTTTATATAAGAAGAAGAAATATAAAAATATAATTTTCATATAGAAAGAAGCGTTGTAAAAATATAGGATGTAGAAAATAAAAATACGATTTTTATTTATTGAAATGAAGCAATAAAAATATAATTTTTATTTGAACAGCGTGAAAGGGACTGAATTGAAATCTCCACTGATCCAGAAGATTCAACAATTCAAAAGCAAAGCACGGCGGAGTGGAACCCTCTGTGAAAACTTCTCACCTTTAAATTTTGTTTTCTACTTAATAATATATACTAGGATGCATACGGTGTTTAGTAGCACCCGACACCCATCGTCCACAGACCATGGACGGCTTGTATGCTTGTTTGTTTGATTTTGATGTGTAGTTGATTGTGTGATGTGAAATGAAATAAAATATTTTATAGTGGAAAATATTTGATAGTTAAAAATAGAATTTTTAACATGTATATGAAATGAAAAAAAAATAAACTAATCGGACGATTTGTTTATATATGCACATTTGACCGATATTGATTGGGACGATAAATTTTACACATCACCCAACTGCACAAATAAAATCTGTGTTTGATTGTTTGAAAACCCCACACGGGTATTGGGGTGATTTATGACATACACTAATCCCAATAGTTATTTATATGTCGATCGATTGATTGACAGACTGTTATAAGCATTAAATATTTATATTTGATGCTTATACAGTGTAGAACGCACTTTGGATGATGGTTGATGATTGATCGTTGCTGTTATACATGTATGGTAGAAAATCCATATAATTAACATTATATGGTAATTGATTGGGCCTCATTCCAGTTTTGAAAAAGAAATATTTGAAATAGTAATATTTGAAATCGAATATTTGAAAATAGAAATATATAAAGCCTTATTGATTAGATTGACGCAATTTTGACGTGAACGATATTTTTATCGATTTTATTCATTTTATAATGAATATAAAAAGTGATTTCAAAATCTGATATTTTGAGAAGAATTTGAATTCGAATTGAAATCGATTTGAAATGAATTTAAAACGAATTTATATTAGAATATTCAGTTTTGATTTGAAATTGAATATGAAGTTGAAACCATTTTGAAAAGGAATTTAAAACTATTTATAAAGCACGTTTTGAATTGAAATCGAAAAAGTATATATTATATATATAATATAATGGCCTGAATAGAACGCGCCACGCCGCGGTAGTTCGCGAATTTCGACCATTGACTTCGAATGGATATTGCGGGAGATCCGACCGTCGGATTCTCCTAAAACCAGAACCGTTGGGTTCGTATCGAAAAGAGCTTTCTAACGAATATTAGAAATTTGAAATCTAACGGTTGGATTTGGAATTATGTCCAAATCAAATTTGGAAAAGGTCGCTGTAAGTGCAGTTCGATGGCCGTTGATGGAAATCGACTGTACGGGCCTTGATAAAATTATTAAAAATATCAATAATTTCTGTAAAATCATAAGAAATGATTTGTGAAGAATTGGGATGAAAAACTCCATATTTGAAAAGATAAAAATAGATTTTTATCGAAATGAACTAGTTTTGAACTAGAATAATATTTTATCTATTTTTAAATTAAATAAATTGGATTTGAAATGGTTTCGAAAATAACCATAAATTCCAATAATTGAATTGGAATAGATTTGAATAGAAATTGTCTTCGGAATATTTTGATGTTGGATTTCGTGATTATATGGATATTGTTATGGAAATTTGAAAGATATATATATATATATATATATATATATATCGTTATTTCCAATACGATATTTGTTGGTCGTAGAATTTGATATTGAATATAAGCCGATATATTTTCTATTCAGATCCTTGTATTTAATATCAAATGTGATTTGGGTTTTTCGTGAATGGAGTCTTCATTAACACTGTTCTTAAGCCCAGTTGAGAAAAGGATTAAATCTTTTTATTTCGATTTAATGAAGTGTACCAATTAAATAATATTTAATTGGAATTGAATTGATATTGATTTTTGGGTTTATAGTGAGCAGTGTTTTAAATAACACTTGTTCTTTAACCCGATAATTAATGAAATGTGATTTTGGGTTGTCGTGAACGGTATCTTCAATAATACTGTTCTTAGACCCAAAGGAGTTAAGAAAATAAGAAACTAACTGGAGATTAGTTATGTTGAATCGTTTCTGGGGTATTGATCTGATGTTGGTTTCGGCCTTCGGGGTTAATATTTAGGGAATTGCTCACTTGCTAATTTACGGTTAGGGACTGATTGAAATGTGATGTGATTTTGGGGTTTATTGTGAACCGTGTTTTAAATGACATCGGTTCTTTAACCCAGTTAAAGATTAAAACTAAGTGGAGTTTTAATGAATCTTTAAATTAGACTGAAAAGATCGAGAATGGAGTATCATCGGTTTTGCTCCAAGCGATAGTTAAATCTTTAATTAGATTTGAACGTGAAATGGTAATTGAATTTACCGATAACACCGTGGTGTTAGATATGAAGTATGACCAGTTTTACTTCATGGGATGAATAGGTTGGGATTCGGAAATTAAAACAAATGATTACTTCGGTAAGTTTCGTTAATCCGACTAGTTTGAATTGATATTCAAAAGTAGATTAGAGAATAAATTTAAAGGAATTTATCTTTGATAAAATTAATGGGAACCTTTCCCTAAGAATGTGAAATTTAGAAATTAACTGTCGGTTAGCTAAGTAGAATGGTTTTCTGGATATTGATCTGATGTTGGTTTCAGCCTTCGGGGTTAATATTTGGGGAATTATTCTCTTGATTAATTTACTGTTAGTGATTGATGAATTGGAATGAGGCGTATGTTGTGTTTGTGTAACACATGTTTATTATATACGCGAGTTACTCGGAAAAACCGGGTTTATCCCATTCTGAATAACTGTTACGACGATAAGTTGAAGATGAAGACGGTGGTTGAGGACCGGAGGTCTTCACGTCGTTTGGGTGGTTACTGATGATCTTGATTTGGCTGTACACCCAAGAAGATGGAAACAGTTAGTGTTCGTCCAGACGTACTTGGAGATCGATGGATATGCGGGGTACTAGGTGCCTCCGATTTCGTTCAGACCCAGAACGGACTTATAAATGGACCGTGTGTCTGACATTGGATTTCATTCTGTGTGACTGATATCGGTTGCATAGAGTGGTTTGCCTATGTGGCATGCTAAGATGCAAATGATCAAGGCTTCTATTGAAAAGCAGAGTCTTGTGGTTGATGATCAAAGCACAACCTTTGTGGCGTAGCTTTGTGTAACGTTAATTCGCGGGCCTCACACCCCGGTGTGAACCAAAACGGGAGAAGGACCTCAGGGAGGGCATGCGTTTCTTTCTAGTTAGGAGTGTCGTCAGTGCTTGAACTGGTTAACGAGTTTGACTCATGTGGTTGTTGGAATTGGAGGCGCCTCGGTTAGATCGGACGATCCGGGTCCAATGGAGTCATTCGTTGGCTCATTTACGCCCTATAGGGCGGAGAGACGCAGTGTTCAGTCATTTTAATCCACATCGGTGGACCGGCCTTGACGATCCAAGGGTCACTCGAGCTCTGATCCTGAGACTCAGGCTAGACAGTCTCGAATCGGTTGAGGACTATCTTTTGCCTCGGTTCATAAATGGAAATCCAATTTCCAAATACGTGACATTTGCGGTTTTTTTATAGAACCTAGTATTGGCGACATAGTAGCATGGGATGCTATGCCATCTTGGAATTATACCTATGATTGAAATTGTTTTAACACTCTACACTTATAGTATCAAATGATTTGTTTTAACGTATCAAGCATGCTTTGGCTATTGTAAGGTAAAACCCTATCCCCCGGCTTGCGTTGCATTGTGTGATAGGACATGGGTCTTATAATAGCTTCATTTTTCTTTATTTAGCATTACGCTGTTGTTTTATGCACTGGTATTCTTGGGAGGAAGCCCGTTCCGTGTTATATGGCGTGGTCCCTTGATTTACCGAACTTTAAAATAAAGATTAATAACTGTTTTAGTTCGCACACCAGTCCCATGACTGAGCTGGAGTTTATTGTTTTAACCTAAACTCTGTGTGAAAACCCGTAACTTCCCCGTAAAGGAAAGTGTCGGATAGTTCGAGAACAAACCACAACAGAACGCATACGAAAGAACATTTCATTGTGTATTACAACAATGCATCAGATTACAAGAATATACAGAGTATAAATGAATATTACACAGAAATATCAGAGATTTAAATTACATTTAAATACATAGCAGCGGAAAATAATACAATACACAACTAGAAAGAGATATACGAATACAAAGCTTTCCGGATATCGTTCCAGCTGTTAACCAGGATCCTGTGAATATAAATCTGCAAAACCAAAACTACTAGCTGCCCGTGTCGAAAATAAGGGCACCCAGAGTTTAGGTTAAAACAATAAACTCCAGGTCAGTCATGGGACTGGTGTGAGAACTAAAACAGTTATTAATCTTTATTTTTTAAGTTAGGTAAATCAAGGGACCACGCCGTATAACACGGAACGGGTTTCCTCCCAAGAACACCAGTGCATAAAACAACAGCGCAATGCTAAATAAAGAAAAATGAAGCTATTATAAGACCCAGGTCCTATCACACAATGCAACGCAAGCCGGGGGATAGGGTTTTTACCTTATAATAGTCAAGAATGCTTGATACGTTTAAAAGAAATCATTTGATACTATAATAAATGTATAGTGTATAAAACAACTTCAAATCATAAGTATCAATCATAGGCGGCATGAATGCCCCATACCACTATTTCGCCATATATAGGTTATACAATCAAAATCGCAAAGTCACGTATTGGAAGTTGGGTTATCATTTATGGTATGAACCAAGGCTAGGGGCAAGATCCTCACCGATTCGAGACTGTCTAGTCCGAGCCTCAGGAACAGCCGCAACTGCCCCATGGATCGTCAGGGCCGGTCCACTGATGTGGATTATTATGCCTGAACACTACGTTTCCCCACCCTTTGGGGCGTAAATCTGGCCCGTCAGCCGACCAGAAGCATCGGCCGAAACCGATATCACGAGGCGCCTCGCTTTTCAGCAAGTAATAATAAGCAACATCCACTTGAGTCAAACTCGTCAGCCAGTTCAAGCACTGATGCCACTCCTAACTAGAAAGAAACGCATGCCCTCCCTGAGGTCCGTCTCCCGTTTTTGGTTCATACCGGGTTTGAAACTCGCGAAGTAAACGTTACACAAAGCTACGCCACAAAGGCCGTGCTTCGATCATCAGCCACAAGACTTTGCTTTTCAACCGAAGCCTTGATCATTTGCCACTTAGGCATGCCACACATGCAATTCACTCCATGCGATTGATATCCATCAATATATAACCCCTGAGCTCGTACGTCTCAGAGAAGGGCGTTAAGCAAGAGAATAAATTCTCCGCCGCCAAACAGATATATATTTAATAGAGATCAATCACATGGACTAAAATCCGATGTCAGACACACAGTCCATTTACAAGTCCGTTCTGGGTCTGAACGAAACCGGAGGCACCTAGTACCCCGCATATCCATCGATCTCCAAGTACGTCTGGACGATCACCAACTGTTTCCATCTTCTTGGGTGTACAGCCCAATCAAGATTATCAGTAATTATCCAAACGACGTGAAGACCTCCGGTCTTCGACCATCGTCTTCATCTTCGACTTATCGTCGTATCAGTTATTCAGAATGGGCTAAACCCGGTCTTTCCGAATAACTCGCGTATTATTTTAAATAAGTGTTACACAAACACAACATACGCCTCATTCCAATTCATTAGTCACTAACCGTAAATTAATCAAGAGAATAATTTCCCAAATATTAACCCCGAAGGTCGAAACCAACATCAGATCAATATCTAGAAAACCATTCTGCTTGGCTAACCGACAGTTTGTTTCTAAATTTCACATTCATAGGGAAAGGTTCCCATTAGTTTTATCCAAGATAAATTCCTTGAATTTATTCTTTATTCTATTTTTTTGAATCTCAATTCAAACTAGTCGGGATTAGCGAACCTTACCGAAGTAATCATTTATTTTAATTTCCCCATCCCAACCTATTCATCCCATGAAGTAAAACTGGTAATACTTCATATCTAACACCACAGTGTTATCGGTAAATTCAATTACCATTTCACGTTCAAATCTAATTAAAGATTTAACTATCGCCTGGAGCAAAACTGGTGATACTCCATTTTCGATCATTTCAATCTAATTAAAGATTCATTAAAACTCCACTTAGTTTTAATCTTCGACTGGGTTAAAGAATCAGTGTCATTTAAAACACGGTTCACGATAAACCCAAAATCACATTCCATTAATTATCGGGTTAAAGAACAAGTGTTATTTAAAACACTGTTCACGATAAACCCAAAAATCATTCCATTAATTATCGGGTTAAATAACAAGTGTTATTTAAAACACTGTTCACGATAAACCCAAAAATCAATACCAATTCAATTTCAATTAAATATCATTTAATTGGTACACTTCATTAAATCTAAATAAAAAGATTTAATCTTTTCTCAACTGGGTTCAAAAACAGTGTTAGTGAAGATACCATTCACGACAAACCCAAATCACATTTGATATTCAATATAAGGCTCTAAATAGAAAATATATCGGCTTATATTCAATATCAAATTCTACGATTAACAAATGTCGTATTGGAAATAACGATATAAATATATATCTTTCAAATTTCCATAACAACATCTGTATAATCACGAATTCCAACATCGAAATATTCCGAAGACAATTTCGATTCAAATCCAGTCCAATGCAATCATTGGAAATTTTGGTTATTTTTAAAACCCTTTTCAAATTCAATTTATTTATTTAAAATTAAATAGAATTATATTTCTAGTTCAAAACTAGTTCATTTCGATAAAAATCTATTTTTATCTTTTCAAATATGGAGTTTTTCATCCCAAATCTTCACAAATCATTTCCTATGATTTTACACAAATTATTACTATTTTTAATAATTTTATCAAGGCCCGTACAGTCGATTTCCATCAATGGCCATCGAACTGCACTTACAACGACCTTTTTCAAATTTGATTTGGACGTAACTCCAAATCCAACCGTTAGATTTTGAATTTCTAATATTCGTTAGAAAGCTCTTTTCGATACGAACCCAACGGTTCCGGTTTTAGGAGAATCTGACGGTCGGATCTCCCGTAATGTCCGTTTGAAATAAATGGTCGAAATTCACGAACTGCCGCGGCGCGGCGCGTTCTATTTAGGCCATTATATTATATATAATATATATTTCGTCGATTTCTATTTAAAACGAATTATATAACTAGTTTTAAATTCGTTTCAAAAGCAATTTCAACTTCTGTTTCAAATTCAAATCAAAATTGAATTCTTCTTTATAAATTCGTTTTAAAATTCATTTCTATTCAATTCAAATTTCAATTCAATTCAATTTGAATTCGTTTTCAATTTAATTCATTTCCAAAGTCGTTTTCTATTCGATTCAATTCAAATTGGTTTTCTATTCGATTCAATTCGTTGTATATTCCATTGAAATCAAATTCGTTATATATATTCAAAAAAATTCGATTCGAATTCGTTTTCTATTCAATTTGATTCAAATTTCATTTCAAAATATTCGATTTCGAAATCACTTTTCAATATTCATTTTAAAATGAATAAATTCGATATAAATATCGTTCACGTCAAAATGGCGTCAATCTAATCAACAAGGATTCATATATTTCTATTTTCAAATATTCTATTTCAAATATTTCTATTATTAAAATATTTCGTTCAACACATGACCAATCTCAATGGATGAGTACTGTCAACACATGAACCTTTATTTTATATTATAAAGATGTAAATTTTATTACTAAAATATTTCGTTTAACACATGACCAATCTCAATGGATGAGTACTGTCAACACATGAACCTTTATTTTATATTATAAAGATGTAAATTTTATTACTAAAATATTTCGTTCAACACATGACCAATCTCAATGGATGAGTACTGTCAACACATGAACCTTTATTTTATATTATAAAGATGTAAATTTTATTACTAAAATATTTCGTTCAACACATGACCAATCTCAATGGATGAGTACTGTCAACACATGAACCTTTATTTTATATTATAAAGATGTAAATTTTATTACTAAAATATTTCGTTCAACACATGACCATTCTCAATGGATGAGTACTGTCAACACATGAACCTTTATTTTATATTATTCTTTATTTTCTAAATTGGAATGAGGCCCAATCAATCACCATATAATGTTAATTATATGGATTTTCATACATCACACGTATATAATAGCATTGAAAAATAATCAACCATCAACCAAAGTGCACTACACTGCATAAGCATCAAATATATATATCTAACGCTTATAACAGCCTGTCAATCGATCGATCGACATATTTGATCAATCAGGATGAGTGAACTTCAAATTTCATCCCAACACCCGTGTGGGGTTTCAAACAATCAAACACATATTTTATTTGTGCAGTTGGGCGATGTGTAAAATTTATCGTCCCAATCAATGTCCTTCAAATAGGTGTACATAAACAAACCGTCCGGTTTGTAAATGAATATTTATTTATTCACATTCACTATATTCATATTCACGTTAAAAATTATATATTTTTAACGATAAAACAATTTATTTTAACATATGAATTTCTATTCAGTTCATTCTTTAAATAAAATGATATTTTTATTTTCTAACTTATTTTAGAAAATCTCGGTGGCATAACGGCACGATACTAGAAACGGGACAAGGCCTAGCCTTATCCCCGGTCTAGTGAAGGCCCACGCCATTCACACATCAATCAAATCCATTCATTTCACCCAACAATTCAATTTCAATCAAATAATCTAACTAATTTTTGCAATCAAACAAACAAGTCCATGGTCTGTGGACGATTGTGTCGGGTGCTACTAAACACGGTCTCCATCCTAGTATATATGTATAACTAGAAAAGAAATTGAAAGGTGAGAAATTCTCACCGATAGCTATCCTAACTCCACGGCACTTCAAATGCAGGAAATCTTCACTGTTCTCGTCTCTTATCACTTTCTTCGCCCGTAGCCACTATATATGTAAAAATCGAATTTTTATTTCGCTATTCAATATATAAAAATTGAATTTTTACTTCGATGTTCAATATATAAAAATCATATTTTTACTTCGATGTTCAATATACAAAAATCATATTTTTACTTCGATGTTCAATATATAAAAATCATATTTTTTACTATTTTCAAAACAAAGTATATTTTTCTATTTTCAAAACAAAGTATATTTTTCTATTTTCAAAACAAAGTATATTTTTCTATTTTCAAAACAAAGTATATTTTTCTAAAAACATATATTTATATTTTAAAAACTAAAGTTATTTATATTATAAAATCAGACTTCTATTTATATATTTTAAACAAAGCCTATATATTTAAAAAAAAACAAATTTAAACTGATTTTCAAAACAATTTTAAACTGAATTTTAAACTGTTAAAAACTGATTTTAAAGACTGCTTAAAACTGATTTTAAAAACTGTTTAAAACTGATTTTGAAAACTGCTTAAAACTGATTTTAAAAACTTAAGAAGAATAAATGAAAATAAAACCTTTTCTCTGTGCTTCAGGCCGTCGAATTGTACCCACCCATTCATCAACGTCGCCCTGGAATTGCGCGCCACCTGGATCGTCGGACCCCCATCAACCAACACCACTCCGACCAGCTTCGACTTCTGCCCCCATGCCATGAACGGCTCCGAACTCGAACCCCCCAGCGCCAAGAAAGACGAGCTCGAAGATGGTGGGTTAGAGAGGCAAAATCGATCGAACCCCTCCCCCATAATTGATCAAACTTATTTGGTTTTGAAGAGCAGGAATTCGTCTAAAATTTCCGCTTCGGATTCACGCCCAGTCATCGCGCCATTGTGGATAACAAGCGCGATTTTCTATGGAGAAATTTCGTCCGTTAGAACGGGTTTGGGGGTGGCTCCTGAGGGTTTGACTTCAAACTAGGGTTTTGACCTAGCTAGGGGGCTATATAATTTATTAAATAATATTTTTAATTTAGAAGTTAATTGCTTATTGCTACGAACTTGAAATCAAACCCAACGACTATCGCCCCTAGCTAATTACCCCCATTCTAAACACAATGGGATATGTTTCGTAGGCTAATTCGACTGTTTGAATCAGTGTCCGTTGAATTTAAAGTATAATTCTTTATATATTCAATTTAAACGCACATTTTCATTTACCGGGACCACATACAGACCCGAAAAATTCCAGAAAAATATTTTCTAGCTTCGTATTGACGATACGGTCCTAACAAAACTAATTTCGTCGAATTCTGAGACCGTTTGAAAAATGGCCAATTTCCAGTCGATTAAAATCAACTGAAACTGGTCAAACACGTTTTCCTTTGCAACGCTCACATATTGATTCGAAAAATTATGAAATTTGAAACCTAGCAATAATTTGACATCACGGACCCAACAAAAGTGGTTTCGTCGAAATCCGAGGTCGTTTGCAAAATGTCCATTTTTAAGGGCCTGAATTCCATAGCGACTATTCAAAATTTTCAACTGGACACATCTTTTTATTCCCGCTATGAAATTTCGATTTGTCGGATTCGTCGGAAAGATATTCCCGAATAGATTCTAATGTTTTTGGTTTCCCTAAAATCCAGATTGTTTTGCACCCAGTACATTCAATTGAAGTTTGAAATCAAATTATCGAACTACTGCGTCATTTTCAATTCTATTTATAATTATATATAAATATTTATATTCTAACGACGGCGTATATAATATATACGTTCGAATTATATTCAAAATAAATTTCTCGACGATATTATTTAAAATAATTCATTTTAAATAATCAAAATTCGCTAAAATTGCCAAAATAAAAATTTTAAACTGGCCCAGATTTTCCAGGTTGTTACAATCTCCCCCACTTAAAACTTTTCCTCCACGAAAAGGAACAAAGTCAAAAGTGGTTTGATTAATCAACTCTATGTTCGATCTGGCTTCCATTCTCCAACTTTTCAGTTTCTGAGAATTTTCAAATTCTTAAAAATTTGGCTAACACCCGGAATTTTCGAAAAATTTCGCCATAACCTCCCCTGCAATGGGAGCATCGGGAAATCTCAAATAGCTTCCCCGGTCCTTCAGATCTCCAAAAGAAAAAGAAAAAGCCAAGCGGCTAGCCAATAGGCTCATAAAATCATCATCACCCAAACAAACAATAAATTATGTAGTAAACATGTACCTATTTGTCGGGCAAACAAATTTTATTCTCTGGCACTAGCCTCCTTGCTATGACCTGTTCAATGTAAGTATATGTATATGCAAGCAAATGCGACCAATTTTTCATACAATTCAATATTTGATCAAATTAGGCATAATGGTTCAAAATTACCAAACAATTAAACAAACAACACAAACATCAATCAATTAGTGGATTAACGTTTCAAATTCATAATTTTGGTATATATAAAGAAAATCATGTTTTGATGCCAAATCACAACAATGTATTCTAGCTATATTAGTTTTGGTTCTCACACCAGTCTAATTGAAATATATAGAAAATCACACCTTCGAAACTCAAACATAAATGTTGATGATGCGATCGCTATCATCAATATCATCTTCGGGCGACTAGAGTGTGATGCTATATCTATCCAATATATTAAAACTTTGAATACACGCGGATCAGACGTATACGCAAAATCTATATATTTTGGATTGTCCACATCAATATAAATAAATAATCAAATACGAATAATTGATTTAAATTTTCAAAACAAAATTTGTTTTCATTTGAAAAATAAACTCTTCAAACTCATTCTAGGATACTACGGATCCCATCTCTAACGAGTCATTCTCGTTGGATATTACTAATCCAATATCTGATGAATTCTTTCATATGGTTCTAATGTGTCTTGTTCTCTAAGCTTTGTAAACCAAAGCTCTGATACCAACTGTGAAAACCCGTAACTTCCCCGTAAAGGAAAGTGTCGGATAGTTCGAGAACAAACCACAACAGAACGCATACGAAAGAACATTTCATTGTGTATTACAACAATGCATCAGATTACAAGAATATACAGAGTATAAATGAATATTACACAGAAATATCAGAGATTTAAATGACATTTAAATACATAGCAGCGGAAAATAATACAATACACAACTAGAAAGAGATATACGAATACAAAGCTTTCCGGATATCGTTCCAGCAGTTAACCAGGATCCTGTGAATATAAATCTGCAAAACCAAAACTACTAGCTGCCCGTGTCGAAAATAAGGGCACCCAGAGTTTAGGTTAAAACAATAAACTCCAGGTCAGTCATGGGACTGGTGTGAGAACTAAAACAGTTATTAATCTTTATTTTTTAAGTTAGGTAAATCAAGGGACCACGCCGTATAACACGGAACGGGTTTCCTCCCAAGAACACCAGTGCATAAAACAACAGCGCAATGCTAAATAAAGAAAAATGAAGCTATTATAAGACCCAGGTCCTATCACACAATGCAACGCAAGCCGGGGTATAGGGTTTTTACCTTATAATAGCCAAGAATGCTTGATACGTTTAAAAGAAATCATTTGATACTATAATAAATGTATAGTGTATAAAACAACTTCAAATCATAAGTATCAATCATAGGCGGCATGAATGCCCCATACCACTATTTCGCCATATATAGGTTATACAATCAAAATCGCAAAGTCACGTATTGGAAGTTGGGTTATCATTTATGGTATGAACCAAGGCTAGGGGCAAGATCCTCACCGATTCGAGACTGTCTAGTCCGAGCCTCAGGAACAGCCGCAACTGCCCCATGGATCGTCAGGGCCGGTCCACCGATGTGGATTATTATGCCTGAACACTACGTTTCCCCACCCTTTGGGGCGTAAATCTGGCCCGTCAGCCGACCAGAAGCATCGGCCGAAACCGATATCACGAGGCGCCTCGCTTTTCAGCAAGTAATAATAAGCAACATCCACTTGAGTCAAACTCGTCAGCCAGTTCAAGCACTGATGCCACTCCTAACTAGAAAGAAACGCATGCCCTCCCTGAGGTCCGTCTCCCGTTTTTGGTTCATACCGGGTTTGAAACTCGCGAAGTAAACGTTACACAAAGCTACGCCACAAAGGCCGTGCTTCGATCATCAGCCACAAGACTTTGCTTTTCAACCGAAGCCTTGATCATTTGCCACTTAGGCATGCCACACAGGCAATTCACTCCATGCGATTGATATCCATCAATATATAACCCCTGAGCTCGTACGTCTCAGAGAAGGGCGTTAAGCAAGAGAATAAATTCTCCGCCGCCAAACAGATATATATTTAATAGAGATCAATCACATGGACTAAAATCCGATGTCAGACACACAGTCCATTTACAAGTCCGTTCTGGGTCTGAACGAAACCGGAGGCACCTAGTACCCCGCATATCCATCGATCTCCAAGTACGTCTGGACGATCACCAACTGTTTCCATCTTCTTGGGTGTACAACCCAATCAAGATTATCAGTAATTATCCAAACGACGTGAAGACCTCCGGTCTTCGACCATCGTCTTCATCTTCGACTTATCGTCGTATCAGTTATTCAGAATGGGCTAAACCCGGTCTTTCTGAATAACTCGCGTATTATTTTAAATAAGTGTTACACAAACACAACATACGCCTCATTCCAATTCATTAGTCACTAACCGTAAATTAATCAAGAGAATAATTTCCCAAATATTAACCCCGAAGGTCGAAACCAACATCAGATCAATATCCAGAAAACCATTCTGCTTGGCTAACCGACAGTTTGTTTCTAAATTTCACATTCATAGGGAAAGGTTCCCATTAGTTTTATCCAAGATAAATTCCTTGAATTTATTCTTTATTCTATTTTTTTGAATCTCAATTCAAACTAGTCGGGATTAGCGAACCTTACCGAAGTAATCATTTATTTTAATTTCCCCATCCCAACCTATTCATCCCATGAAGTAAAACTGGTAATACTTCATATCTAACACCACAGTGTTATCGGTAAATTCAATTACCATTTCACGTTCAAATCTAATTAAAGATTTAACTATCGCCTGGAGCAAAACTGGTGATACTCCATTTTCGATCATTTCAATCTAATTAAAGATTCATTAAAACTCCACTTAGTTTTAATCTTCGACTGGGTTAAAGAATCAGTGTCATTTAAAACACGGTTCACGATAAACCCAAAATCACATTCCATTAATTATCGGGTTAAAGAACAAGTGTTATTTAAAACACTGTTCACGATAAACCCAAAAATCATTCCATTAATTATCGGGTTAAATAACAAGTGTTATTTAAAACACTGTTCACGATAAACCCAAAAATCAATACCAATTCAATTTCAATTAAATATCATTTAATTGGTACACTTCATTAAATCTAAATAAAAAGATTTAATCTTTTCTCAACTGGGTTCAAAAACAGTGTTAGTGAAGATACCATTCACGACAAACCCAAATCACATTTGATATTCAATATAAGGCTCTAAATAGAAAATATATCGGCTTATATTCAATATCAAATTCTACGATTAACAAATGTCGTATTGGAAATAACGATATAAATATATATCTTTCAAATTTCCATAACAACATCTGTATAATCACGAATTCCAACATCGAAATATTCCGAAGACAATTTCGATTCAAATCCAGTCCAATGCAATCATTGGAAATTTTGGTTATTTTTAAAACCCTTTTCAAATTCAATTTATTTATTTAAAATTAAATAGAATTATATTTCTAGTTCAAAACTAGTTCATTTCGATAAAAATCTATTTTTATCTTTTCAAATATGGAGTTTTTCATCCCAAATCTTCACAAATCATTTCCTATGATTTTACACAAATTATTACTATTTTTAATAATTTTATCAAGGCCCGTACAGTCGATTTCCATCAATGGCCATCGAACTGCACTTACAGCGACCTTTTTCAAATTTGATTTGGACGTAACTCCAAATCCAACCGTTAGATTTTGAATTTCTAATATTCGTTAGAAAGCTCTTTTCGATACGAACCCAACGGTTCCGGTTTTAGGAGAATCCGACGGTCGGATCTCCCGTAATGTCCGTTTGAAATAAATGGTCGAAATTCACGAACTGCCGCGGCGCGGCGCGTTCTATTTAGGCCATTATATTATATATAATATATATTTCGTCGATTTCTATTTAAAACGAATTATATAACTAGTTTTAAATTCGTTTCAAAAGCAATTTCAACTTCCGTTTCAAATTCAAATCAAAATTGAATTCTTCTTTATAAATTCGTTTTAAAATTCATTTCTATTCAATTCAAATTTCAATTCAATTCAATTTGAATTCGTTTTCAATTTAATTCATTTCCAAAGTCGTTTTCTATTCGATTCAATTCAAATTCGTTTTCTATTCGATTCAATTCGTTGTATATTCCATTGAAATCAAATTCGCTATATATATTCAAAAAAATTCGATTCGAATTCGTTTTCTATTCAATTTGATTCAAATTTCATTTCAAAATATTCGATTTCGAAATCACTTTTCAATATTCATTTTAAAATGAATAAATTCAATATAAATATCGTTCACGTCAAAATGGCGTCAATCTAATCAACAAGGATTCATATATTTCTATTTTCAAATATTCTATTTCAAATATTTCTATTATTAAAATATTTCGTTCAACACATGACCAATCTCAATGGATGAGTACTGTCAACACATGAACCTTTATTTTATATTATAAAGATGTAAATTTTATTACTAAAATATTTCGTTCAACACATGACCAATCTCAATGGATGAGTACTGTCAACACATGAACCTTTATTTTATATTATAAAGATATAAATTTTATTACTAAAATATTTCGTTCAACACATGACCAATCTCAATGGATGAGTACTGTCAACACATGAACCTTTATTTTATATTATAAAGATGTAAATTTTATTACTAAAATATTTCGTTCAACACATGACCAATCTCAATGGATGAGTACTGTCAACACATGAACCTTTATTTTATATTATAAAGATGTAAATTTTATTACTAAAATATTTCGTTCAACACATGACCATTCTCAATGGATGAGTACTGTCAACACATGAACCTTTATTTTATATTATTCTTTATTTTCTAAATTGGAATGAGGCCCAATCAATCACCATATAATGTTAATTATATGGATTTTCATACATCACACGTATATAATAGCATTGAAAAATAATCAACCATCAACCAAAGTGCACTACACTGCATAAGCATCAAATATATATATCTAACGCTTATAACAGCCTGTCAATCGATCGATCGACATATTTGATCAATCAGGATGAGTGAACTTCAAATTTCATCCCAACACCCGTGTGGGGTTTCAAACAATCAAACACATATTTTATTTGTGCAGTTGGGCGATGTGTAAAATTTATCGTCCCAATGAATGTCCTTCAAATAGGTGTACATAAACAAACCGTCCGGTTTGTAAATGAATATTTATTTATTCACATTCACTATATTCATATTCACGTTAAAAATTATATATTTTTAACGATAAAACAATTTATTTTAACATATGAATTTCTATTCAGTTCATTCTTTAAATAAAATGATATTTTTATTTTCTAACTTATTTTAGAAAATCTCGGTGGCATAACGGCACGATACTAGAAACGGGACAAGGCCTAGCCTTATCCCCGGTCTAGTGAAGGCCCACGCCATTCACACATCAATCAAATCCATTCATTTCACCCAACAATTCAATTTCAATCAAATAATCTAACTAATTTTTGCAATCAAACAAACAAGTCCATGGTCTGTGGACGATTGTGTCGGGTGCTACTAAACACGGTCTCCATCCTAGTATATATGTATAACTAGAAAAGAAATTGAAAGGTGAGAAATTCTCACCGATAGCTATCCTAACTCCACGGCACTTCAAATGCAGGAAATCTTCACTGTTCTCGTCTCTTATCACTTTCTTCGCCCGTAGCCACTATATATGTAAAAATCGAATTTTTATTTCGCTATTCAATATATAAAAATTGAATTTTTACTTCGATGTTCAATATATAAAAATCATATTTTTACTTCGATGTTCAATATATAAAAATCATATTTTTACTTCGATGTTCAATATACAAAAATCATATTTTTACTTCGATGTTCAATATATAAAAATCATATTTTTTACTATTTTCAAAACAAAGTATATTTTTCTATTTTCAAAACAAAGTATATTTTTCTATTTTCAAAACAAAGTATATTTTTCTAAAAACATATATTTATATTTTAAAAACTAAAGTTATTTATATTATAAAATCAGACTTCTATTTATATATTTTAAACAAAGCCTATATATTTTAAAAAAAAACAAATTTAAACTGATTTTCAAAACAATTTTAAACTGAATTTTAAACTGTTAAAAACTGATTTTAAAGACTGCTTAAAACTGATTTTAAAAACTGTTTAAAACTGATTTTGAAAACTGCTTAAAACTGATTTTAAAAACTTAAGAAGAATAAATGAAAATAAAACCTTTTCTCTGTGCTTCAGGCCGTCGAATTGTACCCACCCATTCATCAACGTTGCCCTGGAATTGCGCGCCACCTGGATCGTCGGACCCCCATCAACCAACACCACTCCGACCAGCTTCGACTTCTGCCCCCATGCCATGAACGGCTCCGAACTCGAACCCCCCAGCGCCAAGAAAGACGAGCTCGAAGATGGCGGGTTAGAGAGGCAAAATCGATCGAACCCCTCCCCCATAATTGATCAAACTTATTTGGTTTTGAAGAGCAGGAATTCGTCTAAAATTTCCGCTTCGGATTCACGCCCAATCATCGCGCCATTGTGGATAACAAGCGCGATTTTCTATGGAGAAATTTCGTCCGTTAGAACGGATTTGGGGGTGGCTCCTGAGGGTTTGACTTCAAACTAGGGTTTTGACCTAGCTAGGGGGCTATATAATTTATTAAATAATATTTTTAATTTAGAAGTTAATTGCTTATTGCTAAGAACTTGAAATCAAACCCAACGACTATCGCCCCTAGCTAATTACCCCCATTCTGAACACAATGGGATATGTTTCGTAGGCCAATTCGACTGTTTGAATCAGTGTCCGTTGAATTTAAAGTATAATTCTTTATATATTCAATTTAAACGCACATTTTCATTTACCGGGACCACATACAGACCCGAAAAATTCCAAAAAAATATTTTCTAGCTTCGTATTGACGATACGGTCCTAACAAAACTAATTTCGTCGAATTCTGAGACCGTTTGAAAAATGGCCAATTTCCAGTCGATTAAAATCAACTGAAACTGGTCAAACGCGTTTTCCTTTGCAACGCTCACATATTGATTCGAAAAATTATGAAATTTGAAACCTAGCAATAATTTGACATCACGGACCCAACAAAAGTGGTTTCGTCGAAATCCGAGGTCGTTTGCAAAATGTCCATTTTTAAGGGCCTGAATTCCATAGCGACTATTCAAAATTTTCAACTGGACACATCTTTTGATTCCCGCTATGAAATTTCGATTTGTCGGATTCGTCAGAAAGATATTCCCGAATAGATTCTAATGTTTTTGGTTTCCCTAAAATCCAGATTGTTTTGCACCCGGTACATTCAATTGAAGTTTGAAATCAAATTATCGAACTACTGCGCCATTTTCAATTCTATTTATAATTATATATAAATATTTATATTCTAACGACGGTGTATATAATATATACGTTCGAATTATATTCAAAATAAATTTCTCGACGATATTATTTAAAATAATTCATTTTAAATAATCAAAATTCGCTAAAATTGCCAAAATAAAAATTTTAAACTGGCCCAGATTTTCCGGGTTGTTACAATCTCCCCCACTTAAAACTTTTCCTCCACGAAAAGGAACAAAGTCAAAAGTGGTTTGATTAATCAACTCTATGTTCGATCTGGCTTCCATTCTCCAACTTTTCAGTTTCTGAGAATTTTCAAATTCTTAAAAATTTGGCTAACACCCGGAATTTTCGAAAAATTTCGCCATAACCTCCCCTGCAATGGGAGCATCGGGAAATCTCAAATAGCTTCCCCGGTCCTTCAGATCTCCAAAAGAAAAAGAAAAAGCCAAGCAGCTAGCCAATAGGCTCATAAAATCATCATCACCCAAACAAACAATAAATTATGTAGTAAACATGTACCTATTTGTCGGGCAAACAAATTTTATTCTCTGGCACTAGCCTCCTTGCTATGACCTGTTCAATGTAAGTATATGTATATGCAAGCAAATGCGACCAATTTTTCATACAATTCAATATTTGATCAAATTAGGCATAATGGTTCAAAATTACCAAACAATTAAACAAACAACACAAACATCAATCAATTAGTGGATTAACGTTTCAAATTCATAATTTTGGTATATATAAAGAAAATCATGTTTTGATGCCAAATCACAACAATGTATTCTAGCTATATTAGTTTTGGTTCTCACACCAGTCTAATGGAAATATATAGAAAATCACACCTTCGAAACTCAAACATAAATGTTGATGATGCGATCGCTATCATCAATATCATCTTCGGGCGACTAGAGTGTGATGCTATATCTATCCAATATATTAAAACTTTGAATACACGCGGATCAGACGTATACGCAAAATCTATATATTTTGGATTGTCCACATCAATATAAATAAATAATCAAATACGAATAATTGATTTAAATTTTCAAAACAAAATTTGTTTTCATTTGAAAAATAAACTCTTCAAACTCATTCTAGGATACTACGGATCCCATCTCTAACGAGTCATTCTCGTTGGATATTACTAATCCAATATCTGATGAATTCTTTCATATGGTTCTAATGTGTCTTGTTCTCTAAGCTTTGTAAACCAAAGCTCTGATACCAACTGTGAAAACCCGTAACTTCCCCGTAAAGGAAAGTGTCGGATAGTTCGAGAACAAACCACAACAGAACGCATACGAAAGAACATTTCATTGTGTATTACAACAATGCATCAGATTACAAGAATATACAGAGTATAAATGAATATTACACAGAAATATCAGAGATTTAAATTACATTTAAATACATAGCAGCGGAAAATAATACAATACACAACTAGAAAGAGATATACGGATACAAAGCTTTCCGGATATCGTTCAAGCTGTTAACCAGGATCCTATGAATATAAATCTGCAAAACCAAAACTACTAGCTGCCCGTGTCGAAAATAAGGGCACCCAGAGTTTAGGTTAAAACAATAAACTCCAGGTCAGTCATGGGACTGGTGTGAGAACTAAAACAGTTATTAATCTTTATTTTTAAAGATAGGTAAATCAAGGGACCACGCCGTATAACACGGAACGGGTTTCCTCCCAAGAACACCAGTGCATAAAACAACAGCGCAATGCTAAATAAAGAAAAATGAAGCTATTATAAGACCCAGGTCCTATCACACAATGCAACGCAAGCCGGGGGATAGGGTTTTTACCTTATAATAGCCAAGAATGCTTGATACGTTTAAAAGAAATCATTTGATACTATAATAAGTGTATAGTGTATAAAATAACTTCAAATCATAAGTATCAATCATAGGCGGCATGAATGCCCCATACCACTATGTCGCCATATATAGGTTATACAATCCAAATCGCAAAGTCACGTATTGGAAGTTGGGTTATCATTTATGGTATGAACCGAGGCTAGGGGCAAGATCCTCACCGATTCGAGACTGTCTAGTCTGAGCCTCAGGAACAGCCGCAACAGCCCCATGGATCGTCAGGGCCGGTCCACCGATGTAGATTATTATGCCTGAACACTACGTTTCCCCGCCCTTTGGGGCGTAAATCTGGCCCGTCAGCCGACCAGAAGCATCGGCCGAAACCGATATCACGAGGCGCCTCGCTTTTCAGCAAGTAATAACAAGCAACATCCACATGAGTCAAACTCGTCAGCCAGTTCAAGCACTGACACCACTCCTAACTAGAAAGAAACGCATGCCCTCCCTGAGGTCCGTCTCCCGTTTTTGGTTCATACTGGGTGTGAAACTCGCGAAGTAAACGTTACACAAAGCTACGCCACAAAGGCCGTGCTTCGATCATCAGCCACAAGACTTTGCTTTTCAACAGAAGCCTTGATCATTTTCCACTTAGGCATGCCACACAGGCAATTCACTCCATGCGATTGATATCCATCAATATATAACCCCTGAGCTCGTACGTCTTAGAGAAGGGCGTTAAGCAAGAGAATAAATTCTCCGCCGCCAAACAGATATATATTTAATAGAGATCAATCAGACGGACTAAAATCCAATGTCAGACACACAGTCCATTTACAAGTCCGTTCTGGGTCTGAACGAAACCAGAGGCACCTAGTACCCCGCATATCCATCGATCTCCAAGTACGTCTGGACGATCACCAACTGTTTCCATCTTCTTGGGTGTACAGCCCAATCAAGATTATCAGTAATTATCCAAACGACGTGAAGACCTCCGGTCTTCGACCATTGTCTTCATCTTCGAGTTATCGTCGTATCAGTTATTCAGAATGGGATAAACCCGGTCTTTCCAAATAACTCGCGTATTATTTTAAATTAGTGTTACACAAACACAACATACGCCTCATTCCAATTCATTAGTCACTAACCGTAAATTAATCAAGAGAATAATTTCCCAAATATTAACCCCGAAGGCCGAAACCAACATCAGATCAATATCCAGAAAACCATTCTGCTTGGCTAACCGACAGTTTGTTTCTAAATTTCACATTCATAGGGAAAGGTTCCCATTAATTTTATCCAAGATAAATTCCTTGAATTTATTCTTTATTCTATTTTTGAATCTCAATTCAAACTAGTCGGGATTAGCGAACCTTACCGAAGTAATCATTTATTTTAATTTCCCCATCCCATCCTATTCATCCCATGAAGTAAAACTGGTAATACTTCATATCTAACACCACAGTGTTATCGGTAAATTCAATTACCATTTCACGTTCAAATCTAATTAAAGATTTAACTATCGCCTGGAGCAAAACTGGTGATACTCCATTTTCGATCATTTCAATCTAATTAAAGATTCATTAAAACTCCACTTAGTTTTAATCTTCGACTGGGTTAAAGAATCAGTGTCATTTAAAACACGGTTCACGATAAACCCAAAATCACATTCCATTAATTATCGGGTTAAAGAACAAGTTTTATTTAAAACACTGTTCACGATAAACACAAAAATCATTCCATTAATTATCGGGTTAAAGAACAAGTGTTATTTAAAACACTGTTCACGATAAACCCAAAAATCAATACCAATTCAATTTTAATTAAATATCATTTAATTGGTACACTTCATTAAATATAAATAAAAAGATTTAATCTTTTCTCAACTGGGTTCAAAAATAGTGTTAGTGAAGACACCATTCACGACAAACCCAAATCACATTTGATATTCAATATAAGGCTCTGAATAGAAAATATATTGGCTTATATTCAATATCAATTTCTACGATTAACAAATGTCGTATTGGAAATAACGATATAAATATATATCTTTCAAATTTCCATAACAACATCTGTATAATCACGAATTCCAACATCGAAATATTCCGAAGACAATTTCGATTCAAATCCACTCCAATGCAATCATTGGAAATTCTGGTTATTTTTAAAACCCTTTTCAAATTCAATTTACTTATTTAAAAATAAATAGAATTATATTTCTAGTTCAAAACTAGTTCATTTCGATAAAAATCTATTTTTATCTTTTCAAATATGGATTTTTTCATCCCAAATCTTCACAAATCATTTCTTATGATTTTACACAAATTATTACTATTTTTAATAATTTTATCAAGGCCCGTACAGTCGATTTCCATCAATGGCCATCGAACTGCACTTATAGCGACCTTTTTCAAATTTGATCCAACCGTTATATTTTGAATTTCTAATATTCGTTAGAAAGCTCTTTTCGATACGAACCCAACGGTTCCGATTTTAGGGGAATCCGACGGTCGGATCTCCCGTAATGTCCGTTTGAAATAAATGGTCGAAATTCACGAACTGCCGCGGCGCAGCGCGTTCTATTCAGGCCATTATATTATATATATAATATATATTTCGTCGATTTCTATTTAAAACAAATTATATAAATAGTTTTAAATTCGTTTCAAAAGCAATTTCAACTTCCGTTTCAAATTCAAATACAAATTGAATTCTTCTTTATAAATTCGTTTTAAAATTCATTTCTATTCAATTCAAATTTCAATTCAATTCAATTTGAATTCGTTTTCAATTTAATTCATTTCCAAAGTCGTTTTCTATTCGATTCAATTCAAATTGGTTTTCTATTCGATTCAATTCGTTGTATATTCCATTGAAATCAAATTCGTTATATATATTCAAAACAAATTCGATTCGAATTCGTTTTCTATTCAATTTGACTCAAATTTCATTTCAAAATATTCGATTTCGAAATCACTTTTCAATATTCATTTTAAAATGAATAAATTCGATATAAATATCGTTCACGTCAAAATGGCGTCAATCTAATCAACACGGCTTCATATATTTCTATTTTCAAATATTCTATTTCAAATATTTCTATTATTAAAATATTTCGTTCAACACATGACCAATCTCAATGGATGAGTACTGTCAACACATGAACCTTTATTTTATATTATAAAGATGTAAATTTTATTACTAAAATATTTCGTTCAACACATGACCAATCTCAATGGATGAGTACTGTCAACACATGAACCATTATTTTGTATTATAAAGATGTAAATTTTATTACTAAAATATTTTGTTCAACACATGACCAATCTCAATGGATGAGTACTGTCAACACATGAACCTTTATTTTATATTATAAAGATGTAAATTTTATTACTAAAATATTTCGTTCAACACATGACCAATCTCAATGGATGAGTACTGTCAACACATGAACCTTTATTTTATATTATTCTTTATTTTCTAAATTGGAATGAGGCCCAATCAATCACCATATAATGTTAATTATATGGATTTTCATACATCACACGTATATAATAGCATTGAAAAATAATCAACCATCAACCAAAGTGCACTACACTGCATAAGCATCAAATATAGATATCTAACGCTTATAACAGCCTGCCAATCAATCGATCGACATATTTAATCAATCAGGATGAGTGAACTTCAAATTTCATCCCAACACCCGTGTGGGGTTTCAAAAAATCAAACACATATTTTATTGGTGCAGTTGGGCGATGTGTAAAATTTATCGTCCCAATCAATGTCCTTCAAATAGGTGTACATAAACAAACCGTCCGGTTTGTAAATGAATATTTATTTATTCACATTCACTATATTCATATTCACGTTAAAAATTATATATTTTTAACGATAAAACATTTTATTTTAACATATGAATTTTTATTCAGTTCATTCTTTAAATAAAATGATATTTTTATTTTCTAACTTATTTTAGAAAATTTCGGCGGCATAACGGCACGATACTAGAAACGGGACAAGGCCTAGCCTTATCCCCGGTCTAGTGAAGGCCCACGCCATTCACACATCAATCAAATCCATTCATTTCACCCAACAATTCAATTTCAATCAAATAATCTAACTAATTTTTGCAATCAAACAAACAGGTCCATGGTCTGTGGACGATTGTGTTGGGTGCTACTAAACACCGTTTGCATCCTAGTATATATGTATAACTAGAAAAGAAATTGAAAGGTGAGAAATTCTCACCGATAGCTATCCTAACTCCACGGCACTTCAAATGCAGGAAATCTTCACTGTTCTCGTCTCTTATCACTTTCTTCGCCCGTAGCCACTACATATGTAAAAATCGAATTTTTATTTCGCTATTCAATATATAAAAATCGAATTTTTACTTCGATGTTCAATGTATAAAAATCATATTTTTACTTCGATGTTCAATATATAAAAATCATATTTTTACTTCGATGTTCAATATATAAAAATCATATTTTTACTTCGATGTTCAATATATAAAAATCATATTTTGACTTCGATGTTCAATATATAAAAATCATATTTTTTACTATTTTCAAAACAAAGTATATTTTTCTATTTTCAAAACAAAGTATATTTTTCTATTTTCAAAACAAAGTGTATTTTTCTATTTTCAAAACAAAGTATATATTTCTATTTTCAAAGCAAAGTGTATTTTTCTATTTTCAAAACAAAGTATATTTTTCTAAAAACATATATTTATATTTTAAAAACTAAAGTTATTTATATTATAAAATCATACTTCTATTTATATATTTTAAACAAAGTCTATATATTTTAAAAAAAACAAATTTAAACTGATTTTCAAAACAATTTTAAACTGAATTTAAACTGTTAATAACTGATTTTAAAAACTGCTTAAAACTGATTTTAAAAACGGTTTAAAACTGATTTTAAAAACTGCTTAAAACTGATTTTAAAAACTTAAGAGGAATAAATAAAAATAAAACCCTTTCTCTGTGCTTCAGGCCGTCGAATAGAACCCACCCATTCATCAACGTCGCCCTGGAATTACGCGCCACCTAGATCGTCGGACCCCCATCAACCAACACCACTCCGACCAACTTCGACTTCCGCCCCCATGCCATGAACGGCTCCGAACTCGAACCCCCCAGCGCCAAGAAAGACGCGCTCGAAGATGGCGGGTTAGAGGGGCAAAATCGATCGAACCCCTCCCCATAATTGATCAAACTTATTTGGTTTTGAAGAGCAGGAATTCGTCTAAAATTTCCGCTTCGGATTCATGCCCGATCATCGCGCCATTGTGGATAACGAGCACGATTTTCTATGGAGAAATTTCGTCCGTTAGAACGGATTTGGGGGCGGCTCCTGAGGGTTTGACTTCAAACTAGGGTTTTTACCTAGATAGGGGGCTATATAATTTATTAAATAATATTTTTAATTTAGAAGTTAATTGCTTATTGCTACGAACTTGAAATCAAACCCAACGACTATCACCCATAGCTAATTACCCCCATTCTGAACACAATGGGATATGTTTCGTAGGCCAATTCGACTGTTTGAATCAGTGTCCATTGAATTTAAAGTATAATTCTTTATATATTCAATTTAAACGCACATTTTCATTTACCGGGACCACATACAGACCCGAAAAATTCCAGAAAAATATTTTCTAGCTTCGTATTGACGATATGGTCCTAACAAAACTAATTTCGTCGAATTCTGAGACCGTTTGAAAAATGGCCAATTTCCAGTCGATTAAAATCAACTGAAACTGGTCAAACACGTTTTCCTTTGCCACGCTCACATATTGATTCGAAAAATTATGAAATTTGAAACCTAGCAATAATTTGATATCACGGACCCAACAAAAGTGGTTTCGTCGAAATCCGAGGTCGTTTGCAAAATGTCCATTTTTAAGGGCCTGAATTCCATAGCGACTATTCAGAATTTTCAACTGGACACATCTTTTGATTCCCGCTATGAAATTTCGATTTGTCGGATTCGTCGGAAAGATATTCCTGAATAGATTCTAATGTTTTTGGTTTCCCTAAAATCTGGATAGTTTTGCACCCGGTACATTCAATTGAAGTTTGAAATCAAATTATCGAACTACTGCGCCATTTTCAATTCTATTTATAATTATATATAAATATTTATATTCTAACGACGGCGTATATAATATATACGTTCGAATTATATTCAAAATAAATTTCTCGACGATATTTTTTAAAATAATTTATTTTAAATAATCAAAATTCGCTAAAATTGCCAAAATAAAAATTTTAAACTGGCCCAGATTTTCCGGGTTGTTACACTCTGGGTGCCCTTATTTTGACATGGGCGGCTAGTATTTTTGGTTTTGTAGATTTATATTTACAGAATCCTGGTTTACAGCTGGAATGATATCCGGAAAGCTTTGTATCTGTATATCTCTTCTAGTTGTGTATTGTATTATTTTCTGCTACTATGTAATGTATTATAATCTCTGATATTTTATAATGTGTAATATTAATTCATACTCTGTATATTCTTGTATTCTTATGGAATTGTTGTAATATACAATGAAATGTTCTTCCGTCTGCATTCTATTTTGTCGTGTTCTCAAAACAATCAGGCGTTTCGAACGGTCTTGATCGGTTTAGCGACTGTTTCGGATCGAGCGGAATTCCCTGTCGTTACAGGGGGTGTGCCTTATCCCTACCAGGTGTGTAGCGACCACACCCAGCCTATCTGATTCAACTAAATCCATCCATCTCGCAAGTATATTGATCTAACCATCAGTTCACCACCATACCGAGGTGCAAGGCTCGCGAATTAATGCTACACAAAGCTGTGCTACTTAAAGGTGTGCTTTGATCATCATCCACCATACTTTTCTTTTCAACAAAAGATTAGATCATTGCATCTCATCATGCTACATTATCAATCCATACCGTACCACTGATTTCTGCCAATACATAACCTCTAAGCTCGTACGTCTCAGAGAAGGGTGTTAAGAAAGAGAATAAATTTTCCGCCACCAAACAGATATATATATATATTTAGCAGATGTAACAACCCGGAAAATACGAGCCAATTTAAAAAAAAATTAAAATGGTTAATTCAATGCAATTTGAACAATTCAAATAGAAGATTTCAATAAAGGAATGAATTAGAAATAGTGTGTTAGTTTGAAAATTTGAATTCAAACTTTGACTGACTGTACCGGGTGGAAAATATAACGGATTTTAGCGAATCCAAAAATATTTAAATCTGTTTATGAATATCTTTCTAATGAATCTGAAAAATCGAAGTTTCATAGCGGGAATCAAAAGTTATGGCCAAATGAATTTTCAGAAAGGTCGCTATATAGAATATATAGCCCTTGAAAATAGACATTTCGCAAACGACCTCGGAATTCAATGAAACCACTTTTGTTGGGTCCAGGATGTCAAACTATTGCTAGGTTTCAAATTTCATAATTTTTGAAGCTAGTATGTGAGCGTGGCAAAAGAAAATGTGTTTGGTCAATTTCTGATAAATTGGATCGACCAGAAAATGGCCATTTTTCAAACGATCTAAGAATTCGAAGAAACTAGTTTCGTTGGGACTGTATCGTCAAAACATAGCTTGATTTATTTTTTTCGGAATTTTTCGAATTAGTTTGTGGCCCTGGCAAATAGAAATGTACGTTCAAATTGAATATAAAATGTTTTATACTTTAATTTGAAAAATAACTGACTGTAACAATCGAATTGGCCAACGAAACATATCCCATTATGTCCGGGATGGGGGTATTTAGTTAGGGGCGACAGTCGTTGGGCTTGGATTGGGGTTTGTAAGTGAAAAACCTAATTTTCTGAATAATATATATATCGGCAAATCAGAAAATTCCGTTCATAAATTAAAAGTAAAAAAAACCCTTATTCTCTCTCGTTATTGACGACGACGCGACTTCCCCCCTTCCCGACCAGATTCCGATCGCCTTAGCGCCCTACCGACCTCGCCACCACCTGCAATCGACGGTGCTGCCTCCCCTCTTCAAATCCGACCCACCTCGTCTTCTCCCTCCTCCCCATTGACGAGAACGAGCCCCACGAAGTTCGAACCTTACCACCGCCGCCTCGACCAAATCCGACCACCGAACGGCCTCCAACCACCACCGACTGACTCGCCTCTCCTCCCTCTTCCACGCTGTACCCTTTGATCGTCGTATCGTGCCTTGGTTTTCGCAAAAACTGCAAACCTAGTTTTGAACCATCGTGAAAGGTATCGGTTTATTATATTTAAACTGATTTAAACACTTTTAAGTGTTGCAAATTTGAAAAATCATATCTTTATGGTGTGTTGACGAAATTCGATGAAACAGGAAACATCGTGACGCAAGGAGGCTCTCGGCCACATAGAAGAGACCGCGGATTTTTCTGAGCCATCTACGATTTTTAGCACTTCGAAAACCAATGTGATAAATCTAAATTAAACGAAATTGAAGGGAAAATATCATGTATAAATTATACAAGCGAAATATAAATTATACACGTGTTGTATACCTCATGTACATGCGTTGTGTAAGTTATTTGAGCGAAGTATGAATTATACATGCATTGTTTAAATGATATGTGTGTTTAAATGGTAATAATATATATATATATATATATATCTGTGTGTGTGTATATATATATATATATACTCCTCCGTCCATAAACCATGGACGATATTTATTGCTCGCGAATTGGTGTGAAAAATTTGGTGAATAATGCGAATGGTTGAAAATAATTGTTTGTGGTTGATATTGTTTGGTTGTGGTTAAAAAATACCCATTAGTGATTGAAACGAATTTGAAATAATTGTGGAAACCAAAATAAAACATGCCGCCTGCGTGCGAACTAGACGCATGAAATCCCCATTGTCAAAAACCGTGAGGTTTTAAGGTAGAGCGAGGAGCCGTGCTAGGGACGGTGCCGGCTTTAACTACACTGCCGTTATGCTGCCGAAATTTTAAATAATATTCATGTGTTAGAATTATTTTCATGTGTTGAAATTATTTTCTTGTGTTGAAACCAAAGTCATGTGTTGAAAATTAAATTCATGTGTTTAATGAATAAAGTGTTTAAACAATAAAAATCACATTTTTATTATATATATATATAAGAAGTATGTAAAATATCCGCATTATAAATAAATTGTTTCAACAATAAAAATTACATCTTTCTTATATGAACCAACTATATAAAATATCCATGTGTGGAAAATGCTCATGTGTTGAGAAGTGCGTGTGTGAGAACATTCATGTGTTGAATAACTATTTTAAATGATAAAAATACCATTTTTATCATATATGTGATTTGCCAAAAATATACGAGTGTTGAAATAAATATTTGTTTGCTATGAATATTATTTTTAACATGTAAAGGAACTAAATGAAATAGTCATGTGTTGAAATATAATTTAGTTCGCCAAAAACATCATTTTTGAAAATGTGAAGTGATAAAAATAACCACTTGTTCAAATAAATATGCATGAGTTGAAATATTCATTAATTAGCTAATGATATGAATTTTGCTTATGTATGCAACATTATAATGATTGGTGACTATAAACCGAAGTGAATCGAAAATGAAATTGAACGGAAAAAGATAAGTGATAAAAATTGCACATATGTACATGCATTTTATTGAACAGGTTATAGCAAAGAGGCTAGAGAAGAGGAATAAAATTGTGTGCCCGACAAATAGGTACACGTTTACTGTTTTGCTAGGGTGATGATTTTATGAGCTTATTGGCTAGCCGTTTGGCATTTTCTTTTTCTTTTTGAGATGAGACGCCCGTGTGGCTATTTGGGAATTTTCCCAGTCCCTCCCGTACAAAGGAGGTTATGGCAAAATTTTCCAAAATTTAAAGGCGCTAGTGAAAATATTTGAAGTGAAAATGATATTGAAATCGTCGAATGAACTATATATATATATATATATATATATATATATATATAAATAAAATTAAAACGAATCGTGGCCGTGTTGTTCGTATTTTGAAACTGTGATTTCAAATGACTAGTGCGGGAGATCCGACCATCGGATTTTCCCGAAACCTCAACCGTTGGGTTCGCCTCGGAAATATCTTTCCAACGGCACCAACTTTGTAAAAATCTGACGGTTGGATTATCTAGAATGTTTAATTCAAATATGAAGAAAAACAGTGCCAGAATCGATTATATTTATATATAAATATAAATATAATAAAATTAAATCGAAAAACGATGCTACAGTTCGTAATTTGAAACCGTGATTTCAAACGAGTAGTGCGGGAGATCCGACCGTCGGATTTTCCCAAAACTGAAACCGTTGGATTCGTTATGAAATGATCTTTCTAATTGTAACACCCCACACCCGCTACGGTCACTCACTAAGGAAATGCCATAACATCGGTGGAGTATCTTGAGTGAATATAGAACAGAAAAATTACAACAAGAAAGATATAAGTAATACTTGAGAATTTAAAACATCATTTCATTTCAGCGGAAAGTAAAACATGTTTGGTTACATCAAAACCATAAATAAGAGTCAAGTACATAATATCCATCCTGATAAAAACAAAAGTACATAATCCCACTAGATAACCTAATAGCCATAATAGAAAAGATAAACTGAGCTTTACATCCACGGTCCAAGCTCCAAAAGATAGATAAAGCAGTCTGATCAAAGCCCACTAGTGCTAGGCCCACTCTGAAAACCTGAGGGTTGGGAAAATGATAAAGAAACAACGGGGTCAGACACAAGTCTGAGTGAGTCCTATAACCCTAACAATACAATCATTAAAGTAATTAGGGTATGATATAAACAAGGTACGGTACCTCTGGGGATAATGACTACACTAAGTAGCCAACTAAACATAGGATGTACTAAGATAACCGAAAAGACGCATTTATCCACCCAAGGATAATTACTAGATTGCACCACCCCAGATCTACCCACCCAAGGGTAATTCCTACACTGCACCACACCAGTTCTACCCACCCAAGGGTAATTCCTACTTAAAGGTTGATCCCACTAAGTGTACTTAGTAATTTTACCCTGTAGTTTCTTGTACCCCTAGCTGACTACATAGGTGCCGTCTGCCCCTATCTCCACAAGGTGTACTCAGTAATTTTTAATAGTAGTTTCGTGTACCCCTAGCTGACTACATAGGTGCCGTCTGCCCCTATCTCCACTAGGTGTACCCACTACTCCCCAAGCGATCGGCTCCCTAACGTAGATACCCGTGCTGGCCCCACAATGGGGTGTATCACTCCCCAAAGTGGCAACCCGATACAACAAATGGTGCACGGCTTATATCCACACGATGCAACAACGTCTTACCTACCAGCCCGGGTCCACACACGCATATGAAACCCGTTGGACTCGCGTTGCCACCGCTACCTCGTTTTGGCCTCTTATAGTCAAGCCCAATATGCGTGTCCCGTCCTCGACTTGGGTCGAGCCCACAAAGATACATTTGGGATATTTGTTGAAATGGGCCCCCACAAGCTACTACTTAAGCTTGTCATTTTATCTAGTGCATCCCACTTAACCCCTTTTATAATCATGCCCCCTTACATGTTAAGGTTTGGTTAAGTCTTCTAATTATATTTCAATTGCCACTTAAGGCATCCACTAGATTTCCGCATGCCACCCAAGGCACTTACTTGATTCCCACATGCCACCCAAGGCACTTACTTAACCCTTTAATCATGTTTAATTACATGTTCCACTTTGGTTAAGTAATCTAATCGTATTTTCTATTGCCACACAAGGCAACCCACTAGTTTCCTCATGCCAATCAAGGCACCCCCACTAGTTACTACATGCCACCCAAGGCACCCACTTAACCCCTCATGCCCCTCTACATGCTAATTTGGTTAAGTGTTTCTTAATTAATTAAGATCGTAACCTTTGTAAAGACCTCTCACATTAGACTGTCTTTTATGGCAGCTGGATATGTCGGTTGGTTCCGGGCAGCCTTACACCATAACAGAGTCTAACCTCGTGTCTTTGCACTTGTCACGTATTTAGTTTATGACTAAGACCTCTCACATTGGGCCAATCATTTGTAGCCGCTGGATTTGCCGGTCGGTTCCGGGCAGTCTTATGCTACAAAAGGGTCCAACCTCGTGTCTTAGTAGATTAATTACACCTAATTAATCACCCCCATAATTTGTATTAACTATCCCTAATTAATTACAAATATTTAAGAATATGGGTAGACCTAACTCAATAGGTAAATTCCCAATTCCATAATATGGGTAGACCTAACTTAATAGGTAAATTCCCAATTATGTCCATCCACTTTACGGTATGTTTAATCATACCCACTACACACAATTTTATGTGTTCATTAATTTTTACCCCATCGTCCCCACGTAAATACGTTAACATGACATACTTCAAAAGAGAAGATTCATCATACACACAATGGGTTCAACTTAGCATATCATTAGCATTATCATGGGTTTAAAAGGTGTCAACTTGTATATATGACCATAAACCCAACTTGCATAAATAACCAACCCAAACTTGCATGAATCACATATGTCATAAAGATGGTAACTTGCTTAAATGTTCATGTCATAGACCTATCATAAAGGTGTCAACTTGCATACATGTCATAGGTCTAAAAGGGATGAACTTGCACATGTACTTATGTCATACATAGAGGCAAACTTGCATATGAACTTGCATCATAACTTGCATATGAACTTGCATCATAACTTGCATATGAACTTGCATCATAACTTGCATATGAACTTGCATCATAACTTGCATATGAACTTGCATAACATGCCATACTTAGAGGCAAACTTGCATATATTATGCATATCATAAAAAGAGACAAACTTGCATATGAACTTGCATCATAACTTTCATATGAACTTGCATCATAACTTGCATATGAACTTGCATCATAACTTGCATAAAACCAAACACTTAGCATGCATAAAACCAAATACATAACTTGCATAACATGTTACATATAAACTTGCATATAATCTCACATATAGCTTGCATAACATGTTACATATGAATCAATGTTCAACATAGTGTTTTGCATCATAAAACATAGCATTAAACTTGCATATAGCATAAAACTTGCAAAACACGCAACATACACTATACTAAACTTGCATAAACACATTGATTCCACAAACATAGCCATATCTTATCATATCCTATCATAATCAATTTAACAATTGATTGTTAAGTCTATAGAAACTCACCACTAAACTCCCATAAGCAAACCCTTGCCACAAATCACCCAAAAACTCTAGCCTTGAACATAAAGCTTGCAACTTGATGATGAATGCAAGCTAATGATCACTCATACAACTCAAAGATGCTTGTATGAACATGAAAGCCTTCATAGAAATAGTTTTATAAGAGGATGGAGGCTAGGGCTTTGAGTGGAGGCCATGATCATAGAAAATTTTGGCATAGTTTAGTTAGAGTATAGGATTATGATCATTTAGGGCTAGCTTAGGGTCTTATTTATAGGACTAGGCAAGTGTTTTAGGCCATTAGATTAACCCTAAATTAGATTAGGACCATCAGATCTCCGAAGCTTCCAGAAACCAGCCCCAAAACACAGCCCAAACCCTGAAATGGTGCATCAGGCCAAACTGGCCGAGCACCCCCTGTCGACATCCAAGTCGACAGGGCTGTCGACTTGGTCCTAGCCAAGTCGACTGCCTAGTCGACAGGGCTGTCGACCTGGCTAGCTAGGCGGGAATTTTCCCCCCTGCGCCCAATGGCCCCTATTTCGAAATTTGAACCGGAATTTTAAATCTGTTTTGAACTTTGAATTTTCTGTAAACTTCATTGGGCCATAACCGGGCCATACGGACTCCGATTCTCGAAAACTCGGACTCTATTTCGCGTATTTTTCCGAGACGAACGCAATGACGCAGCCCGTTTCCCCCAATTCTCACATCTGAGATTATTTATTCTGTAATTAGTGAATTTTAGCATTAACCGAAATTCGGGGTGTTACATTCTCCCCTCCTTAAAGGATTTCGTCCCCGAAATCTCTAAGCTAAGGAGAATGCATATCCTACCATCCAAACAACCATCTACTCAATCCATCAAACAAGAGCATCCATTGTCCTTAAAACAATTTCTAATGATGTATGAGCATATGCAAAAAGTGTGTGTATATGTTCCCTATCTAATGTATGAACATATGCAAACCATGATAGTGCCATGCATCCATTATGTATGCGAGAGAACCCTATCGACACATACAATATCTACATGAGTGCACAATCATTCACCAAAATGCATCATCCATATGATAACACAATCATTATACATCCATGAATATAGCTACCTACACACAATTATATGCAATATGCAATATGAAGTGATTGAGCCGATCTAGTGCCTAGAGTGTGTATATATGCATCCACGAGCAACCACTAGCAACCACTTGCATCCACATGCATCCATCAAACATAACATGTCTCAAACACATGTTTCAAACATAGGTTTACCCTATCTAAAGGTCAAAGATACTAATGAGAGGACATACTAAAGATAAGATAAGCACTAGACAAACGATAAAGGAGACGTTTAAAGGACATACCCTCAAAAAGGAATGGGTATAACGAATGCATCTTCGCTTCTGTCTCCCAAGTAGCATTGCTCTCACCTTCTCCCCTTTTCACTTTGACTAGTCGAACCTCTCTATTTCTCAACTTCCTAATCTCTGACCCAAGGATGCGGGTAGGAGCTCGTCGAATAATCACATCACGCTCTACCTTTACTTCTTTAAGCAAGCTCGGCTCTACCGCCTCTGCGGTCTCATGTAGGCACTTCCTCAAATGTGACACATGGAATACGTCATGTATCCTATGAAACCGAACTATCTCTCAAATATAAACTTAAGCTAGACATGGAACAGTCCTCTTACTCTCCATGGGTATAAAATGGGCGCTCTTAGTAAGTCTGTCTACCACAACCCAAATTCCCGTATTACCCTTCCTCGATCTCGGTAATCCATCGAGACACTATTCTGCTTCCATAGCGGAACCTCCAATGGGTGAAGCAACCCACCGGGTTTCTTTTGCTCCTCTTTCACTTGCTAGCACACCAAGCATCTAGCGATATACTCGGCCACGTCTTTCTTCATACCGGCCCAAAAGAAAACTCGCTTCACGTCTTGGTTCATCTTGTCCCCACCGGGATGAATGGTCATCTTCGACCGATGTGCATCATCAAGTATAGCCTTCCTTAAACCCTCGTCTTGCGGTACACAAAGTCTACCGTCACTACGCAACCACCCCTTATCATCTAGGGTGTACCTACCCAAATGGCTGGACGACTCCCCCTCCTCATGAGCTTCTCTACTAACTCAACCAACTGTGGGTCGTCTCGCTGTGCTCCGCCAATCCGTCCCAAAAGAGTAGGCCTAACCTCCAAGGAGGCTAGCAAACCGGGTACAAAGTCAACGGAAGGTCTAAAGTCAAACAAAGAAATAAACTCTAAGCTCCGTCGTTCAACGAACCATGAACTCGAGGACAACCTTTTTCTACTTAAGGCGTCCGCTACCACGTTACCCTTGCCAAGGGTGTACGCTATCTCAAACTCATAGGATGCTAAGAATCCCATCAACTTTTGCTGTCCTATGACTATGCGCTCGAAGAGTCTCCAACACTTCCCTAAGATGTAGAGCATGCTCTTCTCCACTTTTAGAGAAAACCAGGATATTACCCCATCCAAAATCATCACAACCGTCCATCTCTCACGCAGACCACCCTAGTCGAATCGGCATCCCCCAAATGCAAGCCCCAAAGGCCTAAACCAATATCAGAAAAACACCCAAGGGATACCTCCTTCGAATTCAGACGACCTACATGAGATGATACTAGTAAAAACGGCTAACTAATTAAGCCTTTGTTCAACTCTGGATGTCCTTGCCAGTCTCACTCCAAAACCACCGTTTATCCCATAACTGGCTTTGCTCAACCTATTGAGCACATACGAAAGCTTATTTCTCTCCTAGAAAAGACCAAGATGTCATTTACAAAGACCATCACGAACTTATTTAGGTACTCCCTGAACACCCTTCTCATCAAATCAATAAAGTATGCGGGGGCGTTCGTCAAACCAAATGGCATCACCAGCCACTCATAAAAACCATCCGGAGTCCTAAAGGCAATCTTCTCTATACTATCCTCAGCCACTCTCAACTGACGAAACCCCGTGGCTAAGTCCAACTGCGAAAACACTGAGGCGCCAACCAACTGATCAAAGAGATCATCAATCCTTGGCAATGGGTGTCATTTCTTCTTTGTGAGTTTATTTAGTTCTCTTTAGCCTACACAAAGTCTGAGGGACCCATTTGCCTTCGTGGCAAAAACTACTGGAGCACCCCACTCCGATATCCTTCGTCTTATGAACCCCTTCCCAAGCAAATCGCCTACTTGCTTATGGAGTTCCCTCCTCTCACGAGGAGCCATGTGGCACACTGGCCAAGATACTGGTTTGGGATTGTCTACCAGATATATTCGGAAGTCAATCTCCCGCTCCGGAGGTAAGCCCTTCACCTCCTCAAACACATCCGAGTATTCCCGGACCACTCTAACAGATCGCAACTCTCGACCGACGTGTCAAGCGATTCTAGATAACTTAGCATAACAGATTCCATGGGATTACAAGTGATCTCGAGAGTGTTACCCAAGCGGGTCATAAGCCTAACAACTCTCCCTTCAAAATCCAGAACGGCACCCCTACTGGATAACCAGTCCATGCCCAAACCTAACCCATAGCCCGTGAAGCCCCAAAAAGCATCACATCTAAACTCAATGCTAAGTATAGAAACTTTCAAACACAAACACATCATGGAGCCCCAATTGGGTTTGAAACAACTAAGGGATCATCTACTAAACTGGTGTCTAAGTGTAGTGACTCAACTAACAATGATGAGATAAACGAACTCGATGCGTCAGAATCAAATAAAGTTCGAATCGGATAATAAAGGAATCCAAATTCCAACCTAGACGGTCCTATCCCCATCTGGTACGCTAGCCGTGAGGGAATACAACTACCCTCCAAAAGATTCTGTACCTTGCCCTTGCCTCTTTGGACAACCCTAATAAGGTGTCCTATTCCTCCAAAAGGATAACTACTCGCCTTCTTCTTCCCATTCTCCACTCGTAACCTCCCATCAAAATGAGGTTTCGTCCTTCATTAAACAACAACTATTTGAGCCTTCCTCCCATCGTTTATCCAATAGGTACCTACAAGTCCTCCTCCTTCTTGAACCAACTTCTAATCCGACTAACGTCTAAGTCCCTTGAAGTGGTTTTTCATTCTTATCTATCTTAGAAAGATCATCTATACACGGAGGGGAAACTCAAAATGAGAGAGGAAGTGATTCAAAACGGAGAATTCGAAAGATAAAGATATGGTTATCGGGGATTATGCTTTTCTTTCAAAAACTTTTCTCTTAAAAGACATGTTTTTGAAAATACTCCTTTCAAAAATATTCTTAGAAAATAGTTTCTCTAAAAAAAAATTATCTGTTCTGGTAACCTTAAGCTCTGATACCACGTGTAACACCCCACACCCGCTACAGTCACTCACTAAGGGAATGCCATAACATCGGTGGAGTATTTTGAGTGAATATAGAACAGAAAAATTACAACAAGACAGATATAAGTAATACTTGAGAATTTAAAACATCATTTCATTTCAGCGGAAAGTAAAACATGTTTGGTTACACCAAAACCATAAATAAGAGTCAAGTACATAATATCCATCCTGATAAAAACAAAAGTACATAATCCCACTAGATAACCTAATAGCCATAATAGAAAAGATAAACTGAGCTTTACATCCACGGTCCAAGCTCCAAAAGATAGATAAAGCAGTCTGATCAAATCCCACTAGTGCTAGGCCCACTCTGAAAACCTGAGGGTTGGGAAAAAGATAAAGAAACAACGGGGTCAGACATAAGTCTGAGTGAGTCCTATAACCCTAACAATACAATCATTAAAGTAATTAGGGTATGATATAAAAAAGGTACGGTACCTCTGGGGATAATGACTATACTAAGTAGCCAACTAAACACAGGATGTACTAAGATAACCGAAAATACGCATTTATCCACCCAAGGATAATTACTAGATTGCACCACCCCAGATCTACCCACCCAAGGGTAATTCCTACACTGCACCACACCAGTTCTACCCACTCAAGGGTAATTCCTACTTAAAGGTTGATCCCACTAAGTGTACTTAGTAATTTTACCCTGTAGTTTCTTGTACCCATAGCTGACTACATAGGTGCCGTCTGCCCCTATCTCCACTAGGTGTACTCAGTAATTTTTAATAGTAGTTTCGTGTACCCCTAGCTGACTACATAGGTGCCGTCTGCCCATATCTCCACTAGGTGTACCCACTACTCCCCAAGCGACCGGCACCCTACCGTAGATACCCGTGCTGGCCCCACAATGGGGTGTATCACTCCCCAAAGTGGCAACCCGATACAACAAATGGTGCACGGCTTATATCTACACGATGCAACAACGTCTTACCTACCAGCCCGGGTCCACACATGCATATGAAACCCGTTGGACTCGCGCTGCCACCGCTACCCCATTTTGGCCTCTTATAGTCAAGCCCAATATGCGTGTCCCGTCCTCGACTTGGGTCGAGCCCACAAAGATACGTTTGGGATATTGGTTGAAATGGGCCCCCACAAGCTACTACTTAAGCTTGTCATTTTATCTAGTGCATCCCACTTAACCCCTTTTATAATCATGCCCCCTTACATGTTAAGGTTTGGTTAAGTCATCTAATTATATTTCAATTGCCACTTAAGGCACCCACTAGATTTCCACATGCCACCCAAGGCACTTACTTGATTCCCACATGCCACCCAAGGCACTTACTTAACCCTTTAATCATGTTTAATTACATGTTCCACTTTGGTTAAGTATTCTAATCGTATTTTCTATTGCCACCCAAGGCAACCCACTAGTTTCCTCATGCCACCCAAGGCACCCCCACTAGTTACTACATGCCACCCAAGGCACCCACTTAACCCCTCATGCCCCTCTACATGCTAATTTGGTTAAGTGTTTCTTAATTAATTAAGATCGTAACCTTTGTAAAGACCTCTCACATTAGACTGCCTTTTATGGCAGTTGGGTATGTCGGTTGGTTCCGGGCAGCCTTACACCATAACAGAGTCTAACCTCGTGTCTTTGCACTTGTCACGTATTTAGTTTATGACTAAGACCTCTCACATTGGGCCAATCATTTGTAGCCGCTGGATTTGCCGGTCGGTTCCGGGCAGTCTTATGCTACAAAAGGGTCCAACCTCGTGTCTTAGTAGATTAATTACACCTAATTAATCACCCCCATAATTTGTATTAATTATCCCTAATTAATTACAAATATTTAAGAATATGGGTAGACCTAACTCAATAGGTAAATTCCCAATTCCATAATATGGGTAGACCTAACTTAATAGGTAAATTCCCAATTATGTCCATCCACTTTACGGTATGTTTAATCATACCCACTTCACACAATTTTATGTGTTCATTAATTTTTACCCCATCGTCCCCACGTAAATACGTTAACATGACATACTTCAAAAGAGAAGATTCATCATACACACAATGGGGTCAACTTAGCATATCATTAGCATTATCATGGGTTTAAAAGGTGTCAACTTGTATATATGACCATAAACCCAACTTGCATAAATAACCAACCCAAACTTGCATGAATCACATATGTCATAAAGATGGTAACTTGCTTAAATGTTCATGTCATAGACCTATCATAAAGGTGTCAACTTGCATACATGTCATAGGTCTAAAAGGGATGAACTTGCACATGTACTTATGTCATACATAGAGGCAAACTTGCATATGAACTTGCATCATAACTTGCATATGAACTTGCATCATAACTTGCATATGAACTTGCATCATAACTTGCATATGAACTTGCATCATAACTTGCATATGAACTTGCATAACATGCCATACTTAGAGGCAAACTTGCATATATTATGCATATCATAAAAAGAGACAAACTTGCATATGAACTTGCATCATAACTTTCATATGAACTTGCATCATAACTTGCATATGAACTTGCATCATAACTTGCATAAAACCAAACACTTAGCATGCATAAAACCAAATACATAACTTGCATAACATGTTACATATAAACTTGCATATAATCTCACATATAGCTTGCATAACATGTTACATATGAATCAATGTTCAACATAGTGTTTTGCATCATAAAACATAGCATTAAACTTGCATATAGCATAAAACTTGCAAAACACACAACATACACTATACTAAACTTGCATAAACACATTGATTCCACAAACATAGCCATATCTTATCATATCCTATCATAATCAATTTAACAATTGATTGTTAAGTCTATAGAAACTCACCACTAAACTCCCATAAGCAAACCCTTGCCACAAATCACCCAAAAACTCTAGCCTTGAACATAAAGCTTGCAACTTGATGATGAATGCAAGCTAATGATCACTCATACAACTCAAAGATGCTTGTATGAACATGAAAGCCTTCATAGAAATAGTTTTATAAGAGGATGGAGGCTAGGGCTTTTAGTGGAGGCCATGATCATAGAAAATTTTGGCATAGTTTAGTTAGAGTATAGGATTATGATCATTTAGGGCTAGCTTAGGGTCTTATTTATAGGATTAGGCAAGTGTTTTAGGCCATTAGATTAACCCTAAATTAGATTAGGACCATCAGATCTCGGAAGCTTCCAGAAACCAGCCCCAAAACACAACCCAAACCCTGAAATGGTGCATCAGGCCAAACTGGCCGAGCACCCCCTGTCGACACCCAAGTCGACAGGGCTGTCGACTTGGTCCTAGCCAAGTCGACTGCCCAGTCGACAGGGCTGTCGACCTGGCTAGCTAGACGGGAATTTTCCCCCCTGCGCCCAATGGCCCCAATTTCGAAATTTGAACATGAATTTTAAATCTGTTTTGAACTTTGAATTTTGTGTAAACTTCATTGGGCCATAACCGGGCGATACGGACTCCGATTCTCGAAAACTCGGACTCTATTTCGCGTATTTTTCCGAGACGAACGCAATGACGCAGCCCGTTTCCCCCAATTCTCACATCTAAGATTATTTATTCTGTAATTAGTGAATTTTAGCATTAACCGAAATTCGGGGTGTTACACTAATGATATAAAGTTTGTGAAGATCCCACCGTTAGATTTTTAGATATGTGTAAAAAAAAATTAGTGAAAAACAGCGCCAGTGCCTCGGCACGACCTGAAATGTCGTTTAATTAAATATGGTCGTTTTTAAATAAATAAAAATGCCGATATATCATTATGAAATATTATTGGCGATATAGAATGGAAATAAACCGATTTTGCTTGGTTTGCTTGATATGTGATGGTTGAATGTATTTAACATGAAAACTATACTAAGGAACTGAAATGTGAATGTTGAGTGATTTAACCATGTGAAAAATTGATTTGAAAATCTAAATATACGTGGATTATTTGAAAAGGCCGAGTTCATTCTCATTTCAAATAATCGATCGACGGTGAGACTTCGAAGAGTTGAAGACGGTTGAAGACCGACGATCTTCACATTTGTCGGATGGGAGCTACTGATGCTCACGATTGGAATAGCTACCTTGAAGGAGCTGAAGTAGTAGCCGTCCGGACGTATTGTTGATTGTGCGGATAAGCGAGTAATTTGGTGCCTCCGGCTTCGTTCAAACCCAGAACGAACTTATAAATGGACTGTGTGTCTGACATTGGATTTTGTTCTGTGCTGATTGATCTCTATTGAATATATATCTGTTTGGCGGCGGAAAATTTATTCTCTTGCTTAACGCCCTTCTCTGAGACATACGAGCTCAGAGGTTATATAAAGATAGAAATCAGTCGCATGGAGTGGATTGCCTGTGTGGCACGCCTAAGTGGCATATGATCAAGGCTTCTGTTGCAAAGCAAAGTCTTGTGGTTGATGATCAAAGCATGGTGTGTGTGATGTAACTTTGTGTATAGCGTGGATTCGCGAGCCTCACACCCCGATATGAGTCAAAAGCGGGAGAAGGACCGCAGGGAGAGCACGACGTTTCTTTCTAGCTATGGTGATGTCAGTGAACTACCAGCCCTGACATTTATATATACTTTCACCTGTGTGGTTGTTGGAATGCGAGGCACCTCGATTATAGGTCTGTTAGGACCGGGAAACACGTGTTCAGGAATAACTAATCCTCAAAAGTAAGAGAGGACCGACCCAGCCGATTCCAAGGACCGCTGTGTTCGATCCTGAGGCATTTGCTAGAGTGTCTCGAACGGAGAGGAGCTTGCCCCTTGCCTCGACTCATGATGGAATCCAATTTCCAATACGAAATTGCGGATGTGATTGTATTACTAGTATGGCGACATAGTAGATGGTAGCTATGCCACTTAGGATTGATATTTATGATTAAATTTGCTTTTGAAACATATATGCACTAGTAATAATATCAAACACTTTTGTTTTCCACGTATGAAGCATTTTTGGCCATTATAAGGTAAAACTCTATCTTCCGGCTTGCGTTGCATTGTGTGATGGGACCTGAGTCTTATAATGGCTTCATTTTTATAAAAAGCATTACGTTGATTTAATCATTTATTTTATTTCGTGCACTAGCACTCATTGGAGTAAACCCGTTCCGCGAAAGTGGCGTGGTCCTTTAATTTGCCTTATTATTGTTGTTTAACAAGTTAAGTAGATTTCTCATACCAGTCCCATGACAGACTCGTAGTTTGTTTCACCTTGCAAACTCGGGTGCCCTTATTTTCACACGGGCAGCCTAGTCACAGGTAGTTGACATATTTTGGGCATGGCACCGCTGTAGAGGTGCACTTCTGGCTTATGGCGAGGCTTAAGTACATTGTGATGATTGGGACTTTTCCGCCATTACTGTATATGTATTATGATTCGGCCAGAGGCGATGTAGACTGATGTTTAGTTTATGTACTCTTTATGTATTATGATTCCGCCATTGGCGATGTTGACAGATTAAGTATTACTATGCACTAAGTATTATCCTGCACTGTGCTCTCTGATGTGGTGATTTATATATGATTCCGCTGTCATATTTGTGTAAATTATTCTATTTCTTGTTTATGTAATTATCTGTACTCTTCTAATGATGGTTAATGTGTTATATTCCAATGATTATCCTTAACACCGTAGCACGGGGTTTTGGGGTCGTCACTGCTGGTATAAGAGCTTTGGTTAACCTTAGTTCTGGAATTTAACCCATTAAACACTTCGTCAGAATAGAATCAGTAGTATTCTAAGGCGAGTAGCTCATTAGAGATAGGACTAGTAATGTCCTAGAATGAGCTAAGCAGAATAGCAAAAACAATTTGACCAGTCCATCATTGTCTTTCCTTATGTTTTTCTTCTTTACCATACAATAAAATTATCGTTTCTATAGGTTGACTCTTCTCTTGCTTATACAGAACTTGAAAAATGGCTACGCGAGCAGCCGCTGGTAGAGGAGGCCGAGCTGGCCGTGGCAGAGGACGAGGTGAAGTCCCAGCTGAAGATGGACCATTAATGCAACCCCCGGCCGCTCAACCATTCGAGCTTGACCGCATGGCTAGAAGGTACAAGAACCTAGGCGGCAAAACCTTCTATGTTACGGGCATTGTAATAGAGGCCTTAGCATGGCTGAAAACATGCGAGAAGATACTTGGAGGCCTGAGGCTGGGTGATCAAGATAAAGCTTTCATGGGTGCCTGGCTTATGCAAGAAGAAGCCGAATTATGGTGGGAAGCTCTCACCGCAAGGAACAGAAATGCTCGTAGGACCTGGGATGAATTCTAAGAATTATTCAAAGAGAATATGTCCCAGAGCAAGCCCTTGAGCGCATGCACGACAAATTCGCAAACCTCCAGTTGGGGGATCTCTCAGTGCAAGATCATCTGAACAAATTTACACAATTAGCCCGTTATGCTCCCGAGCTCGTCGCAATCGCAAAGTCAAAGAACAAGAGGTTCATCTTCAGGCTGAAGCGGAAGTACCAAGATAGGGCAATGGCCCATATCAAACTTGGGTTTAATGAATTAGTGGAGATGGCGTGCAACTATGAGGATCTGGATCAAAGGCACTTGGATCAGGATCGTGCTAAAAGCCAAGCCGGGAATAAACGCAAGCCTGCTGCGAATCAAGCTGAGTCAAGCAAAGCGGCATCCTCGAATCCACAAACCAGTAGGCCGCCAAAAGGAAGCTGCTATAATTGTAGCAAGGTGGGGCACTACTCAAATGTCTGCACAGCCCTAAAACGGCAGAGGACCAATTCTCAAGGTTCAAGCCAAGGCTCCCAGAACCCTCGCTCGTGCTTTAACTGCTGCAAGATAGATCATCTTGTCAGAGACTGTCCTTTGATTAAGAAGGCCGTAGTAGCTCACGTATATGACAGGACGAACCCGCCAGCTGATTCCGGTGGAGCAGGTAAACCCGATGTTTTAGGAGGTACCCTTACAATTAAAAATTATCCTGTTTCTGTATTATTTGACACGGGTGCATCATGCAGTTTTATTGCTAGTAACACATTGCACAAATTAAAGTTAAAACAGAAAAAGCTTAAAGAATCGGTTAAAGTTCATAATCCAATAGGGGGTTCTATTATTCTCGGTTCGTACTGTAAAGTACCTGCTTCCTTTTCCCGATACAAGTTTCCTTTTAACCTAGTCATTATGGACTTTCCTGAATTTGAAATTATTCTCGGGCTAGATTGGTAAACGAAATACGAAGCTGAAGTAAAATGTGCGAAAAGGATAGTAAAAATTCGAACGAAGCTTAGATATATTACTGTACCATGCCATGGTTCGAATCCAGAAAGAAAAGAATTTTGGTCTGCGTTAGAAGTTATCCCCACTTCCTTAGAAAATATTCCTATTGTTGGAAACTATGCGGATGTGTTTGAAGAAGTCAAATACTTACCTCCGCAAAGAGAAATAGAATTCAGAATCGATCTAATTCCCGATGCCAGACCAGTAGTACATCCAATTCGCAGATTGACTCCGAAGGAAAAGGAAGAATTAGGCGATCAAACTCGACATTTGATATGGAAGGGTCTGATCAAACCTAGCTTTTCTAATTGGGGTGCAGCTGTAGTGTTTTTCCCAAAGTCAGACGTTACTCTTCGATTGTGTGTTGATTACTGAGACCTCAACAAACAGACCCTCAAAAATAGATACCCATTACCCCGCATCGATGATCTGTTAGACCAATTAAATGGGGCGAGAGTATTTTCCAGAATAGACCTAGCTACAGGTTTCCATCAATTGAGAATTGCAGAAGAGTGTGTTCCTTTGACAGCTTTCAAAGGTCCAGACATATTTTATGAATGGTTAGTAATGCCGTTCGGCCTATGTAATGCTCCAGCATACTTCGTCGATCTAATGAATAGAGTGTTCGGGGGAGTTCTGAATAAATTTGTCCTCGTATTCATCGATGATATTTTAATTTACTCCAAATCAAAACCTGAGCATGAAAGACATTTAGAACAAGTATTGGAGATTCTGAGAAAGAACGTCTCCAAAGCCAAATTCTCTAAGTGTGTCTTCTGGTAAGAAGAAGTGAAGTTCCTTGGCCATGTTGTGTCAAAGGAAGGGATTTCTGTAGATCCAAGCAAAACTACAACAATTCAAGACTGGAAACAGCCTACCACACCCACAGAGGTTAGAAGTTTTATGGGGTTGGCTAGTTATTATCGAAAATTCGTTAAGGATTTCTCGAAGATATCCGGTCCATTAACGAAGCTTACAAAGAAGCATGAGAAGTTTAAGTGGACTTCCGACTGTGAAGAAGCTTTCCAGTAATTGAAACTGAAATTGACAATTGCTCCAGTGTTAACCATTATTGATGGAAATCAGGATTTGACGGTTTGGACAGAAGCTTCTATTAGGGGCCTTGGTGCAGTGTAAATGCAAAGAGGCCAAGTAGTGGCTTATGCAAGCCGCCAGCTAAAACCACATGAGAAGAATTATGTAACTCATGATCTTGAGTTGTTAGCTATCGTTTTTTCTTTGAAAATCTGGAGGCATTACTTGTTGGGTCAGAAATTTTAATTGTACATAGATCATCAATCATTAAAATGTTAGTTCACCCAAAAAGATCTGAACTTGAGACAGCAGCGTTGGCTAGAATTTCTTGCCGCGTATGATCTGGATATTCTGTATACACCGGGAAAGGCTATTGTAGTAGCTGATGCGCTCAGTAGAAAGAATGAAATCATCGCTAGCATAACTGTTACATCTTCGTTGATTGATAAGATTTCAGTCCTTTAAAGAGACGATGAACTTATTCAGAGAATCAGTCAGAGGATCAAGGAAGGTGAAACTACAAATTTCCGTATTGACGATAGGGGTTCTCAGATTAAATGACAGGATTTGCATCCCGAATATTCCAGAGCTTCGAAGAGAAGTCATGGACGAATGCCATAAGTCCAAACTTAGTATCCATCCCAGTGTGAGCATAATGTATAATGATATCAAACGCACCTTCTGGTGGAGGGCAATGAAGAGGGACATTTCTTTACATGTTAGCAGATGCCCTACTTGTCAATTAGTCAAGAGCGACCAACAAAAGCTAGCAGGATTGTTGCAACCGTTGGAAGTCCCAGGTTGGAAATGGGAACAGATTTCCATGGATTTCATAGATGGTTTGCCCCGAACCAAGAAAGGTAATGACAGTATTTGGGTAATCGTAGATCACTTCACGAAGGCTGCCCATTTAATACCTATCAGATCAAACAGAACCGCTCAAAGTCTAGCACAGATATATTTTAAAGAAATTGTTAAGCTGCATGGAATTCCCATCAGCATAGTCAGTGATAGAGACCCAATTTTTGCTAGCAAATTCTGGGAGGCATTCCAGACAGAATTGGGAACAAAACTGAATCTAAGCACCGCTTATCACCCTCAGACACATGGCCAAACTGAGCGAGTAAATAGAATTCTGGAAGGGTTACTACAGGCTTGTATTATTGATTTTGGCGGTTCTTGGGAAGATCACTTGCATTTGTCCAAATTCTCATATAACAATAGCTATCAAGCAAGTTTGGGAATGTTGCCACTTGAAGCATTATACGGTAGACCGTGCAGATCCCCAGCATTTTGGGTAGAACCTGGCAACAGACTTGTGTTAAGACCCGATATGATTAGAGAAGCATCTGATAAAGTCGATTTCATCAAGAGTGCTTGAAAACTGCACAAAGACGACAGAATAGTTATGCATATTCTAGAAGAAGAGATTTGACATTTGCTGTTGGTGATCATGTGTACTTGAAAGTTTCTACGATGAGAGGAGTGATCCGATTTGGTAAAACTGTGAAGTTAGCACCCAGATTTATTGGTCCCTTTCCTATACTGGAACGAATTGGAACTCTTGCTTATAGGGTTAAATTACCTGATTGGTTGCCTGGAGTGCATTATGTATTTCACGTATCTCAACTTAGAAGACATGTGCATGATCCAGATCTTGTTATAGAAGAAGCAGCGCAACAGGACTTTGAAATTACTCTAGAATTAGCAGTCAGAAGAGAGCCATTAAAAATTGTTGGCAAAGAAACTAAAGATCTAACAAGAAAAAAGGTTCATTTAGTTAAAGTGCAGTGGAGTAGTGACCCTAGAGACTGTACTTGGGAGACTGAGGAATGCATTAAGCAAGCTTATCCCAAATGCAGAGTGGACATCTCTGACTAACTCCGGTGCAAGGTACCTTTACAATACTTTGCATTTACATTTTGTTTCCTACTTTACTGTTGTTTCCTTTTCGAGGACGAAAAGTTTTAAGTGGGGGAGATTGTAACAACCCGGAAAATACGAGCCAATTTAAAAAAATTTAAATTGGTTATTTCAAAGCAATTTGAACAATTGAAATAGAAGATTTCAATAAAAGAATGAATTAGAAATAGTGTGTTATTTTGAAAATTTGAATTTAAACATTGACTGACTGTACTGGGTGGAAAATATAACGGATTTTAGCGAAGCCAAAAATATTTAAATCTGTTTATGAATATCTTTCTAGCAAATCTGAAAAATCGAAGTTTCATAGCGGGAATCAAAAGTTATGGCCAAATGAATTTTCAGAAAGGTCGCTATATAGAATATATAGCCCTTGAAAATAGACATTTTGCAAACAACCTCGGAATTCGACGAAACCACTTTTGTTGGGTCTGGGATGTCAAACTATTGCTAGGTTTCAAATTTCATAATTTTTGAAGCTAGTATGTGAGCATGGAAAAAGAAAATGTGTTTGGTCAATTTCTAGTAAATTGGATCGACCAGAAAATGGCCATTTTTCAAACGATCTCAGAATTCGATGAAACTAGTTTTGTTGGGACCGTATCGTGAAAACATAGCTAGATTTATTTTTCTGGAATTTTTCGAATTAGTTTGTGGCCTTGGCAAATTGAAATGTACGTTCAAATTGAATATAAAATGTTTTATACTTTAATTTGAAAAATAACCAACTGTAACAAATGAATTGGCTAATGAAACTTATCCTATTGTGTCCGGGATGGGGGTATTTAGCTAGGGGCGATAGTCGTTGGGTTTGGATTGGGGTTTGTAAGTGAAAACCCTAATTTTCTGAATAATATATATATCGACGAATCAGAAAATTCCGTTCATAAATTTTAAAAAAAACCCTCGTTCTCTCTCGTTATCGACAGCGACGCGACTTCGTCCCTTCCCAACCAGATTCCGATCGCCTCAGCCCCCTACCGACCTCGCCAACACCTGCAATCGACGGCGCCGCCTCCGCTCTTCAAATCCGACCCACCCTCGTCTTCTCCCTCCTCCCCATCGATGAGAACGAGCCCAACAAAGTTCGAACCTTCTCACCGCCGCCCCAACCAGATCCGACCACCGAACTGCCTCCAACCACCACCGACCGACTCGCCTCTCCTCCCTCTTCCACGCTGTATCCTCCGATCGTCGTATCGTGCCTCGGTTTTCGCGAAAACTACAAACCTAGTTTTGAACCATCGTGAAAGGTATCGGCTTTATTATATTTAAACTGATTTAAACACTTTTAAGTATTGCAAACTTTGAAAAATCATATCTTTATGGTGTGTTGACGAAATTCGATGAAACATGAAACATCGTGACCGTAAGGAGGCTCTCTGCCACATAGAAGAGACCGCGGATTTTTCTGGGCCATCTACGATTTTTAAAACTTCGAAAACCAATATGAGAAATCTAAATTAAATGAAATTGAATGGAAAATTTCATGTATAAATTATACAAGCGAAATATAAATTATACACGTGTTGTATACCTCATGTACATGCGTTGTGTAAGTTATTTGAGCGAAGTATGAATTGTACATGCATTGTTTAAATGATATGTGTGTTTAAATGGTAATAATATATATATATATATATATATATATATATATATATATATATATACACACTCCCCCGTCTACAAACCATGGGCGATATTTACTACTTGTGAATTGGTGTGAAAATTTTGGTGAATAATGCGAATGGTTGAAAATAATTGTTTGTGGTTGATATTGTTTGGTTGTGGTTGAAAAATACCCATTGGTGATTGAAACGAATTTGAAATAATTGTGGAAGTGAAAATAAAACATGCTGCCTGCGTGCGAACTAGATGCATGAAATCCCCATTGTCAAAAACCGCGAGGTTTTAAGGTAGAGCGAGGAGCCGTACTAGGGACGGTGCTGGTTTTAACTACCCGGCCGTTATGCTGCCGAAATTTTGAATAATATTCATGTGTTAGAATAATTTTCATGTGTTGAAATTATTTTCTTTTGTTGAAACCAAAGTCATGTGTTGAAAATTAAATTCATGTGTTGAATGAGTAAAGTGTTTAAACAATAAAAATCACATTTTTATTATATACATAAGAAGTATGTAAAATATCCGCATTATAAATAATTGTTTCAACAATAAAAATTACATCTTTCTTATATGAACCAACTATATAAAATATCGATGTGTGGAAAATGCTCATGTGTTGAGAAGTGCGTGTGTGAGAACATTCATGTGTTGAATAACTATTTCAAATGATAAAAATACCATTTTTATCATATATGTGATTTGCCAAAAATATACGAGTGTTGATAAATATTTGTTTGCTATGAATATTATTTTTAACATGTAAAGGAACTAAATGAAATAGTCATGTGTTGAAATATATTTTAGTTCGCCAAAAACATCATTTTTGAAAATGTGAAGTGATAAAAATAACCACTTGTTCAAATAAATATGCATGAGTTGAAATATTCATTAATTAGCTAATGATATGATTTTTGCTTATGTATGCAACATTAGAATGATTGGTGACTTTAAACCGAAGTGAATCGAAAATGAAATTGAACAGAAAAAGATAAGTGATAAAAATTGCACATATGTACATGCATGTTTATTGAACAAGTTATAGCAAAGAGGCTAGAGAAGAGGAATAAAATTGTGTGCCCGACAAATAGGTACACGTTTACTGTTTTGCTTGGGTGATGATTTTATGAGCCTATTGGCTAGCCGCTTGGCTTATTCTTTTTCTTTTTGAGATAAGACGCCCGTGTGGCTATTTGGGAATTTTCCCTGCCCCTCCAGTACAAAGGAGGTTATGGCGAAATTTTCTAAAATTTAAATGCGTTAGTGAAATATTTGATGTGAAAACGATATTGAAATTGTCGAATGAACTACATATATATATATATATATATATATATATATATATATATATATATATATATATATATATATAAAATTAAAACGAATCGTGGCCATGCAGTTCGTATTTGGAAACCGTGATTTCAAACGACTAGTGCGGGAGATCCGACCATCGGATTTTCCCGAAACCTCAACCTTTGGGTTCGCCTTGGAAATATCTTTCCAACGGCACCAACTTTGTGAAGATCTGACGGTTGGATTATCTGGAATGTTTAATTCAAATCTGAAGAAAAACAGCGCCAGAATCGATTATATTTATATATAAATATAAATATAAATAAATTAAATCGAATAACGACGCTGCAGTTCGTAATTTGAAACCGTGATTTCTAACGACTAGTGTGGGAGATCCGACCGTCGAATTTTCCCAAAACTGAAACCGTTGGATTCGTTATGAAATAGTCTTTCTAATGATATAAAATTTGTGAAGATCCCATGGTTAGATTTTCATATATGTGTAAAACAAATTTAGTGCAAAACAGCGCCAGTGCCTCGGCACGACCTGAAATGTCATTTAATTAAATATGGCCGTTTTTAAATATATAAAAATGGCGATATATCGTTATGAAATATTATCGGCGATATAGAATGGAAATAAACCAATTTTGCTTGGTTTGCTTGATATGCGATGGTTGAATGTATTTAACATGAAAACTATACTAAGGAACTGAAATGTGAATGTTGAGTGATTTAACCATGTGAAAAATTGATTTGAAAATCTAAATATACGTGGATTATTAGAAAAGGCTGAGTTCATTCTCATTTCAAATAATCGATCGACGGTGAGAAGTCGAAGAGTTGAAGACGGTTGAAGAACGACGATCTTCACATTGGTCGGATGGGCACTACTGATGCTCATGATTGGAGTAGCTACCTTGAAGGAGTTGAAGTAGTAGTCGTCCGGATGTATTGTTGATTGTGCGGATAAGCGAGGAATTTGGTGCCTCCGGCTTCGTTCAAACCCAAAACGAACTTGTAAATGGACTATGTGTCTGACATTGGATTTTGTTCTGTGCTGATTGATCTCTATTGAATATATATCTGTTTGGCAGCAGAAAATTTATTCTCTTTCTTAACGCCCTTCTCTGAGACGTACGAGCTCAGAGGTTATATATAGATAGAAATCAGTCACATGGAGTGGCACGCCTAAGTGGCATATGATCAAGGTTTATGTTGCAAAGCAAAGTCTTATGGTTGATGATCAAAGCATGGTCTGTGTGACGTAGATTTGTGTATAGCGTGGATTCGCGTGCCTCACACCCCAATATGAGTCAAAAACGGGAGAAGGACCGCTGGGACAGCACGACGCTTCTTTCTAGCTATGGTGGTGTCAGTGACCTACCAGCCCTGACATTTATATATACTTTTCACCTGTGTGGTTGTTGATATGCGAGGCGCCTCGATTATAGGTCTGTAAGGACCGGGAAACGTGTGTTCAGGAATAACTAATCCTCAAAAGTAAGAGAGGACCGGCCCAGCCAATTCCAAGGATTGTTGTGTGCGATCCTGAGGCATTTGCTAGAGTGTCTCGAACGGAGAGGAGCTTGCCCCTTGCCTCGACTCATGATGGAATCCAATTTCCAATACGAAATTGCGGATGTGATTGTATTACTAGTATGGCGACATAGTAGATGGTAGTTATGCCGCCTAGGATTGGTATTTATGGTTAAATTTGCTTTTGAAACATATATGCACTAGTAATAATATCAAACACTTTTGTTTTCCACGTATGAAGCATTTTTGGCCATTATAAGGTAAAACTCTATCCTCCGGCTTGCGTTGCATTGTGTTATGGGACTTGAGTCTTATAATGGCTTCATTTTTATAAAAAGCATTGCGATGATTTAACCATTTATTTTACTTAATGCACTAGCACTCATTGGCGTAAACCCGTTCCGCGAAAGTGGCGTGGTCCTTTGATTTGCCTTATTAGTGTTGTTTAACAAGTTAATTAAATTTCTCATACCAGTCCCATGACAAACTCGTAGTTTGTTTCACCTTGCAAGCTCAGGTGCCCTTATTTTCACACGGGCAGCCTAGTTACTGGTAGCTGACATATTTTGGGTATGGCACCGCAGTAGAGGTGCACTTTTGGCTTATGGCGAGGCTTGACTACATTGTGACGATTGTGACTTTTCCGTCATTATTGTATATGTATTATGATTCCGCCACAGGCGATGTAGACTGATGTTTAGTTTATGTATTCTTTATGTATTATGATTCCGCCATTGGCGATGCTGACTGATTATGTATTATTATGCACTAAGTAGTATCCTGCACTGTGCTCTCTGATGTGGTGATTTATATATGATTCCTGTAACAACCCAGAAAACACGAGCCAATTTATAATTTTTAAATTGGTCATTTCAAAGGAATTTGAACCATTGAAACAGAATATTTCAATAAAATAGTGAATTAGAAATAGTGAGTCAGTTTGAAATTTTGAATTCAAACTTTGACTGACTGTGCAGGGTGGAAAATATAACGGATTTTAGTGAAACCAAAAATATTTAAATCTGTTAGTCCATACCTTTCTAACAAATCAGAAAAATCGAAATTTCATAACGGAAATCAAAAGTTATGGCCGAATGAATTTCCAGAAAGGTCGCTATATAGAATATATAGCCCTGGGAAATTGATATTTTGCAAATGACCTCGGAATTCGACGAAACCACTTTTGTTGGGTCCGGGATGTCAAACTATAGCTAGGTTTCAAATTTCATAATATTTGAATCTAGTATGTGAGTGTGGCAAAGGAAAATGTGTTTGGTCAATTTCTGTTAAATTAGATCGACCAGAAAATGGCCATTTTGCATACTATATCAGAATTCGACGAAACTAGTTTTTTGGGATCGTAGTGTCAAAACATAGCTAGATTAATTTTTCTGGAATTTTTCGAATCAGTTTGTGGCCCTAGCAAATTGAAATGTACGTTCAAAGTTAAAAATTAAATATTTTATACTTTAATTTGAAAAATAACTGACTGTAACAGTTGAATTGGTCAACGAAACCTATCCCATTATGTCCGGGATGGGGGTATTTAGCTAGGGATGACAGTCGTTGGACTTGAAAAGGAGTTCGTTGGAGAAAACACTATTTAAAAATTTAATAAAACCCTAGGCCAATTAGAATTTTTCTTTTATAAATTAAAATAAAAAAAACCCCGCTTCTCTCTGAAACGAACGACGAAACCCATTCGAATCTTCCCCGACCGATCGCCGCCGCCTCAGCCCCCTATCGCCGCCGCCACCTACCCCCGTCGACGCGCCTCCTCCTCCTCTTCAAATACGACCAACCCTCACCCCCCTCGACCACCGTATCGCCTGAATCGGGACCAATAAGTCGCCGACTTCCCAGTGCCGCCCCGATCGCCACCGACCACCGAGCCACCCCAAACCGCCACCGACAGAACCGTCTCTCCTCCCTCTTCAACGTCAGCACCTCCGATCGTCCCCTCGTGCCTCGATTTTCGCGAAAACCACAACCCTACTTTTGAACCATCGTGAAAGGTGAGTTCTTTTTGATGTTTGCACTTTGAAAAATCATATCTTTATGGTGTGTTGATGAAATTCGACGAAACAGGAAAAATCGGGACCGCAAGGAAGCTCTCAACCATATAGAAGAGACCGCTGATTTTTCTGAGTCATCTACGATTTTTAGCGCTCCAAAAACCAATGTGAGATATCTAAATTTAAATGAAATTGAATAGAAGATGTCGTATATAAATTATATAAACGAAATATAATTTATATGCGTGTTGTGTACCACAAATACATGCATAGTATAAGTTGCATGAGCGAAGTATGAATTATACATGCATTGTTTAAGTGATATGTGTGTTGAAATGCAAGTGAAATATAGTGAATACATACATACATACATACATACATACATACATACATATATATATATATATATATATATATATATATATATATATATATATACTCCCCTCGTCCACAAACCATGGACGATATTTATTGTTGTGAATTGGTGTAAAATATTGGGTGAAATATTCAAATGGTTGAATAATTGTTTGTGGTTGATATTGTTTGGTTGTGGTTGAAAAATACCCATTGGTGATTGAAATGAATTGGAAATAATTGTGGAAATAAAAATAAAATATGCCGCCTGCGTGCGAATTAGATGCATGAATCCCCATTGTCAAAAACCGCAAGGTTTTAAGGTAGAGCGAGGAGCTGTACTAGGGACGGTGCCGGTTTTAACTACCCTGCCGTTATGCTGCCGAAATTTTGAATAATATTTATGCGTTAGAATTATTTTCATATGTTGAAATTATCCTCATGTGTTGAAATTAAACTCATGTGTTGAAACTATATCCATGTGTGGAAATGCTCATGTGTTGAGAAGTGAAGTGTGAAAATTAAATTCATGTGTGAATGAATAAGGTGTTTAAATAATAAAAATCACATTTTTATAATATATATGAAGTAAATAAAATATTCGCCTTATATATAAATAGTTTCAACAATAAAAATCCCATCTTTCTTATATGAACAAACTATGTAAACTATCCATGTGTGGAAATGCTCATGTGTTGAGAAGTGTTGTATGAAATTGAAATTCATGTGTTGAATAAATATTTAGATGATGAAAATACAATTTTTATCATATGTGTGATTTGCCAAAGATATACTAGTGTCGAAATAAATATTTGTGAAGTGAATATTATTTTTAACATGTAAAGGAACTAAATAAAATAGTCGTGTGTTGAAATATATTTTAGTTCGCCAAAAATATCATTTTTATTGAAATATGAATTGTTAAAAATAACCACTTGTTCAAATAAATATGCATGAGTTGAAATATTCATTAATTAGCTAATGATGTGATTTTTGCTTATGTATGCAACATTAGGATGAATGGTGACCTTAAACCAAAGTAAACCGAAAATGAAATTGAATAGAAAATGATAAGTGATAAAAATTGCATATATGTGCATGCATATTTATTGAACATGTTATAGCAAAGAGGCTAGATAAGAGGAATAAAATTATGTGCCCGACAAATAGGTATATGTTTACTGTTTTGTTTGGGTGATGATTTTATGAGCCTGTTGGCTAGCCGTTTGGCTTTTTCTTTTTCTTTTTGACATGAGACGCCCGTGTGGCTATTTGGGAATTTTCCTAGCCCCTCCGGTACAAAGGAGGTTATGGCGATATTTTCCAAAATTTAAAGGCGTTAGTGAAATAATTGAAGTGAAAACGATATTGAAATCGTCGAATGAACTATATTTATATAAATATATAAATATAATTAAATTAAAACAAATCGGGGCCATGCAGTTTGTATTTTGAAACCGTGATTTCAAACGACTAGTGCAGGAAATCCGACCGTCGAATTTTCCCGAAACCGCAACCGTTGGGTTCGCCTCGGAAATATCTTTCCAACGACACCAACTTTTTGAGGATCCAACGGTTGGATTGTCTGGAATGTGTAAAACAAATTTAGAGAAAAACAGCGCCAAAATCGATTATATTTATATATAAATATAAATATAATTAAATTAAATCGAATAACGACAATGCAGTTCGTATTTTGAAATCATGATTTCAAACGACTAGTGTGGAAGATCCGACTGTCGGATTTTCCCAAAACTGGACACGTTGGATTCGTTTTGAAATGATCTTTCTAATGATTTAAAATTTGCGAAGATCCAACGGCTAGATTTTCAGATGTGTGTAAAACAAATTTAGTGAAAAACAGCGCCAGTGCTTCGGCACGACCTGAAATGTCGTTTAATAGAATATGGCCGTTTTTAAATAAATAAAAATGGTGATATATCATTGAAAAATATTATTGATGATATAGAATGGAAATAAACAGATTTTCCTTGGTTTGCTTGATATGTGATGGTTGAATGTATTTAACATGAAAACTTTACTAATGAACTAAAATGTGAATGTTGAGTGATTTAACCATGTAATAAAATGATTTGAAAATCTAAATATACGTGGATTATTTGAAAAGGCCGAGTTTATTCTCATTTCAAATAATCGATCCACGATGTGAAGTCGAAGAGTTGAAGACGGTTGAAGACCGACGATCTTCACATTGGATGGATGGGCACTCTGATGCTCATGATTGGAGTAGCTACCTTGAAGGAGCTGAGGTAGTAGCCGTCTGGACATATTGTTGATTGTGCGGATATGCGAGGAATTAGTTCCTCCGGTTTCGTTCAGACCCAGAACGAACTTGTAAATGGACTGTGTGTCTGACATTGGATTTTGTTCTATGCTGATTAATCTCTGTTAAATATATATATCTGTTTGGCGGCGGAGAATTTATTCTCTTGCTTAACGCCCTTCTCTAAGACATACGAGCTCAGAGGTTATATAAAGATAGAAATCAGTCGCATGGAGTGGATTGCCTGTGTGGCACACCTAAGTGGCATATGATCAAGGCTTCTGTTGCAAAGCAAAGTCTTGTGGTTGATGATCAAAGCATGGTCTGTGTGACGTAACTTTGTGTATATCGTGGATTCGCGAGCCTCACACCCCGATATGAGTCAAAAACGGGAGAAGGACCGCTGGGAGAGCACTACGTTTCTTTCTAGCTATGGTGATGTTAGTGACCTACCAGCCCTGACATTTATATATACTTTTCACCTGTGTGGTTGTTGGAATGCAAGGCACCTCGATTATAGGTCTGTAAGGACCGAGAAACGCGTGTTCAGGAATAACTAATCCTCAAAAGTAAGAGAGGACCGGCCCAACCGATTCCAAGGACCGCTGTGTTCGATCTTGAGGCATTTGCTAGAGTGTCTCGAACGGAGAGGAGCTTGCCCCTTGCCTCGACTCATGATGGAACCCAATTTCCAATACGAAATTGCGGATGTGATTGTATTACTAGTATGGCGACATGGTAGATGGTAGCTATGCCACCTAGGATTGGTATTTATGATTAAATTTGCTTTTGAAACATATATGCACTAGTAATAATATCAAACACTTTTGTTTTCCACGTATGAAGCATTTTTGGCCATTATAAGGTAAAACTCTATCCTCCGGCTTGCGTTGCATTGTGTGATGGGACCTGAGTCTTATAATGGCTTCATTTTTATAAAAACATTGCGATGATTTAACCATTTATTTTATTTCATGCACTAGCACTCATTGGAGTAAACCCATTCCACGAAAGTGGCGTGGTCCTTTGATTTGACTTATTATTGTTGTTTAACAAGTTACGTAGATTTCTCATACCAGTCCCATGACTGACTCGTAGTTTGTTTCACGTTTCAAACTCGGGTGCCCTTATTTTCACACGGGCAACCTAGTTACAGGTAGCTGACATATTTTGGGCATGGCACCGCTATAGAGGTGCACTTCTGGCTTATGGCGAGGCCTGAGTACATTGTGATGATTGTCACTTTTCCGCCATTACTATATATTGATTATGATTCCGCCAGAGGCGATGTAGACTGATGTTTAGTTTATGTACTATTTATGTATTATGATTCCGCCATTGGCGATGTTGACTGATTATGTATTATTATGCACTAAGTATTATCCTGCACTGTGCTCTCTGATGTGGTGATTTATATATGATTCCACTGTCATATTTGTGTAAATTATTCTATTTCTTTTTTATGTTATTATCTGTGCTCTGCTAATGATGGTTAATGTGTTATATTCCAATGATTATCCTTAACACCATAGCACGTGGTTTTGGGGTCGTCACTGCTGGTATCAGAGCTTTGGTTAACCTTAGTTCTGGAATTTAACACATTAAACACTTCATCAGAATAGAATCAGTAGTATTCTAAGGCGAGTAGCTCATTATAGATAGGACTAGTAATATCCTAGAATGAGCTAAGCATAATAGCAAAAAAAATTTGACCAGTCCATCATTGTCTTTCCTTAAGTTCTTCTGCTTTACCATACAATAAAATTATCGTTTCTATAGGCTGACTCTTCTCTTGCTTATACAGAACTTGAACAATGGCTACCCGAGCAGCCGCTGGTAGAGGACCGACATTATATATACTTTTCACCTGTGTGGTTGTTGGAATGCGAGGCGCCTCGATTATAGGTCTGTAAGGACCGAGAAACGTGTGTTCATGAATAACTAATCCTCAAAATTAAGAGAGGACCGGCCCTGAAGATCGAAGAATTGCCATGTGCGGTCCTGGGACATTTGCTAGAGTGTCTCGAACGGAGAGGAGCTTGCCCCTTGCCTCGACTCATGATGGAATCCAATTTCCAATACGAAATGTGCGGATGTGATTGTATTACTAGTAGGGCGACATGATATATGGTACCCATGCCGTCTATAATTGATATTTATCATTGAATTTGCTTTTGAAACATATATGCACTAGTAATAATATAAAACACTTTCGTTTTATACGTATGAAGCATTTTTGGCCATTATAAGGTAAAACTCTATCCTCCGGCTTGTGTTGCATTGTGTGATGGGACCTGAGTCTTATAGTGGCTTCATTTTGATAAAAAGCATTGCGATGATTTAACCGTGTACTTTATTTTATGCACTAGCACTCATTGGAGTAAACCCGTTCCGCGAAAGTGGCGTGGTCCTTTGATTTGCCTTAATATATTTGTTAATAAGTTAAGTAGATTTCTCATACTAGTCCCATGACTGACTCGTAGTTTGTTTCACCTTGCAAACTCAGGTGCCCTTATTTTCACACGGGTAGCCTAGTTACAGGTATCTGACGCACTTTTGGCTATGGCGAGGCTTGACTACCTTGAGAAGACTTTGACTCTTTCTGCCATTATTGTATCTATATTATGATTCCGACATTGGCGATGTAGACTGATATTTATTTTTTGTACTCTTTATGTATGATTCCGCCTCTGGCGATGGTGACTGATTATGTATTATTATTCACTAAGTAGTATCCTGCACTGTGCTCTCTGATGTGGTGATATTTATATATGATTCCGCTGTCATATTGTGTAAATTATTCTATTTCTTGTTTATGCTATTAACTGTGATCTGCTAATGATGATTAATGTGTTATATTCCAATGATTATCCTTAACACCGTGGTACGGGGTTTTGGGATCGTCACAATTCCGCTGTCATATTTGTGTAAATTATTCTATTTCTTGTTTATGCTATTATCTGTACTCTGCTATTGACGGTTAATGTGTTATATTCCAATGATTATCCTTAACACCGTAGCACGGGGTTTTGGGGTCGTCACAGCAGAGATCAACGAATATGGTATAAAGGAATACAATGTCAGACATACCATCCATTTGCAAGTCCGTTCTGGGTCTAAACAAAACTGGAGGCACCTTATTCCTTCGCATACCCGAAAAATCAACAAATACGTCCGGACAGTTACAACTGTAGCCCCTTCAAGGTAGCTACTCCAATCATAGGCATCAGTAACAACCCATTCACTCGATGTGAAGATCGTCGGTCTTGAAACTTCTTCAATCTCTTCGACTGTTAGTCGTCGTATCAATTATTCAGAATGGCTTTAACCCGGCCTTTCCGCATAACTCATGTATCTTATAATCATGTGCTATAACAACAAATCATACGCCTCATTCCAGTCAAGAATATTCTTTTATTCGTATTTATTTATTCTGGAAAGTTTCTCATTAATATTATAAAGATTATCACTTTTAAACACACTATTTAATCCATTTCTTTGGAAATCATTTCAAAAGATTTTATATTATCTTTTCACAGTTTAAACCAAATTAAGGTTTATCAAACTTGTCAGGATTAACGCCTTATCGAAGTAGTCATTCGATTTATCATCCCGTCCCAACCTATTCATGCCATGGAGAAAAACTGGTAATACTTCATATCTAACACCGCTGTATTATTAGTAAATTCAATTACGATTTCACGTTCAAAACTAATCAAAAATTTAACTATCGCATGAAGTAAAACTGGTGATACTCCATTTTCGAACACTTTTTAAATTTGGTGAATTTAATTACCACATTAAGATTTAAATTTAATTAATGATTCACTAAAACTCAACTTAGTTTTAATCTCTAAAAATCATTATTCAAATTTAGGAAATAAATCTTGCCTTTACTGGGTTAAAGAACGAGTGTTCTTTAAAACACAGTTCACGATAAACCCAAAATCATCTTCCATTAAAATGGAATCTAAACGGAAATCATAACAGTATATAATTGATATAAATTTCCGTATCAAACTAATACTATAAGTGAAATAGCGGCTAGGCCTTTTAAATTCCATAAATAGTAACGGTCTACCCTTACAAAAGTTTATCTCGATTATTACCAAATCGAATTCCAATCAGTTCTAATTTAATAGATTAAATTGGAAAATTTTACTTTGGAAAATTCAATTAATCTTAATTAAAAGATTTGTAAATTTCAAATCATAACTTCAATGTTAATTGGGTTAAAGAACAAATGTTATTTAAAACACAGTTCACGATAAACCCAAAATCCAATTTTTAATTCAATTCCAATTAAATATTATTAATTGGAAACCTTCTCTAAATCTTAATTTAAAGATTTATTCTTTTCTCAATTGGGTTTAAGAATACTGTTAATAAAGACACCATTCACAACAAACCCAAAATCTTATTTTATATCAAATACAAGACTCTAAATAGAAATAATATCTACTTATATTCAATATCGAATTTTGAAACCAATGGATATCGTATTGGGAATTACGATATTTGTATCTTCCAAATTCCTCAACAATATCCGTGTAATCACGGAATCCAATATCGAAATATTCTGGAGATTATTTCCACTCCAAATCTATTCCAATTTATTTTTTGGAAAAAATCTGGTTATTTTAAAACCATTTTCAATGTCCACTTTATTTATTTCTAAAAATAATTGCATTTTTATTCTAGTTATTAAGTAGTTCATTTCAAAAAAAATATTTTTATCTTTTCAAAATTGGAATCTTTCATCCAAAATCTTTCCAAATCATTTACTATGATTTTACATAATTTAAACATATTTTTAATAATTTTATTAAGGCCTTTACAGTCGGTTTCAAATAACGGCTACAGAACAGCATTCATAGCAACCTCTTCTGAAATTGATTTGGACATAATTCCAAATCCAGCTGTTAGATTTCATATATCTTATATTCATTGGAAAGCTCTTTTTGATACAAACCCAATGGTTCCAGTTTTAGGAGAATCCGACGGTCGGATCTCCCGTTACGTCCATTTGAAGTTAATGGTCAAAATTCGAGAATGGTTGCTGTGCGGCGCGTTCTATTCAGGCCGTAATATATATAATATATATATCATCGATTTCCATATAAAATGTATTTTAATATATTTATAAATTCTTTTTGAAATGATTCCAACTTCATTTTCAATTTTAAATCAAAATTGAACATTCTACATCATTATAATATTAAAATGATAATATTTTCAAAATATCAGATGTTGAAATCACTTTTCGATATTCATTATAGAATGAATAGAATCGACAGAAAATCCCGTTTGTGTTAAAATGACATTTAACTACTTAACACGGCTTCACATTTCAATATTTTTGTGTCCATCCAAAATCGGACATCAAAATCACATTTTGATTATTCACTGAATTTTATTTTAAAATATTTGTTAATTATGAATAGGGGTGTAAATCGGTCGGACCGGACCGGTTGGAGGTATGTTCAGTTTCTGTCCTAAAAAAAATCGGACCGAACACGGACCGGACCAAATTTTTTCTCGGACAAATTTCGTTGTCCTAATTCGTGTCCTAAATAAAATCGGTCGGACACGGACACGATCGGACTAGTCGGACTCGGTCAGACATGGCTATTTATATCACATTTTGTACATTTTACTAGATTTTCTCTCTACTATACGACGAATTTCAAATAATTCGGACGAATTCGGACGAGCCCGGACCGGACATGATTTTTTCTCGTACAAATCTTGTTGTCCTAACTCGTGTCCTAAATGAAAATCGGACGGACTCGGACGGACGTATTTCGGTCACGGACACGAACGGACGTCGGACATTCGAACAAAATTTACAGCCCTAATTATGAACTGGAATCAGACTCAATCAATTACCATATAATTTCAGTTATATGGATTTCATACATCGCACGTATACGACAATCATGATAAACAATCATTAAAAATTCATACAACATCCAGAGTGCATTTTACAACAGTATAAGCATTATATAAATAAATAACGCTTATGTAGTCTGTCAACCCATCGATTGACATACCACTAATTACTGGGATCAGTGTATGCCAAAAATCATCCCAATACCCGTGTGGGGTTTTCAAACAACAAATACTATTTACTATTTGTGTAGTTAGGCGGTGTGTAGAATTTATCGTCCCAATCAATATTAGTTAAATAAATGTACATAAACAAACCGTCCGATTTGTAAATGAATATTTATTTTATTTTCTTTTCATGATAATTTTATATACATTTTATATAAATAATTTTATATATACAACAATATCAGTCAATGACACTCCCAATCACAATTCAAACAAACAATCAACCATGGTTTGTGTAAAAAGTAGTGTCAGGAGCTACTAATCCCCGTCTGCAACCTATTATATAATAAATGTAAAATAATTTGTGTGAGAGAGAGTTCTCATAGTCGGTTTCTACTCCATCATTATTTATTCGACGATTTTTATTTTTGAACTAAATTAGACAAGCGTTTAATTTAGACCAAAAATATAATAGCTCCAAATCTGGTCTAGTCAGTTCCATGTTGTAGATATCGTCAACACAAGTCAACGCAAGTCGTTTCGCTGAATTCTGTTTTGAATTGGACAAGTTATAGCAGTTTAAACTTTAATGACATTATTAATTTAATTAATAAACTAATTAATTAAATTTAATTACCTTAACCCCGTTATTAACTGTTTCCCCATCATCGGATAACTGGACCATGCTCGAACCTAGGGCTCATTGTTGCTTGAGAACAGAGGCGTCGGCTGTTGATCAGTCATGCCCACGAGAAGCGCCTTCGCCACCGCTCCACTTGCCTGAAGTGGCGTACCATCCGATCCCCTCCTCTGGCCTCGAACTGCGTGCGAAGTCAGCCTCTACCCATCCAAAAATCGCACGAAATCATTCACGATAAATACTGCAAGTGGTATGGATTTAAAGATCTTCCCAAGGTCTTCGATTTTCGTTCAGATTTCCTCTTCTAATCCGCAACGTAGAGGAAGAAATTTGGGGATGAATCTTGGAGCAATTTCTGCCATCGATGATGAAGTGCGGGATTTTTTATTTCGGGAAAAGTGATTTATAGGGTCTAGAAAAATTAATAAATATATATATATATAATATTATATTTCCCAAAAATAGTTGTTTATCTATACGAATTCCAAATCAACCCAACGACTGTCACCCTTAGCGAAATACCCTTATTTCAGACACAATGGGATATGTTTCGTAAGCCAATTCTGTAGTTTCGATCAGTTTTCGTAAAAATTGAAATATAAATCAATATATTTTGAACTTAAACGTACATTTTAAATTACCGAGGCCACATACTATCTCTAGAAATTCCATGAAAATAAATCAATCTATGTTTTAATGATATGGTCCTAATAAAACTAATTTCGTCGAATTTGGAGACCGTTTGAAAAATTGCTATTTTTAAGGGTTATATATTATATTAAAATATATAAAAATTCCATAGCAACCATTTTAAATTTTAAACTGGACATAACTTTCAAATTATATTATGAAAACTAAGTTTCATAACTTCGTTAGAAAGATACAATTAAACATATTCAAATATTTCTGGCATTATTGAAATCCGATTTATTTTGAATTTTGTACATTCATTTGAAATTTAAAATCGAATTTTCAAACTACCGCACCATTTCAAGCTCGTTTTATAATAAAAATAAATTTATACGCTCTAACTTTGATTCAAATAAATTTTAGTCGTTATTATTTAAAATAAATCATTTTAAATATTCAAAATCCATTAAAATAGCTAAAATAAAAAAAATTAATTGGTTCAAAACTTCCGGGTTGTTACAATCTCCCCCACTTAAAATCTTTTCATCCTCGAGAAGGAACGGAGCTGAAAGTTGTTTAACTAACCAACTCAACTTTCATTCTAACTTTCATTCTTCAACTTTTTAGTTTCTAAGAATTTTCAAATTTCTCAAAAATTTGGCTGGCACCCTAAATTTTCAAAAAAATTCGCCATAACCTCCTTTATACAGGGTGAACGGTAAAACCGCAACTTGCCTCACAGGGCCCTCATCAATCCAGTAGAAAAAGAAAAGGCCAATCGGCTCATAAAACCATCAAACCCAAGAAATACAGTAAACATGAACCTATTTGTCGGGCATACAACTTTATTCCTCTTCTTAGCTTCCATGCTATGACCCGTTCATTATATATACATGCACATATAAGCGATTCTAATCAATTTTCAATTCAGTTTAATATTATATTCGATTTGGCTAAATTTACCTTTCATTCTCTTATTAGTTTGATTATTCTAATAATTTATTTAGTTTACTAATAATCACACAACACAATCAGCAATCAATTAGTGGATTAACTTTTCAAACATATATCTTTTATACATATTCAAAATCATATTTTCAGTGTCAAATCACAAACAATAACCCTATCGAAGGTTTTGGTTCTCACACCAGTCAATTGGAAATTATATAGATATTCACTTTCGAAACTCGAACATAAATGTTGATAATGGTATACCGATCATCAGAATCATCTCCGGGTGACTAGAGTGTGATTCTACATCTATCCAGTATATTTGAGACTTCGAATATACGTTACTTACGCATATATTCAAAATCTTCTTATACCCAATAGTCCAAATTCAATATAAAATATAAAATACTCAAATAGGTACAATAAGATATAATTTTCAAAGTTAAATTTGTTTTTATAAATTACACTCTTCAAACTCATTCTAGGATAGTACTGATCCTATCTCTAACGAGTTATTCTTATAAGATATTACTAATCCTGTCTCTGACGAGTTCTTTCGTTCGGTTCTAATGTTCCTTATTCTCTAGATTTGTAAACCACAGCTCTGATACCAAACTGAGACAACTCAAACTTCCCCTTACGAGAAAGCCCAGATTGAATTGTGAACACGACGCATCAGAACACAACCATAGAAAATTTCAATTTTATTACAACAATTTGCATCAGAGTACAAGATGTTAGAGTATGAATAATTATACAACAGAAAAATATCATAGATTTAAAATACAAATCTGCGGAAATTTAAATGTATAAATATAATGACTAAAACAACTAAATGAAATACATGGATACAACGCTTTCTGAATATAGCTCCAGTTGTGATCCAGGATCCTGGGAGAATAAATTTCTGCGAAAACCAAAACTACTAGCCGCCCATGTGGAAAATATGGGCACCCAAAGTTTAGGTTAAAACAATAAAATCCGAGTCAGTCATGGGACTGGTGTGAGAACTCAAAATAATTATTAACTTGATTTCAAAGTTAGGTAAATCAAGGGACCACGCCGCTAATGCGGAACGTGTTTACCACCAAGAATACCAGTGCATAAAACAATTAGCGCAATGCTAAATAAAGAACAATGAAGCTATTATAAGACTCAGGTCCCATCACACAATGCAACGTAAACCGGAGGATAGAGTTTTACCTTATAATATCCAAATATGCTAGGTACATTTTAAAACAAATCTTTTATTATTATTATAAGTGGAGAAATCAACTTCAAATATAAATTTATCATTAATAGACGACATGAATGTCCGATACCACTATGCCACCAATAATATACAAGTAAAACCGTAAAATGTCGAATTGGAAGTTTGGATTTCCATCAAGATGGCTATTGATCCGAAAGATCGATCATGTATTGTAATTCCCCACGGCTTCCCAGGCATGAGAAAACACTGTAATGCACATCTGCACTATATTCAGGATATCGAGTATCTCCGCGACTTACGTCTCAATGATAATAAAATGCCGCTTACTCTATCCTTCTGACAATCGAGTGGTGTGATCTATCCCTACCAGGTGTGTGGCGACCACACCCAGCCTATCTAAGTCGACTAAATCCATCCATCACAAAAGTATACTGATCTAACCATTAGTTCACCACTATACCAGGGTGCGAGGCTCTTGAGGTAACACTGCACAAAGCTGTGCTACTTAAAGTTGTGCTTTGATCATCATCCACCAAACTTTGCTTTTCAATATAAGTTTGGATCACTGCATTTCAGCATACCACACTATCAACCCATACCGTACCACGGATTTCTTCCAGTATATAACCTCTAAGCTCGTACATCTCAAAGAAGGGTGTTAAGCAAGAGAATAATTTCTCCGCCACCAAACAGATATATATTTAGCAGAGATCAATGAATACAGTATAAAGGAATACAAAGTCATACATACCATCCATTTGCAAGTCCATTCTGGGTCTAAACGAGACCGGAGGCACCTTATTCCTCGTCCCGTAAGTCCAATGCAGGAGAGAGGCCCTCGCATACCCGAACAATCAACAAATTCGTCCGGACGGCTACCACTATAGCCCCTTCAAGGTAGCTACTCCAATCATGGGCATCAGTAACAACCCATCCCTTCGATGTGAAGATCGTCGGTCTTGCACCGTCTTCAATCTCTTCGACTATCAGTCGTCGTATCAAATATTCAGAATGGGTTAAACCGATCTTTCCAAATAACTCGCGTATCTTATAATCAAATCCTATAACAACACATCATAAGCCTCATTCCAATCCAGTATATTCTTTCGTTCATATTTCTTTGTTCTGGAAAGGTTCTCATTAATCTTATCTAAGATTATCACATTTAAACACACTGTTTAATGCATTTCTTCGGAAATCATTTCAAAAGATTTTATAGTATCTTTTCACAGTTTAAACCAAATCAAGGTTTATTAAACTAGTCGGGATTAAAGCCTTACCGAAGTAATCGTTTGTTTTATTATCCCATCCCAACCTATTCATTCCATGGAGAAAAACTAGTAATACTCCATATCTAATACCACTATGTTATTGGTAAATTCAATTACCATTTCACGTTCAAATCTAATCAAAGATTTAACTATCGCATGAAGTAAAACTGGTGATACTCCATTTTCGAACACTTTTCAAATTTGGCAAATTTAATTACCACATTAACATTTCAATCTAATTAAAGATTCATTAAAACTCCACTTACTTTTAATCTCTAAAAATCATTATAAAATAATTAGTCAAATTTAGGAAATAAATCTTGTCTTTACTGGGTTAAAGAACGAGTGTCCTTTGAAACATAGTTCACGATAAACCCAAAACCATCTTCCATTAAAATGAATCTACATGGATATCATAACAATATATAATCGATATAAATTTCTGTATCAAACTAATACTATAAATGGAATAGCAGCTTGGCCTTTTAAATTCCATAAATATTAAAGGTCTTCCCTTATAGATGTTCATCTCGATTATTACCAAATTGAATTCCATTCAATTCCAATTTAATAGATTAAACGAAAATTCCATTAATCTTAATTAAAGATTTATAATTTCCAAATCATAACTTCACTTTTAATTAGGTTAAAGAACAAATGTTATTTTAAACGCAGTTCACGATAAACCCAAAAACCCAATTTTTATTCAATTTCAATTAAATATTAATGAAATGGAAATTTTCTCTAAATCTTAATTTAAAAATTTATTCTTTTCTTAAATGGGTTTAAGAAAAGTGTTAATAAAGACACTATTCACAACAAACCGAAAATCTAATTATATATCAGATACAAGACTCTGAATAGAAATTATATCGGCTTATATTCAATATCAAATTCTGAAACCAACGGATACCGTATTAGGAATAACGATAGCTGTATCTTCCAAATTCCTCAACAGTATTTGTGTAATCACGGAATCCAATATCGAAATATTCCGGAGATTATTTCCATTCCAATTTATTTAGTGGAAAAATTCTGGTTGTTTTAAAATCATTTTTAATGTCTAATTAATTTATTTCTAAAAATAATTGGATTTTTATTCTAGTTATTAACTAGTTCATTTTGATAAAAATGTATTTTTTATATTCAAATTTGGAATTTTTCATCTAAAATCGTTCCAAGTAATTTATTATGATTTTGAATAATTTTTCCATATTTCTATTAATATTATTAAGGCCTTTACAGCCAGTTTCCAATAACGGCCACTGAAATACATTCATATCGACCTTTTCTGATATTGATTTGGACATTATACCAAATCCAGCCATTTAATTTCAAATATTTTATATTCATTGGAAATCTCTTTTTGATACGAACCCAATGGTTTCGGTTTTAGGAGAATCCGATGGTCGGATCTCCCGTTGCGTCCATTTGAAGCTAATGGTCGAAATTCGCGAATGGTCGCTGCGCGGCGCGTTCTATTCAGGCCTATATATATATATATATATATGTATATATATATATATACATATATATATATAATATCGTCGATTTCCATATAAAATGTATTTTTAATTATTTTTAAATTCGTTTTAAAATGATTCCAACTTCATTTTCAATTTTAAATCAAAATTGAATATTCTATATCATTATAATATTAAAATGATAATATTTTCGAAATATCATATTTTGAAATCACTTTTCGATATTCATTATAAAATGAATAATGTCGACAGAAAATCTCATTCGTGTTAAAATGAGGTTTAACTACTTAACACGGCTTCACATTTCAATATTTTCGTGTCCATCCAAAATCGGACAACAAAATCACATTTTGATTATTCACTGAATATTATTTTAAAATATTTGTTAATTCTGAACTGGAATCGGACTTAATCAATTATTACATATTTTCAGTTATATGGATTTCAAACATCGCATGTATACGACAATCATGATAAACAATCATTAAAAATTCATACAACATCGAGAGTGCATTTTACAACTGTATAAGAATTAAAATAAATAAATAACGTTTATATAGTCTGTCAACCCATCTATTTACATACCACTAATTATTGGGATTATCGTATGTCAAAAATCATCCCAATACCCGTGTGGGGTTTTCAAACAACAAATGCTGTTTATTATTTGTGTAGTTGGGAGATGTGTAAAATTTATCGTCCCTATCAATATCAGTTAAATAAGTGTACATAAACAAACCTTCGATTGTAAATGAATATTTATTTTCTTCTCTTTACATGATAATTTTATATACATTTTATATAAATAATTTTTTATATACAACAATATCAATCACTGACACTCCCAAACATAATCCAAACAAATAAACAACCATGGTTTGCGCAAAAAATATTGTCAAGAGCTACTAAGCCCTGTTTGTAACCTATTATATAATAATTGTAAAATAATTTGAGTGAGAGAGAGTTCTTACAGTCGGTTTTCACTCCGTCATTCTTTATTGGACAATTTTTATTTTTAAACTAAATTAGACAAGTGTTTACTTTAGCCCAAAAATAAACTAGCTCCAAATCTGGTCTAGTTAGTTCCATCTTGTAGATATCGTCAGCACGAGTACAATGCAAGTCGTTTCGCTGAACTCTGTTTTGATTTGGACAAGTTATAGCAGTTTAAACTTTACTGACATTATGAATTTAATTAATAAAACAATTAATTAAATTTAATTACCTTAACCCCCTTATTAACTGTTTCCCCTTCATCTGATAATTGGACCCCGCTCGAATCTAGGGCTCATCGTTGCTTGAGAACGGAGGCGCCGGCCGTTGATCGATCATGCCTACGAGAGGCATCTCCACCACCGCTCCCCATGGCTGAAGTGGCGCACCATCCGATCCCCTCCCCTGGCCTCAAACTGCGTGTGAAGTCGGCCCCTTCCCATCCAAAAATCGCACGAAATCATCCACGATAAATAATGAAAGTGGTATGGATTTAGAGATCTTCCCAAGGTCTTCGATTTTCATTCAGATTTCCACTTCTAATCCGCAACGTAGAGGAAGAAATTTAGGGATGAATCTTGGAGCAGTTTCCGCCGTCGACGATGAAGAGCGGGATTTTTTATTTCGGGAAAAGTGATTTTTAGGGTTTAGAAAAATTAATATATATATATATATAATATTGTATTTCCCAAAAATTGTTGTTTATCTATACGAATTCCAAATCAAACCCAACGACTGTCGCCTCTACCCAAATACCTCTATTCCAAACAAAATGGGATAGATTACGTAAGCAATTCTATAGTTTCAATCAATTTTCGTCAAAATTAAAATATAAATCAATATATTCTAAATTTAAACGTACATTTTAATTTACCGAGGCCATAAACTGACTCCAAAAATTCCAAAAAAAAATTAAATCTAGCCATGTTTCGATGATACGGTCTTAACAAAACTATTTTCATCGCATTTGGAGACCGTTTGAAAAATGGCTATGCTTAAGGGCTATGTATTATATTAAAATATATATAAATTCCATAGCAACTATTTTAAATTTTAAACTGGACATAACTTTCAAATTACATTATGAAATATCAGATTCTGAACTTCGTTAGAAAGAGACAATTAAATAGATTCAAATATTTCTGGTTTTACTGAAATCCGCTTTATTTTGAATTCTGTACATTCATTTAAAATTTAAAATCAAAATTTCCAACTACCACGCCATTTCAAGTTCGTTTAATAATTAAAATAAATTTATACATTCTTACTTCGATTCAAATAAACTTTTAGTCATTATTTTTTAAAATAAATCATTTTAAATATTAAAAATCAATTAAAATAGCTTACATAAAAAAATTAAATTGTTTCAGAATTTCCCGGTTGTTACAATCTCCCCCACTTAAAATCTTTTCATACTCGAAATGGAATGTAGTTGAAAGTTGTTTAACTAACCAATTCAACTTTCATTATGGCTTTCATTCTTCAACTTTTCAGTTTCTAAGAATTTTCTAATTTCTCAAAAATTTCGATAACACTCTAAATTTTTGAAAAATTTCGCCATATCCTCCTTTGTACAGGGTGATCAGTAAAACCGCAACTTGCCTCACATGGCCCTCATCAATCCAAAAGAAAAGGAAAAAGCCAAGCGGCTAGCTAGTCGGCTCATAAAATCATCAAACCTAAGAAATACAATAATCATATACCTTTTTGTCGGGCATACAATTTTATTCCTATTCTTTTCTTCCATGCTATAACCTTTTCATTATATACATATGTACATATATGTAATTCTAATCAATTTCCAATTCAGTATAATATTATATTTGATTTTGCTAAATTTAACTTTCATTCTCTTATTAGTTTGATTATTTCAATAATTTATTTAGTTTATTAATAATCACACAACACAATCAGCAATCAATTACTTGATTAAATTTTCAAACATATATCTTTTATATATAGTCAAAATCATATTTTTAGGTCAAATCACAAACAATAACCCTATCTAAGGTTTTGGTTCTCACAACAGTCAATGGGAACTTATATAGATATTCACTTTCGAAATTCGAACATAAATGCTGATGATGGTATACCAATCACCATAATCATCTCCGGGTGACTAGAGTGTGATTCTATATCTATCCAGTATATTTGAGACTTTGAATATATGTTAGATATGCGTATATTCAAAATCTTCTTATATTCTGTAGTCCAAATTCAATATAAAATACTCAAATACATATAATTAGATATAATTTTCAAAATTATATTTGTTTTTAAAAATTACACTCTTCAAACTTGTTCTATGATACCACTGATCTTATCTCTAACGAGTTATTCTTATAGGATATTGCTAATCCTATCTCTGATGAGTTCTTTCATTCGGTTCTAATGTGCCTTGTTCTCTAGCTTTGTAAACCAAAGCTCCAATACCAAACTGAGATGGCCCAAACTTCTCCTTACGAGAAAGACTGGATTGAATTGAGAACATGACACATTAGAACACAAACAATAGAACATTTCATTGCTATTACAATAATTTACATCAGAGTACAAGATATCAGAGTATGAATAATTATACAACAAAAAATATCAAAGATTTAAAATACAAAGCAGCGGAAATTTAAATGTATAAATACAATGACTAACACAACTGAATGAAATACACAGATACAACGCTTTCCGAATATAGCTCCAGCTGTAATCCAGGATCCAGGGAGAAGAAATTTCTGTGCAAACCAAAACTACTAGCTGCCCATGTGGAAATTATGGGAACCCATAGTTTAGGTTAAAATAATAAACGCCGAGTCACTCATGGGACTGGTGTGAGAACTCAAAATAGTTATTTACTTGATTTTAAAGTTAGGCAAATCAAGGGACCACGCCGCTAACGCAGAACGGGTTTACCTCCAAAATACCAATGCATAAAACAAACATCGCAATGCTAAATAAAGAACAATGAAGTTATTACAAGACTCAAGTCCCATCACACAATGCAACGCAAGCTGGAGGATAGAGTTTTACCTTATAATGGTTAAATATGTTTGGTACGTTTTAAAAAAAAAATCTTTTATTATTACTATTATTAAAGAAATCAACTTCAAATATAAATGTAACAATCATAGACGAAATGAATGACCCATACCACTATGCCACCAATAGTATACAACTAAAACCGTAAAATGTCGTATTGGAAGTTTAGATTTCCATCATGATGGCTACTGATCTGAAAGATCGATCGCATAGTGCAATTCCCTATGGCTTACGTCCCAGGCATGAGAAAACACCATAATCCACATCCGCACTATATCCTGGATATCGAGTATATCCGCGACTTACGTCCTGTGCATGAGAAAACGCCACTTACTTTATCCTTCTGGGAATTAGGGGGTGTGCCCTATCCCTACCAGGTGTGTAGCAACCACACCCAGCCTATCTAAGTCGATTAAATCAGCCAATCTCGAAAGTATGCCGATCTAACCATCAGTTCACCACCATACCGGGGTGCGAGGCTCGCGAATTAATGCTTCATAAAGCTGTGCTACTTAAAGAAGTTCTTTAATCATCATCCACCAAACTTTGTTTTTCAATAAAAGTTTGGATCACTGCATCTCAGCATGCTACACTATCAATCCATATTGTACCACTGATTTTTGCTAATATATAACCTCTAAGCTCGTATGTCTCAAAGAAGGGTGTAAAGCAAGAGAATAAATTCTCCGCCACCAAACAGATATATATTTAATAGAGATCAATGAATACATTGTAAAGGAATACAATGTCAGACATACCTTCCATTTGCAAGTCTGTTCTAGGTCTGAACGAAACCGGAGGCACCTTATTCCTCGTCATGTATGTCCAATACAGGAGAGAGGCCTTCGCGTACCCGAACAATCAAAAAATACATCTGGACGGCTGCAATTGTATCCCCTTCAAGATATATAATCCAATCTTGTGCATCAATAACAACCCATCCATTCGATGTGAAGATCGTCGGTCTTTCAATGTCTTCAATCTCTTCAACTATTAGTCGTCGTATCAATTATTCAGAATGAGTTAAAGTCGGTTTTTCCACATAACTCGTGTATCTAATAATCAAGTGCTATAACAACACATCATACGCCTCATTCCAATCTAAAATATTCTTTTACTCGTATTTCTTTATTCTGGAAAGGTTCTAATTAATCTTACCAAAGATTATCACCTTAAAACACACTATTTAATCCATTTCTTTGGTAATTATTTCAAAATATTTTATAGTATCTTTACACAGTTTAAACCAAATTAAGGTTTATCAAAGTAGTCGGGATTAACGCCTTACCGAAGTAATCATTCGTTTTATTATCCCATTCCAACCTATTTATCCCATGGAGCAAAACTGGTAATACTCCAGATCTAACACCGCTGTGTTATTGGTAAATTCAATTACCATTTCATGTTCAAGTCTAATCAAAGATTTAACTATCGCATGAAGTAGAATTGGTGATACTCCATTTTCGAACACTTTTCAAATTTGGCAAATTTAATTACCATATTAATATTTCAATCTAATTAAAGTTTCATTAAAACTCCATTTAGTTTTAATCTCTAAAAATCATTATTTAATGATTAATCAAATTTAGGAAATAAATCTTGTCTTTACTGGGTTAAAGAACGAGGGTCCTTTAAAACACAGTTCACGATAAATCCAAAATCATCTTCCATTAAAATGGAATCTACACGGAAATCATAGCAGTATATAATTTAGATAAATTTCCGTATCAAACCAACACTATAAGGGGAATAGCAGCCAGGCCTTCTAAATTCCATAAATAGTAACGGTCTTCCCTTGCAGAAGTTCATCTCGATCATTACCAAATCGAATTCCATTCAATTCCAATTTAATAGATTAAATTGTAAAACTTTACTTTGAAAAATTCCATTAATCCTAATTAAAATATTTATAAATTCCAAATCATAACTTCATTGTTAATTGGGTTAAAGAACAAATGTTATTTAAAACATAGTTCACGATAAATCCAAAAATCCAATTTTTAATTCAATTCCAATTAAATATTAATTAATTGATAAACTTCCCCCAAATTTTAATTTAAAGATTTATTCTTTTCTCAACTGGGTTTAAGAACAGTTTTAATAAAGACACCATTCACGACAAATTCAAAATCTAATTTGATATCAAATACAAGTATAACAATTGTGAATTTCGCTCGATCCGAATCGATTGCTAAACCGACCAAGACCATTCGAAACCCCTGATTATTTTGAGAACACAACAAATCGGAACGCAAACAGTTGAACATTTCATTGTTTATTACAATAATTCCATCATAATACAAGAATATCACAAAGTATGAATCAATATTACACATTTGATAAATATCAGAGTTTTAAATTACATTTAAATACATTGCAGCAGAAAAATAATACAACACACAACTGAAAGAAATACACGGATACAGAGCATTCCGAGTATCATTCCAGCTGTAAACCAGGATCCTATGAATATAAATCTGCAAAACCCAACTAATAGCTGCCCATGCGGAAAATAAGGGCACCCAGAGTTTAAGTTAAAACAATAAACTCCAGGTCAGTCATGTGACTGTTGTGAGTACTAAAATAGTTATTAATCTTTATTTTCAAAGTTAGATAAAACAAGGGACCACGCCGTATAACTCGGAATGGGTTTCCTCCCAAGAATACCAGTGCATAAAACAAACAGCGCAATGCGAAATAAAGAAAAATGAAGTTATTATAAGACCTAGTCCATCACACAATGCAATGCAAGCCGGAGGATAGGGTTTTACCTTTTAATAGCCAAACATGCTTGGTACGTTTAAACAAATCATTCGATACTATAATAAGTGTATAGCGTCAAAACATCTTCGAATATAAATGTATCAATCATAGACGGCATAGTATCCCATGCTACTATGTCATCAATACTAGGCTCTACAAATAAAACCGAAATGTCACGTATTGGAAATTGGATTTCCGTCATGAGTCGAGGCAAGGGGAAAGCTCCTCTCCGTTCGAGACACTCTAGCAAATGTCTCAGGACCACACACAACGATCCTGGATCTTCAGGGCCGGTCCTCTTTTAATTTTGAGGATTGGCAATTCCTGAACACACGTTTCCCGGTCCTTTCAGACCTATATCTGAGGCGCCTCGCATCCAATAACCACATAGGTAAAAAGTATATAAATGTCAGGGCTGGTAGGTCACCGACATCACCCATAGCTAGAAAGAAACGTCATGCTCTCCCTGCAGTCACTATCCCGTTTTTGACTCATACAGAGGTGTGAGGCTCGTGAATTAATGCTATACACAAAGCTGTGCCACATAGGCCAGGCTTTGATCATCAACCACAAGACTTTGCTTTTCAACAAAAGCCTAGATCATTTGCCACTTAGGCATGCCACACAGGCAATTCATGCCATGCGACTGATATCTATAGATATATAACCTCTACGCTCGTACGTCTCAGAGAAGTGCGTTAAGCAAGAGAATAAATTCTCCGCCATCAAACAGATATATATTTAATAGAAATCAATCACACAGAATAAAATCCAATGTCAGACACACAGTCCGTTTCAAGTTCGTTCTGGGTCTGAACGAAACCGGAGGAACCTTATTCCTCGCATGTAACAACCTGGAAATTCTGAGCTAATTTAAAATATTTATTTTGGCAATTTCAATTAATTTTGAATATTTAAAATGATTTATTTTGAATAATAAAAATGAGAAATTTATTTTGAATTGAATTAGAACGTATATATTTATTAAAAAGTTATGCCCGGTTGAAAATTCAGAACAGTCGCTATGGAATTTTGGCCCTTAAAAATGGAAATTTTGCAAACGACCTCTTTTTTCGAAGAAACCACTTTTGTTAGATCCGGGATGTCGAATTATTGCTAGATTCCAAAATTCGTAATTTTCTGAATCAATGTGTGAGCGTGGCGACGTTAAACGTGTTTTGTCAGTTTCAGTCAATTTCGATCGACCAGAAAATGGCCATTTTTCAAACTGTCCCGTAATTTGACGAAATTAATTTTGTTAGAACCGTATCGTCAATACAAAGCTATAAAATATTTTTTGGGAATTTTTAGAGTCCGTATGTGGCCTCGGAAAATTGAAATGCACGTTCAAATTCAATATATAGATTTATATTTTGATTTTTGACGAAAACTTGTCAAAACAATCGAATCAGCTTACGATACATATCGCATGGTGTTATGAATGACGGTAATTAGCTAGGGACAATAGGCGGTGGGTCTCGTTTGGAGATCAAAATCTAAAGTAACTTTTTGGAAATTTTAAACAATAAAATAATTAAATTTTATAAAGTGAAAATTCGGCTCACATCCCTAAAACATTTCAAAATATAAGCCACCATTTCCAGTCCCTAGAATTGAGGTGCCGCTTTTCTTTTTTTGGTCCAAACCGCCTCCTGCTGCTCCCCTTCGTCTTTTCTCATTTCTGACCAGAAAAAAATGCGCCAGCCACTAAAAAAAAAATTCAAAAAATGGGAAATATTCTAAGAAGCATTCGCCAAAAAAAAAAAAAGTTGCATACTTCTGTGCAACTATTGCCAATAGTAGCATACATTCATGCATATATTCATATAGTGTATTTATGTTGAAAATCTGGACCAATATACGCATATATGTATGCAACTATTACCAATAAACTACATACACGTATGCATACAAAGTTGAACTGAGATTCAAGTGTTGCGCAAGTGTTGTGAATATTTGCATACATGAATGCAACTGTTCTGTATATATGCATGCATGTGTGCAACAAAGTTAGAAGGGGCGATGGCTTCTGAATTTGCGCTTGAATGTATGCATGTATTCTGTATAAGAGCATAAATGTGTGTAACAATGTCTGAAAACGGTGAATGGTTGAAAAACAGGCCAAATTTGAATATATGCATAAAACGATGCATATATTGGTGTTTTGCTGCACATATGTATGCATTTATACTGCAGTTTGGCACAACACTGAAATATAAGCATGAATGTATGCAACTATGTACGAATATGTGCATCTTTTGATGCAAAAACCTGCTGTTTCGCCGTTTTGTGTTATTTTGGGTTTTGACGTGGTTTTTGATTGTTTTTTCACCTGAATTTTTTGGTGTGAACGTGTTTTATTTAATAATGAATTTACGTGATTTTTTTTATTTTTTTATATATTTTTGAAAAATAGGGACCTTATTTACATGAAAAGTTGGACTGGATGTGAGCCAAATTTTGAAACTTAATAGGGACCTGTGACAAACGGACCTTTTTATAAAATACCCTTAGCCCTCCTTCTCTCTTTACACTTCAGCTCCCACCCCCCCCCCCCCCCCCGTTTACTTTTTCAAAGCAAAAAAAAAAGAGAAGAGGCGGTGTAACACCCCGTGTATTCTATAACTGTGGAATTAACAAATTAAAGTATAATTAATTTGAAATCAAAGAACTAAGGGAAACGGGATACGCCATTGCGTTCGTCTCGGAAAAATACGCGAAATAGAGTCCGAGTTTTCAAAAAACGGTGTAGTGACCCGAAAATCCGGTCCAATTTGAGCTGACTAAATAACACAAGTCCAACCACAAATTGTACTAGAAATTCAAGAAACTAATAGAAAGAAGATAGAGGGTGAGGAAAGATAAGGTAGAACTATTAGAATAGAAGAATAAGAAGAACATCATCATCAGAGAAAACACGAATCTCACAGCGGAACGAATAAAATATAACATAACTTTTGAAATACAACAGTATATGTATACAATAATATTGCAGAGTACAACACTTACAACACAGCAGAAATAACTATAGCTATATGATCCTGAAGCCTCCTGCTCCAAGCTCTTCCAGTATATCTGTAAATCCCGACTACTTGACTGCCCGTACAAATTTAGGCACCCAAGAGTTTAGGGAAACAAAACAAATAAACTCCGGGTCAGTCATGGGACTGGTATGAGTAAAACATTTTAAAACAGTTTGAACAAGTAAACGATATCTCATAAGACCACGCCGCATAACGGAACGGGTTTTTCCCTTATGAGAATCCAAAATATCTTTATATCAAAAACTTTGTGATATTATAATAATGTCTATGTACAAATAGATATCAACTAGCAGAAACGCTTTCATCTCACGTTCTACATATATAGTATACAATCAAAACCGCAAGCACGTATTGGGTAATGGATTTCCAACTATGATAAGGTATGGATCCACCTTCCGATCAGTGTACTCTAGGAACGATACACTGGAGTTCAACAAGAACATCTTGCAACTCAGCCACACATGACCGACCACTCATTTCGCTTGAGTGTATCGAATGTACATCACCAACGGTCGGGATCAGCAACCATTTCCCGTATATATATGGGACAGCATTGATAGATTAAAAGAAGCAAATGAATATTCTCTAGATAGGTGATTATACACCCTACTTCGGTGCGACCGACTTAGCCATGCTGCCTGCCCGATTTTTGTCATTTACCAGATGTGAGGCTAGAAGCTACGCTTACTTTCCATTCATTGATAACACGATCACTTTGAATGCCACATTATCAGATCCGTTAATCATTAGTTGGATCTGCACAAATAGATTCTGGATATTATGCGAAGGGAATAAATCCGTTGGCCACCATATATATTTGTACAGTCCAACTCTTTCGATCATTGGAACTATTCTGTCAGACATTCGTCCATATACGTTCGTTCTGGGACTGAACGAAACCGAAGGCACTATTCTGTAAACAAGACAGCCCTTGCACTTTACTCCGTCTTCAATTTCTTCATCGTATTTGATCACAACGCTTATGTCGATACGGAGTGGTTCTTCGGATAATAATCCAACCGGTCTCTCCATATTAACAACGTAAAATGGTCAAAACTTCGATAGTCTGTGATTTAACTATCAAATGAAAATATGTCGGTGTACAAACAACGATCTTATTTCTAGATAGAAATTCGATCGATCAACCATCATCATATATATATATACATATATATTCATATTTCCTTATTTTCTAAAACTAGAAAATATACATTTTCAACATTGGAAAACATTTCCAATCCTCATTTACGCATCACTATCATTCCACAACTATTAGTCCCTAACTGTAAACTAGTAAGAGAACAATTCTCTAAGTATAAACCCCGAAGGCCGAAACCAACATCAGATCAACACTCAGAAAACTATTCAACTTACTAATCTCTAGTCAGTTTCTAATTTTTGTTTAACTTCACTTCTAAATTTCTATATTCGATTAACCCCTTTTGATAAACTACGTTTGATTAACTCCTTTTGATAAACTACGTTTTCCGTTACAACTATTTCCCTTTTTTAACGTTTTCTTACCGTTACAAATATTTCCTATTTACAACTTCTATTTACCGTTACAAATATTTCCTATTTACAACTTCTATTTACCGTTACAAATATTTCCTATTTACAACTTCTATTTATCGTTACAAATATTTCCTATTTATAACTTCTATTTACCGTTACAAATATTTCCTATTTATAACTTCTATTTACCGTTACAAATATTTCCTATTTATAACGTTTTATTTACCATTTCAAATATTTCCTATTTATAACGTTTTATTTATCTTCTAAATAAATATTCCTCTTTTCAATTCTTTTTATTTTCTAAATAAATATCCCTTTTATAAAACTCTATTTGTTTTATAAATAATTTCCTTTTATAAAACCGTGTTCGATTTATAAATACTCTATTTTCAAATTGTTTCCTTTTATAAAATTGGTTGATTTTATAAAATTCCTTTATTTCAAAATACATTGAAATATTCCTTTTTACAACTCAGGGTTTCTTATGATATTCAAAATATCAAACAACGATGATCAATATCGTTCTAACATCCATAATCAATAACAGATTATAAATCACAACATATATCACAATATATGAAAACAGTAAAATAATTGTTGAGGAACCCAGTTGGATTCCTCCAACCTGTCTCCCTGCATCCACAGATGTTACACAGTATAATATACATCAAATTTCATTTCAATATGAAGTATTCTACTGGACAGAATCAATATTTGATTAACGATATAATATACGACTATATCTACGTTTTCAATCAAATCTATTTAACAGTCCAGTTTAACAATCAATCTACAACAGTCAAAAATAAAGTACAATTTATATAGAAATATAAATTGACAGAGTTAATGAGTTTTACTCACTGTTGCGCGTTAATCGTTAAATAACGGTTTGCGTCTGCTGATCCGGATCATACAATTTATTTTGTAATAAATTCTAGACGAGCTCCGATCCATTCTGAATCGATTCCAGTGTCTTCGTTTTGATCGTACTCGTGTTCGGTTCTTTCCTTGTTCCTCTTTTAATGAAACATCCGCAAGCGTTCATCGTTCACATTCTTCTCGGTTTCCCTTTTTCATTTATATTATACTTGGCCTCGGCCCATGTTTCCACTTCTCAACAACTTCTCACGCTCTAGTAATTTAAATAAACACGGTCAAGTATTTCTTCCATCACAACTCTTCTTTTCTTTTCATTTATTTCTTGTCTGGGCTAAACACCTTGGCCCATCCACACGTTAAACCCATACCCGTTCATACTCCTTTCCTCACATCACCGCGAGCTCCATCTTGAAACCATCACGTTCAGTACCTCGTCCCTCATCTTAACGTAACCAATGCTTCATAGAAACAGTGCCCTCCCTTTTGTATTTACAAAGCTGTCACCTGCTGAAGCTACTCCATCCCATCATCCTTAACATACCATCCATCTCCTTCCACAACGACACCCCGACTTCACCTCCCATACGTCGTTCCAATGAAAACAGCGAATGCTTCCATCATTTAACCCCCATCAAACTCCACGCCGTACTATCTCCTCACCACCAAACTCCCATGAAACACACAGCAAACAAATCCCATTGCTTCAGTCAAACATAATGACCACACCAGCTTTACTTCAGTCCTCCCACGCCCACTCTACTTCTGATCTATTTAAAGGCCACACTCCTCCACACGTTATCAGCCTAACACTCTCGAAGCCTCTTTTTCCCCCTCGCGTCGAACTCCTTGCTCGAGTATCACGGTGACAAACACCGAAACCCAAACCCAAGGTTCAACCGTTCTTAAGTCATGCTACAGTACTCACCAATACCGTTCATTTCCTCAACCCTCTCGCCCCACTTACAGACTGTCATACCCAATCACGACACCACTGTTGCAACCAACGTCTGAAACTCCATCCTCCTGATGTTATCACGTTGAATTCGGTTCCCTACAAGCTTTTCGTTTGAACCCAAATAAGTTGCTGCTCTAGTACATAGATCGACAAAATCCACATCGAACACCACAAAATCTAGTACACGGGCTCCCTTCGATCTTCTGAATCCTAAATCCACAACCACAACGAGAATTACTGCTTCAATCTCTCGCTAACAGTCGGTTTACTTGGTTCCAGCTAACACTGTCTAGAAAACAGCGAAACCTTATGTTTCAAAACTCATCAACACTCACACCAAAAAGTAGAGAATCATAGCAGGATGCTGAATATACAAGTTTGGGGATTTTTGGGTTTTTATTCGATTTACTGTGATTTTGGAAAGTGGCGATTTGTTTGTAGTTGAAGAAAGCTGACGGCGCCTTTTTCTTTGTTTTTGGAATTAGGTTTTAGTGATTTTTGTGGTGTATTTATAGTGTTAAGGTATGGAGATAATTGTTTTAGATATTTTGAAGGCCACGTTTTGTTTTGTTTAAGGCCACAGAAGAACGAATGGTTTGAGAAGCATGAACGTGGATCTTTGTTTTATGTTATAAAGTTTACCATCATCTGATAAAGAATTTCCTTCCTTTACAAACTGTTATCGACAGAAGTAAACATACCGTTGAAATCAGCTCGGTGTCACGATTCCAAAAATATAATAATACCGGTAGATTAACTCATATTTTGAAACCTCAAAATGTTGATTACAGGGTGCAAAATACTCCAAATAAAAAGTTGCTTATTTAATTAATTAAAAATTTCTATAAAATTCTAAAAATTAAATTATCGATATGTCTCAAAAGAACCTTGTTTAAATTCAAAACCTATCTCTAGTTATATCGAATAACCCATTACGGTCGATAAACGATTCTATAGCGACTATTTTAAAATTTGATTTGGACATATCTCAAAATCTAAACGACGAAATCCTGATTTTTCTCTTCCACTAGAAAGATATACTCCACCAGCTCCGTACGTTTCTTGTTTCACAGGAATCCGATTTAAAACGAACTCTGTACATTCAGTTGAAGTTCGAATCGCCAAATTACGAACTACCGCGCTATTTCGAGCTCGGTTTTTAATTATAATATAATTATACGTTCTAACATCGTCGATTAATTAATATATTCGTTATTTAAATAATTAAATAAGTTCATTATTCGACCGTTCAAAATGCGGGTCATTACATTCTTCCCCCCTTTTAATAATTTCGTCCTCGAAATTGCTAAGGTAGGGGACGACCCTATCTGCTGGGTAAATATTTATCGGTTTACCCCTTAACTTCAGTTTCAACTGAACCAATTAATATTGACTAAAATATTAATTCCTACCGACTAACCTAAATTTTCAAAAATTCTGAAAATTTTCTAACACTTTAAATTTTCGGAAAATTTCGCCATAACCTCCTTTGTACAGCCCTATCGATAAAACCACAACTCGCCTCTCTAGGCCTTCTCCAAATCAAAAGAAAATCAAACAGCCAAACGGCTTGCCAAATCGGCTCATAAATCACCAAACTCATATGAAATATAAACTTGTACCTTTTTGTCGGGTATATCATTATATCTTTCCCTTAAGTTACCAACAATTCAGCATATACCAATGCACCCCAATCAATCTCTAATCGATCTTTATCTCCAACACAACCATTCGCTTATATCCAAGCCAAATTCCATTCAAACTCCAATATCCAATTTCAAACTTTAACTCATCAATTTCAATCCCATTTCAGATTATTTTCAACTTTATCTAAGTTAAATTCAATTTTATTTATTCACCTTTACTATCTCCATCTATTTAACTTCACAAGTTAATTTTAATTCCAGAATTTAAATTCCTGGGTTCATTTCAAATCAACTTGAAATCATAATACCAATTCAAAACCTTTGAATTTCTAAACACTTGTTTTCCTTAAACAATTCAAAAACACAACCTTTGGTAGTAATCCATCACTTAGCAACTCGAAAATGAACACTGATGATGTGGCCACACTCATCAGGGTTATTTCCCAGTTTATCGAAGTGAGTTCAATACTATAATACTTTCAAATTTGAAAACATTTTCAAAATCTCCCAGGAACTTAAAATTTCCTTATTTTAATTCCTGATTCTGATTTAATTTCAGATTTAATTCAACTTATTTCATATACTTTACTTATATGAATTCTGATTAGTTATTTATAACCATTTCGCCTTTTGATAATCTCATCTGATTATAATAACAACCAATACAACCAATTATACTATGTTAATTTCAAAACATATCATGTTGGTTCATCGTATTCGAGTGTTTAGAAACCCCTATCGGTATTTTGGTGCCCCACTATCGACCAGAATTCATAAGCCACTCAACCAATAAAGCTCCACAATATAAAACAAATTTTTTATATCAATTAACAAATACGTTCACTCGTATATATACACTCAACTCAATCTAGGATATTACTAATCCCATCTCTACTGAGTAACGCCACAGAGCCAAGGTAATACTTAACTTAAGCTCTGATACCAACTGTAGTGACCCGAAAATCCGGTCCAATTTGAGCTGACTAAATAACACAAGTCCAACCACAAATTGTACTAGAAATTCAAGAAACTAATAGAAAGAAGATAGAGGGTGAGGAAAGATAAGGTAGAACTATTAGAATAGAAGAATAAGAAGAACATCATCATCAGAGAAAACACGAATCTCACAGCGGAACGAATAAAATATAACATAACTTTTGAAATACAACAGTATATGTATACAATAATATTGCAGAGTACAACACTTACAACACAGCGGAAATAACTATAGCTATATGATCCTGAAGCCTCCTGCTCCAAGCTCTTCCAGTATATCTGTAAATCCCGACTACTTGACTGCCCGTACAAATTTAGGCACCCAAGAGTTTAGGGAAACAAAACAAATAAACTCCGGGTCAGTCATGGGACTGGTATGAGTAAAACATTTTAAAACAGTTTGAACAAGTAAACGATATCTCATAAGACCACGCCGCATAACGGAACGAGTTTTTCCCTTATGAGAATCCAAAATATCTTTATATCAAAAACTTTGTGATATTATAATAATGTCTATGTACAAATAGATATCAACTAGCAGAAACGCTTTCATCTCACGTTCTACATATATAGTATACAATCAAAACCGCAAGCACGTATTGGGTAATGGATTTCCAACTATGATAAGGTATGGATCCACCTTCCGATCAGTGTACTCTAGGAACGATACACTGGAGTTCAACAAGAACATCTTGCAACTCAGCCACACATGACCGACCACTCATTTCGCTTGAGTGTATCGAATGTACATCACCAACGGTAGGGATCAGCAACCGTTTCCCGTATATATATGGGACAGCATTGATAGATTAAAAGAAGCAAATGAATATTCTCTAGATAGGTGATTATACACCCTACTTCGGTGCGACCGACTTAGCCATGCTGCCTGCCCGATTTTTGTCATTTACCAGATGTGAGGCTAGAAGCTACGCTTACTTTCCATTCATTGATAACACGATCACTTTGAATGCCACATTATCAGATCCGTTAATCATTAGTTGGATCTGCACAAATAGATTCTGGATATTATGCGAAGGGAATAAATCCGTTGGCCACCATATATATTTGTACAGTCCAACTCTTTCGATCATTGGAACTATTCTGTCAGACATTCGTCCATATACGTTCGTTCTGGGACTGAACGAAATCGAAGGCACTATTCTGTAAACAAGACAGCCCTTGCACTTTACTCCGTCTTCAATTTCTTCATCGTATTTGATCACAACGCTTATGTCGATACGGAGTGGTTCTTCGGATAATAATCCAACCGGTCTCTCCATATTAACAACGTAAAATGGTCAAAACTTCGATAGTCTGTGATTTAACTATCAAATGAAAATATGTCGGTGTACAAACAACGATCTTATTTCTAGATAGAAATTCGATCGATCAACCATCATCATATATATATATACATATATATTCATATTTCCTTATTTTCTAAAACTAGAAAATATACATTTTCAACATTGGAAAACATTTCCAATCCTCATTTACGCATCACTATCATTCCACAACTATTAGTCCCTAACTGTAAACTAGTAAGAGAACAATTCTCTAAGTATAAACCCCGAAGGCCGAAACCAACATCAGATCAACACTCAGAAAACTATTCAACTTACTAATCTCTAGTCAGTTTCTAATTTTTGTTTAACTTCACTTCTAAATTTCTATATTCGATTAACCCCTTTTGATAAACTACGTTTGATTAACTCTTTTTGATAAAATACGTTTTCCGTTACAACTATTTCCCTTTTTTAACGTTTTCTTACCGTTACAAATATTTCCTATTTACAACTTCTATTTACCGTTACAAATATTTCCTATTTACAACTTCTATTTACCGTTACAAATATTTCCTATTTACAACTTCTATTTATCGTTACAAATATTTCCTATTTATAACTTCTATTTACCGTTACAAATATTTCCTATTTATAACTTCTATTTACCGTTACAAATATTTCCTATTTATAACGTTTTATTTACCGTTTCAAATATTTCCTATTTATAACGTTTTATTTATCTTCTAAATAAATATTCCTCTTTTCAATTCTATTTATTTTCTAAATAAATATCCCTTTTATAAAACTCTATTTGTTTTATAAATAATTTCCTTTTATAAAACCGTGTTCGATTTATAAATACTCTATTTTCAAATTGTTTCCTTTTATAAAATAGGTTGATTTTATAAAATTCCTTTATTTCAAAATACATTGAAATATTCCTTTTTATAACTCAGGGTTTCTTATGATATTCAAAATATCAAACAACGATGATCAATATCATTCTAACATCCATAATCAATAACAGATTATAAATCACAACATATATCACAATATATGAAAACAGTAAAATAATTGTTGAGGAACCCAGTTGGATTCCTCCAACCTGTCTCCCTGTGTAAAGACCCGCAACTTCCCCGTAAAGGAAAGCGTCGGATAGTTCGAGAACAAGCCACAACAGAACGCATATAAAAGAACATTTCATTGTATATAACAACAATGCATCAGATTACAAGAATATACAGAGTATAAATGAATATTACACAGAAATATCAGAGATTTAAATTACATTTAAATACATAGCAGCGGAAAATAATACAATACACAACTAGAAGAGATATACGGATACAAAGCTTTCCGGATATCGTTCCAGCTGTAAACTAGGATCCTGTGAATATAAATCTGCAAAACCAAAACTACTAGCTGCCCGTGTCAAAAATAGGGGCACCCAGAGTTTAGGTTAAAACAATAAACTCCAGGTCAGTCATGTGACTGGTGTGAGAACTAAAACAGTTATTAATCTTTATTTTCAAAGCTAGGTAAATCAAGGGACCACGCCGTATAACACGGAACGGGTTTCCTCCCAAGAATACCAGTGCATAAAACAAACAGCGCAATGCTAAATAAAGAAAAATGAAGCTGTTATAAGACCCAGGTCCCATCACACAATGCAACGCAGTCGAGGATAGGGTTTTCCCTTATAACAGCCAAAGAATGCTTGATACGTTTTAAAACAAATCATTTGATACTATTATAAGTGCATAGTGTATAAAACACTTCAAATCATAAGTATCAATCATAGGCGGCATGAACGGCCCATATCACTATGTCGCCATATATAAGTTTACAATCAAAACCGCAAATGTCGTATTTGGAAATTGGATTTCCATCTATGAACCGAGGCAAAAGATAGTCCTCAACCGATTCGAGACTGCCTAGCCCGAGTCTCAGGCAAGCGCGCAGGCAAGCCTTGGAGCGACAGGGCCGGTCCACCGACGTGGATTATTATACCTGAGCACTACGTTTCGCCGCCCTTTGGGGCGTAAGCGAGCCAACGAATGACTCCATCGGACCCGGATCGTCCGATCTAACCGAGGCGCCTCGCAACAGCAACAACCACATAAGTCAAACTCGTCAGGGCGTGTAAAACCACTGACGCCACTTCTAGCTAGGAGGAAACGCAGGCCCTCCCTGAGGTCCGTCTCCCGTTTTTGGTTCATACCGGGTGTGAAACACGCGAGGTAAACGTTACACAAAGCTACGCCACAAAGGCCGTGCTTTGATCATCACCACAAGACTTTGCTTTTCAACAGAAGCCTTGATCATTTGCATCTTAGCATGCCACACAGGCAAACCATCCTATGCAACCGATATCAGTCACACAGAATGAAATCCAATGTCAGACACACAGTCCATTTACAAGTCCGTTCTGGGCCTGAACGAAACCGGAGGCACCTAGTACCTCGCATATCCATCGATCTCCAAGTACGTCTGGACGATCACTAACTGTTTCCATCTTCTTGGGTGTACAGCCCAATCAAGATCATCAGTAATTACCCAAACGACGTGAAAACCTCCGGTCTTCGACCATCGTCTTCATCTTCGACTTATCGTCGTATCAGTTATTCAGAATGGGATGAACCCGGTCTTTCCGAATAACTCGCGTATATTTTAAATAAGTGTTACACAAACACAACATACGCCTCATTCCAATTCATTAGTCACTAACCGTAAATTAATCAAGAGAATAATTCCCCAAATATTAACCCCGAAGGCCGAAACCAACATCAGATCAATATCCAGAAAACCATTCTACTTAGCTAACCGACAGTTAGTTTCTAAATTTCACGTTCAAATCTAATTAAAGATTTAACTATCGCCTGGAGCAAAACTGGTGATACTCCATTCTCGATCTTTTCAATCTAATTAAAGATTCATTAAAACTCCACTTAGTTTTAATCTGTGACTGGGTTAAAGAATCAGTGTCATTTAAAACACGGTTCACGATAAACCCAAAGTCACATCCCATTAATTATCGGGTTAAAGAACAAGTGTTATTTAAAACACTGTTCACGATAAACCCAAAAATCAATATCCATTCAATTCCAATTAAATATCATTTAATTGGTACACTTCATTAAATCTAAATAAAAAGATTTAATCTTTTCTCAACTGGGTTCAAGAACAGTGTTAGTGAAGACACCATTCACGACAAACCCAAATCACATTCATTAATTATCGGGTTAAAGAACAAGTGTTATTTAAAACACTGTTCACGATAAACCCAAAAATCAATATCAATTCAATTCCAATTAAATATTATTTAATTGGTACACTTCATTAAATCTAAATAAAAAGATTTAATCATTTCTCAACTGGGTTCAAGAACAGTGTTAGTGAAGACACCATTCACGACAAACCCAAATCACATTCATTAATTATCGGGTTAAAGAACAAGTGTTATTTAAAACACTGTTCACGATAAACCCAAAAATCTATATCGATTCAATTCCAATTAAATGTTATTTAATTGGTACACTTCATTAAATCTAAATAAAAAGATTTAATCTTTTCTCAACTGGGTTCAAGAACAGTGTTAGTGAAGACACCATTCACGACAAACCCAAATCACATTCATTAATTATCGGGTTAAAGAACAAGTGTTATTTAAAACACTGTTCACGATAAACCCAAAAATCTATATCGATTCAATTCCAATTAAATGTTATTTAATTGGTACACTTCATTAAATCTAAATAAAAAGATTTAATCTTTTCTCAACTGGGTTCAAGAACAGTGTTAGTGAAGACACCATTCACGACAAACCCAAATCACATTCGATATTCAATACAAGGCTCTGAATAGAAAATATATCGGCTTATATTCAATATCGAATTCTACGACTAACAAATGTCGTATTGGAAATAACGATATAAATATATATCTTTCAAATTTCCATAACCACACCTGTATAATCACGAATTCCAACATCGAAATATTCCGAAGACAATTTCGATTCAAATCCACTCCAATGCAATCATTGGAAATTTTGGTTATTTTCAAAACCCTTTTCAAATTCAATTTATTTATTTAAAAATAAATAGAATTATAATTCTAGTTCAAAACTAGTTCATTTCGATAAAAATCTATTTTTATCTTTTCAAATATGGAGTTTTTCATCCCAAACTTTCACAAATCATTTCTTATGATTTTACACAAATTATTACTATTTTTAATAATTTTATCAAGGCCCGTACAGTCGATTTCCAACAACGGCCATCGAACTGCACTTACAGCGACCTTTTTCGAATTTGATTTGGACTTATCTCCAAATCCAACCGTTAGATTTCAAATTTCTAACATTCATTAGAAAGCTCTTTTCGATACGAACCCAACGGTTCCGGTTTTAGGAGAATCCGACGGTCGGATCTCCCGCAATGTCCGTTTGAAATAAATGGTCGAAATTCACGAACTGCCGCGGCGCGGCGCGTTCTATTCAGGCCATTATATTATATATATAATATATATAATATATACTTCGTCGATTTCTATTTAAAACGAATTATATAAATAGTTTTAAATTCGTTTCAAAATTCATTTCTATTCAATTCAAATTTCAATTCAATTTGAATCCATTTCAATTCGTTTTCAATTCAATTCTTTTCGAAATCGTTTTCAATTCAATTCATTTCGAAATCGTTTTCAATTCAATTCATTTCGAAATCGTTTTCAATTCAATTCATTTCGAAATCGTTTTCAATTCAATTCATTTCGAAATCGTTTTCAATTCATTTTGAATTCGTTTTCAATTCAATTCTTTTCGAATTCGTTTTCAATTCAATTCTTTTCGAAATCGTTTTCAATTCAATTCATTTCGAAATCGTTTTCAATTCAATTCATTTCGAAATCGTTTTCAATTCAATTCATTTCGAAATCGTTTTCAATTCATTTTGAATTCGTTTTCAATTCAATTCTTTTCGAATTCGTTTTCAATTCAATTCATTTCGAAATATTCGATTTCGAAATCACTTTTCAATATTCATTTTAAAATGAATAAAATCGATATAAATATCGTTCACGTCAAAATGGCGTCAATCTAATCAACACGGCTTCATATATTGATATTTTCAAATATTCCATTTCGAATATTTCTATTTCAAATATTTCTATTTTAAAACTGGAATGAGGCCCAAACAATTACCATATAAAGTTAATTATATGGATTTTCATACAACACATGTATAATAGCATTGAAAAATAATCAACCATCAACCAAAGTGCACTACACTGTATAAGCATCAAATAAAGATATCTAACGCTTATAACAGCCTGTCAATCAATCGATCGACATATTTAATCAATCAGGATGAGTGAACTTCATATTTCATCCCAACACCCGTGTGGGGTTTCAAACAATCAAACACAGATTCTAGTTGTGCAGTTGGGCGATGTGTAAAATTTATCGTCCCAATCAATGTCATTCAAATAAGTGTTCATAAACAAACCGTCTGGTTTGTAAATGAATATTTATTTATTCACTTCACTATTTTCATATTCACGTTAAAAATTATATTTTTAACGATAAAACATTTTATTTCAACCTATGAATTTCTATTCAATTCATTTATTCAATAAAATGATATTTTTATTTTTCTAACATATTTTAGAAAATTTCGGCGGCATAACGGCACGATACTAAAAACGGGATAAGGCCTAGCCTTGTCCCCGGTCTAGTGAAGGCCCACGCCATTCACATATCAATCAAATTCACTTTCGTTATGCAAACCACAAAATTTGGAGTAAGGGTCTAACCTAGCCTTACTCCTTCGCCTTATAACGGCGCACGTCTAATCCTAACCAATTTATCGATTCGATTTTTCACACCACAAACCACATTCAAACCAATATCGCAATCAATCACCAAACAATCAAACAAACAAGTCCATGGTCTGTGGACGATTGTGTCGGGTGCTACTAAGCACCGTCTGCATCCTAGTATATATATATAACTAGAAAAATTAAATTGAAAGGTGAGAAATTCTCACATATAGCTATCCTAGCTCCATGGCACTTCATTTGCAGAAGTCTTCGTCGTTTCGCCTTTTTGTCACCTTCGTTGCCCAAGGCCACTATATATATAAAAATCGAATTTTTATTTCAAAGTTCCATATATAAAATTCGAATTTTTATTTCAAAGTTCAATATATAAAAATCGAATTTTTAGTTCAAAGTTCAATATATAAAAATCGAATTTTTATTTCAAAGTTCAATATATAAAAATCGAATTTTTAGTTCAAAGTTCAATATATAAAAATCGAATTTTTATTTCAAAGTTCAATATATAAAAATCGAATTTTTAGTTCAAAGTTCAATATATAAAAATCGAATTTTTATTTTCCTTAAAGTATAAAAACCATATTTTTATTTTTCTTAAAGTATAAAAACCATATTTTTATTTTTCTTAAAGTATAAAAACCATATTTTTATTTTTCTTAAAGTATAAAAACCATATTTTTATTTTTCTTAAAGTATAAAAACCATATTTTTATTTTTCTTAAAGTATAAAAACCATATTTTTATTTTTCTTAAAGTATAAAAACCATATTTTTATTTTTCTTAAAGTATAAAAACCATATTTTTATTTTTCTTAAAGTATAAAAACCATATTTTTATTTTTCTTATGTATAAAAACCATATTTTTATTTTTCTTAAAGTATAAAAACCATATTTTTATTTTTCTTATGTCTATAATATAAATCAAAGACTGGATTTTTATATAAACTAGAAACTGATTTACAAAAATAAAAAAAATAAAAAAAAATCACTTACAGTATTTATCTGGAAAAGGGGAGGGATTCGTAGTCGCCTCTCGAGTCTCGCGTTGCAGGCGAGGGGGGTGCTGGACTTCGTGGTGGAGGAAGAAGAAGAAGGGGTCGCGATAGCAGCAGGGGGGGGTTTCGATTTGCGGTGGCGTTCAGGAGAATTGGGGGTTGCGTCGGCGAGGGCTTGCTGGGAGAGGGGGTTGCGATCTCCAATCGGTCGTGGAGGGAGGAGCGGCCATCGCGGTTGGCGATCCATCGGGGGGCCGATATGGTGGCGGCGGCGGTTAATCCGCCGTCGCCCCTTTGTCGTTCCTTTTTTTTTCTTTTTTTTTTTAAGTCTGAAATGATTTCGAAGAAGGGGGGGGGGGGGGGCCAGAGATAAGGGGAAAGGTTGTTTTTTTTTTTTTTATTATTATTTAATTATTTTATTCCTTAAAAGTTGATTTTTACATATGACCTCGAAACGAGGCCCACCGCCTGTCGTCCATAGCGTATTACCCCCATTCCGAACACAATGGGATATGTATCGCAAGCTGATTCGATTGTTACAATCAGTTTCCTTTAAATTTACATTTAAATCGCTATATTGAATTTTAAACGTACATTTCCAATTACCGGGGTCACATACTAACTCTATGAATTGCAGAAAAATATTTTCTAGCTTCGTATTGACGATACGGTCCTAACAAAACTAGTTTCGTCGAATTCTGAGACCGTTAGAAAAATGGTCAATTTCCAGTCGATTAAAATCAACTGAAACTGGTCAAACGCGTTTTCCTTTGCCACGCTCACATATTGATTCGAAAAATTATGAAATTTGAAACCTAGCGATAACTTGACATCACGGACCCAACAAAACTGGTTTCGTCGAATTCCGAGGTCATTTGCAAAATGTCCATTTTTAAGGGCCTGAATTCCATAGCGACTATTCAGAATTTTCAACTGGACATATCTTTTGATTCCCGATATGAAATCTTGATTTTTCGGATTCGTTGGAAAGATATTCACTATTAGATTCCATTATTTTTGGTTTCACTAAAATCCGGATTGTTTTGCACCCGGTACATTCAATTGAAGTTTGAAATCGAATTATCGAACTACCGCGCCATTTTCAATTTTATTTATAATTATATATAAATATTTATATTCTAACGACGACGCGTATAATATATACATTCGAATTATATTCAAAATAAATTTCTCGTCGATATTATTTAAAATAATTCATATTAAATAATCAGAATTCGCTAAAATTGCCAAAATAAAAATTTCAAACTGGCTCGCATTTTACGGGTTGTTACACCCTGCATCCACAGATGTTACACAGTATAATATACATCAAATTTCATTTCAATATGAAGTATTCTACTGGACAGAATCAATATTTGATTAACGATATAATATACGACTATATCTACGTTTTCAATCAAATCTATTTAATAGTCCAGTTTAACAATCAATCTACAACAGTCAAAAATAAAGTACAATTTATATAGAAATATAAATTGACAGAGTTAATGAGTTTTACTCACTGTTGCGCGTTAATCGTTAAATAACGGTTTGCGTCTGCTGATCCGGATCATACAATTTATTTTGTAATAAATTCTAGACGAGCTCCGATCCATTCTGAATCGATTCCAGTGTCTTCGTTTTGATCGTACTCGTGTTCGGTTCTTTCCTTGTTCCTCTTTTAATGAAACATCCGCAAGCGTTCATCGTTCACATTCTTCTCGGTTTCCCTTTTTCATTTATATTATACTTGGCCTCGGCCCATGTTTCCACTTCTCAACAACTTCTCACGCTCTAGTAATTTAAATAAACACGGTCAAGTATTTCTTCCATCACAACTCTTCTTTTCTTTTCATTTATTTCTTGTCTGGGCTAAACACCTTGGCCCATCCACACGTTAAACCCATACCCGTTCATACTCCTTTCCTCACATCACCGCTAGCTCCATCTTGAAACCATCACGTTCAGTACCTCGTCCCTCATCTTAACGTAACCAATGCTTCATAGAAACAGTGCCCTCCCTTTTGTATTTACAAAGCTGTCACCTGCTGAAGCTACTCCATCCCATCATCCTTAACATACCATCCATCTCCTTCCACAACGACACCCCGACTTCACCTCCCATACGTCGTTCCAATGAAAACAGCAAATGCTTCCATCATTTAACCCCCATCAAACTCCACGCCGTACTATCTCCTCACCACCAAACTCCCATGAAACACACAGCAAACAAATCCCATTGCTTCAGTAAAACATAATGACCACACCAGCTTTACTTCAGTCCTCCCACGCCCACTCTACTTCTGATCTATTTAAAGGCCACACTCCTCCACACGTTATCAGCCTAACACTCTCGAAGCCTCATTTTCCCCCTCGCGTCGAACTCCTTGCTCGAGTATCACGGTGACAAACACCGAAACCCAAACCCAAGGTTCAACCGTTCTTAAGTCATGCTACAGTACTCACCAATACCGTTCATTTCCTCAACCCTCTCGCCCCACTTACAGACTGTCATACCCAATCACGACACCACTGTTGCAACCAACGTCTGAAACTCCATCCTCCTGATGTTATCACGTTGAATTCGGTTCCCTACAAGCTTTTCGTTTGAACCCAAATACGTTGCTGCTCTAGTACATAGATCGACAAAATCCACATCGAACACCACAAAATCTAGTACACGGGCTCCCTTCGATCTTCTGAATCCTAAATCCACAACCACAACGAGAATTACTGCTTCAATCTCTCGCTAACAGTCGGTTTACTTGGTTCCAGCTAACACTGTCTAGAAAACAGCGAAACCTTATGTTTCAAAACTCATCAACACTCACACCAAAAAGTAGAGAATCATACCAGGATGCTGAATATACAAGTTTGGGGATTTTTGGGTTTTTATTCGATTTACTGTGATTTTGGAAAGTGGCGATTTGTTTGTAGTTGAAGAAAGCTGACGGCGCCTTTTTCTTTGTTTTTGGAATTAGGTTTTAGTGATTTTTGTGGTGTATTTATAGTGTTAAGGTATGGAGATAATTGTTTTAGATATTTTGAAGGCCACGTTTTGTTTTGTTTAAGGCCATAGAAGAACGAATGGTTTGAGAAGCATGAACGTGGATCTTTGTTTTATGTTATAAAGTTTACCATCATCTGATAAAGAATTTCCTTCCTTTACAAACTGTTATCGACAGAAGTAAACATACCGTTGAAATCAGCTCGGTGTCACGATTCCAAAAATATAATAATACCGGTAGATTAACTCATATTTTGAAACCTCAAAATGTTGATTACAGGGTGCAAAATACTCCAAATAAAAAGTTGCTTATTTAATTAATTAAAAATTTCTATAAAATTCTAAAAATTAAATTATCGATATGTCTCAAAAGAACCTTGTTTAAACCTATCTCTAGTTATATCGAATAACCCATTACGGTCGATAAACGATTCTATAGCGACTATTTTAAAATTTGATTTGGACATATCTCAAAATCTACACGACGAAATCCTGATTTTTCTCTTCCACTAGAAAGATATACTCCACCAGCTCCGTACGTTTCTTGTTTCACAGGAATCCGATTTAAAACGAACTCTGTACATTCAGTTGAAGTTCGAATCGCCAAATTACGAACTACCGCGCTATTTCGAGCTCGGTTTTTAATTATAATATAATTATACGTTCTAACATCGTCGATTAATTAATATATTCGTTATTTAAATAATTAAATAAGTTCATTATTCGACCGTTCAAAATGCGGGTCATTAAAAACGGAGTCCGTATGAAGAAGTTATAGCCTCCAGAAGTTTCTGAATCAAGTCTAAAATTAAAAATCGGGCCCAATTGGCCAGGGCGGGAAAAGTCCCGCCTAGGACACCCAGGTCGACTGGGCTGTCGACCTGGTCTAGCCAGGTCGACAGGGCTGTCGACCTGGTCCAAACCCAGGTCGAACCCAGTCCAACCTGGCTGGCCTAGTCTATATTGGTCGATTTCCAGAAGCATGCTTTGTCATTAGGGCTAGGTGGCAGGCTCTAATTGGTCTCTCTTTCGAATGAATGGCTACGATCAATCCAAGCAACATTGATGGTCCTAATTAGTTCATAAACTCTATAAAAATGACCCTAGACTCTACCTAGGTTTCTTACACAATTCTCTAGCCTCCATTGCTCTCTTCTTCTAATAAAAAAATAAAAATGGCGTCGCTGCTCTGCTGGAATTAAAACTAGAAGATAATCAACATCAGCCTAAGCAACTCAATTCAAACTAGAGATTAAAGTTTCTGCAAAGATTCTACAACAAGTTAAAGTTCTTTCTTTAATCCAATCAAGGCAAGTATAGTTATTTTCCGCTATAAACGTTAATTATAATTTTGATATGTTTTTAATTCTGAATCTGAGATTGTATAGATTTGTTTTCTGTGACTGTTCTGTATCCCTTTTCTTCTTTTCTGTTTCTATAGCCAGGCTACCACGAGCCTGTGCCTAATCTCATAAGAGATGAACGTATGAACGCAAATTTTGGGATGAATGATGCGAAATTTGACAAGACTGAATTGAATGTATGACTTTAGGTCTGAGGCACAAAATATATTGGACATATGCATAAATTTGACTATGAACATATAATTTATGCATGTTGTATGCATAGTTGTGTTGTAATTTAGAACTGTAATTAATGAGCATATGTTGTAAACTAGATTTGGATCTATGCATATTCTATGATAGAAGAAAAGAGGAACCATTGTAAGATTACATATGATTTGAGATTTTGGACAAAATGCACATAAAAGTCAAGATATGATTTTTAGAAGATATGATTTAAAGATTTATATTGTTGGGTATAGTTTGCATAAGGATTCATGACTCAAAGAGAAGAAGATATGGAAACTTAGGTGTAAAGATTTACATTAATTAGGATATCTATTATTGTGATTACACCTAAATAGGGATTTTAGGATATATGGAATGCATTGAAATTAATGGTTATATTTGGTATAATTTATATGTGAATCTGCTGTAAGATGCTAGTTTAACAAAAATTGGAACATATGTTATATGGCAAATTATGTCCATATTCTACGCTTATGCAAACATGGAGTATATGTTGTGAATCATGACAATTATGTAGGCATATGAATTTAGGCCAATTTATGATTGGGCAAGGCATGTAAATAGAACTTTTAGAAATATTAAATATGCTAAATCTGCTAATTTGTCAAGTTGCCTAAACTACTAGCTTTGTTATATTGCCTAGACTGCTAATTAGATTGAAATGCCTAATCTGTTAAATTTGTCGGTTGAAATGCCTAACCTGTTATATGCCAAAATCTGCTAAGTTGCTAAATCTGTTAAATCCGTTAAGTCATATAAAATCTGTTATCTGCTATGTTGATATAATCATCCTGTTATTGATATAATCTGAATTGGCATATATATTGGGCGTGCGCATAAACGGTAAATTATTAATTAATTGGCCGCAAAGATAAACATGGCTAACTCGAGGTTAGAATGAGTTTGCGGCGTAAATCTGCCCGGAACCGCCCGGCACATCCAGTGGCCGCAAACAATAGGTTCTAATGTGAGAAGTTAGTCATAACATGCGTAAGACACGAGGTTAGGTCTGGCTTGTGGCAGAAGTCTGCCCGGAACCGCCCGGCATATCCAGCGGCCACAAGCTACCGACCTAATGTGAGAGGTCTGTGCATTAATAATTAATTAATGCAAAATCTAAGATAAGAATGACGTCTAAAACGTATTGGGGAAAATAGGGTTAAACCAAAGGGATTAATAGATGTAGTAAAACCCATCCATGAATCTGTAGGCCCAATACAAAGTTAGACAAATCTGAAAAATCTGTACATCTGACCTGTTAGTCTGAAAACTTGTTAACTTAATTTGTGAATTAGTAAATCTGAATTCTGTATGTCTGAACTTGTAAACAAGTCAATCTGAAATCTGTTAGTCTGGGGACACAAGGTTAGGAGGGGAATTACTTGTGTCATCTGTTGTTTGGGACCCATATTAGTCAGTAACCCTTTCTGGTATCAAAACTTTGACCCAACAGTAGGTAGGGTCCGGGCACGCTTACTGAACTAATTATAAGTGGTTCATTCTGATAAGGGCGAGAGGTGTTGATGGTGCGTTCCAACCGGGTCATGTGCGTGCATGGACTCCGGTCTGCCTCTGAGGACGTAAGACGCCGTGACATCTGTAAATAGGTCTGTGCCAATTGGTTGTCACTTTTGGGAGTGATACACCCTACTGTGGGGCCGACACAGGATATTTATGTATTAGGGAGCCGATCGCTTGGGGTAGGGTTTTAGGATACGCTTAGTTCTGTCTGTTTCTGTTGGTACCGTCTGTTTCTGTTGGGTGGTAACACCTGTCTGTTTCTGTGTGGTACCGTCTGTTCGGGTGGTAAAGGCCCATTACTAGTGTACACCTAATTCCACATTCTGTCTCCATAGGGATAAATCTGTTTCTTCTTCTGTCTGTTTCTGATCGGGTAGTAAGGGCCCATTATTAGCATTCTGTTTCTGTTAAAGTATTCTGTACCCGTTCCTGCTTCAATTTAGACATTAGGGTGACACCTAATTCTGCTATACTAGTATTAGTGCAGAGAAGTGTAAAACAATAGTTTATATCATTCTGTTTTTATGTTATATCTGCTACACCTGTTATAGGTATCTCACATCCAGTTTTATGTTCATATCATATTATTATTATCTGTTCATATGCTGAAAGTCACTGGACTTGCCAGACTTTTTGTCTGACCCTTGTTGTTTCGCCTCCTTTCTTCCGTTTCCCCCCCCCCCCCAGGTTATCCAAGGAGGGAAATACTTTAGCTTGGTCCGGATTTCTCTTTGCTTGAAGTGCTTAAAGTATGGATTGGCTCTATATAGCTTCCGTTCCATGGGGATTATGATTTTAAACTATGCATTTTGAAGGCTTTTGTACAAGACTGATATTTTGTACTTGAATTCTGGAATTGAAAGGATGTAACCATATTAATTTCTGTTTCCGCTGTAATAAAGTTAAAAATTTTCAAGTACTGTTTTATCTGTCTTGTAAGTTTCTGTTCTGTTTACTAAAATGCTCCACCAAAGTTAAGGCACTCCCTTTGTGAGTGACCTTAATGGAGGTGGGGTGTTACACTTGGTATCAGAGCTAAAGGTTACCAGATTAGATAAAAGTTTTTGAAAACTATTTTCAAAAAGGTTTTGGAAGGAAGTATTTTCAAAAAAATAAAGCTTATTTTGGAAAACATGATCCCCAAGAGCCATATATCTTTCTTTCAGTCCTTTTTGTATTGAACCTTTCCTTTTTCGTTCCAGCATGTCTGAAGCATCTGAGATACCAGAGGGTGTTCATGTACCCGGTTGGTTTCGTCAATATCTTGAGGCTAGGACCACCGCTGCAGGTCCAGCAAATGATCCCCCTCCTCCACCCCCTCCTCGTGCAATTGCTTTCTCAAAGATCTGTAGAGATTTTAGGGCCATGGGTGGGAAGGATTTCAAAGGAACTGAATCATTCGTAGAAGCAAGGAATTGGCTCAAAGAAACTGAGGATCTATTCGTTATCTTCGAGGTGGACGATAGGCAGAAGGTACAGTTGGCAGTATGGCTGCTCAAAGACGAAGCTTCCTACTGGTGGGAAGTCACTAACGCCGAGAGGCCGGTTGAGACATGGATGGATTTCAGAACAAGGTTTGAGACAAAATTCCTCTCGCAAGCTGAACGAAGTTTACAATTGGAAAAGTTCTTGTCTCTTAAGCAAGGAAGTATGACGGTCAAGGAATACGTCAACCAGTTCAACCAACTAGCAAGATTCGGATTGGATTTAGTCAACACTCAGCATAAAAAGGCTCTCCGCTTTGTTAAAGGATTGAATGAGCCACTGCACAGCCTAGCCATGACCCATGTACCCATGGGAGCAACTTACGAGAAATTGGTGGATATGGCACTACTGCACGAGGAAGACAAGGGCCCAAAAGAGACAAAGAAGGAAGAACCACAGAATAAGAAAGCGGGGCCCAAAAAGGAAACACAAAAGAAGGATGAGAAGCCTGAAGATAAGAAGGGGAAAAAGTGCTTTACTTGTGGGAGCTCAACTCATCTGAACAAGGATTGCAGAAAAAGGAAGGGCGCTTGCTTCAACTGTGGGGAGATGGGACACTTCACTAGGGACTGCCCGAAGAGACGAGGACAAGGAGGGCAGGCGAACACTCTTGAGGCTAGTGGCTAGGATAGAAATAGGAAAATTTCTATAGTAGGTTTAATTTCTTTATCTGATTGTGACTTTTTCTGGTTTTGGTATTTTGATTTTGTAATCGATACTCTGCACTTTAATGCTAGTATTATTTCTGGATTCCGCTATAGACTCAGACCCATAAGGGTTATGGATCATCTGTTTGAGACTGGGGTTTGAGGGATATCTGTGTTAGGCGTCAAGTATGACGCATACATTCTGAGTTTTCGTAGGGTGTCAATTTGATATTGGTTTCGGTCTTTGGGGCCGACACTTAGGACCCATGTCTAATGGGAACCAAATTTTCGTTCTATCTGTACTCGCTTCCATCATTCGACTGTATCCTATCGATCGAATATTTGAACTTTAGGTAGAAACTAATGGGTGTAAACATGGGCTTGAGACATGTTATGTTTGATGGTTGCAAGTGGATGCAAATGGTTGCTAGTGGTTGCCCGTGGATGCATATACACACACTAGGCACTAGATCGGCTCGAAAGCACTCTCATACTGCATATGGATGGGTGAGCATTTTTCAATTCTTGTGGATGCAAATTGGTTGATTCAGCACATGGATGTTGCATTTGAGTGAATGGTTGTGCACTCATATAGAAATAATATATATCATCAGAATTCTATTGCATACATGTTGGACTCATGGCACTGACATAATTCGCATTAAGGAGGTAACTGAATCAGTAGACCGCCTGATCTTTGCATTAGATAAGGAAAATATACACACACTTTTGCATATGTTCATACAACATTAGAAGTTTTCTAAGGACAATGGATGCTTGTGGATGATGGTTGAGTAGATGGGTGATTGGATGGTAGGACACATTCTTCTTAACTTGAAGATTTCGGGGACGAAATCCTTTTAAGTGGGGGAGAATGTAACACCCCGTGTATTCTATAACTGTGGAATTAACAAATTAAAGTATAATTAATTTGAAATCAAAGAACTAAGGGAAACGGGATACGCCATTGCGTTCGTCTTGGAAAAATACGCGAAATAGAGTCCGAGTTTTCAAAAAACGGAGTCCGTATGAAGAAGATATAGCCTCCGGAAGTTTCTGAATCAAGTCTAAAATTAAAAATCGGGCCCAATTGGCCAAGGCGGGAAAAGTCCCGCCTAGGACACCCAGGTCGACTGGGCTGTCGACCTGGTCTAGCCAGGTCGACAGGGCTGTCGACCTGGTCCAGACCCTGGTCGAACCCAGTCCACCCTGGCTGGCCTAGTCTATATTGGTCGATTTCCAGAAGCATGCTTTGTCATTAGGGCTAGGTGGCAGGCTCTAATTGGTCTCTCTTTCGAATGAATGGCTACGATCAATCCAAGCAACATCGATGGTCCTAATCAGTTCATAAACTCTATAAAAATGACCCTAGACTCTACCTAGGTTTCTTACACAATTCTCTAGCCTCCATTGCTCTCTTCTTCTAATAAAAAAATAAAAATGGCGTCGCTGCTCTGCTGGAATTAAAACTAGAAGATAATCAACATCAGCCTAAGCAACTCAATTCAAACTAGAGATTAAAGTTTCTGCAAAGATTCTACAACAAGTTAAAGTTCTTTCTTTAGTCCAATCAAGGCAAGTACAGTTATTTTCCGCTATAAACGTTAATTATAATTTTGATATGTTTTTAATTCTGAATCTGAGATTGTATAGATTTGTTTTCTGTGACTGTTCTGTATCCCTTTTCTTCTTTTCTGTTTCTATAGCCAGGCTACCACGAGCCTGTGCCTAATCTCATAAGAGATGAACGTATGAACGCAAATTTTGGGATGAATGATGCGAAATTTGACAAGACTGAATTGAATGTATGACTTTAGGTCTGAGGCATAAAATATATTGGACATATGCATAAATTTGACTATGAACATATAATTTATGCATTTTGTATGCATAGTTATGTTGTAATTTAGAACTGTAATTAATGAGCATATGTTGTAAACTAGATTTGGATCTATGCATATTCTATGATAGAAGAAAAGAGGAACCATTGTAAGATTACATATGATTTGAGATTTTGGACAAAATGCACATAAAAGTCAAGATATGATTTTTAGAAGATATGATTTAAAGATTTATATTGTTGGGTATAGTTTGCATAAGGATTCATGACTCAAAGAGAAGAAGATATGGAAACTTAGGTGTAAAGATTTACATTAATTAGGATATCTTTTATTGTGATTACACCTAAATAGGGATTTTTGGATATATGGAATGCATTGAAATTAATGGTTATATTTGGTATAATTTATATGTGAATCTGCTGTAAGATGCTAGTTTAACAAAAATTGGAACATATGTTATATGGCAAATTATGTCCATATTCTACGCTTATGCAAACATGGAGTATATGTTGTGAATCATGACAATTATGTAGGCATATGAATTTAGGCCAATTTATGATTGGGCAAGGCATGTAAATAGAACTTTTAGAAATATTAAATTTGCTAAATCTGCTAATTTGTCAAGTTGCCTAAACTACTAGCTTTGTTATATTGCCTAGACTGCTAATTAGATTGAAATGCCTAATCTGTTAAATTTGTCGGTTGAAATGCCTAACCTGTTATATGCCAAAATCTACTAAGTTGCTAAATCTGTTAAATCCGTTAAGTCATATAAAATCTGTTATCTGCTATGTTGATATAATCATCCTGTTATTGATATAATCTGAATTGGCATATATATTGGGCGTGCGCATAAACGGTAAATTATTAATTAATTGGCCGCAAAGATAAACATGGCTAACTCGAGGTTAGAATGAGTTTGCGGCGTAAATCTGCCCGGAACCGCCCGGCACATCCAGTGGCTGCAAACAATAGGTTCTAATGTGAGAAGTTAGTCATAACATGCGTAAGACACGAGGTTAGGTCTGGCTTGTGGCAGAAGTCTGCCCGGAACCGCCCGGCATATCCAGCGGCCACAAGCTACCGACCTAATGTGAGAGGTCTGTGCATTAATAATTAATTAATGCAAAATCTAAGATAAGAATGACGTCTAAAACGTATTGGGGAAAATAGGGTTAAACCAAAGGGATTAGTAGATGTAGTAAAACCCATCCATGAATCTGTAGGCCCAATACAAAGTTAGACAAATCTGAAAAATCTGTACATCTGACCTGTTAGTCTGAAAACTTGTTAACTTAATTTGTGAATTAGTAAATCTGAATTCTGTATGTCTGAACTTGTAAACAAGTCAATCTGAAATCTGTTAGTCTGGGGACACAAGGTTAGGAGGGGAATTACTTGTGTCATCTGTTGTTTGGGACCCATATTAGTCAGTAACCCTTTCTGGTATCAAAACTTTGACAAAACAGTAGGTAGGGTCCGGGCACGCTTACTGAACTAATTATAAGTGGTTCATTCTGATAAGGGCGAGGGGTGTTGATGGTGCGTTCCAACCGGGTCATGTGCGTGCATGGACTCCGGTCTGCCTCTGAGGACGTAAGACGCCGTGACATCTGTAAATAGGTCTGTGCCAATTGGTTGTCACTTTAGGGAGTGATACACCCTACTGTGGGGCCGACACATGATATTTATGTATTAGGGAGCCGATAGCTTGGGGTAGGGTTTTAGGGTACGCTTAGTTCTGTCTGTTTCTGTTGGTACCGTCTGTTTCTGTTGGGTGATAACACCTGTCTGTTTCTGTGTGGTACCGTCTGTTCGGGTGGTAAAGGCCCATTACTAGTGTACACCTAATTCCACATTCTGTCTCCATAGGGATAAATCTGTTTCTTCTTCTGTCTGTTTCTGATCGGGTAGTAAGGGCCCATTATTAGCATTCTGTTTCTGTTAAAGTATTCTGTACCCGTTCCTGCTTCAATTTAGACATTAGGGTGACACCTAATTCTGCTATACTAGTATTAGTGCAGAGAAGTGTAAAACAATAGTTTATATCATTCTGTTTTTCTGTTATATCTGCTACACCTGTTATAGTTATCTCACATCCAGTTTTATGTTCATATCATATTATTATTATCTGTTCATATGCTGAAAGTCACTGGACTTGCCAGACTTTTTGTCTGACCCTTGTTGTTTCGCCTCCTTTCTTCCATTCCCCCCCCCCAGGTTATCCAAGGAGGGAAATACTTTAGCTTGGTCCGGATTTCTCTTTGCTTGAAGTGCTTAAAGTATGGCTTGGCTCTGTATAGCTTCCGTTCCATGGGGATTATGATTTTAAACTATGCATTTTGAAGGCTTTTGTACAAGACTGATATTTTGTACTTGAATTCTGAAATTGAAAGGATGTAACCATATTAATTTCTGTTTCCGCTGTAATAAAGTTAAAATTTTTCAAGTACTGTTTTATCTGTCTTGTAAGTTTCTGTTCTGTTTACTAAAATGCTCCACCAAAGTTAAGGCATTCCCTTTGTGAGTGACCATAATGGAGGTGGGGTGTTACAGGCGGGGATTGCCGTCGTCACGGTCCCTAGAGGCGTCGCGCCTCTGGCACCGCCGCCGGAGGGAACCGCGAGCCCCCCGCCACCTCCTTCCTCTCGAGCGTCCCCCCTCTCAGCCTCGACCTCCTTCCCCCTCCCCCCGTCTCGAATTAAAAACCCGTGCCACCCCTTTCACCCTATGACCGCCGCTCCGCCCGAGATGTCCACCCGCCACGACTAGGCTCCAGCGCCACCTCAGCCCATCCCCGACCCCGTGGACCCACAACAGCGACAAAGGTTCAACCTTTGCAATGAAATGTAAGTTTTTACTTATAAAAATTAGATTTTTATAGTTTATAAATATTAGATCATTATAGTCAATAAAAATTAGATTTTTACGCTAAGGAAGTTTAGATTTTTATACCAGGAAAGGTTTGTTTTTATATATGAATGGCGATAGAGAGAATAGACTTTTAAGGTAAGACAAGAATTGATTTTTATTTGATTAAAGTTATGATTTTTATACAAAAGCTACAATTTTTCATGCGTGAAATTTGTGATTTTTATCGTGATAAAAATACGATTTTTAAAATGAAAAGACATTGTAAAAATATGGTTTTCATTCCTATAAAGATGAGATTTTTATTCATTTAAAAATATAATTTTTAGAAGATAAAGATTTGATCTTTATATGTTTGACATGAAATTAAAAATACGAGTTTTATATGGTTAACAATATAAAGTTGTGATCTTTAATTGTGTAAATTAATGATTTTTAACAATATGACTTTTATAAGTAAAGATTGGATTTTTATAGTTATAAAGTTATGATTTTCTTTATATGTAGAAAGGAGAGACATTTATATGTAGAAAGGCGAGATAAAAATATGATTTTTCATATGAGTAGCATAATAAAAATAAGTTTTTATTATATGTTTATCGTTATAAAAATATAATCTTGATATATTAAGTAGCGTTGTCAAAATATAATTTTTAACATATACCGCGTGAAACAGATCTCGTTGGAAACACGCCGAAGTTTTCCTACATATGAAGAGTCGAGGCGAATTGGTTTAGCTAATCAATGAGAACTCCTCACACAAATTTTTCTTATACAGTTATTTATTTATAACTGCATATATGAACTGTTCCCCGTCGTCCACAGACCGTGGACGACTTGTTTGTTTGGTTGTGTAGTTGATTGAATTATTGGTTTGAATTTGGTTGTTTGGGTGAAATGGAATTGATTGGATTGGTATGTGTATGGCGCAATCCATTATTAGACTAGGGATAAGGCTAGGCCTTATCCCGTTTCTAGTAACATGTCGTCATGCCGCCAAAATTTTCTAAAATATGTTAGAAGAATAAAAATATCATTTTTATTAGACAAATGAATAAAATAAAATATTCATTTACAAATCAGACGATTTGTTTATGTACACCCATTTTACTGATATGGGTTGGGATGATAAATTTTACACATCGCCCAACTGCACAAATAAAAATTTGTGTTTGTTAACTGAAACCCCACATGGGTATTGGGATGATATTTGACGCACACTAATCCCAATTGTTTAGTTGTATGTCAATCGATAGGTTGACAGATAGTTGTGTAGTGCACTTTGGATGATGGTTGATTACTTATCATTGCTATTATATACATGTGTTGTATGGAATCCATATACTTAACATTATATGGTAATTTATTGGGCCTCATTCTAATTTGGAAAATTAAAGAATATTATAAAATAAAGATTCATGCGTTGAATAGAATAAATAGTCATGTGTGGATGATACTCATGTGTTGAGAATATTCATGTGGGGAAATTTATCATGTGTTGAACAAAATATTTATACAATAAAATTCACAATTTTATTGTAAGTAAGAATGAATAAATATTCATGTGTTGAATAAAATAAAATATATATTCATGTGTTGAAGAAAATATTCATTTGTTGAATAGAATAACGAAGTTATTGTAATATATAAAACCATGTTGATTAGATATGCGCCATTTTGATGCAAACGATATTTATATCGATTATATTCGTTTTCGTAATGAATATAGAAAAGGAAGTGATTTCAAAATCTAATATTTTGAAAACATTATCATTCATATATTAATGATAGTGAATATACAATTTTGATTTAAAATTGAATATGAAGTTGAAATTGTTTTGAAAACGAATTTAAAACGACTTATAAATTACGTTTAGAATTGAAATCGATGAAATATATATAATATATATATTAATGGCCAGAATAGAATGCACCGCGCCGCGGTAGTTCGCGAATTTCGACCATTGACTTCGAATTGACGTTGCGAGAGATACGACCGTCGGATTCTCCTGAAGCCGGAAACATTGGGTTCGTATCGAAAAGTGCTTTCCAATAAATATTAGAAATTTTAAATCTAATGGTTGGATTTGGAATTATGTACAAATCAAATTTGGAAAAGATCATTGTAAGTGAAGTTAGGTTGCCCTTTTCGAAAACCGACAGAACGGGCCTTGAATAAATTATTAAAAATATTTATAATTTGTGAAAAATCATAATATATGAACTGGAAATAATTGGGGTGAAAAATCCTATATTTAAAAAGGATAAAAAAATATTTTTATCGAAATGAACTAGTTATGAACTAGAATTATAATCCAATATTTTTGAATAAATAAATTGGATTTGAAGTGGTTTTAAAAATAATCAGAATTTCCAATATACGAATTGGAATGGATTTGAATCGAAATTATCTTCGGAATATTTCGATGTTGGATTTCGTGATTGTACAGATATGAAATTTGAAAGATATATTTATATCGTTATTTCCAATATGATATTTGTTGGTTTCAGAATTTAATATTGAATATAAGACGATATATTTTCTACTCAGAGCCTTGTATTTAATATCAAATGGGATTTTGGGTTCGTCGCGAATGGCGTCTTAAATAACACTGTTCTTGGACCCTATTTAGAAAAGAATAAATCCTTTAATTAAAGATTTAGTGAAATTGTCCTGTTAATTAGTATTTAATTGGAACTGAATTTAAATAGGTTTTTGGGGTTTATCTTGAGCGGTGTTTTGAATAACACCTATTCTTTAACTCGATTAACAATGGAAAGTGATTTTGGTTTTATCGTGAACCGTGTTTTAGATGACATTGGTTCTTTAAGCCAGTCAAAGACAGGATATTGATTTTTGGGAAGATTAAAACTAAGTGGAGTTTTAATGAATCTTTAATTAGATTAAAGTGATCGAGAATGGAGTATCACCAGTTTTGCTCCAAAGCGATAGTTAAATCTTTAATTAGATTTGAACGTGAAATGGTAATTAATATTTACCGATAACACTGTGGTGTTAGATATGGAGTATTACCAGTTTTGCACCATGGGATGAATAGGTTGGGATTGGGAAATAAAATAAATGATTACTCCGGTGTGGTTCGCTAATCCCGACTAGTTTGGAAAACCTTAACAGGGTTTGAAATGATATCCAAAGGAAGATTAAAGAATAAATTTAGAAGAATTTATCTTTGATAAAATTAATTGGAACCTTTCCCTAAGAATATGAATATTTTAATAAAAGAATATTCTGAATTGGAATGAGGCATATGTTGTGTTTGTGTAACACTTGTTTATTATATACGCGGGTTATTCGGAAAGGCCGAGTTTATACCCATTCTGAATAACCAATTCGAGGATAAGTCGAAGATGAAGACGGTGGTTGAAGACCAGAGGTCTTCACATCATTTGGATGATTATTGATGATCTTGATTGGGCTGTACACCCAAGAGGAGGGAACCAGTTGGTGATCGTCCAGACGTACTTGGAGATCGATGGATATGTGAGGAATAAGGTTCCTCCGGTTTCGTTCAGACCCAGAACGAACTTGTAAATGGACTGTGTTTTTGACACTGGATTTTATTCTATGTGATTGCTTTCTATTAAATATGTATCTGTTTGGCGGCGGAGAATTTATTCTCTTGCTTAACGCCCTTCTCTGAGACGTACGAGCTTAGAGGTTATATATCGATAGATATTAGTCGCATGGCATGAATTGCCTGTGTGGCATGCTTAAGTGGCAAATGATCAAGGATTTTGTTGAAAAGAAAAGTCTTGTGGTTGATGATCAAAGCACGGCTTATGTGGCACAGCTTTGTGTATAACATTAATTCGCGAGCCTCACACCTCGGTATTAGTCAGAAACCGGATAGTGACTACAGGGAGAGCACGACGTTTTTTTCTAGCCATGGGCGATGTCAATGACCTACCGGCCCTGACATTTATATACTTTTTACCTGTGTGGCTGTTGGATGCGAGGCGCCTTGGATATAGGTCTGAAAGGACCGGGAAACATGTGTTCAGGAATTGCCAATCCTCAAAAGTAAGAGAGGACCGGCCCTGATGATCCAGGATCGCTGTGTGTAGTCCTGAGACATTTTCTAGAGTGTCTTGAACGGAGAGGAGCTTGCCCCTTGCCTCGACTCATGAAGGAAATCCAATTTCCAATACGTGATATTTCGGTTTAGATTGTAGAGCCTAGTATGGCGACATAGTGGTATGGGGCACTTATGTCGTCTATGATTTATACATTATGATTGAAGTTGTTTTCTTCACTTATAGTAATAATAAAAGATGAAATTTAGCGTATCAAGCATTCTTTGGCTATTATAAGGTAAAACTCTATCCTCTGGCTTGCGTTGCATTGTGTGATGGGACATGGGTCTTATAATAGCTTCATTTTTCTGTATTTAGAATTGCGTTGTTTGTTTTATGCACTAGTATTCTTGGGAGAAAACCTGTTCCGTGTTATACGGCGTGGTCCCTTGATTTACCTAACTTTAAAAATAAAGATTAATAACTATTTTAGTTCTTACTCCAGTCACATGACTGACCTGGAGTTTATTGTTTTAACCTAAATTCTGGGTGCCCTTATTTTCCGCATGGGCAGCTAGTAGTTTTGGTTTTGCGGATTTATATTCACAGGATCCTGGTATATAGCTGAAGTGATATTCGGAAAGCTCTGTATCCATGTATTTCTTTCAGTTATGTTTTGTATTATTTTTCCGCTGTAGTAATGTATTTAAATCTCCGATAATTATCAAATGTGTAATATTTATTCTACTCTATATATTCTTATATTCTGATGGAATTGTTGTAATAAACAATGAAATGTTCTTTTGTTTGTATTCTGATTCGTCTTTTCCTCAAAGCAATCTGTGCTTTCCTTCACGGGGAAGTTTGGGTCGTTAAAGTTGGTATCATAGCTTTGGTTTACACAGCTCGAGAACAAGGCACATTAGAACCAAATGAAAGAGTTCATCAGAGATTGGACTTAATGTTCAATAAGAATGACTCGTTAGAGATGGGATCAGTAGTGTCCTAGAACGAGTGTGAAGAGTGTTATTTTTAAAAATAAAATTGAAAACAAACTTTTTTTTTGAAAATTTATATCTAATTGTATGTATTTGAATATTTTATTCGTATTGAATTTGGGTAATTGAGTATATAAAGATTTTGCATATACGTGTCATGAACGTATATTCGAAGTTTTAAAATACTGGATAGATATAGAATCACACTCTAGTCGCTCGAGGACAATTCTGATGATGATTGCAACATCATCAGTATTTGTGTTCGAGTTTCGAAAGTGGGATTTCTATATATTTCCATTGACTGGTGTGAGAACCAAAACTTACATAGGATTATTTGTTGTGATTTGGCATCAAAAATATGATTTTTGACTATATATCAAAATTATGAATTTGCAAAGCTAATCAACTAATCGATTCATGGTTTTTTTTTTTTGATTAATGGTTTCATATTTTTTTTAACCATTTAGGCCAAATTGAATCAAATATTGAAAATTGATTAAAATTGCATGCATATACATGTATATCCATTGAACAGGTCATAGCAAGGAGGCTAGAGCAGAAGAATAAAATTGTTTGCCCGACAAATAGGTACATGCTTACAAATTTATTGGGTTTGGATGATTTTATGAGCCAATTGGCTAGCCGCTTGGCTGTTTGTTTTTCTTTTTGGATTGGTGCGGCCTGTATGGCAATTTCAGGATTTTCCCGGTGCTCCCGTGCAGGTGAGGTTATGGCGAAATTTTTCGAAAATTTAGGGTGTTAGCTGAATTTTTGAAAAATTTGAAAAGTTCATAGAAACTGAAAAGTTGAAGAACTTAAGCCGTAATGAAGATAATGGAAGTTGATTTGGTAAGTTAGACAACTTTCAGCTTCGTTCTTTTTCGGGGACGAAAAGATTTTAAGTGGGGGAGATTGTAACAACCCAGAAATTCTGAGCCAATTTAAAAATTTTATAATGGCAATTTTAATGAATTTTGCATATTTAAAATGATTTATTTTGAATAATAACGACGAGAAATTTATTTTGAATTGAATTAAAACGTATATATTTATTTGAATCGACGTTAGAATATAATTATTTATTTTAAATATAAAAGAAATTGAAAATGGCGCGGTTGATCGAAAATTCGATTTCAAATTTCAAATGAATGTACATGATTCAAAATAATCCGGATTTTGGCGAAGCCAAAAATATTTGAATCTGTTTGAAAATATCTTTCCAAAGAATCCGAAAAATCAAAATTTCATTGCAGGAATAAAAAGTTATGCCCAGTTGAAAATTCAGAATAGTTGCTATGGAGTTTTGGCCCTTAAAAATGGATATTTTGCAAATGTCCTCTGTTTTCGACGTAACCACTTTTGCTGTATCCGGGATGTAGAGTTATTGCTAGATTACAAAATTCATAATTTCTGAATCAATGTGGGAGCGTGGCGACGTTGAACGTGTTTTGTCAGTTTCAGTCTATTTCGATCGACCAGAAAATGGCCATTTTTCAAACAGTCTTGGAATTTGACGAAATTAGTTTAGAACCTTATCATCAATACGAAGCTAGAAAATATTTTTTGGAAATTTTTAGAGTCCGTATGTGGCCCCGGTAAATTGAAAGCGCATTCAAATTCAATACATAGATTTATATTTTGATTTTTGACGAAAACTGGTCGAAACGATCGAATCAGCTTACGATACATATCCCATTGTGTTTGGAATAGGGGTAATTAGCTAGGGACGACAGGCGGTGGGTCTCGTTTGGAGATTGAAATTTAAAGTTACTTTTTGGAAATTTAAATAATAAAATAATTAAATTTTATAAAATACCCTCAACCCTTTCTCTCTCTTTCCACTTCAGCCCCCCATTACTTTTTCAAAGCGAAAAAAAGGGAGAAGAGGGGGGATTGCCGCCATTGCAGTCCCTAGGGGCGCCGCGCCTCCGGCGCCGTCGCCGGAGGGAACCGCGAGCCCCCTGCCTCCTCCCTCCTCTCGAGCCTCCCCCCTCTCAGCCTCGACCTCCTCCCCCCCTCTCAAATTAAAAACTCGTGCTGCCCCTTTCACCCTATGACCGCCGCTCCGCCCGAGATGACCACCAGGCTCCAACGCCACCTCAACCCAACCCCGACCCCGTGGACCCCCCAACAACGACAAAGGTTCAACCTTTACAATGAAATGTAAGTTTTTACTTATAAAAATTAGATTTTTATAGTTTATAAATATTATATCATTATAGTCAGTAAAAATTAGATTTTTACGCTAAGGAAGTTTAGATTTTTATACAAGGAAAGGTTTGTTTTTATATATGAATGGCGATAGAGAGATTAGACTTTTTAAGGTAAGACAAGATTTGATTTTTATTTGATTAAAGCTACGATTTTTATACAAAAGCTATGATTTTTCATACGTGAAAGTTGTGATTTTTATCGTGATAAAAATACGATTTTTTAAATGAAAAGTCATAGTAAAAATATGGTTTTTATTTCTATAAAGGTGAGATTTTTATTCATCTAAAAATATAATTTTTAGAAGATAAAGATTTGATCTTTATACGTTTGACATGAAATTAAAAATACGATTTTTATATGGTTAACAATATAAAGTTGTGATCTTTAATTGTGTAAAGTTATGATTTTTAACACGGTAAAAATATGATTTTGTTAAAGAAAAGATTGGATTTTTATAGTTATAAAGTAATGATTTTCTTTTTATGTAGAAAGGAGAGACTTTTATATGTAGAAAGGCGAGATAAAAATATGATTTTTCATACGAATAGCATAATAAAAATACGTTTTTATTATATGTTTAGCGTTATAAAAATATTATCTTGATATAGGAAGTAGGGTTGTCAAAATATAATTTTTAACATATACCGCGTGAAGCAGATCTCGTTGGAAACACGACGAAGTTTTCCTACATATGAAGAGTCACGGCGAATTGGTTTAGCTAATCGGTGAGAACTCCTCACTCAAAATTTTCTTATACAGTTATTTATTTATAACTGCATATATGAATTGTTTCCCCATCGTCCATAGACCATGGACGATGTAACACCCCACCTCCGCTAGGGTCACTCACAAAGGGAATGCACTGGTTTTGGAGAGGTATTATCGAGATAGCATCACAGAGTTATCACAAGACAGAACATTAATAAAAAAAATTAAGTAAACAGCGGAAGAATTTGTGAGAAAAACATAACTTCATTTCATCCCAAAATAAACCATGTCTTTTACAAACTTTTCAAATAACTTCATTACAGCTGTCTTGTAATAATAGCCAAAGAAGCAATAACTTAAAAACAGAAAAACAGCTTATTCCCCAAGTACAGTGAAAAGAAGCAGCCTTAGAAAACCATACATGCTGAGCCAAAGCAAGTGATATCCAAGCTAAGAGCTAGTGTTTCCTCCTTGAGAACCTTGGGGGGGGGGAACGAAAGAAAAAGAGGCGAAAGGAAAAGAGTCAGTCATAAAGACTGAGTAAGTCCTAGTGACTTTCAGTGTAAAAACGGTTAAAACAACCTGTCTTGTATGAACTGGAAATAAACTTAAGAATGGTGTCAAGGTGAACAAGATAGACTAAGGTGATCAGGATAAGTCAAGACAAGTCAAGTAAAGCATCACATGTTCGAGATTCGTTGCATCGAGTGTACTAGTATACTAAGCCAATATCACAAGTTAATCACGAAATAAATCCCACGGCCCAATATCATGAAATGACCCTGAAACGGGATCTGACCCAAGTACGGGGTCCTACGGAGCGATTATCTAGTCGATCGGCTCCCTACAAGTTCTAGCTCGTCAAGTGTCCGTGTCATACGGCTAATCACGAATGTAGTCACCTGTGTTGGGTCCACCTTTGGGTGTATCAGCCCTAGGGTGTCAACCCCTGACACGATTCAAGATGCACAGATAAATCTACGGATACCCAGTGTTTGCCCCAGAATACGTGCACGACCGTAGCCCACCGAACCTACACTGGCGTACCCCACTGCCGTCGTTCACCTCTTACAATCAGCCCAGTAATCGTGCCCCACCCGGCCTAGCCCCAGGGTACCTTGATACATCTAGAGGGTTACTGCTGAAAAGGGTCGTGTCTATGGTTTCGCCTATAGATTAGGTCATGTAATTCGTGGCCTAACCCGCATAACCGATTAAGTCATGTAATTCGTGACTTAATCCTTTTCCAGTCTAGCTATGTCAAGATGGTTAAGTATGTCATTTAAATTCGTGACTTAACCCGCTTACGCGTCATGTCAAGTTGGCTAAGTGTTGTCGTTTCAAGTTCATGACTTAGCCCGACAAATCGTGTTCAAGTTGGTTAAGTTGTCTTTTCATGTTCATGACTTAACCCTAATTGGCATTAATTGATTCGTTAATGCACCGAACCACTCACATTGGATCCTATTGTTCGTAGCCACTAGATTTGCCGGGCGGTTCCAGGCAGGGTTACGCTACGAACTCAACCCAACCTCGGGTTTCAAGCGCGATGTGACCAACTACCCACATTGGATCCTATTGTTTGTAGCAACTGGATTTGCCGGGCGGTTCCGGGCAGATTTACACTACAAACTCATCCCAACCTCGAGTTGGCCACTTTCTTGTTTTCTAAAGTCATGCCCATGTTCTTATCAGATTCGTGCTATTTTCATAGCATGTTTATATGTCAATTTCGTGCCCAACTAAGGCATGTTCCAAGTCAAGTTATGGCATGTTCAAGTCGAGTTTTCGTGCCATATTTCATGTTCTACTTATGCCAAATTTCACGGTTTATGATTATAATCAACTCAAGTTTTGCCTATTCTACCCAATCGTATCCCCAACGTATATAAACGTACTTCGTTCGCAAGCATAAACAATTCAAGAGATAAAGGGGAATAACACTAAACATGTGATAGGCACATGTGACAATTCCAACATGACTTGCATAATAAACAGGCTATAACATATCACATGGTTTCAATACTAACATGATGATAACTTGGCATAGTAATGGTTCTAACTTAGTTTAACATGATGAATTCAACTTTACATCATAGGCATAATAATCTTTGCGGGCATAATAATAATTTTATTATAAACATGAAACATTAAAGGCATGGTAATTCTAATAGGCATAGTGGACTCCAATTTAGCATTTTTAACATAATGATTCTCACCTAGCATTATAAACATAATGACTCCAATTTTTCATCATAACCTAGCAATTCCCAATTTGTCATTAACATGATAGGTATATTAACATCACATGCATAGTTTCATTAACATCATAGACATGGTTTAATTAGCATCATAGGCATGGTTTAAACAACATAAAGATTTCAATAAACATAATGATTCCATGGACATGTATTAGTCCAACTTGCCATACAATTAAGCCCAAGTGATTCATAACCACATCAAAATCTTGATAAGTTTAACTTGCAACATTGACATAGCAAAGTTCCCAAATTATGATTTCAAAGTTAAACAATATAAACATGGATTAATAATAGTTCCTAAATCCGGTTTCAATTCATAGCATGTCCATGTTATTTTAGCATTTTTGCCTAAAAAGTAACATAGAACTTACAATATGAAGCAAGCAATCCAAATCAAAACTTTAAATCAAATAGCCCCAAATCCGTTGTCTAAAGCGTCGTAGTTGTTGTAGCTTCTAGTTGTAGCCTTCAAGAATCATCCTTCGTCTTCTTTAATTTTGTTCTTTGTATTTTTAATTTAGAGTTCTAGGTTTAATGGCGGCTGCATGAGTGCTAAAATGAAATAGTATGATTTAGGCTAGGTCTTAGGGTCTTTTTATAGTTGTAGGAAACTAATTTAGGCCATTAGATCAACCCCAGAGTCAATCCGGACCATCAAAACACATACCGGGCTTCAAAAATGGGTTCTGGGCCAAACCAGGCCGACCAAGTTGACCTGTACAGGGGGGTCGACTCTAGGGTCGACTCTAGGGTCGACCTAGCCTGGGGAGGTCGACTCTAGGGTCGACTCGGTTCTGTCTGCCAGAAAGTCTACTGAAACTTGTTTTGGCCATATCTTGGTCATACGAACTCCGATTTTCGAAAACTCAGACTCTATTTCGCGTATTTTTTCGAGAGGAACGCTATGGTGAAGTCCATTTTACCTAATTCCTGATTCTTAAATTAATTATCCTTATTTTACTATCTTTTCCGTTGCACACACCGTTACCGAACTAATTTTTCTTCTCTTCCAAATATTAATTAATTCTTCTTATGCATCACCATTATTTACCTATCTAAACATATTTTTATATATTTTATTTCATTTTTAATTATACCTTGATTTCTTGTTTTCACATGTTGTTAAAATTCGGGTTGTTACATTCTCCCCTCCTTAAAGGATTTCGTCCCCGAAATCTGCAAGTTAAGAAGAATGTGTCCTACCATCCATCATCCATCTACTCAAAACATCATCCATTAGCAATCTTTGTCCTTAAAAGATTTCTAATGCTGTATGAACACATGCAAAGAGTGTGTGTATATGTTCCTTAGCTAATGCTAATGATCAGGCCTGATTGATCTTCTGAATGCAAAATATGTTTAGTGAAATGAATCCAATATGTATGCAAAATTTTCCTATTATAATTCATAATTTCTACATGAGTGCACAAACATTCAATCATATGAAACAACCAAATGATAGCACAACCAAGTTTCCAATATAAACACTCATGCATATGCAAGTATGAAATTGTGACTGAGCCGATCTAGTGCCTAATGTGTATTCATGCATCCACGAGCAACCACTTGCGACCACTTGCAACCATTTCGCAATCATAACATGTTTCAATTACATGTTTACATCTAAAAAGATTCTACCTGTGGTTCTCAAGATAGGATCGAGGAGATAACAAGACAAACATGGATAGCAAAAGAAATGTATGTAAACTTATAGGAAAATAGATCGAGAATGTACCCTCAAAACGAAATGGGTATAGCGCGCGTATCTTTTCTTCAATTTCCCAAGTTGCGCCTTCTAAGGCTTTACTCCACTGTATTTTAACTAGCTTGACTTCTTGATTCCTTAGCTCCTAGATCTCCGTTCCTAAGACACGAATTAGAACTCGCCTCAATGTTTCCACTTTTACGCCTTCAAGGATGCTTGGCTCAACCACTTCGGAAGATTCATCCGCCTTATCTTCATTCTTATCACTCATACCTATCCTATATAACATGTTAACAAGCCTCACGAAAACTATCTCCATCGTACGGGAAAACCCTCTACGAAGCTAGAAAGAAGAATAGCCGCAGGTAAAGCTACTGCGACTACAGATGGAGAAAAGAAAGGGAAAGAGATTCAAACAAGGAAACAAAGGATAGTGCTAATGGATTTTGGGGAATAGCCTTTAAAAACTTTTCTTGGAAAATGCTTCTTTGTAGATGGTTTTGAAAATAGTTTCAGAAGGTTTTCAAAACTTTTGCCCATTCTTGGTAACCTTCTGCTCTGATACCAAATGTAACACCCCACCTCCGCTAGGGTCACTCACAAAGGGAATGCACTAGTTTTGGAGGGGTATTATCGAGATAGTATCACAGAATTATCACAAGACAGAACATTAATAAAAAAAATTAAGTAAACAACGGAAGAATTTATGAGAAAAACAGAACTTCATTTCATCCCAAAATAAACCATGTCTTTTACAAACATTTCAAATAACTTCATTACAACTGTCTTGTAATAATTGCAAAAGAAGCAATAACTTAAAAACAGAAAAACAGCTTATTCCCCAAGTGCAGTAAAAAGAAGCAGCCATAGCAAACCGTACATGCTGAGCCAAAGCAAGTGATATCCCAGCTAAGAGCTAGTGTTTCCTCCCTGAGAACCTTGGGGGGGGGGGGGGGGGGGGACGAAAGAAAAAGAGGCGAAAGGAAAAGGGTCAGTCATAAAGACTGAGTAAGTCCTAGTGACTTTCAGTGTAAAAACGGTTAAAACAACCTGTCATGTATGAACTGGAACTAAACTTAAGAATGGTGTCAAGGTGAACAAGATAGACTAAGGTGATCAGGATAAGTCAAGACAAGTCAAGTAAAGCATCACATGTTCGAGATTCGTTGCATCGACCGTACTAGTATACTAAGCCCATATCACAAGTTAATCACGAAATAAATCCCATGGCCCAATATCATGAAATGACCCTGAAACGGGGTCTGACCCAGGTACGGGTTCCTATGGAGCGATTATCTAGTCCATCGGTTCCCTACAAGTTCTAGCTCATCAATTGTCCGTGTCATACGGCTAATCACGAATGTAGTCACCTGTGCTGGGTCCACCTTCTGGTGTATCAGCCCTAGGGTTTCAACCCTTGACACGATTCAAGATGCACAGATAAATCTACGGATACCCAGTGTCTGCCCCGGACCGTAGCCCACCGAACCTACACTGGCGTACCCTACTGCCGTCGTTCACCTCTTACAATCATCCCAGTAATCGTGCCCCACCCGGCCTAGCCCCAGGGTACCTTGATACATCTAGAGGGTTACTGCAGAAAAGGGTCGTGTCTAGGGTTTCGCCTACAGATTAGGTCATGTAATTCGTGGCCTAACCCGCCTAACTGATTAAGTCATGTAATTCGTGACTTAATCCTTTTCCAGTCTAGCTATGTCAAGATGGTTAAGTATGTCATTTAAACTCGTGACTTAACCCGCTTACGTGTCATGTCAAGTTGGCTAAGTGTTGTCGTTTCAAGTTCATGACTTAGCCCGACAAATCGTGTTCAAGTTGGTTAAGTTGTCTTTTCATGTTAATGACTTAACCCTAATTGGCATTAATTGATTCGTTAATGCACCGAACCACTCACATTGGATCCTATTGTTCGTAGCCACTGGATTTGCCGGGCGGTTCCGTGCAGGGTTACGCTACAAACTCAACCCAACCTCGGGTTTCAAGCGCGATGTGACCAACTACACACATCGGATCGTATTGTTTGTAGCAACTGGATTTGCCGGGCGGTTCCGGGCAGATTTACACTACAAACTCAACCCAACCTCGAGTTGGCCACTTTCTTGTTTTCTAAAGTCATGCCCATGTTCTTATCAGATTCGTGGTATTTTCATAGCATGTTTATATGTCAATTTCGTGCCCAACTAAGGCATGTTCCAAGTCAAGTTATGGCATGTTCAAGTCGAGTTTTCGTGCCATATTTCATGTTCTACTTATGCCAAATTTCACGGTTTATGATTATAATCAACTCAAGTTTTGCCTATTCTACCCAATCGTATCCCCAACGTATATAAACGTACTTCGTTCGCAAGCATAAACAATTCAAGAGATAAAGGGGAATAACACCAAACATGTGATAGGCATATGTGACAATTCCAACATCACTTGCAAAATAAATAGGCTATAACATATCACATGGTATCAATACTAACATGATGATAACTTGGCATAGTAATGGTTCTAACTTAGTTTAACATGATGAATTCAACTTTACATCATAGGCATAATAATCTTTGTGGGCATAATAATAATTTTATTATAAACATGAAACATTAAAGGCATGGTAGTTCTAATAGGCATAGTGGTCTCCAATTTAGCATTTTTAACATAATGATTCTCACCTAGCATTATAAACATAATGACTCCAACTTTTCATCATAACCTAGAAATTCCCAATTTGTCATTAACATGATAGGTATATTAACATCACATGCATAGTTTCATTAACATCATAGACATGGTTTAATTAGCATCATAGGATGGTTTAAACAACCTAAAGATTTCAATAAACATAATGATTACATGGACATGTATTAGTCCAACTTGCCATACAATTAAGCCCAAGTGATTCATAACCACATCAAAATCATGATAAGTTTAACTTGCAACATTGACATAGCAAAGTTCCCAAATTGTGATTTTGATGTTAAACAATATAAACATGGATTAATAATAGTTCCTAAATCCGGTTTCAATTCATAGCATGTCCATGTTATTTAAGCGTTTTTGCCTAAAAAGTAACATAGAACTTACAATATGAAGCAAGCAATCCAAATCAAAACTTTAAATCAAATAGCCCCAAATCCGTTGTCTAAAGCGTCGTAGTTGTTGTAGCTTCTAGTTGTAGCCTTCAAGAATCATCCTTCGTCTTCTTTAATTTTGTTCTTTGTATTTTTAATTTAGAGTTCTAGGTTTAATGGCGGCTGCATGAGTGCTAAAATGAAATAGTATGATTTTGGCTAGGTCTTAGGGTCTTTTTATAGTTGTAGGAAACTCATTTAGGCCATCAGATCAACCCCAGAGTCAATCCGGACCATCAAAACACATACCGGGCTTCAAAAATGGGTTCTGGGCCAAACCAGGCCGACCAGGTCGACCTGTACAGGGGGGTCGACTCTAGGGTCTACCCGGCCTGGGGAGGTCGACTCTAGGGTCGACTCGGTTCTGTCTGCCAGAAAGTCTGCTGAAACTTGTTTTGGCCATATCTTGGTCATACGGACTACGATTTTCGAAAACTCGGACTCTATTTCGCGTATTTTTTCAGGAGGAACGCAATGGAGAAGTCCATTTTACCTAATTCCTGATTCTTAAAATAATTATCCTTATTTTACTATCTTTTCCGTTACACACACCGTTACCGAACTAATTTTTCTTCTCTTCCAAATATTAATTAATTCTTCTTATGCATCACCATTATTTACCTATCTAAACATATTTTTATATATTTTATTTCATTTTTAATTATACCTTGATTTCTTGTTTTCACATGTTGTTAAAATTCGGGTTGTTACAGACGACTTGTTTGTTTGGTTGTGTAGTTGATTGAATTATTAGTTTGAATTTGGTTGTTTTGGTGAAATGGAATTAATTGGATTGGTACGTGTATGGCGTAGGCTATTATTAGACTGGGGATAAGGCTAGGCCTTATCCCGTTTCTAGTACCGTGTTGTTACACCGCCGAAATTTTCTAAAATATGTTAGAAGAATAAAAATATCATTTTTATTAGATAAATGAATAAAATAAAATATTCATTTACAAATCAGATGATTTGTTTATGTACAGCCATTTTACTGATTTGGATTGGGATGATAAATTTTACACATCGCCCAACTGCACTAATAAAAATCTGTGTTTTTTGACTGAAACCCCACACGGTTATTGGAATGATATTTGACGTACACTAATCCCGATTGTTTAGTTGTATGTCAATCGATAGGTTGACAGACAGTTGTGTAGTGCACTTTGGATGATGGTTGATTATTTATCATTGCTATTATATACATGTGTTATATGGAATCCATATAATTAACATTACATGGTAATTGATTGGGCCTCATTCCAATTTGGAAAATTAAAGAATATTATAAAATATAGATTCGTGTGTTGAATAGAGTAAATAGTCTTGTGTTGACGTTACTCATGTGTTGAGAATATTCATGTGTCGAAACTTATCATGTGTTGAATGAAATATTTATACAATAAAATTCACATTTTTATTGTAAGTAAGAATGAATAAATATTCATGTGTTGAATAAAATAAAATATATATTCATGTATTGAAGAAAATATTCATTTGTTGATTAGAATAACGAAGTTATTGAAATATATAAAGCCGGGTTGATTAGATATGCGCCATTTTGACGCGAACGATATTTATATCAATTATATTCGTTTTTGTAATGAATATAGAAAAGGAAGTGATTTCAAAATCTAATATTTTGAAAATATTATCATTCATATAATAATGAAATGGAATATTCAATTTTAATTTAAAATTGAATAAGAAGCTGAAATTGTTTTGAAAACGAATTTAAAACGATTTATAAAATACGTTTAGAATTGAAATCGATGAAATATATATAATATATATTATATATGTTAATGGCCTGAATAGAACGCGCCGCGCCGCGATAGTTCGCAAATTTCGACCATTGACTTCGAATTGACGTTGCGGGAAATCCGACCGTCGGATTCTCCTGAAACCGGAACCGTTGGATTCGTATCGAAAAGAGCCTTTCAATGAATATTAGAAATTTGATATCTAACAGTTGGATTTGGAATTATTTCCAAATCAAATTTGGAGAAGGTCGCTGTAAGTGCAGTTCGGCGGTCATTATCGAAAACCGACTGAATGGGCCTTGATAAACTTATTAAAAATATTAATAATTTGTGTAAAATCATAATATATGAATTGGAAAGAATTAGGGTGAAAAATTCCGTATTTAAAAAGGATAAAAATATATTTTTATCGAAATGAACTAGTTATGAACTATAATTATAATCCAATATTTTTGAATAAATAAATTGGATTTGAAGTGGTTTTAAAAATAATCAGAATTTCGAATATACGAATTGGAATGGATTTGAATCGAAATTTTCTTCGGAATATTTTGATGTTGGATTTCGTGATTGTACATATATGATTATGGAAACTTGAAAGATATATTTATATCGTTATTTCCAATACGATATTTGTTGGTTTCAGAATTTGATATTGAATATAAGCCGATATATTTTCTATTCAGAGCCTTGTGTTTAATATCAAATGGGATTTTGGGTTCGTCGTGAATGGCGTCTTAAATAACATTGTTCTTGGACCCAGTTTAGAAAAGAATAAATCTTTTAATTAAAGATTTAGTGAAATTTTCCAGTTAATTAGTATTTAATTGGAATTGAATTTAAATTGGTTTTTGGGGTTTATCGTGAGCGGTGTTTTGAATGACACCAGTTCTTTAACCCGATTAACAACGGAAAGTGATTTTTGGTCTGTCGTGAACCGTGTTTTAGATGACATTGGTTCTTTAAACCAATAAAAGACAGGATATTGATTTTTGGGTAGATTAAAACTAAGCGGAGTTTTAATGAATCTTTAATTAGATTAAATTGACCGAGAATGTAGTATCACAAGTTTTGCTCCAAAGCGATTGTTAAATCTTTAATTAGATATGAACGTGAAATGCTAGATAATATTTTCCGATACCACCATGGTGTTAGACATGGAGTATTACCAGTTTTGCTCCATGGGATGAATAAGTTGGGATTGGGAAATAAAATAAATGATTACTTCGGTGTGGTTCGCTAATCCCGACTAGTTTGGAAAACCTTAACACGGTTTGAAATGATATCCAAAGGAAGATTAAAGAATAAATTTAGAATAATTTATCTTTGATAAAATTAATTGGAACCTTTCCCTAAGAATGTGAATATTTGAATAAAAGAATATTCTGAACTGGAATGAGGCGTATGTTGTGTTTGTGTAACACTTGTTTATCATATACGCGGGTTATTCAGAAATGCCGGGTTTATACCCATTTTGAATAACCGATTCGAGGATAAGTTGAAGATGAAGACGGTGGTTGAAGACCGGAGGTCTTCACGTTGTTTGGATGATTATTGATGACCTTGATTGGGCTGTACACCCAAGAGGAGGGAATCAGGTTGTGATCATCCAGACGTACTTGGAGATCGACGGATATGCGAGGAATATGGTTCCTCCTGTTTCGATCGGACCCCGAACGAACTTGTAAATGGAATGTGTGTCTGACATTGGATTTTATTCTGTGTGATTGATTTCTATTAAATATATATCTGTTTGGCGGCGGAGAATTTATTCTCTTGCTTAACGCCCTTCTCTGAGACGTACGAGCTTAGAGGTTATATATCAATAGATATCAGCCGCATGGCATGAGTTGCATGTGTGGCATGCCTAAGTGGCAAATGATCAAGGATTTTGCTGAAAAGCAAAGTGTAACACCCCACGTCCATTAATGTCACTCACAAGGGGAATGCATTAACTTCCATGGAGGTTTTAAGTGAATATAGAACAGAAAAATTACAATAAGACAGATATAAGCAGTACTTGGAAATTTAAAACTTTATTTCATTGCAGCAGAAGTTAAACATGTTTGTTACATCATAAAACCATAAATCAGAGTCAAGTACAATATCCATCTTAATAAAACAAAATACATAACCCCATTACATAAATAGCCATTAAAGAGGATAACAAACTGGACTTTACTTCAACGGTCCAAGCTTTCCAAAAGAGAGATAAAGCAATCCAATCAAACTCCGCCAGAGCTGTGCCCACTCTGAGGACCTGGAGGGGGAAAAAGATAGAAATAGAGTGGGGTCAGACATAAAGTCTGGCGAGTATGATAATTCTAACAATACTATTATCCAAAATAATTAGACTGAGGCATAAGCTGGAAAATAAGGAAATGTCTATGGACTATGGAAGAGCAGATAAAGATAACGTTAAAGGCGCACCTAATTTCTAACGAATAGTTACTACACTGCACCACACCAGTCACCCTAAAGGTTGATCCCACTCACCGAACTTAGAAATTATATAAATAGCTTTGTGTACCCCTAGCTTAATACATAGGTGCCGCCTGCCCCTATCTCCACTAGGTGTACACCACTACCCACTTGCGATCGGCTTGCTACTCATAGATACCCGTGCTTGTCCCACGGTGGGGGGTATCACTCCCCTAAAGTGGCAACCCGATACAACTTGAGGATGCACGGCTTATACCTACACCATGCAACAACGTCTTACCTACCAGCCCGGGTCCACACACGCATATGAAACCCGTTGGACTTTCGTTGCCACCGCTAACCTGTTTGGCCTCTTATAGTCAAACCCAGTATGCTTGTCCCGTCCTCGACTTGGGTCGAGCCCACAAAGATATGTTTGTGTTACTGGTTGAAATGGGCCCCCAATTACTTACCACAAGCTATCCACCTAAGCTTGTCCCCACTAGTATATCCCACTTAACCCTCTTCTTAGTCATGTTCATTTACATGTGTGTTTGGTTAAGTCTTACTAATCGTATTTCAAATGCCACTAAAGGCGCCCACTAGGTTCCTCATGCCACCAAGGCATCTACTTAACCCCCATGTCCAACCTCACATGTTTATCTGGTTAAGTATTCCTTAATTCATTAAGGCCATAACCTTATAAAGACCTCTCACATTAGACTGACATTTATGGCAGCTGGATTCGCCGGGCTGGTCCGGGCAGTCTTATACCATAAAAGAGTCTAACCTCGTGTCTTTACAACTGTTATGCTTTAATTTGGTCCTAGGACCTCTCACATTGGGCTGACATTTGTGACTACTGGATTTGCCGGGCAGGTCCGGGCAGGTTTACGTCATAAATGAGTCCAACCTCGTGTCCTAAGCATTGATTATCTCTTATAATCTCTTACCCCAGTTTTAATAATTCCCTATTCAAATTATTAATTAATTCCAATTTTAATGATGTCCATAATTGACTCAATTATGTCCATCCACTTATGGTATGCAAAATCATATCAATTGCACCCCAATTGTCAATATTAAATCCTTAATATTACCCCTACCCCACGTTGTACATTCGTTTGTTAAACGTAAAATATACGTTAGACTCGAATAGCCTAACTCATAGCACAAAGATAAGTTATCACAACATATAAACAACCAAAATAGATCTAATCATAAAAGGGGTGAACTTGCTTGTGTGATTGATATTCTACTCCTAAACTTGCATAGGCCAAAACTACAACTTGCATAAAACTACACATGTCATGGATCTAAAGGTGTCAACTTGTTTGGTTAAATATCACAATTTACATAATATGATCATAACCCAAATTCATGTATAAACTTGCATATGTGGTTTATGCAACGTAATGATGGTGCAAACTAGCATCTAACACATAGAATTCACACATGTCATAGCATAATTCTAGATCTAAATAGATGTCATAGAATATGTGAGATTATACATACTAATCAATCTAAACTGGCATAGGTACATGTGATTTATCATGTGAATCATCATAGCCCAAATATATATAATCAACATCATGATTTGATCAAGCATAAGCTAACTACAACACAGATAATAACATCATGACTTTGTAGCATCACAACTTAGCATAGCAAATTTACAACATATATATGATATCATCATCACATAACATAGGATTTACAACATACATGATAGCATAAGATTTACAACAACATATATGACAATTCACATCATTTTCTTATGATCCATATCACAACTCAATCTAATTAGTTTTCTAATAATCTTACTAAAATCATCATACTCACAATAAAATAAGAATCTTGCTTTCTAACTTCTGATTTCATAAACTGATTTAGCTTTCCCTTGTAGTGGATTCGTTGTTTTGATTTATTTGTTATAGATTTAAGCTTTTGAATCAACTCCTAATCGTCTCTTAACATGACGGCTACTCCTAGTCTCTTTTTCAGCAGCATGACGGCTCATTCTTATTTTATTTGTGTGAATTAGGTTGAGTCTTAGGTCCTTTTTATAGAGTTGTAAATTAATTTGAGCCATCGATGAAGCCAAAATTAATTCTAGCCGTTCGTTCTAAAGAGAAACCAATCAAGAGTTGACACTTAAGCCCTAGTGACACTCCAAAGTTCAGAAATTCGACCAACACTGACCAGGCCAGCCAAAAGGGGGCTGGGTTCGACCTGGCTCAGGGGCCAGGTCGACTGCCCAGTCGACACCCAGGTCGACTACCCAGTCGACACCCAAGTTGACTACCCAGTCGACCTGGGTACCCCCAGGTCGACTACCCAGTCGACCTGGGTCCTGGGCGGGAATTTTCCCACCTAGCCCAATTTGGGTCTGTTTTTAAAATTTGAACTCGTTTTCTGACCGGTTGGAATTTTAAATTGAATCTCGAAACTTCCGAAGGTCATATCTCCTTCATACGAAGTCCAAATCGCGCAAACTCAGACTCTATATCAACCAGAATTCTGAGACGAACACAATGGCGCAACACGTTTCCCACAATTCTCACGTCTGAGATTAGTTATTCTTTAATTTGTGAATATTAATATTAACTGAAATTCGGGGTGTTACACAAAGTCTTGTGGTTGATGATCAAAGCACGGCCTATGTGGCACAACTTTGTGTATAGCGTTAATTCGCGAGCCTTACACCTCGGTATGAGTCAAAAACGGGATTGTGACTGCAGGGAGAGCACGACGTTTCTTTCTAGCTATGGGTGATGTCAGTGACCTACCAGCCCTGACATTTATATAATTTTTACCTGTGTGGTTGTTGGATGCGAGGCGTCTCGGATATAGGTCTGAAAGGACCGGGAAACATGTGTTCAGGAATTACCAATCCACAAAAGTAAGAAAGGACTGGCCCTGAAGATCCAGGATCGTTGTGTGTGGTCCTGAGACATTTTCTATAGTGTCTCGAACGGAGAGGATCTTTTCCCTTGCCTCGCGTCATGATGGATATCCAATTTCCAATACGTGATATTTCGGTTTTGATTGTAGAGCCTAGTATGGCGACAAAGTGGTATAGGGCACTTATGCCGTTTATGATTTATACATTATGATTGAAGTTGTTTTCTTTGCTTATAGTAATAATAAAAGATGAAATTTAGCATATCAAGTTTCTTTGGCTATTATAAGCTAAAACCCTATCCTCCGGCTTGCGTTGCATTGTGTGATGGGACCTGGGTCTTATGATAGCTTCATTTTTCTTTATTTAACATTGCACTGTTTGTTTTATGCACTGGTATTCTTGGGAGGAAATCCGTTCCGTATTATATGGCATGGTAGGGGTGGGCGCGAGCTGTTAACCAGATAGGTCGGTTAATTTTTTGGTTAACCGCTTAACTTGGTGGGTTCGGTTAACCGAATTTCGGTTAATTGAAGGTGCCATTATTCGACTGAACCGAAACAAATCATCCATGGTAAACCATTCGATTTAAATAGTTAACCGTTCGATTTACATGGTTAACTGTTGAGCAGTTAATCGTTTAAATTGGACGGTTAACCGCTTAAATCGAATGGTTAACCAACCGTGAATATACTTATTAATGCACGTTGCACCCATATTAACTAATAGATCAAACATTTTCAGAAACATAAAGAGATGCTCAGAGCTTCAGTCAAAATTCAGGTACAACTTGAAACAATTTCAAGAACATCATCCACATGTGCAAGTTCGACAGCTGAAACAAACAGATCAAATATTACACGGACACGGACAGTCACAGTAGACACTAGACTAAGACTCTACCCAGTACTCCATGTCTCCAACTACAAAACTTCAACAACTCGGTACATTAAGTTCAAATACAAATTAGACAGGTTGTGACTCTTACTAGTCAGTAGTCACTACTTACTCTACTCGGAATCTAAGATACATTAACATACATGAATTAATACATGGTTCAGAATTTAGTTAGACAAATTACACTACAGATACAAATTTCAATCATACCATCACAATGGTACATATTCCAGTACCACTGCTAGTCTGCTCACCACTGAAATCTGAGCTCGCTCCCCTTGTCCAAAGTCCGAAGTATGAACTAGAAATGTAACAGATGTTGTTATCACAGATGAACATATGACATATCACTATATCACATATGAACATATGAACATATCACAGTCTGAACTACAAAGTACAAATGTAACAGATGACATATGACCAAACATAAAAGAAAGAAAAGGAATGACTGCATGTAACCTAAGCAAACAGTAGCTGACATATGAAATATGCCAAACACATGAAATTTGTAATATGCCAGTGCAAACAGCACCTAACAAATGTTATCACACGCAAGTTTTTAGTTTTTGAAGAGTTCATTCGAGGACATGTAGAAAAGACTTTACTTTAGCTCAAACCTGCAAATTTCAATGGCTTTGTACTCCAAATATATGCAACAACATAAAAATATTTTAACAATTTAAGACTAAATCAACCTATCTAGTTAAACCTACAACTTTATACTATAGTGGTTTGGACTGTGGGCGCTTCCTGGAAGTAAAATATGCAAAACTTTGAAGGCATGTAAACATAAAAATGACAAGGATTAGAAATTAAAATGAATAGCAATTGCAATTGGTACTGACTCATCCTAATAACTAACTCAATTCAACACAACAATAGCAATTAAAATGAATCTAATCCAATAAATTACCCTAAGTCAATTCACATTATTGGGATTGCGGAAGAAATAGAACAACAACTTAACCTAAATTAGTTAACAACATGTATAGATTGAAAGTACAGAAAGTGTAACATGTATGATAAAAAGTAAATACTTACCGATGAACAAAGGGTAGAAGCCTAGAAGGATAAACTCAGCGTTGTCCTGTAGATGGGGATAGAATATCCGTTGGTGTTTCCGTGGTTATAGAGGTTGTCGAATCGCGCCCAATTATAAAATCTGTAGCCACAAACATGTCAGCGGTAGCGTGCATTGTATGTAATGAGTAAACAATAATAATTTACAAACCAAACAAACACAAATATTACCTGAAAAAACTACATCGTAATAATTCACATCGTCTAAAGGAACCTCAATTCAGTGATCTACAAAAATCGGTTTACTCCTTATCCAATTTTGTGTAGTAACCAATGCCTTAACCGTCCTAGGACTTAGTGAACTACGAAATGGATCTATAACACGCCCTCCAGTGCTAAAAGCAGACTCTGAAGCAACCGTAGATACAGGAATTGCCAAGAGATCTCGTGCAACTAAAGATAAAATCTGATATTTTGAACTATTTACCTTCCACCACAGTAGAATATCAGAATTACCGGTTGTCTTTTTCAAATGGATCGTTCAAATATCTTTCTTATTCATTAGTCTCATTGTCCAATTGTTGCACTTCCTGTAAAAAAGTACTCATTCTTCTAGAACAACTACTACCAGTACTTCCACTACTAGCGTATGAACTAGGTGGCGGTTCATCCCAACTTTGCGTCCCAAATGTAGAATCAGTGACATAATAATCAAAAAATCTTACTGGAATGCTTTTTAATTCCACTACTATGTCTTTTGCTACTTCTTTACCATACAAGTCTTCGAGACATAACTTCACAAAATGTAATTTATATCTAGGTTCAAGCACACAAGTAATAAATAGAACTTTATTCATGCTACCAATATTTCTCTGATATTTATCAAATTTGTCTTTCATATTTCTTGCCATTCGAGAAAGATTACGATCCATATTTTCAACAAACTTTTTCAATCCTTCTTGAATTCCACTTAACTCCGCAAAACGTACATTTGATGTAATAGATAAAGAGCTGCTGAATTTTAATGTAATTTCATAAAAAACCTTCAAAAATTTAACAAAAATTTTAGCATTTTTCCAATCTAGCAAATTCGGAGCTTCGTTTTCATTATTAAAATAGGCGACATAAATGCCATCGCTTTCTTTCATCTCATCAGAAACTCTTTTATATTTCAAAGCGGTTTCTAACATCAAATAACTAGAATTCCACCTAGTAAGCACGTCTAATGAAAGCATAGACTTATCATCCATTCCCAAATTTACAGAAATCTCTTTAAATTTAGCCAATCTAGAAAGAGATGATCTTACAAATCTAACGGCGGTACGAATCCTGACAACAGTGTTACCAATTACTTTTAAACCATCATTGACAATTAAATTCACAATGTGTGCACAACAATGTATATGTAGGAATTCACCATTCAAAACACAACCATTAGATCCATCATAATCATTCAACGCATTTCTCCCATAATTAAGTGCCACTTCATTAGCACTAGCGTTATCGACTGTGATAGACACTATTGCTTAAGCTCCCATTGCTTGATGCAAGAAACCAAAAGTTTTCCAATGTTTTCCCCTTTATGACTTGTGATCACACAAAAGTTTAAAATTATTTTATGAAACTTCCAATCATTATCAATGAAGTATGCAGTTAAAACCATATAATTTATGTTTTGACAAGAATTCCATGTATCGGTAGTAAGACATGCCCCACGCAAACAATTAGAAAACATGGTCTTGAGATAATCTTTTGTTTCTCCATATAAATCAAGCACATCCGTACATATTGTCCAACGTGAAGGCACTTCAAAGCTAGGACACATTTTTCAACAAAAATCTAGAAACCCTTCGCCCTCAACAAAACTAAAAGGAAGCTCATCAATTATTAACATACGAGCTAGAGCCTTTCTGCACTCATCTTTGTTAAATGCCCATGTAATAAGGGTGTTACTTGCTTCGCTTTCACTATTTGTAGTAAAATCTAAATTTTTCTATCCTTTATCGCCTACTCGAGGAACTGATGTACAAGCTGTTTTTATATGATAGATCAAAGGTGAAGTGCCGTTCGATTTACCATCACAAGAAAATTGTGCATGACAATAATTGCAATAACACTTAGGATGTAAAGTATCTACCGGATTAACTTTGGTAAAATGTTCACATACCGTGGACGATTTTCTAGTAGAGCCTTTGCGCTTAGGGGCTAACGGAGGTTTCCTTGCATTATTTGGCTCTATGACGGGGACTTCTTCTTCATCACCGTTGTCCACCCAATTACCGTCCAATAAATCAACAGCAGCGTCAATTTGCACCTAAAATAATCATCCATATAAACAGTTATTAACTTATAATGCAAACATGTAAAATAGAGGATTAATGGAGGACCCCACTCACTCTCCCACCTTCTTTAGTAGGGACAAAAATTATGGCTTCTTGTATCATTATTGCTAAAGAGAAAATGAAGCTTAAGGAGGGGGCATTCTTGGTAGAACGCAAAAAGTGAATTAGAATTTAGTCATGTATAAATAACCCATGTATGTGAATGTAAAAGGCATCTTGGATTTTGATTTTAGAGTGAGGCTGAAATCAAAACCTATCTTTTTCTTCCATGGCTTCTTAGACATTTATTTTCTGTAATCTGTCCCTTTAATGCAATATTAATTTGTGTTTTTCATTTACATGTTATTATCTCTTCTACAAGTAGAATAGTATTTTTTTATCTTTATTTGCTCTTTATTTTGTTCTCTTTTATTATGAAATATCTTTATGCTATCATTGAATCCATTATGAGTAGCTAAACCCCTTCAATTTAGGGGTAGTGAAGCTCTCATGACTCATGAATAATTAACATAAGAATTTCTTATTTCTAACCCTCTTATTTGAGCTTAATTTATAATTGGATATTGATAAAGTAAAGATTTTACATGGTGAAAATTGATAGCACATGCTGGTTGATTGTTCCCAAATGTGTTATACTCATATCATTAATAGAACCATACTTTATCACTATCTAATTCATATTAGAACTATTATTTTCTATGTGATAATTAGGGCTTTAAGTTCGTATTGAAAATTGATGATTTATGTAGCTTGAATTTTCTAGCATATAAATCATGCTTGTATGAATACAACACTTAATGTGCTAGTTATTAAAGAGAGTTAGAACCATTTTTCATGTTAATTAGATTGATGTTGATGATGAATCTACTCCTAAATTGTCTCTTAGTCTCATATTTGTATTCATTTTAACATTATTAGTTTTCTTTTAATTTATAATCAACAATTTCGCAGTTTGGTTTAATTTGATTGAATAGAATTTAAAATTATTCTTTCCCTGAGGATCGACTCGTATTCGCTAACGTACTAACAATTGTACGCCGTGTGCTTGCGGTTATTATTACGATATTTTGTCAACAGTTTTCTAATTCCATAGAAACACCGTTTGCAAACAAGTTTTTGGCGCCGTTGCTGGGGAAAGAATTTAATTTTAGTTTTATTCTTCGAGTTAATTATCTTATTTGTTGTTTTTCTACAAAAAAATTGTGTGTTGTTCATAGTTTTTCTGTTTTGTTTTGATCTTTTGTTGTTTCATTTTGTGTGTTCTTGTTTTTGTGTTAATTTAAAAAAAAAAGTTAAAAAAAGGGCATTGTGTGTTTTGTTCCATTTTGTGTTTGTGTTTGTATTTTGTTTTACTTTTGTTTGTGTGTTTTTATTTTGTGTGTATGTGTGTTGATAGATTTCATATTTTGTTAGTTCTTCTATTTCCTCTCTTTTTTAAAAAAGAAAAGAAATATCCACTTGCCTTTTTTTTCAATCCCTTTCCCATTTTTGTGTTTTCAATTTCCTTTATTTCTTTCCCTTTTTCTTTCTCTCATTTATTTCTTTTCTTCCCTTTCTCTCATTTATTTCTTTCCTTTTTTCTTTTTCATACAAATAAATAAATAAAATTACTGCTTTCCTTTTCTTCCCTCTTTAATATTCTTTCCCTTCTCTGCCTTATTTCTAATCCAAATTTCTGCCTCCTACCATCTTTTCCTCATCTACATCTTCTCTCATCTTTAAAAGCCAAAACATCAATAACCATCTTCTCTTCACCACTTCCACACAACACACATAATTCACCAATACAACAGCACCCACGGGCGTACCCACCCTTCTCACCACCAAACAGTTCCTATCAAAACCACTTCACGACCAACCGACCACATACTCCTCAACCACCTGCCGTACACAACAACGCCTCCAGTCCGAACTCAACATTAGAACCAACATCCTTAGATCCCAATTTACACCCAATTCAAACCATCACCACCGAACCCCAACTTAAGCCCGAATTTTAGCCCCTATCTGCATCGATTTTAGGATTGCAAGTTCTCATTTTTGATCCAAAATATGTAATCCTACAATGATTTCAAAATTTTTTATTTCGATTTGAATTTAATCTTAGCGATTTGAGTTAGTTTTTTTTAAGGGGGGCTGAACTATACGTAACCGAGGAAGGTCGGAATTTGATTGAGCCAAATTTCAGATTTGCAGTGGTTGTGAAAGAATAAATTTTGTTGAGTATTTTGAATAGTGAATTAAATTAAATTGCATTGGGCTGGCTTGGGTATTTCCGTATGTTCATATTGGTCTTTATTGGTTTCTTTGGTTCTGTGTATTTATATTCGCTGTGTGGTGTTGAAATTGTATGGGTATTTTCTTCTGATATTTTAGATATCAGTTGTTTTTCAGTTTGCGAGATTTTAGCAGGAATGAACTTGTTTGGTTGACTCAGCGCTACTTATGTAACACCCCGTAGTTCTGCGACATTAAGATTCTCAAATTAAAGTATAATTAATTTTTAAAAGAAAAATTAAAAGAAAAAGATCCATGCAGTTGTTTAATTTAAGTATAGTAACTAACATGAAAAAGAGAAGTAAGGAGAGAACAATAATTATTATTGTTCTAAGACTTATTAACAAAAGCCTCTGTAGCTCAGTTGGTTAAGGCATTGGATTTGTAGCATGGAGGTCGGGGGTTCGAACCCCGGTGGCGGCATAATTTTTTTATCTTTGTTTTAGAGAGGGCCAACTGAACATGCAAATATATGTACGTATACAAATTCAAAATTTGAAAGGATAAGAACGTACATATAAGGAAATAAAGAATATATATATATATATATATACATATGAGAATATAAATATATATATATATATATATGCAAAAATATATGTATACGAAAGATAAAATTCAAGATAAGGCTACAGTCAATGAAATATGGCAACATCATTTGAATTTTGAAAATAAAATGAAAGTTGTGCGTATATATATACGCGTAAAATGGTCGTTAGAGGTATTGTATACATATAAGAATATTTCATGTGAATAAAACAGTTAAATAAATTCCAGAAATTCAAAAGTTTGAAAATCAAACTTTTACGCCAAAATAGCTTATGGGACCCAATGCTGACTCAGCACTGCGTATATGATAAGGTTTGGCTAGATTCATCTACGTACCTGGACTATTTTCTTAACTAGGTTCAATGCTGACTCAGCGCTGTGTGTACGATAAGGTCTTGAGCAGCTATATAAACAGCCCTAGTCTTCATTCTCTTTGCACCAATTCTCTTCTATCCTTATGCTGCTAAGATTCATGGCTTCTTCCCCTCTTCTAAATTTTCTTAAATAAATAAAATAAAATATGATTCAAGACGAGGAGATGCTGCTAAAAGACTTTTAAGGAGGGATTCAAATCAAAGTTTCAAGTGAAGAATTCAAAGGCTAGCTCAAACAAGTTTCAAGCAACGACGCACGAATCATAGCCACGCTTTCCTTCTTTTCTAGATCTATTTTCTGTAGGTTGGTTATTTCTAGATCTGAATATTTTGTTTTATTTGTGACATGAAATTAAAGGAATAAAGGAATATGCCAAGTCTCTCTCTCTCTTCGAATCTGTGTTTATACTCTTGGACTGAATTAAGAACTGTTATGATTCGAGGACAAATAAGACTGTAACCGTGACTATGACTATAGAACTGTGGCCTTTGAAAGCATATGCCTTTGGACTATGACATAAGCCTTTGATTTTGGGACATATAAACGTTGCCTATGACAATGACTTAGGACTATGGGAATTATTTTCCCTTTTGGACTATGAACATCGCCTATATTGCCTATGACCATGGACATTACTTATGACTAAGAACATAAGCCTTTGAATTGGACATAAACTATTGCTTATGACATAATGAGGACAATTGTGATTTTGACACCCATGATTCATGATTAGGAAAATATTGCTTTAGTTTGGTGATTGTGAAATTGGGTCTAAACCCAATTATTTATTCTACCTGTTCCTTGTTTTTTTTCTTTGGTTTTAATACAGTGGGAATTTACCTATTAAGTTAGGTCTACCCACGTTCTTGAACCTATTTTGCCCATTCTTTGGTTTTAAGACAGTGGGAATTTACCTATTTAGTTAGGTCTACCCATATTCTTGAACCTACATTGTTATCCAAACCTTTTTATGCCAATTATTCCTTCTTGTCATTTTGATTCATTCCCTTTTTATCTACGAATCTAGATTTATTTATAATCTAGGTTGAATCACGATTATTCGAACGGTGGGAATGCGATTTGGGGAAAAACATGGAAATGAATATGAACGTAATTGTAAACTTGGAAATTGGCATAATTTGGAATATGTATTATGACATGCATATTAAAATGAAAACGGGGAAATTTGACATGGATTAGGGAATATGTGATTTTGACATATTAAATTTAGCGTTAGTAAGTAAGCTAAATTTTAGGCATAAAATGTAAACTAGAAAAATAATTCTAGTTTTGCCATAAATTGTGAATTAGGATGTTAAACCAAGATTGGGTTAATTAAGGTTGATTTGGAATAAGTATATTAGCACAATTTTGAATTTATTCATAATTATGAGCAATTATCATGTTTAGAATAAATTATGGTTAGCGACACTAAATTTGGTATAATTTACATACAAAAAAATATAAATATGATAAATAAGAGAGAATGGACCATAATAATAAATGTGACAATGTACATTAAAAGAGTAGTAATGAAATAAGTAAATTAGGAGTAATTTACTTATAGAATTCGTCATAAATGTTAAATTGTTCATTTACCACAAAATATGTAACTTGGTTAAGTTTTGGCCATAAATTATAAACTAGGATATTTAATCTAGTTTCTGCAATGAAATAGGAAATGGCCTAAACTGCATGTTGGGTTAGGACTTGGGCCTAGAATATAAGTATACTAGTAGGCTTGACAAATAAATATAGGCCAAATTTGTCTAAAAAGGGGAAATGGGCTTTTGAAATAAATTGTTAACAATTTATAAACAAAAGAAAAGTATTTTGATAACATCCCTTTTTATAACACATAGACCAGAAGGTTCTAGGGTGACAGAGAGGATAGTGTCTAGGCTTGGGTTTGGAAAATACAAGTTTCCTGCCCTCCCTGGCTATCCCTAACTGATCCGAAGGACGGGATGGTTGTTTTCAAAACCAGATTTAGAAATTAATCAAAAACCCTTTGAACTTAGAAAACATGAATATGCCTAACCCGAGGTTAGACTGAGTTGCGGTGTAAACCTGCCCGGAACCGATCGGCACATCCAGTAACCGCAGCAATATCTGTCTAATGTGAGAGGTTGCGGCTTTAATTTATTAATTAAAGCTAGAACAAGAATGGGAGAGTTAAGTCTATAGGAACACTTAACCAACCTAACACGGTTAAGCTAGAATGGGAAGGTTAAGGAACACTTAACCAACTTAGCACAGTTAAAGCTAGAATGGGAGGGTTAAGTCCATGGGAATACTTAGCCAAATTAACATGTTGACTAGACTAGAAGGTGGGGTTAAGTAAAGTTAATACACTTAGCCAATTTAACATGTTAATTAGACTAGAGGTTGGGGTTAAGTAATACACTTAGCCAAATTAATATGTTAACTGGACTAGACCATAGGGTTAAGTAAACTTGAACGCTTAACCATCAGAATATGATAAATGAATAGGGTTAAGTAAAAAGCATGAAGGGATAACACTTAACCAGTGTAATAGGATAAGGGAAGAGGGTTAAGATAGCTTGAATCGACTAAAGACACTTAACCAACCCAACCTGGCGAGAAAGAAAACTAAGTAGTAGACCTCAGTTGAAAAAGGGACTAAGTAGTAAAACTTAGTTAAGAAAACAAGGAATTTGGAAACTAAGTGGTAAACCTTAGTTAGTAGAACTAAGTAGTAATTCTTAGTATAATACGAAGGAGCAGACATCCATCTAGTTTTAAGAAGGCTCCAACGAATTGGGTTACGAAGCCCGAGGCTTCGAGGGGACGTGAGGGTACTCTTGGTATCCCTTTGTGAGGCTGCAGATGATCATCCTGGGCTCACAGAGGTTAAGGTCTGCGTTAGAAGAACCGAGGGTATGCCTTGGTTGCAATATATATGAGGCAACCTAAAGACTAGGATGGACCAGCGTGATTCGGCGAGAAGACGGTAGCCCTATGATAGCAACTCGTCGTCTACCATCCATCTTGAGTCAATCGAGATACGTGAAGCAGAAAGGCGGAGAACTCCAAAAGACCATATACTTGCTATCTAGTTATGGTTGCGGATGGCCATAGGATAGTGGGGCACTGAGGGCCGGCGTATAGTTCTCATTTTACAAGGTGTGCCTTTCATTAGCTGAGGGAGGGGTCAAGTGGGACCATAGCCACTGGAATAAAAACAGACCTTAGCATCTGCATCGGCAGATATCTGAAAGCTCCCGACCGAGTTCTGTATTCCTTGATTTGCCCTGTCACAGGACTCGGATCGCACATTACAGGACATGTGCATCTAGACAAGCGATAACGATTCGCGATACATACGTGGGGAAGCCTAGGAACATATACCACTCTAGGTAGTGTGTCCTAGACTTGGGGGCATTGTTCGACAGGTAGCGTAATCCCTAGTTGGACTAGGTGGCATAAACCCTAAACTCGAAAAGCGTTCAGCAGATAACGTAAAACTATAGTTAAATCTAGAAAGCAGTGGATAGAAAACCCTAGATTAGATCTAGGTAACAACTAATAAATGGATGCCTGAAGGCGATGGAAAATACAGGGATTGGGATCACGTTATCGTTACTAGTTGAAACACTAGTTAGGCGGTGCAGAGATATAGAAACCAGTATAACAAGTAAATAGCGAAGCAGCGAAAGTATTAGAGCGTATCCAGTTTATCTTAGCATATCTTGTGACTACCTTGTCTCATCTTGTTGACCCTATCGTCATGGTGTAATCTTGTATTCAGTTAATTCATGTCGTTTTGTTTTCCATGTTCACATGCTAGAAGTTACTGAACTTACTCAGTTTTTCTTTCGTCTTCTTTCTTCCGTTCTCCCCCCCCCCCCCCAGGTTGTTAAGGAGGAAATAGGATAGCTCAGATTTGTTTTGGGATGATTTCTCTTTCCAAGCTTGAAGAATCTTGGATGCATCGGCTTTGGATTGCTATGGCTGGCTTTTGTTACATTGGGGAATATAAATGTATTTTATGCTTCTTTATTTTGTAAAGACAGTTGGTACTCTGATATTGTAAAGGAACCTTGTACAAATTATTTTGTCAATAAAGCAAAGTTTTATTTTCCGCTGTTTAATGTTTGTCTGTCTTGTAATTTATCTGCATCTTTTACCCATAATGCTCCACAGAACTTAGTGCATTCCCTTTGTGAGTGACACTAACGGATGTGGGGTGTTACACGTGGTATCAGAGCTGAAGGTTACCAGATCAGATAAAGGATTTGAAAAATTATTTTCAAACGGTTTTAAAAGAAGTATTTTCAAAAGAAGAGATTTGTTTTAAAGGCATATTCCCCAAAGCCATACGCATTGTCTTCTCTTCCTCTATTTAAATTCTTGTCTCCTTCTTTCTTGAGTCTCTGGGGCTCCTGGCTTTCTGGGAGGTAACCTCATCGAAGGGCAAAGTAGTGCCCGGCTTCCATCCATAGCCGTAGTTGTTTCATCTACAGGCAGTTTTCTTTCGAAGCTTATAGGGTTTTCCGGACGATGGAGGCAGTTTTCGAGAGATTTGTCAACATGACTACACATGGAAGGGGGATGAGGAGTTTGGCTAAGGAGCACAACCCAAGCATAAGGAATTCATGGATAGGGACTTGGCTCACCAAGGAGGAAGGAGTTATAAAGCGTAAGACAAGAGGAAGTAGCTTTTCTATGATATAATAGGGCATATAATTAAGGACAAGAGCAAGAACGAGGAACAAGATTTTCATAAGGGCAAGAACCTACTTTCGCCACCAAGCGTACCTAGGAGAAAGGTAGTAAAAGTTCTCTTGGAAGAGTCTAGTTTTGCTATTCGTACTATTTCCTTTGGTTTTATCTCTTCGCATTTGTTCGTATCCACTTCCATAGTTGAGTCTCTGCACCATAGTACTTATATAGTAGAAAGGACCCACTAGAGTCTCAAATCCAATTGGTGGTCCGACCAGTTTATTTTTTTAGTAGGGATTTGAGAATAGCTATCGAATTTTCTTATATCATCTCACGTAGATCGTCTAAATTCGGGGAGATATTCCTTGGGTGCTTGTCTGATATTGGTTTAGGCCTTTGGGGCTTGTACTTGAGGAATGTCGAGTTCGGTTTGGATGGTTTGCGGGAGAGATGAATAGTTGTGGTAGGCACCCCAAAGAGCATGTAGTGACCTTTCGACTCTTATAGTTATGGCATGACGGATAAGAGGGAAACCTCTAATCATCTTAGTACGTATACTTGGTACCGTGATTGACATCTGTTTATTTTGGAATTGGAGGTCGGAAACTTCACAATCGTGAAGTTAAATTGGTTAAGATACAGTGGAGTAAAGCTCAAGAAGGCTAGATACTAGCAACATGCCCTTTTTCCTTAAGGGTGCATTCTTGATTTCTCTGTTTAGGAGCTTTACGCGTAGTTGTTTCTCTCTTTCCAAAGTATATCCTCTAGGTCGTATCTGCAATCCTTAGGTAGAAGCCAATGGATGTAAACATGTATTTGAAACATGTTCTGGTTGAATGGTTGCAAGCGGTTGCAAATGGTTGCTTGTGGATGCATATGCATACGTATTAGGCACTAGATCAAGTTTGGACGCTCTCATATTGCATTTACATATATGCATTTGTTTATAAGTTGAACTTGATATGATATCATATGGACGTTGCATATGGATGAATGGCTGTGCACGCATGTAGTATTTACATGACTAGGGATGTTTGCATGCATGATTGGACGCATGGCACTAACATGATTTGCATTAAGGAGGTCAACTGAATCAGTAGACTGCCTAATTTTGCATTAGATAGAGACATATACACACACTATGCATATGAACATGAAAGCATTAGAAATCTTTTAAGGACAATGAATGCCTGTGATTGAATGGTTGAGTAGATGGGTGATTGCATGGTAGGACACATTCTTCCTAACTTGAAGATTTCGGGGACGAAATCCTTTTAAGTGGGGGAGAATGTAACACCCCGTAGTTCTGCGACATTAAGATTCTCAAATTAAAGTATAATTAATTTTTAAAAGAAAAATTAAAAGAAAAAGATCCATGCAGTAGTTTAATTTAAGTACTGTAACTAACATGAAAAAGAGAAGTAAGGAGAGAACAATAATTATTATTGTTCTAAGACTTATTAACAAAAGCCTCTGTAGCTCAGTTGGTTAAGGCATTGGATTTGTAGCATGGAGGTCGAGGGTTCGAACCTCGGCGGCGGCATAATTTTTTTATCTTTGTTTTAGAGAGGGCCAACTAAACATGCAAATATATGTACGTATACAAATTCAAAATTTAAAAGGATAAGAACATACATATAAGGAAATAAAGAATATATATATATACATATGAGAATATAAATATAAATATATATATATATATATATATGCAAAAATATATGTATACGAAAGATAAAATTCAAGATAAGGCTACAGTCAATGAAATATGGCAACATCAATTGAATTTTGAAAATAAAATGAAAGTTGTGCGTATATATATACGCGTAAAATGGTCGTTAGAGGAATTGTATACATATAAGAATATTTCATGTGAATAAAACAGTTAAATAAATTCCAGAAATTCAAAAGTTTGAAAATCAAACTTTTACGCCAAAATAGCTTATGGGACCCAATGCTGACTCAGCACTGCGTATATGATAAGGTTTGGCTAGATTCATCTACGTACCTGGACTATTTTCTTAACTAGGTTCAATGCTGACTCAGCGCTGCGTGTACGATAAGGTCTTGAGCAGCTATATAAACAGCCCTAGTCTTCATTCTCTTTGCACCAATTCTCTTCTATCCTTATGCTGCTAAGATTCATGGCTTCTTCCCCTCTTCTAAATTTTCTTAAATAAATAAAATAAAATATGATTCAAGACGAGGAGATGCTGCTAAAAGACTTTTAAGGAGGGATTCAAATCAAAGTTTCAAGTGAAGAATTCAAAGGCTAGCTCAAACAAGTTTCAAGCAACGACGCACGAATCATAGCCACGCTTTCCTTCTTTTCTAGATCTATTTTCTGTAGGTTGGTTATTTCTAGATCTGAATATTTTGTTTTATTTGTGACATGAAATTAAAGGAATAAAGGAATATGCCAAGTCTCTCTCTCTCTTCGAATCTGTGTTTATACTCTTGGACTGAATTAAGAACTGTTATGATTCGAGGACAAATAAGACTGTAACCGTGACTATGACTATAGAACTGTGGCCTTTGAAAGCATATGCCTTTGGACTATGACATAAGCCTTTGATTTTGGGACATATAAACGTTGCCTATGACAATGACTTAGGACTATGGGAATTATTTTCCCTTTTGGACTATGAACATCGCCTATATTGCCTATGACCATGGACATTACTTATGACTAAGAACATAAGCCTTTGAATTGGACATAAACTATTGCTTATGACATAATGAGGACAATTGTGATTTTGACACCCATGATTCATGATTAGGAAAATATTGCTTTAGTTTGGTGATTGTGAAATTGGGTCTAAACCCAATTATTTATTCTACCTGTTCCTTGTTTTTTTTCTTTGGTTTTAATACAGTGGGAATTTACCTATTAAGTTAGGTCTACCCACGTTCTTGAACCTATTTTGCCCATTCTTTGGTTTTAAGACAGAGGGAATTTACCTATTTAGTTAGGTCTACCCATATTCTTGAACCTACATTGTTATCCAAACCTTTTTATGCCAATTATTCCTTCTTGTCATTTTGATTCATTCCCTTTTTATCTACGAATCTAGATTTATTTATAATCTAGGTTGAATCACGATTATTCGAACGGTGGGAATGCGATTTGGGGAAAAACATGGAAATGAATATGAACATAATTGTAAACTTGGAAATTGGCATAATTTGGAATATGTATTATGACATGCATATTAAAATGAAAACGGGGAAATTTGACATGGATTAGGGAATATGTGATTTTGACATATTAAATTTAGGGTTAGTAAGTAAGCTAAATTTTAGGCATAAAATGTAAACTAGAAAAATAATTCTAGTTTTGCCATAAATTGTGAATTAGGATGTTAAACTAAGATTGGGTTAATTAAGGTTGATTTGGAATAAGTATATTAGCACAATTTTGAATTTATTCATAATTATGAGCAATTGTCATGTTTAGAATAAATTATGGTTAGCGACACTAAATTTGGTATAATTTACATACAAAAAAATATAAATAGTATAAATAAGAGAGAATGGACCATAATAATAAATGTGACAATGTACATTAAAAGAGTAGTAATGAAATAAGTAAATTAGGAGTAATTTACTTATAGAATTCATCATAAATGTTAAATTGTTCATTTACCACAAAATATGTAACTTGGTTAAGTTTTGGCCATAAATTATAAACTAGGATATTTAATCTAGTTTCGGCAATGAAATAGGAAATGGCCAAAACTGCATGTTGGGTTAGGACTTGGGCCTAGAATATAAGTATACTAGTAGGCTTGACAAATAAATATAGGCCAATTTTGTCTAAAAAGGGGAAATGGGCTTTTGAAATAAATTGTTAACAATTTATAAACAAAAGAAAAGTATTTTGATAACATCCCTTTTTATAACACATAGACCAGAAGGTTCTAGGGTGACAGAGAGGACAGTGTCTAGGCTTGGGTTTGGAAAATACAAGTTTCCTGCCCTCCCTGGCTATCCCTAACTGATCCGAAGGACGGGATGGTTGTTTTCAAAACCAGATTTAGAAATTAATCAAAAACCCTTTGAACTTAGAAAACATGAATATGCCTAACCCGAGGTTAGACTGAGTTGCGGTGTAAACTTGCCCGGAACCGACCGGCACATCCAGTAACCGCAGCAATATCTGTCTAATGTGAGAGGTTGCGGCTTTAATTTATTAATTAAAGCTAGAACAAGAATGGGAGAGTTAAGTCTATAGGAACACTTAACCAACCTAACACGGTTAAGCTAGAATGGGAAGGTTAAGGAACACTTAACCAACTTAGCACAGTTAAAGCTAGAATGGGAGGGTTAAGTCCATGGGAATACTTAGCCAAATTAACATGTTGACTAGACTAGAAGGTGGGGTTGAGTAAAGTTAATACACTTAGCCAATTTAACATGTTAATTAGACTAGAGGTTGGGGTTAAGTAATACACTTAGCCAAATTAATATGTTAACTGGACTAGACCATAGGGTTAAGTAAACTTGAACGCTTAACCATCAGAATATGATAAACGAATAGGGTTAAGTAAAAAGCATGAAGGGATAACACTTAACCAGTATAATAGGATAAGGGAAGAGGGTTAAGATAGCTTGAATCGACTAAAGACACTTAACCAACCCAACCTGGCGAGAAAGAAAACTAAGTAGTAGACCTCAGTTGAAAAAGGGACTAAGTAGTAAAACTTAGTTAAGAAAACAAGGAATTTGGAAACTAAGTGGTAAACCTTAGTTAGTAGAACTAAGTAGTAATTCTTAGTATAACACGAAGGAGCAGACATCCATCTAGTTTTAAGAAGGCTCCAACGAATTGGGTTACGAAGCCCGAGGCTTCGAGGGGACGTGAGGGTACTCTTGGTATCCCTCTGTGAGGCTGCAGATGATCATCCTGGGCTCACAGAGGTTAAAGTCTGCGTTAGAAGAACCGAGGGTATGCCTTGGTTGCAATATATATGAGGCAACCTAAAGACTAGGATGGACCAGCGTGATTCGGCGAGAAGACGGTAGCCCTGTGATAGCAACTCGTCGTCTACCATCCATCTTGAGTCAATCGAGTTACGTGAACCAGAAAGGCGGAGAACTCCAAAAGACCATATACTTGCTATCTAGTTATGGTTGCGGATGGCCATAGGATAGTGGGGCACCGAGGGCCGGCTTATAGTTCTCATTTTACAAGGTGTGCCTTTCATTAGCTGAGGGAGGGGTCAGGTGGGACCATAGCCACTGGAATAAAAACAGACCTTAGCATCTGCATCGGCAGATATCTGAAAGCTCCCGACCGAGTTCTGTATTCCTTGATTTGCCCTGTCATAGGACTCGGATCGCACATTACAGGACATGTGCATCTAGACAAGCGATAACGATTCGCGATACATACGTGGGGAAGCCTAGGAACATATACCACTCTAGGTAGTGTGTCCTAGACATGGGGGCATTGTTCGACAGGTAGCGTAATCCCTAGTTGGACTAGGTGGCATAAACCCTAAACTTGAAAAGCGTTCAGCAGATAACGTAAAACTATAGTTAAATCTAGAAAGCAGTGGATAGAAAACCCTAGATTAGATCTAGGTAACAACTAATAAATGGATGCCTGAAGGCGATGGAAAATACAGGGATTGGGATCACGTTATCGTTACTAGTTGAAACACTAGTTAGGCGGTGCAGAGATATATAAACTAGTATAACAAGTAAATAGCGAAGCAGCGAAAGTATTAGAGCGTATCCAGTTTATCTTAGCATATCTTGTGACTACCTTGTCTCATCTTGTTGACCCTATCGTCATGGTGTAATCTTGTATTCAGTTAATTCATGTCGTTTTGTTTTCCATGTTCACATGCTAGAAGTTACTGAACTTACTCAGGCTTTGTGTATGACTCTGTTTTTCTTTCGTCTTCTTTCTTCCGTTCTCCCCCCCCCCCCCCCCCAGGTTGTTAAGGAGGAAATAGGATAGCTCAGATTTATTTTGGGATGATTTCTCTTTCCAAGCTTGAAGAATCTTGGATGCATCGGCTTTGGATTGCTATGGCTGGCTTTTGTTACATTGGGGAATATAAATGTATTTTATGCTTCTTTATTTTGTAAAGACAGTTGATACTCTGATATTGTAAAGGAACCTTATACAAATTATTTTGTCAATAAAGCAAAGTTTTATTTTCCGCTGTTTAATGTTTGTCTGTCTTGTAATTTATCAGCATCTTTTACCCATAATGCTCCACAGAACTTAGTGCATTCCCTTTGTGAGTGACACTAACGGATGTGGGGTGTTACAACTTATTTATTCCCAAAAAAAAAGGAAATTTGTTGTTATTCATCTGTTTTCAGGTAGCAGAAATTGAAGAGACTTGCTTGCTTTGAATTCCTTTGCTGGCTAAATTGCTTTACGCTTGCTTAATATAAAAAAAAATCACTTCTCTTTCATTGTATATAAACTGTTCTCACTTTTCAAGTTGCAAAAAGAAGAGAAATTGCTTTGCATTGCTAAACTACTTGAATTTGTCGTGCCTGAACTTGCTTGGAATTGTTAAATTGCGACGCTTTACTTGCTTATTTGCTTGCCAATAAAAAAATTGCCGCTAAAAAAAAATCTGCACGCTCTGGTATTGTGTTCTCATTCTTTTTTTATTTTCCTCGCATTGTTGGGTGCTTGCATTTGCATTCTAAAAAAAAATCCAAAAACAAAACAAAAAATTCATTCATAGTGGCATCGTTAAGTCACATTTAATTTTTGTTCTGCATTCATCTCATTTTATTTTCATTTTTTTAGGACTTTTTATATTTTGACAAATTGGTTTCTTTCCAACGATTTTTTTCTTGGTGTTTAGACTACGGCAGAGTAATAACCGTTTATAAATATTATGGTGATTCGTAAATATTATATCGGTTGTTCCTCTGAAGGTACTTAAACCTTCGGTTGCATTGCTAGGGTGATTCTTGGTGCACCGATAACTCATGTCCGTTAACTGGCTGAGAAATCTTTTATTGAAATTAATCTAACCATCATTATATAATTTTAGAAAAACTGTAAATATATAATTTGCATTCATATAGTTGCATTAGGTTCATGCATATATATAAAATAAAATAAAAATTGAAAATGTCCCAATTTCCTTATCCTCATGAATTTTACGATAGTTGTGAAAATCAATATAATCCATATAATTTTAAACCAAATTCATACGGATATTTTAACGACAACTATTGTATAAATAATTTGGATTTTACACAACCAACTTTTCAAAATTTTCAAAATAATCCTGATTGTACACCACCAAATTTTAAAAATGATGATCAACCCTCAAGTCTTGAAATAAATGTTCAAGCTCAACATGAAGAAAGTCAAAGATTTAATGAATCAAGTCAAAGATTAATTGAATTAATGTGCAACAATTCAAATCAAAGTTTTCAAAATAATCAAAATTTGAAATCACTTCCAAATTCAAATGATTTTGATTATAACCCTTGCCAATTAAATTTTGAACTGCAAAATGAATTTCAAATTCAAAACGAAAATATGAATAATTTTTCAAATGATTTTGGCAATGGGAATAATTTCAATTATGGTGCTACTGAAAATTTTTGTTCTCAACAATTTCAAACTGAAAATTCTCATGTAAATAATTATAAATTTGATTTAGTTGAGCAAACGAACATACTTGACGGTTACTTGAAGTTTCATGAGAAACAAAATCGAATCCAAACTTGTGACGATTCGAATAAAAATCCACCTTTGCCCACAATCGACGATTTTCAACTAACAACTTTTGAAATTGATGAAACTCTTAATAAAGTTGTTGAAAGCCCTGTGCTTGATTTGAATTTAAATTCTCTTGAAAACGAAGACGTTACTCTTCAATTTGATCTTCTTTTCACAGATTCGGAAAAATTTGAAAATTTAGCAACTTTAGATTGTCAACCTAAGAAAAATGATGAAGTTGTTAACAGCTATTTAAGTGAGGACGACTTTGATGAGCCAAAAGTTCTTGAATTGATTGAGGATAATGTTGTTGGGTCTGAAACTGAAAACGAAACATTTTAAAACTTTGAAATTTTTGAGGTTGAAAATAACGAAATTGCTGAATGTGATCTTGAACACAATGACGATTTTTTAAAAACTGTTGAAACTCCTTACAACTTAACTGTTTCAACTGAACCTCACTGCGATCACTTGTTTTTTGATGATAAATTTCTATAGTATATAACTCTTTTTGGAATAACACTGTTTTTGAGAAAACATGGTTTCAAAATTTACTGAAACTTCATTTGTTTGGTTTTAACTTTAGGTTTACGAATGAAACTTTAGTCAACAAAATTTCAAATACCAAAGCGAAACTGAACAATATTTCTCAAAACAAGTGTGAGGGTAAGAAAGATGCACATGTCTCTCAATTTATACATCATCTGAACAGATTAAACTTTGTTTTTGAAACTTTTACTGAACCCCGGCTCGATGACCTCTCTTTAGTTGCTACAGAAATCCAATTTGATTTTAGGATCAATTGTAAGCTCAAAATTTTAAAATTAGCAACTCAAAATCTTGAAAAAACAAAATTTGGTTTTCCAAATCTGAAAGGTAATACAAAATTCTTTGTGATTTGTTTTTCTGTGCTTAATCTGTGTCTCATAATCCTTATGAGGTTGATCCATTGGTCCATTGTGGACTGGTTCATCTATTCGATGACTACATATTTTCTGCACGCAAATTTGGTAAGTCGCACTAACCCTTTTTTGTACAAATGTAAATATTTCTCTTCCATTCACTCATTGTGTCATGCATTGACTACGGGGACACAGTCGAAATCAAGTGTGGGGGAAGTTTCATCTTCATTCTGTTTTGCATAGTTTAAGTTAGCATTTTTTCCTTTATCTTTTCGCATTTTTTTTCTTTTTCTTAAAAAAAAAGAAGTAAAAGTTTCGCACTTCTATTTACTTCTAAATAAGACACGATGGAGTTAGCAAATAATTTTGGCCGTTCGATTTAAATATTTGGAAATTTACTTCTCTTAGCGGATAACGAAAGGAATGTTTGAATTATGAGCAAATTTGGTGTAACTGGTATATTGGGAAATTCGTAGGTGATGAATATGAAATGTTTTCTGAATTGTAATCCGATTAAATGAGTGGTTGATTTTGACTACTTGCGATAACATTTTAGATCTTTTAAGTGAAGTTGTGCTAAGATATTCTTGCTTAACTCTCTCTCTCTCTCTCTTATGCAAAAAAAGAAAAAAAGAAAAAAAAGGTACATATATATAATAATCCAAGGGTATCCAACATTGTTGGTACATCTGGCGTTGGTGTGCAAACCCGCCAAGCTCCTTCCGACACCCTGTTGACAAAGTCAGCGTCGGTATAGCTTGGTCTCATTTTATAAGTTGGAGACCTAAGGATTACCAACATCTTGTTGACAAAGTCAGCGTTGGCCTGCACAATCCACCAAACCCTATCCCAAACTCTCACGTCAGTCCGGGAGGCAGTGCATGGGTGGTATACCTTGGTCTTTTTAGTTAGGTGTTTGTAAATAATAATAATAATAATGTAAATAATTTTCAAAATAAAGAGAGAGTTAGTACTTAAAATCCAAGCACATTCTTCACTTATTCGACCTAACTTGTTAACAAAAAGGAAGTTGAGATCCCGTTTTATGATTGTTGATATTGATTATAGAATTCACTTCATATTTGAACTATGTTTCTACCAAAACAACTGGCCAAGCAAGAGGAGTTTGTGATGATAACATGAATTGTGTTCGATGTTTTGATTAGTAACAGATTCAAATTTGTGTTAACTTATTCGTGTAATATTTAAAAGTAAATTATCCATTTGTAAATGTTCCTTTAAAAGCTTGCATTCATATTGTAAATATTTTCGAATCTTGCATTTTGTAAATATTTTTTTCATTTAAATTTTGGATTTTGTGGGTAGTATATGCAGAAAACCCTCACGAGACAACACTCGTCCTATTGGGGACACCCAGAGGTTTAACGGCTTGTTGCATACGCTCAATGCAATCGTGCTCCATACGAAAATGGGTTTAGCTTAGTTTTTTACTTTATTCGAGGACGAATAATAAGAGAAGTGTGGGGGTATTTGATGTGCATGTAAAAATGCACATTTATATTCACATATTTATTCTTGTTTAATGCTAATAAATGTCATACATGGATATTTTATCATGTTTAAACAATAATTGTATTGATTTCAAAACATCATGCATTTATCATCATATAGGGGGAAATGGTCATTTTTGTGCATGTATTATTTTGAGGATATTTACTTGGACATTTTTTATATTTTTGCAGAAATTGGATGCATGTAGAAGGAGGACTTAATAAAGATATATATGCAAACAAAGGAAAAAGGAGGAAATCAGTGCCTTGCCCAAAAAATGAAAAGGGAAATCAATCAACGATAAGGGAATCAATTCAAATAGAGGATTAATGGAGGACCCCACTCACTCTCCCTCCTTCTTTAGTGGGGACAAAAATTATGGCTTCATGAATCATTATTGCTAAAGACAAAATGATGCTTAAGGAGGGGGCATTCTTGGTAGCACGCAAAAAGTGAATTAGGGTTATTTCATGCATAAATAACCCATGTATGTGAATGTAAAAGGCATCTTGGATTTTGAGTTTAGAGTGAGGCTGAAATCAAAACCTCTCTTTTTCTGCCACAGCTTCATAGCCATTTCTTTTCTGTAATCTGTCGCTTTAACGCAATATTAATTTGTGTTTTTCATTTACATGTTATTATCTCTTCTACAAGTAGAATTGTTTTTTATCTTTATTTGCTCTTTATTTTGTTCTCTTTTATAATGAAATATCTTTATGCTATCATTGAATCCATTATGAGTAGCTAAACCCCTTCAATTTAGGGGTAGTGAAGCTCTCATGATTCATGAATAATTAACATAAGAATTTCTTATTTCAAACTCTCTTATTTGAGCTTAATCTATAATTGGATATTGATAAAGTAAAGATTTTACATGGTGAAAACTGATAGCACATGCTGGTTGATTATTCCTAAATGTGTTATACTCATTTCATTAATAGAATCGTACATTATCACAATCTAATTCATATCAGAACTATTATTTTCTATGTGATAATTAGGGCTTTAAGTTCGTGTTGAAAATTGATAATTTATGTAGCTTGAATTTTGTAGCATATAAATCATGCTTGTATGAATACAACACTTAACGTGCTAGTTATTAAACAGAGTTAGAACCATTTTTTATGTAAATTAGATTGATGTTGATAGTGAATCTACTCCTAAATTGTCTCTTAGTCTCATATTTGTATTCATTTTAACATTGTTAGTTTTATTTTAATTTATAATCAACAATTTTACAGTTTTGTTTAATTTGATTGAATAGAATTTAAAATTATTCTTTCCCTGAGGATAGACTCGTATTCGCTAACGTACTAACAATTGTACGCCATGCACTTGTGATTTATTTCAATATTCGCAACGATTTTCTAATTCATAGAATATTCGTCGTCGAACAGTTGGAACTCGATAAAAATCTAGTTTTTGGCCAAAAGGTGGTCCATAGGATCGGGGTTGTGCTGAGGTGGTGCGGGAAGGGGTGCTGAGGTGGAAGGGGGTGGCGCCGGTCAGGGTTTGGCCAATGGTGGCCGGATTTCGTTTGAATGGGGTAGGATTTCGGTTTGGTTGCAATTGGGGAGGGAGGAGCATCTGGGGGGCTCGCTGGAGGGGGAGGAGGTGCGGCCGACGTGGGGGTGGGTCCGTCGGATGTGCGGTGGCCAGAGGATAGCAGGCGGCGGCGGATTTTAAGGATCGACAAAGAGCGGGTTTGGTGAAAAAGGGGAGGGTAGCATGTTCTGAGAAAGAAAAAGGGGGGGACAAGGGTTTTATAATTTTATTTATGTTATATTAAATTCTCCTTTTAAGTTGACTTTTAATCCCGACCTCAAAACGAGACCCAACGACTGTTGCCCCTAGCTATTTACCCCCGTTCCAAACACAATGGGACACGTTTCGTAACCCAATTCAGCTATTACGATCAGTTTTCGTTTAAATTAAAATATAAATCAATATATATTAAATTTGAACAAACATTCTAATTTACCGCGGCCACATACTAACTTTAAAAATTTCAGAAAAATAGTTTCTTGCTTTGTATTGACGATACTATCCTAACAAAACTAGTTTCGCCAAATTCCGAGACCGTTTGAAAAATGGCTATTTTCTGGTCGATCGAAATTGGCTGAAACTGTTAAAACATGTTTTACTTCACCACGCTCATATATTGATTCAAAAAAATTATGAATTTTGGAATCTAGCAATAATTTGACATCCTGGATCCAACAAAAGTGGTTTCGAAGAAAACCGAGGTCGTTTGCAAAATTACTATTTTTAAGGGCCAGAATTCCATAGCAACTATTCTGAATTTTCAACGGGGCATAAATTTTTATCCCCGCTATGGAATTTCGAATTTTCGGATTCGTTGGAAAGATATTCTCAAACAGATTCAAATATTTTTGGTTTCGCTAAAATCTAGTTTATTTTGAATCCTGTACATTCATTTGAAATTTGAAATCGAAATTTCAAACTACCGCGCCATTTTCAATTCCTTTTATATTTAAAATAAATAATTTTATTCTAACGACGATCTATATAAATATATACTTTCTAATTCTATTCAAAATAAATTTCTCATCAATATTATTTAAAATAGTTCATTTTAAATATTCAAAATTCATTAAATTCGCCAAAATAAAAATTTTAAATTGGCTCAGAATTTCTGGGTTATTACAATCTCCCCCTCTTAAAACTTTTCATCCCCGAAAACGAACGAAGATAAAAGTTGTTTAACTAACCAACTCAACTTTTATTATTTTAATTATGGCTTAAGTTCTTCAACTTTTCAGTTTCTAAGAAGTTTTCAAATACTTCAAAAATTTGGCTAACACCCTAAATTTCCGAAAAATTTCGCTATAACCTCCCCTGTACCGGGAGCACCGGGAAGATCACAAAATTTCCATACAGGCCTCTCCAATCCAAAAAGAAAAAGAAACAGCCAAGCGGCTAGACAATCAGCTCATAAAATCATCCAAACCCGATAAATTTGTAAACATGTACCTATTTGTCGGGAAAACAATTTTATTCTTCTGCTCTAGCCTCCTTGCTATGACCTGTTTAATGGATATACATGTATATGCATGCAATTGTAATCCATTTTCAATTTAGTTCTAAATTTGGTTCCATTAGGCTAAATGGTTCAAAATTTTAATTAATCAAAACAATAATCATACTACACAACCATCAATCAATTAGTGAATTAACATTTCAAATTCATAATTTTGATATATATACAGAAAACCATGTTTTTGATGCCAAATCACAATAATAAACCCTATCTAGTTTTGGTTCTCACACAAGTCAAATGGAAATATGTAGATACCCCATTTTTCGAAACTCGAACACAAATGCTGATGATGTCTAGACTATCATCAGGATCGTCTCCGGGTGACTAGAGTGTGACTCTATATCTATCCAGTATATTAAAACTTCGAATATACGTTCATGATGCATATATGCAAAATCTTTTTATACTCGATTGTCCAAATTCAATACAAATAAAATATTCAAATACGTACAAAATGGTTTAAATTTTCAAAATAAAACATGTTTTCGATTTTTATTTTATTAAATAACACTCTTTCAACTCGCTCTAGGATACCATTGATCCCATCTCTAATGAGCCATTCTTATTGGATATTACTAGTCCAATCTCTAATGAATTCTTTCGTTTGGTTCTAATGTGTCTTGTTCTCGAGCTCTATAAACCAAAGCTCTGATACCAAATGTAACAATTGTGAATTTCCCTCGATCCAAATCGATCGTTAAACCGACCCAGACCATTCGAAACCCCTGATTGTTTTGAGAACATGACAAATCGGAACGCAAACAGAAGAACATTTCATTGTTTATTACAAAAATTCCATCAAAATACAAGAATATCACAGAGTATGAATCAATATTACACATTTGACAAATATCAGAGATTTAAATTACATTTAAATATATAGTAGCGGAAAAATAATACAACACATAATTGAAAGAAATATATGAATTCAGAGCTTTCCGAGTATCATTCCTGCGGTAAACCAGGATCCTGTGAATATAAATCAGCAAAACCCAACTACTAGCTGCCCGTGCGGAAAATAAGGGCACCCAGAGTATAGGTTAAAACAATCAATGTAACAACCTGTATTTTTATAACGTGTAATAACCATAAATCAAGGCAGCATTAATTTTTAAAAATAAGAATCAAGGGAAATGGGGTACGCCATTGCGTTCGTCTCGAAATTCTGCTTGGAAACGAGTCCGAGTTTTCGAAAATCGGAGTCCATATGACCAAGTTATGACCCTTCGAAGTTTTTAGATATTTTTAAGTTCAAAACAGCTTAGAATTCGAATTCAAAATTTCGAATTCAAACCCCATAATGGACTGGGCGGGAAATTTCCCACCCAGGACCAGGTCGACCTGTGGGTCGACCATGTAGTCAACCTGCCCAGGACCAGGTCGACCATAGAGTCCACCTTGGGGTCGACCTGGTGACAAGACCCATTTTTGAGTCTGAGTTCGTTTTGATGTTCCTGGCCTCAGTTCTGTCTACATTCGTTAGCCTAACCGTATATAAACAGCCCCTAACACTAGTCTCTCTACACAAAAATATCTCTGACCTTATGCTGCTCTAATTCTGGTTGAAAAGTTAAAGAAAGAGACTACTTCTACGTCGAAACTACGTTAAGAGAATTGCTGATTTGGGGACTTCTGTTAGACTCGACTAAGCATATAAAGATTCAACATCGACTTTCTTTTTCTAATTCTCGAACCACGATCCGTAAGCCCCAGTTACTTTTAGATTTAAACTGTAAACATAATATGAATGCGTTGTAAATTGAAATTCGACCTGCGTATGATGACTATTTTACATCCATTCTTGTTCATCTTGGATCTTGACTTTTGAGTATATTGCTATGACATTGATTTGGGGCCTATTCATGTTGTAAATTAAAAAGAAAAACCCTTCATGTTATCATCCCTGCAATGTTGAATCTGCTATTAATCACAAGTTTATGACTATCACCTTATGTCAGCCATTACCATGACTATCACCTTATGTCAACTGTTATCTTGACTAGTACCTTATTTTGCTAGATTTGGAACCTTAATGTTTGAGGCCGATATTCCATATGCCAGTAATGTTGTAATCATTTATCTCAAGTTATAACATGCTATGCTAGTAATCACCTTTTCCACCTTATATCCCTCCTTTTTTATGTTATTCCCTAATTAGATTTATTTGTATCGATTCGAGTTTACGTGCGATGGGAATACGATTTGGGTAGATTAGGTAAAACATGAATTGGCTTTGAACTTGAACATGAACGTTATTATAACTTGAACCTGTATATGGACAAGAACTTGACATGAAACTTACATGAAACCTGATATGAAAATCGACATGAATTTTGACATGAAAACTTGAACATGGACATGAAACTTAGATAAACTTGAAAATGGCAAACTCGAGGTTGGGTTGAGTTTGCAGTGTAAATCTACCCGGAACCACCCGACGAATCCAGTAACTGCAAACAATAGGATCCAATGTGGATAGTTGGTCATATCGCACCTAGAACCCGAGGTTAGACTATGTTGTGGTGTAAATCTACCCGGAACCGCCCGGCAAATCCAGTGACCACAACAACTAGTCTAATGTGAGAGGTTGGGGTGCATTAATGAATTAATGCCACATGATACGGTTAAGTCATGAACCACTTTAATATACTTACCGATTTGACACGATGATTTGATAAGGTTAAGTCATGAACCGCTTGAACACACTTAAACAACTTGATACATGATTTGGACAGGGTTAAGTCACGAATTTGAATGACAAAACTTAACCCGTTAGAAACCCTAGTTACGCGGTCCTTTTCAGCAGTAACCCACTTAGATGTATCACGATACCCTGGGACTAGGCAGGGTAGGGCACGATTATTGGGCTGATTGTAAGCGACCAGAATGATGGCTGAGTAGGTGCGCCATTGTAGGTTCAGGCGCACTATGGTCGTGCACGTAGTCCGGAGTTGAAAAAGCAGGCATCGGGCACCCGTAGGTTTACACTGTGCGTGCTTGATTCGTGTTGGTGGTTGGCACCCTAGGACTCGATACACCCTAGGGTGGACCTAATGTGGAAGGTCTAGCCCATTATATCATAATATCCAATAGAGAACATCAACATAGGGTCCTAAACAATCCATTACTTTACATCTTTCTCGAGTCTCACTCGAGAAATCTCGTAACCCTATCAAGTCCAACCCTAGGCAGTCTATACCATTGAACAGTCTTATCATGTTCCGTCTGCCCGTCACTCTTCGAGTGAACCAAGATATCACCCAATGAAAATCGCAACGTCTACTTATCCCTCACGCAAACCATCGTAGTCAAACTCGACATTCCCCAAGCACAAGCCCCAAAGGCCTAAACCAATATCAGACAAGCGCCCAAGGAACATCACCTCCGAGTTCAGACAATCCACATGAGGTGATACTAGCAAAACAATCTAGCACTGGAGTACTCATTTGCCTCCCCGAGACAACTAGAACTTATTACAACGATAAGCTTTCATCTTCCTTAACTCCAGTTACTATCGCCATCACTAGGTAGGTACCTAATACCACCCTATTCCTTTGGAGTAAATCGACTCCCCAAAATAATGCTAAACCCAGTAAAGCCCAAAACAAGCAATCACAAGGAAACATACATCCATGACTCGATAAGACCGACCACAACAAATCATACTAAGATCAGTCGAACCACCTATCGGGTTCGTCACAATTAGAGGTCTATCGACTAACTCAGGTTTGTCAAACAAAACCCGATCAAAACATCTTAAATAGAAAGCATACCTCGAATAACGACACCTTTTTCCTTCTGTGCCGCAGTTGGGGCATTCGACGAAGAAGGAACAGCGTTGATAGCATACGCTGTCACAATCTGCTTCTCCTTAGGAGGTTGTGGGCAATCATCCTTGTGATGTCCAGCCTGGTCGCAGTTAAACCACTTCCTTTCCCCAGGCTTTTCTCGACAATCTCTGGCGTAATGGCCCTTCTTTCCACAACTAAAGCATTCGCCATCTTTCTTATTTTTCTTATTCTGACCATCCTTGGTCGGGTTCTGCTTCCTCTTGTTTTGAGAATTCTTCTTGCCTTCACTGCCTGCTTGCTGCTTTGGCTCCTCTGCAGATGCTGTAGCAACCTCAGTCTTCGACTTAGGGAAAAGGCTCTCTGACCTTAATGCCTTTCCTACAATAGAATCGAACGTCTCATCGATATGGTTTATAAGTCTTTCCCCCAAGTACCCATCCAAGCCAGTTATGAACTTCTCGTTCTTCTTTTCGACTGTATCGATAAGGGACCATCCATATTTCGATAAAGTGTCGAATTCAGCGATATACTCCGAGAATGCTCTACCGTTCTGCTTAAGCTCCAAGAACTTCCTGAACAGTTCTGATTTATGAGCAGCTGGAATAAACTTATCACAAAAGCGAGTCTTAAACTGATTCCAAGTAACTTGATCTTCTGGAGTAGCTGCTCTAATGGCATTCCACCAATTCATCGCTCACCCTTGCAGTTGTCGAGACGCTAGCCTTCTCTTCATTGCATCCTCAAGACCCAAGTCGTCGAAGATATGATCACAGCTATCCAACCAATCCTGAACATCTGTGGCCGACTCCGTTCTGTGGAATGGCTTCCCACCAAGGTTAGTGTAATCCTTGCACAACTGGGTGAAATCGGCCATAGGCGCCTGCACTGCTGGACCACCACCATTTCCGTGATTGGGGAACTGCTCCCTGAACATCTCTAAGCATGTCTCTCATGAAGTTAGTGAACATTGTCCTCATGTCAGGAGCATTCCCATGGTTGGTCCCTCTACCAGCACCTCTTGGATATCGGCTCATCGTTAATCTGTAAAAGGGGAAACGATTAACGACCCTATAGTGGTGCTAGTGCAGTACAACTTCATTCTTATACTACCAATAGTATATATATATAGCTTTTGAAAACCAAAGTAATCACAAATATGCGCTCTCATATACGTACTATCTCTCCCTAGTGTCTTTCCCTAGGTTAACTACGCAACCTAGAGCTCTGATACCAAGTGTGACGGCTCACCCCGCATCAACTGACATTTACTCTAAAAGTGTGTTGTACACCTGTCTAGTTAGCACGGGACGGTCGCCGGAAGAAAAAGAAAGAAGAGAATGGGCTAATCAAGGAACCTGTAATATGTCTCACAGCGCATAGAACAAAATATAATAATAACATACTTGACATAAAATAGGAGAGACAGTGCATAAGCTAAAAACCAGAACTAAGCATCATAGCAGCGGAAATCCAAAATACAGCTTATTACAACTTTTCAAACTGTCTCAAAGCAAAAGCAAGATAAAGGAGGTACACTACTAATGCCCAAGTAGTGACCACCAACGACACAGGGAGAATATCTATATATCATACGTGGAAGCCTCCTGCTCGCCTCTGAATCAGCTACTCGTGCATCACCAGCTAATCATAACCTGTCTCTAGTCTGCTCGTGTGAGCACCCAGAGTAATAAGAAGAGACATAAAACTCTGGGTCGGACATAAAGCCTGGTATGAGCGATAAGCATCTAAACAGAATAATAACAAGTATAATCCAATCAAACCTGAACCTGGACCTGCAACCAAAGAGTAAGCACTACATACTATACAACACTCTAAGGTGCCATTTCAAGTGGTGTAAAGATAACGGGGGTGGGGTGTGCACGTCATAGTGATGTCAAACAATCAAACATAGCAAGCATCCTCACATCTCTCACTCAGTACGTAAAGCATACGATACCCACTACCTTGGTCCTCTATTCCTTTAGGCCATAACGGAATCCAATCCCGTGTAACTATCACTACAAGCCCACTATCCATCTCTCAGTGGTGGACCAAAGTTATGAATACCGACAACCCCTTTGCACACGTCCCGCAGCAAAGCCCAACCATGAAGTGAACTCATTGGTTCCCATCTGGATCCTGAGCTCTAACTTCCATTTGGACTACCTTTGCATCTCGGGTTTTTAGTCGTCATCTCCATCCGGATCGATCTTCATTCAGTTCTCTTCGCTTTAGATTGTGGCCATCAATGTCGGATCGCGATCACCCACTGGGTTCGGGTCGTGCATGTCCCGCAGCATCAGATCGTGGCGCTACATCAGTTCGGATCGGCTCTCCCTTCGGATCGTGGCACTTCATCAATTCATAGAGGCATCGCTTCAGAGGATACGAGGCGGATCGGTTCATGGCTTCAACTCCGGATCGTGAGAATCATTCGTGAGTGGATCGTGGCACCCAAACTGGAGCGGATTGTGGATATGACTCGCGATCGGGTCGGAGAAAATGGGGCGGATCGTGGAACCTGTTGCGATCTGATCCGGTTCTGCGCGGTTTCCTGCACTTTGTCCAGCGAGTTGTTTACGCCATTCCACGGCGTTTTCGACCATTCTAACTATTCTAAACAATCACAAGTCATACCAAACAGTCATAACAACATAAATTATCGACCACAAGCATCAAAACAACAACTTGATAGGATAAAATGGATCAAACATACCCAAAACCCCATATTTTCCCTTAAGCATGTTTGGGTGTAACCTATGATATGATTAGCAAAACTTAACCAAATTATCCAAAATTCACATCAGAAGTTTAAAACAATATTTCAAAATTTATGAATATTTTTCCAGATTTTTAACATGCATAAATTCGCTAATTTTCACTAATCACCCCTTAATCCCCCAAATTCCGGGATATGCAAAATTAGTTGAAATTAACCTAAATTCATGTCAGAGACATAAAATGATGTTTTAAAATTTTAGGAATTTTTCTAGATTTTTCTGAGCCATAATTTCGCTAATCTTCGCTAATTACCATAATTAGCATTAATTAGTGAAAAACAATGCAAATCGCTCACCTTAGCCACAAACAAACTTTAGATCTGAAATAATCTCTGATTTGGATCCAATCCCTATGTGTTCCAGCAGCTCTCTCTCTGATTTGGTGCTACCCTTCCTTGATTTGATGTAATTTTTGCTTAATCTTCGATTAGAAAGTGATTAGAGATGATTTGGGATGAAATTAGAAGGTGGAGGCCATTGCTAGAGCTTGAAGGAGGTAAGTGGCGGCTGGAAAAATGAGTCTAAAACCGAAATCCTAACCCTAGCAGCCCTTAAATACCCCAAATCCCGAAATCCCCCATTGGGCCTAGTTGCTAATCACCTGATTAAGCCCGATTAGCTGCTTTTCACCTTCTAAACCTTGTTTTAGCCATATCTCTCAAACGGTTAGTCTGTTTGGCTAATGTAACCACTCTACGGAAAGAGAAACCATCATTCGAATCCAATGGAAGTGGTTTCAGGTCAAAACTCCTTTCCAATCAAAAGTTATGGACGAAACAAGATTAGATAGGGGCAAAACGGTCATTTAAAAATCGGCAAAAATCATGAACATGGGAAATGAACCCAATAGTCGTTTCCCAAAGCCACATGACCATACGACTTCGTATAAGAAAGAAATAAATATTCTACGATCCTCCGATGCGTAGAATGTGGGTTGTACAGAAAGCACCAAAAATGTTAGACCAGAAAGTGGTCCTAACACCCAATTTAAACATAATTGAAAGAAAAAGCAAAGAAAACATGCGATTATTAGTGGTTCGATGTTAAAGAGCCTACATCCATTTTATATTTTATTGACGGATGATTCGGGTACAAATACAATTATGATTATCACTCAATCTCACTTTTACAATTGGAAAATTCACCCAATCTTTGATGAATAATGCTCCAAAAGTTGATGATGATCTGAATAAAGTACTGGAATTTGATTGTAATGGTAGTTTGAGTCAAGACTTTTCTAAAAGATCCCTTGAAATGATGCTTGGACGTGTATTTATAGGCAGAAAATCCCTCATGAAGGTCTTTGATTCGGATACATGTGGTCACCTTCCTGTTAGAATCGGGCTCGGAAGAGCTAAGATGGAAACATCACATTGGAGAACGTGGGAACATGGAAGGAGACCGCTCCACATCTTCAGGAACGTGGAGTATAACTGTTATGCTAGACCTCATCGGTTCGGTTCGGCAGTTAAAATAGGGGATCCGGATCGGAAATCCCCGAACCGATCTGAATGGCGTTTCTAATAACCATCTCTACTTTTCTTTGTTTCGATGTCAAGGGGTTCGGGTCGAGGTTCTCCGAACCGATCCGGGTCTTTGCTATGGATTCTTCCTCTTAGTCCATACGTTTTGGCAATCTCTCGGCTTTGTGTAGCCCATCCATAAAGCGTGCTAACAGTACACAAACAATAGAACATTTCATTGCTATTACAACAATTTACAACAGAGTACAAGATATCATAGTTCAAATACATAATATAATTCAACGGAAAAATATCATAGATTAAAAATACATAGCAGCGAAGATAAGATGAATAAATACAATGCGTAGCAGAACGCAACTGAATGAAATACACGGATACAAAGCTTTCCGAATATAACTCCAGCAATAATCCAGGATCCTAGGAAAAGAAATATCTGCGAAAAACCAAAACTACTTGCTGCTAGTGTGGATAATATGGGCACCCAGAGTTTAGCTTAGAACAATAAACTCCGAGTTAGTCATGGGACTAGTGTGAGAACTAAAACAGTTATTAAATTTTTACTTTAAAAGTAGGAAAATCATGGGACCACACCGTATAACACGGAATGGATTTCCTCCACATGAATCTTAGTTTAAAACAAATAATGGTATGCTTTTTGGAAAATAAAGCTATTGTAAGACTCAGGTCACATCACACAACGCGACGCAAGCCGAAGGATAGAGTTTTCCGTTATAATAGCCAAACATGCTTGACATTTAAAACAAATCTTTTCATATTACTATAAGTGCATAGTGTCAAAAACAATTTCTGTAACACCCCGTATTTTCTATGAATATTAAAATAACAAATTAAAGAATGCTTAATTTTAAATGCGGAAATTAAGTAAAATGGGTAGCGCCATTGCGTTCGTCTCGGAATTTTGGTTCTAATAGAGTGCGAGTTTGCTTAAATCGGACTCCGTATGAGGAAGTTATGAAGCTTAGAAGATTTTAGTTCAAATCAGAATTAAATTAAATAATAATTAAAAATCAGAAAACAAATTCAAATTTCAAAAAATTAGCCAATAAAAGATAAGCGGGAAAAATCCCGCCCGAGGGTGTCGACCCCCCTAGGGGGTGTCAACATAGGTGTCGACCCCCTATTAGGGTGTCGACAAGGGTGTTGACCCCCCTATAGAGGTGTCGACCCTTATCTTCCCAGATCTGGGTGATGACTTCTGAAGGATTAGGGCTTATTCGTCGCGCTTTGGTTGGCTGGGTGACGTGTCTCTTTGGTTTTGATAGCTCTGATGACTCCTATGCTAATCTAAAGGCCATAGTTTGTCTAACACATCTATAAATGCATATCTAAATTTAATCCTAACCTCATAACCCTATTCTATGGTGCCTCCCTGTTGTCCATCTCTAAAATATCCTAGCCTCTTTCTTCTCCAAATTAGAAATCAAATTAAAGAGCTTCAAATTAAAGAAAAGGTTTTCCGCTTCAGTCAAAAAAGAAGGTTAGAATCGCTACAACGTCAACTAATTCTCTTTTCTAATCCTATCGCTGTAAGTTCAGTTATTATTCAGATTTGAACACATAATATAAATCATGACTGTACGTGCGATTGTATCGCGGGGAATTGGGTATAACTTGTTGGAGTAATCTTGGACATAACAAGTATATTGGTCATAACCTGAATTGACTACAATTGTGGATAATTGGCATACAAAATCTAGACATGGACATGAATGGTAAATACGTAAATTGGTTAAAAGATTAACATGCCTAACCCGAGATTAGATTGAGTTGCGGTGTAAGACTGCCCGGAACCACCCGGCACATCCAGCAACCGCAACAACAGGTCTAATGTGAGTGTTTAGCACATCAAGCCCAAAACCCGAGGTTAGAATGAGTTTGCGGTAGAAGTCTGCTCGGAACCGCCCGACACTTCCAGCAACCACAAACAACAGTTCTAATGTGAGAGGTTGGTGCATTAATAAATTAATTAATGCCAATGAACAGACATGCTAAGAATGGTAAGGTTAAATAACATATGAATAAGCGACACTTAACCTATGCAACATGTTAGTTAAACAAATGGGTGGGGTTAGGTTAAATTGAGAACACTTAACCCTTATAACATGTTGATTAGGAAACCCTAGCAATGGGGACCCATTTCAGCAGTAATCCACATGGATGTATCACGGTACCCTGAACTAGGCAGGGTGGGGCACGATTACTGGGATGATTATAAGCGGTCAAAATAGCAGCAGGTGGTGCGTCAGTGTAGGTTCTGATGGAGTACAGGAGTTCACATACTCCAGAATGGAAAAATCAAGCACTGGGCATCATTGGTTATACACTGTGCATCTTGAATTGTGTCGAGTTGCCATCATATGGATTGATACACCCCATGGTGGGACCAACACAAGTATACAAACAAGCGGGGCCGAATGACACAAGTAATAAATACATGCGAGTAGAAGTCGATCGATAAATGGATCATTTTTTTATGAACACATGAGGCTAGTTGAAACAATTATTAGTATGAGGCAGAGAAATAGAAATGGGTGCGATTGCATATTCAGTTTATCTTGCCTTATCTTGTCTTATGTTATCTTGTTACTATAGTATTGTCTTATATTCGGTTTATTCATGTCACGATCCTTTTAATTATTTACATGCTGAAAATCACTGGGCTTATTAGGCTTTATGTTTGACCCGTTTTCTTTCATTTTCTTTTCTTCCGTTCCCCCCTCCCCCCAGGTCCACAGGGAGGAAATACTTCAGCTTTGTTCAGACCTTTTTCAGCTTGAAGAGAGTAGATGTATTGCTTGGATTCTCTTTTCTTGGGCTATAGTTGTGGTTGCACTTTTATTGCGCATTTATGCTGCTTTGCTACTATTTTATGCTTCTTTATGTATTTAGAGTTTTGAATCAAGATAGGGGTTTTATTGTAACTATTTGGAAGTTGGGTTTTGAGACAATGGTTGTAATGTTTTGACTGAACCACGCTGCTTATGAAATGATTACATTTTTTTGTACTGTTTGTATGTCTGTCTTGTAAATTATATGTATCTTTTACCTATAATTCTTCACCAAAGTTAATGCATTCCCTTTGTGAGTGACCTTAATGGAGGTGGGGTGTTTCACTTGGTATTAGAGCTGATAGTTACCAAATAAGCTAAACGTTTTTGAAACTATTTTTCAAGAAGAAGTTTTAAAGAAAAATTTTCAAGAAAAGTGTTGTTTTATTTTAAAAGCATATTCCCCAAAGCCATATGCATTATCTTTCTATCCTTTGTTTTGAATTTATTTCTTTTTGTTTCAGTATGTCTGGGGATCTTAATCTTCCATAAGGAGTGCAAGTGCCCGCCTGGTTTCGTCGGTATTTAGAGGCTACAGCCCCTGATGAAGGACAAGCGGACGCTCCTCCTCACCCAACTACGGACGTCGTTCCTCCTCCTCCTTCGCGTCCGAATGCTTTTTCAAAGATATGTAGGGACTTTCAAGCTATGGGCGGAAAGAACTTTAATGGGACTGAATCATTCGTGGAAGCAAGAAACTGGCTCAAGGAAACAGAAGATCTGTTTGTTAACTTCGAAGTGGACGATAGGCGGAAGATACTGCTGGCTGTATGGTTACTTAAGGACAAAGCCTCTTTCTGGTAGGAAGTTACTAATGCTGAGAGACTAGTTGATACTTGGGAGGACTTCAGAATGAGGTTTGGGATGAAGTTCCTCTCGCAAGCTGAACAAATCCTACAGATGGAGAAGTTCTTATCACTCAAACAAGGAAGCCTATCAGTTAAGGAATACGTCAGCAAGTTCAACCAGTTGGCTAGATTCGGACTAGAGTTGGTAAACACTCCACATAAAAAGGCTCTTTGTTTCGCTAAAGGGTTAAATGAGCCACTACACGACCTAGTGATGTCCCATATACCTATAGGCGTGACTTATGAGAGACTGGTGGACATGGCACTGTTACATGAGGAAAGTAAGGGCGAGAAGAAAGAGGTGAAGATGGAAGAACCTCTAAACAAGAAAGTGGAGGAATTGGAGAATAAGAATACAGATTATAAGAAGGGTGGAAAGAATAACAAACCCTGTGATAAGAGGAAGTGTAATTTTTATGGCATACCTGGACATCTGATTAAGGACTGTAGAAAGAAGAAGAGGAAGATGGGTGGTCTCTTTCAGTGTGGCAAGGCAAGACATATGGATAAGGATTGCCCAAGAAGGCATGGGCAAGGGCAAGGGCAGAGGATAGGATCTACTTCTGAAGGGAAGATTCACGCTATCACAACAGCTACGCAAGCAAGAGGTAGAAATATTTCTGTTGAGAGTTTAGTCTATCTTTCTGATCATCCTGGTCGTACTCTTTTTGATTCTGGTGCATCGCACTCTATTATATCTACTGCTTTAGTTGAATCTCTGCACCTAGATACCAGTATAGTAGAGGATCCCATGGTTGTTTCAAATCTAATTAGGGGTTCGGCTTATTCATCAATGATTTGGTTGGATTTGGAAATTTCTATACTAAGGGCTGGGTTTAGATGCAATGCTTATGTTTTGGGTTTCACGGGCTATGGGTTGATTCTAGGCATGGATTGGTTATCCAGTAATGGTGCGATCCTCGATTGTGAAAAGAGAGTGGTTAGACATTTGAGTCACCTCAGTAATACTCTCTAAATCTATTGTAATCCTATGAATTTTGTTACGCTTAGCTACCAAGAATCTCTAGATGCGTCTGTTAAAAATTTGCAATATGTTAGAGTAGTCCGTGAGCACTCGGATTACTTTGAAGAAGTGAAGGGTTTACCTCCAAAGCGAGAGATAGATTTTTGCATATACCTAGTTGATAATGCAAAACCAGTTGCTTTACCCGTTAGACAGATGGCTCCAAGGGTAAGGAAGGAGCTCAGTAAGTAAGTTAAAGAGTTGCTCGAAAAGGGGTTCATAAGGCGGAGTATTTCTGAATGGGGCGCTCCAGTAGTGTTCGCAACCAAAGCGGATGGTTCACTTCGCCTATGTATGGATTATAGGGAGCTAAACAAGCTGACTAAGAAGAATAGGCACCCACTTCCAAGAATAGACGACTTGTTCGACCAGCTCGTACGTGCATCAGTTTTCTCCCAACTAGATCTGGCTACCAGATTTCATCAGCTAAGAGTGGCTGAACACAACATAGATAAGACTGCGTTCAGGACTCCAGATGGTTTCTTCGAATGGCTAGTCATACCTTTCAGTTTGACAAATGTACCCTCCTATTTCGTAGACTTGATGAGTAGGGTGTTTAGGAAGTTCCTTAATAACTTTGTAGTAGTCTTCATGGACGACATTTTGATTTTCTCAAAAAGTGAGGAAGAACATGCTTTGCATTTAAGGGAACTTATGGAAACTCTTCGAGCACATCGGTTTAAAGCAAAATTCTCCAAATACCATTTTTGGAGAGAAGAAGTAAGGTTTCTTGGACATGTGGTGTCCAAAGAAGGGATAGCTGTGGATCCTGCAAAAGTAGTGGTGGTGCAATTTGGAAGATTCCAAGGAATGCAACTGAAGTACGAAGTTTTCTCAGACTAGCGGGCTATTACAGAAAGTTCATTAAAGACTTTGCGAAGATCTCAGCCCCACTTACTAGATTGACGAAGAAGAACTTAACTTTTGCTTGGGATTTGGAATGTGATGTTGCTTTCCAACAATTGAAGAGGACTCTAACAACAGCTCCAGTTCTAACATTGCCTAATGGAAGTAAGATGTTTACAGTATACACATACACATGAGGCACGGGGTTAGGCAAGAAGGTAAGGTAGTTTGTTATAGAGGAAGGAAATTAAAGGTACATGAAAAGAACTACCCAACTCACGATTTCTAACTAGCTGCCATTGTTTTCACTCTTAAGTCATGGCTTTATTACCTACTAGGAGAAAGGTTTGAATTGTTTACTGACCATAAATCATTAAAATACCTTTTCTCATAAAAAGACGTTAACTTAAGATAGAAAAGGTAGATGGAATATCTTGCCTCATATGAGATTGCTTATACCCCCAACAACGGTAATGTTGTAGCAGATGCCTTAAGTAGGAAAAGGCTGACTTTAAGTCCTCTCTTTGTAAAAAGGCAAAACTTGGAATACATAGCAACCTTTGACTTTAGACCCTCCTTTGAGTTTGTACCTGGTTTCTTAGCATCGCTAGAGGTGCGACCTAAGCTTTTGGACTCAATAGGACCCACGCAATGTGAAGACCCTCAGATAGTTGATGTGATGGATAAGTTAATTAGAGGTGAAACTTCTAGTCACCTCAATAGATCTCCATTGATGACAAGGGTTGGTTGAGACCGGATGGAAGACTATGTGTCCCACAAGCAAGGTATTTGGTGAAGACGGTTCTTGAAGAAGCGCACCATTCTATGTTGACCATACACCCAGGTGGAGACAAGATGTATAAAGACATAAAAAGGGTTTTCTTTTGGAAATGCATGAAGAAGGATGTAGCTGAATTCGTCTCTACGTGCTTAATATGCCAGCAAGTCAAGGCGGAGAAGATGAAGCCAGGTGGTCTGCTTCATCCTCTAGAGGTCCTGCAGTGGAAATGGGATAGCATTTCGATGGACTTTATAGATGGGTTGCCTAAGTTAAGAAGGGGAAATACCAGTATTTGGGTAATAATTGACAGGCTCACTAAAAGCGCTCACTTTATACCTGTTAAGAGTAGGAGGACTACCTCATCATTAGCATCCATTTATCATAAAGAAGTAGTTCGACTGCATGGGATACCCTCTAGCATAGTAAGTGATCGAGATCCTATCTTTACGAGTGAGTTTTGGAAGAGTTTGCAAGAGGCTGTAGGAACACAGCTATGCTTAAGCACTGCCTATCACCCTCAAACCAATGGTCATACTGAATGGGTGAACAGAGTATTAGAATATCTTTTGAGATTGTGCATTCTTGATTTTGTAGGAATGTGGGAAAATCATCTTCCTTTGGTGGAGTTCGCCCAAAACAATAGCTGCCAAGCCACCATAGGCATGGTACCCTTTGAGGGTTTATATAGAAGACCATGCCGTTCACCAACTTGTTGGTGGGAATCTACAGACAAGCTCGTACTTAGGCCCGACATGTTTAGAGAGACTTCGGAGAATGTGGACTTAATACGAAGACGAATGAAGACCTCACAAGATAGACAGAAGTCCTACGCGGATAAAACAAGGACCGACTGAAACACCCCACCTCCGTTAGGGTCACTCTCAAAGGGAATGCCCTAATTTTGGTGGAGGTTTATAAGTACAAGTCACAGATATACAAGACAGATATAAGAACACATATTTGTAAACAGCGGAAGAACAACAAACTTTATTTCATAAGGTCAAATACGTGTTACAACAACATCCTTTCCATAAATATAACATAACACTTCATAATCTGTCTTGAGTACATTATTTTTAAAGAAGCATAAATAAAACATAGACAAACTGCCAAAGCCCCATAGTGGATTGTCCAAAGCCATAGTTCAAAACAGGAAAGTCCAAGCAATACATTTCTGTTCTTCAAGCTGGATGTTGAGGTAGGTCAAGCTGCTGTATTCCCTCCCTGAGGACCTGGGGGGGGGGAACGGAAGAAAGAAGACGAAAGAAAAATAGAGTCAGACATAAAGCCTGAGTAAGTCTAGTACTACTTTGTCTATGAATAATGAACTGGGTATGATAAGTAAAACAGGAAGTGGGCAACATTATAAACTTGGTTAAGTTATCTAGGGTCGAATATACTATCGTACCCCATGTTAATCTCTGAACCCATATAAACTAGTTTCCAATTTGCACCCCAAAATCAGGGTGATGTGATCCATTCTACGATGATCGGCTCCTACTCGCATAGTTACATGTGTCTTACGGCCCCCGATGTCTGTAGTTACCTATGCTGGTCCCACCATGGGGTGTATCAAGTCCCATAGTGGCAACCCGACACAACCTTAGAGTGCAAAGGTATGCTACTGGTGTCCAGTGCTTTATTTTTCTGCGCCGGAGTGCGTGCACGCCCGCACACCGTTAGAACCTACACTGCTACACCACCGCCGTCGATTTGACCTCTTACAATCAGCCCAGTAATCGTGCCCCACCCTGCCTAGTTTCAGGGTATCCTGATACACCTTCTAGGGTTACTGCTGAAAAGGGTCCCCCGTTACTAGGTTTTCTATCTCTAGCCAACATGCTAAGTTGGTTAAGTGTTTCCTAACCTAACCCCACCGGTCCGTTTAGTTTAGCATGTTCCATTTTGATTAAGTCTTTAGTTCACTTAATCCTAACAATCCTGACTCAGCCTTAATTGTCTTATTAAGGCCCTGACCTCTCACATTAGACAGGTATTGTTGTGGCTGCCTGTTGCCGGTTGGTTCCGGGCAGTCTTACGCCACAACTCAGTCTAACCTCGGGTCCTTGCTGGGCTCCATGTTTAACCTCCCACATTGGATAGGTATTGTTGTGACTACTGGACAGCCGGGCGGTTCCGGGCAGGTTTACATCACAACTCAATCCAACCTCGGGTTAAACACATCGTCTTTTCTACATTTACATATTTTGTCATTCTTCTTTATTTCTTATATGTAAATATTTGCGGCCCATTATTATGTTAATGGTGTAAAGGTTACACCAACCATGGGCCCAACCCATACTTGACTTTGGGCCCTTCTATTTCATATTTTCATTCATTAATTAATTTTTAACCCAACGTTATTTTCCCCCGTTTTACACGTCCGTTTATATATATTGGGCTTAGCCTTTTAAAGCCCAATTTAGCCATGCGAAAAGGGGAGGCTTATGGCGTATACACAAAGAGGGGAAAGTGAGCGCATGAACTTGCATATGACGTTGGAAAATACATAATAGAAATTGGTGTACTTGCATAGTGGTGACATGTATTTTGGTCAAAAAACATAGGTGACATAAATCAAGGCATGTAAACTTGCATAGGTTTAACTACAACATGAACCTATATTCTTATTTAGGCATAATGTCAAACATAAGCATGGCCTAAATACTTCTAGCATAAACATGGCATATTGTCAAACATAAGCATGGCATAAAATACTTCTTGCATGGGCATGGCATATGGTCAAACATAAGCATGGCATAAATACTTCTAGCATGAACATAGCATAATTCAACTTAATCATGATTTAAGCCTAATCACATAACGATGGTATAAACATACTTATGCATAAATATTCCTAAACATGGTGTTTGCTTTAAACTTGCAAAAAAAAGGGATTTTTGAGTCCAACCTAGCCATGTCATCATATAATCCTTTGAAACAAGATAGACTTAATAACGGATTTCAATTATGCCAAATATCATTCCTAGCCATATTCATAAGTTTGCAAAAGCATGACTTAATACATGGATTATGGTGTCAAAATTCCACATAGTTTCATATGAACTATAATAACCAAACTTGTTTCAATTACTTGCAAAATGATTTATGCACAAAAATATACATCATAATGGCATAATAACAAAGCCCCAAACTTGCATGAATTTCAATTAACTACATACATGTAGCTTCAATATAGATTACACAATTTGCGCAATATTCCAAACGTATACTTGCATAGAACTACCGCATGTAGTTCGTTATAATGAATAACATAATTTTGCACAAATATGAATTACTTCCATTGCCACAATTCAAGCATACACATCAACACAGTTGTTTATTAATACCAAAGTAATACTCTACTTACAATGGTTTGATGAATTCTCTAGTTTAGGGATTGAAGACGCAAATTCCTTTGTTGAATTGATTAGCTTTAGGTTGCTTGAATTGCTTTAGGCCTTAGAACTTTCTCCCTAATCCTCTCTTTAGTTGGCGGCTACTCTTTGTCGTTCCTCAGCAACATGGCGGCTATGTTCTTAATTTGAATGAATAGATTAGGGTTTAGTCTAGGGTTGTTTATATAGAGGTTAGGAATTGATTAGGACCCTTGATGTTGCTAGGTTAGATCATAGCCATTCATTAGGAAGAGAGACCAATAAAAATCCGCCACCTAGCCCTAATGACAAAGCAGACCACAGAAATTCGACCACACACCGACCTGGCCAGCCAGGTTGACTGGGCTCGACCAGGTCGATACCCCTGTCGATAGGGCTGTCGACAGCCCTGTCGACATGGTTAGCCCAGGTCGACAGCCCAGTCGACCTGGGTGGCCCAGGCGGGTGTTCTTCCACCCTGGCCCAATGGGCCCCACTTCGGAATATTTAATTATTTTATTCTGTTTGAATTTTAAATTTAATTCAAAACTTTCGAAGGCCATATCTTCTTCATACGGACTCCGTTTTTCAAAAACTCGGACTCTATTTCGCGTATTTTTCCGAGACGAACGCCGTTTCCCTTAGTTCTTTGATTTGAATTTGATTATACTTTAATTCATGAATTTCACAGTTATAGAATTTTCGGGGTGTTACACCGACCCTGAGTTTGAGGTTAGAGACAGGATTTTCCTTAAAGTATCTCCTTTGAATAATGTCGTTCGCTTTGGATCCATAGGAAAATTGGCACCATGATTTGTAGGGCCATTTCCTATCATTGAGAGGATTAGAACGATGGTTTATAGAGTAGAGTTGCCCGAAAGATTGGCTGGAGTTCATAATGTTTTTCATGTTTCTCATCTACGAAAGTGCTTACATAAGTCTGCATAAGAGGTGGAGCCGAGCATACTAGAAGAAGTAAAAGTGGAACGAGAAGTGACGGTAAGAAGAGTTCCAACTCGTATCCTGGGAACAAAAGTTAAGAAGCTATGCAATCGTGAGGTCAATCTAGTTAAAGTACAATGGAGTGACACTGAAGAAGACGCGACTTGGGAGACTGAAGACAAGATACGCGCAGCCTACCCTTTTCTTTTTTAGGGTACATCCTTGATCTCTTTTTCATAAGTTTATGCATGCTTATATCTATTTTTAAGTATATCTCCTCGGTCCTATTCTTGATCCTTAAGTAGAAATCAATGAATGTAAACATGTATTTGAAACATGTTATGATTGATGGTTGCAAGTGGTTGCAAGTGGTTGCTAGTGGTTGCAAATGGTTCCTAGTGGTTGCTTGTGGATGCATATACAGACACATTAGGTACTACATCGGCTCAGTCACTTTCATATTGCATATGCATATATGTATTTGTATATGGATTGAAACTTGATGTGTTATCATATGGATGTTGTATTTGGTTGAATGATTGTGCAATCAAGTAGAAGTTATAAAGTAGGATTAGGAATAATTGCATACAAGATGGACTCATGGCACTGACATAATTCGCATTAAGTAGGTCAACTGAATCAGTAGACCGCCTGATTTTGCATTAGATAAGGACATATACACACATTATGCATATGATCATGAAAGCATTAGAAATCATTTTTTTAGAACTATGGATGCCTGTGATTGATGGTTGAGTAGATGGATGTTGGATGTTAGGATACATTCTTCTTAACATAGAGATTTCAGAGATGATATCCGTTAAGGAGGGGAGAATGTAACACCCCGTATTTTCTATGAATATATAAATAACGTATTAAAGAATGCTTAATTTTAAAAATGGGAATTAAGTAAAATGGGTAGGGCCATTGCGTTCGTCACGGAATTCTAGTTGGAATAGTCCGAATTTGCATAAATCGGACTCCATATGAGGAAGTTATGAAGCTTAGAAGATTTCAGTTCAAAGCAGAATTAAATTAAATAATAATTAAAAATCAGAAAACAAATTCAAATTTCGAAAATTCAGCCAGTAAAAGATGTGCAGGAAAAATCCCGCCCGGGGGTGTCGACCCCCTAAAGGGTGTCGACATAGGTGTCGACCCCCATAAGGGTGTCGACCCCTATCTTCCCAGATCTGGGTGACGAATTCTGAAGGATTAGGGCTTATATGTCGCGCTGTGGTTGGCTGGGTGATGTGTCTCTCTGGTTTGGATGGCTCCTATGCTAATCTAAAGGCCATAGTTTGTCTAACACATCTATAAATACATATCTAAACTTAACCCTAACCTCATGACCCTATTCTGTGGTGCCTCCATGCCGTCCATCTCTAAACTAGCCTAGCCTCTTTCTTCTCCAAATTAGAAATCAAATTAGAGAGCTTCAAATTGAAGAAAAGGTTTTCCGCTTCAATCAACAAAGAAAGATTAGAATCACTACAATGTCAACTAATTCTCTTTTTCTAATCCCATCGCTGTAAGTTCAGTTATTATTCAGATTTGAACACATAATAGAAATTATGACTGTAATGAATCGAATCTAGAATTATGGCTAATTGTAAGATAACCAATTCTGATTCATGCTTATTCTTTTATCAAATCTGAAATTACGTATGCCTATGAGGCTGTTGTGATTGAACCCATCATGTAGTACATCAAATTAGAAATTTCTTTATGTTCAATCCTATCGAACCTATATACCTATGATGTAATTTCCTTAGTTTGCTCATATTCATTGTTAATATCCAACATGCCTATTGGAACCATGATTCTTCTGTTTGGTACACCTTTACATGCCTATTTTTCCTTATGTCAATTCTTGTGTTTCTTTTCTATCCCCGTACCGTCTTATTTTATGAGTACTTGGAATTTGGAAAACTTGTTGAATCCTGTTGTACGTGCGATTGTAACGCGGGGAAATGGGTATAACTTATTAGAGTAATCTAGGACATAACAAGTATATTGTGATAACCCCAAACTTCCACGGGATGAAAGTAAGGAATAATCATTTGGAATACAACATAAACATAACAATACAAATCACAAATACAACATAGAAAAGGAAAACCATAGAGTAACAACATCATAGCAGAGGAGTATGAATGTCATCAAACACAGAATCTCACAGTCATAGAGTACTAACTTATTACATCAAGTTTTAGCAAAAGGAAATAAGTTTCAGCTTCAAAATAGTAAAACTGGGAATAAAATAAGTCTGGATGTCTTAGAGTCTAAGAAAAATGTAAACAAAAAGATAAATAATAGATAGTCTTCGTGGTCCAACATAAGCACCTCTAAATGAGAAACACCAAGAAAGCTCCAAAGACAGCAACTCCAAAGAAAGCCAAACCTGTTACTTGGTTGCCCGTGTGGAAAAGAGGGCACCCGAGTTTGCAAAGATGAAAACAAACTATAGGTCAGTCATGGGACTGGTGTGAGAATTCTCAACTAATTTAACTACTAGTAATAAGGCAAATCCAAGGACCACGCCGCTAACGCGGATCGGGTTTACCCCAATGGATTGCTATGCATAATTTAAAGTGATAGACCCATGATAAGTGAATCGTAAAATAACGCTATGCTTTTGAGAGAAATGGAATCACCAGGGAGGAGCTCCTTACCGATTCAAGACACTCTAGCTAACGTCTCAGGATCCCCCCAGTGAACCCTTGGAAAGCTGCAGGGCCGGTCCACACATACAGCTTCGTGGATTGGCAATTCCTGAACATACGTTTCCCGATCCTATAGGACCTATCATTAGAGGTGCCTCATTCCATCATCCACATAAGTAAAATATCAGGCAGTTTAAGCGCTGACACTACTTCTAACTAGAAAGAAACGTGTTGTCCTCCCTGCGTTCCCTTCTCACGTTTTAGACTCCACCAGGTTGTGAGGCTCGTGAAGCTACGTAATACACAAAGCTATGCTTAATCAAGCTGTGCATGGATTGTCACCACAAGGTTCTGCTTTTCAACAAGAATCTTTGATCATTGCATCTTAGTATGCCACATTGTCACTCCATATCACACTACCAATCCTTTGCCGAAATATATGAAAGGGAGTTAAGCAAGAGAATAAATTCTCCGCCACCAAACATTCATACATTTGGCAGATAATCAATAAATACAATATAAAGGAGTACAATGTTAGTCACACATTCCATTTATAAGCCCGTTCTGGGTCTTAACAAAACTGGAGATACCCTCGTCCCGTATGCCCAGTACGGAAAGGAGATACCTGCATATCCGTGAAATCAACACGTACGTTTTCCCCGACCCTTGAATTGGGAGCAAGTCAATTCAGGATCTTGATCATTGTCCATTCGAGGGAAGATTTACGGTCTTCATACGCCGTCTTCATACTTTGATTCTTTACGTCGTTTGATTATTTGGAATGAGAGTAACTCAGACTTTCCAAATAATCCTCGAATACATATATATTGAAAATCATTCCTTATCATTAATATTATTTTATAACGATTAATTCCTATATCAATTATTTAAAATAGTTAAATCTTTATTTAACAACGCTACGGGTCAATGGCGACCCTGGTGCTGCTTTCAACCAATTTTTATTTTCACGTTTCTCGAGATCTAACCATTGGATCTTAGTGTAGTATATGTCATTTGAAAGATATTCCCAAGACGGTCCTAATGGCTTCGGTTTTCGGAAAATCCGACGGTCGAATCTCTTGGTATAGTCGTTTAAAGGTACGATTTCAAAACACGAATTACCGTGCTTGATTCGATTAATTTTAATTCTATATATATATATATATATGTACATATATATATATATATATATATATATATATATATATATATATATATAAACCTTTCTACTTTTATTTTACATAAGAATGTAAATTCTATTACAACGTCTACTTTCATTTTTTTTTTCCTTTCTTCCATTCCTCTGTTTACATGAAAGGTGTAAATTATAATTCAACATTTCCTTCTACCTTTTATTCTTTAATTAAAAGGTAAATTCTATTCCAATGTAAAATTTTATTTTTCCTTCCTAATCCTTAAATTATGCTATAAAATCTCCTCTTTAATTACATTAAAAATATAATTAACATTATAATGTAAAATTCCTTTCTTTCAATTACATTGTAAAATTTCCCTTTTTAATTACATGTCAAATTTTGTCTTTTAATTTACAAGGTAAAATCCTACCTTTAATTTCATTTAAAATTGAAATTTTATTTTCTATACAAATTCTCATTCCTAGTTTACATATAAAAAGTAACATTTAATCTACCATGTCAATTCTACTCTTTAATTTCATAATAAAAAAAATGTAATCTACATTTGCAATGTAAATCCTCTTTCTTAATCTACATTTAAAATGTCTTTTTAATTTCAGTGTAAATTCTCATCTTAAGTACATAATAAAAATGTAACTTATATTTGCAGTGTAAATCCTATTCTAAATTTACATATAAAAATGTAAATTTAATTACAATGCAATTTCCTACTCTTTATTTACATGTAAAAATGTAAATTTCATTACAATGCAAATTCCTACGTTTTATTTACATGTAAAAATGTAAATTTCATTACAATGCAAATTCCTACTTTTTATTTACATGTAAAAATGTAAATTTCATTACAATGCAAATTCCTACTTTTTATTTACATGTAAAAACGTAAATTTCATTACAATGCAAATTCCTACTTTTTATTTACATGTAAAAACGTAAATTTCATTACAATGCAAATTCCTACTTTTTATTTACATGTAAAAACGTAAATTTCATTACAATGCAAATTCCTACTTTTTATTTACATGTAAAAATGTAAATTTCATTACAATGCAAATTTCTACTTTTTATTTACATGTAAAAATGTAAATTTCATTACAATGCAAATTTCTACTTTTTATTTACATGTAAAAACGTAAATTTCATTACAATGCAAATTTCTACTTTTTATTTAGGTACATATAAAAAGAGATTTTTTATTTCAATGCAAAAATCTCATTCTTTAGTTACATATAAAAAGTGACTTTTATTTCAATGCAAAAATCTCATTCTTTAGTTACATAAAAAAAATGATTTTTATCTACAAAGTAAATCCCTTTTTAAGTTATATATAAAAAAACGATTTTTTGTAAATTCTTATTATATAATTACATATATAAAATTGTAATTATAATTACATCGCAAAATCTTTTTCTATAATTACATATAAACTGTAATTTTATTCACATCGCCAAAATCTTGTTCTATAATTACGAATAAAATGTAATTTTATTCACATCGCCAAAATCTTGTTCTATAATTACATATAAAATGTAATTTTATTCACATCACCAAAATCTTGTTCTATAATTACATGTAAAATGTAATTTTATTCACATCGCCAAAATCTTGTTCTATAATTACATATAATATGTACTTTTATTCATAATATAAATTTCATGTCTTTTAATTGCATAAACAATTGCATATCTAAACAAAAGAAAATGAATCTAGAGGGGAGGAGCATAGTTTGAATTCAAACTAGAGTGGTTTGAATTGGCATACATGTAGATAATCCAAATGTCATTTCGGATCTAAATAAATCAATGACTAAGGTAACCGTATAACACTCAAACAAATCAATAATCCATCGCAACATCACAGATCAGAACCAATAACATACCCAGCATGATTTATAAGCAAACGAAATGACTAGATTAAAATTAATTGATTAAATCAGAATACTCACCTTGCTTTAAGCAGAATTAAAAATCCAAATAAATTCAGAAATTTTCCCAATCAGTTCTACGTCGAAGTATTTGCTGTCACGTTTCACGCGGATCTGAAATTTTTCAGTTTGAAGTTCGTATGAATTAATTATTAATTTTTAATTAACAATTTACTTTTTAACAGTTGCAGTTGCCACAGACAAAAGTGTGGCAAAATCTGAAAGGAATTTCATACCTTTAGTTTCAGTTTTTGTTCAAAATTTGATGTGGATTTTCAGGAGATATAGGCAACGCTTTGCAGAACGGTTTATTAGAGGTTGTAGGGCTTGGAGAGGGGGATCGGCGCCTGGAAAGGGGGGAGGTGCGGTTCTCCTTGGAGGGGCTAGGGGAGGCCGAACGGCGGCGAATTCAGGGTGCTGGTGCGGCGGCTACAGGGTATGGGGGGTGCTGAATTTGGCATGGAATCGAAGAGCACGAGAAACTCTTTGAAAAGTTGTAATACGGCGTGTTCTGAAATTGATTGAGGTGGGAGAAATCGGAGGAAGAAATTCTGAAGGGAATGTGTTCGGCGGCGTGAAAACATCGGGGAAGAAAGGTCCTGTACACGCGTATTTATATGTGTATTCTAGGGTATTTTCTTTTTATTTTAATTCAATTAATTCTAGAAATTAGGGTTTCGCCGTCCGATCCCCAAACAGAGCCCAACGACTGTCAAACAATAAGTTTTGACGTCTTCTGAACGCAATGGCGCTAGTGTCGAAGTCCAATTCTGAAGTTTACAGCATGTTTCTTTTGATTTTAAAATAAATCTTTAATATTAAATTCTAACCTACTTTTTAATCCCCCGGGGTCACATACGAACTCAGAAAAATCTAGAAAAAATATTTTTTTTGCTTCGTGATGATGATACGGTCCTAACAAAATTAATTTCATCGAATTCTGTGACTATTTGAAAAATAGCCTTTTTCAAGTCGATTAAAATTGACCGAAATTGACCAAACCGAAATCTTTTTGCCACAGTCACAAATTAATTCTAAAAATTTTGAAAAAATAAACTTAATCATAATTTGACATTATGAATCCAACAAAAGTGGTTTCGTCGAAAACAGAGGTCATTTGGAAAATGGCTATTTTTAATGTTAAAATATATATAGAAATTCTACAACGACTATTCTGAAATTTCAACCGGCCATAACTTTTAATTCCCGCTATGAAATTTCGATTTTTCGGATTTGTTGGAAGGATATTTTTGAATAGATTCTAATATTTTTAGTTTTACCAAAATCCGATTTATCCTGCATCCTGTAGATTCAGCCAAAGTTCATCTTTGACTTTTCGAACTACCATGTTATTTTTATTTCCTTTTATAATTAAATCGAATATATTTGTATTAGCTTTGCCCAAAATAAATTTCTATTCATTTTTATTTGAAATAACTTATTACAAATATTTAAACACCTTTAAAATCTCTAAAATGAAAATTTTAAATTGGCCCAAAATTACGGGTTGTTACAATCTCCCCCGCTTAAGAACTTTTCGTCCTCGAAAAGGAAAAAGGAAAATAGAAGATTAAGGACCAAGACAGAGAATGTAAAATATTTTAAGCGTACCTCAAAGCAAAATCTAATCGGAGATATCCACTCTGCATTTGGGATAGGCTTATTTGAAACTCTTCTCAGTTTCTCAAGTGCAGTCTCTAGGATCACTGCTCTGTTGCACTTTGACTATATTGATTTTTTATTTCTCAGCTCTCTAGTCTCTTTGCCAATAATTTTCAGTGGCTCCCTTCTTTCTGCAAGGCTTGGGGTAGTCTCCAAATCTTGCTGTGCACTCTTCTTGTCCTCCTCATAGCAATAGGCAAACTCATCATGAAGCCTTTCCATCTCTTGCCTTGCAATATACTTTTCATTAAACAGCTCTTTAAATTTGGTCCAAGTCATATTTTCTTCATCTTCTCCTATATTGACTACTTCCCACCAATCCCGTGCTTCGTCTTGGAGCAGCCATAAAGCCATAAATCTCTTCTTTTGATCTTCTAGTTCTAGCGCTCTAAATATCCTTTCACAATTCTTAAGCCATGCCCGAGCTTGTGTCCCGGTTGTAACAACCCGTAAAATCTGGGCCAGTTTAAAATTTTTATTTTGGCCATTTTAGCGAATTTAGATTATTTAAAATGAATTATTTTAAATAATATCGACGAGAAATTTATTTTGAATATATTCGAACGTATATATTATACGCGTCGTCGTTAGAATATAAATAATTATATATAATTATAAATAGAATTGAAAATGGCGCGGTAGTTCGATAATTCGATTTCAAACTTCAATTGAATGTACCGGGTGCAAAACAATCCGGATTTTAGTGAAACCAAAAATAATGGAATCTAATAGTGAATATCTTTCCAACGAACCCGAATGATCAAAATTTCTTAGCGGGAATCAAAAGATATGTCCAGTTGAAAATTCTGAATAGTCGCTATGGAATTCAGGCCCTTAAAAATGGACATTTTGCAAACGACCTCGGATTTCGACGAAACCAGTTTTGTTGGGTCCGTGATGTAAAGTTATTGCTAGATTTCAAATTTCATAATTTTTCGAATCAATATGTGAGCGTGGCAAAGGAAAACGCGTTTGACCAGTTTCAGTTGATTTTAATCGACTGGAAATTGGCCATTTTTCTAACGGTCTCAGATTTCGACGAAACTAGTTTTGTTAGGACCGTATCGTCAATACGAAGCTAGAAAATATTTTTCTAGAATTTTTAAAGTTAGTATGTGACCCCGGTAAATTGAAATGTACGTTTAAAATTGAATATATAGATTTATACATTAATTTCAGCGAAAACTGAGCGTAACAGCCGAACTGGCTTATGAAACATATCCCATTGTATTCGGAATGGGGGTAATTAGCTAGGGACGACAGTCATTGGGCCTCGTTCGGAGATCGAAATTTAAAGTTACTTTATGGAGAAATTAATTATTTAAATAATTAAAATATTATATAACCCCCTTGAGCTCTCTCTTTCCTCACAAGTCAAACCACGGTCAAAATATAAAAAAAAAAAAAAAAAAAAAAAACCCCTTCCAGTTTCAGATCGCGACGCCTCTTCCTCCCCCTTGCTGACGCCGACGATGGACCGCCGCTCCCCCCTAAAGTCGCGCCTTCCTCTCCCCTCTAGCTCATCTCCTTCCTCCCTTCGAATCGAAGACGAAAACGCCAGAGCTTTCCCCCCCCACAGTGATGACCGCCGACGAACTGAAGGCCGCCCCAACCCTCCGCCTCCTCCTGCCGCCGACCCAGAGCCACCCGAAGCCTCTCCGATGGTGGTGAACCCCCCCCTTTCGAACTGTAAGTTTTTACTTTATTTATAAAACTGATTTTTACTTAATTTATAAAACTGATTTTGTTAATATTAAAAACCGATTTTTATGTTTTTAAAATTCTGATTTTAGGTAGGTTTAAAACTGAATTTTATTTTAGGTTTAAGACTGAATTTTATTTTAGATTAGAAAACTGATTTTTAAATGATTTTTAAACTGAATTTTTAAATAAGGCAAAAACTGTATTTTTATTTTTTAAGTTATGAAAAAACTGCATTTTTATGAAAGCGAAAAACTGATTTTATTTTGAACTTTAAAATAGGAAAAAAAGTTTAATCTTTTAGTAGAAAAAGATTTGAACTTGCAAAAGAAAAAAAATTCGATTTTTATATATTGAATAGCGAAGTCAAAATTCGATTTTATATATTGAATAGCATAGTAAAAATTCGATTTTTACATATGTAGTGGCTACGGGCAGCGAAGATGACGAAGATGCGATAGCGATGAAGATTTCTATCAATGAAGTGCCGTGGAGCTAGGATAGCTAATCGGTGAGAATTTCTCACCTTTCTATTTATTTTCTAGTTATATATATATACTAGGATGCAGACGGTGCTTAGTAGCACCCGACACAATCGTCCACAGACCATGGACTTGTTTGTTTGACAGTTTGGTGATTGATTGCGATATTGTTTGAATGTGGTTTGTGGTGTGAAAAATCGAATCGATAAATTGGTTAGGATTAGACGTGCGCCGTTATAAGGCGAAGGAGTAAGGCTAGGTTAGATCCTTACTCCAAAGTTTGCGGTTTGCATAACGAATTGATTTGATTGATGTGTGAATGGCGTGGGCCTTCACTAGACCGGGGATAAGGCTAGGCCTTGTCCCGTTTCTAGTATCGTGCCGTTATGCCGCCGAAATTTTCTAAAACATGTTAGAAAAATAAAAATATCATTTTATTGAATAAATGAATTGAATAGAAATTCATAGGTTGAAATAAAATGTTTTATCGTTAAAAATATAATTTTTAACGTGAATATGAAAATAGTGAAGTGAATAAATAAATATTCATTTACAAACCAGATGGTTTGTTTATGTACACTTATTTGAATGATATTGATTGGGTCGATAAATTTCACACATCGCCCAACTGCACAAATAAAATCTGTGTTTGATTGTTTGAAACCCCACACGGGTGTTAGGATGAAATATGCAGTTCACTCATCCTGATTGATTAAATATGTCGATCGATTGATTGACAGGCTGTTATAAGCGTTGAATATCTGTATTTGATGCTTATGCAGTGTAGTGCACTTTGGTTGATGGTTGATTATTTTTCAATGCTATGATATACATGTGTTGTATGAAAATCCATATAATTAACTTTATATGGTAATTGATTGGGCCTCATTCCAATTTGAAAAATAAAGAATATTATAAAATAAAAGTTCATGTGTTGACAGTACTCATTCATTGAGATTGGTCATGTGTTGAACGAAATATTTTGATAATAACAACTATTTTGAAAAAGAAATATTTGAAATAGAATATTTGAAAATAGAAATTTATGAAGCCGTGTATGGACGCCATTTTGACGTGAACGATATTTATATCGAATTGAAAACGATTTCGAAATGAAATGAATTGAAAACGATTTCGAAATGAATTGAATTGAAAACGATTTCGAAATGAAATGAATTGAAAACGATTTCGAAATGAATTGAATTGAAAACGATTTCGAAATGAATTGAATTGAAAACGAATTCAAAATAAATTGAAAACGATTTCGAAATGAAATGAATTGAAAACGATTTCGAAATGAATTGAATTGAAAACGATTTCGAAATGAAATGAATTGAAAACGATTTCGAAATGAATTGAATTGAAAACGAATTCAAATGGAATAGAAAGCGAATTGAAATGAATTCAAATTGAATTGAAATTCGAATTGAATAGAAATGAATTTTAAAACGAATTTATAGAGAAGAATTCAATTTTGATTTGAATTGAAATGGAAGTTGAAAATGTTTTTGAAACGAATTCAAAACTATTTATATAATTCGTTTTAAATAGAAATCGACGAAATATATATTATATATATTATATATAATATAATGGCCTGAATAGAACGCGCCGCGCCGCGGCAGTTCGCGAATTTCGACCATTTATTTCAAACGGACATTACAGGAGATCCGACCGTCGGATTCTCCTAAAACCGGAACCGTTGGGTTCGTATCGAAAAGAGCTTTCTAATTAATGTTAGAAATTTGAAATCTAACGGTTGGATTTGGAGATACGTCCAAATCAAATTCGAAAAAGGTCGTTGTAAGTGCAGTTCGATGGCCATTGTTGGAAATCGACTGTACGGGCCTTGATAAAATTATTAAAAATAGTAATAATTTGTGTAAAATCATAAGAAATGATTTGTGAAAGTTTGGGGTGAAAATCTCCATATTTGAAAAGATAAAAAAATGGATTTTTATCGAAATGAACTAGTTTTGAACTAGAATTATAATTCTATTTATTTTTAAATAAATAAATTGAATTTGAAATGGTTTTGAAAATAACCAAAATTTCCAATGATTGCATTGGAGTGGATTTGAATCGAAATTGTCTTCGGAATATTTCGATGTTGGAATTCGTGACATTACAGGTGTTGTTATGGAAATTTGAAAGATATATATTTGTATCGTTATTTCCAATACGACATTTGTTAGTCGTAGAATTCGATATTGAATATAAGCCGATATATTTTCTATTCAGAGCCTTGTATTGAATATCGAATGTGATTTGGGTTTGTCGTGAATGGTGTCTTCACTAACACTGTTCTTGAACCCAGTTGAGAAAAGATTAAATCTTTTTATTTAGATTTAATGAAGTGTACCAATTAAATGATATTTAATTGGAATTGAATTGGTATTGATTTTTGGGTTTATCGTGAACAGTGTTTTAAATAACACTTGTTCTTTAACCCGATAATTAATGGAATGTGATTTTGGGTTTATCGTGAATCGTGTTTTAAATGACACTGATTCTTTAACCCAGATAATGATTAAAACTAAGTGGAGTTTTAATGAATCTTTAATTAGATTGAAAAGATCGAGAATGGAGTATCACCAGTTTTGCTCCAGGCGATAGATAAATCTGTAATTAGATTTGAATGTGAAATTTAGAAACTAACTGGCGGTTAGCCAAGCAGAATGGTTTTCTGGATATTGATCTGATGTTGGTTTCGGCCTTCGGGGTTAATATTTGGGGAATTATTCTCTTGATTAATTTACGGTTAGTGACTAATGAATTGGAATGAGGCGTATGTTGTGTTTGTGTAACACTTATTTAAAATATACGCGAGTTATTCGGAAAGACCGGGTTTATCCCATTCTGAGTAACTGATACGACGATAAGTCGAAGACGAAGACGATGGTCGAAGACCGGAGGTCTTCACGTCGTTTGGGTGATAACTGATGATCTTGATTGGGCTGTACACCCAAGAAGATGGAAACAGTTAGTGATCGTCCAGACGTACTTGGAGATCGATGGATATGCGGGGTACTAGGTGCCTCCGGTTTCGTTCAGACCCAGAACGGACTTGTAAATGGACTGTGTGTCTGACATCGGATTTCATTCTGTGTGACTGATATCGGTTGCATAGGATGGCTTGCCTGTGTGGCATGCTAAGATGCAAATGATCAAGGCTTCTGTTGAAAAGCAAAGTCTTGTGGTTGATGATCAAAGCACGACCTTTGTGGCGTAGCTTTGTGTAACGTTTGATTCGCGAGTTTCACACCCGGTATGAATCAAAAACGGGAGACGGACCTCAGGGAGGGCATGCGTTTCTTTCTAGTTAGAAGTGGCGTCAGTGGTTTTACACGCCCTGACGAGTTTGACTTATGTTGTTGTTGCTGTTGCGAGGCGCCTCGGTTATATCGGTTTCGGCCGAATGCATTCTGGTCGGCTGACGGACCAGACTTACACCCCATAGGGTGGGGAGACGTATTGTTCAGGCATAATAATCCACTCCGTGTGGACCGGCCCTGACGATCCAAGGGGCAGTTGCGGCTGTTCCTGAGGGGCGGGCTAGAGCGTCTCGAATCGGTTGAGGATCTTGCCCCTAGCCTCGGTTCATAGATGGAAACCCAATTTCCAAATACGTGACATTTGCGGTTTTATTTGTAAACCTATATATGGCGACATAGTGGTATGGGGCATTCATGCCGCCTATGATTGATACTTATGATTTGAAGTTGTTTTATACTCTATGCACTTATAATAGTATCAAATGATTTGTTTTAAACGTATCAAGCATTCTTTGGCTGTTATAAGGGAAAACCCTATCCTCGACTGCGTTGCATTGTGTGATGGGACCTGGGTCTTATAACAGCTTCATTTTTCTTTATTTAGCATTGCGTTGTTTGTCTTATGCACTGGTATTCTTGGGAGGAAACCCGTTCCGTGTTATACGGCGTGGTCCCTTGTTTTACCTAGCTTTGAAAATAAAGATTTATAACTGCTTTAGTTCTCACACCAGTCACATGACTGACCTGGAGTTTATTGTTTTGACCTAAACTCTGGGTGCCCTTATTTTGACACGGGCAGCTAGTAGTTTTGGTTTTGCAGATTTATATTCACAGGATCCTGGTTTACGACTGGAACGATATCCGGGAAGCTTTGTATCCGTATATCTCATTCTAGTTGTGTATTGTATTATTTTCCGCTGCTATGTATTTAAATGTAATTTAAATCTCTGATATTTCTGTGTAATATTCTTTTATACTCTGTATATTCTTGTAATCTGATGCATTGTTGTTATATACAATGAAATGTTCTTCTATATGCGTTCTGTTGTGGTTTGTTCTCGAACTATCCGACGCTTTCCTTTACGGGGAAGTTACGGGTCTTCACAGTTGGTATCAGAGCTTTGGTTTACAAAGCAGAGAACAAGACACATTAGAACCGTACGAAGGAATTCATCAGATATTGGATTAGTAATATCCAATGGAATGACTCGTTAGAGATGGGATCAGTAGTATCCTAGAACGAGTGTGAAGAGTATATTTTTAAAATGAAAACGATTTTTGATTTGAAAATTTAAATCAATTATTCGTATTTGATTATTTATTTTATATTGATTAGGACAATCCAAAATATAAAGATTTTTGCGTATGCGCCTAGCTAGCGTGTATTCGAAGTTTTAATATATTGGATAGATATAGCACCACACCCTAGTCGCCCGGAGATGATATTGATGATAGCGATCGCATCATCAACATTTATGTTCGTGTTTCGAAGGTTTGATATCTATATATTTCCTATTGACTGGTGTGAGAACCAAAATTAGATAGGGCTAATTGTTGTGATTTGGCATCAAAAATCTGATTTTTGTATATATATCGAAATTATGAATTTGAAACGTTAATCCACTAATTGATTGAAGTTTGTGTTGTTTGTTTAATTGTTTGCTAATTTTGAACAATTATGCCTAATTGAATCAAATATTGAACTCTATTGAAAATTGGTCGCATTTGTTTGCATATACATATATATCATTGAACAGGTCATAGCAAGGAGGCTAGAGCAGAGAATAAAATTTGTTTGCCCGACAAATAGGTACATGTTTATTACATAATTTACTGTTTTGTTTGGGTGATGATGATTTTATGAGCCTATTGGCTAGCCGCTTGGCTTTTTCTTTTTCTTTTTGAGATCTGAAGGACCGGGAACGCTATTTGCAATTTCCCGATGCTCCCGGTGCAGGGGAGGTTATGGCGAAATTTTTCAAAAATTTAGGGTGTTAGCCAAATTTTTGAAATTTTAAAAATTCTCAGAAACTAAAGAGTTGGAGAATGGAAGCCAGATCAAATGTGGAGCTGAATAATCAAACCACTTTCGACTTTGTTCCTTTTCGGGGACGAAAAGTTTTAAGTGGGGGAGATTGTAACAACCCGTAAAATCTGGGCCAGTTTAAAATTTTTATTTTGGCCATTTTAGCGAATTTAGATTATTTAAAATGAATTATTTTAAATAATATCGACGAGAAATTTATTTTGAATATATTCGAACGTATATATTATACGCGTCGTCGTTAGAATATAAATAATTATATATAATTATAAATAGAATTGAAAATGGCGCGGTAGTTCGATAATTCGATTTCAAACTTCAATTGAATGTACCGGGTGCAAAACAATCCGGATTTTAGTGAAACCAAAAATAATGGAATCTAATAGTGAATATCTTTCCAACGAACCCGAATGATCAAAATTTCTTAGCGGGAATCAAAAGATATGTCCAGTTGAAAATTCTGAATAGTCGCTATGGAATTCAGGCCCTTAAAAATGGACATTTTGCAAACGACCTCGGATTTCGACGAAACCAGTTTTGTTGGGTCCGTGATGTAAAGTTATTGCTAGATTTCAAATTTCATAATTTTTCGAATCAATATGTGAGCGTGGCAAAGGAAAACGCGTTTGACCAGTTTCAGTTGATTTTAATCGACTGGAAATTGGCCATTTTTCTAACGGTCTCAGATTTCGACGAAACTAGTTTTGTTAGGACCGTATCGTCAATACGAAGCTAGAAAATATTTTTCTAGAATTTTTAAAGTTAGTATGTGACCCCGGTAAATTGAAATGTACGTTTAAAATTGAATATATAGATTTATACATTAATTTCAGCGAAAACTGAGCGTAACAGCCGAACTGGCTTATGAAACATATCCCATTGTATTCGGAATGGGGGTAATTAGCTAGGGACGACAGTCATTGGGCCTCGTTCGGAGATCGAAATTTAAAGTTACTTTATGGAGAAATTAATTATTTAAATAATTAAAATATTATATAACCCCCTTGAGCTCTCTCTTTCCTCACAAGTCAAACCACGGTCAAAATATAAAAAAAAAAAAAAAAAAAAAAAACCCCTTCCAGTTTCAGATCGCGACGCCTCTTCCTCCCCCTTGCTGACGCCGACGATGGACCGCCGCTCCCCCCTAAAGTCGCGCCTTCCTCTCCCCTCTAGCTCATCTCCTTCCTCCCTTCGAATCGAAGACGAAAACGCCAGAGCTTTCCCCCCCCACAGTGATGACCGCCGACGAACTGAAGGCCGCCCCAACCCTCCGCCTCCTCCTGCCGCCGACCCAGAGCCACCCGAAGCCTCTCCGATGGTGGTGAACCCCCCCCTTTCGAACTGTAAGTTTTTACTTTATTTATAAAACTGATTTTTACTTAATTTATAAAACTGATTTTGTTAATATTAAAAACCGATTTTTATGTTTTTAAAATTCTGATTTTAGGTAGGTTTAAAACTGAATTTTATTTTAGGTTTAAGACTGAATTTTATTTTAGATTAGAAAACTGATTTTTAAATGATTTTTAAACTGAATTTTTAAATAAGGCAAAAACTGTATTTTTATTTTTTAAGTTATGAAAAAACTGCATTTTTATGAAAGCGAAAAACTGATTTTATTTTGAACTTTAAAATAGGAAAAAAAGTTTAATCTTTTAGTAGAAAAAGATTTGAACTTGCAAAAGAAAAAAAATTCGATTTTTATATATTGAATAGCGAAGTCAAAATTCGATTTTATATATTGAATAGCATAGTAAAAATTCGATTTTTACATATGTAGTGGCTACGGGCAGCGAAGATGACGAAGATGCGATAGCGATGAAGATTTCTATCAATGAAGTGCCGTGGAGCTAGGATAGCTAATCGGTGAGAATTTCTCACCTTTCTATTTATTTTCTAGTTATATATATATACTAGGATGCAGACGGTGCTTAGTAGCACCCGACACAATCGTCCACAGACCATGGACTTGTTTGTTTGACAGTTTGGTGATTGATTGCGATATTGTTTGAATGTGGTTTGTGGTGTGAAAAATCGAATCGATAAATTGGTTAGGATTAGACGTGCGCCGTTATAAGGCGAAGGAGTAAGGCTAGGTTAGATCCTTACTCCAAAGTTTGCGGTTTGCATAACGAATTGATTTGATTGATGTGTGAATGGCGTGGGCCTTCACTAGACCGGGGATAAGGCTAGGCCTTGTCCCGTTTCTAGTATCGTGCCGTTATGCCGCCGAAATTTTCTAAAACATGTTAGAAAAATAAAAATATCATTTTATTGAATAAATGAATTGAATAGAAATTCATAGGTTGAAATAAAATGTTTTATCGTTAAAAATATAATTTTTAACGTGAATATGAAAATAGTGAAGTGAATAAATAAATATTCATTTACAAACCAGATGGTTTGTTTATGTACACTTATTTGAATGATATTGATTGGGTCGATAAATTTCACACATCGCCCAACTGCACAAATAAAATCTGTGTTTGATTGTTTGAAACCCCACACGGGTGTTAGGATGAAATATGCAGTTCACTCATCCTGATTGATTAAATATGTCGATCGATTGATTGACAGGCTGTTATAAGCGTTGAATATCTGTATTTGATGCTTATGCAGTGTAGTGCACTTTGGTTGATGGTTGATTATTTTTCAATGCTATGATATACATGTGTTGTATGAAAATCCATATAATTAACTTTATATGGTAATTGATTGGGCCTCATTCCAATTTGAAAAATAAAGAATATTATAAAATAAAAGTTCATGTGTTGACAGTACTCATTCATTGAGATTGGTCATGTGTTGAACGAAATATTTTGATAATAACAACTATTTTGAAAAAGAAATATTTGAAATAGAATATTTGAAAATAGAAATTTATGAAGCCGTGTATGGACGCCATTTTGACGTGAACGATATTTATATCGAATTGAAAACGATTTCGAAATGAAATGAATTGAAAACGATTTCGAAATGAATTGAATTGAAAACGATTTCGAAATGAAATGAATTGAAAACGATTTCGAAATGAATTGAATTGAAAACGATTTCGAAATGAATTGAATTGAAAACGAATTCAAAATAAATTGAAAACGATTTCGAAATGAAATGAATTGAAAACGATTTCGAAATGAATTGAATTGAAAACGATTTCGAAATGAAATGAATTGAAAACGATTTCGAAATGAATTGAATTGAAAACGAATTCAAATGGAATAGAAAGCGAATTGAAATGAATTCAAATTGAATTGAAATTCGAATTGAATAGAAATGAATTTTAAAACGAATTTATAGAGAAGAATTCAATTTTGATTTGAATTGAAATGGAAGTTGAAAATGTTTTTGAAACGAATTCAAAACTATTTATATAATTCGTTTTAAATAGAAATCGACGAAATATATATTATATATATTATATATAATATAATGGCCTGAATAGAACGCGCCGCGCCGCGGCAGTTCGCGAATTTCGACCATTTATTTCAAACGGACATTACAGGAGATCCGACCGTCGGATTCTCCTAAAACCGGAACCGTTGGGTTCGTATCGAAAAGAGCTTTCTAATTAATGTTAGAAATTTGAAATCTAACGGTTGGATTTGGAGATACGTCCAAATCAAATTCGAAAAAGGTCGTTGTAAGTGCAGTTCGATGGCCATTGTTGGAAATCGACTGTACGGGCCTTGATAAAATTATTAAAAATAGTAATAATTTGTGTAAAATCATAAGAAATGATTTGTGAAAGTTTGGGGTGAAAATCTCCATATTTGAAAAGATAAAAAAATGGATTTTTATCGAAATGAACTAGTTTTGAACTAGAATTATAATTCTATTTATTTTTAAATAAATAAATTGAATTTGAAATGGTTTTGAAAATAACCAAAATTTCCAATGATTGCATTGGAGTGGATTTGAATCGAAATTGTCTTCGGAATATTTCGATGTTGGAATTCGTGACATTACAGGTGTTGTTATGGAAATTTGAAAGATATATATTTGTATCGTTATTTCCAATACGACATTTGTTAGTCGTAGAATTCGATATTGAATATAAGCCGATATATTTTCTATTCAGAGCCTTGTATTGAATATCGAATGTGATTTGGGTTTGTCGTGAATGGTGTCTTCACTAACACTGTTCTTGAACCCAGTTGAGAAAAGATTAAATCTTTTTATTTAGATTTAATGAAGTGTACCAATTAAATGATATTTAATTGGAATTGAATTGGTATTGATTTTTGGGTTTATCGTGAACAGTGTTTTAAATAACACTTGTTCTTTAACCCGATAATTAATGGAATGTGATTTTGGGTTTATCGTGAATCGTGTTTTAAATGACACTGATTCTTTAACCCAGATAATGATTAAAACTAAGTGGAGTTTTAATGAATCTTTAATTAGATTGAAAAGATCGAGAATGGAGTATCACCAGTTTTGCTCCAGGCGATAGATAAATCTGTAATTAGATTTGAATGTGAAATTTAGAAACTAACTGGCGGTTAGCCAAGCAGAATGGTTTTCTGGATATTGATCTGATGTTGGTTTCGGCCTTCGGGGTTAATATTTGGGGAATTATTCTCTTGATTAATTTACGGTTAGTGACTAATGAATTGGAATGAGGCGTATGTTGTGTTTGTGTAACACTTATTTAAAATATACGCGAGTTATTCGGAAAGACCGGGTTTATCCCATTCTGAGTAACTGATACGACGATAAGTCGAAGACGAAGACGATGGTCGAAGACCGGAGGTCTTCACGTCGTTTGGGTGATAACTGATGATCTTGATTGGGCTGTACACCCAAGAAGATGGAAACAGTTAGTGATCGTCCAGACGTACTTGGAGATCGATGGATATGCGGGGTACTAGGTGCCTCCGGTTTCGTTCAGACCCAGAACGGACTTGTAAATGGACTGTGTGTCTGACATCGGATTTCATTCTGTGTGACTGATATCGGTTGCATAGGATGGCTTGCCTGTGTGGCATGCTAAGATGCAAATGATCAAGGCTTCTGTTGAAAAGCAAAGTCTTGTGGTTGATGATCAAAGCACGACCTTTGTGGCGTAGCTTTGTGTAACGTTTGATTCGCGAGTTTCACACCCGGTATGAATCAAAAACGGGAGACGGACCTCAGGGAGGGCATGCGTTTCTTTCTAGTTAGAAGTGGCGTCAGTGGTTTTACACGCCCTGACGAGTTTGACTTATGTTGTTGTTGCTGTTGCGAGGCGCCTCGGTTATATCGGTTTCGGCCGAATGCATTCTGGTCGGCTGACGGACCAGACTTACACCCCATAGGGTGGGGAGACGTATTGTTCAGGCATAATAATCCACTCCGTGTGGACCGGCCCTGACGATCCAAGGGGCAGTTGCGGCTGTTCCTGAGGGGCGGGCTAGAGCGTCTCGAATCGGTTGAGGATCTTGCCCCTAGCCTCGGTTCATAGATGGAAACCCAATTTCCAAATACGTGACATTTGCGGTTTTATTTGTAAACCTATATATGGCGACATAGTGGTATGGGGCATTCATGCCGCCTATGATTGATACTTATGATTTGAAGTTGTTTTATACTCTATGCACTTATAATAGTATCAAATGATTTGTTTTAAACGTATCAAGCATTCTTTGGCTGTTATAAGGGAAAACCCTATCCTCGACTGCGTTGCATTGTGTGATGGGACCTGGGTCTTATAACAGCTTCATTTTTCTTTATTTAGCATTGCGTTGTTTGTCTTATGCACTGGTATTCTTGGGAGGAAACCCGTTCCGTGTTATACGGCGTGGTCCCTTGTTTTACCTAGCTTTGAAAATAAAGATTTATAACTGCTTTAGTTCTCACACCAGTCACATGACTGACCTGGAGTTTATTGTTTTGACCTAAACTCTGGGTGCCCTTATTTTGACACGGGCAGCTAGTAGTTTTGGTTTTGCAGATTTATATTCACAGGATCCTGGTTTACGACTGGAACGATATCCGGGAAGCTTTGTATCCGTATATCTCATTCTAGTTGTGTATTGTATTATTTTCCGCTGCTATGTATTTAAATGTAATTTAAATCTCTGATATTTCTGTGTAATATTCTTTTATACTCTGTATATTCTTGTAATCTGATGCATTGTTGTTATATACAATGAAATGTTCTTCTATATGCGTTCTGTTGTGGTTTGTTCTCGAACTATCCGACGCTTTCCTTTACGGGGAAGTTACGGGTCTTCACACCGGTCTCCGTACCTGTGAATGGAACTCCATCTAAATTCTTAAAATCCTTCACTACCCTCACCAAATCAAAGGACTGCGGTGGTGGTAGCTGTTGAACTATGGCCTCCTCAATTACAGCCACATTTTGCCTCCTTGCTCTAGCTCTAGCGATTCTAGCGGCATCGGTGCTCATTTTTAGTTAGTTCTGTACGATCCAGGAAAGAGTCAGAACAACTGTAATGGTGATCTTAAGAAATGATATAGATAAAAGGATGGAAAAAGGACGGCGATAAAATGACTGACTATTATGTATTCTCATGAAATGTTCGCCATAGAATATTGTGATTCTATGTTAACTAATTATTATAAATATGTTATACTCCAAAGCTATGTTTAACCAAAGCTCTGATAACAACTATGATAACCCCAAACATTCACGGGATGAAAGTAAGGAATAATCATTTGGAATACAACATAAATATAACAATACAGATCACAGATACAACATAGCAAAGGAAAACCATAGAGTAACAACATTATAGCAGCGGAGTATGAAAGTCATCAAACACAGAATCCCACAGTCACAGAGTACTAACTTATTACATCAAGTTTTAGCAAAAGGAAATAAGTTTCAACTTCAAAATAGTACAACTGGGAATAAAATAAGTCCGGATGTCTCAGAGTCTAAGAAAAATGTAAACAAAAAGATAAATAATAGATAGTCTTTGTGGTCCAACATAAGCACCTCCAAATGAGCAACACCAAGAAAGCTCCAAAGACAACAACTCCAAAGAAAGTCAAACCTGTTACTTGGTTGCCCGTGTGGAAAAGAGGGCACCCGAGTTTGTAAAGGTGAAAACAAACTATAGGTCAGTCATGGGACTGATGTGAGAATTCTTAACTAATTTAACTACTAGTAATAAGCCAAATCCAAGGACCACGCCACTAAAGCGGAACGGGTTTACCCTAATGGATTGTCGTGCATAATTTAAAGTGATAGAACCATGATAAGTGAATCGTAAAATAACGCTATGCTTTTGAGAAAAATGGAATCACCATAAGACCCAAGTCCTATCACACAATGCAACGTAAACCAGAGGATAAGGTTTTACCTTATGGTGATTAAACATGCTAAATACGATAAATACGAATCCATTACTATTATTAGTGTATATAAAAAAATTCAGAATAAACGTATCAATCCTAGGAAACATAGTACCCCATACTACTATGCCTTCGTACTAATAATACAATCATATTCGTAGGGTCATATTGGGAATTTGGTTTCCATCATGAGTCAAGGCAAGGGAGGAGCTCCTTACCGATTCAAGACACTCTAGCTAATGTCTCAGGATCTCCCGCAGTGAACCCTTGGAAAGCTACAGGGCCGGTCCATACATACAGCTTTGTGGATTGGCAATTCCTGAACATACGTTTCCCGATCGTATAGGACCTATCATCCGAGGCGCCTCATTCAATCATCCACATAAATAAAATATCAGCCAGTTTAAGAACTGACACTACTTCTAACTAGAAAGAAACGTGCTGTCCTCCCTGCGTTCCCTTCTCCCGTTTTAGACTCCACTGGGTTGTGAGGCTCGTGAAGCTACGTAATACACAAAGCTATGCTTATTCAAGCTGTGCTTGGATTGTCACCACAAGGTTCTTCTTTTCAACAAGAAACCTTGATCATTGCATCTTAGTATGCCACACTGTCACTCCATATCACACTACCAATCCTTTGTCGAAATATATGAAAGGGTGTTAAGTGAGAGAATAAATTATCCGCCACCAAACAATCATACATTCGACAGAAAATCAATAAATACAATATAAATGAGTATAATGTCAGACACGCATTCCGTTTATAAGCCTGTTCTGGGTCTGAACAAAACTGGAGATACCCTCGTCCCGTATGTCCAATACGGAAAGGAGATACCCGCATATCCGTGAAATCAACACGTACGTTTGGGCAATTACCCCGACCCTTGAATTGGGAACAAGTCAATTCAGGATCTTGATCGTTGTCCATTTGAGGGAAGATTTACGGTCTTCATACGCCGTCTTCATACTTTGATTCTTTACGTCGTTTGATTATTTGGAATGAGAGTAACTCAGACTTTCCAAATAATCCTCATATACATATATATTGAAAATCCTTCCTTATCGTTAATATTATTTTACAACGATTAATTCCTATTTCAATTATTTAAAATAGTTAAATCTTTATTTAAAGATGCCACGGGTCAGTAGCGACCCTAGTGCTGCTTTCAACCAATTTTGATTTTTCAAATTTCTCGAGATCTGACTGTTGGATCTTAGAGTAGTATATATCGTTTGAAAGATCTTCCCAAGACGGTCCTAACGGCTTCGGTTTTGGGAAAATCCGATGGTCGGATCTCTTGGTATAGTCGTTTGAAGGTACGATTTCAAAACGAGAACTACCGCGCTCGATTCGATTAATTTTAAATATATTTATATATAAATATATATAAACCTTTTTACTTTTATTTTACATAAGAATGTAAATTCTATTACAACCTATACTTTCATTTTTTTCCTTTCTTCCATTCCTCTGTTTACATGAAAGGTGTAAATTATAATTCAACATTTCCTTCTACCTTTTATTCTTTAATTAAAAAGGTAAATTCTATTCCAGTGTAAAATTTTATTTTTCCTTCCTAATCCTAAAATTATGCAGTAAAATCTCCTCTTTAATTACATTAAAAATATAATTAAAATTATAATGTAAAATTATTATCTTTCAATTGCATTGTAAAATTTCCCTTTTTAATTACATGTCAAATTTTGTCTTTTAATTTACAAGGTAAAATCCTACCTTCAATTTCATTTAAAATTGAAATTTTATTTTCTATACAAATTCTCATTCTTAGTTTACATATAAAAAGTGACATTTAATCTACAATGTAAATTCTTCTCTTTAATTTCATAATAAAAAAATTGTAATCTACATTTGCAATGTAAATCCTCTTTCTTAATCTACATATAAAATGTGTTTTTAATTTCAATGTAAATTCTCATCTTAATTACATAATAAAAATGTAACTTATATTTTCAGTGTAAATCATATTCTAAATTTACATACAAAAATGTAAATTTAATTACAATGCAATTTCCTACTCTTTATTTACATGTAAAAATGTAAATTTCATTACAATGCAAATTCCTACTTTTTATTTACATGTAAAAATGTAAATTTCATTGCAATGCAAATTCCTACTTTTTATTTACATGTAAAAATGTAAATTTCAGTACAATACAAATTTCTACTTTTTATTTACATGTAAAAATGTAAATTTCATTACAATGCAAATTCCTACTTTTTATTTACATGTAAAAATGTAAATTTCATTACAATGCAAATTCCTACTTTTTATTTACATGTAAAAACGTATATTTCATAACAATGCAAATTTCTACTTTTTATTTAGGTACATACAAAAAGTGATTTTTTATTTCAATGCAAAATCTCATTCTTTAGTTACACAAAAAAAAAAATTGATTTTTATCTGCAATGTAAATCCTTTCTTAAGTTATATATAAAAAAAATGATTTTTTGTAAATTCTTATTCTATAATTACATATATAAAAATGTAATTATAATTACATCGCAAAATCTTGTTCTATAATTACATATAAAATGTAATTTTATTCACATTGCCAAAATCTTGTTCCATAATTACATATAAAATGTAATTTTATTCACATCGCTAAAATCTTGTTCGATAATTACATACAAAATGTAATTTTATTCATCGCCAAAATCTTGTTCTAAAATAACATATAAAATGTAATTTTATTCACATCGCCAAAATCTTGTTCTATAATTACATATAAAATGTAATTTTATTCATAATATAAATTTCATATCTTTAAATTGCATAAACAATTGCAGATCTAAATAACAGAAAATGAATCTAGACGGGAGGAGCATAGTTTGAATTCAAACTAGAATGGTTTGAATTGGCATACATGTAGATAATCCAAATGTGATTTTAGATCTAAATAAATCAATGACTAAGGTAACCATATAATACTCAAACAAATCAATAATCCATCGCAACATCACAGATCAGAACCAATAACATACGCAACATGATTTATAAGCAAACGAAATGACTAGATTAAAATTAATTAGTTAAATCAGAATACTCACCTTACTTTAAGCAGAATTAAAAATCCAAATAAATTCAGAAATTTTCCCAATCAGTTCTAAGTCGAAGTATTTGCTGTCACGATTCACGTGGATCTGAAATTTTTCAGTTTGGAATTCGTATGAATTAATTATCAATTTTTAATTAACAATTTACTTTTTAACAACTGCAGTTGCCACAGAGAAAAGCATGGCAAAATCTGAAATGAATTTCATACCTTTATTTTCAGTTATTGTTGAAAACTTTGATTTGGATTTTCAGGAGATATAGGCAACGGTTTGCAGAACGGTTTTTGGAGGTTGTAGGGCTTGGAGAGGGGGATCAGTGCCTGGAAAGGGGGGAGGTGCAGTACGCCGTGGAGGGGCTGGGGGAGGCCGAACGGCGGCGACTTCGGGGTGCTGGTGTGGCGGCTACTAGGTACGGGGGGTGCTGAATTTGGTATGGAATCGAAGAGCACAAGAAACTCTTCGAAAAGTTGTACTACAACATGTTCTAAAATTGAGTGAGGAGGGAGAAATCGGAGGAAGAAATTCTGAAGGAAATGGGTTCGGCGGCGTGAAAACATCGGGGAAGAAATGTCCTGTACACGCGTATTTATACGTGTATTCTAGGGTATTTTCTTTTTATTTTAATTCAATTAATTCCAGAAATTAGGGTTTCGCCGTCCGATCTCCAAACAGGACCCAACGACTGTCAAACAATAGGTTTTGACGTCTTCTAAACGCAATGGCGCTAGTGTCGAAGTCCAATTTTGATGCTTACAATATGTTTCTTTTATTTTTAAAATAAATCTTTAATACTAGATTCGAACGTACTTTTTAATCCACCGGGGTCACATACGAACTTAGAAAAATCCTGAAAAAATATTTTTTGGCTTCGTGATGACGGTACAGTCCTAAAAAAATTAATTTCAACGAATTCTGTGACTGTTTGAAAAATACCGAAATTGACCTAACTGAAATCTTTCTGCCACAATCACAAATTAATTCTAAAAATTATGAAAAATTAAACTTATCAATAATTTGACATTTTGAATCATAAAAAAAGTGGTTTCATCGAAAACAGAGGTCGTTTGAAAAATGGCTATTTTTAATGTTAAAATATATACATAATTTCTACAACGACTATTCTGAAATTTCAACCGGCCATAACTTTTAATTCCCGCTATGAAATTTCGATTTTTCAGATTCGTTGGAAAGATATTTTTGAACAGATTCTAATATTTTTGGTTTCACCAAAATCCGATTTATCATGCATCATGTACAGTCAGTCAAAGTTCCGCTTTGACTTTTTGAACTACCGTGCTATTTTTAATTCCTTTTATAATTAAATCGAATATATTTGTATTAGCTTTGCCCAAAATAAATTTCTATTCATTTTTATTTGAAATAATTTATTTCAAATATTTAAACACCCTTAAAATCTCTAAAATGAAAATTTTAAATTGGCTCCAAATTCCTGGTTGTTACATATTTCAGTCATAACTTGAATTGACTACAATTGTGGATAATTGGCATACAAAAATCTAGACTTGGACGTGAATGGTAAATATGTAAATTGGTTAAAAGATGAACATGCCTAACCTGATGTTAGATTGATTGACTTGCGGTGCAAGACTTCCCGGAACCATCTGGCACATCCAGCAACCGCAACAACAGCTCTAATGTGAGAGGTTAGCGCATCAAGCCCAAAACTCGAGGTTAGAATGAGTTTGCGGTAGAAGTCTGCCCGGAACCGCCCGACACATCCAGCAACCGCAAATAATAGTTCTAATGTGAGAGGTTGGTGCATTAATAAATTAATTAATGCCAATGAACAGACATGCTAAGAATGGTAAGGTTAACATATGAATAAGAGACACTTAACCAATGCCACATGTTAATTAAACAAATGGGTGGGGTTATGTTAAACTGAGAACACTTAACCGTTATAACATGTTGATTAGGAAACCCTAGCAACGGGGACCCATTTCAACAGTAACCCACATAGATGTATCATGGTACCCTGAACTAGGCAGGGTGGGGCACGATTACTGGGCAGATTATAAGCAGTCAAATTAGCGGCAGGTGGTGCTTCAGTGTAGGTTCCGATGGAGTACGGGCATGCACGTACTCCAGTGTGGAAAAATCAGGCACTGGGCATCAGTAGTTATACACTGTGTATCTTGAATTGTGTCGGGTTGCCATCATAAGGATTGATACACCCCATGGTGGGACCAGCACAGGTATACAAACAAGCGGGGCCGAATGACACAAGTAATAAATACATGCGAGTAGAAGTCGATCGATAAAGGGATCATTTTATTATGAACAAATGAGGCTAGTTGAAACAATTGTTAGTATGGGGCAGAGAAATAGAAATGGGTGCGATATCATATTCAGATTATCTTGCCTTATCTTGTCTTATGTTAACTTGTTACTATGGTATTGTCTTATATTCGATTTATTCATGTCATGGTCCTTTTTCTTGTCACTGGGCTTACCAGGCTTTATGTTTGACCCGTTTTCTTTCGTCTTCTTTTCTTCCGTCCCCTACCCCCCCCCCCCCCCCGGGTCCACAGGGAGGGAATACTTCAGCTTAGTTAAGACCTTTTTTAGCTTGAAGAGAGTAGATGTATTGTTTGGATTCTCTTTTCTTGGGCTACGGTTGTGCTTACAATTTAAATGGGGATTTATGATGCTTTACTACTGTTTTGTGCTTCTTTATGTATTTGGAGTTTTGAATCAAGAAAGAGGTTTTATTGTAATGATATGGAAGTTGGGTTTTGAGACAATGGTTGTAATGTTTTGACTGAACCACACTTCTTATGAAATGATTTCAGTTTTTCTGCTGTTTGTATGTATGTCTTGTAAATTATCTGTATCTTTTACCTATAATGCTTCACCAAAGTTAATGCATTCCCTTTCTGAGTGACCTTAACGGAGGTGGGGTGTTCCAATTTCAATATAAATGCATCAATCCTAGATGACATAGGTACCATATATTATGCCACCATACTAGGTTTACAATTAAAGCAGAAAAGTGTCGTATTGGAAATTGGAATTCCATCTATGAGTCAAGGAAAGGGATGGCTCCGATTCGAGACACTCTAGCAAATGCCTCACGATTACACACCGCGGGGCAACCCTTGGAATGGAAGGGCAGATCCACACAAACTTTAGTGGATTAATTATTCATGAACTATACGTTTCCCGGTACTGTGGGACCTACAAACAGGTCAGTACATCGACCCTATAAGCATATAGCCCTATATCCGAGGTGCATCGCAATCCATCGTCTACATAAGTAAAATTGTCTGGGCTCCATACCATGACACCACTTCTAGCTAGAAAGAAATGCAAGTTCTCCAAACGGTCACTATCCCGTTTTTGATTCATACTGGGTGTGAGGCTCGCGAATTAACGCTATACACAATGCTATGCTAATTAAAGTTGTGCTTCGATCATCAACCACAAGACTATTCTTTTCAACAAAATCCTTGATCATTTGCATCTCAGCATGCTACACTGACAATTCATGCCATACAACTGATGTCTATTAATATAAAACCTCTAAGCTCGTACGTCTCAGAGAAGGGTGTTAAGAAAGAGAATAAATTCTCCGCCACTAAACAAATATATATTTAATAGAAGTCAATCAATACAGAATGAAATCCAATGTCAGACACTCATCCATTTACAAGTCCATTCTGGGTCTGAACGAAACTAGAGGCACCTTATTCCTAGTCCCATGTGTCGAATATAAGAGAAAGGTCCTCGCATATCCGGTCGATCTCCAAGTACGTCTGGACGATCACCACTTATTACCTTGTCTTGGGTTTACAACTCAATCAAGGCATTAGTAATTATCCAAATGATGTAAAGATCTCCGGTCTTCAACCACCACCTTCATCGTCGACTTTTAGTCATCGTATTAGTTATTCAGAATGGGATAAACCCGGTCTTTCTGAATAACTCGCGTATTTTATAATCAATAATCAAATGCTATAAAAACACATCATATGCCTCATTCCAATCCAAAATATTCTTTTATTCACATTTTTAGGGAAAGGTTCCCATTAATTTTATCAAAGATAAAATATTCTTTAATCTTCCTTTTGATATCAATTCAAAAGATTTGATTTATCCTTTAACAATTCTAAACCAAACTAAGGTTTATCAACTAGTCGGGATTATCGAGCCTTACCAAAGTAATCATTTATTTATTAATCCCAATCCCAACCTATTCAACCCATAGAGCAAAACTGGTAGTATTCCATATCTAACACCCACGGTGTAATCGGTAAAATTAATTATCATTTCACATTCAAATATAATTAAAGATTGAACTACCACATGGAGTAAAACTGGCGGTACTTTGTTCTCGATCATTACATGAATTCGTTAAATTTAATTATCTCATTCACATTTTAATCTACTTAAAGATTCATTAAAACTCCATCTTGTTTTTAATCTCAAAAATCATTACTTTATAATTATTCAACTTTAAGAAATTAAACTTATCTTTAACTTGGTTAAAGAACTAATGTTATTAAAAACACAGTTCGCAATAAACCCATATCGACTTCCATTAACTATGAAATCTCCATGGAAAACAAATCAATATATACTCGATATAAATTTCTGTATCAAACTAATAATATAAATGGAATAACGGCCAACCCATTTACATTCCATATATAGTAACGGCCTTCATTCACAGAAGCTCACCTCGATTATTACCAAATCGAATTCCAACCAAATCCAATTTAATATATTAAATTGGAGAACTTTACTTTGGAAAAAAAACTCCATTAAATCTTAATAAAAAGATTATAAATTCCAAATCATATCTCCACTATTAATTGGGTTAAAGAACGAATGTTATTTAAAACAATGTTCACGATAAACTCAAAATCAAATTTCATTTCAATTCCAATTTAATTAATTAATTGGTAAACTTCATTAATCTTAATTAAAAGATTAATTCTTTTCTCAACCTGGTTTAAGAACAGTGTTATTTAAGACACCATTCACGACAAACCCAAAATCCAATTTGATTTCAAATACAAGGCTTTAAATAGAAATGATATCGGCTTATATTCAATATCAAATTTTGAAACCAATGGACATCATATTGGGAAAAACAATATCTATATCTTCCAAATTCCTCAACATATCCGTATAATCACGGAATCCAATGTCGAAATATTCTGAAGATTATTTCCATTCCAAATCCATTCCAATTTGTTCATTAGAAAATTCTGGTTATTTTAAAGCCATTTTCAATCCCATTTATTATTCTAGTTATTAACTAGCTCATTTAGATAAAATTATAGTTTTATCTTTTCAAAACCAAAATTATTCATCTAAACTCTTTCCAAATCATTTATTATGATTTTACAAAAAAATTCCATATTTTTTTTAGTAATTTTAATATAGCTATTTTAGTCGATTTCCAATAACGGCCATGGAACTGCATCCATAGCGACCTTTTTCAAAACTGATTTGGACATATCTTGAAATCCAACTGTTTAAATTTAAATCTCTTATATTCCTTGGAAAGAACTTTTCTATACGAACCCAATGATTCTGGTTTTAGGAGTATCCGACTGTCGGGTCTCCCTTTATATTAATTTAAAGTTATTGGTCGAAATTCGTGAACGTTCACTACGCGACACGTTCTATTCAGGCCAATTTATATATATAATATACATATCATCGATTTCCATTCAAAACGTATTTTATAAATTCATTTTAAAAATGGATCCAACTTCTATTTCATTTTTAAATAAAAACTGACTATTTCATATCATTATAATATTAAAATGATATCATTTTCAAAAAATCTGATTTTGAAATAAAATCTTTTCGTTATCCATTCTAAAATGAATAAAATTGATAAAAAAAAAATCCATTAGAGTTAAAAATGGTGTATATTACTTAACTCAGCTTCGTATACTTCAATATTTTCGTGTCTATCCAAAATCGGACATTAAAATCATATTTTGATTCTTCACTGGATATTATTTTAAAACTATATATAATATTAATTTAAAACTGTACTAAATAATATTTGAAAACTATTCTAAATAATATTTTAAAACTATTCGTTAATCCTGAATTGGAATCAGATTCAATCAGTTATCATATAAATATATTTATATGGATTTCCATACATCTCATGTATTCACAATAATGATAAATAATCACTAAACATCCACACATCATCCAAAGTGCATTCTACCACTGTATAAGCATTAAAATAAATAAATAAATAAATAATGATCATCATAGTTTGTCAACCCATCAATTCACATATAATAACGTTCAAGGGAGATGTGAATAAATTACAATCCCCAGACCCATGTGGGGTTTTCAAGCAAGAACGGTCTATTCAAAAAAATTCACTAGTTAATTAATTTAACCAGTTCTAATTTGATTTGAATTACTTTTCCGATTTACCAATTCTCACTATTTAAATTACAAATGAATATTTATAATTTAATTTTAAATACCATATTAATGTTAACATTATTTTTAATATGTTAATCATCACAACATCACAATCAAAATACAATACAATCAATTAAATCATCCATGGTCTGTGGACGAGGGAGGTGTGCTAACAGGCACCATATACAATTTATGATAATTAAAACTGATAAAAATCTACACTGGCAATTCTATATATTTATATACATGAATACAATAACATGATAAAATATAATTTAGTGAGAAGGAGTTCTCACATTGGTTTCTACTTCGCCATTCTTTATTTTTGAATTTCTATTTTAATACAGTTCACGTTCACATTTTCTTGAAATTCTAAAGTGCTCTATTTTCGTTCTCGTCAGCTCCATCGCGTAGTGTTCGTTGTTGTGAATCCAACGGAACTGAGATCGTTCGATTTGGACCTCGTATGAAGAAGATATGCTAATTTTTATACATCAATAATTAAATAAGCTATTAATTTAAATATTTAATTAATTAATTACCCTCTCCCTATTGTAAATGAACTGGACACCGTCGAACCCATTTTTCAATCCCTAGGATTTCAATTTTCTTCCACCTATCCGCGCTAGACCTTGATTAGCCACCACCACTTCGTGCGCCTTGCCGCCGCCGCCCTACACCCCCTCCCCCGTTCGCTTCGAATCCAGTGCCCCCTAACTCCCCAAATCAGCATTCGAACGACGATGCTTCAGGGGCGAAATTCGAATAGCCCACATAATGAAAATCGATCCTCCTGGTATGGATTGGAAGAGCATTAAAAGATCTTTCATTTTCGTTCATGAATCATCTTCAATTATGTGATGTGGAGGGAGGAATTGAAGGGTTTAATTTCGAGCATTTTGGGCCGTTGATTGGAGCTGACGACGCTGAACGATGGCTAGGGTTTTGGTTAGGGTAGGGGTATATATAATAATATATTTAAATAATAATTAATTCTCATTATCTTTTAAAAGTGAGATTTTCATCTGAACTCCAAATAAAACCCAACGACTGTCGTTCATAGCTACTTAGCCCCATTATGGAGACAATGGAATATTTTGGTAGGCCAATTCGACTATTTCGATCAGTTTTTCTTTAAATAAAAATTTAAATCAATATACATATTGAATTTAAACATACGTTTTAATTTACCAGGGCCACATACTGACTCCAAAAATTACAGAAAAATAAATCCAGTTATGTTTTGACGATACAGTCCTGACAAAACTAACTTCATCAAATTTGGAGACCGTCTAAAAAATGGCCATTTTTCAGTCGATTAAATTCAAACCGAAATTACACAACAAAATGACCCTATTACAACGATGGAAAACTATTGTAATATACATTTTACAACGATGGGCTAATCGTCGTGTATTAAGATGCTGTAATAGGCTAACATCTTTTACAACTTTTTTGCACCATTTATACACCGCTGAAATATGTATATTTTACAACTTTTTTCCACTATTGTAATAAACTTTATAACAAAAGTTATGCACCATTGTTGTTGTAATTTTTACAACTGTTTATAACCATTGTGATATTTTTTATTACAACTTTTATTTTATAGTTGTAATATATCCATAAATTATCTACATAAAAATCTATATATTATATATGTGCAACAAAAAAATAATCAAATAACATAAGGAATAAACATAAGTTTAAAGGAATCATGATCCATTGATTGATAAAAATCACAACTTTATATCCAAAATACAAATCATATACCACATAAAAATGTATAAAATTACAGTAGTCCTCCTCATTTGCCTTTGAAAGCCTTTAACCCAATTACAAAGTTCATTTGCCTTTGAAATCAGCAAAGCTCACTTGACTCAAAAATGTAATTGGCCTCCACCTAATGCTATCCTTATATCTTCTATTCACATCAGGAATTGCCTTTAAAATCTACAAAGCTTATTCACTCCGAAACCTACAAAGCTGAATTATACATATAGATAAATATCCTGGCATAAAAAGTACAAATGCAAACTTATTTTAAATGGCATAAATCTTCTTTCAAATGAAAAAAAAGATTTATGGATACATGAGATGCAACAAAATTGGAAACAATGAATTTTTGAGATAAATATTTATGGATACATGAGATGCAACAAAATTGGAAACAATGAATTGTTGAAATAAAGATTTATGGATACATGAGATGCAACAAAATTGGAAACAGGTTACATCTACCCTTCTAAATATCAAAATGGATGCATAAGTCTGTGTATTCTTTTGGCATAACATAGAAAAGAACATGGCTTAACACAGCTCCCAACCATTTAATTATATGAGGTAATAACGACAATACCACCACCAATAATTGTAACTAGACCAGCACATCAAGTTTCCATCACATGACATAAATGATCATGTTAGTATGCAATATATACCTTGAAAACTAGTCAAACAAATCAGTGGAATGAGCAAAAAGACTATCTGTAACAACCCGAATTTTAAACAACGTGTTAAGACAAGAATCAAGACAGAATTAAATGTTAAATTCTGAATCAGGAGAAACGGGCTATGCCATTGCGTTCGTCTCAGAAAAATACGCGAAATAGAGTACGAAATTTCGTAAATCGGCGTCCGTATGACTGAGATATGGCCTTCGGAAATTTCACGAAAAATTCGAAAACGAAAACAGATTCAAATTTCAGAATTCAGAAGAGGAGGGGAAATTTCCCGCCAGACCAGGGGAGGTCGACTGGGGAGTCGACCCCCTGCCAACCAGGTCGACCCCATGGTCGACCTGGGGGTCGACCTGCCTGTTCGGACCCAGGCAATCTGGTGCACCTGTTTTGCTGTTTGGCTCTGTTTTGGAGGCTTGTGACGATTTTTGAGGGCTTGGATCTATCCTAGGGTTAATCTAACGGCCTAAACTACTCCTAATCTCTATAAAAAGACCTCTAAGCCTACCCTAAACCCTCACAAATCACTCATGCCACGAAGTGCTGCCCAAATGCCAAGTGATCATGGCCTCCATCTCCAATTCCTAGAGACTATGCATTCAAATCGGGTTCAAATCAAAAGGTGCAAGCTTGCTACACCAAATAGAGGCCAAATCAACGTTGCTATGCGAGCTTCATGACGATTCTTCGACAAAGGAGCCACCTTTCTTCGTCAAGATAATGAATGATCCTTTTCCTAAGCCTCGCTATGTAAGTTCTAGCTACTTGTAGATTCTAACGGTGGTTCTAATGTGACATGTGATAAAATGAGATGTAACATGAGTATGTTAACCCATGTAAACCTAGTTTGCCCCTTTATCATGAATATATGACTTTGGGTTATGTTTTAGCGACTTAATCATGCCACTCATGTTATGTATAACCTAGTATATCTTGCAAGTTTGAATCTTTATCTATGGAATTATAGCATGAACCTTTGGGAACCATTTGACTTGTGAAACATTGGCAAAGATTTGACTTTGGGGCTTATGCATGTAAATGAACCCAAACCCCTTATGTATCATGCATGTTTGTGGCCAAATTCCCTTATGACACTATGCATGTTTGTGGCCAAATCCTCTTATTAAACTATGCATGCTTGTGGCCAAGTTCCCTTGTGATACTATGCATGTTTATGGCCAAATTTCCTTATGATACTATGCATGTTTGTTGCAAATATGTTGGCATAATACCCTACTATGTGACTCGCTTCCACTTGGGATGGAAATACGTTTGGGTAGCTTAGGGAAAACGTGGGTATGACATGAAAAACTTGACATGGGGTTGCATGAAAAAGGGGACACTCTTGAAACACGTAAACATGAACATGACACATACGAAAACATGGAACTTGGGGCTAGATACGTGTGTGTTGTAGGTGTAATGTGACACTAGATGTAACACCCCGCCTCCGCTAGGGTCACTCACAAAGGGAATGCACTAGGTTTGGAGGAGTATTATTGGTAAACATGCACAGAAATATTACAAGACAGAATATATATAAAATAGCGGAAGTAAAATCAAACTTTCATAACATGAATAAATAAGGTCTAAAGCCTTTTACATAAGAGTACATCAAAACCTGTCTTGCAATAATAAAGAAGCATAAAGACTTTTTCATAAATTATTCCCCAAGAAAAAGCAGTAAAGTAGCCATAGCCAGGAAAAGTCCAAGCCATCCATGATGACCTTCAAGCAGAAGAAGTCCGAACTAAACAGCAGTGTTTCCTCCCTGTAACCTGGGGGGGGGGGGGGGGGAAACGGAAGAAAAGAGGCAAAACAAAATGGGTCAGTCAAAAAGACTGAGTAAGCCCTATCAACTATTATTATAAAAACTAGTAAAGTTAACTGACATGAGAAACTGAGATGAACATAAGCATGATAACAAGATAGATAAGCTAAATCAAAATAACAGGATGAACTACTGAACTCAGATACACTAGGGTGTCGTGATAAACTACGATGTCAAGATAAAACAAGGTATCACATTGTCAGGTTTCTATCAAGTATAATATCCCAAGATATCTATCGCGTATAACATCCCATGGCATCTATCCTGTATATCCGCTCTGCACCTACCGTACTAGTACCCCAACTGTATTACGTGTTATCCGTGAATGACCCTTACTCAAAAGTCGTGTAATGGTCCATGTCAACCTAATATGCCGCATATATAGGTTACTCAACTCATATGTTTCTTTCCATGTATAAGTTCAGTCCTTTGCCGTAGGCTATACGGGCTTTCCCATGTAAACGGTTTATCCTTGAAGTTGTTTTGGACTGCAACCCTTGATCTAGTTGTGTTTCCTTACCATGAACTATCGCGCGTCCACTTAGGATTTATGCCACCTAGGACCGCTAGGGATTATGCTACCTAATGAACGTTTCCGTGTCTCGGTTTGGGTTTTGGCCGCCTAGGACCACTAGGGATTACGCCACCCGTCAACCGCGCCCTTGATCCCACGTATGTATCGTGAATCGTTTTCCATGTCTAGATGCACATGTTCCCCAACGTGCCATTCGAGTTCCGTGCCAGGGCAAATCAAGAAATACGGAACTCGGTCGGGAGCTTTAAATTGTCTGCCGATGCAGATATCAAGGTCTGTTTTTGTACCCGTGGCTATGGTCCCACGTGACCCCTCCCTCAACTACTGAAAGGCAATCCAAGAAAAATCATGTATAAGAACTACTCCACGGCCCCACTATAGTCCACTTTCCTACGGGCCAACCTCACCCATGACTCGATAGCAAGCACATGGTCTGTTGGGGGTTCCCTGCCTTTCCGCACGTACACGATTGACTAAAGATGGTAGGTAGTCAGCGATGCGCTATCCAGGGCAAAAACAAGAATCGTCGACTCCACGCTAATCCATCCCAGTCTTTAGGTTGCTCGCATAGCAACCAAGGCATACTCATGGTCCTTCTAATGCAGACCTTAACCTCTCATGGGCCTAGTATAATTACCTGGCAGCCCACAGAGGGATCCCAAGAATATCCTTACGTCCCCCGAAGCTTCCACTTCGGCACCCAGTGCGCTGGAGCTTTTATCCAAGTCAGATAACTTGCTCCCCCTCGTATACTAAGCGATGACCTACCGTATCAGGTTACTCATCGTTTTGAGAATTAGTCCTATGTCCTTAGCTAAGAATTATTACTTAGTTACCCTTAACTAAGGTTTACCACTTAGCTTCCTTTCCCGTTATCCTTGATTAACCACGGTTTTCTACCTAGTTCTTCTAACTAGGGTTTGTCTATTGGGTTAAGTGTTATCATTCAAGTCCATGACTTAACCCGCCCACGAATCACGTCAAAGATTGGCTAAGTATTTAAGTTCAAGACTTAGTCCCACAAGTTGGTTAAGTGTACGCAGAGGCTCATGACTTAACCTTATCAAGTCAAATTGGTCAAGTACTAGCTTACCTTAATCCTATCGGATTATCTTGCTAGATCGATTAAGCATAGATTATCTTAATCCCATCAAATTATCGAGTCGGGTTGGTTAAGTATAGGTTGGCTTAACCCCATCCTCTAATCGTACTATAATGGTTAAGTATATTCTAAAAAGGTCTTGTGACTTAACCTTATCAGGTCCGCGTATTAGATTGGTTAAGTGTAAGTTACTTAACCCCATCAAATCATCATGTATAATTGGTTAAGTATAAGTTGCTTAACCCCATTAAATTATCACGTTAAGTTGGTTAAGTATTGGTTACTTAACCTCATTGAATTACCGAGTTTAAATTGGTTAAGTGTTTAACTTAACCCCATCGAATTACCGTGTTTAGATTAGTTAAGTGTGGATTACTTAACCCCATCTAATTACCGTGTCGGATTAGTTAAGTGTAAATTACTTAACCTCATTAAACTACCAAGTGGGATTAATTAAGTCTAGGCTAACTTAACCCCATCCGATTATCATGTTTAGACTAGTTGAGTCTAATCTTAACCCCATCCAATTATCATGTTTAGACTAGTTGAGTCTAATCTTAACCCCATCCATTAACTGTATCTTTCGGTTAAGTGTTATTAAGAAAACTTACTTAACCTTACCAAATTATCGTGTTGGATTGATTAAGTGTTGGTTAACTTAACCCCGTCCACTAGTCGTATAAAAATGGTTAAGTGTCGTTAGGCAAATCAAGTTACATAACCTACCCAACCTTGTCATGTTTTGTTAAGTATCATTAGCCTAATCAAATTACTTAACCCACTTGTCCATGTCATATTTGATTAAGAGTCATTAATCAAATTAACTTAACCCTATCATGTGGCATTAATTACTTAATGCACCTCAACCTCTCACATTAGACTTTGTTGCGGTTACTAGTTAAGCCGGTCGGTTCCGGGTAGCTTTACACCACAACTTGGTCTAACATCGGGTTTAAGCACAACATGACCAACTTCTCACATTGGGTCCTATTGTTTGCAACTAGTAGTTAGGCCGGTCGGTTCCGGGTAGTTTTACGTTGCAAACTCAACCCAACCTCGAGTTGGCCACACATGTATTATCTAAGTGTCATGTTCATCATGTTTCCAAAACATGTTACAAGTTTTTCAAGCATTTGGGTAGACCTAACTTAATAGGTAAATTCCCAAAGGGTAGACCTAACTTAATAGGTAAATTCCCAAGCTTGTGTTTTTATGCATACTTACATGTCAACTTCCATGTTATATTTCAAGTCATGTTTTCAAGTATAAACACATGTCATATTTAACGTTACACGTTGTCATGTTTATACCCATTTACCCAAATCATGTTCATATCATTATGTTTTCCCATAATGTGACCCCAACGCTTTTTAAACTCGCATATACGTTCGCAACAACGTAATGGATTAAAAGAAGAGACTTGGCAAAGGCATGACAAAAATGGATATTAAGCCAAAAGTTAATCATGGTGGCAAATGAGGCACAAATGTGTTCATTAACTTGCATGTTACATTCTTAAGCCTCAAAAACATGCATAAACCCAAACTTGGCACATAAGCGAATCATGTTGACAAAAGACATGGAATGATGACTAGTAACTCGCATATATCATCATATAAGGGTTATGACTTCATATGCAAGTTGACATAAAGGGTATGAAGGTTCTCATGTTGCATAATGCAACATATCAACATAAAGGTTGTAGCTTTTAGCTCATAAGATCAAGATAATGACTTCATAAGCTTGCATAACATGATAGCATGTATCATTCTCAATGATCAAACCCAAACTTGCAACATGAACATTTAACTTCATAGTGAATATCTAAGAGTAGGGAAAGGGCTTACATTGCTATGAAGGCCTAAATCGATTAAATTAAAGCTTGTGATGAAGCCTATGCATGCCATCACCCAAAAACCCAAAGATGAACACTCCAAATCAATAAAAACCCCATCTTTATGAACAAAGATCAAAGCTTTTGCCTTGAAATCAACTTGAGAAGCTCTCATACTAACATAGGGACTCTCTAACACTCTCATGATCATGAAACCTCTCATAGAAATGAAGTGGAGGCTAGGATAGTTAAGTGGAGGCCATGAGAGTAGCAATTTTGCCATAGTTTAGTTGCATGAATGAATAATGAGGATTTAGGATAGGTTAGGGTCTTATTTATAGATTAGGCAAGTGTTTTAGGCCATACGATTAAACCTAGATTCAATCCAAGCCATCAAAGCATGTCTTGGGGAAGAAGTCAAGTGTAGGAACCATCTAGGGCCTTTAGATTAAAGATGAACCATGAGAACCATCCAAATGCAAAATCTGCATTTGAGCGAATCGGCCCACGGTTGACAGCCAAACACCCTGGATTAACCCCTAGTCGACCCAGCGGGCTCGGGTCGACCTCAAAAATCGGCCGGTTCGGTTATTCCCCTCTCCCAATTCGCTGTTTTGAACATTTTTGCATATTTATTTATTTAATTTTCAATTATATATATATATATATATATCAATATATATATATTTCTCTGCGCAACCCATTTCACTTAATTAAGTATAATTTAATTTGGGAATTTTTCGTGAAACTTCGCGAGGCCATATCTTGGTCATACGAACTCCGATTTTCGAAAACTCGGACTCTATTTCGCGTATTTTTCCGAGACAAACGCAATGGCATAGCCCGTTTCCATTGATTCAGATTTTACAGTTTAATTCTACCTCCATTTATGTTATAACAGGTTATTGAAAATACGGGTTGTTACATTCTCCCCACCTTTTAGGATTTCGTCCCTGAAATCTCCAAGTTAGGAAGAACATATCCTACCATCCATCATCCATCTACTCAAAACATCATCCACAAGCAACCATTGTCCTTAGATGATTTCTAATGCTGTATGAATATATGCAAAACGTGTGTACATGTTCCTTAGCTAATGCTAATGATCAGGCCTGAATAATCTTTCTAATGCAAAATATGTATAGTGCCATGAATCCAACATGTATGCAAATGGTCCTAGTCATATAGATACTATATGCGTGCACAATCATTCATTCATATGCAACAACCGCAAGATAATACATTCGATTTCATCCATAAACAAGTATAAATACTCGTGCATATGCAATATGAAATGTGACCGAGTCGAGCTAGTATCTAATGTGTATTCGCGCATCCACGAGCAACCACTTGCAACCACTTGCAACCATATCAATCATAACATGTTTCAAATACATGTTTACATCCATAGGGTTCTACCTAGAATTCCCTAAAACAGGGTCGAGAAGATAAACAGGACAAACTCCTTACAGGGTTTGTAACGGAGAATAGGACCGAGAGGATGTCCACAAAAGATAGCCTACAAGTAAGCTCTATAGAAAACAGGGATCAAGGATATACTCCCAAAAAGAGATATCATGCGCGTATCTAGTCTTTGACCATCAAAGTCGTCTTTTAACTTCGCGATTTTGTAGCTTCTTATTCCTGTTTCCATAACATGAGCTGGAACTCATTTCTTCGTCGCCTCTCGTTCCACTTGCACTTATCCTTTTCCTAGAATACTTGACGCAAACATGACTGCGTACTCATGATCTCATGCAAGCTTTCCAAAATTCACTAGTGAATCTTGGATCTCGTTTATATACTATAAGGCATTCCATGTAGAAGAACTTTCAGATGTCAATCAGGTTATCATGCGCACTTACTAGGGTGATCTCTATAACCCATGCATAAATGAAGTAAACCATCCGTCTTATTGGCGAACACCACTCGATCGGGCTTCAAATTTCCAATAAAGGAATCAAGGGATTCTAAGTAACTAGTCATGACAGAACCTCAAAAAGGTTACCCGATACTTCGAGGGCATTACCAAGGCTAGTCAAAAGGTCTAACTACCCTCCTATCAAAACCGAGAGTGGCACCCCCTACTGGATAACCACTTCATCCCTAGAATCCATCCATAGCTTATAAACATAAGCATTATTTCCAAACTCAACACTTGGCATAGACATTCCCAAATCCAAACAAGTCATGTATAAATGGACTGATTCTCCAATAGGACTTTGAGACAAAAATGGGATTCTCTATTACGCTAGTACTTAAGGTGCAGAGACTCAACTACCGAAGCGGACTTAAATGATGCGGGGATCAAGACAAAGTCTTGGCGGGATGATAGAAAAGAATAACTAGATCTTCAACAAGGATGTTATCCCCCTACTCAGGTACTCTAGTGAGGGTATACAATTATCTTCACGATGATATTGTCCTTGTCCCACAATACTTAACTATCCGCCCCGTTTTACCATGCCAAAGGTACTCTCTCGTCATGGGTTTCATTGTTCATCTTTCTCCCTCCTTTGAGGACTAAGCCATACCAACAAGTTGCTCATCCTTAAGCTCGTATCCTTTATCCTTCTTTCTCACGATCCTTTCTTATAACGCGGCCACTGGTCTCTCGAGAACCACCTCCATCGTATGGAAAGCACTTTCGTAGGTAGAAAAGACTAGTCGCAGTTAAAACTACTGTGACTACAGATGGAGGAAAGAAAGGAAAACAGACTCAATTAAGGAAACAAGGATAGTGCTAATGGCCTTTGGGGAATAGCCTTTTTCTTTTAAAAGAAAATTTTCTTGAAAAATGCTTCTTTGTAAACAGTTTTTTTTTTTCAAATAGTTTTCAGAAGGTCTTTAAAAACTTTTGCCCAGTCTGGTAACCTTCTGCTCTGATACCACGTGTAACACCCCGCCTCCGCTAGGGTCACTCACAAAGGGAATGCACTAGGTTTGGAGGAGTATTATTGGTAAACATGCACAGAAATATTACAAGATAGAACATATATAAAATAGCGGAAGTAAAATCAAACTTTCATAACATGAATAAATAAGGTCTAAAGCCTTTTACATCAGAGTACATCAAAACCTGTCTTGCAATAATAAAGAAGCATAAATACTTTTTCATAAATTATTCCCCAAGAAAAAGCATTAAAGTAGCCATAGCCAGGAAAAGTCCAAGCCATCCATGATGACCTTCAAGCAGAAGAAGTCCGAACTAAACAGCAGTGTTTCCTCCCTGTAACCTGGGGGGGGGGAACGGAAGAAAAGAGGCGAAACAAAACGGGTCAGTCAAAAAGACTGAGTAAGCCCTATCTACTATTAGTATAAAAACTAGTAAAGTTAACTGACATGAGAAACTGAGATGAACATAAGCATGATAACAAGATAGATAAGCTAAATCAAAATAACAGGATGAACTATTGAACTCAGATACACTAGGGTGTCGTGATAAACTACGATGTCAAGATAAAACAAGGTATCACATTGTCAGGTTTCTATCAAGTATAATATCCCAAGATATCTATCGCGTATAACGTCCCATGGCATCTATCCTGTATATCCGCTCTGCACCTACCGTACTAGTACCCCAACTGTATTACGTGTTATCCGTGAATGACCCTTACTCAAAAGTCGTGTAATGGTCCATGTCAACCTAATATGCCGCATATATAGGTTACTCAACTCATATGTTTCTTTCCATGTATAAGTTCAGTCCTTTGCCGTAGGCTATACGGGCTTTCCCATGTAAACGGTTTATCCTTGAAGTTGTTTTGGACTGCAACCCTTGATCTAGTTGTGTTTCCTTACCATGAAATCTCGCGCGTCCACTTAGGATTTATGCCACCTAGGACCGCTAGGGATTATGCTACCTAATGAACATTTCCGTGTCTCGGTTTGGGTTTTGGCCACCTAGGACCACTAGGGATTACGCCACCCGTCAACCGCGCCCTTGATTCAAAGTATGTATCGTGAATCGTTTTCCATGTCTAGATGCACATGTTCCCCAATGTGCCATCCGAGTTCCGTGCCAGGGCAAATCAAGAAATACGGAACTCGGTCGGGAGCTTTAAATTGTCTGCCGATGCAGATATCAAGGTCTGTTTTTGTACCCGTGGCTATGGTCCCACGTGACCCCTCCCTCAACTACTGAAAGGCAATCCAAGAAAAATCATGTATAAGAACCACTCCACGGCCCCACTATAGCCCACTTTCCTACGGGCCAACCTCATCCATGACTCGATAGCAAGCACATGGTCTGTTGGGGGTTCCCTGCCTTTCCGCACGTACATGATTGACTAAAGATGGTAGGTAGTCGGCGATGCGCTATCCAGGGCAAAAACAAGAATCGTCGACTCCACGCTAATCCATCCCAGTCTTTAGGTTGCTCGCATAGCAACCAAGGCATACTCTTGGTCCTTCTAATGCAGACCTTAACCTCTCATGGGCCTAGTATAATTACCTGGCAGCCCACAGAGGGATCCCAAGAATATCCTCACGTCCCCCGAAGCTTCCACTTCGGCACCCAGTGCGCTGGAGCTTTTATCCAAGTCAGATAACTTGCTCCCCCTCGTATACTAAGCGATGACCTACCGTATCAGGTTACTCATCGTTTTGAGAATTAGTCCTATGTCCTTAGATAAGAATTATTACTTAGTTACCCTTAACTAAGGTTTACCACTTAGCTTCCTGTCCCGTTATCCTTGATTAACCACGGTTTTCTACCTAGTTCTTCTAGCTAGGGTTTGTCTATTGGGTTAAGTGTTATCATTCAAGTCCATGACTTAACCCGCCCACGAATCACGTCAAAGATTGGCTAAGTATTTAAGTTTAAGACTTAGTCCCACAAGTTGGTTAAGTGTACCCAGAGGCTCATGACTTAACCTTATCGAGTCAAATTGGTCAAGTACTAGCTTACCTTAATCCTATCGGATTATCTTGCTAGATCGATTAAGCATAGATTATCTTAATCCCATCAAATTAACGAGTCGGGTTGGTTAAGTATAGTTTGGCTTAACCCCATCCTCTAATCGTACTATAATGGTTAAGTATATTCTAAAAAGGTCTTGTGACTTAACCTTATCAGGTCCGCGTATTAGATTGGTTAAGTGTAAGTTACTTAACCCCATCAAATCATCATGGATAATTGGTTAAGTATAAGTTGCTTAACCCCATTAAATTATCACGTTAAGTTGGTTAAGTATTGGTTACTTAACCTTATTGAATTACCGAGTTTAAATTGGTTAAGTGTTTAACTTAACCCCATCGAATTACCGTGTTTAGATTAGTTAAGTGCGGATTACTTAACCCCATCTAATTACCGTGTCGGATTAGTTAAGTGTAAATTACTTAACCTCATTAAACTACCAATTGGGATTAATTAAGTCTAGGCTAACTTAACCCCATCCGATTATCATGTTTAGACTAGTTGAGTCTAATCTTAACCCCATCCAATTATCATGTTTAGACTAGTTGAGTCTAATCTTAACCCCATCCATTAACTGTATCTTTCGGTTAAGTGTTATTAAGAAAACTTACTTAACCTTACCAAATTATCGTGTTGGATTGATTAAGTGTTGGTTAACTTAACCCCGTCCACTAGTCGTATAAAAATGGTTAAGTGTCGTTAGGCAAATCAAGTTACTTAACCTACCCAACCTTGTCATGTTTTGTTAAGTATCATTAGCCTAATCAAATTACTTAAACCACTTGTCCATGTCATATTTGATTAAGAGTCGTTAATCAAATTAACTTAACTTTATCATGTGGCATTAATTACTTAATGCACCTCAACCTCTCACATTAGACTTTGTTGCGGTTACTAGTTAAGCCGGTCGGTTCCGGGTAGCTTTACACCACAACTTGGTCTAACCTCGGGTTTAAGCACAACATGACCAACTTCTCACATTGGGTCCTATTGTTTGCAACTACTAGTTAGGCTGGTCGGTTCCGGGTAGTTTTACGTTGCAAACTCAACCCAACCTCGAGTTGGCCACACTTGTATTATCTAAGTGTCATGTTCATCATGTTTCCAAAACATGTTACAAGTTTTTCAAGCATTTGGGTAGACCTAACTTAATAGGTAAATTCCCAAAGGGTAGACCTAACTTAATAGGTAAATTCCCAAGCTTGTGTTTTTATGCATACTTACATGTCAACTTCCATGTTATATTTCAAGTCATGTTTTCAAGTATAAACACATGTCATATTTAACGTTACACTTTGTCATGTTTATACCCATTTACCCAAATCATGTTCATATCATTATGTTTTCCCATAATGTGACCCCAACGCTTTTTAAACTCGCATATACGTTCGCAACAACGTAATGGATTAAAAGAAGAGACTTGGCAAAGGCATGACAAAAATGGATATTAAGCCACAAGTTAATCATGGTGGCAAATGAGGCACAAATGTGTTCATTAGCTTGCATGTTACATTCTTAAGCCTCAAAAACATGCATAAACCCAAACTTGGCACATAAGCGAATCATGTTGACAAAAGACATGGAATGATGACTAGTAACTCGCATATATCATCATATAAGGGTTATGACTTCATATGCAAGTTGACATAAAGGGTATGAAGGTTCTCATGTTGCATAATGCAACATATCAACATAAAGGTTGTAGCTTTTAGCTCATAAGATCAAGATAATGACTTCATAAGCTTGCATAACATGATAGCATGTATCATTCTCAATGATCAAACCCAAACTTGCAACATGAACATTTAACTTCATAGTGAATATCTAAGAGTAGGGAAAGGGCTTACATTGCTATGAAGGCCTAAATCGATTAAATTAAAGCTTGTGATGAAGCCTATGCATGCCATCACCCAAAAACCCAAAGATGAACACTCCAAATCAATAAAAACCCCATCTTTATGAACAAAGATCAAAGCTTTTGCCTTGAAATCAACTTGAGAAGCTCTCATACTAACGTAGGGACTCTCTAACACTCTCATGATCATGAAACCTCTCATAGAAATGAAGTGGAGGCTAGGATAGTTAAGTGGAGGCCATGAGAGTAGCAATTTTGCCATAGTTTAGTTGCATGAATGAATAATGAGAATTTAGGATAGGTTAGGGTCTTATTTATAGATTAGGCAAGTGTTTTAGGCATTAGGATTAAACCTAGATTCAATCCAAGCCATCAAAGCATGTCTTGGGGAAGAAGTCAAGTGTAGGAACCATCTAGGGCCTTTAGATTAAAGATGAACCATGAGAACCATCCAAATGCAAAATCTGCATTTGAGCGAATCGGCCCACGGGTTGACAGCCAAACACCCTGGATTAACCCCTAGTCGACCCAGCGGGCTTGGGTCGACCTCGAAAATCGGCCGGTTCGGTTATTCCCCTCTCCCAATTCGTTGTTTTGAACATTTTTGCACATTTATTTATTTAATTTTCAATTATATATATATATATATATATATCAATATATATATATATTTCTCTGCGCAACCCATTTCACTTAATTAAGTATACTTTAATTTGGGAATTTTTCGTGAAACTTCGCGAGGCCATATCTTGGTCATACGAACTCCGATTTTCGAAAACTCGGACTCTATTTCGCGTATTTTTCCGAGACGAACGCAATGGCATAGCCCGTTTCCCTTGATTCAGATTTTACAGTTTAATTCTGCCTCCATTTATGTTATAACAGGTTATTGAAAATACGGGTTGTTACACTAGACCAAACATGAAAGTGGCCAACTCGAGGTTGGGTTGAGTTTGTAGCATAAATCTACCCGGACCCGCCCGGCTTAACTAGTGGCTACAAACAATAGGATCCAATGTGAGAAGTTGGTCATGTCGCGCTTAAGACCCGAGGTTAGACTAGGTTGTGGTGTAAAACTACCCGGACCAGCCCGGCTTAACTAGTAACCACAACAAGGTCTAATGTGAGAGGTTGAGAGTGCATTAATTAAATTAATGCCACATGATAAGGTTAAGTAAATTTGACTAAGGACACTTAACTGATATGACACGAATGGGTAGGTTAAGTGGGACTGGATTTGATTTCTTAATGACACTTAACCATACAAGACGATTAAGGGATGGAGTTAAGTACTTTACACTTAACTAATCCGACTTGGTAATTAGATGGGTTATGTAATTAAGGCTTAACTAATCTAAACACAGTAATTAGATGGGGTTAAGTAATTCAGACTTAACTAATCTAAACACGGTAATTAGATGGGGTTAAGTAATTAAGACTTAACTAATCTAAACACGGTAATTAGATGGGGTTAAGTAACCTATACTTAACTAATCTAAACACGAGAATTCGAGGGGGTTAAGTTAAACACTTAACCAATCTAAACTCGGTAATTCAATGGGGTTAAGTAACCAATACTTAACCAATTTAACATGATAATTTAATGGGGTTAAGTAACTTATACTTAACCAATTATACGTGATGATTTAATGAGGTTAAGTAGCTTATACTTAACCAATCTAATAGGTGGACCTGGTAGGGTTAAGCCACAAGACCTTTTTAGAAGTAGGCCTAACCATGGTAATATGATTAGTGGATGGGGTTAAGCTAACCGATACTTAACCAATCTGACTCGATAACCTGATGGGATTAAGATAATCTATGCTTAATCAATCTAACATGATAATCTGATAGGGTTAAGTCATGAGCTTCTTGGTACACTTAACCAACTTGTAGGGCTAAGCCTTGAACTTGAGTACTTAGCCAATCTTGACATGATTCGTATGCGGGTTAAGTCATGAACTTGGACAACAATACTTAACCCATTTGACAAAAACCTAGCTCAGGGGACTAGGTGGGAAATCGTAGTTAACAAGGATAGCGGAAAGAGGGGCTATGTGGTAAACCTTAGTTAAGGGTAACTAAGTAATAATTCTTAGCTAAGTACATGGGACTAGTTCATAAAGAGATGAGTAACCTGGTACGGTAGGTCATCGCTTAGTATACGAGGAGGAGCAAGTTATCTGACTAGGATAAAAGCTCCAGCGAACTGGGTGACGAAGCGAAAGCTTCGGGGAACGTGAGGGTACTCTTGGTATCCCTCTGTGAGGTGGCGAATGGTCCATGAAACCCGGCCTCACAGGGGTTAAGGTCTGCGGTAGAAGAGCCAAGAGTATGCCTTGGTTGCTATGCGAGCGACCTAAAGACTGGGATGGATTAGCGTGGAGTCGACGATACTTGATTTAGCCCCGGGATAGCATGTCGCCGACTACCTACCATCTTTAGTCAATCGTGTACGTACGGAAAGGCAGGGTACTCCCAAAAGACCATATACTAGCTATCGAGTTATGGGTGAGGTTGGCTATCTGTAAATGGGCATCGATGGGTCGTAGTGTAGTTCTCATACATGATTTTTCTTGGATTGCCTTTCAGTAGTTGAGGGAGGGGTCACGTGGGACCATAGCCACGGGTACAAAAACAGACCTTGATATCTGCATCAGTAGACGACTTAAAGCTCCCAACCGAGTTCCTTATTTCTTGATTTGCCCTGCCACGGAACTCGAATGGCACATTGAGGAACATGTGCGTGACATGGAAAACGTTTCATGAAACATACGCGGGATAAAGGGGGCGGTTGACGGGTGGCATAATCCCTCGTGGCTTAGGTGGCTGAACCCAAACCGAGACACGGAAACGTTCATTAGGTAGCATAATCCCTAGTGGTCCTAGGCGGCATAAATCCTAAGTGAACGCGCGATAGTTCATGGTAAGGAAACATAACTAGATCAAGGGTAGCAGTCCAAAATAACCTCAAGGATAAAACGTTTGCATGGGAAAGCCCGTATGGCCTACGGCAAAGGACTGAGCTTATACATGGAAAGAAACATACGAGTTGGGAAAACATACATATGCTATATATATTAGGTTGACATGGACCATTACATGACATTGGGCAAGGGACATTCATATTTAACACATGGCGCCGGTTGGGATACTAGTACGAGAGGTGCAGAGCAAATATACATGTTAGAACCAGGAGGAATATACATGATAGATACAGTGGGATGTTATGTAGGATAGATACCTCGGGATAGTATACTTGATAGGAACCGGACGATATGATACCTTGACTTATCATGACACCGTAGTTTATCATGATATCTTAGTTTACCTTGCTACAGTAGTTCAGCCTGTTTTAGTTTATCTATCTTGTAGTCATCCTTATGTTTACTTTCAGTTTATGCATGTCATGTTACCTTTACCTGTTTTTATACTGGAAGTAGATAGGACTTACCAGTCTTTATGACTGACCCCGTTTTGTTTCGCCTCTTTGTCTTCCGTTTCCCCCCCCCCCCCCAGGTTTCAGGGAGGAAACACTGTTATCTAGTTCGGACTTCTTCTACTTGAAGGTCATCACGCATGGCTTGGACTTTTCTTGGCTATGGCTACTTTACTGTTTTACTTGGGGAATAATTTATGAAATGGTTTATGCTTCTTTATTATTGCAAGACAGGTTTTGATGTATTCTGATGTAAAAGGCTTTAGACCTTATTTTATAAGTTAATGAAATTTGTTTTACTTCCGCTATTTTATATATACATATGTTCTGTCTTGTTATATTTCTGTGCATGTTTACCACGATAATGCTTCACCAAACCTAGTGCATTCCCTTGTGAGTGACCCTAGCGGAGGTGGGGTGTTACATTTGGTATCAGAGCAGAAGGTTACCAGACTGGGAAAAAGTTTTTAAAACCTTCTAAAAACTATTTGAAAAAACATTCACAAAGAAGCATTTTTCAAGAAAAGTTTTTAAAGGCTATTCCCCAAAGCCATTAGCACTATCCTTTGATTCCTTGATTGTATCTCTTTTCCTTTCTTTCCTCCATCTGTGGTCACGGTAGTTCTAACTGTGACCAATCTTTGTCTAGCCACGTAGATGTTTTCCGTATGATGGAGGTGGTTCTCGAGAGACTTGTTGCCATGATACATGGAGGGATAATAAGAGTAAGGATAAAGGACGCGAGCTTAAGGATGAGCAATTTTTGGAATGGCTTAGTCCATCAAGGAGGACAAGGACAAGATTATCGGAGAGGGCAATTGTACGCTCCCATTTCTAGGGTACCTAAAAGAAATGGTACCGTTTCTGATGAAGGTTTAGTCGTTCTTTTCTATCATCTCGTCCAGGCTTTGTCTTGGTCATCGAATCGTTTAAGTCTGCTTGGATAGCTGAGTCTCTGCACCTTAGTAGTAGCATGGTAGAGGATCCCAGTTTTTGTCCCAAAAATCTGGTTGGAGAGTTGGTCCATTTCTTCATGACTTGTTTGGATTTGAGAAAGAAATGTCTCAGCTACGGATGGATTCTAGGGATAAAGTGGTCACCCAATAAGGGGTGCCACTCTCGGTTTTGGAAAGAGGGTAGTTAGACTCTCGACTCACCTTGGTGATACCCTCGAAGTCTCGTGTAACCTTTTGGGTTCCGTCATGGTTAGTTACCTAGAATCTAGGGATGCAGTTGTTGGTAATCCGTTCGAATAGAATTCGCCGCTAAGGCGGATGGTTCGTTTCGCTTATGCATGAGCTATGGGAATCACCCTAGTAAGTACTCTTGGCAACATGGATTGGCATCGGAAAACGAGATCCAGAATCCCCTAGTGAATTTTGGAGAGCTTGCATGAGTAAGTGGATACGTTTGAGCCAAGTATACTAGGAAAAGGAAAAGTGAAAGTGGAATAAGAGGCGACAATGAAATAAGTTCTAACTCATATCTTGGAAATAGGAATCAAGGAGCTACGAAATCATGAAGTCAAAAGGCGGTCAAGGCACAATGGAATTAAGCTCATGGAGTTGCGGCTGAGACGCGCTCATCACGTCTTTTTTTAAGAGTACATCTTTGATCCTTGGTACACCTGTAGAGCTTGCTTGCACGCTATCGCTTGGTTGATATCCTCTCGGTCCTGTTTCTGTTACAAACCCCGTAAGGAGTTTGTCTTGTTTATCTCATCGATCTTATCTTGGGAACCTTAGGTAGAACTCTATGGATGTAAACATGTATTTGAAACATGTTATGATTGATATGGTTGCAAGTGGTTGCTCGTGGATGCGCGAATACACATTAGATACTAGATTGATGCGGTCACGATTCATGTTGCATATGCACGAGTATTTATACTTGTTTATGGATGAAATTGAATGTGTTATCATGCGGATGTTGCATATGGATGAATGTTTGTGCACGCATATGGTACTTATATGACTAGGACTATTCGCATACATGTTGGACTCATGGCACTAAACATATTTTGCATTAGAAAGATCATTTAGGCCTGATCATTAGCATTAGCTAAGGAGCATATACACACACGCTTTGCATATGTTCATATGGCATTAGAAATCGTCTAAGGACAATGGTTGCATGTGGGTGATGTTTTGAGTAGATGGATGGTGGATGGTAGGATATGTTCTTCCTAACTTGGAGATTTCGGGGACGAAATCCTTAAAGGAGGGGAGAATGTAACAACCCGAATTTTAAACAACGTGTTAAGACAAGAATCAAGGCAGAATTAAATGTTAAAATCTGAAACAGTAGAAAAGGGCTGTGCCATTGTGTTCGTCTCGGAAAAATACGCGAAATAGAGTCCAAAATTTCGTAAATCGGAGTCCGTATGACCGAGATATGGCCTTCGGAAGTTTCACGAAAAATTCAAAAACGAAAACAGATTCAAATTTCAAAATTCAGAAGAGGCGGGAAAATTTCCCGCCAGACCAGGGGATGTCGACTGGGGAGTCGACCCCTGCCAACCAGGTCGACTGGGGAGTCGACCCCAGGGTCGACCTAGGGGTCGATCTGCCTGGTCGGACCCAGGCAACCTGGTGCACCTGTTTTGCTGTTTGGCTCTGTTTTGGAGGCATGTGACGATTTTTGAGGGCTTGGATCTATCCAAGGGTTAACCTAACGGTCTAAACTACTCCTAATCTCTATAAAACAGACCCTTAATCCTACCCTAAACCCTCACAAATCACTCATGCCATGAAGTGCTGCCCAAATGCCAAGTGATCATGGCCTCCATCTCCAATTCCTAGAGACTATGCATTCAAATCGGGTTCAAATCAAAAGGTGCAAGCTTGCTACACCAAATAGAGACCAAATTAACGTTGCTATGCGAGCTTCATGACGATTCTTCGACAAAGGAGCCACCTTTCTTCGTCAAGATGATGAATGATCCTTTTCCTAAGCCTCGCTATGTAAGTTCTAGCTACTTGTAGATTCTAACGGTGGTTCTAATGTGACATGGGATAAAATGAGATGTAACATGAGTATGTTAACCCATGTAAACCTAGTTTGCCCCTTTATCATGAACATTGACTTTGGGTTATGTTTTAGCGACTTAATCATGCCACTCATGTTATGTATAACCTAGTATATCTTGCAAGTTTGAATCTTTATCTATGGAATGCTAGCATGAACCTTTGGGAACCATTTGACTTGTGAAACATTGGCAAAGATTTGACTTTGGGGCTTATGCATGTAAATGAACCCAAACCCCTTATGTATCATGCGCGTTTGTGGCCAAATTCCCTTATGACACTATGCATGTTTGTGGCCAAATCCTCTTATTAAACTATGCATGCTTGTGGCCAAGTTCCCTTATGATACTATGCATGTTTATGGCCAAATTTCCTTATGATACTATGCATGTTTGTTGCAAATATGTTGGCATAATACCCTACTATGTGACTCGCTTCCACTTGGGATGGAAATACGTTTGGGTAGCTTAGGGAAAACGTGGGTATGACATGAAAAACTTGACATGGGGTTGCATGAAAAAGGGGACACTCTTGAAACACGTAAACATGAACAAGACACATACGAAAACATGGAACTTGGGGCTAGATACATATGGGTTGTAGGTGTAATGTGACACTAGACCAAACATGAAAGTGGCCAACTCGAGGTTGGGTTGAGTTTGTAGCATAAATCTACCCGGACCCGCCCGGCTTAACTAGTGGCTACAAACAATAGGATCCAATGTGAGAAGTTGGTCATGTCGCGCTTAAGACACGAGGTTAGACTAGGTTGTGGTGTAAAACTACCCGGACCCGCCCAGCTTAACTAGTAACCACAACAAGGTCTAATGTGAGAGGTTGAGAGTGCATTAATTAAATTAATGCGACATGATAAGGTTAAGTAAATTTGACTAAGGACACTTAACCGATATGACACGAATGGGTAGGTTAAGTGGGACCGGATTTGATTTCTTAATGACACTTAACCATACAAGACGATTAGGGGATGAGGTTAAGTACTTTACACTTAACTAATCTGACTTGGTAATTAGATGGGGTTTTGTAATTAAGGCTTAACTAATCTAAACACGGTAATTAGATGGGGTTAAGTAATTAAGACTTAACTAATCTAAACACGGTAATTAGATGAGGTTAAGTAATTAAGACTTAACTAATCTAAACACGGTAATTAGATGGGGTTAAGTAACCTATACTTAACTAATCTAAACACGGGAATTCGAGGTGGTTAAGTTAAACACTTAACCAATCTAAACTCGGTAATTCAATGGGGTTAAGTAACCAATACTTAACCAATTTAACATGATAATTTAATGGGGTTAAGTAACTTATACTTAACCTATTATACGTGATGATTTAATGAGGTTAAGTTGCTTATACTTAACCAATCTAATAGGTGGACCTGGTAGGGTTAAGCCACAAGACCTTTTTAGAAGTAGGCCTAACCATGGTAATACGATTAGTGGATGGGTTAAGCTAACCCATACTTAACCAATCTGACTCGATAACCTGATGGGATTAAGATAATTTATGCTTAATCAATCTAACATGATAATCTGATAGGGTTAAGTCATGAGCTTTTGGTACACTTAACCAACTTGTAGGGCTAAGCCTTGAACTTGAGTACTTAGCCAATCTTGACATGATTCGTAGGCGGGTTAAGTCATGAACTTGGATAACAATACTTAACCCATTTGACAAAACCCTAGCTCAGGGGACTAGGTGGGAAATCTAGTTAACAAGGATAGTGGAAAGAGGGGCTAAGTGGTAAACCTTAGTTAAGGGTAACTAAGTAATAATTCTTAGCTAAGGACATGGGACTAGTTCATAAAGAGATGAGTAACCTGGTACGGTAGGTCATCGCTTAGTATACGAGGAGGAGCAAGTTATCTGACTGGGATAAAAGCTCCAGCGAACTGGGTGACGAAGCGAAAGCTTCGGGGAACGTGAGGGTACTCTTGGTATCCCTCTGTGAGGTGGCGAATGGTCCATGAAACCCGGCCTCACAGGGGTTAAGGTCTGCGGTATAAGAGCCAAGAGTATGCCTTGGTTGCTATGCAAGCGACCTAAAGACTGGAATGGATTAGCGTGGAGTCGACGATACTTGATTTAGCCCCGGGATAGCATGTCGCCGACAATCTACCATCTTTAGTCAATCATGTACGTACGGAAAGGCAGGGAACTCCCAAAAGACCATATACTAGCTATCGAGTTATGGGTGAGGTTGGCTATCTGGAAATGGGCATCGATGGGCCGTAGTGTAGTTCTCATACTTGATTTTTCTTGGATTGCCATTCAGTAGTTGAGGGAGGGTTCACGTGGGACCATAGCCACGGGTACAAAAACAGACCTTGATATCTGCCTCAGCAGACGACTTAAAGCTCCCGACCGAGTTCCGTATTTCTTGATTTGCCCTGGCACGGAACTCGGATGTTACATTGAGGAACATGTGCGTGACATGGAAAACGATTCACGAAACATACGCGGGATAAAGGGCGCGGTTGACTGGTGGCATAATCCCTAGTGGCCTAGGTGGCTAAACCCAAACCGAGACACGGAAACGTTCATTAGGTAGCATAATCCCTAGTGGTCCTAGGCGTCATAAATCCTAAGTGGACGCGCGATAGTTCGTGGTAAGGAAACATAACTAGATCAAGGGTAGCAGTCCAAAATAACCTCAAGGATAAAACGTTTGCATGGGAAAGCCCATATGGCCTATGGCAAAGGACTGAACTTATACATGGAAAGAAACATACGAGTTGGGAAAACCTACATATGCTATATATATTAGGTTGACATGGACCATTACATGACATTGGGCAAGGGACATTCATAGTTAACACATGACGCGGGTTGGGATACTAGTACGAGAGGTGCAGAGCAAATATACATGTTAGAACCAGGAGGAATATACATGATAGATACCGTGGGATGTTATGTAGGATAGATACCTCGGGATAGTATACTTGATAGGGACCGGACGATGTGATACCTTGACTTATCATGACACCGTAGCTAATCATGATATCTTAGTTTATCTTGCTACAGTAGTTCAGCCTGTTTTAGTTTATCTATCTTGTAGTCATCCTTATGTTTACTTTCAGTTTATGTGTGTCATGTTACCTTTACCTGTTTTTATACTGGAAGTAGATAGGACTTACCAGTCTTTATGACTGACCCCGTTTTGTTTCGCCTCTTTGTCTTCCGTTTCCTCCCCATGTTTCAGGGAGGAAACACTGTTATCTGGTTCGGACTTCTTCTACTTGAAGGTCATCACGCATGGCTTGGACTTTTCTTGGCTATGGCTACTTTATAGTTTTACTAGGGGAATAATTTATGAAATGGTTTATGCTTCTTTACTATTGCAAGACAGGTTTTGATGTATTCTGATGTAAAAGGCTTTAGACCTTATTTTATAAGGTAATGAAATTTGTTTTACTTCCGCTGTTTTATATATATATATATATATATATATATATATATATATATAAGTTCTGTCTTGTAATATTTCTGTGCATGTTTACCATGATAATGCTTCACCAAACCTAGTGCATTCCCTTGTGAGTGACCCTTGCGGAGGTGGGGTGTTACATTTGGTATCAGAGCAGAAGGTTACCAGACCGGGCAAAAGTTTTTAAAACCTTCTAAAAACTATTTGAAAAACCGTTTACAAAGAAGCATTTTTCAAGAAAAGTTTTTAAAGGCTATTCCCCAAAGCCATTAGCACTATCCTTTGATTCCTTGATTGTATCTCTTTTCCTTTCTTTCCTCCATCTGTGGTCACAGTAGTTCTAACTGTGACCAATCTTTGTCTAGCCACGTAGGTGTTTTCCGTACGATGGAGGTGGTTCTCCAGAGACCTGTTGCCGTGATACAAGGAGGGATAATAAGAGTAAGGATAAAGGACGCGAGCTTAAGGATGAGCAATTTTTCGTATGGCTTAGTCCATCAAGGAGGACAAGGACAAGATCATCGTAGAGGGCAATTGTACGCTCCCATTTCTAGGGTACCTAAAAGAAATGGTACCGTTTCTGATGAAGGTTTAGTCGTTCTTTTCTATCATCTCGTCCAGGCTTTGTCTTGGTCATCGAATCGTTTAAGTCTGCTTGGATAGTTGAGTCTCTGCACCTTAGTACTAGCATGGTAGAGGATCCCAGTTTTTGTCCCAAAAATATGGTTGGAGAGTTGGTCCATTTCTTCATGACTTGTTTGGATTTGAGAATGACATGTCTCAGCTACGGATGGATTCTAGGGATAAAATGGTCACCCAATAAGGGGTGCCATTCTCGGTTTTGGAAAGAGGGTAGTTAGACTCTCGACTCACATTGGTGATACCCTCGAAGTCTCGTGTAACCTTTTGGGTTCTGTCATGGTTAGTTACCTAGAATCTAGGGATGCAGTTGTTGGTAATCCGTTCGAATAGAATTCGCCGCTAAGGCGGATGGTTCGTTTCGCTTATGCATGAGCTATGGGAATCACCCTAGTAAGTACTCTTGGCAACATGGATTGGCATCGGCAAACGAGATCCAGAATTCCCTAGTGAATTTTGGAGAGCTTGCATGAGTAAGTGGATACGTTTGAGCCAAGTATACTAGGAAAAGGATAAGTGAAAGTGGAATAAGAGGCGACAATGAAATAAGTTCTAACTCATATCTTGGAAATAGGAATCAAGGAGCTACGAAATCATGAATTCAAAAGGCGGTCAAGGCATAATGGAATTAAGCTCAAGGAGTTGCGGCTTAGACGCGCGCATCATGTCTCTTTTTAAGAGTACATCTTTGATCCTTGGTACACCTGTAGAGCTTGCTTGCACGCTATCGCTTGGTTGATATCCTCTCGGTCCTGTTTCTGTTACAAATCCCGTAAGGAGTTTGTCTTGTTTATCTCCTCGATCTTATCTTGGGAACCTTAGGTAGAACTCTATGGATGTAAACATGTATTTGAAACATGTTATGATTGATATGGTTGCAAACGGTTGCAAGTGTTTGCTCGTGGATGCGCGAATACACATTAGATTCTAGATCGACGCAGTCACGATTCATGTTGCATATGCACGAATATTTATACTTGTTAATGGATGAAATTGAATGTGTTATCATGTGGATGTTGCATATGGATGAATGTTTGTGCACGCATATGGTACTTATATGACTAGGACTATTAGCATACATGTTGGACTCATGGCACTAAACATATTTTGCATTAGAAAGATCATTCAGGCCTGATCATTAGCATTAGCTAAGGAGCATATACACACACGCTTTGCATATGTTCATATGGCATTAGAAATCGTCTAAGGACAATGGTTGCCTGTGGGTGATGTTTTGAGTAGATGGATGATGAATGGTAGGATATGTTCTTCCTAACTTGGAGATTTTGGGAACGAAATCCTTAAAGGAGGGGAGAATGTAACAACCCGAATTTTAGACAACATGTTAAGACAAGAATCAAGGCAGAATTAAATGTTAAAATCCGAATAAGGAGAAACGGGCTGTGCCATTGCGTTCGGCTCGGAAAAATACACGAAATAGAGTCCGAAATTTCGTAAATCGGAGTCCGTATGACCGAGATATGGCCTTCGGAAGTTTCACGAAAAATTCGAAAACGAAAACAGATTTAAATTTCAGAATTCAGAAGAGGCGGGAAAATTTCCCGCCAGACCAGGGGATGTCGACTGGGGAGTCGACCCCCACCAACCAGGTCGACTGGGGAGTCGACCCCAGGGTCGACCTGGGGGTCGACCTGCCTGTTCGGACCCAGGCAACCTGGTGCACCTGTTTTGCTGTTTGGCTCTATTTTGCAGGCTTGTGACGATTTTTGAGGCCTTGGATCTGTCCTAGGGTTAACCAAACGGTCTAAACTACTCCAAATCTCTATAAAAAGACCCCTAATCCTACCTTAAACCCACACAAATCACTCATGCCACGAAGTGCTGCCCAAATGCCAAGTGATCATGGCCTCCATCTCCAATTCCTAGAGACTATGCATTCAAATCGGGTTCAAATCAAAAGGTGCAAGCTTGCTACACCTAATAGAGACAAAATCAACGTTGCTATGCGAGCTTCATGACGATTCTTCGACAAAGGAGCCACCTTTCTTCGTCAAGATGATGAATGATCCTTTTCCTAAGCCTCGCTATGTAAGTTCTAGCTACTTGTAGATTATAACGGTGGTTCTAATGTGACATGGGATAAAATGAGGTGTAACATGAGTATGTTAACCCATGTAAACCTAGTTTGCCCCTTTATCTTGAACATATGACTTTGGGTTATGTTTTAGCGACTTAATCATGCCACTCATGTTATGTATAACCTAGTATATCTTGCAAGTTTGAATCTTTATCAATGGAATGCTAGCATGAACCTTTGGGAACCATTTGACTTGTGAAACATTGGCAAAGATTTGACTTTGCGGCTTATGCATGTAAATTAACCCAAACCCCTTATGTATCATGCATGTTTGTGGCCAAATTCCCTTATGACACTATGCATGTTTGTGGCCAAATCCTCTTATTAAACTATCCATGCTTATGGCCAAGTTCCCGTATGATACTATGCACGTTTATGGTAAAATTTCCTTATGATACTATGCATGTTTGTTGCAAATATGTTGGCATAATACCCTACTATGTGACTCGCTTCCACTTGGGATGGAAATACGTTGGGGTAGCTCAGGGAAAACGTGGGTATGACATGAAAAACTTGACATGGGGTTGCATGAAAAAGGGGACACTCTTGAAACATGTAAACATGAACATGACACATACGAAAACATGGAACTTGGGGCTAGCTACGTATGGGTTGTAGGTGTAATGTGACACTAGACCAAACATGAAAGTGGCCAACTCGAGGTTGGGTTGAGTTTTAGCATAAATCTACCCGGACCCGCCCGGCTTAACTAGTGGCTACAAACAATAGGATCCAATGTGAGAAGTTGGTCATGTCGCGCTTAAGACCCGAGGTTAGACTACGTTGTGGTGTAAAACTACCCGGACCCGCCCGGCTTAACTGGTAACCACAACAAGGTCTAATGTGAGAGGTTGAGAGTGCATTAATTAAATTAATGCCACATGATAAGGTTAAGTAAATTTGGCTAAGGACACTTAACCGATATGACATGAATGGGTAGGTTAAGTGGGATCGGATTTGATTTCTTAATGACACTTAACCATACAAGACGATTAGGGGATGGTGTTAAGTATTTTAAACTTAACTAATCCGACTTGGTAATTAGATGGTGTTAAGTAATTAAGGCTTAATTAATCTAAACACGGTAATTAGATGGGGTTAAGTAATTAAGACTTAACTAATCTAACACGGTAATTAGATGGGGTTAAGTAATTAAGACTTAACTAATATAAACACGGTAATTAGATGGGGTTAAGTAACCTATACTTAACTAATCTAAACACGGGAATTCGAGGGGGTTAAGTTAAACACTTAACCAATCTAAACTCGGTAATTCAATGGGGTTAAGTAACTAATACTTAACCAATTTAACATGATAATTTAATGGGGTTAAGTAACTTATACTTAACCAATTATACGTGATGATTTAATGAGGTTAAGTAGCTTATACTTAACCAATCTAGTAGGTGGACCTGGTAGGGTTAAGCCACAAGACCTTTTTAGAAGTAGGCCTAACCATGGTAATACGATTAGTGGATGGGGTTAAGCTAACCCATACTTAACCAATCTGACTCGATAACCTGATGGGATTAAGATAATCTATGCTTAATCAATCTAACATGATAATCTGATAGGGTTAAGTCATGAGCTTCTTGGTACAATTAAACAACTTGTAGGGCTAAGCCTTGAACTTGAGTACTTAGCCAATCTTGACATGATTCGTAGGCGAGTTAAGTCATGAACATGGATAACAATACTTAACCCATTTGACAAAACCCTAGCTCAGGGGACTAGGTGGGAAATCGTAGTTAACAAGGATAGCGGAAAGAGGGGCTAATTGGTAAACCTTACTTAAGGGTAACTAAGTAATAATTCTTAGCTAAGGACTTGGGACTAGTTCATAAAGAGATGAGTAACCTGGTACGGTAGGTCATCGCTTAGTATACGAGGAGGAGCAAGTTATTTGACTGGGATAAAAGCTCCAGCGAACTGGGTGACGAAGCGAAAGCTTCGGGAAATGTGAGCGTACTCTTGGTATCCCTCTGTGAGGTGGCAAATGGTCCATGAAACCCAGCCTCACAGGGTTAAGGTCTGCGGTAGAAGAGCCAAGAGTATGCCTTGGTTGCTATGCGAGCGACCTAAAGACTGGGATGGATTAGCGTGGAGTCGACGATACTTGATTTAGCCCCGGGATAGCATGTCGCCGACTACCTACCATCTTTAGTCAATCGTGTACGTACGGAAAGGCAGGGAACTCCCAAAAGACCATATACTAGCTATCGAGTTATGGGTGAGGTTGGCTATCTGGAAATGGGCATCGATGGGCCGTAGTGTAGTTCTCATACATGATTTTTCTTGGATTGCTTTTCAGTAGTTGAGGGAGGGGTCACGTGGGACCATAGCCACGGGTACAAAAACAGACCTTGATATCTACATCAGCAGACGACTTAAAGCTCCCGACCGAGTTCCGTATTTCTTGATTTGCCCTGGCACGGAACTCGAATGGCACATTGAGGAACATGTGCATCTAGACATGGAAAACGATTCACGAAACATACGCGGGATAAAGGGCGCGGTTGACGGGTGGCATAATCCCTAGTGGCCTAGGTGGCTGAACCCAAACCGAGACACGGAAACGTTCATTAGGTAGCATAATCCCTAGTGGTCCTAGGTGGCATAAATCCTAAGTGAACGTGCGATAGTTCATGGTAAGGAAACATAACTAGGTCAAGGGTAGAAGTCCAAAATAACCTCAAGGATAAAACGTTTGCATGGGAAAGCCCGTATGGACTACGGCAAAGGACTGAACTTATACATGGAAAGAAACATACGAGTTGGGAAAACCTACATATGCTATATATATTAGGTTGACATTGACCATTACATGACATTGGGCAAGGGACATTCATAGTTAACACATGACGCTGGTTGGGATACTAGTACGAGAGGTGCAGAGCAAATATACATGTTAGAACCAAGAGGAATATACATGATAGATACCGTGGGATGTTATGTAGGATAGATACCTCGGGATAGTATACTTGATAGGAACTGGACGATGTGATACCTTGACTTATCATGACACCGTAGTTTATCATGATATCTTAGTTGACCTTGCTACAGTAGTTCAGCCTGTTTTAGTTTGTCTATCTTGTAGTCATCCTTATGTTTACTTTCAGTTTATGAATGTCATGTTACCTTTACTTGTTTTTATACTGGAAGTAGATAGGACTTACCAGTCTTTATGACTGACCCCGTTTTGTTTCGCCTCATTGTCTTCTGTTTCCCCCCCAGGTGTCAGTGAGGAAACACTGTTATCTAGTTCGGACTTCTTCTACTTGAAGGTCATCACGCATGGCTTGGACTTTTCTTGGCTATGGCTACTTTACTCTTTTACTTGGGGAATAATTTATGAAATGGTTTATGCTTCTTTACTATTGCAAGACAGGTTTTGATGTATTCTGATGTAAAAGGCTTTAGACCTTATTTTATAAGGTAATAAAATTTGTTTTACTTCCGCTGTTTTATATATATATGTTCTGTCTTGTAATATTTCTGTGCATGTTTACCACGATAATGCTTCACCAAACCTAGTGCATTCCCTTGTGAGTGACCCTAGCGGAGGTGGGGTGTTACACTATCTCCTACACGGCCCTCGATGTTATGATCACTTACTTCAGCTAGTACAGTAAGAATAATTGGGATATATGAAAAAGAGGCAAACAACTAATATTTAAACAAAAGTTTGTGATGGACAGTAGTATGCTACGAAAGAAGGGTGCCATTTGATCTTCCTCATGTATTTATGCTACAAAAGGATGCCATTTTACTTTTGTTTCATATGAGAGCTACTTCGAATTGAAGTTTTGATTGTTGCTTAATGCCATAGGATTTGAAACATGAAATGAGATTACTGAAATGTCTTCATAATGATACACTAACATCAAAGAAAAACGAACCTTACCAATGACTATAGTATTACCCTTGACATGTTTGACACAAAGCCAAGCAATCACAACATAATGAGTTGCATTTTCATCTGAAATAGTCTCTGATTTCACTTCAAATTTTATATCTTTAGGAGTCTTATGTCATCATACTTTTGTATTAAACAACCACCTGTAACTTGTCCTAATGAAACTGTTCCTTTCTCGCTCTTTTGCGCCTCGATAATCCTCAGATTTTTAGATTTTCCACATAGAATTTCCAGTCCCCTTTTAGTATATTTTGGTGCCACAACTATTTCCGAGTAAAGGCTAGGGGTTACAAACAAATTCCAGTATGTTTCCATCAATAATGCATCTTATAAGTAGCACAAAAGTAGTCTACAAGATACCACTTTTGTAATTGTATTCGCACAACTTACCCTAATGACTAAGAACACTGAATAAGTTAACAAGTATAACTCACTTAAAAAAAAATTGCTTGCAAGCAGTTTTGACTAATTATAAGGAGTTGACATGCTTTTAAAATTATCCCAATATCAACTTGTAGACGTAATACTACACATAAACAACTATGGAAAACACACTCTTTTGAGTCAAAAATGCATCTAGTGTCTCACTCATTGGTTATTTGATTCTTATTTGGGTCAAGGAATTGAGAAATCGTACAAAATGAAGCATTTAATTTCAAGATACAGAATATGAATTTACTAAGGGATATTCTTTGTCTATTAATAATGTATTAAAAAATTACCTGGAGCAATGTATCCATAAGAACCAGCTATGGCAGACACGCACTCAGAAGTTCCAGAATTGACGAGTTGGTGCAGTATCGAAATAAAGGGAAGCAAATTAAATCCATCTCTGACGAGGCTGCCCAGTTGGTCTGTAGATTAGGCGTAGGTTTCAGATGTGTGGTCGGTTTAGGTAAGGGGAAGCTACGGAGCGAAAGCGACTTTCTTTTTGGTGCAGACCTATTGTGAGGAGGAACAGGGCAGCAGGAGGAGCAATGGAAGACGCAACGCAGGGCTGAGAGGAGGGTGTTCGATGGCGGAGGGAGAAGCCAGTCGGAGGCTTAATCCGAAGGTGGAGCTCTGATTTTCAGGTGATAGGGTTGGCTTGATCAAGAATTTTCGATGAGGAAGAAGAAGGAATACAAAGAAACATAAATTTGGGGAAAGTTAATTTTGACCAAGGAGATAAGCGGTAAAAATATGTTAATGTTTAGGTTTGGCGCTGAAAATTTACGTTTGCCGCTAAAAAATTGTTTTGGAGCCAAAAACAAGATTTTGTTTTGGAGTCAAAAGCATCTTTTACCACTAAAAAAAAAGTTGTAACATTTAATTGTTTTCTAACCTATATAATATTTCATTCTTTTCTGATTGGTTAAACATTCTCGACATTCGAAACCAAAATGTATATTAAAAAAATCGGGTACGATCTAAAGTTATAAAAAAAAGGCCAAATTTTTTTTTTTGGGGGTGATGCCTTCGAACCCGTGGCTCAGCGCAATGGCAAACAATGATCATCAATGCTTGATAGTCAAGATTCGACGGTTAGTCCAAAAATTCCAACAGCTAAATTACTACGAGTGGGATTATTTGAAAAGGGGCATGACCTATTTATAGACTTTATCCATTGCACGAAGTCTAATTATTCGTTAATTGTTATGTATATATTACCAATTATAAATCATTAAATATTTAATAGTAATAATTAAAAGTTAATTACTATTCATTAATAATTACATTTACAGTTAATTATTTAATATTTCAAATTAAATATTATTATTTAGTAACCAAAATTGTTATAAGTTGCCAAAATTATATTTATTAAAATTTCTGAAATAGTTACTACCAAATCAAATATTACTTATTAATAATAGTTATTATTTAACTTTTACATATTTCTACTTAGATGTAATAGATTAATAATTATTAAAAGCTTATAATGTATGTTACTAATTATTGATTAATAAGTCGTAAACATACATTAACTATTAAAAATAAATTACTACTTATTAAATATTAATTATTTAATAATAATTAATAAATATTATTGATTCCTAAGTTTATTATTAATTATTAAATATTATTATTAAATACTAATATAATTAGTTATTAAATATAGATATTATAAACAAGAAGTTTGTAATAGACATCTATTACAACTAACAAAATAAAAAGTTGTTAAAAATGTTTATTACAACTTTAGGGAATTGTGTAACGGCCCGCAAATCCGTACCCTTCTGAGTTGACTAACCAAGCCAAATTGCACAGAAATACGAATCATTATTAGAAAGAAGTTAGAGGATGAGGAATAGAAAGAAAGAAATATTAGGATAGAAGAAAAACAAAGATCACAAACTCATAACGGAACGAATAAAATATATTAAGTAACATAATTTTTGAAATACAAATCAGTAACTGTATATACATACCATTATCAGAGCACAACAGTTATTCCTTGAACAGTTATAAACACCTGTATCCAGATACAAACATGGTGCACAGCGGAATATGATAGTCTATAGCTAACTGGGGAAGCCTCCTGCTTCCAGCTCTTCCAAGTGAATCTGAAAAATCCTAACTACTTGACTGCCCATACAAATTTAGGCACCCAATATTTTAGGGAAAACAAATAAAACAAACTCTGGGTCAATCATGGGACTGGTGTGAGTAAACTCCAACTAATTGTTTAACTTTCAGAATCCTTTCGAAAGAAAAGATAATAGTAAGACCATCCCACACATAAACACAGACGGTTTTTATCTTACTATAACCCAAAACAATTTGATACGAAAATCCAGTGCTATTATAATAGTGTCTAAATCAAATAAATAACAATCTAGCGGAACGCTTGCATCTCACACTCCACATACATAGTATATAATCAAAAACCGCAAGGCGCTTATTGGAGATTGGATTTCCAACATGACAAGGTATGGAACCACCTTCCGATAGTGCATCTCTAGAGAGGAATACACTGGGTTCAACAAGAACATCTTGCACCCGGTCCACACAAGATCGACAACTCATTTCGCCTAAGTGTATCAAATGTATATCAACAACGGTTGGGATCAACACCCGTTTCCCGAATGGGATAGCATCGAATAGAATAAGGAATTAAATGAATCTCTAGGTAGGTGACTATACACCCTAATGGGAGTGACCCACATAGCCGTGTTGCCTGCCCAATTTTTGTCATTTCCCAGTTGTTGAGGCCTGATGCTACGATTTCTTGCAATTCACTGATAGCACAATCACTTTGAATGCCACATTGTCAGATCCGTTAATCATTAATTGATTTGCAGTAATATATTCTGGATATTATGCTAAGGGAATAAATCTTTTGCCACCATGTATATTTGTATAGAACAATCATATTCGATCATTGGAAATACTTTGTCAGATATTCGTCCATATACGTTCGTTCTGGGATTGAACGAAACTGAAGGCACAATTTCTATTAATAGAAAAGTCCTTATACTTTACTCCATCTTTGATTATCTTCGTATAATCTGATTTGCAACGCTACTGCCAATAAAGAGTGGTCCAAGGATAATAATCCAACCGGTCTCTCCATATTGACAACGATATTGGAAAACACTTTGATAGTCGGTTATTTAACTATCGAAGAAAAATAAACATACATTCCATTCATCTATAACATCAATCAATCACTGGGCCTGTTAATTAATATTTCATTAATTAATTCACTTCTTCATTTCCCTATCAATATTTGTTAACCAAATATTTCCAATAATCATCTTGGCCTCCTACACTATTTGGAAAACATTCCCATATATCGACTTCTTTAATTTTCTATACTTAGAAAATATATTCTATTTGCAGTTGAAAACAATTTCAATCACTTATCTTTTTTACGACTACTTTAATTATACTCAAGAAATGTTTACTTTTATATTTCTAAAATTCCACCACTTGGGTTAAAACGAATGTTGTGTAAAGCATTGTTATAACAACCCAAAATAATTTATTCAACTAACTCTTATTCAAACACTTCCCTTCGAGACTGGATCTTGCAATTTATCAATTAAAAAATGAAATCAATCACGTTGGGGTAAAATTACCTCTCAGACATTGACTGAAAACATCCTCAATTTCAAAACGAACAAAACCACTTACCTCGAATAAACACACCATAAAACCCAATTATTCATTTTTAAAACATGCATATAGTTCGCTTTCTATTTCCAATTTATAGATTTTCTTTTTGTTTACAATATTCTATTTTTAATTTCATATCCTTATCGAATTCTATATATATCGATACATTGATTTCTAACTATCAAATTATCTTAAAAATATTCTAACTCCTTAAATTTCCAGAAAATTTCGCCATAACCTCCTGTGTACGAGGAGCATCGGGAAAATCCCCAAATCGCAACACAAGCCTCCCTAATCTAAAAGAAAATGAAAAAGCCAAGCAGCTAGCGGATACGGCATGTAAAACCTCATATGGAATTTAAACGTGTACCTTTTTGTCGGGCACTAAATTTATAAACTTCATTCAATTCTACTTTCCTTTTCGATTTCGAATATAAATTTCCAAATCGAATTCACTTATTCAAAGCCCAATATCAATTCAAAATCTCATTGAATAATTACTATTAAAATTTGTTAATTCTATTCAATAATCAAAAATCTGTTTTCTGTTTCAAAGATCAATTCATTGCTCCACTTGGGTTCACACATATTTTACAACTCAAATCTGAAATTTTCTAAATAGAAATTCGATTTTATTCGCTTGAAATCCTTTTATAAAATTAAATAAACCGTTATGGTTTTTAAATGGTTATGGCGCTGCTTTTCTTAAAATTTGATTTTGAAATAACTCAAAATATATACGACGAAATTTAGAATTTTCTCTTTCATTAGAAAACTTTTATCTAATTGGTCCTGTTGATTCTTGTTTCAAATAATTCCGACTTCAATTGAGTTCTGTACACTCCATTGAAGTTCGAATCGCCAATTTATGAATTACCGCGCTGCGGCGAGTTCGTTTTAATTATATTTATATATAAAAACTTTTAAACTTCATTTAAATAAATTCAACTCTATACTGATATATATATATATACACACATATATATCAAATCCATTTTCTTTCAATTCAACATAATATTTCCAATCTATTTCACTTCAATTTGAAATTTTATTTTGAGTTCTATTTTGAAATTATATTTCAATTCTATTTCAATTCTATTTCAAATTCTATACTCAAATTCCATTTGAATTTCTATATTCAAATTCTATACTCAAATTCCATTTGAATTTCTATATTCAAATTCTCGTTTTTAAATTCATATTTGAATTTAAACATCTAAATTATCAATGATAAGTTTCCACCTTTCTTTATAACATCATTTAATTTACTTATTTATATTTTTAAAACAAGTCTTGATTTCAAATTCATTTTTGAAATTAAATTCTATTTTTGAAAAATAAATCTCCCTTTTTCTACATTCACACCTGTGTTTTTATTTCCTGAATTATCTAATGCTAATTCCTTTTACTTCATTTATAAACTTCTGTTACAAAGGAGCTACTTATAAACTGTGTTTATAAGGAACTACTTGTTTTATATTTCAAAACAAGTTTATATTTCAAATCTATTTAAAATTTCAAATTCTTTTTTAGAAAAAGATAGAATTTCCCTTTTTATTTGAATTAAATTTAAATATCACGTCTGGGAATAATCTATTTTATAAATCCGACATAGTCGAACTTAAACATAAATCCTAAGGATTTATTCAACTTTACTTATATTTCGAATATCCCAATAAAGTTAATCGTTTATTATTTAAAACGATTCTATGTTCTTATTTTAAATTCACCCTTTTAATTTAAAATATGTAAATTATCCAAATGATAATTTTTTCCCTTTTTATTTACAAACACCATTTATTTTACTTCTTTATTTATTCTTAAACAAGTCTCGATTTAAATTTCTTTCGAAATCGATATTTCTACTTTGGAAAATAGATTTCTCTTTTCAATTTCACGCTTGTATTTTTATTTCTGAGTTATCCAATGATATTCTTTTCACTTTATTTATAAACTTCGTTTATAAAAGAACTACTTGTTTCTATTCTTTTAAAACAATTAAATTATTTTTATTCTATTCAGATTTCAAATTCTATTTTAGAAAAATAGAATTTCTCTTTAAATCTCAATATCCTTTTCATGATATTTTTAAATATCAACATTTTGGCATAATGATATTTAAACACCAAACAACCAATTATTTATTTTAGGTTTTCTAACACATCATATATGACAGTATATATGCAAATAAATAAACAAATAGAAAATATATTTTTGAGGAATCCAGTCGGATTCCTTCAACCTGTTTTCCTGCATCCAAATATATTAGTCAACATAAACAATACCCATCCTGCTTCGAGGCAGGACATCGCGGTACGAAGGTCATCCACTAATATATATATTTGTGGGGCGCATAGGGAAATCATCCGCTATGAAACTGCGGGCATCCGCTAATGAGACTGCGGGAATCAATCCAATCATCAACCCAATATATATATAATAGTCAACACTAAATAACTAATATATTTCAATCAATCAGAAAGCATTCAAACAAGCAATAACAATAATTTATAATGAAATAAAAATAATTCTAAATAAATAGGTGATTGAGATTTACTCACCAGGATTTTTGTAGTTGTCGAATATCCAGTTTAATTCCAAATTATCGGCTACGAATATATTCAAATTGTCTCGAATACATTTCCTTTTGTACCAATGATAATGAATTTTATTTATCGATTATGTTATCATAAATTTAAATTAACTTAACAATTTAATATTATTATCCTAAGTAAAAACGAATAACTTATTTACTTGCAGCCCACTTTACAAATTTACACTCTTTAAAATGATTTACTAGATGAATCTCCCCCTTTTTGTTTCCAAATTCTAGATAACATTTAAGGTCATTTTCTTTTCGTCTTAACAGAAATTCTGAATTTTTAGCTAACTAAAAAAAAAATTATACCTTAATTACATTGAATTTATTAGCTTTTAGATTAAATAAGTTAACATTCAATATATACCGTAATTACCTTCTTGACAAATCTAAAACTCTCCCTTAACCAAAACTGTGCATCGCCGTACCAATGAAACCCAATTCTGACCAGACCAAAACCTACATCCACGATGTCCTCATGTCCACCACCTTAATTTCCTAAACACAACCTAACAGTCACCCTCACCACGCAGGCTCCAGGAAGAACTCAAGCCCAAATTCCTATTCTCAGTTCAGCCTAGATCGAACTCCCCCTACTGTCGCAACCTGTTCGGACTCCAGTTTGCCATTAACAACTTCGAACCCCCAAATCAGCATTCGAACTCCTCCCCTTCTTCACCCGAACTCCAATCGCCTTCGAAGATCGTAACCCTAAAATTGTAAGCCCTAATGTAACAACCCGAAAATCTGGGCCAGTTTAAAATTTTTATTTTGGCAATTTTAGCGAATTTTGATTATTTAAAATGAATTATTTTAAAAAATATCGACGAGAAATTCATTTTTGAATAGAATTCGATCGTATATAATATACGCGTCGTCGTTAGAATATAAATATTTATATATAATTATAAATAGAATTGAAAATGGCGCGGTAGTTCGATAATTCGATTTCAAACTTCAATTGAATGTACCGGGTGCAAAACAATCCGGATTTTAGTGAAACCAAAAACATTAGAATCAAATTGATAATATCTTTCCAACGAATCTGAAAAATCAAAATTTCATAGCGGGAATCAAAAGATATGTCCAGTTGAAAATTCTGAATAGTCGCTGTGGAATTCAAGCCCTTAAAAATGGGAATTTTGCAAACGACCTCGGATTTCGACGAAACCACTTTTGTTGGGTCCGTGATGTAAAGTTATTGCTAGATTCCAAATTTCATAATTTTTCGAATCAATATGTGAGCGTGGCAAAGGGAAACGCGTTTGACCAGTTTTAGTTGATTTTAATCGACTGGAAATTGGCCATTTTTCAAACGGTCTCAGAATTCGACGAAACTAGTTTTGTTAGGACCGTATCGTCAATACGAAGCTAGAAAATATTTTTCTGAAATTTTTCTGGTTCGTATGTGACCCCGTAATTTGAAATGAACGTTTAAAATTCAATATTGTGATTTAAATGTAAATTTAACGGAAACTGATTGTAACAGCCGAATCAGCCTACGATACATATCCCATTGTGTTCGGAGTGGGGGTAAAACGCTATGGACGACAAGCGGTGGGCCTCGTTTCGAGGTCGTATGTAAAAGTCAACTTTTTGAAAATTAATTAATTAAATAAATAAAAAAAGAAAACCCTTTTCCCTTATATCAGCCCCCCCCCCCCCCCCCCCGTTAAAAAGTAAAATCAGAAAAAACGAAAAAGAAAAAAAAAGGGATCGCGCCAGGCGATCGACGCCCCCCTCCCCCCTCAAGCGGCGGCGCCGCGACGAACCCCCCCTTTCTTCTTCCTCCTCCTCCCCTTCCCTTCGTCGACTGCGACGCCCGAACCCCCCCCCCCTTCGCTTGCGACGCCCGAACCCCACCCAGACCCGAACCCGCAACCCCCCCTCCCCCAAGCGCCGCCGCCCTCCTCCTTTCTCTCCCTCCTCCCTCAGGCGCAGTGAAACCTCGACTTCCTCCCCCTTCGTTTCACAGTAAGTTTTTTTTATTTTTTATTTACTTTCTGATTAGATGAAAAATTATTTTTGTTTAGATAAAAAAAACTGATTTTAGTTTATTTTGAAACTGAATTTTCTTTGAAAGAAAATGATTTTTAGTCTTGTTGTTGATGATCAAAGCACAGCCTTTGTGGCATAGCTTTGTGTAACGTTGAATCGCGAGCCTCACACCCCGGTATGAACAAGAAACGGGAGAAAGTACCTCAGGGTGGGCCTACGTTTCCTCCTAGCTAAAAGTGGCGTCAGTGGTTTTACACGCCCTGACGAGTTTGACTTATGTGGTTGTTGCTGTTGCGAGGCGCCTCGGTTAGATCGGACGATCCGGGTCCGATGGAGTCACTTGTTGGCTCGCTTACGCCCCAAAGGGCGGCGAAACGTAGTGCTCAGGTATTTTAAATCCACCCCGTGTGGACCGGCCCTGTCGCTCCAAGGGTCGATGCGTTCTGATCCTGAGACTCGGGCTAGGCAGTCTCGAATTTGGTAAGGACTATCTTTTGCCTTGGTTCATGACGGAAACCCAATTTCCAAATACGTGACTTTGCGGTGTTATTTGTAAACCTATATATGGCGACATAGTGGCATGGGACGCTCATGTCGCCTATGATTGATACTTATGATTTGAAGTTGATTTATACACTATGCACTTATTATAGTATCAAATGATTTGTTTTAAAACGTATCAAGCATTCTTTGGCTGTTATAAGGGAAAACCCTATCCCCCGGCTTGCGTTGCATTGTGTGATAGGACCTGGTTCTTATAACAGCTTCATTTTTCTTTATTTAGCATTGCGTTGTTTGTTTTATGCACTGGTATTCTTGGGAGGAAACCCGTTCTGTGTTATACGGCGTGGTCCCTTGATTTACCTAACTTTAAAAATAAAGATTAACTGTTTTAGTTCTCACACCAGTCACATGACTGACCTAGAGTTTATTGTTTTAACCTAAACTCTGGGTGCCCTTATTTTCGACACGGGCAGCTAGTAGTTTTGGTTTTGCAGATTTATATTCACAGGATCCTGGTTTACAGCTGGAATGATATCCGGAAAGCTTTGTATCCGTATATCTCTTCTAGTTGTGTTTTGTATTATTTTCCGCTGCTATGTATTTAAATGTAATTTAAATCTCAGATATTTCTGTGTAATATTTATTCATTTATACTCTGTATATTCTTGTAATCTGATGCATTGTTGTAATATACAATGAAACATTCTTTCGTATGCGTTCTGTTTTGTCGTGTTCTCAAACGATAGTCCGTTTCGAACAGTCTGGGTCGGTTTAGCGACTGGTTCGGACCGAGCGAAATTCCTTCTCATCACACCTAAATCACTACGAGATGATGGTTGCTACTGAAAAATCCCCAACTCAAGGATACGCTCCTCGAGTTCGAATGGTAACGAACATCGTCGCCTTCAATGGCAACAGGAGATCTCAAAAACGAATCGAATTCAAGATTATGTGATTTAAGCGGATTTCATTTTCGGATTCTAACAATTGAAGAAAGCCATGGCTTTTATTAGTTTAGGAGAATTAAAGGAATGAAGAAACAAAGAAGGGAACAGAGGGGAGTAGTCGCGATTTATAAAGAAGTGGAGATGGGACCAGAAGTACACAACAAATCTTTGTATTTATTTTAAAAAGATTTTCTAATTAATTTGACTTGATTTTGATTCGATATAAAGAGATCTTTTATTCTTTTTAAACAGATATCGATTTGATTTCGAACCTATCCATAATCAAATATCTCGGGGTCCATTAATTTAAATCATGAACCGCTATTATAGCGTACGGACCGACATTTCAATATAATAACCCTATTCTGAACTCAATAGTAAATATTATAAATTTTAAATTTCAACATATATACTATATTAAATTAATATAATATAATTTAAGTTCGAAAACAACAAATTCTTTGATAATAAATTATTATTTATTATCGTATATATCAAATAAAATTCCAACTTATCATCTGAATCACTTTGATTCAATTTTTAACTTCGATTTCAAATATATTTCGAATTACAAAAATTTGATATATTCTAAATTAAATTATATTCGATTATTAAATAGATAACTAAGCATAAAATTCATTTATATTATTAACTCAATATTTAAAACCATATTAAATATTTAAAATAAACTGTTCGAAAAATCCGGGTCATTACATTCTTCCCCCCTTAAAATAATTTCGTCCCTGAAATTGCTAAGGTAGGAAAAATACTATAAACCCATTAACTTTTCAAAACTCCTTTAGGTTGAAACTCACGTCTTCATATTTCAACAAAATTTATTCTACCATAACATTTGGTTTCCATTCACATAACACATCATCTATATTCACATTCATTTATTCTGAATGATTTATCACCAATTCATATTTCATTCAGATGTATTTAAATCCATTCAGATTGATTCTAGTCAATTTATTCACTTCAATTCATTTAACTTGCATAAGTTAAATTTAAATTCCAAAATTCAAATTCCCGGGTTTTCATTTCAAATTCTTTTGAAATCCCATAAATATATACATATATTTATTTCCATCACAAATTCAAAACATTTGGATTCTCCAAATCAACTTGTTTTCTTTCAAACAAATTTCCACCAATTTTTTTTTCTAAGGTAGCAATCCATCACTTAGAAACTAGAAAACGAACACTGATGATGCTGCAGTCATCATCAGTGTTATCTTCCAGCCACTAAAGTGAGCTCAGTGCTTTATCACTTTCAAAATTCATTCAAAAATGATTTTAAATCAAAAAAAAACATTCCACAACAAAGCTATATTATTCTAGTATACATCAGAAAATATTTTTTTCAAATACCCAGGATTTTGAATTCTTAATTCTGATTCTGAATCCAATTTCAGTTCATCATATTTGTATATTTTATTCATATACAAACTCTATTTGGTTAAATATAACCATTTTAAATTCATAATCTCATTTGATTATAATTTTAACACCCAACACATCCATATATTATAATAATTTCTGAAAATTATTACTTCTATATTGAAATAAAATTTTGGGTAAAATTATTTCATCTACCCATTTTAAAACAATATTGTGTCAATTTATGTTCAAGTATTTACAAACACTTATCGACGTCGTGGCATCCCATGATTCGACCAGAATTCATAAACCAGTCAACAAATTAGCCAAAACAATATAAAATAATTTTTTATATCTATTAACAAATATGCTCTCTCGTATATACACTCAACTCATTCTAGGGTACTACTAACCCTATCTCTAATGAGCACAATCCACAAAGCCTAGGTGTTCGCTCAACCTAAGCTCTAATACCAACTGTAACGGCCCGAAATCCGTACCCTTCTGAGTTGACTAATAACACCACACGTCCAACTCACATTGCCCAGAAATACGAATCATTATTCGAAAGAAATTAGAGGATGAGGAATAGAAAGAAAGAAATATTAGGATAGAAGAAAAACGAAGATCACAAACTCACAGCGAAACGAATAAAATATATTAAATAACATAACTTTTGAAATACAAATCAGTAACTGTATATACGTACCATTATCAGAGCACAACAATTATTCCTGGAATTGTTATAAACACCTGTATCCAGATACAAACATAGTGCACAGCCGAATATGATAGTCTATAGCTAACTGGGGAAGCCTCCTGCTTCCATCTCTTCCAAGTGAGTCTGAAAAATCCCGACTACTTGACTTCCCGTACAAATTTGGGCACCCAAGAGTTTAGGGAAAACAAATAAAGAAAACTCTGGGTCAGTCATGGGACTGGTGTGAGTAAACTCCAACCATTTGTTTAACTTTCAAAATCCTTTCGAGAGAAAAGATAATAGTAAGACCAGCCCATACATAAACACGGACGGTTTTAATCTTATTTTATCTCAAAACACTTTGATACGAAAATCCAGTGCTATTATAATAGTGTCTAAATCAAATAAATAATAATCTAGCAGAACGCTTGCATCTCATGCTCCATATACATAACATAAAATCAAAAACCGCAAGGCGCTTATTGGAGATTGGATTTCCAACATGACAAGGTATGGAACCACCTTCCGATAGTGTATCTATAGAGAGGAATACACTGGGTTCAACAAGAACATCTTGCAACCTGGCCCACACATGACCGACCACTCATTTCGCTTGAGTGTATCGAATGTATATCATCAACGGTTGGGATCAGCAACCGTTTCCCGAATGGGACAGTGTAACGAACCGGAAAATCTGAACCAATTTAAAATTTTTAAATTGGCTAAACTAGTGGATTTTAATTATTTAAAATAAATATTTTAAATAATAGCAATGAAAAGTGAGTTTGAATTGACGTTCGAAAACGAATATAATTAATTCTAATTATAAACAAGGCCTAAAAAGGCGCTGCAGTTTCAAAAATTGAATTCAAACTTTGACTGACTGTACCGGGTGCAAAACAAAACGGATTTGAGTGAAACAAAGAAATATTTAAATCTGTTAGTGAATACCTTTCTAGTGAGTCTGAAAAATCAAAGTTTCATAGCGGGAGGCAAAAGTTATAGCAAAATGAATTTTCAGAAAGGTCGCTATGGAATTTATATAGCCCGTGAAATTGGCCATTTTGCAAACGACTTCGGAATTCGACGAAACCACTTTTGTTGGATCCGGGATGAGAAGTTATTGCTAGGTTTCAAATTTCATAATTTTTGAAGCTAGTATGTGAGCGTGGCAAAGGAAAACGTGTTATGGTCAATTACAGTTAAATTGGATCGACCAGAAATGGGCCTTTTTGCAAACGATCTCAGGATTCGACGAAACTAGTTTTGTTGGGACCGTATCATCAAAACATAGCCATATTTATTTTTCTGGAATTTTTCGAATTAGTTTGTGGCCCTGGCAAATTGAAATGTATGTTCAAATCGAATATTGAATGTTATATATTTTAATTTGAATGGAAACTGACTGAAACAGTCGAATGGGCCTTCGAAACATATCCCATTGTGTTCGGAATGAGGGTAAAACAATAGGGATGATAGTCGTTGGGTTTGGTTTGGGGTTCGTGTGTGAAAGGGGTATTTTGGAGATTTTAAAAATTATAAAATAAAATAAAAAAATCCATTGGTGGACATATTTCTCTCTGCCCGACTATTCTTCTATCGTGCACGACAGAAAGGAGGCGCCACCTTCTCTCCTCCATTCCTCCTCCTACACGCAAAATTAGGTATAGGTTCTTTGGTGCTTTTTGAAGAGCTCGGCGGGAGCTTCAAATCCATACAAGGGTGGTATTTTTTCGTTGCCCGAATCGAGAGAATCACCTCTCTGAAGTCGACGACTTCAATTCGCCGCCGCCGCCTACAGGGACCACCAAAGTGGCCCCCCTCCCTGGCGCCAGCGCGCCTCTCCCCCTATTCGTCGCTGAGAAGGCCGGTCGTCGAACCGCTTCAACGTTTGCATGAAAAATCCAAACCTAGTTTGGAAACTATTGCTGAGAGGTACGGGTTTATTTATTTTTAACTGATTTCGACAAATAAAAGCGTTTCTATCTTCTAAAAATCATATTTTTTTCGTTTCTTGGCGAAATTCAGTGAAACAAGAGATAGTGGACTCGTGTGGACGTCTTCTACATTCTAGAAGAGACTGCATATTTTTCTGAGCCTTCTGCTATTTTTGGTGGAGTGGAACCCAATGTGAGATTTCTAATTTATAAACGATACGGAAAACGACGATGTATAAATTATATAGTCGATGTATGAGTTATATAAGCATTGTACACCTCTTGTATAAGCGTTGTATAAGTTGTACGTTCGTTGTATGAGTTATATATGCATTGTATAAATTATATATGTGTTGAATAGAAGTGAAATGCTTATATATATATGTGTGTGTATATATATATATATATATATATATATATATATATATATATATATATATATATATATATATATATATACGCCCCTCGTCCACAAACCATGGACGATATTTATTGATTGTGATTAGTGTGAAAATTGGTTGATAGCGAATGGTTGATTACAATTGTTTGTGGTTGAAATTGATTGATTGTGGTTGAAAAATACCCGTTTGTGGTTGAAAATTATTTGGTTGAAACCACATAGGATTAGTTTGTGGAAATGAAAATTATATACATGCCGCCTGCGTGCAAACTAGATGCATGATTCCCCATTGTCAAAAGCTGTGAGGCTTTAAGGTAGAGCGAGGAGCTGTACTAGGGACGGCCTCGGTTTTAACTACCCTGCCGTTATGCTGCCAAAATTTTGAATAATATTCATGTGTTAGAATTATTTTCATTTGTTGAAACTATATTTATTCGTTGAATAGAAAACCTTCATATGTTGAATCGATATTCATTCGTTGAATTGAAATTCATGTGTTGAATGGTATTCGTGTTTTTAAATATAAAAATCACCTTTTTATCTATTTATATAAACTATAGAAAACCTTCATGTGTTGAATCGATATTCATTCGTTGAATTGAAATTCATGTGTTGAATGGTATTCGTGTTTTTAAATATAAAAATCACGTTTTTATCTATTTATATAAACTATAGAAAACCTTCATGTGTTGAATCGAAATTCATTCGTTGAATTGAAATTCATGTGTTGAATGGTATTCATATTTTAAAATAAATTGTTTTATAATAAAAATCCTATTTTTATTACCTATATGAACTATATAAAATAATCTTTTTTTGAAATAAATTGTTTTATAATAAAAATCCTATTTTTATTACCTATATGAACTATATAAAATAATCGCATTTTGAAATGAATTGTTTTATAATAAAATCACCTTTCTATCATATACATGAATAGTTAAAAATAGTGAATTGTTGAAATAGAAGTCAGTTGGATAAAAATATCATTTTTATCAAATGTATGAAAAGGAAATGGTTTTGAAATCGAAGGATCGATTATATATATATATATATATATATATATATATATATATATATAGTTAAAATATATCGAATAACAAAGCTGCAGTTCGTATTTTGAAACCGTGATTTCAAACGATTAGTGCGGGAGATCCAACCATCGGATTTTCCCGAAACCGCAACCGTTGGGTTCGCTTTGGAAATATCTTTCCAACGGCAACAACTTTGTAAAAATCCAACGGTTGGATTGTCTGGAATGTTTAATTCAAATCTGAAGAAAAACAGCGCTAGAATCGATTATATATATATATATATATATATATATATAATTATATTAAATCGAATAACGACGCTGCAGTTTGTATTTTGAAATCGAAACTTCAAACGATTATACCGGGAGATCCGACCGTCGGAATTTCCCGAAACTGGAACCATTGGATTCGTTTTGAAAAGATCTTTCTAATGATGTAAATTTTGTGAAGATCCAACGGATAAATTTTTAGTTATGTGTAAATCAATTCTGAAGAAAAACAGCGCCACGGCCGCGTTATGGCCTGAAGCGTCGTTTTGAATAAATTGGCAATTTTAAAATAAATAAAAATAGCAATAAATCATTTTAAAATATTATAAACGATATGGATGTGAAATTTAGAAATTAACTGAAGGTTAGCTAAGTCGAATGGTTTCCTGGATTTTGATCTGATGTTGGTTTCGGCCTTCGGGGTTAATATTTGGGAAATCGTTCTCTTACTGATTGACGGTTAGTGACTAATGAATTGAAATGATTCGTATGTAGTGTTTATGTAGCACGAGTTTATTATACATGCGAGTTGCTCCAAAAGGCCGGGTATATCCCATTCTAAATAACTGAATCGATGATAAGTAATCGAAGATGAAAACGGTGGTCGAAGACGAAGATCTTCACCTCGTTTGGATGGTAACTGAGGTCCTGATTGGGAGGCATCCCGAAATATGGACAATGAGTGGTGATCGTCCCGACGTACGTGGTGATTGATGGGTTTGCGAGGTATATAGTGCCTCCGGTTTTGTTCAGACCCAGAACGGACTTGCAAATGGACAGTGTGTCTGACATTGGAATTTATTCTGTGTGATTGATATCTATCAGTTGCATGGTGTGAATTGTCTATGTGGCATGCTAAGATGCAGTGATCAGGGCTTCTATTGAAAAGCAAAGTCTTGTAGTGATGATCAAAGCACCGTATGCATGGCATAGCTTTGTGTATAACGTGAATTCACGAGCCTCACACCCCGGTACGAACCAGAAACGGGAGAGGACATCAGGGAGGGCATGCGTTTCCTTCTAGTTAGAAGTGGCGTCAGTGGTTTTACACGCCCTGACGAGTTTGACTTATGTGGTTGTTGTTGTTGCGAGCCACCTCGGTTAGATCGGGCGATCTAGGTCCGACGGAGTCATTCGTTGGCTCATTTACGCCCCAAAGGGCGGGGAAACGCAGTGTTCAGGAATTTTAATCCATATCGGTGGACCGGCCCTGACGATCCAAGGCCCACCTGAGTCTGGGTCCTGAGGGGCAGGCTAGAGCGTCTCGAAGTCGGTAAGGATTATCTTTTGCCTTTGTTCATAACGGAAATCCAATTTCCAAATACGTGACTGTGCGGTTTTGATTGCATACCTATATATGGAGACATAGTGGTATGGGGCATTAATGCCATCTATGATTGATACTTATGATTTGGAATTGTTTTTGAAACATATAAACACTAGTAATAATATCAAATGCTTTTTTTTTATTCGTATCAAGCACGTTTTGGCCATTATAAGGTAAAAACTCTATCCTCCGGTTTGCGTTGCATTGTGTGATGGGAACTGAGTCTTACAATGGCTTCATTTTTATAAAAAGCATTGTGATATTCAAAAGAATGATTTGTTTTAAAGCACTGGCAATCCAATGGAGTAAACCCATTCCGCGAAAGTGGCGTGGTCCTGTGATTAGCCATATTATAAATGTGTTAAGTAGATTTCTCATACCAGTCCCATGACTGACTCGTAGTTTGTTTCACTTGCAGACTCGGGTGCTCCTCTTTCTACACGGGCAGCCTTGTGCTCAGGTTTTTAGCTGGCTTATTCTGGATAGCTGGAGCTGAAGATGGATTCTATCACTTATCTCTTTTTTTGCTGTTCAGCTCCTATTGTACATATTATGTTTGTTTTCCACTGTAAACATTTATGTATAGCTGAACTGTATTTGTACTAAGTAAGATCCTGTATACTGTGTAACTCTGATGGTTATTATTTATCCAGTGTATTATTGTTCATTATCTTGTGTATTTATTTATTTATTTCTGTTCTGCTATTATCTGTTTATGTGTTGTATTCCAAAGATTACCCTTGTCACCGTCAGTACGGGTTTCGTGGTCGTCACAACGTCGTATCAGAGCTTTGGTTAAACTTAGTTTTGGAATATAACATATTAACAAACTCGTCAGAAATAGAACCAGTAATGTTCTAGGAAGTGGAACTCATTACAGATAGGATTTGTAATATCCTAGTATGAGTAAAGTAGAATGAAATTACACACCGATAGACACATTTACATTTGAAGTATATGTTTCTATGTTTTAAAATACCTTTTCTACGGCCTGACAATTGATCTGCTATTTGCAGAAGAACTAGAAAATGAGTGTCAGAAACAGAAGAAATGCAAAACCCGATGGCTCTATTAAAGAGATATCGAAATCTGGGCGGATCACAATTTTTGGCAATGAATCTATAATTCAGACTCAAGGTTGGATGAGTTATGTCAAAAGAATTTTTGAGCGTATCCAGCTGAGAGATGATCAGAGAAGATTAGTGGCATCTTGGACACTCAAAGAAGAAGCTTTAATATGGTGGGAAACAATCATCAAAGATAATCCAGAAGGTGATATCACCTGGGATAGATTCGAAGAGATTTTCCTAGAAAGATTTACTCCTCCTGAAGCGACTGAGCGACTATGTGATGAATTCTCTTATTTGATACAAGGTGATATGACCATTCCCGAATATCATAAGAAATTTAACGAACTTTCTCATTTTGCTCCTCATCTGATTCAAGATCCAAAGAGGAAGAATATGAGGTTTATTCATGGCCTACAAATAAGTAATCAGAATAGTGTAATGAGGAATGTAAAGCTTCCTTTTTCAGAAATGATCTATATGGCTTATCAGTATGAAGATCTCCATAAGAAAGGTATGTTGTGCGACGAAGATGAAGTTAGTTTGAGTGACAATGTGGAGTTTGTAACTGATAGTCCTGAGGTCAGTAAGAAGCCCAGTGCCAAGAGAAAAAGGGCCAGATCTGGGAAAGAACCAGTAACGACCGCCACGTGCTCAAGCTGCAATAGAAAAGGACATTTGGCGATAAGTTGCAAATCTTGGAACAAACGAAGGAAGAGTGGATTTGAACCCAGTAAGAAGGTTCATGAGGGCAGAGGATGCCATAAGTGCCATCAGGCTGGTCATATTGCAAAAAAATTGTCAGCTATCAAAGAAATCTGAAGCAGTACATATAAATGAAGTGGCAGAAGTGCCTGCATCTTCGTCTGGTCATGAAAGGGCTGATGTCTTAGAAGGCACGCTTAATGTCAAAAGCATTCCAGTTAAAGTACTGCTTGATACAGGCACGTCACGAAGCTTTATTGCAAAGAATGCAGTTAAGAAACTGGATTTGAATTTGAAGAAGCTCAAGGAACCAATGACTGTCCATAATCCGGTTGGGTGTTCCCTCGATCTCAGTTGGGTTTGTGCGGTACCTGTCTCTTTTTCCTGTTATAAGTTCCCTACCATCGTGGTCGTCATGAATTTTACAGAGTTTGATCTTATCTTGGGATTAGACTAGTTGACCAAATATGAAGCTGAGGTTAAATGCGCCGACAGAGTTGTTAGGGCGAAGATTAAATCAGGTGATTATATAACCATTCCCTGTGAAGGTCAGAATTCTAGTAGAAAAGACTTCTGGGCAGCTCTCGATGTTTCTCTTGTTCAAATAGAAAATATCCCGATAGTCACGGAGAATATTCCCGATCTAGTGAAAGATATTCCATTCGTCAAGAATTATGCGGATGTGTTTGAAAAAGTTGTTCGCTTAACTCCACAGAGAGAAATAGATTTCAAGATCGCTTTGATTCCAAATTCAAGGCCGGTAGTTCACGCTATTTGAAGAATGTCCTTGAAAGAGAAAGAGGAATTAGAAAATCAAACAAGATAGCTCGTATGGAAGGATATAATCAGGCCTAGTTTCTCTGATTGGGGAGCAGCAGTGGTGTTTGTCCCAAAGTCTAACGGTACTCTGCGACTATGTGTGGATTACCGTGATTTGAATAAGTAGACAATAAAGAATAAATATCCATTACCGCAAATCGATGATTTATTGGATCGTCAGAATGGAGCACAGGTATTTTTAAGGATGGACCTAGCTACAGGCTTCCATCAGCTTCGTACTGCCGAAGAATGTGTTCCTATGACAGCATTCAGAGGTCCAAACTTATTCTATGAGTGGTTAGTAATGTCGTTCGGCTTATGTAACGCTCCAGCATACTTCGCCGATCTGATGAATCGAGTGTTCATAGGAGTTTTGAATAAGTTTATTCTGGTTTTTATTGACGATATTCTAATCTTCTCTAAATCAAAGGCCGAACATGAATAGCATCTGGAACAGGTTCTAGAAATTCTGAGAAGGAACTTTCTAAAAGCTAAATTTTCCAAATGTATATTCTGGCAATATGAGGTGAAATTTCTGGGCCATGTCGTATCGAAAGAAGGAATTGCTGTGGATCTAAGTAAAATCACAGCTATTCAAAATTGGAAACAGCCCAGTACTCCTACAGAAGTCCGTAGTTTTCTTGGATTGGCTAGTTATTACCGGAAGTTCGTTAAAAATTTTTCGAAGATATCTAGTCACTTAACGAAGCTTACAAAGAAGCACTCAAAATTCAAGTGGACTCCAGAATGTGAGGAGGCTTTGGAAGAGCTAAAGTTAAGACTAACAACGGCTCCAGTGTTAATGATTATCGACGGCAATCAGGATTGAAAAGTCTGGACGGATGCCTCTTGAGAAGGCCTTGGTACAGTGCTAATGCAAAGAGGCCAAGTGGTAATTTATGCTAGCCGTCAGCTGAAGCCGCACGAGAAAAATTACGTAACTCATGATCTTGAGTTGTTCGCTATAGTATTTGCTTTGAAAATCTGGAGACACTATCTGCCGGGTGAGAAATTCGAACTGTTTACAGACCATCAGTCGTTAAAGTATCTGTTCACCCAGAAAGACTTGAATCTGAGGCAGCAAAGTTGGCTAGAATTCCTTGCAGCATACGATTTTGAGATCCTATACACTAAAGGGAAAGCCAATGTCGTAGCCGATGAATTAAGCCGAAAGAATGTAATGATCGCCAGCTTTATTATTACGACTTCCTTGATTGACAAAATATCTATTCTTCAGAAGGATGATAATTTTATTAAGGATATGATCAAAAGGTTTCAGAAAGGCAAGCCCTCGTATTTTCAAGTAGATAACGATGGAATCCTGAGATTGAAAGGAAGGATTTGTATTCCTGACATCTCCGAGCTTAAAGGGGTAGTGTTAGACTAGTGTCACAAGTCCAAGCTGAGTATCCATCCTGGTGTGGCCAAAATGTATAACGACCTCAAGTGAACATTCTGGTGGAAGGCTATGAAAAGAGACGTTTCAATATATGTTAGCCGATGCCCTACTTGCCAGCTAGTCAAAAGCGACCAACAGAAACTAGCTGGATTATTACAACCGCTAGACGTTCCTGGTTGGAAGTGGGAACATATTTCCATGGACTTCATTGTTGGTTTGCCCAGAACCAGAAAAGGAAACGACAGTATTTGGGTGATCGTAGATCGCTTCACGAAGACCGCCCATTTCATACCTGTCAGATCAAACAGAACTGCTCAGAGTCTGGCGTAGATTTAATTCAAGGAAATTGTTAGACTGCACGGAGTGCCGCTCAGTATAGTCAGTGATAGAGATACAATATTTACTAGCAAATTCTAGGAGGAATTTCAAGGAGAGATGGGAATGAAGCTGAACCTAAGCACCGCCTATCATCCTCAGACAGATGGTCAGACCAAGAGGGTGAATCGTATACTAGAAGATCTATTATGGGCTTGTGTTCTAGATTTCGGCGGATCATGGGAAGACCATCTGCATTTGGCTGAATTCTCTTATAACAACAGCTACTAGGCGAGCCTGACAATGTCGCCATTCGAAGCACTGTATGGTAGACCGTGTCGATCTTCTGCTTGTTGGGCCGAACACGGTAATAGACTTGTGTTGGGGCCAGATATGATCCGAGAAGCTGCCGACAAAGTCGATTTTATCAAGAAACGATTACTCGCTGCTCAAAGCCGACAAAAGAGTTACGCCGATAGGAGAAGAAGGGATATATCATTTCCTGTTGGCAACTATGTATATCTGAAAGTATCTCCGATGAGAGGAGTTATCCGGTTCGGTAAAATTGGGAAGTTGGCGCCCAAACTGGTCTGTTTCCTATTCTAGAACAGATCGGAACTCTCGCTTATAGGGTTAAACTGCCTGATTGGTTGCCTGGAGTTCATGATGTATTTCACATATCTCAACTTCGAAAGCACGTTCATGATCCAGACTTGATCGTGGAAGAAGCATCTCAACAGGATATTGAATTTACTCCAGAATTAGTTGTGAGGAGAGAGCCGCTAAAGATCATCGGCAAAGAAACCAAAGAGCTGAGGAACAAGAAAGTTCACTTGGTCAAAGTGCAATGGAGTGGAGATCCGTGAGATTGTACTTGGGAAACCGAGGAGATTATTCAGAAAGCCTATCCTAGATGCCGAGTGGATATCTCTGATTGACTCCGGTGCAAGGTATATTTACCATACATTACATTACCAATTAGTTCTCTACTCTGTTGTTATTTTCTTTCCATGGATGTGCACTTTTAATTCTATAGTCTGAATGATTTTAAAAGAGTATAGAAATTGATTAGTATATTTTTGAAAAGCTAAAAACAAATTGATTGCTATTTGTGTTGTGTGATAGTAGATTTGATTAGTTAAAAAATTGTTGAAACAATAGTTAATTTAATTAATAAGAGAATAATGGTAGAATTTATTCATTTAAATCACACATTGAACTGATTAGAAAATAGATAGAAATATATACATGTGCACTATATATGTTTGAACAGGTAAATGGATTAGCTGTTGAGTAAAGATTTTATTTGCGTGCCCGACAAATAGGTAAACCTTAATGAGTTGGATGCGAAATATTATTATATCAACTCCTGTGAATGCCATTGGATGCGGAGTGCTGGTTATTCTGTGTGTAAAAATAAACGTCGCCATAGGATAGTAACAATTAATTTTGAACTACATTACATGGCATACTTCTGGAAGATAGGCATACTTCATCATATACCACATAAGCATTTGGAGCTTGTGTGACGAGGTGGAAGATTTACCATACGAGCGAGAGGCTTGTATGACGATGACTATATTTTACAGGTTGAACTGATGACTAATATGGACTATTTAAATTGTAACGATCAAATTGCCAGATTAATAAAAACCCCACACGGGTCTGGAGTTGACAATAATCATGTCTCTCTAGTCATTAGATACGGCACATGGACTATTTATTTCCCACACGGGACGAGGTGACGAGGATTTATCCTCTGGAGCATTTAAAATACACACTCCCTCGGGCTTTGACAAAGTGATGAGAATTTATTCTCTGGAGTTATTATCTATACACGCTCCCCTGTAAACACCAGAATATATCATTATAAATATGTGTATGCTTATTAGGATTTATTGGGTACCTAATATGGCCCAGTAAATTTCCAAACCTCTCCCCGTACAAAGGAGGTTATGGCGAAATTTTTCGAAAATTCCGGGTGTTAGCCAAATTTTTGGAGAATTTGAAAATTCCCAGAAACTGAAAAGTTGGAGAATGGAAGCCAGATCGAACGTAGAGTTGATTAATCAAACCACTTTCGACTTTGTTCCTTTTCAAGGACGAAAAGTTTTAAGTGGGGGAGATTGTAGCGACCCGGAAAATCTGAACCAATTTAAAATTTTTAAATTGGCTAAACTAGTGGATTTTAAATAATTAAATTAAATATTTTAAATAATAGCAATGAAAAGTGAGTTTGAATCGATGTTCGAAAACGAATATAATTAATTCTAATTATAAACAAGGCCTGAAAAAGCGCTGTAGTTTCAAAAATTGAATTCAAACTTTGACTGACTATACCGGGTGCAAAACAAAACGGATTTGAGTGAAACAAAAAATATTTAAATCTATTAGTGAATACCTTTCTAACAAATCTGAAAAATCGAAGTTTCATAGCGGGAAGCAAAAGTTATGGCCAAATGAATTTTCAGAAAGGTCGCTATGGAATTTATATAGCCCGTGAAATTGGCCATTTTGCAAACGACCTCGGAATTCGACGAAACCACTTTTGTTGGATCCGGGATGAGAAGTTATTACTAGTTCTCAAATTTCATAATTTTTGAAACTAGTATGTGAGCGTGGCAGAGGAAAACGTGTTTTGGTCAGTTATAGTTAAATTGGATTGATCAGAAATCGGCCTTTTTGCAAACGGCCTCAGAATTCGACGAAACTAGTTTTGTTGGGACCGTATTGTCAAAACATAGCTAGATTTATTTTTCTGGAATTTTTCGAATTAGTTTGTGGCCCTGGCAAATTGAAATGTACGTTCAAATCGAATATTGAATGTTATATATTTTAATTTGAATGGAAACTGACTGAAACAGTCGAATAGGCCTTCGAAACATATCCCATTGTGTTCGAAATGGGGGTAAAACGCTAGGGACAACAGTCGTTGGTTTTGGTTTTGGGTTCGTGTGTGAAAGGGGTATTTTGGAGATTTTAAAAATTATAAAATAAAATAAAATAATTCCATTGGTGGACATATTTCTCTCTCCCCGGCTATTCTTCTATCGCGCACGACGGAAAGGAGGCACCACCTTCTCTCCTTCGTTCCTCCTCCTACACGCAAAATTAGGTATAGGTTCTTTGGAGCTTTGTGAAGAGCTCGGCGAGTGCTTCAAATCCATACAAGGGTGGTATTTTTTCGTTGCCTGAATCGAAAGAATCACCTCTCTAAAGTTGACGACTTCAATTTGCCGCCGCCGCCTACAGGGACCACCGACGTGGCCTCCCTCCCTGGCGCCAGCACGCCTCTCCCCCCTCTTCGTCACTGCGAAGGCCGATCGTCGAAATGCTTCATCGTTTGCACGAAAAATCCAAACCTAGTTTGGAACCTTTTGATGAGAGGTACGTGTTTATTTATTTTTAACTGATTTCGACAAATAAAAGCGTTGCAAACTTCTAAAAATCATATCTTTTTCGTTTCTTGGCAAAATTCAGTGAAACAAGAGAAAATGGACTCGTGTGGACGTCTTCTACATTCTAGAAGAGACCGCATATTTTTCTGAGCCTTCTGCTATTTTTGGTTGAGTGGAACCCAATGTGAGATTTCTAATTTATAAATGATATGGAAAACGACAATGTTTAAATTATATAGTCGATGTATGAGTTATATAAGCGTTGTACACCTCTTGTATAAGCGTTGTATAAGTTGTACGTTCGATGTATGAGTTGTATATGCGTTGTAAAAATTATATATGCGTTGAATAGAAGTGAAATGCTTATATATATATATATATATACACACACACACCCCTCGTCCACAAACCATGGATGATATTTATTGATTGTGATTGGTGTGAAAATTGGTTGATAGCGAATGGTTGATTATAATTGTTTGTGGTTGAAATTGATTGATTGTGGTTGAAAAGTACCCGTTTGTGGTTGAAAATTATTTGGTTGAAACCACATTGGATTAGTTTGTGGAAATGAAAATTATATACATGCCGCCTGCGTGTGAACTAGATGCATAATCCCCCATTGTCAAAAGTTGCGAGGCTTTAAGGTAGAGCGAGGAGCCGTACTAGGGACGACCCCGGTTTTAACTACCCTGCCGTCATGCTATCGAAATTTTGAATAATATTCATGTGTTAGAATTATTTTCATTTGTTGAAACTATATTTATTCGTTGAATAGAAAACCTTCATGTGTTGAATCGATATTCATTCGTTGAATTGAAATTCATGTGTTGAATGGTATTCGTGTTTTTAAATATAAAAATCACCTTTTTATCTATTTATATAAACTATAGAAAACCTTCATGTGTTGAATCGATATTCATTTGTTGAATTGAAATTCATGTGTTGAATGGTATTCGTGTTTTTAAATATAAAAATCACCTTTTTATCTATTTATATAAACTATAGAAAACCTTCATATGTTGAATCAAAATTCATTCGTTGAATTGAAATTCATGTGTTGAATGGTATTCATATTTTAAAATAAATTGTTTTATAATAAAAATCCTATTTTTATTACCTATATTAACTATATAGAATAATCTTGATTTGAAATAAATTGTTTTATAAAAAAAATCCTATTTTTATTACCTATATGAACTATATAAAATAATCGCGTTTTGAAATGAATTGTTTTATAAAAAAAATCACCTTTCTATCATATACATGAATAGTTAAAAATAGTGAAGTGTGAAATAGAAGTCAGTTGGATAAATATATCATTTTTATCAAATGTATGAGAAGGAAATGATTTTGAAATCGAAGGATCGATTATATATATATATATATATATAATTAAAATATATCGAATAACGAAGCTGCAGTTCGTATTTTGAAACCGTGATTTCAAACGATTAGTGCGGGAGATCCGACCTTCGGATTTTCCCAAAACCGCAACCGTTGGGTTCGCTTTGGAAATATCTTTCCAACGGCACCAACTTTGTAAAAATCCAACGGTTGGATTGTCTGGAATGTTTAATTCAAATATGAAGAAAAACAGCGCCAGAATCGATTATATATATATATATAATTATATTAAATCGAATAACGACGCTGCAGTTCGTATTTTGAAATCGAAACTTCAAACGATTATACCGGGAGATCCGACCGTCGGAATTTCCCGAAACTGGAACCGTTGGATTCTTTTTGAAAAGATCTTTCTAATGATGTAAATTTTGTGAAGATCCAACGGTTAGATTTTCAGATATGTGAAAATCAAATCTGAAGAAAAACTGCGCCATGGCCGCGTTATGCCCCGAAGCGTCTTTTTGAATAAATTGGTTATTTTAAAATAAATAAAAATAGTGATAAATCGTTTTAAAATATTATAAACGATATGGATGTGAAATTTAGAAATTAACTGAAGGTTAGCTAAGTCGAATGGTTTCCTGGATTTTGATCTGATGTTGGTTTCGGCCTTCGGGGTTAATATTTGGGAAACCGTTCTCTTACTGATTGACGGTTAGTGACTAATGAATTGAAATGATGCGTATGTAGTGTTTATGTAGCACGTGTTTATTATATACGCGAGTTGCTCAAAAAGACCGGGTTTATCCCATTCTGAATAACTGAATCGACGATAAGTAATCGAAGATGAAAACGGTGGTCGAATACCAGAGATCTTCACCTCGTTTGGATGGTAACCGAGGTCCTGATTGGGAGACATCCCGAAATATGGATAATGAGTGGTGATCGTCCCGACGTACGTGGTGATTGATGGGGCGCTACTCTAATGATTATTGTTTATCCAGTGTATTATTGTTCATTATCTGGTGTATTTATTTATTTATTTCTGTTCTGCTATTATCTGTTTATGTGTTGTATTCCAAAGATTACCCTTATCACTGTTAGTACGGGTTTCGGGGTCGTCACAGACAGCATCGAATAGAATAAGGAATTAAATGAATCTCTAAATAGGTGATTATACACCCAAATGGGAGCGACCCACAAAGCCATGCTGCTTGCCCGATTTTTGTCATTTCCCTGTTGTTGAGGCCTGAGGCTACGATTTCTTGCAATTCATTGATAGTACAATCATTTTGAATGCCACATTGTCAGATCCGTTAATCACTAATTGATTTGCATAAATATATTCTGGATATTATGTTAAGGGAATAAATCCGTTGCCACCATGTATATTTGTAGAGAACAATCATATTCGATCATTGGAAATACTTTGTTAGACATTCGTCCATATACGTTCTTTCTGGGATTGAACGAAACCGAAGGCACAATTTCTATTAATAGAAAAAGTCCTTGTACTTTACTCCGTCTTTGATTATCTTCATATAATCTGACTCACAACGCTACTGCCAATATAGAGTGGTTCACGGATAATAACCCAACCGGTCTCTCCATATTGACAACGATATTGGCAAACACTTCGATAGTCGATTATTTGACCATCAAAGAAAAATAAACATACATTCCATTCATGCATAACATCAATCAATCACTGGGCCTGTTAATTAATATTTCATTAATTAATTCACTTCTTTATTTCCCTATCAATATTTGTTAACCAAATATTTTCAATAATCATCTTGGCTTCCTACACTATTTGGAAAACATTCCCACATATCGACTTCTTTAATTTTCTATACTTAGAAAATATATTCTAGTTGCAATTGAAAACAATTTCAATCACTTATCTTTATTTCCGACTACTTTAATTATACTCAAGAAATATTTACTTTTATATTTCTAAAATATATTCTAGTTGCTATGTAAAACATCGTTACAACAACCCAAAATAATTTATTCAACTAACTCTTATTCAAACACTTCCCTTCGAGACTGGATCTTGCTATTTATCAATTAAAAAATGAAATCAATCATGTTTGGGTAAAATTACCTCTCAGACCTTGACTGAAAACATCCTAAACATCAAAACGGACAAAACCACTTACCTCGAATAAACACAACATAAAACCCAGTTATTCATTTTTAAAACATGTATATGGTTTGCTTTCTATTTCTAATTTGTAGATTTCCTTCTTATTTACAATATTCTATTTTTAATTTCATTTCCTTATCGAATTCTATATATATCGATACATTGATTTCTAACTATCAAATTATCTTAAAAATATTCTAACTCCTTAAATTTCCAGAAAATTTCGCCACAACCTCCTTTGTACCAGGAGCATCGAGAAAATCCCCAAACCGCCACACAAGCCTCTCTAACCAAAAAGAAAAAGAAAAAGCCAAGCAGCTAGCCGATACGGTGCATCAAACCTCATATGGAATTTAAACGTGTACCTTTTTGTCGGGCACTAAATATATAAACTTCATTCTCTTCATATACTTCACTCTATACCTGCCTAACACATATTCAAATAAAATATCTAACTTGCTTATAACCAAATTGAATTCCAATTTCAATTCTAAATTCCTTTTCGATTTCGAATATAAATTTCCAAATCGAATTCACTTATTCAAAGCCCAATATCAATTCAAAATCTCATTAACTAATTACTAATAAAATTTGTTAATTATATTCAATAATCAAAAATCTTATTTCTGTTTCAAAGATCAATTCATTTCTCCACTTAGGTTCACACATATTTTACAACTCAAATCTGAAATTTTCTAAATAGAAATTCGATTTTATTCGCTTAAAATCCTTTTATAAAATTAAATAAACCGTTATGGTTTTTAAGTGGTTATGGCGCTGCTTTTCTGAAAATTTGATTTTGAAATAACTCAAAATATATACGACGAAATTTAGAATTTTCTCCTTCACTAGAAAACTATTATCTAATCGGTCCTGACGATTCTTGTTTCAAAGAATTCCAACTTCGATTGAGTTCTGTACACTCCATTGAAGTTCGAATCGCCAATTTACGAACTACCGCACTGCACTGCGGCGAGTTCGTTTTAATTATATTTATATAAAAAAACTTTTAAACTTCATTTAAATAAATTCAACTCTATTCTGATATATGTATGTATATATATATATATATATATATATATATCAAATCCATTTTTTTCAAATCAACATAATATTTCCGATCTATTTCACTTCTATTTGAAATTATATTTCGAGTTCTATTTTGAAATTCTATTTCAATTCTATTCCAATTCTATTTCTAATTCTTTACTCAAATTCCTTTTGAATTTCTATACTCAAATTCCATTTGAATTTCTATATTCAAATTCCCATTTTTAAATTCATATTTGAATTTAAACATTTAAATTATCAATGATAAGTTTCCACCTTTCATTATAACATCATTTAATTTACTTATTTATATTTTTAAAATTTCAAATTCATTTTTGAAATTAAATTCTATTTTGGAAAAATAAATCTCCCCTTTTCTAAATTCACACCCATGTTTATATTTCCTGAATTATCTAATGCTAATTCCTTTTACTTCATTTATAAACTTCAGTTACAAAGGAGCTACTTATAAACTTTGTTTATAAGGAACTACTTGTTTTATTTTTCAAAACAAGTTTATATTTCAAATCTATTTTAAATTTCAAATACTATTTTGGAAAAAGATAGAATTTCCCTTTTCTATTTCAATTAAATTTAAATACCTCGTCTGGGAATAATCTATTTATAAATTCGACATAGTCGAATTTAAACATAAATCCTAAGGATTTATTCAACTTTACTTATATTTCGAATATCCCAATAATGTTAATCGTTTATTATTTAAAACGATTCTAAGTTCTTATTTTAAATTCACCCTTTTAATTTAAAATATTTAAATTATCCATATGATAAATTTTTCCCTTTTTATTTACAAACACCATTTATTTTACTTCTTTATTTATTCTTAAACAAGTCTCGATTTAAATTTCTTTCGAAATCGATATTTCTACTTTGGAAAATAGATTTCTCTTTTCAATTTCACACTTGTATTTTTATTTCTAAATTATCCAATGATAATTCTTTTCACTTTATTTATAAACTTCGTTTATAAAAGAACTACTTGTTTTTATTCTTTTAAAACAAGTTAATTATTTTTATTCTATTCAAATTTCATATTCTATTTTAGAAAAATAGAATTTCCCTTTAAATCTCAATATCCTTTTCACGATATTTTTAAATATCAACATTTTGGCCTAGTGATATTTAAACACCAAACAACCAATTATTTATTTCTGGTTTTCTAACACATCATATATGACAGTATATATGCAAACAAATAAACAAACAGATAACATATTTTTGAGGAATCTAGTCGGATTCCTCCAACCTGTTATCCTTCATTAAAATATATTAGTCAACATAAACAATACCCATCCTGCTTCGAGGCAGGACATCGCGGTACGAAGGTCATCCACTAATATATATTTTTGGGGCGCATAGGGAAATCATCCACTATGAAACTGCGAGCATCCGCTAATGAGACTGCGGGAAACAATCCAACCATCAACCCTATATGTATGTATATATATATATATATATATATATATATATAATAGTCAACCCTAAATAACTATTATATTTCATACAATCAGAAAGCATTCAAACAAGAATAACAATTATTTATAACGAAATAAAAATAATTCTAAATAAATAGGTGAGTGATATTTACTCACCAGGATTTTTGCAGTTGTCGAATATCCAGTTTAATTCCAAATCATCGGCTACGAATCTATTCAAATAGTCTCAAATACATTTCATTTTGTACCTATGATAATGAATTTTATTTATCGATTATGTTATCATAAATTTAAATTAACTTAACAAATTAATTATCCTAAGAAAAAACGAATACCTTATTTACTTGCAACCCACTCGACAAATTTATACTCTTTAAAAAGATTTATTAGATGAATCTCCCCTTTTTGTTTCCAAATTCTAGATAACATTTAAGGACATTTTCTTTTCATCTTAACAGAAATTCTGAATTTTTAGCTACCTAAAAAAATACACCTTAATTACATTAAATTTAATCTAAACATCGTTAGCTTTTAGATTAAATAAGTTAACATTCAATATATACAGTAATTATCTTCTTGACAAATTTGAAACTCTCCCTTAACCAAAACTGTGCATCGCCATACCAATGAAACCCAATTCTGACAAGACGAAAACCTACATCCACGATGTCCTCATGTCCACCACCTTAATTTGTCGAAGGCAACCTGACAGTCACCCTCACCACGCATGCTCTAGGAAGAACTCGAGCCCAAATTCCTATTCTTAGTTCAGCCTAGATCGAACTCCCCCTATCGTCGCAACCTGTTCGAACTCCAGTTTTCCATTAACAACTTCGCACCCCCAAATCAGCATTCGAACTCCTCCCCTTCTTCACCCGAAGTCCAGTCGCCTTTGAAGATCGTAACCCTAAAATTGTAAGCCCTAAATCACTACGAGATGATGGTCGCTGCTGAAAAATCCCCAACTCAAGGATACGCTGCTCGAGTTCAAATGGTATCGAACATCGTCGCCCTCAATGGCTACTGGAGATCTCAAAAACAAATCGAATTCAAGATCAAGTGATTTACGCGGATTTCATTTTTGGATTCTAACAATTGAAGAAAGCCGCGGCTTTTATTAGTTTAGGAGAATTAAAGGAATGAAGAAACAAAGAAGGGAACAGAGGGGAGTAGTCGCGATTTATAAAGAAGTGGAGACGGGACCAGAAGTACACAACAAATCTTTGTATTTATTTTAAAAAGATTTTCTAATTAATTTGATTTGATTTTGATTCGATATAAAGAGATCTTTTATTCTTTTTAAACAGATATCGATTTGATTTCGAACCTATCCACAATCAAATATCTCGTGGTCCATTAATTTAAATCACGAACTGCTATTATAGCGTATCGACCGACATTTCAATATAATAACCCTATTCTGAACTCAATAGTAAATATTCTTGAAACACCCCACCTCCGTTAGGGTCACTCTCAAAGGGAATGCCCTAATTTTGGTGGAGGTTTATAAGTATAAGTCACAGATATACAAGACAGATATAAGAACACATATTTGTAAACAGTGGAAAAACAACAACTTTTATTTCATAAAAGCAAATACGTGCTACAACAACATCACCATAATTGTCTTACATCCTTTCCAAAAACATAACATAACTCCTTCATAATCTGTCTTGATTACATCATTTAAAGAAGCATAAATAAAACATAGATAAACTGCAAAAGCCCCATAGTGGTTGTCCAAAGCCATAGTTCAAAACGAAAGGGTCCAAGCAATACATTTTTCCTCTTCACGCTGGATATGATATGAAGGCTGGTCAAACTGCAGTGTTCCCTCCCTGTGGACCTAGGGGGGGGGGGGGGGGAACGGAAGAAAAGAAGATGAAAGAAAAGTAGAGTCAGACATAAAGCCTGAGTAAGTCTAGTAATATTCTGTCTATGAATAAAGAACTGGGTATGATAAGTATAAACAAGAAGTGGGAAAGCACTATAAACTTAGTTAAGTTGTCTAGGGTCGAATATACTATCGTACCCCATGTTAATCTCTGAACCCATATAAACTAGTTTCCAACTGGCACCCCATAATCAGGGTGATGTGATCCATTCTATGATGATCGGCTCCTACTCGCATAGTTACATGTGTCTTACGGCCCCCGAAGTTGTAGTTACCTATGCTGGTCCCACCATGGGGTGTATCAAGTCCCATGGTGGCGGCCCGACACAACCCTAGAATGCACAGGTATGCTACTGGTGCCCAGTGCCTTATTTTTCTGCGCCGAAGTGTGTGCACGCCCGCACCCCGTTAGAACCTACACTGCTACACCACCGCCGTCGATTTGGCCTCTTACAATCAGCCCAGTAATCGTGCCCCACCCTGCCTAGTTTCAGGGTATCATGATACACCTTTTAGGGTTACTGCTGAAAAGGGTCCCCCGTTACTAGGTTTTCTATCTCTAGCCAACATGCTAAGTTGGTTAAGTGTTTTCTAACCTAACCCCCACCAGTCTGTTTAGTTTAGCATGTTCCGTTTTGATTAAGTCTTTAGTTCACTTAATCCTAACAATCCTGACTCAGCCTTAATTGTCTTATTAAAGCCTTGACCTCTCACATTAGACAGGTATTATTGTGGCTGCCTGTTGCCGGTTGGTTCCGGGCAGTCTTACGCCACAACTCAGTCTAACCTCGGGTCCTTATTGGGCTCCATGTTTAACCTCCCACATTGGATAGGTATTGTTGTGACTACTGGACAGCCGGGCGGTTCCGGGCAGGTTTACATCACAACTCAATCCAACCTCGGGTTAAACACATCGTATGTTCTACATTTACATATTTTGTCTTTCTTCTTTATTTTCTTATATGTAACTATTTGCGGCCCATTATTAAGTTAATGGTGTAAAGGTTACACCAATCATGGGCCCAACCCATACTTGAATTTGGGCCCTTCTACTTTATGTTTTCATTTATTAATTAATTTAACCCAACGTTATTTTCCCCCGTTTAACACGTCCGTTTATTATATATATGTTGGGCTTAGCCTTTTTAAGCCCAACTTGGCCATGAGAAAAAGGGGAGGCTTAAAGCGTGATTACATACACAAAAAGGGGAATGTGAACGCATGAACTTGCAATGTGACGTTGGAACTACAAAATAGAAACTGGTGTACTTGCATAGTGGTAACATATACTTTGGTCATAAAGCATAAGTGACATGAATCAAACCATGTAAACTTGTAGTTAAGTTAAGAATATCACTATCGACACATAGGCTTAACTACAACATAAACCTATATTTTTATTCAGGCATAATGTCAAACATAAGCAAATCATGTTCATAAGACTATTACATGTTTACAAAGGTGCCTACTTTTGTGACTAATACAAAAGTATAGTTAAATTTATTCACATAACCATGGCATAAATATTCCTAACATGAAATCATGATTTTTACTTTAGTCATGAAAACTTGCAAAAAGGGATTTTGAATCTAACCTAGCTATGTACCACATATGTCATCATATAATTCTTGTTAACAATATAGACTTAACATGGATTTCAATTATGCCAAATATCAATCATAGCCTAGTCATATTCATAAGTTTGCAAATAGGTTTTCTAGTACAAAAGCATGGCTTAATACATAGATCATGGTGCCAAAATTTCAACATAGATTCATATGAACTATAATAACCCAAATTTGTTCCAATTACGTACAAAATGATTTATGTACAAAAATATACATCATGATGGCATAGTAGCAAAACCCCAAACTTGCATGAGTTTCAATTAAACAACTACATACATGTAGCTTCAACATGGATTACATAATTTGCGAATATTCCAAACGTATACTTGCATAAAACTACCGCAAACATGTGGTTTTTATAATGAATAACATGCTTTGCGAATATCCAAACGTATACAATATTCCAAATCGATAGTAACGCACAAATATGAATTACTTTATCGCCACAAATCAAGTATACAAACCAACACAATTATTTGTTCATACCAAAATAATACTCTACTTACAATGGTGTGGCGAATTCTCCAATTTAGGGATTTGGAGATGCGATTCCTTGTTGATTTGATTTGTTTAGGTTGCTTTATGCTTTAGAATTTGCCTCCTAATCCTCTCTCCAATTGGCGGCTACTCTTAGTCGTTCCTCAGCAACATGACGGCTTTGTTCTTATTTTTGAATGAATAGATTAGGGTGAGTCTAGGGTCATTTTTATAGGGTTTATGAACTGATTAGGACCATTGATGTTGCTTGGATTGATCGTAGCCATTCATTCGAAAGAGAGACCAATTAGAGCCTGCCACCTAGCCCTAATGACAAAGCAAGCTTCTGAAAATCGGCCAAACACAGACCTGGCCAGCCAGGGCTAGACCAGACCTGGCCAGCAGGTCATTTTTGACCTGGGCGCACTTGGCAGGTGCGCCAGGTCAAAAATGTACTGGCGCACTTCACAAGTGCGCCAGTTCATTTTTGTTCTGGCGCACTTCCCAAGTGCGCCAGTGCATTCTGACCCTTCTCCGGTTTTTCGCCCAACTTCGTTCGTCCATAACTTCTTCATACGTTATCCGTTTTTCGAAAACTCGGACTCTATTTCGCGTATTTTTCCGAGACGAACGCAATGGCGTATCCCGTTTCCCTTAGTTCTTTGATTTGAAATTAATTATACTTTAATTTTTGAATTTCACAGTTATAGAATACACGGGGTGTTACATTCTCCCCCACTTAAAAGGATTTCGTCCCCGAAATCTTCAAGTTAGGAGGAATGTATATCCTAACATCCAATCATCCATCTACTCATCCATCAAACACGAGCATCCATTGTCCTTAAAAGACTTCTAATGCTTCATGATCATATGCGAAGTGTGTGTGTACATGAACTTATCTAATGCAAAATCAGGCGGTCTACTGATTCAGTTGACCTCCTTAATGCGAATTATGTAGGTGCCATGAATCCATCATGTATGCAAATTTTTCCTATTTATGATTCTACATGAGTGAACAATCATTCAATACAAATGCAACATCCACATGACAACACATTAAAGTTCAACCATATACGAATGCAAACATATATGCATATGCAATATGAAGTGACTGAGCCGATCTAAAACCTAGATTGTGTGTGTATATGCAACCACGAGCAACCACTAGAAATCACTTGCAACCATCATCCATAACATGTTTCAATTACATGTTTTCATCCAAAGGGTTTCTACCTAAAAGATAAGGTCGAGGAAATATACCTAAAAAGATAGATAAAAGCGCAACTTAAGGAAAAGGAAAGATCAAGGATGTACCCTCAAACAGAAAAGGGTAGGCAGTGCGTATTCTGGCTTCAGTTTCCCAAGTCGCGTCTCCCTCGGCATCGCTCCACTGAACTTTGACGAGCTTGACTTCACGGTTGCCTAGCTTCTTCACTTCCGTTCCTAAGATGCGGGTTGGAACTTTTCTTATGGTTGCTTCGCGTTCCACTTCGGCCTCTTCGAGGATATTTGGCTCTACCACCTCGGCTGACTCATGTAGACATTTTCGGAGATGTGAAACGTGAAAAACGTTGTGGACTCCAGCCAACTTCTCGGGTAGATCTAATCTATAGGCCATTTTCCCAATTTTCTCGATGATAGGGAATGGCCCTACGAACCTTGGTGCCAGTTTTCCTGTGGTTCCAAAACGAACAACGTTCCTTAGCGGTGATACCTTGAGAAAAACTCTGTCTCCAACCTCAAATTCAAGGTCGGTCCTTCTCTTGTCGGCATAGGACTTTTGTCTGTCTTGGGCCGTCTTCATCCTTCTTCGTATTAAGTCTACTTTCTCTGAAGTCTCTCGGATCATATCTGGTCCAAGTATGAGCTTATCAGTAGACTCCCACCAACAAGTGGGCGATCGGCACGGTCTTCCATATAAAGCTTCGAAGGGCGCCATTCCGATGGTTGCTTGATAGCTGTTGTTGTAGGCAAATTCCACCAAAGTAAGGTGGTCTTCCCATGTCCCTCCGAAGTCGAGGACGCATAGCCTTAAAAGGTCTTCCAAAACTCTGTTCACTCTCTCTGTTTGGCCATCGGTTTGGGGATGATAGGCTGTGCTCAAGCATAACTGCGTTCCTACTGCTTCTTGCACACTCCGCCAAAACTCACTGGTGAAGATGGGGTCTCGGTCACTAACAATGCTAGATGGTATTCCATGGAGTCGAACGATTTCCTTGAGGTAAAGTGATGCTAGGGATGAGGCAGTTCTTTTACTTTTGATAGGTAAAAAGTGGGCGCTTTTAGTAAGCCTATCCACAATTACCCAAATGCTAGTGTTGCCTCTCCTAGACCTAGGCAGCCCATCGATGAAGTCCATTGAGATGCTATCCCACTTCCACTGCGGGACCTCCAGAGGATGTAGCAGTCCGCCAGGCTTTTTCTGTTCCGCCTTAACCTGTTGGCACACCATGCACTTAGAAACGAATTCTGCCACGTCCTTTTTCATGCCGTTCCAGAAGAAAGTCCTTTTTATGTCTTTGTACATTTTATCTCCGCCTGGGTGTATCGTCATCTTGGAGTGATGTGCTTCCTCGAGAACCTTCTTTATTAAATCTTTTGTCTGTGGGACGCATAGTCTTCCGTCTCGCCTTAGCAAACCCTTATCGTCGATGGAGTTTCTGTTGAGGTGACTTGAAGTCTCACCCCTAATTAGCCTATCAATTGTTTCCACAAGCTGAGGGTCTTCGCGTTGTGCTGTCCCTACTGAATCCACTAAAGTTGGGCGCACTTCGAGAGATGCTAGCAAGCCTGGTACGAAATCGGAGGAAGGCCTAAAGTCGAAGCTGGCTATAAACTCTAGGCTTTGTCTTTCAACAAACAACGGGCTTAGGGTCAATTTCTTTCGGCTCAACGCGTCTGCCACTACGTTGCCTTTGCCCGGAGTGTAGGAGATTTCGAAATCGTACGAGGCAAGAAACTCCATCCATCTTTGTTGCCTCAAGTTAAGATCTTTCTGCGAGAAAAGATATTTCAATGATTTATGGTCAGTGTAAAGTTCGAACTTCTCACCTAGGAGATAGTGTCGCCAAGACTTGAGTGCAAAGACGATGGCGGCTAACTCAAGATCGTGGGTTGGGTAGTTCTTTTCGTGCACCTTCAACTGCCTCCCGCCATAAGCTACTACCCTTCCTTCTTGCATTAAGACGGCGCCTAGCCCTGTCCCACATGCATCCGTATAAACAGTGAACATCTTGCTCCCATCTGGCAGCGTCAAAACTGGGGCTGTTGTGAGAGCCCTTTTCAGTCGTTGGAAAGCAAACTCGCAATCCAAATCCCAATTGAACACTAGATTCTTCTTGGTCAATTTTGTGAGTGGAGCTGAGATTTTCGCAAAATCCCTTATGAATTTTCGATAGAAACCTGCTAGTCCTAGAAAGCTTCGGACCTCAGTTGCATTCCTTGGTGTCTTCCAATCCTGCACCACCACTACTTTAGCAGGGTCCACTGCTAACCCTTGTTTGGATACTATGTGCCCAAGGAACCTCACCTCTTCTCTCCAAAAGTGGCATTTGGAGAATTTGGCTTTTAGTTGATGGACTCGCAAAGTTTCCATGATTGCCCTTAAGTGTTGAGCATGTTCCTCTTCACTCTTTGAGAAGATAAGGATATCATCTACGAAGACCACTACGAATTTGTTGAGAAAATCTCTAAATACCCTACTCATCAGGTCCACGAAGTAAGCAGGTGCATTTGTCAAGCCGAAAGGCATGACAAGCCATTCAAAGAAGCCGTCTGGGGTTCTGAATGCCGTTTTATCGATGCTATCTTCAGCCACCCTTAGCTGATGAAAACCGGTCGCTAAATCGAGTTGGGAGAAAACAGACGCTCCTACAAGCTGGTCAAATAAATCGTCAATTCTAGGGAGAGGGTGCCTATTCTTTTTCGTTAGCTTGTTGAGCTCCCTATAGTCAACACATAGACGGAGTGAACCATCCGCCTTTGTAGCGAACACCACTGGAGCGCCCCATTCTGAAATGCTCCTCCTAATGAACCCCTTTTCTAGAAGCTCTTTAATCTGTTTACTGAGCTCTTTCCTTTCTCGTGGAGCCATGTGTCTAACGGTTAACGCAACGGGCTTTGCATTATCCACAAGATATATGCGGAAGTCTATTTCCCGCTTCGGAGGCAAGCCCTTCACCTCTTCGAAGACATCCGGATATTCCCGGACCACTTTAACTGATTGCAAATTTTCAACTGAGGCATCTAGCGATTCAAGGTAACTAAGCATAACCGCGTATGAGGGATTACAAGAAATTTCCAAAGTATTACCGAGCTGGGTTAGGAGCCTAACAACCCTTTTCTCACAATCAAGGATGGCCCCATTACTGGATAGCCAATCCATACCCAAAATCAAACCATAACCCGAAAAGCCCAAAACAAAGGCAATACATTGAAATTCTACGCTTAGAATAGAAATTTTCAATCCCAAACAGATCATAGACAAATGAGCTGGGCCCCCAATTGGGTTTGAAACAATTAAGGGGTCCTCTACCATACTAGTTTTTTGGTGCAGAGATTCTACTAAAGCAGACGAGATAAAGGAGTGTGATGCGCCAGAGTCAAATAAAGTGTGAACGGGGTGATCATAAAGATAAACTACACTTTCTACAGAAGTATTTATACCTCGCTGTTGCAGAGGTGGCGCTTCCAGCACATGAACCTGTGCCCCTGGGGTGGATCCAGCCCTCTGCCCCTGTCCTCGTTTCTTTGGGCAGTCCTTAGCCCTGTGGCCCGTCTCACCGCAAGAAAAGCACCCACCATTCTCCTTGGCCTTCTTTTTCCGGTAGTCCTTTACTAAGTGCCCCACTTTGCCACAGAAATTGCACTTCCTCTTCTCTTTGTCGCCTTTCCCGCCCTTCTTAAAGTCTGTCTTCTTAGGCTGCAAACCCTCTTTCTTCCCTTGAGAGCTTTCTGCCTTTGTCTCCTTCTTGCCCTTATCCTCTTCATTCAGCAATGCCATTTGCACCAATCTTTCATACGTGGCTCCCATGGGTATATGGGTCATGGCCAAACTGTGTAATGGCTCATTCAACACTTTGACGAAACGGAGAGCCTTCTTGTGCGGGGTGTTGACTAGGTCAAGCCCAAACCTAGCCAGCTCATCGAACTGATTCACATACTCTCTGACTGTCTTGTCCCCTTGCTTAAGAAATAAGAATTTTTCCAACTACAAACTTCTTTCCACATCTGAGAGAAACTTAGTCTCAAACCTTGCCCTAAAGTCCTCCCATGTCTCCACTGGTCTTTCAGCATTAGTGACTTCCCACCAGTAGGAAGCCTCGCCCTTCAATAGCCATACTGCCAATTGTACTTTTTGTCTATCCTCTACCTCAAAGATGATAAATAGGTCCTCAGTTTCTTTCAGCCAATTTCTAGCTGCCACGAAGGACTCAGTTCCATGGAAATCCTTTCCTCCCATAGCTTTAAAATCTTTACATATCTTAGCAAAAGTGTTTCCCCGAGGAGGAGGTGGAGGAAAAGGTGCCGCTGCAGCTGGATGATTTCCTGCAGCTGGGGGAGGAGGAACGGTAGGACCTGGCTGAGTGGCTCTTGCTTCTAAGAACCGTCTAAACCAACCAGGTATTGGCACCCCTTCTGGCAAGTTAAGTTCTTCGGACATGCTGAAACAAAAAGGATAGATTCAAAACGAAGGATAAGTGATAGTACCTATGGCTTTGGGGAGTGGACTTTGCCTTTTTTTTAAAATAAAATAATATTTTTACCTTTTAAAAATGCTTCTTTAAATTTCTTTTTTTGAAAATAAATTTTCAAAACTTTTTATCTTATCTGGTAAACCTATGCTCTGATACCAAGTGAAACACCCCACCTCCGTTAGGGTCACTCTCAAAGGGAATGCCCTAATTTTGGTGGAGGTTTATAAGTATAAGTCACAGATATACAAGACAGATATAAGAACACATATTTGTAAACAGCGGAAAAACAACAACTTTTATTTCATAAAAGCAAATACGTGCTACAACAACATCACCATAATTGTCTTACAACCTTTCCAAAAACATAACATAACTCCTTCATAATCTGTCTTGATTACATCATTTAAAGAAGCATAAATAAAACATAGATAAACTGCAAAAGCCCCATAGTGGTTGTCCAAAGCCATAGTTCAAAACGAAAGGGTCCAAGCAATACATTTTTCCTCTTCAAGTTGGATATGATATGAAGGCTGGTCAAACTGCAGTGTTCCCTCCCTGTGGACCTGGGGGGGGGGGGGGAACGGAAGAAAAGAAGACGAAAGAAAAGTAGAGTCAGACATAAAGCCTGAGTAAGTCTAGTACTATTCTGTCTATGAATAAAGAACTGGGTATGATAAGTATAAACAAGAAGTGGGAAAGCACTATAAACTTAGTTAAGTTGTCTAGGGTCGAATATACTATCGTACCCCATGTTAATCTCTGAACCCATATAAACTAGATTCCAACTGGCACCCCATAATCAGGGTGATGTGATCCATTCTATGATGATCGGCTCCTACTCGCATAGTTAAATGTGTCTTACGGCCCCCGATGTTGTAGTTACCTATGCTGGTCCCACCATGGGGTGTATCAAGTCCCATGGTGGCGGCCCGACACAACCCTAGAATGCACAGGTATGCTACTGGTGCCCAGTGCCTTATTTTTCTGTGCCGGAGTGTGTGCACGCCCGCACCCCATTAGAACCTACACTGCTACACCACCGCCGTCGATTTGGCCTCTTACAATCAGCCCAGTAATCGTGCCCCACCCTACCTAGTTTCAGGGTATCATTATACACCTTTTAGGGTTACTGCTGAAAAGGGTCCCCCGTTACTAGGTTTTCTATCTCTAGCCAACATGCTAAGTTGGTTAAGTGTTTTCTAACCTAACCCCCACCAGTCCGTTTAGTTTAGCATGTTCCATTTTGATTAAGTCTTTAGTTCACTTAATCCTAACAATCCTGACTCAGCCTTAATTGTCTTATTAAAGCCTTGACCTCTCACATTAGACAGGTATTGTTGTGGCTGCCTGTTGCCGGTTGGTTCCGGGCAGTCTTACGCCACAACTCAGTCTAACCTCGGGTCCTTATTGGGCTCCATGTTTAACCTCCCACATTGGATAGGTATTGTTGTGACTACTGGACAGCCGGGCGGTTCCGGGCAGGTTTACATCACAACTCAATCCAACCTCCGGTTAAACACATCGTATGTTCTACATTTACATATTTTGTCTTTCTTCTTTATTTTTTTATATGTAACTATTTGCGGCCCATTATTAAGTTAATGGTGTAAAGGTTACACCAATCATGGGCCCAACCCATACTTGAATTTGGGCCCTTCTACTTTATGTTTTCATTTATTAATTAATTTAACCCAACGTTATTTTCCCCCGTTTAACACGTCCGTTTATTATATATATGTTGGGCTTAGCCTTTTTAAGCCCAACTTAGCCATGAGAAAAAGGGGAGGCTTAAAGCGTGATTACATACACAAAAAGGGGAATGTGAACGCATGAACTTGCAATGTGACGTTGGAACTACAAAATAGAAACTGGTGTACTTGCATAGTGGTAACATACACTTTGGTCATAAAGCATAAGTGACATGAATCAAACCATGTAAACTTGTAGTTAAGTTAAGAATATCACTATCGACACATAGGCTTAACTACAACATAAACCTATATTTTTATTCAGGCATAATGTCAAACATAAACAAATCATGTTCATAAGACTACTACATGTTTACAAAGGTGCCTACTTTTGTGACTAATACAAAAGTATAGTTAAATTTATTCACATAACCATGGCATAAATATTCCTAACATGAAATCATGATTTTTACTTTAGTCATGAAAACTTGCAAAAAAGGATTTTGAATCTAACCTAGCTATGTACCACATATGTCATCATATAATTCTTGTTAACAATATAGACTTAACATGGATTTCAATTATGCCAAATATCAATCATAGCCTAGTCATATTCATAAGTTTGCAAATAGGTTTTCTAGTACAAAAGCATGGCTTAATACATAGATCATGGTGCCAAAATTTCAACATAGTTTCATATGAATTATAATAACCCAAATTTGTTCCAATTACGTACAAAATGATTTATGTACAAAAATATACATCATGATGGCATAGTAGCAAAACCCCAAACTTGCATGAGTTTCAATTAAACAACTACATACATGTAGCTTCAACATGGATTACATAATTTGCGAATATTCCAAACGTATACTTGCATAAAACTACCGCAAACATGTGGTTTTTATAATGAATAACATGCTTTGCGAATATCCAAACGTATACAATATTCCAAATCGATAGTAACGCACAAATATGAATTACTTTATCGCCACAAATCAAGTATACAAACCAACACAATTATTTGTTCATACCAAAATAATACTCTACTTACAATGGTGTGGCGAATTCTCCAATTTAGGGATTTGGAGATGCGATTCCTTGTTGATTTGATTTGTTTAGGTTGCTTTATGCTTTAGAATTTGCCTCCTAATCCTCTCTCCAATTGGCGGCTACTCTTAGTCGTTCCTTAGCAACATGACGGCTTTGTTCTTATTTTTGAATGAATAGATTAGGGTGAGTCTAGGGTCATTTTTATAGGGTTTATGAACTGATTAGGACCATTGATGTTGCTTGGATTGATCGTAGCCATTCATTCGAAAGAGAGACCAATTAGAGCCTGCCACCTAGCCCTAATGACAAAGCAAGCTTCTGAAAATCGGCCAAACACAGACCTGGCCAGCCAGGGCTAGACCAGACCTGGCCAGCAGGTCATTTTTGACCTGGGCGCACTTGGCAGGTGCGCCAGGTTAAAAATGTACTGGCGCACTTCACAATTGCGCCAGTTCATTTTTGTTCTGGCGCACTTCCCAAGTGCGCCAGTGCATTCTGACCCTTCTCCGGTTTTTCGCCCAACTTCGTTCGTCCATAACTTCTTCATACGATATCCATTTTTCGAAAACTCGGACTCTATTTCGCGTATTTTTCCGAGACGAACGCAATGGCGTATCCCGTTTCCCTTAGTTCTTTGATTTGAAATTAATTATACTTTAATTTGTGAATTTCACAGTTATAGAATACACGGGGTGTTACAATTCTGAATTTTAAATTTCAACATATGTACTATATTAAATTAATATAATATAATTTAAATTTTAAAACCACAAATTCTTTGATAATAAATTATTATTTATTATCGTATATATCAAATAAAATTCCTACTTATCATCTGAATCACTTTGATTCAGTTTTTAACTTTGATTTCAAATATATTTCGAATTACAAAAATTCGATATATTTTAAATTAAATTATATTCGATTATTAAAAAGATAACTAAACATAAAATTCATTAATATTATCAACTCAATATTTAAAACCATATTAAATATTTAAAATAAACAGTTCGAAAAATCCGGGTCGTTACAAATTGACAGTTATAAAAAAAACATTTATTAAAATGGTGCTTTTACCACCATTGTAAAATTAAAGTTGTAATATGATGTTTTGTTGTAGTGAAATTTAAATTCACTTCGCTCACATGTTAATTCCAAAAAATTTGAAGTTTGAAACCTAACAATAATTTGACATTCCGGATCAAACAAAAGTGGGTTTGTCAAAAATGGAGGTCATTTGCAAAAGTGGTTATCTTTAAGGGCTATATATTATATTAAAATATATATAAATTCCATAGCCACTATTTTAAATTTTAAATTGGATATAACTTTCAATCTATATTATGAAATCTGAATTTTTCACATCCTTTAGAAAGATAGAATTAAACAGATTCAAATGTCTCTTGTTTTACTAAAATCTGATTTATATTGAATTATGTACATTCAATTGAAATTTAAAATCGAGTTTGCAAACTACCGTGCCATTTCAAACTCTATTTATAATTAAAATAAATTTATACATTCTAACTTCGATTTAAATAAATTTTAAATCGTTATTATTAGAAATAAATCATTTTAAACTTTCAAGATCTATTAAAATTGCTAAAATAAAAATTTTAGATTGGTTTAAAAATCCCGGATTGTTACAATCTCCCCCACTTAAAATCTTTTTGTCCTCGAAAAGGAACGGAACTAAAAGTTGTTTAACTAACTAACTCAACATTCATTTTGGCTTTCATTCTTCAACTTTTCAGTTTCTAAGAATTTTTTAATTTCTCAAAAGTTTGGCTAACACCCTAAATTTTCGAATTTTTTTGCCATAACCTCCTTTGTATAGCCTTATCGGTAAACCCGCAACTTGCCTCACAGGGTCCTCATCAATCAAAAAGAAAAAGAAAAAACCAAGCGATTTGCCAATCGGCTCATAAAATCATCAAAACCCAAGAAATACAACAAACATGTACCTATCTGTCAGGCATACAATTTTATTCCTCTTCTTAGCTTCCATGTTATGACCTGTTCAACATATGTAGATAAACATATATCCAATTGCAATCAATTTTTAATTTAGTTCAATATTAATTCAATTTGGTTAAATTTTACCTTCCATTCACATATTAGTTTGATCATTCCACTATTTTATATTAGTTGAACTAATTATCACAAATCACAACCAGTAACCAATTAGTTGATTAACTTTTCAATCATATAACTTTTTATATATATACTAAAAAATCATATTTTCAATGCCAAAACACAAACAATAAATTCTAACTATGGTTTTGGTTCTCACACAAGTCAATCGGAAATATATAGATATCCCACTTTTGATACTCGAACATAAACACTAGTAATGACGCGTCAATCATCAGAATCATCTCCGGGCGAGTGGAGTGTGATTCTATATCTATCCAGCATATTTGAGACTTCGTATACACGTTTGCAAGGCGCATATGCAAAATCTTCAAATACCCGGTAGTCCAAATCAATATAAAATAATTACAAAAATACATATAATAAGGTATAAATTTTCAAAATCAATTTGTTTTTATTAAACAACACTCTTCAAACTCACTCTAGGATACTATTGATCCTATCTTTAACGAGTTATTCTTATAGGAGGTTACTAATCCTATCTCTGATGAAATTTTGGTTGGGTTTTAACGTGTCTTGCTCTCAAGCTTTGTAAAACCAAAGCAATAATACCACGCTAAAACGACCTGAAATCCCCCAATCTTCAAAGAGACGGAAAACACCGGATTGAGTTAAGAACACGACGCATCAGTACACAAACAATAGAACATTTCATTGCTATTACAACAATTTACATTAGAGTAAAAGATATAAAAGTTCAAATAAATAAATTACATAGCAGAAAATAATCTGAGATTCAAAATACATTGCAGCGAGGATAAAATGAATAAATACAATGCGTAGCGGAAATACATCATTAATACAACTGAATGAAATACATGGATACAAAGCTTTCCGAATATAGCTCCAACTGTAATCCAGGATCTCAGGAAAAGAAATATCTGCGAAAAACCAAACTACTAGCCGCCCGTGTGGAAAATATGGGGACCTAGAGTTTAGGTTAAAACAATAAAATCCGAGTAAGTCATAGGACTGGTGTGAGAACTAAAACAGTTATTAAATCTTTACTTTAAAAGTTGGGAAATCATGGGACCACGCCGTATAACACGGAACGAGTCTCCTCCACATGAATTTCAGTATAAAATAAACAATGCTTTGCTTTTTGGAAAATGAAGCTATTATAAGACTCAGGTGCCATCACACAATGCAACGCAAACCGGAGGATAGAGTTTTCACTTATTATAGCCAAACATGCTTGGTACGTTTTAAAACAAATCATTTTGATATCACTATAAGCGCATGGTGTCAAAAACAATTTCAAAATAAATGTATCAACCCTAGATGACATAGGTACCATATATTATGCTGCCATACTAGGTTTACAACTAAAACCGAAAAGTGTTGTATTGGAAATTGGATTTCCATCTATGAGTCGAGGCAAGGGATGACTCCTCTCAGATTTGAGACACTCTAGCAAATGCCTCAGGATTAAACAACTCGGGACAACCCTTGGAACGGAAGGGCCGGTCAACACATACTTTAGTGGATTAATTATTCCTGAACAATACATTTCCCGGTCCTATCGGACTTACAAACAGGTCAGTATGTCGACCCTATGAGCATACAGCCGTGAAGACCCGTAACTTCCCCGGTAAGGAAAGAGCGAATACTTTGAGGACAAGCCACATCGGACGCAAATAGAAGAACATTTCATTGTTAATTACAACAATTCATCAGAATACAAGAATATACAGATTATAAATAAATATTTCACATTTGATAAATATCAGAGATTACAATACATTACATAGAAGCGGAAAATAATACAAAGCACAACTGAAGGAGATACGCGGATACAGGGCTTTCTGGATATCATTCCAGGTGTAAATCAGGATCCTGTGAATATAAATCTGCAAAACCAAAACTACTAGCTGCCCATGTCAAAATAAGGGCACCCAGAGTTTAGGTTAAAACAATAAACTCCAGGTCAGTCATGTGACTGGTGTGAGAACTAAAACAGTTATTAAACTTTATTTTAAAAACCGCAAAGTCACATATTGGAAGTTGGATTTCCATCTATGAACCGAGGCAAAAGATAGTCCTCACCGATTTGAGACTCTCTAGCCCGAGCCTCAGGACCCAGACAAAGGTGAGCGCTTGGATCATCAGGGCCGATCCACCGATGTGGATTAAAATGCCTGAACACTGAGTTTCCCCACCCTTTGGGGCGTAAATGAGCCAAATGACTCCATCGGCTCCACAAAGTCATCGATATATCCAAGGCGCCTCGCAACAGCAACAACCACATAGGTGAAAATAATATAAATGTTAGGGCTGGTAGGTCACAAACACCACCCTAGCTAGAACGAAACGCATGCCCTCCCTGAGGTCCTCTCTCGTTTCTGGTTCACAACCGGGGTGTGAGGCTCGCGAATCAACGCTACACAAAGCTATGCCACACAGGCCGTTCTTTGATCATCAACCACAAGACTCTGCTTTTCAACAAAAGCCTTGATCATTTTCCACTTAGGCATGCCACGCAGGCAATTCACTCCATGCGATTGATATCCATCATTATATAACCCCTGAGCTCGTACGTCTCAGAGAAGGGCGTTAAGCAAGGGAATAAATTCTCCACCGCCAAACAGAGATATATTTAATAGAAATCAATCACACAGAATAAAATCCAATGTCAGATACACAGTCCATTTACACGTTCATTCTGGGTCTGAACGAAATCAAAGGCACCTTTTACCTCGCATATCCATCGATCTCCAAGTACGTCTGGATGATCACCAACTGATTCACTCCTCTTGGGAGTACAACCCAATCAAGATCGTCAGTAATAACCCAAACGATGTGAAGACCTCTGGTCTTCGACCACCGTCTTCATCCTCGACACATGGTCGAATCAGTTATTCTTAATGGGATAAACCCGGCCATTCTGAATAACTCGCGTATATAATAAACAAGTGTTACACAAACACAACATACGCCTCATTCTAATTCAGAATAATCTTTTATTCAAATATTCTTACACTTTGGGAAAGGTTCCCATTAATTTTATCAAAGATAAATTCTTTAAATTTATTCTTTAATCTCCTTTTGAATATCAATTCAAATTAGTCGGGATTAGCGAACCGCACTGAAGTAATCATTTATTTTATTTCCCAATCCCAACCTATTCATCCCATAAAGTAAAACTGGTAATACATAATATCTAACACCATGGTGTTATCGGTAAATTCAATTACATTTCTCGTTCAAATCTAATTAAAGATTTAACTACCGCCTGGAGCAAAACTGGTGATACTCCATTCTCGATCATTTCAATCTAATTAAAGATTCATTAAAACTCCACTTAGTTTTAATCTTCCCAAAAATCATATCAATGATTGTTTAACTTGGGAAAACATATCCCGTCTTTAACTGGGTTAAATAACCAATGTCCTTTAAAACACGGTTCACGATAAACCCAAAAATCAATTCAAATTCAATTCCAATTAAATATCATTTAATTGGTATATTTCATTAAATCTAAATAAAAAGATTTAATATTTTTCTTAACTGGATTTAAGAAAATTGTTAATGAGGACACCATTCACGACAAACCCAAATCCCATTTGATATTAAATACAAGGCTCTGAATAGAAAATATATCGGCTTATATTCAATATCAAATTCAACGACCAACAAATATCGTATTGGAAATAACGATATAAATATATCTTTCAAATTTCCATAACAATATCTGTATAATTACGAAATCCAACATCGAAATATTCCAAAGACAATTTCGATTCAAATCCATTCGAATTCAATTATTGGAAATTCTGGTAGCTTTTAAAACCATTTCAAATCCAATTTATTTATTTCAAAAATAAATGGATTTTAATTCTAGTTCAAAACTAGTTCATTTCGATAAAAATTTGTTTTTATCTTTTCAAATATGGAGTTTTTCATCCCAATTCTTCACATATTATTTCTTATGATTTTACACAAATTATTACTATTTTAAATAATTTTATCAAGGCCCGTACCATCATTTTCCATCAATGGCCATCGAACTGCACTTACATCACCTTTTCCAAATTTTATTTGGACCTAATTCCAAATCCAATCGTTAGATTTCAAATCTATAATTTTTGTTAGAAAGCCCTTTTCGATACGAACCCAATGGTTCCAGTTTTAGGAGAATCCGACGGTCCGGTCTCCCGTCATATCAATTCGAAGTCAATGGTCGAAATTCGCGAACTACCGCAGCGCGGCGCGTTCTATTCCGGCCATTATATAATACATACATACATATATATATATATATATATATATATATATATATATATATATATTATATTTCGTCAATTTCCTTTCAAAACTTATTTTATAAATCGTTTTAAATTCGTTTTCAAAACGATTTCTACTTCATATTCAATTTCTAATCAAAATTGAATATTCCATATCATTACTCTATAAATGATAATATTTTCAAAACGTTATATTTTGAAATCACTTCCTATTCTATATTCATTATAAAAATGAATAAAATCGATATAAATATTGTTCACGTCAAAATGGCGCATATCTTACCAACACGGTTATATATATTTCAACAATTTCGTTATTCTATTCAACAAATGAATATTTTCTTCAACACATGAATATTTATTTTTCTATTCAACACATGAATTTATAATTCTATTCAACACATGAATATTTATTCTATTCCACACATGAATCTATTTTTCTATTCAACACATGAAATTTATTCTATTCAACACATGAATTTATTTTTCTATTCAACACATGAATTTATTTTTCTATTCAACACATGAATTTATATTTCTTATTTTCTAAATTGGAATGAGGCCCAATCAATTACCATATAACGTTAATTGTATGGATTCTCTACAACACATGTATATAACAACAACGATAAATCATTAACCATCATCCAGAGTGTACCACACAACTGTATAACCATTAAATATAAATAACTAACGCTCAGTCTGTCAACCCATCGATTGACATACAACTAAACAATCGGGATTAGTGTACGTCAAATATCAACCCAATACCCGTGTGGGGTTTCAAATCAACAAACACAGATTGTTATTCGTGCAGTTGGGCGATGTGTAAAATTTATCGTCCCAATCAATATCAGTCAAATGGGTGTACATAAACAAATCGTCCGATTTGTTTATAAATATTTATTTTATATACATGTTAAAAAATATATTTTTAACTATAAAATATTTATAACGATGAAATATTTTTTCTCATTCCACATCACACAATCAAATTTCACAACACAGAAATCAAACAAACAAGTCATCCATGGTCTGTGGACGACGGGTGTTGGGTGCTGCTAAGCACCGTATGCATCCTAGTATATATTTTTAACTAGAAAAGTAAATTTAAAGTGAGAAGTTCTCACCTTGGGGTTCCACTCCGCCATTCCATTTTTGAACGGTTCGGATTTTCTTGATATTCTATCTCAAACTTTTCCACGCTGTTCACAATAAAAATATCATTTTTATTTCAACGCTGTAAAAAATCACACTTTTATATCACCATACATATAATAAAAATCAGATTTTTATTTCGCTACATATATAAAAATTATATTTTTATATTCTCTATCATATAAAAATTCTATTTTCATATCGACACTCAAATAAAAATCACACATCTACATTGTTGTTGTAAATATAAAAATCACTTTCTACTTCGCCACTTCATACATAAAAATTATATTTTTATCCTTCTACATGATTAAAAATTATATTTTTATCCTTCTACATGATTAATAATTATATTTTTATCCTTCTACATGATTAATAATTATATTTTTCTTGTTTTTTAAAAATTAAACCTATGTCATAATATACAAAATCGAAATTTTTAATCACTAAAATTTTTATCTTTTCCCTCTTGCTTTTAAACACATAACAAAACTGATTTTATAAATCCTATCATTTTTAAAACTAATTTAACTATCTTATATAAAAACAAAAACAAAAAAAGGGAAGAAAACTCACTTTGTATTTGACGAACGAAGAGGTAGGAGGGGTGTCGATTTGCGACGATCGAAGAAGGGCTTTGGGGATTAGAGATTCAAAGTGGAGAGAGGAAATAGGGGAGCTTTCGGAGGGCCTGAAGGGGAGGTGGAGGCGCGGCGGACCTCCTGTGGTCAGCTAGGACACGGAAGTGGCAGGTTTGCGATGGGCTGAGGGGTACTAGTGTTTTTGCGTTCGGGTACGATCAGAGGGGAAGAGAGAGAAGCGCGAGGGGAAGGGGGAGCTGAGGAGGGAGAGGCGCGGCACCAGAAAAGAGGGGGAGGCGATCGCCTGCGGCGGCGGCTGTTGTGCATCTTCGTCTTCCTTTTTTTTTCTGGTCAACGGGAGTAGTGAGAGAGAAAGAAGGGGGTTTTATAAAAATTTCAATTAATTTAATTTAATTTCTCTACTTAAAGTTGACTTTTTACCCTAATTCGAAACGAGACCCAACGTCTGTCGCTCCTAGCCAAATACCCCCATTCCGGACACAACGGGATATCTATCATAAGCTGATTCGATCCTTTTGATCATTTTCCATCAAAATCAAAATATAAATCTATATATTTACTTTGAACACGCATTTCAATTTACCGGGCCACATACGGACTCTAAAAATTCCCAAAAAAATATTTTCTAGCTTCGGATTGACGATATGGTTCTAACAAAACTAATTTCGTCAAATTCCGAGATCGTTTGAAAAATGGATATTTTCCAGTCGATTAAAATTGACTAAAACTGACGAAAAACGTTTAACTTCGTCACGCTCACATATTGACTTGAAAAATTATGAATTTTGAAACCTAGCAATAACTTGACATCACAGATCCAACAAAAGTGGTTTCATCGAAAACCGAGGTCGTTTGCAAAACTTCCATTTTTAAAGGCCAAAAATTCCATAGCGACTGTTCTGAAATTTCAACTGGGCATAACTTTTTATCCCATATGAAATTTAAAATTTTCAAATTCTTGGAAAGATATGCTCAATTAGATTCTAATATTTTTCGTTTCACTAAAATCTGGTTTATTTTGAATCCTGTACATTCATTTGAAATTTGAAATTTGAAATCGAATTTTCGAACTACCGCGCCATTTTAAATTCCTTTTATAATTAAAATAAAATATTTATATTCTAACGACGATTCAAATAAATATTTACGTTCTATTTCTAATCAAAATAAATTTCTCGCCGTTATTATTTAAAATAAATCGTTTTTAATATTCAAAATTCATTGAAATTGCCAAAATAAAATTTTTTAAATTGGCTCGGATTTCCGGGTTATTACAATATCTGAGGAGCCTTGCAATCCATCACCCACATAAGTAAAAATGTCTTCGCTCCATACCATGACACCACTTCTAGCTAGAAATAAAAAGCAAGCTCTCCCAATGGTCACTATCTCGTTTTCGACTCATACCGGGTGTGAGGCTCACGAATTAACGCTATACACAAAGATATGCTAATTAAATATGTGCTTCGATCATCAACCACAAGACTCTGCTTTTCAACAAAATCCTTGATCATTTGCCTCTCAGCATGCCACACTGACAATTCACGCCATAAAACTGATGTCTATCAATATATAACCTCTAAGCTTGTACGTCTCACAGAAGGATATTAAGCAAGAGAATAAATTCTCCGCCACAAAATAGATATATATTTAATAGAAGTCAATCAATACAGAATGAAATCCAACGTCAGACACTTATCCATTTACAAGTCCGTTCTCGGTCCGAATGAAACCGAAGGCACCTTATTCCTCGTCCCATATGTCCAATACAGGAGAGAGGTCCTCGCCCGTCGATCTCCAAGTACATCTGAACGATCACCCCTTTTTACCTTGTCTTAGGTGTATAGCCCAATCAGAACATCAATAATCATCCAAACGGCGTGAAGATCTCTGGTCTTCAACAAATGTCTTCATCGCCGAATTTCAGTCGTCGTATGAGTTATTCAAAATGGGATAAAACCGGTCTTTCCGAATAACTTGCTTATTTTATAATCGATAATCAGGTGCTATAAAAACACATCATACACCTCAATCCAATCCAGAATATGCTTTTATTCACATATTCACAATTATAGGGAAAGGTTCCCATTAATTTTATCAAAGATAAAATCCTTTAAATTTATTCTTTAACTTCCTTTTATTATCAATTCAAAAGATTTGATTTTATCCTTTATCAATTCTAAACCAAATTAAGGTTTATCAACTAGTCGGGATTATCGAGACTTACCAAAGTAATCATTTATTTATTAATCCCAATCCCAACCTATTCATCCCATGGAACAAAACTGGTAGTGCTCCATATCTAACACCCAAGATGTTATTGGTAAAATTAATTAACATTTCACGTTCAAATCTAATTAAGATTTAACTATCGCATGGAGTAAACTAGCGGTACTCCATTCTCAATCATTTCATGAATTCGATAAATTTAATTATCTCATTCTCATTTTAATCTACTTAAATATTCATTGAAACTCCATCTTGGTTTTAATCTCAAAAATCATTACTTTATGATTATTCAACTTTAAGAAATCAATCTTATCTTTAACCGGGTTAAAGAACCAATGTTATTAAAAACACAGTTCACAATAAACACATATCAACTTCCATTAACTACGAAATCTTCATGGAAAACAGATCAATATATAATCGATATAAATTTTTGTATCAGACTAATAATATAAATGGAATAACGGCCAAGCCTTTTAAATTCTATATATAGTAACGGCCTTCATTCACAGAAGCTCGTCTCGATTATTACCAAATCGAATTCCATCCAATTCCAATTTAATATACTAAATTGGAAATATTTACTTTGGAAAAAAATTCCATTTAATCTTAATAAAAAGATTATAAATTCAAAATCATATATCCACTATTAATTTGGTTAAAGAACGAATGTTATTTAAAACGTTGTTCGCGATAAACCCAAAATCAACTTTCATTTCAATTCCAATTAAATTAATTAATTGGTAAAATTCATTAATTTAAATTAAAAGATTTATTCTTTTCTCAACTGGGATAAGAACCGTGTTATTTAAGATACCATTCACGACAGACCCAAAATCCAATTTGATATCAAATACAAGGCTATGAATAGAAATGCTACCGGCTTATATTCAATGTTAAATTCTGAAACCAATAGATATCGTATTAGGAATAATGATATCTGTATCTTCAAAATTCCTCAACAATATCCATATAATCAAAGAATCCCATATTGAAATATTCGGAAGATTATTTCCATTCCAATTTATTCGTTGGAAAATTCTGGTTATTTTAAAACCATTTTCAATCCCATTTATTATTCTAGTTATTAACTAGCTCATTTAGATAAAAATATATTTTTATCTTTTTAGAATAAGAATTTTTCGTCCAAACTCTTTCCAAAGCATTCATCATGATTTTACAAAAAAAAAATCGTATTTTTAATAATTTTAATATCGCCACTTCAGTCGGTTTCCAATACAGCCACCGAACTGCATCCATAGCGACCTTTTCCAAAACCAATTTGGATATATCTTGAAATACAACCATTCAAATTTTAATGTCCTAAATTCATTGGAAACATCTTTTCGATATGAACCCAACGGTTCTAGTTTTAGGAGAATCGGACGGTCGGGTCTCCGGTTACATCAATTTGAAGTTAATGGTCGATATTCGCGAATGGTCGCTGCGCGGCGCGTTCAATTCAGGCCATTATATATATATATATATAATATCATAAATTTCCATTCAAAACATATTTTATAATTTATTTTAAATATGGTTCCAACTTCTATTTCAATTTAAATAAAAACTGAATATTCCATATCATTATAATATTAAAATGATATTATTTTCAAAATATCATATTTTGAAATAAAATCTTTTCGATATCCATTATAAAATGAATAAAGTCGATAAACAAATCCGTTCGAGTTAAAAATGGCATATATTACTTAACTTGGTTTCATATACTTCAATATTTTCATGGCCATCCAAAATCGGACATTAAAATCATATTTTGATTCTTCACTGAATATATTTTTTAAAACTATACAGAATATTAATTTAAAACTATACTGAATAATATTTGAAAACTATACTAAATAATATTTTAAACTATTCATTATTTTTGAATTGGAATCAGACTCAATCAATTACCATATAAATATATTTATATGGATTTCCATACATCACATGTATTCACAATAATGATAAATAATCATTAAACATCCACACATCATCCAGAGTGCATTCTAACACTGTATGAGCGTTAAAATAAATAAATAATGCTCATCACAGGCTATCAACCCATTGATTGACATATAATTAAATTTTGGGGAGTGTGAATAAATTACCAACTGAGACGACCCGAACTTCCCCGTGAAGGCAAGCACGGATAGAATTGAGGACAAGACAAAATAGAGCGCATACGGAAGAACATTTCATTGTTATTACAACAATTCCATCAGATACAAGAATATACAGAGTAAAAATTAATAAATTACATTTGACAAATATCAGAGATTACAATAAATTACATAGCAGTGGAAAAATATACAAAAGCACAACTGAAAGTGATACACGGATACAGAGCTTTCCGAGCATCGTTCCAGCTGTTAATCAGGATCCTGTGAATATAAATCTACAAAATCAAAACTACGAGCTGCCCGTGCGGAAAATAGGGGCACCCAGAGTTTAGGTTAAAACAATAAACTCTAGGTCAGTCATGTGACTGGTGTGAGAACTAAAACAGTTATTAATATTGGTTTTAAAGTTAGGTAAATCAAGGGACCACGCCGTATAACACGGAACGGGTTTCCTCCCAAGAATACCAGTGCATAGAACAAACAGCGCAATGCTAACTAAAGAAAAATGAAGCTGTTATAAGACCCAGGTCCCATCACATAATGCAACGCGAGCCGGAGGATAGGGTTTTTACCTTATAACAGCCAAAGCATGCTTGATACGTTTAAACCACATTATTTGATACTATTATAAGTGTATAGAGTCAAAACAATTTCAATCATAAGTATCAATCATAGGCGGCATAGCTACCATCTACTATGTCGCCATACTAGGCTCTACAAATAAAACCGAAAAACACGTATTGGAAATTGGATTCCATCATGAGTCGAGGCAAGGGGCAAGCTCCTCTCCGCGTTCGAGACACTCTAGCAAATGTCCCAGGACCCCACTTTGATCCTTGGAATCGGCTGGGCCGGTCCTCTCTTACTTTTGAGGATTAGTTATTCCTGAACACACGTTTCCCGGTCCTTACAGACCTATATCCGAGGCGCCTCGTATCCAACAACCACACAGGTGAAAAGTATATAAATGTCAGGGCTGGTAGGTCACTGACACCACCCTAGCTAGAAAGAAACGTCGTGCTCTCCCAGCGGTCCGTCTCCCGTTTTTGACTCATACCGAGGTGTGAGGCTCGCGAATTCACGTTATACACAAAGCTACGCCACACAGGCCGTGCTTTGATCATCAACCACAAGACTTTGCTTTTCAACAGAATCCTTGATCAATTGCCACTTACGCATGCCACATTGGCAATTCACTCCATGCGACTGATGTCCATCGATATACAACCTCTGAGCTCGTACGTCTCAGAAAAGGGCGTTAAGCAAGAGAATAAATTCTCCGCCGCCAAACAGATGTATATTTAATAGAGATCAATCAACACAGAATAAAATCCAATGTCAGACACACAATCCATTTACAAGTTCTTTCTGGGTCTGAACGAAACCGGAGGCACTTTCCTCGCATATCCATCAATCTCCAAGTACGTCTGGACGATCACCAACTGATTCCCTCATCTAGGGTGTACAGCCCAATCAAGATCATCAGTAATCACCCAAACGATGTGAAGACTTCCGGTCTTCAACCACCGTCTTCGTCTTCGACATCTCGTCGAATCGGTTATTCAGAATGGGTATAAATCCGGCCTTTCTGAATAACCCACGTATATAATAAACAAATGTTACACAAACACAATGAACGCCTCATTCCAATTCAGAATATTCTTTTATTCACAAAATCACATTCTTAGGGAAAGGTTCCCATTAATTTTATCAAAGATAAATTCTTCTAAATTTATTCTTTAATCTTCCTTTGGATATCATCTCAAACTAGTCGGGATTAACGAACCACACCGAAGTAATTATTTAGTTTATTTCCCAATCCCAACCTATATATCCCATGGAGCAAAACTGGTGATACTCCATATCTAACACCACGGTGTTATCGGTAAAATTAATTACCATTTCACGTTCAAATCTAATTAAAGATTTAACTATCGCTTTGGAGCAAAACTGGTGGTACTCCATTCTCGATCACCTTTCAGATTTGATAATTTAAATTATCAATTCACATTTTAATCTAATTAAAGATTCATTAAAACTCCACTTAGTTTTAATCGTTTCAAATAAATCAACATCATGCCTTTAACTGGGTTAAAGAACCAATGTCATCTAAAACACGATTCACGACAAACCAAATCATATTTGATATTAAATACAAGGCTCTGAATAGAAAATATATCGGCTTATATTCAATATCAAATTCTGAAACCAACAAATATCGTATTGGAAATAACGATATATAATATATCTTTCAAATTCCCAAAACAATATCTGTATGGTCACGAAATCCAACATCGAAATATTCCGAAGATAATTTCGATTCAACTCCACTTTCACTTCACCTATTGGGAATATTGATTATTTTTAAAACACTTTCAAATTAAATTTATTTATTTCAAAAATAAATTGATTTTAATTCTAGTTCAAAACTAGTTCATTTCGACAAAATCCATTTTTATCCTTTCAAATGTGGAATTTTCCAGCCCAATTTTTCCCAAATCATATATTATGATTTTACACAAATTATAGATATTTTTAATAATTTTATCAAGGCCCGTACAGTCGATTTCCATCTACGGCCATCGAACTGCACTTACAGCGACCTTTTCTGAAATTGATTTGGACATAATTCCAAATCTAACCGTTAGATTTCAAATTTCTAATATTCATTGGAAAGCTCTTTTCGATACGAACCCAACGGTTCCGGTTTTAGGAGAATCCGACGGTCGGATCTCCCGTAATGTCCGTTTGAAATAAATGGTCGAAATTCACGAACTGCCGCGGCGCGGCGCGTTCTATTCAGGCCATTAAATATAATATATATATATATATATATATATTATATTTCGTCAATTTCCTTTTAAAACGTATTTTATAAATAGTTCTAAATTCGTTTCTAAAACAATTCAACTTCTATATTCAATTTCAAATCGAAGTGATTTCAATTCAACTCGAATTCATTTCAATTTTATTTAATTCGAATTCAAATTTGTCTCAATTCAATTCAATTTGAATTTACCTTCTATTTGATTCAATTCGAATTCGTTTCAAATTGATTTCAATTTCAGTTCGTTTTAAATTTCAATTTCAATTTAATTCAATTTGAATTCATTTCAATTTTATTTGAATTCAAATTCACTTTCTATTCAATTCGAATCGAATTCATTTTCTATTCGATTCGAATTCAATTCAAATTGATTCAATAAAATTTCAATTTGAATTTTAATCTAATTCAATTTGAATTTCCTTTCAAAATATTAAATTTTGAAATCACTTTTCAATATTCATTATAAAACGAATAAAATCGATATAAACATCGTTCGCGTCAAAATAACGCATCTCTAATCAACACGGCTTTATATTTCAATAATTCGTTATTCTATTCAACAAATGAATATTTGTTCTATTCAACACATGAATCTAAATTTCTTTCAACACACGACTAATCTCAACACATGAGTACCGTCAACACCTCACTATTTTTGTTATGTAAAATATTTTATAAAACTATGGTATCTATCGTTTGATTTTTAATTAGTCTTCTACTGGGAAGTAGTTCTAATTTTAAATATGATAAAGATGTAAATTTCATTGTATAAAATATTGCACTCAACACCTGGACATCGTCAACACATGACTATTTTTATATTCAACACATGAATTATCTTTTATAATATTCATTATTTTCCCGATTGGAATGAGGCCTAATCAATCACCATATAATGTTAATTATATGGATTTCATACAACACATGTATATAATAGCATTGAAAATAATCAACCATCAACCAAAGTGCACTACACTGTATAAGCATCAAATATAGATATCTTACGCTTATAACAGCCTGTCAATCGATCGATCGACATATTTAATCAATCAGGATGAGTGAACTTCAAATTTCATCCCAACACCCGTGTGGGGTTTCAAACAATCAAACACGGATTTTATTTGTGCAGTTGGGCGACGTGTAAAATTTATCGACCCAATCGATATCAGTCAAATCAGTGTATATAAACAAATCGGCCGATTTGTTTATAAATATTCATTTATCCACTTTCACGTTAAAAATTATATTTTTAACGATAAACATTTTATTTTAACACATGAATTTCTATTAGTTCATTTATTCAATAAAATGATATTTTTATTTTTCTAACATATTTTAGAAAAATTCGGCGGCATAACGGCACGACACTAGAAACGGAACAAGGCCTAGCCTTATCCCCGGTCTAGTGAAGGCCCACGCCATTCACACATCAATCAAATCCATTCCGTATCACCAAACAATTCAATTCAAACCAATTAGACTAACTAACTACACAATCGAACAATTTAACAAACAAGCCATCCATGGTTTATGGATGACGGGTGTCGGGTGCTACTAAGCACCGTCTGCATCCTAGTATATATATAACTAGAAAAAGAGAATTTGAGTGAGAAGTTCTCACCAATAGCTATCCAACTTCACGACACTTCATTTATAGAAATCTTCTTCATTCTCGCCCTTTTTATCATCTTCGTTGCCCGTAGTCACTACATATATAAAAATCACACATTTTTATATTTTGATGTCTTTAAAATAAAAGTCACATTTTTATTAGTTTACTTTCAATTTAAAAATCATATTTTTATAATCAATATATAGTAAAGACTATATTTTTAATACTTTAAAAATATAAAAATCATATTTTTATTACTTTAAAAATATAAAGATCATATTTTTATATCTTTTATTTAGTAAAGATTATATTTTTAAAATTTTATAAATATAGAAATCATATTTCTATTATTAAAAATCACTTCTTTTCCTCTCCTAGCTAATGAACAAATAAAAATCTTAGCTTGTTCATAAATAAAAATCATCTCTTTGTTTATTCTAAAATCTTGTCTTTCTATATTTTCTTCAAAATCAAGTCTCTTACATTTAGAAATCAAATCCTTTATGACAGTAAAAATCAATCCTAAATCATAATGGTTCATACAAAATTTTAATAGCAAAAATAAATAATTACTAACTAATAGAAGACTTACAGTGTGTGTATGTTTTTTTTTATAAGAGGGAGGGGGTTCGGCAGTCGAGCGGAGGCCGAGGGAGGGGCGTTTGGGGTCGGCGGTGGTGGCCAGCGGGGTGGAGGAGGTCGGGGTTGTCGGCTAGGGTTTCAGGCGGGAGGGGGTGCGGTGGCTGGCGCGATGGGGGTTGCGCGCAGGGGGGGAGGGGCGAGGTGGAGGAAGAAGGAGGAGGAGAAGAAGAAGAAGGCGGCGGCGCTTCCGGGTGGTGGCGCGGTGAGGGCGGCGGCCCCCTGGGCGTGGCGGCGGCTGCTGCGCCCCTCCTTTCTTTTTTTTTTTTTAATCTGATCGAATGAACGGGGGAAGGGAAAATATAGCGGGGGGTTTATATATTTAATTATTTATTTATTTCAATTCTAAAAAAGTAACTTTTATTTTCGACCTCGAAACGAGACCCACCGCCTGTCGTCCCTAGCGTTTCACCCCCATTCTGAACACAATGGGATATGTATCGTAGGTTGATTCGGACGTCTCGATCAGTTTCCGTTTGATTTACATTTAAATCTTTATATTGAATTTTAAACGTACATTTCGAATTACTGGGGTCACATACTAACTAGAAAAATTCTAGAAAAATATTTTCTAGCTTCGTATTGACGATACGGTCCTAACAAAACTAGTTTCGTCAAATTCTGAGACCGTTTGAAAAATGGCCAATTTCCAGTCGATTAAAATCAACTGAAACTGGTCAAACGCGTTTTCCTTTGCCACACTCACATATTGATTCGAAAAATTATGAAATTCGAAACCTAGAAATAATTTTACATTGCGGATCCAACAAAAGTGGTTTCGTCAAAATCCGAGGTCATTTGCAAAATTCCCATTTTTAAGGGCCTGAATTCCATAGCGACTATTCAGAATTTTCAACTGGACATATCTTTTGATTCCCGCTATGAAATCTTGATCTTTCGGATTCGTTGGAAAGATATCATCATTTAGATCCTATCATTTTTGGTTTCACTAAAATCCGGATTGTTTTGCACCCGGTATGCTCAATTGAAGTTTGAAATCGAATTATCGAACTACCGCGCCATTTTCAATTCTATTTATAATTATATATAAATATTTATATTCTAACGACGACGAGTATAATATATACGTTCTATTTATATTCAAAATAAATTTCTCGTCGATATTATTTAAAATAATTCATTTTAAATATCCAAAATTCGCTAAAATCGCCAAAATAAAAATTTTAAACTGGCCCAGATTTTCCGGGTTATTACACCATTCCAAGACCCGTGTGGGGTTTTCATACAACAATAGTCTATTCAGATTAATCACTACTTAATTAATTTAACCAGTTCTAATTTGATTTGAATTACCTTTCTAGTTTACCAATTTTTACCGTATGAATTATAGATAAATATTTATAATTTAATTTCAATTACCGCATTAATGTTAGCATTATTTTTGATATGTTAATCATCACAGCATCACAATCAAAACATAATACAATCAATTAGTCGCCCATGGTCTGTGTACGAGGGAGGTGAGCTAATAGGCACTGTATACAATTTATAATAATTAAAACTGATAAAAATCTACATTGGCAATTCTACATGTTTTTATACATGAATACAATAACATGATAAAATATAATTTAGTGAGATGGAGTTCTCACATTGATTTCCACTCCGCCATTCTTTATTTTTGAATCTCTATTTTAATACTATTCGCGTTCACATTTTCCTGAAATTCTAAAGTGCTCCATTTCTGTTTTAGTCAGTTCCATCGCGTAGTGTTTGTCATTGTGAATCCAACGTAACTGAAAACGTCTGATTTGGACCTCGTATGAAGAAGATATGCTAATTTTCATACATCGATAATTAAATAAGCTATTAATTTAATTATTTATTTAATTAACTACCCTATCCCTGTCGTAAATGAACTGGACACCGTCGAACCCATATTTCAATCCCTAGGGTTCGATTTTTCTTCCACCTGGCCGCGCCAGACCATGATCAGCCACCACCACTTCGTACGCCTTGGCGCCGCTACCCTACACCCCCTCATCGCTTAGAATCTGGTGCCCCTAGCTCCCCCAATCAGCATTCAAATGATGATGCTTCAGGGGCCAAATTCGAATAGCCCACTCAACGAAAACCGATCCTCCTAGTTTGGATTGGAAGAGCGCGTAAAGCTCTTTAATTTTCGTTCTTGAATCATCTTCAATTACGTGATGTGGAGGGAGGATTTGAAGTATTTAATTTCGAGCATTTTGGGCTTTTCATTGGAGCTGACGGCCCTGAACGATGGCTAGGGCTTTGGTTAGGGTAGGGGTATATATAATATAATATTTAATTCTAACTATCTTTTAAAAGTGAGATTTTCATTTGAACTCCAAATCAGACCCAACGACTATCGTTACTAGCTAATTACCCCCATTCGGGGCATAATGGAATATGTTTCATTGGCCAATTCAACTGGTTCGATCGGTATTTCTTTAAATTAAAATATAAATCAATATATGTTGAATTTAAACATACATTTTAATTTACTAGGGCCACATACTGACTCCAAAAATTACAGAAAAATAAATCTAGCTATGCTTTGATGATATGGTCCTAAAAAAATTTCATCAAATTTGGAGACTGTTTGAAAAATGGCAATTTTTCAGTCGATTAAATTCAAACTAAAATTAAAAAACACATCTAAATTCACTTCGCTCACATATTAATTCCAAAATTTATGAAATTTGAAACCTAACTATAGTTTGACATTCCGGATCCAACAAAAGTGGTTTCGTTGAAAATGGAGGTCGTTTGCATAATGGCTATATTTAAGGGTTATAAATTATATTAATATATATATAAATTCCATAGCAACTATTTTAAATTTTAAACTGGACATAACTTTCTATTTATATTATGAAATCTGAATTTTTCACATCCGTTAAAAAGTTATAATTAAACAGATTCAAATGTTTCTTGTTTTACTGAAATTCGATTTATACTGAATTCTGTACATTCAATTAAAATTTAAAATCGAATTTTCAAACTACCGCGCTTTCAAACTCTATTTATAATTAAAATAAATTTATATGTTCTAACTTCGATTTAAATAAATTTTAAATAGTTATTATTAAAAATAAACCATTTTAAATATTCAAAATCCATTAAAATTGCTAAAATAGAAATTTTAAATTGGTTCAGAAATTCCGGGTTATTACATTAAATTTGAGAGGAGCAGTGTGAACGTGGCCCCACGGTGGGCGCCAAATGTTGAAACCAAATAATGGCCATAACACCAAAGGTACTCTTGGAGCACTTCAACAAATGGTAGAATTAGAAATTACGGAGCCACAAACACAAAATAAGGAAAGAAAAATAAAGAACAAGGAATTTTTAAAGTGGTTCGATCAATTTAGACCTACGTCCACTATGGAATCACTTCTCACTATCATAATTGAGTTTACCAAGTACATCGCTTTATGCATTTCACTCATTTTATGATAATTCTCTCTTTTTCTCCCTTTGATCTAGATTTCACTTGAATATGTCAAAGGAATGGTTTGATCTCTCTAAGTATGGTGGAGATTGATGAATATCTTCAACACTTGAACATTTGAGTGATTTTCCCTTATTCCATGATGGTTTTGTGTTAGATCTAGGCTTTAGAGAGGATTGATTGAGATTAGAGAAGCGTGAATCAAACTTGAGCAACTTCTAATGGAGTTTAGAGAAGATTTGTTCTATTTGTTGTTGCATGAAGTTAGATTGAGTTGGAGAAGCCATTAATGGAGCTTGAGTGTTTAAGAGTGGTGGAGCAATGGTTTGGACATCCCTTCAGGTTAGAAAAATTGGTCCCGTGAATGGTGGAGAAGTGAGCTATTTATAGGTGTAATTTGGGGGTAGTGGCAGTGTTGTAATTATGGTGTGCAGGGTTTGGGTCGACCTTAAACTTATTTATGAAAATTCCACTGGGTTTACTTTACAGCTGGATACAGATGTCACCAAAACTGCCAACCTATCAGCAATTTAGGTACCGACCGACCAGGATTTATTCGCACTGACTAGCCACTTTTACATACCTCATGACCTACCACCATTTCTTCTACAGACCGACTCACGTGATATATGAAGCAATCGATCCACTTTATTAATTTTAATACTGACCATACTTGACTTTTAGCACCGACATGTTCACGTGTTTATCTGATGCTGCCACCTTTGTTACTATTTCGCCACTATGTATATAATTGTGCCGATCCATAATATGTTGCATCTCTACCACCGGGCTATGGTTACGGTCGATCCACGTGATCTTCTGGTAAGAACTTATGTATGCTTCATGTTTTACATTTTTCTCCCATGTATCATTTATGATGTACCCAGGTGTACATTGTTTGATTCATAAAACAATACACCCTTCTGAGATGACCCGATTTCCCGTTCACACGGAAACAAGGTTATCTTTGGAATATAACACAGAAACAGATAATAGCAGAACAGAATTAAATAAATACACCAGATAATGAACGATATAATATACTGGATAAAAGTAATCATCAGAGTTACACAGTGTACAGGATCTTACTTAGTACAAATACAGTTCAGCTATACATAAATGTCTACAGCGGAAACAAAAAAAATATGTACAATAGGAGCTGAACAGCATAAAAAGAAATAAATGATAGAATCCATCTTCAGCTCCAGCTATCCAGAAAGAACCAGCTAAACCTGAATACAAGGCTGCCCGTGTAGAAAAAGGGGCACCCGAGTTTGAAAGTGAAACAAACTACGAGTCAGTCATAGGACTGGTATGAGAAATCTACTCAACACATATATAATTGGCTAATCACAGGACCACGCCACTTTCGTGGAACGGGTTTACTCCATTGGATTGCCAGTGCTTTAAAACAAATCTTTCTTTTAAACATCGCTATGCTCTTTATGAAAATGAAGCCATTATAAGACTCAGTTCCCATCACACAATGCAACGCAAACCGGAGGATAGAGTTTTACCTTATAACGGCCAAAATATGCTTGATACGAATAAAACAAAGGCATTTGATATTATTGTTAGTGTTAATATGTTTTGAAAACAATTTCAAATCATAACTATCAATCATAGACGGCATGGGTACCATATATCATGTCGCCATATATATATACAATCAAAACCGCACGATGTCGTATTTGGAAATTGGATTTTCGTCATGAACCAAGGCAAAAGATAGTCCTTACCGAATTCGAGACTGCCTAGCCCGAGTCTCAGGATCAGAGCTCGAGTGACCCTAGGAGCGACAAAGCCGGTCCACCGATGTGGATTAAAATTCCTGAACAATGCGTTTCCCCGCCCTTTGGGGCGTAAATGAGCCAACAAGTGACTCCATCGGACCCGGATCGTCTGATCAAACCGAGGCGCCTCGCAACAGCAACAACCACATAGGTGAAAAGTATATAAATGTCAGGGCTGGTAGGTCACTGACACCACCCTAGCTAGGAAGAAACGCATGTCCTCCCTGAGGTCCTTCCTCCCGTTTCTGGTTCATACCGGGGTGTGAGGCTCGCGAATTCACGTTATACACAAAGCTACGCCACACATGCGGTGCTTTGATCATCACCACAAGACTTTGCTTTTCAACAGAAGCCCTGATCACTGCATCTTAGCATGCCACACAGGCAATTCATGCCATGCGACTGATGTCCATCAATATACAACCTCTGAGCTCGTGCGTCTCAGAGAAGGGCGTTAAGCAAAAGAATAAATTCTCTGTCGCCAAACAGATGTATATATGACAGAGATCAATCCACACAGAATAAACTCCAATGTCAGACACACAGTCCATTTACATGTAATGACCCGGACTCTTAGGGGTTAATTTTAAAATATTTAATATGGATTTAAACATTTGGTTAAGTAAATAAATCAATTTTTATAGAGAGTTATCGATTTAATAATCAATTTCGATTTAAAATCGAATATATTAAATAACAAAATACGAAAATGGATTTAGATTGAATTCAAATTTTAATTTGAATTGAAAACAGTTCAAGAATTTAATATGAAATTTTAACGGTAATAATATTTGAATATTATCAAGGAGAATAAATAGTTTGAAATTTAAATTATATCAATTTAAATTAATATATTCATAGACGATCGAATCAGACTTCGTGACCTATCCAGTGTGTCCGGAATAGGGGTATTACCGTAAAAATGATAGTTGTTGGGTTCAGAAAGGAGTTTAGCATCATGGTTATTTTAATTAAAGGATACGGTTCATCGAAGTAAAAACTAAATAAAATAAATAAAATCAAGTGCCATTCCTTCTGCCAACAAACAAATAACGGTGGCCTTTCCTTCTCCCCCAATTCAAAAGGATGAGAAATCACCACGTTCCCTTCTCTTTTATATAAAACCCGACACCCTTTTCTCTCTTCTATTTTAAATCGCAAGTTTATCCTTCGCATTCAGAAAAAATCAAAATCTCATTCCTCCGAACTAAATCGAAATCAAACGTAAAAGAAAAGGGAAGTGATCGAAATAGAAATCCGCAATTTCATAAGTTCGCCAATTTCTGGGAATTCGATCTGAAACTCACGATGTAAAGAGCGGATTTGGTATCGCGATTTGACTAAGGTTTTCGATCTGGAGTTGAGCAACAAGGGGGCCTCGACTCTCTGATGGGTGTGCGATTGGAAGAGGCCGACGCTAATGATAACGATATTGATGGATGCGGGGTTGCGATCTGTTGGTTGAAGAAGGGGTTGTCGCCATCTGAGTTGGTACGAACTCCAGTAAGGTTTCATATGGATTTTTGCTGCGAGATCTAGATTTGTGGTCTGGCGCTCAACGAAATGGTGAGAAGGGAGCTCGATGTCATTTTCTGATGGTGCGGTGTGGCAGGAGAAGTTCGACAGTGGAGTTCAATGCTGAGTCTCCTGTAGCCGCAGGTGTTCATAAAGGAAAGGCAGAGTATTGTTTGATGGAAATGGAGATGGCTTTCAAAGAGTTCGATGAATTGCCAAAATAGACAATGGCAGCTTTGTTAGGGTCGATTTACAGCAGTGTTAATCGGTGATGGTTGAGGTTGTTCATGGAGTTGTCGAGTTGCGCAACAACAAGGTTCAAGAAGGACAATGCAAGTAGATTCAAAGCTCAGACAATATGGAATTAAACGAATATTCGACAAATAAGATATCAGTGAGTAAATCTCACTCTGTTTTATTTAAAATTATTTTTCTATCAGTTAAGAATAATTGTTTCGTTGATGGTTGGATGTTTTAAATATTTATTTATTTGCTGTTATAAATATATATAGTTATTTAGGATTGGATGACTATTATATATATATATTGGGTTGATGATTGGTTGGATGCCCGCAGTTTCATTAACGGATGCCCGCAGTTTCATAGCGGATGATTACCCTATACGCCCCACGCTATGATTAGTGGATGACCTTCATACCGCGATATCCTGCCTCGAAGCAGGATGGGTATTACTATGTTGACTAACGTCTGTGGATGCAGGAAAACAGGTTGGAGGAATCCTGTTGGATTCCTCAAATATATATATTATCTATTTGTTGTTTGTTTGATTTCATATATATATTCAAATATGATGTGTTAAAAACCAAATGATTGAAAATTGGCTGATTTGATTGTTTAAATATCACTGGGGCTTGGGTTATTGATTTATAAAAATATCAAAAAGGGTATTTGAAATTTAAAAGGGGAATTCTATTTTTATAAATAGAATTTGAATTTTAAATGAAGTATAGAAACATTAACATGTTTTGAATACATATGAACAAGGAATCGAATTTATAAACTTTGTTTATAAATGGAAATATGGAATTTGAATCGAATTTATAAACTTTGTTTATAAATGGAAATATGGAATTTGAATCGAATTTATAAACTTTGTTTACAAATGGAAACATGGAATTTGAATCGAATTTATAAACTTTGTTTATAAATGGAAACATGGAATTTGAATCGAATTTATAAACTTTGTTTATAAATGGAAATATGGAATTTGAATCGAATTTATAAGGTTGTTTATAAATGAAAAGATGGAATTTGAATCGAATTTATAAAGTTGTTTATAAAGGAAAAGAGGGGATTTGAATTGAATTTATAAACGTTGTTTATAAATAGAAAGGTGGGATTTGAATTGAAGTTATAAACGTTGTTTATAAATAATGCAGAGAATTCAAATAGATTTTGAATATACAAATTCAAATGGACTTTAAACAATAGAATTTGAATATAGAAATTCAAATGGACTTTAAACTATAGAAGTTGAAAATAGAATTCAAATGAAGTTTAAATAAAGTGAATTCAAATAGAATTGATTTGGAATTTGAATAAGAAGTCGATAAGGGAACGAGAGTATGAGTATAATTAGAATTTGTTAATATGCAGTTAAAATATATTTGAACATGTCATGTTCAAATATGAAGGTGAAATAGACTGAAAAGTTAAGTAACAGATTTAATTAACAAATTGAGTTAAAATGATTGGTATAGTTAAAATAGATTGGACAGATATAGACATACAGGAGACAGGTATGGAATAAAGTATTAGAAGTGAAATAAATAGAATGCCCGACAAAAAGGTACGTATTTAATTTCCATATGAGATTTTATGCGCCGTATCGGCAAGCCGCTTGGCTTTTTCTTTTTCTTTTTGAGATAAGAAGGACCGGGAAAGCTATTTGAAATTTCCCGATGCTACCGGTACAAAGGAGGTTATGGCGAATTTTTCCGGGAATTTAAGGAGATAGAATATTTTTAAGATAATTTGATACATAGAAATCAACGTATCGATATATATAGAAGTCGATAAGAAAACGAACTTAGAAATAGAATAGTATAATAAAAAAGGAAGTATAAGAATAAAATCTAGTAGGATTAGAAAGAGAAAATGTATATGTGTTTAAAGGTGAATAATCAGTTGTATGGTATTGATTATTCGAGTAAGTAGTCTTGTCTGTTTTGACGTTAAATGTTATTCAGTCAAGGTCTGAGAGGTAATTATACCCCAACTTGGTTGATTTCATGATATACCGATAAGTAGCAAAATTCAGGCTCGAAGATCAATGTGGAATAAGAATTAGTTAAATACTGTATTTGGGTTGTCGTAACGATGTTTTATACAACATCTGTTTTAACCCAAGTATGTGCAAAGCTTGGAAATAGAATAATGAATATTTTCTAAAGTTTAGAAAATAAAAGAAGGCGTTATATGGAAATGTTTTCCAAAGAACGTATAAGGCCAATATGGTTATTGAAAATATTTGGTTAACAAATATTGATAAAGAAATAGAGAAGATTTAATTAATGGAATATTAATTAAAGGTTCAGTGATTGTTGGATGTTTGGATGAACACTTGTTTTATTCGATAGTTAAATCATCGACTATCGAAACACTTGTTTTTATTCGATAGTTAAATCACAGACTATCGGAGTTTTGACCCTCGTTGTCAATATGGAGAGACCGGTTGGATTATTATCCGAAGAACCACTCCGTATTGGCAGTAGCGTGCGAATCAGATTATATAAAGTTAATCGAAGACGGAGTAGAGTGCAAGGACTTTTTCTATTAATAGAAATAGTGCATTCGGTTCATCCTGTTCCTGGGTAACGTGTATGGATGAATGTCTGACAGAGTATTTCCAGAAAGCTCACGTACATTGATTTCTTCAACCGTACCAAGAGTGGAAGCGGAGAAGGAAACTTCTTTTAGCTAACACGTAATGTACTGTTGAGGACGTCAATCGGTGATTTGATGGATTTGACGATGTGGCATTCAAAGTGAATCTGGTGTGATGATAAAGCGTAGCTTCTAGCCTCATCAACCGGTAAATGACAGAAATCGGGCAGGCAACATGGCTATGTAGGTCGCACCTATTAGGGTGTATAATCACCTGATCTAGAGTTTCATTTACTTCTAAAAATCTATTGTCGATGCTGACCCATTCGGGAAACGGTTGCTGATCCCAATCGTTGGTGATATACATTCGATACACTCAAGCGAAATGAGTGGTCGGTCATGTGTGGCTGAGTTGCAAGATGTTCTTGTTGAACTCGGTGTATTCTCCTCTAGAGATATACCAGCGGAAGGTGATTCCATACCTTGTCAAAGTTGGAAATCCATTACCCAATACGTGCTTGCGGTTTTGATTGTATATTATATATGTGGAACGTGAGATGCAAACGTTCCACTAGATTGTTATCTACTTGATTTAGATATTATTATAATATCAAAAGAGTTTTGATATAAAGATAAATCAAGTGTTTGGATTCTCGTAAGGGAAAAACCCGTTCCGTGTTATACGGCGTGGTCTTATGAGATATCATTTAGTTTTCTGAAACTGTTTTAAACTGTTTACTCATACCAGTCCCATGACTGACCCGGAGTTTATCTGTTTTGTTCTACCTAAACTCTTGGGTGCCTATATTTGTACGGGCAGTCAAGTAGTTCAGGATTTTTCAGATATATCTAAAGGAGCTTGGAGCAGGAGGCTTCAGCGTTATCTAGTTATAGTTTGTTCCGCTATGTTGTAAGTGTTGTACTCTGATAAGTGTATGTTATACAGTTAAGATTTTGTATTTCAAAGATGTGATATATTATATTTTGTTCCGCTGCGATGTGAGATTCTGTGTTGTTATTTATGTTCTTCTTCTACCTCTTTCTTCAAAAAAAAAATGTTCCGTATTTTCGTGATATTTGGGTTGGACGTATGATGTATATAGTCAACTCTGATGTTGCGGAAATCTGGGTCATTACAGTTGGTATCAGAGCTTAGGTTTAGCGAATACCTAGGCTGTGTGGAAATGTGCTCATTAGAGACAAGATCAGTAGTATCCTAGAATGAGTTGAGTGTATATATATACGAGAGAGCGTATTTGTTATTTGATATAAAAACTGTTTTATATTGTGTTGACTAGTCTGTTGAGTGGATTATAAATTTTGGTCGAATCGTGGGACGCCACGAAGTCGATAGGAATTTATAAACACTTGAACAGGAGATTGGACACGATATTGTTTTTAAATAGTTAAGTTGATTGTTAGGATTATAATCAAATTAGATTATAAACACAGAAATAGTTATATATAACCAATGGAATTTGTATATGAAATCAGATATACAAATGTGATAAATTGAAATTGAATTCCAACCAGAATTCAGAATTTAAAATCCTGGGAGTTGGGAAAATATTTTTCTAGATGGAGTTTGAAAGAAATAAAGCACTGAACTCATTCAGTAGCTGGGAAATAATTCTGATGATGGTCGCAACATCACCAGTGTTCATTTTCGAGTTTCTAAGTGACGAATTGCTGCCTTAGAAAAGTTTTGATGGAAATTTGTTTGAAAAGAAACAAGTTGTTTTAAAATTCAAATGTTTTGAATTTGGGATATATATAAATATATGTATATATTTATATTACTTCAGAGGAATTTTGAAATGAGAATGGGAATATAGATTTCAAATAGAAGTGAAATGGGAATTGAAATATAGATTTCATATAGAAGAAAAATAAAGGAATTTGAATATATATATAATTCAAATAGAAGTGAAATAGAATTTGAATTCTAAGGAATTCAAATGAGTTTGAATAAAGAAAATTCAAATAGAAATTGTATAAGAAAAATTGAAATGGAATTTGAATTCAAAGGAGTTCAAATGGATTTGAATAAAGAAAAATCAAATAGAGATTTGAATATTAGAACTCAAATGGAATTTGGATAAATAGAATTTCAAAGAGAATATAAAGTGGAGGTTGAATATTTGAATTCAAAGAAAATATAAAGTTTGAAATAGAATTTTAAATAAAAGGAGTTAAAATAGAATTTAAATTCAAAGGATTTCAAATAGAAATTGAATAGAAGGAAATTCAAATATAGAGTTTGAATAAAGAAATTCAAATGGAATTTGAATATTGTAGATGTAGAGGACTTAAATATAAGAAGTGAAATAGATCGGGAATATTATGTGAAATGGATTGGATACATATTAAAAATATATCAGAATGGAGTTGAATTTATTATAAACAAAGTTAAACGTTTATATTTATAAATATAATTAAAACGAGCTCGTCGTAGCACGGCAGTTCGTAAATTGGTGATTCGAACTTCAATCGAGTATACAGGACTCAAATTAAGTCGGAATTCTTTGAAACAAGAATCGTCGGGACCGGTTGAACGATAGTTTTCTAATGAAAGAGAAAAATCTGGATTTCATCGTATAGATTTTGAGATAGGTCAAAATCAAATTTCAAAAAGTGCAGCGCCAGAAACCATTTAAAACCACAATGGTTTATATATATAAGTAAAAGGATTTTTAAAGTAAATAAAATCCGAATGGCCATGAGAAAAATATAGACTGGAGATATAAAATAAATATGAACTCCAGTGAAGTAAGTGAAATGATTTTCAAGACAAAAATCATATTTTAAATGGTTAAATAGGATTAACTAAATTGGAAAATAATTAGTTAAGGAAATTTGAATCGAAATTGGGTTTTTGAATAAGCGAAAGCGATTGCAAATTTATATTCGAAATCGAATATATAACTCGAGTTGAAATTATAATTAGATTAGTTTATAATTAAGTTGACATATATTTGAACAAGTGATATTCGAATAAAAATGGTGAAATCGGCAAAACGGTTAATCAGCAACTAGTTAATGGGAATTTGAATGATTGAGATTAAATTTAACTTAGGTAAGTTAAATGGATCGAAATGAATAAATTGAGTAAAATCAATATGAATGAAATATGAATTAGTTATGAAGGAAGGAAAAACCAAAAGAGTTAAAAAGAAAATATATTTGTAACACAAACACAAAGGAAGTTATGTGCAAACAAATAGAGGAGAAATATTTGTAAAAACATTTACAAATAGAGTAAATGGAAATATTTATTTATAGAAAATAGATAGAATGTTATAAATGAGATATTTATTTGTTAAATAAATAGAATTTAATCAAAGGAATATTCAGAAGATGAATAGAAAATGGAAACCTGTTTTTAACAGATAAATAGAAAAGATTAATTTATAAATAACAGTTTATAAATTAAATTAAATATTTATCATTCGGTAAATGGAATATATAAGTCTGAACTTATATAGAGAAGAGATATTGGTTTTTAACACCGATAGTTTAAATAGAAGGGTTACACAACACTTGTATAAGTGAAGTAACGTTATTAAAGAGAACATTTATAAAGTGAAGAACCGTTACTAAAAGTAAATCTTTATAAATGAATAAACGCTATCGAATAGGAGTTATTCGAATAGGAGAAGTCGACTGGAGTTAGAAATAGTCGATTAGAGTTATAAATAATCGATTAGAGTTAGAATAAATCGATTAAAGAAAGAATTAACCAGTTAGAGTAAATCAGTTAGGGTTAATCCGTAGGGTTAATTGAATATTGGTTATTCAATTAGAATTTATCAAATATGTGTTATTCAAAGTAAGAGTTAACCAGATAAAGTTAATTGAACATAATTAATCGAATTAGAATTTAATTGAATGTTAGTTATTCAATCAAAGTTGATCGAATATAGTTATTGAGATAGAGTTGGTCAAACATAGTTACTCAGGATAAGTGCCATTTCGTACGACTGCTAGCGTAATTCGCAGGGCTGCAGATAGCCTAGGGCGGTCGGATGCTTCTTGGGGAAATCAGGCATAACCATTGTGATCGCTGCGATCTAGAGTCAAGCTAATGGAGTTAAATAAAATATTAGTTTATTCGAATGGAACTGAAGGAGTTATCGATTATTTGTTAATCGAAGGAGTTATCGATTATTTGTTAATCGAATGAGTTATCGATTATAGTTTAATCGAAAAGAGTTATCGATTAGTTTAATCGAAGTGAGTTATAGAATATTGGTTATTGGAAGGAGTTATCGAATTTAGTTATTCAATGGAGTTAATCGATATAAGTTAAATCCAGTAGAGTAAATTGATAAGAGTAAATCGAATATAGTTTATTCGAAGAAAGGTTTTCGAATCTAGTTATTCGAAAGAGAGAATATCGAATATAGTTATTCGAAGGGAGGAGTTATCGAATATGGATTTATTCGAAAGAGAGTTACGTAAGGAAGTTTGAAATGTTGAGTATCAACATAAATAAGATTTTGAAAATAAATGGGTTTGTAGCACTTTTTCTACCTTAGCAATTTCGAGGACGAAATTATTTTAAGTGGGGAAGATTGTAATGACCCGGACTCTTAGGGGTTAATTTTAAAATATTTAATATGGATTTAAACATTTGGTTAAGTAAATAAATCAATTTTTATAGAGAGTTATCGATTTAATAATCAATTTCGATTTAAAATCGAATATATTAAATAACAAAATACGAAAATGGATTTAGATTGAATTCAAATTTTAATTTGAATTGAAAACAGTTCAAGAATTTAATATGAAATTTTAACGGTAATAATATTTGAATATTATCAAGAAGAATAAATAGTTTGAAATTTAAATTATATCAATTTAAATTAATATATTCATAGACGATCAAGTCAGACTTCGTGACCTATCCCAGTGTGTCCGGAATAGGGGTATTACCCTAAAAATGATAGTTGTTGGGTTCAGAAAGGAGTTTAGCATCATGGTTATTTTAATTAAAGGATATGGTTCAACGAAGTAAAAACTAAATAAAATAAATAAAATCAAGTGCCATTCCTTCTGCCAACAAACAAATAACGGTGGCCTTTCCTTCTCCCCCAATTCAAAAGGATGAGAAATCACCACATTCCCTTCTCTTCTATATAAAACCCGACACCCTTTTCTCTCTTCTATTTTAAATCGCAAGTTTATCCTTCCCGTTCAGAAAAAATCAAAATCTCATTCCTTCGAACTAAACCGAAATCAAACGTAAAAGAAAAGGGAAGAGATCGAAATAGAAATCCGCAATTTCATAAGTTCGCCAATTTCTGGGAATTCGATCTGAAACTCGCGATGTAAAGAGCGGATTTGGTATCGCGATTTGACTAAGGTTTTCGATCTGGAGTTGAGCAACAAGGGGGCCTCGACTCTCTGATGGGTGTGCGATTGGAAGAGGCCGACGCTAATGATAACGATATTGATGGATGGGGGGTTGCGATCTGTTGGTTGAAGAAGGGGTTGTCGCCATCTGAGTTGGTACGAACTCCAGTAAGGTTTCATATGGATTTTTGCTGCGAGATCTAGATTTGTGGTCTGGCGCTCAACGAAATGGTGAGAAGGGAGCTCGATGTCATTTTCTGATGGTGCGGTGTGGCAGGTGAAGTTCGACAGTGGAGTTCGATGCTGAGTCTCCTGTAGCCGCAGGTGTTCATAAAGGAAAGGCAGAGTATTGTTTGATGGAAATGGAGATGGCTTTCAAAGAGTTCGATGAATTGCCAAAATAGACAATGGCAGCTTTGTTAGGGTCGATTTACAGCAGTGTTGATCGGTGATGGTTGAGGTTGTTCATGGAGTTGTCGAGTGGCGCAACAACAAGGTTCAAGAAGGACAATGCAAGTAGATTCAAAGCTCAGACAATATGGAATTAAACGAATATTCGACAAATAAGATATCAGTGAGTAAATCTCACTCTGTTTTATTTAAAATGATTTTTTTATCAGTTAAGAATAATTGTTTCGTTGATGGTTGGATGTTTTAAATATTTATTTATTTGCTGTTATAAATATATATAGTTATTTAGGATTGGTTGACTATTACATATATATATATATAATGGGTTGATGATTGGTTGGATGCCCGCAGTTTCATTAGCGGATGCCCGCAGTTTCATAGCGGATGATTACCCTATACGCCCCACGCTATGATTAGTGGATGACCTTCATACCGCGATATCCTGCCTCGAAGCAGGATGGGTATTACTATGTTGACTAACGTCTGTGGATGCAGGAAAACAGGTTGGAGGAATCCAGTTGGATTCCTCAAATATATATATTATCTGTTTGTTGTTTGTTTGATTTCATATATATATATTCATATATGATGTGTTAAAAACCAAATGATTGAAAATTGGCTGATTTGATTGTTTAAATATCACTGGGGCTTGGGTTATTGATTTATAAAAATATCAAAAAGGGTATTTGAAATTTAAAAGGGGAATTCTATTTTTATAAATAGAATTTGAATTTTAAATGAAGTATAGAAACATTAACTTGTTTTGAATACATATGAACAAGGAATCGAATTTATAAACTTTGTTTATAAATGGAAATATGGAATTTGAATCGAATTTATAAACTTTGTTTATAAATGGAAATATGGAATTTGAATCGAATTTATAAACTTTGTTTATAAATGGAAATATGGAATTTGAATCGAATTTATAAACTTTGTTTATAAATGGAAATATGGAATTTGAATCGAATTTATAAGGTTGTTTATAAATGAAAAGATGGAATTTGAATCGAATTTATAAAGTTGTTTATAAAGGAAAAGAGGGGATTTGAATTGAATTTATAAACGTTGTTTATAAATAGAAAGGTGGGATTTGAATTGAAGTTATAAACGTTGTTTATAAATAATGCAGAGAATTCAAATATAATTTGAATATAGAAATTCAAATGGACTTTAAACAATAGAATTTGAATATATAAATTCAAATGGACTTTAAACTATAGAGGTTGAAAATAGAATTCAAATGAATTTTAAATAAAGAGAATTCAAATAGAATTGATTTGGAATTTGAATAAGAAGTCGATAAGGGAACGAGAGTATGAGTATAATTAGAATTTGTTAATATGCAGTTAAAATATATTTGAACATGTCATGTTCAAATATGAAGGTGAAATAGACTGAAAAGTTAAGTAACAGATTTAATTAACAAATTGAGTTAAAACGATTGGTATAGTTAAAATAGATTGGACAGGTATAGACATACAGGAGACAGGTATGGAATAAAGTATTAGAAGTGAAATAAATAGAATGCCCGACAAAAAGGTACGTATTTAATTTCCATATGAGATTTTATGCACCGTATCGGCAAGCCGCTTGGCTTTTTCTTTTTCTTTTTGAGATAAGAAGGACCGGGAAAGCTATTTGAAATTTCCCGATGCTCCCGGTACAAAGGAGGTTATGGCGAATTTTTCCGGGAATTTAAGGAGATAGAATATTTTTAAGATAATTTGATACTTAGAAATCAATGTATCGATATATATAGAAGTCGATAAGAAAACGAACTTAGAAATAGAATAGTATAATCAAAAAGGAAGTATAAGAATAAAATCTAGTGGGATTAGAAAGAGAAAATGTATATGTGTTTAAAGGTGAATAATCAGTTGTATGGTATTGATTATTCGAGTAAGTAGTCTTGTCTGTTTTGACGTTAAATGTTATTCAGTCAAGGTCTGAGAGGTAATTATACCCCAACTTGGTTGATTTCATGATATACCGATAAGTAGCAAAATTCAGGCTCGAAGATCAATGTGGAATAAGAATTAGTTAAATACTGTATTTGGGTTGTCGTAACGATGTTTTATACAACATCTGTTTTAACCCAAGTATGTGCAAAGCTTGGAAATAGAATAATGAATATTTTCTAAAGTTTAGAAAATAAAAGAAGGCGTATATGGAAATGTTTTCCAAAGAACGTATAAGGCCAATATGGTTATTGAAAATATTTGGTTAACAAATATTGATAAAGAAATAGAGAAGATTTAATTAATGGAATATTAATTAAAGGTTCAGTGATTGTTGGATGTTTGGATGAACACTTGTTTTACTCGATAGTTAAATCATCGACTATCGAAACACTTGTTTTTATTCGATAGTTAAATCACAGACTATCGGAGTTTTGACCCTCGTTGTCAATATGGAGAAACCGGTTGGATTATTATCCGAAGAACCACTCCGTATTGGCAGTAGCGTGCGAATCAGATTATATAAAGATAATCGAAGACGGAGTAGAGCGCAAGGACTTTTTCTATTAATAGAAATAGTGCATTCGGTTCATCCTGTTCCTGGGTAACGTGTATGGATGAATGTCTGACAGAGTATTTCCAGAAAGCTCACGTACATTGATTTCTTCAACCGTACCAAGAGTGGAAGAGGAGAAGGAAACTTCTTTTAGCTAACACGTAATGTACTGTTGAGGACATCAATCGGTGATTTGATGGATTTGACGATGTGGCATTCAAAGTGAATCTGGTGTGATGATAAAGCGTAGCTTCTAGCCTCATCAGCTGGTAGATGACAGAAATCGGGCAGGCAACATGGCTATGTAGGTCGCACCTATTAGGGTGTATAATCACCTGATCTAGAGTTTCATTTACTTCTAAAAATCTATTGTCGATGCTGACCAATTCGGGAAACGGTTGCTGATCCCAATCGTTGGTGATATACATTCGATACACTCAAGCGAAATGAGTGGTCAGTCATGTGTGGCTGAGTTGCAAGATGTTCTTGTTGAACTCGGTGTATTCTCCTCTAGAGATATACCAGCGGAAGGTGATTCCATACCTTGTCATAGTTGGAAATCCATTACCCAATACGTGCTTGCGGTTTTGATTGTATATTATATATGTGGAACGTGAGATGCAAACGTTCCACTAGATTGTTATCTACTTGATTTAGACATTATTATAATATCAAAAGAGTTTTGATATAAAGATAAATCAAGTGTTTGGATTCTCGTAAGGGAAAAACCCGTTCCGTGTTATACGGCGTGGTCTTATGAGATATCATTTAGTTTTCTGAAACTGTTTTAAACTATTTACTCATACCAGTCCCATGACTGACCCGGAGTTTATTTGTTTTGTTCTACCAAAACTCTTGGGTGCCTATATTTGTACGGGCAGTCAAGTAGTTCAGGATTTTTCAGATATATCTAAAGGAGCTTGGAGCAGGAGGCTTCAGCGTTATCTAGTTATAGTTTGTTCCGCTATGTTGTAAGTGTTGTACTCTGATAAGTGTATGTTATACAGTTAAGATTTTGTATTTCAAAGATGTGATATATTATATTTTGTTCCGCTGCGATGTGTGATTCTGTGTTGTTATTTCTGTTCTTCTTCTACCTCTTTCTTCAAAAAAAAAAATGTTCCGTAAGGGTTGGACGTATGATGTATATAGTCAACTCTGATGTTGCGGAAATCTGGGTCATTACATTACAAGTTAGTTCTGGGTCTGAACGAAACCGGAGGCACTAAATACCTCGCAAACCCATCGATCACCACGTACGTCTGGACGACCACCACTCATTATCCATATTTCGGGATGCCTCCCAATCAGGACCTCGGTTACCATCCAAATGAGGTGAAGATCTCTGGTCTTCGACCACCGTCTTCATCTTCGACTTCCAATCGTCGATCGATTATTTGAAATGAGAATTAACTCGGCCTTCTCAAATAATTCACGTATATTTAGAATTTCAATTCAATTTATTTCAATGGTTAAATTATTCGACAACACCAATATTGTTCTTTACTGTAATTTTCACACCAAACACATTCAACCTTCAAAAACCACATAAATCGGACAAATTCAGTTTATTTCTATTCCATATCGCTTATGATATTTTATAACTATTTATCACTATTTTTATTTATTTTAAAATAGCTATTTTATTCAAACCGACGCTTCGGGCTATAAGGCGGCCGTGGCGCTGTTTTTCTTCAGATTTGATTTGCACATATCTGAAAATCTAACCGTTGGATCATCACAAAATTTACATCATTAGAAAGGTCTTTTCAAAACGAATCCAACGGTTCCAGTTTCGGGAAATTCCGACGGTCGGATCTCCCGGTACAATCGTTTGAAGTTTCGATTTCAAAATACGAACTACAGCGTCGTTATTCGATTAAATATATAATTATATTTATATATATATAAATATAATCGCTTCTGGCGCTGTTTTTCTTTAAATTTGAATTAAACATTCCAGACAATCCAACCGTTGGATTTTTACAAGGTTGGTGCCGTTGGAAAGATTATTCCAAGGCGAACCCGACGGTTGAGGTTTCGGGAAAATCCAATGGTCGGATTTCCCGCATTAATTGTTTGAAATCACGGTTTCAAAACACGAACTGCACGACTTCGTTTTAATTTTATTTATATTTATATATTTATATAAATATAGTTCATTCAATGATTTCCATATCGTTTTCACTTCAAATATTTTTCTAACACCTTAAAATTTTGGAAAATTTCGCCATAACCTCCCCTGCACCGGGAGCATCGGGAAATCGCAAATAGCTTTCCCAGTCCTTCTAATCTCAAAAAGAAAAAGAAAAAGCCAAGCGGCTAGCCAATAGGCTCATAAAATCATCACCCAAACAAAACAGTAATTGTGTACCTATTTGTCGGGCACAAAATTTTATTCCTCTTCTCTAGCCCCTTTGCTATAACCTGTTCAATGAATATGCATGTACATATATATACAGTTCTTATCATTTATCCTTTTCTATTCAACTTTATATTTGATTTCTATTTGGTTTAAAAACACCATTCATTCTAATGTTACATAAATAGGTGCAAATCATTTCATTATCTAATTAATGAATATTTCAACTCATATATGTTTATTTTGAACAAGTGGCTATTTTTAACACTTCACATTTCAACGATTTATGCATACAATAAAAATGTGATTTTTATTGTAAAACAATTCATTTCAAAACACTATTTTTCTATATAGTTCATGTTGGTGATAAAAATGGGATTTTTATCCTAAAACAATTTCTTTTAAAACGAGATTATTTTACACAGTTCATATAGTCGATAAAAGGTGATTTTTATTATCAAACAATTTATTTCAAAATATGAATACCATTCAACACATGAATTTCTAATCAACGAATGAATATCAATTCAACACATGAATGTTTTCTATTCAATGAATAAATATAGTTTAAGCATATGAAAATAATTCAAACACACGAATATTATTCAAAATTTCGGCAGCATAACGGCAGGGTAGTTAAAACCGGGACCGTCCCTAGTACGGCTCCTCGCTCTACCTTAAAACCTCGCGGTTTTTGACAATGGGGATCATGCATCTAGTTCGCACGCAGGCGGCATGTATATATTTATTTCATTTCCACAAACTAATCCTATGTGGTTTCAACCAAATATTTCTCAACCACAAATGGGTATTTTTCAACCACAATCAACCAATATCAATCACAAACAATCCCAAACAATCATTCGCTATCAATCAATTTTCACAACATTTTCAATCAATAAATATCGTCCATGGTTTGTGGACGAGGGGCGTATATATATATATATATATATATATATATATATATATATATATATATATTTATATTATATATAGCAATTCACTTTTATTTCACACACATATATATATATTTAAATCAGAAATCTCACCGAATAGCTAATTCAATCCCACGACTCTTCTTTGCATAAAATCTTCGCCAATCTCTCTTTTTGTCGCTTTGTTGCCCATATTCTCTACATATGAAAAATCGAACTTTTTACTATGTTATTCAATATATAAAAACTGCATTTCAAAAATATATATTCCGCCTTTTCAAAAATAAAGATTATATTTTTAATATTCCTATGATGTAAAAATTATATTTTTATTGCTTTAAAAATATAAATTTTCATATCTTACATCTTTTACTTAATAAAAATTCCGTCTTTTCTATTTTAAAAATATGATCTTTTCCATTCTAAAAATCTGATCTTTTCTATTTTAAAGTTCAAACCTTTTCTAATTTATAGCTCAAACATTTTCTATTCTAAAGCTCAAACCTTTTCTATTTTAGTTTTTAAACGCTTTTGAAAATCAGTTTTTATAACCCTTTAAAATCAGTTTTTAAATTTTTTTTTTAAAAAAAACAGATTTTCCTAATTAAAAAAAATCAATTTTTCTAATTAAAATAAAATCAGTTTTATCCTTTATAAAAAAATTCAGATTTAAACCTATTCTAATATCAGTTTTAAAATCCTTTAAAAATCAATTTTAAAATCTTGAAAAAAATCGGTTTTAATACTTTTTAAAAATCAGTAATTTCAGAATTAAAAATAAAAATAAAAATAAAATAAAATACTTACATTGATCTGCGAAGAGGGGGGGGGGGGTGGTTTTTGCGTCAGGTGGCGGCGCTGGAGGCGTTGGAGGTGGGGCAGCCTTCAGTTCGTCGGCGGTGGGAGGTCGTCGGCTGGGGGGGGCTCTCGAATCGGCGTCGCGATGGGAGGGTTCGAAAAGGGAGGAGCAGGCGAAGCGGACGGAGGGGGGGGGGGGGGGCGGCGGATGCGTCGGTGGCGATCGCTTTAGGTTTTTTTTTTCTTGCCGATTTGATTTTGAAGAGGGGGGGGGGGGGGCAGAACGACAGATAAAGGGAGGGAGAGATTTTTTTATTAATTAAATTAATTGCATAAAGTTGACTTTTACCCATGACCTCGAAACGAGGCCCACCGCCTGTCGTCCATAGCATTTAACCCCCATTCCGAACACAATGGGATATGTATCGCAAGCTGATTTAATCGTTACAATCAGTTTCCGTTGAATTTACATTTAAATCACTATATTGAATTTTAAACATACATTTCAAATTACCGGGGTCACATACTAACACTAAAAATTCCAGAAAAATATTTTCTAGCTTTGTATTGACGATACGGTCCTAACAAAACTAGTTTCGTCGAATTCTGAGACCGTTTGAAAAATGGCCAGTTTCCAGTCGATTAAAATCAACTGAAACTGGTCAAACGCGTTTTCCTTTGCCACGCTCACATATTGATTCGAAAAATTATGAAATTTGAAACCTAGCAATAACTTGACACTGCGGATCCAACAAAAGTGGTTTCATCGAAATCCGAGGTCATCTGCAAAATGTCCATTTTTAAGGGCCTGAATTCCATAGCGACTATTCAGAATTTTCAAATGGACATATCATTTGATTCCCGCTATCAAATTTCGATTGGTCAGATTCGTTGGAAAGATATCATCAATTAGATCCTAATGTTTTTGGTTTCACTAAAATCCGGATTGTTTTGCACCCGGTATATTCAATTGAAGTTTGAAATCGAATTATCGAACTACCGCGCTATTTTCAATTCTATATATAATTATAATTAATTATATTCGTTTTCAAATGTCGATTCAAACTCAGTTTTAATCGCCATTATTTAAAATATTTATTTTAAATATTTAAAATCCATTATTTTAGCCAATTTAAAAAATTTAAATTGGTTCAGATTTTCTGGGTTGTTACACCTTCCGTCACATTTATTTTAAAAGCTTTCAATCAATGGTTGCTATAATATTTCGTCTAACGCTTTGAATACGAGTGTCAGGTGTCTTTTATATTTACTGAACCGCCTCATTGTTCATGAAGGAGTTGACCCATACTTTATATATGTTGTGAAAGAGCTATATCAACATGCCATGCTGACGTGGCACATGCTTCATGGTTGCTCCTATACACGCTTTGTTATTTAACTTGATCTTTTGGGCACATTGACACCTTCTGGCATGTGAAGTTTCATGCAGCTTCTACTAATCCACATGTGAAGTATTGAATTTGAACCATGCATGCACTGAAGGCTTCATGTATTTGTGCGGTCCAATATACATGTTATGCGTCATCCTGTATGATCCATTCTTTATGTTTTGGTCCAACTTACGCTTCGTGTTTCTACTTGCTACCGGTCCATATTGCATGTAACTAAACCATACCGAGCCATACTTTTATATTGCGCACAACTAGACATAACATATAACATGTATGAACGACCCATGCATAGTAACAGTGCCAACCGACCCATATGATTGAGACTGGCCGACCTAGCGTATCTGACTGGTTTATACAAAGTAATAGTGACGACCGACCCATATGATTGAGACCGACCAACCCACCATTTACAATGTGACCGACTAACCCATTGTTGCGAAGAAGACCGACCCATGGAGTAAGAATGCAACCGACCTAGATGCCTTGGTGATCAAACCATTAATATGTGCATGATTTTTAGTGAATAACAGTACGCTTTACAATTATTTCATGATTATCATTATATTTAGGAATATACATCTATGCACATAGTTAGGTATAGAAATTTGTCACTTCTATAATTTTATATATTTCGGTTCACACGTCGATACACCATAGTATACTTATCAATATACCAATCTAAATTTTTTTAACAAAAGGGTATTTTCTTATAAACTCAAATTTCAATACTCTTTGCTTTAATTTCAAAAATTAAAAGGACATATTTTCAATACGAAAATTTCTGTTCAAATTCTAGTTATCAAACTTTGTCTATATGTTTATTTTCTTATATCCTGTTTCAATATATATATATATATATATATATATATATTCAAACTGCATAAATGAATAAAATTATATATTAAATAGACATGTTAATATTGTATGTAGAAATAATAATAAATTTTCAAACATTTGATATATAAATTTATATATCTTTATATGTAGTTTAAACATGCATAGTTTAACTTATATATTTTTCACATATAATTTCATAACAATTTGGTGTTATATTATCACAAACTTAATACTAATTTTGATTTCTTATTTTATTAAGATATATAAAACTTGTATATTTAACTTAATATTTTGATATATATATATATATATATATAATTTCCGTCTTAAATTTGTAGTTAAAATATAAGAAGCTATAGTTTACTTTATATTACCAGATTTCATCAAAAATGATTTTGTTATAACTATAGATTTCTTTTAAAGTTTTAACATACAAATGATTCTTTAGCAAATTAATAAGTTTTGATTTCTAAAGTTTAAATTTAAATTTGATTTGTATCAAAAGATTGATGTATATCACATAATAAATTAAATTCTATGTCCTTTTAAAATTAGTTTTTTATGCATATATGTTTATAGTTTACTTCATACGATAAAATTTTATATTCTCTTTAAAAAGTCCTTCAATATTTACTATATTATTTTTAAAGAAACACCCTGCTAAGATTATTTAACTCCACATTTCTCATAGAATTATTCTAAATATTTTACTGCCTATCATGAATATATTTTTAATGACCATTAAACTCTTTTTCTTACTACTCTTTCAATCTAATTCATTAGTATCATTAACCTAATTTTAAAAAGTTAGTGTATATTACCATTGTTTGGCTGAAATAATTTATAATAAATTGATACATATATAGATATTATGTGTATGCATGATTATTAGATATTACTTAAGATTATAATTTGAATATCTTTTAGCGAGTTACATATCATCATAAAATAATTCTGCATAATTATTGTCATATTATCATTAAATATCATAGTTCATATCACTCCTCATTACTATAAATTACAGTGCATGTTAAAAACATTCATATTTTTGGAAATAAATGAGCAAGAGAAAGAGGAATTTTGGAAGAAGAGAGGAAAGCAAACCAAAGTCTCGTATTATGAAATACGAATACCTACTTCTCAATAGGATTTTATAAATAAAGGAGAAGAGAGCTTGTAGAAATAGTGTGGCTAATCCAGTACACAATATTATATTAATGTCAAAAGTTGAGCTTAGTGCCTAGGACTCTTGGGGTCCATGACACAATATTATGTTAGTGTTAAAAATGGGCTTAGTGGTTTGGGACTCTTGGGGTTCATGACACAATATAATATTAGTGTCAAAAATTGGGCCTTATGCCTTGGGACTCTTAGGGTCTCATGGTTAAAAAACGGTTGATTGTAGCTTGGGCTTGTTGCGTTGAAACGAGTTATTTTTTATCATTTTTGATCTGGCATGCCCGTTCAATTGAATGGATACCTCCATTTGATGTAAAGGCCCACAAATCCGTGCTATCTAAGTTGACTAATAACATTACACATCCAACCCAAATTGCACAGAAATACAAATCATTATAAGAAAGAAGTTAGAGGATGAGAAATAGAAAGAAAGAAATATTAGAATAGAAGAAAACAAAGAAGACAAATCTCAAAGAAGAACGAATAAAATATATTATATAACATAACTTTTGAAATACAAATCGGTAACTTTATATACATACCATTATCAGAGCACAACAGTTATTTCTGGAACAGTTATAAACACCTGTTTCCAGATACAACATAGTACACAACGGACAAATGATATTCTATAGTTAACTGGTGAAGCCTCCTGCTTCCAGCTCCTTCAAGTGAATCTGAAAAATCCCGACTACTTGACTGCCCATACAAATTTGGGCACCCAAGAGTTTAGGGAAAACAGACAAAAATAAACTCTGGGTCAGTCATGGGAATGGTGTGAGTAAACTCCAAACATTTGTTTAACTTTCAAATTCCTTTCGAAAAGAATTGATAATCGTAAGACCAATCCACACATAAACACGGATGGTTTTTACCTTACGATAACCCAAAACACTTTGATATAAAAATCTAGTGATATTATAATAATGTCTAATCCAAATAAATAACCAAATAGTAGAACGCTTGTATCTCACGCTCCACATACATAGTATAAAATCAAAAACCGCATGGCGCTTATTGGAGAGTGGATTACTAACTATGATAAGGTATGGAACCACCTTCCGCTAGTGTATCTCTAGAGAGGAATACACTGGGTTCAACAAGAACATCTTGTAACCTGGCCCACACATGACCGACCACTCATTTCGCTTGAGTGTATCGAATGTATATCGCCAAAGTTTGGGACCAGCAACCATCTCCCGACTGGGACAGCATCGAATAGAATAAGAAATTAAATGAACCTCTAGATAGGTGATTATACATCGTAATGGGAGCGACCCACATAGCCATGCTGCCTGCCCGATTTTTGTCATTTCCCGGTTGTTGAGGCCTGAGGCTACGATTACTTTTTATCCATTGATAGCACAATCAATTTGAATGCCACATTGTCAGATCCGTTAATCACCAATTGATTTTCACAAATATTCTGGATGTTATGCTAATGGAATAAATCCGTTGCAACCATATATATTTATACAGACCAACTTATTGATCATTGGGATTACTTTGTCAGACATTCGTCCATATACGTTCGTTCTATGATTGAACGAAACCAAAGGCACAATTCCCATTAATAGAAAAAGTCCTTGCACTTCACTCCATCTTCGATTATCTTCATATAATCTGATTCGCAACGCTACTACCAATATAGAGTGGTTCACGGATAATAATCCAACCGGTCTCTCCATATTGACAACGGTGGTCAAAAACTTCGATAGTCTGTGATTTAACTATCGAATAAAAACAAGTGTTCATCTAACATATCAAACAAATCACTGGGCTTTTTGATTAACATTTCAATAATTAAATCTCTTCTCCATTTCCCTATCAATATTTGTTAACCAAGCATTTTCAATAATCATCTTGTCTCTTATGCCATTTGGAAAACGTTTCCAGATATTAACTTCTTTTATTTTCTATATATTAGAAAATATCTCTATTTGCAGTTGAAAACAATTTCAATCACTTATCTCTATCCCGACTATTTTAATTATACTCAGGAAATATTTACTTTTATATTCCCAAAATTTCATCGCTTGAGTTAAAACGAACGTTGTATACAACATCGTTACAAACAACCCAAACTATTATATTCGACCAAACTATTATTCAAACACTTCTCTTCGAGACTGGATCTTGCTATTTACCCATTAAAAATGAAATCAATCAAGTTGGGGTAAAATTACCTCTCAGACCTTGACTGAAAACATCGTCAATTTCAAAACGGCAAAACCACTAACCTCGAATAAACACACTATAAAACCCAATTATTCATTTTTAAAATATGTATATATGTTCGCTTTCTATTTCCACTTTATAGATTTCCCTTTTTGTTTACAATATTCGATTTTTATATTCGTTTACCTATCGAATTCAATACGTCGATACAATGATTTCTAACTATCAAAATATCTTAAAAATATTCTAACTCCTTAAATTTCCGGAAAATTTCGCCATAATCTCCCCTGCACCGGGAGCTTCGGGATATTTCAAATACCCTCCCATGGCCCTCACCAATCCAAAAGAAAAAGGAAAAGCCAAGCGGCTTGCCGATACGGCGCATAAAATCTCATATATGAATTTAAACGTGTACCTTTTTGTCGGGCACATAAATAAAAATCTTCATATACCCCATCCCATATCTGTCTAACACATGCTCACATGTTTCAATTCAATTCAACACTATCCAATCATTTGAATTCAGTTTTGCTCATTTATTCTTTAATTAGCTATTTTGCCTATTTAACTCCTTTGTTTGAACATAACATATTCAAACAAAATATTTATCTTGCTCATAACCAAATTGAATTTCAATTTCAATTCTAGTTTCCTTTTTGATTTCAATTATAAATTTTCAAATCGAATTTACTTATTCAAAATCCAATATCCATTCGAAATCTCATTAACTAATTACTATTCAAATTAGTTAATTCTATTCAAAAATCAAAAATCTGATTTCTGTTTCAAAAATCATATTCATTTTTACAACTTGAATTAGCATATATTTTACACCTCAACTCTGAAATTTTCTAAATAAAAATTCGGATTTAATTCGCATAAAATCCTTTTATAAAATTAAATAAACCGTTGTGGTTTTCAAACGGTTATGCGGCTATTTTTCTGAAAATTTGATTTTGATATAACTCAAGATCTATACGACGAAATCTAGATTTTTCTTTTCTATTAGAAAACTATTATCAAATCAGTCCTGACGTTTCTTGTTTCAAAGAATTACGACTTCAATTGAGCTCTGTATATCCAATTGAAGTTAGAAACGACAATTTACGAACTGCAGTGCTACGGCGAGTTCGTTTTAATTATATATATATATATATATATATATAAACGTTTTAAAACTTCGTTTATATAAATTCAACTCCATTTTAACTCTATTAGAATTTTTCTTGATTTAAACTCCATTTTCACTTTTATTTGAATTCTATATTCAAATTCCAATTTCACTTCTATTTGAATTCTCTATTCAAATTCCATATTTCAAATTCCATTTGAATTATATAGTTAAATCCCATAGTTTAAAATTCCATTTGAATGCTATATTCAAACTCTACAATTTAAATTCCATTTGAATTCCTTTTTGAATTCTACATTCAAATTCCCTATTCAATTCTCTTTGAATCCAAATTCTATATTTATTCTATTTGAATTTCAAATATCCAAAGTCCGATTCAATTCTATTTTGAAATTTCAAATATTCAAACTCCTTTTTAACTTTATTATTCAAATTCTACTTAAATCCTCTTATTTGAATTCTATTTCAAATTCCCTTATTCAAATTCTATTCACATTCCTATATTCAAATTCTATATTTGAATTTCCTTTAAATTTTCTATATTCGATATCTGTTTAAATTTTTATATTCAAATTCTAGATTTGAATTCTCTTTGAATTTCTATACTCAATTTCTATATAAAAATCCCATTTGAACCTCTATTCAAATCCCATTTGAATTTCTACATTCAAACTCCATTTAAATTCTATATTCAAATTTTATAGATAAACCCCATTATTTTCAAATCTCTATATTTGAATTTCATTTGAACTTTCTTTATTCAAATCCATTTGAATTTCTTTGAATTCAAATTCTATTTACATTCCTATTTGAATTCCAATTCTATTTTCAAACTTCGTTTGGATTTCTATATTCAAAACTATTCTCAAACTCCATTCAAATTTTATTTTTGAAATTCTATTTCAAATTCTATTTAAATTTTCTATATCAAATTTCCATTTGAATTCTTATATTCAAACTCTTTAAACAAGTCTCGATTCAATTCCTTTTGAAATCAATATTTCTATTTTTTTTTTAAATTTCCCTTTTCAATTTCACACTTGTATTTTGATTTCTGAACTATCAAGTGATAATTCTTCTTTTTTTATTCATTTATAACTTCGTTATAAAAGAACTATTTATAAACCTTGTTTATAAAGGAACTACTTGTTTTATTTTTCAAAACAAGTTTATATTTCTATTCCATTCAAATTTCAAAATTTTATTTAAAAATAGAAAGTTCCCTTTAAATCTCAAATACCCTTTCCAAGACATTTTAAATAAATTAACCCTTAGCCCTGTGATATTTTAAACAATCAAATCATCAAATTTTCAATCATTTGATTTTTAACACGTCATATATGAATATATGAAATCAAGCAAACAAACAAACAGATAATATATTTTTGAGGAATCCAGTTGGATTCCTCCAACCCGTTTTCCTGCATCCACAGACGTTAGTCAACAGAAATAATACCCATCCTGCTTCGAGGCAGGATATCGCGGTATAAAAGGGGATCCACTTATTTATGTGGGCGTAGGGTCATCCGCTAATGATACTGCGGGAATCCGCTAATGAAACTGCGGGAATCCAACCAATCACCAACCCGATATATATACATACTAGTCAACCCTAAATAACTAATATATTTTAAATCAACCAAACAACTTTCAAACAAGCAATAACAATTATTTTTAACTAATAAAAATAATTTTAAATGAAAGGTGAGTGAGATTTACTCACCGGCATTTTCCATTGTCGAATATCTTGTTTAATTCTGTCTCGTCAGCAATAAATTATTCGAACGAAATTTCCTGTATACATATGATCATTTAATTCTTGTTTAAATGATTTAACTATTTTGATTTAAAATAACTAAATTAATTAATTAAATAAATAAATCCTATGAAATTTAAATACAAACGTATATCTCACCAAATAAAAACAGTTTCCCTTCATTGAAACACCCCACCTCCGTTAGGGTCACTCTCAAAGGGAATGCCCTAATTTTGGTGGAGGTTTATAAGTATAAGTCACAGATATACAAGACAGATATAAGAACACATATTTTTGAACAGCGGAAAAGCAACAACCTTTTTATTTCATAGGAGAAAATACGTGTTACAACAACATTACCATAATTGTCTTACATACATCCAAAAACATAACATCTTCATAACTATCTTGATTACATTATTTAAAGAGGCATAAAGAAAACATAAATAAACTGCAAAAGTCCCATAGTTCTTGTCCAAAGCCATAGTCCAAAACGAAAAGATCCAAGCAATACATTCTTTCACTTCAAGCTGGATATGAAGGCTGGTCAAGCTACAGTATTCCCTCCCTGTGGACCTGGGGGGGGGGGGGGGTGGGGGAACGGAAGAAAAGAAGACGAAAGAAAAGTAGAGTCAAACATAAAGCCTGAGTAAGTCTAGGACTATTCAGTCTATGAGTAAAGAACTGGGTATGATAAGTATAAACTAGAAATGGGAAAGCACCACACACTTAGTTAAGCTGTCTAGGGTCGAATATACTATCATACCCCATGTTAATCTCTGTACCCATATAAACTAGTTCCCAACAGGCAACCCATAATCAGGGTGAAGTGATCCATTTTTATGGTGATCGGCTCCTACTCGCATAGTTACATGTGTCTTACGGCCCCCGATGTTGTAGTTACCTATGCTGGTCCCACCATGGGGTGTATCAAGTCCCATGGTGGCGGCCCGACACAATCCTAGAATGCACAGGTATGCTACTGGTGCCCAGTGCCTTATTTTTCTGCGCCGGAGTGTGTGCACGCCCGCACCCCGTTAGAACCTACACTGCTGCACCACCGCCGTCGATTTGACCTCTTACAATCAGCCCAGTAATCGTGCCCCACCCTGCCTAGTTTCAGGGTATCATGATACACCTTATAGGGTTACTGCTGAAAAGGGTCCCCCGCTACTAGGTTTTCTATCTCTAGCCAACATGCTAAGTTGGTTAAGTGTTTTATAAACCTAACCCCCAATCAGTCTGTTTAGTTTAGCATGTTCCATTTTGATTAAGTATTAATATAATTTACTTAATCCTATCAATCCTGACTCAGCCTTAATTGTCTTATTAAAGCCTTGACCTCTCACATTAGACAGGTATTGTTGTGGCTGCCTGTTGCCGGTTGGGTACGGGCAGTCTTACGCCACAACTCAGTCTAACCTCGGGTCCTTATTGGGCTCCATGTTTAACCACCCACATTGGATAGGTATTGTTGTGACTACTGGACAGCCGAGCGGTTCCGGGCAGGTTTACATCACAACTCAATCCAACCTCGGATTAAACACATCGTATTTTCTACATTTACATATTTTGTCTTTCTTCTTTATTTCTTATATGTAAATATTTGCGGCCCATTACTCAAAATCAATTAATGGTGTAAGGGTTTACACCAATCATGGGCCCAACCTATTCTTGAATTTGGGCCCCTCTACTTTTATATTTTCATTTATTAATTAATTTGGCCCAACGCTATTTCCCCCGTTTAATACGTTCGTTTATTATAATATATGTTGGGCTTGGCCTTTTAAGCCCAACCTAGCCACGAGAAAAAGGGGAGGCTTAAAACGTGGATATATACAGAAAGGGGAATGTGAACGCATGAACTTGCAACATAACGTAGGAACTACAAAATAGAAACTGGTGTACTTGCATTGTGTTAACATATACTTTGGTCATAAAGCATAAGTGACATGAATCAAACCATGTAAACTTGTAGTTAAGTTGAGAATCTAACTAAATTAGATATCATTATTGACGCATAGTCTTAATTACAACATAAACCTATATTTTTACTTAGGCATAACGTCAAACTTAAGCAAATCATGTTTATAAAATTACTATATGTTTTCAAAGGTGCTTACTTTTGTTACTAATACAAAAGTATAGTTCAACTAGAATTATTCCAACTAAATCATGATTTTTAATCTATTCACATAATCATGGCACAATTATACCCAAACATGAAATGACGGTTTTTGATCTATTCATATAATCATGGCATAAATATTCCTAAACATGAAATCATGGTTTTTACTTTATTCATGCAAACTTGCAATTAGAATGTAAATCTAACTTAGCTACGTGTCACATATATTATATAATTCTTGTTAACAACATAGGCCTAACATGTTTTTCAATTAGGCAAAATACCAAACATAGCCTAGTCATATTCATAAAATCAACATAAGTTCACAAAGAGGCTTACTTTTGTTTTTAATACAAAAGTATGGTTTTATACATAGATCATGATGCCAATTCCAACATAATTTCATATGAATCATAATACCCCAAATTTAATCCAATTACACACAAAGTGATTTTTGTACAAAAATATACATTATGTTGGCATAGTACAAAACCACATACTTGCATGAATCTCAATAAATCAACCACAAACATGTAGCTTCAACATGAATTACATACTTGTGAATATCCAATCGTTATATCACAACATTCCAAATCGATTAGAATCATAGCAACGCACAAATATGAATTACTATCGCCACAATTCCATTTCTTACATTACACAAATCAACACAATTATTTATTACATATCGGAATAGTACTCTACTTACAATCGTGTGACGAATTCTTCAATTCAGGAATATGAATTCTGGATTTGGAGATGCTACTCCTTTGACGTAGGCGTTGATTTGATTTGTTTAAGTTGCTTTATGCTTTAGAGTTTGCCTCCTAATCGTCTCTCAAATTGGTGGCTACTCCTAGTCGTTCCTCAGCAGCATGATGGCCTCGTTCTTATTTTTCAATGAATAGATTATGTAGAGTCTAGGGTCATTTTTATAGAGTTTATGAATTGATTAGGACCATCGATGTAGCTTGGGTTACTCGTAGCCATTCATCCGAAAGAGAGGCCAATCAGGGGCTGCCACCTAGCCCTAGTGACAAAGCAAGCCTCTGAAAATCGACCAAACATAGACTAGGCCAGCCAGGGTGGGCTGGGTTCGACCTGGCTCTGGGGCCAGGTCGACAGCCCAGTCGACAGCCTTGTCGACCTGGCTAGCCCAGGTCGACTGCCCAGTCGACCTGGGTGCCTTAGGCGGGAATTTTCCCGCTCTGGCCAATTGGGCCCGATTTTGAATTTTAAACTTGTTTTTCTGAGCTGTTTTCTTCTGTTTGAATTTTAAACTGAATTCTGAAACTTCCGGAGGCCATATCTTCTTCATACGGACTCCGTTTTTCGAAAACACAGACTCTATTTCGCGTATTTTTCCGAGACGAACACAATGGCGTATCCCGTTTCCCTTAGTTCTTTGATTTGAAATTAATTATACTTTAATTTGTGAATTTCACAGTTATAGAATACACGGGGTGTTACATTCTCCCCCACTTAAAAGGATTTCGTCCCCGAAATCTTCAAGTTCAGGAAGAATGTATATCCTAACATCCAAAAATCCATCTACTCATCCATCAAACACGAGCATCCATTGTCCTTAAAAGACCTCTAATGCTTCATGATTATATGCGAAGTGTGTGTGTGTACATGTATTTATCTAATGCAAAATCAGGCGGTCTACTGATTCAGTTGACCTCCTTAATGCAAATTATGTAAGTGCCATGAATCCATTATGTATGCAAATTTTCCTATTCATGATTCTACATGAGTGCATAATCATTCATACAAATGCAACATCCATATGACAACACATTAAAGTTCAACCATATACGAATGCAAACATATATGCATATGCAATATGAAGTGACTGAGCCGATCTAAAACCTAGATTGTGTGTGTATATGCAACCACGAGCAACCACTAGCAATCACTTGCAACCATCATCCATAACATGTTTTCAATTACATGTTTCCATCCAAAGGGTTTCTACCTAAAAGATAAGGTCGAGGAAATATACCTAAAAAGATAGATAAAAGCGCAACTTAAGGAAAAAGAAAGATCAAGGATGTACCCTCGAAAAGAAAAGGGTAGGCAGTGCGTATTCTACCTTCAGTTTCCCAAGTCGCGTCTCCCTCGGCGTCGCTCCACTGAACTTTGATGAGCTTGACTTCGCGGTTACGTAGCTTCTTCACTTCCGTTCCTAATATGCGGGTTGGAACTTTCCTCACGGTTGCTTCGCGCTCCACTTCAGCTTCTTCTAGGATATTTGGCTCTACCACTTCAGCAGACTCATGTAGACATTTTCGGAGATGTGAAACATGAAAATCGTTGTGAACTCCGGCCAGCTTTTTGGGTAGCTCTAATCTATAGGCCATTTTCCCAATTTTCTCGATGATAGGGAATGGTCCTACGAACCTTGGTGCTAGCTTTCCTGTGGTTCCAAAATGAACAACGTTCCTTAGCAGAGATACCTTAAGAAAAACCCTGTCTCCAACCTCAAATTCAAGGACGGTCCTTCTCTTGTCGGCGTAGGACTTTTGTCTGTCTTGGGCCGTCTTCATCCTTCTTCGTATTGAGTCTACTTTCTCTGTAGTTTCTCGGTCATATCTGGCCCAAGTATGAGTTTATCAGTAGACTCCCACCAACAAGTGGGCGATCGGCACGGTCTTCCATATAAAGCTTCGAAGGGCGCCATTCCGATGGTTGCTTGATAGCTGTTTTTGTAGACAAACTCCACCAAAGGAAGATGGTCTTCCCACGTTCCTCCGAAGTCAAGGACGCACAGTCTTAAAAGGTCCTCCAAAACTCTGTTCACTCTTTCCGTTTGGCCGTCGGTTTGGGGATGATAGGCTGTGCTCAAGCATAACTGCGTTCCTACTGCTTCTTGTAGACTCCGCCAAAACTCACTGGTGAAGATGGGGTCTCGGTCACTAACAATGCTGGATGGTATTCCATGGAGTCGAACGATTTCCTTGAGGTAAAGAGATGCTAGGGATGAGGCAGTTCTTTTACTTTTGACAGGTAAGAAGTGGGCGCTTTTATTAAGCCTATCCACTATTACCCAAATGCTAGTGTTGCCTCTCCTAGACCTAGGCAGCCCATCGATGAAGTCCGTTGAGATGCTATCCCATTTCCACTGCGGAACCTCTAGAGGATGTAGCAGTCTGCCAGGCTTTTTCTGTTCCGCCTTAACCTGTTGGCACACCATACACTTAGAAACGAATTCTGCCACGTCCTTTTTCATGCCGTTCCAGAAGAAAGTTCTTTTTATATCTTTGTACATTTTATCCCCGCCTGGGTGTATCGTCATCTTGGAGTGATGTGCTTCCTCGAGAACCCTCATTACTAAATCCCTTGTCTGTGGGACGCATAGTCTTCCGTCTCGCCTTAGCCAACCCATATCGTCGATGGAGTATCTGTTGAGGTGACTTGAAGTCTCACCCCTAATTAGCCTATCAATCATTTCCACAAGCTGAGGGTCTTCGCGTTGTGCTGTCCCTACTGAGTCCACTAAAGTTGGGCGCACTTCGAGAGATGCTAGCAGGCCTGGTACAAAATCGGAGGAAGGCCTAAAGTCGAAGCTGGCTATAAACTCTAGGCTTTGTCTTTCAACAAACAGCGGACTTAGGGTCAATTTCTTTCGGCTCAACGCGTCTGCCACTACGTTGCCTTTACCCGGAGTGTAAGAGATCTCAAAATCGTATGAGGCAAGAAACTCCATCCATCTCTGTTGCCTCAAGTTAAGATCTTTCTGCGAGAAAAGATATTTCAACGATTTATGGTCAGTGTAAAGTTCGAACTTCTCACCTAGGAGATAGTGTCGCCAAGACTTGAGTGCAAAGACAATGGCAGCTAATTCAAGATCGTGGGTCGGGCAGTTCTTTTTGTGTACTTTCAACTGCCTTCCGCTATAAGCTACTACCCTTCCTTCTTGCATTAAGACGGCGCCTAGCCCTGTCCCACATGCATCTGTATAAACAGTGAACATCTTGCTCCCATCTGGCAACGTCAAAACTGGGGCTGTTGTAAGAGCCCTTTTCAGTCGCTGGAAAGCAAACTCGCAATCCAGGTCCCAATTGAACGCTAGATTCTTCTTGGTCAATTTCGTGAGCGGAGCTGAGATTTTTGAAAAATCCTTTATGAACTTCCGATAGAAACCTGCTAGTCCTAGAAAACTTTCGACCTCAGTTGCATTTCTTGGTGTCTGCCAATCCTGTACCGCCACTACCTTAGCTGGGTCCACTGCTAACCCTTGTTTGGATACTATGTGCCCAAGGAACCTCACCTCTTCTCTCCAAAAGTGGCATTTGGAGAATTTGGCTTTTAGCTGATGGACTCGTAGAGTTTCCATGAATGCCCTTAAGTGCTGAGCATGTTCCTCTTCACTTTTTGAGAAGATAAGGATGTCGTCTACGAAGACCACTACAAACTTATTGAGGAAATCTCTGAATACCCTACTCATCAGGTCCACGAAGTAAGCAGGTGCATTTGTCAAGCCGAAAGGCATGACAAGCCATTAAAAGAAGCCGTTTGGGGTTCTGAATGTCGTTTTATCGATACTATCTTCAGCCACCCTTAGCTGATGAAAACCGGTCGCTAAATCGAGTTGGGAGAAAACAGACGCTCCTACAAGCTAATCAAACAAATCGTCAATTCTGGGGTGAGGGTGCCTATTCTTTTTCGGTAGCTTGTTGAGCTCCCTATAGTCAACACATAGACGGAGTGAACCATCCGCCTTTGTAGCGAACACCACTGGAGCGCCCCATTCTGAAATGCTCCTCCTAATGAACCCCTTTTCTAGAAGCTCTTTAATCTGTTTACTGAGCTCTTTCCTTCCCCGTGGAGCCATGTGTCTAACGGGCAACGCAACGGGCTTTGCATTATCTACAAGATATATGCGGAAGTCTATCTCCCGCTTCGGAGGCAAGCCCTTCACCTCTTCAAAGACATCCGGATATTCCCGGACCACTCTAACTGATTGCAAATTCTCAACAGAGGCATCTAGCGATTCAAGATAACTAAGCATAACCGCATACGAGGGATTACAAGAAATTTCCAAAGTATTACCGAGCTGGGTTAGGAGCCTGACAACCCTTTTCTCACAATCAAGGATGGCCCCATTACTAGATAGCCAATCCATGCCCAAAATCAAACCATATCCCGAAAAGCCCAAAACAAAAGCACTACATTGAAATTCTACGCTTAGAATAGAAATTTTCAATCCCAAACAGATCATAGACAAATGAGATGGGCCCCCAATTGGGTTTGAAACAATTAAGGGGTCCTCTACCATACTAGTTTTTTGGTGCAGAGATTCTACTAAAGCAGACGAGATAAAGGAGTGTGATGCGCCAGAATCAAATAAAGTGTGAACGGGGTGATCATAAAGATAAACTACACTTTCTACAGAAGTATTTATACCTCGCTGTTGCAGAGGTGGCGCTTCTAGCACATGAACTTGTGCCCCTGAGGTGGATCCAGCCCTCTGCCCCTGTCCTCGTTTCTTTGGGCAGTCCTTAGCCCTGTGGCTTGTCTCACCGCAAGAAAAGCACCCACCATTCTCCTTGGCCTTCTTTTTCCGGCAATCTTTCACTAAGTGCCCCACTTTGCCACAGAAATTACACTTCCTCTTCTCTTTGTTGCCTTTCCCGCCTTTCTTAAAGTCTGTCTTCTTAGGCTGCAAACCCTCTTTCTTCCCTTGCGAGCTTTCTGCCTTTGTCTCCTTCTTGCCCTTATCCTCTTCGCTCAGCAATGCCATCTGTACCAATCTTTCATATGTGGCTCCCATGGGTATATGGGTCATGGCCAAACTGTGTAATGGCTCATTCAACCCTTTGACGAAACGGAGAGCCTTCTTGTGCGGGGTGTTGACTAGGTCCAACCCAAACCTAGCCAGCTCATCGAACTGATTAACGTACTCTTTGACTGTCTTGTTCCCTTGCTTAAGAAAGAAGAAATTTTCAAACTGCAAACTCCTTTCCGCATCTGAGAGAAATTTAGACTCAAACCTTGCCCTAAAGTCCTCCCATGTCTCCACTAGTCTTTCTGCATTAGTGACTTCCCACCAGTAGCAAGCCTCGCCCTTTAGTAGCCATACTGCCAGTTGTACTTTCTGTCTATCTTCTACCTCAAAGATGATGAATAAGTCCTTAGTTTCTTTCAGCCAATTTCTAGCTGCCACGAAGGACTCAGTTCCATGGAAATCCTTTCCTCCCATAGCTTTAAAATCTTTACATATCTTAGCAAACGTGTTTCCCCGTGGAGGAGGTAGAGGAAGAGGTGCCGCTGCAGCTGGATGATTTCCTGCAGCTGGAGGAGGAGGAACGGTAGGACCTGGCTGCGTGGCCCTTGCTTCTAAGAACCGTCTAAACCAACCAGGTATTGGTACACCCTCTGGCAAGTTAAGTTCTTCGGACATGCTGAAACAAAAAGGATAGATTCAAAACGAAGGATAAGAGATAGTACCTATGGCTTTGGGGGGTAGACTTTGCCTTTTTAAAATAAAATAATATTTTTCTTTTTAAAAATGCTTCTTTAAATTTCCTTTTTGAAAATAAATTTTGAAAACTTTTTATCTTATCTGGTAAACCTATGCTCTGATACCAAGTGAAACACCCCACCTCCGTTAGGGTCACTCTCAAAGGGAATGCCCTAATTTTGGTGGAGGTTTATAAGTATAAGTCATAGATATACAAGACAGATATAAGAACACATATTTTTGAACAGCGGAAAAGCAACAACCTTTTTATTTCATAGGAGAAAATACGTGTTACAACAACATTACCATAATTGTCTTACATACATCCAAAAACATAACATCTTCATAACTGTCTTGATTACATTGTTTAAAGAAGCATAAAGAAAACATAAATAAACTGCAAAAGTCCCATAGTTGTTGTCCAAAGCCATAGTCCAAAACGAAAAGAACCAAGCAATACATTCTTTCACTTCAAGCTGGATATGAAGGCTGGTCAAGTTACAATATTCCCTCCCTGTGGACCTGGGGGGGGGGGGGAACGGAAGAAAAGAAGACGAAAGAAAAGTAGAGTCAGACATAAAGCCTGAGTAAGTCTAGGACTATTCAGTCTATGAATAAAGAACTGGGTATGATAAGTATAAACTAGAAATGGGAAAGCACCACACACTTAGTTAAGTTGTCTAGGGTCGAATATACTATCGTACCCCATGTTAATCTCTGTACCCATATAAACTAGTTCCCAACAGGCACCTCATAATCAGGGTGAAGTGATCCATTTTTATGGTGATCGGCTCCTACTCGCATAGTTACATGTGTCTTACGGCCCTCGATGTTGTAGTTACCTATGCTGGTCCCACCATGGGGTGTATCAAGTCCCATGGTGGCGGCCCGACACAATCCTAGAATGCACAGGTATGCTACTGGTGCCCAGTGCCTTATTTTTCTGCGTCGGAGTGTGTGCACGCCCGCACCCCGTTAGAACCTACACTGTTGCACCACCGCCGTCGATTTGATCTCTTACAATCAGCCCAGTAATCGTGCCCCACCCTGCCTAGTTTCAGGGTATCATGATACACCTTATAGGGTTACTGCTGAAAAGGGTCCCCCGCTACTAGGTTTTCTATCTCTAGCCAACATGCTAAGTTGGTTAAGTGTTTTATAAACCTAACCCCCAATCAGTCTGTTTAGTTTAGCATGTTCCATTTTGATTAAGTATTAATATAATTTACTTAATCCTATCAATCCTGACTCAGCCTTAATTGTCTTATTAAAGCCTTGACCTCTCACATTAGACAAGTATTGTTGTGGCTGCCTGTTGCCGGTTGGGTCCGTGCAGTCTTACGCCACAACTCAGTCTAACCTCGGGTCCTTATTGGGCTCCATGTTTAACCACCCACATTGGATAGGTATTGTTGTGACTACTGGACAGCCGGGCGGTTCCGGGCAGGTTTACATCACAACTCAATCCAATCTCGGGTTAAACACATCGTATTTTCTACATTTACATATTTTGTCTTTCTTCTTTATTTCTTATATGTAAATATTTGCGGCCCATTATTCAAAATCAATTAATGGTGTAAGGGTTTACACCAATCATGGGCCCAACCCATTCTTGAATTTGGGCCGCTCTACTTTTATATTTTCATTTATTAATTAATTTGGCCCAACGCTATTTCCCCCGTTTAATACGTTCGTTTATTATAATATATGTTGGGCTTAGCCTTTTAAGCCCAACCTAGCCACGAGAAAAAGGGGAGGCTTAAAACGTGGATATATACAGAAAGGGGAATGTGAACGCATGAACTTGCAACATAACGTTGGAACTACAAAATAGAAACTGGTGTACTTGCATTGTGTTAACATATACTATGGTCATAAAGCATAAGTGTCATGAATCAAACCATGTAAACTTGTAGTTAAGTTGAGAATCTAACTAAATTAGATATCATTATTGACGCATAGTCTTAACTACAACATAAACCTATATTTTTACTTAGGCATAATGTCAAACTTAAGCAAATCATGTTTATAAAATTACTATATGTTTTCAAAGGTGCTTACTTTTGTTACTAATACAAAAGTATAGTTCAACTAGAATTATTCCAACTAAATCATGATTTTTAATCTATTCACATAATCATGGCACAATTATACCCAAACATGAAATTACGGTTTTTGATCTATTCATATAATCATGGCATAAATATTCCTAAACATGAAATCATGGTTTTTACTTTATTCATGCAAACTTGCAATTAGAATGTAAATTTAACTTAGCTATGTGTCGCATATATTATATAATTCTTGTTAACAACATAGGCCTAACATGTTTTTCAATTAGGCAAAATACCAAACATAGCCTAGTCATATTCATAAAATCAACATAAGTTCACAAAGAGGCTTACTTTTGTTTTTAATACAAAAGTATGGTTTTATACATAGATCATGATGCCAATTCCAACATAATTTCATATGAATCATAATACCCCAAATTTGATCCAATTACACACAAAGTGATTTTTGTACAAAAATATACATTATGTTGGAATAGTACAAAACCACATACTTGCATGAATCTCAATAAATCAACCACAAACATGTAGCTTCAACATGAATTACATACTTGCGAATATCCAATTGTTATATCACAACATTCCAAATCGATTAGAATCATAGCAACGCACAAATATGAATTATTATCGCCACAATTCCATTTCTTACATTACACAAATCAACACAATTATTTATTACATATCGGAATAGCACTCTACTTACAATCGTGTGACGAATTCTTCAATTCAGGAATCTGAATTCTGGATTTGGAGATGCTACTCCTTTGACGTAGGCGTTGATTTGATTTGTTTAAGTTGCTTTATGCTTTAGAGTTTGCCTCCTAATCGTCTCTCAAATTGGTGGCTACTCCTAGTCGTTCCTCAGCAGCATGATGGCCTCGTTCTTATTTTTGAATGAATTGATTAGGTAGAGTCTAGGGTCATTTTTATAGAGTTTATGAACTGATTAGGACCATCGATGTAGCTTGGGTTACTCGTAGCCATTCATTCAAAAGAGAGGCCAATCAGGGGCTGCCACCTAGCCCTAGTGACAAAGCAAGCCTCTGAAAATCGACCAAACAAAGATTAGGCCAGCCAGGGTGGGCTGGGTTCGACCTGGCTCTGGGGCCAGGTCGACAGCCCAGTCAACAGCCCTGTCGACCTGGCTAGCCCAGGTCGACTGCCCAGTCGACTTGGGTGCCTTAGGGAGGAATTTTCCCGCGCTGGCCAATTGGGCCCGATTTTGAATTTTAAACTTGTTTTTCTGAGCTGTTTTCTTCTGTTGGAATTTTAAACTGAATTCTGAAACTTCCGGAGGCCATATCTTCTTCATACGGACTCCGTTTTTCGAAAACTCGGACTCTATTTCGCGTATTTTTCCGAGACGAACACAATGGAGTATCTCGTTTCCCTTAATTCTTTGACTTGAAATTAATTATACTTTAATTTGTGAATTTTTCTATTATAGAATACACGGGGTGTTACATTCATTCTCGTCTGTTTCCAGTTCAAAACACAGAACCTATTCCCTTTGGATTCCTTCCTGATGCTTGACTGTCCCTCAACACCTTCAATGGTCACCAGTCCACCCAGAGCCCCATCCTCCACTCGCCTTCTCTTGTTTACGTTACTGTCAACTCCTCATACCCTAGAAAAACCCAATCGCAACTTCTTGAATCCGCAATACCCACCATCAATATTCACGCATCAGTCCTCTCGACATCGTGGTGTCCCTCTCATCCCATCGCAACTTACTTCCCTAGCCTCCCAAATCACCATCGCCCCGTTGATTTTCCTCAATTTCCTACTGTATAACCTAGCATCTCTCAGTCCTGAATTAAGTCGCGAACCCCCTTTTGAACTCGGTAAAATCTTGCGAAGACATCCCCTTTACCACCTCCGAACCCTGCTGCATATCTTCGAACGAACTCATCATCGCGAGCGCCTTCTGGTCGATGTCGAGCTTCAAGTCTCCTACGATTTCAAGTCATGATGTTTTCTTTTTCTAATTATCGGAGGAACCGATTTTTGACTGGAGATAAAGAAATGAAGAGGGCTTGATTTATTTTCTGATTTGAGAATGAAGGCTCGACCTCATTTATATAGTTGCGAAGTGAAACAAAGGAGTACGCACTGTTAATTTTTCTGTCTCCTTGATATCAAAGCTGAGAGGCCATTTTTACTGCTCGAGGAAGAACAGTGATTGGGTTTTCAGATTTAGGTTGGCTTGTGTTTATAGTATAGGTCGGCTGTTATTTTTTATTTTTATTTTAAATAGCTAAATATCTCCCGGTCCCTTAACTCGAGATCCCGAACTACTATTTTAACGTAACGACTTACGTTAACAGATTATGGCGTTATTCTGAACTCCTCGGAACTGATTCTGGAATTCATTTCAACTGTATAAAAGAGATAACAATTTTAAATAAACGATTTAAATGAAATTTGATTTAAATATATAAATCATTTTCACATAGTTAAATTCTTCGATAATAAATTACTATTATCGTTCTAATTCAATATAAAATTTATATTAATTAACTAAACTGTTTCTATTCAGTTTTAAATTTGAATTCAAGTATTATCGTTATACTCGATATTGAATCTTATAACGATTATTAACCCGATAAATTCCATAATAAAAATCCATTTATATTCGAATCAATGTTTAAAATAATTTAAATATTTAATATTCAATGATCAAAAATCCGGGACGTTACATTCCTTCCCCCTTAAAAGAATTTCGTCCCCGAAATTACTAAGGCAGAAGAAATGCTAAAGACGCGTTAACTTTTTCAAAAGCCAATTTTTTTATAACTCAGTATTTCGAATTCTATAACTCAAGTTCCATACAATTTTAAGTCCTCATGGGAATATTTAATTTCAGTTTATTTAAATGGTTTCCATTATTTCATATTATTTAACTTGCTTAAGTTAAGTTTAGATTCCAGAATTCAAATGCCTGGTCTTTATTTCAAATTCTTTTCAATATATATACATATATTTGTTTTCATCTCAAATTTGAACTTTCCTAAACAATTTGTTTTCTTTCAACAAATTTCATCAAAAACTTTTCTAAGATAGCAATCCATCACTTAGAAACTCGAAAATGAACACTGATGATGCTGCAGTTATCATCAGAATTATTTCCCAGCCACTGAAGTGAGTTCAGTGCTTAAACAAATTCAAAACCCATTCAAAATGATTTTTATTCAAAAATCCCTTCCAGATAAAGCTATATTATTTCAATATACTTCTGAAAATATTTTCCAACTTCCTAGGATTTAAATTCCAAATTCTGATTCTGAAGTCGATTTCAGTTCATCTCATTTATATATATTATTCATACACAAATTCTATTTGGTTATAACTAACTATTTCAATTTTTATAATTTCATTTGATTATAATAATAGCAACCAATACATCCATATATTATAATAATTTCAAAAATTATTCTTTCTATATCAAAATAGAATTTTGGGTAACATAATTTCATTCACCCACTTTAAAACAATATCGTGTTCAATCTTCTGTTCAAGTGTTTAGAAATTCCTATCGACTTTGTGGCGTCCCACTATTCGATCAGAATTCATAAACCAGTAAGCAGACTAGCCAACACAATATAAAACAGTCTTTTTATCAAATAACAAATACGCCCTCTCGTATATATATACACTCAACTCATTCCAGGGGACTACTGATCCTATCTCTAATGAGCACATTTCCACAAAGCCTAGGTGTTCGCTCAACCTAAGCGCTGATACCAACTGTAAAGGCCTGCAAATCCGTACTATCTGAGTTGACTAATAACACCACACATCCAACCCAAATTGCACAAAAATACGAATCATTATTAGAAAGAAGTTAGAGGATGAGAAATAGAAAGAAAGAAATATTAGAATAGAAGAAAACAAAGAAGACAAATCTCACAATAGAACGAATAAAATATATTATATAACATAAATTTTGAAATATAAATCAGTAACTTTATATACATACCATTATTAGAGCACAACAGTTATTCCTGGAACAGTTATAAACACCTCTTTCCAGATACAACATAGTACACAGCGGACAAATGATATTCTATAGCTAACTGGTGAAGCCTCCTGCTTCCAACTACTTCAAGTTAATCTGAAAAATCCCAACTACTTGACTGCCAGTACAAATTTGGGCACCCAAGAGTTTAGGGAAAACAAACAAAAATAAACTCTGGGCCAGTCATGGGACTGGTGTGAGTAAACTCCAAACATTTGTTTAACTTTCAAATTCCTTTCGAAAAGAATTGATAATCGTAAGACCGATCCACACATAAACACGGATGGTTTTTACCTTACGATAACCCAAAACACTTTGATATAAAAATCTAGTGATATTATAATATTGTCTAATACAAATAAATAACCAAATAGTAGAACGCTTGCATCTCACGCTCCACATACATAGTATAAAATCAAAAAACGCATGGCGCTTATTGGAGAGTGGATTTCTAACTATGACAAGGTATGGAACCACCTTCCGCTAGTGTATCTCTAGAGAGGAACACACTGGGTTCAACAAGAACATCTTGTAACCCGGCCCACACATGACCGACCACTCATTTCGCTTGAGTGTATCGAATGTATATCACCAACGGTTGGGATCAGCAACCGTCTCTTGACTGGGACAACGTCGAATCAAATAAGAAATTAAATGAACCTATAAATAGGTGATTATACATCCTAATGGGAGCGACCCACATAGCCATGCTGCCTGCCCAATTTTTGTCATTTCCCGGTTGTTGAGGCCTGAGGCTACGATTACTTTCTATCCATTGATAGAACAATCACTTTGAATGCCACATTGTCAGTTTCGTTAATCACCAATTGATTTGCACAAATATTCTGGATGTTATGCTAAGGGATTAAATCCATTGCAAACATATATATTTATACAGACTAACTTATTGATCATTGGAAATACTTTGTCAGACATTCGTCCATATACATTCGTTCTGGGATTGAACGAAACCGAAGGCACAATTCCTATTAATAGAAAAAGTCCTTGCACTTCACTCCATCTTCGATTATCTTCATATAATCTGATTCACAACGCTACTGCCAATACAGAGTGGTTCACGAATAATAATCCAACCGGTCTCTCCATATTGACAACGGTGGTCAAAAACTTCGATAGTCTATGATTTAACTATCGAATAAAAACAAATGTTCATCCAACATATCAAACAAATCACTGGGCTTTTTAATTAATATTTCATTAATTAAATCTCTTCTCCATTTCCCTATCAATATTTGTTAACCAAGTATTTTCAATAATCATCTTGTCTCTTATGCCATTTGGAAAACGTTTCCAAATATTAACTTCTTTTATTTTCTATATATTAGAAAATATCTCTATTTGCAATTGAAAACAATTTCAATCACTTATCTCTATCCCAACTATTTTAATTATACTCAGGAAATATTTACTTTTATATTCCCAAAATTTCATCGCTTGAGTTAAAACGAACGTTGTATACAACATCGTTACAAACAACCCAAACTATTATATTCAACCAAACTATTATTCAAACACTTCTTTTCGAGACTGGATCTTGCTATTTACCCATTAAAAATGAAATCAATCAAGTTGGGGTAAAACTACCTCTCAGACCTTGACTGAAAACATCCTCAATTTCAAAACGGCAAAACCACTAACCTCGAATAAACACACTATAAAACCCAATTATTCGTTTTTAAAATATGTATATATGTTCGCTTTCTATTTCTACTTTATAGATTTCCATTTTTGTTTACAATATTCGATTTTCATATTCATTTACCTTTCGAATTCTATACTTCGATACAATGATTTCTAACTATCAAAATATCTTAAAAATATTCTAACTCCTTAAATTTTCGGAAAATTTCGCCATAACCTCCCCTGCACCCGGAGCTTCGGGATATTTCAAATAGCCTCCCATGACCCTCACCAATCCAAAAGAAAAAGGAAAAGCCAAGCGGCTTGCCGATACGGCGCATAAAATCTCATATATGAATTTAAACGTGTACCTTTTTGTCGGGCACATAAATAAAAATCTTCATATACCCCATCCCATATCTGTCTAACACATGCTCACCTGTTTCAATTCAATTCAACAGTATCCAATCGTTTGAATTCAGTTTTGCTCATTTATTCTTTAATTAGCTATTTTGCCTATTTCACTCCTTTGTTTGAACATAACATATTCAAACAAAATATTTATCTTGCTCATAACCAAATTGAATTTCAATTTCAATTCTAGTTTCCTTTTTTATTTCAATTACAAATTTTCTAATCGAATTTACTTATTCAAAATCCAATATCCATTTGAAATCTCATTAACTAATTACTATTCAAATTAGTTAATTCTATTCAAAAATCAAAAATCTGATTTCTGTTTCAAAAATCATATTCATTTATACAACTTGAATTCGCATATATTTTACACCTCAACTCTGAAATTTTCTAAATAGAAATTAGGATTTTATTCGCTAAAAATCGTTTTATAAAATTAAATAAACCGTTATGATTTTCAAACGGTTATGGCGTTGTTTTTCTGAAAATTTGATTTTGATATAACTCAAGATCTATATAACGAAATCTAGATTTTTCTTTTCTATTCGAAAACTATTATCAAATCGGTCCTGACGTTTCTTGTTTCGAAGAATTCCGACTTCAATTGAGCTTTGTATATGCAATTGAAGTTCGAAACGACAATTTACGAATTGCAGCGCTGCGGCGAGTTCGTTTTAATTATATTTATATATATAAAAACGTTTTAAAACTTCATTTATATAATTCAACTCCATTTTAACTCTATTTGAATTTTTCTTGATTTAAACTCCATTTTCACTTTTATTTGAATTATATATTCAAATTCCAATTTCACTTCTATTTGAATTCTCTATTCAAATTCCATATTTCAAATTCCATTTGAATTATATAGTTAAATCCCATAGTTTAAAATTCCATTTGAATGCTATATTCAAACTCTACAATTTAAATTCCATTTGAATTCCTTTTTGAATTCTACATTCAAATTCCCTATTCAATTCTCTTTGAATCCAAATTATATATTTATTCTATTTGAATTTCAAATATCCAAACTCCGATTCAATTCTATTTTGAAATTTCAAATATTCAAACTCCTTTTTAACTTTATTATTCAAATTACTTAAATCCTCTTATTTGAATTCTATTTCAAATTCCCTTATTCAAATTCTATTCACATTCCTATATTCAAATTCTATATTTGAATTTCCTTTAAATTTTCTATATTCGATATCTGTTTAAATTTTTATATTCAAATTCTAGATTTGAATTCTCTTTGAATTTCTATATTCAATTTCTATATAAAAATCCCATTTGAACCTCTATTCAAATCCCGTTTGAATTTCTATATTCAAACTCCATTTAAATTCTATATTCAAATTTTATAGTTAAACCCCATTATTTTCAAATCTCTGTATTTGAATTTCATTTGAACTTTCTTTATTCAAATCCATTTGAATTCAAATTCTATTTAAATTCCTATTTGAATTCCAATTCTATTTTCAAACTTCGTTTGGATTTCTATGCTCAAAACTATTCTCAAACTCCATTCAAATTCTATTTTTGAAATTCTATTTCAAATTCTATTTAAATTTTCTATATCAAATTTCCATTTGAATTCTTATATTCAAACTCTTTAAACAAGTCTCGATTCAATTCCTTTTGAAATCGATATTTCTATTTTTTTGAAAATAAATTTCCCTTTTCAATTTCACACTTGTATTTTGATTTCTGAACTATCAAGTAATAATTCTTCTTTTTTTTCTTCATTTATAACTTCGTTATAAAAGAACTATTTATAAACTTTGTTTATAAAGGAACTACTTGTTTTATTTTTCAAAACAAGTTTATATTTCTATTCCATTCAAATTTCAAAATTTTATTTAAAAATAGAATTTTCCCTTTAAATCTCAAATACCCTTTCCACGATATTTTAAATAAATTAACCCTTAGCCCAGTGTTATTTTAAACAATCAAATCATCAAATTTTCAATCATTTGATTTTTAACACGTCGTATATGAATATATGAAATCAAGCAAACAAACAAACAGATAATATATTTTTGAGGAATCCAGTTGGATTCCTCCAACCTGTTTTCCTGCATCCACAGACGTTAGTCAACAGAAATATTACCCATCCTGCTTCGAGGTAGGATATTGCAGTATAAAAGGGGATCCACTTATTTATGTGGGTGTAGGGTCATCCACTAATGATACTACGGGCATCCGCAAAAGAAACTGCGGGAATCCAACCAGTCACCAACCCAATATATATATATACTAGTCAACCCTAAATAACTAATATATTTTAAATCAACCAAACAACATTCAAACAAGCAAAAACAATTATTTTTAACTAATAAAAATAATTTTAAATGAAAGGTGAGTGAGATTTACTCACCAGGATTTTCCATTGTCGAATATCTTGTTTAATTCTGTCTCGTCAGCTATAAATTATTCGAATGAAATTTCCTGTATACATATGATCATTTAATTCTTGTTTAAATGATTTAACTATTTTGATTTAAATTAACTAAATTAATTAATTAAATAAATAAATCCTATGAAATTTAAATAAAAACGTATATCTCACCGAATAAAAATAGTCTCCCTTCATTCTCTTCTGTTTCCAGTTCAAAACACATAACCTATTCCCTTTGGATTCCTTCCTGATGCTTGACTGCCCCTCAACACCTTCAACGGTCACCAGTCCACCCAGAGCCCCATCCTCCACACGCTTCTCTTGTTTACGTTACTGTCAACTCCTCATACCCCAGAAAAACCCAATCGCAACTTCTTGAATCCGCAATACCCACCATAAATATTTACGCATCAGTCCTCTCGACCTCGTGGTGCCCCTCTCATCCCATCGCAACTTGCTTCCCTGGCCTCCCAAATCACCATCACCCCATTGATTTTCCTCAATTTCCTACTGTATAACCTAGCATCTCTCAGTCTTGAATTAAGTCGCGAACCCCCTTTTGAACTCGGTAAAATCTTGCGAAGACATCCCGTTTACCATCGATTTTACCACCTCCGAACCCTGCTGCATATCTTCGAACGAACTCATCATCGCGAGCGCCCTCTGTTCGATGTCGAGCTTCAAGTCTCTTGCGATTTCAAGTCGTGATGTTTTTTTTTCTAATTATCGGAGGAACCGATTTTTGACTGGAGATAAAGAAATGAAGAGGGCCTGATTTATTTTCTGATTTGAGAATGAAGGCTCAACCTCATTTATATAGTTGCGAAGGGAAACAAAGGAGTACGCACTGTTAATTTTTCTGTCTCCTTGATATCAAAGTTGAGAGGCCATTTTTACTGCTCGAGGAAGAACAGTGACTGGGTTTTCAGATTTAGGTCGGCTTGTGTTTATAGTATAGGTCAGCTGTTATTTTTTATTTTTATTTTAGATAGCTAAATATCTCCCGGTCCCTTAACTCGAGATCCCGAACTGCAATTTTAACGTAACGACTTACGTTAACAGATTATGGCATTATTCTGAACTCCGCGGAACTGATTCTGGAATTCATTTCAACTGTATAAAAGAGAACAATTTTAAATAAACGATTTAAATTAAATATGATTTAAATATATAATTCATTTTCACACAGTTAAATTCTTCGATAATAAATTACTATTATCGTTCTAATTTAATATAAAATTTTTATGAATTAACTGAACTTTTTCTGTTCTTAATTTTGATATCAAGTATTATCATTATACTCGATATTGAATCGTATACCGATTATTTACCCGATAAATTCCATAATAAAAATCCATTTATATTCGAATAAATATTTAAAATAATTTAAATATTTAATATTCAACGATCAAAAATCTGGGAAATTACATTTAATTTTGACCATGCACATTCATGCACCGTTTGGCTAAAGGGTCGCAACTTTTCCAAGGGTATAAATATTTAATATTCATGCACCGTTTGGGAAATTAATATTCATATAGGCACCTCCTCCAGCCTATAAATATATGGTCCAAAACAAGAAAGAATACACGTTGGTTACTCTTCTGAAGTTGCTAGTTCTTCCTCAGAGTACACCTTTGTTTTAGTTTCTATAACTTACTTCGGTTAGTCAGAGCTCCACTTGCTGGCACTGCGCTACGGGGCTGGTCCATTTTACCCTGAAAAACAAATTGTAATCACGTCAATTAGTGCATATGACGACGATGTTGTTTCAAGGAAACAGAATCTTTTCTGGACTTGGACATTACTGAATTTTCTTCTTGTATGTTGGTGACGGTTCTGTACATCTCTAAACTAGTGCACCATCAGTCACGCATTCTTTCATTGTGAAAACATAGTTTGACATGACAATTGTGGAATAATTGAGTAACATTGATCATTGTGATAGTCTATTTGTAATGCAATCGTATATTGAAAAAAGATATAATTTTTTGTAATACAATCGTGCATTAACAAAATATTTAATTTTTTGCAATACAATCATGTATTGACAACAGATCTAACAATAAAAAAGATCTAATTTTTTGTAATACAATCTTGTATTGACCAATGATCTAATTTATTGAAATACAATTGTGTATTGATGAAAATAGATCTAACAATCTTAAAACAATATTGCATGTTGCAGACGACAACAACGATGTCGCAAAATAGCAACAATAATTTTGCATCGACACAGAACGGTGACTAACACTCTGCTTGCGCTAATGCTTCCAAATATGATTCTGTCTCATGGACAAAGGCCAGAAAAGTTCAGTGTCATTAATTTTTAAGTTTTGACAACAGAAAATGTTGTTTTATCTAAAAAGTGTTCTTAAAATTTCAAAAGCAAATTTGGTAGAAATTTCAAAAAGACATTGCAGAAATATGTGCAGTAATATCAGAATGCAGCCATTTCTAAAGAATGATTTGTAGTCACAGGAGGCACTCAACACATATGTGACAATAAGTGGATGTTTACAACCTATGAAATTGCAACCAATGATAAACAACTTTTCATGGGCAATTCATTTGCCTCAATGATCGAATCCAAAGGAAAAGTTGTGTTGAAACTAACTTCTAGAAAGGAATTAACTTTAAATGACATTCTATATGTTCCAGAAACTCGTAAGAACCTAATTTCAGGATCATTACTCATCAAATATGGATTCAAACAAATCCTTGAAGATGAGAATGGAGTGTATGTAGGAAGAGGATATGTGTGTGATGGTTCGTTTAAATAAAATGTAACCACTATTACTAATATAAATAAAAGTGAATCTTTCATTTATATTGTTGACTCTTCCAACATGCGGCATTCCAGATTAGGGCATGTAAACTTTGATACATTGCAGAAGTTGTTTAATCTAGAATTTATACCTATGTGTAACTTAGACACCAATTATAAATGTCAAGTTTGTGTGGAAGTAGAATTGACAAGAACCTCGTTTCATTATGTTGAACGTGAAACAAAACCGCTAGATATGATACATACAGATGTATTTGATTTGATGTGTTTAAACAATACAAAGCGGAAGTTGAGAATCAACTCAACAAGAAAACCAATGCTTTAAGAAGTGATAGAGGAGGAGAATATGAATTCTCTTTCGAGGAATTTTGCATCGAACATGATATTATACACCAAACTATAGCACTGTATTCACCTCAATCCAATGGTATAGACAAACGGAAAAATAGAACTCTTAAACAAATGATGAATGCTTAAATGTTAAGTTCTAGCTTTCCAGATAACCTTTTGGGTGAAGCTATTCTAAGACGACCCAAACTTCCCCTAACGAGAAAGCTTGGATTGAATTGAGAACACGATGCATTAGAACAAAACAATAGAACATTTCATTGTTATTAAAACAATTTACATCAGAGTACAAGATATCAGAGTATGAATAATTATACAATAGAAAAATATCAGAGATTTAAAAAACAAAGCAACGGAAATTTAAATGTATAAATAAAATGACTAACATAACTAAATGAAATACACAGATACAAAGCTTTTCGAATATAGTTCCAGCTGTAATCCAAGATCCTGGGAGAACAAATATTTGCGAAAACCAAAACTACTAGCTGCCCGTGTGGAAAATATAGGCACCTAGAGTTTAGGTTAAAACAATAAACTCCGAGTCAGTCATGGGACTGGTGTGAGAATTCAAAATTGTTATTAACTTTATTTTAAAGTTAGGTAAATCAAGGGACCACGCCGCAAACGCGGAATGGGTTGACCCCCAAAAATACCAGTGCATAAAACAAATAATGCAATGCTAAATGAAGAACAACGAAGCTATTATAAGACTCATGTCCCATCACACAATGCAATGCAAGCTGAAGGATAGAGTTTTACCTTATAATAGCCAAATATGCTTGGTACGTGTAACGACACGGATTTTGCCCGGACCTAATCGATCGCTAAATCGACCAAGACCATTCGAATCCCGTATACGCTAACTTTGGGTATACAACACATCATAACAAATAATAGAAGACTTTTATAAACATCGTAATAATTGTTATCCTACTTTGTGAACTAGGCAACACAAAGTCGAGATGTCAGGCGTTGAAGAACTTTTCTTCTTAGAAAGCATCGGGTCGGATCGGAGAGCTGCTGCCATTCGGATCGGAGGGCTACTACCAGTTCGGAATGGAGCAAAGAAAAATGGATAAGGATTCAGTTTCAACTCAGGTCGGGTCGGATCGAATGCCCCGATCTGAACCCCTTCTGCTCGCTCCTCCGAACCGAACCCACATTCCATATCACTTCCCCTCACGATCGCCTGAATATTTGGAGTGGTTATGACCATTTCCTACCCACGATGACCACTACTCTGATGCGCTGTCAGCACTGGAATCCATCTGAGCCCGAGGACGATGGGATGAAAGACACATGGCTACGACCTAGATCGAATTCTGAGTAAATTTCCGCCTATACATACCCCGCTCAGAGACAATTAAAGGGATCGTCTTTTCGGCGCTTTGAGAGCTAAAACACTTTCAAAAAACCGAATTCCAGCATTCCCAGATAATCCAAATTGTCATTCAACATTTGTTTGAGACAATTGAGTGAATGTACGTGAGTTATGAGTGAAATTGAGTGAATATCTCATTGTAATTGCATCTATATCGTCGAGAATAGTGATAACAAAGTGGACGTAGGCTTTTCCACGCCGAACCACTATAAATTCTGTGTCTCCATTTTACTTTTGATCTTATTTTATTTCGATTTTAGACAACTTGGGTGTTAGAACCACTTTTTGGTCTAACATTTTGGTGCTTTCATTGAGAAGCATTTGAATTCTCTGCTTTTCCGGATTATCGTTCTACTTTTTGGACCGTTGAGTTCAAAGAAGTTAATCCTCAAGTTTCGACGCTTTTGAATATTTATTGGTTGATTGTTGAAGATCTATGGCCAAAGGAAAAGGCAAGGAAGTTCAAACCAGTCGAGGGAACGGATTTGGTGAAGATCAGCAAAACGCGGTTGTGACAAGGTCTCGTGGGTAGAGCTCGGGAGTGGATCGGACAGATACAGGAAATCCGAACCGAATTCAAGGAGAGAGCTCCGATCCGATCCGAGTAGGAGAATCTAAATCAGTGCACTCCCCTAACCTGAACCGACCCGAACAAGTTGCACTGCACCGATCCGAACAAGTCTCCCAGCTCCGACCCGAACAAATAGCTTAGCTCCGATCCGATCCGTCACTTGGTGATGCTGGAACCTCTACTCGAGCTCCTCTAAATGCTCCAACTCCAGCCACCAGGATCAATGATCAGGTCAATCCATCTGCGCCTATTACCCAAGGAGATTTTTCGCGCCTTCTTGACATGCTTGAGAGTACTAGGGAGGCTATGAAAATCCACGAGCGCACTAATCTCATGATGCAAGAAAACATGAGAATCATGAGCAGGGAGATTAGCTAACTCCACAGACAGAGAACTCCATCCCGGGTTCATCACACACCAACGGATCAGTCTTCTTCTTTTGAGGAAGAACGGCCCCATGAAAGAAGGCCACTCGAACGACCTCAAAATTTGGAGCAGTTGACATTCAGATCTTTGGGGTCCCGCGAGGACGCTGCACGGTAACTAGGACCCAATGATCCGAGCTTAAGAGAGCCTATGTTGTTACCAATGCGGGGATCCCATGAATTACTCATAGACCCTAACCTCACCAATCCCACTCATGGACAAATGCTCCAGCCCCTTCCTCTCGAGATCGACCAGGAACATAGGGAACAAAGCAGAGCAGAAGCGGCTTGAAGAAGGAGGGCGTCCCCTGATCAGGAGCCCAGAGGAAACCCGAACATCAGAAGGAGGGCGTCCCCTGATCAAGAGCCCAGAAGGAACCCGGATATCAGAGCCAGGGAGCCTGAACGGCCCCTGACCAATGCTGACGTATGGACTATGGTATGCCAGATTATATCTGAAAGTCGGAACTACACCAATGAAGACTATGGCATTGAGCGAAGCCATACTCCTTTTGCTTATGATATCCTTAACTTTCAGTTTCCCCGACGTTTTAACCTGCCACAGATGGACAAGTACAATGGGAGAACCGATCCGGGATAACATTTGATGTGATATGTATGGCTCATGAATGCTGCTGCTGCCCCTGACGCAGTGAAGTGTAATGCCTTCCCGATCTATTTAGAAGACGTGGCGCTGTTATGGTTTACCCGACTCCCTCCTCGGTCGATATCGAATTTTAGGGAATTAAGCGAACGTTTTATGAATCAGTTCCAACTCCATACCTAAAAATCCAAAAATGTTATTGAATTATCAAGAATTAAGCAAGCGCCCGGTGAGTCTTTAAAGTCATATCTCGACCGTTTCAACTTAGCTGTGACAGAAGTCAGTGACCCACACGAGCCCACCATCTTGATGGCTTTGATGGAAGGAGTCGATCCAGACTCTGAGTTTGGAGATTATCTTTCTGGGAAGCCACCTCCCACGAGAGAGTTATTCTATGAAAAGGCCGACATTCACTTAAGACGAGAGGAGGCCAGGGCAAGCAGAAAGATGAAGTCCGGAGCGGCTTCAAAAGAAACTGTTCAGAGTAATGTCGCCGTGAAGCAGTCTGGAAAAAGTTCCGGGAAAGTTGAGGTGAATGTGGGAAACAAGAGTGGAAACGACAATAATGGAAACAGGGGCAACAACAACAACCGTAACGCGAAGGGTAACAGAAAGAAATAGGAATCGAGGAAGTAATCCTAACAAAAGACCCCGGTATCAGACTTATGATAATTATTCAACGCTGAACGACACTCTGGAGAACATTTACTTGGATACATACAATGTTTTGCAATATAAAAGACCGCCGCCTCGAGACTCGACGGAGAAAGAGATAGCAACTGGAAAATTTTGTCTATTTCATGGAACTCATGGGCATTCAACGAATAAATGTCGACATTTGAGAGATTTAATTGAGAAGCTGCTACGCGAAGGAAAATTGGATGAATATAAGGCTACGCCAAGAGACAGTGGGCAAGGAGAACAGGCTCCAAACCAGAACCAATATGCTCCCAAGCCTACAACGCAGCAGAAAGGCAAGGGGATTGTTATCAACACCATAGTGGGTGGACCCCACCCAGCGATCCAAAGTTTTAGAGCAATTGATCAATACATTAATGCAGCTAAGCACGTAGATGTGGATGAATGTGATGATTTGGAAGATGTTGCCTCTGTGAAACAACAGAGGACAATGTTTGATGATGTGATATTCCGTAGCAGAGATAATACCGGAATCCAGTCACCCACTAACGATCCGTTGGTCATTACCACTACCATTGGACCGGCATTGGTTTATAAGGTGTTAGTAGACAATGGAAGCTCTGTTAATATTTTGTTTAAAAAGTCATTCGATCAGATGAAACTTGAGTCCGAAGATTTGAAGCCATGCGAAGGTTGGATTTGAGGCTTCAACGGAGCATCGACAGCTCCGATGGGGTATATAGAATTGCCCGTAACATTGGGGCAAGGGGAACGCAGGATAGTACGAATGCTTCAGTTCGTAGTGTTGGACGTAGATTCGCCCTACAACGCATTTTTGAGAAGGCCTGCCCTTGCAAGGTTCAGGGCTTGCATCGCCCCTTGGTGTTTATTGCTTAAATTCCCAACTGAAGCCGGAACAGGAGTAGTGAGAGGAGATCAAGTCTCCGGACGGGCTTGTAATGTTGCCGAGTTAAAGATGTTGATGAAGGGACTTAACATCAAAAATAAAGGTGCTTCCCCTCCTCCAAGGGAGGGTTCGACATAGCAATTAGAGGGATCAGCCCCGAAGGAGTTGCTCAAAGGAACGCCTGAAGACCTGGATCCCAGAAAAGATGAGGAACTAGAGGCTAGAAATGCGACTCCTAATGAAGCGACAGTGGACATACCCATTCGCGAAGCTGATCCAACAAGAGTCTTGAAGATTGGATACCAGTTGGATCCACATCGAGCCAAAGAACTAACTGACTTCCTGAAGGCAAACCTAGACGTATTTGCCTGGACCCACGCCGACATGTGTGGGATATCGCCATCCATCATGAGTCATTCACTAAAAATAAACCCAAAACACCTGCCTGTGAAGCAAAAGAGACGTGTGCTGGGCCCAGAGAGGTCGACATCTCTGAAAGAAGAAGTGGAGGAGCTAAAACAGAATGGATTTATTAGAGATTCGACATATCCCAACTGAAATCGAATCCCGTCCTAGTAAAGGAGCCAAACAGAAAGTGGCGGACTTGCGTTGATTTTTCAGACTTGAACAAAGCTTGCCCGAAAGATAGCTTCCCACTCCCCAGGATTGACCAGCTTGTAGATTCGACAGCGGGACACGAACTTCTTTCTTTCATGGATGCATATTCTGGGTACAACCAGATTCCCATGCACATGCCAGATCAAGAACATACGAGCTTCATTACAAATTTGGGGTTGTATTGTTATGTGGTCATGCCATTCGGATTGAAAAATGCTGGAGCCACTTATCAACGCTTGGTGAACAGGATGTTTTATAACCAAACAGGGAAGACTATGGAAGTTTATGTGGATGATGTGCTTGTCAAATCGAAACAGTCCTCCAGCCATACACAAGACTTGGCAGAAATGTTTGGTATCCTGCGAAAGTATCGGATGAAGTTGAATCCTTTGAAATGCTCATTTGGAGTGGCATCGGGAAAGTTTCTAGGCTTCATTCTGAGTTCTCGAGGGATTGAAATCAATTCCAGCCAAATAGCAGCGATAAGAAACATTGAAGAACCGAGGAGAATCAAAGATGTCCAAAGTCTTGCAGGGAAAGTAGTCGCGTTGAGTAGATTTATCTCCAAAGCAATGGACAAATGCGTCCCATTTTTTGACTTGATTAAAAGGGGAAAGAAGGACTTCGAATGGACTCCGGACTGTGTTGAGGCCTTTCGAAATTTACTGGAAGTACTAGAGAAACCACCGATTTTGTCAAAGCCAGTGGATCATGAAGAGTTATTTGTTTACTTAGCGGTTTCGGCTCACGCTGTTAGCACAACCTTGGTCCGAGAAGAACATAAAGTGCAAAGGCCGGTTATTATGTAAGCGAGAAATTGGCAGCTGTAGAATGCAACTACCCAAGGATTGAGAAGCTCGCTTACAGCCTCCTAATCGCCTCCCGAAAACTTCGTCACTATTTCCAAGCTCACCCAATAACCATATACACTGACCAGCCTCTGAGGCAGGTGTTGCAGAGACTCGAAGCATCGGGGCATTTGATCAAATGGAATATTGAATTAAGTCAGTTTGATTTAAATTTTCAGCCGTAGAGGTCGATCAGGGGGCAAGCTCTGGTTGACTTTATAGCGGAGTTCACAATCCCAGAGGAGGAAATGATCGATGACAAAGTGGTCCAATCAGAGGACGAGTTAAAATTAGATCCATGGAAGTTGTACACAGACGGAGCCAAGAACGATCGAAGGTCCGGAGCTGGAATCGTCTTAGTTACTCCTGAGGGACGGTCGTTATATTACGCTCTACGATTAGAATTTTCAGCGACTAATAACGACTCTGAATATAAAGCCCTGATTGCCAGGCTGAAACTTGCTAAAGAACTCAGAGTAAAGACATTGGACATATTCTGCGACTCCAAAATAGTTGTTTGCCAAGTGCGAAAGGAGTTTGTGGCTCGGGGACCTCGGCTTATCGCCTATCTCGGGAAAGTGGAAAAGCTGTTGAGCAACCTGGAGCGATATAACATAACGCATATCCCAAGAGCCGAAAACCAGAAGGTAGACAGGCTAGCAAAGCTAGCTAGTTCCGACAACCTGGAAGAGACCGAAATAATTCCAACTGAAACGTTGGAATCGCCAAGCTTTGAGTCGATGGAAATTGAATTCGCTTTCGAAGCAGAACCGGAGAAGGAGTCGTGGATGACCCCAATTAAGAATTTCCTTAAGAATGGGATACTCCCATCAAAGAAGAGTGAGAGACGGGATATAGTTCGCAAGGCCACCAGATACATTCTTCAAGATGATAATCTTTATAGACAAGGATTTTTTATGCCCCTGTTACGATGTATAGCACACAACGACATCAAACGTGTGCTACGAGAAGTACACGAAGGTGAGTGTGGAGATCATACAGGAGTTCAGACTTTAGCGAAAAAGATATTGCGGTATGGATACTTCTGGCCCACAATTAATAAAGATGCAGCTAATTATTCATGACGCTGTGACAAGTGCCAGAGATTCACCAAAATCCCCAGAGCACCACCGACCCAACTCATATCGATGGTGAGTCCTTGGCCGTTTGCTATGTGGGGAATTGAAATCATCGGAGTTCTACCAATTGCTAAAGGAGGAGCAAAATATGCAATAGTTGCCGTGGACTATTTTACAAAGTGGGTGGAAGCCGAGCCCCTAACTAAAATCACGGCTATAAAGGTGATAAGTTTTGTGGTTAGAAATATTATATGCCGATTTGGCATCCCAAGGATCATTATAACTGATAACGGAACCCACTTCGATGGTGCCGAATTCAGAAATTTCTGCCAGAAATATAAGATCGACAAAATGTACACTGCAGTTGCTCATCCACAGTCGAATGGGCAAGTAGAAGCAATAAACAAAGTCATAAAATCCATCCTTCAGAAATGATTAGAACGCTCAATTGCTAAATGGTTGGATGAATTGCCCTTAGCTTCGTGGGTATATCGGACAATGTTTAAGACAGCTAACGGTCATACCCCTTTTTCTCTCTCATTTGGTTCAGAAGCAGTAATTCCAATAGAGCCTGAAGTTCCCTCCCACAGGGTGACATATTATGACCCGATGACGAATCGGGCACTCTTACTCGAGTCTCTTGATGAAATCGAAGAAAAAAGGGACAAAGCAGACTTGCATGCGTCAAGACATCGACGTCAAATGGCACGCTATTATGACAAAAAAGTTCGTCTTCGGACTTTTGAACCGGGAGATTTGGTGCTAAAGAGAGTCTTTCCATCCCTTCCTCACCTCGGTCCAAAGTAGGAAGGACCCTTTGTCATCCAATGGAAACTTGAAACAGGAACCTTCAAGTTAATGACCGTAGATGGCGAAGAGGTGCCTGGGGCATGGAATGCCCAAAACTTGATGCGATATTTGAATTAGAAATATTGTACTCTTTGCTGTTTTTCGTATGAACTCTGTAAAAAGGCACGACTTGCCTTAGAAAAGTATGTTAATATGAACAAAGAACTATAAAGTGGATGTAGGCTACGACTTTGCCGAACCACTATAAAAATATCGTGTGTCATTTACTTTCCTGCATTATATATACCTTCAACTACTATTCTGTTGCGATTATGGAATATAAGATGATTTAAAACCTGAAAGGTTTAAAATAGCCTATATGCAGGGACAAGCACAACGACTGTTTGTCCGATAAGACATGAAAGAATGGGAAGACGGCATTCTTAACTCTAACTCTCAAGAATTGAGAGTGAGTATAAAGGACGGGAAGACGACGTCCTCTGAGGCGTGAAGGTGCACCCAGACAAGAGACCGCCTCATTAAGAACTCTAACCTGAGTATAAGACAGGAGAGTATAAAAAAGGCCAGAAAAAACGACAGGCATTAACGACACAGAGAATGTAACAACCCGAAAATCTGGGCCAGTTTAAAATTTTTATTTTGGCAATTTTAGTGAATTTTGATTATTTAAAATGAATTATTTTAAATAATATCGACGAGAAATTTATTTAGAATAATAAATCGAACGTATATATATTATACGCGTCGTCGTTAGATTATAAATAATTATATATAATTATAAAAGGAATTGAAAATGGCGCGGTAGTTCGATAATTCGATTTCAAACTTCAATTGAATGTACCGGGTGCAAAACAATCCGGATTTTAGTGGAACCAAAAACATTAGGATCTGATTGATAATATCTTTCTAACGGATGTAAGAAACTGAGATTTCACTTTAAAAATGGAGAGATATGTCCAGTTGAAAATTCCGAATAGTCGCTGTGGAATTTATATATATTTTATATAATATATAGCCCTTAAAAATAGCCATTTTGCAAATGACCTCGGATTTCGACGAAACCACTTTTGTTGGGTCCGTGATGTTAAGTTATTGCTAGATTCCAAATTTCATAATTTTTCGAATCAATATGTGAGCGTGGCAAAGGAAAACGTGTTTTGACCATTTCAGTTGAATTTAATCGACTGGAAATTGGCCATTTTTCTAATGGTCTCAGAATTCGGCGAAACTAGTTTTGTTAGGACCGTATCGTCAATACGAAGCTAGAAAATATTTTTCTGGAATTTTTAAAGTTCGTATGTGACCCCGGTAATTTGAAATGTACGTTTAAAATTCAATATAGTGATTTAAATGTAAATTCAACAAATACTGATCGAAGCAGTCGAATTGGCTTACGCAGCATATCCCATTGTGTTCAGAATGGGGGTAATTAACTAGGGACGATAGGCGGTGGGTTCGATTTGGGGTTCGTATGTGAAAGTTTCCTTTTATGGAAATTAAAATATTATATAAATACCCCTCCCCAAGTCAAAACCCTAAATAAAATTGGGCCCCGGTCAAAATAAAAGGCGCCGCCCCCTTTTCTTCTACGATCAGAAATCTCCGATCATTCCTCCCCTCAATCACGTAACCCACGCAATGATTCAACCTTCTTGAAATGGAGAAAACGTTGTACTCTCTCTGAACTTTAAATCCCTATCAGTTTTGTGAAGCTTCAGTGAGTATCCGCCGCGAATCACCTGCTCAAAGCCGCCGCCTTTGGAGCCGATTTTCTGATCGACGGAGCCCCCGAGTTCGCCAGGATCAAGGGAGGGGGGCGCAGCCTCTGGAGCACTTCAACACGGCAAGGTTCGATCGTCTCCAGGCTTCGTCAACTGGACGCAAAATCCAACCCTAATTCGGAGCTGCTGAGGACGACTGTACAGAACGAAACCCAGTGAGCCTCTTTTCCCCTTTTATTTATTTTATATAAAAGAAATAACATTGTTTAAATTTAGTTTTAATTTACATGAATACCTTGTTTAAATTTCAGTTTTCAATAAAAATAAAATTGTTTAAATTTCAATTTTTAACATGAGTAACATTGGCTTGAAAAGAGAAGTATAATTTTTAAAATAAAGGGACAAAAAAAAAAAATATATATATATATATATATATAAATTCGAATGGTTTTAAAATATAAATTTGAATAGATCTTTAAAAATAAAAAAATAGCTTTGTTATAGAAAATAGCATTGATTTTAAAATAGAAAATAGCATTGATTTTAAAATAGAAAATAGCATTGATTTTTATAAAATAAAATAGCAGTTGTTTTGAAAAGAAAAATAGAATTTTTATATATAGAACTTCGATAGAAAAATAGAATTTTTATATATTGAACTTCGATAGAAAAATAGAATTTTTATATATAGAACTTCGATAGAAAAATAGAATTTTTATATATAGAACTTCGATAGAAAAATAGAATTTTTATATATAGAACTTCGATAGAAAAATAGAATTTTTATATATAGAACTTCGATAGAAAAATAGAATTTTTATATATTGAACATCGAAGTAAAAATTCGATTTTTATATATTGAATAGCGAAGTAAAAATGTGATTTTTACGTATGTAGTGAAAGCGGCAACGAAGGTGACAAAAAGGCGAAACGACGAAGACTTCTGCAAATGAAAAGCCATGGAGCTAGGATAGCTATAAGTGAGAACTTCTCACCTTTCAATTTCTTTTTCTAGTTATATTTATATATATATATACTAGGATGCAGACGGTGCTTAGTAGCACCCGACACCCGTCCACATACCATGGACTTGTTTGTTTGGATGTTTGGTGATTGATTGAGATATTGGTTTGAATGTGGTTTGTGGTGTGAATAATCGAATCGATAAATTGATTAGGATTAGACGTGCGCCGTTATAAGGCGAAGGAGTAAGGCTAGGTTAGACCCTTACTCCAAATTTTGTGGTTTGCATAACGAAAGTGGATTTGATTGATGTGTGAATGGCGTGGGCCTTCACTAGACCGGGGATTAGGCTAGGCCTTGTCCCGTTTCTAGTATCGTGCCGTTATGCCGCCGAAATTTTCTAAAATATGTTAGAAAAATAAAAATATCATTCTTATTTTGTAAATGAACTGAATAGATATTCATATGTTAAAATAAAATGTTTTATCGTTAAAAATATAATTTTTAACGTGAAGTGAATAAAATAAATATTCATTTACAAACCAGACGGTTTGTTTATGTACACTGATTTGACTGACATTGATTGGGTCGATAAATTTTACACATCGCCCAACTGCACGAATAAAATCTGTGTTTGATTGTTTGAAACCCCACACGGGTGTTGGGATGAAATTTAAAAGTTCACTCATCCTGACTGATAAATATGTCGATCGATTGATTGACAGGCTGTTATAAGCGTTAGATATCTATATTTGATGCTTATACAGTGTAGTGCACTTTGGTTGATGGTTGATTATTTTCAATGCTATTAAATACATGTGTTGTATGAAAATCCATATAATTAACGTTATATGGTGATTGATTGGGCCTCATTCCAATTTGAAAAATAAACAATATAAAATAAAGGTTCATGTGTTGACTATATTCATCCGTTGATATTAGTCATGTGTTGAACGAATTATTTTTATAATAAAATTTACATCTTTATCAATATAAAATAAAGGTTCATGTGTTGACGGTACTCATTCGTTGAGATTAGTCATGTGTTGAACGAAATAATTTAACCAAAAATAGTCACACATGGACGGTACTCACTCGTTGAGATTAGTCGTGTGTTGACAAAAAGAAATATTTGAAATAGAATATATAAAGCCGTGTTGAATAGTGATGCGCCATTTTGACGCGAACGAAATATAAAACGATTTCGAAATGAATTGAATATATAACGATTTCGAAATGAGTTGAATATAAAACGATTTCGAAATGAATTGAATATATAACGATTTCGAAATGAATTGAATATATAACGATTTCGAAATGAATTGAATATATAACGATTTCGAAATGAATTGAATATATAACGATTTCGAAATGAATTGAATATAAAACGATTTCGAAATGAATTGAATATATAACGATTTCGAAATGAATTGAATATATAACGATTTCGAAATGAGTTGAATATAAAACGATTTCGAATTGAATGGAATAGAAAACCAATTTGATTTCAAATTGAATATATAATGAACTTGATTCAAATAGAAAACGAAACGAATTTAATTTGAATAGAAAATGAATTTGAATCGAATAGAAAATCAATTTGAATTGAATTGAATTGAATTGAATTGAGAAACGAATTCGAATTGAATTTAAAATGAAGTGAAATGAATTCAAATTAAATTGAAATTTGAATTGAATAGAAATGAATTTTAAAACGAATTTATAAAGAAGAATTCAATTTTGATTTGAATTGAAATAGAAGTTGACTTTGTTTTTGAAACGAATTCAAAAATATATAATTCGTTTTAAATAGAAATCGACGAAATATATATTATATATATTATATATATAATATAATGGCCTGAATAGAACGCGCCGCGCCGCGGCAGTTCGTAAATTTCGACCATTTATTTCAAACGGACATTACGGGAGATCCGACCGTCGGATTCTCCTAAAACCGGAACCGTTGGGTTCGTATCGAAAAGAGCTTTCTAACGAATATTAGAAATTCAAAATCTAACGGTTGGATTTGGAGATACGTCCAAATCAAATTCGAAAAAGGTCGCTGTAAGTGCAGTTCGATGGCCATTGTTGGAAATCGACTGTACGGGCCTTGATAAAATTATTAAAAATATCAATAATTTGTGTAAAATCATAAGAAATGATTTGGGAAAAATTGGGGTGAAAAACTCCATATTTGAAAAGATAAAAATAGATTTTTATCGAAATGAACTAGTTTTGAACTAATTTAAAACCCAATCATTTTTAAATAAATGAATTAGATTTAAAAAGGGGTTTTAAATCATCGAATTTCTAACATATTTGATTAAATTTGAAATGGGTTTATCGTGAACAGTGTTTTAAATAACACTAGTTCTTTAACCCGATAACGAATAGAATGTGATTTGGGTTTGTCGTGAACTGTGTTTTAAATAACACCTAGTTCTTTAACCCAGTAAAAGGAGTTTTATTGAATCTGCAATTAGATTGAAATTCGAATTGATAATCTAAATTACCAAATTTAGAAATGAGCGAGAATGGAGTATTACCAGTTTTACTCCAAAGCGATAGTTAAATCTTTAATTAGATTTGAACGTGAAATGGTAATTAATTTTACCGATAACACCACGGTGTTAGATATGGAGTATTACCAGTTTTGCTTCATGGGATGAATAGGTTGGGATTGGGAAATAAAATAAATAATTACTTCGTTGTGGTTCGCTAATCTCGACTAGTTGGAAAACCATAATTTGGTTTTAAATGACATCCAAAGGAAGATTACAGGATAAATTTTAAAGAATTTATCTTGGATAAAATTAATGGGAACTTTTCCCTAAGACTGTGGAATTTAGAAACTAGCTGTAGGTTGGCTAAGAAGAATGGTTTCCTGGGTATTGATCTGATGTTGGTTTCGGCCTTCGGGGTTAATGTTCGGGAAATTGTTCTCTTGCTAATTTGCGGTTAGTGACTAATGAATTGGAATGAGGCGTATGTTGTGTTTGTGTAACATTTGTTTTCAATATACGCGGGTTATTCGGAAAGACCGGGTTTACACCCATTCTGAATAACCGATTCGACGATAAGTCGAAGATGAAGACGGTGGTCGAAGACCGGAAGTTTTCACATCGTTTGGGTAATTACTGGCGATCCTGATTGGGCTGTACACCCAAGAGGATGGAAATAGTTGGTGGTCGTCCAGACGTACTTGGAGATGGATGGATATGCGAGGAAAGTGCCTCCGGTTTCGTTCAGACCCAGAACGGACTTGTAAATGGATTGTGTGTCTGACATTGGATTTTATTCTGTGTTGATTGATTTCTATTAAATATATATCTGCTTGGCGGCGGAGAATTTATTCTCTTGCTTAACGCCCTTCTCTGAGACGTACGAGCTTAGAGGTTATATATCGATAGATATCAATCGCATGGCATGAATTGCCTGTGTGGCATGCTGAGTTGCATGGATCAAGGCTTCTGTTGAAAAGCAAAGTCTTGTGGTTGATGATCAAAGCACAGCCTACGTGGTAGCTTTGTGTATAGCGTGTATTCGCGAGCCTCACACCTCGGTATGAGTTAAAAACGGGATACGGGCCGTTGGGAGAACACGACGTTTCTTTCTAGCTTTGGTGGTGTCAGTGACTTACCAGCCCTGACATTTATATACTTTTCACCTTTGTGGTTGTTGGATGCGAGGCGCCTCGATTATAGGTCTGTAAGGACCGGGAAACGCGTGTTCAGGAATTGCCAATCCTCTAACGTAAGTGAGGACCGGCCCAACCGATCCAGGGGTTACCCAGTGTGCGTAATCCCGGGGACATTTGCTAGAGTGTCTCGAATGCGGAGAGGAGCTTGCCCCTTGCCTCGACTCATGACGGAAATCCAATTTCCAATACGTGTATCGCGGTTTTAATTGTAGAACTAGTATGGCGACATGATATATGGTACCCATGCCGTCTATGATTTATACTTATGATTGAAATGTTTTGACACTATACACTTATTATAGTATCGAATGATTTGTTTTAAAACGTATCAAGCATGTTTGGCTATTATAAGGGAAAACCCTATCCCCCGGCTTGCGTTGCATTGTATGATAGGACCTGGGTCTTATAATAGCTTCATTTTTCGAAAAAGCATTGCGTTGTTTATTCTATGCACTGGTATTCTTGGGAGGAAACCCGTTCCGTGTTATACGGCGTGGTCCCTTGAATTACTCTCTTTTAAAGTAAAGTTTTAAATAACTGTTTTAGTTCTCACACCAGTCACATGACTGACTTGGAGTTTATTGTTTTAACCTAAACTCTGGGTGCCCCTATTTTCCGCACGGGCAGCTAGTAGTTTTGGTTTTGCAGATTTATATTCACAGGATCCTGGTTTACAGCTGGAATGATATTCGGAAAGCTCTGTATCCGTATATCACCTTCAGTTGTACTTTATATTATTTTTCCGCTGCTATGTATTTAAATGTAATTTAAATCTCTGACATTTCTGTGTAATATTTATTCTTTTATACTCTGTATATTCTTGTATCTGATGCATTGTTGTAATATACAATGAAATGTTCTTCTGTTTGTGTTCTGGTTTGTCCTGTTCTCAACGTTCAGGGGTTTCGAACGGTCTAGATCGGTTTAACGACTGATTCAGATCGAGCGAAATTCCAGGCCGTCACATTTTGAAAATTCTCAGGATGAAGGGATGGTTGCAAAGCCTACCGGAGTTCGTCGGCTATTTCACATTTGGTATCAGAGCTTTGGTTTACAGAGCTCGAGAACAAGGCACATTAGAACCATACGAAAGAATTCATCAGATATTGGATTAGTAATATCCAATTAGAATGACTCGTTAGAGATAGGATCAGTAGTATCCTAGAACGAGTGTGAAGAGTATATTTTCCAATTGAAAACAATTTTTGTTTTGAAAAGTTAAACCATTTTATACGTATTTGATTATTTATTTATTTTGAATATGGACAATCGAGTATATAAAGGTTTTGCATATACGCGTCATGAACGTATATTCGAAGTTTTAATATACTGGATAGATATAGAATCATACTCTAGTGGCCCGAAGATGATTCTGATGATTGACTAGTTGTCATTAGTATTCATGTTCGAGTAACGAAGGTGTGATATCGATATATTTCCATCAGACTGGTGTGAGAACCAAACCTAATATAGATAGAACACTTTGTTGTGAATTGGCATCAAAAACAAGATTTTCTGTATATATATCAAAAATTATGAATTTGAAATTCTAATCCACTAATTGATTGATGTTTGAGTTGCTTGTTTAATTGTTTGCTAATTTTAACCATTTATGCCTAAGTAAACTAATAATTGAATTGTATTGAATTTGGTCGCATTTGCTTGCATATACATATACTTATATTGAACAGGTCATAGCAAGGAGGCTAGAGCCAGAGAATAAAATTTGTTTGCCCGACAAATAGGTACATGTTTACTACATAATTTCCTGTTTTGTTTGGGTGATGATGATTTTGTGAGCCTATTGGCTAGCCGCTTGGCTTTTTCTTTTTCTTTTTGAGATCTGAAGGACCGGGGAAGCTATTTGAAATTCCCCGATGCTCCCATTGCAGGGGAGGTTATGGCGAAATTTTTCGAAAATTTAGGGTGTTAGCCAAATTTTTGAAATTTTGGAAATTCTCAGAAACTAAAAAGTTAGAGAATGGAAGCCTGATCGAAAGTAGAGCTGAATAATCAAACCACTTTCGACTTTGTTCCTTTTCGGGGACGAAAAGTTTTAAGTGGGGAAGATTGTAACAACCCGAAAATCTGGGCCAGTTTAAAATTTTTATTTTGGCAATTTTAGTGAATTTTGATTATTTAAAATGAATTATTTTAAATAATATCGACGAGAAATTTATTTAGAATAATAAATCGAACGTATATATATTATACGCGTCGTCGTTAGATTATAAATAATTATATATAATTATAAAAGGAATTGAAAATGGCGCGGTAGTTCGATAATTCGATTTCAAACTTCAATTGAATGTACCGGGTGCAAAACAATCCGGATTTTAGTGGAACCAAAAACATTAGGATCTGATTGATAATATCTTTCTAACGGATGTAAGAAACTGAGATTTCACTTTAAAAATGGAGAGATATGTCCAGTTGAAAATTCCGAATAGTCGCTGTGGAATTTATATATATTTTATATAATATATAGCCCTTAAAAATAGCCATTTTGCAAATGACCTCGGATTTCGACGAAACCACTTTTGTTGGGTCCGTGATGTTAAGTTATTGCTAGATTCCAAATTTCATAATTTTTCGAATCAATATGTGAGCGTGGCAAAGGAAAACGTGTTTTGACCATTTCAGTTGAATTTAATCGACTGGAAATTGGCCATTTTTCTAATGGTCTCAGAATTCGGCGAAACTAGTTTTGTTAGGACCGTATCGTCAATACGAAGCTAGAAAATATTTTTCTGGAATTTTTAAAGTTCGTATGTGACCCCGGTAATTTGAAATGTACGTTTAAAATTCAATATAGTGATTTAAATGTAAATTCAACAAATACTGATCGAAGCAGTCGAATTGGCTTACGCAGCATATCCCATTGTGTTCAGAATGGGGGTAATTAACTAGGGACGATAGGCGGTGGGTTCGATTTGGGGTTCGTATGTGAAAGTTTCCTTTTATGGAAATTAAAATATTATATAAATACCCCTCCCCAAGTCAAAACCCTAAATAAAATTGGGCCCCGGTCAAAATAAAAGGCGCCGCCCCCTTTTCTTCTACGATCAGAAATCTCCGATCATTCCTCCCCTCAATCACGTAACCCACGCAATGATTCAACCTTCTTGAAATGGAGAAAACGTTGTACTCTCTCTGAACTTTAAATCCCTATCAGTTTTGTGAAGCTTCAGTGAGTATCCGCCGCGAATCACCTGCTCAAAGCCGCCGCCTTTGGAGCCGATTTTCTGATCGACGGAGCCCCCGAGTTCGCCAGGATCAAGGGAGGGGGGCGCAGCCTCTGGAGCACTTCAACACGGCAAGGTTCGATCGTCTCCAGGCTTCGTCAACTGGACGCAAAATCCAACCCTAATTCGGAGCTGCTGAGGACGACTGTACAGAACGAAACCCAGTGAGCCTCTTTTCCCCTTTTATTTATTTTATATAAAAGAAATAACATTGTTTAAATTTAGTTTTAATTTACATGAATACCTTGTTTAAATTTCAGTTTTCAATAAAAATAAAATTGTTTAAATTTCAATTTTTAACATGAGTAACATTGGCTTGAAAAGAGAAGTATAATTTTTAAAATAAAGGGACAAAAAAAAAAAATATATATATATATATATATATATATAAATTCGAATGGTTTTAAAATATAAATTTGAATAGATCTTTAAAAATAAAAAAATAGCTTTGTTATAGAAAATAGCATTGATTTTAAAATAGAAAATAGCATTGATTTTAAAATAGAAAATAGCATTGATTTTTATAAAATAAAATAGCAGTTGTTTTGAAAAGAAAAATAGAATTTTTATATATAGAACTTCGATAGAAAAATAGAATTTTTATATATTGAACTTCGATAGAAAAATAGAATTTTTATATATAGAACTTCGATAGAAAAATAGAATTTTTATATATAGAACTTCGATAGAAAAATAGAATTTTTATATATAGAACTTCGATAGAAAAATAGAATTTTTATATATAGAACTTCGATAGAAAAATAGAATTTTTATATATTGAACATCGAAGTAAAAATTCGATTTTTATATATTGAATAGCGAAGTAAAAATGTGATTTTTACGTATGTAGTGAAAGCGGCAACGAAGGTGACAAAAAGGCGAAACGACGAAGACTTCTGCAAATGAAAAGCCATGGAGCTAGGATAGCTATAAGTGAGAACTTCTCACCTTTCAATTTCTTTTTCTAGTTATATTTATATATATATATATACTAGGATGCAGACGGTGCTTAGTAGCACCCGACACCCGTCCACATACCATGGACTTGTTTGTTTGGATGTTTGGTGATTGATTGAGATATTGGTTTGAATGTGGTTTGTGGTGTGAATAATCGAATCGATAAATTGATTAGGATTAGACGTGCGCCGTTATAAGGCGAAGGAGTAAGGCTAGGTTAGACCCTTACTCCAAATTTTGTGGTTTGCATAACGAAAGTGGATTTGATTGATGTGTGAATGGCGTGGGCCTTCACTAGACCGGGGATTAGGCTAGGCCTTGTCCCGTTTCTAGTATCGTGCCGTTATGCCGCCGAAATTTTCTAAAATATGTTAGAAAAATAAAAATATCATTCTTATTTTGTAAATGAACTGAATAGATATTCATATGTTAAAATAAAATGTTTTATCGTTAAAAATATAATTTTTAACGTGAAGTGAATAAAATAAATATTCATTTACAAACCAGACGGTTTGTTTATGTACACTGATTTGACTGACATTGATTGGGTCGATAAATTTTACACATCGCCCAACTGCACGAATAAAATCTGTGTTTGATTGTTTGAAACCCCACACGGGTGTTGGGATGAAATTTAAAAGTTCACTCATCCTGACTGATAAATATGTCGATCGATTGATTGACAGGCTGTTATAAGCGTTAGATATCTATATTTGATGCTTATACAGTGTAGTGCACTTTGGTTGATGGTTGATTATTTTCAATGCTATTAAATACATGTGTTGTATGAAAATCCATATAATTAACGTTATATGGTGATTGATTGGGCCTCATTCCAATTTGAAAAATAAACAATATAAAATAAAGGTTCATGTGTTGACTATATTCATCCGTTGATATTAGTCATGTGTTGAACGAATTATTTTTATAATAAAATTTACATCTTTATCAATATAAAATAAAGGTTCATGTGTTGACGGTACTCATTCGTTGAGATTAGTCATGTGTTGAACGAAATAATTTAACCAAAAATAGTCACACATGGACGGTACTCACTCGTTGAGATTAGTCGTGTGTTGACAAAAAGAAATATTTGAAATAGAATATATAAAGCCGTGTTGAATAGTGATGCGCCATTTTGACGCGAACGAAATATAAAACGATTTCGAAATGAATTGAATATATAACGATTTCGAAATGAGTTGAATATAAAACGATTTCGAAATGAATTGAATATATAACGATTTCGAAATGAATTGAATATATAACGATTTCGAAATGAATTGAATATATAACGATTTCGAAATGAATTGAATATATAACGATTTCGAAATGAATTGAATATAAAACGATTTCGAAATGAATTGAATATATAACGATTTCGAAATGAATTGAATATATAACGATTTCGAAATGAGTTGAATATAAAACGATTTCGAATTGAATGGAATAGAAAACCAATTTGATTTCAAATTGAATATATAATGAACTTGATTCAAATAGAAAACGAAACGAATTTAATTTGAATAGAAAATGAATTTGAATCGAATAGAAAATCAATTTGAATTGAATTGAATTGAATTGAATTGAGAAACGAATTCGAATTGAATTTAAAATGAAGTGAAATGAATTCAAATTAAATTGAAATTTGAATTGAATAGAAATGAATTTTAAAACGAATTTATAAAGAAGAATTCAATTTTGATTTGAATTGAAATAGAAGTTGACTTTGTTTTTGAAACGAATTCAAAAATATATAATTCGTTTTAAATAGAAATCGACGAAATATATATTATATATATTATATATATAATATAATGGCCTGAATAGAACGCGCCGCGCCGCGGCAGTTCGTAAATTTCGACCATTTATTTCAAACGGACATTACGGGAGATCCGACCGTCGGATTCTCCTAAAACCGGAACCGTTGGGTTCGTATCGAAAAGAGCTTTCTAACGAATATTAGAAATTCAAAATCTAACGGTTGGATTTGGAGATACGTCCAAATCAAATTCGAAAAAGGTCGCTGTAAGTGCAGTTCGATGGCCATTGTTGGAAATCGACTGTACGGGCCTTGATAAAATTATTAAAAATATCAATAATTTGTGTAAAATCATAAGAAATGATTTGGGAAAAATTGGGGTGAAAAACTCCATATTTGAAAAGATAAAAATAGATTTTTATCGAAATGAACTAGTTTTGAACTAATTTAAAACCCAATCATTTTTAAATAAATGAATTAGATTTAAAAAGGGGTTTTAAATCATCGAATTTCTAACATATTTGATTAAATTTGAAATGGGTTTATCGTGAACAGTGTTTTAAATAACACTAGTTCTTTAACCCGATAACGAATAGAATGTGATTTGGGTTTGTCGTGAACTGTGTTTTAAATAACACCTAGTTCTTTAACCCAGTAAAAGGAGTTTTATTGAATCTGCAATTAGATTGAAATTCGAATTGATAATCTAAATTACCAAATTTAGAAATGAGCGAGAATGGAGTATTACCAGTTTTACTCCAAAGCGATAGTTAAATCTTTAATTAGATTTGAACGTGAAATGGTAATTAATTTTACCGATAACACCACGGTGTTAGATATGGAGTATTACCAGTTTTGCTTCATGGGATGAATAGGTTGGGATTGGGAAATAAAATAAATAATTACTTCGTTGTGGTTCGCTAATCTCGACTAGTTGGAAAACCATAATTTGGTTTTAAATGACATCCAAAGGAAGATTACAGGATAAATTTTAAAGAATTTATCTTGGATAAAATTAATGGGAACTTTTCCCTAAGACTGTGGAATTTAGAAACTAGCTGTAGGTTGGCTAAGAAGAATGGTTTCCTGGGTATTGATCTGATGTTGGTTTCGGCCTTCGGGGTTAATGTTCGGGAAATTGTTCTCTTGCTAATTTGCGGTTAGTGACTAATGAATTGGAATGAGGCGTATGTTGTGTTTGTGTAACATTTGTTTTCAATATACGCGGGTTATTCGGAAAGACCGGGTTTACACCCATTCTGAATAACCGATTCGACGATAAGTCGAAGATGAAGACGGTGGTCGAAGACCGGAAGTTTTCACATCGTTTGGGTAATTACTGGCGATCCTGATTGGGCTGTACACCCAAGAGGATGGAAATAGTTGGTGGTCGTCCAGACGTACTTGGAGATGGATGGATATGCGAGGAAAGTGCCTCCGGTTTCGTTCAGACCCAGAACGGACTTGTAAATGGATTGTGTGTCTGACATTGGATTTTATTCTGTGTTGATTGATTTCTATTAAATATATATCTGCTTGGCGGCGGAGAATTTATTCTCTTGCTTAACGCCCTTCTCTGAGACGTACGAGCTTAGAGGTTATATATCGATAGATATCAATCGCATGGCATGAATTGCCTGTGTGGCATGCTGAGTTGCATGGATCAAGGCTTCTGTTGAAAAGCAAAGTCTTGTGGTTGATGATCAAAGCACAGCCTACGTGGTAGCTTTGTGTATAGCGTGTATTCGCGAGCCTCACACCTCGGTATGAGTTAAAAACGGGATACGGGCCGTTGGGAGAACACGACGTTTCTTTCTAGCTTTGGTGGTGTCAGTGACTTACCAGCCCTGACATTTATATACTTTTCACCTTTGTGGTTGTTGGATGCGAGGCGCCTCGATTATAGGTCTGTAAGGACCGGGAAACGCGTGTTCAGGAATTGCCAATCCTCTAACGTAAGTGAGGACCGGCCCAACCGATCCAGGGGTTACCCAGTGTGCGTAATCCCGGGGACATTTGCTAGAGTGTCTCGAATGCGGAGAGGAGCTTGCCCCTTGCCTCGACTCATGACGGAAATCCAATTTCCAATACGTGTATCGCGGTTTTAATTGTAGAACTAGTATGGCGACATGATATATGGTACCCATGCCGTCTATGATTTATACTTATGATTGAAATGTTTTGACACTATACACTTATTATAGTATCGAATGATTTGTTTTAAAACGTATCAAGCATGTTTGGCTATTATAAGGGAAAACCCTATCCCCCGGCTTGCGTTGCATTGTATGATAGGACCTGGGTCTTATAATAGCTTCATTTTTCGAAAAAGCATTGCGTTGTTTATTCTATGCACTGGTATTCTTGGGAGGAAACCCGTTCCGTGTTATACGGCGTGGTCCCTTGAATTACTCTCTTTTAAAGTAAAGTTTTAAATAACTGTTTTAGTTCTCACACCAGTCACATGACTGACTTGGAGTTTATTGTTTTAACCTAAACTCTGGGTGCCCCTATTTTCCGCACGGGCAGCTAGTAGTTTTGGTTTTGCAGATTTATATTCACAGGATCCTGGTTTACAGCTGGAATGATATTCGGAAAGCTCTGTATCCGTATATCACCTTCAGTTGTACTTTATATTATTTTTCCGCTGCTATGTATTTAAATGTAATTTAAATCTCTGACATTTCTGTGTAATATTTATTCTTTTATACTCTGTATATTCTTGTATCTGATGCATTGTTGTAATATACAATGAAATGTTCTTCTGTTTGTGTTCTGGTTTGTCCTGTTCTCAACGTTCAGGGGTTTCGAACGGTCTAGATCGGTTTAACGACTGATTCAGATCGAGCGAAATTCCAGGCCGTCACAGAGAATGTGACACCGTCGGAGAATCGGGGACATTCAGACTACTTGATTAAATCTTGAATAGTTTTTCAAGATTGACTGGGGGCTTATATGTACAAACATATTTCCCCCACCATAACTTCATTACACAACTATAGTAGGACATGCATTCTTACATAAGTGCAAAACTGATAACAAACAGACATTGCTGAAAGCGAATTATTTTTATTCACAAATAATCCAATTTATACAGGAAAATAGGCAAAAAGAAGGTGCAAGGGCCACCCTTGCAGCAACAATTATGGGTCAATCAAATGCTAAAATAACGTAAGACACTTCATCATTTAGACAACGAAGAGGGATTGGACTTCTTAGCAGCCTTCTCCGCATCCCTCACCTCTTTTTCGGCCTCCGTCAAGATGTGCTTTGACTTTTTGTTCCCTGAGGCTGAAGTGCTGGAATCAATTGACTTCTTCCCCGAAGGCGGAGCGCTGGAATCAAGAGAAGACTTTTTAGCAAGTTCCTCTGTAATAGATCTAGTCGAAAGCTTAACAACTAACCTTGATCCCGCATCCAATACTGCTAGGGGCTTAAGGCTTTCATGGTCTAAGTCTTCAGATTTAAGCTGCATGCGTTTATCTTGTTCAACTTTCAGTGCAGCTAAGGTAGCATCATCGACGCTTTTCGACTCCCCGACTATAGCCACCTTAGGGTCTTCCTCATGTCCCCCGTTACCGCCATCATCCTTTAAGGCATCTATCATTTCGTCATCATGAGGAGTGTCAGCCTTAGACGGTTCAATTCCTTCTCCCGAGTCTATGGGGGCAGCCTTGTCTTTTCCCCTTTTGCCCTTACCATAGGCTCTGCTCCAGAAGCGGTTCCCTGGGACACTTCTGTCTTTTCGGACGATTCAATACCTACAGAGGGAGAAGCAACATTTATCAACTCAGGAAAAAATAATGTGTTCTTCATCGATTGCTCAATTACGTGACGAAAGGTAGAGATAGCTTTGAAGAATTTAGGTGAAAATGTAGAGATACCTTCCGAAGACTTATCGGCTGGAGTGACTGCTGTCTCCGATGCATTTTTGGGTATGGGGGATAAAAGAGATGTCTGAGGGATCCCTAGGTTTTCAGGATCATATCCCTCTACTTCAGAAGTTGCAGAGGCAGTAGAGGAAGAACCAGCCCCAGGAATGTTCTTTTGTTTGGCCATCCGCCTCTCTTCGTCCATAACAGCAACAATGAGGCGGCGTCTTTCGGCTAGGCGTTCTGGTTCATCATCTTGTAAATATTTCTCCATCATCTTGTCCTCGTCAATGGAATCAACCTTGAGCTCGTCTTTCTCCCATTCAACGATTTGACTCCATACTTGGACTAGGGTAGATGGATAATCTTCAATCCAAGAAATGTTCCGGCAGCGGATGATATGCGCAAAAAATTCAATCATTAATTCGCCGAAACCGTGCACCTCTCCCTCAGCTTCCGACAGTTGTTTGCGTGCCTCTTCAGCGGACTTGATAGCACATTCGACGTTATCCTCCGCTAGGGCAGCCCTGTTCTCCGCTTCCACTAGTTTAGAAGCCAAGTCAGCGTTTTTCTTTTCCAATTCAACATTCCTCCTCGCTAACTCGGCATTCTTCCGCTCAAGGTCAGCGTAAGCAAGTCTCGCTTTGGCAGCATCGGACTTGGCATCTTCGGCTTGTTTTTTCAATTCCGAACGCTCTTGGGTATGGGATTCAAGCAAAACATGATAATGTTTTTGCAGATCTTCAAATTGTTGTTTGAAGCTAGTAGCTTCCCATTGAGCAACAGCAAGCTGGGCCTGTGTATCCTCCAAGTCTTTTCCTAGATTTTTTAAGGCCTTTGCATCGTCTTCTGCGGTTTTTTTGCATTGTGTCAGCATTCGTGATTAAAGTGAGGATGATTATGGAAAGGTTACGCGAATGCTTAAACATTTCTGGATACTATTTCTCGACCGCATCTATCTTTTCTTTGGCCTCATCTGCCACCTTGAAGAAATAGGCTCAAGAGCAGGTAAAAAAGTCAAGTTTTCAAAGTAATGTTCAGGAAATTGCTCCTCCAGATACGCCCGCTTAACTGCAGTTTCAGCATCTAGCGGTGGAGGGGCGGGGATTGTCAGCTCAGTATCCCTGTGCATGGAGGGTTCAATGGCCTCTTTATCCGTTCTAGGCCGTTTAGCGGGAACCTTACGCTTGCTTCATGATTCGGTATCTTTTGGCGGACTCCTCTCTCTGCTGCGCTTTTCTTGAGAATAGGTTGAATCTTTTGATTGCTGCTTGTCCTCTTCCCGACGACTTTGGTAACCTTTATACCACTCTGGATCTGTTCGAACAGGAGAGCGAGAGCGTGAGGACCGCGAACGATAAGGATCACAGGGCCTTCTATCCTCCTTACTGCGATCTTCGTGACGATCAAGCTCAGTATCATAGGGCGGATTAGACATGCTGCGGCGGAGTTTCCTAATGTCATAATAGGATCGGGACATCGTGCCTGCACAACAAGACAAATGAAATTCAGGATCAATATTTTCATAAAGAGAAAGATGCTGTGAGTTGTGGTGTTATTGTGTTAAGTGCGTCCTAAGTGGTGTTTTCCCCCCGACAAACCCGAGTCTGCAGCTAGGCTAGTACGAGCGGGCTCTTTGGCCTTAGCAGGAGTGGTCTCTTCAGAAGAAGTGAAAACTAAGGGATTCTTCCCAAAATCCTCTGAAGTGTAGATAGTTTCAGGTAAGGGGAGATCCCCCAAACCCTGAAATAGTGGGTCATCGGTACTAGGGACATCTCCCTCAGAAGCGTCAATCGGCGACTCTTTGGAAGACGTTGACCTTTCCGGGGAAATGGCATCCTCGGGAACAGTATACCCTTCGCGATGCTTTTCGGCCATGTTAGACAATTCATCATCTTGAGTAGAAGATGGAGAGGGTGAAGCCTGAAGAGGCACTGTAGGATCTCTCGAACCTTCGCCCGTTTTTGGGATTACGTCCACTTGAGGAATATATACATATGGACCCGTCCCGTGACCGATGCTACGGGTAATGGACAGCAACCCATGAAGATGAAGATATTCGTCCTTAAGGACTTCATCAACAGTTAAAAACTTCTGATCACCATTAAGGAGCTGGTGCATCCGATCAAAGAATACTTGGTCCGATATTTGTTTAGGGTTATCAACTGCAAACAAAAAGAAAAACGAATTAATACAGTGGCTTGAATGTATAGAGTCAAGATTTAGAAAACCGGTGCTTTACTTGATTTCGTCCACCTCCTAGCGCACCCTGGTTGTCGCTTTACATAAAACCATTCCAGCCTGGAGTCCCCAGCTTTACTACTGAATGTTGCTGGAATTATTTTCCTCTTAGGGATAGGCTTGAAGTAACAGAAAGGAGTCTCTCGAGTCCGATGCTTGAAGTTATATAAGAAGTGAACGTCGTCAAAAGTGAGCTCTATGCCTAAGATCTCACGGTACACTACATATAAGGTGTACAAGTAAGCATAGGAATTGGGATGCAGCTGCATGGGGGCAATCCGCATTTGTCTTAGAAAATCGACGACGCAAGGAGAAAATGGAGGGATAGCCCCCACCATGCACATCAGCCGAGTGATTGCCATATACCCCTCCAAAGGGTTGTGGGGACGATCGTATTTTGATGGAAACAAGGTATCCCCTTTGGGTATCCCGTACTTTAGTTGTATTCGGATAAGTCTGTCATTGTCGATCGTCGATTCAACGGAATCTTGAGGTGATTCCAGTATGATGGCAGACTCAAATTCATCAGGAGCTCGGTCATCGCCAATCCCTCCTTCCTCTTCATAACCCAGGGAAACTCCACCCTCAGAAGACACATTGTCGCTTTCGCAAGTTTCAGCCTCGTAGTCTGAGCCCTCATCATCCCATTCTGGATCCGAGGAAGAAGATATGTCTAGAAACTCCGCATGTGTAGTTTTCTATTCAGCCTGTCCCAAGCCAGGGTAAAGGAGGAGGGTTGTGATAGGCTTGGCGAGCCAACGTAAAAACTTAGCCACTCTTATGGATATGGAACCTTATGATATATCGTTGGGGCATAACCCTCTTAGCGACACGCTATATCGAGGCTCGGATATGGTGATAAATATGCAAGGGCTGGGCCGCCATTCTCTTAGTGGCGCGCTACACCGACGCCTCGGTGTGGTGATAAGTGAGCAAGGGTCCTCGTATTTTTCTCAGTTGATGCAAGGGGCAAGGAAGCTAGTCGACGATAGTAGGGTTCGGTTAGGTAGTTGGAATGTAGGGTCCTTAACAGAAAAATTAAGAGAGATAGTGGATACTATGATTAGGAGATGGGTTAACATCTTGTGCGTTCAAGAGACTAAATGGGTGGGTCAGAAGGCGAAGGAGGTGGAGAACACTAGCTTTCAAATTGTGGTACACGGGAGAAGTACGTAACAAGAATGGGGTAGGCATATTGATTGACAAGAACCTTCAGAACAATGTGGTTGACTTCAGAAGACGAGGGGATAGGATCATCCTAGTTAAGCTATTAGTTAGCGAGACAGTTTTGAATGTCATTAGCGCATATGCCCCACATGTAGGTCTTTGTAAAGAAGCCAAAAGGAAGTTCTGGGAAGACTTGGATGTCATGGTTCGGAATGTGCATAGTAGCGAGAAACTTTTTATAAGAGGAGACTTCAATGGCCATGTTGGCTCATCTAGCGGGGGTTTTGAGCGAGTGCATGGTGGTTTTGGATTTGGCAGTAGGAACCAAGAGGGTGAAGATATTTTGAATTTCGCTCTCTCTTTTGATCTCATGATTGCTAATACCTTCTTTAGAAAGAGGCAATCACATCTGATCACCTTCAGTAGTGGCGAACAGGCTAGCCAGATTGACTTTGTCCTAACTAGAAGAGATAGTAAACGAGATTGTGTTGATTGCAAGGTCATACCTGGAGAATGTGTCGTCTCACAACACCAGCTGTTAGTATGCGTGTTTCGTCTTCGGGTGGTGAAGGATAAGAGAGCGAAGATTAGCAGGACGAAATGGTGGAAACTCAAAGGAGATGCTTCACGGGTGTTTAACGAAAGAGTGATGGGAGAAGGAGCTTGGAATGTGGAAGGAGAAGCAAATGTCATGTGGAATGCGATGGCAACTTGCATTCGGAGAGTCGCCACTGAGGTATTTGGGATATAAAGAGGAAGCACGCGAGAACCCAAGGATTCGTGGTGGTGGAATGACGAGGTGCAAAAGGCTATCAAAGAGAAGAAGGAATGCTACAAACGCATGTACCATCATAGAAGCGAAGAGAACATGCACAGGTACAAAGTGGCAAAGAAGACTGCAAAGAGAGCAGTGAGTGAAGCAAGGGGACGAGCGTACGAAGATTTGTATCAAAGGCTAAGTACAAAGGAGGGCGAAAAAGACGTTTACAGAATAGCTAGGCTACGCGAGAGGAGGACAAGGGACTTTATTCAGGTTAAATGCATTAAGGATGAGAATGATAGACTTTTGGTGAAGGAAGATAAGATAAAGAACAGATGGAGAGAATAATTTGATAAACTTTTCAACAAAGAAAGTGATAGCTCTTCGATCGAGTTGGAAGACTTAGCCGATAGCACCAATAGACATTTTGTGCGGAGATTTCAAGAAGCTGTGGTAAAGGGGGCGTTGAAACGTATGAAATCAGGCAAGTCGGTAGGGCCTGATGATATTCCTATTGAGGTGTGGAGATGCTTTGGAGATGCAGGGATAAGATTGCTAACTAAGTTGTTCAACAATATTTTCAAATCAAACAAAATGCCAGATGAGTGGAGGAGAAGCATTTTAGTTCCAATCTTCAAGAATAAAGGAAATATTCAAAGTTGCACAAACTATAGAGGAATTAAGCTTATGAGTCATACAATGAAGCTTTGGGGGAGAGTTTGCTAGCAGCGTTTGAGGAGGTTGACAAGTGTCTCTAGGAATCAATTTGGTTTTATGCTGGGAAGGTCAACCACTGAGGCGATTTTCTTGGTTAGACAACTTATGGAGAGATACAGGGAGCAAAAGAAAGATCTCCACATGGTTTTTATTGACCTGGAGAAAGCTTATGACAGAGTACCGAGGAGAGTTATGTGGTGGGCACTAGAAAGGAAGAGAGTGCCATCAAATTATATTACCCTTATTAAGGATATGTACGAGGGGGTTGTGACTAGTGTTAGGGCATGCGATGGTGAGACAAGAGACTTTCCAATTAATATAGGGTTACATCAAGGTTCGGCTTTGAGCCCCTATATTTTTGCATTAGTTATGGATGAAATCACAAAAGATATACAAAGGGAGATTCCCTGGTGTATGCTCTTTGCCGATGATGTTGTGCTGATTGATGAATGTAGAATAGGGGTTAATCGACAACTGGAGTTGTGGAGGGAGACCTTGGAATCAAAGGGTTTCAGGCTTAGCAGAACTAAAACAGAGTATACGAAGTGTGAGTTTAGCCGTGTCAGGTCAGATGACGGAGATGTTACACTGGTCGGTAGAGTAGTATCCAAGAAGGAATCGTTTCGATACTTAGGATCTATGTTGCAGTTTGATGGAGAGATTAATAAGGATGTTAGTTTTAGAATTCAAGCAGGATGGGTGAAATGGCGACTAGCATCTGGCATTCTCTGTGATCGGAAGATTCCTCAGAAGCTTAAAGGAAAGTTCTATAGGACAGCAATCAGACCTATAATGTTATATGGTGCAGAATGTTGGCCTACTAAGAGTCAACACGTCCAGAAGATAAGTATAGCAGAGATGTGAATGCTGCGTTGGAGCTGTGGGCATACCAGACGAGATCGGATTAGAAATGAGGATATTCGGGAAAAACTTGGAGTTGCACCTATTGAAGAGAATTTAGTCCAATACCGCTTGAGATGGTTTGGACATATCCAACGTAGACCATACGATGCACCTGTACGCGCTGGAATTCTAGGTCGCGCCGAAGGCCCAAAGAGAGGTAGAGGTCGACCTAAAATGACATGGAAGGAGATAATAAAGAGAGATTTAAGTAACTAGAGTTTATCGGAAGAGCTGGTAGTTGATAGGAGTGCATGGAAATTGGCAATCCATGTACCAGAACCATAGTGTTTTTTTTTCCACGTTTACTGAACCTTTTTACTTTTTATTTACTATTTTAGATTTTATTTCACTTTTATTGAACATTTTTACTTATTATTATTATTATTATTTTAAAAAACCTTTATCGGACGACTTTTTATTTGATTGGTTATTTTAAACACTGTTTATATATATATATATTATCATCATTATTAATTTTATTTTATTTTAATTTTGGGTTCCAAATCTAGCCAACCCCAACTTGTTCGGGATATATGGCTTTGTTGTTGTTGTTGTTGTCTCTGGAACCTCCTTCTTCTCTGCTAATCTAGAGGAGCGTCTGGATGTCATGGTCACAAAACTATTGAAGAAGCAATAGCACAAGTTAGAGTAGATTAGCCCGTATCCCCCCATGCATGTGTACAAACTAAAGTGTGAGCAATGTATGCAGAAAGTGTAAAGTTAACGTTTGAAAGTGCGACGCAAAATCTTGGCAAAGTAATAAGGATCAAGGCAGTTCTTGATGTCCATTTATGTTTGCAGGGCACTATCCTAACTGTCCATTAATTTGATGATTATGTCCAGAGTTGATTAGGCCAGTTAAACAAGTTCTTATGCATTAAGTTGGACTGCTCTTCGGTTCGGTTCGGGTGCATTCATTGGGATCGGATCGGGGGCGTAGCCCTGCCTTGGACTTGGACAAACATTGAAGCCCAGGAATCAAAGTCGGATCGGTTCGGAAGTAGATTCCCCAAACAGTTCGGATCGGATTAGGCAGTCATGCCTCTCTCCTCCTTTATTTTACAGTCCGACCCGATCCGGTTAGTTGAGCTCTATTTCACTCTTCAACTGTTTGCCCCGACCCGATCCGGCCTTCTGGATCACTCTTCCTTTTCTTTTCCTCCATTTTCTATACTCCATCGCCTGAACCAGCCCCCTATAATCTCCTTCTTATTCTTCTTCTTTAATTTTAAACCCAATCTCGTATCTGAAACCCCAGTTATGATCGAACAAGCTAAGACTCCCTCTTCCAATGCCTCGAAGTGGCAATGGAGCCACCAACGACGATAGCGAAGGAAGAGGATGCTGTAGCATTGAAGCCACACCCAAATCGGTCGAATTGACCATAAATTTTGATTGAAACCAATTATCATGAAATTAATCAAGGATTTAAACCTACCAAGTGTTTAATTTGGAGATTAGCACGAGAATTGTAAGAGTTTTCCTTTTTTGAGACCTAGGGTTTCGGAGCGAAAATTATAAAGCGATGAAAGAAAAAGAAAGTGAGAGGAAGATGAAGGCTGGATTTATATAGATACATGGTGGCTATTCGTATCCCCGCTCGGACCGGATCAAAAGCCCAGCAGCACAGCTTGGTCCACTAGCCCAATACGAAATAGAAAAAGAAGAGGAGCCGTTCGGGTCGGAGCCCGAACCGAACAGAATTTCGTATGTCAACTTGGCATTTAAACTAAACTAAAATTCGAAGAGGAAGATGAAAGCACAAGGAAAATTAGAAGGAAGATTACCTGGAAGGCACTGTGCAATGACAATCAAAGCATGCTCCATTTACAACAGAAGCATCCTTTGAGGGGGCAAAATGTTAGCCTACTTTGTGAACTAGGCAACACAAAGTCGAGATGTCAAGCGTTGAAGAACTTTTCTTCTTAGAAACCATCGGGTCGGATCGGAGAGCTGCTGCCAGTCGTATCGGAGGGCTACTACCAGTTTGGAACGGAGCAGAGCAAAATGGATAAGGACTCAGTTTCAGCTCAGGTCGGGTCGGATCGGATGCCCCGATCCGAACCCCTTCTGCTCGCTCCTCCGAACCGAACCCACATTCCATATAACTTCCCCCCATGATCGCCTGAATATTCGGAGCGGTTATGGCCATTTCCTACCCATGATGACCACTACTCTGATGCGCTATCAGCACTGGAATCCATCCAAGCCCGAGGACGATGGGATGGAAGACACGTGGCTCCGACCCGGATCGAATTCTGAGTAAATTTCCACCTATAAATACCCCGCTCAGAGACAATTAAAGGGATCTTCTTATTGGCACTTTGAGAGCTAAAACACTTTCAAAAAACCGAATTCCAGCATTCCCAGATAATCCAAATTGTCATTCAACAATTGTTTGAGACAATTGAGTGAATATACGTGAGTTATGAGTGAAATTGAGTGAATATCTCATTGTAATTGCATCTATATCATCGAGAATAGTGATAACAAAGTGGACATAGGCTTTTCCACGCCGAACCACTATAAATTCTATGTCTCCATTTTACTTTTGATCTTATTTTATTTCGATTTTAGTCAATTTGGGTGTTAGAACCACTTTTTGGTCTAACAATAATGTTACATCAGAGTACAGAATATCAGAGTATATCAGAATATAATACAACGGAAGATTAATTTTACAAAAATGTAATACAATGCACAGCGGAAACATAAACTACACAGCGGAAGATTGTAAATGCCTGGACATGGCTAAAAGCTTCAATCCAAAATCTTGCTCAATATATCTGCAAAATAAAACAACTCGATTGCCTGTGTGGAAAATGGGGGCACACGAGTTTGCAATGGAAAAGCAAACTACAGGTCAGTCATGGGACTGGTGTGAGAAACTCTACGGTTAAAATTAACTTATTTAATCGTAAGACAAATCACAGGACCACGCCGCTAACACGGAACAGGTTTACCCCCCATGAATGCCAGTTTATAAACAATAATTAATAGAGATATATGGATCTAATATGCATCAATCAACATGCAATATCCAAATCTACCCATTTATATTAATCACCAAACTTAGATTTTCAAAATCCAATTCAATTTACAGAAATTATTCCTTCGGATTTTATTCCCGATTTCTTATTTCAAATCATTTGAAATACCTATCTAACTTTCTATATCAAAGTAGATTTCACTTCGGGATCTCAAACCAAATCGTTTGGAAATATGAATTCCAAAACATAATAATGCATAAGACAAGTACGCAACCAAATATCGTTCTCCCCATCGACAAGGCAAAGGGTACGCACCTCGCAACTCGATATATAAATGTGCACCTACCCCACATAGGAGCAGGCTACACCGACGATGCACCCACCCCACATAGGGGCAGGCTACACCGACCTCTCACCCATACTTTTAGTCTTACGGTTACCCGAATCTTTAGCCACACACTAAATCATTTCATATCCCGAAGTAGGGAAAATCATTTCACAACACAATAATCACAAGTACTTTCAAAATATAGTACTTCACATCAGTAATTCACACATATGATTAGTCATTATTAATCACATAACCTTTGAGCACGTACGTCTCAAAGAAGGGTGTTAAGCAAGAGAATAAATTCTCCGCCACCAAACAGATACATCATCAATAGCAACTAATCGAATATGCGATGAACCACAATGTAACATATAATACATTTCTAAATTATTTTAGAAATCATCGGGTTTTGGGCCTCGAAATCCTTTCTGTTTTATAAAACATTTTTATAAAACATTCCCTGTCCAAAATCGGGAATAAATTTCTTTTCACTTAAGAAAAATATATCATTTCAAAATCATTCATTAAATTTGAAATGAACACAACATCGCTGAACACCTTATCGTCAAATCGTGAAGTGTTTCACAAGGCGTTAGCACACAGATATTTTCAACCCAACCCAATGCTAAATGTAAAAGCATATTCTGCTCATAAACTGGTCGAGCACCATCCAAACAATCAATCAGTCACAATCAATATCAACAACCAAGTACATTTGGTTTACACCACACCTCATATTTTGGTAAATTTAATTACAATTCATTAATTCAGATCTAATTAAAGATTTATTCAAACTCCAATTGGTTTCATCTCTAAAATCATTTCATATTGATTGTTCTACTTTTTGGAAATTAATCCCGCTTTTACTCGGGTTAAAGAACTAATGTCATTTAAACACAGATCACGACAAACCACAAATCCAATTCAATTTACATATTGGAAATTCTGGTTATTTTTAAAACCATTTCAAATCCACTTTATTTATTTTAAAATAAATGGGATTATAATTCTAGTTCAAAACTAGTTCATTTCGATAAAATCTATTTTTATCTTTTCAAATATGGGATTTTTCATCCCAATTCTTACCAAATCATTTCTTATGATTTTACACAAACTATTGGTATTTTTATTAATTTTATCAAGGCCCGTACAGTCGATTTGCATCAACGGCCATCGAACTGCACTTACAACGACCTTTTCCAAATTTGATTTGGACATAATTCCAAATCCAACCTTTATATTTCAAATTTCTAATATTCATTGGAAAGCTCTTTTCGATACGAACCCAACGGTTCCAGTTTTAGGAGAATCCGACGGTCGGATCTACCGTAATGTCTGTTTGAAGTCAATGGTCGAAATTCACGAACTACCGCAACGCGGCGCATTCTATTCAGGCCATTATATTATATATAAAATATATAATATATATTTCATCAATTTCCCTTTATTAACGTACTTTATAAATCATTTTAAATTCGTTTTCAAAATGATTTCAACTCCATATTCAATTTCTAATCAAAATTGAATATTCCATGTACACGACAATTTTATACAGTGTATATATATGTTAAAAATTATATTTTAAACAATCAAATCATTTTCACATTTCATATATATATATATATATATATATATATATATATATATATATCGTTTTCATTTCATATATATCGTTTTCATTTCATATGTACATCTTTTTCACATTTTATATATATATCGATATTTTCACTTTTCAATATATATGATATTTTAATTTTCAATATATGTACGATATTTTCACACAGAATACAACCAAACAAACAAGTCGTCTGTGGGCTGTGGACGACGGGGAATAGTCCATATATGCAGTTATGAAATAAATAACTGTACAGAAAATTATAGTGAGAGGATTCTCATATTGGATTCCACTCCATCAGTTTTGTTTCTGAATTTCTGTTCTGTTTCAATTTGAAATTGCCTGAAATTCTGTCATGCTCTGTTTTGGACGCGGTCAGTTTTGTTGCGAAGTTCTCGTCGAGAGGATTCCAACGCATCCTGTTTCACTTGTTTCTGACCTCGTATGAAAAAGTTACGATGGTTTATACATTGATTGTTTAAACGAGAAATTAAAATATAATTAATTAATTTAATTATACCTTAATCCCCCTAATTTCATCTTCTTCCTGTCGTTCTCTACTGTATGATGTCGGCCACGAAACCAACCTATACACGAGACAAGGGTTCCTAATCACGCCGCCATCCCCTAACCGGAACCTATTCAGACAAGTCCACCTCGACCGCCATTGCGCGAGCTCCTTCCGCCCCCATCTATGGCGAACTTGGCCTCCCCACTGGCCCGAAAATCGCCTCGATATTTGCTGAGTTTGGGTGGAAATATCGAACGATTCAGGCGATTATACCTCATCAAAACCGTATACAATTAAAGAGGAGGGAAATCTCTTTCACTTTGCTTTGGATTCGTGTTACGACTCAAATTGGATTGAGGGAATTCGCAGCTCGAAATTGGGATGATATCGGCCTTTAAACGGATGGTGGCGGCGGTTGTATTAAAGAGGGCTAGGGTTACGAGAGAGGGGGGATGTATATAATAATAATAATTTATTATTTTTAATTCTTTTAATTTCAAAAAGGTAACCTTTTAATACGAACTCGAAATCAAGCCCACCGACTGTCGCCCCTAGCTATTTACCCCCATTCCGAACACAATGGGATATGTATCGTAAGCTGATTCGATCATTTCAATCAGTTTCCGTCAAAATCAAAATATAACTTTATATATTGAATTTGAACGCACATTTCACTTTACTAGGAGCACATACGAACTCTAAAAATTCCCGAAAAATATTTTCTAGCTTTGTATTGACGATACGGTCCTAACAAAACTAATTTCGTCAAATTATGAGACCGTTTGAAAAATGGCCATTTTCTGGTCGATCGAAATTTAACTCAAATCAACCAAACACATTTTCCTTTGCCACGCTCACATATTAACTTCAAAAATTATGGAATTTTAAACCTAGAAATAATTTGACATCTCGGATCCAACAAAAGTGGTTTCGTCGAATTCTGAGGTCGTTTGCAAAATTTCCATTTTCACGGGCTATATAAACTCTATAGCGACCTTTCTGAAAATTTATTTGGCCATAACTTTTGCTTCCAACTATGAAACTTCGATTTTTCAGATTTGTTAGAAAGATATTCGCAAACAGATTTAAATATTTTTGGTTTCACTAAAATCCGTTTTGTTTTGCACTAGGTACAGTCTGTCAAAGTTTGAATTCAAATTTTGAAACTAGCGCGCCATTTCAGGCCTTGTTTATAATTAGAATTGATTATATTTATTTTCAAACGTCGATTCAAACATAATTTTCATCATTATTATTTAATATATTTATTTTAAATATTTAAAATCCACTAAAATAGCCAATTTAAATTTTTTAAATTGGTTTAGATTTTCCCGGTCGTTACAATCTGCCCCACTTAAAACTTTTCGTCCCCGAAAAGGAACAAAGTCGAAAGTGGTTTGATCATTCAACTCTACTTTCAATCTGGCTTCCATTCTTCAACTTTTCAGTTTCTAAGAATTTTCAAATTCTTCAAAAATTTGGCTAACACTGTAAATTTTCGAAAAATTTCACCATAGCCTCCCCTGCACCGGGGACTTCGGGATATTTCATATAGCCTCCCATGGCCTTCTTCAATCCAAAAGAAAAAGAAAAAGCCAAGCGTCTAGCCAATCGGCTCATAAAATCATCCAAAACAAAAGAAATTAGTAAACATGTACATATTTGTTGGGAAAACAATTTTATTCCTCTTCTCTAGCCTCCTTGCTATGACATGTTCAATAGATATACATGTACATGCATACAAATGCGATATATTTTCAATACGTTTTAATATTTGGTTTAATTTGGCCTAAATCCACCGCTCATTCACATAATGGTTTAAAATTTTAACTAATCAAAACAATAATCAGACAACACAACCATCAATCCATTAGTTGATTAGCTTTTCAATCATATAACTTTTGTATATTCAAAATCATATTTTTAAAACCTGATTATATATATAATCACAAATACGTTATTTATAATCATATTACTCTCAACTTATTCTGAGGCATTTCTAACCCCATCTCTAACGAGTCACTCATTCTAGAATGCTACCAATTCTATCTCTAATGAGAATTCTTCTATTGGATATTACTAATCCTACCTCTGATGAGTCTTTTTTTTAGTTCTAACGAGTTGTACCCCAAAGATTTGAGTTAACCAAAGCTCTGATACCAGCTCTAACGACACGGATTTCGCCCGGACCTAATCGATCGCTAAATCGACCAAGACCGTTCGAATCCCGTATACGCTAACTCTGGGTATACTACACATCAGAACAAATAATAGAAGACTTTTATAAACATCATAATAATGTTACATCAGAGTACAGAATATCAGAGTATATCGAAATATAATACAGCGGAAGATTAATTTTACAAAAATATAATACAATGCACAGCAGAAATATAAACTACACCGCGGAAGATTGTAAATGCCTGGACACGGCTTAAAGCTTCAATCCAGAATCTTTCTCAATATATCTACAAAATAAAACTACTCGAATGCTCATGTGGAAAATAGGGGCACCCAATTTTGCAAGGGAAAAGCAAAGTATAGGTCAGTCATGGGACTGGTGTGAGAAACTCTACGGTTAAAATTAACTTATTTAATCATAAGAAAAATCACAGGACCATACCGCTAACACGGAACGGGTTTACCCCCATGAATGCCAGTGTATAAACAATAATCAATAGAGATATATGGATCTACTATGCATCAATCAACATGCAATATCCCAATCTACCCATTTATATTAATCACCCCACTTAGATTTTCCAAATCCAATTCAATTTACAGAAATTAATCCTTTGGATTTTATTCTCGATTTTTTATTTCAAATCATTTGAAATACCTATATAACTTTCTATATCGAAGTAGATTTCATTTCGGGATCTCAAATCAAATCGTTTGGAAATATGAATTCCCAAACATAACTATGCATACAGACAAGTATGCAAACAAATATCGTGCTCCCCATCGACAAGGCAAAGGGTACACACCTCGCAACTCGATATATAAATGTGCACCTACCCCACATAGGAGCAGGCTACACTGACGATGCACCTACCCCATATAGGAGCCGGCTACACCGACGATGGACCTATCCCACATAGGAGCAGGCTACACCGACCTCTCACCCATACTTTTAGTCTTACGGTTACCTGAATCTTTAGCCACACACTAAATCATTTCATATCCCGAAGTAGGGAAAATCATTTCACAACACAATAATCACAAGTACTTTCAAAATATAGTACTTCACATCAGTAATTCACACATATGATCAGTCACTATTAATCACATAACCTTTGAGCTCGTACGTCTCAAAGAAGGGTGTTAAGCAAGAGAATAAATTCTCCGCCACCAAACAGATACATCATCAATAGCAACTAATCGAATATGCAATGAACCACAATGTAACATATAATACATTTCTAAATCATTTTAGAAATTATCGGGTTTTGGGCCTCGAAATCCTTTCTGTTTTATAAAACATTTTTATAAAACATTCCCTGTCCAAAATCGGGAATACATTTATTTTCACTTAAGAAAAATATATCATTTCAAAATCATTCATCAAATTTGAAATGAACACAACATCATTGAACACCTTATCATCGAATCGTGAAGTGTTTCACATGGCGTTAGCACACAGATATTTTCAACCTAACCCAATGCGAAATGTAAAAGCATATTCTGCTCATAAACTGGTCGAGCACCATCCAAACAATCAATCAGTCACAATCAATATCAACAACTAAGTACATTTGGTTTACACCACACCTCATATTTTGGTAAATTTAATTACCATTCATTCATTCAGATCTAATTAAAGTTTTATTCAAACTCCAATTGGTTTCATCTCTAAAATCATATCATATTGATTGTTCTACTTTTTGGAAATTTATCCCTCTTTTACTCGGGTTAAAGAACTAATGTCATTTAAACACAGTTCACGACAAACCCCAAATCCAATTTAATTTACATATTAGAAATTCCGGTTATTTTTAAAACCATTTCAAATCCACTTTATTTATTTTAAAAATAAATGGGATTATAATTCTAGTTCAAAACTAGTTCATTTCGATAAAGTCTATTTTTATCTTTTCAAATATGGTATTTTTCATCCCAATTCTTACCAAATTATTTCTTATGATTTTACACAAATTATTGGTATTTTTATTAACTTTATCAAGGCCCGTACAGTCGATTTCCATCAACGGCCATCGAACTGCACTTACATCGACCTTTTCCAAATTTGATTTGGACATAATTCCAAATCCAACCATTAGATTTCAAATTTATAATATTCATTGGAAATCTCTTTTCGATACGAACCCAACGGTTCCGGTTTTAGGAGAATCCGATGGTCAGATCTCCCGTAATGTTTGTTTGAAGTCAATGGTCGAAATTCACGAATTACCGCAACGCGGCGCGTTTTATTCAGGCCATTATATTATATATAATATATATTTCATCGATTTCCCTTTTTTTAACGTATGTTATAAGTCATTTTAAATTCGCTTTCAACAAGATTTCAACTCCATATTCAATTTCTAATCAAAATTGAATATTCCATATACACGACAATTTTATACATTGTATATATATGTTAAAAAATATATTTTTAACAATCAAATCATTTTCACATTTCATATATATACCGTTTTCATTTCATATATATCGTTTTCATTTCATATATATTGTTTTCATTACATATATACATCGTTTTCACATTATATATATATATATATATATATATATATATATATATATCGATATTTTCACTTTTCAATGTATACGATATTTTCATTTTCAATATATATATGATATTTTTACACACAATACAACAAAACAAACAAGTCGTCCATGGTATGTGGACGACGGGGAATAGTTCATATATGCAATTATGAAATAAATAACTGTACAGTAAATTATAGTGAGAGGATTCTCACATTGGGTTCCACTCCATCAGTTTTGTTTCTGAATTTTTGTTCTGTTTTGATTTGAAATTGCCTAAAATTCTGACATGCTCTGTTTTTGACGCAGTCATTTTTGTTGCGAAGCTCTCGTCGAGAGGATTCCAACGCATCCTGTTTCACTTGTTTCTGACCTCGTATGACAAAGTTACGATGGTTTATACATTGATTGTTTAAATGAGAAATTAAATTATAATTAATTAATTTAATTATACCTTAATCCACCCCACCCCACCCCCCCCCCCCCCGCCCAATTTCATCTTCTTCCTGTCATTCTCGACTGTATGTTGTCGGCCATGAAACCAACCTATACACGAGAGTAGGGTTCCTAATCACGCTGCCATCCCCTAACCGGAACCTCATCAGACAAGTCCACCTCGACCGCCATTGCGCGAGCTCCTTCCGGCCCCATCTATGGCAAACTCGGCCTCCCCTCTTGCCCAGAAATCGCCTCAATATTTGCTGAGTTTGGGTGGAAATATCGTACGATTCAGGCGATTATACCTCATCAAATCCGTATACAATTAAGGAGGAGAGAAATCTCTTTCACCTTGCTTTGGATTCGTGTTTTGATTCAAATTGGATTGAGGGAATTCGCAGCTCGAAATTGGGACGATGTCGGCCTTTAAACGGATGGTGGCGGCGGCTGTATTAAAGAGGGCTAGGGTTAAGAGAGAGGGGGGATATATATAATAATAATAATTTATTATTTTTAATTCTTCTAATTTCCAAAAGGTAACCTTTGAATACGAACTCGAAATCAAGCCCATCAACTGTCGCCCTAACTATTTACCCCCATTCCGAACGCAATGGGATATGTATCGTAAGCTGATTCGATCGTTTCGATCAGTTTTCGTCAAAATCAAAATATAACTCTATATATTGAATTTGAACGCACATTTTACTTTAATGGGGCCACATACGAACTCTAAAAATTCCCAAAAAATATTTTCTAGCATTGTATTGATGATACGGTCCTAACAAAACTATTTTCGTCAAATTCTGAGACCATTTGAAAAATGGCCATTTTCTGGTCGATCGAAATTTAACTGAAATCAACCATACACATTTTCCTTTGCCACGCTCACATATTAACTTCAAAAATTATGGAATTTGAAACCTAGCAATAATTTGACATCCTGGATCCAACAAAAGCGGTTTCGTCGAATTCTGAAGTCGTTTGCAAAATTTCCATTTTCACGGGCTATATAAACACTATAGCGACCTTTCTAAAAATTCATTTGGCCATAACTTTTGCTTCCAGCTATGAAACTTCGATTTTTAAGATTCGTTAGAAAGATATTCACTACCAGATTTAAATATTTTTGGTTTCACTAAAATCCGTTTTGTTCTGCTCCCGGTACAGTCAGTCAAAATTTGTATTCAAATTTTGAAATTACCGTGCCATTTCAGGCCTTGTTTATAATTAGAATTAATTATATTTATTTTCAAACGTCGAATCAAACCCTCTTTTCGTCTTTATTATTTAAAATATTTATTTTAAATAATTAAAATCCACTAAAATAGCCAATTTAAAAATTTTAAATTGGTTCGGATTTTCCGGGTCGTTATAGTACGTTTTAAAATAAATCTTTTACTATTACTATAAGTGAAGAAATCAACTTCAAATATAAATGTATCAATCATAGACGACATGAATGTCCCATGCCATTATGCCGCCAATAGTATAAAACTAAACCCGTAAAATTTCATATTGGAAGTTTGGACTTCCATCATGATGGCTAATGATCTGAAAGATCGATCGCATAGTGCAATTCCCTACAGCTTACGTCCCAAACATGAGAAAACACCGTAATGCACATCCGCACTATATCCAGGATATCGAGTATCTTCATGACTTACATCCTGTGTATGAGAAAACGCCGCTTACTCTATCCTTCTTGGAATCGGGGGGTGCAATAACCCGGAAATCTGAGCCAATTTAAAATTTTTATTTTGGAAATTTTAGTGAATTTTGATTATTTAAAATGAATTATTTTAAATAATAACGACGAGAAATTTATTTTGAATAGAATTCGAATGTTTATATTTATATAGCTCGACATTAGAATATATATAATTATTTATATATATAAAAGGAATTGAAAATAGCGCGGTAGTTCAATAATTCAATTTCAAACTTCAATTGAACATACCGGGTGCAAAATAACCCGGATTTTAGTAAAACCAAAAATAATGGAATCTAATAGAGAATATCTTTCCAACGAATCCGAAAAAACAAAATTTCATAGCGGGAATCAAAAGTTATGTCTAGTTGAATTTTCAAAATAGTCGCTATGGAATTCTGGCCCTTAAAAATGGAAATTTTGCAAACGACCTCGGATTTCTACAAAACAACTTTTGTTGGATCCGTGATGTCTATTTATTGCTAGGTTTCAAATTTCATAATTTTTATAATCAATATGTGAGTGTGGCAAAGGATAACACGTTTGACCAGTTTCAGTTGATATTAATCAACTGGAAAATGACCATTTTTCAAACGGTCTCAGAATTCGACGAAAATAGTTTTGTTAAGCCGTATCGTGTGACGACCCCATACCCCGTACTAGCGGTGGCAAGGGTTATCCTTGGAATATAACACAGAAATAGAATAATAGCAGAACAGAAATAAATAAATACACCAGATAATGAACAATAGAATATACTGGATAAAAGTAATCATCAGAGTTACGCAGTATATAGGATCATACTTAGTACAGATGCAGTTCAACTATACATATATGTCTATAGCGGAAACAAACAAAATATGTACAATAGGAGCTGAACAGCATAAAAAGAGATAAATGATAGAATCCATCTTCAGCTCCAGCTATCCGGATAAAGCCAGCTAAACCTGAATACAAGGCTGCCCATGTAGAAAAAGGGGCACCCGAGTTTGAAAGTGAAACAAACTACGAGTCGGTCATGGGACTGGCATGAGAAATCTATTCAACACATTTAATATATGTCTAATCATAGGACCACGCCACTTTCGTGGAACGGGTTTGCTCCATCGGATTGCCAGTGCTTTGAAACAAATCTTTCTTCTAAAAATCGTAATGCTTTTTATAAAAATGAAGCCATTATAAGACTCAGTTCTTATCACACAATGCAACACAAACCGGAGGATAGAGTTTTTACCTTATAACGTCCAAGATATGCTTAATACGAATAAAACAAAGGCATTTGATATTATTACTAGTGTTTATATGTTTTGAAAACAATTTCAAATCATAACTATCAATCATAGACGGCATTAATGCCCCATACCACTATGTCGCCATATATAGGTATACAATCAAAACCGCACGATGTCGTATTTGGAAATTGGATTTCCGTCATGAACCAAGGCAAAAGATAGTCCTTACCGAATTCGAGACAATCTAGCCTACCATGTCTCAGGATCAGAATGCATCGACCCTTGGAGCGACAGGGCCGGTCCACCGATGTGGATTAAAATGCCTGAGCAATACGTCTCCCCCGCCCTATGGGGCGCAAATGAGCCAATGAATGGCTCCATCGGACCCGGATCGCCCGATCTAACCGAGGCGCCTCACAATAGCAACAACCACACGGGTGAAAAGTATATAAATGTCAGGGCTGGTAGGTCACTGACACCACCCTAGCTAGAAAGAAACGCATGCCCTCCCTGAGGTCCTTCTCCCGTTCCTGGTTCATACCGGGGTGTGAGGCCTGCGAATTCATGTCATACACAAAGCTACGCTACACAGGCGGTGCTTTGATCATCACCACAAGACTTTGCTTTTCAACAAAAGTCCTGATCATTTGCCACTTAGGCATGCCACACTAGCAATTCATGCCATGCGACTGATGTCCATCGATATACAACCTCTGAGATCGTGCGTTTCAGAGAAGGGCGTTAAGCAAAAGAATAAATTCTCCGCCGCCAAACAGATGTATATTTAATAGAGATCAATCAACACAGAATAAAATCCAATGTCAGACACACAGTCCATTTACAAGTCCGTTCTGGGTCTGAACGAAACCGGAGGCACTAAATACCTCGCAAATCCATCGATCACCACGTACGTCTGGACGATCACCACTCATTATCCATATTTCCGGATGCCTCCCAATCAGGACCTTGGTTACCATCCAAACGAGGTGAAGGTCCCCGGTCTTCGACCATCGTCTTCATCTTCGATTTCTTATCGTCGATTTAGTTATTCAGAATGGGATAAACCTGGTCTTTCTAAGCAACTCACGTATATAATAAACAAGTGCAACACTAACATATACACACATCATTTCAATTCATTAGTCACTAACCGTCGATCAGTAAGAGAACGATTTCCCAAATATTAACAACGAAGGCCGAAACCAACATCAGATGACACCCAGGAAATCATTCGACTTAGCCAACCTTCAGTTAATTTCTAAATCACATCCATATTGTTTATAATATTTTATAGCGATTTATCGCTATTTTTATTTATTTTAAAATAGCCAATATATTCAAAACGACGCTTCGGGCCAACGCGACCGTGGCGCTGTTTTTCTTCAGATTTGATTTACACATATCTGAAAATCTAACCGTTGGATCTTCACAAAATTTATGTCATTAGAAAGGTCTTTTCAAAATGAATCCAACGGTTCCAGATTCGGGAAAATCGGACGGTCGGATCTCCCGGCACAATCGTTTGAAGTTTCGATTTCAAAATACGAACTGCAGCGACGTTATTCGATTAAATATAATTATATATATATATATAATCGTTTCTGGCACTGTTTTTCTTCATATTTGAATTAAACATTCCAGACAATCCAACCGTTGGATTTTTACAAAGTTGGTGCCGTTTGAAAGATATTTCCAAGGCGAACCCAACGGTTGTGGTTTTGGGAAAATCCAATGGTCGGATTTCCCGCACTAGTTGATTGAAATCACGGTTTCAAAACACGAACTGCACGACCACGTTTCGTTTTAATTTTATTTATATTTATATATTTATATAAATATAGTTCATTCAACAATTTCAATATGATTTTCACTTCAAATATTTCACTAACGCCTTTAAATTTTGGAAAATTTCGCCATAACCCCCTTTGTATGGAAGGGGCTGGGAAAATTCCCAAATAGCCACACGGGCGTCTCCTGTCAAAATGAAAAAGAAAAAGCCAAGCAACTAGCCAACAGGCTCATAAAATCATCACCCAAACAAAACAGTAAATGTGTACCTATTTGTCGGGCACAAAAATTTTATTCCTCTTCTCTTACCCCTTTGCTATAACCTGTTCAAATAAACATGCATGTACAGATATACAGATCTTATCACTTATCATTTTCCATTCAACTTCATATTTGATTCCATTTGGTTTAAAAGCACCATTCATTCTAATGTTGCATGCATAGGCAAAAATCATATCATTAGTTAATTAATGAATATTTCAACTCATGCATATTTATTTGAACGAGTGGCTATTTTTAACACTTCACATTTCAACAATTCAGGTACATAATAAGAATGTGATTTTTGTTGTAAAACAATTCATTTCAAAACACTATTATTTTATATAGTTTATGTAGGTGATAAAAATAGGATTTTTATTGTAAAACAATTTATTTCAAAACACTATTATTTTATATATTTCATACTGATGTTAAAAAATGGGATTTTTATTATAAAACAATTTCTTTCAAAATATGATTACGATTCAACACATGAATTTCAATTCAACGAATGAATATCGATTCAATACATGAAGGTTTTCTATAGTTTATATATATAGATAAAAATGTGATTTTTATATTTAAAACCCGAATACCATTCAACACATGAATTTCAATTCAACGAATGAATATCGATTTAACACATGAAGGTTTTCTATTCAACGAATAAATATAGTTTATATATATAGATAAAAATGTGATTTTTATATTTAAAACATGAATACCATTCAACACATGAATTTCAATTCAACGAATGAATATCGATTCAACACATGAAGGTTTTCTATTCAACGAATAAATATAGTTTCAGCAAATGAAAATAATTCAAACACATGAACATTATTCAAAATTTCGGCAGCATAACGGCAGGGTGGTTAAAACCGGGACTGTCCCTAGTACGGCTCCTCGCTCTACCTTAAAACCTCGCGGTTTTTGACAATGGGGATCATGCATCTAGTTCGCACGCAGGCGGCATGCATATATTTATTTCATTTCCACAAACTAATCCTATGTGGTTTCAACCAAATATTTCTCAACCACAAATGGGTATTTTTCAACCACAATCAATCAATATCAACCACAAACAATCCCAAACAACCATTCGCTATCAATCAATTTTCACACAAATCACAACCAATAAATATCGTCCATGGTTTGTGGACGAGGGTATATATATATATATATATATATATATATATATATATATATATATATATATATATATATTTATATAGCAATTCACTTCTATTTCAACACATATATAATTTTTACAATGCATATACAACTTATACATCAAACGTACGACTTATACAACACTTATACATGAGGTGTACAACGCTTATATAACTCATACATCGAATGTATAATTTATACATCGTCATTTCCATATCGTTTATAAATTAGAAATCTCACATTGGGTTCCACTCCACCAAAAATAGCAGAAGGCTCAGAAAAATACGCGGTCTCTTCTAGAATGTAGAAGACGTCCACACGATCACGATGTTTCCTGTTTCATCGAATTTCGGCAAGAAACGAAAAAGATATGATTTTTCAAAGTTTTCAACGGTTTAAACATGTTAAAACTATTGAAAATATATATAGCCGTATACCTCTACTTTTCTTCAAAACTAGTTTTTGATCTTTCGCCCAAACCGTTGCACGATACTGGAATCGGGTTGCATGAGGTCGAAGAGGGAGGAGAAGCGCACAGAACCGTGGGTCCCATGTCGAACTCGGTGGTCGGAGCTGGGTTCGGCGGCGGCACAATGTCGCCGACTTCGGGGCTTCCAATCTCGAAGGATACTCAATGAAAAAATCCAAACTTGCTACAGATTTGAAGGTCTTGACTAGCTCTACAAAATCCTTAACAGGATGGAGGTCTAATTTTGACTGGATTGAGAGCAATCGAGGAGAGAAAGGGTTGAAGAAGTTCCGCCTGCTATCGACGACGGGGAGGGAGAAAATAGTTTTTTCTGACCAATGTTATTATTTTGTTTATTTATATATTTTAAAAAAATCCGAAAATACCCTCTTTCACACACGAACTCTAATCCAAACACAACGACTGTCGTCCCTAGCGTTTTACCCCCATTCCGAACACAATAGAATATGTTTCGTAGGCCCATTCGACTGTTTCAGTCATTTTTCCTTCAAATTAAAATATATTACATTCAATATTCAATATGAACGTACATTTCAATTTGCCAGGGCCACAAACTGATTCGAAAAATTCCAGAAAAATAAATCTAGCTATGTTTTGACTATACGGTCCCAACAAAACTAGTTTCGTCGAATTCTGAGACCGTTTGCGAAAAGGCCCATTTCTGGTCGATCCAATTTAACTATAATTGACCAAAACACGTTTTCCTTTGCCACACTCACATACTAGTTTAAAAAATTATGAAATTTGAAACCTAGAAAAAACTACACATCTCGGATCCAACAAAAGTTGTTTCGACGAATTCCGAGGTCGTATGCAAAATGGCCAATTTCACGGGCTATATAAATTCCATAACGACCTTTCTGAAAATTCATTCGGCCATAACTTTTGCTTTCCGTTATGAAAATTTGATTTTCCAGATTCGTTAGAAAGGTGTTCGCTAGCAGATTTAAATATTTTTGGTTTCACTCAAATCCGTTTTGTTTTGCACCCGGTACAGTCCGACAAAGTTTGAATTCAATTTTTTTGAAACTGCAGCGCCATTTCAGGCCTTGTTTATAATTGTAATTAATTATATTCGTTTTCAATTGTCGATTCAAACTCACTTTCCATCGCCTTTATTTAAAATATTTATTTTAAATATTTAAAATCTATTATTTTAGCCAATTTAAAAATTTTAAATTGGTTCAGATTTTCTGGGTCGTTTACAATCTCCCCCACTTAAAACTTTTCCTCCCAGAAAAGGAACAAAGTCGAAAGTGGTTTGATTAAGGACTCTACGTTCGATCTGGCTTCGATTCTCTAACTTTTGAGTTTATGAGAATTTTCAAATTCTCCAAAAAATTTGGCTAACACCCGGAATTTTTGAAAAATTTCGCCATAATTCTATCGTTCATTAAATTAACTATTGTTTCAATAATTCAATGAACCAAATCTACAGTCACCCAACATAACCAACAATCAAATTGTTTTTAACTTTTCAAAATAATACAAATTAATTCCTATATTCTTTTGAAATCACTCAGACTATAGAGTTAAAAGTGCACATCTGTGGAAAGAAAATAACAGCAGAGTAGAGAATTAAATGGTAATGCAAAGTATGGTAAATATACCTTGCACCGGAGTCAATCAGAGATATCCACTCGGCATCTAGGATAAACTTTCTGAATCCTTTTAATCATATCATTAATAAAGTTATCCTCCTTCTGAAGAATAGATATTTTGTCAATCAAGGAAGTCGTGATAATAAAGCTGGCGATCATTACATTCTTTCGGCTCAGCGCATCGGCCACGACATTGGCTTTCCCTGGAGTATATATAATTTCAAAGTCATATGCTGCTAGAAACTCCAGCCAACGTTGCTGCCTCAGATTCAAGTCCTTCTGAGTGAACAGATACTTCAGCGACTGATGATCTGTAAACAGTTCGAAACTCTCACCCAGAAGATAATGCCTCTAGATTTTCAAAGAAAATACTATAGCCAATAACTCAAGATCATGAGTTGCGTAGTTCTTTTCGTGCGGCATCACCTGACGGCTAGCATAAGCAATCACTTGACCCCTTTGCATTAACACTGCGCCAATGCCTTCTCTAGAAGCATCAGTCCAGACTTTCAAATCCTGATTGCCATCGATGATTGTTAACACTGGAGTAGTCATTGGTCTTAACTTTAGCTCTTCAAAAGCCTCCTCACTTTCTGGAGTCCACTTGAATTTAGAGTGCTTCTTCGTAAGCTTTGTTAAGTGACCAGATATCTTCGAAAAGTTTTTAACGAACTTCCGGTAATAGCTAGCCAATCCGAGAAAACTGCGGACTTCAGTGGGGGTACTGGGCTGTTTCCAATTCTGAATAGCTGTGATTTTGTTTGGGTCCACAGCAATTCCTTCTTTCGATACTACTTGGTACATAAATTTCACTTCATCTTGCCAGAATATGCATTTGGACAGTTTGGCTTTCAATACATTCCGTCTCAGAATTTCTAGAACTTGTTCCAGATGCTTTTCATGCTCGGCCTTTGATTTAGAGAAGATTAAAATATCGTCAATGAAAACCAGAACAAATTTATTCAAAACCCCTCTGAACACTCTATTCATCAGATCGACGAAGTAAGCTGGAGCGTTACATAAGCCGAACAACATTACTAACCACTCGTAGAATAAGTCGGGACCTCTGAATGTTGTCATTGGAACACACTCCTCGGCAATTCGAAGTTGATGGAAGCCTGTAGCTAGGTCCATCCTTGAGAATACTTGTGTGCCATTCAATCGATCCAACAAATCATCTATCCGCGGCAATGGATATTTGTTCTTTATGGTCTGCTTGTTCAAGTCACGATAATCCATACATAGACGTAGAGTACCATCAGATTTCGGGACAAACACCACTGCTGCACCCCAATCAGAGAAACTAGGCCTGATCAGACCCTTCCATACGAGCTGTTGTGTTTGATTGTTTAATTCCTCCTTCTCTTTCAAGGACATTCTTCGAATAGCGTCAACTACCGGCCTTGCATTAGGAATCAACGCGATCTTGAAATCTATTTCTCTCTGCGGAGGTAAGCGAACAACTTCTTCAAACACATCCGCTTAATTTCTAACGACAGGAATGTCTTTGATGAGATCAGGAATATTCTCGGTGAATTCAGGGATATTTTCTATTTGGGCTGGAGAAACATTCAAAGCTGCCCAAAAGTACATTCTATTTGAAGTCGGGCCTTCGCATGGTATGGTTATGTAATTCCCCGATTGTGCCTTTGCCTTAACAACTCTCTCGGCGCATCTAACCTCCGCTTCATAGTTGGTTAGCCAATCCAATCCCAGAATAAGATCGAATTCATTAAAATTCATGACGATAGAGATAATAAGGAATTTATAGCTAGAAAAAGAGACAGGTACTGCACAAATCCAACTGAGATTGATGGAACCCCCAACTGGATTTTGGACCGTTATTGGTGCTTTGAGCTTTTTCAATTTCAGATCCAACATCTTGACTGCACTCTTTGCAATAAAGCTTTGTGACGCGCCTGTGTCAAACAGTACTTTAACTTGAATGTTCTTGACATTGAGCGTGCCTTCTAAAACATCAGACCTTTCCTGAGCAAGCGAAGATGCAGGTGCTTCTACAACTTCATTTACATGCGCTGCTTTGGATGTCTTAAATTGCCTGTAGTCCTTTTCAAGATGGCCAGTCCGACGGCATTGAACGCACTTTCTATTTTCCTAAAAATTTTGCTCGGATTTAGACCCACCATCATTATGTTTGTTTGAAGATCTGTAGTTCCTCATCGAATGCCCTTGCTGTTTACACTTTAGACAGACGACTGCCTTTACCTTCTTCTGACCGACCTTTGCCCTCTTTCTGACCTCAGCCTTTGTACATGCCTTAGTCTGCACACTTGTCTCTGCGCTATCAACCTCGAATTTTCTTTTGCTGCTGGAACTGATTTCTTCTTCGTCTCGCAACATACCTTTCCTATCGAGATCTTCATACTGATAAGCCATATAAATCATTTCAGAGAAAGGAAGCTTCACATTCCTCATCACGCTATTCTGATATTTTCTTTGCAGGCCATGCATAAATCTCAGATTCTTCCTCTTTGGGTCTTTAATCAGATGAGGAGCAAAGTGAGAAAGTTCGTTGAATTTCTTATGATATTCTGGGATGGTCATATAACCCTGTATCAGATAAGAAAATTCGTCGCATAATCGCTCAGTCGCTTCTGGAGGAGTAAATCTTTCTAGGAAAGTCACTTTGAATCTGTCCTAGGTGATATCACCTTCTGGATTATTCTCTATAAACGAATCCCACCAGAACAAAGCTTCGTCTTTGAGTGCCCAGGAGGCCAGTAATCTTTTCTGGTCATCCCTCAGCTTTAAACCATCAAAGATCTTTTCAGCCGAACGAATCCAAGCATGTGTCTTCATAATAGATTCTTCACCAGAGAACGGTATTCCACCCATATTTCGATATTTGAATAATAGGGCCTCAATATCTGGTTCTGCATTCCTTCTGTTTCTGACACTCATTTTCTAGTACTTCTGCAAATAGCAGATCAAGTGTCAGGTCAACAGAAAAGATATATTAAAATATGGAGGCAAATACTTGAATGTAAATGTGTCTATCGAGGTGTAATTTCGTTCTGCTTTACTCATACAAGGATATTACTGATCCTGTCTGTATAGAGTTTGTTAGCCTGCTTTGTGACCAGGCTACCCAAAGCAAAGATCATGTTGACATACCTCTGGGTAAATGCTATCTCATATGGAATCTCTGGATAACATCGCTCTCCGGCATTGGAAGCATCATCAGTATAAACTTGCCCGAAACCCCTATCAAATTACCTCATTTGGATCTATTCACCTCATATACTCGTAGCCCTTTGAATTAGCTTCAGTTTGAGCTTTGGCTAAATCGGACTTACGGTTTGAAAGTTACGCCCATTTCCGTGAACGGATGTAAGCTGGAATATGACCGCGATCCGATCCGATCCGCCCTTGCCTACGCGATCCGATCCGACCTATGACCGCGATCCGACCCATGACCGCGATCCGACCTATGACCGCGATCCGACCCATGACCGCGATCTGACCCATGACCGCGATCCGACCCTATGACCGCGATCCGACCTTCGCACCTGTTCAAACGCAGCTTGTTTTGACCTATTCCCAAGGCTACTGGCTCTCCTATTTTTCTGGATCGCCTGCCACGTACCCCATCACGAACCAGTCCTCCCAGGAGCTTTCCTACAGCTATAAATACACCTTTAGAGGGCATTTTCAAGGGACTTTTTGGCATCTTCTCATCCATGGCTGCCATGGCCAACACTTCTCCATGAATAACCACCATCTTCCTCAATAAATTCAATGGATTCAGAGAGAATTGTTCATTGAATTCAAGTGATGGAAAGACAATATTCATTGTAATTGTAATCCATGAGTGAAATGAGAAATTATGAAGTGGACGTAGGCTCGTTAACGCCGAACCACTATAAAAATCTCGTTGTCTTGCTTTTTTCTCTATTTTTTGATTATTTCTTCATATCCTATGCTCAAAGTACGACAATTTGGGTGTTAGAGCCATTTTTTGATCTAACATTTTGGTGCTTTCACTGAGAGCCGAATTCTCAACCTATCGGATTGCTATTCTACTATTTGGATTTGAAAGTTCGAAGAAAATAGTCCGCGTTTCTACCATTTTTGAATATTTTGTTGATTTCAGAAAATCAGAGCTTCATGCCTTCAAAAAAAAGCTAAGGGTTCACAAGCTTCACGACCAAATGAGGATAATAAAGAAATGCACAGGAGCAGGTTAGAGCAGGTGGCCGGTTCTCGGTTCGCGGTTCGCGGATCGCAGGGGGTATCACGAACTGGCTCGCGGTTCGCGGAACGACATCCACGAACGGAGCCCAAAGAGCCATCACGATCCGATTCGTACCTCGCGGAACGACCTCCACGAACGGAGCCCAAAGAGCCATCACGATCCGATTCGTAGCTCGCAGAACGACCACCACGACCCGGGCCCAGAGTGACCTTCACGACCCGACCTGGTGTAGGATCCGCCACCCGATCCGAAGACGTTGATTAATTGACGATCCGAGCCACGAACCAGACGACAGTAGCGAACCGCGACTCAGAAAAGTGATGACAAACAAGGTCCGCGACCTGGCCCAAAAAAGTGACATTTTTTGGAAAAAATGCAATTTTTAGATCATTTCAGAAAAGGCTCTATCTTCTAAAATCGAAAAAATTGTGCGGTGCCCACATTTTCGACCTAACCGGTTAGGTCGATCGCCGCCGGGACTGCAGGGCCCCGGACCCCCGCCGGCGCTGCGCCCTGACCCGCTGACGGCCTCGCCTTCGGCTCGGAGTACATTTTGACCCACAATTATCACAAATGCTTATCAACCAAGATTCGGTAGGTATTCTGAGGATTCTTTCTAGAGCCATAACACGTAATACTGATGTTATTCAATGTGAGGAGCTATTGGAAAGATTCGGCACGCTGGCTATGATGGTATACGAGATAAGGATTATCTCTTGGCAACCTCCTCTTCCAAAGCTCCAATGATGTGCATATTTCCCAAATGCAACTGATGATGCTCCTGAACAAATAGTGATAACCTAGTTTACGTGACTTAAACCTGTCCTACAGGCGAAATCCCAGATGACATTGACATAGAGCAATCCGGATACTATTCTGAGGATGACTCAAAAGATCCCAATGACCATGATTCTCAATAATGGGATACCCGACGGCAAGTAAGGATCCTAGCACTACAAAGTTACCCTTCGCTTGAATGGCGTGGTGAAAAATGTATGTCCTATGGTTCACCTATTTGCCGTCAACCGCATCGAGATAGATTGATTTCCATGTGTCCAAGGGTTAGATCGATGTACTTTGGTCCCCAAAGTTAGGAACCAATTGAACCTCCGCAGGCCGTGATTGGATATATGGATCATTGCTGGGATGATAACAACTTGACTGCTCACCAACCACCATACGACATTGGTCAAGAAATGAGAATTTGAGATCAACGCAAATATGAATCAACCATTTGCTCTCCACTTCATACAACAGTTGTGATAGGATATACGAACCTTACTTGAAGCCTCACAAGCTATGCTATCATGTTCAAGCTCATCTGATCAAGATTCAGACAGACCAGCTCCAACAGAATTCAGAGCCTACATTGCACCCTAGAGCCTATTGCTAAATATGCCAACCCAAGATGGAGCGGGAATGGTCTATGGTGACCAAGTTATTGGAGAAGCTGACTATTCAGCTGGATGGACCATGCTACGCAACAAAGATGGCGTGAAACCCAAAGATGCTTCCCCTCTAGATGAAATGGAGTTTGAAGGAGGTATCAATATTGCGAATAATGGGAGCATCACAAAAGGAATTGCCCAAGGATCTGTCTAAAGATCTAGATCCCAGCAAGGATCATCATTCGGGATGCAAAAGGGTGACATCTAATGACACAACCACACGTGTTCCGATTGGTGACGTCGACCTAACTAAGGTCTTGAAATCGGATCTCATTTAGACCTCTTCCGAATGAAGGAACTGACATGCTTTCTGCAGGCAAACCTGGATGTGTTCGCTTGGACCTATGCTAATATTCACAGGATTTTACCATAGTTTATGAGTCATTTGTTGAGAATAAACCTGAAGTGTGTTCTTGCCAAGCAAACAAGACGTATGCTCGATCCAGGGAAAGCATCTACCATGAAAGAGGAAGTCGGAATGTTGAGAGGCAATGGTTTTATATGATGTGCCACACATCCCGCTTGGATATCAAATCCAGTCCTTGTCAAGAACGCTAATGGAAAATGGTGCACACGCATTGATTTCTTAGATTTGAACAAAGTTCGCCCAAAAGGAAGCATCCCGTCAACCAGAATTGATCAGCTTGTGGATTCAATGACTAGACATGAATGTATCCCTCTCATAGACGTGTGCGCAGCTTACAACCAAATTCATATGCGTGTGCCTGATCATGAATAAACATGTTTTATCATTGACCTCAAACTGTACTGTTATATGGAATTGGCATTCGGACCGAAGGATGCCGAGGCAACTTACAAATGCTTACTGAATTATATGGTCCACAACCAAAGTGCAAGGCCTATGGAAGTCCATGTAGGTGATAGTCTTATGGAGTCCGAGCGGTCAACCTACCACGTTTCAAATCTGACAAAGATGTTCAATATCTGGAATGAACCTAAAGGCCTCATAGTTAGCCATGAACAACAAAGAATTAAAGGCGTCTGAAGCTTGGCATGAAAGTTGGCACCACTTGTGTGTAAGGAGGATAAGGTCTGAAAACTAGTCAATAATGTGAGCAAGAAAGTAGTCGTGGTATACACAAAGATTGAAAAACTCGTCTACAGCTTGCTGATTGCTCTAAGAAAGCTCCCCCATTACTTCCAAGTTCATCCGATGGTATGCACCCTCACTAACTGCTACGACAGGTCCTACAACGACCTGAGGCATCTGGAAAATTGCTTGATCGGGACATAGAGCTAAACCAGTTTGATCTCAACTCCCTCCTAAAGAAGTCCATACGAGGGAAAGCATTAACCGACTACATCGCTGAATGTACCACTCCTGAAGAGGATGTGGCAGATGTAGAAGATGCACGTGGAAGATGTAATCAGATGGTGCAAAGAATGATCGACTGTCCAACGCCAGTGTCTTATTAATAACCCCTAAAGGACGGTCAATTTACTATGCCTTACGGTTGAAATTCACCGCTACTAACAACGGCTCCGAAGACGTCACCCTGATTATCGAATTGAAACTCGCTAAGGAGTTGGGAATAGTGGCACTAAGCATATTTTCTGACTTTCACATTGTTGTTCGCCAGGCTCGAAAGGAATTCCAGACGAAGAAACCACCACTCGCTGCTTACCTAGAACCGGAAGAAGGGTTGTTGTACGAATTGGAACGTTACAACATATCTCATGTCCTGCGAGCAGAAGATCAGAAGGTGGATAATCTGACCAAGTTAGAAGGGTCCGACAATATAGAAAAGGTAGAGATGATCCCCATCAAGACACTATGAAATACAACCATTGATCAGATGGAAGTTGACCCAACGTTGGAGATCAAACCCGGAAGAGAGTCATGGATAACCCCATGATGAACTTCCTACAACACAGAATGCATCTAACAAGGTGAAGTGAAAGTCATGCAAGGCAACATGGCTTATTTTCCTTGGAAGGTTGCTCCGAGATAGACTTCAATGAGCCTCATTGATAAATCCGCTGCCCTGATTGATTTGTCGAAATTACTAGTCAACTTCCCGTTAAATGGGAGATGTACATGAGTGAAACTTCTGATGAACGGCATTTTGAAGCTAGAAAGTGAAGATTCACACTTCCACTCCTTTCATCGATTATATGTCAAGCAAACTCATTCCCCGGACGCTGGGGGCAACTAGAGATTTGAGCATGAATCGCTCGAGAATAAATCATCCAATTCAAAGCTGACACATCAGGAGTTTGCACGGCCAACTGCCTTTTTCTTGCCCGAAGGGTAGAAAATTGAGTATTTAATTCTTGCCCCCAATATGGAATCGAAGGCATATCAGCAAATTGGTGAGATATGATTATCTCACCAGCCGCATTATCCTATTTCTTTGCACCAATGCGACGATGTGATACCATTAGCGATACAGTCATGACTTCCTGACACTCTATCCTTACCCTTAGCATAGGGGGAAAAGAGGCGATTCAAAAAGAGATGCGACCTCATCACTCGCTTATAGTACCTACTTAGCCGCCTTTGCCATCTCAAGACCCTGATCAAGGTCTATTCATTTTTTGGGACAGCCGCCCCGATGATAATTTGAAAAAGGATTCCTCATCAACTAAAAGACATTGGCAGCCCTTCATTGGCAGAGATAGGGCGAAGCAAAATGGACCTGCAATGAATATGCAACACCATTTTTCACTCCGAATGATACTCATTCCTTTAACAGGATTATTCTATAACCATGACTCTTATATTTGCATCCTTTTTGAGTTATTGATGTAATTAACTCAGATGAAATAATATGTGGATGGTGTAGGTACCTTGGATCTGGTATCGATCAGACTTTTAACACCCGCATGCAGAATTATGGAGCACTGCCACAACGGGCCGGACTGAACTGCTCGCTAGCAAAGTCATGCCCCCCGTCTAAAGAAAGTCATATAGCTCAAGGTGGATTCAGAATGATAATCCAATCCTTGGCTTACACGTGGCAGACCGCAAGACAATTGTACATAAATCATTGAATCGCAAAGTCGTAGTCCAACTCCAGATGAACGCGGTGTGACCGCCTACATGGCTCGATCCTATGCTCGACGCCACTTGATTACATGAATTCAAATAAAGGAGGTACCCGAAGTTTGGTGCCAACCAATCCTCCCAAAGACTGTTCGGAGGAATGCAGAGCCTTGGCAAATGTTTTCCAACTGTTCGTCGGTCTGACTTTAATCCTCAGAGCTTGGATTAAAATATAAACCTTTGATGAGTTTGAAGGGCGTGCCAGATTGAAGACCGCTCGATCCATGACTCTAACTCTCATGATTCGAGAGAGAGTATAAAGGACGCGAAGATGACGTCCACAAGGCGCGAAGGTGCACCATGATAGGAACCGCCTCGACAACACTCTTACTCTCCAGAGCAGAGAGAGAGTATAAAAGCGTCTCCGATTGAGCGCTGAGAAAGAGCTCTTACCCCGCTGAAGGATCGGGGAGCAATAGAACTGCTGAGCTCGAACTCTAACCTCGGAGACTGCCAAGAGAGTATAAAAGCGTCCCTGATTGTGCGTTGAGAAAGAACTCTTACCCCGCTGAAGGATCGGGGAGCGACAGAACAACTGAGTTCGAACTCTAACCTTGGCGACCGCCAGGAGAGTATAAAAGCGTCTATGATTAAGCGCTGAGAAAGGTGCTGGAGACTCAGCACCCCCCATAATTTCTGCTCCGCTGAAGGATCGTTGAGCATATCATGAAACAAGCTAGAACTCCTACCCCGCTGAAGGATTGGGGAGCAGATTGAAAGATGAGTTCGAACTCCAGAGAAAGTATAAAGGCGCTAGAGACTTAGCGCCACAAGGGCTCCTACCCCACCAGAGTGTCGGGGGACTGACTGAACTCCGAGCCCGGATCCTCCATGTCCAGACATGGGGGCAAAACAGTTAAGGTCCTAATCAATCCTCAACAAAGCCCTGGCCAGGAACTAAGTTAATGATTGATTGGGAGCATACCTATACACACATACTACTTTAGTGCATTTTCATTTATAATTGCATTGACTACTTATAATGCTTCATGACTTATTTACCCATTCGCAGGTGCAAGACAATGCAAAAGGAACAAAAATTTTATTACTAAACGCAGGTTTACAAAAGATAACTAGTCAAGAACGCGAGGGCCTCACTCGCAGTGATGGCAACATGCTAATGGAAAACGAACAAAGGGTCGCGTCCAGAAGGATGATGCAGGCCCCTTGAAGACCAGAAAGCAGATGCAAAGAGAACGTCCATTTCCTGATCCCAACTTACTTCAAGAATGGGAAGCTCAGATAAGGCTGGATGTATCCCACGTAATAATTGAACATGATGCAACCATTTCGTCCCCGACCTTTCCCTTGATGCAAAGAGCAAACGGGAGCACTCGAGGCGACTACAATCTGACCCTTCACCGCTTGATTTCTGTCCTCGGAGCTTGGATGGGAGAATAGGGCTTAGCATGGGCTGAATACCAACAATTCATTTTCGCACTCAACTCCGGCACTTGATGCGAGAAGTGAACATGAATCCAGGAAAGACGTGAATTCGAAGTGTACTGCTCAACAAAACCCCCTGTGGATAGGGGGCACATGGTACGAGCCTTGAGCAGCATAGTTCAGTTACTCGATGCCTCTGTTCCCAGCCGAATGACCAAAGCCTGATTGACGGCTAATGCTCGTGTAGAATCAAGAAGCCCGAGGCCGACCTTCACCTATTTCAGAAATGAACTGGAAGGCCGAGCAACAATCATCAATTCGCTGGAAATGATAAAATTGAAGTTCAGGTAGTGACGAACTTGGCACAGTCAGATATCAACCATCAGCTTGGGTTGAACACAAACCAATCAGCAGGCGCGCAACATGCGGTTTCGATTCCCTACATCATGGATGGAAACACGGGCAATGGAACAGCTACCCGCAACATCCTAGATGAGAATGCAAGAATTGTGACAAACTCAGATCATGCACGACCAGTTTTAACTCCAACTCGAATGAATATTCGAGCGACATTTCATACTCAGCTCTAAGAATGAACGCAACAATTCGAAAAACAGGAACCCGGCCAGGTCGAATGACTCGAACCATGACCCGGGGGCAATATCGACGTGGAAACAAGAAATCAGCAAAGACCCCTTTGTAATCTTAGATTTGATGCTGGGGGCACCAGCCAGGATCTTGATAATGTGCATCAATTCTTTGATGGCAACCTGCTCGCTAGTCTGATTCGGCGCCTCTCGAGAGGCGGCACTTCTCGAGATGATATGGATAACAACAATTACAGCCCTCACACGTGGGACGTCAGGACCCCTGTTATTCCCCCGGACTTTAAATTTTCTCTCTAACGACAGTTGTTTAGAAGCTTTGATGAATTCAACCCTGAGGTGGACATACTTCTAAGATAAGAAGGTGTTAATGTCGAGATAGAAAATCTCAATGCTTTTATGATAAAGGATGGAGCATCATCCGACTCCCGAACTGATAAGGACAAAGGAAAAGCCCTAAAAACAATGATAAGAATGTGCAATTCCAAAGTGAATCTATACCACTTATTGAGCCCATGATCTTATTTGTCAAGCACAATTGAACCAAGCATGAGAAAGAGACTCAATAAGACTGTGATAACCATTTCGAACTAGGCTAAAGCATAAACGGTGGGGCCCAACTAACTTCATAACGACATTTATTCACTCGCATTCAACAACCTTACTTGACTTCGCAACCGATCTGATGAGAGTAACCGAAGTCGCTGATGCCCGATGAGGCAATCCTCACTATCGGACTAAAGAGAAGAGATGATATCAAAGCAAATGTGGTTCAACCATTCGCATATACAATTCCGATTTTTGCTAAATTGAGAAACAGTACAGAATGATCTTGGTCGACTAAGATTGCTGAACCTGCAACTCTTACCAGATGCAATGACAGGAAGTATAAAATCTTCAAAATTAAATGCCTTATTGACTCAACTCAACCCCCATCGATACTGGGGGCATAAGTACTGACCTCGCTTGTCCTTTGATGGCACTGAGAGCACAAGTGTCGGTTCATAGACTAACTTTGAAGACAATCCTGGCATGAAATGGGATTCAAAACATGTATGTCATGCCTCCGGAGTACAATCTTACTCATCTTTGCCGACCAAGCGAGCTAGCTTGTGGATCGAATGTGAACTTGAAGACTCAAACTACACCGAATGGAAGATTTGATAAACCTATCTACTCCTCGCGATGGTGACGATCCTATAGACACTGGTCCACATAATTTTAACAACATCCCTTACTGACTACTTCATATGTGAATATTGGATTAAGAAATGATCCGTAACAATTGTGGATTCTCTCGACTACGATCCAGAGTGATCATGGCTTTTGAATTCCTTACTGTTACGATTCAATGCGATTTTAAGATCCTGGATTAATATCAAGATATCAAGATAGTTCGAGCTTGAGTACAAATGACAAATTCATATGTTGATTCTGATGTACTTTATGCCAACAGTCCACTTGTTAGCTTAGAGCCCAAAGATTCTTACATCGCCCCATGATTTGGGTGGCTACTCCATTTATTGACTCATATATAAAAGAAAGCCCAACCCTACCACGCGCTTGGCTTGCATAGAGTGATGATGTTGTTTGGCGACGACCTATGCGTGTAGGATCACGCTCGGGAGCCGACAATTTAGCATGACTTCTGACAGATGAATTAGATCTTTTGATTTGACAAGGTTTAAACAATTTCTTGATCGTCTCAAATACTCCTCTCATAGAACTTAGCCTGATTAGCCCCAATGGAAGCAATGCAATAATTGGATAAAGCCTTCTCAAGGACAAATGATATTCCAGAAAGATTTAGCTCAACATATTCAAAGCACATCTCATCCTTGATAAGATGTACTTTGGGGGGCAAAATGTTAGCCTGGTTTGTAACCAGGCTACCCAAAGCAAAGATCATGTTGACATACCTCTGGGTAAATGCTGTCTCATATGGAATCTCTGGATAACATCGCTCTCCGGCATTGGAAGCATCATCAGAAGACACAAGGCAGTTTGGTCAAAATCACAACATTAGTATAAACTGGCCCGAAACCCCTATCAAATGACTTCATTTGGATCTATTCACCTCATATACCCGTAGCCCTTTGAATTAGCTTCAGTTTGAGCTTTTGTTTGGCTCAATCGGACGTACGGTTTTAAAGTTACACACATTTCCATGAACGGGTGTAAGCTGGCCTATGACCGCGATCCGATCTGCCCTTGCCTACGCGATCTGATCCGACCTATGACCGCGATCCGACCCATGACCGCGATCTGACCTATGACCGCGATCCGACCCATGACCGCGATCCGACCCATGACCGCGATCCGACCTTCGAACCTGTTCAAACGCAGCTTGTTTTGACCTATGCTCAAGGCTACTGGCTCTCCTATTTTTCTGGATCGCCTGCCACGTACCCCATCACGAACCAGTCCTCCCAGGAGCTTTCCTACAGCTATAAATACACCTTCAGAGGGCATTTTCAAGGGACTTTTTGGCATCTCCTCATCCATGGCTGCCATAGCCAAAACTTCTCCATGAATAACCACCATCTTCCTCAATAAATTCAATGGATTCAAAGAGAATTATTCATTGAATTCAAGTGACTGAAAGACAATATTCATTGTAATTGTAATCCATGAGTGAAATGAGAAAATATGAAGTGGACGTAGGCTCGTTAACACCGAACCACTATAAAAATCTCATTGTCTTGCTTTTTTTCTCTATTTTTCGATTATTTCTTCATATCCTATTCTCAAAATACGACAATTTGGGTTTTAGAGCCATTTTTTGATCTAACGGAGTTACTCATTATAGAACACTACTGGTTCTATTTCTGATGAGTTCGTTAATATGTTATATTCCAGAACTAAGCTTAACCAAAGCTCTAATACCACGTTGTGACGACCCCAAACCCCGTACTAACGGTGGCAAGGGTTATCCTTGGAATATAACACAGAAACAGAATAATAGCAGAACAGAAATAAATAAATACACTAGATAATGAACAGTAGAATATACTGGATAAAAGTAATCATCAGAGTTACGCAGTATACAGGATCATACTTAGTACAGATGCAGTTCAACTATACATATATGTCTATAGCGGAAACAAACAAAATATGTACAATAGAAGCTGAACAGCATAAAAAGAGATAAATGATAGAATCCGTCTTCAGCTCCAGATATCCGGATAAAGCCAGATAAACCTGAATATAAGGCTGCCCGTGTAGAAAAAAGGGCACCCGAGTTTGAAAGTGAAACAAACTACGAGTCAGTCACGGAACTGGCATGAGAAATCTATTCAACACATTTAATATATGTCTAATCACAAGACCATGCCAATTTCGTGGAACGGGTTTGCTCCATCGGATTGCCAGTGTTTTAAAACAAATCTTTCTTTTAAAAATCGCAATGCTTTTTATAAAAATGAAGCCATTATAAGACTCAGTTCCCATCACACAATGCAACGCAAACCGGAGGATAGAGTTTTTACCTTATAACGGCCAACATATGCTTGATACGAATAAAACAAAGGCATTTGATATTACTGCTAGTATTTATATGTTTTGAAAACAATTTCAAATCAAAACTATCAAACATAGGCGGCATTAATGCCCCATACTACTATGTCACCATATATAGGTATACAATCAAAACCGCACGATGTCGTATTTGGAAATTGGATTTCCTTCATGAACCAAGGCAAAAGATAGTCCTTACCGAATTCGAGACAATCTAGCCTACCATGTCTCAGCATCAGAACGCATCGACCCTTGGAGCGACAGGGCCGATCCACCGATGTGCATTAAAATGCCTGAGCAATACGTCTCCCCGCCCTATGGGGCGCAAATGAGCCAACGAATGGCTCCATCGGACCCAGTTCGTCCGATCTAACCGAGGCGCCTCGCAACAGCAACAACCACACGGGTGAAAGGAATATAAATGTCAGGGCTGGTAGGTCACTGACACGACCCTAGCCAGAAAGAAATGCATGCCCTCCCTGAGGTCCTTCTCCCGTTTCTGGTTCATACCGGGGTGTGAAGCTCGCGGATTCACATCATACACAAAGCTACGCAACACAGGTGGTACATTGATCATCACCACAAGACTTTGCTTTTCAATAGAAGTCCTGATCATTTGCCACTTAGGCATGCCACACTAGCAATTCATGCCATGCGACTAATGTCCATCGATATACAACCTCTGAGCTCGTGCGTTTCAGAGAAGGGCGTTAAGCAAAAGAATAAATTCTCCGCCGCCAAACAGATGTATATTTAATAGAGATCAATCAACACAGAATAAAATCCAATGTCAGACACATAGTCCATTTACAAGTCCGTTCTGGGTCTGAACGAAACCGGAGGCACTAAATACCTCGCAAACCCATCGATCACCATGTACGTCTGGACGATCACCACTCACTATCCATTTTTCGGGATGCCTCCCAATCAGGACCTCGGTTACCATCCAAACGAGGTGAAGATCTCCGGTCTTCGACCATCGTCTTCATCTTCGATTTCTTATCGTCGATTTAGTTATTCAGAATGGGATAAACCCGGTCTTTCTGAGCAACTTGCGTATATAATAAACAAGTGCAACACTAACATATACACGCATCATTTCAATTCATTAGTCACTAACCGTCGATCAGTAAGAGAACGATTTCCCAAATATTAACCTCGAAGGTCGAAACCAACATCAGATCAACACCCAGGAAATCATTCGACTTAGCCAACCTTCAGTTAATTTCTAAATCACATCCATGTTGTTTATAATATTTTATAACGATTTATCGCTATTTTTATTTATTTTAAAATAGCCAATATATTCAAAACGACGCTTCGGGCCATAACGCGACCGTGGCGGTGTTTTTCTTCAGATTTGATTTACACATATCTGAAAATCTAACCGTTGGATCTTCATCAACTTTACGTCATTAGAAAGGTCTTTTCAAAACGAATCCAACGGTTCTAGTTTCGGGAAAATCTGACGGTCGGATCTCCCGGTACAATCGTTTGAAGTTTCGATTTCAAAATACGAACTGCAGCGTCGTTATTCAATTTAATATATATATATATATATATATATATATATATAATCGTTTCTGGCGCTGTTTTTCTTCAGATTTGAATTAAACATTCTAGACAATCCAACCGTTGGATTTTTACAAAGTTGGTGCCGTTGGAAAGAAATTTCCACGGCGAACCCAACGGTTGCGGTTTCGGGAAAATCCAATGGTTGGATTTCCCGCACTAGTTTTTTGAAATCACGGTTTCAAAACACGAACTGCACGGCCACGTTTCGTTTTAATTTTATTTATATTTATATATTTATATAAATATAGTTCATTCAACAATTTCAATATCGTTTTCACTTCAAATATTTCACTAACGCCTTTAAATTTTGGAAAATTTCGCCATAACCTCCTTTGTACGGGAGGGGCTGGCAAAATTCCCAAATAGCCACACGGGCGTCCCATGTCAAAAAGAAAAAGAAAAAGCCAAGCGGCTAGCCAACAGGCTCATAAAATCATCACCCAAACAAAACAGTAAATGTGTACCTATTTGTCGGGCACAAAAATTTTATTCCTCTTCTCTAGCCCCTTAGCTATAACCTGTTCAAAAAAATATGCATGTACAGATATACAGTTCTTATCACTTATCATTTTCCATTCAACTTCATATTTGATTCCATTTGGTTTAAAAGCACCATTCATTCTAATGTTACATGCATAGGCAAAAATCATATTGTTAGTTAATTAATGAATATTTCAACTCATGCATATTTATTTGAACGAGTGGCTATTTTTAACACTTCACATTTCAACAATTCATGTATATAATAAGAATGTGATTTTTATTGTAAAACAATACATTTCAAAACACTATTACTTTATATAGTTTATATAGGTGATAAAAATAGGATTTTTATTGTGAAACAATTTATTTCAAAACATTATTATTTTATATATTTCATATTGATGTTAAAAAATGGGATTTTTATTATAAAACAATTTCTTTCAAAATATGAGTACGATTCAACACATGAATTTCGATTCAACGAATGAATATCGAATCAATACATGAAGGTTTTCTATAGTTTATATATATAGATAAAAATGTGATTTTTATATTTAAAACCCGAATACCATTCAACACATGAATTTCAATTCAACGAATGAATATCGATTCAACACACGAAGGTTTTCTATTCAACGAACAAATATAGTTTATATATATATAGATAAAAATGTGATTTTTATATTTAAAACACGAATACCATTCAACACATGAATTTCAATTCAACGAATGAATATCGATTCAACACATGAAGGTTTTCTATTCAACGAATAAATATAGTTTCAGCAAATGAAAATAATTCAAACACATGAACATTATTCAAAATTTCGGTAGCATAACGGCAGGGTAGTTAAAACCGGGACCGTCCCTAGTACGGCTCCTCGCTCTACCTTAAAACCTCGCGGTTTTTGACAATGGGGATCATGCATCTAGTTCGCACGCAGGCGGCATGTATATATTTATTTCATTTCCATAAACTAATCCTATGTGGTTTCAACCAAATATTTCTCAACCACAAATGGGTATTTTTCAACCATAATCAATCAATATCAACCACAAACAATCCCAAACAACCATTCGCTATCAATCAATTTTCACACCAATCACAACCAATAAATATCGTCCATGGTTTGTGGACGAGGGGCGTATATATATATATATATATATATATATATATATATATATATATATATATATATATATATATATATATATATATATATAGCAATTCACTTCTATTTCAACACATATATAATTTTTACAACGCAAAAACAACTTATACATCGAACGTACGACTTATACAAAGCTTATACATGAGGGGTACAACGCTTATATAACTCATACATCGAATATGTAATTTATACATCGTCGTTTCCATATCGTTTATAAATTAGAAATCTCACATTGGGTTCCACTCCACCAAAAATAGCAGAAGGCTCAGAAAAATACGCGGTCTCTTCTAGAATGTAGAAGATGTCCACATGGTCACGATGTTTCCTATTTCATCGAATTTCGGCAAGAAACGAAAAAGATATGATTTTTCAAAGTTTGCAACGGTTTAAAGGTGTTAAAACTATTGAAAATATATATAGCCGTATACCTCTACTTTTCTTCAAAACTAGGTTTTGATCTTTCGCCCAAACCGTTGCACGATACTGGAATCGGGTTGCGTGAGGTCGAAGAGGGAGGAGAGGCGCACAGAACCGTTGGCCCCACGTCGAACTCGGTGGTCGGAGCTGGGTTCGGCGGCGGAACAAAGTCGCCGACTTCAGGGCTTCCAATCTCGAAGGGTACTCAATGAAAAAATCCAAACTTGCTATGGATTTGAAGGTCTTGACTAGTTCTACAAAATCCTCAACAGGATGGAGGTCTAATTTTGAGCGGATTGAGAGCAATCGAGGAGAGAAGGGGTTGAAGAAGTTCCGCCTGCTATCGATGACGGGGAGAGAGAAAATAGTTTTTTCTGACCAATGATATTTTTTTTGTTTATTTATATATTTTTAAAAAATCCGAAAATACCCTCTTTCACACACGAAATCTAATCCAAACCCAACGACTGTCGTCCCTAGCATTTTTCCCCCATTCCGAACACAATGGGATATGTTTCGTAGGCCCATTCGACTGTTTCAGTCAATTTTCCTACAAATTAAAATATACTACATTCAATATGTAATTTGAACGTGCATTTCAATTTTCCAGGGCCACAAACTGATTCGAAAAATTCCAGAAAAATAAATCTAGCTATGTTTTGATGATACGGTCCCAACTAAACTAGTTTCATCGAATTCTGAGACCGTTTGCAAAAAGGCCCATTTCTGTATGATCCAATTTAACTATAATTGACCAAAACACGTTTTCCTTTGCCGCACTCACATACTAGCTTCAAATATTATGAAATTTGAAACCTAGCAATAACATCACATTCCGGATCCAACAAAAGTTGTTTCGTCGAATTCCGAGGTCGTATGCAAAATGGCCAATTTCACGGGCTATATAAATTCCATAGCGACCTTTCTGAAAATTCATTTGGCCACAACTTTTGCTTCCGTTATGAAAATTCGATTTTTCAGATTCGTAAGAAAGGTGTTCACTAACAGATTTAAATATTTTTGGTTTCACTCAAATCCGTTTTGTTTTGCACCCGGTACAGTCCGACAAAGTTTGAATTCAATTTTTTTGAAACTGCAGCGCCATTTCAGGCCTTGTTTATAATTATAATTAATTATATTCGTTTTCAATTGTCGACTCAAACTCACTTTCCATCGCCTTTATTTAAAATATTTATTTTAAATATTTAAAATCTATTATTTTAGCCAATTTAAAATGGTTCAGATTTTCTGGGTCGTTACATATCGTCAATACGAAGCTAGAAAATATTTTTCAGGAATTTCTAGAGTCTGTATGTGGCCCCAGTAAATTGAAATGCGTGTTCAAATTCAATATATAGAGTTATATGTTGATTTTGATGAAAACTGATTGAAACAATCGAATCAGCCTACGTGACATATCCCATTGTGTTCGGAATGGGGATAATTAGCTATGGACGACAGGCGGTGGGCCTCGTTTCGAGTTTGAAATAAAAAGTTACTTTTTAGTGGAAATTAAAATAATAAAATATATAATAATATATATATTCATTTCTGGTCAGACCCTCTTCATTTCTGCGGTCAACCCCAAAGGAACCCGCCCCCTTCGTTGCGAACGATCCACAATCTCCAACCTTTGATCCCTTTGATCTCCTCCATCCCTCAATGGAATCCAAAAATCCCAAAGCCAAATTGATCAATAACGTGAGCTCCATCTATCCAACGGCTGAGATCATATCTGGAGCTATATCCTCCTCGATTTCTGCGCAAGAACCATCGTCGTTCACCATCGATTTCAGGGCGGTGGGGGAGATCGAGGTCGAGGGGGTGGGTGCTGGCAGGTGCGGCTCACAGAGGCGAACACGACGGCACCCTCCGATCAACTCCAGGCGGCTCTAGGCGACGACAGTTCCGAACCCTAGCTCGTGAAGACAGTTCGACGATATACAGTGAGCAATTTTTATTCTTTTTATATATTTAAATCACTTTGTTTTAGATCTAAATATTATTTAAATTACATTGTTTTAAATCAGAAATTTATAAAAAAAGCATTGTAAAAAAAATATGGAATTTGTTTAAAATAGCATTGTTTTAAAGGAAATAGAGTTGTTTTTGAAAAATAAACATATATTATTTTTGAATAACAAAGGAGCATTCTTTTTGAAAATATGCACTGTTTTTGAGAAGATGAAAGTTAGCATTTGATTAGATTTATAAAACTGAAAGGATCAGATTTTTAAAACTGAAAAGACATGATTTTTATATAGTAGAAGTATTAAAAGTATGATTTTTATATAATAGAGAATATAAAAATATTGTCTTTATATATGTAGCGAAATAAAAATCTGATCTTTCTTATATATATGTTGAAATAAAAATGTTGTTTTTATAGCGTTGAAATAAAAATCCGATCTTTATATAAGAAGAAGAAATATAAAAAAATAATTTTCATATAGAAAGAAGCGTTGTAAAAATATAGGATGTAGAAAATAAAAATACGATTTTTATTTATTGAAATGAAGTAATAAAAATATAATTTTTATTTGAACAGCGTGGAAGGGACTGAATTGAAATCTCAACAGATCCAGACGGTTCAGCAATTCAAAAGCAAAGCACGGTAGAGTGGAACCCTCTGTGATAACTTCTCACCTTTTAATTTTGTTTTCTAGTTAATAAAATATACTAGGATGCAGATGGTGTTTAGTAGCACCCGACACCCGTCGTCCACAGACCATGGATGGCTTGTATGCTTGTTTGTTTGATTTTGATGTGTAGTTGATTGTGTGATGTGAAATGAAATAAAATATTTTATAGTGGAAAGTATTTGATAGTTAAAAATAGAATTTTTAACATGTATTTGAAATGAAATAAAAATAAACAAATCGGACAGTGTAGAACGCACTTTGGGGTGATATATGACATACACTAATCCCAATAGTTAGTTATATGTCGATCGATTGATTGACAGACTGTTATAAGCGTTAAATATTTATATTTGATGCTTATACAGTGTAGAACGCACTTTGGATGATGGTTGATGATTTATCGTTGTTTTTATACACGTGTGGTAGAAAATCCATATAATTAACATTATATGGTAACTGATTGGGCCTCATTCCAGTTTTGAAAAAGAAATATTTGAAATAGAAATATTTGAAATCGAATATTTGAAAATAGAAATATACGAAGCCGTATTGATTAGATTGACGCCATTTTGACGTGAACGATATTTTTTTCGATTTTATTCATTTTATAATGAATATCGAAAGTGATTTAAAAATCTGATATTTTGAAAAGAATTTGAATTCGAATTGAAATCGATTTGAAATGAATTTAAAACGAATTTATATTGGAATATTCAATTTTGATTTGAAGTTGAATATGAAGTTGAAACCGTTTTGAAAAGGAATTTAAAACGATTTGTAAAGCACGTTTTGAATTGAAATCTACGAAGTATATATTATATATATTATATATACAATATAATGGCTTGAATAGAACGCGCCGCGCCGCGGCAGTTCGCGAATTTCTACAATTGACTTCGAATGGATATTGCGGGAGATCCGACCGTCGAATTCTCCTAAAACCAGAACCGTTGGGTTCGTATCGAAAAGAGCTTTCTAACGAATATTAGATATTTGAAATCTAATGGTTGGATTTGGAATTATGTCCAAATCAAATTTGGAAAAGGTCGCTGTAAGTGCAGTTCGATGGCCGTTGATGGAAATCGACTGTACGGGCCTTGATAAAATTACTAAAAATATCAATAATTTGTGTAAAATCATAAGAAATGATTTGTGAAGAATTGGGATGAAAAACTCCATATTTTAAAAGATAAAATTAGATTTTTATCGAAATGAACTAGTTTTTAACTAGAATAATAATTTATTTATTTTTAAAATAAATAAATTGGATTTGAAATGGTTTTGAAAATAACCAGAAATTCCAATAATTGAATTGGAATAGATTTGAATCGAAATTGTCTTCGGAATATTTCGATGTTGGATTTCGTGATTATACAGATATTGTTATGGAAATTTGAAAGATATATATATATATATATATCGTTATTTCCAATACGATATTTGTTGGTCGTAGAATTTGATATTGAATATAAGCCGATATATTTTCTATTCAGAGCCTTGTATTTAATATCAAATGTGATTTGGGTTTGTCATGAATGGTGTCTTCATTAACACTGTTCTTAAGCAAAGTTGAGAAAAGGATTAAATATTTTTATTTAGATTTAATGAAGTGTACCAATTAAATAATATTTAATTGGAATTGAATTGATATTGATTTTAGGGTTTATAGTGAGCAGTGTTTTAAATAACACTTGTTCTTTAACCTGATAATTAATGAAATGTGATTTTGGGTTGTCGTGAATGGTATCTTCAATAATACTGTTCTTAGACCCAAAGGAGTTAAGAAAATCAGAATCTAACTGGAGATTAGTTAAGTTGAATGGTTTCTGGGGTATTGATCTGATGTTGGTCTCGGCCTTCGGAGTTAATATTTAGGGAATTGCTCACTTGCCAATTTACGGTTAGGGACTGATTGAAATGTGATGTGACTTTTGGGTTTATCGTGAACCGTGTTTTAAATGACATCGGTTCTTTAACACAGTTAAAGATTAAAACAAAGTGGAGTTTTAACGAATCTTTAAATTAGACTGAAAAGATCGAGAATGGAGTATCATCGGTTTTGCTCCAGGCGATAGTTAAATCTTTAATTAAATTTGAACGTGAAATGCTAATTGAATTTAACGATAACACCGTGGTGTTAGATATGAAGTATGACCAGTTTTACTTCATGGGATGAGTAGGTTGGTATTGGGAAATTAAAACAAATGATTACTTCGGTAAGGTTCGTTAATCCCGACTAGTTTGAATTGATATTTAGGGAATTATTCTCTTGATTAATTTACGGTTAGTGACTGATGAATTGGAATGAGGCGTATGTTGTGTTTCTGCAACAAATGTTTATTATATACGTGAGTTATTCAGAAAGACCGGGTTTATCCCATTCTGAATAACTGTTACGACAATAAGTCGAAGATGAAGATGGTGGTTGAAGACCGGAGGTCTTCATGTCATTTGAGTGATTACTGATGATCTTGATTGGGCTGTACACCCAAGAAGATGGAAACAGTTAGTGGTCATCCAGACGTACATGGAGATCGATGGATATGCGAGGTACTAGGTGCCTCCGGTTTCGTTTAGACCCAGAACGGACTTGTAAATGGACTGTGTGTCTGACATTGGATTTCATTCTGTGTGACTGATATTGGTTGCATAGAGTGGTTTGCTTGTGTGGCATGCTAAGATGCAAATGATCAAGGCATCTGTTGAAAAGCAGAGTCTTGTGGTTGATGATCAAAGCACGGCCTTTGTGGCATAGCTTTGTGTAGCATTAATTCGCGGGCCTCACACCCTGGTGTGAAACAAAACGGGAGAAGGACCTCAGGGAGGGCATGCGTTTCTTTCTAGTTAGGAGTGGCGTCAGTGCTTGAACTGGCTGACGAGTTTGACTCATGTGGTTGTTGGAATTGGAGGCGTCTCGGTTAGATCGGACGATCCGAGTCCAATGTATTCATTCATTGGCTCATTTACGCCCCATAGGACAGAGAGACGCAGTGTTCAGGCATTTTAATCCACATCGGTGGACCGGCCCTGACGATCCAAGGGTCACTCGAGCTCCGATCCTGAGACTCGGGCTAGACAGTCTCGAATCGATTGAGGACTATCTTTTGCCTCGGTTCATAGATGGAAATCCAATTTCCAAATACGTGACATTTGCGGGTTTTTTTGTAGAACCTAGTATTGGCGACATAGTAACATGGGATGCTATGCCGTCTATGATTTATACTTATGATTGAAATTGTTTTAACAATCTACACTTATAGTATCAAATGATTTGTTTTAACGTATCAAGCATGCTTTGGCTATTATAAGGTAAAACCCTATCCCCCGGCTCGCGTTGCATTGTGTGATAGGACCTGGGTCTTATAATAGCTTCATTTTTCTTTATTTAGCATTGCGCTGTTGTTTTATGCACTGGTATTCTTGGGAGGAAACCCGTTCCGTGTTATATGGCGTGGTCCCTTGATTTACCGAACTTTAAAATAAAGATTAATAACTGTTTTAGTTCTCACACCAGTCCCATGACTGACCAGGAGTTTATTGTTTCAACCTAAACTCTAGGTGCCCTTATTTTGACACGGGCAGCTAGTAGTTTTGGTTTTGCAGATTTATATTCACAGGATCCTAGTTTACAACTGGAATGATATCCGGAAAGCTTTGTATCCGTATATCTCTTCTAGTTGTGTATTGTATTATTTTCCGCTGCTATGTAATGTATTGTAATCTCTGATATTTTATAATGTGTAATATTAATTCATACTCTGTATATTCTTGTATTCTGATGGAATTGTTGTAATATACAATGAAATGTTCTTCTGTCTACATTCTATTTTGTCGTGTTCTCAAAACAATCAGCCGTCTCGAACGGTCTTGATCGGTTTAGTGACTGATTCGGATCGAGCGGAATTCCCGGTCGTTACATCGTGGTATCAGAGCTTTGGTTTACAAAGTACAGAGAACAAGACACATTAGAACCATACGGAAGAATTCATCAGATATTGGATTAGTAATATCCAATGAGAATGGCTCGTTAGAGATGGGATCAGTAGCATCCTAAAACGAGTGGAAGAGTATATTTTTAAAATAAAAACAAATTTTGTTTTGAAAATTTAAATCAATTATACGTATTTGATTATTTATTTATATGAATTTGGACAATCCATTGTATAAAGATTTTGTATATATGTCTTGCAAACATGTGTTTAAAGTTTTAATATATTGGATAGTTATAGAATCATACTCTAGTTGCCCGGGGATAATTCTGGTGATGGGGCACCGTCGCCGGTATTTATTTTCGAGTAACGAAAGTGAGATTTCTGTACATTTCCAATTGACTAGTGTGAGAACCAAAACTAGATAGGGCTGATTGTTGTGATTTAGCATCAAAAATGAGATTTTTGACTATATATCAAAGTTATGAATTTGAAATGATAATTAACTAATCGATTGATGGTTGTGTTGTTTGATTATAATTAGAATAATTAAATGTTGAACCTTTAGCCAAATTGAATCAAATAGTGGGTTGTATTGAAAATTAGTTGCATTTGCTTGCATATACATGCACTTACATTGAACAGATCATAGCAAGGAGGCTAGAGCAGAGGAATAAATTGTTTGCCCGACAAATAGGTACATGTTTACCATAATTTACTGTTTTGTTTGGGTGATGATGATTTTGTGAGCCGATTGGCTAGCCGCTTGGCTTTTTCTTTTTCTTTTTGATTGTAGAAGGCTTTGGGAGGCTATATGAAATATCCTAAAGTCCCCGGTGCAGGGGAGGTTATGGCGAAATTTTTTGAAAATTTAGGGTATTAGCCAAATTTTTGAAAAATTTGAAAAGTTCTTAGAAACTGAAAAGTTGAAGAACTTAAGCCGTAGCGAAAACTTTGAAAGTTGAGTTGGTTTTTTGAAACAACTTTCGGCTTCGTTCCTTTTCGGGGACGAAAAGTTTTAAGTGGGGGAGATTGTAATAACCCGGAAATCTGAGCCAATTTAAAATTTTTATTTTGGCAATTTTAGTGAATTTTGATTATTTAAAATGAATTATTTTAAATAATAATGATGAGAAATTTATTTTGAATAGAATTCGAACGTTCATATTTATATAGCTCGACGTTAGAATATATATAATTATTTATATACGTAAAAGGAATTGAAAATAGCGCTGTAGTTTGATAATTCGATTTCAAACTTCAATTGAACATACCGGGCGCAAAATAAACCAGATTTTAGTGAAACCAAAAATAATGGAATCTAATAGAGAATATATTTCCAACGAATCCGAAAAATTGAAATTTCATAGCGGGAATCAAAAGTTATGTCCAGTTGAATTTTCAGAATAGTCGCTATGGAATTCTGGCCCTTAAAAATGGAAATTTTGCAAATGACCTCGGATTTCGACGAATCCGCTTTTGTTGGATCCGTGATGTCTAGTTATTTCTAGGTTTCAAATTTAATAATTTTTTGAATCAATATGTGAGCATGGCAAAGGATAACGCGTTTGACCAGTTTCAGTTGATTTTAATCGACTGGAAACTGACCACTTTTCAAACGTTCTCAGAATTCAACGAAATTAGTTTTTTTAGGACCGTATCGTCAATACGAAGCTAGAAAATATTTTTCAGGAATTTTTAGAGTCCGTATATGGCCCTAGTAAATTGAAATGCGCGTTCAAATTCAATATATAGGGTTATATGTTGATTTTGACGAAAACTGGTTGAAACAATCGAATCCGCCTACGTGACATATCCCATTGTGTTCGGAATGGGGATAATTAGCTACGGACGACAGGCAGTGGGCCTCGTTTCAAGTTTGAAATAAAAAGTTACATTTAAGTGGAAATTAAAATAATAAAATATATAATAATATATATATTCATTTCTGGTCAGACCCTCTTCATTTCTGCGGTCAACCGCAAAGGAACCCGCCCCCTTCGTTGCGAACGATCCACAATATCCAACCTTTGATCCCTTCGATCTCCTCCATCCCTCAATGGAATCCAAAAATCCCAAAGACAAATTGATCAATAACGAGAGCTCCATCTATCTAACGGTTGAGATCATATCTAGAGCTATACCCTCCTCGATTTCCGTGCAAGAACCATCGTCGTTCACCATCGATTTCAGGGCGGCGGGGGAGATCGAGCTCGAGGGGGTGGGTGCTGGCAGGTGCGGCTCACGGAGGCAAAGACGACGGCGCCCTCCGATCAACTCCAGGCGGCTCCAGGCGACGACAGTTCCGAGCCTTAGCTCGTGAAGACAGTTTGACGATATACAGTGAGCAATTTTTATTCTTTTTATATATTTAAATCACATTGTTTTAGATCTAAAATTTATTTAAATTACATTGTTTTAAATCAGAAATTCATAGAAAAAGCATTGTAAAAAAAATCTGAAATTTGTTTAAAATAGCATTGTTTTAAAGGAAATGGAGTTGTTTTTGAAAAATAAACATATATTGTTTTTGAATAACAAAGGAGCATTCTTTTTGAAAATATACACTGTTTTTTAGAAGATGAAACGTAGCATTAGATTAGATTTTTAGAACTGAAAGAATTAGATTTTTAAAACTGAAAAGACATGATTTTCATATAGTAGAAGTATTAAAAGTATGATTTTTATATAATAGAGAATATAAAAATATTGCCTTTATATATGTAGCGAAATAAAAATCTGATCTTTCTTAAATATATGTTGAAATAAATTGTGGTTTTTATACCATTGAAATAAAAATCCAATCTTTATATAAGAAGAAGAAATATAAAAATATAATTTTCATATAGAAAGAAGCGTTGTAAAAATATAGGATGTAGAAAATAAAAATACGATTTTTATTTATTGAAATGAAGTAATAAAAATATAATTTTTATTTGAACAGCATGAAAGGGACTGAATTGAAATCTCAACCGATCCTGACGATTCAACAATTCAAAAGCAAAGCACGGCGGAGTGGAACCCTCGGTGAAAACTTCTCACCTTTTAATTTTGTTTTCTAGTTAATAATATATACTAGGATGCATACGGTGCTTAGTAGCACCCGACACCCATCGTCCACAGACCATGGATGGCTTGTATGCTTGTTTGTTTGATTTTGATGTGTAGTTGATTGTGTGATGTGAAATGAAATAAAATATTTTATAGTGGAAAGTATTTGATAGTTAAAAATAGAATTTTTAACATGTATTTGAAATGAAATAAAAATAAACAAATCGGACGATTTGTTTATATACACACATTTAACCGATATTGATTGGGACGATAAATTTTACACATCGCCCAACTGCACAAATAAAATCTATGTTTGATTGTTTGGAAACCCCACACGGGTATTGGGCTGATATATGACATACACTAATCCCAATAGTTAGTTTTATGTCGATCGATTGATTGACAGACTGTTATAAGCGTTAAATATTTATATTTGATGCTTATACAGTGTAGAACGCACTTTGGATGATGGTTGATTATTTATCGTTGTTGTTATACACGTGTGGTAGAAAATCCATATAATTAACATTATATGGTAATTGATTGGGCCTCATTCCAGTTTTGAAAAAGAAATATTTGAAATAGAAATATTTGGAATCGAATATTTGAAAACAGAAATATATAAAGCCTTATTGATTAGATTGACGCAATTTTGACGTGAACGATATTTTTATCGATTTTATTCATTTTATAATGAATATCAAAATTGATTTCAAAATCTGATATTTTGAAAAGAATTTGAATTCGAATTGAAATCGATTTGAAATGAATTTAAAACGAATTTATATTAGAATATTCAATTTTGATTTGAAATTGAATATGAAGTTGAAACCATTTTGAAAAGGAATTTAAAACGATTTATAAAGCACGTTTTGAATTGAAATCGACGAATTATACATTATATATATTATATATATATATAATATAATGGCCTGAATAGAACGCGCCGCGCCGCGACAGTTCGCGAATTTCGACCGTTGACTTCAAATGGATATTGCGGGAGATCCGACCGTCGGATTCTCCTAAAACCAGAACCTTGGGTTCGTATCGAAAAGAGCCTTCTAACGAATATTAGAAATTTGAAATCTAATGGTTGGATTTGGAATTATGTCCAAATCAAATTTGGAAAAGGTCGCTGTAAGTGCAGTTCGATGGCCGTTGATGGAAATCGACTGTACGGGCCTTGATAAAATTATTAAAAATATCAATAATTTCTGTAAAATCATAAGAAATGATTTTTAAGAATTGGGATGAAAATCTCCATATTTGAAAAGATAGAAATAGATTTTTGTCGAAATGAACTAGTTTTGAACTAGAATAATATTTTATCTATTTTTAAAATAAATAAATTGGATTAGAAATGGTTTCGAAAATAACCATAAATTCCAATAATTGAATTGGAATAGTTTTGAATCGAAATTGTCTTCGGAATATTTCGATGTTGGATTTCGTGATTATTTGGATATTGTTATGGAAATTTGAAAGATATATATATATATATATATATATATATATATATATATATATATATCGTTATTTCCAATACGATATTTGTTGGTCGTAGAATTTGATATTGAATATAAGCCTATATATTTTCTATTCAGAGCCTTGTATTTAATATCAAATGTGATTTGGGTTTTTCTTGAATGGTGTCTTCATTAACACTGTTCTTAAGCCCAGTTGAGAAAAGGATTAAATCTATTTATTTAGATTTAATGAAGTGTACCAATTAAATAATATTTAATTGGAATTGAATTGATATTGATTTTTTTGTTTATAGTGAGCAATGTTTTAAATAACACTTGTTCTTTAACCCGATAATTAATGAAATGTGATTTTGGGTTAGCCTGAACGATATCTTCAATAATACTGTTCTTAGACCAAAAGGAGTTAAGAAAATCAGAAACTAACTGGAGATTAGTTAATTTAAATGGTTTCTGGGGTATTGATCTGATGTTGGTTTCGGCCTTCGGGGTTAATATTTAGGGAATTGCTCACTTGCTAATTTACGGTTAGGGACTGATTGAAATGTGATGTGATTTTGGGGTTTATCGTGAACCGTGTTTTAAATGACATCGGTTCTTTAACCTAGTTAAAGATTAAAACTAAGTGGAGTTTTAATGAATCTTTAAATTAGACTGAAAAGATCGAGAATGGAGTATCATCGGTTTTGCTCCAAGCGATAGTTAAATCTTTAATTAGATTTGAACGTGAAATGGTAATTGAATTTACCGATAACACCGTGGTGTTAGATATGAAGTATGACCAGTTTTACTTCATGGGATGAATAGGTTGGGATTGGGAAATTAAAACAAATGATTACTTCGGTAAGGTTCGTTAATCCGACTAGTTTGAATTGATATTCAAAAGTAGATTAAAGAATAAATTTAAAGGAATTTATCTTTGATAAAATTAATGGGAACCTTTCCCTATGAATGTGAAATTTAGAAATTAACTGTCGGTTAGCTAAGTAGAATGGTTTTCTGGATATTGATCTGATGTTGGTTTCGGCCTTCGGGGTTAATATTTAGGGAATTATTCTCTTGGTTAATTTACGGTTAGTGACTGATGAATTGGAATGAGGCGTATGTTGTGTTTGTGTAACACATGTTTATTATTTACGCGAGTTACTCGGAAAAACCGGGTTTATCCCATTCTGAATAACTGTTACGACGATAAGTTGAAGATGAAGACGGTGGTTGAAGACCGGAGGTCTTCACGTCGTTTGGGTGATTACTGACGATCTTGATTGGGCTGTACACCCAAGAAGATGGAAACAGTTAGTGTTCGTCCAGACGTACTTGGAGATCGATGGATATGCGGGGTACTAGGCTCCTCCAGTTTCGTTCAGACCCAGAACGGACTTATAAATGGGCTGTGTGTCTGACATTGGATTTCATTATGTGTGACTGATATCGGTTGCATATAGTGGTTTGCCTATGTGGCATGCTAAGATGCAAATGGTCAAGGCTTCTGTTGAAAAGCAGAGTCTTGTGGTTGATGATCAAAGCACGACCTTTGTGGCGTAGCTTTGTGTAACGTTAATTCGCGGGCCTCACACCCCGGTGTGAACCAAAACGGGAGAAGGACGTCAGGGAGGGCATGCGTTTCTTTCTAGTTAGGAGTGGCGTCAGTGCTTGAACTGGCTAACGAGTTTGACTCATGTTGTTGTTGGAATTGGAGGCGCCTCGGTTAGATCGGACGATCCGGGTCCAATGGAGTCATTCGTTGGCTCATTTACGCCCTATAGGGCAGAGAGACGCAGTGTTCAGTCATTTTAATCCATATCGGTGGACCGGCCCTGACGATCCAAGGGTCACTCGAGCTCTGATCCTGAGACTCGGGCTAGACAGTCTCGAATCGGTTGAGGACTATCTTTTGCCTCGGTTCATAGATGGAAATCCAATTTCCAAATATGTGACATTTGCGGTTTTTTTTGTAGAACCTAGTATTGGCGACATAGTAGCATGGGATGCTATGCCATCTATGAATTATACCTATGATTGAAATTGTTTTAACACTCTACACTTATAGTATCAAATGATTTGTTTTAACGTATCAAGCATGCTTTGGCTATTATAAGGTAAAACCCTATCCTGCGGCTTGCGTTGCATTGTGTGATAGGACCTGGGTCTTATAATAGCTTCATTTTTCTTTATTTAGCATCGCGCTGTTGTTTTATGCACTGGTATTCTTAGGAGGAAACCCGTTCCGTGTTATATGGTGTGGTCCCTTGATTTACCGAACTTTAAAATAAAGATTAATAACTGTTTTAGTTCTCACAACAGTCCCATGACTGAGCCGGAGTTTATTGTTTTAACCTAAACTCTGGGTGCCCTTATTTTGACATGGGCGGCTAGTAGTTTTGGTTTTGTAGATTTATATTCACAGAATCCTGGTTTACAGCTGGAATGATATCCGGAAAGCTTTGTATCCGTATATCTCTTCTAGTTGTGTATTGTATTATTTTTTGCTGCTATGTAATGTATTATAATCTCTGATATTTTATAATGTGTAATATTAATTCATACTCTGTATATTCTTTTATTCTTATGGAATTGTTGTAATATACAATGAAATGTTCTTCCGTCTGCGTTCTATTTTGTCGTGTTCTCAAAACAATCAGGCGTTTCGAACGGTCTTGATCGGTTTAGCGACTGATTCGGATCGAGCGGAATTCCCGGTCGTTACAGGGGGTGTGCCTTATCCCTACCAGGTGTGTAGCGACCACACCCAGCCTATCTGATTCGACTAAATCCATCCATCTCGCAAGTATATTGATCTAACCATCGGTTCACCACCATACCGAGGTGCAAGGCTCGCGAATTAATGCTACACAAAGCTGTGCTACTTAAAGGTTTGCTTTGATCATCATCCACCATACTTTTCTTTTCAATAAAAGATTAGATCATTGCATCTCATCATGCTACATTATCAATCCATAATGTACCACTGATTTCTGCCAATATATAACCTCTAAGCTCGTACGTCTTAGAGAAGGGTGTTAAGAAAGAGAATAAATTTTCCGCCACCAAACAGATTTATATATTTAGCAGATGTAACAACCCGGAAAATACGAGCCAATTTAAAAAAAATTAAAATGGTTAATTCAATGCAATTTGAACAATTCAAATAGAAGATTTCAATAAAGGAATGAATTAGAAATAGTGTGTTAGTTTGAAAATTTGTATTCAAACTTTGACTGACTGTACCGGGTGGAAAATATAATGGATTTTTGCGAATCCAAAAATATTTCAATCTGTTTATGAATATCTTTCAAATGAATCTGAAAAATCGAAGTTTCATAGCGGGAATCAAAAGTTATGGCCAAATGAATTTTCAGAAAGGTCGCTATATAGAATATATAGCCCTTGAAAATAGACATTTCGCAAACGACCTTGGAATTCAACGAAACCACTTTTGTTGGGTCCAGGATGTCAAACTATTGCTAGGTTTCAAATTTCATAATTTTTGAAGCTAGTATGTGAGCGTGGCAAAAGAAAATGTGTTTGGTCAATTTCTGCTAAATTGGATCGACCAGAAAATGGCCATTTTTCAAACGATCTGAGAATTCGAAGAAACTAGTTTCGTTGGGACCGTATCGTCAAAACATAGCTAGATTTATTTTTTTGGAATTTTTCGAATTAGTTTGTGGCCCTGGCAAATAGAAATGTACGTTCAAATTGAATATAAAATGTTTTATACTTCAATTTGAAAAATAACTGACTGTAACAATCGAATTGGCCAACGAAACATATCCCATTATGTCCTGGATGGGGGTATTTAGCTAGGGGCGACAGTCGTTGGGTTTGGATTGGGGTTTGTAAGTGAAAAACCTAATTTTCCGAATAATATATATATCGGCAAATCAGAAAATTCCGTTCATAAATTAAAAGTAAAAAAAAACCCTTATTCTCTCTCGTTATCAACGACGACGCGACTTCCCCCCTTCCCGACCAGATTCCGATCGCCTTAGCGCCCTACCGACCTCGCCACCACCTGCAATCGACGGCGCCGCGTCCCCTCTTCAAATCTGACCCACCTCGTCTTCTCCCTCCTCCCCATTGACGAGAACGAGCCCCACAAAGTTCGAACCTTCCCACCGCCGCCCCGACCAAATCCGACCACCAAATGGCCTCCAACCACCACCGACCGACTCGCCTCTCCTCCCTCTTCCACGCTGTACCCTTTGATCGTCGTATCGTGCCTCGGTTTTCGCGAAAACTGCAAACCTAGTTTTGAACCATCGTGAAAGGTATCGGCTTTGTTATATTTAAACTGATTTAAACACTTTTAAGTGTTGCAAACTTTGAAAAATCATATCTTTATGGTGTGTTGATGAAATTCGATGAAACAGGAAACATCGTGACGCAAGGAGGCTCTCGCCAAATAGAAGAGACCGCGGATTTTTCTGAGCCATCTACGATTTTTAGCACTTCGAAAACCAATGTGATAAATCAAAATTAAACGAAATTGAATTGAAAATGTCATGTATAAATTATACAAGCGAAATATAAATTATATACGTGTTGTATACCTCATGTACATGCACTGTGTAAGTTATTTGAGCGAAGTATGAATTATACATGCATTGTTTAAATGATATGTGTGTTTAAATGGTAATAATATATATATATATATATACACACTCCCCCGTCCACAAACCATGGATGATATATATTGCTTGTGAATTAGTGTGAAAATTTTGGCGAATAATGCGAATGGTTTAAAATAATTGTTTGTGGTTGATATTGTTTGGTTGTGGTTGAAAAATACCCATTGGTGATTGAAACGAATTTGAAATAATTGTGGAAATGAAAATAAAACATGTCGCCTGCGTGCGAACTAGATGCATGAAATCCCCATTATCAAAAACCGCGAGGTTTTAAGATAGAGCGAGGAGCCGTGCTAGGGACGGTGCCGGTTTTAACTACACTGCCGTTATGCTGCCAAAATTTTAAATAATATTCATGTGTTAGAATTATTTTCATGTGTTGAAATTATTTTCTTGTGTTGAAACCAAAGTCATGTGTTGAAAATTAAATTCATGTGTTGAATGAATAAAGTGTTTAAACAATAAAAATCACATTTTTATTATATATATAAGAAGTATGTAAAATATCCGCATTATAAATAAATTGTTTCAACAATAAAAATTACATCTTTCTTATATGAACCAACTATATAAAATATCCATGTGTGGAAAATGCTCATGTGTTGAGAAGTGCGTGTGTGAGAACATTCATGTGTTGAATAACTATTTTAAATGATAAAAATACCATTTTTATCATATATGTGATTTGCCAAAAATATACGAGTGTTGAAATAAATATTTGTTTGCTATGAATATTATTTTTAATATGTAAAGGAACTAAATGAAATAGTCATGTGTTGAAATATAATTTAGTTCGCCAAAAACATCATTTTTGAAAATGTGAAGTGATAAAAATAACCACTTGTTCAAATAAATATGCATGAGCTGAAATATTCATTAATTAGCTAATGATATGATTTTTGCTTATGTATGCAACATTAGAATGATTGGTGACTTTAAACCGAAGTGAATCGAAAATGAAATTGAACGGAAGAAGATAAGTGATAAAAATTGCACATATGTACATGCATATTTATTGAACAGGTTATAGCAAAGAGGCTAGAGAAGAGGAATAAAATTGTGTGCCCGACAAATAGGTACACGTTTACTGTTTTGCTAGGGTGATGATTTTATGAGCTTATTGGCTAGCCGCTTGGCTTTTTCTTTTACTTTTTGAGATGAGACGCCCATGTGGCTATTTGGGAATTTTCCCAGCCCCTCCCGTACAAAGGAGGTTATGGCGAAATTTTCCAAAATTTAAAGGCGTTAGTGAAAATATTTGAAGTGAAAACGATATTGAAATCGTCGAATAAACTATATTTATATATATGTATATATAAATAAAATTAAAACGAATCGTGGCCGTGCAGTTCGTATTTTGAAACCGTGATTTCAAATGACTAGTGCGGGAGATCCGACCATCGGATTTTCCCGAAACCTCAACCGTTGGGTTCGCCTCGGAAATATCTTTCCAACGGCACCAACTTTGTGAAAATCTGACGGCTGGATTATCTAGAATGTTTAATTCAAATATGAAGAAAAACAGCGCCAGAATCGATTATATTTATATATAAATATAAATATAATTAAATTAAATCGAAAAACGATGTTGTAGTTAGTAATTTGAAACCGTGATTTCAAACGACTAGTGTGGGAGATCCGACCGTCGGATTTTCCCAAAACTGAAACCATTGGATTCGTTATGAAATGATCTTTCTAATGATATAAAGTTTGTGAAGATCCCACCATTAGATTTTCAGATATGTGTAAAAAAAAATTAGTGAAAAACAGCGCCAGTGCCTCGGCACGACCTGAAATGTCGTTTAATTAAATATGGCCGTTTTTAAATAAATAAAAATGCCGATATATCATTATGAAATATTATTGGTGATATAGAATGGAAATAAACCGATTTTGCTTGGTTTGCTTGATATGTGATGGTTGAATGTATTTAACATGAAAACTATACTAAGGAACTGAAATGTGAATGTTGAGTGAGTTAACCATGTGAAAAATTGATTTGAAAATCTAAATATACGTGGATTATTTGATAAGGCCGAGTTCATTCTCATTTCAAATAATCAATCGACGTTGAGAAGTCGAAGAGTTGAAGACGGTTGAAGACCGACAATCTTCACATTTGTCGGATGGGAGCTACTGATGCTCATGATTGGAATAGCTACCTTGAAGGAGCTGAAGTAGTAGCCGTTCGGACGTATTGTTGATTGTGCGGATAAGCGAGTAATTTGGTGCCTCCGGCTTCGTTCAAACCCAGAACGAACTTATAAATGGACTGTGTGTCTGACATTGGATTTTGTTATGTGCTGATTGATCTCTATTGAATATATATCTGTTTGGCGGTGGAAATTTATTCTCTTGCTTAACGCCCTTCTCTGAGACATACGAGTTCCGAGGTTATATAAAGATAGAAATCAGTCGCATGGAGTGGATTGCCTGTGTGGCACGCCTAAGTGGCATATGATCAAGGCTTCTTTTGCAAAGCAAAGTCTTGTGGTTGATGATCAAAGCATGGTCTGTGCGACGTAACTTTGTGTATAGCGTGGATTCGCGAGCCTCACACCCCGATATGAGTCAAAAACGGGAGAAGGACCGCTGGGAGAGCACGATGTTTCTTTCTAGCTATGGTGATGTCAGTGACCTACCAGCCCTGACATTTATATATATTTTTCACCTGTGTGGTTGTTGGAATGCGAGGCACCTCGATTATAGGTCTGTTAGGACCGGGAAACACGTGTTCAGGAATAACTAATCCTCAAAAGTAAGAGAGGACCGACCCAGCCGATTCCAAGGACCACTGTGTTCGATCGTGAGGCATTTGCTAGAGTGTCTCAAACGGAGAGGAGCTTGCCCCTTGCCTCGACTCATGATGGACTCCAATTTCCAATACGAAATTGCGGATGTGATTGTATTACTAGTATGGCGACATAGTAGATGGTAGCTATGCCACCTAGGATTGATATTTATGATTAAATTTGCTTTTGAAACATATTTGCACTAGTAATAATATCAAACACTTTTGTTTTCCACGTATGAAGCATTTTTGGCCATTATAAGGTAAAACTCTATCCTCCGGCTTGCGTTGCATTGTGTGACGGGACCTGAGTCTTATAATGGCTTCATTTTTATAAAAGCATTGCGATGATTTAACCATTTATTTTATTTCATGCACTAGCACTCATTGGAGTAAACCCATTCCGCGAAAGTGGCGTGGTCCTTTAATTTGCCTTATCATTGTTGTTTAACAAGTTAAGTAGATTTCTCATACCAGTCCTATGACTGAATCGTATTTTGTTTCACCTTGCAAACTCGGGTGCCCTTATTTTCACACGGGCAGCCTAGTTACAGGTAGTTGACATATTTTGGGCGTGGCACCGCTGTAGAGGTGCACTTCTGGCTTATGGCGAGGCTTGAGTGCATTGTGATGATTGTGACTTTTCCGCCATTACTGTATATGTATTATGATTCCGCCAGAGGCGATGTAGACTGATGTTTAGTTTATGTACTCTTTATGTATTATGATTCCGCCATTGGCGATGTTGACTGATTATGTATTACTATGCACTAAGTATTATCCTGCACTATGCTCTCTGATGTGGTGATTTATATATGATTCCCCTGTCATATTTGTGTAAATTATTCTATTTCTTGTTTATGTTATTATCTGTACTCTGCTAATGATGGTTAATGTGTTATATTCCAATGATTATCCTTAACACCGTAGCACGGTGTTTTGGGGTCGTCACTGCTGGTATCAGAGCTTTGGTTAACCTTAGTTCTGGAATTTAACACATTAAACACTTCGTCAGAATAGAATCAGTAGTATTCTAAGGCGAGTAGCTCATTAGAGATAGGACTAGTAATGTCCTAGAATGAGCAAAGCAGAATAGCAAAAACAATTTGACTAGTCCATTATTGTCTTTCCTTAAGTTTTTCTGCTTTACCATACAATAAAATTATCGTTTCTATAGGTTGACTCTTCTCTTGCTTATACAGAACTTGAACAATGGCTACCCGAGCAGCCGCTGGTAGAGGAGGCCGACCTGGCCGTGGCAGAGGACGAGGTGAAGTCCCAACTGAAGATGGACCATTAATACAACCCCTGGCCACTCAACCATTCGAGCTTGACCGCATGGCTAGAAGGTACAAGAACCTAGGCGGCAAAACCTTCTCTGGTACGGGCATTGTAATAGAGGCCTTAGCATGGCTGAAAACATGCGAGAAGACACTTGGAGGCCTGAGGCTGGGTGATCAAGATAAAGCTTTCATGGGTGCCTGGCTTATGCAAGAGGAAGCCGAATTATGGTGGGAAGCTCTCACCGCAAGGAACAGAAATGCTCGTAGGACCTGGGATGAATTCAAATAATTATTCAAAGAGAAGTATGTCCCAGGGCAAGCCCTTGAGCGCATGCACGACAAATTCGCAAACCTCCAGTAGGGGGATCTCTCAGTGCAAGATCATCTGAACAAATTTACACAATTAGCCCGCTATGCTCCCGAGCTCGTCGCCATCGCAATGTCCAAGAACAAGAGGTTCATCCTCTAGCTGAAGCGGAAATACCAAGATAGGGCAATGGCCCATATCAAACTTGGGTTTAATGAATTAGTGGAGATGGCGTGCAACTATGAGGATCTGGATCAAAGGCACTTGGATCAGGATCGTGCTAAAAGCCAAGCTGGGAATAAACGTAAGCCTGCTGTGAATCAAGCTGAGTCAAGCCAAGCGGCATCCTCGAATCCACAAACCAATAGGCCGCCAAAAGGAAACTGCTATAATTGTGGCAAGGTGGGGCACTACTCAAATGTCTGCACAGCCCCAAAACGGCAGAGGACCAATTCTCAAGGTTCAAGCCAAGGCTCCCAGAACCCTCGCTCGTGCTTTAACTGCCGCAAGATAGATCATCTTGTCAGAGACTATCCTTTGATTAAGAAGGCCGCAGTAGCTCACGTATATGACGGGACGAACCCGCCAGCTGCTTCCGATGGAGCAGGTAAACCCGATGTTTTAGGAGGTACCCTTACAATTAAATTTTTTCCTGTTTCTGTATTATTTGACACGGGTGCATCACGCAGTTTTATTTGTAGTAACACATTGCACAAATTAAAGTTAAAACAGAAAAAGCTTAAAGAATCGGGTAAAGTTCATAATCCAATAGGGGGTTCTATTATTCTCGGTTCGTATTGTAAAGTACCTGCTTCCTTTTCCCTATACAAGTTTCCTTTTAACCTAGTCGTTATGGACTTTCCTGAATTTGATATTATTCTCGGGCTAGATTGGTAAACGAAATACGAAGCTGAAGTAAAATGTGCGAAAAGGATAGTAAAAATTCGAACGAAGCTTGAATATATTACTGTACCATGCCATGGTTCGAATCCAGAAAGAAAAGAATTTTGGTCTGCGTTAGAAGTTATCCCCACTTCCTTAGAAAAGATTCCTATTGTTGGAAACTATGAGGATGTGTTTGAAGAAGTCAAATACTTACCTCCGCAAAGAGCAATAGAATTCAGAATCGATCTAATTCCCAATGCCAGACTAGTAGTACATCCAATTCGCAGAATGACTCCGAAGGAAAAGGAAGAATTAGGCGATCAAACTCGACATTTGATATGGAAGGGTCTGATCAGACCTAGCTTTTCTAATTGGCGTGCAGCTGTAGTGTTTGTCCCAAAGTCAGACGGTACTCTTCGATTGTGTGTTGATTACCGAGACCTCAACAAACAGACCCTCAAAAACAAATACCCATTACCCCGCATCGATGATCTGTTAGACCAATTAAACGGGGCGAGAGTATTTTCCAGAATGGACCTAGCTACAGGTTTCCATCAATTGAGAATTGCAGAAGAGTGTGTTCCTTTGATAGCTTTCAGAGGTCCAGACATATTTTATGAATGGTTAGTAATGCCGTTCGGCCTATGTAATGCTCCAGCATACTTCGTCAATCTAATGAATAGAGTGTTCGGGGAGTCCTGAATAAATTTGTCCTCGTATTCATCGATGATATTTTAATTTACTCCAAATCAAAACCTGAGCATGAAAGCATTTAGAACAAGTATTGGAGATTCTGAGAAAGAACGTCTTCAAAGCCAAATTCTCTAAGTGTGTCTTCTGGTAAGAAGAAGTGAAGTTCCTTGGCCATGTTGTTTCAAAGGAAGGGATTTCTGTAGATCCAAGCAAAATTACAGCAATTCAAGACTGGAAATAGCCTACCACACCCACAGAGGTTAGAAGTTTTATGGGGTTGGCTAGTTATTATCGAAAATTCATTAAGGATTTCTCGAAGATATCCGGTCCATTAACGAAGCTTATAAAGAAGCATGAGAAGTTTAAGTGGACTTCCGACTGTGAAGAAGCTTTCCAGGAATTGAAATTGAAATTGACAATTGCTCCAGTGTTAACCATTATTGATGGCAATCAGGATTTGACGGGTTGGACAGACGTTTCTATTAGGGGTCTTGGTGCAGTGTAAATGCAAAGAGGCCAAGTAGTCGCTTATGCAAGCCGCTAGCTAAAACCGCATGAGAAGAATTATGTAACTCATGATCTTGAGTTGTTAGCTACAGTTTTTGCTTTGAAAATCCGGAGGCATTACTTGTTGGGTCAGAAATTTTAACTGTACATAGATCATCAATCATTAAAATATTAGTTCACCCAAAAAGATCTGAACTTGAGACAGCAGCGTTGGCTAGAATTTCTTGCCGCGTATGATCTGGATATTTTGTATACACCGGGAAAGGCTATTGTAGTAGCTGATGCGCTCAGTAGAAAGAATGAAATCATCGCTAGCATAACTATTACATCTTCGTTGATTGATAAGATTTCAGTCCTTCAAAGAGACGATGAACTTATTCAGACAATCAGTCAGAGGATCAAGGAAGGTGAAACTACAAGTTTCCGTATTGACTATAGGGGTTCTCAGATTAAATGACAGGATTTGCATCCCGAATATTCTAGAGCTTCGAAGAGAAGTCATGGACGAATGCCATAAGTCCAAACTTAGTATCCATCCCGGTGTGAGCATAATGTATAATGATATCAAACGCACCTTCTGGTGGAGGGCAATGAAGAGGGACATTTCTTTACATGTTAGCAGATGCCCTACTTGTCAATTAGTCAAGAGCGACCAACAAAAGCTAGCAGGATTGTTGCAACCGTTGGAAGTCCCAGGTTGGAAATGGGAACAGATTTCCATGGATTTCATAGATGGTTTGCCCCGAACCAAGAAAGGTAATGACAGTATTTGGGTAATCGTAGATCGCTTCATGAAGGCTGCCCATTTCATACCTATCAGATCAAATAGAACCGCTCAAAGTCTAGGACAGATATATTTTAAAGAAATTGTTAAGCTGCATGGAATTCCCATCAGCATAGTCAGTGATAGAGACCCAATTTTTGCTAGCAAATTCTGGGAGGCATTCGAGACAGAATTGGGAACAAAACTGAATCTAAGCACCGCTTATCACCCTCAGACAGATGGCCAAACTGAGCGATTGAATAGAATTCTGGAAGAGTTACTGCGGGCTTGTATTATTGATTTTGGTGGGTCTTGGGAAGATCACTTGCATTTGTCCGAATTCTCATATAACAATAACTATCAAGCAAGTTTGAGAATGTTGCCATTTGAAGCATTATATGGTAGACCGTGCAGATCTCCAGCATTTTGGGTAGAACTTGGCAACAGACTTTTGTTAGGACCCTATATGATTAGAGAAGCATCTGATAAAGTCGATTTCATCAAGAGTGATTGAAAACCGCACAAAGACGACAGAATAGTTATGCAGATTCTAGAAGAAGAGATTTGACATTTGCTGTTGGTGATCATGTGTACTTGAAAGTTTCTACGATGAGGGGAGTGATCCGATTCGGTAAAATTGGGAAGTTAGCACCCAGATTTAATGGTCCCTTTCCTATACTGGAACGAATTGGAACTCTTTCTTATAGGGTTACATTACCTGATTGGTTGCCTGGAGTGCATGATGTATTTCACGTATCTCAACTTAGAAGACATGTGCATGATCCGAATCTTGTTGTAGAAGAAGCAGCGCAACAGGACATGGAAATTACTCCAGAATTAGCAGTCAGAAGAGAGCCATTAAAATTTGTTGGCAAAGAAACTAAAGAGCTAAGAAGAAAAAAGGTTCATTTAGTTAAAGTGCAGTGGAGTAGTGATCCTAGAGACTGTACTTGGGAGACTGAGGAATGCATTAAGCAAGCTTACCCCAAATGCAAAGTGGACATCTCTGACTAACTCCGGTGCAAGGTACCTTTACAATACTTTGCATTTACATTTTGTTTCCTACTTTACTGTTGTTTCCTTTTAGAGGAAGAAAAGTTTTAAGTGGGGGAGATTGTAACAACCCGGAAAATACGAGCCAATTTAAAAAAAATTAAATTGGTTATTTCAAAGCAATTTGAACAATTGAAATAGAAGATTTCAATAAAAGAATGAATTAGAAATAGTGTGTTATTTTGAAAATTTGAATTCAAACATTGACTGACTGTACCGGGTGGAAAATATAACGGATTTTAGCGAAGCCAAAAATATTTAAATCTGTTTATGAATATCTTTCTAACGAATCTGAAAAATCGAAGTTTCATAGCGGGAACCAAAAGTTATGGCCAAATGAATTTTCAGAAAGGTCGCTATATAGAATATATAGCCATTGAAAATAAACATTTTGCAAACGACCTCGGAATTCGACGAAACCACTTTTGTTGGGTCTGGAATGTCAAACTATTGCTAGGTTTCAAATTTCATAATTTTTGAAGCTAGTATGTGAGTATGGCAAAAGAAAATGTGTTTGGTCAATTTCTACTAAATTGGATCGACCAGAAAATGGCCATTTTTCAAAGGATCTCAGAATTCGAAGAAACTAGTTTTGTTGGGACCGTATCGTCAAAACATAGCTATTTTTATTTTTCTGGAATTTTTCGAATTTGTTTGTGGCCTTGGCAAATTGAAATGTACGTTCAAATTGAATATAAAATGTTTTATACTTTAACTTGAAAAATAACTGATTGTAACAATCGAATTGGCCAATGAAACTTATCCTATTTTGTCCGGGATGGGGTATTTAGCTAGGGGCGATAGTCGTTGGGTTTGGATTGGGGTTTGTAAGTGAAAACCCTAATTTTTTAAATAATATATATATCGACGAATCAGAAAATTCCGTTCATAAATAAAAAAAACCCTCGTTCTCTCTCGTTATCGATAGCGACGCGACTTCCTCCCTTCCCAACCAGATTCCGATCGCCTCAGCCCCCTACCGACCTCGCCACCACCTGCAATCCACGGCGCCGCCTCTGCTCTTCAAATCCGACCCACCCTCGTCTTCTCCCTCCTCCCCATCGATGAGAACGAGCCCAACGAAGTTCGAACCTTCTCACCACCGCCCCAACCAGATCCGACCACCGAACTGGCTCCAACTACCACCGACCGACTCGCCTCTCCTCCCTCTTCCACGCTGTATCCTCCGATCGTCGTATCGTGCCTCGGTTTTCGCGAAAACTACAAACCTAATTTGAACCATCGTGAAAGGTATCGACTTTATTATATTTAAACTGATTTAAACACTTTTAAGTATTGCAAACTTTGAAAAATCATATCTTTATGGTGTGTTGACGAAATTCGATGAAACAGGAAACATCGTGACCGCAAGGAGGCTCTCTGCCACATAGAAGAGACCGCGGATTTTTCTGAGCCATCTACGATTTTTAGCACTTCGAAAACCAATATGATAAATCTAAATTAAATAAAATTGAATGGAAAATGTCATGTATAAATTACACAAGCGAAATATAAATTATACACGTGCTGTATACCTCATGTACATGCGTTGTGTAAGTTATTTGAGCGAAGTATGAATTATACATGCATTGTTTAAATGATATGTGTGTTTAAATGGTAATAATATATATATATATATATACACACACTCCCCCGTCCATAAACCATGGGCGATATTTATTGCTTGTGAATTGGTGTGAAAATTTTGGTGAATAATGCGAATTGTTGAAAATAATTGTTTGTGGTTGATATTGTTTGGTTGTGGTTGAAAAATACCCACTGGTGATTGAAACGAATTTGAAATAATTGTGGAAATGAAAATAAAACATGCTGCCTGCGTGCGAACTAGATGCATGAAATCCCCATTATCAAAAACCGCGAGGTTTTAAGGTAGAGCGAGGAGCCGTACTAGGGACGGTGCTGGTTTTAACTACCCTGCCATTATGCTGCCGAAATTTTGAATAATATTCATGTGTTAGAATTATTTTCATGTGTTGAAATTATTTTCTTGTGTTGAAAATTAAATTCATGTGTGGAATGAGTAAAGTGTTTAAACAATAAAAATCACATTTTTATTATATATATAAGAAGTATGTAAAATATCCGCATTATAAATAATTGTTTCAACAATAAAAATTACATCTTTTTTATATGAACCAACTATATAAAATATCCATGTGTGGAAAATGCTCATGCGTTGAGAAGTGCGTGTGTGAGAACATTCATGTGTTGAATAACTATTTTAAATGATAAAAATACCATTTTTATCATATATGTGATTTGCCAAAAATATACGAGTGTTGAAATAAATATTTGTTTGCTATGAATATTATTTTTAACATGTAAAGGAACTAAATGAAATAGTCATGTGTTGAAATATATTTTAGTTCGCCAAAAACATCATTTTTGAAAATGTGAAGTGATAAAAATAACCACTTGTTCAAATAAATATGCATGAGTTGAAATATTCATTAATTAGCTAATGATATGATTTTTGCTTATGTATGCAACATTAGAATGATTGGTGACTTTAAACCGAAGTGAATCGAAAATGAAATTGAACAGAATAAGATAAGTGATAAAAATTGCACATATGTAAATGCATATTTATTGAACAAGTTATAGCAAAGAGGCTAGAGAAGAGGAATAAAATTGTGTGCCCGACAAATAGGTACACGTTTACTATTTTGCTTGGGTGATGATTTTATGAGCCTATTTGCTAGCCGCTTGGCTTATTCTTTTTCTTTTTGAGATAACACGCCCGTGTGGCTATTTGGGAATTTTCCCTGCCCCTCCCGTACAAAGGAGATTATGGCGAATTTTTCTAAAATTTAAAGGCATTAGTGAAATATTTGATGTGAAAACGATATTGAAAATGTCGAATGAACTACATATATATATATATATAAATAAAATTAAAACGAATCGTGGCCATGCAGTTCGTATTTTGAAACCGTGATTTCAAACGACTAGTGCGGGAGATCCGACCATCGGATTTTACCGAAACCTCAACCGTTGGGTTCGCCTTGGAAATATCTTTCCAACGGCACCAACTTTGTGAAGATCCGACGGTTGGATTATCTGGAATGTTTAATTCAAATCTGAAGAAAAACAGCGCAAGAATCGATTATATTTATATATAAATATAAATATAAATAAATTAAATCAAATAACGACGCTGTAGTTCGTAATTTGAAACCGTGATTTCTAACGACTAGTGTGGGAGATCCAACCGTTGGATTTTCCCAAAACGGAAACCATTGGATTCGTTATGAAATAATCTTTCTAATGATATAAAATTTGTGAAGATCCCACGGTTAGATTTTCATATATGTGTAAAACAAATTTAGTGAAAAACAGCGCCAGTGCCTCTGCACGACCTGAAATGTCATTTAATTAAATATGGCCGTTTTTAAATAAATAAAAATAGCGATATATCGTTATGAAATATTATTGGCGATATAGAATGGAAATAAACCAATTTTGCTTGATTTGCTTGATATGTGATGGTTGAATGTATTTAACATGAAAACTATACTAAGGAACTGAAATGTGAATGTTGAGTGATTTAACCATGTGAAAAATTGATTTGAAAATCAAAATATACGTGGATTATTAGAAAAGGCCGAGTTCATTCTCATTTCAAATAATCGATCGACGGTGAGAAGTCGAAGAGTTGAAGACGGTTGAAGAACGACGATCTTCACATTGGTCGGATGGGCGCTACTGATGCTCATGATTGGAGTAGCTACCTTGAAGGAGCTGAAGTAGTAGCCGTCCGGATGTATTGTTGATTGTGCGGATAAGCGAGGAATTTGGTGCCTCCGGCTTCGTTCAAACCAAGAACGAACTTGCAAATGGACTATGTGTCTGACATTGGATTTTGTTCTGTGCTGATTGATCTCTATTGAATATATTTCTGTTTGGCGGCAGAAAATTTATTCTCTTTCTTAACGCTCTTCTCTGAGACGTAAGAGCTCAGAGGTTATATATAGATAGAAATCAGTAGCATGGAGTGGCACGCCTAAGTGGCATATGATCAAGGCTTATGTTGCAAAGCAAAGTCTTGTGGTTGATGATCAAAGCATGGTCTGTGTGACGTAGATTTGTGTATAGCATGGATTCGCGAGCCTCACACCCCAGTAGGATTCAAAAACGGGAGAGGGACCGCTGGGAGAGCACGACGTTTCTTTCTAGCTATGGTGGTGTTAGTGACCTACCAGCCCTGACATTTATATATACTTTTCACCTGTGTGGTTGTTGGAATGCGTGGCGCCTCGATTATAGGTCTGTAAGGACCGGGAAACGTGTGTTCAGGAATAACTAATCCTCAAAAGTAAGAGAGGACCGGCCCAGCCAATTCCAAGGACCGCTGTGTGCGATCCTTAGGCATTTGCTAGAGTGTCTCGAACGGAGAGGAGCTTGCCCCTTGCCTCGACTCATGATGGAATCCAATTTCCAATATGAAATTGCGGATGTGATTGTATTACTAGTATGGCGACATAGTAGATGGTAGTTATGCCGCCTAGGATTGGTATTTATGATTAAATTTGCTTTTGAAACATATATGCACTAGTAATAATATCAAACACTTTTGTTTTCTACGTATGAAGCATTTTTGGCCATTATAAGGTAAAACTCTATCCTCCGGCTTGCGTTGCATTGTGTGATGGGACTTGAGTCTTATAATGGCTTCATTTTTATAAAAAGCATTGCGATGATTTAACCATTTATTTTATTTCATGCATTAGCACTCATTGGCGTAAACCCGTTCCGCGAAAGTGGCGTGGTCCTTAGATTTGCCTTATTATTGTTGTTTAACAAGTTAAGTAGATTTCTCATACCAGTCCCATGACTAACTCGTAGTTTGTTTCACCTTGCAAACACGGGTGCCCTTATTTTCATACGGGCAGCCTAGTTATTGGTAGCTGACATATTTTGGGTATGGCACCGCAGTAGAGGTGCACTTTTGGCTTATGGCGAGGCTTGACTACGTTGTGATGATTGTGAATTTTCCGCCATTATTGTATATGTATTATGATTCCGCCACAGGCGATGTAGACTAATGTTTAGTTTATGTATTCTTTATGTATTATTATTCCGCCATTGGCGATGTTGACTGATTATTGTAACGACCCAGAAAATCTGAACCAATTTAAAAATTTTAAATTGGCTAAAATAATGGATTTTAAATATTTAAAATAAATATTTTAAATAATGGCGATGAAAACTGAGTTGGAATCGACATTTGAAAACGAATATAATTATTTATAATTATTTATAGAATTGAAAATGGCGCGGTAGTTCGATAATTCGGTTTCAAACTTCAATTGAATATACAGGGTGCAAAATAATCCGGATTTTAGTGAAACCAAAAACATTAAGATCTAATTGATTATATCTTTCCAACGAATCTGACAAATCGAAATTTGATAGCGGGAATCAAAAGATATGTCCAGTTGAAAATTCTGAATAGTCGCTATGGAATTCAGGCCCTTAAAAATGGACATTTTGCAAACGACCTCGGATTTCGACGAAACCACTTTTGTTGGATCCGCAGTGTCAAGTTATTACTAGGTTTCAAATTTCATAATTTTTCGAATCAATATGTGAGCGTGGAAAAGGAAAACGCGTTTAACCAGTTTCCGTTGATTTTAATCGAATGGAAATTGGCCATTTTTCAAACGGTCTCAGAATTCGACGAAACTAGTTTTGTTAGGACCGTATCGTCAATACGAAGCTAGAAAATATTTTTCTGAAATTTTTCGAGTCCGTATGTGACCTCGGTAAATTGAAATGTACGTTTAAAATTCAATATAATGATTTAAATGAAAATTCAACGGAAACCATTCGAAGCAATCGAATCAGCTTACGATACATATCCCATTGTGTCCGGGATGGGGGTAGAACGCTAGGGACGACAGTCGTTGGCTCTCGTTTCGAGGTCAAACAAAAAAGTCAACATTTTTGATAATTTAAATAATTAAATATATATAATATAATAACCCCCACACCCTTTTTTCCTCTCTCTCCCTCATTCAATTCGTTCAGGCTCGAAAAGAAGAAAAGAAAAAAAAAAACCCGAACTGCTCTCGAACTCCCTCCCATCCTCCACGCCGCCGGACGCGCTCCCCCAGGTGCCGTCGATCACCAACCTCGGCGACCCCCTCCCCCTAAACCGCGAAGCCCTACCTCCGAACCCGATACCCCCAACGCCCCCTTAAGACGGGAACCGCCCTCCTCCACAAGCCCCGCCACCACCAGCGAAACCCCCCCCCCCCTTCCTCGATCCGTGAACGCGAAGCACCCCCCCCCCCCCTCTTTAGGCGACAACAAAGGTAAAGTTTAATTATTTTATTTTGTTTATTTCAATTTCTTTTAATTAATTATTTTATATAAAACTGAAAAATTATGTGATGATTTTTAACATCGAAAATGATGATGTTTAACATCGAAAATGTTTGATTTTTAATAAAAGAAAATATAATTCATTATAGAAAAAGAAAATATAATTCATTATAGAAAAAGTAAATATACTTTGTTATAGAAAAGGAAAATGTACTTTGTTTCGAAAATGTTGTTTTTATAATATAAACAACTTTGTTTTAAAAATGTAAATGGTTTTGTTTTTAAAATAAATTCCATAGTTGTAAAAAAGTAAAAATCAGATTTTTCTATATTGAAAGTCGAAGTAAAAATCAAATTTTTCTATATTGAAAGTCGAAGTAAAAATCAGATTTTTCTATATTGAAAGTCGAAGTAAAAAAATTAGATTTTTATATATTGAAAGTCGAAGTAAAAATTCGATTTTTATATATTGAATAACATAGTAAAAATTCGTTTTTACATATGTAGAGAATACGGGCGAAAGCGACAAAAAGGCGAGATTGGCGAAGATTTCTAAAGGAAGAGTCGTAGTATTGGATAGCTATTGGTGAGAATTTCTCACTCTTCAATTTCTTTTTCTAATTATATATGTGTTGAAATAAAAGTGAATTGCTATATATATATATATATATATATATATATATATATATATATATATATATATACGCCCCTCGTCCACAAACCATTGAAGATATTTATTGATTGAAATTGATGTGAAAATTGGTTGATAGTGAATGATGGTTTGGGATTGTTTGTGGTTGACATTGATTGATTGTGGTTGAAAAATACCCGTTTGTGATTGAGAAATATTTGGTTGAAACCACATAGGATTAGTTTGTGGAAATGAAATAAATATATACATGCCGCCTGCGTGCGAACTAGATGCATGATTCCCATTGTCAAAAACCGCGAGGTTTTAAGATAGAGCGAGGAGTCGTACTAGGGACGGTCCCGGTTTTAACTACCCTGCCGTTATGCTGCCGAGATTTTGAATAATATTCGTGTGTTTGAATTATTTTAATATGCTTAAACTATATTTATTCATTGAATAGAAAACATTCATGTGTTGAATTGATATTCATTCGTTGATTAGAAATTCATGTGTTGAATGGTATTCATATTTTGAAATAAATTGTTTGATAATAAAAATCACATTTTTATCTATATATAGAAACTATAGAAAACATTCATGTGTTGAATTGATATTCATTCGTTGATTAGAAATTCATGTGTTGAATGGTATTCATATTTTGAAATAAATTGTTTGATAATAAAAATCACATTTTTATCTATATATAGAAACTATAGAAAACATTCATGTGTTGAATTGATATTCATTCGTTGATTAGAAATTCATGTGTTGAATGATATTCATATTTTGAAATAAATTGTTTGATAATAAAAATCCCATTTTTATCTATATGTAGAAACTATAGAAAACATTCATGTGTTGAATTGATATTCATTCGTTGATTAGAAATTCATGTGTTGAATGGTATTCATATTTTGAAATAATTTGTTTGATAATAAAAATCACATTTTTATCTATATATAGAAACTATAGAAAACATTCATGTGTTGAATTGATATTCATTCGTTGATTAGAAATTCATGTGTTGAATGGTATTCATATTTTGAAATAAATTGTTTGATAATAAAAATCCCATTTTTATCTATATATAGAAACTATAGAAAACATTCATGTGTTGAATTGATATTCATTCGTTGATTAGAAATTCATGTGTTGAATGGTATTCATATTTTGAAATAAATTGTTTGATAATAAAAATCACATTTTTATCTATATATAGAAACTATAGAAAACATTCATGTGTTGAATTGATATTCATTCGTTGATTAGAAATTCATGTGTTGAATGGTATTCATATTTTGAAATAAATTGTTTAATAATAAAAATCACCTTTTATCACCAACATGAAATATTTAAAATAATAGTGTTTTGAAATGAATTGTTTTACAATAAAAATCACATTTTTATTGTATGCATAAATCGTTGAAATGTGAAGTGTTAAAAATAGCCACTTGTTCAAAATAAACATATATGAGTTGAAATATTCATTAATTAGCTAATGAAATGATTTGCACCTATTTATGTAACATTAGAATGAATGGTGTTTTTAAACCAAATAGAAATCAAATATGAAGTTGAATAGAAAATGATAAATGATAAGAACTGTATATATATATATATGTACATGCGTATTCATTGAACATGTTATAGCAAAGGGGCTAGAGAAGAGGAATAAAATTTTGTGCCCGACAAATAGGTACACATTTACTATTTTGTTTGGGTGATGATTTTATGAGCCTATTGGCTAGCCGCTTGGCTTTTTCTTTTTCTTTTTGAGATTAGAAGGTCCGGGAAAGCTATTTGCGATTTCCCGATGCTCCCGGTGCAGGGGAGGTTATGGCGAAATTTTCCAAAATTTTAAGGCGTTAGTGAAATATTTGAAGTGAAAACGATATAGAAATTGTTGAATGAACTATATTTATATAATTATATAAATATAAATAAAATTAAAACGAAACGTGGCCGTGTAGTTCGCATTTTGAAACCGTGATTTCAAACAACTAGTACGGGGAATCCGACCATTGGATTTTTCCGAAATCTCGACCGTCGGGTTCGCCTTGGAAATATCTTCCCAATGGCACCAACCTTGTGAAAATCCAACGGTTGGATTGTCTGGAATGTTTAATTCAAATTTGAAGAAAAACAGCGCCAGAATCGATTATATTTATATATAAATATAAATAGAATTATATTTAATCGAATAACGACGCTGCTGTTCGTATTTTGAAATCGAAACTTCAAACGATTGTACCGAGAGATCCGACCGTCGGATTTTCCCGAAACTGGAACCGTTGGATTCGTTTTGAAAAGACCTTTCTAATGATGTAAATTTTGTGAAGATCCAACGGTTAGATTTTCAGATATGTGTAAATCAAATCTAAAGAAAAACAGCGCCACGGCCGCGTTATGGCCCGAAGCGTCGTTTTGAATAAATGGGCTATTTTAAAATAAATAAAAATAGCGATAAATCATTATAAAGTACCATAAACAATATGGAGTGGAAATAAACTGAATTTGCTCGATTTATGTTTTATTTGATGGTTAAATGTGTTTGGTGTGAAAATTACATTAAAGAACAATATTGGTGTTGTCGAATAATTTAACCATTGAAATAAATTGATTTGAAATTCTAAATATGCGTGAATTACTTGAAAAGGCCGAGTTAATTCTCATTTCGAATAATTGACCGACGATTGAAATTCGAAGATGAAGACGATGGTCGAAGACCGGAGATCTTCACCTCGTTTGGATGGTAACCGAGGTCCTGATTGGGAGGCATCCCGAAATATGGATAATGAGTGGTGATCGTCCAGACGTACGTGGTGATCGATGGGTTTGCGAGGTATTTAGTGCCTCCGGTTTCGTTCAGACCCAAAACGGACTTGTAAATGGACTGTGTGTCTGACATTGGAGTTTATTCTGTGTTGATTGATTTCTGTTAAATATACATCTGTTTGGCGGCGGAGAATTTATTCTTTTGCTTAACGCCCTTCTCTGAGTCGCACGAGCTCAGAGGTTGTATATCGATGGACATCAGTCGCATGACATGAATTGCCTGTGTGGCATACTAAGATGCAGTGATCAGGGCTTCTGTTGAAAAGCAAAGTCTTGTGGTGATGATCAAAGCACCGCCTGTGTGGTGTAGCTTTGTGTATAACGTGAATTCGCGAGCCTCACACCCCGGTATGAACCTAAAACGGGAGAGGACATCAGGGAGGGCCTGCGTTTCTTTCTAGCTAGGGTGGTGTCAGTGACCTTCCAGCCCTGACATTTATATACTTTTCACCTATGTGGTTGTTGCTGCTGCGAGGCGCCTCGGTTTGATCGGACGATCCGGGTCCGATGGAGTCACTCGTTGGCTCATTCACACCCCAAAGGGTGGGGAAACGCAGTGTTCAGGAATTTTAATCCGCATCGGTGGACCGGCCCTGACGATCCAAGGGTCACTCGAGCTCTGATCCTGAGGGGCAGGCTAGAGCATCTCGAATTCGGTAAGGACTATCTTTTGCCTTGGTTCGTGATGGAAATCCAATTTCCAAATACGACATCGTGCGGTTTTGATTGTATATATATATATATATATATATATATATATATATATATATATATATATATATGGCGACATGATATATGGTACCCATGCCGTCTATGATTGATAGTTATAATTTGAAATTGTTTTCAAAACATATAAACACTAGCAATAATATCAAATGCCTTTGTTTTATTCGTATCAAGCGTATTTTAGCTGTTATAAGGTAAAACTCTATCCTCCGGTTTGCGTTGCATTGTGTGATGGGAACTGAGTCTTATAATGGCTTCATTTTTATAAAAAGCATAGCAATGTTTAGAAGAAAGATTTGTTTTAAAGCACTGGCAATCCAATGGAGTAAACCCGTTCCACGAAAGTGGCGTGGTCCTGTGATTGGCCAAATTATATATGTGTTGAGTAGATTTCTCATACCAGTCCCATGACTGACTCGTAGTTTGTTTCACTTTCAAACTCGGGTGCCCCTTTTTCTATACGGGCAGCCTTGTATTCAGGTTTAGCTGGTTCTTTCTGGATAGCTGGAGTTGAAGATGGATTCTATCGTTTATTTCTTTTTATGCTGTTCAGCTCCTATTGTACATATTTTGCTTATTTCCGCTGTAGACATTTATGTATAGCTGAACTGTATTTGTACTAAGTAAGATCCTGTATACTGTGTAACTCTGATGATTACTTTTATCCAGTATATTCTATTGTTCATTATCTGGTGTATTTATTTAATTCTGTTCTGCTATTATATGTTTCTGTGTTATATTCCAAAGATAACCCTGTTTCCGTCTGAACTGGAATTCGGGTCGTCACAACGTGGTATCAGAGCTTTGGTTAAGCTTAGTTCTGGAATATAACATTTGAACGAACTCTTCAGAAATAGAACCAGTAGTGTTTTAGGACGGGTAACTCTGTACAGATAGGATCAGCAATATCCTAGTATGAGTAAAGCAGAATGAAATTGCACCTCGATAGGAACATTTACATTCAAGTATGTGTTTCTATGTGTTAAAATATCTTTTCTGTGACTTGACACTTGATCTGCTAATTGCAGAAGTACTAGAAAAATGAGTGCCAGAAGCAGAAGGAATTCTAAACCCGATCTAGAGGCTCTATTTAAGAGATATCGAAATCTGGGTGGAGCACAATTCTCGGGCAATGAATCTATTATTCAAACCCAAGCTTGGATGAGTTCTGTCGAAAGAATCTTTGAGCATATCCAGCTAAGAGATGACCAGAAACGGTTAGTAGCTTCTTTGGCGCTTAAAGAAGAAGCTTTAATCTGGTGGGAAACAATCATCAAAGATAATCCAGAAGGTGATATCACCTGGGATAGATTCAAAGTGATTTTCCTAGAAAGATTTACTCCTCCTGAAGCAACCGAGAGATTATGTGATGAATTTTCTTGTCTAATACAAGGTGACATGACCATTCCCGAATATCACAAGAAATTCAACGAACTTGCTCACTTTTCTCCTCATCTGATTCAAGATCCAAAGAGGAAAAACCTAAGATTTATTCATGGCCTGCAAAGGAGATATCAGAATAGTGTAATGAGGAATGTGAAGCTCCCTTTCTCTAAAATGATATACATGGCTTATCAGTATGAAGATCTCCATAAGAAAGGAATGTTGCACGGCGAAGAAGAAGTCTATTCTAGTGACCAAACAGAGTCAGAAACTGATATTCCTGAAGCCCGTACAAGGTCGGAGATCAATAAGAAGCCCAGTGCCAAGAGAAAAAGGGCTGAATCTGGGAACGAACGAATAACGACCGCCACGTGCTCAAGCTGCAATAGAAAAGGACATTTGGCGATAAGTTGCTAATCTTGGAACCAACAAAGAAAGAATAAGTTCCCACCCAAGAAGGGATTTCAAGAGAATAGGAAATGTGGTGGATGTCATCAGTCGGGTCATCTTTTAAAGGCCTGCCCGCTATTCAGAAAACCTAAAGCAGTACATGTAAATGAAGTGGTAGAAGTACCTGCCTCCCCGTCTGCTCAGGAAAGGTCTGATGTTTTAGAAGGCATGCTCAATGTCAAAAACATTCCAATTAAAGTACTGTTTGACACAGGCGCGTCACGAAGCTTTATTGCAAAGAGTGCAGTCAAGAAGTTGGATTTGAATTTGAAGAAGCTCAAAGAGCCAATGACTGTCCGAAATCCAGTTGGAGGTTCCATCAATCTCAGTTGGGTTTGTGCAGTACCCGTCTCTTTTTCTTGCTATAAATTCCCTATTATCTCTGTTGTCATGAATTTTGATGAATTCGATCTTATTCTGGGATTGGATTGGTTAACCAAATATGAAGCAGAGGTTAGATGCGCTGAGAGAGTTGTTAGAGCTAAGATTAAATCAGTGAGTTATATAACCATACCGTGTGAAGGTCAGAATGCTAATAGAAAAGACTTCTGGGCAGCTCTAAATGTTTCTCCAGACCAAATAGAAGATTTTCCTGAAGTCGCAGAGAATATTCCTGACCTCATCAAAGACATTCCTGTCATCAAGAATTATGCGGATGTGTTTGAGGAAGTCATTCGCTTACCTCCGCAAAGAGAAATAGATTTCAAAATTGCTTTAATTCCAAATGCAAGGCCGGTAGTCCACGCTATTCGAAGAATGTCCTTGAAAAGAAGGAGGAATTAGACAATCAAACGCGACATCTAGTATGGAAAGGTCTGATCTGGCCTAGTTTCTCTGATTGGGGTGCAGTAGTGGTATTTGTCCCAAAATCTGACGGTACTCTACGTCTATGTGTGGATTATCGTGATCTGAACAAACAGACAATAAAGAACAAATATCCATTGCCGCGAATAGATGATTTGTTGGATCGATTAAATGGAGCACAAGTATTCTCACGAATGGACCTAGCTACAGGTTTCCATCAACTTCGAATTGCCGAAGAGTGTGTTCCAATGACAGTGTTAAGAGGCCCCGACTTATTCTATGAGTGGTTAGTAATGCCGTTCGGCTTATGTAACGCTCCAGCTTATTTCGTCGATCGAATGAATAGAGTATTCAGAGGAGTTTTGAATAAATTTGTTCTGGTTTTCATTGACGATATTCTAATCTTCTCTAAATCAAAAGCCGAACATGAAAAGCATCTGGAACAGGTTTTGGAAATTCTCAGACGGAATGTATTAAAAGCCAAATTTTCCAAATGTATCTTCTGGCAAGATGAAGTAAAATTTCTAGGCCACGTCGTATCGAAAGAAGGAATTGCTGTGGATCCAAGTAAAATCACAACTATTCAGAACAGGAAACAGCCTAGTACTGCCACTGAAGTCCGCAGTTTTCTCGGATTGGCTAGTTATTACCGGAAATTCGTTAAAGACTTTTCGAAGATATCAGGTCACTTAACGAAGCTTACAAAGAAGCACTCTAAATTCAAATGGACTCCAGAAAGTGAGGAGGCTTTCGAAGAGCTAAAGTTGAGATTAACAACTGCTCCAGTGTTAACCATCATCGATGGCAACCAGGATTTAAAAGTCTGGACTGATGCTTCTAGAGAAGGCCTTGGGGCAGTGTTAATGCAAAGGGGTCAAGTGATTGCTTATGCTAGCCGTCAACTGAAGCCGCACGAGAAGAACTACGTAACTCATGATCTTGAGTTATTGGCTATAGTATTCGCTTTGAAAATCTGGAGACACTATCTTTTGGGCGAGAGATTTGAACTGTTTACAGATCACCAGTCGCTAAAGTATCTGTTCACTCAGAAGGACTTAAATTTGAGGCAGCAACGTTGGCTGGAGTTTCTTGCAGCATATGACTTTGAAATTATATATACTCCAGGAAGAGCCAATGTCGTGGCTGATGCGTTAAGCAGAAAGAATGTAATGATCGCCAGTTTTATTATTACGACTTCATTGCTAGATAAGATATCTGCTCTACAGGAAAATGATCACTTCATTCAGAAGATCAGAGGGATAATTCAACAAGGCGAACCCTCGAGTTTTCAAGTAGACAATGATGGGATTTTAAGGCTCAAAGGTCGAATCTATGTCCCTAACATTCCTGATCTTCGAAAGGAAGTACTGGATGAATGCCACAAGTCAAAGCTTAGTATCCACCCAGGAGTAAGAAAAATGTATAATGACATCAAGCGCACTTTCTGGTGGAAGTCGATGAAAAGGGACATTTCTTTATATGTCAGCCGATGCCCTACTTGCCAGCTAGTCAAGAGCGACCAACAGAAATTGGCTGGATTATTGCAACCACTAGAAGTTCCTAGTTTGAAGTGGGAACATATTTCTATGGATTTCATCGATGGTCTGCCCAGGACCAGAAAAGGAAATGACAGTATTTGGGTGATCGTAGATCGCTTCACGAAGACCGCCCATTTCATACCTGTCAGATCAAACAGAACTGCTCAGAGTCTGGCGCAGATTTACTTCAGGGAAATAGTTAGACTGCATGGAGTGCCGCTCAGTATAGTCAGTGATAGAGATACAATATTCACTAGCAAATTCTGGGAAGCATTTCAAGTCGAGCTAGGAACAAAGTTAAACTTGAGCACCGCTTATCATCCTCAGACAGACGGTCAGACTGAGAGGGTGAATCGCATTTTAGAAGATCAATTGCGGGCTTGTGTTCTAGATTTCGGTGGATCATGGGAAGACCATCTGCATTTGGCTGAATTCTCTTATAATAACAGCTACCAGGCGAGTCTGACAATGTCGCCATTCGAAGCATTGTACGGTAGACCGTGCCGATCTCCTGCTTGTTGGGTCGAGCCTGGAAATAGACTTGTGTTAGGGCCTGATATGATTCGAGAAGCTGCCGACAAAGTCGATTTTATCAAAAAGCGATTACTCGCCGCTCAAAGCCGACAAAAGAGCTATGCCGATAAAAGAAGAAGAGATATATCCTTTGAAGTTGGCGACTATATATATTTGAAAGTATCGCCGATGAGAGGAGTTATCCGGTTCGGTAAAACTGGAAAGTTGGCACCCAAATTCATAGGTCCGTTTCCTATTCTGGAACGGATCGGAACTCTTGCTTATAGGGTCAAACTGCCTAATTGGTTGCCTGGAGTTCATGATGTATTTCATATATCTCAACTTCGAAAGCACGTTCATGATCCAGACTTGATCGTGGAAGAAGCAGCTCAACAGGACATTGAAATTACTCCAGAATTAGCCGTGAGACGTGAGCCGCTAAAGATTATCGGCAAAGAAACCAAAGAGATGAGGAACAAGAAAGTTCACTTAGTCAAAGTGCAATGGAGTGGAGATCCGCGAGATTGTACTTGGGAAACTGAGGAGAGCATTCAGAAAGCTTATCCTAGATGCCGAGTGGATATCTCTGATTGACTCCGGTGCCAGGTACATTTACCCTACTTTGCACTACCATTCAATTCTCTACTCTATTGTTATTTTCTTTTCATAGATGGGCACTTTTAATTATATAGTCTGAATGATTTTTAAAGGGGTATAGGATTTGATTAGTATATTTTTGAAGGTTAAAAACAATTGGATTGGTTGTTGTGTTGTGTGATTGTAGATTTATCAAACCACTTTCGACTTTGTTCCTTTTCGGGGACGAAAAGTTTTAAGTAGGGGAGATTGTAACGACCCAGAAAATCTGAACCAATTTAATTTTTTTAAATTGGCTAAAATAATGGATTTTAAATATTTAAAATAAATATTTTAAATAATGGCGATGAAAACTGAGTTGGAATCGACATTTGAAAACAAATATAGTTAATTATAATTATATATAGAATTGAAAATGGCGCGGTAGTTCTATAATTCGGTTTCAAACTTCAATTGAATATACCGGGTGCAAAATAATCCGGATTTTAGTGAAACCAAAAACATTAAGATCTAATTGATGGTATCTTTCCAACAAATCTGACAAATCGAAATTTGATAGCGGGAATCAAAAGATATGTCCAGTTGAAAAATCTGAATAGTCGCTATGGAATTCAGGCCCTTAAAAATGGACATTTTGCAAACGACCTCGGATTTCGACGAAACCACTTTTGTTGGATCCGTAGTGTCAAGTTATTGCTAGGTTTCAAATTTCATAATTTTTCGAATCAATATGTGAGCGTGGCAAAGGAAAACACGTTTGACCAGTTTTCGTTGATTTTAATCGACTGGAAATTGGCTATTTTTCAAACGGTCTCAGAATTCGACGAAACTAGTTTTGTTAGGGCCGTATCATTAATACGAAGCTAGAAAATATTTTTCTGAAATTTTTCGAGTTCGTATGTGACCTCGGTAAATTGAAATGTACGTTTAAAATTCAATATAATGATTTAAATGAAAATTCAATGGAAACCATTCGAAACAATCGAATCAGCTTACGATACATATTCCATTGTGTCCGGGATGGGGGTAGAATGCTAGGGACGACAGTCGTTGGCTCTCGTTTCGAGGTCAAACAAAAAAGTCAACCTTTTTGATAATTTAAATAATTAAATATATATAATATAATAACCCCCACACCCTTTTTTCCTCTCTCTCCCTCATTCAATTCGTTCAGGCTCGAAAAGAAGAAAAAAAAAACCGAACTGCTCTCGAACTCCCTCCCATCCTCCACGCCGCCGGACGGGCTCCCCCAGGCGCCGTCGATCACCAACCTCGGCGACCCCTCCACCTAAACCGCGAAGCCCTACCTCCGAACCCGATACCCCCAACGCCCCCTTTAGACGGGAACCGCCCTCCTCCACAAGCCCCGCCACCACCAGCGAAACCCCCCCTTCCTCGATCCGTGAACGCGAAGCACCCCCCCCCCCCCCATCTTCAGGCGACAGCAAAGGTAAAGTTTAATTATTTTATTTTGTTTATTTCAATTTCTTTTAATTAATTATTTTATATAAAACTGAAAAATTAAGTGATGATTTTTAACATCGAAAAGTGATGATTTTTAACATCGAAAAAGTTTGATTTTTAATAAAAGAAAATATAATTCATTATAGAAAAAGAAAATATAATTCATTATAGAAAATTTAAATATACTTTGTTATAGAAAAGGAAAATGTACTTTGTTTCGAAAATGTTGTTTTTATAATATAAACAACTTTGTTTTAAAAATCAGATTTTTCTATATTGAAAGTCGAAGTAAAAATCAGATTTTTCTATATTGAAAGTCGAAGTAAAAATCAGATTTTTCTATATTGAAAGTCGAAGTAAAAAAAATTAGATTTTTATATATTGAAAGTCGAAGTAAAAATTCGATTTTTATATATTGAATAACATAGTAAAAATTCGTTTTTACATATGTAGAGAATACGGGCGAAAGCGACAAAAAGGCGAGATTGGCGAAGATTTCTAAAGGAAGAGTCGTAGTATTGGATAGCTATTGGTGAGAATTTCTCACTCTTCAATTTCTTTTTCTAATTATATATGTGTTGAAATAAAAGTGAATTGCTATATATAAATATATATATATACGCCCCTCGTCCACAAACCATGGACGATATTTATTGATTGAAATTGATGTGAAAATTGGTTGATAGCGAATGATGGTTTGGGATTGTTTGTGGTTGATATTGATTGATTATGGTTGAAAAATACCCGTTTGTGATTGAGAAATATTTGGTTGAAACCACATAGGATTAGTTTGTGGAAATGAAATAAATATATACATGCCGCCTGCGTGCGAACTAGATGCATGATCCCCATTGTCAAAAACCGCGAGGTTTTAAGGTAGAGCGAGGAGCCGTACTGGGGACGGTCCCGGTTTTAACTACCCTGCCGTTATACTGCCGAAATTTTGAATAATATTCGTGTGTTTGAATTATTTTCATATGTTTAAACTATATTTATTCATTGAATAGAAAACATTCATGTGTTGAATTGATATTCATTCGTTGATTAGAAATTCATGTGTTGAATGGTATTCATATTTTGAAATAAATTGTTTGATAATAAAAATCACATTTTTATCTATATATAGAAACTATACAAAACATTCATGTGTTGAATTAATATTCATTCGTTGATTAGAAATTCATGTGTTGAATGGTATTCATATTTTGAAATAAATTGTTTGATAATAAAAATCACATTTTTATCTATATATAGAAACTATAGAAAACATTCATGTGTTGAATTGATATTCATTCGTTGATTAGAAATTCATGTGTTGAATGGTATTCATATTTTGAAATAAATTGTTTGATAATAAAAATCCTATTTTTATCTATATATAGAAACTATAAAAAACATTCATGTTGAAACACCCCACCTCCGTTAGGGTCACTCTCAAAGGGAATGCCCTAATTTTGGTGGAGGTTTATAAGTATAAGTCACAGATATACAAGACAGATATAAGAACACATATTTTTGAATAGCGGAAAACAACAACTTTTATTTCATTAAAATATGTGTTACACAAACCATGCCATAATTGTCTTACAATATTTCCAAAATCATAACTGTCTTGATTACATTATTTAAAGAAGCATAAAGAAAACATAAATAAACTGCAAAAGTCCCATAGTTGCTGTCCAAAGCCATAGTCCAAAACGAAAAGATCCAAGCAATACATTCTTTCTCTTCAAGCTGGATATGAAGGCTGGTCAAGCTGCGGTATTCCCTCCCTGTGGACCTGGGGGTGGGGGGGAACGGAAGAAAAGAAGACGAAAGAAAAGTAGAGTCAGACATAAAGCCTGAGTAAGTCTAGGACTATTCAGTCTATGAATAAAGAACTGGGTATGATAAGTATAAACTAGAAATGGGAAAGCACCACACACTTAGTTAAGTTGTCTAAGGTCGAATATACTATCGTACCCCATGTTAATCTCTGTACCCATATAAACTAGTTCCCAACAGGCACCCCATAATCAGGGTGAAGTGATCCATTTTTATGGTGATTGGCTCCTACTCGCATAGTTACATGTGTCTTACGGCCCCCGATGTTGTAGTTACCTATGCTGGTCCCACCATGGGGTGTATCAAGTCCCATGGTGGCGGCCCGACACAATCCTAGAATGCACAGGTATGCTACTGGTGCCCAGTGCCTTATTTTTCTGCGCCGGAGTGTGTGCACGCCCGCACCCCGTTAGAACCTACACTGCTGCACCACCGCCGTCGATTAGACCTCTTACAATCAGCCCAGTAATCGTGCCCCACCCTGCCTAGTTTCAGGGTATCATGATACACCTTATAGGGTTACTGCTGAAAAGGGTCCCCCGCTACTAGGTTTTCTATCTCTAGCCAACATGCTAAGTTGGTTAAGTGTTTTATAAACATAACCCCCAATCAGTCTGTTTAGTTTAGCATGTTCCATTTTGATTAAGTATTAATATAATTTACTTAATCCTATCAATCCTGACTCAGCCTTAATTGTCTTATTAAAGCCTTGACCTCTCACATTAGACAGGTATTGTTGTGGCTGCCTGTTGCCGGTTGGGTCCGGGCAGTCTTACGCCACAACTCAGTCTAACCTCGGGTCCTTATTGGGCTCCATGTTTAACCAACCACATTGGATAGGTATTGTCGTGACTATTGGACAGTCGGGCAGTTCCGGGCAGGTTTACATCACAACTCAATCCAACCTCGGGTTAAACACATCGTATTTTCTACATTTACATATTTTGTCTTTCTTCTTTATTTTCTTATATGTAAATATTTGCGGCCCATTATTCAAAATCAATTAATGGTGTAAGGGTTTACACCAATCATGGGCCCAACCCATTCTTGAATTTGGGCCCCTCTACTTTTATATTTTCATTTATTAATTAATTTGGCCCAACGCTATTTCCCCCATTTAATACGTTCGTTTATTATAATATATGTTGGGCTTAGCCTTTTAAACCCAACCTAGCCACGAGAAAAAGGGGAGGCTTAAAACGTGGATATATACAGAAAGGGGAATGTGAATGTATGAACTTGCAACATAACGTTGGAACTACAAAATAGAAACTGGTGTACTTGGATTGTGTTAACATATACTTTGGTCATAAAGCATAAGTGACATGAATCAAACCATGTAAACTTGTAGTTAAGTTGAGAATCTAACTAAATTAGATATCATTATTGACGCATAGTCTTAACTACAACATAAACCTATATTTATACTTAGGCATAATGTCAAACTTAAGCAAATCATGTTTATAAAATTACTATATGTTTACAAAGGTGCTTACTTTTGTTACTAATACAAAAGTATAGTTCAACTAGAATTATTCCAACTAAATCATGATTTTTAATCTATTCACATAATCATGGCACAATTATACCCAAACATGAAATGACGGTTTTTGATCTATTCATATAACCATGGCATAAATATTCCTAAACATGAAATCATGGTTTTTACTTTATTCATGCAAACTTGCAATTAGAATGTAAATCTAACTTAGCTATGTGTCACATATATTATATAATTCTTGTTAACAACATAGGCCTAACATGTTTTTCAATTAGGCAAAATACCAAACATAGCCTAGTCATATTCATAAAATCAACATAAGTTCACAAAGAGGCTTACTTTTGTTTTTAATACAAAAGTATGGTTTTATACATAGATCATGATGCCAATTCCAACATAATTTCATATGAATCATAATACCCCAAATTTGATCCAATTACACACAAAGTGATTTTTGTACAAAAATATACATTATGTTGGCATAGTACAAAACCACATACTTGCATGAATCTCAATAAATCAACCACAAACATGTAGCTTCAACATGAATTACATACTTGCGAATATCCAATCGTTATATCACAACATTCCAAATCGATTAGAATCATAGCAACGCACAAATATGAATTATTATCGCCACAATTCCATTTCTTACATTACACAAATCAACACAATTATTTATTACATATCGGAATAGCACTCTACTTACAATCGTGTGACGAATTCTTCAATTCAGGAATCTGAATTCTGGATTTGGAGATGCTACTCCTTTGACGTAGGCGTTGATTTGATTTGTTTAAGTTGCTTTATGCTTTAGAGTTTGCCTCCTAATCGTCTCTCAAATTGGTGGCTACTCCTAGTCGTTCCTCAGCAGCATGATGGCCTCGTTCTTATTTTTGAATGAATAGATTAGGTAGAGTCTAGGGTCATTTTTATAGAGTTTATGAACTGATTAGGACCATCGATGTAGCTTGGGTTAATCGTAGCCATTCATTCGAAAGAGAGGCCAATCAGGGGCTGCCACCTAGCCTTAGTGACAAAGCAAGCCTCTGAAAATCGACCAAACATAGACTAGGCCAGCCAGGGTGGGCTGGGTTCGACCTGGCTCTGGGTCCAGGTCGACAGCCCAGTCGACAACCCTGTCGACCTAGCTAGCCCAGGTCGACCGCCCAGTCGACCTGGGTGCCTTAGGCGGGGATTTTCCCGCTCTGGCCAATTGGGCCCGATTTTGAATTTTAAACTTGTTTTTCTAAGCTGTTTTCTTCTGTTTGAATTTTAAACTGAATTCTAAAACTTCCGGAGGCCATATCTTCTTCATACGGACTCCGTTTTTCGAAAACTCGGACTCTATTTCGCGTATTTTTCCGAGACGAACACAATGGCGTATCCCGTTTCCCTTAATTCTTTGACTTGAAATTAATTATACTTTAATTTGTGAATTTTTCTGTTATAGAATACACGGGGTGTTACATTCTCCCCCACTTAAAAGGATTTCGTCCCCGAAATCTTCAAGTTCAGGAAGAATGTATATCCAAACATCCAAAAATCCATCTACTCATCCGTCAAACACGAGCATCCATTGCCCTTAAAAGACCTCTAATGCTTCATGATCATATGCGAAGTGTGTGTGTGTACATGTACTTATCTAATGCAAAATCAGGCGGTCTACTGATTCAGTTTACCTCCTTAATGCGAATTATGTAAGTGCCATGAATCCGTTATGTATGCAAATTTTCCTATTCATGATTCTACATGAGTGCACAATCATTCATACAAATGCAACATCCATATGACAACACATTAAAGTTCAACCATATACGAATGCAAACATATATGCATATGCAATATGAAGTGACTGAGCCGATCTAAAACCTAGATTGTGTGTGTATATGCAACCACGAGCAACCACTAGCAATCACTTGCAACCACTTACAACCATCATCGATAACATGTTTTCAATTACATGTTTCCATCCAAAGGGTTTCTACCTAAAAGATAAGGTCGAGGAAATATACCTAAAAAGATAGATAAAAGCGCAACTTAAGGAAAAAGAAAGATCAAGGATGTCGTCTACGAAGACCACTACAAACTTATTGAGGAAATCTCTGAATACCCTACTCATCAGGTCCACGAAGTAAGCAGGTGCATTTGTCAAGCCGAAAGGCATGACAAGCCATTCAAAGAAGCCGTCTGGGGTTCTGAATGCCGTTTTATCGATACTATCTTCAGCCACCCTTAGCTGATGAAAACCGGTCGCTAAATCGAGTTGGGAGAAAACAGACGCTCCTACAAGCTGATCAAACAAATCGTCAATTCTGTGGAGAGGGTGCCTATTCTTTTTCGTTAGCTTGTTGAGCTCCCTATAGTCAACACATAGATGGAGTGAACCATCCGCCTTTGTAGCGAACACAATTGGAGCGCCCCATTCTGAAATGCTCCTCCTAATGAACCCCTTTTCTAGAAGCTCTTTAATCTGTTTACTGAGCTCTTTCCTTTCCCGTGGAGCCATGTGTCTAACGGGCAACGCAACGGGCTTTGCATTATCTACAAGATATATGCGGAAGTATATCTCCCGCTTCGGAGGCAAGCCCTTCACCTCTTCAAATACATCCGGATATTCCCGGACCACACTAACTGATTGCAAATTCTCAACAGAGGCATCTAGCGATTCAAGATAACTAAGCATAACCGCATACGAGGGATTACAAGAAATTTCCAAAGCATTACCGAGCTGGGTTAGGAGCCTGACAACCCTTTTCTCACAATCAAGGATGGCCTCATTACTGGATAGCCAATCCATGCCCAAAATCAAACCATATCCCGAAAAGCCCAAAACAAAAGCACTACATTGAAATTCTACGCTTAGAATAGAAATTTTCAATCCCAAACAGATCATAGACAAATGAGCTGGGCCCCCAATTGGGTTTGAAACAATTAAGGGGTCCTCTACCATACTAGTTTTTAGGTGCAGAGATTCTACTAAAGCAGACGAGATAAAGGAGTGTGATGCGCCAGAATCAAATAAAGTGCGAACGGGGTGATCATAAAGATAAACTACACTTTCTACAGAAGTATTTATACCTCGCTGTTGCAGAGGTGGCGCTTCTAGCACATGAACTTGTGCCCCTGAGGTGGATCCAGCCCTCTGCCCCTGTCCTCGTTTCTTTGGGCAGTCCTTAGCCCTGTGGCCTGTCTCACCGCAAGAAAAGCACCCACCATTCTCCTTGGCCTTCTTTTTCCGGCAATCTTTCACTAAGTGCCCCACTTTGCCACAGAAATTACACTTCCTCTTCTCTTTGTTGCCTTTCCCGCCTTTCTTAAAGTCTGTCTTCTTAGGCTGCAAACCCTCTTTCTTCCCTTGCGAGCTTTCTGCCTTTGTCTCCTTCTTGCCCTTATCCTCTTCGTTCAGCAATGCCATCTGTACCAATCTTTCATATGTGGCTCCCATGGGTATATGGGTCATGGCCAAACTGTGTAATGGCTCATTCAACCCTTTGACGAAACGGAGAGCCTTCTTGTGCGGGGTGTTGACTAGGTCCAGCCCAAACCTAGCCAGCTCATCGAACTGATTAACATACTCTTTGACTGTCTTGTTCCCTTGCTTAAGAAATAAGAAATTTTCCAACTGCAAACTCCTTTCCGCATCTGAGAGAAATTTAGACTCAAACCTTGCCCTAAAGTCCTCCCATGTCTCCACTGGTCTTTCTGCATTAGTGACTTCCCACCAGTAGGAAACCTCACCCTTTAGTAGCCATACTGCCAGTTGTACTTTCTGTCTATCTTCTACCTCAAAGATGATGAATAAGTCCTCGGTTTCTTTTAGCCAATTTCTAGCTGCCACGAAGGACTCAGTTCCATGAAAATCCTTTCCTCCCATAGCTTTAAAATCTTTACATATCTTAGCAAACGTGTTTTCCCTTGGAGGAGGTGGAGGAAGAGGTGCTGCTGCAGCTGGATGATTTCCTGCAGTTGGGGGAGGAGGAACGGTAGGACCTGGCTGAGTGGCCCTTGCTTCTAAGAACCGTCTAAACCAACCAGGTATTGGTACACCCTCTGGCAAGTTAAGTTCTTCGGACCTGCTGAAACAAAAAGGATAGATTCAAAACGAAGGATAAGAGATAGTACCTATGGCTTTGGGGGGTGGACTTTGCCTTTTTAAAATAAAATAATATTTTTCTTTTTAAAAATGCTTCTTTAAATTTCCTTTTTGAAAATATATTTTCAAAACTTTTTATCTTATCTGGTAAACATATGCTCTGATACCAAGTGAAACACCCCACCTCCGTTAGGGTCACTCTCAAAGGGAATGCCCTAATTTTGGTGGAGGTTTATAAGTATAAGTCACAGATATAAAAGACAGATATAAGAACACATATTTTTGAATAGCGGAAAACAACAACTTATATTTCATTAAAATATGTGTTACACAAACCATGCCATAATTGTCTTACAATATTTCCAAAATCATAATTGTCTTGATTACATTATTTAAAGAAGCATAAAGAAAACATAAATAAACTGCAAAAGTCCCATAGTTGCTGTCCAAAGCCATAGTCCAAAATGAAAAGATCCAAGCAATACATTCTTTCTCTTCAAGCTGGATATGAAGGCTGGTCAAGCTACGGTATTCCCTCCCTGTGGACCTGGGGGGGGGGGGGAACGGAAGAAAAGAAGACGAAAGAAAAGTAGAGTCAGACATAAAGCCTAAGTAAGTCTAGGACTGTTCAGTCTATGAATAAAGAACTGGGTATGATAAGTATAAACTAGAAATGGGAAAGCACCACACACTTAGTTAAGTTGTCAGGGTCGAATATACTATCGTACCCCATGTTAATCTCTGTACCCATATAAACTAGTTCCCAACAGGCACCACATAATCAGGGTGAAGTGATCCATTTTTATGGTGATCGGCTCCTACTCGCATAGTTACATGTGTCTTACGGCCCCCGATGTTGTAGTTACCTATGCTGGTCCCACCATGGGGTGTATCAAGTCCCATGGTGGCGGCCCGACACAATCCTAGAATGCACAGGTATGCTACTGGTGCCCAGTGCCTTATTTTTCTGCGCCGGAGTGTGTGCACGCCCGCACCCCGTTAGAACCTACACTGCTGAACCACCTCCGTCGATTTGACCTCTTACAATCAGCCCAGTAATCGTGCCCCACCCTGCCTAGTTTCAGGGTATCATGATACACCTTATAGGGTTACTGCTGAAAAGGGTCCCCCGCTACTAGGTTTTCTATCTCTAGCCAACATGCTAAGTTGGTTAAGTGTTTTATAAACCTAACCCCCAATCAGTCTGTTTAGTTTAGCATGTTCCATTTTGATTAAGTATTAATATAATTAACTTAATCCTATCAATCCTGACTCAGCCTTAATTGTCTTATTAAAGCCTTGACCTCTCACATTAGACAGGTATTGTTGTGGCTGTCTGTTGCCGGTTGGGTACGGGCAGTCTTACGCCACAACGCAGTCTAACCTCGGGTCCTTATTGGGCTCCATGTTTAACCACCCACATTGGATAGGTATTGTTGTGACTACTGGACAGCCGGGCGGTTCCGGGCAGGTTTACATCACAACTCAATCCAACCTCGGGTTAAACACATCGTATTTTCTACATTTACATATGTTGTCTTTCTTCTTTATTTTCTTATATGTAAATATTTGCGGCCCATTATTCAAAATCAATTAATGGTGTAAGGGTTTACACCAATCATGGGCCCAACCCATTCTTGAATTTGGGCCCCTCTACTTTTATATTTTCATTTATTAATTAATTTGGCCCAACGCTATTTCCCCCGTTTAATACGTTCGTTTATTATAATATATGTTGGGCTTAGCCTTTTAAGCCCAACCTAGCCACGAGAAAAAGGGAGGCTTATAACGTGGATATATACAGAAAGGGGAATGTGAACGCATGAACTTGCAACATAATGTTGGAACTACAAAATAGAAACTGGTGTACTTGCATTATGTTAACATATACTTTGGTCATAAAGCATAAGTGACATGAATCAAACCATGTAAACTTGTAGTTAAGTTGAGAATCTAACTAAATTAGATATCATTATTGACTCATAGTCTTAACTACAACATAAACCTATATTTTTACTTAAGCATAATGTCAAACTTAAGCAAATCATGTTTATAAAATTACTATATGTTTACAAAGGTGCTTACTTTTGTTACTAATACAAAAGTATAGTTCAACTAGAATTATTCCAACTAAATCATGATTTTTAATCTATTCACATAATCATGGCACAATTATATCCAAACATGAAATGACGGTTTTTGATCTATTCATATAATCATGGCATAAATATTCCTAAACATGAAATCATGGTTTTTACTTTATTCATGCAAACTTGCAATTAGAATGTAAATCTAACTTAGCTATGTGTCACATATATTATATAATTCTTGTTAACAACATAGGCCTAACATGTTTTTCAATTAGGCAAAATACCAAACATAGCCTAGTCATATTCATAAAATCAACATAAGTTCACAAAGAGGCTTACTTTTGTTTTTAATACAAAAGTATGGTTTTATACATAGATCATGATGCCAATTCCAACATAATTTCATATGAATCATAATACCCCAAATTTGATCCAATTACACACAAAGTGATTTTTGTACAAAAATATACATTATGTTGGCATAGTACAAAATCACATACTTGCATGAATCTCAATAAATCAACCACAAACATGTAGCTTCAACATGAATTACATACTTGCGAATATCCAATCGTTATATCACAACATTCCAAATCGATTAGAATCATAGCAACGCACAAATATGAATTATTATCGCCACAATTCCATTTCTTACATTACACAAATCAACACAATTATTTATTACATATCGGAATAGCACTCTACTTACAATCGTGTGACGAATTCTTCAATTCAGGAATTTGAATTCTGGATTTGGAGATGCTACTCCTTTGACGTAGGCATTGTTTTGATTTGTTTAAGTTGCTTTATGCTTTAGAGTTTGCTCCTAATCGTCTCTCAAATTGGTGGCTACTCCTAGTCGTTCCTCAGCAGCATGATGGCCTCGTTCTTATTTTTGAATGAATAGATTAGGTAGAGTCTAAGGTCATTTTTATAGAGTTTATGAACTGATTAGGACCATCGATGTAGCTTGGGTTAATCGTAGCCATTCATTCGAAAGAGAGGCCAATCAGGGGCTGCCACCTAGCCCTAGTGACAAAGTAAGCCTCTGAAAATCGACCAAACATAGACTAGGCCAGCCAGGGTGGGCTGGGTTCGACCTGGCTCTAGGGCCAGGTCGACAGCCCAGTCGACCTGGCTAGCCCAGGTCGACTGCCCAGTCGACCTGGGTGCCTTAGGTGGGAATTTTCCCGCTCTGGCCAATTGGGCCCGATTTTGAATTTCAAACTTGTTTTTCTGAGTTTTTTTCTTCTGTTTGAATTTTAAACTGAATTCTGAAACTTCCGGAGGCCATATCTTCTTCATACGGACTCCGTTTTTCGAAAACTCGGACTCTATTTCGTGTATTTTTCCGAGACAAACACAATGGCGTTTCCCGTTTCCCTTAATTCTTTGACATGAAATTAATTATACTTTAATTTGTGAATTTTTCTGTACTTAGAAACTATAGAAAACATTCATGTGTTGAATTGATATTCATTCGTTGATTAGAAATTCATGTGTTTAATGGTATTCATATTTTGAAATAAATTGTTTGATAATAAAAATCACCTTTTATCACCAACATGAAATATATAAAATAAGAGTGTTTTGAAATGAATTGTTTTACAATAAAAATCACATTTTTATTGTATGCATAAATCGTTGAAATGTGAAGTGTTAAAAATAGCCACTTATTCAAAATAAACATATATGAGTTGAAATATTCATTAATTAGCTAATGAAATGATTTGCACCTATTTATGTAACATTAGAATGAATGGTGTTTTTAAACCAAATAGAAATCAAATATGAAGTTGAATAGAAAATGATAAATGATAACAACTGTATATATATATGTACATGCATATTCATTGAACAGGTTATAGCAAAGGGGCTAGAGAAGAGGAATAAAATTTTGTGCCCGACAAATAGGTACACATTTACTGTTTTGTTTGGGTGACGATTTTATGAGCCTATTGGCTAGCCACTTGGCTTTTTCTTTTTCTTTTTGAGATTAGAAGGACCGGGAAAGCTATTTGCGATTTCCCGATGCTCCCGGTGCAAGGGAGGTTATGGCGAAATTTTCCAAAATTTTAAGGCGTTAGTGAAATATTTGAAGTGAAAACGATATAGAAATTGTTGAATGAACTATATTTATATAATTATATAAATATAAATAAAATTAAAACGAAACGTGGCCGTGCAGTTCGCATTTTGAAACCGTGATTTCAAACAACTAGTATGGGGAATCCGACCATTGGATTTTTCCGAAATCTCGACCGTCGGGTTCGCCTTGGAAATATCTTCCCAACGGCACCAACCTTGTAAAAATCCAACGGTTGGATTGTCTGGAATGTTTAATTCAAATTTGAAGAAAAGTTGCGCCAGAATCGATTATATTTATATATAAATATAAATAGAATTATATTTAATCGAATAACGACGCTGCAGTTCGTATTTTGAAATCGAAACTTCAAACGATAGTACCGGGAGATCCGACCGTCGGATTTTCCCGAAACTGGAACCGTTGGATTCGTTTTGAAAAGACCTTTCTAATGATGTAAATTTTGTGAAGATCCAACGGTTAGATTTTCAGATATGTGTTGTGACGGCCTGGAATTTCGCTCGATCTGAATCAGTCGTTAAACCGATCTAGACCGTTCGAAACCCCTGAACGTTGAGAACATGACAAATCAGAACACAAATAGAAGAACATTTCATGGTATATTACAACAATGCATAAGATTACAAGAATATACAGAGTATAAATGAATAAATATTACACAGAAATATCAGAGATTTAAATTACATAACAGCGGAAAATAATACAAAGCACAACTGAAGGTGATATACGGATACAGAGCTTTCCGGATATCATTCCAGCTGTAAACCAGGATCCTGTGAATATAAATCTGCAAAACCAAAACTACTAGCTGCCCGTGCGGAAAATAGGGGCACCCAGAGTTTAGGTTAAAACTATAAACTCCAGGTCAGTCATGTGACTGGTGTGAGAACTAAAACAGTTATTAATATTGGTTTTAAAGTTAGGTAAATCAAGGGACCACGCCGTATAGCACGGAACGGGTTTCCTCCAAAGAATACCAGTGCATAAAACAACAGCGCAATGCTAAATAAAGAAAAATGAAGCTGTTATAAGACTCAGGTCCTATCACACAATGCAACGCAAGCCGGGGGATAGGGTTTTCCCTTATAACAGCCAAAGCATGCTTGATACGTTTAAAACAAATCATTTGATACTATAATAAGTGTATAGTGTCAAAACATTTCAATCATAAATATAAATCATAGGCGGCATAGCTACCATCTACTATGTCGCCATACTAGTTCTACAATTAAAGACGAATTACACGTATTGGAAATTGGATTCCGTCATGAGTCGAGGCAAGGGGCAAGCTCCTCTCCGCGTTCGAGACACTCTAGCAAATGCCTCAGGGCTACGCAAGCTGGGCAACCCCTGGATGCTTCAGGGCCGGTCCTCACTTACGTTAGAGGATTGGCAATTCCTGAACACACGTTTCCCGGTCCTTACAGACCTATAATCGAGGCGCCTCATCCAACAACCACAAAGGTGAAAAGTATATATATGTCAGGGCTGGTAAGTCACTGACACCACCAAAGCTAGAAAGAAACGTCGTGCTCTCCCTGCAGTCCGTATCCCGTTTTTAACTCATACCGAGGTGTGAGGCTCGCGAATTCACGCTATACACAAAGCTGCCACGTAGGCGTGCTTTGATCATCAACCACAAGACTTTGCTTTTCAACAGAAGCCTTGATCATCGCATCTTAGCGTGCCACACAGGCAATTCATGCCATGCGACTGATGTCCATCGATATACAACCTCTGAGCTCGTACGTCTCAGAGAAGGGCGTTAAGCAAAAGAATAAATTCTCCGCCGCCAAACAGATGTATATTTAATAGAAATCAATCAACACAGAATAAAATCCAATGTCAGACACACAATCCATTTTCAAGTTCGTTCTGGGTCTGAACGAAACCAGAGGCACTTTCCTCGCATATCCATCCATCTCCAGGTACGTCTGGACGACCACCAACTATTTCCATCCTCTTGGGTGTACAGCCCAATCAGGATCGTCAGTAATTATCCAAACGATGTGAAGACTTCCGGTCTTCGACCACCGTCTTCATCTTCGACATATCGTCGAATCGGTTATTCAGAATGGGTGTAAACCCGGACTTTCCGAACAACCCACGTATATATAAAAAAAACAAATGTTACACAAACACAACATACGCCTCATTCCAATTCATTAGTCACTAACCGCAAATTAGCAAGAGAACAATTTCCCAAATATTAACCCCGAAGGCCGAAACCAACATCAGATCAATACCCAGGAAACCATTCTTCTTAGCCAACCTACAGCTAGTTTCTAAATTCCACATTCTTAGGGAAAGGTTCCCATTTATTTTATCCAAGATAAATTCTTTAAAATTTATCCTGTAATCTTCCTTTGGATGCCATTTAAAACCAAATTATGGTTTTTCCAACTAGTCGAGATTAGCGAACCGTAACGAAGTAGTTATTTATTTTATTTCCCAATCCCAACCTATTCATCCCATGAAGTAAAACTGGTAATTCTCCATATCTAACACCGTGGTGTTATCGGTAAAATTAATTACCATTTCACGTTCAAATCTAATTAAAGATTTAACTATCGCTTTGGAGCAAAACTGGTAATACTCCATATCTCGCTCATTTTCTAAATTTGATAATTTAGATTATCCATTCGCATTTCAATCTAATTGCAGATTTGTTAAACTCCTTTTACTGGGTTAAAGAACTAGGTGTTATTTAAAACACAGTTCACGATAAACCCAAATCACATTCTATTTATTATCGGGTTAAAGAACTAGTGTTATTTAAAACACAGTTCACGATAAACCCATTTCAAATCCAATCAAATAAATTAGAAATCCCGATTATTTAAAACCCCTTTTTAATCTAATTTATTTATTTAAAAATAATTAGGTTTTAAATTTAGTTCAAAACTAGTTCATTTCGATAAAAATCTATTTTTATCTTTTCAAATATGGAGTTTTTCATCCCAATTCTTCCCAAATCATTTCTTATGATTTTACGTAAATTATTACTATTTTTAATAATTTTAGCAAGGCCCATACAGTCGATTTCCTACAATGGCCATCGAACTGCACTTATAGCGACCTTTTTCGAATTTGATTTGGACGTATCTCCAAATCCAACCGTTAGATTTTGAATTTCTAATATTCTTTAGAAAGCTCTTTTCGATACGAACCCAACGGTTCCGGATTTAGGAGAATCCGACGGTCGGATCTCCCGTAATGTCCGTTTGAAGTTAATGGTCGAAATTCACGAACTGCCGCGGCGCGTTCTATTCAGGCCATTATATTATATATATAATATATATAATATATATTTCGTCGATTTCTATTTAAAACGAATTATATGAATAGTTTTAAATTCGTTTCAAAAGCAAATTCAACTTCCCTTTCAATTCAAGTCAAAATTGAATTCTTCTTTATAAATTCGTTTTGAAATTCATTTCTATTCAATTCAAATTTCAATTCAATTTAAATTCAATTCGAATTCGTTTTCAATTCAATTCAATTCAATTCAAATTGGTTTTCTATTCGATTCAAATTCATTTTCTATTCAAATTAGATTCGTTTCGTTTTCTATTTGAATCAAGTTCATTATATATTCAATTTGAAATCAAATTGGTTTTCTATTCCATTCAATTCGAAATCGTTTTATATTCAATTCAAATCGAAATCGTTATATATTCAATTCATTTCGAAATCGTTTTATATTCAATTCATTTCGAAATCGTTTTATATTCAATTCATTTCGAAATCGTTTTATATTCAATTCATTTCGAAATCGTTATATATTCAATTCATTTCGAAATCGTTTTATATTCAATTCATTTCGAAATCGTTATATATTCAATTCATTTCGAAATCGTTATATATTCAATTCATTTCGAAATCGTTTTAAATTCAATTCATTTCGAAATCGTTATATATTCAATTCATTTCGAAATCGTTATATATTCAATTCATTTCGAAATCGTTATATATTCAATTCATTTCGAAATCGTTATATATTCAATTCATTTCGAAATCGTTATATATTCAATTCATTTCGAAATCGTTATATATTCAATTCATTTCGAAATCGTTATATATTCAATTCATTTCGAAATCGTTTTAAATTCAATTCATTTCGAAATCGTTATATATTCAATTACGAATGTAATCGATATAAATATCGTTCGCGTCAAAATGGCGCATCACTAATCAACACGGCTTTATATATTCTATTTCAAATATTTCTTTTTGTCAACACACGACTAATCTCAACGAATGAGTACCGTCCATGTGTGACTATTTTTGTTAAAATACTTCGTTCAACACATGACTAATCTCAACGGATGAGTACAGTCAACACATGAACCTTTACTTTATATTGATAAATATGTAAATTTTATTATAAAAATAATTCGTTCAACACATGACTAATCCCAACGGATGAGTATAGTCAACACATGAACCTTTATTTTATAATATTGATAAAGATGTAAATTTTATTATTAAAAATATTTCGTTCAACCCATGACTAATCTCAACGGATGAGTACAGTCCACACATGAACCTTTATTTTACATATTCTTTATTTTTCTAATTGGAATGAGGCCCAATCAATTACCATTTAAAGCTAATTATATGGATTTTCATACATCACACGTATATAATAGCATTGCAAAATAATCAACCATCAACCAAAGTGCGCTACACTGTATAAGCATCAAATATAGATATCTAACGCTTATAACAGCCTGTCAATCAATCGATCGACATATTTAATCAGTCAGGATGAGTGAACTTTAAATTTCAACCCAACACCCATGTGGGGTTTCAAACAATCAAACACAGATTTTATTTGTGCTGTTGGGCGATGTGTAAAATTTATCGACCCAATCAATATCAGTCAAATCAGTGTACATAAACAAACCGTCTGGTTTGTTAATGAATATTTTATTTTATTCACTTCACGTTAAAAATTATATTTTTAACGATAAAACATTTTATTTCAACATATGAATTTCTATTCAGTTCATCTATTCAATAAAAATGATATTTTTATTTTTCTAACATATTTTAGAAAATTTCGGCGGCATAACGGCACGATACTTGAAACGGGACGAGGCCTAGCCTTATCCCCGGTCTAGTGAAGGCCCACGCCATTCACACATCAACCAAATTCACCAAACAACCAAATTCAAATCATATCATATAACTAAGCTATGCAACCAAACAAACAAGTCCATGGTCCGTGGACGAATGTGTCGGGTGCTACTAAGCACCGTCTGCATCCTAGTATATGTATATATATAAATAGAAATGAAATTGAAAGGTGAGAAATTCTCACCTTTAGCTATCCAACTTCACGGCACTTCCTTTATAGAAATCTTCTTCGTTATCCCATCTTCGTCATCTTCGTTGCCCGTAGTCACTATATATATAAAAATCACACGTTTTTATATTTTGATGTCTTTAAAATAAAAAATCACATTTTTATTTACTCACTTTCAATTTAAAAGTCATATTTTTATAATTACTTCATATATTTAAAAATCGAATTTTTACTATGCTATTCAATATATAAAAATCATATTTCCTTACCGCTAATATATAGATAAAAATTCCATTTCAAAAATATAGATTTCGCCCTTATAAAAATATAAATTTCGCCCTTATTAATATGAAGTTTTCGCCTTTATAAAAATAAAGTTTTCTATAAAAATTACCACTTTATCTCAACGTATATAAAATAAAAATCAGATTTTTATTTCGCTACATATACAAAGATGATATTTTCATATTCTCTATCCTATAAAGATTATATTTTTAATACTTTAAAAAAATATAAAAATCATATTTTTAATTCTTTAAAAATATAAAAATCACATTTTACTTCCACAATATAAAAGATTACATTTTTATCACTTTACAACATAAAATAAAAACCCAGTTTTTAAGGTAAATAAAAATCTGTTTTAAAATTCATTATAATCAGTTTTTAAAATTCCAAAAAAAATCAGTTTTAATTTTCATAAAAAAAATCAGTTTTAATTTTCATAAAAAAAATCAGTTTTAATTTTCATAAAAAAAATCAGTTTTAATTTTCATAAAAAAAATCAGTTTTAATTTTCTATTTATATAAAATGAAAATAAAACAAATAAAAAAACGACTTACAGGGGGGGGGGGGTTTGGGCGTTCGCTAGCGTCGGAGGTGGTCGGAGCGGTGAGGGGAGGTGCGGCAGTGGTCCAGGCGGCGGAAGGGTTCGCGGTGGGTTAGGGTAAAAGGGGGCATCGGGTTTTTGGGTAGAGGGGGGCTCGGTTGCGTCAGGGGAGGGGAAGAAGGAAGGAGGAAGAAGAGGAGGGGGTGCGCCGCCTCTGGCGCGGCGGTGGCCCATCGGGGGGGGAGGGGGGGGCGATGCGGCGTTAATCGCCTGAGCGATTTGGTTTTTGTTTTTTTTTTGTTTTTTTTTCTTTTCTGAAATGTATTCGAAGGGGGGGGCCAGAGGAAAATAAGGGAGGAGAGAGGTAGTGCTATTTTTTTATATTTTAATTCGAAAAAAAGGTTGACTTTTACATACGACCTCGACACGAGGTCCACCGCCTGTCGTTCATAGCGTTCTACCCCCATTCCGAACACAATGGGATATGTATCGCATGCTGATTCAATTGTTACGATCAGTTTCCGTTAAATCTACATTTAAATCACTATATGAATTTTAAACGTACATTTCAATTTACCGAGGTCACATACTAACTCGAAAAATTCTATAAAAATATTTTCTAGCTTCGTACTGACGATACGGTCCCAACAAAACTAGTTTCGTCGAATTCCGAGACCGTTAGAAAAATGGCCAATTTCCAGTCGATTAAAATCAACTGAAACTGGTCAAACGCGTTTTCCTTTGCCACGCTCACATATTGATTCGAAAAATTATGAAATTTGGAATCTAGCAAAAATTTGACATCACGGACCCAACAAAACTGGTTTCGTCGAAATCCGAGGTCATTTGCAAAATGTCCATTTTTAAGGGCCTGAATTCCATAGCGACTATTCAGAATTTTCAACTGGACATATCTTTTGATTCCTGCTATGAAATTTCAATTATTCGGATTCGTTGGAAAGATATTATCAAATAGATCCTATTATTTTTGGTTTCACTAAAATCCGGATGGTTTTGCACCCGGTACATTCAATTGAAGTTTGAAATCGAATTATCGAACTACCGCGCCATTTTCAATTCCTTTTATAATTATATATAAATATTTATATTCTAACGACGACGCGTATAATATATACGTTCTAATTATATTCTAAATAAATTTCTCGTCGATGATATTTAAAATAATCTATTTTAAATGTTCAAAATTCGCTAAAATCGCCAAAATAAAAATTTTAAACTGGCCCAGATTTTCTGGGTTATTACAATCTCCCCCACTTAAAACTTTTCGTCCCTGAAAAGGAACAAAGTCGAAAGTGGTTTGATTATTCAGATCTACGTTCGATCTGGCTTCCATTCTCCAACTTTTTAGTTTCTGAGAATTTTCAAAATTTCAAAAATTTGGCTAACACCCTAAATTTTCGAAAAATTTCGCCATAACCTCCCCTGCACCGGGAGCATCGGGGAATTTCAAATAGCTTCCCCGGTCCTTCAGATCTCAAAAAGAAAAAGAAAAAGCCAAGCGGCTAGCCAATAGGCTCACAAAATCATCATCACCTAAACAAAACAGGAAATTATGTAGTAAACTTGTACCTATTTGTCGGGCAAACAAATTTTATTCTCTGGCTCTAGCCTCCTTGCTATGACCTGTTCAATATAAGTATATGTATATGCAAGCAAATGCGACCAAATTTCAATACAATTCAATATTTGATTATATTAGGCATAAATGGTTAAAATTTAGCAAACAAATAAACAAACAACACAAACATCAATCAATTAGTGGATTAACGTTTCAAATTCATAAATTTGATACATATACAGAAAATCCTGTTTTTGATGCCAATTCACAACAATGTGTTCTAACTATATATAAGTTTTGGTTCTCACACCAGTCTAATGGAAATATATAGATATCACACCTTCGTTACTCGAACATGAATACTAATGACGACTAGTCAATCATCAGAATCATCTTCGGGCCACTAGAGTATGATTCCATATCTATCCAGTATATTAAAACTTCGAATATACGTTCATGACGCGTATATGCAAAATCTTTATATACTCGATTGTCCATATTCAAAATAAATAAATATTCAAATACGTTTAAAACGATTTAAATTTCAAAACAAAATGGTTTTCAATTGAAAAATATACTCTTCACACTCGTTCTAGGATACTACTGATCCTCTCTCTAACGAGTCATTCTAATTGGATGTTGCTAATCCAATATCTGATGAATTCTTTCGTATGGTTCTAATGTGTCTTGTTCTCGAGCTCTATAAACCAAAGCTCTGATACCAAATGTGACGGCCTGGAATTTCGCTCGATCTGAATCAGTCGATAAACCGATCTAGACCGTTCGAAACCCCTGAACGTTGAGAACATGACAAATCAGAACACAAACAGAAGAACATTTCATTGTATATTACAACAATGCATCAGATTACAAGAATATACAAAGTATAAATGAATAAATATTACACAGAAATATCAGAGATTTAAATTACATAGCAGCGGAAAATAATACAAAGCACAACTGAAGGTGATATACGGATACAGAGCTTTCCGGATATCATTCCAGCTGTAAACCAGGATCCTGTGAATATAAATCTGCAAAACCAAAACTACTAGCTGCCCGTGCGGAAAATAGGGGCACCCAGAGTTTAGGTTAAAACAATAAACTCCAGGTCAGTCATGTGACTGGTGTGAGAACTAAAACAGTTATTAATATTGGTTTTAAAGTTAGGTAAATCAAGGGACCACGCCGTATAGCACGGAACGGGTTTCCTCCCAAGAATACCAGTGCATAAAACAACAGCGCAATGCTAAATAAAGAAAAATGAAGCTGTTATAAGACCAAGGTCCTATCACACAATGCAACGCAAGCCGGGGGATAGGGTTTTCCCTTATAACAGCCAAAGCATGCTTGATACGTTTAAAACAAATCATTTGATACTATAATAAGTGTATAGTGTCAAAACATTTCAATCATAAATATAAATCATAGGCGGCATAGCTACCATCTACTATGTCGCCATACTAGTTCTACAATTAAAGACGAATTACACGTATTGGAAATTGGATTCCGTCATGAGTCGAGGCAAGGGGCAAGCTCCTCTCCGCGTTCGAGACACTCTAGCAAATGCCTCAGGGCTACGCAAGCTGGGCAACCCCTGGATGCTTCAGGGCCGGTCCTCACTTACGTTAGAGGATTGGCAATTCCTGAACACACGTTTCCCGGTCCTTACAGACCTATAATCGAGGCGCCTCATCCAACAACCACAAAGGTGAAAAGTATATATATGTCAGGGCTGGTAAGTCACTGACACCACCAAAGCTAGAAAGAAACGTCGTGCTCTCCCTGCAGTCCATATCCCGTTTTTAACTCATACCGAGGTGTGAGGCTCGCGAATTCACGCTATACACAAAGCTGCCACGTAGGCGTGCTTTGATCATCAACCACAAGACTTTGCTTTTCAACAGAAGCCTTGATCATCGCATCTTAGCGTGCCACACAGGCAATTCATGCCATGCGACTGATGTCCATCGATATACAACCTCTGAGCTCGTACGTCTCAGAGAAGGGCGTTAAGCAAAAGAATAAATTCTCCGCCGCCAAACAGATGTATATTTAATAGAAATCAATCAACACAGAATAAAATCCAATGTCAGACACACAATCCATTTTCAAGTCCGTTCTGGGTCTGAACGAAACCGGAGGCACTTTCCTCGCATATCCATCCATCTCCAGGTACGTCTGGACGACCACCAACTATTTCCATTCTCTTGGGTGTACAGCCCAATCAGGATCGTCAGTAATTATCCAAACGATGTGAAGACTTCCGGTCTTCAACCACCGTCTTCATCTTCGACATATCGTCGAATCGATTATTCAGAATGGGTGTAAACCCGTACTTTCCGAACAACCCGCGTATATATAAAAAAAACAAATGTTACACAAACACAACATAAGCCTCATTCCAATTCATTAGTCACTAACCGCAAATTAGCAAGAGAAAAATTTCCCAAATATTAACCCCGAAGGCCGAAACCAACATCAGATCAATACCCAGGAAACCATTCTTCTTAGCCAACCTACAGCTAGTTTCTAAATTCCACATTCTTAGGGAAAGGTTCCCATTTATTTTATCTAAGATAAATTCTTTAAAATTTATCCTGTAATCTTCCTTTGGATGCCATTTAAAACCAAATTATGGTTTTTCCAACTAGTCGAGATTAGCGAACCATAACGAAGTAGTTATTTATTTTATTTCCCAATCCCAACCTATTCATCCCATGAAGCAAAACTGGTAATACTCCATATCTAACACCGTGGTGTTATCGGTAAAATTAATTACCATTTCACGTTCAAATCTAATTAAAGATTTAACTATCGCTTTGGAGCAAAACTGGTAATACTCCATATCTCGCTCATTTTCTAAATTTGATAATTTAGATTATCCATTCGCATTTCAATCTAATTGCAGATTTGTTAAACTCCTTTTACTGGGTTAAAGAACTAGGTGTTATTTAAAACACAGTTCACGATAAACCCAAATCACATTCTATTTATTATCGGGTTAAAGAACTAGTGTTATTTAAAACACAGTTCACGATAAACCCATTTCAAATCCAATCAAATAAATTAGAAATCCCGATTATTTAAAACCCCTTTTTAATCTAATTTATTTATTTAAAAATAATTAGGTTTTAAATTTAGTTCAAAACTAGTTCATTTCGATAAAAATCTATTTTTATTTTTTCAAATATGGAGTTTTTCATCCTAATTCTTCCCAAATCATTTCTTATGATTTTACATAAATTATTACTATTTTTAATAATTTTATCAAGGCCCGTACAGTCGATTTCCTACAATGGCCATCGAACTGCACTTATAGCGACCTTTTTCGAATTTGATTTGGACGTATCTCCAAATCCAACCGTTAGATTTTGAATTTATAATATTCTTTAGAAAGATCTTTTCGATACGAACCCAACGGTTCCGGTTTTAGGAGAATCCGACGGTCGGATCTCCCGTAATGTCCGTTTGAAGTTAATGGTCGAAATTCACGAACTGCCGCGGCGCGGCGCGTTCTATTCAGGCCATTATATTATATATATAATATATATAATATATATTTCGTCGATTTCTATTTAAAACGAATTATATGAATAGTTTTAAATTCGTTTCAAAAGCAAAAGCAAATTCAACTTCCCTTTCAATTCAAGTCAAAATTGAATTCTTCTTTATAAATTCGTTTTAAAATTCATTTCTATTCAATTCAAATTTCAATTCAATTCGAATTCGTTTTCAATTCAATTCAATTCAAATTGGTTTTCTATTCGATTCAAATTCATTTTCTATTCAAATTAGATTCGTTTCGTTTTCTATTTGAATCAAGTTCATTATATATTCAATTTGAAATCAAATTGGTTTTCTATTCCATTCAATTCGAAATCGTTTTATATTCAATTCAAATCGAAATCGTTATATATTCAATTCATTTCGAAATCGTTTTATATTCAATTCATTTCGAAATCGTTTTATATTCAATTCATTTTGAAATCGTTTTATATTCAATTCATTTCGAAATCGTTATATATTCAATTCATTTCGAAATCGTTTTATATTCAATTCATTTCGAAATCGTTATATATTCAATTCATTTCGAAATCGTTATATATTCAATTCATTTCGAAATCGTTTTAAATTCAATTCATTTCGAAATCGTTATATATTCAATTCATTTCGAAATCGTTATATATTCAATTCATTTCGAAATCGTTATATATTCAATTCATTTCGAAATCGTTATATATTCAATTCATTTCGAAATCGTTATATATTCAATTCATTTCGAAATCGTTATATATTCAATTCATTTCGAAATCGTTTTAAATTCAATTCATTTCGAAATCGTTATATATTCAATTATGAATGTAATCGATATAAATATCGTTCGCGTCAAAATGGCGCATCACTAATCAACACAGCTTTATATATTCTATTTCAAATATTTCTTTTTGTCAACACACGACTAATCTCAACGAATGAGTACCGTCCATGTGTGACTATTTTTGTTAAAATACTTCGTTCAACACATGACTAATCTCAACGGATGAGTACAGTCAACACATGAACCTTTACTTTATATTGATAAAGATGTAAATTTTATTATAAAAATAATTCGTTCAACACATGAATAATCCCAACGGATGAGTATAGTCAACACATGAACCTTTATTTTATAATATTGATAAAGATGTAAATTTTATTATTAAAAATATTTCGTTCAACCCATGACTAATCTCAACGGATGAGTACAGTCCACACATGAACCTTTATTTTACATATTCTTTATTTTTCTAATTGGAATGAGGCCCAATCAATTACCATATAAAGCTAATTGTATGGATTTTCATACATCACACGTATATAATAGCATTGCAAAATAATCAACCATCAACCAAAGTGCGCTACACTGTATAAGCATCAAATATAGATATCTAACGCTTATAACAGCCTGTCAATCAATCGATCGACATATTTAATCAGTCAGGATGAGTGAACTTTAAATTTCATCCCAACACCCGTGTGTGGTTTCAAACAATCAAACACAAATTTTATTTGTGCACTTGGGCGATGTGTAAAATTTATCGACCCAATCAATATCAGTCAAATCAGTGTAGATAAACAAACCGTCTGGTTTGTAAATGAATATTTTATTTTATTCACTTCACGTTAAAAATTATATTTTTAACGATAAAACATTTTATTTCAACATATGAATTTCTATTCAGTTCATTTATTCAATAAAAATGATATTTTTATTTTTCTAACATATTTTAGAAAATTTCGGCGGCATAACGGCACGATACTAGAAACGGGACGAGGCCTAGCCTTATCCCCGGTCTAGTGAAGGCCCACGCCATTCACACATCAACCAAATTCACCAAACAACCAAATTCAAATCATATCATATAACTAAGCTATGCAACCAAACAAACAAGTCCATGGTCCGTGGACGATTGTGTCGGGTGCTACTAAGCACCGTCTTCATCCTAGTATATGTATATATATAAATAGAAATGAAATTGAAAGGTGAGAAATTCTCACCTTTAGCTATCCAACTTCACGGCACTTCCTTTATAGAAATCTTCTTCGTTATCCCATCTTCGTCATCTTCGTTGCCCGTAGTCACTATATATATAAAAATCACACATTTTTATATTTCGATGTCTTTAAAATAAAAAATCACATTTTTATTTACTCACTTTCAATTTAAAAGTCATATTTTTATAATCACTTCATATATTTAAAAATCGAATTTTTACTATGCTATTCAATATATAAAAATCATATTTCCTTACCGCTAATATATAGATAAAAATTCCATTTCAAAAATATAGATTTCGCCCTTATAAAAATATAAATTTCGCCCTTATTAATATGAAGTTTTCGCCTTTATAAAAATAAAGTTTTCGCCTTTATAAAAATAAAGTTTTCGCCTTTATAAAAATAAAGTTTTCGCCTTTATAAAAATAAAGTTTTCTATAAAAATTACCACTTTATCTCAACGTATATAAAATAAAAATCAGATTTTTATTTCGCTACATATACAAAGATGATATTTTCATATTCTCTATCCTATAAAGATTATATTCTTAATACTTTAAAAAAATATAAAAATCATATTTTTAATTCTTTAAAAATATAAAAATCACATTTTACTTCCACAATATAAAAGATTACATTTTTATCACTTTACAACATAAAATAAAAACCCAGTTTTTAAGGTAAATAAAAATCAGTTTTAAAATTCATTATAATCAGTTTTTAAAATTCCAAAAAAAATCAGTTTTAATTTTCATAAAAAAAATCAGTTTTAATTTTCATAAAAAATATCAGTTTTAATTTTCATAAAAAAAATCAGTTTTAATTTTCATAAAAAAAATCAGTTTTAATTTTCTATTTATATAAAATGAAAATAAAACAAATAAATAAAATAAAAAAAACGACTTACAGGGGGGGTTTGGGCGTTCGCTAGCGTCGGAGGTCGGAGGTGGTCGGAGCGGTGAGGGGAGGTGCGGCAGTGGTCCAGGCGGCGGAAGGGTTCGCGGTGGGTTAGGGTAAAAGGGGGCGTCGGGTTTTTGGGTAGAGGGGGGCTCGGTTGCGTCAGGGGAGGGGAAGAAGGAAGGAGGAAGAAGAGGAGGGGGTACGCCACCTCTGGCGCGGCGGTGGCCCATCGGGGGGGGGGGGGGGGGGCGATGCGGCGTTAATCGCCTGAGCGATTTGGTTTTTGTTTTTTTTTTGTTTTTTTTTTCTTTTCTGAAATGTATTCGAAGGGGGGGGGGGGCAGAGGAAAACAAGGGGAGGAGAGAGGTAGTGCTATTTTTTTATATTTTAATTCGAAAAAAGGTTGACTTTTACATACGACCTCGAAACGAGGTCCACCGCCTGTCGTTCATAGCGTTCTACCCCCATTCCAAACACAATGGGATATGTATCGCATGCTGATTCGATTGTTACGATCAGTTTCCGTTAAATCTACATTTAAATCACTATATTGAATTTTAAACGTACATTTCAATTTACCGAGGTCACATACTAACTCGAAAAATTCTATAAAAATATTTTCTAGCTTCGTACTGACGATACGGTCCCAACAAAACTAGTTTCGTCGAATTCCGAGACCGTTAGAAAAATGGCCAATTTCCAGTCGATTAAAATCAACTGAAACTGGTCAAACGCGTTTTCCTTTGCCACGCTCACATATTGATTCGAAAAATTATGAAATTTGGAATCTAGCAATAATTTGACATCACGGACCCATCAAAACTGGTTTCGTCGAAATCCGAGGTCATTTGCAAAATGTCCATTTTTAAGGGCCTGAATTCCATAGCGACTATTCAGAATTTTCAACTGGACATATCTTTTGATTCCTGCTATGAAATTTCAATTATTCGGATTCGTTGGAAAGATATTATCAAATAGATCCTATTATTTTTGGTTTCACTAAAATCCGGATGGTTTTGCACCCGGTACATTCAATTGAAGTTTGAAATCGAATTATCGAACTACCGCGCCATTTTCAATTCCTTTTATAATTATATATAAATATTTATATTCTAACGACGACGCGTATAATATATACGTTCTAATTATATTCTAAATAAATTTCTCGTCGATGATATTTAAAATAATCTATTTTAAATGTTCAAAATTCGCTAAAATCGCCAAAATAAAAATTTTAAACTGGCCCAGATTTTCTGGGTTATTACATGTGTAAAACAAATCTGAAGAAAAACAGCGCCATGGCCGCGTTATGGCCCGAAGCGTCGTTTTGAATAAATGGGCTATTTTAAAATAAATAAAAATAGCGATAAATCATTATAAAGTACCATAAACAATATGGAGTGGAAATAAACTGTATTTGCTCGATTTATGTTGTATTTGATGGTTAATTGTGTTTGGTGTGAAAATTACATTAAAGAACAATATTGGTGTTGTCGAATAATTTAACCATTGAAATAAATTGATTTGAAATTCTAAATATGCGTGAATCACTTGAAAAGGCCGAGTTAATTCTCATTTCGAATAATTGACCGACGATTGAAATTCGAAGATGAAGACGATGGTCGAAGACCGGAGATCTTCACCTCGTTTGGATGGTAACCGAGGTCCTGATTGGGAGGCATCCCGAAATATGGATAATGAGTGGTGATCGTCCAGACGTACGTGGTGATCGATGGGTTTGCGAGGTATTTAGTGCCTCCAGTTTCGTTCAGACCCAGAACGGACTTGTAAATGGACTGTGTGTCTGACATTGGAGTTTATTCTGTGTTGATTGATTTCTGTTAAATATACATCTGTTGGGCGGTGGAGAATTTATTCTTTTGCTTAACGCCCTTCTCTGAGATGCACGAGCTCAGAGGTTGTATATCGATGGACATCAGTCGCATGGCATGAATTGCCTGTGTGGCATACTAAGATGCAGTGTTCAGGGCTTCTGTTGAAAAGCAAAGTCTTGTGGTGATGATCAAAGCACCGCCTGTGTGGCGTAGCTTTGTGTATAACGTGAATTCGCGAGCCTCACACCCCGGTATGAACCTAAAACGGGAGAGGACATCAGGGAGGGCCTGCGTTTCTTTCTAGCTAGGGTGGTGTCAGTGACCTACCAGCCCCGACATTTATATACTTTTCACCTATGTGGTTGTTGCTGTTGCGAGGCGCCTCGGTTTGATCGGATGATCCGGGTCCGATGGAGTCATTCGTTGGCTCATTTACACCCCAAAGGGTGGGGAAACGCAGTGTTCAGGAATTTTAATCCACATCGGTGGACCGGCCCTGACGATCCAAGGGTCACTCGAGCTCAGATCCTGAGGGGCGGGCTAGAGCGTCTCGAATTCGGTAAGGACTATCTTTTGCCTTGGTTCATGATGGAAATCCAATTTCCAAATACGACATCGTGCGGTTTTGATTGTATATATATATATGGCGACATGATATATGGTACCCATGCCGTCTATGATTGATAGTTATGATTTGAAATTGTTTTCAAAACATATAAACACTAGCAATAATATCAAATGCCTTTGTTTTATTCTTATCAAGCATATTTTAGCCGTTATAAGGTAAAACTCTATCCTCCGGTTTGCGTTGCATTGTGTGATGGGAACTGAGTCTTATAACGGCTTCATTTTTATAAAAAGCATAGCGATGTTTAGAAGAAAGATTTGTTTTAAAGCACTGGCAATCCAATGGAGTAAACTCGTTCCACGAAAGTGGCGTGGTCCTGTGATTGGCCAAATTATATATGTGTTGAGTAGATTTCTCATACCAGTCCCATGACTGACTCGTAGTTTGTTTCACTTTCAAACTCGGGTGCCCCTTTTTCTACACGGGCAGCCTTGTATCCAGGTTTAGCTGGTTCTTTCTGGATAGCTGGAGCTGAAGATGGATTCTATCATTTATTTCTTTTTATGCTATTCAGCTCCTATTGTACATATTTTGTTTATTTCCACTGTAGACATTTATGTATAGCTGAACTGTATTTGTACTAAGTAAGATCCTGTATATTGTGTAACTCTGTTGATTACTTTTATCCAGTATATTCTATTGTTCATTATCTGGTGTATTTATTTAATTCTGTTCTGCTATTATATGTTTCTGTGTTATATTCCAAAGATAACCCTGTTTCCGTCTGAACGGGAATTCGGGTCGTCACAATTATGTATTACTATGCACTAAGTAGTATCCTGCACTGTGCTCTCTGATGTGGTGATTTATATACGATTCCTGTAACAACCCAGAAAACACGACCCAATTTATAATTTTTAAATTGCTCGTTTCAAAGGAATTTGAACCATTGAAATAGAATATTTCAAAAAAATAGTGAATTAGAAATAGTGAGTCAGTTTGAAATTTTGAATTCAAACTTTGACTGACTGTGCAGGGTGTAAAATATAACGGATTTTAGTAAAACCAAAAATATTTAAATCTGTTAGTCAATACCTTTCTAACGAATCTGGAAAACCGAAATTTCATAACGGAAATCAAAAGTTATGGCCGAATGAATTTTCAGAAAGGTTGCTATATAGAATATATAGCCCTGGGAAATTGATATTTTGCAAACGACCTCGGAATTCGACGAAACCACTTTTGTTGGGTCCGGGATGTCAAACTATGGCTAGGTTTCAAATTTCATAATTTTTGAAGCTAGTATGTGAGCGTGGCAAAGGAAAATGTGTTTGGTCAATTTCTGTTAAATTAGATCGACCAGAAAATGGCCATTTTGCAAACTATCTCAGAATTCGACGAAACTAGTTTTGTTGGGATCGTAGTGTCAAAACATAGCTAGATTAATTTTTCTGGAATTTTTCGAATCAGTTTGTGGCCCTGGCAAATTGAAATGTACGTTCAAAGTTAAAAATTAAATGTTTTATACTTTAATTTGAAAAATAACTGACTGTAACAGTCGAATTGGCCAACAAAACCTATCCCATTATGTCCGGGATGGGGGTATTTAGCTAGGGACGACAGTCGTTGGACTTGAAAAGGAGTTCGTTGGAGAAAACACTATTTAAAAATTTAATAAAACCCTAGGCCAATCAGAATTTTTCTTTCATAAATTAAAATAAAAAAACCCCGCTTCTCTCTGAAACGAACGGCGAAACCCGTTCGAATTTTCCCCGACCGATCGCCGCCGCCTCAGCCCCCTATCGCCGCCGCCACCTACCCCCGTCGACGCGCCTCCTCCTCCTCTTCAAATCCGACCAACCCTCACCCCCCCCCTCGACCATGGTAACGCCTGAATCGGGACCAACAAGTCGCCGACTTCCCAGCGCCGCCCCGATCGCCACCGAGCCACCTCAAACCGCCACCGACAGGACTGTCTCTCCTCCCTCTTCCACGTTAGCACCTCCGATCGTCGCCTCGTGCCTCGATTTTCGCGAAAACCGCAACCCTACTTTCGAACTATCGTGAAAGGTGAGTTCTTTTTGATGTTTGCACTTTGAAAAATCATATCTTTATGGTGTGTTGATGAAATTCGATGAAACAGGAAACATCGGGATCGCAAGGAAGCTCTCTACCACATAGAAGAGACCGCGGATTTTTCTGAGTCATCTACGATTTTTAGCGCTCCAAAAACCAATGTGAGATGTCTAAATTTAAATGAAATTGAATAGAAGATGTCGTATATAAATTATATAAACGAAATATAATTTATATGCGTGTTGTATACCACATATACATGCGTAGTATAAGTTGTATGAGCAAAGTATGAATTATACATGCATTGTTTAAGTGATATGTGTGTTGAAATGCAAGTGAAATATAGTGGATACACACACACACACACACACACACATATATATATATATATATATACACACACACACACACACACTCCCCTCGTCCACAAACCATGGACGATATTTATTTTTGTGAATTGGTGTAAAATATTGGGTGAAATATTCAAATGGTTGAATAATTGTTTATGGTTGATATTGTTTGGTTGTGGTTGAAAAATACCCATTCGTGATTGAAATGAATTGGAAATAATTGTGGAAATAAAAATAAAATTTGCCGCCTACGTGCGAATTAGATGCATGAATCCCCATTGTCAAAAACCGCAAGGTTTTAAGGTAGAGCGAGGAACCGTACTAGGGACGGTGCCGGTTTTAACTACCCTGCCGTTATGCTGCCGAAATTTTGAATAATATTTATGTGTTAGAATTATTTTCATATGTTGAAATTACCCTCATGTGTTGAAATTAAACTCATGTGTTGAAACTATATCCATGTGTGGAAATGCTCATGTGTTGAGAAGTGAAGTGTGAAAATTAAATTCATGTGTGAATGAATAAGGTGTTTAAACAATAAAAATCACATTTTTATAATATATATGAAGTATATAAAATATTCGCCTTATATATAAATAGTTTCAACAATAAAAATCCCATCTTTCTTATATGAACAAACTATGTAAACTATCCATGTGTGGAAATGCTCATGTGTTGAGAAGTGATGTATGAAATTGAAATTCATGTGTTGAATAAATATTTAGATGATGAAAATACAATTTTTATCATATGTGTGATTTGCCAAAGATATACTAGTGTCGAAATAAATATTTGTGAAGTGAATATTATTTTTAACATGTAAAGGAACTAAATAAAATAGTCGTGTGTTAAAATATATTTTAGTTCGCCAAAAATATCATTTTTATTGAAATGTGAAGTGTTAAAAATAACCACTTGTTCAAATAAATATGCATGAGTTGAAATATTCATTAATTAGCTAATGATGTGATTTTTGCTTATGTATGCAACATTAGGATGAATGGTGACCTTAAACCAAAGTGAGCCGAAAATGAAATTGAATAGAAAATGATAAGTGGTAAAAATTGCATATATGTGCATGCATATTTATTGAACATGTTATAGCAAAGAGGCTAGAGAAGAGGAATAAAATTATGTGCCCGACAAATAGGTATATGTTTACTGTTTTGTTTGGGTGATGATTTTATGAGCCTGTTGGCTAGCCGCTTGGCTTTTTCTTTTTCTTTTTGACATGAGACGCCCGTGTGGCTATTTGGGAATTTTCCCAGCCCCTCCTGTACAAAGGAGGTTATGGCGAAATTTTCCAAAATTTAAAGGCGTTAGTGAAATATTTGAAGTGAAAACGATATTGAAATCGTCGAATGAACTATATTTATATAAATATATAAATATAATTAAATTAAAACAAATCGGGGCCAGGCAGTTTGTATTTTGAAACCGTGATTTCAAACGACTAGTGCAGGAAATCCGACCGTCGAATTTTCCCGAAACCGCAACCGTTGGGTTCGCCTTGGAAATATCTTTCCAACGACTCCAACTTTGTGAGGATCCAACGGTTGGATTGTCTGGAATGTGTAAAACAAATTTAGAGAAAAACAGCGCCAAAATCGATTATATTTATATATAAATATAAATATAATTAAATTAAATCGAATAACGACGATGCAGTTCGTATTTTGAAATCGTGATTTCAAACGACTAGTGTGGAAGATCCGACTGTCGGATTTTCCCAAAACTGGACACGTTGGATTCGTTTTGAAATGATCTTTCTAATGATATAAAATTTGCGAAGATCCAACGGTTAGATTTTCAGATGTGTGTAAAACAAATTTAGTGAAAAACAACGCTAGTGCTTCGGCACGACCTGAAATGTCGTTTAATAAAATATGGCCGTTTTTAAATAAATAAAAATGGCGATATATCGTTGAAAAATATTATTGACGATATAGAATGGAAATAAACAGATTTTCCTTGGTTTGCTTGATATGTGATGGTTGAATGTATTTAACATGAAAACTTTACTAATGAACTAAAATGTGAATGTTGAGCGATTTAACCATGTGATAAAATGATTTGAAAATCTAAATATACATGGATTATTTGAAAAGGCCGAGTTTATTCTCATTTCAAATAATCCATCCACGATGTGAAGTCGAAGAGTTGAAGACGGTTGAAGACCGACGATCTTCACATTGGATGGATGGGCGCTACTGATGCTCATGATTGGAGTAGCTACCTTGAACGAGCCGAGGTAGTAGCCGTCTGGACATATTGTTGATTGTGCGGATATGCGAGGAATTAGTGCCTCCGGTTTCGTTCAGACCCAGAACGAACTTGTAAATGGACTGTGTGTCTAACATTGGATTTTGTTCTGTGCTGATTATTGTCTGTTAAATATGTATCTGTTTGGCGGCGGAGAATTTATTCTCTTGCTTAACGCCCTTCTCTGAGACATACGAGCTCAGAGGTTATATAAAGATAGAAATCAGTCGCATGGAGTGGATTGCCTGTGTGGCACGCCTAAGTGGCATATGATCAAGGCTTCTGTTGTAAAGCAAAGTCTTGTGGTTGATGATCAAAGCATGGTCTGTGTGACGTAACTTTGTGTATAGCGTGGATTCGCGAGCCTCACACCCCGATATGAGTCAAAAACGGGAGAAGGACAGCTGGGAGAGCACGACGTTTCTTTCTAGCTATGGTGATGTCAGTGACCTACTAGCCCTGACATTTATATATACTTTTCACCTGTGTGGTTGTTGGAATGCGAGACACCTCGATTATAGGTCTGTAAGGACCGGGAAATGCGTGTTCAGGAATAATTAATCCTCAAAAGTAAGAGAGGACCGACCCAGCCGATTCCAAGGACCGCTTTGTTCGATCCTGAAGCATTTGCTAGAGTGTCTCGAACGGAGAGGAGCTTGCCCCTTGCCTCGACTCATGATGGAATCCAATTTCCAATACGAAATTGCGGATGTGATTGTATTACTAGTATGGCAACATAGTAGATGGTAGCTATGCCACCTAGGATTGATATTTATGATTAAATTTTCTTTTGGAACATATATGCACTAGTAATAATATCAAACACTTTTGTTTTCCACGTATGAAGCATTTTTGGCCATTATAAGGTAAAACTCTATCCCCCGGCTTGCGTTGCATTGTGTGATGGGACCTGAGTCTTATAATGGCTTCATTTTTATAAAAAGCATTGCGATGATTTAACCATTTATTTTATTTCATGCACTAGCACTGATTGGAGTAAACCCGTTCCGCGAAAGTGGCGTGGTCCTTTGATTTGCCTTATTATTGTTGTTTAACAAGTTACGTAGATTTCTCATACCAGTCCCATGACTGACTCGTAGTTTGTTTCACCTTGCAAACTCGGGTGCCTTTATTTTCACACGGGCAGCCTAGTTACAGGTGGCTGACATATTTTGGGCATGGCACCGCTGTAGAGGTGCACTTCTGGCTTATGGCGAGGCTTGAGTACATTGTGATGATTGTGACTTTTCCGCCATTACTGTATATTAATTATGATTCCGCCAAAGGCGATAGAGACTGATGTTTAGTTTATGTACTCTTTATGTATTATGATTCCGCCATTGGCGATGTTGACTGATTATGTATTATTATGCACTAAGTATTATCCTGCACCGTGCTCTCTGAAGTGGTGATTTATATATGATTCCGCTGTCATATTTGTGTAAATTATTCTATTTCTTGTTTATGTTATTATCTGTACTCTGCTAATGATGGTTAATGTGTTATATTCCAATGATTATCCTTAAAACCATAGCACGGGGTTTTGGGGTCGTCACTGCTGGTATCAGAGCTTTGGTTAACCTTAGTTCTGGAATTTAACACATTAAACACTTCGTCAGAATAGAATCAGTAGTATTCTAAGGCGAGTAGCTCATTAGAGATAGGACTAGTAATGTCCTAGAATGAGCTAAGCAGAATAGCAAAAACAATTTGACCAGTCCATCATTGTCTTTCCTTAAGTTCTTCTGCTTTACCATACAATAAAATTATCGTTTCTATAGGCTGACTCTTCTCTTGCTTATACAGAACTTGAACAATGGCTACCCGATCAGCCGCTGGTAGAGGACCGACATTATATATACTTTTCACCTGTGTGGTTGTTGGAATGCGAGGCGCCTCGATTATAGGTCTGTAAGGACCGAGAAACGTGTGTTCATGAATAACTAATCCTCAAAAGTAAGAGAGGACCGGCCCTGAAGATCGAAGGATTGCTGTGTGCGGTCCTGGGACATTTGCTAGAGTGTCTCGAACGGAGAGGAGCTTGCCTCTTGCCTCGACTCATGATTGAATCCAATTTCCAATACGAAATGTACGGATGTGATTGTATTACTAGTAGGGCGACATGATATATGGTACCCATGCCGTCTATAATTGATATTTATGATTGAATTTGCTTTTGAAACATATATGCACTAGTAATAATATAAAACACATTCGTTTTATACGTATGAAGCATTTTTGGCCATTATAAGGTAAAACTCTATCCTTCGGCTTGTGTTGCATTGTGTGATGGGACCTGAGTCTTATAATGGCTTCATTTTGATAAAAAGCATTGCGATGATTTAACCGTGTACTTTATTTTATGCACTAGCACTCATTGGAGTAAACCCGTTCCGCGAAAGTGGCGTGGTCCTTTGATTTGCCTTATTATAGTTGTTAATAAGTTAAGTAGATTTCTCATACTAGTCCCATGACTGACTCGTAGTTTGTTTCACCATGCAAACTCGGGTGCCCTTATTTTCACACGGGCAGCCTAGTTACAGGTATCTGACGCACTTTTAGCTATGGCGAGGCTTGACTACCTTGAGAAGACTTTGACTCTTTCCTCCATTATTGTATCTATATTATGATTCCGCCATTGGCGATGTAGACCGATATTTATTTTTTGTACTCTTTATGTATGATTCCGCCTCTGGCGATGGTGACTGATTATGTATTATTATTCACTAAGTAGTATCCTGCACTGTGCTCTCTGATGTGGTGATATTTATATATGATTCTGCTATCATATTGTGTAAATTATTCTATTTCTTGTTTATGCTATTATCTGTGATCTGCTAATGATGATTAATGTGTTATATTCCAATGATTATCCTTAACACCGTGGTACGGGGTTTTGGGATCGTCACAATTCCGCTGTCATATTTGGGTAAATTATTCTATTTCTTGTTTATGCTATTATCTGTACTCTGCTATTGACGATTAATGTGTTATATTCCAATGATTATCCTTAACACTGTAGCACGGGGTTTTGGGGTCGTCACAGCAGAGATCAACGAATATGGTATAAAGGAATACAATGTCAGACATACCATCCATTTGCAAGTCCGTTCTGGGTCTGAACAAAACTGGAGGCACCTTATTCCTTCGCATACCCGAAAAATCAACAAATACGTCTGGACATTTACAACTGTAGCCCCTTCAAGGTAGCTACTCCAATCATAGGCATCAGTAACAACCCATCCACTCGATGTGAAGATCGTCGGTCTTGAAACTTCTTCAATCACTTTGACTGTTAGTCGTCGTATCAATTATTCAGAATGGCTTAAACCCGGCCTTTCCGCATAACTCATGTATCTTATAATCATGTGCTATAACAACAAATCATACGCCTCATTCCAGTCAAGAATATTCTTTTATTCGTATTTCTATATTCTGGAAAGGTTCTCATTAATATTATCAAAGATTATCACTTTTAAAGACACTATTTAATCCATTTCTTTGGAAATCATTTCAAAAGATTTTATAGTATCTTTTCACAGTTTAAACCAAATTAAGGTTTATCAAACTCGTCAGGATTAACGCCTTTTCGAAGTAGTCATTCGATTTATCATCCCGTCCCAACCTATTCATGCCATGGAGAAAAACTGGTAATACTCCATATCTAACACCGCTGTGTTATTAGTAAATTCAATTACGATTTTCACGTTCAAAACTAATCAAAAATTTAACTATCGCATGAAGTAAAACTGATGATACTCCATTTTCGAACACTTTTTAAATTTGGTGAATTTAATTACCACATTAAGATTTAAATTTAATTAATGATTCACTAAAACTCCACTTAGTTTTAATCTCTAAAAATCATTATTCAAATTTAGGAAATAAATCTTGCCTTTACTGGGTTAAAGAACGAGTGTTCTTTAAAACACAGTTCACGATAAATCCAAAATCATCGTCCATTAAAATGGAATCTAAACGGAAATCATAACAGTATATAATTGATATAAATTTCCGTATCAAACTAATACTATAAGTGGAATAGCGGCTAGGCCTTTTAAATTCCATAAATAGTAACGGTCTACCCTTACTAAAGTTTATCTCGATTATTACCAAATCGAATTCCAATCAGTTCTAATTTAATAGATTAAATTGTAAAATTTTACTTTGGAAAATTCCATTAATCTTAATTAAAAGATTTGTAAATTTCAAATCATAACTTCAATGTTAATTGGGTTAAAGAACAAATGTTATTTAAAACACGGTTCACGATAAACCCAAAATCCAATTTTTAATTCAATTCCAATTAAATATTATTAATTGGAAACCTTCTCTAAATCTTAATTTAAAGATTTATTCTTTTCTCAATTGGGTTTAAGAATACTGTTAGTAAAGACACCATTCACGACAAACCCAAAATCTAATTTTATATCAAATACAAGACTCTAAATAGAAATAATATCTACTTATATTCAATATCGAATTTTGAAACCAATGGATATCGTATTGGGAATTACGATATTTGTATCTTCCGAATTCCTCAACAATATCCGTGTAATCACGGAATCCAATATCGAAATATTCCGGAGATTATTTCCATTCCAAATCTATTCCAATTTATTTTTTGGAAAAATTCTGGTTATTTTAAAACCATTTTCAATTTCCACTTTATTTATTTTTAAAAATAATTGCATTTTTATTCTAGTTATTAAGTAGTTCATTTCGAAAAAAATATTTTTATCTTTTCAAAATTGGAATTTTTCATCCAAAATCTTTCCAAATCATTTACTATGATTTTACATAATTTAAACATATTTTTAATAATTTTATTAAGGCCTTTACAGTCGGTTTCAAATAACGGCTACAGAACAGCATTCATAGCAACCTTTTCTGAAATTGATTTGGACATAATTCCAAATCCAGCTGTTAGATTTCATATCTCTTATATTCATTGGAAAGCTCTTTTTGATACGAACCCAACGGTTCCAGTTTTAGGAGAATCCGACGATCGGATCTCCCGTTACGTCCATTTGAAGTTAATGGTCAAAATTCGCGAATGGTTGCTGCGCGGCGCGTTCTGTTCAGGCCGTAATATATATAATATATATATATCATCGATTTCCATATAAAATGTATTTTAATATATTTATAAATTCTTTTTGAAATGATTCCAACTTCATTTTCAATTTCAAATCAAAATTGAACATTCTACATCATTATAATATTAAAATGATAATATTTTCAAAATATCAGATTTTGAAATCACATTTCGATATTTATTATAAAATGAATAGAATCGACAGAAAATCCCGTTTGTGTTAAAATGACATTTAACTACTTAACACGGCTTCACATTTCAATATTTTTGTGTCCATCCAAAATCGGACATCAAAATCACATTTTGATTATTCACTGAATTTTATTTTAAAATATTTGTTAATTATGAACTGGAATCAGACTCAATCAATTACCATATAATTTCAGTTATATGGATTTCATACATCGCACGTATACGACAATCATGATAAACAATCATTAAAAATTCATACAACATCCAGAGTGCATTTTACAACTGTATAAGCATTATATAAATAAATAACGCTTATGTAGTCTGTCAACCCATCGATTGACATACCACTAATTACTGGGATCAGTGTATGCCAAAAATCATCCCAATACCCGTGTGGGGTTTTCAAACAACAAATACTATTTATTATTTGTGTAGTTAGGCGGTGTGTAGAATTTATCGTCCCAATCAATTGTAACGACCCGGGGAAAAGAACGACAATCGGGTTCTCGACAACAATACGTAAACTCGTATCACTTGCCAAAAACCCAAGTATCGAACCCCCAGATTGTCATGAGAAAGAATTTAGAGGGTGAGGATAGAAAGAAAGAAGTATTAGAATAGAAGAAAGAAGAAGAGCACATCAGAATCTCACAGCGGAACGAATAAAATATAATATCAAATCTCTTTATACAAAAACTGTATATACATACCAATCATCAGAGTACACATACATCAGTCACAGCGGAATAATAACTTTGAATAACTAGCGGTGAAGCCGCCTGCTTCCAGCTCCTGAAACTCCAAGTGAAACCTAACCTGGAACATACTCGGTCTGACCCGAGCACATTTGATTTAAAACAAAATACACCGGGTCAGTCTGGAATACTATCAGTGATAAATTCACATAACACACAACTTGTTTAACTTTGGAAATCCTTTTCGAAACAAAAGGATAATAGTAAGACCAGTCCACACATAAACACGGACGGTTTTTACCTTACTATAACCCAAACCATTTTGTTTGAAATCATACTTTGATCTGATATTATCATAATGTCTAATTACAAGTAATTAGAAATCTAGAGGAACACTTGCATCTCACGCTCCACATATATAGTATACAATCGAAAACCCGTGGGCGCTTATTGGATATTGGATTCCAACTTGACAAGGTATGGGTCCACCTTCCGCACGTGTATCTCTAGAGGCGAATACACTGGGTTCAACAAGAACGTCTTGCAACCCGGCCCTCACATGACCGACCACTCATTTCGCTTGAGTGTATCGAATGTATATCACCGACGGTTGGGATCAGCAACCGCCACCCGGATAGGGTCAGCATCGAAACATAGATAAAGAAGCAATAGGAATTTCTCTAGATAGGTGATCATACATCCTAATGGGTGCGACCCACATAGCCATGCTGCCTGCCCGATTTTTGTCATTTCCCGGTTGATGAGACTTGAGGCTAAAATCTCTTTTCAACATCTGGCCACCATTCACTTTGAATGCCACATCGTCAGATCCGCCAGATCACACTTGATTGACGTCCACAAACACACTCTAGCTGTCAGGCTAGAGAATAACCATTTCTCCGCCATCAACTATGGTACGTTTGGAGAAATCAAAACATGTAATTCCTTTGGAAATACTCTGTCAGACATCCGTCCATACAAGTCATCCAGGAACAGGATGAACCGAAGGTACTCTCCTACTGCATCTCATATAGGAATCACCCCATGAATCAGTAGCGAGAAGTCCTTGCAACCCGTGGATTTCAACCACGACAAAATCACAAATCAAAATAACTCTGGTTGCAGGCCAGAGAAATTCAACAAGTAGTCCTTCCGCTTATGAAGATCCACGGTCTTCACTTGCTCCGTCTTCAATCGACGTCTTCACGTATTTGATGGTCGGAATGGTTTCGAATATAATTCGATCCCGGACTTTCCGAACCAACAATCGTATTGGTCTGGTTTGATAGTCGGTGTTTTAACTATCAAAATAACAGTGTTTCAAACATCACAACAAATGAGTACACTGGTTCAGTATTCAATATCACTTGGTCTTTAACACTGATTTACTTTTTGGTTAAATTAAACCTCTAACTCTTTGATATTCAAAAATACGATATTTGAATAACTCTAATTCGAATTAACTCTAATTGGTTAACTCTTCTTGATTAATTTGACTTATCTAACTTAACTGGAACAACCTAAATTGATTATTCTTATCGATTAGCTAATACTCGACTTAACTTCATTCGCTTGACTCTAGATCGCAGCGATCACAATGGTTACGTCTGATTTCCTCAGGAAACATCTGTCCGCCTTAGGCTATCTGCAGCCCTGCGAATTTCGCTAGCAGTCGTACGCAAATGGAAATCCTTTCCTAGACAACTTTGTTTGACTAACTCTGACTATATTCAATCAACTCTAATTGACTAACAAATGTTTACTATCCTTTGAAAACAAAATTCTTATCTCCTTTGAAACTGATATCGTAATATTATTCGATTCCCAAAACCTTGCATCAGAGTTTGATATTCTTTGTATAGGATAAATCCAATCTCAACACTTCACTTGTTCTTAACTAATACTATTCCTTGATAATAGTGAAGCCAACCAAGTTGGGGTATTTTAGTTACCTCTCAGACCTTGATCGACTCGTTCTTATCTCAGAAAAATATTAGTTTGAACTAAACCACTTCTCAAATCTTATTTACTATCTGGTTTCAAATTTTGGGTTTTAAAAACTGTTTCTCACATTTGAAACCCCGCTCAAGACTTTCTCCACTTAATTTCTCAATTAAGTAAATATTCACCAACATACTTTTACCATTCTTTCCCTCATGCCCTTTTTGATTCATAATATAAATCCTTGGTCAAATAATTTGGTTCCATCTAATTGGACATTTTCATAATCACCTTTATTGCCCCTTTTTGATTTCATTTCTGGGTTTAAAACAATTGTTCACATTTGAATCTCGTTTAAATCCTTTTTACTTAATTTCTTTGGTTTAGTAGCACCTCATTTACATCACCATCTCAACTACAAATATTCTTCCACTTATACTCTTTGGGTTATAAATTAAACCCTTCGTCAAATAGTTTAATCCCATTTATTTGAACCTTCTTATGATAAACCTTTATCGCCATTTTGGCCAAACCTCATCGTCAATTTAATACTTGTTAATTAAATTCCCAATTATAAAACCTTATTGACTTGGATTTACGCTTCTCTTTAATAAAATGCTTACTTAGCATTCAATTGAATTCACTATTTTAAATCATTTTAATTAAAGAGTAATTTGCTTTAATCCCTACTATATTAAAAATATAGTTAACTTTAATCAAAATAGTATTTTTATCGTGTTTACCCGCTTACTCAAAAATAATCCAGGTTATTAAAATAACCAATTCAATTAACCCTTTTTATTTTAGTAAATCAAAGATTCACTAATATCCAACACTATTCGTTAATCTTTAACGAATAATTAAACCAACATTTATTTCCTCTGTCCATTCTACTCTAAACGTTGGATTTACCAACCCTACACATCAGTTAACTATTAACTGAATTCCAATTTGTCATTTCCCTTTCCTTAATAAATTAACTTAATTAATTAAAGTCACTCTTTTTTTTTTTATTTGTCGAAACATTCATTTTCCCTTTTACTAATCTATGGAAAATTCTTGACTTTCCATTTCTCACTGATCTAGTCCATTTATCTAAATATTCTTAATAGCTCGCTTTAATATATTTAATTTTAAATTTCCAATTTAAATACACGTATACAATAATTAAATAACTTTAATTCGGTTATAAATAAATTATAACCTTGAAACCCGTTAATTTCTCTGACGGTAGAACATCGTTAAAACCCTATGACTGGACCATTGCTGCCCATTTCCTTAGTCAACACAAACAGTTGATTTTAACCACAACAACGGTGGTATATATCCCACTATCAACATTCAAAACGGTTTTAGTGTCAGTCGATGTGAACAATCCATATATATGCACGACAATTAAATATACAGTTTATTTGAGGAATCCGGTCGGATCCCTCCAACCTGTCCTTCTCTGCATCACAGATGTCAGTTGATAACAATATACGAGTAAATAAATAAACAACTGCAACCAGTCAAACCATATCAATCAATTTGCATTCATCGCAACCAATCAGCCAATTTAAACTGTTAACTGTAAAATATATTTAACTGTGAGTGTATCACATCACAGTATTCCAGAAGGTGTGAGAATTAACTCACCAGAGTTTGTTCTGGTCGACCGTTGACGCGTTTGTCGCTTTTAATTTGGGACGACCGTTCAAAAATAGCTGAATTTTCAACAGTGTCGGATTGACTCCTACTCAGTGCCATCGGATAGGTCTCGTCCCTGCGATCCCAACGCACCTTGTTTCGTTAAATTTCGTTATCGTATGCAAAAGTTATGCTTGTTTGAAGTTTTATAAAATATATGATTTAAATAAGTTAATTAAATTTTAAATATACCTTAATTACGTCAGCGCCACGTCAGCAGGAGCACACATCCTCTATCCACCGCGTCACACGTTTTCTCCCTCACCAAACTCTGAAATCCATTTCCCTCTTATTCATTCGAACCTTGCCACCTTCACAGTCCCCCAACGATGCCGTACGACCACCAGGGCTCCGACCAACCCCACCACCAGATCCGCCCTTGCCTCATGCCCCATCGCCAGGAACCCAGCCCCTCCGTTCGCCCCCAGGTCACCGGAAATCAGGTTTTCCCCAAACCCGTTCATCCCCAAAATTCCACCTCCTCCGGCCACCATCGACGACTGGACCACCACAGATCGGACCACCGTCCAGCCCAGCACCTGACCCCCCTAGGGCGCGACGCCAGTGTTGGCCAGAGCCGCCGAAAAAGGAAAATTTCCGTTTGTTACTTTTAAAACTGCACCCGAAAACTGACATCCCCGTTCAACCTCCAACCACGGCCACCACAGGCGATGTTAGACCCCGAGACCACCACCGTTTGAAAGGCTGATCTCCCCTCTATCAAAGCCCCAAGGCCCCGTCACCCCAAATCAGTCCATCATCTCGAATTTGGGCCTAAAACAAAAACCAATCCCCGTTGTCCATCGCGAATTCCAGCCACCTCGGACCTCCATTGACCCTAGATTTTTGACAGCAGCTAGATCTTCACTGGATCTACAACTTTCCCTTGGGTCGCCATAGCAAATTCTCGCCGAGTTGGAAGATATAAATAGATTTGTGTTCGAGGGTTTATTTGCAAAATTACATGGGAGAGGATGAGGGCTTGGTTGGAAATGTTGATGGAAGGGTTTATATAAGGTTGGAAAAACATATTTTAAGTTGACGTGACGAGCGACGTTGACTAACGATATTTTATTTCGTGTCTATCGCGTTTTGGAACATCGTTTATTCGCTGCTGCGCTCACATACGAACCCCGTTCGAGTTGCGACTGGACGACATAGTATATTTTGATGATACGGTCCTAACGAATCTTGTTTCGTCGAATTCCGTGCTCGTATGCTCAAATAGCGTTTGTACACGTCCAATTTGATCGATTTATTTTACATTTTATTTTGCCACGCTCACAGAATAACACCGATTGATGCGCCGTCAGAAAATCTGGCAATAATTTACTTATACGGTCCCAATAAAATTTGTTTCGTCGAAAACAGAGGTCATTTGAAAAATGTCCCTTTTGAACTGGTCAATTTGAATTAAAATAACCCAATTTTAAAATACTTCAATATAATAATATCAAAATATTGCAGTTGGCCATACACGACCAGAATTTGATGTATTACCAAGGAAAAATATCCCGGGTTGAATTCCAAGCCAATTCGATGTTTAAAATATTTAAAAACCGTTATTTTATATAACTGCAGCGCTATATATATAAAACGAATCCTGGCGCTGCTTTTCCCAAAATTTGATTTGGACATAAAACAAAATCTACACGACGAAAACTGGATTTTTCTCTACCGTTGGGAAGATATTGTCAAACTGGTCCCAACGTTTCTTGTTTCGATGAAATCCGACTTATTTTGAACCCGGTACGACCAATTGAAGTTCAAAATGCCAAAACGCGAACTACCGCGCCGCTGCAGCTCGTTATTTAATTAAATTATAAACTATATATATTTGTCGTCGTTTTCAAAACGAATAGTCACTAATATTCCCCCATAAACAATATTTGACCACTTTAAACTGTCGGATCACAGTATATTTCAATTCCGACAATTTTCCATATTTTGGAAATTAAAATAATATTTATTATTTATTTTAAATAATATATTCACAATATAATTGTTAAATTCGATTATCCAACCTCAAACCAATATTTTAAATTATTAAAATATTTAAAATAATCCAATTAAATTGGCAGAAAATACGGGTCGTTACATCAATATTAGTTAAATAAATGTACATAAACAAACCGTCCGATTTGTAAATGAATATTTATTTTATTTTCTTTTCATGATAATTTTATATGCATTTTATATAAATAATTTTATATATACAACAATATCAGTCAATGACACTCCCAATCACAATTCAAACAAACAATCAACCATGGTTTGTTTAAAAAGTAGTGTCAGGAGCTACTAATCCCCGTCTGCAACCAATTATATAATAAATGTGAAATAATTTGAGTGAGAGAGAGTTCTCATAGTCGGTTTCTACTCCGTCATTATTTATTCGACGATTTTTATTTTTGAACTAAATTAGACAAGCGTTTAATTTAGCTCAAAAATATACTAGCTCCAAATCTGGTCTAGTCAGTTCCATGTTGTAGATATCGTCAACACAAGTCAACGCAAGTCGTTTCGCTGAATTCTGTTTTGAATTGGACAAGTTATAGCAGTTTAAACTTTAATGATATTATTAATTTAATTAATAAACTAATTAATTAAATTTAATTACCTTAACCCCATTATTAACTGTTTCCCCATCATCGGATAACTGGACCATGCTCGAACCTAGGGCTCATTGTTGCTTGAGAACAGAGGCGTCGGCTGTTGATCAGTCATGCCCACGAGAAGCGCCTTCGCCACCGCTCCCCATGCCTGAAGTGGCGTACCATCCGATCACCTCCTCTGGCCTCGAACTGCGTGCGAAGTCAGCCGCTTCCCATCCAAAAATCGCACGAAATCATTCACGATAAATACTGCAAGTGGTATGGATTTAAAGATCTTCCCAAGGTCTTCGATTTTCGTTCAGATTTCCTCTTCTAGTCCGCAACGTAGAGGAAGAAATTTGGGGATGAATCTTGGAGCAATTTCTGCCATCGATGATGAAGAGCGGGATTTTTTATTTCGGGAAAAGTGATTTATAGGGTCTAGAAAAATTAATATATATATATATATATATATAATATTATATTTCCCAAAAATAGTTGTTTATCTATACGAATTCCAAATCAACCCAATGACTGTCACCCTTAGCTAAATACCATTATTTCGGACACAATGGGATATGTTTCGTAAGCCAATTCTATAGTTTCGATCAGTTTTCGTAAAAATTGAAATATAAATCAATATATTTTGAACTTAAACGTACATTTTAAATTACCGAGGCCACATACTAACTCCAGAAATTCCATGAAAATAAATCAATCTATGTTTTAATGATATGGTCCTAATAAAACTAATTTCGTCGTATTTGGAGACCGTTTGAAAAATTGCTATTTTTAAGGGTTATATATTATATTAAAATATATAAAAATTCCATAGCAACCATTTTAAATTTTTAACTGGGCATAACTTTCAAATTATATTATGAAAACTCAGTTTCATAACTTCGTTAGAAAGATACAATTAAACATATTCAAATATTTCTGGCTTTATTGAAATCCGATTTATTTTGAATTTTGTACATTCATTTGAAATTTAAAATCGAATTTTCAAACTACCGCACCATTTCATGCTCGTTTTATAATAAAAATAAATTTATACGCTCTAACTTTGATTCAAATAAATTTTTAGTCGTTATTTTTTAAAATAAATCATTTTAAATATTCAAAATCCATTAAAATAGCTAAAATAAAAAATTTTAATTGGTTCAGAACTTCCGGGTTGTTACAATCTCCCCCACTTAAAATCTTTTCGTCCTCGAGAAGGAACGGAGCTGAAAGTTGTTTAACTAACCAAATCAACTTTCATTCTAACTTTCATTCTTCAACTTTTCAGTTTCTAAGAATTTTCAAATTTCTCAAAAATTTGGCTAGCACCCTAAATTTTCAAAAAAATTCGCCATAACCTCCTTTATACAAGGTGAACGGTAAAACCGCAACTTGCCTCACAGGGCCCTCATCAATCCAGTAGAAAAAGAAAAAGCCAATCGGCTCATAAAATCATCAAACCCAAGAAATACAGTAAACATGAACCTATTTGTCGGGCATACAATTTTATTCCTCTTCTTAGCTTCCATGCTATGACCCGTTCATTATATATACATGCACATATAAGCGATTCTAATCAATTTTCAATTCATTTTAATATTATATTCGATTTGGCTAAATTTACCTTTCATTCTCTTATTAGTTTGACTATTCTAATAATTTATTTAGTTTACTAATAATCACATAACACAATCAACAATCAATTAGTGGATTAACTTTTCAAACATATATCTTTTATACATATTCAAAATCATATTTTCAGTGTCAAATCACAAACAATAACCCTATCTAAGGTTTTGGTTCTCACACCAGTCAATTGGAAATTATATAGATATTCACTTTCGAAACTCGAACATAAATGTTGATAATGGTATACCGATCATCAGAATCATCTCCAGGTGACTAGAGTGTGATTCTATATCTATCCAGTATATTTGAGACTTCGAATATACGTTACTTACGCGTATATTCAAAATCTTCTTATACCCGATAGTCCAAATTCAATATAAAATATAAAATACTCAAATAGGTACAATAAGATATAATTTTCAAAGTTAAATTTGTTTTTATAAATTACACTCTTCAAACTCATTCTAGGATAGTACTGATCCTATCTCTAACGAGTTATTCTTATAAGATATTACTAATCCTGTCTCTGACGAGTTCTTTCGTTCGGTTCTAATGTTCCTTATTCTCTAGATTTGTAAACCACAGCTCTGTACCAAACTGAGACAACTCAAACTTCTCCTTACGAGAAAGCCCGGATTGAATTGTGAACACGACGCATCAGAACACAACTAATAGAAAATTTCAATTTTATTACAACAATTTGCATCAGAGTACAAGATGTTAGAGTATGAATAATTATACAACAGAAAAATATCATGGATTTAAAATACAAATCAGCGGAAATTTAAATGTATAAATATAATGACTAAAACAACTAAATGAAATACATGGATACAACGCTTTCTGAATATAGCTCCAGCTGTGATCAAGGATCCTGGGAGAATAAATTTCTGCGAAAACCAAAACTACTAGCTGCCCATGTGGAAAATATGGGCACCCAAAGTTTAGGTTAAAACAATAAAATCCGAGTCAGTCATGGGACTGGTGTGAGAACTCAAAATAATTATTAACTTGATTTCAAAGTTAGGTAAATCAAGGGACCACGCCGCTAATGCGGAACGTGTTTACCACCAAGAATACCAGTGCATAAAACAATTAGCGCAATGCTAAATAAAGAACAATGAAGCTATTATAAGACTCAGGTCCCATCACACAATGCAACGTAAACCGGAGGATAGAGTTTTACCTTATAATATCCAAATATGCTAGGTACATTTTAAAACAAATCTTTTATTATTCTTATAAGTGAAGAAATCAACTTCAAATATAAATTTATCATTAATAGACGACATGAATGTCCGATACCACTATGCCACCAAAAGTATACAAGTAAAACCATAAAATGTCGAATTGGAAGTTTGGATTTCCATCAAGATGGCTATTGATCTGAAAGATCGATCACGTATTGTAATTCCCCACGGCTTAGGTCCCAGGCATGAGAAAACACTGTAATGCACATCTGCACTATATTCAGGATATCAAGTATCCCAGCGACTTACGTCTCAATGATAAGAAAATGCCGCTTACTATATCCTTCTGACAATCGAGTGGTGTGATCTATCCCTACCAGGTGTGTAGCGACCACACCCAGCCTATCTAAGTCGACTAAATCCATCCATCACAAAAGTATGCTGATCTAACCATTAGTTCACCACCATACCAAGGTGCGAGGCTCGTGAGTTAACACTGCACAAAGTTGTGCTACTTAAAGTTGTGCTTTGATCATCATCCACCAAACTTTGCTTTTCAACATAAGTTTGGATCACTGCATTTCAGCATACCATACTATCAACCCATACCGTACCACTGATTTCTTCCAGTATATAATCTCTAAGCTCGTACATCTCAAAGAAGGGTGTTAAGCAAGAGAATAAATTCTCCGCCACCAAACTGATATATATTTAGCAGAGATCAATGAATACAGTATAAAGGAATACAAAGTCATACATACCATCCATTTGCAAGTCCATTCTGGGTCTAAACGAGACCAGAGGCACCTTATTCCTCGTCCCATAAGTCCAGTGCAGGAGAGAGGCCCTCGCATACCCGAACAATCAACAGATTCGTCCTGACGGCTACCACTATAGCCCCTTCAAGTTAGCTACTCCAATCATGGGCATCAGTAACAACCCATCCCTTCGATGTTAAGATCGTCGGTCTTGCACCGTCTTCAATCTCTTCGACTATCAGTCGTCGTATCAATTATTCAAAATGGGTTAAACCGATCTTTCCAAATAACTCGCGTATCTTATAATCAAGTCCTATAACAACACATCATAAGCTTCATTCCAATCCAGTATATTCTTTCGTTCATATTTCTTTATTCTGGAAAGGTTCTCATTAATCTTATCTAAGATTATCACATTTAAACACACTGTTTAATCCATTTCTTCGGAAATCATTTCAAAAGATTTTATAGTATCTTTTCACAGTTTAAACCAAATTAAGGTTTATTAAACTAATTGGGATTAAAGCCTTACCGAAGTAATCATTTGTTTTATTATCCCATCCCAACCTATTCATTCCATGGAGAAAAACTAGTAATACTCCATATCTAATACCACTGTGTTATTGGTAAATTCAATTACCATTTCACGTTCAAATCTAATCAAAGATTTAACTATCGCATGAAGTAAAACTGGTGATACTCCATTTTCGAACACTTTACAAATTTGGCAAATTTAATTACCACATTAACATTTCAATCTAATTAAAGATTCATTAAAACTCCACTTACTTTTAATCTCTAAAAATCATTATAAAATAATTAGTCAAATTTAGGAAATAAATCTTGTCTTTACTGGGTTAAAGAACGAGTGTCCTTTGAAACATAGTTCACGATAAACCCAAAACCATCTTCCATTAAAATGAATCTACATGGATATCATAACAATATATAATCGATATAAATTTCCGTATCAAACTAATACTATAAGTGGAAAAGCGGCTAGGCCTTTTAAATTCCATAAATATTAAAGGTCTTCCCTTATGGAAGTTCATCTCGATTATTACCAAATTGAATTCCATTCAATTCCAATTTAATAGATTAAACTTGAAAACTTTACTTTGGAAAATTCCATTAATCTTAATTAAAGATTTATAAATTCCAAATCATAACTTCACTTTTAATTAGGTTAAAGAACAAAAGTTATTTTAAACGCAGTTCACGATAAACCCAAAAATCCAATTTTTATTCAATTTCAATTAAATATTAATGAAATGGAAATTTTCTCTAAATCTTAATTTAAAAATTTATTCTTTTCTTAAATGGGTTTAAGAGAAGTGTTAATAAAGACACTATTCACAACAAACCCAAAATTTAATTATATATCAGATACAAGACTCTGAATAGAAATTATATTGGCTTATATTCAATATCAAATTCTGAAACCAACGGATACCGTATTAGGAATAACGATAGCTGTGTCTTCCAAATTCCTCAACAGTATTTGTGTAATCACGGCATCCAATATCGAAATATTTCGGAGATTATTTCCTTTCCAATTTATTCAGTGGAAAAATTCTGGTTATTTTAAAATCATTTTTAATGTCTAATTAATTTATTTCTAAAAATAATTGGATTTTTATTCTAGTTATTAACTAGTTCATTTTGATAAAAATGTATTTTTTATATTCAAATTTGGAATTTTTCATCTAAAATCGTTACAAGTAATTTATTATGATTTTGAATAATTTTTCCATATTTCTATTAATATTATTAAGGCCTTTACAACCAGTTTCCAATAACGGCCACCGATCTACATTCATATTCTGATATTGATTTGGACATTATACCAAATCCAGCCATTTAATTTCAAATATTTTATATTCATTGGAAATCTCTTTTTGATACGAACCCAATGGTTTCGGTTTTAGGAGAATCCGATGGTCGGATCTCCCGTTACGTCCATTTGAAGTTAATGGTCGAAATTCGCGAATGGTCGCTGCGCGGCGCGTTCTATTCAGGCCATTATATATATATATATATATATATATATATATATATATATATATATAATATCGTCGATTTCCATATAAAATGTATTTTTAATTATTTTTAAATTCGTTTTAAAATGATTCCAACTTCATTTTCAATTTTAAATCAAAATTGAATATTCTATATCATTATAATATTAAAATGATAATATTTTCAAAATATCATATTTTGAAATCACTTTTTGATATTCATTATAAAATGAATAAAGTCAACAGAAAATCTCATTCGTGTTAAAATGAGGTTTAACTACTTAACACGGCTTCACATTTCAATATTTTCGTGTCCATCCAAAATTGGACAACAAAATCACATTTTGATTATTCACTGAATATTATTTTAAAATATTTGTTAATTCTGAACTGGAATCAGACTTAATCAATTATCACATATTTTCAGTTATATGGATTTCAAACATCACATGTATACGATAATCATGATAAACAATCATTAAAAATTCATACAACATCGAGAGTGCATTTTACAACTGTATAAGAATTAAAATAAATAAATAACGCTTATATAGTCTGTCAACCCATCTATTTACATACCACTAATTATTGGGATTAGCGTATGTCAAAAATCATCCCAATACCCGTGTGGGGTTTTCAAACAACAAATGTTGTTTATTATTTTTGTAGTTGGGAGATGTGTAAAATTTATCGTCCCTATCAATATCAGTTAAATAAGTGTACATAAACAAACCTTCGATTGTAAATGAATATTTATTTTCATCGCTTTACATGAAAATTTTATATACATTTTATATAAATAATTTTTTATATACAACAATATCAATCACTGACACTCCCAAACATAATCCAAACAAACAAACAACCATGGCTTGCGCAAAAAGTATTGTCAAGAGCTACTAAGCCCTGTTTGTAACCTATTATATAATAATTGTAAAATAATTTGAATGAGAGAGAGTTCTCACAGTCGGTTTTCACTCCGTCATTCTTTATTGGACAATTTTTATTTTTGAACTAAATTAGATAAGTGTTTACTTTAGCCCAAAAATAAACTAGCTCCAAATCTGGTCTAGTTAGTTCCATCTTGTAGATATCGTCAGCACGAGTACAATGCAAGTCGTTTCGCTGAATTCTGTTTTGATTTGGACAAGTTATAGCAGTTTAAACTTTACTGACATTATGAATTTAATTAATAAAATAATTAATTAAATTTAATTACCTTAACCCCCTTATTAACTGTTTCCCCTTCATCTGATAACTGGACCCCGCTCGAACCTAGGGCTCATCGTTGCTTGAGAACGGAGGCGCCGGCCGTTGATCGATCATGCCTACGAGAGGCATCTCCGCCACCGCTCCCCACGGCTGAAGTGGCGCACCATCTGATCCCCTCCCCTGGCCTCGAACTGTGTGTGAAGTCGGCCCCTTCCCATCCAAAAATCGCACGAAATCATCCACGAAAAATAATGAAAGTGGTATGGATTTAGAGATCTTCCCAAGGTCTTCGATTTTCATTCAGATTTCCACTTCTAATCCGCAACGTAGAGGAAGAAATTTAGGGATGAATCTTGGAGCAGTTTCCGCCGTCGACGATGAAGAGCGGGATTTTTTATTTCGGGAAAAGTGATTTTTAGGGTTTAGAAAAAATAATAAATATATATATAATATTGTATTTCCCAAATATTGTTGTTTATCTATACGAATTCCAAATCAAACCCAACGACTGTCGCCTCTAACCAAATACCTGTATTCCAAACAAAATGGGATAGGTTACGTAAGCCAATTCTATAGTTTCAATCAATTTTCATCAAAATTAAAATATAAATCAATATATTCTAAATTTAAACGTACATTTTAATTTACCGAGGCCACAAACTGACTCCAAAAATTCCAAAAAAATAAATCTAGCCATGTGTAGATGATACGGTCTTAACAAAACTATTTTCGTCGAATTTGGAGACCGTTTGAAAAATGGCTATGCTTAAGGGCTATATATTATATTAAAATATATATAAATTCCATAGCAACTATTTTAAATTTTAAACTGGACATAACTTTCAAATTACATTATGAAATATCAGTTTCTTAACTTCGTTAGAAAGAGACAATTAAATAGATTCAAATATTTCTGGTTTTACTGAAATCCGCTTTATTTTGAATTCTGTACATTCATTTAAAATTTAAAATCAAAATTTCCAACTACCACGCCATTTCAAGCTCGTTTAATAATTAAAATAAATTTATACATTCTTACTTCGATTCAAATAAACTTTTAGTCGTTATTTTTTAAAATAAATCATTTTAAATATTAAAAATCAATTAAAATAGCTTATATAAAAAATTTAAATTGTTTCAGAATTTCCCGGTTGTTACAATCTCCCCCACTTAAAATCTTTTCATACTCGAAATGGAATGTAGTTAAAAGTTGTTTAACTAACCAATTCAACTTTCATTATGGCTTTCATTCTTCAACTTTTCAGTTTCTAAGAATTTTCTAATTTCTCAAAAATTTCGAGAACACTCTAAATTTTTGAAAAATTTCGCCATATCGTCCTTTGTACGGGGTGATCAGTAAAACCGCAACTTGCCTCACATGGCCCTCATCAATCCAAAAGAAAAGGAAAAAGCCAAGCGGCTAGCTAGTCGGCTCATAAAATCATCAAACCTAAGAAATACAATAACCATATACCTTTTTGTCAGGCATACAATTTTATTCCTATTCTTTTCTTCCATGCTTTAACCTTTTCATTATATACATATGTACATATATGTAATTCTAATCAATTTCCAATTCAGTATAATATTATATTTGATTTTGCTAAATTTAACTTTCATTCTCTTATTAGTTTGATTATTCCAATAATTTATTTAGTTTATTAATAATCACACAACACAATCAGAAATCAATTAGTTGATTAAATTTTCAAACATATATCTTTTATATATAGTCAAAATCATATTTTTAGGTCAAATCACAAACAATAACCCTATCTAAGGTTTTGGTTCTCACAACAGTCAATGGGAACTTATATAGATATTCACTTTCGAAACTCGAACATAAATGCTGATGATGGTATACCAATCACCAGAATCATCTCCGGGTGACTAGAGTGTGATTCTATATCTATCCAGTATATTTGAGACTTTGAATATATGTTAGATATGCGTATATTCAAAATCTTCTTATATTCTGTAGTCCAAATTCAATATAAAATACTCAAATACATATAATTAGATATAATTTTCAAAATTTTATTTGTTTTTATAAATTACACTCTTCAAACTTGTTCTATGATACCACTGATCTTATCTCTAACGAGTTATTCTTATAGGATATTGCTAATCCTATCTCTGATGAGTTCTTTCATTCGGTTCTAATGTTCCTTGTTCTCTAGCTTTTAAACCAAAGCTCCAATACCAAACTGAGACAGCCCAAACTTCCCCTTACGAGAAAGCCTGAATTGAATTGAGAACATGACACATTAGAACACAAACAATAGAACATTTCATTGCTATTACAACAATTTACATCAGAGTACAAGATATCAGAGTATGAATAATTGTACAACAAAAAAATATCAGAGATTTAAAATACAAAGCAGCGGAAATTTAAATGTATAAATACAATGACTAACACAACTGAATGAAATACACAGATACAACGCTTTCCGAATATAGCTCCAGCTGTAATCCAGGATCCAGGGAGAAGAAATTTCTGTGCAAACCAAAACTACTAGCTGCCCATGTGGAAAATATGGGAACCCAAAGTTTAGGTTAAAATAATAAACGCCGAGTCAGTCATGGGACTAGTGTGAGAACTCAAAATAGTTATTTACTTGATTTTAAAGTTAGGCAAATCAAGGGACCACGCCGCTAATGCGGAACGGGTTTACCTCCAAGAATACCAATGCATAAAATAAACATCGCAATGCTAAATAAAGAACAATGAAGCTATTACAAGACTCAAGTCCCATCACACAATGCAACGCAAGATGGAGGATAGAGTTTTACCTTATAATAGTTAAATATGCTTGGTACGTTTTAAAAAAAATCTTTTATTATTACTGTTATTAAAGAAATCAACTTCAAATATAAATGTAACAATCATAGATGAAATGAATGACCCATACCACTATGCCACCAATAGTATACAACTAAAACCGTAAAATGTCGTATTGGAAGTTTAGATTTCCATCATGATGGCTACTGATCTGAAAGATCGATCGCATAGTGCAATTCCCTATGGCTTACGTCCCAGGCATGAGAAAACACCATAATCCACATCCGCACTATATCCTGGATATCGAGTATATCCGCGACTTATGTCCTGTGCATGAGAAAACGCCACTTACTTTATCCTTCTGGGAATCAGGGGGTGTGCCCTATCCCTACCAGGTGTGTAGCAACCACACCCATCCTATCTAAGTCGATTAAATCAGCCAATCTCGAAAGTATACTGATCTAACCATCAGTTCAACACCATACCGGGGTGCGAGGCTCGCGAATTAATGCTTCATAAAGCTGTGCTACTTAAAGCAGTTCTTTAATCATCATCCACCAAACTTTGCTTTTCAATAAAAGTTTGGATCACTGCATCTCAGCATGCTACACTATCAATCCATACTGTACCACTGATTTTTGCCAATATATAACCTCTAAGCTCGTACGTCTCAAAGAAGGGTGTAAAGCAAGAGAATAAATTCTCCGCCACCAAACAGATATATATTTAATAGAGATCAACGAATACATTGTAAAGGAATACAATGTCAGACATACCTTCCATTTGCAAGTCTGTTCTAGGTCTGAACGAAACCGGAGGCACCTTATTCCTCATCATGTATGTCCAATACAGGAGAGAGGCCTTCGCGTACCCGAACAATCAACAAATACGTCTGGACGGCTGCAATTGTATCCCCTTCAAGGTATATAATCAATCTTGGGCATCAGTAACAACCCATCCATTCGATGTGAAGATCGTCGGTCTTTCACTGTCTTCAATCTCTTCGACTATTAGTTGTCGTATCAATTATTCAGAATGAGTTAAAGTCGATTTTTCCACATAACTCGTGTATCTAATAATCAAGTGCTATAACAACACATCATTCGCCTCATTCCAATCTAAAATATTCTTTTACTCGTATTTCTTTATTCTGGAAAGGTTCTCATTAATCTTACCAAAGATTATCACCTTAAAACACACTATTTAATCCATTTCTTTGGTAATTATTTCAAAATATTTTATAGTATCTTTACACAGTTTAAACCAAATTAAGGTTTATCAAAGTAGTCGGGATTAACGCCTTACCGAAGTAATCATTCGTTTTATTATCCCATTCCAACCTATTTATCCCATGGAGCAAAACTGGTAACACTCCATATCTAACACCGTTGTGTTATTGGTAAATTCAATTACCATTTCATGTTCAAGTCTAATCAAAGATTTAACTATCGCATGAAGTAGAATTGGGGATACTCCATTTTCGAACAATTTTCAAATTTGGCAAATTTAATTACCACATTAATATTTCAATCTAATTAAAGTTTCATTAAAACTCCACTTAGTTTTAATATCTAAAAATCATTATTTAATGATTAGTCAAATTTAGGAAATAAATCTTGTCTTTACTGGGTTAAAGAACGAGTGTCCTTTAAAACACAATTCACGATAAATCCAAAATCATCTTCCATTAAAATGGAATCTACAAGGAAATCATAGCAGTATATAATCTAGATAAATTTCCGTATCAAACCAACACTATAAGGGGAATAACAGCCAGGCCATCTAAATTCCATAAATAGTAACAGTCTTCCCTTGCAGAAGTTCATCTCGATTATTACCAAATCGAATTCCATTCAATTCCAATTTAATAGATTAAATTGGAAAACTTTACTTTGGAAAATTCCATTAATCCTAATTAAAAGATTTATAAATTCAAAATCATAACTTCATTTTAATTGGGTTAAAGAACAAATGTTATTTAAAACATAGTTCATGATAAATCCAAAAATCCAATTTTTAATTCAATTCCAATTAAATATTAATTAATTGAAAAACTTCCCCCAAATTTTAATTTAAAGATTTATTCTTTTCTCAACTGGTTTTAAGAACAGTTTTAATAAAGACACCATTCACGACAAACCCAAAATCTAATTTGATATCAAATACAAGTATAACAATTGTGAATTTCGCTCGATCCGAATCGATTGCTAAACCGACCAAGACCATTCGAATCCCCTGATTGTTTCGAGAACACGACAAATCGGAACGCAAACAGAAGAACATTTCATTGTTTATTACAATAATTCCATCATAATACAAGAATATTACAGAGTATGAATTAATATTACACATTTGATAAATATCAGAGTTTTGAATTACATTTAAATACAGTGCAGCGGAAAAATAATACAACACACAACTGAAAGAAATACACGGATACAGAGCATTCCGAGTATCATTCCAGCTGTAAACCAGGATCTTATGAATATAAATCTGCAAAACCCAACTAATAGCTGCCCATGCAGAAAATAAGGGCACCCAGAGTTTAAGTTAAAACAATAAACTCCAGGTCAGTCATGTGACTGTTGTGAGTACTAAAATAGTTATTAATCTTTATTTTCAAAGTTAGATAAAACAAGGGACCACGCCGTATAACTTGGAATGGGTTTCCTCCCACGAATACCAGTGCATAAAACAAACAGCGCAATGCGAAATAAAGAAAAATGAAGTTATTATAAGACCTAGTCCATCACACAATGCAACGCAAGCCGGAGGATAGGGTTTTACCTTATAATAGCCAAACATGCTTGGTACGTTTAAATAAATCATTTGATACTATAATAAGTGCATAGTGTCAAAACATCTTCGAATATAAATGTATCAATCATAGACGACATAGTATCCCATGCTACTATGTCATCAATACTAGGCTCTACAAATAAAACCGAAATGTCACATATTGGAAATTGGATTTCCGTCATGAGTCGAGGCAAGGGGAAAGCTCCTCTCCGTTCGAGACACTCTAGAAAATGTCTCAGGACCACACACAGCGATCCTGGATCTTCAAGGCCGGTCTTCTTTTAATTTTGAGGATTGGCAATTCCTGAACACACGTTTCCCGGTCCTTTCAGACCTATATCTAAGGCGCCTCGCATCCAATAACCACATAGGTAAAAAGTATATAAATGTCAGGGCTGGTAGGTCACCGACATCACCCATAGCTAGAAAGAAACGTTATGCTCTCCCTGCAGTCACTATCCCGTTTTTGACTCATACCGAGGTGCAAGGCTCGCGAATCAATGCTATACACAAAGCTGTGCCACATAGGCCATGCTTTGATCATCAACCACAAGACTTTGCTTTTCGACAAAAGCCTCGATCATTTGCCACTTAGGCATGCCACACAGGCAATTCATGCCATGCGACTGATATCTATAGATATATAACCTCTACGCTCGTACGTCTCAGAGAAGTGCGTTAAGCAAGAGAATAAATTCTCCGCCATTAAACAGATATATATTTAATAGAAATAAATCACACAGAATAAAATCCAATGTCAGACACACAGTCCGTTTACAAGTTCGTTCTGGGTCTGAACGAAACCGGAGGAACCTTATTCCTCGCATGTAACAACCTTGAAACTCTGAGCCAATTTTAAAATATTTATTTTGGCAATTTCAATTAATTTTGAATATTTGAAATGATTTATTTTGAATAATAAAAACGAGAAATTTATTTTGAATTGAATTAGAACGTATATATTTATTAAAAAGTTATGCCCGGTTGAAAATTCAGAACAGTCGCTATGGAATTTTGGCCCTTAAAAATGGAAATTTTGCAAACGACCTCTTTTTTCGACGAAACCACTTTTGTTGGATCCGGGATGTCGAATTATTGCTAGATTCCAATATTCATAATTTTCTGAATCAATATGTGAGCGTGGCGACGTTAAACGTGTTTTGTCAGTTTCAGTCAATTTCGATCGACCAGAAAATGGCCATTTTTCAAACGGTCCCGTAATTTGACGAAATTAATTTTGTTAGAACCGTATCATCAATACGAAGCTATAAAATATTTTTTGGGAATTTTTAGAGTCCGTATGTGGCCCCGGAAAATTGAAATGCACGTTCAAATTCAATATATAGATTTATATTTTGATTTTTGACGAAAACTGGTCAAAACAATCGAATCAGCTTACGATACATATCCCATGGTGTTATGAATGGCGGTAATTAGCTAGGGACGATAGGCGGTGGGTCTCGTTTGGAGATCAAAATCTAAAGTAACTTTTTGGAAATTTAAAACAATAAAATAATTAAATTTTATAAAGTGAAAATTAGGCTCACATCCCTAAAACATTTCAAAATATAAGCCACGTCCAGTGTAAAGATTTATCCATTTCCAGTCCCTAGAATTGAGGTGCCGCTTTTCTTTTTTTGGTCCAAACCGCCTCCTGCTGCTCCCCTTTGTCTTTTCTCATTTCTGACTAGAAAAAAATGCGCCAGCCACTAAAAAAAAAATTCAAAAAATAGGAAATATTCTAAGAAGCATTCGCCAAAAAAAAAAGTTGCATACTTCTGTGCAACTATTGCCAATAGTAGCATACATTCATGCATATATTCATATAGTGTATTTATGTTGAAAATCTGGACCAATATACACATATATGTATGCAACTATTACCAATAAACTGCATACACGTATACATACAAAGTTGAACTGATATTCAAGTGTTGCGCAAGTGTTGTGAATATTTGCATACATTAATGCAACTATTCTGTATATATGCATGCATGTGTGCAACAAAGTTAGAAGGGGCGATGGCTTCTGAATTTGCGCTTGAATGTATGCATGTATTCTGTATAAGAGCATAAATGTGTGTAACAATGTCTGAAAACGGTGAATGGTTGAAAAACAGGCCAAATTTGAATATATGCATAAAACGATGCATATATTGGTGTTTTGCTGCACATATGTATGCATTTATACTGCAGTTTGGTGCAACACTGAAATATAAGCATGAATGTATGCAACTATGTACGAATATATGCATCTTTTGATGCAAAAACCTGTTGTTTCGCCATTTTGTGTTATTTTGGGTTTTGACATGGTTTTTGATTGTTTTTTCACCTGAATTTTTTGGTGTGAATGTGTTTTATTTAATAATGAATTTACGTGATTTTTTTATTTTTTTATATGTTTTTGAAAAATAGGGACCTAATTTACATGAAAAGTTGGACCGGATGTGAGCCTAATTTTGAAACTTAATAGGGACCTGTGACAAACGGACCCTTTTATAAAATACCCTCAGCCCCCCTTCTCTCTTTCCACTTCAGCCCCCATCCCCCCCTTTACTTTTTCAAAGCGAAAAAAAAAGAGAAGAGGCGGGGATTGCCGTCGTCACGGTCCCTGGGGGCGTCGCGCCTCTGGCGCCGCCGCCGGAGGGAACCGCGAGCCCCCCGCCACCTCCTTCCTCTCGAGCCTCCCCCCTCTCAGCCTCGACCTCCTCCCCCCCCCCCCCCCCGTCTCGAATTAAAAACCTGTGCCGCCCCTTTCACCCTATGATCGCCGCTCCGCCCGAGATGTCCACCCGCCACCACTAGGCTCCAGCGCCACCTCAGCCCGACCCCGTGGACCCCACAACAGCGACAAAGGGTCAACCTTTGCAATGAAATGTAAGTTTTTACTTATAAAAATTAGATTTTTATAGTTTATAAATATTAGATCATTATAGTCAATAAAAATTAGATTTTTACGCTAAGGAAGTTTAGATTTTTATACCAGGAAAGGTTTGTTTTTATATATGAATGGCGATAGAGAGAGTAGACTTTTAAGGTAAGACAAGATTTGATTTTTATTGGATTAAAGTTATGATTTTTATACAAAAGCTACAATTTTTCATGCGTGAAATTTGTGATTTTTATCGTGATAAAAATACGATTTTTAAAATGAAAAGACATTGTAAAAATATGGTTTTCATTCCTATAAAGATGAGATTTTTATTCATTTAAAAATATAATTTTTAGAAGATAAAGATTTGATCGTTATGTGTTTGACATGAAATTAAAAATACGAGTTTTATATGGTTAACAATATAAAGTTGTGATCTTTAATTGTGTAAATTTATGATTTTTAACAATATGACTTTTATAAGTAAAGATTGGATTTTTATAGTTATAAAGTTATGATTTTCTTTATATGTAGAAAGGAGAGACTTTTATATGTAGAAAGGCAAGATAAAAATATGATTTTTCATATGAATAGCATAATAAAAATACGTTTTTATTATATGTGTAGCGTTATAAAAATATAATCTTGATATAGGAAGTGGCGTTGTCAAAATATAATTTTTAACATATACCGCGTGAAACAGATCTAGTTGGAAACACGCCGAAGTTTTCCTACATATGAAGAGTCGAGGCGAATTGGTTTAGCTAACCAATGAGAACTCCTCACTCAAATTTTTCTTATACAGTTATTTATTTATAACTGCATATATGAACTGTTCCCCATCGTCCACAGACCGTGGACGACTTGTTTGTTTGTTTGTGTAGTTGATTGAATTATTGGTTTGAATTTGGTTGTTTGGGTGAAATGGAATTGATTGGATTGGTATGTGTATGGCGCAAGCCATTATTAGACTGGGGATAAGGCTAGGCCTTATCCCGTATCTAGTAACATGTCGTTATGCCGCCAAAATTTTCTAAAATATGTTAGAAGAATAAAAATATCATTTTTATTAGACAAATGAATAAAATAAAATATTCATTTACAAATCAGACGATTTGTTTATGTACACCCATTTTACTGATATGGATTGGGACGATAAATTTTACACATCGCCCAACTGCACAAATAAAAATTTGTGTTTGTTAACTGAAACCCCACATGGGTATTGGGATGATATTTGACGCACACTAATCCCGATTGTTTAGTTGTATGTCAATCGATAGGTTGACAGACAGTTGTGTAGTGCACTTTGGATGATGGTTGATTATTTATCATTGCTATTATATACATGTGTTGTATGGAATCCATATAATTAACATTATATAGTAATTTATTGGGCCTCATTCCAATTTGGAAAATTAAAGAATATTATAAAATAAAGATTCATGCGTTGAATAGAATAAATAGTCATGTGTTGACGATACTCGTGTGTTGAGAATATTCATGTGTGGAAACTTATCATGTGTTGAAAGAAATATTTATACAATAAAATTCACAATTTTATTGTAAGTAAGAATGAATAAATATTCATGTGTTGAATAAAATAAAATATATATTCATGTGTTGAAGAAAATATTCATTTGTTGAATAGAATAACGAAGTTATTGAAATATATAAAACCATGTTGATTAGATATGCGCCATTTTGACGCAAACAATATTTATATCGATTATATTCGTTTTCGTAATGAATATAGAAAAGGAAGTGATTTCAAAATCTAATATTTTGAAAACATTATCATTCATATATTAATGATAGTGAATATTCAATTTTGATTTAAAATTGAATATGAAGTTGAAATTGTTTTGAAAACGAATTTAAAACGATTTATAAAATACGTTTAGAATTGAAATCGATGAAATATATATAATATATATATTAATGGCCAGAATAGAACGCACCGCGCCGCGGTAGTTCGTGAATTTCGACCATTGACTTCGAATTGACGTTGCGAGAGATACGACCGTCGGATTCTCCTGAAGCCGGAACCATTGGGTTCATATCGAAAAGTGCTTTCCAATAAATATTAGAAATTTGAAATCTAATGGTTGGATTTGGAATTATGTCCAAATCAAATTTGGAAAAGATCATTGTAAGTGCAGTTAGGTGGCCCTTTTCGAAAACCGACTGAACGGGCCTTGATAAAATTATTAAAAATATTTATAATTTGTGAAAAATCATAATATATGAACTGGAAAGAATGTAACAACCCGGAAAATCTGGGCCAGTTTAAAATTTTTATTTTGGCAATTTTAGCGAATTTTGATTATTTAAAATGAATTATTTTAAATAATATCGACGAAAAAATTATTTTGAAAATAATTCGAACGTATATATTATACGCGTCGTCGTTAGAATATAAATATTTATATACAATTATAAATAGAACAGAAAATGGCACGGTAGTTCGATAATTCGATTTCAAACTTCAGTTGAACATACCGGGTGCAAAACAATCCGGATTTTAGTGAAACCAAAAATCATAGGATCTAATTGGTAATAACTTTCCAACGAATCCGAAAAATCAGGATTTCATAGCGGGAATCAAAAGATATGTCCAGTTGAAAATTCTGAATAGTCGTTATGGAATTCAGGCCCTTAAAAATGGATATTTTGCAAATGACCTCGGATTTCGACGAAACCAGTTTTGTTGGGTCCGTGGTGTCAAAATATTGCTAGATTTCAAATTTCATAATTTTTCGAATCAATATATAAGCGTGGCAAAGGAAAACGCGTTTGACCAGTTTCAGTTGATTTTAATCGACTGGAAATTGGCCATTTTTCAAACGGTCTCTGTAACACCCCGAATTTTAGTTAATACTAAAATTCATTAATTTCAGGATAAATAATCTCAGATGTGGGAATTAGGGGAAACGGGCTGCGTCATTACGTTCGTCTCGGAAAAATACGCGAAATAGAGTCCGAGTTTTCGAAAATCGGAGTCCGTATGGCCCGGTTATGGCCCAATGAAGTTAGCAGAAAAATTTAAAACTAAAACAGATTTGAAAATTCAAATATTCAGATTTGGGATGGGCCAGGCGGGGTCAGGCGGGAAGCTTCCCGCCCAGCCCATGTCGACAGGGCTGTCGACAGGCCTGTCGACAGGGGTGTCGACATGCCTGTCGACTTGCCTGTCGACAGGGTCCAGGCGCCCAGTGAACCTGGGTGCACCAGGTTGCACCAGGTTGGGTTTCAGGCTGGCTAGGAGGGCTGGTTCTAGAGATTTCCTAAATCTAAGGGTCCTAATCTAATCTAGGGTTAATCTAAGGGCCTAAAACACTCACCTAATCCTATAAATAAGACCCTAACCCTACCCTAATTCATTCATAATTAAATCTAGTAACTAAACTATGGCAAATTGAAACTTGAGAGAGCCTCCACCAAAATTAGAGAAGGGATAGCATTCCAAATCAACTTTTAGCCTCTTAATCTTCTTCATTAGTTTGCTAATTTTGTTTTGGTGAGCTTCTATCCCCTTAATAATCAATTGTTAAATTGATTAAGATAGGATATGAGGATGTATGGTTATGTTTGTGGATCAATGTGTTTATGCAAGCTTAATATTGCATATGTCATGTGTTTTGCAAGTTATATGCTCTATGTCATGCAAGTTTAGTGTATGTGTTCATGACATTTTTATGCAAGTTTAATATTATATCTTTATGCAAGTTTGGTGCTATGTTTCATGATGATTATGATGCAAAACACTAAGTTGGACATTGATCTAGTATGCAACATGTTAAGCATGCTTATGAAGTTATGTGAATAAATATGCAAGTTATGTGTATGTTCAAATGCAATATTAACATGTTATGCATGCATATGAAGTTATGTGAATAAACATGCAAGTTAGGTGTATGCTTAAATGCAAGATTGATATGTTATGCATGCATATGAAGTTATGTGAATGATTATGCAAGTTATGTGTATGATCAAATGCAAGGTTAATATGTTATGCATGCATATGAAGTTATGAGAATAATGATGCAAGTTATGTGTATGTTTAAATGCAAGATTAACATGTTATGCATGCATATGAAGTTATGTGAATGATTATGCAAGTTAGGTGTATGCTCAAATGCAAGATTACCATGTTATGCATGCTTATGAGGTCATATGAATAATTATGCAAGTTATGTAGATGCTTAAGAGCAAGTTGGGTTAATATGTGTTCATATATGCAAGTTGACATCCTCTTAACCCATGACAAAGTTATATGCTAAACCCATGATATGTGTGATGGATCTTCCCCTTTTATATGTCATGAAATGAGAACGATTTACGTGGGGAACGATGGGGTGGGTAAATATGTTAATAAATGGATGATTGGGTATGATTAAGCATACCATAAAAAAATAAATTACCATAAGTGGGAATTTACCTATTGAGTTAGGTCTACCCCATGGGAATTTACCTATTGAGTTAGGTCTACCCATGTTATGGTAAACTTGATATTAATTAGGGATAATTAATATGGGGGTAATTAATTAGGTGTAATTAATCGACTAAGACACGAGGTTGGACTCATTTGTAGTGTAAAACTGCCCGGACCCGACCGGCTTAACCAGTTGCTACAAATGTCAGCCCAATGTGAGAGGTCTTAGCCATAAATTAAATACGTGATTAAGGTAAAGACACGAGGTTAGACTCTGTTATGACGTAAGACTGCCCGGATTCTACCGGCTTAACCAGGCGGTCATAACAGCCAGTCTAATGTGGGAGGTCTTTATGGGAAATCACGGTCTTAATTAATTAAGAAACACTTAACCATAATAGCATGTAGTGGGACATGAGGGGTTAAGTGGGTGCCTTGGGTGGCATGAGGAAATTTTGTGGTTGCCTTGGGTGGCATGTGGAATCTAGTGGGCTGCCTTGGGTGGCAATAGAAAATACGATTAGAATACTTAACCAAGTGGAAACATGTAACTAAACATGATTAAAGGGTTAAGTGGGATACACTAGATATATGACAAGCTTAAGTGGGTAGCTTGTGGGGGCCCATTTCAACCAATATCCCAAACGTATCTTTGTGGGCTCGACCCATGTCGAGTGACGGGACACGCATATTGGGCTTGATTATAAGAGGCCAAAACGGGTTAGCGGTGGCAACGCAAGTCCAACGGGCTTCATATGCGTGTGTGGGCCCGGGCTGGTAGATAAGCCGTTGTTGCATCGTGTAGATATAAAGCCGTGCACCGTTAGTATTGGGTAGCCACTTTAGGGGAGTGATACACCCCACTGTGGGACCAGCACGGGTATCTACGGTAGGGAGCCGATCGCTTGGGGAGTAGTGGGTACACCTAAGGAAGATAGGGGCAGACGGCACCTATGTTGGGGTACACGAAACTACTGGGTAAGAATTACTGGGTACACCTAGTGGAGATAGGGGCAGACGGCACCTATGTAGTGGGCTAGGAGTACATGGAACTACTGGGGAAATTTTCTAAGTCCTTGGAAGGGATCAACCTTTAAGTAGGAAATGACTGGTGTGGTGCAGTTAGTAATTATCCTTGGGTGGGTAGATGCGTCCTGACGATTATCTTAGTTCATCCTATGTTGTTGGCTACTTAGTGTAGTTATTATCCCCAAAAGTACTGTACCGAGTTCATGTCATACCCTAATTACTTTAATAATTGTATTGTTAAGGTTATAGGACTCACTCAGACTTATGTCTGATCCCGTTGTTTCTATCTTTTTTTTCCCAACCCTCAGGTCCTACGGTGGATCCTAGCGGTAGTAGAGCTTGATCAGATTGCTGTTCCAGTCTTTCGGAGCTTGGGTAGATATAAAGCTCCAGTTATCCGGTTATCTTTTCTTTTGTTATGGCTATTGTATTTAAAGAGTGGGATTATGTACTTCTTTATTTTGATGGATATTGTACTTGACTTTCATCATGGTTTATGATGTAACCAGACATGTTTATTTTCCGCTGTTATGAGATGATGTTTTAAAATTTCAAGTACTATTTATATCTGTCTTGTTGAAATTTTTCTGTTCTATATTCACTAAAATATTCCACCAATGCTATGGCATTCCCTTTGCGAGTGACCCTAGCGGACGTGGGGTGTTACACGTGGTATCAGAGCAAAGGTTACCGGAACAGATAAAATTTTTAGAAAACTATTTTTCTAAAACATTTTTGGAAAAGATATTTTCAAAAACATGTCATTTAAGAGAAAAGTTTTTGAAAGAAAAGCATAATCCCCAATAGCCATATCTATATCCTTCGAATTCTCCGTTTTGAATCTCTCCTTTTTCGTTTCAGCATGGCCGAGAATATTAATCTTCCGGAGGGTGTAGCGGTACCAGTATGGTATAGGAGATTGATGGAGGCTAGGGCCACCACTACGGGTCCAGCAAATATTCCTCCACCGACCGTAGCACCCGATCTTCCTCCTCCCCCTCCTCCTCGCACGGATACTTTTGCTAAGACTTGCAAGGAATTTAAAGCTATGGGAGGGAAATCTTTTCAAGGATCTGAAACCTTTGTGGAGGCTAGAGATTGGCTTAAAGAGGTGGAAGAGTTGATAGATATCTTTGAGATGGAAGAAGGGAAGAAAGTCAAGTTGGCTGCTTGGTTAATGAAGGGAGAGGCCTCATTCTGGTGGGAGGTTACTAATGGAGAACGCCCCGTTGACTCTTGGGCGGATTTTAGGCAAAGATTTGTGGCAAAGTTTCTCTCAAGGGCGGAGGAAAACTTGTATATGGAAAGATTCTTGACTCTAAAGCAAGGAAATCTCTCGGTGAAGGAGTATGTTAATAAGTTTAATCAATTGGCAAGGTTTGGTCTAGATATGGTGAATACACCGGAGAAGAAGGCTTTGAGGTTCGTGAAAGGCTTAAATGAACCGATGCATGGGTTGGCTATGACTCACATCCCTATGGGGGCCACCTTTGAGAAGCTAGTTGACATGGCACTCATGTATGAGGAAGAGAAGGGTCCTAATGCTAATAAGGCACCCGAGAAGAAGGGAGATCAAAAGAGACCTCAACAACAACAAAGCAAAGGTGGGAAAGGCAACGGTGGCAAGGGCAAGAAGAAGAAGTGTTTCAATTGTGGGACACCTGGCCACCTAAGCAAGGATTGTCGCAAGAAGAAGAAGACTGGCTGCTTCCACTGTGGCGAAGCAGGGCACTTAGTGAAGGATTGCCCTAAGAAGGGGCAAAGGACGGGATCTACCTCAGGAGGACAGGTGCAAGCTCTTATGGCACCGAGTCAGGCTAGGGGGCAAGTACAGGCTCTCGCGGTTCCGCCGATTCAGGAGAGAGGTAGAACTATTTCCGTTGAAAGTCTGGTTTTTCTATTTGACCATCCTATCCGTACATTGTTTGATTCAGGCGCATCGCATTCGTTTATTTCATCATCATTAGTTGAGTCACTGCACTTAGACACCAGTCTGGTAGATGATCCCTTGGTTGTTTCAAACCCAATTGGGGGCTCCACTTATTTGTCCATGATATGTTTGGGTTTGAAGATTTCTATACTTAGCATTGAGTTTAGATGTGATGCTTTTGTATTGGGCTTCACGGGCTATGGGTTGATTTTGGGCATGGACTGGTTATCCAGTAATGGTGTCGTTCTTGATTGCGAAAGGAGAGTTGTTAGGCTGATGACCCGCTTGGGTAACACTCTCGAGATTTCTTGTAATCCCATGGACTCTGTTATGCTAAGTTATCTTGAATCGCTTGACGCTTCGGTCGAGAGTTTGAAATCTGTTAGAGTAGTCCGGGAATATCCGGATGTGTTTGAGGAGGTGAAGGGCTTACCTCCGAAGCGGGAGATTGACTTCCGAATATATTTGGTAGATAATGCTAAACCGGTATCTTTACCAGTGCGCCACATGGCTCCTCGTGAGAGGAGGGAGCTCCATAAGCAAGTAGGGGAGTTGCTTGAGAAGGGGTTCATAAGACGGAGCATATCGGAGTGGGGTGCTCCAGTAGTATTTGCTACGAAGGCAGATGGGTCCCTCAGACTTTGTGTAGACTATAGAGAACTCAACAAGCTCACAAAGAAGAATAGACACCCATTGCCGAGGATTGATGATCTTTTCGATCAGTTGGTTGGCGCTTCAGTATTTTCTCAGTTGGACTTGGCCACGGGGTTTCATCAGTTGAGGGTGGCTGAGGATAGCATAGACAAGACTGCCTTTAGGACTCCGGATGGTTTCTATGAGTGGCTGGTGATGCCATTTGGGTTGACGAACGCCCCTGCATACTTTGTTGATTTGATGAGTAGGGTGTTCAGGGAGTTCCTTAATAAATTCGTGGTGGTCTTTGTGGATGACATCTTAGTGTTTTCTAAGAGTGAAGAAGAGCATGCCCTACATCTTGGGGAAGTATTGAAGACTCTTCGAGCACATAGCCTTAAGGCTAAATTCTCTAAATGTCACTTCTGGAGGAAGGAAGTACGGTTCTTGGGGCACGTGGTCTCCAAGGAAGGGATAGCTGTGGATCCCGCGAAGGTAGTATCAATTCAGGATTGGAAGGTTCCGAAGAATGCTACCGAAGTAAGAAGTTTCTTGGGGTTGGCGGGTTATTATAGGAAGTTTATCAAAGACTTCGCGAAGATATCAGCCCCATTAACCCGCTTAACAAAGAAGAATCTTGTTTTCACATGGGACGTAGATTGTGATGATGCGTTCCGACGGTTAAAGAGAGCTTTGACCACCGCTCCAGTTTTAGTGTTGCCAGATGGGAGCAAACCATTTGTTGTCTATACCGATGCCTGTGGGACAGGACTTGGCGCAGTCTTAATGCAAGAGGGAAGGGTAATAGCCTATGGTGGAAGGCAGTTAAGGGCGCATGAGAAAAATTACCCTACCCATGATCTAGAGCTGGCCGCTATTGTTTTTGCGCTTAAGATTTGGCGCCATTATCTTCTTGGTGAGAGATTCGAGTTGTTCACTGACCATAAATCATTGAAGTACTTATTCTCTCAGAAAGATTTAAACTTGAGACAGCAAAGGTGGATGGAGTTTTTAGCATCCTATGATTTCGAGATAGCGTATACCCCTGGCAAGGGTAACGTGGTGGCGGACGCCTTGAGCAGGAAGAGGTTGTCCTTGAGTCCATTGTTCGTGGAACGACGAAGCTTGGAATTTATCTCGATGTTTGATTTCAGACCTTCTGTTGACTATGTACCTGGTTTGCTAGCTTCCTTGGAAGTTAGGCCTACTCTTTTGGGGCGGATTGGGGAAGCCCAGAGGGACGACCCACAGTTGGTTGAGTTGATAGAGAAGCTCATAAGGGGGGAGTCGTCCAGCCATTTGAGTAGGTACACCCTAGACGATAGAGGGTGCTTGCGCAGAGACGGTAGACTTTGTGTACCGCAAGACGAGGGTTTGAGGAAGGCTATTCTTGATGACGCACACCGTTCTAGGATGACCATTCATCCCGGTGGGGATAAGATGTACCAAGACATGAAAAGGGTTTTCTTCTAGGCCGGTATGAAGAAAGATGTGGCCGTGTATGTCGCTCAATGTTTGGTGTGCCAGCAAGTGAAGGCGGAGCAAAAGAAACCAGGTGGGTTGCTTCACCCATTGGAGGTTCCGCAATGGAAGTGGGATAGCGTCTCGATGGATTTTATTGACGGGTTACCCAGGTCGAGGAAGGGTAATACAGGAATTTGGGTGGTGGTAGATAGACTTACTAAGAGCGCCCATTTCATACCTGTAAAGAGCAAGAGGACTGCTCCATGGCTAGCTTCAGTATATCTTCGAGAGATAGTTCGATTACATGGGGTACCCTCTAGCATAGTTAGTGATCGAGATCCTATCTTCACTAGCGAGTTCTGGAGAAGTTTGCAAGAAGCAGTGGGGACTCAATTGTGTCTGAGCACCGCATATCATCCTCAGACAGACGGCCAGACTGAGAGGGTGAATCGTGTTCTAGAAGACCTTTTGAGGCTTTGTATCTTAGATTTTGGAGGTACATGGGAAGAGCATCTTCCACTGGTGGAGTTCGCATATAATAACAGCTTTCAGTCCAGTATTGGTATGGCTCCTTTCGAAGCTCTCTATGGAAGGCCTTGTCGATCACCTACATGTTGGTGGGAATCTACGGATAAGATCTTGCTTGGGCCTGATATGGTTAGGGAGACTTCAGAGAAGATTGACTTGATTCGAAGAAGGATGAAAGCAGCGCAGGATAGGCAAAAATCTTATGCGGACAAGAGAAGGACGGATCTTGAGTTTGAGGTTGGGGATATGGTTTTTGTCAAGGTATCTCCGTTGAGAAATGTTGTTCGCTTCGGATCCGTTGGGAAGTTAGCACCAAGGTTTGTTGGGCCGTTTCCTATCAAGGAAAGGGTTGGACGGATGGCATATAGAGTGGAGTTGCCTGACAGACTCAGCGGTGTCCATGATGTATTCCATGTGTCCCATTTGAGGAAATGCTTACATGAGACCGCAGAGGTGGTAGAACCGAGCTTGCTTAGGGATATGGAGGTTGAGCGTGATGCGACGATTCGACGAGCTCCTACTCGCATCCTTGGGTCAGAGACTAGGAAATTGAGGAATCGAGAGGTCCAGCTAGTCAAAGTGCAATGGGGAGAAGATGAAAGCAACGCGACTTGGGAGACAGAAGCGAAGATGCGTTCATTGTACCCATTTCTTTTTGAGGGTATGTCTTTACTTTCTCCTTTATCGCTTGTCTAGTACTTATCTTATCTTTGGTATGTCCTCTCGTTAGTACCTTTGACCTTTAGATAGGGTAAACCTATGGTTGAAACATGTGTTTGAGACATGTTATGGTTGATGGATGCAAGTGGATGCAAGTGTTTGCTAGTGGTTGCTCGTGGATGCATATACACACACTCTAGGCACTAGATCGGCTCAGTCACTTCATATTGCATATTGCATAAAATTGTGTGTAGGAAAATATATTTATGGATGTATAATGGTTGTGTTATCACATGGATGATGCATTTTGGTGAATGATTGTGCACTCATGTAGATATTGTATGTGTCGATAGGGTTTTCTTGCATACATAATGGATGCATGGCACTATCATGGTTTGCATATGTTCATACATTAGATAGGGAACATATACACACACTTTTTGCATATGCTCATACATCATTAGAAATTGTTTTAAGGACAATGGATGCCTGTGTTTGATGATTTGAGTAGATGGTTGTTTGGATGGTAGGATATGCATTCTCCTTAGCCTAGAGATTTCGGGGACGAAATCCTTTAAGGAGGGGAGAATGTAACACCCCGAATTTTAGTTAATACTAAAATTCATTAATTTCAGGATAAATAATCTCAGATGTGGGAATTAGGGGAAACGGGCTGCGTCATTACGTTCGTCTCGGAAAAATACGCGAAATAGAGTCCGAGTTTTCGAAAATCGGAGTCCGTATGGCCCAGTTATGGCCCAATGAAGTTAGCAGAAAAATTTAAAACTAAAACAGATTTGAAAATTCAAATATTCAGATTTGGGATGGGCCAGGCGGGGTCAGGCGGGAAGCTTCCCGCCCAGCCCATGTCGACAGGGCTGTCGACAGGCCTGTCGACAGGGGTGTCGACATGCCTGTCGACTTGCCTGTCGACAGGGTCCAGGCGCCCAGTGAACCTGGGTGCACCAGGTTGCACCAGGTTGGGTTTCAGGCTGGCTAGGAGGGCTGGTTCTAGAGATTTCCTAAATCTAAGGGTCCTAATCTAATCTAGGGTTAATCTAAGGGCCTAAAACACTCACCTAATCCTATAAATAAGACCCTAACCCTACCCTAATTCATTCATAATTAAATCTAGTAACTAAACTATGGCAAATTGAAACTTGAGAGAGCCTCCACCAAAATTAGAGAAGGGATAGCATTCCAAATCAACTTTTAGCCTCTTAATCTTCTTCATTGGTTTGCTAATTTTGTTTTGGTGAGCTTCTATCCCCTTAATAATCAATTGTTAAATTGATTAAGATAGGATATGAGGATGTATGGTTATGTTTGTGGATCAATGTGTTTATGCAAGCTTAATATTGCATATGTCATGTGTTTTGCAAGTTATATGCTCTATGTCATGCAAGTTTAGTGTATGTGTTCATGACATTTTTATGCAAGTTTAATATTATATCTTTATGCAAGTTTGGTGCTATGTTTCATGATGATTATGATGCAAAACACTAAGTTGGACATTGATCTAGTATGCAACATGTTAAGCATGCTTATGAAGTTATGTGAATAAATATGCAAGTTATGTGTATGTTCAAATGCAATATTAACATGTTATGCATGCATATGAAGTTATGTGAATAAACATGCAAGTTAGGTGTATGCTTAAATGCAAGATTGATATGTTATGCATGCATATGAAGTTATGTGAATGATTATGCAAGTTATGTGTATGATCAAATGCAAGGTTAATATGTTATGCATGCATATGAAGTTATGAGAATAATGATGCAAGTTATGTGTATGTTTAAATGCAAGATTAACATGTTATGCATGCATATGAAGTTATGTGAATGATTATGCAAGTTAGGTGTATGCTCAAATGCAAGATTACCATGTTATGCATGCTTATGAGGTCATATGAATAATTATGCAAGTTATGTAGATGCTTAAGAGCAAGTTGGGTTAATATGTGTTCATATATGCAAGTTGACATCCTCTTAACCCATGACAAAGTTATATGCTAAACCCATGATATGTGTGATGGATCTTCCCCTTTTATATGTCATGAAATGAGAACGATTTACGTGGGGAACGATGGGGTGGGTAAATATGTTAATAAATGGATGATTGGGTATGATTAAGCATACCATAAAAAAATAAATTACCATAAGTGGGAATTTACCTATTGAGTTAGGTCTACCCCATGGGAATTTACCTATTGAGTTAGGTCTACCCATGTTATGGTAAACTTGATATTAATTAGGGATAATTAATATGGGGGTAATTAATTAGGTGTAATTAATCGACTAAGACACGAGGTTGGACTCATTTGTAGTGTAAAACTGCCCGGACCCGACCGGCTTAACCAGTTGCTACAAATGTCAGCCCAATGTGAGAGGTCTTAGCCATAAATTAAATACGTGATTAAGGTAAAGACACGAGGTTAGACTCTGTTATGACGTAAGACTGCCCGGATTCTACCGGCTTAACCAGGCGGTCATAACAGCCAGTCTAATGTGGGAGGTCTTTATGGGAAATCACGGTCTTAATTAATTAAGAAACACTTAACCATAATAGCATGTAGTGGGACATGAGGGGTTAAGTGGGTGCCTTGGGTGGCATGAGGAAATTTTGTGGTTGCCTTGGGTGGCATGTGGAATCTAGTGGGCTGCCTTGGGTGGCAATAGAAAATACGATTAGAATACTTAACCAAGTGGAAACATGTAACTAAACATGATTAAAGGGTTAAGTGGGATACACTAGATATATGACAAGCTTAAGTGGGTAGCTTGTGGGGGCCCATTTCAACCAATATCCCAAACGTATCTTTGTGGGCTCGACCCATGTCGAGTGACGGGACACGCATATTGGGCTTGATTATAAGAGGCCAAAACGGGTTAGCGGTGGCAACGCAAGTCCAACGGGCTTCATATGCGTGTGTGGGCCCGGGCTGGTAGATAAGCCGTTGTTGCATCGTGTAGATATAAAGCCGTGCACCGTTAGTATTGGGTAGCCACTTTAGGGGAGTGATACACCCCACTGTGGGACCAGCACGGGTATCTACGGTAGGGAGCCGATCGCTTGGGGAGTAGTGGGTACACCTAAGGAAGATAGGGGCAGACGGCACCTATGTTGGGGTACACGAAACTACTGGGTAAGAATTACTGGGTACACCTAGTGGAGATAGGGGCAGACGGCACCTATGTAGTGGGCTAGGAGTACATGGAACTACTGGGGAAATTTTCTAAGTCCTTGGAAGGGATCAACCTTTAAGTAGGAAATGACTGGTGTGGTGCAGTTAGTAATTATCCTTGGGTGGGTAGATGCGTCCTGACGATTATCTTAGTTCATCCTATGTTGTTGGCTACTTAGTGTAGTTATTATCCCCAAAAGTACCGTACCGAGTTCATGTCATACCCTAATTACTTTAATAATTGTATTGTTAAGGTTATAGGACTCACTCAGACTTATGTCTGATCCCGTTGTTTCTATCTTTTTTTTCCCAACCCTCAGGTCCTACGGTGGATCCTAGCGGTAGTAGAGCTTGATCAGATTGCTGTTCCAGTCTTTCGGAGCTTGGGTAGATATAAAGCTCCAGTTATCCGGTTATCTTTTCTTTTGTTATGGCTATTGTATTTAAAGAGTGGGATTATGTACTTCTTTATTTTGATGGATATTGTACTTGACTTTCATCATGGTTTATGATGTAACCAGACATGTTTATTTTCCGCTGTTATGAGATGATGTTTTAAAATTTCAAGTACTATTTGTATCTGTCTTGTTGAAATTTTTCTGTTCTATATTCACTAAAATACTCCACCAATGCTATGGCATTCCCTTTGCGAGTGACCCTAGCGGACGTGGGGTGTTACAGTCTCAGAATTTGACGAAACTAGTTTTGTTAGGACCGTATCGTCAATACGAAGCTAGAAAATATTTTTCGGGAATTTTTAGAGACTGTATGTGACCCCGGTAAATTGAAATGTGCGTTTAAATTGAATATATATAGATTTGAATTTTAATTTAACTGAAAACTGATCGAAACGGCCGAACCGGCTTACGAAACATATCCCATTGTGTTCGGAATGGGGGTAAAACGCTAAGGACGACAGTCGGCGGGTTCGATTTCGAGTTCATATGAAAAGTCAACATTCATGGAGAAAATAAATAAATTAAATTATAAAATAACCTCACCCCTCACGTTCTCTGTCCACTCTCTCTCCTCCTTATCCTCTCAGTCCACATCAGAAAGAAGGAAAAAAAATAAAAAAATAAAAATATCCCGTCGATCTCGTCCAGACCCCTCCCCATCGACGTTGACGCCGACGCCGCCCTCCCTGGCACCACCGCCCCCACTTCCCCCCCGTTCATCTCCTCCCCCTCGCGACCCAACCCGCTCCCTCACCGACAAACAAAAACCCGATCCCGTTGAACCCTACCTCGGATCGATTCACCACCCCCAAATCAGGCTGCGGTTCACTGCTTCCCACCCCGGATCTGCCAGTGCCACGAGGCCCCACATCGCGCAACTACCCTGAGTGCACCCGCCGCCTGGAGCTCCGACGGCAAGCTCCCTCCGTCCGATCAGACGCGGCTGAACTGCCTCCGTTGACCACTGCGAAGAGCCGCCCCCCCCCCCCCCTTTGAAAGAAAGCAGTAAGTTTTAACTTTTAATTTAGCTTGTAAAACTGGCTTTTATGCTAGGTTAAAACTGATTTTTGAAATGTATAAAAACTGAGTTTTGATGAGCTAAAAAACTGATTTTTTGACGAGCATAAGAACTGATTTTTGTTCAACTTAAAAACCCGGTTTTTATTTATACAAAAGAGTAATGATTTTTATAGTATGACTGGTAATAAAAAATATGACCTTTGTTGGGAGGAAAGCGTTTTAAAAATATAATCTTTACAGTATAAGAAGTTAAATAAAAATGTGAACTTTATTTTTATAATGAAGGGATGAAAATAAAAATTCGATCTTTATATAGTAGCGATAATAAAAATCCGATTTTTATACATATAGCGAATTAAAAATAGGATTTTTATATACTAGAGAATATAAAAATGTGATTTTTATAAACTTCATATTTGAAAAGGCGTAAACTTCATATTTGAAGAGGCGAAATCTTCATGTTTGAAAAGGCGAAGACTATATTTTTATAATAGCGAAGTAAAAATTTGATTTTTATATATTGAACATCGAAGTAAAAATATGATTTTTATATATTGAACTTTGAAATAAAAATAGGATTTTTATATGTTGAACTTCGAAATAAAAATTTGATTTTTATATATTGAATAGCGAAGAAAAAAAATGCGATTTTTATATATTGAACATCGGAGAAAAAATTCGGTTTTTATATATTGAATAACATAGTAAAAATATGATTTTTATATATGGAATAGCGAAGTAAAAATTCGATTTTTACATATGTAGTGGCTACGGGCAACGAAGATGACGAAGATGCGATAGCGATGAAGATTTCTATCAGTGAAGTGCCGTGGAGCTAGGATAGCTATCTGTGAGAATTTCTCACCTTTCAATTTCTTTTTCTAGTTATATATATATACTAGGATGCAGACGGTGCTTAGTAGCACCCGACACAATCGTCCACAGACCATGGACTTGAGTGTTTGGTTGCATAGATTAGTTATATGATTTGATTTGAATTTGGTTGTTTGGTGATTTTAATTGATGTGTGAATGGCGTGGGCCTTCACTAGACCGGGGTTAAGGCTAGGCCTTGTCCCGTTTCTAGTATCGTGCCGTTATGCCGCCGAAGTTTTCTAAAATAATTTAGAAAAAATAAAAATATCATTTTATCTATAGAATGAACTGAATAGAAATTCATAAGTTAAAATAAAATGTTTTATCGTTAAAAATATAATTTTTAACCTGAATGTGAATAAATCAATATTCATTTACAAACCAGACGATTTGTTTATGTACACCTATTTGAAGGACGTTAATCGGGTCGATAAATTTTACACATCGCCCAACTGCACAAATAAAATCTGTGTTTGTTTGTTTGAAACCCCACACGGGTGTTGGGATGAAATTTGAAGTTCACTCATCCTGATTGATTAAATATGTCGATCGATGGATTGACAGGCTGTTATAAGCGTTAGATATCTATATTTGATGCTTATACAGTGTAGTGCACTTTGGTTGATGGTTGATTATTTTGTAATGCTATTATATGGGTGTAATGTATGAAAATCCATATAATTAACATTATATGGAAATTGATTGGGCCTCATTCCAGTTTTAAAATAGAAATATTTGAAATAGAAATATTCGAAATGGAATATTTGAAAATATCAATATATGAAGCCGTGTTGATTAGATTGACGCCATTTTGACGTGAACGATATTTATATCGATTTTATTCATTTTATAATGAATATCGAAAGTGATTTCAAAATCTGATATTTTGGAAAAGAATTGATTGTAAATGAATTCGAATTGGAATTGAATAGATTTGAAATTGAATAGATTTGAAATTCGAACTATTTCGAAATGAATTGAATTGAAAACGATTTCGAAATGAATTGAATTGAAAACGATTTCGAAATGAATTGAATTGAAAACGATTTCGAAATGAATTGAATTGAAAAAGATTTCGAAATGAATTGAATTGAAAACGATTTTGAAATGAATTGAATTGAAAACGATTTCGAAATGAATTGAATTGAAAACGATTTCGAAATGAATTGAATTGAAAACGATTTCGAAATGAATTGAATTGAAAACGATTTCGAAATGAATTGAATTGAAAACGATTTCGAAATGAATTGAATTGAAAACGATTTCGAAATGAATTGAATTGAAAACGATTTCGAAATGAATTGAATTGAAAACGATTTCGAAATGAATTGAATTGAAAACGATGTCGAAATGAATTGAATTGAAAACGATTTCGAAATGAATTGAATTGAAAACGATTTCGAAATGAATTGAATTGAAAACGAATTCAAATTGAATTGAAAGTGAATTGAAATGAATTCAAATTGAATTAAAATTTGAATTGAATAGAAATGAATTTTAAAACGAATTTATAAAGAAGAATTCAATTTTGATTTGAATTGAAAAGAAAGTTGGAATTGCTTTTGAAACGATTTTAAAACTATTTATATAATTCGTTTTAAATACAAATCGACGAAATATATATTATATATATTATATATATAATATAATGGCCTGAATAGAACGCGCCGCGCCGCGGCAGTTCATGAATTTCGACCATTCATTTCAAACGGACATTACGGGAGATCCGACCGTCGGATTCTCCTAAAACCGGAACCGTTGGGTTCGTATCGAAAAGAGCTTTCTAACGAATATTAGAAATTTGAAATCTAACGGTTGGATTTGGAGTTACGTCCAAATCAAATTTGAAAAAGGTCGGTGTAAGTGCAGTTCGATGGCCATTGATGGAAATCGACTATACGGGCCTTGATAAAATTATTAAAAATAGTAATAATTTGTGTAAAATCATAAGAAATGATTTAGAAAGGATTGGGATGAAAAACTCCATATTTGAAAGGATAAAAATATATTTTTATCGAAATGAACTAGTTTTGAACTAGAATTATAATTCTATTTATTTTTAAATAAATAAATTGAATTTGAAAAGGATTTTGAAAATAACCAAAATTTCGAATGATTGCATTGGAGTGGATTTGAATCGAAATTGTCTTCGGAATATTTCGATGTTGGAATTCGTGATTATACAGATGTTGTTATGGAAATTTGAAAGATATATATTTATATCGTTATTTCCAATACGACATTTGTTAGTCGTAGAATTTGATATTGAATATAAGCCGATATATTTTCTATTCAGAGCCTTGTATTGAATATCAAATGTGATTTGGGTTTGTCGTGAATGGTGTCTTCACTAACACTGTTCTTGAACCCAGTTGAGAAAAAAATTAAATCTTTTTATTTAGATTTAATGAAGTGTACCAATTAAACGATATTTAATTGGAATTGAATTGGTATTGATTTTTGGGTTTATCATGAACAGTGTTTTAAATAACACTTGTTCTTTAACCCGATAATTAATGGAATGTGATTTTGGGTTTATCGTGAACCGTGTTTTAAATGACACTGATTCTTTAACCCAGTTAAAGATTAAAACTAAGTGGAGTTTTAATGAATCTATAATTAGATTGAAATGATCGAAAATGGAGTATCACCAGTTTTGCCCCAGGCGATGGTTAAATCTTTAATTAGACTTGAACGTGAAATGGTAATTGAATTTACCAATAACACTGTGGTGTTAGATATGAAGTATTACCAGTTTTACTTCATGGGATGAATAAGTTGGGATTGGGAAATAAAATAAATGATTACTTCGGTGTGGTTCGCTAATCCCGACTAGTTTGAATTGATATTCAAAGGAGATTAAAGAATAAATTTAAAGAATTTATCTTGGATAAAATTAATGGGAACTTTTCCCAAAGTATAGGAATATATGAATAAAAGAATATTCTGAATTGGAATGAGGCGTATGTTGTGTTTGTGTAACACTTTTATAATATATACGCGAGTTATTCAGAAAGACCGTGTTTATCCCATTCTGAATAACTGATTCGACGTGGTGTCGAAGATGAAGACGGTGGTCGAAGACCGGAAGTCTTCACGTCGTTTGGGTGATTACTGATGATCTTGATTGGGCTGTACACCCAAGAAGATGGAAACAGTTAGTGATCGTCCAGACGTGCTTGGAGATCGATCGATATGCGGGGTACTAAGTGCCTCCGGTTTCGTTCAGCCCCAGAACGGACTTGTAAATGGACTGTGTGTCTGACATTGGATTTTAGTCTGTGTGATTGATTTCTATTAAATATATATCTGTTTGGCGGCGGAGAATTTATTCTCTTGCTTAACGCCCTTCTCTGAGACGTACGAGCTCAGGGGTTATATATTGATGGATATCAAACGCATGGAGTGAATTGCCTGTGTGGCATGCCTAAGTGGCAATTGATCGAGGCTTCTGTTGAAAAGCAAAGTCTTGTGGTGATGATCAAAGCAAGGCCTTTGTGGCGTAGCTTTGTGTAACGTTTACTTCGCGTGTTTCACACCCGGTATGAACCAAAAATGGGAGAGGACGTCAGGGAGGGCATGCGTTTCTTTCTAGCTAGAAGTGGCGTCAGTGGTTTTACACGCCCTGACGAGTTTGACTTATGTGGTTGTTGCTGTTGCGAGGCGCCTCGGATTGATTTGTCGTTCTCGAACCGATGGAGTCATTTAGTTGGCTCATTTACGGCCCAAAGGGCGGGGAAACGCATGTTCAGCCATTTTAATCCACATCAGTGGACCGGCCCTGAGGATCCAAAGGCTTGACAGAGTACTTGCCTGAGGCTCGGGCTAGACAGTCTCGAAGTCGGTGAGGACTATCTTTTGCCTCGGTTCATAGATGGAAATCCAATTTCCAAATACGTGACATTTGGGGTTTTAATTGTAGAACTAGTATGGTGACATAGTGGGATGAGGCGCTCATGCCGCCTATGATTGATACTTATGATTTGAAGTTGTTTTATACACTATGCACTTATAATAGTATCAAATGATTTGTTTTAAACGTATCAAGCATTCTTTGGCTGTTATAAGGGAAAACCCTATCCCCCGGCTGCGTTGCATTGTGTGATGGGACCTGGGTTTTATAATAGCTTCATTTTTCTTTATTTAGCATTGCGCTGTTTGTTTTATGCACTGGTATTCTTGGGAGGAAACCCGTTCCGTGTTATACGGCGTGGTCCCTTGATTTACCTATCTTTAAAATAAAGATTAACCGCTTTAGTTCTCACACCAGTCACATGACTGACCTGGAGTTTATTGTTTTAACCTAAACTCTGGGTGCCCTTATTTTGACACGGGCAGCTAGTAGTTTTGGTTTTGCAGATTTATATTCACAGGATCCTGGTTTGCAGCTGGAACGATATCTGGAAAGCTTTGTATCCGTATATCTCTTCTAGTTGTGTATTGTATTTCTTTCCGCTGCGTTGTATTTAAATGTAATTTAAATCTCTGATATTTCTGTGTAATATTCATTTATACTCTGTATATTCGTGTAATCTGATGCATTGTTGTAATATACAATGAAATGTTCTTTTATATGCGTTCTGTTGTGGCTTGTTCTCGAACTATCCACCGCTTTCCTTTACGGGGAAGTTACGGGTTTTCACAGTTGGTATCAGAGCTTTGGTTTACAAAGCTCAGAGAACAAGACACATTAGAACCATACGAAAGAATTCATCAGATATTGGATTAGCAATATCCAATGAGAGAGACTCGTTAGAGATGGGATCAGTAGTATCCTAAAACGAGTGTGAAGAGTAGTGTTTTTGATAAATAAAAGTGAAAACAAATCTTGTTTTGAAATTTAAAACAATTATTCGTATTTGATTATCTATATATATTGAGTTGGACAGTCCAGTATATAAAGATTTTGCGTATACGTCTGATCCACGTGTGTTTGAAATTTTAATATACTGGATAGATATAGAATCACACTCTAGTCGCCCGGGGATGATGCTGATAATTGTGATCACATTATCAGTATTTATATTCGAGTGACGAAAGTGAGATTTCTATATATTTCCTATTGACTGGTGTGAGAACCAAAATTAGATAGGGCCTATGGTTGTGATTTGGCATCAAAAATCTGATTTTTGACTATATATCAAAGTTATGCATTTGAAAAGCTAATCAACTAATTGATTGATGTTTGTGTTGTTTGTTTAATTGTTTGATAATTTTGAACCATTATGCCTAATTGCATCAAATATTGAATTGTATTGAAATTGGTCACATTTGCTTGCATATACTTGTACTTACATTGAACAGGTCATAGCAAGGAGGCTAGAGCCAGAGAATAAAATTTGTTTGCCCGACAAATAGGTACATGTTTGCTACATAATTTACTGTTTTGTTTGGGTGATGATGATTTTATGAGCCTATTGGCTAGCCGCTTGGCTTTTTCTTTTTCTTTTTGAGATCTGAAGGACCGGGGAAGCTATTCGAAATTCCCCGATGCTCCCGGTGCAGGGGAGGTTATGGCGAAATTTTTCGAAAATTTAGGGTGTTAGCCAAATTTTTGAAAATTTGAAAATTCTCAGAAATTAAAGAATTGGAGAATGGAAGCCAGATCGAGCGTAGTGTTGATTAATCAAACCACTTTCGACTTTGTTCCTTTTCGGGGACGAAAAGTTTTAAGTAGGGGAGATTGTAACAACCCGGAAAATCTGGGCCAGTTTAAAATTTTTATTTTGGCAATTTTAGCGAATTTTGATTATTTAAAATGAATTATTTTAAATAATATCGACGAAAAATTTATTTTGAAAATAATTCGAACGTATATATTATACGCGTCGTCGTTAGAATATAAATATTTATATATAATTATAAATAGAATTGAAAATGGCGCGGTAGTTCGATAATTCGATTTCAAACTTCAGTTGAACATACCGGGTGCAAAACAATCCAGATTTTAGTGAAACCAAAAATCATAGGATCTAATTGGTAATATCTTTCCAACGAATCCGAAAAATCAGGATTTCATAGCGGGAATCAAAAGATATGTCCAGTTGAAAATTCTGAATAGTCGCTATGGAATTCAGGCCCTTAAAAATGGACATTTTGCAAATGACCTCGGATTTCGACGAAACCAGTTTTGTTGGGTCCGTGGTGTCAAACTATTGCTAGATTTCAAATTTCATAATTTTTCGAATCAATATGTAAGCGTGGCAAAGGAAAATGCGTTTGACCAGTTTCAGTTGATTTTAATCGACTGGAAATTGGCCATTTTTCAAACGGTCTCAGAATTTGACGAAACTAGTTTTGTTAGGACCGTATCGTCAATACGAAGCTAGAAAATATTTTTCGGGAATTTTTAGAGACTGTATGTGACCCCGGTAAATTGAAATGTGCGTTTAAATTGAATATATATAGATTTGAATTTTAATTTAACTGAAAACTGATCAAAACGGCCGAACCGGCTTACGAAACATATCCCATTGTGTTCGGAATGGGGGTAAAACGCTAGGGACGACAGTCGGCGGGTTCGATTTCGAGTTCATATGAAAAGTCAACATTCATGGAGAAAATAAATAAATTAAATTATAAAATAACCTCACCCCTCACGTTCTCTGTCCACTCTCTCTCCCCCTTATCCTCTCAGGCCACATCAGAAAGAAGGAAAAAAAATAAAAAAATAAAAATATCCCGTCGATCTCGTCCAGACCCCTCCCCATCGACGTTGACGCCGACGCCGCCCTCCCTGGCACCACCGCCTCCACTTCCCCCCCGTTCATCTCCTCCCCCTCGCGACCCAACCCGCTCCCTCACCGACGAACAAAAACCCGATCCCGTTGAACCCTACCTCGGATCGATTCACCACCCCCAAATCAGGCTGCGGTTCACCGCTTCCCACCCCGGATCCGCCAGTGCCACGAGGCCCCACATCGCGCAACTACCCTGAGTGCACCCGCCGCCTGGAGCTCCGACGGCAAGCTCCCGCCGCCTGGAGCTCCGACGGCAAGCTCCCTCCGTCCGATCAGACGCGGCTGAACTGCCTCCGTTGACCACTGCGAAGAGCCGCCCCCCCTCTGAAAGAAAGCAGTAAGTTTTAACTTTTAATTTAGCTTGTAAAACTGGCTTTTATGCTAGGTTAAAACTGATTTTTGAAGTGTATAAAAACTAAGTTTTGATGAGCTAAAAAACTGATTTTTTGACGAGCATAAGAACTGATTTTTGTTCAACATAAAAACCCGGTTTTTATTTATACAAAAGAGTAATGATTTTTATAGTATGACTAGTAATAAAAATATGACCTTTGATGGGAGGAAAGCGTTTTAAAAATATAATCTTTACAGTATAAGAAGTTAAATAAAAATGTGAACTTTATTTTTATAATGAAGGGATGAAAATAAAAATTCGATCTTTATATAGTAGCGATAATAAAAATCCGATTTTAATACATATAGCGAATTAAAAATACGATTTTCATATACTAGAGAATATAAAAATGTGATTTTTATAAACTTCATATTTGAAAAGGCGTAAACTTCATATTTGAAGAGGCGAAATCTTCATGTTTGAAAAGGCGAAGACTATATTTTTATAATAGCGAAGTAAAAATTTGTTTTTTATATATTGAACATCGAAGTAAAAATATGATTTTTATATATTGAACTTCGAAATTAAAATAGGATTTTTATATGTTGAACTTCGAAAAAAAAATTTGATTTTTATATATTAAATAGCGAAGAAAAAAAAATGCGATTTTTATATATTGAACATCGAAGAAAAAATTCGGTTTTTATATATTGAATAACATAGTAAAAATATGATTTTTATATATGGAATAGCGAAGTAAAAATTCGATTTTTACATATGTAGTGGCTACGGGCAACGAAGATGACGAAGATGCGATAGCGATGAAGATTTCTATCAGTGAAGTGCCGTGGAGCTAGGATAGCTATCTGTGAGAATTTCTCACCTTTCAATTTCTTTTTCTAGTTATATATATATACTTGGATGCAGACGGTGCTTAGTAGCAACCGACACAATCGTCCACAGACCATGGACTTGTTTGTTTGGTTGCATAGATTAGTTATATGATTTGATTTGAATTTGGTTGTTTGGTGATTTTGATTGATGTGTGAATGGCGTGGGCCTTCACTAGACCGGGGATAAGGATAGGCCTTGTCCCGTTTCTAGTATCGTGCCGTTATGCCGCCGAAATTTTCTAAAATAATTTAGAAAAATAAAAATATCATTTTATCTATAGAATGAACTGAATAGAAATTCATAAGTTAAAATAAAATGTTTTATTGTTAAAAATATAATTTTTAACATGAATGTGAATAAATCAATATTCATTTACAAACCAGACGGTTTGTTTATGTACACCTATTTGAAGGACGTTAATTGGGTCGATAAATTTTACACATCGCCAAACTGCACAAATAAAATCTGTGTTTGTTTGTTTCAAACCCCACACGGGTGTTGGGATGAAATTTGAAGTTCACTCATCCTGATTGATTAAATATGTCGATCGATGGATTGACAGGTTGTTATAAGCGTTAGATATCTATATTTGATGCTTATACAGTGTAGTGCACTTTGGTTGATGGTTGATTATTTTGCAATGCTATTATATGGGTGTAATGTATGAAAATCCATATAATTAACATTATATGGAAATTGATTGGGCCTCATTCCAGTTTTAAAATAGAAATATTTGAAATAGAAATATTCGAAATGGAATATTTGAAAATATCAATATATGAAGCCGTGTTGATTAGATTGACGCCATTTTGACGTGAACGATATTTATATCGATTTTATTCATTTTATAATGAATATCGAAAGTGATTTCAAAATCTGATATTTTGGAAAAGAATTGATTGTAAATGAATTCGAATTGGAATTGAAATTAAATAGATTTGAAATTGAATAGATTTGAAATTCGAATTATTTCGAAATATATTGAATTGAAAACGATTTCGAAATGAATTGAATTGAAAACGATTTCGAAATGATTTGAATCGAAAATGATTTCGAAATGAATTGAATTGAAAACGATTTCGAAATGAATTGAATTGAAAACGATTTCGAAATGAATTGAATTGAAAACGATTTCGAAATGAATTGAATTGAAAACGATTTCGAAATGAATTGAATTGAAAATGATTTCGAAATGAATTGAATTGAAAACGATTTCGAAATGAATTGAATTGAAAACGATTTCGAAATGAATTGAATTGAAAACGATGTCGAAATGAATTGAATTGAAAACGATTTCGAAATGAATTGAATTGAAAACGATTTCAAAATGAATTGAATTGAAAACGAATTCAAATTGAATTGAAAGTGAATTGAAATGAATTCAAATTGAATTAAAATTTGAATTGAATAGAAATGAATTTTAAAACGAATTTATAAAGAAGAATTCAATTTTGATTTGAATTGAAAAGAAAGTTGGAATTGCTTTTGAAACGATTTTAAAACTATTTATATAATTCGTTTTAAATAGAAATCGACGAAATATATATTATATATATTATATATATAATATAATGGCCTGAATAGAACGCGCCGCGCCGCGGCAGTTCGTGAATTTCGACCATTCATTTCAAACGGACATTACGGGAGATCCGACCGTCGGATTCTCCTAAAACCGGAACCGTTGGGTTCGTATCGAAAAGAGCTTTCTAACGAATATTAGAAATTTGAAATCTAACGGTTGGATTTGGAGTTACGTCCAAATCAAATTTGAAAAAGGTCGCTGTAAGTGCAGTTCGATGGCCATTGATGGAAATCGACTATACGGGCCTTGATAAAATTATTAAAAATAGTAATAATTTGTGTAAAATCATAAGAAATGATTTAGAAAGGATTGGGATGAAAAACTCCATATTTGAAAGGATAAAAATAGATTTTTATCGAAATGAACTAGTTTTGAACTAGAATTATAATTCTATTTATTTTTAAATAAATAAATTGAATTTGAAAAGGGTTTTGAAAATGACCAAAATTTCCAATGATTGCATTGGATTGGATTTGAATCGAAATTGTCTTCGGAATATTTCGATGTTGGAATTCGTGATTATACAGATGTTGTTATGGAAATTTGAAAGATATATATTTATATCGGTATTTCCAATACGACATTTGTTAGTCGTAGAATTTGATATTGAATATAAGCCGATATATTTTCTATTCAGAGCCTTGTATTGAATATCAAATGTGATTTGGGTTTGTCGTGAATGGTGTCTTCACTAACACTGTTCTTGAACCCAGTTGAGAAAAAAATTAAATATTTTTATATAGATTTAATGAAGTGTACCAATTAAACGATATTTAATTGGAATTGAATTGGTATTGATTTTTGGGTTTATCGTGAACAGTGTTTTAAATAACACTTGTTCTTTAACCCGAAAATTAATGGAATGTGATTTTGGGTTTATCGTGAACCGTGTTTTAAATGACACCGATTCTTTAACCTAGTTAAAGATTAAAACTAAGTGGAGTTTTAATGAATCTTTAATTAGATTGAAATGATCGAAAATGGAGTATCACCAGTTTTTCTCCAGGCGATGGTTAAATCTTTAATTAAATTTGAACGTGAAATGGTAATTGAATTTACCGATAACACTGTGGTGTTAGATATGAAGTTGTAACGACCCTTATTTTGACCATTTAAAATCGACAATAATCCACACCTGTCGATCCAAACAAATCGCAAATGCAGGTAGTTATTATGAAAAGGAGAAAAAGAAAGAAAGAAAGAAGAGAAAGACAATAACAGAATCTCACAGCGGAAGGGCAACATAAAATAAACAAATAGCAGTTAAAAGCAGTTGAAATGTATACTGTGATTATAACATTCAATGATTATCAGAGTTACATATACATACGAATGTACATAATAAGCAGCGGAAATACATATATATGATAGATATATACCAAATCTTCGTCTTCGATCTCCAAGGCACAAACATCTCTGGTAACTGCAAACGTCTGCTGACCCGAGCGTATTGCATAAAAAGAAAACACAACAAACACTCGGATCAACACTAAATCATCTCATATTAGTCAAATCAAAATACGAAATAACATCAGTATCATGGGTGCAGTAACTCAAGAGATGTTACGGGATTTTCCATCTCTCGAGGATCCGTTAAACTAATACATACATAGTATAATACGCTATTATGATAGTGTCTATCCAGTAAAGTATAAATACTGAAAATAGCGTAAGCGGGATTACCATATTACCCTTACGCAGTTTATAGGCATCAACGGTCTATACAGTACCGTAAATTCACCATACTGGTGTTATCAGAGGGCACTCCATAGAAAGAAATGCTAAATCAAAATCGTAGGGGGCTCGATAAGGATAAATATGACAAGGCACTCGAGGCAATACCCAGGGTAGGACTCTACCAATTGCACTCCCGGACCGGTGGTAACGCATAGCAGCCACTACCGCCCACCTCGGAACACACTCCCATGTCAATCAAATGGGCCCAAATCATCATCATCATAGTCATAGAAATAGTATCGAAGGAGTGAGTCCGATCAAAGGTGCTACCTCAGTTAGTCACGGTATAGCTCCTGTTTTAGTCATTTCAATTCTGACCCGAAGGTCAGGGCTATTTCGTCATCGATCATCTTCTTCGATTCAATAATCGCCTCCAAGTCATCATACTTATTCTGGATACGTCATAACGTTCACAGTTGTCAAAGTGGTATCGACACTGACAGAGAGTATGCCTTATGTCGACTCCGGTCTCTTCAACAACCAACGCTTACCTCTTCCCACATCGGTTGGTTCTTTTACATTTGATAAAGTTTCACTTTCATATCAAAATATCATCTTCTGTTTCGAACCCAGTTTATATTCAAATGAATAAATTTTCATATCGACATATCATAATCATACCCAACCGATTATATTCTAAAACTAGAATATATTCATATCATTATATTATAATCATATAATATTTCAAAACGACTTATATTCAAATAGAGTATATTTTATTTCAAAGATTTCAAATTATCACGAATCGATTTAAAATTCGAAATCCATTCATATTCAATAGAGTATAATCTCTATAACAATCATTCATATCATTTATGGAATCCATTTTTATTCGAATAAATACCAATTACATTTCCATATAAAATTGGTTCAAGTCAATTTATTTTGAATACTCTATCTCGACTCCATCTCGAACTAGGGTTTAAATCCAGCATTTTCCATTCAGAAGAAATTACACTTTAAAAAAATATAATTATGAAAAGTAGAAGCTTCTAAGCCTTTATATAAAATAGTATATGTATAGAATATAATCGTTAAAATAGGATAAATAAGTTTAAACCACTATATGTATAAATTTAAAATTTTTCTAAATAGTTTAGGTAAATAATATAAGGAAATTTTGTTATAACAAAAATAGTTACACATAGAAGTTTAACAAATAAATTTTGAAGAAAGGATAGTTATTGAAATCCAACAGTGTAAATATATATGAGAAAATTCTTTAACTAAAAATCGATTCTTTCTTCCGAACTTCAATACTTGAATCTAACTCCGGTCTTAATGGAGTTCCTAGCCCAAAGGACTTGTTTCAACAATCCCAGTTCAACCCATATTTCAAATTCAAGGAATTTAAAACCATACTTATATTATGACTAAAACAACTCTAAGTATCCACGATTTTTTCCTTTCCATTCCAATATTAAATTCAATAAGAATTTATTAAATTTGAGGCTACCAAATCCTTGAAATGTTAAATCATATTAATTTCTGAATCTTTAAAACTTCAAGTTCACTTTGGGTAATTTCCTTAATCACTTCAATAACATTCAAGAATCAGACCTTTAAAGGAAGGATAAAATTTTATCAAACTCGACACATTCCCTTTAAATAAATTTTCCCTCAATATAGAATTTCAAATATTTGAATCATTTAACCAACCGATGTCTGTATATAATTATCTATCAAATGGCCAAGTGATTTAAATTTAAATTTCTCGATATTCAGGGATGGACCTATCATTTCAATCCAAATCAGGGTCACTGAGATTTATCATTTCACTCTGTGTTCTTAATTTATTTTATCGATAAATCCCAGGTTCATTCGATGCCCGTAACATCAAGGGTAAATGGGATTTATCGTCACAATCACATGCCATAAAATATACTGAAATAAGGAGCATTAAAATGTCACTATAAATTCATTAATAAAATTTCAACCAACATCCATCACAACAATTCCATTCAGCTGATCAGCATTACACTGTTTCAGGATTTTTGCAAGGGTTCAAATGTTATATTAGAATTTAAATTAAATTAAATAACTAATCATTACCTAAATTGCATGTTAACACACTTGCATGTCAAATTTAACAACACATCCACAATCCAACACAACCATGCAACCAAACTTATTTCATAATTTAATTCAATAAATATGGGAATAATTCAGTATTTCGAGAGTGGAAAAATCACTCACCTTTGCACTGAGGTTGATGGAACGTCCAATTTAAAGGCCAAAATTTAACAGTCTCGAAACGCAGCCAGGTTAGTGTCAAAACGTCCGCAACTCCGCCACGATTCCAACGCGACAAACCGCATCCAAATCCGAGTTATTATGGAGAAGTTATTAGTGTTTTACCATTTTGAAATTTAAATAAATAAAAATTAAAATAAATCCCCTTACCAATGAAATCCCGCCTCGTCATCAATCTCTCCCGCTCATTTTTCTCTCTGACCCGCTACAGTAACCCATCGAAGAACCCCAAAATGGCCAGAACTTTGACCGAGCCGTACGCCTCCCTCCGACCACCGGAAAAGCTCAGACCACCACCATTCGAACCTGCTCGTCGAGGCGCTCCATCCAAGACCGGCGAACAAACCTCCGGTGGCCACCAGTTCTCGCGATGGCGAGCTGAACGGAAGTCATTTCCGGTCTTAAAACAAAAAATTCCGTCGATCTATGTCACTCCAGAACCTCCGACCGGCACCTACGAACTCCCCTTGGTCCTCTCTAACAAACCCATAAGTTGATTTCGCCGATTAGTTGCCAAAGCGAAAAACCCTAAATCGAAACCTAGGGTTTCGGATTTCCGAACGTTTGACCACAAATTCCGGCAACTCCTTCCACTGCATGTCGAATCTGACCATACCAGTAGCTTCCTGACGTCATGAGCTTCGATTTGACATATTATACTCTATGCTTTGAAGAGATTTGAATTTCAAAGCTTGGATTTTTATTTCTAGGGTTTTGAAAATATTGGTTTCTGCCATTTAAGATAAAAATCGACAGATAGAAAAGTATACGTGAATGAGAAGTGAGATGGTGAGGTGGATATAGAATTCTATTTATATATAAAGAAGGCCCAAACACTAGAAATACCCAATTATCCATTTACAATGATCTCGTTCACATTTTCTCTCTTACGATCAAACGGTAAGTCGGATTGTACCGCAAATTGAAATCCTATAATAATTCACCGTTCCGGTCCCAATGGCGCCAGTTTCGTCGAATTTCGAGACAGTCGCCAAAACCGCTAAATTTCACTGTTGATTAATTAATAAATATTCAAGATCCATTTAACTGTTTTAAATTCGATCTAAATATTGATTAAATTCAAATTTAAGTCAAATTATAACTTATATAAATTTTATAAACAAATTTCTCCCATTTCAAATCTAAATTTGAATTTAAATTTGAATTACAGTTATTATTACCCAACTTAGAATTCTCCATTTCAAGTTAAATTCGAATTTCCATTTTAACTAAATAACTCAAATTATTTAAATAAATAAAATGTGAATTTCCAAATTTCACAAATTCTAAGTATAAACTAAATAAAAATCTATTTATACTCCATTCAAATAATCATCACCATTATAATCAACGAAATTTGATTTGTATCTAGTATATTCCCATTTTATTCTTTTTAACTTGAAAATTTAAATATACAAAAATTGTGGGATGTTACATTCTCCCTCACTTAAAATCTTTTCGTCCTCGAAAAGAGAACGAAATAAGGTATTAAACAAGTCATACTTCCAAATCCATACTTATAAAATAGTATTTACAAAATAAGTATATAGTTGTAAAATTCATAAATTCCTTTCTAACTCCCGAAATTACGAAAAATTTCGGCAGCATCTCCTTTGTACGGAGAGGTCCGGAAAATCACCACATATATAAAATTCAAATATACATCTCATCATTCGATGAGGCTTCCCAAAAATGGGGAAAACAAAATATAAAACCACCAAACCATGGAACATAAGTACGTACCTCCGTTAGCGTTTTATTTGCAAATTTCATTTACCTTAGCAATTTAGTATTTAGCGCAAGCGAGCTCCAGGGCGTAGCGCAACTTACTTACACCTGCTACACACTCATATAAACATAAGAATCAATCATATATACGATATATAGCAATTGTATACAACTTACATATATCAGCCATTTCAATTCCAGCCAAGATATTCATAACAGGCCAGCGAACAAATTGGAGTTTAACACCCCTTAGATTATGGAATTGGACTAAGACAGGAAAAAGTTTTAGCATTTGTTTCAGGCTTTCCGAATTGTCCGGATTCGTTGAATTCTGATTAATTGTTTAAAAGTTATGACAGTTTTAGTGGAAGCGAACACCTCAGCCCATACACTGAAAAATGCAGATCAGAGTTGTTCAACCCAGTTTTTAACCCTTTAAACAGAAAATTTTCAATAAGCATATTAGAGAAAAGTTTAAGTTCAGATTCTGGCCTTTCCGAATTGTACTCGCACATTAAATTCCGTCGCTCTGATAGGAAGTTATGGTCAAAACAATATAGGTATACGCTTCAGATTTTTATTTTTCTGCGCTTACAACCACAACTAGTTCTTGGTTTTCAACCTAATAAACATGAAATTTAGACAAGGCTCCATTAACAAAAGTTTTAGTTCTGTTTCTGAAGTTTCTAAAAAGTCTGGGCTCGTTAAATTCCGATCATCCAATCGAACGTTGTGGCCATTTTACTTCAGCTTATCGAATATTTTAGAATTTTGCATCACATTGGTTTATTTCTTTGAAGTTTTAAATCTTTCGATTCCAAAAATTTTGGAAATTCTTCAACACTCAAAAATCGTTATCACTTCCTTACTTGAGAATGGATTAGCATTCGATTGCTCACCCTATTTTGATATTCTTTCTATTCAATTTCCGGTTTCATTTCAAGTGTTAAATTCCGATTAAAACTCGAATTCACTTTAAAATTTCCAACGAACTTGATTACATTAGACCTTTAACTCCTTAACATGAATCCATTTTGCCAAACTTATCTACATAATTTCCATTACCAATGGTATCATTTCCAAAAGAGATTTTAAAATTCACCTTCATGTCTATTTAGTTCAATCAAATTTCCCTTAATGTTGATTCATTTGAGTTGGGGTTTCGAACCTTCGAACTTCCAAACATTAGCAAGCCTCGACCACTAGATTTGGTTATCACTTATAATTGCCATGGTTTACCCGTTAGTTGTTTGTATGAATCCTATTATACTTACTCAATCCAATTATCTATATAAACTCTAAATTGACTCATTAAATTTTTCCTAAGTTGATTTCTTTATATTTCCATATCCCACTTTAATATCTCCAATTCCTAATTTAGGATTCGTTTAACTATCATCTTACTCCGCATAAGCCAAATTCCACATTGCATCTTATTTCATTTGTCTGGCACTTCGATTCACACCCTTTTCCATCTCTTATTCACTTACTCTCATTTCCATTTTAAATTAGACATTATTCCACTTACCCAATTTATTTATTCGACTCTCAAACCATGGTTCGAATTAAAGATGGTTCATAACCCAAATTTATACTTAGTTCTCAATCAATTACTATTTGATTTCCTAAGTATACTTTACTTAATTCAATTTCTTTACTCAACTTAACCCCTATTCCGTTTGATGATTGGGTTTACATTACATTCATTTCACCATTTATACTTAGATTCCCATCCGATGTATTGTGCTAACAAGGTTTACCCCATTTAGATTTATATGCCTTGATTTCACATATATATTAATTTGCCACTTTATTTCTTTATTTGTATTTATTGGCAATTCACGTTTGTTAACTAATCTAAAAAATTTCCACTTCTTCTCGACCATAATCATGTGTTTAAACGATGGCTCCTTTCTCTCAACACTAAGTCCATTTCTTAGTTTCAAAAATCAAAATTCTCTAATTGTATCGAGTTGTCTTAGCTCTCAAACCAATATTATTAGTTAGAATGAACCTGAATGTCTTGATTCCGGGTTATAACTAAGTTCAAATAATATATGTATTTATATTATTTATGAAAAACCATACCATAAATTATTATTTTTCAAATCTAAACCTTAAATTTACAAGTAACAAATTTTCAATTCTGATTAAATTTAAAACTAACTTAAACGACATATATTAATATCCTTTTATAAAATTAGTCTATATGAAATTAAATCTAAATTCCTTTGTCTAAACCAATTATAGAAATCATTGAGTGGTCTCTCCCCCACTTAAACTCTTCAGAATAAACATCGATAATGTGTGCACTCATTACCGAAGTCGCTTCTGAGGTCCAAGAAGGGATCACATTCATTTCATTGAAAAATCTTTTGAGAACTATGTCAAGGATTATTTATCGTAATACATGATTACTTCAAAACTTTGGCACAACTATTTTCGAAAGTCCCGGAATCGAGTTCTCAAGTTCGTTCCTACCCAATTTCAAGATATATTTGCCAATTGTCTTTTATATCTTATAATTTCAAATCCTTTAACCCATTTGAACTTATCTTTGCCATTGGATCTATTATTTAAATTAACCATAATAGGTAATAACTTAACATTACCACCTACTAAACGAATACATACATACTTGAACTAATAACATATATTTGATATATTTTAAAAATATAATCGAAACCATATTATGTCAATTATTCTGTTCGATAATTTAGAAATTCCTATCGATCCTATGGCGTCCCATATATCGACCAGAATCCATAAATATTCAACGGAACAAATCAACACAAGAAAAAAACCAATTTGTATCAAATACAAGTACGCTCTCTCATATCACTCAAACTCATTCTAGGGCGTTTCTAACCCTATCTCTAATGAGTTTATTCCCAACAGAGCCAAGGTTATCGCTAACCATCGCTCTGATACCAACTGTAACGACCCTTATTTTTGACCGTTTAAAATCGACAATAATCCACACCTGTCGATCCAAACAAATCGCAAATGCAGGTAGTTATTATGAAAAGGAGAAAAAGAAAGAAAGAAGAGAAAGACAATAACATAATCTCACAGCGGAAGGGCAACATAAAATAAACAAATAGCAGTTAAAAGCAGTTGAAATGTATACTGTGATTATAACATTCAATGATTATCAGAGTTACATATACATACGAATGTACATAATAAGCAGCGGAAATAAATGCAGCGGAAATACATATATATGATAGATATATACCAAATCTTCGTCTTCGATCTCCAAGGCACAAACATCTCTGGTAACTGCAAACGTCTGCTGACCCGAGCGTATTGCATAAAAAGAAAACACAACAAACACTCGGATCAGCACTAAATCATCTCATATTAGTCAAATCAAAATACGAAATAACATCAGTATCATGGGTGCAGTAACTCAAGAGATGTTACGGGATTTTCCATCTCTCGAGGATCCGTTAAACTAATACATACATAGTATAATACGCTATTATGATAGTGTCTATCCAGTAAAGTATAAATACTGAAAATAGCGTAAGCGGGATTACCATATTACCCTTACGCAGTTTATAGGCATCAACGGTCTATACAGTACCGTAAATTCACCGTACTGGTGTTATCAGAGGGCACTCCATAGAAAGAAATGCTAAATCAAAATCGTAGGGGGCTCGATAAGGAGAAATATGACAAGGCACTCGAGGCAATGCCCAGGGTAGGACTCTACCAATTGCACTCCCGGACCGGTGGTAACGCATAACAGCCACTACCGCCCACCTCGGAACACACTCCCATGTCAATCAAATGGGCCCAAATCATCATCATCATAGTCATAGAAATAGTATCGAAGGAGTGAGTCCGATCAAAGGTGCTACCTCAGTTAGTCATGGTATAGCTCCTGTTTTAGTCATTTCAATTCTGACCCGAAGGTCAGGGCTATTTCGTCATCGATCATCTTCTTCGATTCAATAATCGCCTCCAAGTCATCATACTTATTCTGGATACGTCATAACGTTCACAGTTGTCAAAGTGGTATCGACACTGACAGAGAGTATGCCTTATGTCGACTTCGGTCTCTTCAACAACCAACGCTTACCTCTTCCCACATCGGTTGGTTCTTTTACATTTGATAAAGTTTCACTTTCATATCAAAATATCATCTTCTGTTTCGAACCCAGTTTATATTCAAATGAATAAATTTTCATATCGACATATCATAATCATACCCAACCGATTATATTCTAAAACTAGAATATATTCATATCATTATATTATAATCATATAATATTTCAAAACGACTTATATTCAAATAGAATATATTTTATCTCAAAGATTTCAAATTATCACGAATCGATTTAAAATTCGAAATCCATTCATATTCAATAGAGTATAACTATAACAATCATTCATATCATTTATGGAATCCATTTTTATTCGAATAAATACCAATTACATTTCCATATAAAATTGGTTCAAGTCAATTTATTTTGAATACTCTATCTCGACTCCATCTCGAACTAGGGTTTAAATCCAGCATTTTCCATTCAGAAGAAATTACACTTTAAAAAAATATAATTATGAAAAGTAGAAGCTTCTAAGCCTTTATATAAAATAGTATATGTATAGAATATAATCGTTAAAATAGGATAAATAAGTTTAAACCACTATATGTATAAATTTAAAATTTTTCTAAATAGTTTAGGTAAATAATATAAGGAAATTTTGTTATAACAAAAATAGTTACACATAGAAGTTTAACAAATAAATTTTGAAGAAAGGATAGTTATTGAAATCCAACAGTGTAAATATATATGAGAAAATTCTTTAACTAAAAATCGATTCTTTCTTCCGAACTTCAATACTTGAATCTAACTCCGGTCTTAATGGAGTTCCTAGCCCAAAGGACTTGTTTCAACAATCCCAGTTCAACCCATATTTCAAATTCAAGGAATTTAAAACCATACTTATATTATGACTAAAACAACTCTAAGTATACACGATTTTTTCCTTTCCATTCCAATATTAAATTCAATAAGAATTTATTAAATTTGAGGCTACCAAATCCTTGAAATGTTAAATCATATTAATTTCTGAATCTTTAAAACTTCAAGTTCACTTTGGGTAATTTCCTTAATCACTTCAATAACATTCAAGAATCAGACCTTTAAAGGAAGGATAAAATTTTATCAAACTCGACACATTCCCTTTAAATAAATTTTCCCTCAATATAGAATTTCAAATATTTGAATCATTTAACCAACGGATGTCTGTATATAATTATCTATCAAATGGCCAAGTGATTTAAATTTAAATTTCTCGATATTCAGGGATGGACCTATCATTTCAATCCAAATCAGGGTCACAGAGATTTATCATTTCACTCTGTGTTCTTAATTTATTTTATCGATAAATCCCGAGTTTATTCGATGCCCGTAACATCAAGGGTAAATGGGATTTATCGTCACAATCATGCCATACAATATACTGAAATAAGGAGCATTAAAATGTCACTATAAATTCATTAATAAAATTTCAACCAACATCCATCACAACAATTCCATTCAACTGATCAGCATTACACTGTTTCAGGATTTTTGCAAGGGTTCAAATGTTATATTAGAATTTAAATTAAATTAAATAACTAATCATTACCTAAATTGCATGTTAACACACTTGCATGTCAAATTTAACAACACATCAACAATCCAACACAACCATGCAACCAAACTTATTTCATAATTTAATTCAATAAATATGGGAATAATTCAGTATTTCGAGAGTGGAAAAATCACTCACCTTTGCACTGAGGTTGATGGAACGTCCAATTTAAAGGCCAAAATTTCACAGTCTCGAAACGCAGCCAGGTTAGTGTCAAAACGTCCGCAACTCCGCCACGATTCCAACGCGACAAACCGCGTCCAAATCCGAGTTATTATGGAGAAGTTATTAGTGTTTTACCATTTTGAAATTTAAATAAATAAAAATTAAAATAAATCCCCTTACCAATGAAATCCCGCCACATCATCAATCTCTCCCGCTCATTTTTCTCTCTGACCCGCTACAGTAACCCATCGAAGAACCCCAAAATGGCCAGAACTTTGACCGAGCCGTACGCCTCCCTCCGACCACCGGAAAAGCTCAGACCACCACCATTCGTACCTGCTCGTCGAGGCGCCCCATCCAATACCGGCGAACAAACCTCCGGTGGCCACCAGTTCTCGCAACGGCGAGCTGAACGGAAGTCATTTCCTGTCTTAAAACAAAAAATTCCGTCGATCTATGTCACTCCAGAACCTCCGACCGGCACCTACGAACTCCCCTTGGTCCTCTCTACCAAACCCATAAGTTGATTTCGCCGATTAGTTGCCAAAGCGAAAAACCCTAAATCGAAACCTAGGGTTTCGGATTTCCGAACGTTTGACCACAAATTCCGGCAACTCCTTCCACTGCATGTCGAATCTGACCATACCAGTAGCTTCCTGACGTCATGAGCTTCGATTTGACATATTATACTCTATGCTTTGAAGAGATTTGAATTTCAAAGCTTGGATTTTTATTTCTAGGGTTTTGAAAATATTGGTTTCTGCTATTTAAGATAAAAATCGACAGATAGAAAAGTATACGTGAATGAGAAGTGAGACGGTGAGGTGGATATAGAATTCTATTTATATATAAAGAAGGCCCAAACACTAGAAATACCCAATTATCCATTTACAATGATCTCGTTCACATTTTCTCTCTTACGATCAAACGGTAAGTCGGATTGTACCGCAAATTGAAATCCTATAATAATTCACCGTTCCGGTCCCAATGGCGCCAGTTACTCGAATTCCGAGACAGTCTCCAAAACCGCTAAATTTCACTGTTGATTAATTAATAAATATTCAAGATCCATTTAACTGTTTTAAATTCGATCTAAATATTGATTAAATTCAAATTTAAGTCAAATTATAACTTATATAAATTTTATAAACAAATTTCTCCCATTTCAAATCTAAATTTGAATTTAAATTTGAATTACAGTTATTATTACCCAACTTAGAATTCTCCATTTCAAGTTAAATTCGAATTTCCATTTTAACTAAATAACTCAAATTATTTAAATAAATAAAATGTGAATTTCCAAATTTCACAAATTCTAAGTATAAACTAAATAAAAATCTATTTATACTCCATTCAAATAATCATCACCATTATAATCAACGAAATTTGATTTGTATCTAGTATCTTCCCATTTTATTCTTTTTAACTTGAAAATTTAAATATACAAAAATTATGGGATGTTACAGAAGTATTACCAGTTTTACTTCATGGGATGAATAGTTTGGGATTGGAAAATAAAATAAATGATTACTTCGGTGTGGTTCGCTAATCCCGACTAGTTTGAATTGATATTCAAAGGAGATTAAAGAATAAATTTAAAGAATTTATCTTGGATAAAATTAATGGGAACTTTTCCCAAAGTATAGGAATATTTGAATAAAAGAATATTCTGAATTGGAATGAGGCGTATGTTGTGTTTGTGTAACACTTTTATAATATATACGCGAGTTATTCAGAAAGACCGGGTTTATCCCATTCTGAATAACTGATTCGACGTGGTGTCGAAGATGAAGACGGTGGTCGAAGACCGGAAGTCTTCACGTCGTTTGGGTGATTACTGATGATCTTGATTGGGCTGTACACCCAAGAAGATGGAAACTGTTAGTGATCGTCCAGACGTGCTTGGAGATCGATGGATATGCGGGGTACTAGGTGCCTCCGGTTTCGTTCAGCCCCAGAACGGACTTGTAAATGGACTGTGTGTTTGACATTGGATTTTAGTCTGTGTGATTGATTTCTATTAAATATATATCTGTTTGGCGGCGGAGAATTTATTCTCTTGCTTAACGCCCTTCTCTGAGACGTACGAGCTCAGGGGTTATATATTGATGGATATCAAACGCATGGAGTGAATTGCCTGTGTGGCATGCTTAAGTGGCAATTGATCGAGGCTTCTGTTGAAAAGCAAAGTCTTGTGGTGATGATCTGAAACACCCCACCTCCGTTAGGGTCACTCTTAAAGGGAATGCCCTAATTTTGGTGGAGGTTTATAAGTATAAGTCACAGATATACAAGACAGATATAGGAACACATATTTGTAAACAGCGGAAAAACAACAAACTTTATTTCATAAAGTCAAATACGTGTTACAACAACAACCTTTCCAAAAACATAACATAACACTTTCATAATCTGTCTTGATTACATTATTTTAAAGAAGCATAAATAAAACATAGATAAACTGCAAAAGCCCCATAGTGGATTGTCCAAAGCCATAGTTCAAAACAGGAAAGTCCAAGCAATGCATTTCTCTTCTTCTTCAAGCTGGATGGTAAGGCTGGTCAAGCTGCTGTGTTCCCTCCCTGAGGACCTGGGGGGGGGGGGGACGGAAGAAAGAAGACGAAAGAAAAGTAGAGTCAGACATAAAGCCTGAGTAAGTCTAGTACTATTTTGTCTATGAATAAAGAACTGGGTGTGATAAGTATAAACAAGAAGTGGGCAAGCACTATAAACTTGGTTAAGTTGTCTAGGGTTATTCGACCATCGTACCCCATGTTAATCTCTGAACCCATATAAACTGGTTTCCAATTTGCACCCCATAATCAGGGTGATGTGATCCATTCTATGATGATCGGCTCCTACTCGCATAGTTACATGTGTCTTACGGCCCCCGATGTTGTAGTTACCTATGCTGGTCCCACCATGGGGTGTATCAAGTCCCATGGTGGCGGCCCGACACAACCTTAGAGTGCACAGGTATGCTACTAGTGTCCAGTGCCTTATTTTTCTGCGCCGGAGTGTGTGCACGCCCGCACTCCGTTAGAACCTACACTGCTACACCACCGCCGTCGATTTGACCTCTTACAATCAGCCCAATAATCGTGCCCCACCCTGCCTAGTTTCAGGGTATCCTGATACACCTTTTAGGGTTACTGCTGAAAAGGGTCCCCCGTTACTAGGTTTTCTATCTCTAGCCAACATGCGAAGTTGGTTAAGTGTTTTCTAACCTAACCCCCACCAGTCCGTTTAGTTTAGCATGTTCCATTTTGATTAAGTCTTTAGTTTACTTAATCCTAACAATCCTGACTCAGCCTTAATTGTCTTATTAAGGCCCTGACCTCTCACATTAGACAGGTATTGTTGTGGCTGCCTGTTGCCGGTTGGTTCCGGGCAGTCTTACGTCACAACTCAGTCTAACCTCGGGTCCTTATTGGGCTCCATGTTTAACCTCCCACATTGGATAGGTATTGTTGTGACTACTGGACAGCCGGGCGGTTCCGGGCAGGTTTACATCACAACTCAATCCAACCTCGGGTTAAACACATCGTATTTTCTACATTTACATATTTTGTCATTCTTCTTTATTTCTTATATGTAAATATTTGCGGCCCATTATTAAGTTAATGGTGTAAAGGTTACACCAATCATGGGCCCAACCCATACTTGAATTTGGGCCCTTCTATTTTATATTTTCATTCATTAATTAATTTTAACCCAACGTTATTTTCCCCCGTTTTACACGTCCGTTTATATATATATTGGGCTTAGCCTTTTAAAGCCCAATTTAGCCATGCGAAAAGGGGAGGCTTATGGCGTGATTACATACACAAAAAGGGGAAGGTGAGCGTATGAACTTGCAATATGACGTTGGGAATACAAAATAGAAACTGGTGTACTTGCATAGTAGTGACATATACTTTGGTCATAAAACATAGGTGACATGAATCAAAGCATGTGAACTTGTAATTGAGATATCATTATTGACACATGAACCTATATTTTTATTTAGGCATAATGTCAAACATAAGCGTGGCATAAATATTTCTAGCATAAGCATAGCATAATGTCAAACATAAGCATGGCATAAATACTTCTAGCATAAACATGGCATAATGTCAAATATAAGCATGGCATAAGTATAGTTAAATTTGTTCATGGCATAAATATTTCTAACATGAAATCATGATTCTTACTTTAGTCATGTAAACTTACAAAAGGGACTTTTTGAACCTAACCTAGCCATGTACCACATATGTCATCATATAATTCTTGTAAACAAGATAGACTTAATCATGGATTTCAATTATGCCAAATATCATTCATAGCCTAGCCTTATTCATAAGTTTGCAAATAGGTTTTCTAGTACAAAAGCATGGCTTAATACATGATGCCAAATTCTCAACATAATTTCCTATGGATTATAATAACCAAACTTGTTCTAATTACTTACAAAATGATTTATGCACAAAAATATACATCATGATGGCATAGTAGCAAAACCCCAAACTTGCATAAATTTAAATCAACTACATACATGTAGCTTCAACATGGATTACATAATTTGCGAAATATTCCAAACGTATACTTGCATAAAACTACCGCATGTAGTTCTTTATAACATGAATAACATAATTCAAGAATATCCAAACGTATATAATATTTCAAATTGATAAGAACGCACAAATATGAATAACTTTATTGCCACAATTCAAGCATACAAACCAACACAATTGTTTATTCATACCAAAGTAATACTCTACTTACAATGGTGTGATGAATTCTCTAATTTAGGGATTGAAGACGCAAATTCCTTTGTTGAATTGATTTGCTTAGGTTGCTTGAATTTCTTTAGGCTTTAGAACTTTCCTCCTAATTCTCTCTCTAGTTGGCGGCTACTCTTTGTCGTTCCTCAGCAACATGGCGGCTATGATCTTATTTTTGAATGAATAGATTAGGGTTTAGTCTAGGGTTGTTTATATAGAGGTTAGGAACTGATTAGGACCATTGACGTTGCCAGGATTGATCGTAGCCATTCATTCGATAGAGAGACCAATTAGAGCCTGCCACCTAGCCATAATGACAAAGCAGACCACAGAAAATCGGCCAAACACAGACCTGGCCAGCCAGGTTGGCTGGGCTCGACCAGGTCGACACCCCTGTCGACAGGGCTGTCGACAGCCCTGTCGACATGGGTAGCCCAGGTCGACAGCCCAGTCGACCTGGGTGGCCTAGGCGGGTGTTTATCCGCCCTGGCCCATTGGGCCCGATTTTTAATTATTTTATTCTGTTTGAATTTTAAATTTAATTCAAAAACTTCCGAAGGCCATATCTTCTTCATACGGACTCCGTTTTTCGAAAACTCGGACTCTATTTCGCGTATATTTCCGAGACGAACGCAATGGCGTATCCCGTTTCCCTTGGTTCTTTGATTTCAAATTAATTATACTTTAATTTGTTAATTTCACAGTTATAGAATTCGCGGGGTGTTACATTCTCCCCCACTTAAAAGGATTTCGTCCCCGAAATCTTCAAGTTAGGAGGAATGTATATCCTAACATCCAATCATCCATCTACTCATCCATCAAACACGAGCATCCATTGTCCTTAAAAGACTTCTAATGCTTCATGATCATATGCGAAGTGTGTGTATATGAACTTATCTAATGCAAAATCAGGCGGTCTACTGATTCAGTTGACCTCCTTAATGCGGATTATGTAAGTGCCATGAATCCATTATGTATGCAAATTTTCCTATTCATGATTCTACATGAGTGCACAATCATTCAGTACAAATGCAGCATCCACATGACAACACATTAAAGTTCAACCATATACGAGTGCAAACATATATGCATATGCAATATGAAGTGACTGAGCCGATCTAAACCCTAGATTGTGTGTGTATATGCGACCACGAGCAACCACTAGCAATCACTTGCAACCACTTGCAACCATCATACATAACATGTTTCAACTACATGTTTTCATCCAAAAAGATTCTACCTAAAAGATAAGGTCGAGGAAATATACCTAAAAGATAGATAAAAGCGCAACTTAAGGAAAAGGAAAGATCAAGGATGTACCCTCGAACAGAAAAGGGTAGGCTGTACGGATTCTAGCTTCAGTTTCCCAAGTCGCGTCTCCCTTGGCGTCGCTCCACTGGACTTTGACGAGCTTGACTTCGCGGTTGCGTAGCTTCTTCACTTCCGTTCCTAATATGCGGGTTGGAACCTTCCTTATGGTTGCTTCGCGTTCCACTTCGGCCTCTTCGAGGATATTTGGCTCTACCACTTCAGCGGACTCATGAAGACATTTTCGGAGATGAGAAACGTGAAAAACGTTGTGGACTCCAGCCAACTTCTCGGGTAGCTCTAATCTATAGGCCATTTTCCCAATTTTCTCGATGATAGGGAATGGCCCTACGAACCTTGGTGCCAGTTTTCCTGTGGTTCCAAAACGAACAACGTTTCTTAGCGGTGATACCTTGAGAAAAACTCTGTCTCCAACCTCAAATTCAAGGTCGGTCCTTCTCTTGTCGGCATAGGACTTTTGTCTGTCTTGGGCTGTCTTCATCCTTATTCGTATCAAGTCTACTTTCTCTGAAGCCTCTCGGATCATATCTAGTCCAAGTATGAGCTTATCAGTAGACTCCCACCAACAAGTGGGTGATCGGCACGGTCTTCCATATAAAGCTTCGAAGGGCGCCATTCCGATGGTTGCTTGATAGCTGTTGTTGTAGGCAAATTCTACCAAAGGAAGGTGGTCTTCCCATGTCCCTCCGAAGTCAAGGACGCATAGTCTTAAAAGGTCTTCCAAAACTCTGTTCACTCTCTCTGTTTGGCCGTCGGTTTGGGGATGATAGGCTGTGCTCAAGCATAACTGCGTTCCTACTGCTTCTTGCAGACTCCGCCAAAACTCACTGGTGAAGATGGGGTCTCGGTCACTAACAATGCTAGATGGTATTCCATGGAGTCGAACGATTTCCTTAAGGTAAAGTGATGCTAGGGATGAGGCAGTTCTCTTACTTTTGACAGGTAAAAAGTGGGCGCTTTTAGTAAGCCTATCCACTATTACCCAAATGCTAGTGTTGCCTCTCCTAGACCTAGGCAGCCCATCGATGAAGTCCATTGAGATGCTATCCCACTTCCACTGTGGGACCTCCAGAGGATGTAGCAGTCCGCCAGGCTTTTTCTGTTCCGCCTTAACCTGTTGGCACACCATGCACTTAGAAACGAACTCTGCCACGTCCTTTTTCATGCCGTTCCAGAAGAAAGTCCTTTTTATGTCTTTGTACATTTTATCTCCGCCTGGGTGTATCGTCATCTTGGAGTGATGTGATTCCTCTAGAACCTTCTTTACTAAATCTTTTGTCTGTGGGACGCATAGTCTTCCGTCTCGCCTTAGCAAACCCTTATCGTCGATGGAGTATCTGTTGAGGTGACTTGAAGTCTCACCCCTAATTAGCCTATCAATTATTTCCACAAGCTGAGGGTCTTCGCGTTGTGCTGCCCCTACCGAATCCACTAAAGTCGGGCGCACTTCGAGAGATGCAAGCAAGCCCGGTACGAAATCGGAGGAAGGCCTAAAGTCGAAGCTGGCTATAAACTCTAGGCTTTGTCTTTCAACAAACAACGGGCTTAGGGTCAATTTCTTTCGGCTCAACGCGCCTACCACTACGTTGCCTTTGCCCGGAGTATAGGAGATTTCGAAATCGTACGAGGCAAGAAACTCCATCCATCTTTGTTGCCTCAAGTTAAGATCTTTCTGCGAGAAAAGATATTTCAACGATTTATGGTCAGTGTAAAGTTCGAACTTCTCACCTAGGAGATAGTGTCGCCAAGACTTGAGTGCAAAGACGATGGCGGCTAACTCAAGATCGTGGGTTGGGTAGTTCTTTTCGTGCGCTTTCAACTGCCTCCCGCCATAAGCTACTACCCTTCCTTCTTGCATTAAGACGGCGCCGAGCCCTGTCCCACATGCATCCGTATAAACAGTGAACATCTTGCTCCCATCTGGCAGCGTCAAAACTGGGGCTGTTGTAAGAGCCCTTTTCAGTCTTTGGAAAGCAAACTCGCAATCCAAATCCCAATTGAACGCTAGATTCTTCTTGGTCAATTTCTTGAGCGGAGCTGAGATTTTCGCAAAATCCCTTATGAACTTTCGATAGAAACCTGCTAGTTCTAGGAAGCTTCGGACCTCAGTTGCATTCCTTGGTGTCTTCCAATCTTGTACCGCCACTACCTTCGTAGGGTCCACTGCTAACCCTTGTTTGGATACTATGTGCCCAAGGAACCTCACCTCTTCTCTCCAAAAGTGGCATTTGAAGAATTTGGCTTTTAGTTGATGGACTCGCAAAGTTTCCATGATTGCCCTTAAGTGCTGAGCATGTTCCTATTCACTCTTTGAGAAGATAAGGATATCATCTACGAAGACCACTACGAATTTGTTGAGGAAATCTCTAAATACCCTACTCATCAGGTCCACGAAGTAAGCAGGTGCATTTGTCAAGCCGAAAGGCATGACAAGCCATTCAAAGAAGCCGTCTGGGGTTCTGAACGCCGTTTCATCGATGCTATCTTCAGCCACCCTTAGCTGATGAAAACCGGTTGCTAAATCGAGTTGGGAGAAAACAGCCGCTCCTACAAGCTGGTCAAATAAATCGTCAATTCTAGGGAGAGGGTGCCTATTCTTTTTCGTTAGCTTGTTGAGCTCCCTATAGTCAACACATAGACGGAGTGAACCATCCGCCTTTGTAGCGAACACCACTGGAGCGCCCCATTCTGAAATGCTTCTCCTAATGAACCCCTTTTCTAGAAGCTCTTTAATCTGTTTACTGAGCTCTTTCCTTTCTCGTGGAGCCATGTGTCTAACGGGCAACGCAACGGGCTTTGCATTATCTACAAGATATATGCGGAAGTCTATTTCCCGCTTCGGAGGTAAACCCTTCACCTCTTCGAAGACATCCGGATATTCCCGGACCACTTTAACTGATCGCAAATTTTCAACAGAGGCATCTAGCGATTCAAGATAACTAAGCATAACCGCATACGAGGGATTACAAGAAATTTCCAAAGTATTACCGAGCTGGGTTAGGAGCCTAACAACCCTTTTCTCACAATCAAGGATGGCCCCATTACTGGACAGCCAATCCATACCCAAAATCAAACCATAACCCGAAAAGCCCAAAACAAAGGCACTACATAGAAATTCTACGCTTAGAATAGAAATTTTCAATCCCACACAGATCATAGACAAATGAGATGGGCCCCCAATTGGGTTTGAAACAATTAAGGGGTCCTCTACCATACTAGTTTTTAGGTGCAGAGATTCTACTAAAGCAGACGAGATAAAGGAGTGTGATGCGCCAGAATCAAATAAAGTGCGAACGGGGTGATCATAAAGATAAACTACACTTTCTACAGAAGTATTTATACCTCGCTGTTGCAGAGGTGGCGCTTCCAGCACATGAACCTGTGCCCCTGGGGTGGATCCAGCCCTCTGCCCCTGTCCTCTTTTCTTTGGGCAGTCCTTAGCCCTATGGCCCGTCTCACCGCAAGAAAAGCACCCACCATTCTCCTTGGCCTTCTTTTTTCGGCAGTCCTTTACTAAGTGCCCCACTTTGCCACAGAAATTGCACTTCCTCTTCTCTTTGTTGCCTTTCCCGCCCTTCTTAAAGTCTGTCTTCTTAGGCTGCAAACCCTCTTTCTTCTTGCCTTTATCCTCTTCATTCAGCAATGCCATTTGCACCAATCTTTCATACGTGGCTCCCATGGGTATATGGGTCATGGCCAAACTGTGTAATGGCTCATTCAACCCTTTGACGAAACGGAGAGCCTTCTTTTGCGGGGTGTTGACTAGGTCAAGCCCAAACCTAGCCAGCTCATCGAACTGATTCACATACTCTCTGACTGTCTTGTCCCCTTGCTTAAGAAATAAGAATTTTTCTAACTGCAAACTTCTTTCTGCATCTGAGAGAAATTTGGTCTCAAACCTTGCCCTAAAGTCCTCCCATGTCTCCACTGGTCTTTCAGCATTAGTGACTTCCCACCAGTAGGAAGCCTCACCCTTCAATAGCCACACTGCCAACTGTACTTTTTGTCTATCCTCTACCTCAAAGATGATAAATAGGTCCTCCGTTTCTTTCAGCCAATTTCTAGCTGCCACGAAGGACTCAGTTCCATGGAAATCCCTTCCTCCCATAGCTTTAAAATCTTTACATATCTTAGCGAACGCGTTTCCCCGAGGAGGAGGTGGAGGAAAAGGTGCCGCTGCAGCTGGATGATTTCCTTCCGCTGGGGAAGGAGGAATGGTAGGACCTGGCTGAGTGGCCCTTGCTTCTAAGAACCGTCTAAACCAACCAGGTATTGGCACCCCTTCCGGCAAGTTAAGTTCTTGGGACATGCTAAAACAAAAAGGATAGATTCAAAACGAAGGATAAGAGATAGTACCTATGGCTTTGGGGAGTGGACTTTGCCTTTTTAAAATAAAATAATATTTTTCTTTTAAAAATGCTTCTTTAAATTTCCTTTTTTTTTTGAAAATAAATTTTCCAAAACTTTTTATCTTATCTGGTAAACCTATGCTCTGATACCAAGTGAAACACCCCACCTCCGTTAGGGTCACTATCAAAGGGAATGCCCTAATTTTGGTGGAGGTTTATAAGTATAAGTCACAGATATACAAGACAGATATAGGAACACATATTTGTAAACTGCGGAAAAACAACAAACTTTATTTCATAAAGTCAAATACGTGTTACAACAACAACCTTTCCAAAAACATAACATAACACTTTCATAATCTGTCTTGATTACATTATTTTAAAGAAGCATAAATAAAACATAGATAAACTGCAAAAGCCCCATAGTGGATTGTCCAAAGCCATAGTTCAAAACAGGAAAGTCCAAGCAATGCATTTCTCTTCTTCTTCAAGCTGGATGGTAAGGCTGGTCAAGCTGCTGTGTTCCCTCCCTGAGGACCTGGGGGGGGGGGGAAACGGAAGAAAGAAGACGAAAGAAAAGTAGAGTCAGACATAAAGCCTGAGTAAGTCTAGTACTATTTTGTCTATGAATAAAGAACTGGGTGTGATAAGTACAAACAAGAAGTGGGCAAGCACTATAAACTTGGTTAAGTTGTCTAGGGTCGAATAGACCATCGTACCCCATGTTAATCTCTGAACCCATATAAACTAGTTTCCAATTTGCACCCCATAATCAGGGTGATGTGATCCATTCTATGATGATCGGCTCCTACTCGCATAGTTACATGTGTCTTACGGCCCCCGATGTTGTAGTTACCTATGCTGTTCCCACCATGGGGTGTATCAAGTCCCATGGTGGCGACCCGACACAACCTTAGAGTGCACAGGTATGCTACTGGTGTCCAGTGCCTTATTTTTCTGCGCCGGAGTGTGTGCACGCCCGCACTCCGTTAGAACCTACACTGCTACACCACCGCCGTCGATTTGACCTCTTACAATCAGCCCAGTAATCGTGCCCCACCCTGCCTAGTTTCAGGGTATCCTGATACACCTTTTAGGGTTACTGCTGAAAAGGGTCCCCCGTTACTAGGTTTTCTATCTCTAGCCAACATGCTAAGTTGGTTAAGTGTTTTCTAACCTAACCCCCACCAGTCCGTTTAGTTTAGCATGTTCCATTTTGATTAAGTCTTTAGTTTACTTAATCCTAACAATCCTGACTCAGCCTTAATTGTCTTATTAAGGCCCTGACCTCTCACATTAGACAGGTATTGTTGTGGCTGCCTGTTGCCGGTTGGTTCCGCGCAGTCTTACGCCACAACTCAGTCTAACCTCGGGTACTTATTGGGCTCCATGTTTAACCTCCCACATTGGATAGGTATTGTTGTGACTACTGGACAGCCGGGCGGTTCCGGGCAGGTTTACATCACAACTCATTCCAACCTCGGGTTAAACACATCGTATTTTCTACATTTACATATTTTGTCATTCTTCTTTATTTCTTATATGTAAATATTTGCTGCCCATTATTAAGTTAATGGTGTAAAGGTTACACCAATCATGGGCCCAACCCATACTTGAATTTGGGCCCTTCTATTTTATATTTTCATTCATTAATTAATTTTAACCCAACGTTATTTTCCCCCGTTTTACACGTCCGTTTATATATATATTGGGCTTAGCCTTTTAAAGCCCAATTTAGCCATGCGAAAAGGGGAGGCTTATGGCGTGATTACATACACAAAAAGGGGAAGGTGAGCGTATGAACTTGCAATATGATGTTGGGAATACAAAATAGAAACTGGTGTACTTGCATAGTAGTGACATATACTTTGGTCATAAAACATAGGTGACATGAATCAAAGCATGTGAACTTGTAATTGAGATATCATTATTGACACATGAACCTATATTTTTATTTAGGCATAATGTCAAACATAAGCATGGCATAAATATTTCTAGCATAAGCATAGCATAATGTCAAACATAAGCATGGCATAAATACTTCTAGCATAAGCATGGCATAATGTCAAATATAAGCATGGCATAAGTATAGTTAAATTTGTTCATGGCATAAATATTTCTAACATGAAATCATGATTCTTACTTTAGTCATGTAAACTTACAAAAGGGACTTTTTGAACCTAACCTAGCCATGTACCACATATGTCATCATATAATTCTTGTAAACAAGATAGACTTAATCATGGATTTCAATTATGCCAAATATCATTCATAGCCTAGCCTTATTCATAAGTTTGCAAATAGGTTTTCTAGTACAAAAGCATGGCTTAATACATGATGCCAAATTCTCAACATAATTTCCTATTTATTATAATAACCAAACTTGTTCTAATTACTTACAAAATGATTTATGCACAAAAATATACATCATGATGGCATAGTAGCAAAACCCCAAACTTCCATAAATTTAAATCAACTACATACATGTAGCTTCAACATGGATTACATAATTTGCGAAATATTCCAAACGTATACTTGCATAGAACTACCGCATGTAGTTCTTTATAACATGAATAACATAATTCAAGAATATCCAAACGTATATAATATTTCAAATTGATAAGAACGCACAAATATGAATAACTTTATTGCCACAATTCAAGCATACAAACCAACACAATTGTTTATTCATACCAAAGTAATACTCTACTTACAATGGTGTGATGAATTCTCTAATTTAGGGATTGAAGACGCAAATTCCTTTGTTGAATTGATTTGCTTAGGTTGCTTGAATTGCTTTAGGCTTTAGAACTTTCCTCCTAATTCTCTCTCTAGTTGGCGGCTACTCTTTGTCGTTCCTCAGCAACATGGCGGCTATGATCTTATTTTTGAATGAATAGATTAGGGTTTAGTCTAGGGTTGTTTATATAGAGGTTAGGAACTGATTAGGACCATTGATGTTGCCTGGATTGATCGTAGCCATTCATTCGATAGAGAGACCAATTAGAGCCTGCCACCTAGCCCTAATGACAAAGCAGACCACAGAAAGTCGGCCAAACACAGACCTGGCCAGCCAGGTTGGCTGGGCTCGACCAGGTCGACACCCCTGTCGACAGGGCTGTCGACAGCCTTGTCGACATGGGTAGCCCAGGTCGACAGCCCAGTCGACCTGGGTGGCCTAGGCGGGTGTTTATCCGCCCTGGCCCATTGGGCCCGATTTTTAATTATTTTATTCTGTTTGAATTTTAAATTTAATTCAAAAACTTCCGAAGGCCATATCTTCTTCATACGGACTTCGTTTTTCGAAAACTCGGACTCTATTTCGCGTATTTTTCCGAGACGAACGCAATGGCGTATCCCGTTTCCCTTGGTTCTTTGATTTCAAATTAATTATACTTTAATTTGTTAATTTCACAGTTATAGAATTCGCGGGGTGTTACATGATCAAAGCAAGGCCTTTGTGGCGTAGCTTTGTGTAACGTTTACTTCGCGTGTTTCACACCCGGTATGAACCAAAAACGGGAGAGGACGTCAGGGAGGGCATGCGTTTCTTTCTAGCTAGAAGTGGCGTCAGTGGTTTTACACGCCCTGACGAGTTTGACTTATGTGGTTGTTGCTGTTGCGAGGCGCCTCGGATTGATCGGTCGTTCTCGAACCGATGGAGTCATTTAGTTGGCTCATTTACGCCCCAAAGGGCGGGGAAACGCATGTTCAGGCATTTTAATCCACATCGGTGGACCGGCCCTGAGGATCCTAAGGCTTGACAGAGTACTTGCCTGAGGCTCGGGCTAGACAGTCTCGAAGTCGGTGAGGACTATCTTTTGCCTCGGTTCATAGATGGAAATCCAATTTCCAAATACGTGACATTTGCGGTTTTAATTGTAGAACTAGTATGGTGACATAGTGGGATGGGGCGCTCATGCCGCCTATGATTGATACTTATGATTTGAAGTTGTTTTATACACTATGCACTTATAATAGTATCAAATGATTTGTTTTAAACTTATCAAGCATTCTTTGGCTGTTATAAGGGAAAACCCTATACCCCGGCTGCGTTGCATTGTGTGATGGGACCTGGGTCTTATAATAGCTTCATTTTTCTTTATTTAGCATTGCGCTGTTTGTTTTATGCACTGGTATTCTTGGGAGGAAACCGTTCCGTGTTCTACGGCGTGGTCCCTTGATTTACCTATCTTTAAAATAAAGATTAACCGCTTTAGTTCTCACACCAGTCACATGACTGACCTGGAGTTTATTGTTTTAACCTAAACTTTGGGTGCCCTTATTTTGACACGGGCAGCTAGTAGTTTTGGTTTTGCAGATTTATATTCACAGGATGCTGGTTTGCAGCTGGAACGATATCCGGAAAGCTTTGTATCCGTATATCTCTTCTAGTTGTGTATTGTATTTCTTTCCGCTGCGTTGTATTTAAATGTAATTTAAATCTCTGATATTTCTGTGTAATATTCATTTATACTCTGTATATTCGTGTAATCCGATGCATTGTTGTAATATACAATGAAATGTTCTTTTATATGCGTTCTGTTGTGGCTTGTTCTCGAACTATCCGCCGCTTTCCTTTACGGGGAAGTTACGGGTTTTCACAAAGAATTGGGGTGAAAAATCCCATATTTAAAAAGGATAAAAATATATTTTTATCGAAATGAACTAGTTACGAACTAGAATTATAATCCAATATTTTTGAATAAATAAATTGGATTTGAAGTGGTTTTAAAAATAACCAGAATTTCCAATATACGAATTGGAATGGATTTGAATCAAAATTATCTTCGGAATATTTCGATGTTGGATTTCGAGACTGTACAGATATGAAATTTGAAAGGTATATTTATATCATTATTTCCAATATTATATTTGTTGGTTTCAGAATTTAATATTGAATATAAGCCGATATATTTTCTACTCAGAGCCTTGTATTTAATATCAAATGGGATTTTGGGTTCATCGCGAATGGCGTCTTAAATAACACTGTTCTTGGACCCTGTTTAGAAAAGAATAAATCCTTTAATTAAAGATTTAGTGAAATTGTCCAGTTAATTAGTATTTAATTGGAATTGAATTTAAATTGGTTTTTGGGGTTTATCGTGGGAGGTGTTTTGAACCACACCTGTTCTTTAACCCGATTAACAATGGAAAGTGATTTTGGTTTTATCGTGAACCGTGTTTTAGATGACATTGGTTCTTTAACCCAGTTAAAGACAGGATATTGATTTTTGGGAAGATTAAAACTAAGTGGAGTTTTGATGAATCTTTAATTAGATTAAAGTGATCGAGAATCGAGTATCACCAGTTTTGCTCCAAAGCGATAGTTAAATCTTTAATTAGATTTGAACGCGAAATGGTAATTAATATTTACCGATAACACTGTGGTGTTAGATATGGAGTATTACCAGTTTTGCACCATGGGATGAATAGGTTGGGATTGGGAAATAAAATAAATGATTACTTCGGTGTGGTTCGCTAATCCCGACTAGTTTGGAAAACCTTAACAGGGTTTGAAATGATATCCAAAGGAAGATTAAAGAATAAATTTAGAAGAATTTATCTTTGATAAAATTAATTGGAACCTTTCCCTAAGAATATGAATATTTTAATAAAAGAATATTCGGAATTGGAATGAGGCATATGTTGTGTTTGTGTAACACTTGTTTATTATAAACGCGGGTTATTCGGAAAGGCCGGGTTTATACCCATTCTGAATAACCAATTCGAGGATAAGTCGAAGATGAAGACGGTGGTTGAAGACTGGAGGTGTTCACATCATTTGGATGATTATTGATGATCTTGATTGGGCTGTACACCCAAGAGGAGGGAACCAGTTGGTGATCGTCCAGACGTACATAGAGATCGATGAATATGCGAGGAATAAGGTTCCTCCGATTTCGTTCAGACCCAGAACGAACTTGTAAATGGACTGTGTTTTTGACACTGGATTTTATTCTGTGTGATTGATTTCTATTAAATATATATCTGTTTGGCAACGGAGAATTTATTCTCTTGCTTAACGCCCTCCTCTGAGAAGTACGAGCTTAGAGGTTATATATCGATAGATATCAGTCGCATGGAATGAATTGCCTGTGTGGCATGCTTAAGTGGCAAATGATCAAGGCTTTTGTTGAAAAGAAAAGTCTTGTGGTTGATGATCAAAGCACGGCTTATGTGGCACAGCTTTGTGTATAACATTAATTCGCGAGCCTCACACCTCGGTATGAGTCAAAAACCGGATAGTGACTACAGTGAGAGCACGATGTTTTTTTCTAGCCATGGGTGATGTCAATGACCTACCGGCCCTGACATTTATATACTTTTTACCTGTGTGGTTGTTGGATGCGAGGCGCCTTGGATATAGGTCTGAAAGGACCGGGAAACGTGTGTTCAGCAATTGCCAATCCTCAAAAGTAAGAGAGGACCAGCCCTGATGATCCAGGATCGCTGTGTGTAGTCCTGAGACATTTGCTAGAGTGTCTTGAATGGAGGGGAGCTTGCCCCTTGCCTCGACTCATGAAGGAAATCCAATTTCCAATACGTGATATTTCGGTTTTGATTGTAGAGCCTAGTATAGCGACATAGTGGTATGGGGCACTTATGCCGTCTATGATTTATACATTATGATTGAAGTTGTTTTCTTCACATATAGTAATAATAAATGATGAAATTTAGCGTATCAAGTATTCTTTGGCTATTATAAGGTAAAACTCTATCCTCTGGCTTGCGTTGCATTGTGTGATGGGACCTGGGTCTTATAATAGCTTCATTTTTCTGTATTTAGAATTGCGCTGTTTGTTTTATGCACTAGTATTCTTGGGAGAAAACCTGTTCCGTGTTATACGGCGTGGTCCCTTGATTTACCTAACTTTAAAAATAAAGATTAATAACTATTTTAGTTTTGACACCAGTCACTTGACTGACCTGGAGTTTATTGTTTTAACCTAAATTCTGGGTGCCCTTATTTTCCGCATGGGCAGCTAGTAGTTTTGGTTTTGCGGATTTATATTTATAGGATCCTGGTATATAGCTGAAGTGATATTCGGAAAGCTCTGTATCCGTGTATTTCTTTCAGTTATGTTTTGTATTATTTTTCGCTGTAGTAATGTATTTAAATCTCTGATAATTATCAAATGTGTAATATTTATTCTACTCTATATATTCTTATATTCTGATGGAACTGTTGTAATAAACAATGAAATATTCTTCTGATTGTATTCTGATTCGTCTTTTCCTCAAAGCAATTTGTGATTTCCTTCACGGGGAAGTTTGGGTCGTTAAAGTTGGTATCATAGCTTTGGTTTACACAGCTCGAGAACAAGGCACATTAGAACCAAATGAAAGAGTTCATCAGAGATTGGACTTAATGTTCAATAAGAATGACTCGTTAGAGATGGGATCAGTAGTGTCCTAGAATGAGTGTGAAGAGTGTTATTTTTAAAAATAAAATTGAAAACAAACTTTTTTTTGAAAATTTATATCTAATTGTATATATTTGAATATTTTATTCGTATTGAATTTGGGTAATTGAGTATATAAAGATTTTGCATATACGTGTCATGAACGTATATTCGAAGTTTTAAAATACTGGATAGATATAGAATCACACTCTAGTCGCTCGAGGACAATTCTGATGATGATTGCAACATCATCAGTATTTGTGTTCGAGTTTCGAAAGTGGGATTTCTATATATTTCCATTGACTGGTGTGAGAACCAAAACTTACATAGGATTATTTGTTGTGATTTGGCATCAAAAATATGATTTTTGACTATATATCAAAATTATGAATTTGAAAAGCTAATCAACTAATCGATTCATGGTCGTTTTGTTTGATTAATGGTTTGATATATTTTTTTAACCATTTAGGCCAAATTGAATCAAATATTGAACTGTATTGAAAATTGATTAAAATTGCATGCATATACAAGTATATCCATTGAACAGGTCATAGCAAGGAGGCAAGAGCAGAAGAACAAAATTGTTTGCCCGACAAATAGGTACATGCTTACAAATTTATTGGGTTTGGATGATTTTATGAGCCAATTGGCTAGCCGCTTGGCTGTTTCTTTTTCTTTTTAGATTGGTGCGGCCTGTATGGCAATTTCGGGATTTTCCCTGTGCTCCCGTGCAGGTTAGGTTATTGCGAAATTTTTCGAAAATTTAGGGTGTTAGCCAAATTTTTGAAAAATTTGAAAAGTTGAAGAACTTAAGCCGTAATGAAGATAATGGAAGTTGATTTGGTTAGTTAGACAACTTTCAGCTTCGTTCTTTTTCGAGGACGAAAAGATTTTAAGTGGGGGAGATTGTAACAACCCAGAAATTTTGAGCCAATTTAAAATTTTTATAATGGCAATTTTAATGAATTTTGCATATTTAAAATGATTTATTTTGAATAATAACGACGAGAAATTTATTTTGAATTGAATTAGAATGTATATATTTATTTGAATCGACGTTAGAATATAATTATTTATTTTAAATATAAAAGAAATTGAAAATGGCGCGGTTGATCGAAAATTCGATTTCAAATTTCAAATGAATGTACATGATTCAAAGTAATCCGGATTTTGGCGAAGCCAAAAATATTTGAATGTATTTGAAAATATCTTTCCAAAGAATCCGAAAAATCAAAATTTCATTGCAGGAATAAAAAGTTATGCCCAGTTGAAAATTCAGAATTGTCGCTATGGAATTTTGGCCCTTAAAAATGGATATTTTGCAAATGACCTCTGTTTTCGACGTAACCACTTTTGCTGGATCCGGGATGTCGAGTTATTGCTAGATTACAAAATTCATAATTTTCTGAATCAATGTGGGAGCATGGCGACGTTAAACGTGTTTTGTCAGTTTCAGTCTATTTCGATCGACCAGAAAATGGTCATTTTTCAAACGGTCTTGGAATTTGACGAAATTAGTTTTGTTAGAACCGTATCATCAATACGAAGCTACAAAATATTTTTTGGGAATTTTTAGAGTCCGTATGTGGCCCCGGTAAATTGAAAGCGCATTCAAATTCAATATATAGATTTATATTTTGATTTTTGACGAAAACCGGTCGAAACGATCGAATCAGCTTACGATACATATCCCATTTGTTTGGAATAGGGGTAATTAGCTAGGGACGACAGGCGGTGGGTCTCGTTTAGAGATTGAAATTTAAAGTTACTTTTTGGAAATTTAAATAATAAAATAATTAAATTTTATAAAATACCCTCAACCCTTTCTCTCTCTTTCCACTTCAGCCCCCCATTACTTTTTCAAAGCGAAAAAAAGGGAGAAGAGGGGGGATTGCCACCATTGCGGTCCCCAGGGGTGCCGCTCCTCCGGCACCGTCGCCGGAGGGAACCGCGAGCCCCCTGCCTCCTCCCTCCTCTCGAGCCTCCCCCCTCTCAGCCTCGACCTCCTCCCCCCCTCTCAAATTAAAAACTCGTGCCGCCCCTTTCACCCTATGATCGCCGCTCCGCCCGAGATGACCACCAGGCTCCAGCGCCACCTCAACCCAACCCCGACCCCGTGGACCCCCCAACAACGACAAAGGTTCAACTTTACAATGAAATGTAAGTTTTTTACTTATAAAAATTAGATTTTTATAGTTTATAAATACTATATCATTATAGTCAGTAAAAATTAGATTTTAAGGAAGTTTAGATTTTTATACAAGGAAAGGTTTGTTTTTATATTTGAATGGCGATAGAGAGATTAGACTTTTTAAGGTAAGACAAGATTTGATTTTTATTTGATTAAATTTATGATTTTTATACAAAAGCTATGATTTTTCATACGTGAAAGTTGTGATTTTTATCATGATAAAAATACGATTTTTAAAATGAAAAGTCATTGTAAAAATATGGTTTTTATTTCTATAAAGATGAGATTTTTATTCATCTAAAAATATAATTTTTAGAAGATAAAGATTTGATCTTTATACATTTGACATGAAATTAAAAATACGATTTTTATATGGTTAACAATATAAAGTTGTGATCTTTAATTGTGTAAAGTTATGATTTTTAACACGGTAAAAATATGATTTTGTTGAAGAAAAGATTGGATTTTTATAGTTATAAAGTAATGATTTTCTTTTTACGTAGAAAGGAGAGACTTTTATACGTAGAAAGGCGAGATAAAAATATGATTTTTCATACGAATAGCATAATAAAAATACGTTTTTATTATATGTGTAACGTTATAAAAATATTATGTTGATATAGGAAGTAGCGTTGTCAAAATATAATTTTTAACATATACCGCGTGAACCAGATCTCGTTGGAAACACGACAAGTTTTCCTACATATGAAGAGTCACGGCGAATTGGTTTAGCTAATCGGTGAGAACTCCTCATTCAAAATTTTCTTATACAGTTATTTATTTATAACTGCATATATGAATTGTTTCCCCATCGTCCACAGACCATGGACGACTTGTTTGTTTGGTCGTGTAGTTGATTGAATTATTAGTTTGAATTTGGTTGTTTTGGTGAAATGGAATTAATTGGATTGGTACGTGTATGGCGTAGGCCATTATTAGACTGGGGATAAGGCTAGGCCTTATCCCGTTTCTAGTATCGTGCTGTTACACCGCCGAAATTTTCTAAAATATGTTAGGATAATAAAAATATCATTTTTATTAGATAAATGAATAAAATAAAATATTCATTTACAAATCAGATGATTTGTTTATGTACAGCCATTTTACTGATTTGGATTGGGACGATAAATTTTACACATCGCCCAACTGCACAAATAAAAATCTGTGTTTGTTGACTAAAACCCCACACGGTTATTGGAATGATATTTGACGTACACTAATCTAGATTGTTTAGTTGTATGTCAATCGATAGGTTGACAGACAGTTGTGTAGTGCACTTTGGATGATGGTTGATTATTTATCATTGCTATTATATACATGTGTTGTATGGAATCCATATAATTAACATTACATGGTAATTGATTGGGCCTCATTCCAATTTGGAAAATTAAAGAATAATATAAAATATAGATTCGTGTGTTGAATAGAATAAATAGTCATGTGTTGACGATACTCATGTGTTGAGAATATTCATGTGTTGAAACTTATCATGTGTTGAATGAAATATTTATACAATAAAATTCACATTTTTATTGTAAGTAAGAATGAATAAATATTCATGTGTTGAATAAAATAAAATATATATTCATGTATTGAAGAAAATATTCATTTGTTGAATAGAATAACGAAGTTATTGAAATATATAAAGCCGGGTTGATTAGATATGCGCCATTTTGACGCGAACGATATTTATATCGATTATATTCGTTTTTGTAATGAATATAGAAAAGGAAGTGATTTCAAAATCTAATATTTTGAAAATATTATCATTCATATATTAATGAAATGGAATATTCAATTTTGATTTAAAATTGAATAAGAAGTTGAAATTGTTTTGAAAACGAATTTAAAACGATTTATAAAATACGTTTAGAATTGAAATTGATGAAATATATATAATATATATTATATATATTAATGGCCTGAATAGAACGCGCCGCGCCGCGACAGTTCGCAAATTTCGACCATTGACTTCGAATTGACGTTGCGGGAGATCCGACCGTCGGATTCTCCTGAAACCGGAACCGTTGGATTCGTATCGAAAAGAGCCTTTAATAAATATTAGAAATTTGAAATCAAACAGTTGGATTTGGAATTATTTCCAAATCAAATTTGGAAAAGGTCGCTGTAAGTGCAGTTCGGCGGTCGTTATCGAAAACCGACTGAACGGGCCTTGATAAACTTATTAAAAATATTAATAATTTGTGTAAAATCATAAAATATGAATTGGAAAGGATTAGGGTCAAAAATCCCATATTTAAAAAGGATAAAAATATTTTTTTATCGAAATGAACTAGTTATGAACTATAATTATAATCCAATATTTTTGAATAAATAAATTGAATTTGAAGTGGTTTTAAAAATAATCAGAATTTCGAATATACGAATTGGAATGGATTTGAATCAAAATTTTCTTCGGAATATTTTGATGTTTGATTTCGTGATTGTACATATATGGTTATGGAAACTTGAAAGATATATTTATATCGTTATTTCCAATACGATATTTGTTGGTTTCAGAATTTGATATTGAATATAAGCCGATATATTTTCTATTCAGAGCCTTGTGTTTAATATCAAATGGGATTTTGGGTTCGTCGTGAATGGCGTCTTAAATAACATTGTTCTTGGACCCAATTTAGAAAAGAATAAATCTTTTAATTAAAGATTTAGTGAAATTGTCCAGTTAATTAGTATTCAATTGGAATTGAATTTAAATTGGTTTTTGGGGTTTATCGTGAGCGGTGTTTTGAATGACACCAGTTCTTTAACCCGATTAACAACGGAAAGTGATTTTTGGTCTATCGTGAACCGTGTTTTAGATGACATTGGTTCTTTAACCTAATTAAAGACAGGATATTGATTTTTTGGTAGATTAAAACTAAGTAGAGTTTTAATGAATCTTTAATTAGATTAAAGTGACCGTGAATGTAGTATTACAAGTTTTGCTCCAAAGCGCTTGTTAAATCTTTAATTAGATATGAACGTGAAATGGTAGATAATATTTTCCGATACCACCATGGTGTTAGAGATGGAGTATTACCAGTTTTGCTCCATGGGATGAATAAGTTGGGATTGGGAAATAAAATAAATGATTACTTCGGTGTGGTTCGCTAATCCCGACTAGTCTGGAAAACCTTAACACGGTTTGAAATGATATCCAAAGGAAGATTAAAGAATAAATTTAGAAGAATTTATCTTCGATAAAATTAATTGGAACCTTTCCCTAAGAATGTGAATATTTGAATAAAAGAATATTCTGAACTAGAATGAGGCATATGTTGTGTTTGTGTAACACTTGTTTATCATATACGCGGGTTATTCGGAAATGCCGTGTTTATACCCATTTTGAATAACCGATTCGAGGATAAGTCAAAGATGAAGACGGTGGTTGAAGGCCGGAGGTCTTCACGTCGTTTGGATGATTATTGATGACCTTGATTGGGCTGTACACCCAAGAGGAGGGAATCAGGTTGTGATCGTCCAAACGTACTTGGAGATCGACGAATATGCGAGGAATAAGGTTCCTCCGGTTTCATTCGGACCCTAAACGAACTTGTAAATGGACTGTGTGTCTGACATTGGATTTTATTACGTGTGATTGATTTCTATTAAATATATATCTGTTTGGCGGCGGAGAATTTATTCTCTTGCTTAACGCCCTTCTCTGAGACGTACGAGCTTAGAGGTTATATATCAATAGATATCAGCCGCATGGCATGAGTTGCCTGTGTGGCATGCCTAAGTGCCAAATGATCAAGGCTTTTGTTGAAAAGCAAAGTGTAACACCCCACGTCCATTAATGTCACTCACAAGGGGAATGCATTAACTTCCATGGAGGTTTTAAGTGAATATAGAACAGAAAAATTACAATAAGACAGATATAAGCAGTACTTGGAAATTTAAAACTTTATTTCATTGCAGCAGAAGTTAAACATGTTTGTTACATCATAAAACCATAAATCAGAGACAAGTACAATATCCATCTTAATAAAACAAAATACATAACCCCATTACATAAATAGCCATTAAAGAGGATAACAAGCTGGACTTTACTTCAGCGGTCCAAGCTTTCCAAAAGAGAGATAAAGTAATCCAATCAAATTCCGCTAGAGCTGGGCCCACTCTGAGGACCTAGAGGGGGAAAAAGATAGAAATAGAGGGGGGTCAGACATAAAGTCTGGCGAGTATGATAATTCTAACAATACTATTATCCAAAATAATTAGACTGAGGCATAAGCTGGAAAATAAGGAAATGTCTATGGACTATGGAAGAGCAGATAAAGATAACGTTAAAGGTGCACCTAATTTCTAACGAATAATTACTACACTGCACCACACCAGTCACCCTAAAGGTTGATCCCACTCACCGAACTTAGAAATTATATAAATATCTTTGTGTACCCCTAGCTTACTACATAGGTGCCGCCTGCCCCTATCTCCACTAGGTGTACCCCACTACCCACTTGCGATCGGCTTGCTACTCATAGAGACCCGTGCTGGCCCCACGGTGGGGTGTATCACTCCCCTAAAGTGGCAACCCGATACAACTTGAGGATGCACGGCTTATACCTACACGATGCAACAACGTCTTACCTACCAGCTCGGGTCCACACACGCATATGAAACCCATTGGACTTTCGTTGCCACCGCTAACCTGTTTGGCCTCTTAAAGTCAAACCCAGTATGCGTGTCCCGTCCTCGACTTGGGTCGAGCCCACAAAGATATGTTTGGGTTACTGGTTGAAATGGGCCCCCAATTACATACCACAAGCTATCCACCTAAGCTTGTCCCCACGAGTATATCCCACTTAACCCTCTTCTTAGTCATGTTCATTTACATGTGTGTTTGGTTAAGTCTTACTAATCGTATTTCAAATGCCACTAAAGGCACCCACTAGATTCCTCATGCCACCAAGGCACCAACTTAACCCCCATGTCCCACCTCACATGTTTATCTGGTTTAAGTATTCCTTAATTCATTAAGGCCATAACCTTATAAAGACCTCTCACATTAGACTGACATTTATGGCAGCTGGATTCGACGGGCGGGTCCGGGCAGTCTTATACCATAAAAGAGTCTAACCTCGTGTCTTTACAACTTTTATGCTTTAATTTGGTCCTAGGACCTCTCACATTGGGCTGACATTTGTGACTACTAGATTTGCCGGGCGGGTCCGGGCAGGTTTACGTCACAATTGAGTCCAACCTCGTGTCCTAAGCATTGATTCTCACTTATAATCTCTTACCCCAGTTTTAATAATTCCCTATTCAAATTATTAATTAATTCCAATTTTAATGATGTCCATAATTGACTCCATTATGTCCATCCACTTATGGTATGCAAAATCATATCAATTGCACCCCAATTGTCAATACTAAATCCTTAATATTACCCCTACCCCACGTTGTACATTCATTTGTTAAACGTAAAATATACGTTAGACTCGAATATCCTAACTCATAGCACAAAGATAAATTTTCACAACATATAAACAACAAAAATAGATCTAATCATAAAAGGGGTGAACTTGCATGTGTGATTGATATTCTACGCCTAAACTTGCATAGGCCAAAACTACAACTTGCATAAAACTACACATGTCATGGATCTAAAGGTGTCAACTTGTTTGGTTAAATATCACAATTTACATAATATGATCATAACCCAAATTCATGTATAAACTGGCATATGTGGTTTATGCAACATAATGATGGTGCAAACTAGCATCTAACACATAGAATTCACACATGTCAGAGCATAATTCTAGATCTAAATAGATGTCATAGAATATGTGAGATTATACATACTAATCAATCTAAATTGGCATAGGTACATGTGATTTATCATGTGAATCATCATAGCCCAAATATATATATAATCAACATCATGATTTGATCAAGCATAAGCTAACTACAACACAGATAATAACATCATGACTTTGTAGCATCGCAACTTAGCACAGCACATTTACAACATATATATGATATCATCATCACATAACATAGGATTTACAACATACATGATAACATAAGATTTACAACAACATATATGACAATTCACATCATTTTCTTATGATCCATATCACAACTCAATCTAATTAGTTTGCTAATAATCTTATTAAAATCATCATACTCACAATAAAATAAGAATCTTGCTTTCTGACTTCTGATTTCAGAAACTGATTTAGCTTTCCCTGGTAGTGGATTCGTTGTTTTGATTTATTTGTTATAGCTTTAAGCTTTTGAATCAACTCCTAATCGTCTCTTAACCTGACGGCTACTCCTAGTCTCTTTTCAGCAGCATGACGGCTCATTCTTATTTTATTTGTGTGAATTAGGTTGAGTCTTAGGTCCTTTTTATAGCGTTGTAAATTCATTTGAGCCGTCGATGAAGCCAAAATTAATTCTAGTCGTTCGTTCTAAAGAGAAACCAATCAAGAGTTGACACTTAAGCCCTAGTGACACTCCAAAGTTCAGAAATTCGACCAACACTGACCAGGCCAGCCAAAAGGGGGCTGGGTTCGACCTGGCTCAGGGGCCAGGTCGACTGCCCAGTCGACACCTAGGTCGACTACCCAGTCGACACCCAGGTTGACTACCCACTCGACCTGGGTACCCCCAGGTCGACTACCCAGTCGACCTGGGTCCTAGGCGGGAATTTTCCCACCTAGCCCAATCTGGGTCTGTTTTTAAAATTTGAACTCGTTTTCTGACCGGTTTGAATTTTAAATTGAATCTCGAAACTTCCGAAGGTCATATCTCCTTCATACGAAGTCCAAATCGCGCAAACTCAGACTCTATCTCAACCAGAATTCCATGACGAACACAATGGCGCAACACGTTTCCCACAATTCTCACGTCTGAGATTAGTTATTCTTTAATTTGTGAATATTAATATTAACTGAAATTCGGGGTGTTACACAAAGTCTTGTGGTTGATGATCAAAGCATGGCCTATGTGGCACAACTTTGTGTATAGCGTTAATTCGCGAGCCTTACACCTCGGTATGAGTCAAAAACGGGATTGTGACTGCAGGGAGAGCACGACGTTTCTTTCTAGCTATGGGTGATGTCAGTGACCTACCAGCCCTGACATTTATATACTTTTTACCTGTGTGGTTGTTGGATGCGAGGCGCCTTGGATATAGGTCTGAAAGGACCGGGAAACGTGTGTTCAGGAATTACCAATCCACAAAAGTAAGAAAGGGCCGGTCCTGAAGATCTAGGATCGCTATGTGTGGTCCTGAGACATTTGCTATAGTGTCTCGAACGGAGATGATCTTTTCCCCTGCCTCGCATCATGATGGAAATCCAATTTCCAATGCGTGATATTTCGGTTTTGATTGTAGAGCCTAGTATGGCGACAAAGTGGTATAGGGCACTTATGTCGTTTATGATTTATACATTATGATTGAAGTGGTTTTCTTTGCTTATAGTAATAATAAAAGATGAAATTTAGCATATCATGTTTCTTTGGCTATTATAAGCTAAAACCCTATCCTCCGGCTTGCGTTGCATTGTGTGATGGGACCTGGGTCTTATGATAGCTTCATTATTCTTTATTTAACATTGCGCTGTTTGTTTTATGCACTGGTATTCTTGGGAGGAAACCCGTTCCGTATTATATGGCGTGGTAGGGGTGGGCGCGAGCGGTTAACCAGACAGGTCGGTTAATTTTTTGGTTAACCGCTTAACTTGGTGGGTTCGGTTAACCGAATTTCGGTTAATTGAAGGTGCCATTATTCGACTGAACCGAAACTTATCATCCATGGTTAACCATTCGATTTAAATGGTTAACCATCCGATTTACATGGTTAACTGTTGAGAAGTTAATCGTTTAAATTGGACGGTTAACAGCTTAAATCGAATGGTTAACCAACCGTGAATATGCTTATCAATGCACGCTGCACCCATATAAACTAATAGATCAAACATTTTCAAAAACATAAAGAGATGCTCAGAGCTTCAGTCAAAATTCAGGTACAACTTGAAATAATTTCAAGAACATCATCGACATGTGCAAGTTCGACAGCGGAAACAAACAAATCAAATATTACACGGACACGGACAGTCACAGTAGACACCAGACTAAGACTCTACCCAGTACTCCATGTCTCCAACTACAAAACTTCAACAACTCGGTACATTAAGTTTAATTACAAATTAGACAGGCTGTGACTCTTACTAGTCAGTAGTCACTACTTACTCTACTCAGAATCTAAGATACATTAACATACATGAATTAATACATGGTTCAGAATTTAGTTAGACAAATTACACTAAAGATACAAATTTCAATCATACCATCACAATGGTACATGTTCCAGTACCACTGCTAGTCTGCTCACCACTGAAATCTGAGCTCGCTCCCCTTGTCCAAAGTCCGAAGTCCGAACTACAAATGTAACAGATGTTCTTATCATAGATGAACATATGACATATCACTATATCACATATGGACATATGAACATATCACAGTCTGAACTACAAAGTACAAATGTAACAGATGACATATGACCAAACATAAAAGAAAGAAAAGGAATGACTGCATGTAACCTAAGAAAATAGTAGCTGACATATGAAATATGCCAAACACATGAAATTTGTAATATGCCAGTGCAAACAGCACCTAACAAATGTTATCACACGCAAGTTTTTAGTTTTTGAAGAGTTCATTCGAGGACATGTAGAAAAGACTTTACTTTAGCTCAAACCTGCAAATTTAAATAGCTTTGTACTCCAAATATATGCAACAACAAAAAAATATGTTAACAATTTAAGACTAAATCAACCTATCTAGTTAAACCTACAACTTTATACTATAGTGGTTTGGACTGTGGGCGCTTCCTGGAAGTAAAATATGCAAAACTTTGAAGGCATGTAAACATAAAAATGACAAGGATTAGAAATTAAAATGAATAGCAATTGCAATTGGTACTGACTCATCCTAATAACTAACTCAATTCAACACAACAATAGCAATTAAAATGAATCTAATCCAATAACTTACCCTAATTCAATTCACATTATTGGGATGCGGAAGAAATAGAACAACAACTTACCCTAAATTAGTTAATAACATGTATAGATTGAAAGTACAGAAAGTGTTACATGTATGATAAAAAGTAAATACTTACCGATGAACAAAGGGTAGAAGCCTAGAAGGATAAACTCAGCGCTGTCCCGTAGATGGGGATAGAATATCCGTTATTGTTTCCGTGGTTATAGAGGTTGTCGAATCGCACCCAATTATAAAATCTGTAGCCACAAACATGTCAGCGGTAACGTGCATTATATGTAATGAGTAAACAATAATAATTTACAAACCAAACAAACACAAATATTACCTGAAAAAACTACATCGTAATAATTCACATCGTCTAAAGGAACCTCAATTCAGTGATCTACAAAAATCGGTTTACTCCTTATCCAATTTTGTGTAGTAACCAATGCCTCAACCATCCTAGGACTTAGTGAACTACGAAATGGATCTATAACACGCCCTCCAGTGCTAAAAGCAGACTCTGAAGCAACCGTAGATACCGGAATTGCCAAGAGACCTCGTGCGACTAAAGGTAAAATTTGATATTTTGAACTATTTACCTTCCACCACAGTAGAATATCAGAATTACCGGTTGTCTTTTTCAAATGGATCGTTCAAATATATTTCTTATTCATTAGTCTCATTGTCCAATTGTTGCACTTCCTATAAAAAAGTACTCATTCTTCTAGAACAACTACTACCAGTACTTCCACTACTAGCGTATGAACTAGGTGGCGGTTCATCCCAACTTTGCGTCCCAAATGTAGAATCAGTGACATAATAATCAAAAAATCTTACTAGAATGCTTTTTAATTCCACTACTATGTCTTTTGCTACTTCTTTACCATACATGTATTCGAGACATAACTTCACAAAATGTAATTTATATCTAGGTTCAAGCACACAAGTAATAAATAGAACTTTATTCATGCTACCAATATTTCTCCGATATTAATCAAATTTGTCTTTCATACTTCTTGCCATTCGAGAAAGATTACGATCCATATTTTCAACAAACTTTTTCAATCCTTCTTGAATTCCACTTAACTCCACAAAACGTACATTTGATGTAATAGATAAAGAGCTGCTGAATTTTAATGTAATTTCATAAAAAACCTTCAAAAATTTAACAAAAATTTCAGCATTTTTCCAATCTAGCAAATTCGGAGCTTCGTTTTCATTATTAAAATAGGCGACATAAATGCCATCGCTTTCTTTCATCTCATCAAAAAGTCTTTTATATTTCAAAGCGGTTTCTAACATCAAATAAGTAGAACTCCACCTAGTAAGCACGTCTAATGCAAGCATAGACTTATCATCCATTCCCAAATTTACAGAAATCTCTTTAAATTTAGCCAATCTAGAAGGAGATGATCTTACAAATCTAACGGCGGTAGGAATCCCGACAATAGTGTTACCAATTACTTTTAAACCATCATTGACAATTAAATTCACAATGTGTGCACAACAATGTATATGTAGGAATTCACCATTCAAAACATAATCATTAGATCCATCATAATCATTCAACGCATTTCTCACATAATTAAGTGCCACTTCATTAGCACTAGCGTTATCGACTGTGATAGACACTATTGCTTAAGCTCCCATTGCTTGATGCAAGAAACCAAAAGTTTTCCAATGTTATCCCCTTTATGACTTGTGATCACACAAAAGTTTAAAATTCTTTTATGAAACTTCCAATCATTATCAATGAAGTATGCAGTTAAAACCATATAATTTATGTTTTGGCAAGAATTCATGTATCGGTAGTAAGACATACCCCATGCAAACAATTAGAAAACATGGTCTTGAGATAATCTTTTGTTTCTCCATATAAATGAAGCACGTCCCTACATATTGTCCAACGTGAAGGCACTTCAAAGCTAGGACACATTTTTCAACAAAAATCTAGAAACCCTTCGCCCTCAATAAAACTAAAAGGAAGCTCATCAATTATTAACATACGAGCTAGAGCCTTTCTACACTCATCTTTGTTAAATGCCCATGTAATAAGGGTGTTACTTGCTTCGCTTTCACTCTTTGTAGTAAAATCTAAATTTTTCTATCCTTTATCGCCTACTCGAGGAACTGATGTACAAGCTGTTTTTATATGATAGATCAAAGGTAAAGCGCCGTTCGATTTACCATCACAAGAAAATTGTGCATGACAATAATTGCTATAACACTTAGGATGTAAAGTATCTACCGGATTAACTTTGGTAAAATGTTCACATACCGTGGACGATTTTCTTGCAGAGCCTTTGCGCTTAGGGGCTAACGGAGGTTTCCTTGCATTATTTGGCTCTATGACGGGGACTTCTTCTTCATCGTCGTTGTCCACCCAATTACCATCCAATAAATTAACAGCAGCGTCAATTTGCACCTAAAATAATCATCCATATAAACAATTATTAACTTATAATGTAAACATGTAAAATTGTAAATCACTGTCCAATTACTCAAGGCCCTTAACAGTTAAAAACAGCTATATACTGAATATAAATATGAAGTAACCTCTGGTTTACCAACAATATATTGAATATGAATATTATCAATAAGTTACTCTTCTATGTTTTGACTATGGCATCAGCTAACTTCCCAATTTGCATTATTATGTTCTATTATAATAGAAAATTAGAAACCAACTGCTGACTTGAAATAGAAACCGACTGTTGAAACTTGAAATTAGGCATCGGCTAACACATGGAAAAGAGAGAGAAACCGACTGTTAAAGATTGAAACAGAGACCGACATACTCACATTCTTTCTCTTCCTCGTTGTAGATCTAGTTGCCATGCTTTATGATTTTGATTGCAAAATAGATCTAGGGCACCAGCAGTTCATATTTTCTTCTTTTAGAAACAGCGGTGCAGCAGCTTTGTTTGAAATAGGAAATATCAAAATAGGGTTGGGTTAGTGAGTTAGTGGGTTAAACTTAACGGTGCATGGCAAATGGCAATGTGAATTAACAGGTTACGTTGTAGGCCTATAGGATGGAGTAATTGGGCTAGACAAGCATTTCTTTAAAAAAAATGATTGGTTAACCGAACATAACTTCCTTACATTCACCGATAACCAAACCGACCATCTTCGGTTAAGGTCGAGCAGTTAACCGATTAAGTCGGTTAACCGCTATTATCGGTTAAGTCGGTTCGCTCTGGACGGTTAAATCGGTTAAGTCGGTTAAATCGGTTAAATGCCCACCCCTATGGCGTGGTCATTTGGTTTACCTAACCTTAAAAATAAAGATTAATAACTTTTTTAGTTCTCACACCAGTCACATGACTAACCTGGAGTTTATTGTTTTAACCTAAACTCTAGGTGCCCTTATTTTCCGCACGGGCAGCTAGTCGTTTTGGTTTTGCAGATTTATATTCACAGGATCCTGGTATATAGCTGAAGTGATATTCGGAAAGCTCTGTATCCGTGTATTTCTTTCAGTTATGTTTTGTATTATTTTTCTGCTGCAGTAATGTATTTAAATCTCTGATAATTATCAAATGTGTAATATTTATTCATACTTTGTATATTCTTATATTTTGATGGAATTGTTGTAATAAACAATGAAATGTTCTTCTGTTTGTGTTCTGATTCGTCCGGTCCTCAAAGCAATCCGTGCTTTCCTTCACGTGGAAGTTCAAGTTGTTAAATCGCATATCCATCAATCTCCAAGTACGTCTGGACGATCACCAACTGATTCCCTCCTCTTGGGTGCACAGCCCAATCAAGATCATCAATAATCATCCAAACGATGTGAAGACCTCCGGTCTTTAACCACCGTCTTCATCTTCGACTTATCGTCGAGTCAGTTATTCAGAATGGGTATAAACCCGGCCTTTCCGAATAACTCACGTATATAACAAACAAGTGCTACACAAACACAACATACGCCTCATTCCAATTCAGAATATTCTTTTATTCAAATATTCACGTTCTTAGGAAAAGGTTCCCATTAATTTTATCCAAGATTAATTCTTCTAAATTTATTCTTTAATCTTCCTTTGGATATCATTTCAAACCATGTTAAGGTTTTCCAAACAAGTCGGGATTAGCGAACCACACCGAATTAATCATTTATTTTATTTCCCAATCCCAACCTATTCACCCCATGGAGCAGAACTGGTAATACTCCATATCTAACACCACGGTATTATCGGTAAATATTAATTACCATTTCACATTCAAATCTAATTAAAGATTTAACTATCGTTTTGGAGCAAAACTGGTGATACTCCATATCTAATACCACGGTATTATCGGTAAATATTAATTAACATTTCACGTTCAAATCTAATTAAAGATTTAACTATCGATTTGGAGCAAAACTAGTGATACTCCATTCTCGATTATTACAATCTAATTAAAGATTCATTAAAACTCCTCTTAGTTTTAATCTTCCCAAAAATCAATATTAATGATTATTCAAAGTTAAGAAGTAAATCTTATCTTTAACTGGGTTAAAGAACCAATGTCATTTAAAAACACGGTTCACGACAAACCCAAAATCCCATTCCATTGTTAATCGGGTTAAAGAACAGGTGTTATTCAAAACACTGCTCAAGATAAACCCAAAAACCAATTTAAATTCAATTCCAATTAAATACTAATTAACTGAACGATTTCACTAAATCTTAATTATAAGATTTATTCTTTTCTATACTTGGTTCAAGAACAGTGTTATTTAACACAACATTCACGATGAACCTAAAATCCCATTTGATATTAAATACAAGGCTCTAAATAGAAAATATATCGGCTTATATTCAATATCAAATTCTGAAACCAACAAATATCGTATTGGAAATAACGATATAAATATATCTTTCAAATTTCCACAACTATAGATGTATAATCACGAAATCTAACATCGAAATATTCCGAAGATAATTTTGATTCAAATCCATTCTAATTCGTATATTGGAAATTCTGATTATTTTTAAAACCACTTCAAATCCAATTTATTTATTCAAAAATATTTGATTATAATTATAGTTCATAACTAGTTCATTTCGATAAAAATATATTTTTACCCTTTTTAAATATGGGATATTTCACCCCAATTCATTCTAAATCATTTATTATGATTTTCCACAAATTATTGATATTTTTAATAATTTTATCAAGGCTCGTATAGTCTATTTCCAATAACGGTCGTCGAACTACACTTACAGCGACCTTTTCCAAATTTGATTTGGACATAATTCCAAATCCAACCATTAGATTTCAAATTTCTAATATTCGTTGGAAAGTTCTTTTCGATACGAACCCAACGGTTCCAGTTTCAGGAGAATCTGACGGTTGGATCTCCCGTAACGTCAATTCAAAGTGAATGGTTGAAATTCGCGAACGGTCACTGCGCAGCGCATTCTATTCAGGCCATTAATATATAATATATTTTATATATATTTCGTCGATTTCAATTCAAAACGTATTTTATAAATTGGTTTAAATTCATTTTCAAAACAATTTCAACTTCATATTCAACTTCAAATCAAAATTGAATATTTCATATCATTAATATATAAATGATAAGATTTTCAAAACTTTATATTTTGAAATCACTTCCTTTTCTATATTCATTATATAAACGAATACAATCGATATAAATATCATTCGCGTCAAAATGGCGCAAATCTAATCAACACGGCTTTATATATTTCAATAACTTCGTTATTCTATTCAACAAACGAATATTTTCTTCAACACATGAATATATATTTTATTCAGTACATGAATATTCTCAACACATGAGTATCGTCAACACATGACAATTTATTCTATTCAACACATGAATCTTTATTTTATAATATTCTTTATTTTCCAAATTGGAATGAGGCCCAATCAATTACCATACAATGTTAATTAAATGGATTCCAGAAAACACATGTATATAATAGCAATGATAAATAATCAACCATCATCCAAAGTGCACTACACAACTGTCTATCAACCTATTGATTGACATACAACTAAACAATCGGGATTAGTGCACATCAAATATCATCCCAATACCCATATGGGGTTTCAGTCAACAAACACATATTTTTATTTGTGCAGTTGGGCGATGTGTGAAATTTATCGTCCCAATCAATATCCTTCAAATGGGTGTACATAAAAAAATCGTTTGATTTGTAAATGAATATTTATTCACATTCATGTTAAATTTATATTTTTAATGATAAATAATTTATTTCAACACATGAATATATTTCCATTCATTCCACATCATAATCAATTTTCACAACACAACAAAATCAAACAAGTCGTCCATGGTCTGTGGACGACGGGTGTCGTGTGCTGCTCAGCACCGTCTGCATCCTAGTATATATTTTTAACTAGAAAACAATAATTAAAGTGAGAAGTTCTCACCAAGAGCTAAACCAAACGCCACGACTCTTCTTATGTAGAAAATCTTTGTCGTGCTCGCCTTTTGTCACTTTTGTCATCCGTATTCGTTACACATATAAAAATCGCATTTTTAATTCAACACTATTAGAATCTCATTTTTGTTTCAACACTAGATATATAATAAAAATTAGATTTTTATTTCTCTAACTCCCTTATAAAAATTAGATTTTTAATTCACTCATCTTCATAATAAAAATCTAACTTTATAATAAAGATCATATCTTTATTTCAAATCTCTTATGTATAAATCATATCTTTACATCGCTACTTTCTGAATGAAAATCTATTTTTTTTTCATAATGAAAAATCTAGTTCTTTTTATCCTTGTTTCACATATATAAAAATCCTATTTTTATATTTATACATATATAAAAAAATCATATTTTTATACACCTCACATAATAAAAATAATATTTTTATATTGCATACTTGTATAGAATGAAAATTAAACACTCACCGGAGGATGAGGTGGTCAGTGGAGGCTCGGGGGTCGGACGCCAGAGTCCGCAAGTGGTCGGGGACTAAATTGCAAGGTTGGTGATGTGCATGTAAAAACGCACATTTATATTCACATATTTATTCTTGTTTAGTGCTAACAAATGTCATATATGGGTATTTTATCATGTTTAAACAATAATTGAATTGATTTCAAAACATCACGTATTTATCATCATATAGGGGGAAAATGGTCATTTTTGTGCTTGTATTATTTTGAGAATGTTTACTTGGACATTTTTTTATGTTTTTGCAGAAATTGGATGCATGTAGAAGGAGGACTTCATAAAGATATATGTGCATACAAAGGAAAAAGGAAGAAATCAATTCCTTGCCCAAAAAATGAAAAGGGAAATCAATCAATGAAAAGGGAACCAATTCAAATAGAGGATTAATGGAGGACCCCACTCACTCTCCCACCTTCTTTAGTGGGGACAAAAATTATGGCTTCTTGTATCATTATTGCTAAAGATAGAATAAAGCTTAAGGAGGGGGCATTCTTGGTAGCACGCAAAAAGAGAATTAGAGTTTAGTCATGTATAAATAACCCATGTATGTGAATGTAAAAGGCATCTTGGATTTTGATTTTAGAGTGAGGCTGAAATCAAAACCTCTCTTTTTCTTCCATGGCTTCATAGCCATTTCTTTTTTGTAATCTGTCGCTTTAATGCAATATTAATTTGTGTTTTTCATTTACTTGTTATTATCTCTTCTACAAGTAGAATAGTATTTTTTTTATCTTTATTTGCTCTTTATTTTGTTCTCTTTTATAATGAAATATCTTTATGCTATCATTGAATCCATTATGAGTAGCTAAACCCCTTCAATTTAGGGGTAGTGAATCTCTCATGATTCATGAATAATTAACATAAGAATTTCTTATTTCTAACCCTCTTATTTGAGCCTAATTTATAATTGGATATTGATAAAGTAAAGATTTTACATGGTGAAAATTGATAGCACATGCTGGTTGATTATTCCCAAATGTGTTATACTCATATCATTAATAGAATCATACTTTATCACTATCTAATTCATATTAGAACTATTATTTTCTATGTGATAATTAGGGCTTTAAGTTCGTATTGAAAATTGATGATTTATGTAGCTTGAATTTTCTAGCATATAAATCACTCTTGTATGAATACAACACTTAATGTGCTAGTTATTAAAGAGAGTTAGAACCATTTTTTATGTTAATTAGATTGATGTTGATAATGAATATACTCCTTAATTGTCTCTTAGTCTCATATTTGTATTCATTTTAACATTATTAGTTTTCTTTTAATTTATAATCAATAATTTTGCAGTTTGGTTTAATTTGATTGAATAGAATTTAAAATTATTCTTTCCCTGAGGATCGACTCGTATTCGCTAACGTACTAACAATTGTATGCCGTGTGCTTGCGGTTATTATTACGATATTTTGTCAACAGTTTTCTAATTCCATAGAAACACCGTTTGCAAACAAGTTTTTTGCGCCGTTGCCGGGGAAAGGATTTAATTTTAGTTTTATTCTTCGAGTTAATTTTCTTATTTGTTGTTTTTCTAAAAAAAAAATGTGTGTTGTTCATAGTTTTTCTGTTTTGTTTTGATCTTTTGTTGTTTCATTTTGTGTGTTCTTGTTTTTGTGTTAATTTAAAAAAAAAGTTAAAAAAAGGGCGTTGGGTGTTTTGTTCCATTTTGTGTTTGTATTTTGTTTTACTTTTGTTTGTGTGTTTTTATTTTGTGTGTATGTGTGTTGATAGATTTCATATTGTGTTAGTTCTTCTGTTTCCTCTCTTTTTAAAAAAAAAAGAAATATACACTTGCCTTTTTTTTCAATCCCTTTCCGATTTTTGTGTTTTCAATTTCCTTTATTTCTTTTTCTTTTTCTTCCTCTCATTTATTTCTTTTCTTCCATTTCTCTCATTTATTTCTTTCCTTTTTTCTTTTTCATACAAATAATTAAAAAAATTACTGCTTTCCTTTTCTTCCCTCTTTAATATTCTTTCCCTTCTCTGCCTTATTTCTAATCCAAATTTCTGCCTCCTACCATCTTTCCCTCATCTACATCTTCTCTCATCTTTAAAAGCCAAAACATCAATAACCATCTTCTCTTCACCACTTCCACACAACACACATAATTCACCAATACAACAGCACCCACGGGCGTACCCACCCTTCTCACCACCAAACAGTTCCTATCAAAACCACTTCATGACCAACCGACCACATACCCCTCAACCACCTTCCGTACACAACATCGCCTCCAGTCCGAACTCAACATTAGAACCAACATCCTTAGATCCCAATTTACGCCCAATTCAAACCATCACCACCGAACCACAATTTAAGCCCGAATTTTAGCCCCTATCTGCATCGACTTTAGGATTGCAAGTTCTCATTTTTGATCCAAAATCTGTAATCGCAAATCGTACAATGATTTCGAATTTTTTTATTTCGATTTGAATTTAATCTTAGCGATTTGAGCTAGTTTTTTTTTAAGGGGGGTTGAACTATACATAACCGAGGAAGGTCGGAATTTGATTGAGCCAAATTTCAGATTTGCAGTGGTTGTGAACAAAGAATAAATTTTGTTGAGTATTTTGAGTAGTGAATTAAATTAAATTGCATTGGCTGGCTTGGGTATTTGCGTATGTTTGTATTGGTCTTTATTGGTTTCTTTGGTTCTGTGTATTTATGTTCGCTGTGTGGTGTTGAAATTGTATGGGTATTTTTCTTCTGATATATTAGATATCAATTGTTTTTCAGGTTCCAGGATTTTAGCAGGAAGGAACTTGTTTGGTTGACTCAGCGCTACTTATTTATTCCCAAAAAAAAAGGAAATTTGTTGTTATTCATCTGTTTTCAGGTAGTAGAAATTGAAGAGACTTGCTTGCTTTGAATTCCTTTGCTGGCTAAATTGCTTTACGCTTGCTTAATATAAAAAAAATCACTTCTCTTTCATTGTATATAAACTGTTCTCACTTTTCATGTTGCAAAAAGAAGAGAAATTTCTTTGCATTGCTAAACTACTTGAATTTGTCGTGCCTGAACTCGCTTGGAATTGTTAAATTGCGACGCTTTACTTGCTTATTTGCTTGCCAATAAAAAAATTGCCGCTAAAAAAGATCTACATGCTCTGGTATTGTGTTCTCATTCTTTTTTTATTTTCCTCGCATTGTTGGGTGCTTGCATTTGCATTCTAAAAAAAATCCAAAAACAAAACAAAAAATTCATTCATAGTGGCATCGTTAAGTCACATTTAATTTTTGTTTTGCATTCATCTCGTTTTATTTTCATTTTTTTAGGACTTTTTATATTTTGACAAATTGGTTTCTTTCCAACGATTTTTTCTTGGTGTTTAGACTACGGCAGAGTAATAACCGTTTATAAATATTATGGTGATTCGTAAATATTATATCGGTTGTTCCTCTGAAGGTACTTAAACCTTCGGTTGCATTGCTAGGGTGATTCTTGGTGCACCGATAACTCATGTCCATTAACTGGCTGAGAAATCTTTTGTTGAAATTAATCTAACCATCATTATATAATTTTAGAAAAACTGTAAATATATAATTTGCATTCATATAGTCACATTAGGTTCTTGCATATATATAAAATAAAATAAAATGTCCTAATTTCCTTATCCTCATGAATTTTACGATAGTTGTGAAAATCAATATAATCCATATAATTTTAAACCAAATTCATATGGATATTTTAACGACAACTATTGTATAAATAATTTGGATTTTACACAACCAACTTTTCAAAATTTTCAAAATAATCCTGATCGTACACCACCAAATTTTAAAAATGATGATCAACCCTCAAGTCTTGAAATAAGTGTTCAAGCTCAACATAAAGAAAGTCAAAGATTTAATTAATCAAGTCAAAGATTAATTGAATTAATGTGCAACAATTCAAATCAAAGTTTTCAAAATAATCAAAATTTGAAATCACTTCCAAATTCAAATGATTTTGATTATAACCCTTGCCAATTAAATTTCGAACTGCAAAATGAATTTCAAATTCAAAACGAAAATATGAATAATTTTGCAATTGATTTTGGCAATGGGAATAATTTCAATTATGGTGCTACTGAAAATTTTTGTTCTCAACAATTTCAAACTGAAAATTCTCATGTAAATAATTATAAATTTGATTTTGTTGAGCAAACGAACATACTTGACGGTTACTTGAAGTTTCACGAGAAACAAAATCGAATCCAAACTTGTGACGATTCGAATAAAAATCCACCTTTGCCCACAATCGACGATTTTCAACTAACAACTTTTGAAATTGATGAAACTCTTAATAAAGTTGTTGAAAGCCCTGTGCTTGATTTGAATTTAAATTCTCTTGAAAACAAATACGTTACTCTTCAATTTGATCTTCTTTTCTCAGATTCGGAAATTTTGAAAATTTAGCAACTTTAGATTGTCAACCTGACAAAAATGATGAAGTTGTTAACAGCTATTTAAGTGAGGACGACTTTGATGAGCCAAAAGTTCTTGAATTGATTGACGATAATGTTGTTGGGTCTGAAACTGAAAATGAAACATTTTAAAACTTTGAAATTTTTGAGGTTGAAAATAACGAAATTACTGAATGTGATCTTGAGCACAATGATGATTTTTCAAAAACTGTTGAAACTCCTTGCAACTTAATTGTTTCAACTGAACCTCACTGCGATCACTTGTTTTTTGATGATAAATTTCTATAGTATATGAACTCTTTTTGGAATAACACTGTTTTTGAGAAAACACGGTTTCAAAATTTACTGAAACTTCATTTGTTTGGTTTTAACTTTAGGTTTACGAATGAACCTTTAGTCAACAAAATTTCAAATACCAAAGCGAAAGTGAACAATATTTCTCAAAACAAGTGTGAGGGTAAGAAAGATTCACACGTCTCTCAATTTATACATCATCTGAACAGATTAAGCTTTGTTATTGAAAATTTTACTGAACCCCGGCTCGATGACCTCTCTTTAGTTGCTACAGAAATCCAATTTGATTTTAGGATCAATTGTAAGCTCAAAATTTTAAAATTAGCAACTCAAAATCTTGAAAAAACAAAATTTGTTTTTCCAAATCTGAAAGGTAATACAAAATTCTTTGTGATTTGTTTTTCTGTGCTTAATCTATGTCTCATAATCCTTGTGAGGCTGATCCATTGGTCCATTGTGGACTGGTTCATCTATTCGATGACTACATATTTTCTGCACGCAAATTTGGTAAGTCGCACTAACCCTTTTTTGTACAAATGTAAATATTTCTCTTCCATTCACTCATTGTGTCATGCATTGACTATGGGGACACAGTCGAAATCAAGTGTGGGGGAAGTTTCATCTTCATTCTGTTTTGCATAGTTTAAGTTAGCATTTTTTCCTTTATCTTTTCGCATTTTTTTCTTTTTCTTGAAAAAAAAGAAGTAAAAGTTTCGCACTTCTATTTACTTCTAAATAAGACATGATGGAGTTAGCAAATAATTTTGGTCGTTCAATTTAAATATTTGGAAATTTACTTCTCTTAGCGGATAACGAAAGGAAAGTTTGAATTATGAGCAAACTTGGTGTAACTGGTATATTGGGAAATTTGTAGGTGATGAATATGAAATATTTTCTGAATTGTAATTCGATTAAATGAGTGGTTGATTTTGACAACTTGCGATAACATTTTAGATCTTTTAAGTGAAGTTGTGCTAAGATATTCTTGCTTAACTCTCTCTCTCTCTTATGCAAAAAAAGAAAAAAAGAAAAAAAAGGTACATATATATAATAATCCAAGGGTATCCAACATTGCTGGTACATCTGGCGTTGGTGTGCAAACCCACCAAGCTCCTTCCGACACCCTGTTGACAAAGTCAGCGTCGGTATAGCTTGGTCTCATTTTATGAGTTGGAGACCTAAGGATTACCAACATCTTGTTGACAAAGTCAGCGTTGGCCTGCACAATCCACCAAGCCCTGTCCCAAACTCTCACGTCAGTCCGAGAGGCAGTGCAAGGGTGGTACACCTTGGTCTTTTTAGTTAGGTGTTTGTAAATAATAATAATAATAATGTAAATAATTTTCAAAATAAAGAGAGAGTTAGTACTTAAAATCCAAGCACACTCTTCACTTATTCGACCTAACTTGTTAACAAAAAGGAAGTTGAGATCCCGTTTTATGATTGTTGATATTGATTATAGAATTCACTTCATATTTGCACTATGTATCTACCAAAACAACTAGCCAAGCAAGAGGAGTTTGTGATGATAACATGAATTTTGTTCGATGTTTTGATTAGTAACAGATTCAAATTTGTGTTAACTTATTCGTGTAATATTTAAAAGTAAATTATCCATTTGTAAATGTTCCTTTAAAAGCTTGCATTCATATTGTAAATATTTTCGAATCTTGCATTTTGTAAATATTTTTTTCATTTAAATTTTGGATTTTGTGGTTAGTATACGCAGAAAACCCTCACGAGACAACACTCGTCCTATTGGGGACACCCAGAGGTTTAACGGCTTGCTGCATACGCTCAATGCAATCGTGCTCCCTACGAAAATGGGTTTAGCTTAGTTTTTTACTTTATTCGAGGACGAATAATAAGAGAAGTGTGGGGGTATTTGATGTGCATGTAAAAATGCACATTTATATTCACATATTTATTCTTGTTTAATGCTAATAAATGTCATACATGGGTATTTTATCATGTTTAAACAATAATTGTATTGATTTCAAAACATCATGCATTTATCATCATATAGGGGGAAAATGGTCATTTTTGTGCATGTATTATTTTGAGAATATTTACTTGGACATTTTTTATATTTTTGCAGAAATTGGATGCATGTAGAAGGAGTACTTCATAAAGATATATATGCATACAAAGGAAACAGGAGGAAATCAGTGCCTTGCCCAAAAAATGAAAAGGGAAATCAATCAACGAAAAGGGAATCAATTCAAATAGAGGATTAATGGAGGACCCCACTCACTCTCCCTCCTTCTTTAGTGGGGACAAAAATTATGGCTTCATGAATCATTATTGCTAAAGACAAAATGAAGCTTAAGGAGGGGGCATTCTTGGTAGCACGCAAAAAGTGAATTAGGGTTATTTCGTGTATAAATAACCCATGTATGTGAATGTAAAAGGCATCTTGGATTTTGAGTTTAGAGTGAGGCTGAAATCAAAACCTCTCTTTTTCTGCCATAGCTTCATAGCCATTTCTTTTCTGTAATCTGTCGCTTTAACGCAATATTAATTTGTGTTTTTCATTTACATGTTATTATCTCTTCTACAAGTAGAATAGTTTTTTATCTTTATTTGCTCTTTATTTTATTCTCTTTTATAATGAAATATCTTTATGCTATCATTGAATCCATTATGAGTAGCTAAACCCCTTCAATTTAGGGGTAGTGAAGCTCTCATGATTCATGAATAATTAACATAAGAATTTCTTATTTCAAACTCTCTTATTTGAGCTTAATCTATAACTGGATATTGATAAAGTAAAGATTTTACATGGTGAAAATTGATAGCACATGCTGGTTGATTATTCCTAAATGTGTTATACTCATATCATTAATAGAATCATACATTATCACAATCTAATTCATATTAGAACTATTATTTTCTATGTGATAATTAGGGCTTTAAGTTCGTATTGAAAATTGATAATTTATGTAGCTTGAATTTTGTAGCATATAAATCATGCTTGTATGAATACAACACTTAACGTGCTAGTTATTAAAGAGAGTTAGAACCATTTTTTATGTTAATTAGATTGATGTTGATAGTGAATCTACTCCTAAATTGTCTCTTAGTCTCATATTTGTATTCATTTTAACATTGTTAGTTTTATTTTAATTTATAATCAACAATTTCACAGTTTGGTTTAATTTTATTGAATAGAATTTAAAATTATTCTTTCCCTGAGGATAGACTCGTATTCGCTAACGTACTAACAATTGTACGCCATGCGCTTGCGGTTTATTTCAATATTCGCAAAGATTTTCTAATTCATAGAATATTCGTCGTCGAACAGTTGGAACTCGATAAAAATCTAGTTTTTGGCCAAAAGGGGATCCATAGGATCGGGGTTGTGCTGAGGTGGTGCGGGAAGGGGTGCTGAGGTGGAAGGGGGTGGCGCCGGTCAGGGTTTGGCCAATGGTGGCCGGATTTCGTTTGAATGGGGTAGGATTTCGGTTTGGTTGCAATTGGGGAGGGAGGAGCATCTGGGGGGCTCGCTGGAGGGGGAGGAGGTGCGGCCGACGTGGGGGTGGGTCCACCGGATGTGCGGTGGCCAGAGGATAGCAGGCGGCGGCGGATTTTAAGGATCGACAAAGAGCGGGTTTGGTGAAAAAGGGGAGGGTAGCGTGTTCTGAGAAAGAAAAAGGGGGGCCAAGGGTTTTATAATTTTATTTATGTTATATTAAATTCTCCTTTTAAGTTGACTTTTAATCCCGACCTCAAAACGAGACCCAATGACTGTTGCCTCTAGCTATTTACCTCCATTCCAAACACAATGGGACACGTTTCGTAACCCAATTCAACTATTACGATCAGTTTTCGTTTAAATTAAAATATAACTCAATATATATTAAATTTTAACATACATTCTAATTTATCGCGGCCACATACTAACTTTAAAATTTTTAGAAAAATAGTTTCTAGCTTTGTACTGATGATACTGTCCTAACAAAACTAGTTTCGCCAAATTCCGAGACCGTTTGAAAAATGGCTATTTTCTGGTCGATCGAAATTGGCTGAAACTGTTAAAACATGTTTTACTTCACCACGCTCATATATTGATTCAAAAAAATTATGAATTTTGGAATCTTGCAATAATTTGACATCCTGGATCCAACAGAAGTGGTTTCATAGAAAACCGAGGTCGTTTGCAAAATTACTATTTTTAAGGGCCAGAATTCCATAGCAACTATTCTGAATTTTCAACTGGGCATAAATTTTTATCCCCGCTATGGAATTTCGATTTTTCGGATTCGTTGGAAAGATATTCTCAAACAGATTCAAATATTTTTGGTTTCGCTAAAATCCAGTTTATTTTGAATTCTGTACATTCATTTGAAATTTGAAATCGAAATTTCAAACTACCGCGCCATTTTCAATTCCTTTTATATTTAAAATAAATAATTTTATTCTAATGACGATCTATATAAATATATACTTTCTAATTCTATTCAAAATAAATTTCTCGTCAATATTATTTAAAATAATTCATTTTAAATATTCAAAATTCATTAAATTCGCCAAAATAAAAATTTTAAATTGGCTCAGAATTTCTGGGTTGTTACAATCTCCCCCTCTTAAAACTTTTCATCCCCGAAAACGAACGAAGATAAAAGTTGTTTAACTAACCAACTCAACTTTTATTATTTTAATTATGGCTTAAGTTCTTCAACTTTTCAGTTTCTAAGAAGTTTTCAAATTCTTCAAAAATTTGGCTAACACCCTAAATTTCCGAAAAATTTCGCTATAACCTCCCCTGTACCGGGAGCACCGGGAAAATCCCAAAATTTCCATACAGGCCTCTCCAATCCAAAAAGAAAAAGAAACAGCCAAGCGGCTAGCCAATCAGCTCATAAAATCATCCAAACCCGATAAATTTGTAAACATGTACCTATTTGTCGGGCAAACAATTTTATTCTTCTGCTCTAGCCTCCTTGCTATGACCTGTTTAATAGATATACATGTATATGCATGCAATTGTAATCAATTTTCAATTTAGTTCTAAATTTGGTTCCATTAGGCTAAATGGTTCAAAATTTTAACTAATCAAAACAATAATCATACAACACAACCATCAATCAATTAGTGAATTAACATTTCAAATTCATAATTTTGATATATATACAGAAAATCATGTTTTTGATGCCAAATCACAATAATAAACCCTATCTAGTTTTGGTTCTCACACAAGTCTAATGGAAATATATAGATACCCCATTTTTCGAAACTCGAACACAAATGCTGATGATGTCTAGACTATCATCAGGATCGTCTCCGGGTGACTAGAGTGTGACTCTATATCTACCCAGTATATTAAAACTTCAAATATACGTTCATGATGCATATATGCAAAATCTTTTTATACTCGATTGTCCAAATTCAATACAAATAAAATATTCAAATAGGTACAAAATGGTTTAAATTTTCAAAATAAAACTTGTTTTCGATTTTTATTTTATTAAATAACACTCTATCAACTCACTCTAGGATAATATTGATCCCATCTCTAATGAGCCATTCTTATTGGATATTACTAGTCCAATCTCTAATGAATTCTTTCGTTTGGTTCTAATGTGTCTTGTTCTCGAGCTCTATAAACCAAAGCTCTGATACCAAATGTAACAATTGTGAATTTCGCTCGATCCGAATCGATCGTTAAACCGACCAAGACCATTCGAAACCCCTGATTGTTTTGAGAACACGACAAATCAGAACGCAAACAGAAGAACATTTCATTGTTTATTACAAAAATTCCATCAAAATACAAGAATATCACAGAGTATGAATCAATATTACACATTTGATAAATATCAGAGATTTAAATTACATTTAAATATATAGTAGCGGAAAAATAATACAACACATACTTGAAATAAATACATGGATTCAGAGCTTTCTGAGTATCATTCCTGCGGTAAACCAGGATCCTGTGAATATAAATCTGCAAAACCCAACTACAAGCTGTCGGTGCGGAAAATAAGGGCACCCAGAGTATAGGTTAAAACAATAAATGTAATAACCCGTATTTTTATAATGTTTAATAACCATAAATCAAGGCAACATTAATTTTTAAAATAAGAATCAAGGGAAACGGGTCACGCCATTGCGTTTGTCTCGAAATTCTGCTTGGAAACGAGTCCGAGTTTTCGAAAACCGGAGTCCGTATGACCAAGTTATGACCCTTCGAAGTTTTCAGAAATTTTCAAGTTCAAAAAAGCTTAGAATTCGAATTCAAAATTTCGAATTCAAACCCCATAATGGACTGGGCGGGAAATTTCCCACCCAGGACCACGTCGACCTGTGGGTCGACCATGTAGTCGACCTTCCCAGGACCAGGTCGACCATAGAGTCAACCTTGGGGTCGACCTGGTGACAAGACCCATTTTTGAGTTTGAGTTCGTTTTAATGTTCCTGGCCTCATTTCTGTCTACATTCGTTGGCCTAACCCTATATAAACAGCCCCTAACACTAGTCTCTCTACACAAAATTATCTCTGACCTTATGCTGCTCTAATTCTGGTTGAAAAGTTAAAGAAAGAGACTACTTCGTCTACGTCGAAACTACGTTAAGAGAATTGCTGATTTGGGGACTTCTGTTAGACTCGACTAAGCATATAAAGATTCAACATCGACTTTCTTCTTCTAATTCTCGAACCACGATCCGTAAGCCCCAGTTACTTTTAGATTTAAACTATAAACGTATTATGAATGTGTTGTAAATTGAAATTCGACCTGTGTATGATGATTGTTTTACATCCATTCTTTTTCATCTTGGATCTTGACTTTTGAGTATATTGCTATGACATTGATTTGGGGCCTATTCATGTTGTAAATTAAAAAGAAAAACCCTTCATGTTATCGTGCGTGCAATGTTGAATCTGCTATTAATCACAAGTTTATGACTATCACCTTATGTCAACCATTACCATGCCTATCACCTTATGTCAACTGTTATCTTGACTAGTACCTTATTTTGCTAGATTTGGAACCTTAATGTTCGAGGCCGATATTCCATATGCCAGTAATGTTGTAATCATTTATCTCAAGTTATACCATGCTATGCTAGTAATCACCTTTTCAACCTTATATCCCTCCTTTTTTATGTTATTGCCTAATTAGATTTATTTGTATCGATTCGAGTTTATGTGCGATGGGAATATGATTTGGGTAGATTAGGTAAAACATGAATTGGCTTTGAACTTGAACATGAACGTTATTATAACTTGAACCTGTATATGGACAAGAACTTGACATGAAACTTACATGAAACCTGATATGAATATCGACATGAATTTTGACATGAAAACATGAACATGGACATGAAACTTAGATAAACTTGAAAATGGCCAACTCGAGGTTGGGTTGAGTTTGCAGTGTAAATCTGCCCGAAACCGCCCGAAGAATCCAGTAACTGCAAACAATAGGATCCAATGTGGGTAGTTGGTCATATCGCACCTAGAACCCGAGGTTAGACTATGTTGTGTGTAAATCTACCCGGAACCGCCCGGCAAATCCAGTGACCACAACAACTAGTCTAATGTGAGAGGTTGGGTGCATTAATGAATTAATGCCACATGATAGGGTTAAGTCATGAACCACTTTAATATACTTACCAAATTGACATGATGATTTGATAAGGTTAAGTCATGAACCGCTTGAACACACTTAACCAACTTGATACATGATTTGGATAGGGTTAAGTCACGAATTTGAATGACAAAACTTAACCCATTAGAAACCCTAGTTACGCGGTCCTTTTCAGCAGTAACCCACTTAGATGTATCACGATACCATGGGACTAGGCAGGGTGGGGCACGATTATTGGGCTGATTGTAAGCGACCAGAATGACGGCTGAGTAGTTGCGCCATTATAGGTTCAGGCGCACTATGATCGTGCACGTAGTCCAGAGTTGAAAAAGCAGGCATTGGGCACCCGTACGTTTACACTGTGCGTGCTTGATTCGTGTTGGTGGTTAGCACCCTAGGACTCGATACACCCTAGGGTGGACCTAGCACAGGTGACTACGTTGCATGAGTGGGCCGTATGACACAGACACTTGACGAGCTAGGACTTGTAGGGAGCCGATCAATTAGTAGATCGTACTATAGGACCCCGTAGTGGGTCACTTCATGATATTGGGCCAGTGGATCATTTCATTATTAATACTTGACATGGGTTAGAACACTAGTACAGTTGGTGCAGCGAACCTTGAACATGCGATGTTATACTTGAGTTATCTCGTCATCTTAGTTTATCATGTCGGACTTATCATCATCTTTATTTTCAGTTTATACCTGTCTTGTTACCTTTACTAGTTTTTATACTGAAATTCACTAGGACTTACCAGTCTTTATGACTGACCCTTTTTCTTTCGCCTCTTTTTCTTTTGTTTTCCCCCCTAGGTTCCTAGGGAGGAAACACTAGCTCTTAGCTTGGATTTAGCTTGCTTTCTGACAGCTCATGTATGGTTTGGTCTTAAGCTATGCTATGGCTGCACTTCTGCTATGTTTGGGGAATAATTTACTTTTGCTACTTTAATTTTATGCTTCTTTATCTAGAACTTGATGTAATGGAATAATTTGTACCTTGGATATATGACGTTTTGACTCTTTTCTTGAAAGTAATGAAATTTGGTTTTTAATTTCTACCGCTGCTTATTTTATGTTCTGTCTTGTGATATCTTTGTGTATGCTTACCTAGATAATACTCCACCAAAACTAGTGCATTCCCTTTGTGAGTGACCCTAGCGAAGGTGGGGTGTTACATTTGGTATCAGATCAGAAGGTTACCAGATGGGGCAAAAGTTTTTTTAAAAAAAACTTCTGAAATTATTTTCAAAACCATTTATAAAGATGCATTTTTTTTTCTCGAGAAAAGTTTTATTTTTAAGAAAAAGCTATTCCCCAAAAGCCATTAGCACTTTCCTTTGTTTCCTCATTTGAATCTTTTTCTTTTCGTTTTTCAGCATGTCTGATCTTAACATTCCTGAGGGAATACCCGTACCTGGATGGTTCAGAAGGTACTTAGAAGCTAGGGCCAACGGCGCAGGCCCAGTAGACATCCCTCCTCCTCCACCCCCAATGGCCCGGTTCCTCCTCCTCCTCGTACCGCCTTTGCCAAAATATGCAAAGACTTTAAAGCGATGGGCGGCAAGAACTTTGTTGGGACTGAAACCTTCGTTGAGGCACGAAACTGGCTAAAGGAGACTGAAGACTTGTTTATTATCTTTGATGTTGAGGACCATAGGAAAGTTCAGTTGGCAGCATGGTTTTTGAAAGAGGAAGCTGCATTTTGGTGGGAAGTCACCAACGCTACCAGGACAATTGAGACTTGGGCAGACTTTAGAGAGAGGTTTGGGCTTAAATTCTTATCGTCAGCAGAAGAGAACCTTCAGATGGAGAGGTTCCTCGCACTCAAGCAAGGGGACATGTCTGTTAGGGAGTACGTAAATAAGTTTAATCAGCTTGCTCAGTTCGGTTTAGACTTGGTCAACACGGCCCAGAAAAAGGTTCTACGCTTTGCTCGAGGCTTGAACGAGCCACTACACAGTTTGGCCATAACCCGTATACCCATGGGGTTGACCTTTGAAAGCTTGGTGGATATGGCTCTACTTCATGAGGAAGACAAGAATAGCAAGAAGGAGGTTAAGCCTAATGAGACTCAAAATAAGAAAGTTGACTTCAAGAAGGGAGGCAACGAGAATAACAAGAATAACAAGGGCAACAACAACAACAATAACAAGGCACGTGAGACAAGGAAGTGTAACTTTTGTGCGATTACGGGACATCTAGCCAAGGTCTGTAGAAAGAAGAAGAGAAAGTTGGGTGAATGCTTTCATTGTGGTGATACTGGACACATCAGCAAGGATTGCCCTAAGAAGCAAGGACAGTGGCAAGGGCAGACCCAGCGAGCAGGACCTTCTGGAGGTCAGTTGCATGCTCTCAACACCACTCCAGCTTTTGATCGAGGTAGTAATATTTCTGTAGAAAGCCATGTTTACATTTCTAACTTTCCTGTTTGAACCTTATTTGACTCTGGCGCATTGCATAATTTTATTTCTTCGGATATTGTTGAAAATCTGCACCTAAGTACTAGTCTAGTTGAGGATCCCGTTATAGTTTCAAATCCAATTGGGGGTTCCGATCATTTATCTATGATTTGTGTGGTTTTGAGAATTTCTATCTTAAGTATAGAATTCCCGTGTAATGCTTATGTTCTCAGATTTATGGGATACGGATTGATTCTGGGCATGGCTGGCTATCTAATTATGGAGCCATTCTTGATTGTGAACGAAGGGTAGTGAGGCTTATGACTCGCCTTGGTAATACCTTGAAATTTCTTGTAACCCTAAGGGTCCCGTCATGTTGCGTTATCTTGAATCTCTTGACTCGTCCATGGACAATTTGCAATCTGTAAGAGTGGTCCGAGAATATCCAGATGTCTTTGATGAGGTGAGGGGGTTACCTCCTAAACGCGAGATAGACTTCCGAATTTATCTTGTTGATAATGCCAAGCCAGTTTCATTGCCCGTTAGGCACATGGCCCCGCGAGAAAGGAGAGATCTCAGTAAACAAGTTAAGGAGTTGCTTGAGAAAAATTTCATAAGACGAAGCATTTCTGAATGGGGTGCTCCGGTGGTACTCGCTACTTAGGCGGATGGTTCGCTTCGTCTGTGCATAGATTATCGTGAGTTAAACAAGCTGACGAAGAAGAATAGGTACCCACTGCCAAGAATCGACGATCTGTTTGACCAGCTTGTAGGAGCATCTTTTTTCTCCGAACTCGATCTAGCCACAGGATTCCATCAGCTTAGAGTGGCTGAGGATAGCATTGACAAAACTGCGTTTAGGACTCCAGATGGGTTCTTTGAATGGCTCATCATGCCGTTTGGGTTAACGAATGCACCCGCGTATTTTGTAGATTTGATGAGTAGGGTATTTCGGGAGTTCCTTAATAAGTTTGAAGTGGTTTTCGTGGACGATATTCTGATCTTCTCAAAGGATGAAGAAGAGCATGCTAGACATCTCAAGGAAGTCATGGATACGCTTAGAGCACTCCAGTTAAAGGCTAAGTTCTCCAAATTCCATTTTTGGAGGAAGGAAGTTCGGTTTCTTGGACATGTAATTTCCAAGAAAGGCATAGCCGTGGACCCCGCAAAGGTAGTTGCGGTGCAAGACTGGAAAATCCCTAAGAACGCAACTGAGGTAAGAAGCTTTCTCAGTTTGGCAGGCTACTATAAGAAGTTCATTAAGGACTTCGCTAAGATTTCAGCCCCTCTTACTATGTTAACGAAGAAAAATCTAGCGTTTGCATGGGACATAGAATGTGAGATTGCTTTTAAGAGACTTAAGAGAGCCCTCACCACAGCTCCAGTTTTGGCATTACCCGATGGAGGTAAGATATTTACCGTGTACACAGATGCCTGTGGCACAGGAATAGGCGCAGTCCTAATGCAAGAAGGGAAAGTAATATGCTATGGGGGTAGACAACTTAAAGTTCATGAGAAGAACTATCCCACACATGACTTGGAGTTGGCGGCGATCGTTTTTGCACTTAAATCATGGCGCCATTATCTTCTAGGGGAGAGGTTCGAGCTGTATACCGACCACAAATCACTTAAGTACCTCATCTCACAGAACGATTTGAATCTAAGACAACAGCGGTGGATGGAATTCTTGGCATCATATGACTTCGATATAGCCTATACCCCTGGTAAGGGTAACGTGGTGGAAGATGCGCTAAGTATGAAAAGGTTTGACTTTGAGTCCCTTGTTTGTTGAAAGGAAAAGTCTTGAGTTTATAGAAACCTTTGATTTCATACTTGCTGTTGAGTCATTGGCTGCTACGTTAGCATCTCTTGAGTTAAGACCTACATTTCTAGATCAAGTAGGGACTTCACAGAAGGAAGACCCACAGATAGTCGAAATCATGGACAAGTTGGTTAGGGGTGAGATGTCAAGTCACCTCGGTAGGTATGCCATAGATGACAAGGGATGGCTAAGGCATGATGGAAGGCTATGCGTCCCGCAAGTGGGAGACTTAGTAAGGAAAGTTCTCGAGGAGGCGCATCACTCGAAGATGACCATACATCCCGGAGGGGATAAGATGTACAGGGATATGAAACACATTTTCTTTTGGGTTGGAATGAAAAAGGACGTGGTAGAGTTCATTTCAAAGTGCATGGTGTGCCAACAAGTAAATGCCGAGTCGAAGAAGCCCGGTGGGCTATTACACCCTTTTGAGGTTCCGCAATGGAAATGGGAGAGTATCTCGATGGATTTCGTGGATGGACTGCCTAGGTCAAGAAAAGGAAATACTAGCATATGGGTCATAGTTGATAGACTCACGAAAAGTGCTCACTTTATTCCGGTGAAAAGCAAGAGAACCGCATCATGGTAAGCGTCTATTTACCTTCGAGAGGTAGTACGGTTGCACAGGGTTCCATCTAGTATATTTAGTGATCGTGGCCCGATTTTCACCAGCCAGTTTTGGAATAGTCTGCAAGAAGCAATTGGTAAACGACTGAGTTTAAGCACAGCCTATCACCCACAGATGGATGGACAAACCGAAAGGGTAAATAGGGTGCTAGAGGATCTTTTGAGACTATGCATTCTTGACTTTGGCGGTACTTGGGAAGACCATCTTCCTCTCGTGGAGTTTGCATATAATAATAGTTACCAAGCTAGCATCGGAATGGCACCGTTCGAAGCCTTGTATGGAAGACCGTGCAAGTCACCAACTTGTTGGTGGGAGACGACAGACATGCTTGTACTTGGGCCCGACATGATAAGGGACACTTCTGAGAAAATTGAGTTGATACGAAGATGGATGAAAACGGCCCAAGATAGACAAAAATCTTATGCGGACCAGAGAAGGACAGACCTAGAGTTCAAAGTCGGAGACATGGTCTTTATAAAAGTTTCTCCTTAACGCAATGTAGTTCGTTTTGGAGCGGTTGGAAAACTAGCACCAAGATTCGTCGGACCATTCCCTATCACTGAGAAGATTGGGCGGATGGCCTATAAGATAGAATTACCCGAGAGGCTGGCCGGAGTACACAATGTCTTTCATGTCTCGCATCTCTGAAAGTGCTTACATGAATCAGCCGAAGTGGTTGAGCCAAGCAACCTTGAAGGCGTGGAAGTGAAAAAAAGAAGCAACATTGAGGCGAGTTCCGATTCGTGTCTTAGGAACGGAGATCAAGAAGCTAAGGAATCGAGAATTCAAGCTAGTTAAAGTTCAGTGGAGTGAAACCCAAGAAGACGCAACTTGGTAAACCGAAGAGAAGATATGCGCGCTTTACCCATTTCTTTTTGAGGGTACATTCTCAATCTCTTTTTCCTATAAACTTGAAAACCTTTTCGTATCATGCTTTTACTACCTATGTTTGTCTTGTTATCTTCTTGATCTTATCTTGAGAATCTTAGGTAGAACCATATTGATGTAAACATGTGATTGAAACATGTTATGGTTGATGTTTGCAAATCATTGCAAGTGTTTGCAAGTGACTGCTAGTGGATGCAAGACACACGTTAGGCACTAGATCGGCTCAGTCACATTTTCATGTTGTATATGCATGAGTGCTTATACTTGTACATGGATGGAACTTGTTATGCTATCACTTGGATGTTGCATATGAATGAATGTTTGTGCACTCATGTAGAGATTATAAATTATGTTAGGAATTTGCATACATGTTAGATTCATTAAACTAACATATTTTGCATTAAGGAGGTTTACTGAATCAGTAACCGCCTGATCTTTTGCATTAGATAAGTACATATACACACACTTTCTAGATAAGTACATATACACACACTTTATGCATATGTTCATACAACACTAGAAATCTTTTGAGGACAATGGTTGCCTGTGGATGATGCTTTGAGTAGATGGATGATTGGAGGGTAGGATATATTCTTTCTAACTTAGAGATTTCGGGGACGAAATCCTTTAAGGAGGGGAGAATGTAACAACCTGTATTTTTATAACGTGTAATTACCATAAATCAAGGCAGAATTAATTTTTAAAATAAGAATCATGGGAAACGGGGTACACCATTGCGTTCGTCTAGAAATTTTGCTTTGAAATGAGTCCGAGTTTTTGAAAATCGGAGTCCGTATGACCAAGTTATGACCCTTCGAAGTTTTAAGAAATTTTCAAGTTCAAAACAACTCAGAATTTGAATTCAAAATTTCGAATTCAAACCCCAGAATGGACTGGGCGGGAAATTTCCTGCCCAGGACCAGGTCAATCTGGCGTCGACTATGTAGTCGACCTGCCCAAGACCAGGTCAACCATAGAGTCGACCTGGGGGTCGACCTGGTGACAGAACCCATTTTTGAGTCTGAGTTCGTTTTGATATTTCTGGCCTCATTTCTGTCTGCATTGGTTGGCCTGACCCTATATAAACATCCCCTAACACTAGTCTCTCTACACAAAATTCTCTATGACCTTATGCTGCTCTAATTCTGGTTGAAAAGTTAAAGAAAGAGACTACTTCTTCTACGTCGAAAATACGTTAAGAGAATTGCTGATTTGGGGACTTCTGTTAGACTCGACTAAGCATATAAAGATTCAACATCGACTTTCTTTTTCTAATTCTCGAACCACGATCTGAAGCCCGAGTTACTTTTAGATTTAAACTCTAAACGTAATATGAATATGTTGTAAATTGAAATTCGACCTGTGTATGATGAATGTTTTACATCCATTCTTGTTCATCTTGGATCTTGACTTTTGAGTATATTGCTATGACATTGATTTGGGGCCTATTTATGTTGTAAATTAAAAAGAAAAACCCCTCATGTTATCGTGCCTGCAATGTTGAATCTGCCATTAGTCACAAGTTTATGACTATCACCTTTTATCAACCATTACCATGTCTATCACCTTATGTCAACTGTTATCTTGACTAGTACCTTATTTTGCAAGATTTGGAACCTTAATGTTTGAGGCCGATATTCCATATGCCAGTAATGTTGTAATCATTTATTTCAAGTTATACCATGCTGTGCTAGTAATCACCTTTGCCACCATATATCCGTCCCTTTTTATGTTATTCTCTAATTAGATTTATTTGAATCGATTCGAGTTTACGTGCGATGGGAATACGATTTGGGTAGATTAGGTAAAACATGAATTGGCTTTGAACTTGAACATGAACGTTATTATAACTTGAATCTGTATATGTACAAGAATTCGACATGAAACTTACAGGAAAGCTGACATGAAACTCGACATGAATTTTGACATGAAAACTTGAACATGGACATGACACTTTGATCAACTTGAAAATGGCCAACTCGAGGTTGGGTTGAGTTTGCAGTGTAAATCTGCCCGGAACGCCCGCGAATCCAGTAACTGCAAACAATAGGATCCAATGTGGGTAGTTGGTCATATCGTACCTGGAACCCGAGGTTAGACTATGTTGTGGTGTAAATCTGCCTGGAACCGCCCGGAAAATCCAGTGACCACAACAACTAGTCTAATGTGAGAGGTTGGGGTGCATTAATGAATTAATGCCACATGATAGGGTTAAGTCATGAACCACTTGAATATACTTAACCAATTTGACACGATGATTTGATAAGGTTAAGTCATGAACCGCTTGAACACACTTAACCAACTTGATACATAATTTGGATAGGGTTAAGTCACGAATTTGAATGACAACACTTAACCCATTAGAAACCCTAGTTACGCGTCCTGTTCAGCAGTACTCCACTTAGATGTATCACGATCCCTGGGACTAGGCAGAGTGGGGCACGATTATTGGGCTGATTGTAAGCAACCAGAACGACGGATGAGTAGGTGCGCCATTGTAGGTTCAGGCGGACAATGGTCGTGCACGTAATCTGGAGTTGAAAAAGCACGCATTGGGCACCCGTAGGTTTACACTGTGTGTGCTTGATTCGTGTCGGTGGTTGGCACCCTAGGACTCGATACCCCATAGGGTGGACCTAGCACAGGTGACTACATTTCATGAGTGGACCGTATGACATAGACACTTAACGAGCTAGGACTTGTAGGGAGTCGATCGATTAGTAGATCGCACTATAGGACCCCGTAATGGGTCACTTCATGATATTGGGCCAGGGGATCATTTCATGATTAATACTTGACATGGGTTAGAACACTAGTACAGTTGGTGCAGCGAACCTTGAACATGCGATGTTATACTTGAGTTATCTCGTCATCTTAGTTTATAATGCCATACTTATCATCATCTTTATTTTCAGCTTATATCTGTCTTGTTACCTTTACTAGTTTTTATACTGAAAGTCACTAGGACTTACCAGTCTTTATGACTGACCCTTTTTCTTTCGCCTCTTTTTCTTTCGTCCCCCCCCCCCCCCCCCCCCAGGTTCTCAGGGAGGAAACACTAGCTCTTAGCATGGATTTAGCTTGCTTTCTGATAGCTCATGTACGGTTTGGTCTTGAGCTATGCTATGGCTGCACTTCTGCTATGTTTGGGGAATAATTTACTTTTGCTATTTTAAGTTTATGCTTCTTTATCTAGACCTTGATGTAATGGAATAATTTGTGTCTTGGATATATGAGGTTTTGACTCTTTTCTTGAAAGTAATGAAATTTGGTTTTTAATTTCTACCGCTACTTATTTTATGTTCTGTCTTGTGATATCTCTGTGTATGCTTACCTAGATAATACTCTACCAAAACTAGTGCATTCCCTTTGTGAGTGACCCTAGCGAAGGTGGGGTGTTACAATAAACTCCAGGTCAGTCATGTGACTGGTGTGAGAACTAAAACAATTATTAATCTTTATTTTTAAAGTTAGGTAAATCAAGGGACCATGTCGTATAACACGGAATGGATTTCCTCCCAAGAATACCAGTGCATAAAACAAACAGCGCAATGCTAAATAAAGAAAAATGAAGCTATTATAAGACCCAGGTCCCATCACACAATGCAACGCAATCCGGAGGATGAGGTTTTACCTTATAATAGCAAAACATGCTTGGTACGTTTAAACAAATAATTTGATACTATAATAAGTGTATAGTGTCAAAACATCTTCAAATATAAATGTATCAACCATAGACGGCATAGTATCGCATGCTACTATATCGTCAAAACTAGGCTCTACAAATAAAACCGAAATGTCACTTATTGGACATTGGATTTCCGTCATGAGTCGAGGCAAGGGGCAAGCTCCTCTCCATTCGAGACACTCTAGCAAATGTCTCAGGACCACACACAACGATCTTGGATCTTCAGGGCCAGTCCTCTCTTACTTTTGAGGATTGGCAATTCCTGAACACACGTTTCCCGGTCCTTTCAGACCTATATCCGAGGCGCCTCGCATCCAACAACCACACAGGTAAAAAGTATATAAATGTCAGGGCTGGTAGGTCACTGACATCACCCATAGCTAGAAAGAAACGTCGTGCTCTCCCTGTAGTCACTATCCCGTTTATGACTCATACCGAGGTGTGAGGCTCGCGAATTAATGCTATACACAAAGCTGTGCCACATAGGCCGTGCTTTGATCAACAACCAAAAGACTTTTCTTTTCAACAAAAGCCTCGATCATTTGCCATTTAGGCATGCCACAGAGGCAATTCATGCCATGCGACTGATATCTATCGATATATAACCTCTAAGCTCGTACGTCTCAGAGAAGGGCGTTAAGCAAGAGAATAAACTCTCCGCCGCCAAACAGATATATATTTAATAGAAATCAATCACACAGAATAAAATCCAATGTCAGACACACAGTCTATTTACAAGTTCGTTTGGGTCTGAACGAAACTGGAGGAACCTTATTCCTCGCATATCCATCGATCTCCAAGTATGTCTGGACGATCACCAACTGATTCCTTCCTCTAAGGTGTACAGCCCAATCAAGATCATCAATAATCATCCATACGATGTGAAGACCTCCGGTCTTCAACCACCGTCTTCATCTTCGACTTATCATCGAATCAGTTATTCAGAATGGGTATAAACCCAGCCTTTCCGAAAACTCGCGAATATAACAAACAAGTCCTACACAAACACAACATACGCCTCATTCCAATTCAGAGTATTCTTTTATTCAAATATTCACGTTCTTAGGGAAAGGTTCCCATTAATTTTATCAAAGATAAATTCTTCTAAATTTATTCTTCAATCTTCCTTTGGATATCATTTAAACCATGTTAAGGTTTTCCAAACTAGTCGGGATAAGCGAACCACACCGAAGTAATCATTTATTTTATTTCCCAATCCCAACCTATTCATCCCATGGAGCAAAACTGGTAATACTCCATAACTAACACCACGGTGTTATCGGTAAATATTAATTACCATTTCACGTTCAAATCTAATTAAAGATTTAACTACCGCTTTGGAGCAAAACTGGTGATACTCCATATCTAACACCACGGTGTTATCGGTAAATATAAATTACCATTTCACATTCAAATCTAATCAAAGATTTAACTATCGCTTTGGAGCAAAACTGGTGATACTCAATTCTCGATTTTTTCAATCTAATTAAAGATTCATTAAAACTCCACTTAGTTTTAATCTTCCCAAAAATCAATATTAATGATTATTCAAAGCTAAGAAGTCAATCTTATCTTTAACTGGGTTAAAGAACCAATGTCATTTAAAAACACGGTTCACGACAAACCCAAAATGGCATTCCATGGTTAATCGCGTTAAATAACAGGTGTTATTCAAAACACCGCTCACGATAAACCCAAAAACCAATTTAAATTCAATATCAATTAAACACTAATTAACTGGACAATTTCACTAAATCTTAATTAAAAGATTTATTCTTTTCTAAACTTGGTTCAAGAACAGTGCTATTTAAGACACCATTCATGACGAACCCAAAATCCCATTTGATATTAAATACATGGCTCTGAATAGAAAATATATCGGCTTATACTCAATATCAAATTCTGAAACCAACAAACATCGTATTGGAAATAACAATATAAATATATCTTTCAAATTTCCACAATCATATTTGTATAATCACGAAATCCAACATCGAAATATTCCGAAGATAATTTCGATTCAAATCCATTTCAATTCGTATATTGGAAATTCTGATTATTTTTAAAACCACTTCAAATCCAATTTATTTATTCAAAAATATTGGATTATAATTCTAGTTCATAACTAGTTCATTTTGACAAAAATATTATTTTATCCTTTTTAAATTTGGGATTTTTTACCCCAATTCTTTCTAAATCATTTATTATGATTTTACACAAATTATTGATATTTTTAATAATTTTATCAAGGCTCGTACAGTCGATTTCCAATAACGGTCGTCGAACTACACTTACAACGACCTTTTCCAAACTTGATTTGGACATAATTCTTAATCCAACCGTTATATTTCAAATTTATAATATTCATTGGAAATTTCTTTTCGATACGAACCCAATGGTTCCGGTTTCAGGAGAATCCGACGGTCGGATCTCCCGTAATGTCAATTTGAAGTCAATTGTCGAAATTCGCGAACGATCGCGGCGCGGCGCGTTCTATTTAGGCCATTAATATATATTATGTATATATTATATATATTTCATCGATTTCAATCCAAAACGTATTTTATAAATCGGTTTAATTCGTTTTCTAAACAATTTCAACTTCATATTCAATTTCAAATCAAAATCGAATATTTCATATCATTAATATATAAATGATAATATTTTCAAGATGTTAAATTTTGAAATCACTTCCTTTTCAATATTCATTATAAAAACGAATATAATCGATATAAATATCATTCGCGTCAAAATAGCGCAAATCTAATCAACACAGCTTTATATATTTCAATAACTTCGTTATTCTATTCAACGAATGAATATTTTCTTCAACACATTAATATATATTTTATTCAACACATGAATATTCTCAACACATGAGTATCGTCAACACATGACTATTTATTCTATTCAACACATGAATCTTTATTTTATAATATTCTTTATTTTCCAAATTGGAATGAGGCCCAATCAATTACCATATAATGTTAATTATTTGGATTCCATAAAACACATGTATATAATAGCAATGATAAATAATCAACCATCATCCAAAGTGCACTACACAACTGTCTGTCAACCTATCGATTGAAATACAACTAAACAATCGGGATTATTATACGTCAAATATCATCCCAATACCCGTGTGGGGTTTCAGTCAACAAACACAGATTTTTATTTGTGCAGTTGGGCGATGTGTAAAATTTATCGTCCCAATCAATATCCTTCAAATGGGTGTACATAAACAAATCGTCTGATTTGTAAATGAATATTTATTCACGTTCACGTTAAATTTATATTTTTAACGATAAATAATTTATTTCAACACATGAATATATTTCCATTCATTCCACATCACAATCAATTTTCACAACACAACAAAATCAAACAAGTCCTCCATGGTCTGTGGACGACGGGTGTCGGGTGCTGCTTAGCACCGTCTGCATCCTAGTATATATTTTTAACTAGAAAACAAGAATTAAAGTGAGAAGTTCTCACCAAGAGCCAAACCAAACGCCACGACTCTTCTTATGTAGAAAATCTTTGTCATGCTCGCATTTTGTCACTTTTGTCGTCCGTATTCGCTACATATATAAAAATCGCATTTTCAATTCTATGCTATTAGAATTGCATTTTTGTTTCAACACTAGATATATAATAAAAATCATATTTTTATTTCTTTAACTCCCTTATAAAAATTATATTTTTACTTCGCTCATCTTCATAATAAAAATCTAACTTTATAATAAAGATCATATCTTTATTTCAAATCTCTTATATATAAATCATATGTTTACATCGCTACTTTCTAAATGAAAATCTAATTTTTTTTCCACAATGAAAAATCTAATTCTTTTTATCCTCGCTTCACATATATAAAAATCCTATTTTTATACTCATACATATATAAAAATCATATTTCTATTATCATACCTATATAAAAATCATATTTTTATACACCACGTATAATAAAAATAATATTTTTATATTGCGTACTTGTATTGAATTAAAATTAAACACTCAACGGAGGATGAGGTGGTCAGTGGAGGCTCTGGGGAGGGATGATGGAGTCCGCAAGTGGTCGGGGACTAAATTGCAAGGTTGGAACTCGATAAAAATCTGGTTTTTGGCCAAAAGGGGGGCCACTGGGTTGGGGTTGGGATGAGGTGGCGGGGGAAGGGGTGCTGAGGTGGAAAGGGGGCGACGCCGATCAGGGTTTGGCCAGTGGTGGCCGGATTTCGTTTGAATGGGGTAGGATTTTGGTTTGGTTGCAATTGGGGAGGGAGGAGCATCTGGGAGGCTCGTTGGAGGGGGAGGAGGTGCGCCCGACGTGGGGGTTGGACCGCTGGAGGTGTGGTGGCCGGAGGGTAGTAGGCGGGGGCAGATTTTGAGGATCGACGTGGAGAGGGTTTAGTGAAAAAGGGGAGGGTAGCTGGTCCTGAGAAAGAAAATGGGGGGCCTAGGGTTTTATAATTTTATTTATATTATATTAAATTCTCCTTTTAAGTAGGCTTTTAATCCCGACCTCAAAACGAGACCCAACGAAAGTCGCCCCTAGCTATTTATCCCCATCCCAAACATAATGGGACATGTTTCGTAACCCAATTCAGCTGTTACGATCCGTTTCCGTTTAAATTAAAATATATATCAATATATGTTAAATTTGATCATACATTTTAATTTCCCCGGGCCACATACTAACTTTAAAAATTCCAGAAAAATAGTTACTAGCTTCTTATTGATGATACGGTCCTAACAAAACTAATTTCTCTAAATTCCGAGACCGTTTGAAAAATGGCCATTTTCCGGTCGATCGAAATTGGCTGAAACTATTAAAACACGTTTTACTTCGCCACGCTCATATATTGGTTCAAAAAAATTATGAATTTTGGAATCTAGTAATAATTTGACACCCCGGATCCAACAAAAGTAGTTTCATCGAAAAATGAGGTCATTTTCAAAATTGTTATTTTTAAGGGCTAGAGTTCCATAGCAACTATTCTGAATTTTCAACTATGCATAACTTTTTATCCCCGCTATAAAATTTAAATTTTTCGGATTCGTTGGAAAGATATTCTCAAATAGTTTCAAATATTTTTGGTTTCCTAAAATCTGGTTTATTTTGAATCCTGTACTTTCATTTGAAAATTGAAATCGATTTTTCAAACTACCGCGCCATTTTCAATTCCTTTTATATATAGAAAAAATAATTATATTCTAACGACGATCTATATAAATATATAGTTTCTAACTCTATTCAAAATAAATTTCTCGTTGATATTATTTAAAATAATTCATTTTAAATATTCAAAATTCATTAAATTTGCCAAAATAAAAATTTTAAATTGGCTCAGAATTTCTGGTTTGTTACAACAAGACTCTGAATAGAAATTATATCGGCTTATATTCAATATCAAATTCTGAAACCAACGGATATCATATTAGGAATAACGATATATGTATCTTCCAAATTCCTCAACAATATCCATGTAATCATGAAATCCAATATCTAAATATTCCAGAGATTATTTCCATTCCAAATCCATTCCAATTTATTCATTGAAAATTTTTGGTTATTCTAAAACCATTTTCAATGTCCAAATTATTTATTTTAAAAATAATTGGATTTTTATTCTAGTTATTAACTAGTTAATTTCGATAAAAAAAAATTTAACTTTTCAAAACTGGAATTTTTCATCCAAAATCTTTAAAATCATTTATTATGATTTTATATAATTTTTCCATATTATTAAAATTTTTATTAAGGCCTTACAGTTGTTTTCCAGTAACGGCCACCGAACTGCATTCATAGCGACCTTTTCTTCAATTGATTTGGACATAATTCGAAATCCAACCATTAGATTTCAGATCTTTTATATTCATAGGAAAGCTCAACCCAAGGTTCCGGTTTTAGGAGAATCCGACGGTCGGATCTCCTGTCACATCCATTTAAAGTTAATGGTCGAAATTCGCGAATGGTCGCTACACGGCGCGTTCTATTCAAGCCATTATATATATAATATGTATATCGTCGATTTCCATATAAAACGTATTTAAAATATATATAATTTCGTTTTAAAATGATTCTGGCTTCATTTTCAATTTTAAATCAAAACTGAATATTCTATATCATTATAATATTAGAATGATAATATTTTCAAAAAATCAGTATTTGAAATCAGTTTTCGATATTCATTATAAAATGAATAAATTGACAGAAAATCCTGTTCGTGGTAAAATGACGTTTAACTACTTAACATGGCTTCACATTTCAATATTTTCGTGTCCGTCCAAAATTGGACATCAAAATCACATTTTGATTATTCACTGAATATTATTTTAAAATATTCGTTAATTCTGAACTTGAATCAGACTCAATCAATTACCATTTAATTTCAATTATATGGATTTCATACATCACATTTATAGGACAATAATTAAAAATTCATACAACATCGAGAGTGCATTTTACAACTTTATAAGCATTAAAATAAATAAGTAAGGCTTATACAGTCTTTCAACCCATCGATTGACATACCACTAATTATTGGGATCAGTGTATGTCAAAAATCATCCCAATACCCATGTGGGGTTTTCAAACAACAAATAATGTTTATTATTTGTGTAGTTGGGCGATGTGTAAAATTTATCGTCCCAATCAATATCAGTTAAATAAGTGTACATAAACAAACCATCCGATTTGTAAATGGATATTTATTTTATTTTATTTTCATGATAAATAATTTTTTATATACAACAATATCAATCACCGACACTCCCAATCACAATCCAAACAAACAAGCAACCATGGTTTGTGCAAAAAGTAGTGTTAGGAGCTACTAACCCCTATCTGCAACCTATTATATAACGACTGTAAAATAATTTGAGTGAGAGAGAGAGTTCTCGTTTCCACTCTGTCATTCATTAATGGAAGATTTTTATTTTTGACCTAAATTAGACAAGCATTTAATTTAGCCCAAAAATAAACTAGCCCCAAATCTGGTCTAGTCAGTTCCAAGTTGTAGATATTGTCAACATGAGTCCAACGCAAGTCGTTTCGCTGAATTCTATTTTGATTTGGACAAGTTATAACAGTTTAAACTTTATTGACATTATTAATTTAACTAATAAACTAATTAATTTAATTTAATTACCTTAACCTCGTTATTAATTGTTTCCCCTTCATCGGATAACTATACCACGCTCGAACCAACGGATCATTGTTGATTGAGAATGGAGGCGCCGGCCGTTGATCGGTCATGCCCACAAGAAGCACCTTCGCCACCGCTCCCGACGCCTGAAGTAGCGAGCCATCCGATCCCCTCCCCTGGCCTCGAACTACGGGTGAAGTCGGCCCCTTCCCATCCAAAAATCCACGAAATCATTCACGATAAATATTGAAAGTGGTATGGATTTAAAGATCTTCCCAAGGTCTTCGATTTTCGTTGAGATTTCCTCTTCTAATCCACAATGTAGAGGAAAAAATTTGGGGATGAATCTTGGAGCAGTTTCCGCCATTGACGATAAAGAGCGGGATTTTTTATTTTGGAAAAGTGATTTTTAGGGTTTAGAAAAATTAATAAGTATATATGTATAATATTATATTTCCCAAAAATAGTTGTTTATCTATACGAATTCCAAATCAAACCCAACGATTGTCGCCCATTGCCAAATACCCTTATTCCGGACATAATGGGATATGTTTCGTAAGCCAATTATATAGTTTTGATCAGTTTTCATCAAAATTAAAATATAAATCAATATAATTTGAATTTAAACGGACATTTTATTTTACCAAGGCCACATACTGACTCCAAAAATTCCAGAAAAATAAATCTAGCTATGTTTTTATGATACGGTCCTAACAAAACTAGTTTCATCGAATTTGGAGACCGTTTGAAAAATGGCTATTTTTAAGGGCTATATGTTATATTAATATATATATATAAATTCCATAGCGACTATGCTAAATTTTAAACTGGAAATAACTTATAAATTATATTACGAAATCTTAGTTTCTTAACTCCGTTAGAAATATACAATTAAACAGAATCAAATATTTCTAGTTTTACTGAAATATTTCTAGTTTTACTGAAATTCGATCTATTTTGAATTCTGTACATTCATTTGAAATTTAAAATCGATAAACCGAATCAAATATTTCTAGTTTTACTGAAATTCGATCTATTTTGAATTATGTACATTCGTTTGAAATTTATAATCGAATTTTCAAACCACAGTGCCATTTCAAGCTCGTTTTATAATTAAAATAAATTTATACGTTCTAACTTCAATTCAAATAAATTTTTAGTCGTTATTATTTAAAATAAATCATTTTAAATATTAAAAATCCATTAAAATAGCTAAAATAAAAAAATTAAATTAGTTCAGAATTTCTGGGTTGTTACATATTCTTTCGGAAAACCATATTTTAAATAAAATACCCAAAAGAAGACACCCAAATCTCCTCATGAACTTTGGAAAAATAGACCACCATCCTACAAATACCTAAAAGTGTGGGGGTTTCTTGCCAAAGTAGAGGTACCAAAACCAAAGAAGATCAAAATTGGACCAAAAACAGTTGATTGTATATTCATTGGATATGCACAAAATAGTGCAACATATCAATTTTTTGGTATACAAATCTGAAGTTGATGATATTCATGAAAATACCATCACTGAGTCGAGAAATACAAGATTTTTTGAACATATATTCCCTTTGAAACAGGGTATTGAAAATCATACAACTAATAGACCAAGGGAAGAGAAAGTTCCTAATTCTCTTGAGGATGCTGAACAAAATAACACTCAGCAAAGTAGTGCTGAGCAGCAAGTGGAGGAATCAAGAATAAAAATAAAAGGTCAAGGGATTTAAAAACCTTTGGATCGGACTTCTATAACTTTATGTTAGAAGATGATCCATTGACATATAAACATGCTATGTCCCCCAACGATGCCCCTTATTGGAAAGAGGCAATTAACAATGAGATTGAATCAATTATTTCCAATCATACATGAAATTAGTTGATTTACCTCAAGGATGTAAGACCTTTGGTAATAAATGAATATTTAAAAAGAAATTGAAACCTGATGGTTCAGTAGAAAAGTACAAAGCTCGTTTGTTAGTCCAAGGATTTAGACAAAAGGAAGACCTGGACTATTTGGATACATATTCACCAGTGACGAGAATAACGTCAATTAGATTGCTTATTGCAATTGCATCCATACATGACTTAGAAGTACATTAAATGGATGCATAAAACTGCATTCTTGAATGGCGAACTAGAGGAAGAATCTATATGAAACAACATGAAGGATTTCTAAGCTCAGAAAATGAGAACAAAGTTTGCAAACTAGTAATTTCAATTTATGGCCTTAAGCAAGCTCCAAAAAAATGGCATGAGAAGTTTGATAAAATTATGTTATCAAATGGATTCATTATAAATAAATTAGATAAATGTGTGTACATAAAACACACACATATTGGGTATGTCATTATTTGTCTCTATGTTGATGACCTGCTGATCCTAGGTAATAATAAGGCCATAATAACATCTAAAAAGGATATGTTATCCTCTAAATTCGATATGAAAGACGTATAATTGGCTGATGTGATATTAGGTGTAAGAATTTTGAGAACACCTCAGGGATATGCATTATCCCAATCGCATTACATCACCGTAATACTTGAAAAATTCAAGCAATATAATGTAAATATTGCAAAATCACTAGTAGATGTGAACCAAAATTGGATAAAGAACACTGGTGATGGTATCTACTAGTTAGAATACTCTCGTATACTCGGAAGTATCATGTATGTTATGAACTGTACTAGGCCTAATATCGCATATGCTGTAAGCAAACAAAGTAGATTTACTAGCAATCCTAGTAAACATCATTGGAAAGGGATATCAGAGTTCTAGGATATCTAAAGTATATGAAGAGCAATGGTATACACTATGCAAACTATCCAATAGTGGGAGGATACAGTAGTGCAAATTGGATCACTGGGTCACATGATACAAAGTTTACACGTGGATATGTGTTCACATTATAAAATGGGGCAATTTCATGGAAATCATTGAAATAGACTTGTATTGCTAGATCTACGATGAGTTTATTGCACTAGATAAGACTGCAGAAGAAGCAGAATGGTTTCGAAGCTTCTTGGAAGATATTCCTAATTGGAGCAAACTTATGCCTCCAATATGTATATATTGTGATAGTCAATCGGCTATTAGAAGAGCTAATAGTACACAATACAATGGCAAATTTAGGCATATTCGTCGTAGACATAAAATAATAAAACAATTTCTCTCTAACGGGGTTATCACAATAGATTACATTCAATCTAAAGATAACATAGCCGATCCACTTACAAAAGGCTTACCGAGAGAGAGAGAGATTTCAAATCTTATCGATAGGAATGGAGCTAAGGCTGATAGACTAAAGGTTTTTCTAAAATGGAAACCCCGCTTAGTCAATTGGAGATCCCAAAATTTAGGTTCAAAGGGACAACGAAGTTTAGAAAAAACTTGATGGCACTGTTATACACAAACTATTCCTATGATAAGTCAATGCATTATGCGTTGGAAAGGATAAGTATAAATACTTTTAATGATGTCTGTATTTGAGGAACTAGATAATACCCTTTATAGAATTACCTACGTAAGTGTGAAGGCGCCGCTTCAAAGAGAATTATGATGCCAAATTCTCTAAACACTTATGAGACCATGCTGGTGTTCAAGGCAAAAACGAACATATACAGGGAACGAAGGATTATAAGAAACATTTATCGTGTGTTATCTACTTTGGAATTACACAAAAGGCTTACAGTTCAAGGATAGTCTATGTCTACTGATTCGCCTGTAATTCAAGTAGGTAATCACTAGGAAAGCTTAAGGCTCATACGCTACTTTAACCGATGCGATAAATGATTCATGAAATTAAGAATGACTACTCATTCATGTGGGGGATTGTTAGAAATGAATGAGCAAGAGAAACAGGAATTTTGGATGAAGAGAGGAAAGCAAACCAAAGTCCCACATTATGAAATATGAATACCTACTTCTCAATTGGCTTATATAAATAAAGGAGAAGAGGGCTTGTAAAAAAAGTGTGGCTAAGCCAAGACACAATATTATATTAGTGTCAAAAATTGGGCTTAGTGCCTTGGGACTCTTTAGGTCCATGACACAATATTATAATAGTGTCAAAATTTGGGCCTAGTGCCTTGTGACTCTTGGGGTCCATAACACAATATTGTACTAGTGTCAAAAATTAGGCCTTGTGCCTTTGGACTCTTAGGGTCTACTTGTTAAATAGGATGTTGATTACAGCTTGGGCTTGTTGCGTTGAAACGAATTATTTTTTATCATTTTTGATCTGACATGTCCGTTCAATTGAACGGATACATCCGTTTCATTTTGCACATGCACATTCATGCACCATTTGGTTAAAGGGTTGCAACTTTCCAAGGGTCATTATTTTTCAGATAGGCACCTCCTCCATCCTATAAATATATGTTCCAAAACGAGACAGAATACACATTAGTTATTCTTCTCAAGTTTCTACTTCTTCCTCAGAGAACATCTTTGTTTTAGTTTCTATAACTTACTTATGTTCGTTAATGCTCTATTTACTGGCACTGTGCTCTAAGGCTAGTCCGTTTTATCTTGGGAAACAAATTGTAATCACGTTAATTAGTGCATACGATGGCAATTTTGTTTAAAGGAAATAGAATCTTTTCTGGACTCGAACATTACTAAATTTTCTTCTTAAATGTTGGTGACGGTTTTGTACCGCTCCAAACTAGTGCACCATCGGTCACACATTCTGTCGTTGTTGCAAACACAGTTTGACATGACAATTGTGCCATAATTGAGTAACAATGATCGCTGTTACAATCTATTTGTAATGCAATCGTGTATTGACAAAAGATCTAATTTTTTTAATACAATTGTGCAATGAAAAAAATTTAATTTTTTGTAATACAATCGTGTATTAACAAAAGATCTAACAATAAAAAGATCTAACTTTCTGTAATACAATCGTGTATTGGCCAAAGATCTATTTTTTGTAATATAATTGTGTATTGATGAAAATAGATCTAGCACATATCACAAGATGTATTACATTCATTAATCATTTCATATTGCTTTGCATATGACACACTACATTATAAACAACATACTGCACACACTGCATTACATGTTAACTTTTAACTCCACACATATTTAGTTTGAGTTGATTAACTTGTTTGACTTGTTTAGCTTGATTGAATTGTTTGAATTAATTGACTTTTTTAATTTGTTTAACTTGAATAACTAGACTGACTTGTTTGACAAGGTTGAATTTGATTTGCATGTTATAGGTATGTTTTAAATATACTCATACATATGTAGGTATTTAATAAAATAACTGTACTCATATTTTTTTAGATTTCATTACTTCACTTTTATACAGTTCTTATAGTATTAGATTAAAAAAAGAGCTTTGTATGTTTTTAGGATTAATAGAAGTAACTAGCAACGTTTAACTTTATGTTTGAATTTATTTGAATTGATGGTATATGAAAACAAAACTTAAATAGGTTGATTGTTTGGATTAAATTGCTTAAGTATTAACTTATCATTAATCAATTTTTAATATTATATAACTTATATTAAATTATGTTGTATCATAGTTTCAAGGAAATATTGTATATCATAATTATTTCTTAGTTTAGATTAAAGTCTTATTATAGTTTTAAGGGTATTAGGGTTTAGGCTAAATTTAGTCTTGTGTTAGTTTAAGGGGGAGTTATAAATTTAGGGAGAGGTACAGATTTAGGGGGAGTAATATACAGAATTAGTCACTAGGATTATTCCAAGTTTAGATAGATCTACTTTTTGTTGATGACAAAGGGGAAGAAAGTATAAAACACGTATAGTTTAAGGGAGAGTTAGAAGAAATTCATGGTGAAAGAGGGAGTAATTGAAGATTCATATTTCCAAGTAATATCAGGTATGAAGATTTTATAAACCAAGTTTTCCATCATCAAAAACAGGGAGATTGTTGGAGAATGTAATGTTGATGATGTTTTGATGACAACAAGCTTGTTTCAGTCATTATCATTATTGATTATAAAATATATACTAACACTTTCATCCAGAATGTATATGTGTATATGCAGGATTTATATGCAGGTTAAAATAATTGAAGACTGTACAGTTAAAAGATTCAAGATTTCAAAGGAGAATGAAGACTCATAGTATCAAGATATCAAAAGTCTAAGATTATCAGAGTAATAGGGTCTAGTTAGTATGTAAAACTCTGAATAGCACTCCAACTCTATTTTCGAATTATTTCTTTTCAAATTGATTTTAAAACTATTTTCAAATTGATTTCAAACTTCTCTCAAAATGACTTTAATCATCCAATGATTTTAAACTTATGATTTCAAATATACTTCCTAAGTTTCTTATGTTTATATATATATATATATATATATATATATATATATATTATAAAGTTTTGTAATTATATTATATAGTTTTATATCACACACACACACATATATATATATATATATATATATAGTTTTTAAATCATAAGTTTAAATATTGTTATATTACATTTTTATACTTGAAGAATTATATTTTAAACAACTAGTTTTATTTTAGGAATTTTCAGAATATATATATTGGTTTCAATAGTTGAAAAAATGATTTAAAATTTAAATAAGTATACATATATATGTGTGTGTGTGTGTGTGTGTGCGCGCGCGCGTGTGTGTGTGTGTCGACATACATATTTTAGCATGTCGACATATAACTCAAAAATTTCTAAATTTTAAATAGTTGTGTCTTTTCATTTAGAATCATTTCAGAAATAGTTGTGTCCTTTGGAACACTATATAAAGGCCTTAATTTTGAATTTTCTTCATAACTCACTTCTCCTTCTTCCTCCCTTATTCTTATAAAATTTCTTAGATTATACGCTTAAACTTTACCGATTTCAATATAAATTATATCATTATTCTTCTATTCTCATTCTCTATCAAGTACTCTCTGTTTGGAAGTGTAGCTCAAGAGTTCTATGAAAATTGTAATAATAAATTGGTTGGGTGTGTACCTTGTAGCCCATAAATCAAGGAAAGGCAAGGGTGTGTTCCTTGTAGCCCGTACGTCAAGGAAAAGGAGTGATGTTAACCTTGTAGCCGTGAAATCAAGGGTGTTGTAAGCGGTGTTAACCGTGTAGCCGTGAAATCAAGACTATTGTAATTGGATACTGATATTAATAAAACTCTGCACAATCCAGGGTTGTGCAGGACTGGACATAGGAGCAATCCGAACTAGTATAAAAATCCGGTGCGTTCTTTCCTTTTCTACATTTTACTTTTGTTTGTATTCGCATCTGTGATTGTTTTTGTTATAATATTTATCCTATGATTCATATAGTAGTTAGAGTAATCGATGATTGGTTAAGATTTCTATAAATTCATTAAAACACTATTCACCCCCATATAGTGTTTGTTTTGCCTTAAAATCTTTTATCCTCATCCGTAACACATTGGGCATAGCAAATTTGATGGCACCAGTTCATAGCTCTTATGCAAAATTATTGCAAGGATACCCTCCCCTTTATAGCATCATTAAGCTTAAGATCCTTAAAGAAGCACTTGCAAATTTTGGGCCAATTCTGAAATTCCATAGTTTACTTTATTCCCACGAAAATTTTACCACCCAGACTAGTATATCCCTTATTCAACTTTGCAAAGTCAAATATGGGCATCTGCGCTAGTGCACAACCTTAGTAACATTCAAAGCAGCTCCTTAAGAATTTTGTAGCATGTCCTTTAAAAAATCAGTGAACATGGACTGAATATCGAGAATGTTAGCTCTCGAATTATCTTCATATTCAAGTTCAAAGATGATTTTCATAGTGTATTCCTTGTTTGATGCTCTTTCCTTCAATCCATAATGAAGGCGATCATTTCCCCTCTCAAGGAATCCCACGTAGTGATGCTTATGAGCGGTGCAACTTCATTTATAAGTATATATATATATATCGTTTTGAAAAAGAAAAACAAGTATGTGCTCACATATAAGTATACCCCTTCCTAAGTATTCTCGCTTAGGTTAAACAATGCAACATAATCTTGATATCAAATCTGATGGCAGTCCTATACCTACAAGCACCCAAATAGTGCTCGATGATCATGCTTTTCCAATGTTGGGCCATCACTAAAGTAAGAGAATAATGAAATAAACTAGAAACATGTCCTACAGAAAATCAATAAAAATCTATAATATTATATGAAAGCACAATCTTGCTTCATTTACTTTTCAGCTTCATTTTTCTCAAAAAATTAGGATGTTGACATATGTCCAAATCCTGAAGCTGATTGGGTAGCATTTCCCCTCTCTCTTACCTGCCATTTCGGTTTCCTTTAGGCTTCTATTATTTCAAATCCACGATCTCCCCTTTAATTTGTCATTTCCCTTCAGTTGCGACATACCGACATATTTTGCTATCCAGTCGCCATCTCCTTCCCTTCTATGCTAATTTTCTTTTCCCTTTTATTCCGATGCCTGCCGGATCGTGGTAGCTCTTGTTCCCCACTATTCATTTGTTCAACTCTAAGGCAAAAAACCATATTCAGCCGCCTGTTTCTCCTACACTACACCATCTACTTTCTCTTCTCCTTATTCCACTTCGATTGAATGTTAGACAAATTTCCACCACTACAAACACCCGTCGACTGCAACCCGAACTCCCCGCTTTCGCGCTTGAACCAAAAAATATAAGGCTACCACTTTCTTCTTCTCCTTACCCTAACCCAAAATGAAATCTCAAACACTCCATTCTCTTTCCCCATTGCAATTGCTAATTGAAATTGTACATATGAAAAAATGGAAGGTTAATTTTGATTCATTGTTGGTCTTGGAATTTAATTATGAGCATATAAAAAAATTTCATTATGTTTAATATTCGTGATGTTTCTTTTTTGTGAAGAAGAATTATAAAAAGTTTGAACAGTGCAAGTTATCTTACCAGTTAGAAGTTGACGTCTCAAAGATGGTAATGGAGATCCAAAAGAGAACCGCTGTTTGTTTAAAGGAACACCTCCTTGCCAACTACGGATGCTCATTTAGCATGTTAAAGTTTGCAACATTTACATGTACTCTTATAACGTAATATTTAAATTGTGCATTTCAAGTAACCTCTTTTTTATGAGTTAGAGTTAGGAAGATTTGTGGTTATATTTAAAGGCATACTATTGACTTGTTCAATAGGAAATGCTATTTATAGTTTTAGCTGTATTAATCAGTATTTCCGATATGATCTTATGCTAAGCTCTTGCATTCATGAAACTATCAGGCTTATTATTATGGTAATATTTTCATCAGGTAAATACTTTATTCTGTTCCACGTACCTGTTTTTGTGCCTTGACTTGAAGACTACATATCCAACAAATAATAACAAAAATTTTCAATAAAGGATTTTTACGAGCAATAGGAAATTCAATGATCAGAGCATTCGTTACTCCATATCTTTGAGTTGTTGTGATGGGTACTTAAAGCTTAAATTGTGAATATAATTCCAAGTGTCATTGAGCGTAAATGCTATCTTTGTAGGTTTTGAGAGACACAAAGCTATGTTCAGATTATTGGCCTTTGAACTATATGATCAAGCAAATGGAGATGTAATTCATGGTTTCCTTTTGTTTAAGGCTATACTACAATAATTTGGAAGGTTATTCGAGCAATATTGTTTACTTTCCATTGTCTGATTGCAATATAAGGTAAGGTATCTAAGATACCTACTCTTCAATTTACAAATGTACAAACAAAAACACACATCAGATTTAGCGCTGGACCAGCTCTGCTTTTGACCTTTAAAATTAATTTTATTCATTATGTGCTATGTATAGAGAATCCTTCATAAAGGTCCTAAAAATATTGCCATGGTCCATGATGAGCGTATTTTCAACTTTGGCTCCCATTGATTTCTGCGTCTCTTTTATTGGAAGCTTTAACCATAATGCACTAAGCAAAATATGTTTGAAATAGCAAGGGTAAGCTAACCACAAGTTTCATTGGATGTTTAGAAGTTGCATATTGGGTTCAAACAGGTGAGTCATACACAACGATGTCAGATATGTTGGTTACCATTTGTTCACTGCATATGTTTATAAACAAACATGTGTTTGTTTATGTATATATATATACATATCCAGTGTGCATGCATGCATCCGTGTTCGTGCCACCTCTAAATTTCTATCTCTATGACCTTTCATTTCGAATCCAGTCTAAAATTCCTTAACTCGCCACCTATCCGTAGATCACATCCCTACGTTGATTCCTTCCTACCCAACAAGGAAATGTTGCGTCCAAACCAACCCTGTTCCGGAAAGTTCCTGCCAGCCCACGCTCTAGCGGCAGTTTCATTGCTGACCCACCACCGCTTCTTCTGCCACTTTCCTATCCTACGGTTCTCTGCGCCTTTGATCCAACTGTTGCTGACAGCTGAACAGTCTAATCATTTAACCTACATCTACGCCTACTTTTGCTAGCCACTGCCGGATTCTGCTTCGGTCAGTGCTATGTCCTAGTGCCTCCCTTTACTTTCCAGAGGCTTCTGCTTCCTGGTAAAAACTGTCATCTTTCTATTTAATTTGGGCGTGTTCTGACAAATAATTTTGGTGACTCACTATGTTTTTCGACCATTCATGTTCAGGCAACCAATCCTAATTTAAGTTAATGTGTATACACATGTTTTAAGCATTTCAGTCTCCTTTTTTTAAGGCATGTTTTGTTAAGGCACACTATTCTTGCTATCCTAGCCTTGGAAACATGAATAATTTCAAATGCTTGATTTTGAAGATTTAGACGGTAAAATTAGTTTTGCTTAATATTTCAACCATTCATGTAGCGAGTTATGACAGCCATATTCCATTTGTTCATAACTCTATACCACAGAAGCAAAATTATTAAAAACATTCTATGAATAATTGTGCTATCTTTGAGAGAGAACCACTTCATGTTGAGGAGTGAACATTAAATTTAAATAATTTTTTTCACTTGGTTTAATTGAGTGTATTAAATGTTCAGTGGGTCATTCAAAGATCTACAACACGTCATCATATTCAAAAAAATCATATATTTTCTAAGGAAATTAGATGAGGAAAAAAATTGGCATTAGAATGTATGGTAGTAGTGATGATATTATAAAAGGTGGTGGGTCTCTATATATTTTTGAATACCTTGCAATAATTACAATCGACTATGAAAGTGATTGTTTTTTCCCTATGTTCCCATGAATCCCATCTGTGGTACGATACTAATAACTTATTCTATATACATTTCCTAAGTTTTATTACTTTCTAAAAATTTAATTATACATATGATATAGATTTCCATATTTTTTCCATATGCAGTCTATTTGATCATTTAATATTTGTTTTGGGTGCCAATGGAAGGTTCAGTACCGCAATTTGGCTATCTTTTTCTCCATTTTCCAATTCATGCTATCTTAATTTCTTAGTTTTTGCATTGGATTGGGAAGTACTACATATATTTGGCATCCACATTCATAAATTTAACACTGTTTTACTAATTAATGTTGATTTCTTAACTACTACTTTTATGCGATAATGTGTAGTAGAATTTCATAAGCGTATTTTATGGCAAATACAGCTTTGTTAATTGTTTTCCTTCTGATTTTAGATAGTCATGTGTTGGAAATGAAAAACTATTGCTTTTAATTAATGTGGAAATGTACATTTTTGAGCTTATTATTAGTTCTTTCCTTTTTTACGCAATAGACATGTTTCACACAGATTTTCTATTACAAAAAATATCTTATATCTTCTATTCGCAATCACAATTTATTCCCTATGTATTTATTTTATTTCTCCTGACAATAACAATTTATCACCACCATTCATTTTTGGATGAAGGTCGAATGTTAGGTAAATTTCTAGATCTGTGCCCCCTTTTGTATGTAGAGATACCTATATTTTTTTGATTGGAAAGAGCATTTAAGGGATCCAAATTGGTATATGCCCAAAGTTATTGTAACAACTCGGAAAATCAGAACCAATTTAAAAAAAAATTATTTTGGCAATTTCAATGAATTTTGAATAGTTAAAATAATTTATTTTAAGTAATAACGAATAAAAATTTATTTAAATCGAAGTTAGAACGAATATATTTATTTTGATTTTAAAAGGAATTAGAAATAACACGGTAGTTTGAAAAGTTGAATCTAAACTTTGACTGAATGTACAAGATTCAAAATAAAACGGATTTTAGTGAAACCAAAATTATCTAAATATGTTTAAGAGTATCTTTCCAACCAATTCGAAAAATCGAAATTTCATAGTGGGAATAAAAAGTTATGGCCAGTTGAATATTCAGAATAGTCGCTATGGAATATAGCGTAATTTATACCCCGTATAAAAGGCCATTATACAAACGACCTCCGTTTTCAACGAAACCACTTTTGTCGGATTCGGAATGTCAAATTATTGCTAATTTTAAATTTTCAGAATTTTTGGAATTAATTTGTGAGCATAGTAAATTAAACTATGATTCGATAATTTCTGTTGAATTTAATTGACCATCAAAAAGGTCATTTTTCAAACGGTCTCCAAATTTAATGAAATTAATTTTGTTAGGACCATATCATTAAAACATAGCTAGATTTATTTTTTGGGAACTTTCGGAGTCCGTATGGGGCGCAAGTGAATTTAAATGTACGAACGAATCAATTAAATAAAGGATTTAAATTTTAAATTAAAGAAATCGGGCCAAAAACAATCGTTTGGGATGACGGGACCTAGCCCATTGGTTTCGAAACCGGGGCAATTAGGTAGGAACAACTTTTGCTGGGCTGAAACTGGAACGGCTAAGGATTAATGGGCTAAATTTTATTAATAAAGAAAATTAATATTGAAATAATGTAAATAGTGTCTTCGAAACCCTAATATACTACTGAGCCGCCGCCCCTTTTCTAATCCATAGCCGAAATTGCTTGAACATTCGTCCACTAATTTCCATTGATCCTAACTATAAAATCCTCCACTCCTTTAGACAATTTTGAAGAGATTTATCTCCTCTACGATTCCATACGGAAGTGATCAAGTTTCGTGGCATATTGGGACCGGATTTTGCACCTGAAGTGCATTTGTTTCGAGCGCCGCACCCCTCATACCCGCGTTCGAGTTGGCCAAGGTGGGGCCCCCTGCGTGTGCCTCCCCGAGTGCTCCGACGCTGCAGTGGCCGATCCTCCCCTCGTGCGTCCAATTGCACGGAAAATCGAACCCTAGTGTTGAACAAAATAGAAAATACTGCGGATGTGTCTGATAAGAGGAGCAAGAAGGTGTTTTTTAAATATATTATTTAATTAATTAATTTTAAATGTTATTAATATAAAACAAATCATATCTTATTCATATGAACTCAGAATTGAACTATTTCTAAAGCGTTACGATTGTGAGTCTGAGATCTACACTCCAGGACTGACTAGAACCAATTCTGAGCTAATCAAATTTTGGCCAAATTTTCAAATCTAAATCATTCAAATTTAAATGGTGGTGAGAAATCTATTTATTTCTTTTTTTTAAATAATTAGAAATAATTCTGATTTTATTATCATCAATTTATAGTTAATTCCTATTTGTTATTATTCATGATTTGTCCTGTGCTGAGTGTAGTATATAGATCTATTTGTTTGGTGATATTGTGCGGTGATAAAATTTAACCTGTGGTGACAAAAATGTTAAAGCATATAGATCAATTTGTTGCAATAAAGTGAGTGAAAAAAATATATATAATTTTTGTTTAGATAAAATGATCAAATATGAAAACACCAATTTTTATCTATTTATTGAATTAGAATTTTCAGCAAATATGAAAACATCAATTTTTATCTATTTGTTGAATTAGAATTTTCAACAAATAGAAATCATCAATTTTTGTCATTTTGTTGAACTAGAGTTTTCAACAAAATTGAGGTATCAAATTTACTATTGTGTTGATCAAGAAGATTCACCAAAAATGAAATATCACCATTTATACATTTTGTTGAATCAAAAATTTTAACAAAAATGAATCATACATTTTTGTAATTTGATTGAATTAGAATTTTCATTCAGAATGCAATATCACTTTTGTCATTCTATTGAATTAGAATTTTTAATCCAAATGAAATATCACCTTTTTCATTTGATTGAATTAGAATTTTCAATCAAAATAAAATATCACTTTTGTCATTTGATTGAATTAGAATTTTCAATCAAAACGAAATATCAAATTTTCCATTTTTGATTGAATTATAACTTTCAACAAAAATGAAATATGAATTTCTATCATTTTATGGAATTAATATAAAAATAGAAATGTTCATGTTTTTAAAATAAGAACATGATTACATAAAAAAGTTCACATTTTTAATGTAATGTTAGAACATAGAAAATGTACATGTCTTAATATGAAAACATGATTTACATTAAAAATTCACTTTTTAATGTAATGATAGAAATGTAGAAAAAGATTCATTGTAACAATTCGGAAATGCGGGCCAGTTTAAAATTTTTATTTTGGCAATTTTAGCGAATTTTGAATATTTTATATGAATTATTTTAAATAATATCGACGGGAAATTTATTTTGAAATGAATTCAACATATATATTATATAAGTCGTTGTTAGAATATAAATATTTATTTTAAATTATAAAAGGTATTGAAAATGGCGCGGTAGTTCGATAATTCGATTTCAAACTTCAATTCAATGTACCGGGTGCAAAACAATCCGGATTTTAGTGAAACCAAAAACATTAGGATCTAATTGGGAATATCTTTCCAACGCGTCCGAATAATTGAAATTTCATAGCGGGAATCAAAAGATATGTCCAGTTGAAAATTCAGAATAGTCGCTATGGAATTCAGGCCCTTAAAAATGGGAATTTTGCAAACGACCTCGGATTTCGACGAAACCACTTTTGTTGGGTCCGTGCTGTAAAGTTATTGCTAGGTTTCAAATTTCATAATTTTTTGAATCAATATGTGAGCGTGGCGAAGAAAAACGTGTTTGACCAGTTTCAGTTGATTTTAATCGACTGGAGAATGGCCATTTTTCTAACGGTCTCAGAATTCGATTAAACTAGTTTGGTTAGGACCGTATCGTCAAAACGAAGCTAGAAAATATTTTTCTGCAATTTATAGAGTTCGTATGTGATCCCAATAAATTGAAATGCGCGTTCAAATTCTATATATAGAGTGATATGTTGATTTTAACGGAAACTGATCGAAACGGTCGATTAAGCCTACGATACATATCCCATTATGTTCGGAATGGGGGTAATTAGCTATGGACGATAGGCGGTGGGCCTCGTTTCGAGGTCGAAATAAAAAGTTACCTTTTTGAAATAATAATAAAAAATAAATAAATTAAATAATCAAACTTCCCTTTCCTCTCTCCTCTCTTTATCCTTCCACTTCAGGCCCCCGATTCATTTTTCAAAAAAAAAAAACAAAACGGGCTCGTGCCCTAGTCGAAGACCGCCGCCGCTGGCGGGGAGCCACCGCGCACCCCCTCCTCCGACCAAACCCCCACCAGGCCGCGCCGCCTCACCGACCCCCCCACTTCCGTCACCTCCTTCGATCCTCGCGCCCCTTTTCTCCGTTGAAGCCCACCTCGTGGAACCCCAAACCCAATCGTGCCACCCTCTGTTCCACTGCTAGCGCCACCTCCCAGACGACGCTCCAGCACCTCCTCCGGTCCAAGGCCGACGGTGGACACCCCTCCCCCGTTCGTAAAAAGTAAGTTTCTTTTTTTTTATTCATGTTATTTCAGTCTTTCTATTTATTTAAATTCTTTAAATAAAATCTGAAATATATATGTATATTATTGTTTTAAAGATCTAAAATTAATATATTTATAGAATTGATTTTTAGTATACCTATCATTGAAGAAAATGGTAAGGAACTAAATTTTTTTAATTTTCTAAAGATTAGCTTTTTAGAATTATAAAAAAATTCAATTTTTATATAATGTAGGTATAAAAATATTATCTTTGTTTTGAAAAGATCCGTATAAAAATATTATCTTTGATTTGAAAAGAACCGTATAAAAAATATTATCTTTGTTTTGAAAAGAACCGTATAAAAATATTATCTTTGTTTTGAAAAGAACCGTATAAAAATATTATCTTTGTTTTGAAAAGAACCGTATAAAAATATTATCTTTGTTTTGAAAAGAACCGTATAAAAAATATTATCTTTGTTTTGAAAAGAACCGGATAAAAATATGATTTTTATTGTATGTAAAGGTTGAAAAAATATTTTTCATATTATATAGATAATAAAAATAAAATCTTTATATTTGAAAAGGCGAAATCTTTATATTTGAAAAGGCGAAATCTTTATATTTGAAAAGGCGAAATCTTTATATTTGAAAAAACGAAATCTTTATATAGAGAATAGCGTGATAAAAATATAATCTTTATTATTGAACATCGAAGTAAAAATTCGATTTTTATATATTGTATAGCGAAGTAAAAATTCGATTTTTATATATTGAGTAGCAAAGTAAAAATTCAATTTTTATATATTGAATGACGAAGTAAAAATTTGATTTTTCTACATTGAATAGCGAGATAAAAATGTGATTTTTATATATGTAGTGACTACGGGCAGCGAAAGTGACAAAAGGCGAGAACGGCGAAGACTTCTACTTAAGAAGAGTCGAGATGATTGGATTAGCTATCGGTGAGAACTTCTCACCTTTTAAATTTTCTTTTTCTAGTTATATTATAATATATACTAGGATGCAGGCGGTGCTTAGTAGCACCCGACACCCGTCATCCACAGACCATGGATGGCTTGTTTGTTTAATTGATGTGTTGTGAAAATTGTTTGTGTTGTTGATGTGAAATCGATAAAATGTAGATAGTTGAAATAAATAAATTATCGTTAAAAATATAATTTTTAACGTGAACGTGAATAAATAAATATTAATTTACAAACCGGGCGGTTTGTTTATGTACACATATTTGAAGGACATTGATTGGGACGATAAATTTTACACATCGCCCAACTGCACAAATAAAATCTGTGTTTGATTGTTAGAAACCCCACACGGGTATTGGGATAAAATACAGCATACACTAATCCCAATCATTAGTTGTATGTCGATCGATGGATCGACAGGCTGTTATAAGCGTTAGATATCTATATTTGATGCTTATACAGTCTAGTGCACTTTGGATGATGGTTGATTATTTATCGTTGCTATTATATACATGTGTTGTATGGAATCCGTATAATTAACTTTATATGGTAATTGATTGGGCCTCATTCCAATTTAGAAAATAAAGCATATTATAAAATAAAGGTTCATGTGTTGACAGTACTCATTCATTGAGATTAGTCATGTGTTGAACGAAATATTTTAACAATAAAAGTTACATCTTTAATATTATAAAATAAAGGTTCATGTGTTGACAATACTCATTCGTTGAGATTAGTCATTTGTTGAACGAAATATTTTAACAATAAAATTTACATCTTTATCATATATAAAATTAGAAACTGACTAGAAAATAGATAAGATGAGTGGTCTCCTGGATATTGATTTGATGTTGGTCTCGGCCTTCGGGGTTAATATTTAGGGAATCATTCTCTTACTAATTTACAGTTGGAATCTGATTTGAAATCAAACGATAGATACCATAATTTTTATAAAATATATTAAATAACAAAAATAGTCACACGTGGACAGTACTCATTCGTTGAGATTAGTCGTGTGTTGACAAAAATATAGAGTCATGTATTGAAAGAAATATAGATTCATTTGTTGAATAGAATAACGAAATTTTTGAAAAATATAAAGTCGTGTTGATTAGAGATGTGCCATTTTGACGCGAACGATATTTATATCAATTATATTCAAAATTGAATTGAATATAAAATGAATTCGAACTGAATTGAATATAAAACGAATTAGAATTTAATTAAATATAAACCGAATTCGAATTGAATAGAATATAAAACGAATTCAAATTGAATATAAAACGAATTCGAATTGAATTGAATATAAACCGAATTCGAATTGAAATGAATATAAAACGAATTTGAATTAAATTGAATATAAAACGAATTCGAATTGAAATGAATAGAAAACGAGTTCGAACTGAACGGAATAGAAAACGAATTCGAACTGAATTGAATGGAAAACGAATTTGAACTGAATTGAATAGAAAACGAATTCGAACTGAATTGAATAGAAAACGAATTTGATTTGAATGGAATAGAAAACGAATTTGAATTGAATTGAATATAAAATGAATTCAAATTGAATTGAAATGAATTTAAAACGAATTTATAAGGAAAAATTCAATTTTGATTTGAATTTGAAATGGAAGTAGAAATTGTTTTTGAAACGAATTTTAAATTATTTATAAAATTCGTTTTAAATAGAAATCGATGAAATATATTATATATATAATATAATGGCCTGAATAGAACGCGCCGCGCCGCGGCAGTTCGTAAATTTCGACCATTGACTTCGAACGGACATAACGGGAGATCCGACCGTCGGATTCTCCTAAAACTGAAACCGTTGGGTTCGTATCAAAAAGAGCTTTCTAATGAATATTAGAAATCTGAAATCTAACGATTGGATTTGGAGATACGTCCAAATCAAATTTGGAAAAGGTCGTTGTAAGTGCAGTTCGATGGCCGTTGATGGAAATCGACTGTACGGGCCTTGATAAAATTATTCAAAATAGTAATAACTTGTGTAAAATCATACGAAATGATTTGGGAAAAATTAGGATTAAAAAAAAACTGCATATTTGAAAAGATAAAAATAGATTTTTACAGAAATGAACTAGTTTGGAACTAAAATTAAAACCCATTTATTTTTTTATAAATAAAATTGGATTTGAAATGGGTTTTAAAAAAGAATTGATTTGCATTTATCGTGAACTGTGTTTTAAATAACATTAGTTCTTTAACCCAATAAAAGGAGTTTTAATGAATCTGCAATTAGATTGAAATGTGAATTGATAATTTAAATTATCAAATTGGGAAAATGAGCGAGAATGGAGTATCACCAGTTTTGCTCCAAACAATAGTTAAATCATTAATTAGATTTGAACATGAAATGGTAATTAATTTTACCGATAACACCGTGGTGTTAGATATGGAGTATTAGCAGTTTTGCTTCATGGGATGAATAGGTTGGGATTGGGAAATAAAATAAATAATTACTTCGGTGTGGTTCGCTAATCTCGACTAGTTTGGAAAACCATAATTTGGTTTGAAATGACATCCAAAGGAAGATTAAAGAATTAATCTTAAAGAATTAATCTTGGATAAAATTAATGGGAACCTTTCCCTAAGAATTGAAATTTAGAAACTAGCTGTAGGTTAGCTAAGAAGAATGGTTTCCTGGGTATTGATCTGATGTTGGTTTCGGCCTTCGGGGTTAATATTTGGGAAATTGTTCTCTTGCTGATTTACGGTTAATGACTAATGAATTGGAATGAGGCGTATGTTGTGTTTGTGTAACATTTGTTTTTAATATACGCGGGTTGTTCGGAAAGGCCGGGTTTATACCCATTCTGAATAATCGATTCGACGATAAGTCGAAGATGATGACGGTGGTCGAAGACCGGAAGTCTTCACATCGTTTGGATAATTACTGACGATCCTGATTGGACTGTACACCCAAGAGGATGCAAATAGTTGGTGGTCATCCAAACGTACTTGGAGATCGATGGATATGCGAGGAAAGTGCCTCCGGTTTCGTTCAGACCCAGAATGAACTTGTAAATGGATTGTGTGTGTGACATTGGACTGTATTCTGTGTTGATTGATTTCTATTAAATATATATTTGTTTGGCGGCGGAGAATTTTTTCTCTTGCTTAACACCCTTCTCTGAGACGTAGGAGCTTAGAGGTTATATATCGATAGATATCAATTGCATGGCATGAATTGCCTGTGTGGCATGCTGAGTTGCATGGATCAAGGCTTCTGTTGAAAAGCAAAGTCTTGTGGTTGATGACCAAAGCACGGCCTACGTGGCAGCTTTGTGTATAACGTGAATTCGCGAGCCTCAGACCTCGGTATGAGTTAAAAACAGGATAAGGACTGCAGGGAGAGCACGACGTTTCTTTCTAGCTTTGGTGGTGTCAGTGACTTACCAGCCCTGACATTTATATACTTTTCACCTATGTGGTTGTTGGATGAGGCGCCTCGATTTTAGGTTGGTAAGGACCGGGAAACGTGTGTTCAGGAATAATTAATCCTTAAACGTAAGAGAGGACCGGCCCTGAAGCATCAAGGGGTTACCCAGAGTTTGTAGTCCCAAGGTATTTGCTAGAGTGTCTCGAAGCGGAGAGGAGCTTGCCCCTTGCCTCGAATCTTGACGGAAATCCAATTTCCAATACGTGTATTTCAGCTTTATTTGTAGAGCCTAGTATGGCGACATAGTGGTATGGGGCACTTATGCTGTCTATGATTTATATTTATGATTGAGATTGTTTTGACACTATACACTTATTATAGTATCAAATGATTTGTTTTAAATGTACCAAGCATGTTTGGCTATTATAAGGTAAAACCCTATCCTCCGGCTTGCGTTGCATTGTGTGATGGGACCTGAGTCTTATAATAGCTTCATTTTTCGAAAAAGCATTGCGCTGTTTATTCTATACACTGGTATTCTTGGGAGGAAACCCATTCCGTGTTATACGACGTGGTCCCTTGAATTACTCTCTTTTAAAGTAAAGTTTTAAATAACTGTTTTAGTTCTCACACCAGTCACATGACTGACCTGGAGTTTATTGTTTTAACCTAAACTCTGGGTTCCCCTATTTTCGACACGGGCAGCTAGTAGTTTTGGTTTTGCAGATTTATATTCACAGGATCCTGGTTTACAGCTGGAATGATATCCGGAAAGCTCTGTATCCGTATATCACCTTCAGTTGTGCTTTGTATTATTTTCCGCTGCTATGTAATTTATTGTAATCTCTGATATTTATCGAATGTAATTGTATTCATTTATACTCTGTATATTCTTGTATCTGATGGAATTGTTGTAATAACAATGAAATGTTCTTCCGCTTGCGTTCTGATTTGTCTTATACTCATAGTAATTCGTTCTTTCTCATCTCTTCAGAGACCGGGGAAGTTCGGGTCGCTTCATTTGGTATCAGAGCTTTGGTTTACAGAGCTCGAGAACAAGACACATTAGAACCATACGTAAGGATTCCTCAGATATTGGATTAGTAATATCAAATTAGAATGACTCTTTAGAGATGGGATCAGTAGTATCCTAGAACGAGTGTGGAGAGTATATTTTTTTTTTAATAAAACAAATTTTGTTTTGAAAATTTAAACCATTGTATACGTATTTAAATATTTATTTATTTTGAATTTGGACAATCCAATATATAAAGATTTTGCATATACGCATCATGAACCTATATTCGAAGTTTTAATATACTGGATAGATATACAATCACACTCTAGTCGCCCGGACCTGACTCTGATGATTGACGCGTCGTCATCAGTAATTATTTTCGTGTTTCGAAGGTGTGATATCTATATATTTCCATTAGACTGGTGTGAGAACCAAAAATTATATGGATAGATTTAGTGTTTTGATTTGGCATCAAAAACAAGATTTTCAGTATATGTATCAAAATTATGAATTTGAAACTCTAATCCACTAACAGATTGATGTTTGTGTTGTTTGATATTTTTTGAACCGTTATGCCTAATTGAACCAAATTTTGAACTGTATTGAAAATTGGTCGCATTTGCTTGCATATACATATACTTACATTGAACAGGTCATAGCAAGGATGCTAGAGCAGAGAATAAAATTTGTTTGCCCGACAAATAGGTACATGTTTACTATAATTGACTGTTTTGTTTGGGTGATGATGATTTTATGAGCCGATTGGCTAGCCGCTTGGATTTTTCTTTTTCTTTTTGAGATCAGAAGGCCAATATGGCAATTTCGGGATTTTCCCGTGGCTCCCGGTGCAGGGGAGGTTACGGCGAAATTTTTCGAAAATTTAGGGTGTTAGCCAAATTTTTGAAAATTTGAAAATTCTTAGAAACTGAAAAGTTGGAGAATGGAAGCCATATCAAACGTAGAGTTGATTAATCAAACCACTTTTGACTTTGTTCCTTTTCGGGGACGAAAAGTTTTAAGTGGGGGAGATTGTAACAACCTGGAAATGCGGGCCAGTTTAAAATTTTTATTTTGGCAATTTTAGCGAATTTTGAATATTTAAAATAAATTATTTTAAATAATATCAATGGGAAATTTATTTTGAAATGAATTCGACGTATATATTATATAAGTCGTCGTTAGAATATAAATATTTATTTTAAATTATAAAAGGTATTGAAAATGGCGCGGTAGTTCGATAATTCGATTTCAAACTTCAATTGAATGTACCAGGTGCAAAACAATCCGGATTTCAGTGAAACCAAAAGTATTAGGATCTATTTGGGAATATCTTTCCAACGAATCCGAAAAATTGAAATTTCATAGCGGGAATCAAAAGATATGTCCAGTTGAAAATTCAGAATAGTCGCTATGGAATTCAGGCCCTTAAAAATGGGAATTTTGCAAACGACCTCGGATTTCGACGAAACCACTTTTGTTGGGTCCGTGAGGTAAATTTATTGCTAGGTTTCAAATTTCATAATTTTTCGAATCAATATGTGAGCGTGGCGAAGAAAAACGCGTTTGACCAGTTTTAGTTGATTTTAATCGACTAGAGAATGGCCATTTTTCTAACAGTCTCAGAATTCGACGAAACTAGTTTTGTTAGGACCGTATCGTCGATACGAAGCTAGAAAATGTTTTTTTGCAATTTATAGAGTTCGTATGTGATCCCAGTAAATTGAAATGCGCGTTCAAATTCAAAATATAGAGTTATATGTTGATTTTAACAGAAACTGATCGAAACGGTCGAATCAGCCTACGATACATATTCCATTGTGTTCGGAATGGGGGTAATTAGCTATGGACGACAGGTGGTGGGGCTCGTTTCGAGGTCAAAATAAAAAGTTACCTTTTTGAAATAATAATAAATAAATTAAATAACCAAACTTCCCTTTCCTCTCTCCTCTCCTTATCCTTCCACTTCAGGCCCTCGATTCATTTTTCAAAAAAAAACAAAAAAAAACAAAACGTGCTCGTGCCCTAGTCGAAGACCGCCGCCGCTGGCGGGGAGCCACCGCGTGCCCCCTCCTTCGACCAAACCCCCACCAGGCCGCGCCGCCTCAACGACCCCCGCTCACTTTCGTCACCTCCTTCGATCCTCGTGCCCCTTTTCTCCGTTGAAGCCCACCTCGTGGAACCCCTAACCCAATCGCGCCACCCTCTGTTCCGCCGCTAGCGCCACCTCCCAGACGACGCTCCAGCACCTCCTCCGGTCCAAGGCCGACGGTGGACACCCCTCCCCCGTTCGTAAAACAGTAAGTTTCTTTTTTTTTTATTTGTTCACGATATTTCAGTCTTTTTATTTATTTAAATTCTTTAAATAAAATCTGAAATATATATGTATATTATTGTTTTAAAGATCTAAAATTAATATATTTATAGAATTGATTTTTATTATACCTATCACTGAAGAAAATGGTAAGGAACTGATTTTTTTAATTTTCTAAAGATTAGCTTTTTAGAATTATAAAAAAATTCGATTTTTATATAATGTAGTTATAAAAATATTATCTTTGTTTTGAAAAGAACCGTATAAAAATATTATCTTTGTTTTGAAGAGAACCATATAAAAAATATTATCTTTGTTTTGAAAAGAACCGTATAAAATATTATCTTTGTTTTGAAAAGAACTGTATAAAAATATTATCTTTGTTTTGAAAAGAACCGTATAAAAATATTATCTTTGGTTTGAAAAGAACCGCATAAAAAATATTATCTTTGTTTTGAAAAGAACCGTATAAAAATATGATTTTTATCGTATGTAAAGGTTGAAAATATAATTTTCATATTATATAGATAATAAAAATATATTTGAAAAGGCGAAATCTTTATATTTGAAAAGGCGAAATCTTTATATTTGAAAAGGCGAAATCTTTATATAGAGAATAGCATGATAAAAATATAATCTTTATTATTGAACATCAAAGTAAAAATTCGATTTTTATATATTGAATAGCGAAGTAAAAATTTGATTTTTATATATTGAATATCAAAGTAAAAATTCGATTTTTATATATTGAATGACGAATTAAAAATTCGATTTTTATAAATTGAATAGCGAGATAAAAATGTGATTTTTATATATGTAGTGACTACGGGCAGCGAAAGTGAAAAAAAGCAAGAACGGCGAAGACTTCTACTTAAGAAGACTCGAGATGATTGGATTAGCTATCGGTGAGAACTTCTCACCTTTTAAATTTTCTTTTTCTAGTTATATTACAATATATACTAGGATGCAAACGGTGCTTAGTAGAACCCGACACCTATCATCCACAGACCATGGATGGCTTGTTTGTTTAATTGATGTGTTGTAAAAAAAATTTGTGTTGTTGATGTGAAATCGATAAAATGTAGATAGTTGAAATAAATTAATTATCGTTAAAAATATAATTTTTAACGTGAACGTGAATAAATAAATATTCATTTACAAACCGGGCGGTTTGTTTATGTACACCTATTTGAAGGACATTGATTGGGACGATAAATTTTACACATCGCCCAACTGCACAAATAAAATCTGTGTTTGATTGTTTGAAACCCCACACGGGTATTGGGATAAAATACGGCATACACTAATACCAATCATTAGTTGTATGTCGATCGATGGATCGACAGGCTGTTATAAGCGTTAGATATCTATATTTGATGCTTATACAGTATAATGCCCTTTGGATGATGGTTGATTATTTATCGTTGCTATTATATACATGTGTTGTATGGAATCCGTATAATTAACTTTATATGGTAATTGATTGGGCCTCATTCCAATTTAGAAAATAAAGGATATTAGAAAATAAAGGTTCATGTGTTGACAATACTCATTCGTTGAGATTAGTCATGTGTTGAACGAAATATTTTAACAATAAAAGTTACATCTTTAATATTATAAAATAAAGGTTCATGTGTTGACAGTACTCATTCGTTGAGATTAGTCATGTGTTGAACGAAATATTTTAACAATAAAATTTACATCTTTATCATATATAAAATTAGAAACTGACTGGAAAATAGATAAGATGAGTGGTCTCCTGCATATTGATTTGATGTTGGTCTTGGCCTTCGGTGTTAATATTTAGGGAATCGTTCTCTTACTAATTTACAGTTGGAGTCTGATTTGTAATCAAACGACAGATACCATAATTTTTAAAAAATATATTAAATAACATAAATAGTTACGCGTGGACAGTACTCATTCGTTGAGATTAGTCATGTGTTGACAAAAATATAGAGTTATGTATTGAAAGAAATATAGATTCATTTGTTGAATAGAATAACGGAATTTTTAAAAAATTTAAAGTTGTGTTGATTAGAGATGCGCCACTTTGACGCGAACGATATTTATATCAATTATATTCGAAATTGAATTGAATATAAAACGAATTCGAATTGAACTGAATATAAAACGAATTCGAATTGAATTGAATATAAAAGGAATTCAAATTAAATTGAATATAAAATGAATTCGAATTGAATTGAATATAAACCGAACCCGAATTGAATTGAATATAAAACGAATTCGAATTGAATTGAATATAAAACGAATTTGAATTGAATTGAATAGAAAACGAATTCGAACTGAACGGAATAGAAAACGAATTCGAACTGAATTGAATAGAAAACGAATTCAAACTGAATTGAATAGAAAACGAATTCGAACTGAATTGAATAGAAAACGAATTTGATTTGAATGGAATAGAAAACGAATTTGAATTGAATTGAATATAAAATGAATTCAAATTGAATTGAAATGAATTTAAAACTAATTTATAAAGAAAAATTCAATTTTGATTTGAGTTTGAAATGAAAGAAGAAATTGTTTTTGAAACGAATCTAAAATTATTTATAAATTTCGTTTTAAATAGAAATCGATGAAATATATATTATATATATAATATAATGGTCTGAATAGAACGCGCCGCGCCGCGATAGTTCATAAATTTCGACCATTGATTTCGAACGGACATTACGGGAGATCCGACCGTCGGATTCTCCTAAAACCGGAACCGTTGGGTTCGTATCGAAAAGAGCTTTCTAACGAATATTAGAAATATGAAATCTAATAGTTGGATTTGGAGATACATCCAAATCAAATTTGGAAAAGGTCGTTGTAAGTGCAGATCGATGGTCGTTGATGGAAATCGACTGTACGGGCCTTGATAAAATTATTAAAAATAGTAATAATTTGTGCAAAATCATAAGAAATGATTTGGGAAAAATTAGGATAAAAAAAACTCCATATTTGAAAAGATAAAAATAGATTTTTATCGAAATGAACTAGTTTAGAACTAAAATTAAAACCCATTTATTTTTTTATAAATAAAATTGGATTTGAAGTGGGTTTTAAAAAAGAATTGATTTGGGTTTATCGTGAACTGTGTTTTAAATAACATTAGTTCTTTAACCCAGTAAAAGGAGTTTTAATGAATCTGCAATTAGATTGAAATGTGAATTGATAATTTAAATTATCAAAATGGGAAAATGTAATAACCCGAAAATCTGGGCCAGTTTAAAATTTTTGAATTGGAAATTTTAGCGAATTTTGTTTATTTAAAATGAATTATTTTAAATAATATCGACGAGAAATTTATTTTGAATATATTTAGAACGTATATATTATATACGTCGTCGTTAGAATATAATATTTATATATAATTATAAATAGAATTGAAAATGGCGCGGTAGTTCGATAATTCGATTTCAAACTTCAATTGAATGTACTGGATGCAAAACAATCCGGATTTTAGTGAAACCAAAAACACTAGGATCTAATTGATGATATCTTTCCAACGAATCCGACAAATCAAAATTTCATAGTGGGATTCAAAAGATATGTCCAGTTGAAAATTCTGAATAGTCGCTATGGAATTCAGGCCCTTAAAAATGGACATTTTGCAAACGACCTCGGATTTCGACGAAACCAGTTTTGTTGGGTCCGGGATGTAAAGTTATTGCTAGGTTTCAAATTTCATAATTTTTCGAATCAATATGTGAGCGTGGCAAAGGAAAACGCGTTTGACCAGTTTTAGTTGATTTTAATCGATTGGAAATTGGGCATTTTTCTAACGGTCTTCAAATTTGGCGAAACTAGTTTTGTTAGGACCGTATCGTCAATACGAAGCTAGAAAATATTTTTCAGGAATTTTTCTAGTTAGTATGTGACCCCGGTAATTTGAAATGTACGTTTAAAATTCAATATAGTGATTTAAATGTAAATTCAACTGAAACTAATCGAAACGATCAAATCAGCTTGCGATACATATCCCACTGTGTTCGGAATGGGGGTGAAACGCTATGGACGACAGGCGGTGGGCCTCGTTTAGAGGTCGTATGTAAAAGTCAACTTTTCGCAAATTAAATTAAATAAAAAAAATATTTTCTCTCCCCTTAAATCCTCCTGCCCCCCCCCCCTCCCCGTTCAGAAAATTAAATCCAGAAAAAAAAAGAAAAAAAAACCGCTTCCAATCGATGCCGCTCGCCGCGCCGACCTCCCCTCCGCCTCACTCCCCCCGTCGACGTTCATCGCCGCGCCAACCCCCATCCACGAGCCCACCGCCGCGAGAGGCCAGCGCCGCCCTCCGACCTCCGAGCGCCTTCCTCGCGTCAGAGCCCCCCCTTCCTCGCCAGAAGAGACGCGATAACCCCCACCCCCGACCTCGGCAGCGCTGCAAAATTCTCCCCCCTCCTCTGTAAGTTTTTATTTTATTTTATTTATTTTATTTTTATTTTATATAAACAGTAAGAAACTGATTTTAAGTAAGTATTAAAACTGATTTTAATTAAGAATTAAAACTGAATTTTAATTAGGTATAAAAACTGAATTTTAATTAGGTATAAAAACTGAATTTTAATTAGGATTAAACACTGAATTTTAATTAGGAGTAAACACTGAATTTTAATTAGAAGTAAAAACTTATTTTGAAAAAGAAGTAAAAACTGATTTTGAAAAAGCATTTAAAAACTGATTTTATTTTGAGATTTAAAAAAAAAAAAAAAAGATTTGAGATTTAAAAAAGAAAAAGATTTGAGATTTTAAAAAGGGGAAAGACGAGATTTTTAAAAAAGTAAAAATGTGATTTTTATATATTGAACTTCGAATTAAAAATGTGATTTTTATATATTGAACTTCGAATTAAAAATGTGATTTTTATATATTGAACTTCGAATTAAAAATGTGATTTTTATATATTGAACTTCGAATTAAAAATGTGATTTTTATATATTAAACTTCGAATTAAAAATGTGATTTTTATATATTGAACTTCGAATTAAAAATGTGATTTTTATATATTGAAAGTCGAAGTAAAAATTCGATTTTTATATATTGAATAGCAAAGTAAAAATGTGATTTTTACATATGTAGAGAATACGAGCAACAAAAGGCGAGTTGGCGAAGATTTCCTGCATTAGAAGTGCCGTGGAGCTAGGATAGCTATCTGTGAGAATTTCTCACCTTTCAATTTCTTTTCTAGTTATATATATATACTAGGATGCAGACGGTGCTTAGTAGCACCCGACACCCGTCATCCACAGACCATGGATGGCTTGTTTGTTAAATTGTTTGATTGTGTGGCTGGTTAGAATATTTTGTTTGAATTGAATTGTTTGGTGAAATGGAATTGATTTGATTGATGTGTGGATGGCGTGGGCCTTCACTAGACCGGGGATAAGGCTAGGCCTCGTCCCGTTTCTAGTATCGTGCCGTTATGCCGCCGAAATTTTCTAAAATAAGTTAGAAAAATAACAGTATCATTTTATAGAGTAAATGAATTGAATAGAAATTCATATATTGAAATAAAATGTTTTGTCGTTAAAAATATAATTTTTAACGTGAATGTAAAAAAATATATTCATTTACAAACCGGACGGTTTGTTTATGTACACCTATTTGAATGACATTGATTGGGACGATAAATTTTACACATCGCCCAACTGCACAAATAAAATCTGTGTTTGATTGTTTGAAACCCCACACGGGTGTTAGGATGAAATTGGAAGTTCACTCATCCTGATTGATTAAATATGTCGATCGATCGATTGACAGGCTGTTATAAGCGTTAGATATCTATATTTGATGCTTATACAATGTAATGCACTTTGGTTGATGGTTGATTATTTTTCAATGTTATTATATACATGTGTTGTATGGAATCCATATAATTAATTTTATATGGTAATTGATTGGGCCTCATTCCAGTTTAGAAATAGAAATATTTGAAATAGAAATATTTGAAATAGAATATTTGAAAATAGAAATTTATGAAGCCGTGTTGATTAGAGTGACGCCATTTTGACGTGAACGATATTTATATCGATTTTATTCATTTCGAAATGAATTGAATTGAAAACGATTTCGAAATGAATTGAATTGAAAACGATTTCGAAATGAATTGAATTGAAAACGATTTCGAAATGAATTGAATTGAAAACGATTTCGAAATGAATTGAATTGAAAACAATTTCGAAATGAATTGAATTGAAAACGATTTCGAAATGAATTGAATTGAAAACGATTTCGAAATGAATTGAATTGAAAACGATTTCGAAATGAATTGAATTGAAAACGATTTCGAAATGAATTGAATTGAAAACGATTTCGAAATGAATTGAATTGAAAAGGATTTCGAAATGAATTGAATTGAAAACGATTTCGAAATGAATTGAATTGAAAACGGTTTCGAAATAAATTGAATTGAAAACGAATTCAAATTGAATTGAAAGCGAATTGAAATGAATTCAAATTGAATTGAAATTTGAATTGAATAGAAATGAATTTTAAAACGAATTTATAAAGAAGAATTCAATTTTGATTTGAATTGAAAAGGAAGTTGAAATTGCTTTTGAAACGAAATTAAAACTATTCATATAATTCGTTTTAAATAGAAATCGACGAAATATATATTATATATATTATATATATAATATAATGGCCTGAATAGAACGCGTCGCGCCGCGGTAGTTCGTGAATTTCGACCATTCATTTCAAATGGACATTGCGGGAGATCCGACCGTCGGATTCTCCTAAAACCGGAACCGTTGGGTTCGTATCGAAAAGAGCTTTCTAATGAATGTTAGAAATTTGAAATCTAACGGTTGGATTTGGAATTATGTCCAAATCAAATTTGAAAAAGGTCGCTGTAAGTGCAGTTCGAAGGCCATTGGTGGAAATCGACTGTACGGGCCTTGATAAAATTATTAAAAATACTAATAATTTGTGTAAAATCATAAGAAATGATTTGTGAAGAATTGGGATGAAAAACTCCATATTTGAAAAGATAAAAATAGATTTTTATCGAAATGAACTAGTTTTGAACTAGAATTATAATTCTATTTATTTCTAAATAAATAAATTGGATTTGAAATGGTTTTGAAAATAACCAGAATTTCCAATGATTGCATTGGAGTGGATTTGAATCGAAATTGTCTTCGGAATATTTCGATGTTGGAATTCGTGATTATACAGATATTGTTATGGAAATTTGAAAGATATATATTTATATCGTTATTTCCAATACGACATTTGTTAGTCGTAGAATTTGATATTGAATATAAGCCGGTATATTTTCTATTTAGAGCCTTGTGTTTAATATCAAATGTGATTTGGGTTTGTCGTGAATGGTGTCTTCACTAACACTGTTCTTGAACCCAGTTGAGAAAAGATTAAATCTTTTTATTTAGATTTAATGAAGTATGCCAATTAAATAATATTTAATTGGAATTGAATTGATATTGATTTTTGGGTTTATCGTGGACAGTGTTTTTAAATAGCACTCGTTCTTTAATCCGATAATTAATGGAATGTGATTTTGGGTTTATCGTGAACCGTGTTTTAAATGACACTGATTCTTTAACCCAGTTAACGATTAAAACTAAGTGGAGTTTTAATGAATCTTTAATTAGATTGAAAAGATCGAGAATGGAGTATCACCAGTTCTTGTTGCAGTCGTGAGAAACCCGTTCCGTGTTATACGGCGTGGTCCCTTGATTTACCGAACTTTAAAATAAAGAATTATAACTGTTTTAGTTCTCACACCAGTCCCATGACTGACCTGGAGTTTATTGTTTTAACCTAAACTCTGGGTGCCCTTATTTTGACACGGGCAGCTAGTAGTTTCGGTTTTGCAGATTTATATTCACAGGATCCTGGTTTACAGCTGGAACGATATCCGGAAAGCTTTGTATCCGTATATCTCTTCTAGTTGTGCATTGTATTATTTTCCGCTGCTATGTATTTAAATGTAATTTGAATCTCTGATATTTCTGTGTAATATTCATTTATACTCTGTATATTCTTGTAATCTGATGCATTGTTGTAATATACAATGAAATGTTCTTCTGTATGCGTCCTGTTGTGGCTTGTTCTCGAACTATCCGCACTTTCCTATACGGGGAAGTTACGGGTTTTCACAGTTGGTATCAGAGCTTTGGTTTACAAAGCTTAGAGAACAAGACACATTGGAACCATATGAAAGAATTCATCAGATGTCGGGTTAGTAATATCCAACGAGAATGACTCGTTAGAGATAGGATCAGTAGTATCCTAGAACGAGTGTGAAGAGTATATTTTTTTTTCAAGTGAAAACAAAATTTAGTTTTGAAAATTTAAATCAATTATTCGTATTTGGTTATTTATTTATATTGATGTGGACAATCCAGTATATATAGATTTTGCGTATACGTCTGATCCGCGTGTATTCGAAGTTTTAATATATTGGATAGATATAGCATCACACTCTAGTCGCCCGAAGATGATATTGATGATAGCGATCGCATCATCAACATTTATGTTCGAGTTTCGAAGGTGTGATTTTCTATATATTTCCATTAGACTGGTGTGAGAACCAAAACTAATATAGCTAGAATACATTGTTGTGATTTGGCATCAAAACATGATTTTCTTTATATATATCAAAATTATCAATTTGAAACGTTAATCCACTAATTGATTGATGTTTGTGTTGGTTGTTTATTTGTTTGAAAATTTTGAACCATTATGCCTAATTTGATCGACTATTGAATTGTATTGAAATTGGTCGCATTTGCTTGCATATACTTGCACTTATATTGAACAGGTCATAGCAAGGAGGCTAGAGCCGAAGAATAAAATTTGTTTGCCCGACAAATAGGTACATGTTTACTACATAATATACTGTTTTGTTTGGGTGATGATGATTTTATAAGCCTATTGGCTTTTTCTTTTTCTTTTTGAGATCTGAAGGACCGGGGAAGCTATTTGAAATTCCCCGATGCTCCCGGTGCAGGGGAGGTTATGGCGAAATTTTTCGAAAATTTAGGGTGTTAGCCAAATTTTTGAAAATTTGGAAATTCTCAGAAACTGAAAAGTTGGAGAATGAAAGCCAGATCGAACATAGAGTTGAATAATCAAACCACTTTCGACTTTGTTCCTTTTCGGGGACGAAAAGTTTTAAGTGGGGGAGATTGTAATAACCCGAAAATCTGGGCCAGTTTAAAATTTTTGAATTGGAAATTTTAGCGAATTTTGATTATTTAAAATGAATTATTTTAAATAATATCGACGAGAATTTTTTTTTGAATATATTTAGAACGTATATATTATATACGTCGTCGTTAGAATATAATATTTATATATAATTATAAATAGAATTGAAAATGGCGCGGTAGTTCGATAATTCGATTTCAAACTTCAATTGAATGTACCGGATGCAAAACAATCCGGATTTTAGTGAAACCAAAAACACTAGGATCTAATTGATGATATCTTTCCAACGAATCCGACAAATCAAAATTTCATAGTGGGAATCAAAAGATATGTCCAGTTGAAAATTCTGAATAGTCGCTATGGAATTCAGGCCCTTAAAAATGGACATTTTGCAAACGACCTCGGATTTCGACGAAACCAGTTTTGTTGGGTCCGGGATGTAAAGTTATTGCTAGGTTTCAAATTTCATAATTTTTCGAATCAATATGTTAGCGTGGCAAAGGAAAACGCGTTTGACCAGTTTTAGTTGATTTTAATCGACTGGAAATTGGGCATTTTTCTAACGGTCTTCAAATTTGGCGAAACTAGTTTTGTTAGGACCGTATCGTCAATACGAAGCTAGAAAATATTTTTCAGGAATTTTTCTAGTTAGTATGTGACCCTGGTAATTTGAAATGTACGTTTAAAATTCAATATAGTGATTTAAATGTAAATTCAACTGAAACTAATCGAAACGATCAAATCAGCTTGCGATACATATCCCACTGTGTTCGGAATGGGGGTGAAACGCTATGGACGACAGGCGGTGGGCCTCGTTTAGAGGTCGTATGTAAAAGTCAACTTTTTGCAAATTAAATTAAATAAAAAAAATATATTTTCTCCCCCCTTAAATCCTCCTGCCCCCCCCCCCCCCCCCGTTCAGAAAATTAAATCCAGAAAAAAAAGAAAAAAGAAAAAAAAACCGCTTCCAATCGATGCCGCTCGCCGCGCCGACCTCCCCTCCGCCTCACTCCCCCCGTCGACGTTCATCGCCGCGCCAACCCCCATCCACGAGCCCACCGCCGCGAGAGGCCAGCGCCGCCCTCCGCCCTCCGAGCGCCTTCCTCGCGTCAGAGCCCCCCCCCCCCCCTTCCTCGCCAGAAGAGACGCGATACCCCCCCCCCCCCCCCCGACCTCGGCAGCGCTGCAAAATTCTCCCCCCTCCTCTGTAAGTTTTTATTTTATTTTATTTTATTTTATTTATTTTATTTTTATTTTATATAAACAGTAAGAAACTGATTTTAAGTAAGTATTAAAACTGATTTTAATTAAGTATTAAAACTGAATTTTAATTAGGTATAAAAACTGAATTTTAATTAGGTATAAAAACTGAATTTTAATTAGGATTAAACACTGAATTTTAATTAGGAGTAAACACTGAATTTTAATTAGAAGTAAAAACTGATTTTGAAAAAGAAGTAAAAACTAATTTTGAAAAAGCATTTAAAAACTGATTTTATTTTGAGATTTAAAAAAAAAAGAAAAAGATTTGAGATTTAAAAAAGAAAAAGATTTGAGATTTTAAAAAGGGGAAAGACGAGATTTTTAAAAAAGTAAAAATGTGATTTTTATATATTGAACTTCGAATTAAAAATGTGATTTTTATATATTGAACTTCGAATTAAAAATGTGATTTTTATATATTGAACTTCGAATTAAAAATGTGATTTTTATATATTGAACTTCGAATTAAAAATGTGATTTTTATATATTGAAAGTCGAAGTAAAAATTCGATTTTTATATATTGAATAGCAAAGTAAAAATGTGATTTTTACATATATAGAGAATACGAGCAACAAAAGGCGAGTTGGCGAAGATTTCCTGCATTAGAAGTGCCGTGGAGCTAGGATAGCTATCTGTGAGAATTTCTCACCTTTCAATTTCTTTTCTAGTTATATATATATACTAGGATGCAGACGGTGCTTAGTAGCACCCGGCACCCGTCATCCACAGACCATGGATGGCTTGTTTGTTAAATTGTTTGATTGTGTGGCTGGATAGAATATTTTGTTTGAATTGAATTGTTTGGTGAAATGGAATTGATTTGATTGATGTGTGGATGGCGTGGGCCTTCACTAGACCGGGGATAAGTGTAATAACCCGAAAATCTGGGCCAGTTTAAAATTTTTATTTTGGCCATTTTAGCGAATTTTGAATATTTAAAATAGATTATTTTAAATAATATCGACGTGAAATTTATTTTGAATTGAATTCGACGTATATATTATATACGTCGTCGTTAGAATATAAATATTTATATATAATTATAAATAGAATTGAAAATGGCGCGGTAGTTCGATAATTCGATTTCAAACTTCAATTGAATGTACCGGGTGCAAAACAATCCGGATTTTAGTGAAACCAAAAATAATAGGATCTAATTGATGATACCTTTCCAACGAATCCGACAAATCAAGATTTCATAGCGGGGAGCAAAAGATATGTCCAGTTGAAAATTCTGAATAGTCGCTATGGAATTCAGGCCCTTAAAAATGGACATTTTGCAAACGACCTCGGATTTCGACGAAACCACTTTTGTTAGGTCCGTGATGTCGAGTTATTGCTAGGTTTCAAATTTCATAATTTTTCGAATCAATATGTGAGCGTGGCAAAGGAAAACGTGTTTTGACCATTTAAGTTGATTTTAATCGACTGGAAATTGGCCATTTTTCTAACGATCTCAGAATTCGTCGAAACTAGTTTTGTTAGGACCGTATCGTCAATACGAAGCTAGAAAATATTTTTCTGGAATTTATAGAGTTAGTATGTGACCCCGGTAATTCGAAATATACGTTTAAAATTCAATATAGTGATTTAAATGTAAATTTAACGGAAACTGGTTCAAATAGTCGAATCAGCTTACGATACATATCCGATTGTGCTCGGAATGGGGGTAGAACGCTATAGACGACAGGCGGTGGACCTCGTTTCGAGGTCGGATGTAAAAGTCAACTATTAGTAAATAAAATAATTATAATAAAATAAAAAAAAAAAAAAGAGAATAAACCCCTTTCCTCCTTATTACCCAGGCCCCCCCCCCCCCCGTTATTTTCAGAAATCAAGATCGAAAAAAAAAAAAATATAATGAAAGGGGGGCGCGGTGGAGCCGCCACCCACCACCGCTCGTCGGCGGTCAGGACCCCACCGCCGCCGCTGATTCGAGCGCTCCCCCCCTTCTTCTTCCCGTCCGCCTGTCCTCCTCCTCCACGTCAAATCGAACGACCCCTAACCAGCCACCGCAGCCCCCCAACACCCCACCAGTCGACGACCGACGCGGCCAAACCCCCCCCCCTCCAGTCCCGCTCCTCCCCTCCACTTCTTGCTGACGGCCACTGAAAACCCCTACCCTAGTTAATCGATGTAAGTTTTTTTTTATTTATTTTATTAGTTTATTTTATTTTATTCTATATTAACAGAAAATAGACTGTTTTTTTTTTTTTTAGGATTTTAAGCCGAATTTTTTTAATAGGAATTTTAAAACTGATTTTATTTTTAGATTTTAAATAGCAAAAGATTTAAACTTTAAAAAGAGAAAAGACGATATTTTTAAAGTAGAAAAGACGGTATTTTTAAAGGTGAAAAGATAGGATTTTTATTTGGTAAAAGATACGATCTTTATATTTTTAAAGTGATAAAAATATAGTTTTTATATTTTTAAAGAATTAAAAATATAATCTTTTATATGGTAGGAAGATAAAAATATAGTCTTTACTATATAGAAATATTAAAAATATGATTTTTATATTTTTAAAGAATTAAAAATATGATCTTTATATTTTTAAACTATTAAAAATATAGTCTTTACTATATAGATGATGTCAAAATATGATCTTTGCATAGTGGGAACTATAAAGAAGATATTTTGAGATGAGTAGTGAAGTAAAAATATAATCTTTATGGATAGAGAATATAAAAATATAATCTTTACTATATAGCAATATTAAAAATATGATTTTTATATTTTTAAGGTATTAAAAATATAGTCTTTATAGGATGGAGAACATAAAAATATCATCTTTGTATATGTAACGAAATAAAAATCTGATTTTTATTTTATATACGTTGAAATCAAGTGATGAAATTTAAAAAGGTGAAAACTTTAAATTTAAAAAGGTGAAATCTTTAAATTTAAAAAGGTGAAATCTTTAAATTTAAAAAGGCGAAATCTTTATATAGAGAATAGCGTAATAAAAATATAATTTTTATCTATATAGTAGGGTAATAAAAACTCGATTTTTATATGTTGAACTTTGAAATAAAAATTCGATTTTTATATATTGAATAGCGAAATAAAAATTCGATTTTTATATATATAGTGGCTACGGGCGACGAAGCTGACGAAGATGCGAAAACGGCGAAGACTTCTACAAAAGAAGAGCCGTGGAGCTAGGATAGCTATAAGTGAGAACTTCTCACTCAAAATTCTTATTCTAGTTATATATATATATATATTAGGATGCAGACGGTGCTTATTAGAAGCACCCGACACCCGTCCACATACCATGGACTTGTTTGTTTGGATGTTTGGTGATTGATTGAGATATTGGTTTGAATGTGGTTAGTGGTGTGAAAAATCGAATCGATAAATTGGTTAGGATTAGACGTGCGCCGTTATAAGGCGAAGGAGTAAGACTAGGTTAGACTCTTACTCCAAATTTTGTGGTTTGCATAACGAAAGTGATTTGATTGATGTGTGAATGGCGTGGGCCTTCACTAGACCGGGGATAAGGCTAGGCCTTGTCCCGTTTCTAGTATCGTGCCGTTATGCCGCCGAAATTTTCTAAAATATGTTAGACAAAATAAAAATATCATTTTTATTGTGTAAATGAAATGAATAGAAATTCAAGTGTTGAAATAGAATATTTTATCGTTAAAAATAATTTTTAACGTGAAAGTGAATAAATAAAATATTTATAAACAAATCGGCCGATTTGTTTATATACACTGATTTGACTGATATTGATTGGGTTGATAAATTTTACACATCGCCCAACTGCACAAATAAAATCTGTGTTTGATTGTTTGAAACCCCACACGGGTGTTGGGATGAAATTTGAAGTTCACTCATCCTGATTGATCAAATATGTCGATCGATTGATTGACAGGCTGTTATAAGCGTTAGATATCGATATTTGATGCTTATACAGTGTAGTGCACTTTGGTTGATGGTTGATTATTTTTCGACGCTATTATATACATGTGTTGTATGGAATCCATATAATTAACACTATATGGTGATTGATTGGGCCTCATTCCAATCGGGAAAATAATGAATATTATAAAAGAAAATTCATGTGTTGAATATAAAGAAAATAGTCATGTGTTGACGATGTTCATGTGTTGAGTGAAATATTTTAAATAAAATAAATTACATCTTTATCATATTTAAAATTAGAACTACTTCCTAGTAGAAGTCTAATTAAAATCAAACGATAGATACCATAGTTTTATAAAATATTTTACATAACAAAAATAGTGATGTGTTGACAGTACTCATGTGTTGAGATTAATCGTGTGATGAAAGAAATATAGATTCATGTGTTGAATGGGATAAATATTCATTTGTTGGATAGAATAAAGGAGTTTTGAAAAATATAAAGCCGTGTTGATTAGAGATGCGTTATTTCGACGTGAACGATATTTATATCGATTTTATTCGTTTTACAATGAATATTGAAAGGTGATTTCAAAACTAAATATTTTGAAATGAAATTCAATTGAATTAGATTAAAATTCGAATTGAATAGGAAGTGAATTTGAATTTGAATAAAATAGGAATGAATTGAATTGAAAACGATTTCGAAATGAATTGAATTGAAAACGATTTCGAAATGAATTGAATTGAAAACGATTTCGAAATGAATTTAATTGAAAACGATTTCGAAATGAATGGAATTGAAAACGAATTCAAATTGAATTGAAAGTGAATTGAAATGAATTCAAATTGAATTGAAATTTGAATTGAATAGAAATGAATTTTAAAACGAATTTATAGAGAAGAATTCAATTTTGATTTGAATTGAAATGGAAGTTGAAATTGCTTTTGAAACGAATTCAAAACTATTTTTAAAATTCGTTTTAAAAGGAAATCGACGAAATATATATTATATATATAATATAATGGCCTGAATAGAACGCGCCGCGCCGCGGCAGTTCGTGAATTTCGACCATTTATTTCAAACGGACATTGCGGGAGATCCGACCGTCGGATTCTCCTAAAACCGGAACCGTTGGGTTCGTATCGAAAAGAGCTTTCCAATGAATATTAGAAATTTGAAATCTAACGGTTGGATTTGGAATTATGTCCAAATCAAATTCGAAAAAGGTCGCTGTAAGTGCAGTTCGATGGCCGTTGTTGGAAATCGACTGTACGGGCCTTGATAAAATTATTAAAAATATCTATAATTTGTGTAAAATCATAATATGTGAATTGGAAAGAACTGGGGTGAAAAATTCCACATTTGAAAAGATAAAAATAGATTTTTATCGAAATGAACTAGTTTTGAACTAGAATTGAAATCAATTTATTTTTAAAATAAATAAATTGAATATGAAAGTGATTTTGAAAATAATCGATAATTTCCAATACGTGGATTGGACTGGAGCTGAATCGAAATTATCTTCGGGATATTTCGATGTTGGATTTCGCGACTATACAAATATTGTTATGGGGATTTGAAAGATATTTTATATCGTTATTTCCAATACGATATTTGTTGGTTTCAGAATTTGATATTGAATATAAGCCGATATATTTTCTATTCAGAGCCTTGTATTTAATATCAAATGTGATTTGGTTTGTCGTGAATCGTGTTTTTGATGACATTGGTTCTTTAACCCAGTTAAAGGCAGGATATTGATTTTTGAAAAGATTAAAACTAAGTGGAGTTTTAATGAATCTTTAATTAGATTGAAAAGTGAATTGATAATTTAAATTATCAAATCTGAAAAGTGATCGAGAGTGGAGTATCACCAGTTTTGCTCCAATGCGATAGTTAAATCTTTAATTAGATTTGAACGTGAAATGGTAATTAATTTTACCGATAACACCGTGGTGTTAGATGTGGAGTATTACCAGTTTTCTCCATGGGATATATAGGTTGGGATTGGGAAATAAAATAAATAATTACTTCGGTGTGGTTCGTTAATCCCGACTAGTTTGAAATGATATCCAAAGGAGGATTAAAGAATAAATTTAGAAGAATTTATCTTTGATAAAATTAATGGGAACCTTTCCCTAAGAATGTGATTTTGTGAATAAAAGAATATTCTGAATTGGGATGAGGCGTTTGTTGTGTTTGTGTAACATTCGTTATTATATACGTGGGTTATTCAGAAAGGCCGGGTTTATACCCATTCTGAATAATCGATTCGACGAGATGTCGAAGATGAAGACGGTGGTTGAAGACCGGAAGTCTTCACATCGTTTGGGTGATTACTGATGATCTTGATTGGGCTGTACACCCAGGATGAGGGAATCAGTTGGTGATCGTCCAGACGTACCTGGAGATGGATGGATATGCGAGGAAAGTGCCTCCGGTTTCGTTCAGACCCAGAACGGACTTGTAAATGGACTGTGTGTCTGACATTGGATTTTAGTCCGTGTGATTGATCTCTATTAAATATATATCTGTTTGGCGGCGGAGAATTTATTCTCTTGCTTAACGCCCTTCTCTGAGACGTACGAGCTCAGGGGTTATATATTGATGGATATCAAACGCATGGAGTGAATTGCCTGTGTGGCATGCGTAAGTGGCAATTGATCAGGGCTTCTGTTGAAAAGCAAAGTCTTGTGGTTGATGATCAAAGCACGGCCTGTGTGGCATAGCTTTGTGTATAACGTGAATTCGCGAGCCTCACACCTCGGTATGAGTCAAAAACGGGATAGTGACTGCAGGGAGAGCACGACGTTTCTTTCTAGCTAGGGTGGTGTCAGTGACCTACCAGCCCTGACATTTATATACTTTTCACCTGTGTGGTTGTTGGAATGCGAGGCGCCTCGGATATAGGTCTGTAAGGACCGGGAAACGTGTGTTCAGGAATTGCCAATCCTCAAAAGTAAGAGAGGACCGGCCCTGAAGATCCAAGGATCATAGTGGGGTCCTGAGACATTTGCTAGAGTGTCTCGAACGCGGAGAGGAGCTTGCCCCTTGCCTCGGCTCATGACGGAAATCCAATTTCCAATACGTGATATTGCGGTTTTAATTGTAGAACTAGTATGGCGACATGATAGATGGTACCCATGCCGCCTATGATTGATATTTATGATGTGAAATTGTTTTGACACTATACACATATAGTAATATCAAAATAATGTGTTTTAAACGTATCAAGCATGCTTTGGCTGTTATAAGGTAAAAACCCTATCCTCCGGCTTGCGTTGCATTGTGTGATGGGACCTGGGTCTTATAACAGCTTCATTTTTCTTTATTTAGCATTGCGCTGTTTGTTCTATGCACTGGTATTCTTGGGAGGAAACCCGTTCCGTGTTATACGGCGTGGTCCCTTGATTTACCTAACTTTAAAACCAATATTAATAACTGTTTTAGTTCTCACACCAGTCACATGACTGACCTGGAGTTTATTGTTTTAACCTAAACTCTGGGTGCCCCTATTTTCCGCACGGGCAGCTAGTAGTTTTGGTTTTGCAGATTTATATTCACAGGGTCCTGATTTATAGCTGGAACGATGCTCGGAAAGCTCTGTATCCGTGTATCACTTCTAGTTGTGCTTTGTATATTTTTCCGCTGCTATGTAATTTATTGTAATCTCTGATATTTATCGAATGTAATTTATTCAATTATACTCTGTATATTCTTGTATCTGATGGAATTGTTGTAATAACAATGAAATGTTCTTCCGTATGCGCTCTGTTTTGTCTTGTCCTCAATTCTATCCGTGCTTTCCTTCACGGGGAAGTTCGGGTCGTCTCATTTTGGTATCAGAGCTTTGGTTTACAGAGCTCGAGAACAAGGCACATTAGAACCATACGAAAGAATTCATCAGATATTGGATTAGCAATATCCAATTAGAATGACTCGTTAGAGATAGGATCAGTAGTATCCTAGAACGAGTGTGAAGAGTATATTTTTCAAATGAAAACAATTTTGTTTTGAAAATTTAAATCGCTTTATACGTATTTGATTATTTATTTATATTGAATATGGACAATCGAGTATATATAGATTTCGCGTATACGCGTCATGAACGTATATTCGAAGTTTTAATATACTGGATAGATATAGTATTACACTCTAGTCGCTCGGAGATGATTTTGTTGATGGAGCTCCATCATCAGAATTTATATTCGAGTTTCGAAGGTGTGATTTTCTATATATTTCCATTAGACTGGTGTGAGAACCAAAACTAATATAGTTAGAACACGTTGTTGTGAATTGGCATCAAAAACATGATTTTTTGTATACATATCAAATTATGAATTTGAAACTCTAATCCACTAATTGATTGATGTTTGTGTTGTTTGTTTATTTGTTTCCCAATTTTTAACCATTTATGCCTAATTAAACCAAATATTGATTTGTATTGATAATTGGTCGCGTTTGCTTGCATATACATATACTTACATTGAACAGGTCATAGCAAGGAGGCTAGAGCCGAAGAATAAAATTTGTTTGCCCGACAAATAGGTACATGTTTACTACATAATTTCCTGTTTTGTTTGGGTGATGATGATTTTGTGAGCCTATTGGCTAGCCGCTTGGCTTTTTCTTTTTCTTTTTGAGATCTGAAGGACCGGGGAAGCTATTTGAAATTCCCCGATGCTCCCATTGCAGGGGAGGTTATGGCGAAATTTTTCGAAAATTTAGGGTGTTAGCCAAATTTTTGAAATTTTGAAAATTCTCAGAAACTAAAGAGTTGGAGAATGGAAGCCTGATCGATCGTAGAGCTGAATAATCAAACCACTTTCGACTTTGTTCCTTTTCGGGGACGAAAAGTTTTAAGTGGGGGAGATTGTAATAACCCGAAAATCTGGGCCAGTTTAAAATTTTTATTTTGGCCATTTTAGCGAATTTTGAATATTTAAAATAGATTATTTTAAATAATATCGACGTGAAATTTATTTTGAATTGAATTCGACGTATATATTATATACGTCGTCGTTAGAATATAAATATTTATATATAATTATAAATAGAATTGAAAATGGCGCGGTAGTTCGATAATTCGATTTCAAACTTCAATTGAATGTACCGGGTGCAAAACAATCCAGATTTTAGTGAAACCAAAAATAATAGGATCTAATTGATGATACCTTTCCAACGAATCCGACAAATCAAGATTTCATAGCGGGGAGCAAAAGATATGTCCAGTTGAAAATTCTGAATAGTCGCTATGGAATTCAGGCCCTTAAAAATGGACATTTTGCAAACGACCTCGGATTTCGACGAAACCACTTTTGTTAGGTCCGTGATGTCGAGTTATTGCTAGGTTTCAAATTTCATAATTTTTCGAATCAATATGTGAGCGTGGCAAAGGAAAACGTGTTTTGACCATTTTAGTTGATTTTAATCGACTGGAAATTGGCCATTTTTCTAACGATCTCAGAATTCGTCGAAACTAGTTTTGTTAGGACCGTATCGTCAATACGAAGCTAGAAAATATTTTTCTGGAATTTATAGAGTTAGTATGTGACCCCGGTAATTCGAAATATACGTTTAAAATTCAATATAGTGATTTAAATGTAAATTTAACGGAAACTGGTTCAAATAGTCGAATCAGCTTACGATACATATCCGATTGTGCTCGGAATGGGGGTAGAACGCTATAGACGACAGGCGGTGGACCTCGTTTCGAGGTCGGATGTAAAAGTCAACTATTAGTAAATAAAATAATTATAATAAAATAAAAAAAAAAAAAAGAGAATAAACCCCTTTCCTCCTTATTACCCAGGCCCCCCCCCCCCCCCCCCGTTATTTTCAGAAATCAAGATCGAAAAAAAAAAAAAATATAATGAAAGGGGGGCGCGGTGGAGCCGCCACCCACCACCGCTCGTCGGCGGTCAGGACCCCACCGCCGCCGCTGATTCGAGCGCTCCCCCCCTTCTTCTTCCCGTCCGCCTGTCCTCCTCCTCCACGTCAAATCGAACGACCCCTAACCAGCCACCGCAGCCCCCCAACACCCCACCAGTCGACGACCGACGCGGCCAAACCCCCCCCCCTCCAGTCCCGCTCCTCCCCTCCACTTCTTGCTGACGGCCACTGAAAACCCCTACCCTAGTTAATCGATGTAAGTTTTTTTTTATTTATTTTATTAGTTTATTTTATTTTATTCTATATTAACAGAAAATAGACTGTTTTTTTTTTTTTTAGGATTTTAAGCCGAATTTTTTTAATAGGAATTTTAAAACTGATTTTATTTTTAGATTTTAAATAGCAAAAGATTTAAACTTTAAAAAGAGAAAAGACGATATTTTTAAAGTAGAAAAGACGGTATTTTTAAAGGTGAAAAGATAGGATTTTTATTTGGTAAAAGATACGATCTTTATATTTTTAAAGTGATAAAAATATAGTTTTTATATTTTTAAAGAATTAAAAATATAATCTTTTATATGGTAGGAAGATAAAAATATAGTCTTTACTATATAGAAATATTAAAAATATGATTTTTATATTTTTAAAGAATTAAAAATATGATCTTTATATTTTTAAACTATTAAAAATATAGTCTTTACTATATAGATGATGTCAAAATATGATCTTTGCATAGTGGGAACTATAAAGAAGATATTTTGAGATGAGTAGTGAAGTAAAAATATAATCTTTATGGATAGAGAATATAAAAATATAATCTTTACTATATAGCAATATTAAAAATATGATTTTTATATTTTTAAGGTATTAAAAATATAGTCTTTATAGGATGGAGAACATAAAAATATCATCTTTGTATATGTAACGAAATAAAAATCTGATTTTTATTTTATATACGTTGAAATCAAGTGATGAAATTTAAAAAGGTGAAAACTTTAAATTTAAAAAGGTGAAATCTTTAAATTTAAAAAGGTGAAATCTTTAAATTTAAAAAGGCGAAATCTTTATATAGAGAATAGCGTAATAAAAATATAATTTTTATCTATATAGTAGGGTAATAAAAACTCGATTTTTATATGTTGAACTTTGAAATAAAAATTCGATTTTTATATATTGAATAGCGAAATAAAAATTCGATTTTTATATATATAGTGGCTACGGGCGACGAAGCTGACGAAGATGCGAAAACGGCGAAGACTTCTGCAAAAGAAGAGCCGTGGAGCTAGGATAGCTATAAGTGAGAAATTCTCACTCAAAATTCTTATTCTAGTTATATATATATATATTAGGATGCAGACGGTGCTTATTAGAAGCACCCGACACCCGTCCACATACCATGGACTTGTTTGTTTGGATGTTTGGTGATTGATTGAGATATTGGTTTGAATGTGGTTAGTGGTGTGAAAAATCGAATCGATAAATTGGTTAGGATTAGACGTGCGCCGTTATAAGGCGAAGGAGTAAGACTAGGTTAGACTCTTACTCCAAATTTTGTGGTTTGCATAACGAAAGTGATTTGATTGATGTGTGAATGGCGTGGGCCTTCACTAGACCGGGGATAAGGCTAGGCCTTGTCCCGTTTCTAGTATCGTGCCGTTATGCCGCCGAAATTTTCTAAAATATGTTAGACAAAATAAAAATATCATTTTTATTGTGTAAATGAAATGAATAGAAATTCAAGTGTTGAAATAGAATATTTTATCGTTAAAAATAATTTTTAACGTGAAAGTGAATAAATAAAATATTTATAAACAAATCGGCCGATTTGTTTATATACACTGATTTGACTGATATTGATTGGGTTGATAAATTTTACACATCGCCCAACTGCACAAATAAAATCTGTGTTTGATTGTTTGAAACCCCACACGGGTGTTGGGATGAAATTTGAAGTTCACTCATCCTGATTGATCAAATATGTCGATCGATTGATTGACAGGCTGTTATAAGCGTTAGATATCGATATTTGATGCTTATACAGTGTAGTGCACTTTGGTTGATGGTTGATTATTTTTCGACGCTATTATATACATGTGTTGTATGGAATCCATATAATTAACACTATATGGTGATTGATTGGGCCTCATTCCAATCGGGAAAATAATGAATATTATAAAAGAAAATTCATGTGTTGAATATAAAGAAAATAGTCATGTGTTGACGATGTTCATGTGTTGAGTAAAATATTTTAAATAAAATAAATTACATCTTTATCATATTTAAAATTAGAACTACTTCCTAGTAGAAGTCTAATTAAAATCAAACGATAGATACCATAGTTTTATAAAATATTTTACATAACAAAAATAGTGATGTGTTGACAGTACTCATGTGTTGAGATTAATCGTGTGATGAAAGAAATATAGATTCATGTGTTGAATGGGATAAATATTCATTTGTTGGATAGAATAAAGGAGTTTTGAAAAATATAAAGCCGTGTTGATTAGAGATGCGTTATTTCGACGTGAACGATATTTATATCGATTTTATTCGTTTTACAACGAATATTGAAAGGTGATTTCAAAACTAAATATTTTGAAATGAAATTCAATTGAATTAGATTAAAATTCGAATTGAATAGGAAGTGAATTTGAATTTGAATAAAATAGGAATGAATTGAATTGAAAACGATTTCGAAATGAATTGAATTGAAAACGATTTCGAAATGAATTGAATTGAAAACGATTTCGAAATGAATTTAATTGAAAACGATTTCGAAATGAATGGAATTGAAAACGAATTCAAATTGAATTGAAAGTGAATTGAAATGAATTCAAATTGAATTGAAATTTGAATTGAATAGAAATGAATTTTAAAATGAATTTATAGAGAAGAATTCAATTTTGATTTGAATTGAAATGGAAGTTGAAATTGCTTTTGAAACGAATTCAAAACTATTTTTAAAATTCGTTTTAAAAGGAAATCGACGAAATATATATTATATATATTATATATATAATATAATGGCCTGAATAGAACGCGCCGCGCCGCGGCAGTTCGTGAATTTCGACCATTTATTTCAAACGGACATTGCGGGAGATCCGACCGTCGGATTCTCCTAAAACCGGAACCGTTGGGTTCGTATCGAAAAGAGCTTTCCAATGAATATTAGAAATTTGAAATCTAACGGTTGGATTTGGAATTATGTCCAAATCAAATTCGAAAAAGGTCGTTGTAAGTGCAGTTCGATGGCCGTTGTTGGAAATCGACTGTACAGGCCTTGATAAAATTATTAAAAATATCTATAATTTGTGTAAAATCATAATATGTGAATTGGAAAGAACTGGGGTGAAAAATTCCACATTTGAAAAGATAAAAATAGATTTTTATCGAAATGAACTAGTTTTGAACTAGAATTGAAATCAATTTATTTTTAAAATAAATAAATTGAATATGAAAGTGATTTTGAAAATAATCGATAATTTCCAATACGTGGATTGGACTGGAGCTGAATCGAAATTATCTTCGGGATATTTCGATGTTGGATTTCGCGACTATACAAATATTGTTATGGGGATTTGAAAGATATTTTATATCGTTATTTCCAATACGATATTTGTTGGTTTCAGAATTTGATATTGAATATAAGCCGATATATTTTCTATTCAGAGCCTTGTATTTAATATCAAATGTGATTTGGTTTGTCGTGAATCGTGTTTTTGATGACATTGGTTCTTTAACCCAGTTAAAGGCAGGATATTGATTTTTGAAAAGATTAAAACTAAGTGGAGTTTTAATGAATCTTTAATTAGATTGAAAAGTGAATTGATAATTTAAATTATCAAATCTGAAAAGTGATCGAGAGTGGAGTATCACCAGTTTTGCTCCAATGCGATAGTTAAATCTTTAATTAGATTTGAACGTGAAATGGTAATTAATTTTACCGATAACACCGTGGTGTTAGATGTGGAGTATTACCAGTTTTCTCCATGGGATATATAGGTTGGGATTGGGAAATAAAATAAATAATTACTTCGGTGTGGTTCGTTAATCCCGACTAGTTTGAAATGATATCCAAAGGAGGATTAAAGAATAAATTTAGAAGAATTTATCTTTGATAAAATTAATGGGAACCTTTCCCTAAGAATGTGATTTTGTGAATAAAAGAATATTCTGAATTGGGATGAGGCGTTTGTTGTGTTTGTGTAACATTCGTTATTATATACGTGGGTTATTCAGAAAGGCCGGGTTTATACCCATTCTGAATAATCGATTCGACGAGATGTCGAAGATGAAGACGGTGGTTGAAGACCGGAAGTCTTCACATCGTTTGGGTGATTACTGATGATCTTGATTGGGCTGTACACCCAGGATGAGGGAATCAGTTGGTGATCGTCCAGACGTACCTGGAGATGGATGGATATGCGAGGAAAGTGCCTCCGGTTTCGTTCAGACCCAGAACGGACTTGTAAATGGACTGTGTGTCTGACATTGGATTTTAGTCCGTGTGATTGATCTCTATTAAATATATATCTGTTTGGCGGCGGAGAATTTATTCTCTTGCTTAACGCCCTTCTCTGAGACGTACGAGCTCAGGGGTTATATATTGATGGATATCAAACGCATGGAGTGAATTGCCTGTGTGGCATGCGTAAGTGGCAATTGATCAGGGCTTCTGTTGAAAAGCAAAGTCTTGTGGTTGATGATCAAAGCACGGCCTGTGTGGCATAGCTTTGTGTATAACGTGAATTCGCGAGCCTCACACCTCGGTATGAGTCAAAAACGGGATAGTGACTGCAGGGAGAGCACGACGTTTCTTTCTAGCTAGGGTGGTGTCAGTGACCTACCAGCCCTGACATTTATATACTTTTCACCTGTGTGGTTGTTGGAATGCGAGGCGCCTCGGATATAGGTCTGTAAGGACCGGGAAACGTGTGTTCAGGAATTGCCAATCCTCAAAAGTAAGAGAGGACCGGCCCTGAAGATCCAAGGATCATAGTGGGGTCCTGAGACATTTGCTAGAGTGTCTCGAACGCGGAGAGGAGCTTGCCCCTTGCCTCGGCTCATGACGGAAATCCAATTTCCAATACGTGATATTGCGGTTTTAATTGTAGAACTAGTATGGCGACATGATAGATGGTACCCATGCCGCCTATGATTGATATTTATGATGTGAAATTGTTTTGACACTATACACATATAGTAATATCAAAATAATGTGTTTTAAACGTATCAAGCATGCTTTGGCTGTTATAAGGTAAAAACCCTATCCTCCGGCTTGCGTTGCATTGTGTGATGGGACCTGGGTCTTATAACAGCTTCATTTTTCTTTATTTAGCATTGCGCTGTTTGTTCTATGCACTGGTATTCTTGGGAGGAAACCCGTTCCGTGTTATACGGCGTGGTCCCTTGATTTACCTAACTTTAAAACCAATATTAATAACTGTTTTAGTTCTCACACCAGTCACATGACTGACCTGGAGTTTATTGTTTTAACCTAAACTCTGGGTGCCCCTATTTTCCGCACGGGCAGCTAGTAGTTTTGGTTTTGCAGATTTATATTCACAGGGTCCTGATTTATAGCTGGAACGATGCTCGGAAAGCTCTGTATCCGTGTATCACTTCTAGTTGTGCTTTGTATATTTTTCCGCTGCTATGTAATTTATTGTAATCTCTGATATTTATCGAATGTAATTTATTCAATTATACTCTGTATATTCTTGTATCTGATGGAATTGTTGTAATAACAATGAAATGTTCTTCCGTATGCGCTCTGTTTTGTCTTGTCCTCAATTCTATCCGTGCTTTCCTTCACGGGGAAGTTCGGGTCGTCTCAATAAGGCTAGGCCTCGTCCCGTTTCTAGTATCGTGCCGTTATGCCGCCGAAATTTTCTGAAATAAGTTAGAAAAATAACAGTATCATTTTATAGAATAAATGAATTGAATAGAAATTCATATATTGAAATAAAATGTTTTGTCGTTAAAAATATAATTTTTAACGTGAATGTAAAAAAAAATATTCATTTACAAACCGGACGGTTTGTTTATGTACACCTATTTGAATGACATTGATTGGGACGATAAATTTTACACATCGCCCAACTGCACAAATAAAATCTGTGTTTGATTGTTTGAAACCCCACACGGGTGTTAGGATGAAATTGGAAGTTCACTCATCCTGATTGATTAAATATGTCGATCGATCAATTGACAGGCTGTTATAAGCGTTAGATATCTATATTTGATGCTTATATAGTGTAATGCACTTTGGTTGATGGTTGATTATTTTTCAATGTTATTATATACATGTGTTGTAAGGAATCCATATAATTAATTTTATATGGTAATTGATTGGGCCTCATTCCAGTTTAGAAATAGAAATATTTGAAATAGAAATATTTGAAATAGAATATTTGAAAATAGAAATTTATGAAGCCGTGTTGATTAGAGTGATGCCATTTTGACGTGAACGATATTTATATCGATTTTATTCATTTCGAAATGAATTGAATTGAAAACGATTTCGAAATAAATTGAATTGAAAACGATTTCGAAATGAATTGAATTGAAAACGATTTCGAAATGAATTGAATTGAAAACGATTTCGAAATAAATTGAATTGAAAACGATTTCGAAATGAATTGAATTGAAAACGATTTCGAAATGAATTGAATTGAAAACGATTTCGAAATGAATTGAATTGAATTGAAAACGATTTCGAAATGAATTGAATTGAAAACGATTTCGAAATGAATTGAATTGAAAACGATTTCGAAATGAATTGAATTGAAAACGATTTCGAAATGAATTGAATTGAAAACGATTTCGAAATGAATTGAATTGAAAACGATTTCGAAATAAATTGAATTGAAAACGAATTCAAATTGAATTGAAATGAATTCAAATTGAATTGAAATTTGAATTGAATAGAAATGAATTTTAAAACGAATTTATAAAGAAGAATTCAATTTTGATTTGAATTGAAAAGGAAGTTGAAATTGCTTTTGAAACGAAATTAAAACTATTCATATAATTCGTATTAAATAGAAATCGACGAAATATAAATTATATATATTATATAAATAATATAATGGCCTGAATAGAACGCGTCGCGCCGCGGTAGTTCGTGAATTTCGACCATTCATTTCAAACGGACATTGCGGGAGATCCGACCGTTGGATTCTCCTAAAACCGGAACTGTTGGGTTCGTATCGAAAAGAGCTTTCTAATGAATGTTAGAAATTTGAAATCTAACGGTTGGATTTGGAATTATGTCCAAATCAAATTTGAAAAAGGTCGCTGTAAGTGCAGTTCGATGGCCATTGGTGGAAATCGACTGTACGGGCCTTGATAAAATTATTAAAAATATTAATAATTTGTGTAAAATCATAAGAAATGATTTGTGAAGAATTAGGATGAAAAACTCCATATTTGAAAAGATAAAAATAGATTTTTATCGAAATGAACTAGTTTTGAACTAGAATTATAATTCTATTTATTTCTAAATAAATAAATTGGATTTGAAATGGTTTTGAAAATAACCAGAATTTCCAATGATTGCATTGGAGTGGATTTGAATCGAAATTGTCTTCGGAATATTTCGATGTTGGAATTCGTGATTATACAGATATTGTTATGGAAATTTGAAAGATATATATTTATATCGTTATTTCCAATACGACATTTGTTAGTCGTAGAATTTGATATTGAATATAAGCCGGTATATTTTCTATTTAGAGCCTTGTGTTTAATATCAAATGTGATTTGGGTTTGTCGTGAATGGTGTCTTCACTAACACTGTTCTTGAACCCAGTTGAGAAAAGATTAAATCTTTTTATTTAGATTTAATGAAGTATGCCAATTAAATAATATTTAATTGGAATTGAATTGATATTGATTTTTGGGTTTATCGTGGACAGTGTTTTTAAATAGCATTCGTTCTTTAACCTGATAATTAATGGAATGTGATTTTGGGTTTATCGTGAACCGTGTTTTAAATGACACTGATTCTTTAACCCAGTTAACGATTAAAACTAAGTGGAGTTTTAATGAATCTTTAATTAGATTGAAAAGATCGAGAATGGAGTATCACCAGTTTTACTCCAGGCGATAGTTAAATCTTTAATTAGATTTGAACGTGAAATGGTAATTGAATTTACCGATAACACCGTGGTGTTAGATATGAAGTATAACCAGTTTTACTTCATGGGATGAATAGGTTGGGATTGGGAAATAAAATAAACGATTTCTTCGGTGTGGTTCGCTAATCCCGACTAGTTTGAATTGATATTCAAAGGAGATTAAAGAATAAATTTAAAGAATTTATCTTGGATAAAATTAATGGGAACTTTTCCCAAAGTATAGGAATATTTGAATAAAAGAATATTCTGAATTGGAATGAGGCGTATGTTGTATTTGTGTAACACTTTTATAATATATACGCGAGTTATTCAGAAAGACCGGGTTTATCCCATTCTGAATAACTGATTCGACGTGGTGTCGAAGATGAAGACGGTGGTCGAAGACCGGAAGTCTTCACGTCGTTTGGGGTGGTTACTGATGATCTTGATTGGGCTGTACACCCAAGAAGATGGAAACAGTTAGTGATCGTCCAGACGTGCTTGGAGATCGATGGATATGCGGGGTACTAGGTGCCTCCGGTTTCGTTCAGCCCCAGAACGGACTTGTAAATGGACTGTGTGTCTGACATTGGATTTTAGTCTGTGTGATTGATTTCTATTAAATATATATCTGTTTGGCGGCGGAGAATTTATTCTCTTGCTTAACGCCCTTCTCTGAGACGTACGAGCTCAGGGGTTATATATTGATGGATATCAAATGCGTGGAGTGAATTGCCTGTGTGGCACGCCTAAGTGGCAATTGATCAAGGCTTCTGTTGAAAAGCAAAGTCTTCTGGTGATGATCAAAGCACAGCCTGTGTGGCACAGCTTTGTGTAACGTGAATTCGCGAGTTTCACACCCGGTATGAACCAAAAACGGGAGACGGACCTCAGGGAGGACCTGCGTTTCTTTCTAGCTAGAAGTGGCGTCAGTGGTTTTACACGCCCTGACGAGTTTGACTTATGTGGTTGTTGCTGTTGCGAGGCGCCTCGGTTATATCGGTTTCGGCCGATGCATTCTGGTCGGTAGACGGACCAGCCTTACACCCCATAGGGTGGGGAGACGTAGTGTTCAGGCATAATAATCCACATCGGTGGACCGGCCCTGACGATCTAAAGGCTTGCCTGCGCGCTTGCCTGTGGCTCGGGCTAGAGAGTCACGAATCGGTTGAGGACTATCTTTTGCCTCGGTTCATAGACGGAAATCCAATTTCCAAATACGTGACATTTGCGGTTTTAATTATAGAACCTAGTATGGTGACGTAGTGGGATGGGGCGCTCATGCCGCCTATGATTGATACTTATGATTTGAAGTTGTTTTATACACTATGCACTTATAATAGTATCAAATAATGTGTTTTAAACGTATCAAGCATGCTTTGGCTGTTATAAGGTAAAAACCCTATCCTCCGGCTTGCGTTGCATTGTGTGATGGGACCTGGGTCTTATAACAGCTTCATTTGTCTTTATTTAGCATTGCGTTGTTTGTTTTATGCACTGGTATTCTTGTGAGGAAACCCGTTCCGTGTTATACGGCGTGGTCCCTTGATTTACCGAACTTTAAAATAAAGAATTATAACTGTTTTAGTTCTCACACCAGTCCCATGACTGACCTGGAGTTTATTGTTTTAACCTAAACTCTGGGTGCCCTTATTTTGACACGGGCAGCTAGTAGTTTCGGTTTTGCAGATTTATATTCACAGGATCCTGGTTTACAGCTGGAACGATATCCGGAAAGCTTTGTATCCGTATATCTCTTCTAGTTGTGCATTGTATTATTTTCCGCTGCTATGTATTTAAATGTAATTTGAATCTCGGATATTTCTGTGTAATATTCATTTATACTCTGTATATTCTTGTAATATGATGCATTGTTGTAATATACAATGAAATGTTCTTCTGTATGCGTCCTGTTGTGACTTGTTCTCGAACTATCCGCACTTTCCTATACGGGGAAGTTACGGGTTTTCACAGAAAATGAGCGAGAATAGAGTATCACTAGTTTTGCTCCAAGCGATAGTTAAATCTTTAATTAGATTTGAAAGTGAAATGGTAATTAATTTTACCCATAACACCGTGGTGTTAGATATGGAGTATTACCAGTTTTGCTTCATGGGATGAATAGGTTGGGATTGGGAAATAAAATAAATAATTACTTCGGTGTGGTTCGCTAATCTCGACTAGTTTGGAAAACCATAATTTGGTTTGAAATGACATCCAAAGGAAGATTAAAGAATAAATCTTAAAGAATTTATCTTGGATAAAATTAATGGGAACCTTTCCTTAAGAATTGAAATTTAGAAACTAGTTGTAGGTTAGCTAAGAAGAATGGTTTCCTGGGTATTGATCTGATGTTGGTTTCGGCCTTCGGGGTTAATATTTGGGAAATTGTTCTCTTGCTGATTTACGGTTAATGACTAATGAATTGGAATGAGGCATATGTTGTGTTTGTGTAACAATAGTTTTTAATATACGTGGGTTGTTCGAAAAGGTCGGGTTTATACCCATTCTGAATAACCGATTCGACGATAAGTCGAAGATGATGACGGTGGTCGAAGACCGGAAGTCTTCACATCGTTTGGATAATTACTGACGATCCTGATTGGGCTGTACACCCAAGAAGATGGAAATAGTTGGTGGTCGTCCAGACGTACTTGGGGATCGAAGGATCTGCTAGGAAAGTGCCTCCGGTTTCGTTCAGACCCAGAACGAACTTGTAAATGGATTGTGTGTCTGACATTGGATTTTATTCTTTGTTGATTGATTTCTGTTAAATATATATCTGTTTGGCGGCGGAGATTTTATTCTCTTGCTTAACTCCCTTCTCTGAGATGTACGAGCTTAGAGGTATATATCGATAGATATCAATCGCATGGCATGAATAGCCTGTGTGGCATGCTGAGTTGCATGGATCGGGGCTTCTGTTGAAAAGCAAAGTCTTGTGGTTGATGATCAAAGCATGGCCTACGTGGCAGCTTTGCGTATAACGTGAATTCGCGAGCCTCACACCTCGGTATGAGTTAAAAACGGGATAAGGACTGCAGGGAGAGCTTGACGTTTCTATCTAGCTTTGGTGGTGTCAGTGACTTACCAACCCTGATATTTATATACTTTTCACCTATGTGGTTGTTGGATGAGGCGCCTCGATTTTAGGTCTGTAAAGACCGGGAAACGTGTGTTCAGGAATAATTAATCCTCAAACGTAAGAGATGACCGGCCCTGAAGCATCCAGGGGTTACCCAGAGTGTGTAGTCCCGAGGCATTTGCTAGAGTGTCTCGAAGCGGAGAGGAGCTTGCCCCTTGCCTCGACTCTTGACGGAAATCCAATTTCCAATACGTGTATTTCGGCTTTATTTGTAGAGCCTAGTATGGCGACATAGTGGTATGGGGGCACTTATGCCGTCTATGATTTATATTTATGATTGAAATTGTTTTGACACTATACACTTATTATAGTATCAAATGATTTGTTTTAAACGTACCAAGCATGTTTGGCTGTTATAAGGTAAAACCCAATCCTCCGGCTTGCGTTGCATTGTGTGATGGGACCTGGGTCTTATAATAGCTTCATTTTTCGAAAAAGCATTGCACTGTTTATTCTATGCACTGGTATTCTTGGGAGGAAACCCGTTCTGTGTTATACAGCATGGTCCCTTGAATTACTCTCTTTTAAAGTAAAGTTTTAAATAACTGTTTTAGTTCTCACACTAGTCAAATGACTGACCTGGAGTTTATTGTTTTAACCTAAACTCTGGGTGCCCCTATTTTCGACACGGGCAGCTAGTAATTTTGGTTTTGCAGATTTATATTCGTAGGATCCTAGTTTATAGCTGGAATGATATCCGGAAAGCTCTGTTTCCGTATATCACCTTCAGTTGTGCTTTGTATTATTTTCCGCTGCTATGTAATTTATTGTAATCTCTGATATTTATCGAATGTAATAGTATTCATTTATACTCTGTATATTCTTGTATCTGATAGAATTGTTGTAATAACAATGAAATGTTCTTCCTTCTGATTTGTCTTGTCCGCACAGTAATTCGTTCTTTCTCATCTCTTCGGAGACCGGGGAAGTTCAGGTCGCTTCATTCATGTTTTAAAATGAAAACATGTTTTACATTAAAAATTCACTATTTAATGTAATAATAGAAATGTAGAAAAAGATTCATGTTTTAAAATGAAAACATGTTTTACATTAAAAATTCACTTTTTAATGTAATAATAGAAATGTAGAAAAAGATTCATGTTTTTAAATGAAAGCATGTTTTACATTAAAAATTCACTTTTTAATGTAATAATAGAAATTAGATAAATATTCATGTTTTAAATAAAACCTGTTTTACATTAAAAATTCACTTTTTAATGTAATAATAGAAGTTGGACAAATACGCATGTTTTAAAATAAAACATGTTTACATTAAAAACTTTGTTTTTAATGAAAGGAATGAATCACTAGAAAATGTTCATTTTTAAAACAAAGGCATGTTGACATTAAAAACATCATTTTTATAAAAGAATGATTCATATGAAAATCGTTCATATTTAAATAAAATTGTTGAAACATTAAAATCACAATTTTTAATGTAAAGTATTATTTATTGGAAATATTGACTGTTTGAATAGAAATGTTGCAACACGAAAAATTACATTTATATTTACATTGCATATATTAGAATTTATATGCATTGTTAAAATTACATTTATATTTACATTGCATATATTAGAATTTATATGCATTGTTAAAATTACATTTATATTTACAATGCATATATTAGAATTTATATGCATTGTTAAAATTACATTTATATTTACATTGCTTATATTAGAATTTATACGCATTGTTAAAATTACATTTATATTTACATTGCATATATTAGAATTTATATGCATTGTTAAAATTACATTTATATTTACATTACATATATTAGAATTTATATGCGTTCTTAAAATGTCATTTATATTTACATTGCATATATTAGAAATTATATGCAATGTTAATATCACATTTATATTTACATTGCATATATTAGAATTTATATGCATTGTTAAAATTACATTTTTATTTACATTTCATATATTAGAATTTATATGCATTATTAAAATTACATTTATATTTATATTGCATGCATTAGAATTTATATGCATATTTGAGATTACACTTTTATTAGTAATGCGCATGCTAGAATTTATATGCAAGATTAAAATATCATTTTAATGACAATACGTACTTTAGAATCTGTACGAATTATTTTCGTTGTAAAAAAAATCAGCGAAACTTTATACAAACAAAATATTCCCTTTTTATTTGTTGAAGTTAAAAATAGAAATACAAATAAAAATTATAAAGTCATTGGTTCAATTTTCATGTAAATGAAATAATTTTTTTTTGACAATATGTATGTATGATATGCCAATAAAAACATTCTTTTATTTGGCATATTAAAAACGTTAGTTGAATCGTCGAATGGTTTATATTTATATATATAATTATATATATAAATATAAATTAAAATTAAGCGAACTGCATCTGGTAGTCTGCGTTTCGCAATCGTAACTTTAAACGATTATACCAAAAGATTCAACCGTCGAATTTTCCCAAAACTGGAACCGTTAGGACCTCTTTGGGAAGATCTTTCCACTGATATAAATTTTGTTAAAATTCAACGGTTAGATTTCAAGATAAGTGTAAATCAAATTTTGATAAGAGTAGCGCCAGGGCCCCCTATTGACCCGTAGCGTCGTTAAATTAATTTAGCTATTTTTATATAAATAAAAATAGCGATAAATCGTTATTAAATACTATTAACGATATGAAATGTTTTTAAACTACATATATGCGAGAATCATTTGAAAAAATCGAGTGCAATCTCATTTCAAATGATTATACGATAATTCAAATCGAAGATATTAAAGACGGCGATTGAAGACCAGCGATCTTCACATCGAATGGATAACTACCGATGCCCGGCATTGGTTAGCTCCCAATAAAGGGTTAAAGTGGTAGTTGTCCGGATGTACTTGTTGATTATCCGGATATGCGAGCACCTCTCATCCGTATTAGACATACGAGAAGAGGAATAAAGTGTCTTCGGTTTCGTTCAGATCCAGAACGGACTTGTAAATGGATGTGTATCCGACATTGGATTTCATTCCATGTAAATTGATTTCTATTTAATATATATCTGTTGGTGGCGGAGAATTTATTCTCTTGCTTAACACCCTTCTCTGAGATGCATGAGCTAAGAGGTTATATACTGGTAGTTATAGATCACATGGCGTGAATTGTCAATGTGACATGCCAAGATGCAGTTGATCGAGGCTTTTGTTGAAAAGCAGAGCCTTGTGGTTGATGATCAAAGCATAGCCTATTTTTGGCATAGCTTTGTGTATAGCATTACCTCGCGAGCCTCACACCCCGGTAAGAGTTAGAAACGGGACAAGGGAACGTAGGGAGTGCACACGTTTCTTTCTAGCTAGAAGTGGTATCAGGGTTTTGCAAGCCCTGAAATTTTACTTATGTGGTTGATGGAATGAGGCGCCTCGATTATATTGGTCGATAGTGACCATTTTATAGGTTTAATAGGACCGGAAAGCATGTGTTCAGGAATTGCCAATCCACTAAATTATTTATGGACCGACCCTGTAGTATCCAAGGGTCGCCCATACGTGTGATCCAGAGACATTGCTAGAGTGTCTCGAATCGGCAAGGAGATCGTCCCTAGCCTTGTCTCATGATGGAAACTCAATTTCCAATACGACATTACGGTTTTGATTGTAAACCTATGTATGGCGACGTAGTATACGGTAGCTATGCCGTCTAGGATTGACACATTTACTTTGAAGTATTTTGAAACTGATTAGACACTAATAATAATATTAAAAATATTATTTTCTACGTATCAAGCATGTTTGACCATTATAAGGTAAAACTCTATCCTCCGGTTTGCGTTGCATTGTGTGATGGGACATAAGTCTTATAATGATTTCATTTTCTAAAAAGCATTGCGCTGTTTTTGAAATAAAATTTATTAAACCTATGCACTGGCAATCCAATGGAGTAAACCCGTGACGCGTTAGTGGCGTAGTCCTATGATTAGCCATATTGTTAATTAAGAAAGATTTCTTATATCAGTCCCATGACAGACTTGTAGTTTGTTTCACTTTGCAAACTTGGGTGCCATCTTTTCACATGGGCAACCAAGTGACAGATTTAGGTATGGATACATTCTGGATTGGAGTTGGCTTAAGGAAGAAGATGAAGAACATTTTCCTTTTTATCTTTTATTGCTACTTGAGACATTTAGACATTATTGATCTTTGATGTATTTGATGGAGTTGAGACTTATTTCTCTTTTTGGTTGAGACTTCTATTTGCTAAGTGTATCCTGTAACTGCGTACTCTAATGTCTTTGATGTTAGGATGTTGATGACATTCTCATTTCCGCTGCAATGATTTATGTGTTATGTTATTATTTGATATCTGCTATTGTTGTAATTATGTTACACTCCCATGATTATCCTTGCTTTCGTACTACGGAAGTTTGGGGTTGTCACAGTTATTACCAGTACAGATAACTCATAGGTGAGTTTTGAATTCAATCATCTATTTTAATACTTTATACACACATACCCTCAACATACATTCACACGCATCTCACAAGAGAAATAGATGTTAAAATCTCCATTGAATTTTGTAGGAAAACCTCAAACCTATTTCTTTGTTGAAATCATAGTAGCATGTAAGCCATAATGATTATATTAGTATTAATGCTAGCCATACAACCGTAAATCATGTCTCTACCCTATAAGTTATAACTACCTATAACCTATTAGTTTTAGGCTGAAAATATATACCTCATATGACGAATTTAGTATCCCTGTGGTAAATAATTGCCTATAGTCTGTTAGTATTAGGAAACAAATTTATGTTTGGAATGTATATCACATAAAATTAAATACATGATATATACATATTTATAGATAACCCTAGAGGATGCACATTATGGCTAGGCATCAAATATATAAGGTGCTTTGTTATCTAGCTATAATTATGTGTACATCTTGAAGTTTTTTTAATGAAAATATGAAAGTTTAAAACACTTTATTTATCTAAACACTATTTTATAGTGTACATACTAATAAATATGTTTACTATGATATGCATATCATCATAGCAAGTTCAAAAAGTTAAGGTTCTTCGATTGTCTAAATATTATAGTGTATGTCTTTGTATGTATTTTTGGCGTACCATGCATATGCAATCTCATATGCTTACCAGGTTAAACATAGGTAACTCTGTCAAACAATGATGCACAGTCGCACCATTGTTCGGTGGATGCTACACCAAATTGGTGTCGTGTTTTGCGGGTGTTGAGCCATAGGTTGGTATCAGAAATAATGAAGCACTTCTAGTTTACTCCTTGAATTAAAAGAATTATAAAATATAACTGTTTTCTATTGTCTCAACAAGTATGCATGTGAACTTTCACTTCCATTTTTACTTTAATAAGTATATATGTGCACTGCATTAGTATTTCGAATACACATTTTAGCTTTTGCTTCCAGTTTTATTTTAATCAGCATTAAATCCTGAGTGATATCCATATTTAGAAAAATGCAATGAACAATATACTTTCTTTGCATTATGTTTTGAAAACAAGCATAAGAATATTTTGTTTGTCTGGTGCATGGTTTTCGCCCAAAATTAGTGTCGTTAAACTAAAAGCTCTCAGCATGCATTTGAAGTGGAGCTAAAACAAGTACTGATATGCAAAGTTTTAATGTGAAGAAATGCAAAACCATTCTATTTGTTGATCACATTTGTTATTTATTGTATTATCGAATGAAAGCTTAATATTTGTCTTTATGATCATTCATTTCCTGTCTACCCTAAAGTTCCTTAACCCACCACATGTCCGCAAATCACATCCATATCGTTGGTTCCTTCCTAATCTAAAAAAATGTTGCATCCAAACCAATCCTAATCCGAAAAGCGAGCCTGTTATCTTTCCCACTCTAAAGCCAATTTCGTTACTGATTGTGACGGCAAGGAATTTCGCTCGGTCCGAACCAGTCGCTAAACCGACCCAGACCGTTCGAAACGCCCTATCGTTTGAGAACACGACAAAACAGAACGCATACAGAAGAACATTTCACTGTATATTACAACAATGCATCAGATTACAAGAATATACAGAGTATAAATGAATATTACACAGAAATATCAGAGATTTAAATTACATTTAAATACATAGCAGCGGAAAATAATACAGTACACAACTAGAAGAGATATACGGATACAAAGCTTTCCGGATATCATTCCAGCTGTAAACCAGGATCCTGTGAATATAAATCTGCAAAACCAAAACTACTAGCTGCCCGTGTCGAAAATAAGGGCACCCAGAGTTTAGGTTAAAAACAATAAACTCCAGGTCAGTCATGTGACTGGTGTGAGAACTAAAACAGTTATTAATCTTTATTTAAAATCATTAGGTAAAATCAAGGGACCACGCCGTATAACACGGAACGGGTTTCCTCCCAAGAATACCAGTGCATAAAACAAACAGCGCAATGCTAAATAAAGAAAAATGAAGCTGTTATAAGACCCAGGTCCTATCACACAATGCAACGCAAGCCGGGGGATAGGGTTTTCCCTTATAACAGCCAAAGAATGCTTGATACGTTTAAATCAAATCATTTGATACTATCATAAGTGCATAGCGTATAAAACAACTTCAAATCATAAGTATCAATCATAGGCGGCATGGGTACCATATATCATGTCGCCATATATAGGTTTACAAATAAAACCGCAAATGTCACGTATTTGGAAATTGGATTTCCGTCTATGAACCGAGGCAAAAGATAGTCCTCAACCGATTCGTGACTCTCTAGCCCGAGCCACAGGATCAGAACGCATCAACCCTTTAGATCGTCAGGGCCGGTCCACACGGAGTGGATTATTATGCCTGAACAATACGTCTCCCCACCCTATGGGGTGTAAGTCTGGTCCGTCAGCCGACCAGAATGCATTCGGCCGAAACCGATATAACCGAGGCGCCTCGCAACTGCAACAACCACATAAGTCAAACTCGTCAGGGCGTGTAAAACCACTGACGCCACTTCTAGCTAGAAAGAAACGCAAGTCCTCCCTGATGTCCCTCCCGTTTTTGGTTCATACCGGGTGTGAAACTCGCGAAGTAAACGTTACACAAAGCTACGCCACAAAGGCCGTGCTTTGATCATCACCACAAGACTTTGCTTTTCAACAGAAGCCTTGATCATTTGCATCTTAGCATGCCACACAGGCAAACCACTCTATGCAACCGATATCAGTCACACAGAATGAAATCCAATGTCAGACACACAGTCCATTTACAAGTCCGTTCTGGGCCTGAACGAAACCGGAGGCACCTAGTACCCCGCATATCCATCGATCTCCAAGTACGTCTGGACGATCACTAACTGTTTCCATCTTCTTGGGTGTACAGCCCAATCAAGATCATCAGTTATCACCCAAACGACGTGAAGACCTCCGGTCTTCGACCATCGTCTTCATCTTCGACTTATCGTCGTATCAGTTATTCAGAATGGGATAAACCCGGTCTTTCCGAATAACTCGCGTATATATTCTAAAAGTGTTACACAAACACAACATACGCCTCATTCCAATTCATTAGTCACTAACCGTAAATTAATCAAGAGAATAATTCCCCAAACATTAACCCCGAAGGCCGAAACCAACATCAGATCAATATCCAGAAAACCATTCTGCTTGGCTAACCGACAGTTAGTTTCTAAATTTCACGTTCAAATCTAATTAAAGATTTAACTATCGCCTGGAGCAAAACTGGTGATACTCCATTCTCGATCTTTTCAATCTAATTAAAGATTCATTAAAACTCCACTTAGTTTTAATCTGTGACTGGGTTAAAGAATCAGTGTCATTTAAAACACGGTTCACGATAAACCCAAAGTCACATCCCATTAATTATCGGGTTAAAGAACAAGTGTTATTTAAAACACTGTTCACGATAAACCCAAAAATCAATATCAATTCAATTCCAATTAAATATTATTTAATTGGTACACTTCATTAAATCTAAATAAAAAGATTTAATCTCTTCTCAACTGGGTTCAAGAACAGTGTTAGTGAAGACACCATTCACGACAAACCCAAATCACATTCATTAATTATCGGGTTAAAGAACAAGTGTTATTTAAAACACTGTTCACGATAAACCCAAAAATCAATATCAATTCAATTCCAATTAAATATTATTTAATTGGTACACTTCATTAAATCTAAATAAAAAGATTTAATCTCTTCTCAACTGGGTTCAAGAACAGTGTTAGTGAAGACACCATTCACGACAAACCCAAATCACATTCCATTAATTATCGGGTTAAAGAACAAGTGTTATTTAAAACACTGTTCACGATAAACCCAAAAATCAATATCAATTCAATTCCAATTAAATATTATTTAATTGGTACACTTCATTAAATCTAAATAAAAAGATTTAATCTTTTCTCAACTGGGTTCAAGAACAGTGTTAGTGAAGACACCATTCACGACAAACCCAAATCACATTCCATTAATTATCGGGTTAAAGAACAAGTGTTATTTAAAACACTGTTCACGATAAACCCAAAAATCAATATCAATTCAATTCCAATTAAATATTATTTAATTGGTACACTTCATTAAATCTAAATAAAAAGATTTAATCTTTTCTCAACTGGGTTCAAGAACAGTGTTAGTGAAGACACCATTCACGACAAACCCAAATCACATTCGATATTCAATACAAGGCTCTGAATAGAAAATATATCGGCTTATATTCAATATCGAATTCTACGACTAACAAATGTCGTATTGGAAATAACGATACAAATATATATCTTTCAAATTTCCATAACAACACCTGTAATATCACGAATTCCAACATCGAAATATTCCGAAGACAATTTCGATTCAAATCCACTCCAATGCAATCATTGGAAATTTTGGTTATTTTCAAAACCATTTCAAATTCAATTTATTTATTTAAAAATAAATAGAATTATAATTCTAGTTCAAAACTAGTTCATTTCGATAAAAATCTATTTTTATCTTTTCAAATATGGAGTTTTTCATCCCAAACTTTCACAAATCATTTCTTATGATTTTACACAAATTATTACTATTTTTAATAATTTTATCAAGGCCCGTACAGTCGATTTTCATTAACGGCCATCGAACTGCACTTACAGCGACCTTTTTCGAATTTGATTTGGACGCATCTCCAAATCCAACCGTTAGATTTCAAATTTCTAACATTCATTAGAAAGCTCTTTTCGATACGAACCCAACGGTTCCGGTTTTAGGAGAATCCGACGGTCGGATCTCCCGTAATGTCCGTTCGAAATAAATGGTCGAAATTTGCGAACTGCCGCGACGCGGCGCGTTCTATTCAGGCCATTATATTATATATAATATATATAATATATATTTCGTCGATTTTCTATTCAAAACGAATTGTATAAATATTTTTAAAATTCGTTTCAAAATCTATTTCAACTTCCATTTCAATTCAAAGTAAAATTGAATTCTTCTTTATAAATTCATTTTAAAATTCATTTCTATTCAATTCAAATTTCAATTCAATTTGAATTCATTTAAATTCGCTTTCAATTCAATTCGAATTCGTTTTCAATTCAATTCATTTCGAAATCGTTTTCAATTCAATTCAATTCGAATTCGTTTTCAATTCAATTCATTTCGAAATCGTTTTCAATTCAATTCATTTCGAAATCGTTTTCAATTCAATTCATTTCGAAATCGTTTTCAATTCAATTCATTTCGAAATCGTTTTCAATTCAATTCATTTCGAAATCGTTTAAAATCGATATAAATATCGATCACGTCGAAATGGCGTCAATCTAATCAACACGGCTTCATATATTCCTTTATTTTCAAATATTCTATTTCAAATATTCCTTATTTTCACGATTGGAATGAGGCCCAATCAATTACCATATAAAGTTAATTATATGGATTTTCATACAACACATGTATATAATAGCCACGATAAATAATCAACCATCAACCAAAGTGCACTACACTGTATAAGCATCAAATAAAGATATCTAACGCTTATAACAGCATGTCAATCAATCGATCGACATATTTAATCAATCAGGATGAGTGAACTTCATATTTCATCCCAACACCCGTGTGGGGTTTCAAACAATCAAACAAATATTTTATTCGTGCAGTTGGGCGATGTGTGAAATTTATCGACCCAATCAATGTCCTTCAAATAGGTGTACATAAACAAACCGTCTGGTTTGTAAATGAATATTTATTTTATTCACATTCACGTTAAAAACTATTTTTTTAACGATAAAATATTTATTCTAACACATGAATTTTCTTTTCAGTTCATTTATTCAATAAATGACATTTTTATTTTTCTAACATATTTTAGAAAATTTCGGCGGCATAACGGCACGATACTAGAAACGGGACGAGGCCTAGCCTTATCCCCGGTCTAGTGAAGGCCCACGCCATTCACACATCAATCAAATCAATTTCATTTTGCAAACCACAAAATTTGGAGTAAGGGTCTAACCTAGCCTTACTCCCTCGCCTTATAACGGCGCACGTCTAATCCTAACCAATTTATCGATTCGATTTTTCACACCACAAACCACATTCAAACCAATATCACAATCAATCACCAAACAGTCAAACAAACAAGTCCATGGTCTGTGGACGATTGTGTCGGGTGCTACTAAGCACCGTCTGCATCCTAGTATATATATATAACTAGAAAAGAAATAGAAAGGTGAGAAATTCTCACCGAATAGCTATCCTAGCTCCACGGCACTTCACTGATAGAAAACTTCATCGCTATCGCACCTTCGTCATCTTCGTTGCCCGTAGCCACTACATATGTAAAAATCGAATTTTTACTTCGCTATTCAGTATATAAAAATCGAATTTTTAGTTCGCTATTCAATATATAAAAATCGAATTTTTAGTTCGCTATTCAATATATAAAAATCGAATTTTTAGTTCGCTATTCAATATATAAAAATCGAATTTTTAGTTCGCTATTCAATATATAAAAATCGAATTTTTAGTTCGCTATTCAATATATAAAAATCGAATTTTTAGTTCGCTATTCAATATATAAAAATCGAATTTTTAGTTCGCTATTCAATATATAAAAATCGAATTTTTATAACTTTACAACATAAATGAAATTCAGTTTTTAAACAAAATAAAATTCAGTTTTAAACAAAATAAAATTCAGTTTTAAACAAAATAAAATTCAGTTTTTATTCTATAAATAAATCAGTTTTTATATTTTTAAAAATGCAGTTTTTCTCTTCTTTTTCAAAATGCAGTTTTTTAAAATCTTTTTTAAAAATGCAGTTTTTATAACTTAAAATAAAAATACAGTTTTTTTTGCCTTATTTAAAAATTCAGTTTTAATCTAAAATAAAATTCTGTTTTAACCTAACTAAAATTAACAGTTTTAACTAACATAAAAATAATTTAAACAAATAAGAAAACTTACAGGAGGGGGCTATGCTTGTTCGTCAGTGGAAGGGGGGGGGGGGGGGGAAGCGTCGGCGGAGGGGGAAGAAAGGGGGGGAAACGCCTCCGGTGGTGAGGTTCGACGAACGGCGGTGGGAGGTGGGGGGGCCTGAGGGTCTTCGCGCAGGTAGGAGGAAGGAGAGAGGGAATCGAACGGAGGGGGACGGCGCGGTGATGGTGGCTCTGCCACCGGCGGAGGCGTGGGGGGGGGGGGGCGATTTCGATTTCGTCTTCTTTTTTTTTTTTTTTTTTTTTTTTTTTTCTTTCTGAATCGAACGTATGAAAGGAAGGGGGGCCAGGAAGAAGAAAAAGGGGAGGGAGGAATTAAAAATTATTTTTTTTTTATTATTTTATTATTTAAATTTGCAAAAAGGGTTGACTTTTACACACGACCTCGAAACGAGGCCCACTGCCTGTCGCCCATAGCGTTTCACCCCCATTCCGAACACAATGGGATATGTATCGCAAGCTGATTTGATCGTTACAATCAGTTTCCATTTGAATTTACATTTAAATCACTATATTGAATTTTAAACGCACATTTCAAATTACCGGGGCCACATACTAACTAGAAAAATTCCAGAAAAATAATTTCTAGCTTCGTATTGACGATACGGTCCTAACAAAACTAGTTTCGTCGAATTCTGAGACCGTTTGAAAAATGGCCAATTTCCAGTCGATTAAAATCAACTGAAACTGGTCAAACGCGTTTTCTTTTGCCACGCTCACATATTGATTTGAAAAATTATGAAATTTGAAACCTAGCAATAACTTGACATGACGGACCCAACAAAACTGGTTTCGTCGAAATCCGAGGTCGTTTGCAAAATGTCCATTTTTAAGGGCCTTATATATATAAAAATATATATAAATTCCACAGCGACTATTTCTAATTTTCAACTGGACATATCTCTCAATTTTTAAAGTGAAATCTCAGTTTCTTACATCCGTTAGAAAGATATTATCAATCAGATCCTAATGTTTTTGGTTTCACTAAAATCCGGATTGTTTTGCACCCGGTACATTCAATTGAAGTTTGAAATCGAATTATCGAACTACCGCGCCATTTTCAATTCCTTTTATAATTATATATAATTATTTATATTCTAACGACGACGCGTATAATATATACGTCGAAATTTCAATTCTAAATAAATTTCTCGTCGATATTATTTAAAATAATTCATTTTAAATAATCAAAATTCGATAAAATTGCCAAAATAAAAATTTTAAACTGGCCCAGATTTTCGGGTTGTTACAATCTCCCCCACTTAAAACTTTTCGTCCCCGAAAAGGAACAAAGTCGAAAGTGGTTTGATTAATCAACTCTACGCTCGATCTGGCTTTCATTCTCCAACTCTTTAGTTTCTGAGAATTTCCAAAAATTTCAAAAATTTGGCTAACACCCTAAATTTTTGAAAAATTTTGCCATAACCTCCCCTGCACCGGGAGCATCGGGGAATTTCAAATAGCTTCGCCGGTCCTTCAGATCTCAAAAAGAAAAAGAAAAAGCCAAGCGGCTAGCCAATAGGCTCACAAAATCATCATCACCCAAACAAAACAGGAAATTATGTAGTAAACATGTACCTATTTGTCGGGCAAACAAATTTTATTCTCTGGCTCTAGCCTCCTTGCTATGACCTGTTCAATGATATACATGTATATGCAAGCAGATGCGACCAATTTTCAATATAGTTCAATATTTGGTTCAATTAGGCATAATGGCTAAAAATTAGCAAACAAATAAACAAACAACGCAAACATCAATCAATTAGTGAATTAGAGTTTCAAATCCATAACTTTGATACATAGTCAAAAATCAGATTTTTGATGCCAAATCACAACAATGTATCCTAACTATATAAGCTTTGGTTCTCACACCAGTCTAATGGAAATATATAGAAAGTCACACCTTCGAAACTCGAACATAAATGTTGATGATGCGATCGCTATCATCAATACCATCTTCGGGCGACTAGAGTGCGATACTATATCTATCCAATATATTAAAACTTTGAATATACGCTAGCCAGGCGCATACGCAAAAATCTTTATATACTGAATTGTCCAAATCTTATAAATATATAATCAAATACGAAAAATTGATTTTAAATTTTCAAAACAAAATTGACTTTCATTTTAAAAATATACTCTTCACACTCATTCTAGGATACTACTGATCCCATCTCTAACGAGTCATTCTCATTGGATATTACTAATCCAATATCTGATGAATTCTTTCGTATGGTTCTAATGTGCCTTGTTCTCGAGCTCTGTAAACCAAAGCTCTGATACCAAATGTGACGGCAAGGAATTTCGCTCGGTCCGAACCAGTCGCTAAACCGACCCAGACCGTTCGAAACGCCCTATCGTTTGAGAACACGACAAAACAGAACGCATACAGAAGAACATTTCACTGTATATTACAACAATGCATCAGATTACAAGAATATACAGAGTATAAATGAATATTACACAGAAATATCAGAGATTTAAATTACATTTAAATACATAGCAGCGGAAAATAATACAGTACACAACTAGAAGAGATATACGGATACAAAGCTTTCCGGATATCATTCCAGCTGTAAACCAGGATCCTATGAATATAAATCTGCAAAACCAAAACTACTAGCTGCCCGTGTCGAAAATAAGGGCACCCAGAGTTTAGGTTAAAAACAATAAACTCCAGGTCAGTCATGTGACTGGTGTGAGAACTAAAACAGTTATTAATCTTTATTTAAAATCATTAGGTAAAATCAAGGGACCACGCCGTATAACACGGAACGGGTTTCCTCCCAAGAATACCAGTGCATAAAACAAACAGCGCAATGCTAAATAAAGAAAAATGAAGCTGTTATAAGACCCAGGTCCTATCACACAATGCAACGCAAGCCGGGGGATAGGGTTTTCCCTTATAACAGCCAAAGAATGCTTGATACGTTTAAATCAAATCATTTGATACTATCATAAGTGCATAGCGTATAAAACAACTTCAAATCATAAGTATCAATCATAGGCGGCATGGGTACCATATATCATGTCGCCATATATAGGTTTACAAATAAAACCGCAAATGTCACGTATTTGGAAATTGGATTTCCGTCTATGAACCGAGGCAAAAGATAGTCCTCAACCGATTCGTGACTCTCTAGCCCGAGCCACAGGATCAGAACGCATCAACCCTTTAGATCGTCAGGGCCGGTCCACACGGAGTGGATTATTATGCCTGAACAATACGTCTCCCCACCCTATGGGGTGTAAGTCTGGTCCGTCAGCCGACCAGAATGCATTCGGCCGAAACCGATATAACCGAGGCGCCTCGCAACTGCAACAACCACATAAGTCAAACTCGTCAGGGCGTGTAAAACCACTGACGCCACTTCTAGCTAGAAAGAAACGCAAGTCCTCCCTGATGTCCCTCCCGTTTTTGGTTCATACCGGGTGTGAAACTCGCGAAGTAAACGTTACACAAAGCTACGCCACAAAGGCCGTGCTTTGATCATCACCACAAGACTTTGCTTTTCAACAGAAGCCTTGATCATTTGCATCTTAGCATGCCACACAGGCAAACCACTCTATGCAACCGATATCAGTCACACAGAATGAAATCCAATGTCAGACACACAGTCCATTTACAAGTCCGTTCTGGGCCTGAACGAAACCGGAGGCACCTAGTACCCCGCATATCCATCGATCTCCAAGTACGTCTGGACGATCACTAACTGTTTCCATCTTCTTGGGTGTACAGCCCAATCAAGATCATCAGTTATCACCCAAACGACGTGAAGACCTCCGGTCTTCGACCATCGTCTTCATCTTCAACTTATCGTCGTATCAGTTATTCAGAATGGGATAAACCCGGTCTTTCCGAATAACTCGCGTATATATTCTAAAAGTGTTACACAAACACAACATACGCCTCATTCCAATTCATTAGTCACTAACCGTAAATTAATCAAGAGAATAATTCCCCAAACATTAACCCCGAAGGCCGAAACCAACATCAGATCAATATCCAGAAAACCATTCTGCTTGGCTAACCGACAGTTAGTTTCTAAATTTCACGTTCAAATCTAATTAAAGATTTAACTATCGCCTGGAGCAAAACTGGTGATACTCCATTCTCGATCTTTTCAATCTAATTAAAGATTCATTAAAACTCCACTTAGTTTTAATCTGTGACTGGGTTAAAGAATCAGTGTCATTTAAAACACGGTTCACGATAAACCCAAAGTCACATCCCATTAATTATCGGGTTAAAGAACAAGTGTTATTTAAAACACTGTTCACGATAAACCCAAAAATCAATATCAATTCAATTCCAATTAAATATTATTTAATTGGTACACTTCATTAAATCTAAATAAAAAGATTTAATCTCTTCTCAACTGGGTTCAAGAACAGTGTTAGTGAAGACACCATTCACGACAAACCCAAATCACATTCATTAATTATCGGGTTAAAGAACAAGTGTTATTTAAAACACTGTTCACGATAAACCCAAAAATCAATATCAATTCAATTCCAATTAAATATTATTTAATTGGTACACTTCATTAAATCTAAATAAAAAGATTTAATCTCTTCTCAACTGGGTTCAAGAACAGTGTTAGTGAAGACACCATTCACGACAAACCCAAATCACATTCCATTAATTATCGGGTTAAAGAACAAGTGTTATTTAAAACACTGTTCACGATAAACCCAAAAATCAATATCAATTCAATTCCAATTAAATATTATTTAATTGGTACACTTCATTAAATCTAAATAAAAAGATTTAATCTTTTCTCAACTGGGTTCAAGAACAGTGTTAGTGAAGACACCATTCACGACAAACCCAAATCACATTCCATTAATTATCGGGTTAAAGAACAAGTGTTATTTAAAACACTGTTCACGATAAACCCAAAAATCAATATCAATTCAATTCCAATTAAATATTATTTAATTGGTACACTTCATTAAATCTAAATAAAAAGATTTAATCTTTTCTCAACTGGGTTCAAGAACAGTGTTAGTGAAGACACCATTCACGACAAACCCAAATCACATTCGATATTCAATACAAGGCTCTGAATAGAAAATATATCGGCTTATATTCAATATCGAATTCTACGACTAACAAATGTCGTATTGGAAATAACGATACAAATATATATCTTTCAAATTTCCATAACAACACCTGTAATATCACGAATTCCAACATCGAAATATTCCGAAGACAATTTCGATTCAAATCCACTCCAATGCAATCATTGGAAATTTTGGTTATTTTCAAAACCATTTCAAATTCAATTTATTTATTTAAAAATAAATAGAATTATAATTCTAGTTCAAAACTAGTTCATTTCGATAAAAATCTATTTTTATCTTTTCAAATATGGAGTTTTTCATCCCAAACTTTCACAAATCATTTCTTATGATTTTACACAAATTATTACTATTTTTAATAATTTTATCAAGGCCCGTACAGTCGATTTTCATTAACGGCCATCGAACTGCACTTACAGCGACCTTTTTCGAATTTGATTTGGACGCATCTCCAAATCCAACCGTTAGATTTCAAATTTCTAACATTCATTAGAAAGCTCTTTTCGATACGAACCCAACGGTTCCGGTTTTAGGAGAATCCGACGGTCGGATCTCCCGTAATGTCCGTTCGAAATAAATGGTCGAAATTCGCGAACTGCCGCGACGCGGCGCGTTCTATTCAGGCCATTATATTATATATAATATATATAATATATATTTCGTCGATTTTCTATTCAAAACGAATTGTATAAATATTTTTAAAATTCGTTTCAAAATCTATTTCAACTTCCATTTCAATTCAAAGTAAAATTGAATTCTTCTTTATAAATTCATTTTAAAATTCATTTCTATTCAATTCAAATTTCAATTCAATTTGAATTCATTTAAATTCGCTTTCAATTCAATTCGAATTCGTTTTCAATTCAATTCATTTCGAAATCGTTTTCAATTCAATTCAATTCGAATTCGTTTTCAATTCAATTCATTTCGAAATCGTTTTCAATTCAATTCATTTCGAAATCGTTTTCAATTCAATTCATTTCGAAATCGTTTTCAATTCAATTCATTTCGAAATCGTTTTCAATTCAATTCATTTCGAAATCGTTTTCAATTCAATTCATTTCGAAATCGTTTAAAATCGATATAAATATCGATCACGTCGAAATGGCGTCAATCTAATCAACACGGCTTCATATATTCCTTTATTTTCAAATATTCTATTTCAAATATTCCTTATTTTCACGATTGGAATGAGGCCCAATCAATTACCATATAAAGTTAATTATATGGATTTTCATACAACACATGTATATAATAGCCACGATAAATAATCAACCATCAACCAAAGTGCACTACACTGTATAAGCATCAAATAAAGATATCTAACGCTTATAACAGCATGTCAATCAATCGATCGACATATTTAATCAATCAGGATGAGTGAACTTCATATTTCATCCCAACACCCGTGTGGGGTTTCAAACAATCAAACAAATATTTTATTCGTGCAGTTGGGCGATGTGTGAAATTTATCGACCCAATCAATGTCCTTCAAATAGGTGTACATAAACAAACCGTCTGGTTTGTAAATGAATATTTATTTTATTCACATTCACGTTAAAAACTATTTTTTTAACGATAAAATATTTATTCTAACACATGAATTTTCTTTTCAGTTCATTTATTCAATAAATGACATTTTTATTTTTCTAACATATTTTAGAAAATTTCGGCCGCATAACGGCACGATACTAGAAACGGGACGAGGCCTAGCCTTATCCCCGGTCTAGTGAAGGCCCACGCCATTCACACATCAATCAAATCAATTTCATTTTGCAAACCACAAAATTTGGAGTAAGGGTCTAACCTAGCCTTACTCCCTCGCCTTATAACGGCGCACGTCTAATCCTAACCAATTTATCGATTCGGTTTTTCACACCACAAACCACATTCAAACCAATATCACAATCAATCACCAAACAGTCAAACAAACAAGTCCATGGTCTGTGGACGATTGTGTCGGGTGCTACTAAGCACCGTCTGCATCCTAGTATATATATATAACTAGAAAAGAAATAGAAAGGTGAGAAATTCTCACCGAATAGCTATCCTAGCTCCACGGCACTTCACTGATAGAAAACTTCATCGCTATCGCACCTTCGTCATCTTCGTTGCCCGTAGCCACTACATATGTAAAAATCGAATTTTTACTTCGCTATTCAGTATATAAAAATCGAATTTTTAGTTCGCTATTCAATATATAAAAATCGAATTTTTAGTTCGCTATTCAATATATAAAAATCGAATTTTTAGTTCGCTATTCAATATATAAAAATCGAATTTTTAGTTCGCTATTCAATATATAAAAATCGAATTTTTAGTTCGCTATTCAATATATAAAAATCGAATTTTTAGTTCGCTATTCAATATATAAAAATCGAATTTTTAGTTCGCTATTCAATATATAAAAATCGAATTTTTATAACTTTACAACATAAATGAAATTCAGTTTTTAAACAAAATAAAATTCAGTTTTAAACAAAATAAAATTCAGTTTTAAACAAAATAAAATTCAGTTTTTATTCTATAAATAAATCAGTTTTTATATTTTTAAAAATGCAGTTTTTCTCTTCTTTTTCAAAATGCAGTTTTTTAAAATCTTTTTTAAAAATGCAGTTTTTATAACTTAAAATAAAAATACAGTTTTTTTTGCCTTATTTAAAAATTCAGTTTTAATCTAAAATAAAATTCTGTTTTAACCTAACTAAAATTAACAGTTTTAACTAACATAAAAATAATTTAAACAAATAAGAAAACTTACAGGAGGGGGCTATGCTTGTTCGTCAGTGGAAGGGGGGGGGGGGGGGGAAAGCGTCGGCGGAGGGGGAAGAAAGGGGGGGAAACGCCTCCGGTGGTGAGGTTCGACGAACGGCGGTGGGAGGTGGGGGGGCCTGAGGGTCTTCGCGCAGGTAGGAGGAAGGAGAGAGGGAATCGAACGGAGGGGGACGGCGCGGTGATGGTGGCTCTGCAACCGGCGGAGGCGTGGGGGGGGGGGCGATTTCGATTTCGTCTTCTTTTTTTTTTTTTTTTTTTTATTTTCTTTCTGAATCGAACGTATGAAAGGAAGGGGGGCCAGGAAGAAGAAAAAGGGGAGGGAGGAATTAAAAATTATTTTTTTTTTATTATTTTATTATTTAAATTTGCAAAAAGGGTTGACTTTTACACACGACCTCGAAACGAGGCCCACTGCCTGTCGCCCATAGCGTTTCACCCCCATTCCGAACACAATGGGATATGTATCGCAAGCTGATTTGATCGTTACAATCAGTTTCCGTTTGAATTTACATTTAAATCACTATATTGAATTTTAAACGCACATTTCAAATTACCGGGGCCACATACTAACTAGAAAAATTCCAGAAAAATAATTTCTAGCTTCGTATTGACGATACGGTCCTAACAAAACTAGTTTCGTCGAATTCTGAGACCGTTTGAAAAATGGCCAATTTCCAGTCGATTAAAATCAACTGAAACTGGTCAAACGCGTTTTCTTTTGCCACGCTCACATATTGATTTGAAAAATTATGAAATTTGAAACCTAGCAATAACTTGACATGACGGACCCAACAAAACTGGTTTCGTCGAAATCCGAGGTCGTTTGCAAAATGTCCATTTTTAAGGGCCTTATATATATAAAAATATATATAAATTCCACAGCGACTATTTCTAATTTTCAACTGGACATATCTCTCAATTTTTAAAGTGAAATCTCAGTTTCTTACATCCGTTAGAAAGATATTATCAATCAGATCCTAATGTTTTTGGTTTCACTAAAATCCGGATTGTTTTGCACCCGGTACATTCAATTGAAGTTTGAAATCGAATTATCGAACTACCGCGCCATTTTCAATTCCTTTTATAATTATATATAATTATTTATATTCTAACGACGACGCGTATAATATATACGTCGAAATTTCAATTCTAAATAAATTTCTCGTCGATATTATTTAAAATAATTCATTTTAAATAATCAAAATTCGATAAAATTGCCAAAATAAAAATTTTAAACTGGCCCAGATTTTCGGGTTGTTACACTGATTCACAACCACTTCTTCTGCCCCTTTCCCATCCTCTAGTCCTCAGCGCATCAATTAACTGTTGCCGATTGCTACACGATTTGGTCAATTAACATACATCTTCTCCTACTCCTGGTAGTCGCTGTCGGATTCTACTTCAGTCGGCGCTTTGTTACGATGTCTCTCTTTCCCTTCTCGAGGCTTCTGGTGCCTGGTAAAAATTGTCATCGTTCTATTTGATTTGGTCATGTCTTGGCATTTAGTTTTCCGTGATTCAATAGGTATTTCAACCATTCATGTTCAGAAAGCAGATCCTAAGGCATGTGTAACAACCCGGAAATTCTGAGCCAATTTAAAATTTTTATTTTGGTGAATTTAATGAAATTTGATTATTAAAAATGGATTATTTTAAATAATAACGACGAAAAAAATATTTTGGACGAAGTTAAAATGAATAAATTTATTTTACTTATATAATGAGTCTGAAATGGCGCGGCAGTTCGAAAATTCGATTTCGAATTTCAAATGAATATACAGAATTCAATATAAGTCAGAATTTAACGAAACAAGAAATATTTGAATCTGTTTAATCATATCTTTCTAATGGATGTAAGAAACTGAGATTTTGTTTTATAATTTGAAAGATATGTCCAGTTTAAAATTCAGAAAAATCGTTGTGGAATTTATATATATATTATATATATATAAAGCCTTTAAAAATGGAAATTTTGCAAACGACCTTCGTTTTCGACGAAACCACTTTTGTTGGATCCGAGATGTCAAATTATTACTAGATTCCAAAATTCATAATTTTCTGAATCAGTATGTGAGCGTGGCGAAGTCAAACGTGTTTTAACAGTTTTAGTCAATTTCGATCGACTAGAAAATGGCCATTTTTCAAACGGACTCATAATTTGATGAAATTAGTTTTTTAGGACCGTATCGTCTATACGAAGCTAGAAATAATTTTTCTGGAATTTTTAGAGTTAGTATGTGGCCCCGGTAATTTAAAATGTGCATTAGAATTTAAAATATAAGGATTTATATTTTAAATTTAATGGAAACTGGTCGTAACAGCCGAATTGGGTTACGAAACATATCCCATTGTGTTCGGGATTGGGGTATTTGGCTAGGGGCGACTATCGTTGGGTTTAATTTGGTGTTCGTATGGGTATGTAGGTATGTTTGGAATTAAAAGGAAACAAAAATTATAAAATAAAATATATAAATATATATCCAAACCTGTTGACCAAATCAGTTGGAACCAAACCCGTAACTTTTCAAAAACGATGACGGCCCCTCTTCATTCCATCTCTCCTCCATAATTTCTAATCCACACAATGAAATTAGCTGATCCTTGCGAGGATTTTGAAGAGGATCTTACCAGCTTCGAACCCATGCTAGTTTCGAGTCATGTCGTTGACTGTGGGAGATGGATCGCGCCTCCAAAGTGGTGTCACCTCGCACCGGAATCCGCCCTCGATAGCAGATCGAGTTCGACGTTGAGCGCACCGGCGGGAAGCTCTTGCGAAGGCTAAGGTCGCGACACCACCTGATCGATGCCAAGCATCTTGAAATTTGCGCAAAACCTAAACCCTAGTTGCGAGCAAAGGGAATTAGACATCAGTCAGTTTAACAGAGTGATTAGGGTAAGTTTTTCTTTTTCTTTATTTATTCTATTAGATTAATTAAATTAGGAAATAGCAGTAAGTGAAATTTTAAAAATATAAACATAGTTTAAAAATAGAATTTTTATAATATACGAAAAATATAAAGATATGGTTTTCTTTAAAAATGATAATATATGTATATGGGCTTCTTTGTAGACAATATAGCGATATAAAAGTTGGATTTTACTCATAGGAATGGAGTTACAAAAATACGATTTTTATATATATTATAGTATGATAAAGATATAATTTTTATATGTATGAAGTAGATATAAAAATATGATTTTTGGTGCTTATAGAAGTATGATTTTTGATTTTTGGAAAAATAGATTTCTTTGATTTTAAAAATATACTTTTCTTCAAAATGAAATGAAAATGAGATTTTCTAAGATAGAAAATTTTAATTTTCTTTAATACAAAAAAAATCCATTTTTCTTAGATATGAAAAATACCATTTTTAGTTCGATAAAAATATTATTCTTATCATATGTATGAAGTGGTTCTTAGTTAGAAAAACATGTTTTTTTTATCATATGAATAGCAATATAAAAATTCGGTTTTTATATATGAAGTACCATTGTAAAAATCTGATTTTTGTATAAGTAACAAAATAAAAATATGATTTTTAGTGAAGCAAAAATAGCGATTTTTTTAAATATATAAACATCATATTAAAAATATGATTTTTAATATGTACAGCGTGAAGAAGATGGCATTGGAATTTTGAACCGAATCCAAACCATCGTCCATTAAAGAATGGGGGAAGGGATCCCCAAGGTGCGAACTCCTCGCCAAATTTTCTTTATACAGTTATTTATTATGTAACTGCATATATGAACTGTTCCCCGTCGTCCACAGACCATGGACGACTTGTATGTTTAGTTGTTTGGTTGTTTCTATTATTTGGTTGGATTTGGTTAGGTATGTGGAATGGAATAGATTAGATTTGGTTTGAGTATGACGTACGCCGTTATGAGGCGAGGGATAAGGCTAGACCTTATCCTGTTTCTAGTATCATGTCGTTATGCCGCCGAAATTTTCTAAAGTAAGTTAAAAAAAATAAAAAGATCATTTTATTGAATAAATGAACTGAATAGAATATTCATAGGTTGAATCAAATATTTTATCGTTGAAAATATAATTTTAACGTGTATGTGAATTAAAAATATATTCATTTACAAATCAAACGATTTGTTTATGTACACTGATTTGACTGATATTGATTGGGATGATAAATTTTACATGTCGCCCAACTGCACAAATAAAATCGGTATTTGTTGATTTGAAACCCCACACGGGTATTGGGATAATGTTTGACGTGCACTAATCCCAATAATTAGTTGTATGTCAATCGATGGGTTGATAGATAGCTGTTTAGTGCACTTTGGATGATGGTTGATTATTTATCATTGCAGTTATATACATGTGTTGTATGGAATCCATATAATTAACATTATATGGTAATTGATTGGGCCCCATTCCAGTTTAGAAAATAAAGAATATTATAAAATATATATTCATGTGTTGAAATAAAATATATATTCCTGTGTTGAAAGAAATATAGATTCATGTGTTAAATAGAGAAAATATTCATTTGTTGAATAGAGTAACGAAGTTATTGAATAAATTTATTTTACTTATATAATGAGTCTGAAATGGCGCGGCAGTTCGAAAATTCGATTTCGAATTTCAAATGAATATACAGAATTCAATATAAGTCAGAATTTAACGAAACAAGAAATATTTGAATCTGTTTAATCATATCTTTCTAATGGATGTAAGAAACTGAGATTTTGTTTTATAATTTGAAAGATATGTCCAGTTTAAAATTCAGAAAAATCGTTGTGGAATTTATATATATATTATATATATATAAAGCCTTTAAAAATGGAAATTTTGCAAACGACCTTCGTTTTCGACGAAACCACTTTTGTTGGATCCGAGATGTCAAATTATTGCTAGATTCCAAAATTCATAATTTTCTGAATCAGTATGTGAGCGTGGCGAAGTCAAACGTGTTTTAACAGTTTTAGTCAATTTCGATCGACTAGAAAATGGCCATTTTTCAAACGGACTCATAATTTGATGAAATTAGTTTTTTAGGACCGTATCGTCAATACGAAGCTAGAAATAATTTTTCTGGAATTTTTAGAGTTAGTATGTGGCCCCGGTAATTTAAAATGTGCATTAGAATTTAAAATATAAGGATTTATATTTTAAATTTAATGGAAACTGGTCGTAACAGCCGAATTGGGTTACGAAACATATCCCATTGTGTTCGGGATTGGGGTATTTGGCTAGGGGCGACTATCGTTGGGTTTAATTTGGTGTTCGTATGGGTATGTAGGTATGTTTGGAATTAAAAGGAAACAAAAATTATAAAATAAAATATATAAATATATATCCAAACCTGTTGACCAAATCAGTTGGAACCAAACCCGTAACTTTTCAAAAACGATGACGGCCCCTCTTCATTCCATCTCTCCTCCATAATTTCTAATCCACACAATGAAATTAGCTGATCCTTGCGAGGATTTTGAAGAGGATCTTACCAGCTTCGAACCCATGCTAGTTTCGAGTCATGTCGTTGACTGTGGGAGATGGATCGCGCCTCCAAAGTGGTGTCACCTCGCACCGGAATCCGCCCTCGATAGCAGATCGAGTTCGACGTTGAGCGCACCGGCGGGAAGCTCTTGCGAAGGCTAAGGTCGCGACACCACCTGATCGATGCCAAGCATCTTGAAATTTGCGCAAAACCTAAACCCTAGTTGCGAGCAAAGGGAATTAGACATCAGTCAGTTTAACAGAGTGATTAGGGTAAGTTTTTCTTTTTCTTTATTTATTCTATTAGATTAATTAAATTAGGAAATAGCAGTAAGTGAAATTTTAAAAATACAAACATAGTTTAAAAATAGAATTTTTATAATATACGAAAAATATAAAGATATGGTTTTCTTTAAAAATGATAATATATGTATATGGGCTTCTTTGTAGACAATACAGCGATATAAAAGTTGGATTTTACTCATAGGAATGGAGTTACAAAAATACGATTTTTATATATATTATAGTATGATAAAGATATAATTTTTATATGTATGAAGTAGATATAAAAATATGATTTTTGGTGCTTATAGAAGTATGATTTTTGATTTTTGGAAAAATAGATTTCTTTGATTTTAAAAATATACTTTTCTTCAAAATGAAATGAAAATGAGATTTTCTAAGATAGAAAATTTTAATTTTCTTTAATACAAAAAAAATCCATTTTTCTTAGATATGAAAAATACCATTTTTAGTTCGATAAAAATATTATTCTTATCATATGTATGAAGTGGTTCTTAGTTAGAAAAACATGTTTTTTTTATCATATGAATAGCAATATAAAAATTCGGTTTTTATATATGAAGTACCATTGTAAAAATCTGATTTTTGTATAAGTAACAAAATAAAAATATGATTTTTAGTGAAGCAAAAATAGCGATTTTTTTAAATATATAAACATCATATTAAAAATATGATTTTTAATATGTACAGCGTGAAGAAGATGGCATTGGAATTTTGAACCGAATCCAAACCATCGTCCATTAAAGAATGGGGGAAGGGATCCCCAAGGTGCGAACTCCTCGCCAAATTTTCTTTATACAGTTATTTATTATGTAACTGCATATATGAACTGTTCCCCGTCGTCCACAGACCATGGACGACTTGTATGTTTAGTTGTTTGGTTGTTTCTATTATTTGGTTGGATTTGGTTAGGTATGTGGAATGGAATAGATTAGATTTGGTTTGAGTATGACGTACGCCGTTATGAGGCGAGGGATAAGGCTAGACCTTATCCTGTTTCTAGTATCATGTCGTTATGCCGCCGAAATTTTCTAAAGTAAGTTAAAAAAAATAAAAAGATCATTTTATTGAATAAATGAACTGAATAGAATATTCATAGGTTGAATCAAATATTTTATCGTTGAAAATATAATTTTAACGTGTATGTGAATTAAAAATATATTCATTTACAAATCAAACGATTTGTTTATGTACACTGATTTGACTGATATTGATTGGGATGATAAATTTTACATGTCGCCCAACTGCACAAATAAAATCGGTATTTGTTGATTTGAAACCCCACACGGGTATTGGGATAATGTTTGACGTGCACTAATCCCAATAATTAGTTGTATGTCAATCGATGGGTTGATAGATAGCTGTTTAGTGCACTTTGGATGATGGTTGATTATTTATCATTGCAGTTATATACATGTGTTGTATGGAATCCATATAATTAACATTATATGGTAATTGATTGGGCCCCATTCCAGTTTAGAAAATAAAGAATATTATAAAATATATATTCATGTGTTGAAATAAAATATATATTCCTGTGTTGAAAGAAATATAGATTCATGTGTTAAATAGAGAAAATATTCATTTGTTGAATAGAGTAACGAAGTTATTGAATAAATTTATTTTACTTATATAATGAGTCTGAAATGGCGCGGCAGTTCGAAAATTCGATTTCGAATTTCAAATGAATATACAGAATTCAATATAAGTCAGAATTTAACGAAACAAGAAATATTTGAATCTGTTTAATCATATCTTTCTAATGGATGTAAGAAACTGAGATTTTGTTTTATAATTTGAAAGATATGTCCAGTTTAAAATTCAGAAAAATCGTTGTGGAATTTATATATATATTATATATATATAAAGCCTTTAAAAATGGAAATTTTGCAAACGACCTTCGTTTTCGACGAAACCACTTTTGTTGGATCCGAGATGTCAAATTATTGCTAGATTCCAAAATTCATAATTTTCTGAATCAGTATGCGAGCGTGGCGAAGTCAAACGTGTTTTAACAGTTTTAGTCAATTTCGATCGACTAGAAAATGGCCATTTTTCAAACGGACTCATAATTTGATGAAATTAGTTTTTTAGGACCGTATCGTCTATACGAAGCTAGAAATAATTTTTCTGGAATTTTTAGAGTTAGTATGTGGCCCCGGTAATTTAAAATGTGCATTAGAATTTAAAATATAAGGATTTATATTTTAAATTTAATGGAAACTGGTCGTAACAGCCGAATTGGGTTACGAAACATATCCCATTGTGTTCGGGATTGGGGTATTTGGCTAGGGGCGACTATCGTTGGGTTTAATTTGGTGTTCGTATGGGTATGTAGGTATGTTTGGAATTAAAAGGAAACAAAAATTATAAAATAAAATATATAAATATATATCCAAACCTGTTGACCAAATCAGTTGGAACCAAACCCGTAACTTTTCAAAAACGATGACGGCCCCTCTTCATTCCATCTCTCCTCCATAATTTCTAATCCACACAATGAAATTAGCTGATCCTTGCGAGGATTTTGAAGAGGATCTTACCAGCTTCGAACCCATGCTAGTTTCGAGTCATGTCGTTGACTGTGGGAGATGGATCGCGCCTCCAAAGTGGTGTCACCTCGCACCGGAATCCGCCCTCGATAGCAGATCGAGTTCGACGTTGAGCGCACCGGCGGGAAGCTCTTGCGAAGGCTAAGGTCGCGACACCACCTGATCGATGCCAAGCATCTTGAAATTTGCGCAAAACCTAAACCCTAGTTGCGAGCAAAGGGAATTAGACATCAGTCAGTTTAACAGAGTGATTAGGGTAAGTTTTTCTTTTTCTTTATTTATTCTATTAGATTAATTAAATTAGGAAATAGCAGTAAGTGAAATTTTAAAAATATAAACATAGTTTAAAAATAGAATTTTTATAATATACGGAAAATATAAAGATATGGTTTTCTTTAAAAATGATAATATATGTATATGGGCTTCTTTGTAGACAATATAGCGATATAAAAGTTGGATTTTACTCATAGGAATGGAGTTACAAAAATACGATTTTTATATATATTATAGTATGATAAAGATATAATTTTTATATGTATGAAGTAGATATAAAAATATGATTTTTGGTGCTTATAGAAGTATGATTTTTGATTTTTGGAAAAATAGATTTCTTTGATTTTAAAAATATACTTTTCTTCAAAATGAAATGAAAATGAGATTTTCTAAGATAGAAAATTTTAATTTTCTTTAATACAAAAAAAATCCATTTTTCTTAGATATGAAAAATACCATTTTTAGTTCGATAAAAATATTATTCTTATCATATGTATGAAGTGGTTCTTAGTTAGAAAAACATGTTTTTTTTATCATATGAATAGCAATATAAAAATTCGGTTTTTATATATGAAGTACCATTGTAAAAATCTGATTTTTGTATAAGTAACAAAATAAAAATATGATTTTTAGTGAAGCAAAAATAGCGATTTTTTTAAATATATAAACATCATATTAAAAATATGATTTTTAATATGTACAGCGTGAAGAAGATGGCATTGGAATTTTGAACCGAATCCAAACCATCGTCCATTAAAGAATGGGGGAAGGGATCCCCAAGGTGCGAACTCCTCGCCAAATTTTCTTTATACAGTTATTTATTATGTAACTGCATATATGAACTGTTCCCCGTCGTCCACAGACCATGGACGACTTGTATGTTTAGTTGTTTGGTTGTTTCTATTATTTGGTTGGATTTGGTTAGGTATGTGGAATGGAATAGATTAGATTTGGTTTGAGTATGACGTACGCCGTTATGAGGCGAGGGATAAGGCTAGACCTTATCCTGTTTCTAGTATCATGTCGTTATGCCGCCGAAATTTTCTAAATTAAGTTAAAAAAAATAAAAAGATCATTTTATTGAATAAATGAACTGAATAGAATATTCATAGGTTGAATCAAATATTTTATCTTTGAAAATATAATTTTAACGTGTATGTGAATTAAAAATATATTCATTTACAAATCAAACGATTTGTTTATGTACACTGATTTGACTGATATTGATTGGGATGATAAATTTTACATGTCGCCCAACTGCACAAATAAAATCGGTATTTGTTGATTTGAAACCCCACACGGGTATTGGGATAATGTTTGACGTGCACTAATCCCAATAATTAGTTGTATGTCAATCGATGGGTTGATAGATAGCTGTTTAGTGCACTTTGGATGATGGTTGATTATTTATCATTGCAGTTATATACATGTGTTGTATGGAATCCATATAATTAACATTATATGGTAATTGATTGGGCCCCATTCCAGTTTAGAAAATAAAGAATATTATAAAATATATATTCATGTGTTGAAATAAAATATATATTCCTGTGTTGAAAGAAATATAGATTCATGTGTTAAATAGAGAAAATATTCATTTGTTGAATAGAGTAACGAAGTTATTGAATAAATTTATTTTACTTATATAATGAGTCTGAAATGGCGCGGCAGTTCGAAAATTCGATTTCGAATTTCAAATGAATATACAGAATTCAATATAAGTCAGAATTTAACGAAACAAGAAATATTTGAATCTGTTTAATCATATCTTTCTAATGGATGTAAGAAACTGAGATTTTGTTTTATAATTTGAAAGATATATCCAGTTTAAAATTCAGAAAAATCGTTGTGGAATTTATATATATATTATATATATATAAAGCCTTTAAAAATGGAAATTTTGCAAACGACCTTCGTTTTCGACGAAACCACTTTTGTTGGATCCGAGATGTCAAATTATTGCTAGATTCCAAAATTCATAATTTTCTGAATCAGTATGTGAGCGTGGCGAAGTCAAACGTGTTTTAACAGTTTTAGTCAATTTCGATCGACTAGAAAATGGCCATTTTTCAAACGGACTCATAATTTGATGAAATTAGTTTTTTAGGACCGTATCGTCTATACGAAGCTAGAAATAATTTTTCTGGAATTTTTAGAGTTAGTATGTGGCCCCGGTAATTTAAAATGTGCATTAGAATTTAAAATATAAGGATTTATATTTTAAATTTAATGGAAACTGGTCGTAACAGCCGAATTGGGTTACGAAACATATCCCATTGTGTTCGGGATTGGGGTATTTGGCTAGGGGCGACTATCGTTGGGTTTAATTTGGTGTTCGTATGGGTATGTAGGTATGTTTGGAATTAAAAGGAAACAAAAATTATAAAATAAAATATATAAATATATATCCAAACCTGTTGACCAAATCAGTTGGAACCAAACCCGTAACTTTTCAAAAACGATGACGGCCCCTCTTCATTCCATCTCTCCTCCATAATTTCTAATCCACACAATGAAATTAGCTGATCCTTGCGAGGATTTTGAAGAGGATCTTACCAGCTTCGAACCCATGCTAGTTTCGAGTCATGTCGTTGACTGTGGGAGATGGATCGCGCCTCCAAAGTGGTGTCACCTCGCACCGGAATCCGCCCTCGATAGCAGATCGAGTTCGACGTTGAGCGCACCGGCGGGAAGCTCTTGCGAAGGCTAAGGTCGCGACACCACCTGATCGATGCCAAGCATCTTGAAATTTGCGCAAAACCTAAACCCTAGTTGCGAGCAAAGGGAATTAGACATCAGTCAGTTTAACAGAGTGATTAGGGTAAGTTTTTCTTTTTCTTTATTTATTCTATTAGATTAATTAAATTAGGAAATAGCAGTAAGTGAAATTTTAAAAATATAAACATAGTTTAAAAATAGAATTTTTATAATATACGAAAAATATAAAGATATGGTTTTCTTTAAAAATGATAATATATGTATATGGGCTTCTTTGTAGACAATATAGCGATATAAAAGTTGGATTTTACTCATAGGAATGGAGTTACAAAAATACGATTTTTATATATATTATAGTATGATAAAGATATAATTTTTATATGTATGAAGTAGATATAAAAATATGATTTTTGGTGCTTATAGAAGTATGATTTTTGATTTTTGGAAAAATAGATTTCTTTGATTTTAAAAATATACTTTTCTTCAAAATGAAATGAAAATGAGATTTTCTAAGATAGAAAATTTTAATTTTCTTTAATACAAAAAAAATCCATTTTTCTTAGATATGAAAAATACCATTTTTAGTTCGATAAAAATATTATTCTTATCATATGTATGAAGTGGTTCTTAGTTAGAAAAACATGTTTTTTTTATCATATGAATAGCAATATAAAAATTCGGTTTTTATATATGAAGTACCATTGTAAAAATCTGATTTTTGTATAAGTAACAAAATAAAAATATGATTTTTAGTGAAGCAAAAATAGCGATTTTTTTAAATATATAAACATCATATTAAAAATATGATTTTTAATATGTACAGCGTGAAGAAGATGGCATTGGAATTTTGAACCGAATCCAAACCATCGTCCATTAAAGAATGGGGGAAGGGATCCCCAAGGTGCGAACTCCTCGCCAAATTTTCTTTATACAGTTATTTATTATGTAACTGCATATATGAACTGTTCCCCGTCGTCCACAGACCATGGACGACTTGTATGTTTAGTTGTTTGGTTGTTTCTATTATTTGGTTGGATTTGGTTAGGTATGTGGAATGGAATAGATTAGATTTGGTTTGAGTATGACGTACGCCGTTATGAGGCGAGGGATAAGGCTAGACCTTATCCTGTTTCTAGTATCATGTCGTTATGCCGCCGAAATTTTCTAAAGTAAGTTAAAAAAAATAAAAAGATCATTTTATTGAATAAATGAACTGAATAGAATATTCATAGGTTGAATCAAATATTTTATCGTTGAAAATATAATTTTAACGTGTATGTGAATTAAAAATATATTCATTTACAAATCAAACGATTTGTTTATGTACACTGATTTGACTGATATTGATTGGGATGATAAATTTTACATGTCGCCCAACTGCACAAATAAAATCGGTATTTGTTGATTTGAAACCCCACACGGGTATTGGGATAATGTTTGACGTGCACTAATCCCAATAATTAGTTGTATGTCAATCGATGGGTTGATAGATAGCTGTTTAGTGCACTTTGGATGATGGTTGATTATTTATCATTGCAGTTATATACATGTGTTGTATGGAATCCATATAATTAACATTATATGGTAATTGATTGGGCCCCATTCCAGTTTAGAAAATAAAGAATATTATAAAATATATATTCATGTGTTGAAATAAAATATATATTCCTGTGTTGAAAGAAATATAGATTCATGTGTTAAATAGAGAAAATATTCATTTGTTGAATAGAGTAACGAAGTTATTGAATAAATTTATTTTACTTATATAATGAGTCTGAAATGGCGCGGCAGTTCGAAAATTCGATTTCGAATTTCAAATGAATATACAGAATTCAATATAAGTCAGAATTTAACGAAACAAGAAATATTTGAATCTGTTTAATCATATCTTTCTAATGGATGTAAGAAACTGAGATTTTGTTTTATAATTTGAAAGATATGTCCAGTTTAAAATTCAGAAAAATCGTTGTGGAATTTATATATATATTATATATATATAAAGCCTTTAAAAATGGAAATTTTGCAAACGACCTTCGTTTTCGACGAAACCACTTTTGTTGGATCCGAGATGTCAAATTATTGCTAGATTCCAAAATTCATAATTTTCTGAATCAGTATGTGAGCGTGGCGAAGTCAAACGTGTTTTAACAGTTTTAGTCAATTTCGATCGACTAGAAAATGGCCATTTTTCAAACGGACTCATAATTTGATGAAATTAGTTTTTTAGGACCGTATCGTCAATACGAAGCTAGAAATAATTTTTCTGGAATTTTTAGAGTTAGTATGTGGCCCCGGTAATTTAAAATGTGCATTAGAATTTAAAATATAAGGATTTATATTTTAAATTTAATGGAAACTGGTCGTAACAGCCGAATTGGGTTACGAAACATATCCCATTGTGTTCGGGATTGGGGTATTTGGCTAGGGGCGACTATCGTTGGGTTTAATTTGGTGTTCGTATGGGTATGTAGGTATGTTTGGAATTAAAAGGAAACAAAAATTATAAAATAAAATATATAAATATATATCCAAACCTGTTGACCAAATCAGTTGGAACCAAACCCGTGACTTTTCAAAAACGATGACGGCCCCTCTTCATTCCATCTCTCCTCCATAATTTCTAATCCACACAATGAAATTAGCTGATCCTTGCGAGGATTTTGAAGAGGATCTTACCAGCTTCGAACCCATGCTAGTTTCGAGTCATGTCGTTGACTGTGGGAGATGGATCGCGCCTCCAAAGTGGTGTCACCTCGCACCGGAATCCGCCCTCGATAGCAGATCGAGTTCGACGTTGAGCGCACCGGCGGGAAGCTCTTGCGAAGGCTAAGGTCGCGACACCACCTGATCGATGCCAAGCATCTTGAAATTTGCGCAAAACCTAAACCCTAGTTGCGAGCAAAGGGAATTAGACATCAGTCAGTTTAACAGAGTGATTAGGGTAAGTTTTTCTTTTTCTTTATTTATTCTATTAGATTAATTAAATTAGGAAATAGCAGTAAGTGAAATTTTAAAAATATAAACATAGTTTAAAAATAGAATTTTTATTATATACGAAAAATATAAAGATATGGTTTTCTTTAAAAATGATAATATATGTATATGGGCTTCTTTGTAGACAATATAGCGATATAAAAGTTGGATTTTACTCATAGGAATGGAGTTACAAAAATACGATTTTTATATATATTATAGTATGATAAAGATATAATTTTTATATGTATGAAGTAGATATAAAAATATGATTTTTGGTGCTTATAGAAGTATGAATTTTGATTTTTGGAAAAATAGTTTTCTTTGATTTTAAAAATATAGTTTTCTTTTAAATGAAATGAAAATGAGATTTTCTAAGATAGAAAATTTTAATTTCTTTAATATGAAAAAAAATCCATTTTTCGTGGATATGAAAAATACCATTTTTAGTTCGATAAAAATATTATTCTTATCGTATGTATGAAGTGGTTCTTAGTTAGAAAAACATGTTTTTTTATCATATGAATAGCAATATAAAAATTCGGTTTTTATATATGAAGTACCATTGTAAAAATCTGATTTTTGTATAAGTAATAAAATAAAAATATGATTTTTAGTGAAGTAAATATAGCGATTTTTTAAATATATAAACATCATATTAAAAATATGATTTTCAATATGTACAGCGTGAAGAAGATGGCGTTGGAATTTTGAACCGAATCCAAACCATTGTCCGTTAAAGAACGGCGGAGTGGATCCCCAAGGTGATAACTCCTCGCCAAATTTTCTTTATATGGTTATTTATTATGTAACTGCATATATGAACTGTTCCCCGTCGTCCACAGACCATGGACGACTTGTATGTTTAGTTGTTTCTATTATTTGGTTGGATTTGGTTAGGTATGTGGAATGGAATAGATTATATTTGGTTTGAGTATGACGTACGCCGTTATGAGGCGAGGGATAAGGCTAGACCTTATCCTGTTTCTAGTATCATGCCGTTATGCCGCCGAAATTTTCTAAAGTAAGTTAAAAAAAATAAAAAGATCATTTTATTGAATAAATGAACTGAATAGAATATTCATAGGTTGAATCAAATATTTTATCGTTGAAAATATAATTTTAACGTGTTTGTGAATAAAAAATATATTCATTTACAAATCAAACGATTTGTTTATTTACACTGATTTGACTGATATTGATTGGGATGATAAATTTTACATATCGCCCAACTACACAAATAAAATCGGTGTTTGTTGATTTGAAACCACACACGGGTATTGGGATAACGTTTGACGTGCACTATTCCCGATAATTAGTTGTATGTCAATCGATGGGTTGATAGATAGCTGTTTAGTGCACTTAGGATGATGGTTGATTATTTATCATTGCAGTTATATACATGTGTTGTATGGAATCCATATAATTAACATTATATGGTAATTGATTGGGCCCCATTCCAGTTTAGAAAATAAAGAATATTATAAAATATATATTCATGTGTTGAAATAAAATATATATTCCTGTGTTGAAAGAAATATAGATTCATGTGTTAAATAGAGAAAATATTCATTTGTTGAATAGAGTAACGAAGTTATTGAAACATATAAAGCAGTGTTGATTAGATTTGCGCCATTTTGACGCGAACGATATTTATATCGATTTTATTCATTTTTATAATGAATATAGAAAAGGAAGTGATTTCAAAATATAACGTTTTGAAAATATTATCATTTATATATCGATGATATGGAATATTCAATTTTGATTAGAAATTGAATATGAAGTTGAAATCGTTTTGAAAACGAATTTAGAATGATTTATAAAATACATTTTGAAAGGAAATCAATGAAATATGTATAATATATATATTATATATATAAAATGGCCTGAATAGAACGCACTGTGGCAATTCGTGAATTTCGACCATTGAATTCGAATGGATATTACTGGAGATCCGACCGTCGGATTCTCCTAAAACAGGAACCGTTGGTTTCGTATCGAAAAGAGCTTTCTAACGAATATTAGAAATTTGAAATCTAACGGCTGGATTTGGAATTATGTCCAAATCAAATTTGGAAAAGGTCGCTATCAGTGCAGCTCGATGGCCGTTGATGGAAATCGATTGTACAGGCCTTGATAAAATTATTAAAAATAGTAATAATTCGTGTAAAATCATAAGAAATGATTTATGAAGAATTGGGATGAAAAATTCCATATTTGAAAAGATAAAATTAGATTTTTGTCGAAATGAACTAGTTTTGAACTAGAATTATAATCCCATTTATTTTTACAATAAATAAAGTGGATTTGAAATGGTTTTGAAAATAACTAGAATTTCCAATAATTGAATTGGAATGGATTTGAATCGAAACGGTCTTTGGAATATTTCGATGTTGGATTTCGTGATTATATAGATATTGTTATGGAAATTTGAAAGATATATTTATATCGTTATTTCCAATACGATATTTGTCGTTCGTAGAATTTGATATTGAATATAAGCCGATATATTTTCTATTCAGAGCCTTGTGTTTAATATCAAATGGGATTTGGGTTGGTCATGAATGGTGTCTTCATGAACACTGTTATTCAACCTAGTTGAGAAAAATATTAAATCTTTTTATTTAGATTTAATGAAGTATACCAATTAAATGGTATTTAACTGGAATTGAATAGAATGTGATCTTGGGTTTATCATGAACCGTGTTTTAAATGACATTGGTTCTTTAACCCAGTTAAAGACAGGAAATTAATTTTTTGGAAGATTAAAACCAAGTGGAGTTTTAATAAATCTTTAATTAGATTGAAATGATCGCGAATGGAGTATCACCAGTTTTGCTCCAGGCGATAGTTAAATCTTTAATTAGATTTGAACGTGAAATGGTAATTGAATTTACCGATAACACTGTGGTGTTAGATATAAAGTATGACCAGTTTTACTTCATAGGATGAATAGGTTGAGATTGGGAAATAAAATAAATGATTACTTCGGTGTGGTTCGATAATCCTGACTAGTTTGAATTGATATTCAAAAGAAGATTAAAGAATAAATTTAAAGAATTTATCTTTGATAAAATTAATGGGAACCTTTCCCAAAGTATAAGATTAATTGAATAAAAGAATATTCTGAATTGGAATGAGGCGTATGTTGTGTTTGTGTAATATTTGTTTATTATATATGCGAGTTATTCAGAAAGACCGGGTTTATCCCATTCTGTATAACTAATTCGACGTGGTGTCGGGTATGAAGACGGTGGTCGAAGACCGGAGGTCTTCACATCGTTTGGGTGATTACTGATGATCTTGATTGGGCTGTACACCCAATAGGAGGGAATCGGTTGGTAATCGTCCAGACGTACTCGGAGATCGATGGATATGCGAGGTACAAGGGGCCTCCGGTATCATTCAGACCCAGAACGAAATTGTAAATGGACTTTGTGTCTGACATTGGATTTTATTCTGTGTTGATTGATTTCTATTAAATATATATCTGTTTAGTGGCGGAGAATTTATTCTCTTGCTTAACGCCCTTCTCTGAGACGTACGAGCTCAGAGGTTATATATTGATGGATATCAATCGCATGGAGTGAATTGTATGTGTGGCATGCCTAAGTGGCAATTGATCAAGGTTTCTGTTGAGAAGCAAAGTCTTGTGGTTGATGATCAAAGCACCGCCTATGTGGCATAGCTTTGTGTAACGTTGATTCGCCAGCCTCACACCCCGGTTGTGAACCAGAAACGGGAGAGGACAATTGGGAGAGCATGCGTTTCCTTCTTGCTAGGGTGGTGTCAGTGACCTACCAGCCCTGACATTTATATTATTTTCACCTATGTGGTTGTTGGATTGCGAGGCGCCTCGGATATATCGGTGACTGTGTGGAGCCGATGGAGTCATTTGGCTCATTTACGCCCCAAAGGGCGGGGAAACGCATGTTCACGGTTTAAGTTTAATCCACATCGGTGGACTGGCCCTGCATGTTGCCTAGGTACAGTTGCGACTGAGTCTTGAGGCTCGGGCTAGAGAGTCTCGAAACGGTAGGATTGCGCCTTGCCTTGGTTCACAGACCGAAACTCAACTTCCAATACGTGACATTTGCGATTTTGATTGTAGAGCCAAGTATGGCGACATGATATATGGTACCCATGCCATCTATGATTGATATTTATGATTGAAATTGTTTTGACACTATACACTTATAATAGTATCAAATGATTTGTTTTAACGTTCCAAGCATGTTTGGCTATAATAAGGGAAAACCCTATCCTCCGTCTTGCGTTGCATTGTGTGATAGGACCTGGGTCTTATAATAGCTTCATTTTTCAAAAAAGTATTGCGCTATTTTGTTATATGCACTGGTATTCTTGGGAGGAAACTCGTTCCGTGTTATACGACGTGGTCCCTTGACATATCTGATTTAAAGAAAAGTTTGAAATAACTGTTTTAGTTCTCACACCAGTCACATGACTGACCTGGAGTTTATTGTTTTGACCTAAACTCTTGGTGCCCTTATTTTCCACACGGGCAGCTAGTAGTTGGGTTTTGCAGATTTATATTCACAGGATCTTGGTTTATAGCTGAAGTGATATTCGGAAAGCTCTGTATCTGTGTATTCCTTTTAAATATGTTTTGTATTATTTTTCCGCTGCAGTAATGTATTTAAATCTTTGATATTTATCGAATGTATTTTATTCATTCATACCCTGTATATTCTTGTATTCTGATGGAATTGATGTAATTAACAATGAAATGTTCTTCTGTTTGTGTTCTGGTTTGTCGTGTTCTCAAAACAATCAGGGGTTTCGAACGGTCTTAGTCGGTTTAGCGATCGATTCGGATCGAGCGGAATTCCCAATTGTTACATGTGGTATCAGAGCTTTGGTTTACAGAGCTCGAGAACAAGACACATTAGAAACGAACGAAAGAATTCATCGGAGATTGGATTAGTAATATCCAATGGGAATGGCTCATTAGAGATAGGATCAGTAATATCCTAGAACGAGTGTAAAGAGTACGTTTTTCAAATAAAAATGAAAACAAATTTTGTTTTGATAAATTAAATTCAATTATTCGTATTTGAATATTTTATTTATATTGATTTGGACAATCTAGTATATAAAGATTTTGTATATACGCGTCATGAACGTATGTTCGAAGTTTTAATATACTGGATAGATATGGAATCACATTCTAGTCGCCCGGGGATGGTTCTGATGATCGCTATATTATGTACATCATCAGAATTTATATTCAAGTTTCGAAAGTGTGATATCTATATATTTCCAATTGACTGGTGTGAGAACCAAAACTAGATAGGGCTGTTGTTGTGATTTGGCATCAAAGACTTGATTTTCTGTATATATCAAAATTATGAATTTGAAACGTTAATTCACTAATTGATTGATGGTTGTGTTGTTTGAAATTTTGAACCATTTAGTATAATTGAACCTAGTATAGAACTGAATTGAAAATTGGGTGCATTTGCACATATGTACATGTATATAGATTGAACAGGTCATAGGAAGGAGGCTAGAGCAGAGAAATAAAATTGTTTGTCCAACAAATAGGTACATGTTTATTGTATTTCTCGGGGATTTGATGATTTTATGAGCCGATTGGCTTTTTCTTTTTCTTTTGGATATGTGAGGGCTATGGGAGGCTATTTGAAATATCCCCGGCGGTTACGGCGAAATTTTTCGAAAATTTTGGGTGTTAGCCCAATTTCTGAAAAATATGAAAAGTTCTTGGAAACTGAAAAGCTGAAGAAATTAAGCCGTAATGAAAATAATGAAAGTTGAGTTGATTAGTTAAACAACTTTCAGCTTCGTTCCTTTTCGAGGATGAAAAGATTTTAAGTGGGGGAGAATGTAACAACCCGGAAATTGTGAGCCAATTTAAAAACTTTATTTTGGCGAATTTAATGAAATTTGATTATTTAAAATGGATTATTTTAAATAATAACGACGAAAAATTTATATCGACAAAGTTAAAACTAATAAATTTATTTTAATTATATAACAAGCCTGAAATGGCGCAAGAGTTCAAAAATTCGATTTTGAATTTCAAATGAATATAAAGAATTCAATATAAGTCAGAATTGAACGCAACAAGAAATATTTGAATCTGTTTAATCATATCTTTCTAAAGGATGTAAGAAACTGAGATTTCATTTTATAAGTTGAAAGATATGTCCAGTGTAAATTCAAAAAAGTCGTTGTGGAATTTATATATAATTTATATATATAAATCCCTTAAAAATGGAAATTTTGCAAACGACCTTCGTTTTCGATGAAACCACTTTTGTTGGATCCGGGATGTCAAATTATTGCTAGATTCCAAAATTCATAATTTTTTGAATCAATATGTGAGCATAGCGAAGTTATACATGTTTTAACAGTTTCAGTTAATTTTGATCGACCAGAAAATGGCCATTTTTCAAACGGTCCCAGAATTTGACGAATTTAGTTTTGTTAGGACCGTATCGTCAATATGAAGCTAGAAATAATTTTTTGGAATTTTTAGAGTTAGTATATGGCCCCGGTAACTTAAAATGTGCATTAGAATTTAAAATATAAGGATTTATATTTTAAATTTAACGGAAACTGATCGTAACAGCTGAATTGGGTTAAGAAACATATCCCATTGTGTTCGGGATGAGGGTATTTGGCTAGGGGCGACTGTTGTTGGGTTTAATTTGGTTTTTGTATGGGTATATGGGTATGTTTGGAATTAAAAGGAAATAAAAATTATAAAATAAAATATATAAATATATATCCAAACCCGTTGACCAAATCAGTTGGACCCAAACCCGTAAATTTTCAAAAACGGTGGCGGCCCCTCTGCAATCCTTCTCTCCTCTAAAATTTCTAATCCACACAATGAAATCAACTAATCCTTGGGAGGATTTTGAAGTGGATCTTACCAGCTTCGAACCCATGCTATTTTCGAGTCATGTCGTTGACTGTGGGAGACGGATCACACATCCAAAGTGGCGTTGCCTCGTGCCGGAATCCTCCCTCGACAGTAGCTCGAATTCGGCGTTTAGCGCACCGGCGGGAAGCTCTTGCGAAGGCTAAGGTCACGACACAACCTGATCGATGCCAAGCCTCTTGAAATTCGCGCAAAACCTAAACCCAAGTTGCAAGCAAGGGGAATTAGACGTCAGTCAGTTTAACAGAGTGATTAGGGTAAGTTTTTTTTCCTTTATTTATTCTATTAGATTAATTGAATTAGGACATAACAGTAAGTGAAATTTTAAAAATATAAACATAGTTTAAAAATAGAATTTTTATAATATACGAAAAATATGGAGATATGGTTTTCTTTAAAAATGATAATAATATATATACATATATGGGTTTTTTTGTAGACAATATAGCGATATAAAAGTTGGATTTTATTCATAGGAATGGAGTTACAAAAATACGATTTTTATATATATTATAGTATGATAAAGATATACTTTTTATATGTATGAAGTAGATATAAAAATATGATTTTTGGTGCTTATAGAAGTATGATTTTTGATTTTTGGAAAACTAGTTTTCTTTGATTTAAAAAATATAGTTTTCTTTGAAATGAAATGAAAATGAGATTTTCTAAGATAGAAAATTTTAATTTTCTTTAATATGAAAAAAAATCCATTTTTCGTGGATATGAAAAATACCATTTTTAGTTTGATAAAAATATTATTCTTATCGTATGTATGAAGTGGTTCTTAGTTAGAAAAACATGTTTTTTTATCATATGAATAGCAATATAAAAATTCGATTTTTATATATGAAGTACCGTTGTAAAAATATGATTTTTGTATAAGTAACGAAATAAAAATATGATTTTGTCCTCCCTCGTAGGGGCTCTACGAGATTCTTTGTAATGACCCGGATTTTGTCGACTTTGGTTATCGCCATAAACTCAATGATGACTAACAAAACATCGAAAAATACCGGTCATTAATGAAAGAAATTAGAGGGTGAGGATAGATAAGATAAAAACTTAGAATAGAAGAAGAAGAAGAACACAACATCATAGTAACACGAATCTCACAGCGGAACGAATAACATATAATAGATATAACATAACTATGAAATATAAATCTGTACTTGAATATACATCATTAACAAAGTACAGCACTTACAACACAGCGGAAATAAACTATAGCTATATGATCCTGAAGCCTCCTGCTCCAGCTCTTCAAGTATCTATAAATTCCTGACTACTTGACTGCCCGTACAAAATTGGGCACCCAAGAGTTTAGGGAAAACAAAACAAAATAAACTCCGGGTCAGTCATGGGACTAGTATGAGTAAAACAGTTTTAAACAGTTCGAACAAGTAAACGATATCAAATAAGACCACGTCGTATAACAGAATGGGTTTTTCCCTTATGAGAATCCAAAATATCTTTATATCAAAAAACTTTGATATTATAATAATGTCTATCAACCACAATATAATAACCATCTAGCAGAAACGCTTTTATCTCACGTTCTACATATATAGTATACAATCAAAACCACAAGCATGTATTGGGTAATCGATTTCCAACTATGACAAGGTATGGAACCACCTTTCGCTAGTGTACCTCTAGAGAGGAATACACTGGGTTCAACAAGAACATCTTGCAACCCGGCCACACATAACCGACCAATCATTTTGCTTGAGTGTATCGAATGAATATCACCAACGGTTGGAATCAGCAACCGTTTCCCGAATAGGACAGTATCAACAATAGATTTTTAGAAGTAAATGAAACTCTAGATCAGGTGATTATACACCCTAATAGGTGCGACCTACATAGCCCTGCTGCCTGCCCAATTTCTATCATATAATGGATGATGGGGCTTGAGGTTACGCTTTATCATCACATTAGATTCACTTCGAATGCCACATTGTCAGATCCATCGAAAATAACTAATTTGACGTCTACAACCATACATTACGTGTCAGCTAAAAGAAGTTTCCTTCTCCGCTTCCACTCTTGGTACGGTTGAAGAAATCAATGTACGCGACCTTTCTGGAAATACTTTGTCAGACATTCATCCATACAAGTCATCCAGGAACAGGATGAACCGAAGGTACTATTCAGTATATCCATCTTAGGCACTGTTATCTAAGACTTATACAATAGCCCTTGCACTTTACTCCGTCTTCAATTATCTTTGGCATATATGATTCGCAACGCTTATGCCAATACAAAGTGGTTCTTTGGATAATAATCCAACCGGTCTCTCCATATTAACAACGTTAAAATGGTCAAAACTTCGATAGTCTGTGATTTAACCATCAAAGAAAAGCAGGTGTGCAAACAACAATATTATTTCCAAGTGGAAATTAAATCGATCAATCATCATTCATATAAATATATTAATATATATACATATTTCCTTATTTTCTATGTTTTAGAAAATATACGTTAACACTGGAAAACATTTCCATTTCTAATCCATATTTCCAATTTCAATATTTGATTACGTTTCTGATTCTATTTCGAAAACATTTCCAAATCTTCTTTACTTGGATTTAAATAGATGTTTAAATCAACATCGCGATGACAACTCGAACCACTATACTTATTTACTAAATTCACTTTACCACTTTCACTCTCGAACCTTAACCATTTCTAAATTAAAAACGCAGTTGATATACACGTAAATGTGTATATTTTATCCGCTTATTTATCTAGTTTTCTATTTAAAATAATTAATATTGTGTATTTATAGCTGTGTTTTCAGATTGTTGGTAAATAGCTTGGTTTAGAGCATTTGATGGATAAAGCATGAAGAATTGTCTTAAAAATAGTGAAGTTTGAAATTGCTAAAGCTTGAAGAGTTTAAAGCTTGAAGAACGGTTGCAAATAGAGTTCATTTAGAAAGATTTGGCTCAGTGAATACTCATGCCGTGTTCACATTAGCTCCTTTGAAAGGCCTCTTACTCATGTTGCATTCACATTAGCTCGTTTGCAAGACCACTCACTCTACAGCTGCGTTCACACTAGCTTATGTGTTATTTGGACTAATTCTTTAGTCCCACATTGTGTAATTTTCCAAGTAGCCTTTGTCATATCAGCTACAAATACACTTTATCTCATTCATTGTAAGACACACTCAGTTTTATTCTATAATCCTTTTCTTGGAATAAAACTCTTCTTTCTCTCTTCTATTTAGTTTTTATTGCATTTTATTTATGTCATTTATTATCTTTTTATTTTCTTTTAGCTATGTCTAGCTAATCCTCTTTAATTAGGGGGTGATGACGCTAATAGATATGATTCAATATGAATCACATAGCCAAAAGATTAGAACTTCATGTATGTAGATCTAGATTTGAACTAAGGGTTAGATCTGAACCTTCATACCCCGTGTCATTTAAGAGCTGTGCTCCTTCACAGGGTATATTCGAGTTCGATCTAACACTTATCAGATTTAGATTTAATATTTAGGGTTTTAGAAATAAAATAGTGAATCTGTCCTGATAGCCTATGGTTGTTTAAGAGCTGAGCTCCTGCATAGGCTATACTTGTTGTTATTTACTTATTTGTTTCTATAAACCTAATTATCGTTGATTCATGTTTGTGACAGAAACATGAATTAGATATGATTAGTCTGTTTGGCTATTGATGAATATTAATCTAATTTATGTCATCGCTCCCTAATTGCTTTCTCTTATTATATAAATCTCTCTTTTCATTTAATTACTGTTATTTTCTGTGTTTTCAATCAATCAAAATCCTGGAATAACTTGATTGGATTTATTAATTAAAATATTTTTGGTCCCAGATTTCGACACCCTCTACAACAATCCTTGTTGTTTAGGAAGACCAAACGGATTTTATAGTTGTTTACAATTGTATAATTTGTTCATAAACAAATTTTGGCGCCGTTGCCAGGGACCAAAATAATTTTTATTCTTAAATCCTTCGGGATATAATTTTTTTTCTTTTCTTTAGTTTTCCTTCATATAAAAAAAACACAAAAATTTTTTTTTTTATTTGTTTTGTTTCCTTTTGTTTGCTAGTATAGATAGGAAAAACATAAAAAATAAATCTTGTTAGTTGATTTGGTATGTGATCAGTGATACCATAATCTTCCAATTAAGAAAAAAAAAAATCCTCGCTAATTTTTGTGCAATTTCCTTTGCTTTTTGTTTCCCTTTTCCCCGTCTATTTCTTTCCAACTTTCTAAACATTTCTTTCCATTAAAAAAACACACACTTGCCACTTTTCTTTCAATTTCTTTTCCCTTTTTAATTTATTTCTTCCCCCTTTTACATTACTTTCTGCATTTACAAGTAAAAAAAAAAAAGAACTGCATTTTTATTTTGGACTTATTTCTCTGCTTCCATCTTCCCTGCTGCCAAATTCTGATCTTCATCAACACCAACGTTACATCCATCCCTCATCAATTCACAAAACCAATTACCATCACTTTCACAAACTTCTTGCCTTACAACACCACACGCAACCCCTGCCTCCCATCACCAAGCATACAAACTCACAGCTCCACTCAAAAAAAAAAAAAAAAAAAAAAAAAAAACCAGCAGCCGTGCAAATAATCACGTGCAAAGAATCTCGCATCAACTACAAACAGTAGCGGCATCACTGCCTTGACACCACTTCATCCATATTCTCGCTAAACCACACTGCCCAGATTGATCCCCTAGCACACCGCACTTTGAATCCATATCCAAACCCAAATCCAAACATCTTCTGTCTGAAAACACGTCCAATCTACAATCACTCAATACACTGCTGCCTCAACTCCGCAAACTAATCCCCTCGCAAACAAATACGTTGGCTCCAATTTCATCAAATCCCAATCGCCTACATCACCTACTCTCTGCCATCTGTCACGAGACTGAACCATCACTCACTGATTTATCGAACCCCAATTAAGCATCATCATCACGTCAACCACCATCTCCGTTACATCACCACCACCGCACATCGACAGACCCCCCTTCTTCATAAACTTCTCTACAAACCCCATCTAAACCCGCGCCTAAACATCACCACAACCGTTCTTTCTCCAATCCCACAAATCCCATATTCACCAATGCACAGACCTGAAGTACCCAACACAACCACCTGCGAAATACACAGACCTAGCACCACCTTTCAAATTGTCCCCAACGTCCCTCAAACATACACAAGCATCCACCTTCACACTGTAATTTTCATCCACACAGCCTCCCTACATAGCTCTACCATCATCATCTACTGTCCGAACCACAACAGCTGTTTTATGCTCCAGGAATACCCAAATCACCATCCATAGCCACCCACAAACAAATCCATACAAACTCACGTTCAAGCCTCATCCACCAAACCCCAAATCTGTAAATCCGTGAATCTGAAATCCACAAACTCCAAAATCCGAAACGTGAGAGATCATCCACAACCGACTCCGGCAGATCATCATCTGAACCTCCGTAATCATCTTCGAACCACCTTCAAATTCGAACCAAAACCGCCCCCTAATCCGTACCCCAAAATCCAAAATCGCAATTTCACCAACCCATTTTGATTTTGATTTTGAAAACAAAAATAAGAAGGAGAAGGAATTGCTAGAATTTGACTTAATGTTTTCTGAATCGGACGATTTGTCTTTTTAGTTTATCTCGGTGTGTTGTTTGCAAATCTGAGGAACAAAAGAAATAAAAGAAGAGGAACCGTAGTTGTTTCTGGAGAGTTGTTTTGTTTGGGTCTACTAGTTGGTGGGCCGAGTTAGTGATTCAATTCTTTTAGTTAATTTTTAATCTTTGGTTTTTCTCCTTTTAAGGCCATTTTCTTTTATATTTTTTTTATTTGAATTAAAAAAAGAGTTCTTCTCTTCCAAAAAAAAATCGAAAGCAGGTACAACAACAAAATATAAGCGGACTATTCAGGGTTCGAGCGGTTGCACACCAAGTGGGGTGTGAACGTGCTAGCGCGACTCAACTGCACTGGACGGACTGCCGATCAAGGTGAGTATTTTCTATCTATACAGGGACCACTGCTGCAAATAAAAAAAATATATATAGACATTGCTTGTAAAAATCTTCTGCAGGGCATCGACTTGCTTGTTAAAAAAAATTGTTTTATTTATTTATTTCTGCAATTGACTGTTCTGTGACTGTCTTGAGACTGTTCGTTCTGTGACTGATTAAAAAAAAAGTATTCATCTTAGTTTTGTTTTTATTTTCTAGGGACTTCATTATATTTTCACAAATTGGTTTAGTTCTAACGGATTATTTCTCGGTGTCTAGACTACGGCAGAGTAATAACTGTTTATAAATATTACGGTGATTCGTAAGTATTATATCGGTTGTTCCTCTGAAGGTACTTAAACCTTCGGCTGCATTGCTAGGGTGATTCCTAGTGCACCGATAACTCCTGTCCGTTAACTGGTTGAGAAGTCTTTTGTTGAAATAAATCAAACCGTCATTATATAATTCTAGAAATTGTAAATTGCATTAGGTTCATTTAAAAAAAAAATTCTTTTATGTCTAATTCTTTTTCTCTAAAAAAAAATTCAAAATAATTCTCGTTTTGTTAAATAAAATAAAAAAATCACTTCTCAAATTTGTTTTTCCTTGTCTTCCGTTATTCTTCTCGCTAGTGCATGCGTCATTGGACTCGTGATCCTTCAGACAATCGTTTAGTTCAAAAAACATTTCTTTAACCATGGCCGAAGAAAATCCCCCTCGATCTCTTATGGTTAGATACTTCCCCGATCGGGTTTCTATTCCTTCTTGCATCATATTGCCCGCCCCAACGGGTAACCACTTTGAAATTCATTCGAATCACATAAATACTCTTCCAAAGTTCGGCAATTTAGAATGCGATGATCCGTATATTTTCTTGACCAAATTTGAACAAGTTTGTGCAACCATGAAATTTCAACAATTAAGTGACAATGGAATCAAACTTAGGTTAATTCCATTTGCACTTACCGATTATGCTGAGAAATGGTTGTATAGCTTGCCTTCAAATACAATTGGAACTTGGGGCGAATTTGTGAACATTTTTCTAAAGAAATTTTACCCTCTAGAAAAAACATCCAAAATTCGAAATGAAATCGTCAGTTTTCATCAATTTGGGGGTGAATCCTTTGCAAAATATTTTGAAAGATTTAAAGAGCTTCTAGTCAAATGTCCACATCACAATTTTGAAAAATGGACTCTTTGTCAAATTTTGTACGACGGACTTGAAAATAACTCTCGAACCATGCTCGAATCGATGTGCCAAGGAAATTTTCTAGCCCAAGATCGCAATGCCGCTGGGCAGTTTCTTGAAAATTTGGCCGAAAAATCACCTCAATGGGAAAGATCTAATAAGAAATCGATTTATTCCCGATCTAACGCTCATTCAGTAGGATCATCAGTAGCCTTAGAAGCAAAAATAGACGCGATGATATCCAAATTCGATAATGTCCTTTCATCAACTCAAATAAATCAAGCTCAAGCGTCTCAGACCTCATGTTACAAATGTAACGATCCTAACCACATATCTGATCAATGCCCACATTCATTGGAACAACTCAACGCATTTAACAAAGCTAGGAATGACCCATTCTCCCCAACGTACAATCCAGGTTGGAGAAACAATCTTAACTTCTCTTGGACCCAAAACAATGCAAATTTGAGTGAGGTTCGACCTCCTTTTCAATCATTTTCGAATAATCCTTCGAAACTTCCCTTACAACAAACTCAATTCCAACATCCTGTGCCACCTTCTCAAAACCAAGCGCAACAATCTTTTGTTCCCCAAGACGATAAACGATTGACATCACTGGAGAAAACTCTCGAAGAACTGACTAAAGCAACAACTCAAAATCTCCAATCTAATACCAATCTTCAAAATTTATTGACTTCGCACATGCAAAACACGAGTCAATCGATCGCTAAACTTGAAATGCAAATGAGTCAGTTAGCCACTTCTGTAAGCGAACGCGAAAGAGGCACTTTCCCAAGTCAACAAATTCCAAACCCCAACCGTCAAAATTCTAACTCTAACCAAATTCACATCATTCAAGATTCAAATGTCAGTCACTTGAATGCGGTCACGACTCTTAGATCTGGCAAAAAGATTGACAACTATGTGGTCGACCCAAGCAATTTACCGGATAATCTTCCAACTTCGACAGAAAATTCGACCAACTCAGATCAAAACATTGAGCCAATTTCTGACAAGGACCATCCTCAAACTCAAGTAGCCCAACTTACTAAGTTGTCTTCTCCATTTCCTTATAGACTCCGACCTAGGAAAAAGTCGGATCAGCTAGAAAAGATCCTTGAAATATTTAAGCAAGTTAAAGTGAACATTCCTCTTTTAGATATTATACAACAAGTTCCACAATACGCAAAATTTCTAAAAGATATGTGCACTCAAAAACATCATACACATGTACCTAAGAAAGTGTTTCTAGCGGCAACTCTAAGCGGAGTATTGTCCCAATCGATGCCAGTGAAATACAAAGATCCTGGCTGCCCCACAATATCATGTACTATTGGGGACAAGAAAATCGATAGATGCCTACTAGACTTAGGTGCTAGTGTTAACTTGCTTCCATATTCCGTCTATCGTCAATTAGGGCTAGGAGAACTGAAACCCACCAAGGTTACCCTTCAGCTTGCTGACCGTTCAATTATGAAACCTGTGGGCGAAATTGAGGATGTATTGATCAAAATAGGCGAATTCATCTTTCCAGTCGACTTCATTGTCCTAAAAACTCAACAGGTAAGCAATCCTGCAAATCAGATCCCTTTGATTCTAGGACGACCCTTCTTAGCAACCTCTAATGCGCTTATCAACTGTAGAAATGGGTCTATGAAACTTTCTTTCGGTAACATAAATGTCGAGCTAAACATCTTCAGAACTGAAAACTCTTCTAACTCTTATGTGGACCAGTTTTCTAAAATCCATGCTGTCCACGATAATGAATATGAGCTCGACCATCTGAATAACGAAATTGAATCAGATTACGAAACTTTGTTTCAAGATACTCCCGAAAATGTCTCTGATTCGATTCCCGTCGAGCCTCCCACAAATGAGTCTATCCCTCAACCAATTTCTTCGGTTGAGTCGCCCCCAAAATCTGACCTCAAAGTGCTGCCCAGTCATCTTAAGTATGCTTACTTAGGAGACAATGAAACTTTTCCTGTCATCTTCACTTCTGACCTTACTTTAGAGCAGGAACAATTGCTCCTTCCCATCCTTAAGAAAAATAAGGAAGCAATTGGTTAGTCCATGGCTGATATTAAGGGGTTTAGTCCTTCGATAGTCCAACATCGAATCCACCTTATAGATGATGCCAAACCCGCTCGTGATCCCCAGCGTCGACTAAACCCCATCATGAAAGAAGCACTTCATGCTGAAATCCTTAAATGCCTTGACAATGGAATCATCTACCCAATTTCCGATAGTCAATGGGTTAGTCCGATTCATGTCGTCCCTAAGAAATTAGGGATAACTGTGATCCAAAATGAAGCTAACGAGCTTATCCCAACCCGCACCCTGACCAGTTGGCGTGTTTGCATTGACTATAGGAAACTTAACGCTGCAACACGAAAGGATCATTTTCCTCTTTCATTTATCGATCAAATGTTGGAACGACTAGCCGGTCACGAGTACTATTGTTTCCTTGATGGGTATTCGGGCTATAATCAAATCCCTATCGCTCTTGAGGACCAAGAGAAAACCACTTTCACTTGTCCCTTCGATACATTTGCATACCGTCGTATTCCTTTTGGTCTCTGTAATGCACCGGCAACCTTTCAGAGGTGCATGATTAGCATTTTTTCTGATATGATCGAGCGATTTTTGGAAGTTTTCATGGATGATTTTTCTATCTTCGGGGATTCTTACACTGAGTGTTTACATCATCTCGATCTTGTTCTTAATCGCTGTAAAGATAAACACTTAACGCTTATTTGGGAAAAGTGTCACTTCATGGTCAAACATGGCATTGTTCTAGGACATGTCATTTCTAATAAAGGAATTGAAGTAGACAAAGCCAAAATTGAGGTTATTTCAAATCTTCCCATTCCCAAATCAGTTAAGGACATCCGATCCTTTTTAGGTCATGCTGGTTTTTACCATCGCTTTATAAAAGATTTTAGCAAAATCACTCGACCTTTGACGAGTCTTCTTGGTAAGGATGTTCCTTTCGACTTCAATTCTGATTGCATTTCATCTTTTGAGCATCTTAAAAATGAACTTGTCTCTGCCCCAATCATCTGCTCTCCCAACTTGAAGCTGCCTTTTGAAATCATGTGTGATGCCTCGAATTTCGCTGTTGGCGCTGTCTCAGGACAACGTATCGATAAAAATTTTCATGTCATTTACTACGTGAGTAAGACTCTGAACGACGCTCAAATCAATTATACGACCACTGAAAAGGAACTCTTGGCAGTCGTTTTCGCTTTAGAAAAATTCAGACCTTATCTAGTTGGCTCACAGATCACTGTTCATACCAATCATTCCGCACTTAGGTACCTTTTCTCTAAAAAGAATGCTAAGCCTCGCCTCATTCGTTGGATCCTTTTACTTCAAGAATTTGACCTTACCATTAAGGATAAAAAAGGATCTGACAACGTTATTGCGGACCACTTGTCTCGTCTTCCAAATGCCCCGTCTTCTTCTCTTCCGATCAATGAGAATTTCCCTGATGAACAGCTATTTTCTCTATCCACTGATCCTTGGTTTGCTGACATTGTCAACTACTTAGTCACCAAGCAGACCCCTTCTTTTTGGTCTAAGCAGGATAAACACAAATTCTTTTCTCAAGTGAAACATTTTTATTGGGACGACCCCAATCTTTTCAAGTATTGTCCCGACCAAATCATTCGAAGGTGTGCTCCCAACACTGAAACTCACAGTGTCCTCTCTTTCTGTCATGACCAAGCCTGTGGTGGTAACTTCGGTCCCAAAAAGACAGCCGAAAAGGATCTCCAATCGGGGTTCTACTGGCCCAACCTTTTCCAAGACGCATACGAATTTTGCAAAACTTGTGATCGATGTCAATTCTTAGGGAAAATTTCTAAACGGAATATGATGCCACTAAACCCCATCCTAGAGGTCGAATTTTTTTATGTTTGGGGTATAGACTTCATGGGACCCTTCCCTAATTCTTTTGGGAACCTATACATCCTTTTAGTTGTCGATTATGTTTCTAAATGGGTCGAAGTTGTTCCATGCAAAACAAACGATAACAAGGTTGTTATGCGCTTCTTGAAAGAAAATATCTTCTCTAGGTTTGGCACTCCTCGCACATAATCAGTGATAATGGAACACACTTTTGTAATCGTTCTTTTGAAGTTCTCATGATAAAGTTTCGATAACCCAAAAGCTATCCACTCCTTATCATCCTCAAACTTGTGGTCAAGTTGAAGTATCGAATAGGCAGATTAAACAAATCCTTGAGAAAACTGTGAATCGAAATCGCAAAGATTGGTCCCAAAATTTAACCGATGCTATTTGGGCTTACCGCAACGCTTTCAAAACCAACTTGGGTATGTCCCCTTATCAGTTGATTATTGGTAAGCCATGTCACTTGCCAGTTGAACTAGAACATAGGGCGTTATGGGCAATAAAAACTGTGAATCTTGATTTAGAGCAAGCAGGAGAACATAGGAAGCTTCAACTTAATGAACTTGATGAAATTTGAAATGATTCCTATGAGAATGAACGAATTTACAAGGACAGAACAAAAGTTTTTCGTGATAAATCAATTTTACGTAAAACTTTCATGCAGGTCAAAATGTTCTGTTGTATGACTCAAAACTGCATCTATTTCCGGGTAAGCTAAAATCTAGATGGACAGGACCTTACACTATATGGACTGTTTTTCCGTATGGTGCGGTAGAAATTGAGAATCCAACTGATGGATCATCCTTTAAGTTCAATGGTCAACGCCTTAAACCTTACTTGGAACCAATACCCAACCAAGAGGAAGAGCTCATGGTCCTCCATGAGCCACATTACATTTGGTAAGACGCACTAACCCTCTCTTGTACATATGTCAATAGTCTCTTATTTTATTTTTCCTTTCACTAAGATATGTCTAATTAACGACTGTGAGGACATAATCACACTCAAGTGTGGGGGGAATTTACATTACATCAGCAATCAAATTTTATGAAGTAGGTCATTTATTGAACAAGGATTAACTTAAAATTCATAAATAACACATTAGTTCTTGTTTGATAAGTTGAATTGTTGGGTGATGAGAATGGACATTATTTATTCATTGAATCATAATGTGTCTTTTTAAGATGCTAGCTTGAGACTGTGCAGACGTTAGTCATGTTCTGGAGTAAGCGTGTCAACCTTTGTTATACATGTTAGAATGTGCAAGTAAAAAAAAAAAGTCAAATAGTAATGATTTTGCACTTACATTGGATTTTCTAAGTTCATTTTCATGCATAATATTTTCTTTTCGCTCAAATTTTCAAAATCGTAAGTTCTAAAATCCACTTGGCCCAATTAAGGAGAAATGACTCATTGTAGCGTTCTTCTTCGATACCCCACGTTATTCAAACCCAAGTTTTAGTCGATTTACATCCATGTTTCGACAAGTTTATCTTATATTGGTATACTCAAGAACCTTTGTTTAAAGGTCAAAAACGTCACTTTTTATACCAATATTACACCGCCTACTCCGTACTTGTTTTAAGGTAGGATAACCATATACCACATCTTATTTTATATGGGTTATCTATCTTATGAAACTTTGCCTATCATTCGTTTCAGCTTTTTGTGTAACATCAATCCAGACTTGTGTGTTGAATTAAGGTTATAGAAGTAGAGTAACTAGGACACAAAACTTTCCTTTCATGAAGTATTGGTAGTAGAGGAGGAATCAAATGAAATCATGTACGTCATCATTCCATCTCCATTCATCATTCATCATGCAAAAGAAAAAGAAAAAGAAAAAGAAAGAAGAAAGAAGAAAAAAACTGAATAGAAAAAAAAAATGAAATAAAGAGAGAGTCTCTCTGAATAAAATAGTCTTCATCATTCTTGACTATGAAGCATCCATTTCCATTCCATCCATTCTACCGTACTTGGAAGTGAGGATTGTAGTAGAGGAGATGAAAGGAAATAAAAATGTTCATATGTGCCTTAGTATTACTTTACCTTTTGTAATTTGAAGTTCAACTAATACACTTGCCCTCTTATCTAGAATATTTTTAGAACTTACAAAATTTTCCTTCATCTATGCATAATTCATATACAATACATTACAGTTACATTGGTGCAAAATCATTCAAAAAAAAAAGGAATAAAGAAATGATTGGGTGCACATTGTCGATGTGTAGAACTTTGGTTAACACCACGATCTTAACCTTCAAGACAATTACAGTGTTATCAAGGAATTATGATTCAGTTTGAATTTTTTTTTCATTTTTGCACTAATTATGGGATGGATAATTTGGGGCTAAACCGTTATTATTGAAGTTAGGTGAAATCCTTGGAATGTGAAAGACCTTAAATATATTGTTGATTAATCCGCGTACATAAGACGCTTAGGATTTTGTGGGTAGTATCCGCTGAAAACCCTCACGAGACAACACTCGTCCTACTGGGGACACCCAGAGGTTTAACGGCTTGTTGCATACGCTAAATGCAATCGTGTTTCCTACGAAAGTGTGACATATCTTAGTTTAGTTTATTCGAGGACGAATAAAAAGATAAGTGTGGGGGTATTTGATATACACGTAAATGTGTATATTTTATCCGCTTATTTATCTAGTTTTCTATTTAAAATAATTAATATTGTGTATTTATAGCAGTGTTTTCAGATTGTTGATAAAAAGCTTGGTTTAGAGCATTTGATGGATAAAGCATGAAGAATTGTCTTAAAAATAGTGAAGTTTGAAATTGCTAAAGCTTGAAGAGTTTAAAGCTTGAAGAACGGTTGCAAATAGAGTTCATTTAGAAAGATTTGGCTCAGTGAATACTCATGCCGTGTTCACATTAGCTCCTTTGAAAGGCCTCTTACTCATGTTGCGTTCACATTAGCTCGTTTGCAAGACCACTCACTCTACAGCTGCGTTCACACTAGCTTATGTGTTATTTGGACTTTTTCTTTAGTCCCACATTGTGTAATTTTCCAAGTAGCCTTTGTCATATCAGCTATAAATACACTTTATCTCATTCATTGTAGGACACACTCAGTTTTATTCTGTAATCCTTTTCTTGGAATAAAACTCTTCTTTCTCTCTTCTATTTAATTTTTATTGCATTTTATTTATATCATTTATTTTCTTTTCTTTTAGCTATGTCTAGCTAATCCTCTTTAATTAGGAGGTGATGACGCTAATAGATATGATTCAATATGAATCACATAGCCAAAAGATTAGAACTTCATGTATGTAGATCTAGATTTGAACTAAGGGTTTAGGGTTAGATCTGAACCTTCATACCCTGTGTCGTTTAAGAGTTGTGCTCCTTGATAGGGTATATTCGAGTTCGATCTATCACTTATCAGATTTAGATTTAATATTTAGGGTTTTAGAAATAAAATAGTGAATCTGTCCTGATAGCCTATGGTTGTTTAAGAGCTAAGCTCCTGCATAAGCTATACTTGTTGTTATTTACTTATTTGTTTCTATAAACCTAATTATCGTTGATTCATGTTTGTGACAGAAACATGAATTAGATCTGATTAATATGTTTGGGTATTGATGAATATTAATCTAATTTATGTCATCGCTCCCTAATTGCTTTCTCTTATTATATAAATCTCTCTTTTTATTTAATTGCTGTTATTTTCTGCGTTTTCAATTAATCAAAATCCTGGAATAACTTGATTGGATTTATTAATTAAAATATTTTTGGTCCCAGAGTTCGACACCCTCTACAACAATCCTTGTTGTTTAGGAAAGCCAAACGGATTTTACAGTTGTTTGCAATTGTATAATTTGTTCGTAAACAGCAGTCAATCAAGTTGGGGTATAGCTACCTCTCAGACTGAAACGACCCAAACTTCCAGCAAAGGAAAGCCTGGATTGCTTTGAGAACAACATACATCAGAACATAAACTGAAGAACATTTTATCGCTGATTACAACAATTATATCAGAGTACAAGAATGTTATAGAGTATGAATACTTATTACAGAAATAGAAATACAATAAAATCAGAGTTTTAAATTACATTTAAATAGCAGCGGAAAAATATTACAAATATACAACTGAAAGGAATACATGGATACAGAGCTTTCCGAATACCGCTTCAGCTGTAAGCCAGGATCCTGTATATATATCTGCAAAAGCTACTCGACTGCCCGTGCGGAAAATATGGGCACCCGAGTTTGCCAGTGAAACAAACTACAGGTCAGTCATGGGACTGGTATGAGAAATCTTAACTTAACCATCTAACAATAAGGATAATCACAGTACCATGCTGCTAACGCGGAATGGGTTTATTCCATTGGATTTCCAGTGCATAAAATAAAGTAAGACGTTAAACAACGCAATGCTTTATAGAAAAATGAAACCATTATAAGATCCAAGTCCCATCACACAATGCAACGCAAACCGGAGGATAGGGTTTTACCTTATAATGGTCAAATGATGCTTGATACGATAAAACGGATTTAATATTAATGTGTATACCTATGGGTATATATATATTTCAAAAACATTTTCAATCATAATGTATTAATCATAGACGGCATAGTACCCCATCCTACTATGTCGCCATACTAGTTCTACAATCAAAACCACAAGGTCGTATTGGAAATTGGATTTCCATCATGAGTCGAGGCTAGGGGCAAGCTCCTCTCCGATTCGAGACACTCTAGCAAATGCCTCAGGATCCCCCACAGTGAACACTTGGATCTTCAGGGTCGGTCCCCACCTATCGGCAGTGGATTGGTTATGCCTGAACACACATTTCCCGGTTCCTTTGAACCTATAGTATGACCACTAATGACCTATAAAAAAAATCCGAGGCGCCTCAAAATCCATCATCCACATAAGTAAAATGTCAGCCAGTTTAAGCACAGACACCACTCCTAGCTAGAAAGAAACGTGTGCACTCCCTGCAGTCCTAATCCTATTTTTGACTCATACCGGGGTGTGAGGCTCGCGAAGTCATGATATACACAAAGTTATGCCTTAATAGGCTATACTTTGATCATCCCACAAGGCTCTGCTTTTCAACAAAAGCCTTGATTATTTGCATCTTGGCGTGCCACATTGATAATCCACGTCATGCGATCAATCACCATTAACATATACCCGGGTGTTAAGTAGAGAATAAATCCTCCACCACCAAACATACATACATTAACAGAAATTGATTTAATTCACATGGAACGAAATCCAACGTCAAACACGCATCTGTTTACTAGTTTATGCTCTGGGTCTGAGCGAAAACCAAATCCGAACAATCAACCATAGTCCAGACGGCCACCACTGAAACCCCTTAAAGGTAGCTACTCCCATCAAGGGTCTCTGTAGCAACACATCCATTCGATGTGAAGAACGTCGGTCTTCAACCACCGTCTTCATCTTCGACTCTTTATCGTTGTCGTAATTATTCGGAATGGGTTAAACCCGGTCTTCCCAAATAACTCACGTATTTATAATTAAAAATCGAGTACTATAAAAACACATCCTACGCCTCATTCCAATTCAGAATATTCTTCAAATAAAATATTCGCGTTATTTTATCAAAGATAAACTCTTTAAATTATTCTTAAATCCTTCTTTTAAAGATTTATTACAACCCCAACTTGGTTTTAAATATCAAAAATCATTATTCAGTGATTATTCAAATTTAAGAAATTAATCTTATTCTTAATTGGGTTAAAGTACTAATGTACTTTAAAACATAGTTCACGGTAAACCCAAAATCGTCTTCTATAAAACATGGAATCTTCACAGAAATCAAATCAATATATAATCATTATAAATTTCTGTATCCGACCAATAATATAAATGGAATAACGGCAAAGCCTCTTAAATTCCATATGTAGTATCGGTCTTCTTTTACAGAAGCTTATCTCGGTTATTATTAATTCAAATTCCATTCAACTCCAATTTAATATATTACATTGGAAAACTTGGCTTTTGGAAAATTCCCATTTAATTTTAAATAAAAGATTTATAAATTCCAAATCATATTTTCACTGTCAGTTGGGTTAAAGAACACATGTCACTTGAAAACATGGTTCACAATAAACTCAACTCACATTTCATCTTATTTCAATTACTAAATATAATTGAAAACTTTATTAATCTAAATTAAAAGATTATTCTTTTCAAACGGGGCTTAAGAACAGTGTTATTTAAGACACTATTCACGACAAACCCAAATCCAATTTATTCAATTTAATTACAATTAAATATTAACAAAATGGAAAACTTTATTAAATCTAAATTTAATGATTTACTCTAGTTAATAACTAGTTCAAATCAATAAATATATTTTCCTAAAGTATATTCTTTTTCTAAGACATTTTCTAAAATATTCTTTTCTAGAATACCCTTTATTGGAATGTGACTCAATCAACAACCATATATTGTATATAATCAACAATCATGATAAATAATTATTAAACATCCAAATGACGACTAAAGTGGAATTTATAACTGTGTGAGTATTTACAGTAAATAACTAACGCTCATCACAGACTGTCAATCCATCGATTGACAGAAAACTAAATATTGGGATTAGTGTGTAACGACCCGCCTTTTTGCCCGATTCTCGTCGGTAATTAAACCGACTCAAATCGTTCATAAAGACGAATTGTTATGGGTACTTACATATATTGAACAAAAACAACAGAACCTTTCATTGAATAATTCAATATTACATCAGAGTTACATGAATATCAGAGTTACACATAAATATACACAGCGGAAGAAATAAAACTCTCAGCGGAAGAACATCATCTGATACAGCGGAAGCTCCAACTCTAGCGTGAACTCTAACTCCGGAAGCACTCTGAATCTTCTCCACAATCCATAACTGCAAACTAAACACTAGCTGCCCGAGTGGAAATTAGTGGGCACCCAGAGTTTAGGAAGGAACAATAAACTCCAGGTCAGTCGTGGGACTGGTGTGAGAACTCAAAACAGTTATCATTTAGGTTTCATTTTAAAGTTGGGTAATTCAACGGACCACGCCGCTAATGCGGAACGGGTTTTACTCCATATGAATTCCCGTGCATAGAAATACGCAATGACTTTTGAAAAATGAAGCTATCATAAGCTCGTCCCACATCACACAATGCAAGCGCACACCAGATGGGCGAGTTTTGTCTTATGATAACCAAACATGATTTCATACGTGAAAATCCTCTTTTAATATTATCATATAGTGTGGAAAAACAAGTTCACAAATAAATGTATTAATCCTAGACGGCATGAGTGTCCCATACCACTATGTCGCCATATATAAATACAATCAAAATCGTCTGGCACGTATTGGAGATTTGGATTTTCAAACTTGATGATTCCTGGCACGAAAGATCAATCAGGGACTTGAGCGAAGTGTAACGCAACAAATCGCCAGGGCAGTATCTACGGTTTTCGACCAGACGCGGCCCCCCGAACATACCCCATCCCCAGTTCACAAGTGGTTTCCCACTGCTGCAGCACTCATCAAATCATATATATATATATACAGACCAAACCGCCAGTTTCTCATCATCCGGTGTGTGAGGTTTGTCGATGTCACGTCATGCACAAAGCTACGCTTCGATAAGCCATGCTTTGATCATGATTAGCTCATATCATACTTGGGTATGCCACATTGTCAATATCTCCACATATCACTGATTCGAATTAATACATATTCTCTAAGAACGTAACTTAGAGACGGAGATATTCAATTGCCACAAATCTGATATATATTCACACGAATCAGTGCTACGTGGTCAATTACAATGTCAGACACACCATCCATACAGGTTCGTTCTGGGTCTGAACGAAACACAATCCGAAAATTTCCAAATATACTCAAATCTCCTGCCACCCTCGTATCGGGTGTACGGCCCGATCCGAGATGTCAGCAATCGATCCAAATAATCTGGACATTTCCGGTCTTCATTTATCGATTTCAAATCTTGAATTACTTCATAACGTCGTAATATTACTTGGAATGGTTTTCGGACCTATATCCGATCCCGGACTTTCCAAGTAACAAACGTATCTTAAAACAATAGTTACAAATCACACGGGTTTTCTCAATTCAAATCTCCTTCCAAAGTATTATTGTTTACTTTGAATTAAGGTTGGATTCAATTCCCGGAAATTCGTTAAAATTCAACATTCATTTCCCAACCTTATAGTTCAAAGCAACTTCATTGTTTAATCGTTATCTCGAGACGACCAAATTTTATTTGGATTTAAATTTCCATTAATAAATTTCAATTCCATATCCTATGTTTAAAAATCAACCCATTCCATAATGATTCATGTTCTGAAATCTTCAAATTTAACCAATTCAAATAACGTTAAAGCGTTACTGAAGTGTTTGTGAAAAATAAATCCAAATCCTCCCAAATTCAAAATTTAGATCATAAACTACTTTTAAACCATAACATATGATTTATCATATTTCTATTGACGGGACAATTTCTTGTAGCTCTCTTTTTCAATAATATCACCACATTTCCATTACATACTCTGATTTGGCGTATCCCAATTCCAACTAATATTGTTTCAATATTAACAAACCGAATGTATTTCAAATTCTTTGAAACCAAATTTTCAAGCATATAAATTCCATTTTCCAAATCTTCTTGCATACGATGGATTCAACATTTTATTTACTATGTTAATTTACTTCCAATGTGACATAGTATTATGAAACAAACAACTCAAGAATTTATTTGTAAAATATTTCACTTTTAATTCAAAAATCATTTCACATTATAAATCTTCATTTCACATGAAAAATGCGGATCTCTATGGGTTTCAATTCTTTACAAAATCAATTGGAATTGTCTCCTTTGATTAAGTTTAAAACTTAATTTAAATTTAAAACAATTTATGAAAACAGAAGTTATTTCAAAGAAATACTTTTATTTGAAAATTAACAATTGACATTCAATCATGTATACTACTTGCTGCTTATAAATTTAAAATACCAGTTTACAATAGTTTCAGATATTCAAAATATTTATACGCCGGTATCGGTTAAAGTATAAATTTGTTCAATCTCTGTCAAATTTCAAAATTAAATTTTTATACCTTATATTCGAACAAATATTTTTCCTTCCAAACCATGTTCTATTATTTTTGGTATTAACGATAATAAATTCAACGTTCAAAATTTCAGACCAGATCGAAGTTTGAAATTTGCCAAAACCCCTTTTATCCAAATTTATTCATCTAGGCTTTCAAACGGTTTTCCAATTGAATTCAACAAATTTCAAATCATTAAATAAAATATTTATTAGAATGAAAGGAGTATTTAAATCGGTCACCCGTGAAAATCCGTAATCTACAGTGTGTGTGACTTCATTCAACCAGAACAATATCCTAACGTAACCCAACAACAGACGTCATTCATCCATGATAACCACAAAATAAACCAACTGTGTCTGGAGCGTTAATGTCAGTAATGCTCGGTGTTTTTCGGTGTTTATAACAGCATGTGTATCCATCGATCAATCAGTGACAAACAACCATAACACTTCAAGCATTCACAACCACTGATTTTCCATCAATTATTATAATTATAAATAAATTATAACAAATTATTTCTACCCAAAATGAAATAATTAAAGTGGAGTTCTCACTTGCGCTGCGCTCTGGTTTCACTGACGAACCCGGTATCAACTGCATATCGGTTCACGAACATTATAATTGACAAGCGCACACCGTTCTTCGCAACGCGTCTTCATGCACCGTACATCGTTTTGTATTTCTTTTTTTTTCTCTTTTTTTTTCTCTTTCTCTCTCTTCTTTCTTTTATTTCTTTTCGCATTTTTTTTCTTTAAAAAGTACTGAGCGGACTTGCATGCGGATCTGATGGGGAGAGAGAGGGTGGTGCGAGCGCATTGAAGTGGTGGACGTGTGGCTAAGAGGAGGAGGCCGAACGGTTCGAGGTGAGGGGAGTGAGGTGCGGACGTTGGGTAGTGGAGGGAGCAGATGGGGAAGGTTACGGCATTTTCAAGAAGGAGGAGAGAGAGAGCCGAGAGTTGAAAGACAAAGAGGATGGACGTGAGCTATATGGTGGATCCAAACAAAAGGGTGCGGATCTGATGGAAGAAAGAGGGTAGTTTCGGCATAAATAAATGACACACGTCCATGAAAAAATGACAATGCTCATGCACTTCTACACGTGTACACACGTGTCTTCTCTCTACCAAAATTCTTCATGCATCATTACACGTATGCACACGTGGCAACACTCATTCATGCAACGGACACCTCAACACGGGAGAAAGTTCCATGCGTTGCCTATATTGGAACCTATTCATCCATGCATCAAGTCCAACATAGTGTATTCATTTGTACATCTCCAATTTTTGATTTTTAGAGTTATTTACCGAGAGTTGCACTGGAATAAAACCATCATCGTAAACAACAACACGCTCTGATTTAGAAACAGCAATAAAACCGGTCTGATTGATCAATTCTGTAAAGCGTCTAAAGGACCACATTTATACCCAAAATACGTTGAAAAATTATCTACTTATTTTTCAAATTAAAAATTACATAAAAATTCTAAAAATTATTTTAAAATTACGCGTACAGAAATCAGATGAATATTTTAAACCGATATTTATCTATAATTTATTTTCAAGTCAAACTACTTTTAAAAATTAAAAATCCATATAAATCTATATATAAAATTGTTTAAATCTTCATATATCAAATATCTCCTCAAAATAAATCTTCAAATTATAAAATTCATATTATAAAACATTTATATATATAAATACAAAATATCACTATCTATAAATATAAAACCCATTATGTAAATTTACGAAAATCATTTTTATACAAAATCTTTAAAATAAGTCTTATACAAAATAAAATTATTTATTTAAACTAAATAAAAAGATATTTCAAATAATTTAAACCTTATCAAATTCAAAATATATATATATATATATTCAGACAATCTCAAAATGTGTTATAAAATTCAAATTCAAATCTAGAAAATTCTGGTTCGTTACATTCTTCCCCCCTTAAGACTTTTCGTCCTCGAAAAGGAAGATAGTGAAATTTTAAACCTCTATATAAACTATAAATCAATTTTTTCTATATGGTTTGGAATAGGTTTCAAAACAACAGATTTAATTTAAAAAGTGGGACACGCATATCATAGTCAGTCCAACATATCATGTCATATCGATCTCTCAAGTTAGCATACAAAACACATCTAACCCTACCTGAGCACATACTACGCACTTGGGCAGTCAAAAATACAGTCATCAAAGGTGTACCTAGGTATCCGTTACTAGTTCTCAAAACCATACTAGCCCAAAACAACTTAATGCATCTGGTACTTAAGATAACATATAAACACTATATATACAAGGTCCAGACTCATCGCAACTAATCATCTGCCGACCCATCATCTGGTGGATCGGTCCAGCCAATCTCCTCGGGTTCTTCATCAGCTAATGGCTCTTCATCGTCTGCCATGAGGCCATCATCATCTACTCCCACGATAAATTTATCGTGCTCATTACCCATAAATCCATCTTCATCAGCCTTGTCTAAGGGCTGGTATATATTCTCTATTTTCTCACCAACCTCATCATCTCCCATATCTGGAAGCGGGTCATCCTCGGATGTAGGTTATTCAAAATCACCCTTATCTGCTGTAATATCATTATCGTATACTATGACATCATCACCATGTTGGGGTTTCTCCACCTTCTCTATAACACCGTCAAATCCATCATTTCCCGTCTCTGGGAGCGGGTCGTCCTCAGCTATAACTGCTAGTTATCCCATTTCATGCATCAATATTTCTAAACCGCTCAACAAATACAGGGTCTATAGGCCAATTAATGTCTTCTGGTGCAGCCTGTGCTAGTGTGGCGTTTCCTAACAACTCCTGATTTCTCTGGTCTAGGATCTACTACCCAAAACTCTAATGCATCATTATAAATCTATGGGGAACATTAAATCCAAAGTAGGCTGCTGCCTTATCCCTTAACCTCTAGTCAAAATCACAGGTCTTAGAACATACTCATACCTTATTACAGGGTCATCCCACTGCAGGGTTGGGCCTTCTTCCTAACATGACAGGATAATGATCAGATCTATAGTTCATGTTACTGCTGGGGCACTTGGTCTGATCCTAAATCAGGTTGGAGTTTGATGGAATCTCAATTATCCTATGTTTACCCCAGTTACTGGAAATGATTGAGTTCTCCATTACCGCTACCCTTAGGTCGGAACTGAACAAGATACTACCTTACACCTAGCCGTTTACTACCTTAAATTTAAAATTTTAAGGCTTACGGGTCATCCAAATCTGTTCATCAATAACTTAACCAAAATGATTCACATTAAGTGCTTATACCCAAAATTTCTCCTTTCAAAGTTCTCAAAATCTGCAAAGGGGTTTACCAAAATCAACAAATGGTCAAGGGTCCAAATTGGGTCATCTTAATTCCTACTAAGCCAACAGAAATCATTATTTTACGCAAAAGAATTAGTGAAGTTTACTTAAGTTTCAGTGTAATCCCATATTTTCTTAATTATTATTGTAAGAATTTCATACTCAAGTTATTCATCAAATTTCTAGATTCATAAATATTCCCTACTCATCTTGGTTCATTTGCGAACTACATTTATATTCTTCATTTTAAGAAAATATAACCTATATTCATTCCTATTTCAAGTTACTATATCAGCTCTCACTTTAATTCATCAACAATTTCAAACACTTATGAAAATGGTTTCAAGTATTCTCGATGTTTAAATCGGAATCATATGGTCATCCCATTTTCGAAACTCGAGAATAATCACTGACGATGTCCGGATCATCAACAGAATTATCCTCCAGCGACTAGAATGGAATCCTATATCTATCTAGTACAAATAAGATTTCTTATATACGTTGATCAGACGTATATTAAAAATCCTTACATACTCGATAGTCCAATCATGACATCGAATAAAACACTCGAAATCCTTATTTCAAATTATTTTTCAAATAATCATTGTTTCAAATTAATTTACTTGTTCAAAAATACCTTATATAGGTTTCAAAAATATACGCTCTCTCGTCATAATATTCCGAGATCTCATTCTAGGATATTTCTAACCCTATCTCTAATGAGATAATATAACTCTGAGGAGTCCCATTCTTTTGTCCAAATATGTTCGTACCCAATAGCTTTGTATAACCAAAGCTCTGATACCAACTTTAACGACCCGCCTTTTTGCCCGATTCTCGTCGGTAATTAAACCGACTCAAATCGTTCATAAAGACGAATTGTTATGGGTACTTACATATATTGAACAAAAACAACAGAACCTTTCATTGAATAATTCAATATTACATCAGAGTTACATGAATATCAGAGTTACACATAAATATACACAGCGGAAGAAATAAAACTCTCAGCGGAAGAACATCATCTGATACAGCGGAAGCTCCAACTCTAGCGTGAACTCTAACTCCGGAAGCACTCTGAATCTTCTCCACAATCCATAACTGCAAACTAAACACTAGCTGCCCGAGTGGAAATTATTGGGCACCCAGAGTTTAGGAAGGAACAATAAACTCCAGGTCAGTCGTGGGACTGGTGTGAGAACTCAAAACATTTATCATTTAGGTTTCATTTTAAAGTTGGGTAATTCAACGGACCACGCCGCTAATGCGGAACGGGTTTTACTCCATATGAATTCCCGTGCATAGAAATACGCAATGACTTTTGAAAAATGAAGCTATCATAAGCTCGTCCCACATCACACAATGCAAGCGCACACCAGATGGGCGAGTTTTGTCTTATGATAACCAAACATGATTTCATACGTGAAAATCCTCTTTTAATATTATCATATAGTGTGGAAAAACAAGTTCACAAATAAATGTATTAATCCTAGACGGCATGAGTGTCCCATACCACTATGTCGCCATATATAAATACAATCAAAATCGTCTGGCACGTATTGGAGATTTGGATTTTCAAACTTGATGATTCCTGGCACGAAAGATCAATCAGGGACTTGAGCGAAGTGTAACGCAACAAATCGCCAGTGCAGTATCTACGGTTTTCGACCAGACGCGGCCCCCCTAACATACCGCATCCCCAGTTCACAAGTGGTTTCCCACTGCTGCAGCACTCATCAAATCATATATATATATATACAGACCAAACCGCCAGTTTCTCATCATCCGGTGTGTGAGGTTTGTCGATGTCACGTCATGCACAAAGCTACGCTTCGATAAGCCATGCTTTGATCATCATTAACTCATATCATACTTGGGTATGCCACATTGTCAATATCTCCACATATCACTGATTCGAATTAATACATATTCTCTAAGAACGTAACTTAGAGACGGAGATATTCAATTGCCACAAATCTGATATATATTCACACGAATCAGTGCTACGTGGTCAATTACAATGTCAGACACACCATCCATACAGGTTCGTTCTGGGTCTGAACGAAACACAATCCGAAAATTTCCAAATATACTCAAATCTCCTGCCACCCTCGTATCGGGTGTACGGCCCGATCCGAGATGTCAGCAATCGATCCAAATAATCTGGACATTTCCGGTCTTCATTTATCGATTTCAAATCTTGAATTACTTCATAACGTCGTAATATTACTTGGAATGGTTTTCGGACCTATATCCGATCCCGGACTTTCCAAGTAACAAACGTATCTTAAAACAATAGTTACAAATCACACGGGTTTTCTCAATTCAAATCTCCTTCCAAAGTATTATTGTTTACTTTGAATTAAGGTTGGATTCAATTCCCGGAAATTCGTTAAAATTCAACATTCATTTCCCAACCTTATAGTTCAAAGCAACTTCGTTGTTTCATCGTTATCTCGAGACGACCAAATTTTATTTGGATTTAAATTTCCATTAATAAATTTCAATTCCATATCCTATGTTTAAAAATCAACCCATTCCATAATGATTCATGTTCTGAAATCTTCAAATTTAACCAATTCAAATAACGTTAAAGCGTTACTGAAGCGTTTGTGAAAAATAAATCCAAATCCTCCCAAATTCAAAATTTAGATCATAAACTACTTTTAAACCATAACATATGATTTATCATATTTCTATTGACGGGACAATTTCTTGTAGCTCTCTTTTTCAATAATATCACCACATTTCCATTACATACTCTGATTTGGCGTATCCCAATTCCAACTAATATTGTTTCAATATTAACAAACCGAATGTATTTCAAATTCTTTGAAACCAAATTTTCAAGCATATAAATTCCATTTTCCAAATCTTCTTGCATACGATGGATTCAACATTTTATTTACTATGTTAATTTACTTCCAATGTGACATAGTATTATGAAACAAACAACTCAAGAATTTATTTGTAAAATATTTCACTTTTAATTCAAAAATCATTTCACATTATAAATCTTCATTTCACATGAAAAATGCGGATCTCTATGGGTTTCAATTCTTTACAAAATCGATTGGAATTGTCTCCTTTGATTAAGTTTAAAACTTAATTTAAATTTAAAACAATTTATGAAAACAGAAGTTATTTCAAAGAAATACTTTTATTTGAAAATTAACAATTGACATTCAATCATGTATACTACTTACTGCTTATAAATTTAAAATACCAGTTTACAATAGTTTCAGATATTCAAAATATTTATACGCCGGTATCGGTTAAAGTATAAATTTGTTCAATCTCTTTCAAATTTCAAAATTAAATTTTTATACCTTATATTCGAACAAATATTTTTCCTTCCAAACCATGTTCTATTATTTTTGGTATTAACGATAATAAATTCAACGTTCAAAATTTCAGACCAGATCGAAGTTTGAAATTTGCCAAAACCCCTTTTATCCAAATTTATTCATCTAGGCTTTCAAACGGTTTTCCAATTGAATTCAACAAATTTCAAATCATTAAATAAAATATTTATTAGAATGAAAGGAGTATTTAAATCGGTCACCCGTGAAAATCCGTAATCTACAGTGTGTGTGACTTCATTCAACCAGAACAATATCCTAACGTAACCCAACAACAGGCGTCATTCATCCATGATAGCCACAAAATAAACCAACTGTGTCTGGAGCGTTAATGTCAGTAACGCTCGGTGTTTTTCGGTGTTTATAACAGCATGTGTATCCATCGATCAATCAGTGACAAGCAACCATAACACTTCAAGCATTCACAACCACTGATTTTCCATCAATTATTATAATTATAAATAAATTATAACAAATTATTTCTACCCAAAATGAAATAATTAAAGTGGAGTTCTCACTTGCGCTGCGCTCTGGTTTCACTGACGAACCCGGTATCAACTGCATATCGGTTCACGAACATTATAATTGACAAGCGCACACCGTTCTTCGCAACGCGTCTTCATGCACCGTACATCGTTTTGTATTTCTTTTTTTTTTTTCTCTTTTTTTCTCTTTCTCTCTCTTCTTTCTTTTATTTCTTTTCGCATTTTTTTCTTTAAAAATTACTGAGCGGACTTGCATGCGGATCTGATGGGGAGAGAGAGGGTGGTGCGAGCGCATTGAAGTGGTAGACGTGTGGCTAAGAGGAGGAGGCCGAACGATTCGAGGTGAGGGGAGTGAGGTGCGGACGTTGGGTAGTGGAGGGAGCAGATGGGGAAGGTTACGGCATTTTCAAGAAGGAGGAGAGAGAGAGCCGAGAGTTGAAAGACAAAGAGGATGGACGTGAGCTATATGGTGGATCCAAACAAAAGGGTGCGGATCTGATGGAAGAAAGAGGGTAGTTTCGGCATAAATAAACGACACACGTCCATGAAAAAATGACAATGCTCATGCACTTCTACACGTGTACACACGTGTCTTCTCTCTACCAAAATTCTTCATGCATCATTACACGTATGCACACGTGGCAACACTCATTCATGCAACGGACACCTCAACACGGGAGAAAGTTCCATGCGTTGCCTATATTGGAACCTATTCATCCATGCATCAAGTCCAACATAGTGTATTCATTTGTACATCTCCAATTTTTGATTTTTAGAGTTATTTACCGAGAGTTGCACTGGAATAAAACCATCATCGTAAACAACAACACGCTCTGATTTAGAAACAGCAATAAAACCGGTCTGATTGATCAATTCTGTAAAGCGTCTAAAGGACCACATTTATACCCAAAATACGTTGAAAAATTATCTACTTATTTTTCAAATTAAAAATTACATAAAAATACTAAAAATTATTTTAAAATTACGCGTACAGAAATCAGATGAATATTTTAAACCGATATTTATCTATAATTTATTTTCAAGTCAAACTACTTTTAAAAATTAAAAATCCATATAAATCTATATATAAAATTGTTTAAATCTTCATATATCAAATATTTCCTCAAAATAAATCTTCAAATTATAAAATTCATATTATAAAACATTTATATATATAAATACAAAATATCACTATCTATAAATATAAAACCCATTATGTAAATTTACGAAAATCATTTTTATACAAAATCTTTAAAATAAGTCTAATACAAAATAAAATTATTTATTTAAACTAAATAAAAAGAGATTTCAAATAATTTAAACCTTATCAAATTCAAAATATATATATATATATATATACTCAGACAATCTCAAAATGTGTTATAAAATTCAAATTCAAATCTAGAAAATTCTGGTTCGTTACATAGTGTGTGTCCAATATCATCCCAATAACCGTGTGGGGTTTTATCCAACAAGCAAATAATAAATTATTTGTGCACTTGGGTGATGTGTAAAAATTATCGACCCAATCACACAAACAAGTCGGGTAACTTGTAAATGGGGGTGTAATATTCAAACTTGAATATACTAAACATTGTATTTAACACATCACACATTTCGACATTCATACATACATTTCAATACTTTTTGTTGTGGACAAATGGTAATAAAAATCTAGTCTTATAATTCAATTCTTTTTATTGTTAACAAATGACAATAAAAATCTTAACTCTTATTTATTTACCAAAATGTACATTTTTTTTCACATTCATTTTAATGACAAATTATGTATTTCTACTTCATACTTTTTAATGTATACATTTTCCAATTTATCTCTTTTAAGGTGACAATGTGAATGTGTTCTAATTCATTTCTCTAAAGTGACAAAAATGAATTTTTACTTTTATAAACATGTTTTCACAAAAATGTTATTTTTATTTCTATGATTATTCTTTTACAAAAATGTCATCTTTTATTTCTATACTCATTCTTTCACAAAAATACTATTTTAATTCACTAATCATTCTTTTGACAAAAGTGTGATTTTAATTCCCTTATCATTCTTTTGACAAAAAGGTTATTCTTGTTCGCTAATCAAGTCTTACAAAAAATGTTATCCGTTTCACTAATCAAATTTTGACAAAATTTTATTCTTATATAATCCTTATTGAATGACAAAATTGTGATTTTTGTAAAATCCCTATTTAATAACAAAAATGTGTACTTTTGTATAGTTCTTATTAAATGACAAAAATGTCTCTTTTTATTTTATTCTTATTTATGAATAAAATTTACATTTTTAAAATTCATGTTTTTATTCACATCTAAATTGTGAATAAAATATACCTTTTTAAATTCATACCTTTCATTTGTAACTAAATTGTAATATTAAAAAGGTGTAGTTCTTTTCTAATCATATTCACAATTACAAATTGTGCTTTTTCCCTATTCATATTTTTATTTACTATAATAATGTAAATAAAAATATATTTTCTATAATCCTGTTTTTATTTACCATAAAAATGCAAATAAAATATATTTGCTCAAATCATGCTTTTATTTACACTAAAAAGTAAACAAAAATGTCACTGTAAATGTGTTCCTTTTTATTTACCTAGAAATGTAAATATAGATGTTCACTGTAAATAGGTTGTTTTATTTATATAAAGGAAATGTAAATAAAGGGGTTCTCTAATTTTGTTCTTTTTCTATCCATTCGTATTAACATAAAACGAATATTTTATGTTAAACACATTTCTAATATTTCAACAAAAATAAATAAAATGGATAACTTTATTTTTGTTGAAAATTCTATTTATTTTGCCAAATGAACATTCCCAATTCATTCTTTTAAAGTGACAAAAAATGTAATTTCGTCTAATTTCTTTTAATGTACAAAATATGATCATTTTGTCAAATTCTTGTCAATGTACAAACTATGATAATTTTGTCAAATTCTTTTCAATGTAACAAAATATGATACCTTTCTTTAATCCTTTCTAATGATCAAAATGTAATCTTTCTTCCTAATGACCAGAATGTATAATTTGGTTAAATCCTTTCTAATGTAAACAAAATATGAATTTTGTCATATCCTCTTTAATGTAAACAAAATATGAATTTTGTTTAATTCTTTTGAATGTATACAAAATATTCATTTCTAATTCAATCTTTTTAATGACACAAAAATGTTCATTCCTAATTCAATCTTTTTAATGATTCTAAAATGACGGTGAAAAATGACATTCCAAAATGTAATCAAAAATGACATTTTGTAATATTTGACTAAATATGAAATGTTTTTATTCTAATATCATATTTGCTAACAAAACGGTCTTTTTATACTAGTGTTACATTTCTATGTCACAATGTATTTTAATGTAATATTACATTTTTAAATAAAAATGTACTTTTAATACAAAGATAACATTTTATATCAAATGTTATTTTTGTCACCAATGAAACATTTTATAACAAATGTACTTTTTATCTAATATTACATTTTTTAAAAAAAATGTATTTTTAATGACAAGTAACATTTTATAAACAAAAATGTTAAAATAAAAAGGCATCTTTAAAAATCTATTCTTTTTATGCAGACAATACAGCATCAAAATGTGCATTCTATTTTGTTGAAAATCTAGTTCAACAAAATAACATAAAAATGTTTATTCTTTTTTTTTTTGTTGAAAAACTAGTTCAATCAAAATAACACAAAAATATGTATTCATGTTGTGACAAAAATGAATTTCGCTCGATCCGAACCAGTCGCTAAACCGATCTAGACCGTTCGAAACGCCTGATTGTTTTGAGAACACGACAAATCAGAACGCAGACGGAAGAACATTTCATGTATATTACAACAATGCATCAGATTACAAGAATATACAGAGTATAAATAAACATTACACAGAGATATCATAGATTACAATACATTACATAGCAGCGCAAAATAATACAATACACAACTAGAAGGAGGTATACGGAGACAAAGCTTTCCGGATATCGTTCCATCTGTAAACCAGGATCCTGTGAATATAAATCTGCAAAACCAAAACTACTAGCTGCCCGTGTCGAAAATAAGGGCACCCAGAGTTTAGGTTAAAACAATAAACTTCAGGTCAGTCACGTGACTGGTGTGAGAACTAAAACAGTTATTAATCTTTATTTTCAAAGTTAGGTAAATCAAGGGACCACGCCGTATAACACGGAACGAGTTTCCTCCCAAAAATACCTGTGCATATAACAAAACAACGCAATGCTTCATAAAGAAAAATGAAGCTATTATAAGACCCAGGTCCCATCACACAATGCAACGCAAGCCGGAGGATAGGGTTTTTACCTTATAATAGCCAAGAATGCTTGATACATTTAAAACAAATCATTTGATACTATTATATGTGCATAGTGTGTAAAACAACTTCAAATCATAAGTATCAATCATAGACGACATGGGTACCATATATCATGTCGCCATACTAGGCTCTACAATGAAAACCGCAAATGTCAAGTATTTGGAAGTTGGGTTTCTGTCTGTGAATCGAGGCCAGGGATCGTCCTCACCGTCTTTGAGACAATCTAGCCCATGTCTCCGGAACAGCCGCAACTGCCCCTTGGAGCGAAAGGGCCGGTCCACCGATGTGGATTATAATGCCTGAACAATACGTTTCCCCGCCATTTGGGGCGTAAATGAGCCAACGAATGACTCCATCGGACCCGGATCATCCGATCTAACCGAGGCTCCTCGCAACAGCAACAACCACACAGGTGAAAAGTATATAAATGTCAGGGCTGGTAGGTCACTGACACCACCCTAGCTAGAAGGAAACGCATGCCCTCCCTGAGGTCCTCTCCCGTTTTTGGTTCACAACCGGGGTGCGAGGCTCGCGAATTCACGTTACACAAAGCTGTGCCACACAGGCTGTGCTTTGATCATCACCACAAGACTTTGCTTTTCAATAGAAGCCTTGATCATTTGCATCTTAGCATGCCACACAGGCAATTCACACCATGCATTTGATATCCATCAATATATAACCCCTGAGCTCGTACGTCTCAGAGAAGGGCGTTAAGCAAGAGAATAAATTCTCCACCACCAAACAAATATATGTTTAATAGAAATCAATCAAACGGACTAAAATCCAATGTCAGACACACAGTCCATTTACAAGTTCGTTCTGGGTCTGAACGAAACCGGAGGCACCTAGTACTCCGCATATCCATCGATCTCCAAGTACGTCTGGACGATCACCAACTGTTTCCATCTTCTTGGGTGTACAGCCCAATCAAGATCATCAGTAATTACCCAAACGACGTGAAGACCTCCTGTCTTCGACCACCGTCTTCATCTTCGACTTATCGTCGTATCAGCTATTCAGAATGGGATATGCCCGGTCTTTCCGAATAACTCGCGTATATTATAAACAAGTGTTACACAAACACAACATACGCCTCATTCCATTTCATCAGTCACTAACTTTAAATTAATCAAGAGAATAATTCCCCAAATATTAACCCCGAAGGCCGAAACCAACATCAGATCAATATCCAGAAGACCATTCTGCTTAGCTAACCTACAGTTAGTTTCTAAATTTCACATTCATAGTGAAAGGTTCCCATTAATTTTATCAAAGATAAATTCTTTAAATTTATTCTTTAATCTCCTTTGAATATCAATTCAAACTAGTTGGGATTACCGAACCACACCGGAGTAATCATTTATTTTATTTCCCAATCCCAACCTATTTATCCCATGAAGTAAAACTGGTAATACTTCATATCTAACACTACGGTGTTATCAGTAAATTCAATTACCATTTCACGTTCAAATCTAATTAAAGATTTTACTATCGCCAGGAGCAAAACTGGTGATACTCAATTCTCGATCTTTTCAATCTAATTAAAGATTCATTAAAACTCTACTTAGTTTAAATTGTTAACTGGGTTAAAGAATCAACACTGTTCACGATAAACCCAAAATCACATTTCATTAGTTATCGGGTTAAAGAACGAGTGTTATTTAAAACACTGTCCACGATAAACCCAAAAATCAATATCAATTCAATTTCAATTAAATATTATTTAATTGGTACACTTCATTAAATTTAAATAAAAATATTTAATCTTTTCTGAACTGGGTTCAAGAACAGTGTTAGTCAAGACACCATTCACGACAAACCCAAATCACATTTGATATTAAATACAAGGCTCTGAATAGAAAATATCCCGGCTTATATTCAATATCAAATTCTACGACCAACAAATATTGTATTGGAAATAACGATATATATCTATATCTTTCAAATTTCCATAACAACATCTGTATAATCACGAAATATAACATCGAAATATTCCAAAGACAATTTCGATTCAAATCCATTCCAATGCAATCATTGGAAATTCTGGTTATTTTCAAAACCATTTCAAATTCAATTTATTTATTTAAAAATAAATAGAATTATAATTCTAGTTCAAAACTAGTTCATTTCGATAAAAATCTATTTTTATCTTTTCAAATATGGATTTTTTCATCCCAATTCATCTCAAATCATTTCTTATGATTTTACACAAATTATTGCTATTTTTAATAATTTTATCAAGGCCCGTACAATCAATCTATTTTTATCTATTGCTTTATAAATCGTTTTAAATTCATTTTCAAAATGGTTTCAACTTCATATTCAATATCAAATCAGAATTGAATATTCCAATATAAATTCGTTTTAGATTCATTTCAAATTGATTTCAATTCAATTTCGATTTTAATTCGATTTGAATTCATTTATATTCAATTTCAATTCGAATTCATTTATATTCAATTTCAGTTCGAATTCATTTATATTCAATTTCAATTCGAATTCATTTACATTCAATTTCAATTCGAATTCATTTATATTCAATTTCAATTCGAATTCATTTATATTCAATTTCAATTCGAATTCATTTCTATTCAATTTCAATTTGAATTCATTTCTTTTCAAAATTTCAGATTTTGAAATCACTTTCGATATTCGTTATAAAATGAATAAAATCGATATAAATATCGTTCACGTCGAAATGGTGTATATCTAATCAACACGGCTTCATATATTCATATTTTCAAATATTTCTATTTCAAATATTTTTATTCAAATATTTCTATTTCTAATATTTTATTTCAAATATTTCTATTCAAATATTTTATTTAAAATATTTCTATTCAAATATTTTATTTCAAATATTTCTATTCAAATATTTTATTTCAAATATTTCTATTCAAATATTTCTTTTCAAATGTTTCTATTCAAAACTGGAATGAGGCCCAATCAATTACCATATAATGTTAATTATATGGATTTTCTACAACACAGGTATACAATAACAACGATGAATAATCAACCATCACCCAAAGTGCATTCTACACTGTATAAGCATCAAATATAAATATTCAACGCTTATAACAGTCTGTCAATCAATCAATCGACATACAACTAAACAATCGGGATTAGTGTACGTCAAATATCATCCCAGTACCCGTGTGGGGTTTCAAACAATCAAGCACAGATTTTATTTGTGCAGTTGGGCGATGTGTAAAATTTATCGTCCTAATCATTATCAGTCAAATGTGTGTATATAAACAAATCGTCCGATCTGTTTATTTTTATTTCATTTCATATATAGGTTAAAATTCTATTTTTAACTATAAAATATTTTATTTCATTTCACATCACAACACACAATCAACTACATAGCAAAATCAAACAAACAAGCATACAAGCCGTCCATGGTCAGTGAACGACGGGTGTCGGGTGCTACTAAACACCGTCTGCATCCTAGTATATATTTTAATTAGAAAAACAGAATTAAAAGGTGAGAAGTTCTCACCGAATAGCTAATACAACGCCACGACTCTTCTTAAGTAGAAATCTTCGCCGTTCTTGTCTCTTGTCAATTTTCACTGCCCGTATTCTCTACATATGTAAAAATCAAATTTTTACTTCGCTATTCAATATATAAAAATCACATTTTTACTTCGTTATTCAATACAGAAAAATCGAATTTTTACTTCGTTATTCAACACAGAAAATTCGAATTTTTACTTCGCTATTATATAGATAAAAATTCCATTTTTACATGCTATCCTCTACATAAAGATTTCACCTTTTCAAATATAAAGATTTAATTTTTATTTCCCTACATATATAAAGGTGATATTTTTACTACCTTACCTATATAAAAATTATATTTTTATACTTCTACAATATAAAAGATTATATTTTTATCATCGCCACTATATAAAAATCATATTTTTATTCTCTACACTAGATAAAAATTATATTTTTCTATAATACAAAAATTATATTTTTAACCTTTGAAAAATCAAACCTTTCTACTTTGCAAAATCAAACCTTTCTACTTTGCAAAATCAAACCTTTCTATGTCATGAAAATTATACCTTTATTCCTTTTCTATATAGATAAAAATCGAATTTTTATTACATTAAAAACTGAAAATTAGTCTAACGCTCCTTATATATAAATTATATTTTTATTTAAAGATTATTACACAAAACAAAAACGAAAGTTGAAATAAAAATAATTAAAACAAAGAAAACTTACTGTGGTTGATCGAACGGGGAGGAGAGCGTCGCGGGGGGTGTGGGGGTCTTCGGTCGCGCAGCAGGGTGGGGGGTATCGGCCGGCAGTAGGAGGAAAGGGGGGGTCTTCGATCGCGGCAGCATAGGGTAGGGGGGTTCTTCGATCGCGGCAGCATAGGGTAGGGGGGTTCTCGTCGCGCGGTGGCGCAGGGGGGATGGGGGTCGTGCATTGGCGCGCCGCCTTGGGGGAGGTATCGCAGTAGTTTAGGTTTTTTTTTCTTTTTTTTTCTTCTTTTTGATTTCCGCTCTGAAGCTAACGGGGCGGGGGGAGGGGGGGAGGGCAAGGTATAGAGAGAAAGGGGGGATATTTAATTTACATATTATATATTATTATATTTTTATTTTCAAAAAGCAACTTTTATTTCTGACCTCGAAACGAGGCCCACCGCCTGTCGTCCATAGCGTTTTACCCAATTCCGAACACAATGGGATATGTATCGCAAGCTGATTCGAGCGTTACGATCTGTTTTTCGCCAAATCAACATATAACTCTATATATTGAATTTGAACGCGCATTTCAATTTACCGAGGCCACATGCTAACTAGAAAAATTCCCGAAAAATATTTTCTAGCTTCGTATTGACGATACGGTCCTAACAAAACTAGTTTCGTCGAAATCTGATACCGTTAGAAAAATGGCCATGTTCCAGTCGATTAAAATCAACTAAAACTGGTCAAACATGTTTTCTTTTGCCACGCTCACATATTGAATCGAAAAATTGTGAAATTTGAAACCTAGAAATAATTTGACATCACGGACCCAACAAAAGTGGTTTCGTCGAAATCCGAGGTCATTTGCAAAATTTCCATTTTTAAGGGCCTGAATTCCATATCGACTATTCAGAATTTTCAACTGGACATATCTTTTGATTCCCTCTATGAAATTTTGATTTCCAGGATTCGTTGGAAAGATATTCCCAATTAGATCCCATTATTTTTGGTTTCACTAAAATCCGGTTTATTTTGCATCCGGTACATTCAATTGAAGTTTGAAATCGAATTATCGGACTACCGCACCATTTTCAATTCCCTTTTACAATTATATATAATTATTTATATTCTAACGACAACGTATATAATATATACGTTCAAATTCTATTCAAAATAAATTTCTCGTCGATATTATTGAAAATATTCTATTTTAAAATTTCAAAATTCATTAAAATTGCCAAAATAAAAATTTTAAATTGGCCCAAATTTTACGGGTTGTTACAATCTCCCCCACTTAAAACTTTTCGTCCCCGAAAAGGAACAAAGTCGAAAGTGATTTGATTAATCAACTCGACGTTCGATCTGGCTTCCATTCTCGAACTTTTCAGTTTCTGAGAATTTTCAAATTCTTCGAAAATTTGGCTAAAACCCTAAATTTTCGAAAAATTTCGCCATAACCTCCCCTGCACCGTGAGCCACGGGAAAATCCCGAAATTGCCATATAGGCCTTCTGATCTCAAAAAGAAAAAGACAAAGCCAAGCGGCTAGCCAATAGGCTCATAAAATCATCATCACCCAAACAAAACAGTAAATTATAGTAAACATGTACCTATTTGTCGGGCAAACAAATTTTATTCTCTGCTCTAGCCTCCTTGCTATGACCTGTTCAATGTAAGTACAAGTATATGCAAGCAAATGCGATTAATTTTCAATACGACTCACTTTTTAGTACAATTTGACTAGATGGTTTAAATTTTAATTAATCAACCGATAATCAAACAACACAATCAGCAATCAATTAGTGAATTATCATTTGAAATTCATAACTTTGATATATAGTCAAAAATCAGATTTTTGATGCCAAATCACAACAATAGGTCCTATCTAATTTTGGTTCTCACACCAGTAAATAGGAAATATATTGAAATCTCACTTTCGTCACTCGAATATAAACATTGATGATGAGGCCTCATCATCAGAATCATCTCCGGGCGACTAGAGTGTGATTCTATATCTATCCAATATATTAAAATTTCGAACACACGTTTGCAAGACGTATAAGCAAAATCTCTATATACTGGACTGTCCTAATCAATATAAATAGATAATCAAATACGAATAATTGATTTAAAATTTCAAAACAAAAATTTGTTTTCATTTTAAAAATATACTCTTCGCACTCGTTCTAGGATACTACTGATCCCATCTCTAACGACTCATTCCATTGGATATTGCTAATCCAATATCTGATGAATTCCTTAGTATGGTTCTAGCGTGTCTTGTTCTCTAAGCTTTGTAAACCAAAGCTCTGGTACCAAAATGTGACAAAAAAGAATTTCGCTCGATTCGAACCAGTCGCTAAACTGATCTAGACCGTTCGAAACGCCTGATTGTTTTGAGAACACGACAAATCAGAATGCAGACGGAAGAACATTTCATGTATATTACAACAATGCATCAGATTACCAGAATATACAGAGTATAAATAAACATTACACAGAAATATCAGACATTACAATACATTACATACCAGCGGAAAATAATACAACGCTTTCCAGCTGTAAACCAGGATCCTGTGAATATAAATCTGCAAAACCAAAACTACTAGCTGCCCGTGTCGAAAATAAGGGCACCCAGAGTTTAGGTTAAAATAATAAACTCTAGGTCAGTCATGTGACTGGTGTTAGAACTAAAACAGTTATTAATCTTTATTTTCAAAGTTAGGTAAATCAAGGGTCCACGCCGTATAACACGGAACGGGTTTCCTCCCAAGAGTACCTGTGCATACAACAAAACAACGCAATGCTTAATAAAGAAAAATGAAGCTATTATAAGACCCAGGTCCCATCACACAATGCAACGCAAGCCGGAGGATAGGGTTTTTACCTTATAATAGCCAAGAATGCTTGATACGTTTATAACAAATCATTTGATACTATTATAAGTGCATAGTGTGTAAAACAACTTCAAATCATAAGTATCAATCATAGACGGCATGGGTACCATATATCATGTCGCCATACTAGGCTCTACAATCAAAACCGCAAATGTCACGTATTTGGAAGTTGGTTTTCCATCTGTGAACCGAGGCCAGGGATCGCCCTCACTGTCTTCGAGACAATCTAGCCCATGTGTCCGGAACAGCCGCAACTGCCCCTTGGAGCGACAGGGCCGGTCCACCGATGTGGATTATAATGCCTGAACAATACGTTTCCCCGCCCTTTGGGGCGTAAATGAGCCAACGAATGACTCCATCGGACCCGGATCATCCGATCTAACCGAGGCGCCTCGCAACAGCAACAACCACATAGGTGAAAAGTATATAAATGTCAGGGTTGGTAGGTCACTGAAACCACTCTAGCTAGAAGGAAACGCATGCCCTCCCTGAGGTCTTCTCCCGTTTTTGGTTCACAACCGGGGTGCGAGGCTCGCGAATTCACGTTACACAAAGCTGTGGCACACAGGCTGTGCTTTGATCATCACCACAAGACTTTGCTTTTCAACAGAAGCCTTGATCATTTGCATCTTAGCATGCCACACAGGCAATTCACACCATGCGTTTGATATCCATCAATATATAATCCCTGAGCTCGTACGTCTCAGAGAAGGGCGTTAAGCAAGAGAATAAATTCTCTGCCGCCAAAAAGATATATGTTTAATAGAAATCAATCACACGGACTAAAATCCAATGTCAGACACACAGTCCATTTACAAGTTCGTTCTGGGTCTGAACGAAATCAGAGGCACCTAGTACCCTGCATATCCATCGATCTCCAAGTACGTCTGGACGATCACCAACTGTTTCCATCTTCTTGGGTGTACAGCCCAATCAAGAGCATCAGTAATTACCCAAACGACGTGAAGATCTCTGGTCTTCGACCACCATCTTCATCTTCGACTTATCGTCGTATCAACTATTCAGAATGGGATAAGCCCGGTCTTTCCGAATAACTCGCGTATATTATAAACAAGTGTTACACAAACACAACATATGCCTCATTCCAATTCATCAGTCACTAATCGTAAATTAATCAAGAGAATAATTCCCCAAATATTAACCCCGAAGGCCGAAACCAACATCAGATCAATATCCAGAAGACCATTCTGCTTAGCTTACCGACAGTTAGTTTCTAAATTTCACATTCATAGGGAAAGGTTCCCATTAATTTTATCAAAGATAAATTTTTTAAATTTATTCTTTAATCTCCTTTGAATATCAATTCAAACTAGTCAGGATTAGCGAACCACACCGGAGTAATCATTTATTTTATTTCCCAATCCCAACCTATTTATCCCATGAAGTAAAACAGGTAATACTTCATATCTAACACCACGGTGTTATCGGTAAATTCAATTACCATTTCACGTTCAAATCTAATTAAAGATTTAACTATCGCCAGGAGCAAAACTGGTGATACTCCATTCTCGATCTTTTCAATCTAATTAAAGATTCATTAAAAGTCCACTTAGTTTTAGTCGTTAACTGGGTTAAAGAATCAGTGTCATTTAAAACACGGTTCACGATAAACCCGAAATCACATTTCATTAGTTATCGGGTTAAAGAACGAGTGTTATTTAAAACACTCTCTACGATAAACCCAAAAATCAATATCAATTCAATTTCAATTAAATATTATTTAATTGGTACACTTCATTAAATTTAAATAAAAAGATTTAATCTTTTCTCAACTGGGTTCAAGAACAGTGTTAGTCAAGACACCATTCACGACAAACCCAAATCACATTTGATATTAAATACAAGACTCTGAATAGAAAATATCCCGGCTTATATTCAATATCAAATTCTACGACCAACAAATATCGTATTGGAAATAACGATATATATCTATGTCTTTCAAATTTCCATAACAACATCTGTATAATCACGAAATCCAACATCGAGATATTCCGAAGACAATTTTGATTCAAATCCATTCTAATGCAATCATTGGAAATTCTGGTTACTTTCAAAACCATTTCAAATTCAATTTATTTATTTAAAAACAAATAGAATTATAATTCTAGTTCAAAACTAGTTCATTTCGATAAAAATTTATTTTTATCTTTTCAAATATGGAGTTTTTCATCCCAATTCTTCTCAAATCATTTCTTATGATCCTACACAAATTATTGCTATTTTTAATAATTTTATCAAGGCCCGTACAATCGATTTCCATCAACGGCCATCGAACTGCGCTTACAGCGACCTTTTTCAAATTTGATTTGGACATAATTCCAAATCCAACCGTTATATTTCTAATTTCTAATATTAGTTAGAAAGCTCTTTTCGATACGAACCCAACGGTTCCGGTTTTAGGAGAATCCGACGGTCGGATCTCCCGTAATATCCGTTCAAAGACAATGGTCGAAATTCGCGAACTTCTGCGGCGCTGCGCGTTCTATTCAGGCCATTATATTATATATATAATATATATAATATATACTTCGTCGATTTCAGTTCAAAACGTGCTTTATAAATCGTTTTAAATTCATTTTCAAAACGGTTTCAACTTCATATTCAATTTCAAATCAAAATTGAATATTCCAATATAAATTCGTTTTAGATTCATTTCAAATTGATTTCAATTCAATTTCGATTTTAATTCGATTTGAATTCATTTATATTCAATTTCAATTCGAATTCATTTAGATTCAATTTCAATTCGAATTCATTTGTATTCAATTTCAATTCGAATTCATTTATATTCAATTTCATTTCGAATTCATTTATATTCAATTTCAATTCGAATTCATTTATATTCAATTTCAATTCGAATTAATCTATATTCAATTTCAATTTGAATTCATTTATATTCAATTTCAATTTGAATTCATTTCTATTCAATTTCAATTTGAATTCATTTCTTTTTAAATTTTCAGATTTTGAAATCACTTTCGATATTCGTTATAAAATGAATAAAATCGATATAAATATCGTTCACGTCAAAATGGTGTATATCTAATCAACATGGCTTCATATATTCATATTTTCAAATATTCTGTTTCAAATATTTCTATTTCAAATATTTTTATTCAAATATTTCTATTTCTAATATTTTATTTCAAATATTTCTATTCAAATATTTTATTTCAAATATTTCTATTCAAACAATTTATTTCGAATATTTCTATTCAAATATTTCTTTTCAAATGTTTCTATTCAAAACTGGAATGAGGCCCAATCAATTACAATATAATGTTAATTATATGGATTTTCTACAACACAGGTATACAATAACAACGATGAATAATCAACCATCACCCAAAGTGCATTCTACACTGTATAAGCATCAAATATAAATATTCAACGCTTATAACAGTCTGTCAATCAATCGATCGACATACAACTAAACAATCGGGATTAGTGTACGTCAAATATCATCCCAATACCCATGTGGGGTTTCAAACAATCAAACACAGATTTTATTTGTGCAGTTGGGCGATGTGTAAAATTTATCGTCCCAATCATTATCAGTCAAATGTGTGTATATAAACAAATCGTCCGATCTGTTTATTTTTATTTCATTTCATATATACGTTAAAATACTATTTTTAACTATAAAATATTTTATTTCATTTCACATCACAACACACAATCAACTACATAGCAAAATCAAACAAACAAGCATACAAGCCGTCCATGGTCTGTGGACAACGGGTGTCGGGTGCTACTAAACACAGTCTGCATCCTAGTATATATTTTCACTAGAAAAACAGAATTAAAAGGTGAGAAGTTCTCACCGAATAGCTAATCCAACGCCACGACTCTTCTTATGTAGAAATCTTCGCCGTTCTTGTCTCTTGTCAATTTTCACTGCCCGTATTCTCTACATATGTAAAAATCGAATTTTTACTTCGCTATTCAATATATAAAAATCACATTTTTACTTCGTTATTCAATACAGAAAATTCGAATTTTTACTTCGTTATTCAATACAGAAAATTCGAATTTTTACTTTGCTATTATATAGATAAAAATTCAATTTTTACACGCTATCCTCTACATAAAGATTTCGCCTTTTCAAATATAAAGATTTAATTTTTATTTCCCTACATATATAAAGGTGATATTTTTACTACCTTACCTATATAAAAATCATATTTTTATACTTCTATAATATAAAAGATTATATTTTTATCATCGCCACTATATAAAAATCGTATTTTTATTCTCTACACTGGATAAAAATTATATTTTTCTATAATACAAAAATTATATTTTTAACCTTTGAAAAATCAAACCTTTCTACTTTGCAAAATCAAACCTTTCTATTTTGCAAAATCAAACCTTTCTATTTCATGAAAATTATACCTTTATTCCTTTTCTATATAGATAAAAATCAAATTTTTATTACATTAAAAACTGAAAATTAGTCAAACGCTCCTTATATATAAATTATATTTTTATTTAAAGATTATTACACAAAACAAAAACGACAGCTGAAATAAAAATAATTAAAACAAAGAAAACTAACCGTGGTTGATCGAAAGGGGAGGAGAGCGTCACGGGGGGGGGGGGGGGGGGGTCTTCGGTCGCGCAGCAGGGTAGGGTTGGGGGTATCGGTCGGCAGTAGGAGGAAAGGGTGGTCTTCGGTCGCGGCAGCATAGGGTAGGGGGGTTCTTCGATCGCGGCAGCATTGGGTAGGGGGGTTCTACGATCGCGGCAGCATAGGGTAGGGTGTGTTCTCATCGCGCGGTGGCGCAGGGGGGGGGGGGTCGTGCGGTGGCACGCCGCCTTGGGGGGGTATCGCAATAGTTTAAGTTTTTTTTTCTTCTTTTTGATTTCCGCTCTGAAGCTAACGGGGAGGGGGGGCAAGGTATAGAGAGAAAGGGGGGATATTTAATTTATATATTATATATTATTATATTTTTATTTTCAAAAAGCAACTTTTATTTTCGACCTCGAAACGAGGCCCACCGCCTATCGTCCATAGCGTTTTACCCACATTCCGAACACAATGGGATATGTATCGCAAGCTGATTCGAGCGTTACGATCTGTTTTTCGCCAAATCAACATATAACTCTATATATTGAATTTGAACGCGCATTTCAATTTACCGCGGCCACATACTAACTAGAAAAATTCCCGAAAAATATTTTCTAGCTTCGTATTGACGATACGGTCCTAACAAAACTAGATTCATCGAATTCTGAGACCGTTAGAAAAATGGCCATTTTCCAGTCGATTAAAATCAACTGAAACTGGTCAAACATGTTTTCTTTTTCCACGCTCACATACTGAATCGAAAAATTATGAAATTTGAAACCTAGCAATAGTTTGACATCACGGACCCAACAAACGTGGTTTCGTCGAAATCCGATGTCATTTGCAAAATTTCCATTTTTTAAGGGCTTAAATTCCATAGCGACTATTCAGAATTTTCAACTGGACATATCTTTTGATTCCCGCTATGAAATATTGATTTCCAGGATTTGTTGGAAAGATATTCCCAATTAGATCCCATTATTTTTGGTTTCACTAAAATCCGGTTTATTTTGCACCCGGTGCGTTCAATTGAAGTTTGAAATCGAATTATCGAACTACCGCACCATTTTTAATTCCCTTTTATAATTATATATAATTATTTATATTCTAACGACGACGTATATAATATATACGTTCAAATTCTATTCAAAATAAATTTCTCGTCGATATTATTTAAAATATTCTATTTTAAATGTTCAAAATTCATTAAAATTGCCAAAATAAAAATTTTAAACTGGCCCCAATTTTACGGGTTGTTACACATGTTTTATTGCAAAATTTGACTCAACAAAAATGAATAAAAGGTTTGATTCATTTTTATGTTAAAATAGCTGGTTTAACAAATTAACAAAATTCTGTGTTCCATATATGTTAAAAAGTCTAATTCAACAAATTTATAAAATTTGTTGTTTTATACATCGGATCTATTTATATAAACAAAAACTATATTTTTTTTGTTTAATCAAATTCTAACTAACAAAAATGTTAATTTCAACAGTAAAATAAATATCGCCCCATAACATCATCAAGCACACAGATGTATATTGTACATTTAACACAAAATAATAACATTATGAATTTACTGTAGATTAATAACAATAATTTAAGAAATTATATATAATTATAAAGGAAAGAAATAAATAAATTTCTCACAGATGGTTTCGACTCTATCAGCCTTCATTTGACGGTTCAAATCCAATTTTGCCCCAAAATTTGACATTCTAACAATCGGTCCGTGACAGTTCCATGTCGTCCGTAAGATGAGATCGCACCCTTGAACAATCGCATATAATCGAAGAGGATATTAATCAAAGTTTAATCAAACTTCTTTTAGAACTTTTCTTGGAGTGATTTGGTTGGAATCCCCCCATTTTTTTTTGAAGGAAAGAAAAATAAAATGATGGCTGCTCATTTTTGTTTGCAGAGAATAAAGGAAGAGGAGTATGCTAAGGTCTAGAATAAGAGAATACTTGTATGCATAGATTTAGGTTTAGGATGAGAAAGTGGAGACATAGAATGAATTTTGTATACGCAATAAAGAATCCATAGGTTACAAAACTTAAATATTATTTATTCTTTTGATTCCTAATATCTTTCCATGTCCATCTCATTAATTATACTTTACCTAAAATATAACATTTTCATTAGCACTGGAATTCATAAATTTGCTAATTAATACTTACTATGATTTTCTCAACAATAAATATCATATGAACACAATTAGCATTTTCTCTTTCAAACATGTATAAAGCATTCATTTGAATTTATATATATTCAACAAATCTTTAATTTAAGAATATTGTTGATATTTTTGTTTATATCGTATTACGTTGATAACTTCCATTTAACGTTTAATGTACACCAACAAAATACTTAATTACAATTAATTGTAATCAATTTATTTTTAACTAACTAATGAATATTTCATTTCATGACCCTTTTATATATCGCATATATGTATGTTCATATATCGCATATGTGTATTTTCATACAACGCCTATACATATTTTCATATAATGTCTATATATATATATTCACACAATGCTTATATAGTTTATACAACGCGTATATATTTTCTATATAGTCTACATATGTTAAAAATCATATTTTTAACGAACTAGCAATTTTTCCTTAGCATGAATATACATATATATATATATATATATATATATATATATATATAGCATCTTTACGTTAAAAAAAAATCATATTTTAATGATATAATGATTTTTCTATGAAATGCCTTTTTTTATAAGACTCATATATATGTCAAAGATAATATTTTAAATCAACTAGCATTTATTTCATTTCCCTCGTGTGTCTCATCAAATATAGTAGGTTAAAAGGGGATTAAATTAGCTGACTAGGCATCATGGGACAATATTTTTTTAATTCAAATTTCAAAAGTAAATAACAATGAGAGAGAGAGGATAAACGAAAAGAGATGAATGCTAGATTAATTATCTAATGCTAATTATTAGAAGGTTTGCAACATTTCAAATTTCAAAACATATACGATTAATTGGATTCCTCATTAGGATGCAACATATTAATGAAATTAACAAACATCATGATACAAGTATAAATATTGACAATGTTTAAAGCATGTGTTTAATTTTTTTTTCCTCTTTTAACTTTTAAAGGAAAGAAATTATTTCATATTATCACGATTGAAATAAATAATAAATTTATATGAAAACATGAATGTAGATTTAACTATATATACGTATGAGTTAAATTCAATCAAAACTCCCTAATAATACAAATCGCATAATTACAACCATCAGTTTTAAAATATTTATGTGTTGGCAAAACCCCTTTATAAACCTCCAAATGTCTAATTGAAAATATTATGTATATATATAAACTTTCAAGTCTAATGTTACACTTAGTTATGAAAGATAAAACATGGACTAACAATCTAACATTTAACTTTGATTTAAATAAATTTTCAGTCATTATTATTTAAAATAAATTACTTTAAATAGCAAAACCCACTAGAATAAATAAAAATAAAATTTTAAATTTACCCAAAAATTCAGGGTTGTTACAGTCGCCCCCACTTAAAATCTTTTCGTCCTCAAAAAGGAACGTAGCTAAAAGTTGTTTAATTAACTAACTTAATTAATTTTTTTTATTGGTTTCAATAATTTATCATTCTAATATTTTAATTAGTGAAAGTAATTATCAAACATCACAACCAACAATTAATTAGTTTATTAACTTTTCAAATATATATAACTTTTATATATAGTCGAAATCATATTCTTAGTGCAAATCACAGCAATGTGTACTAACTAAGTTTTGGTTCTCATACCAGTCGTTGGAAATATATAGAAATCCCACTTTCGAGACTCGAACATAAATGCTGGTGATGGTGCACCTATCACCAGAATCATCTCTGGGCGACTAGAGTGTGATTCTATATCTATCCAGTATATTAAAACTTTGAATATCCGTTAATTACTCGTATATTCGAAATCTTTATATACTCGATTGTCCACATTAAAATATAATAATATAGTCTAATACGTATATTTAGATAAAATTTTCAAAACTAAATTTGGTTTCATTTTTACTTTAAAGAAAATAATACTCCTCACACTCGCTCTAGGATGCTACTGATCCCATCTCTAACGAGTTATTCTTATTGGATATTGCTAATCCAACCTCTGATGAATTCTTTCGTTCAGTTCTAATGTGTCTTGTTCCCGAGCTCTGTAAACCAACGCTTTGATACCAAATGAAACGACCCAAACTTCCAGTAAAGGAAAGCCTGGATTGCTTTGAGAACAACACACATAAGAACATAAATTGAAGAACACTGTATCACTGATTACAACAATTACATCAGAGTACAAGAATGTTACAGAGTATGAATACTTATTACAGAAATAGAAATACAATAATATCAGAGTTTTAAATTACATTTAAATAGCAGCGGAAAAATATTACAAATATACAACTGAAAGGAATACACGGATACAGAGCTTCCCGAATACTGCTTCAGCTGTAAGCCAGGATCCTGTAAATATATCTTCAAAAGCTACTCGACTGCCCGTGTGGAAAATATGGGCACCCGAGTTTGCCAGTGAAACAAACTACAGGTCAGTCATGGGACTGGTATGAGAAATCTTAACTTAACCATCTAATAATAAGGCTAATCACAGGACCACGCTGCTAACGTGGAACGGGTTTATTCCATTGGATTGCCAGTGCATAAAATAAAGTAAGACGTTAAACAAGGCAATGCTTGATAGAAAAATGAAACCATTATAAGACCCAAGTCCCATCACACAATGCAACATAAACCGGAGGATAGGGTTTTACATTATAATGGTCAAAAAGATGATTGATACGATAAAACGGATTTAATATTAATGTGTATACCTATAGGTATATATATATTTCAAAAACAATTTCAATCATAATGTATTAATCATAGACGGCATAGTACCCCATCCTACTATGTTGCCATACTAGTTCTACAATCAAAACCACAAGGTCGTATTGGAAATTGGATTTCCATCATGAGTCGAGGCTAGGAGCAAGCTCCTCTCCGATTCGAGACACTCTAGCAAATGCCTCAGACCCCGTAGTGAGCCCTTGGATCTTCAGGGCCGGTCCCCTCCTATCGGAAGTGGATTGGTTATGCCTGAACACACGTTTCCCGTTTCCTTTGAACCTATAGTATGACCACTAACGGCCTAAAAAAATCCGAGGCGCCTCAAAATCCATCATCCACATAAGTAAAATGTCAGCCAGTTTAAGAAATAACACAACTCCTAGCTAGAAAGAAACATGTGCACTCCCTGCAGTCCTAATCCCGTTTTGGACTCATACCGGGGTGTGAGGCTCGCGAAGTCACGATATACACAAAGTTATGCTGTAATAGGCTATACTTTGATCATCCCACAAGGCTCTGCTTTTCAACAAAAGCCTTGATCATTTGCATCTTTGCGTGCCACATTGACAATCCACGCCATGCGATCAATCACCATTAACATATACCCGGGTGTTAAGTAGAGAATAAATCCTCCACCACCAAATAGACATACATTAACAGAAATCGATTTAATTCACATGGAACGAAATCCAATGTCAGACCCGCATCCATTTACTAGTTTATGCTCTGGGTCTGAGCAAAAACCAAATCCGAACAATCAACCATAGTCCGGACGGCCACCACTGAAACCCCTTCAAGGTAGCTACTCCCATCAAGGATCTCTGTAGCAACACATCCATTCGATGTGAAGAACGTCGTTTATGACAACCCCATTCCCGATAAGATGGTGCAACGGGTAATCTTTGGAACATAACACATAAACAGATAACGGCAGAACATGAATAAATAAATACACTAGATAATGTACAATAGAATGCGCTGGATAAATATAATCATCAGAGTTACTAAGTATATAGGATCATACTTAGTACAAAATACAGTGCAGCTATACATAAAATGTCTAAAGCGGAAAAGAAAACATAATATGTACAACAGGAGCTGAACAGCATAAAAAGAGTAAATGATAGAATCCATCTTCAGCTCCAGCTGTCCAGAAAGAGCCTACTAAAACCTGAATACAAGGCTGCCCGTGTAGAAAAAGGGGCACCCGAGTTTGCAAGTGAAACAAACTACGAGTCATTCATGGGACTGGTATGAGAAATCTACTTAACACATTTTCAAATATGGCTAATCACAGGATGTAAGGACCCTTAACTTCCCCGGTAAGGAAAGAGCGGATACTTTGAGAACAACGCAGAACAGAACGCAGACCGAAGAACATTTCATTGTTAATTACAACAATTCCATCAGATGCAAGAATATACAGAGTATAAATGAATAAATTACATTCGACAAATATCAGAGATTACAATAAATTACACAGCAGCGGAAAATAATACAAGCACAACTGAAGGTAATATACGGATACAGAGCTTTCCGGATATCATTCCAGCTATAAACCAGGATCCTGTGAATATAAAGCTGCAAAACCAAAACTACTAGCTGCCCGTGTCGAAAATAGGGGCACCCAGAGTTTAGGTTAAAACAATAAACTCCAGGTCAGTCATGTGACTGGTGTGAGAACTAAAACAGTTATTTAGAACTTTACTTTAAAGGAGAGTAATTCAAGGGACCACGCCGTATAACACGGAACGGGTTTCCTCCCAAGAATACCAGTGCATATAAATAAACAGCGCAATGCTTTTTCGAAAAATGAAGCTATTAAAAGACCCAGGTCCCATCACACAATGCAACGCAAGCCGGAGGATAGGGTTTTCCCTTATAATAGCCAAACATGCTTGCTACGTTTAAAACAAATCATTTGATACTATAATAAGTGTATAGTGTCAACACAATTTCAATCATAAATATCAATCATAGACGGCATAGCATCCCATAATACTATGTCGCCATACTAGGCTCTACAAATAAAGCCGAAATATCTCGTATTGGAAACTGGATTTCCGTCATGAGTCGAGGCAAGGGGCAAGCTCCTCTACGCTTCGAGACACTCTAGCAAATGCCTCAGGACTACACACTCTGGGTAACCCCTGGATGCTTCAGGGTCGGTCCTCTCTTACGTTTGAGGATTAATTATTCCTGAACACACGTTTCCCGGTCCTTACAGACCTAAAATCGAGGCGCCTCATCCAACAACCACATAGGTGAAAAGTATATAAATGTCAGGGCTGGTAAGTCACTGACACCAACAAAGCTAGAAAGAAACGTCGTGCTCTCCCTACATTCCTTATCCCGTTTTTAACTCATACCAAGGTGTGAGGCTCGCGAATTCACGTTATACACAAAGCTACGCCACAGAGGCCGTGCTTTGATCATCAACCACAAGACTTTTCTTTTCAACAGAAGCCTTGATCAATTGCCACTTAGGAGTGCCACACAGGCAATTCATGCCATGCGACTGATGTCCATCGATATACAACCTCTGAGCTCGTACGTCTCAGAGAAGGGCGTTAAGCAAGAGAATAAATTCTCCGCCGCCAAACAGATGTATATTTAATAAAGATCAATCAACATAGAATAAAATCTAATGTCAGACACACAATCCATTTACAAGTTCGTTCTGGGTCTGAACGAAACCGGAGGCACTTTCCTTGCATATCCATCGATCTCCAAGTACGTCTGGACGACCACCGACTATTTCCATCCTCTTGGGTGTACAGCCCAATCAGGATCATCAGTAATAATCCAAACGATGTGAAGACTTCCAGCCTTCGACCACCGTCTTCATCTTCGACTTATCGTCGAATCGGTTATTCAGAATGGGTATAAACCCAGACTTTCCGAACAACCCGCGTATATAGTAAACAAATGTTACACAAACACAACATACGCCTCATTCCAATTCATTAGTCACTAACTGCAAATCAGTAAGAGAGTAATTCCCCAAATATTGACCCCGAAGGCCGAAACCAACATCAGATCAATACCCAGGAAACCATTCTTCTTAACTAACCCGCAACTAGTTTCTAAATTTCATATTCTTAGGGAAAGGTTCCCATTAATTTTATCAAAGATAAATTCTTTAAAATTTATTCTTTAATCTTCCTTTGAATGTCATTTCAAACCAAATTATGGTTTTCCAAACTAGTCGAGATTAGCAAACCGCACCGAAGTAATTATTTATTTTATTTCCCAATCCCAACCTATTCATCCCCTGAAGCAAAACTGGTAATACTCCATATCTAACACCACGTTGTTATCGGTAAAATTAATTACCATTTCAAGTTCAAATCTAATTAAAGATTTAACTATCGCTTTGGAGCAAAACTGGTGATACTCCATTCTCGCTCATTTTCCAAATTTGATAGTTTAGATTATCAATTCACATTTCAATCTAATTCCTGATTCATTAAAACTCCTTTTACTGGGTTAAAGAACTAATGTCATTTAAAACACAGTTCACGACAAACCCAAATCACATTCTATTTATTACCGGTTAAAGAACTAGTGTTATTTAAAACACCGTTCACGATAAACCCACAAATCAATTCTATTTAAAACCCGTTTCAAATCCAATTTATTTATTAAAAATAAACGGGTTTAATTTTAGTTCAAAACTAGTTCATTTTGATAAAAATCTATTTTTATCTTTTCAAATATGGAGTTTTTCATCCCAATGTTTCCCAAATCATTTCTTATGATTTTACACAAATTATTACTATTTTTAATAATTTTATCATGGCTTGTACAGTCGATTTCCAACTACGACCATCGAACTGCACTTACAACGACCTTTTCCATATTTGATTTGGACGTATCTCCAAATCCAACCGTTAGATTTCAAATTTCTAATATTCATTAGAAAGCTCTTTTCGATACGAACCCAATGGTTCCAGTTTTAAGAGAATCCGACGGTCGAATCTCCCGTAATTTCCGTTCAAAGTTAATGGTCGAAATTCACGAACTACCGCGGCGCGGCGCGTTCTATTCAGGCCATTATATTATATATATAATATATATTTCGTCGATTTCTATTTAGAACAAATTTTATAAATAGTTTTAAATTCGTTTCAAAAACAAATTCAACTTTTATTTCTAATTCAAATAAAAATTGAATTTTCTATTATAAATCCTTTTTACTTTCATTTCTATTTGATTTCAATTCAAATCGATTTTAACTCGATTCGAATTCATTTTCTTTTCAATTCAATTCGAATTCGTTTTCTTTTCAATTCAATTCAAATTCGTTTTCTATTCCATTCAAATCAAATTCGTTTTCTATTCAAATCAAATTCGTTTTCTATTCAATTCAATTCAATTCGAATTCGTTTTCTATTCAATTCTATTCAAATTCGTTTTCTATTCAATTCAATTCGATTCAATTCAAATTCATTTTCTATTTAATTCAATTCGATTCAATTCAAATTCGTTTTCTATTCAATTCAATTCAAATTCGTATTCTATTCAATTCAATTCCAATTTGTTTTCTATTCAATTCAATTCAAACTCGTTTTCTATTCAATTCAATTCAAATTCGTTTTCTATTCAATTCAATTCAAATTCATTTTCTATTCAATTCAATTCAAATTCGTTTTCTATTCAAATCAAATACATTTTCTATTCAAATAAAATTCGTTTTCTATTCAAATCAAATTCGTTTTCTGTTCAAATCAAATTCGTTTTCTGTTCAAATCAAATTCGTTTTCTATTCAATTTAATTCGAATTCGTTTTCTATTAAATTCAATTCAAAATCGTATATAATCGATATAAATATCGTTCGTGTCAAAATAGCGCATCTCTAATCAACACGGCTTTATATATTTCAATAATTCCATTATTCTATTCAACAAATGAAAATTTATTCTATTCAATACATGAATCTATACTTTTGTCAACACACGACTAATCTCAACGAATGAGTACTGTCCACGTGTGACTCTTTTTGTTATTTAATATATTTTATAAAAATTATGGTATCTATCGTTTGATTTCAAATCAGACTCCAGCCGTAAATTAGTAAGAGAACAACTCCCTGAATATTAACCATGAAGGCCGAAACCAACATCAGATCAACATCCAGGAGACCACTCATCTTATCTATTTTCCAATTAGTTTCTAATTTTATATATGATAAAGATGTAAATTTTATTGTTAAAATATTTCGTTCAACACATGACTAATCTCAACGGATGAGTACGGTCAACACATGAACCTTTATTTTATAATATTAAAGAGGTAAATTTTATTGTTAAAATATTTCGTTCAACACATGACTAATCTCAACGGATGAGTACGGTCAACACATGAAACTTTATTTTATAATATTCTTTATTTTCTAAATCAGAATTAGGCCCAATCAATCACCATATAAAGTTATTTACATGGATTCCATACAACACATGTATATAATAGCAACGATAAATAATCAATCATCATCCAAAGTGCACTACACTGTATAAGCATCAAATATAGATATCTAACGCTTATCACAGCCTGTCAATCAATCGATCGACATACAACTAATTATTGGGATTAGTGTATGCCGTATTTTATCCCATTACCCGTGTGGGGTTTCAAATCAACAAACACAGATTTTTTTTTGTGCAGTTTGGCGATGTGTAAAATTTATCGTCCCAATTAATATCCTTCAAATAGGTGTACATAAACAAACCGTCCAGTTTGTAAATGAATATTTATTCATTCACATTCACGTTAAAAATTATATTTTTAACGATAAAATATTTTAACTATATAAATATTTTATTTTATTTCACATCACACAATCAACTACACATCAAAATCAATCAAACAAACAAGCCGTCCATGGTCTGTGGACGACGGGTGTCGGGTGCTACTAAACACCGTCTACATCCTAGTATATATATATAACTAGAAAAAAGGAGATTGAATAGTGAGAAATTCTCACCAAAGCTATCCCAACTCCACGACTCTTCATATGTAGAAAATCTTGTCATTCTCGCCTTTTGTCACTTTCGTTGCCCGTAGCCACTACATATATAAAAATCACATTTTTACTTTGCTATTCAATATATATAAAAATCAAATTTTTAAACCGCTATTCAATATATAAAAATCGAATTTTTACACCGCTATTCAATATATAAAAATCGAATTTTTTACTTCGCTATTCAATATATATAAGTCGAATTTCTACTTCGCTATTCAATATATAAAAATCGAATTTCTACTTCGCTATTCAATATATAAAAATCGAATTTTTATAATCACGCTATATGGATAAAAATTCTATTTTCACACCGCTACTATATAGATAAAAATTCTATTTTTACACTGCTATTCTCTATATAAAGATTTCGCCTTTTCAATTTCAAAAACCTAATCTTTTCTATTTTAAAAATCTAATCTCTTCTTAACAAAATCCAAATCTTTTCCTAATAAAAATGCAAACTTTTTCCTAGTAATAATCAAATCTTTTGCCTAATAAAAATGCAAACTTTATCACTGTTATTCCATATAAAAAAACTGATTTTATAAATAAACATAAAAATAAAACTTATAGGTTTTGCTGTTGATGGAGGGGGCTCGGCAGGGGGTGTCGACGGGTTTCAAATCAGAAAGGGAGGAGGAGAGAGCAGCAGGGGCCGACGAGAAGGGGGGTTTCGGAGCTGCTGTCGAGGTCGAGGGGGAGGCGTCTCGATCGGAGGAGGGGGTCGCCTGGAGGCCGACGGCGGCTGGCCAGCACGGCGGTGGCGAGCGATAGGGGTTTCCCCCCTTTCCGTCGATGCTTTTTTTTTCGATTTCGAACTGATGGAGAAAAGAGGGACTAGGGTTGAGTTTTATATAAATATTTTATTATTTTATTATTCATTTAAGTTGACTTTTCATACTAACTCAAAATCACACCCAATGACTGTCGTTAATTACCCTCATTCTGAACACAATGCGATATGTATCGTGAGCTGATTCGGCTGTTACGAAAGGTTTTCATCAAATTTAAAACATAAATCAGTATATATTCAATTTGAATGTACATTTTAAATTATCGGGGTCACGCACTAACTAGAAAATTTTCCAAAAAATATTTTCTAGCTTCGTATTGACGATACGGTCCTAACAAAACTAGTTTCGTCGAATTATGAGATCGTTAGAAAAATGGCCATTTTCCAGTCGATTAAAATCAACTAAAACTGGACAGACGCGTTTTCCTTTGCCATGCTCACATATTGATTCGAAAAATTACGAAAATTGAAATCTAGCAATAACTTTACATCACGGATCCAACAAAAGTGGTTTCGTCGAAATCCGAGGTCGTTTGCAAAATTTCCATTTTTAAGGGCCTGAATTCCATAGCAATTATTCAGAATTTTCAAATGGACATATCTTTTGATTCCCGCTATGAAATTTTGATTTTTCGGATTCGTTGGAAAGATATTCTCTAATATATCCTATTAATTTTGGTTTCACTAAAATCCGGTTTGTTTTGCACCCGGTACAATCAATTGAAGTTTGAAATCGAATTATCGAACTTCCGCGCCATTTTCAATTCTATTTATAATTATATATAATTATTTATATTCTAACGACGATGTGTATAATATATACATTCGAATACTATTCAAAATAAATTTTTCGTTTATATTATTTAAAGTAATTCATTTTAAATATTCAAACGTCGCTAAAATTGCCAAAATAAAAATTTTAAACAGGCTCGCATTTCCGGGTTGTTACACATGACCATGCCACTTTCGCCGAATGGGTTTACTCCATTGGATTGCCAGTGCTTTAAAACAAATAATTCTTTTAAACATAGCAATGCTTTTTACAAAAATGAAGTCATTATAAGAATCAGTTCCCATCACACAATGGCCAAAATATGCTTAGTACAAGCAAAACAAATCATTTGATATTATTGCTAGTGCATATATGTTTCAAAAAAAAAATTCAATCATAACTATCAATCATAGGCGGCATTAAGTCCCATACCACTATGTCGCCATATATAGGTATACAATCAAAACCGCACGATGTCGTATTTGGAAATTGGATTTCCGTCATGAACCGAGGCAAAAGATAGTCCACGCCGAATTCGAGACTCTCTAGCCCGAGCCTCAGGCAAGTACTCAGTCAAGCCTTAGGAGCCGCAGGGTCGGTCCACCAATGTGGATTAAAATGCCTGAACACTGCGTTTCCCCACCCTTTGGGGCATAAATGAGCCCAATGACTCCATCGGTCCCGGATCGACCGATATATCCGAGGCGCCTCGCAACAGCAACAACCACACAGGCGAAAAGTATATAAATGTCAGTGCTGGTAGGTCACTGACACCACCCTAGCTAGAAAGAAACGCATGTCCTCCCTAGATCCTTCTCCCGTTTTTGGTCCATCCCGGGGTGTGAGGCTCGCGAATTCACGTTATACACAAAGCTATGCCACACAGGCTGTGCTTTGATCATCAACCATAAGACTTTGCTTTTCAATAGAAGCCTTGATCATCTATCACTTAGGCGTGCCACACAGGCAATTCACCCCGTGCAATTGATTTCTATCGATATATAACCTTTGGGCTCGTACGTCTCAGAGAACGGCGTTAAGCAATAGAATAAATTCTCCGCCGCCAAACAGATATATATTTAATAGAAATCAATCAGCAAAGAACAAAATCCAATGTCAGACACACAGTCCATTTACACGTTCATCCTGGGTCTGAATGAAACCAGAGGCTCTCAATACCTCGCATATCCATACAATCAACAAGTACGTCCGGGTGGCTACTACTTCAACCCCGACAAGGTAGCTACTCCTATCATGAGCATCAGTAGCACCCCTCCATTCGACTTGATGATCATTGGTATTGCAACGTCTTCATACCTTCGACTTTCACTCGTCGATCAATTATTTGAAATGAGAATTAACTCGGCCTTTTCAAATAATTCACGTATATTTAGAATTTCAAATCAATTCATTTCGATGGTTAGATTACTCGATATCACTAGTTATGCTCTTTAATGTAATTTTCACACCAAACACACATTCAACCATTAAATATCACATAAATCAAGCATATTCAGTTTATTTCCATTCCATATCGTTTATAATATTTTATCACGATTTATTGCTATTTTTATTTATTTAAAAATAGCCAATTCATTCAAACAACGCTTCAGGCCATAACGCTGCCGTGGCGCTATTTTTCTCCAGATTTGATTTACACATATCTGAAAATCTAACCGTTGGATCTTCAAAAAAATCATATCATTGGAAAGATATTTTTAAAACGAATCCAACGGTTTCAGTATTGGGAAAATCCGACGGTCGGATCTCCCGCACTAGTTGTTTGAAGTTACGATTTCAAAATACGAACTACAGCTTCGTTATTCGATTTAAATTAATTATATATATATATATATATATATATAAACATAATCGATTCTGGCACTGTTTTTCTTCATATTTGAATTAAACATTCCAGACAATCCAACCGTTGGATCTTCACAAAGTTGGTGCCGTTGGAAAGAAATTTCCAAGGCGAACCCAACGGTTGTGGTTTCGGGAAAATCCGATGGTCGGATCTCCCGCACTAATCGTTTGAAATCATGGTTTCAAAACATGAACTGCAGCCTCGTTATTCACTATATTTGGATTATATTTATAAAATATAAATATAATTCTTTCATCGATTTCAAAACCGTATCCACTTTATAGATTTGATAAAAATGATATTTTTATCCAACAGACAGTTATTTCAACACTTCACTGTTTTTAACAATTCATATATATAATAAAGATATGATTTTTATTATAAAACAACTTATTTCAAAACACGACTATTTTATATGGTTCATATAGATGATAAAAATATGATTTTTATTATAAAACAATTTATTTCAAAACATGAATGTCGCTCAACACATGAATTTCTATTCAACACATGAATATAGTTTCAACACATGAAAATAATTCTAACACATGAATATTATTGAAAATTTCGGCAGTATAACGGCAGGGTAGTTAAAACCGGGACCGTTCCTAGTACGGCTCCTCGCTCTACCTTAAAGCCTCGCAGCTTTTGACAATGGGGATTCATGCATCTAGTTCGCACGCAGGCGGCATGTTTTATTTTCATTTCCACAATCAATTCTAATTTTGTTTCAATCACCAATGGGTATTTTTCAACCATAACCAATCAATTTCAACCACAAACTATTATAATCAATCATTCAGTATCCACCAATTTTCACATCAATCACAAACCATAAATATCGTCCATGGTCTATGGACAAGGGGAGTATATATATATATATATATATATATATATATATATATATATATATATATATGTACATATATTCGTATATAAATATATTTCGATTCACTTCAATTCATTTCAACACACATATAATTTTTACAACGCATATATAACATATATATCGAACATACAACTTATACAACGCTTATACATGAGGTGTACAACGCTTATATAAATCATACATCGACTATATAATTTATACATCATTGTTTTCCATATTGTTTATAAATTAGAAATCTCACATTTGTTGGATCTAGATTAACCCTAGAGGGGGGGTGAATAGGGTTTATCACAGTTTTTAAACTGAATTGAAAAATTGACAGGATATTAAAAAAAAAGATCACACAATGCAGTAGAAATAAAAGTGCAGAAAATAAATCACACACAGATATACCCAGCTTCGGCAAAACCCTGCCTACTGCTGCATTCCTAAGGTTTCTACTAGATGATAGAACAGATCCCGCATACAAGACCTTGTACACTCGCGACTCTCGCTCCTATTCTAACTCTACGCTCAAAACCCTAGACTGATTCAAACCCCTGAATCAGATTTTCCCTTAGTTTTACACAGACTAGTCAACTGCCAGTTAAACCCCTAACTGGTCCCCCCTAGATTTTACCGAATCTATAAACTGTTCGGTTTACAAAGAAATTAAAACTAAAAACAATACAAAATAAAGGAAACAAATATAAAAACCCTAGGCTTAATAAACTTAGCCCTTAAAAAAATGGCCGGCCCATTCTTATTTCATTTGCATCCGATCCTCTTTATTCTCTGGAAAATCAAAAATGGCGGCTGCCCTAGGGTTTTCAATATTGAATCCCCAAATCGAATCTCGATGGCTTCAGATTGATGAATTCATGTTCTCTGATGTGTTCTTCTTCGTCGATTGATTTGGTTGTCCCTCTCAGTCTCTGGCGATCGAATCTCTGAAAAACCTGTGAGTGCTTCTGAATACGATTTTCTCTGTTGCTCCAAATCGCTGCTTAAGTTTCTTGAGGGGATTGATTCTTCGATGCTCGATTCTTCGATGGCTAACAATTTGAGGTTCTGCTGATCGAAAAACTGTAAGTTTGAGAAATGATTTTCTTTGATATGCTTTAGGGTTTTGTTGCTTGGTTTTCGATCAGCATTTGCCTGTGATGATATGGTTATTATATAGGATTTGAACGTCCTAAAAATTCTCTGATTTCATTAAAGATGGCTTGACTGATTTTGTGCTTTCCTCGATTGAGTTTTTTTTATAACGTCGGCTTTAATGAATTTGGATGATTTGTGGGTTTCCACTTTTGGCTGTCCCTTGCGTGAATCACTCGAATGGCTTAATCAATGGAATTCAGATTTTCTGTGAATATCCTTGCGTGGATTATTTCTGATTGAAATTGCCTTGAATAAAAAAAAGGCTATTAACACCTCTGTCATTTCTGGATAAATTAGTTGCCACTTTTTCCTCTTTTGAAAATAAAACTCTCGGCTTTGAATTGTTATGGCAATTCAGAAAACAAATTAATCTCTCGCCAATGTATGATTGATTTCTGCAATTCGTCTGTGGATATCTGGGATTAAAACTTGCCCATTTTACTTCAATTTAAAAACTGGAATGATTTCTTGTATTCACACCATGATTTCCGGAAACATTACGAATTGTTTAGAGAACTTCCCATATATGATTAAACTGATTTGAATCAGCCTTGAATAATTTGTGAATGCATAATCACTTGCCTTGATTTAAAAACAGGAAAGGGGTGATAAATTCTTGCCAAAAACATTGTTCAAAACAGGAACTTTTGAAAGAGACTTTAACCAAAAATTTGCTCGGGTTTATTCATTAAGTTTTTGGCTTTTCTGAATTGTTGTATCACCATGTAAGAATGAACAAAATGCTCCACCATGAATGCTTATGTATCTCGCATGCAGTTTTGACTTGTCCTTGCTTTGTTGCACATTCACCATGCAAAAACTGCTTTGCCATGTTTGAGCCATTGAAAATGCTGTCTCACTTATGCAATTTGCCATGACTTTGTTCTTGAACAATTTTGCTTGTATAAGCAGACTGATCATGCATTTAACCATACTGCTTGAATACTAATGTTGTTTTGATACTTAACTTTATTATACATGCATGTAAATGCTGGCTTGTGATTTTTGATTATGCCTCGACCATGTTGAATTTGCTGAAATTCTTGTGAAAAGAAAATACATCATTCTGCCTTGTTACACCGTTTTGAGCTACTTCGACAAAAGCTGGCTTGACTGTAACCATTTGAGATGTTTTCTTATGACATATGATATGTCCAGTTCACCATATTTATGTTTGTTCGACACATGAACTTGGTTTGTCTGCTTATCACACTTGAAGTATATTTTTACTGCTCCATTTGTATATGTGCAAGACAGTTTGCATTTTGAAAATTCCAACCATGGTAGACATGTAGAATTGCTTGTCATTACTGCTCCATTCTAGATGCTCTTGAGCTTTTCTTGTTTATGCTGTTATGTTCATGTATGCTCGAACATGAAGCATGCCGCTGAAATAAGTTTGTCTCTCTGAATTTGTTTGCACCACCTTTGGACAAACATGAAACTTTTCTTGTGACTTAGCTTGGTCATTCTTCATTTCATTGAACCATGCTGCTCCATATATTAAACTATTCCATGCATTACTTTGACCACTGTGGTATTGGACTTGTTTTGTGTTTCCATAGTTGTAAGTTCGAGCATGTACAGCCATAGTTTGGCAGACCTGAGCTTGTCCATTCATGCTTGCATTTTGAACATGTTGAACACTGTTTTCTTCATGCTGAGTTATGCTCCACCTTGTGCTCGTACTCGGCCATTGATGTTGATATGCTGACTTGAATTCATTGATATTTTTGGGCTGTGTTGTCTTTAGCTCGGCCATTGATGTTTTTCTTTGCTGTTGATTTTTTTATTGAGTTGTTTTTCATGAATGCACTGAGTCGAGCAGGTCCAAGTGGCTACTCCTCAGTTGCTCGCTGATTGGCGAGGCAGTGCACACGTGTATATTTATACACGTGTGTATTTGCAGCCATCAAAAAAAATCCTGTCCCTGTACATATACAAACTGTCTGTCTAGACGCAGATTTATCAGATCAAGTCATGAAAAATGATGAGAAACACACCAGAAATCTGAGGCAAATAAAAATTTTAAAAATAAAATTTATATTCGCATATGTTCAGTTTAAATTCTATTGCAGTGTACTGTGTGTGTGTTTCATTGTGACAGGTATGGAGAAGATGACTGGGCTGATAGTGAAGTGCTGTGAAGACAGAAGACAACAAGAAAGTGTTGAGTATGTAAATAAGTGAATGTAAAAGTGAAACTGAAAATGAGTGTCTAATTGTTTCTGCAGTGAGGAGCAAATGAAAAAATGAGAATTGTACTTTTATTTGTAATAAACAAGGTTGATTGAAATAAAATATCATTTTATTGTTGTCAAACAAGCTTGTCTATTTTATTCTGTTTATATACAAGTACAAATATGTGAAGTGATTAAATAGTGGAATTAAAATAGATGTACTGTTTGAATGTTAGAAATATAATATTCATATTTTAAATAAAATACAGTAAATATTTGACTTTCTGTACAGTTGTATTTTATTTAAATATAAATATTATATTCCAGTCTGTGATTATTTAAATATAAATATTATATTCCAGTCTGTGATTTACAATAACAGTACAATATCAAACACATTAAAGTAATATTTATTTGGTTGTTATCATCAAACAAAAATCATATAATTGTGTATACAACACCGTTATATACAACAATCTCCCCCTTTTGATGATGACAAACAAATAAAAGATTTTGTATACAATAGATGTGTTTGACAGTGAATATTGAACTCCCCCTATTCATTAGCTCCCCCTACAACAGACAACTCCCCCTATAACTGTGCATGAGTGAAATGTTCAAAATTAAAAATATTTATAAAATATTCACTCATAAATAAAAATCTCTATCCATTCTCCCCCTTTTGTTATCATCAAAAGGATACAGAATTTAAAATATAGATGAAAAATGAATAACAAATAATATATCAGCTTAAGAGGAAGAACAGCCATCATAAATCTCAATCAGTCAAACAAAATCATGATAAACTAAGAACTGGTGGCATATCTCACATTGTAGAGAATGACGGATTTACGATGAATTTTATATAAAAATGGGGAGAGTAAAAAAAATGTATTCCAATTATTTTCCAAAAAAATGAGGTTCAAAAACAGAGATGGAATTTGGACTATAATTAATAATTCAATTTAAGTGACAAGATCGAATAATCTCAAATCCCAATACCCATCAATCAGCAAATCATAATACGTCATAAAATATTAACACATTTCACAGATTAGAAAATGGATTGGTTGGCTGGCTTTTATACACAAAGGAGAATTTCAAGTTTATTTTAATTTATAGCACATTATTCCTTTTTCTTTTATTTTTATTTAAGAGCACACTGACCACGCATAACCAGAGCTTGGATTTTTAAATGAGGTCAGTCGCAGCTTAAATTATAAGTTGTCTCTTAACCATGCATGACCAGAGCTTGGATTTTTAAATGAGGTTAGAGACATACTTATATATTAATTATATTTATTATTTTCAGCATTTAAAGGAAAAACTCCTCAGTATGTAAAACCAATATATGAATGATAGAGAATGGGGTAGGTACAGAGATGGACTGTGAAAATAAATTTCTAAATTAATTATATTATGAAATAAGCTCGACTGTACCGGGATTATTGAAAATTTCAATTATCACTAATTCTAAAAATAAATAATATAGTCTCATTTCTATCACAAATAATTTTCACTATTTTAAAACCAAGATGATTTTTCTTTTTTTTTAAAAATAAACTCTCCATATTAATATAAAATCATGATGGATGGCAGACGGGTGATAGATAAAGGAGATGGTCGTGAAATAATTGCCAGTTCAAAGATATTATAATAAATATTCAACCATCATGAAAATCCAAATATATTCTCCTCTTGTTGTGAAACATACTACAGTCACAATTCATCACAATTTCAAAATCTAATAATAATTTTGATGAATTACAAATACAGCACAAATTGGATATTGATTTCAATTTCTGAATGAATAAAAAATAAATAATTTTAAAATTGAAAAAAACAATTACAGGAAGAAATTAAACAGATTAAAAAAAATGAACCTATACACGGTGATAATTCAAAAAACAGATGAGTGAAAGAGACTGATACCAAATGTTCTCGCTTATCGAGGAATTTAATTACACCCTGCTGGACTATCATGGACATCTCAGACTAAAAAAAAATTTAAACACAAACCCAGCTTGACAAATTTAGCACATTTATTTGTATAAGGGAAAAAAATATGGATCTATACAAGGTGAAAATTTTGAATCTCAGTACAGATGAGTGAAACAAATATAAGCACTTCTGATACCACTTGTTCTCGCTTTCTCGAGGATTTTACCAAGACAATGGAGACAAACTATGATATCACAGACAACAGAAATTTAAAGCCCAAGCAGACAAATCCGACAATAAGCAATTATCTAAGAACAGTATCAGAGCAGTGCAGAATACAGTATCACATCTGACTTGTCTGGGGATGGTCACATAAGAACTTTCATGATCCAAGATTTGAACTACCGTTTATTTGAAATCATTTGAAGAATATGAAAAATCTCTAGATTCAATGAATCGATCACACCAAATTATTATTTTCACATTCAGAATATGTGTGTGATTCAATAAATCAATAATTTCAAATGATTTTAAACAAACAATCATTCAAATCAAGTAACCATGAAATAGTAGAGAGATTTAACACCAATTTTTCAAAGAATTTTTCACAAGAATTTCAGACAAGCCCAAAGAAAATCAGATCATCTACATCAATTTTGTGAGATATTCATGATCCAAAAAATAAAAATAATTTATTTGAAATCATTTGAATCAATGTCAAATTTTGAGATATAATGAATCAGTCACACAAGGTTAATAATTTCAGATTTAAGTGGTGTGTGAGATTCAAAATATCAGGAATTTCAGATGATTTCAAACTAAACTAATTTGAACCATAATAATCATGAATAAGGATGAAATTCTAGATGTATCACTGATTTAACCCAAATATTTTTCAAGTTAGAAATAATCAAGCCAATCTAAAAATTAATGAGATTATCACAACTGAGAAGTAATAGTGCTGTGATGAGTATAATACTTGAAGCGTTTCCAAAATGAATTGGAAGGGACTCAAAACCAGCAGAGGTGTGTGAAATTTCATTAAATATTCAGATCTTCAAAAAATTTAGAATTCAAATTAACAGTGTTCAAGATATGACATGAATGCTTCAGCACTGTTATGAATTCATGAATAAAATAAACTTCTAAACAATTGCAGATAATTACAAGATTAAATTCAAAATTTGGAAATGATTATAAACAAGAGAGTTTTATTCAAAAATGAATTTCCAGAAAATCATGAGAACTGCAATTGGAAGTTTAAGAAGCACAGAAAAGAGATATGGCAGTGGCAAATTAAATAAAAACAAATAAAATAGAAAGGGGTAGAAGAAGCAGAAATAAACAAAAAAAATTTACAAGAATGGGGTTAGAAATCATACCTGATTCATAGAAGACGTTGTGGATCTCTAACTCATCAGACTTGGCTAAGGAACAGTAGACGATCTAATGATGTGAAGCAGTTTGAATCAGTTTCTCTTTTCAGCACAGTTGTTTCTCAGCCATCTCTGGTACCTAACAGTTTAAAGGATCGAGTGGTCTAACAAAATTTGTAAAACCACTCACAGTTTTGTTCACAGCTTTAATTATCCAAACTTGTTTATATAGCAATCCATCCGAATTTACCTTTGTACCCTTTGGAACCCAAACCGGCTTGAATTTAACAAAGTTCGTTTTATTTCCTTTTGGGAACCAGGATTGTTTAAATGGATTATTATAAAACAAATTCACATCACGTTTATTCAAAAATCCTTTGCGATTACCAGAGTTTGAATTTTCATATCGATTCTTTCCAAAGTAGTTTAAAGGATTTTTAAAATCATTTGAGTTCTGATTTTCAAAAACGTTATTTTTCTCAAAGCCAATACCACTTTTATTACCAGATGAAAATTGATTTTTCAACAGCATATTCAGAGATTTTTCACCGTTAGAAAATTTAGTCAAAGTTGACTCAAGCTGTTGAATTTGAGTTTTAAGATCACAGTTCTCTTTTATTAAATCCGAACAATGATTTTTAGTGATCTTACATCTTTCAAAATCAGATTTTAAAACCAAATTTTCATCTTCAAGAATTTTAATTCTGGCTTGAGGTTCCATGATTTCGGATTCAAATCGTTTTTGTTTTTCAGACTCAAATTTCTTGGATTTTTCAATCTCATTTTCAAGCTCTTCTAAAATCAAATTTGATTTCAACAAGTTCTCCTTTTCAGCAATTTCAAATTTGGAATTTATATCTGTTTTAAAATTTTCAAATTCCTTTTGCAGAAGGTTGTTCAAATTTGATAACTCAATCTTGTTTTCTTTTAAGATCAGAATTTCCTTTTCAAACTTTTGAATATTTTTATTGATATGAACAAGATTGGTTTTCAATTTCAAACAACTTTTGCAATCTGAATTTGAAGAATTTTTAAAATTTGAAAGCTGTGATTCCAAATCATCAATTTTGCTAGTCAACTCAGAATTCCTAGATTTCAGAGATTTGTTTTTAGATTTGAGTTTATCAACAGATTTAGTTAAATCAACACACATATAAACCAAATCTTCGTATGAGAAATTTTCAACTTCAGCATCTGTTGATTCTCCATCATCTGATCCTTCTGAATTTTCATTTGTAAATCCTGTTAAACAGAATTCTGAACCTGAGTTGACAATCTGGGGTTTTGAGCTGGAGTTGTCAATTTGACCATACTTCGTATTGAGAGCTGTCCAAATTTCCTGCGCAGTTAAACAATGGGAAATCAGACTGTATTGATTATCATCAAGATGAGAATAAAGAATATGTGTAGCACGAGAATTAAAAACTTTATCTACCTTATCGTACCCATTGATGATAACATCCCAACATTTAATATTAACAGATTTTAAATAAAATTCCATTATGGATTTCCAGTTTAAAAAATCTATTCCATCTAAAATTGTTGGAGATGAACTGGACTGACTCTCTATCGGTTGACAACTAGGGAACACCATCTCTAGAGTTAATGAAATAACCTGCTCTGATACCAAATGTTGGATCTAGATTAACCCTAGAGGTGGGGTGAATAGGGTTTATCACAGTTTTTAAACTGAATTGAAAAATTGACAGGATATTAAAAAAAAGATCACAGAATGCAGCAGAAATAAAAGTGCAGAAAATAAATCACACACAGATATACCCAGCTTCGGCAAAACCCTGCCTACTGCTGCATTCCTAAGGTTTCTACTAGATGATAGAACAGATCCCGCATACAAGACCTTGTACACTCGCGACTCTCGCTCCTATTCTAACTCTACGCTCAAAACCCTAGACTGATTCAAACCCCTGAATCAGATTTTCCCTTAGTTTTACACTGACTAGTCAACTGCCAGTTAAACCCCTAACTGGTCCCCCCTAGATTTTACAGAATCTATAAACTGTTCGGTTTACAAAGAAATTAAAACTAAAAACAATACAAAATAAAGGAAACAAATATAAAAACCCTAGGCTTAATAAACTTAGCCCTTAAAAAAATGGCCGGCCCATTCTTATTTCATTTGCATCCGATCCTCTTTATTCTCTGGAAAATCAAAAATGGCGGCTGCCCTAGGGTTTTCAATATTGAATCCCCAAATCGAATCTCGATGGCTTCAGATTGATGAATTCATGTTCTCTGATGTGTTCTTCTTCGTCGATTGATTTGGTTGTCCCTCTCAGTCTCTGGCGATCGAATCTCTGAAAAACCTGTGAGTGCTTCTGAATACGATTTTCTCTGTTGCTCCAAATCGCTGCTTAAATTTCTTGAGGAGATTGATTCTTCGATGCTTGATTCTTCGATGGCTAACAATTTGAGGTTCTGCTGATCGAAAAACTGTAAGTTTGAGAAATGATTTTCTTTGATATGCTTTAGGGTTTTGTTGCTTGGTTTTCGATCAGCATTTGCCTGTGATGATATGGTTATTATATAGGATTTGAACGTCCTAAAAATTCTCTGATTTCATTAAAGATGGCTTGACTGATTTTGTGCTTTCCTCGATTGAGTTTTTTTGATAACATCGGCTTTAATGAATTTGGATGATTTGTGGGTTTCCACTTTTGGCTGTCCCTTGCGTGAATCACTCGAATGGCTTGATCAATGGAATTCAGATTTTCTGTGAATATCCTTGCGTGGATTATTTCTGATTGAAATTTCCTTGAACAAAAAAAAAGGCTATTAACACCTCTGTCATTTCTGGATAAATTAGTTGCCACTTTTTCCTCTTTTGAAAATAAAACTCTCGGCTTTGAATTGTTATGGCAATTCAGAAAACAAATTAATCACTCGCCAATGTATGATTGATTTCTGCCATTCGTCTGTGGATATCTGGGATTAAAACTTGCCCATTTTACTTCAATTTAAAAACTGGAATGATTTCTTGTATTCACGCCATGATTTCCGGAAACATTACGAATTGTTTAGAGAACTTCCCATATATGATTAAACTGATTTGAATCAGCCTTGAATAATTTGTGAATGCATAATCACTTGCCTTGATTTAAAAACAGGAATGGGGTGATAAATTCTTGCCGAAAACATTGTTCAAAACAGGAACTTTTGAAAGAGACTTTAACCAAAAATTTGCTCGGGTTTATTCATTAAGTTTTTGGCTTTTCTGAATTGTTGTATCACCATGTAAGAATGAACAAAATGCTCCACAATGAATGCTTATGTATCTCGCATGCAGTTTTGACTTGTCCTTGCTTTGTTGCACATTCACCATGCAAAAACTGCTTTGCCATGTTTGAGCCATTGAAAATGCTGTCTCACTTATGCAATTTGCCATGACTCTGTTCTTGAACAATTTTGCTTGTATAAGCAGACTGATCATGCATTTAACCATACTGCTTGAATACTAATGTTGTTTTGATACTTAACTTTATTATACATGCATGTAAATGCTGGCTTGTATTTTTGATTATGCCTCGACCATGTTGAATTTGCTGAAATTCTTGTGAAAAGAAAATGCATCATTCTGCCTTGTTGCACCGTTTTGAGCTACTTCGACAAAAGCTGGCTTGACTGTAACCATTTGAGATGTTTTCTTATGACATATGATATGTCCAGTTCACCATATTTATGTTTGTTCGACACATGAACTTGGTTTGTCTGCTTATCACACTTGAAGTATTTTCACTGCTCCATTTGTATATGTGCAAGACAGTTTGCATTTTGAAAATTCCAACCATTGTAGACATGTAGAATTGCTTGTCATTACTGCTCCATTCTAGATGCTCTTGAGCTTTTCTTGTTTATGTTGTTATGTTCATGTATGCTCGAACATGAAGCATGCCGCTGAAATAAGTTTGTCTCTCTGAATTTGTTTGCACCACCTTTGGACAAACATGAAACTTTTCTTGTGACTTAGCTTGGTCATTCTTCATTTCATTGAACCATGCTGCTCCATATATTAAACTATTCCATGCATTACTTTGACCACTGTGGTATTGGACTTGTTTTGTGTTTCCATAGTTGTAAGTTCGAGCATGTACAGCCATAGTTTGGCAGACCTGAGCTTGTCCATTCATGCTTGCATTTTGAACCTGTTGAACACTGTTTTCTTCATGCTGAGTTATGCTCCACCTTGTGCTCGTACTCGGCCATTGATGTTGATATGCTGACTTGAATTCATTGATGTTTTTGGGCTGTGTTGTCTTTAGCTCGGCCATTGATGTTTTTCTTTGCTGTTGATTTTTTTATTGAGTTGTTTTTCATGAATGCACTGAGTCGAGCAGGTCCAAGTGGCTACTCCTCAGTTGCTCGCTGATTGGCGAGGCAGTGCACACGTGTATATTTATACACATGTGTATTTGCAGCCATCAAAAAAAATCCTGTCCCTGTACATATACAAACTGTCTGTCTAGACGCAGATTTATCATATCAATTCATGAAAAATGATGAGAAACACACCAGAAATCTGAGGCAAATAAAAATTTTAAAAATAAAATTTATATTCGCATATGTTCAGTTTAAATTCTATTGCAGTGTACTGTGTATGTGTTTCATTGTGACAGGTATGGAGAAGATGACTGGGCTGATAGTGAAGTGCTGTGAAGACAGAAGACAACAAGAAAGTGTTGAGTATGTAAATAAGTGAATGTAAAAGTGAAACTGAAAATGAGTGTCTAATTGTTTCTGCAGTGAGGAGCAAATGAAAAAATGAGAATTGTACTTTTATTTGTAATAAACAAGGTTGATTGAAATAAAATATCATTTTATTGTTGTCAAACAAGCTTGTCTATTTTATTCTATTTATATACAAGTACAAATATGTGAAGTGATTAAATAGTGGAATTAAAATAGATGTACTGTTTGAATGTTAGAAATATAATATTCATATTTTAAATAAAATACAGTAAATATTTGACTTTCTGTACAGTTGTATTTTATTTAAATATAAATATTATATTCCAGTCTGTGATTATTTAAATATAAATATTATATTCCAGTCTGTGATTTACAATAACAGTACAATATCAAACACATTAAAGTAATATTTATTTGGTTGTTATCATCAAACAAAAATCATATAATTGTGTATACAACACCGTTATATACAACAACATTGGGTTCCACTCCACCAAAAATAGCAGAAGGCTCAAAAAAATATGCGGTCTCTTCTAGAAAGTAGAAGGCGACCACACGATCCCGGTGTTTCCTGTTTCATCGAATTTCGTTACCGTATGAGAAAGATATGATTTTATAAAGGTGGATCACCTTTTAAAGAGAAATAATAAATAAAATAAAAACACCTTCTTCTTCCTTTACAAACTTCAGGCCGCTGCTCACTTCAACCCTTCAAAACTAGGGTTCACTTTTGCGACCAAGACACTACACTTTGCAACGATCCAAAGCTACCGCATGGAAGAGCTCCGAATGGCGCGCCTAGAGGGCCCCATCACATCGAACTCGCACCTGCAGGGGAGGAGCAGCTCGGTGGTAAACGGCGGGACTTGTTGGGGGCGATTCGGGCCGATTACCACATGAAAAATCTTGGAATGGGCATGGATTTGTAGCTCCTGTCGAGCTCTACAAAAATCTCCACGGGGTGGAGTGATTTCAATGCGTGGATGAGGAGAAAAAGAAGAGAGAATGGGAGGATTGTCTTCCGCCGTTCGACAGAGGGGTTACGGGAAAATTGGTCAACGCAGAAGTGGAAGAAAGAATCTCATTGGTCGGCCCTTTTTATTTTTATTTTTAATTTATTTAAAATCCAAAAATACCCCTTGTCACATACGACCTCCAATCCAAACCCAATGACTGTCACCCCTGGCTAAATACCCCCATTCCAAACACAATGGGATATGTTTTGTAGGACAATTCAACTGTTACAGCCAGTTATTCTTCAAATTAAAATATAAAACATTCAATTTCTGATTTGATCGTACATTTTAATTTTCCGGGCCCACATAATGACTCGAAAAATTCCAAAAAAAAAATCTAGCTATGTTTTGACGATACGGTCGTAACAAAATTGATTTCGTCGAATTCAGAGACCATTTGCAAAAAGGCCCATTTCTGGTCGATCCAATTTAATTGTAATTGACCAAAACACATTTTCCTTTGCCACGCTCACATACTAGCTTCAAATATTATGAAATTTCAAACCTAGCAATAACTTCACATCCTGGATCCAACAAAAGTTGTTTCGTCGAATTCCGAGGTCGTTTGCAAAATGGCCAATTTCACGGGCTATATAAATTCCATAGCGACCTTTCTGAAAATTCATTTGGCCATAACTTTTGCTTCCTACTACGAAACTTCAATTTTTCAGATTCGCTAGAAAGATATGCACTAACAAATTTAAATATTTTTGGTTTCACTAAAATTCGTTTTATTTTGCACCCGGTACAGTCAATCAAAGTTTGAATTCAAATTTCGAAACTGTCGCGCCATTTCAGGCCATGCTTATAATTCAAATTAATTATATTCATTTTCAACATCGATTCTACCACACTTTTCATTGCTATTATTTAAAATATTTATTTTAAATATTTAAAATTCATTAAAATAGCCAATTTAAAAAATTTAAACTGGTTCAGATTTTCTGGGTTGTTACAATCTCCCCTACTTAAAACTTTTCGTCCCCGAAAAGGAACAAAGTCGAAAGTGGTTTGACTAGTCAACTCTACGTTCAATCTGGCTTCCATTATCCAACTTTTAAGTTTCTGAGAATTTTCAAATCCTTCAAAAATTTGGCTAACACCTGGAATTTTCGAAAAATTTCGCCATAATTTCCTTTGTACGTGGAGGAGTTTGGAAATTTATTGGGTCGTATTAGGTACCCAATAAATCCTATAAAGCATACACATATTTATAGTGATATATTCTAGTGTTTACAAGGGAGTGTGTATAGATAATAACTCCAGAGAATAAATCCTCGTCACCCTGTCAAGCCTGAGGGAGTGTGTATTTTTAATTACTCCAGAGGATAAATACTCGTCACCTCGTCCCGTGTGGGAAATAAATAATCCATGTGCCATATCTAATGACTAGAGAGACGTGATTATTGTCAACTCCAGACCCGTGTGGGGTTTATTATTAATCTGGCAATTTACCGTTACAATTTAAATAGTCCATATCAGTCATCTGCTCAACCTGTAAAATATAGTCATCGCTATACAAGCCTCTCGCTCGTATGGTAAATCTTCAACCTCGTCACACAAGCTCCAAATGCTTATGTGGTATATGATGAAGTGTGCCTATCTTCAAGAACTATGCCATGTAGTGTAGTTCAAAATTAACTGTTACTATCCTATGGCGACATTTATTATTTACACACATAATAACCAGCACTCCGCATCCAATGGCATTCACAGGAGTTGATATAATAATAAAAGTGCGCATCCAACACATTAAGGTTTACCTATTTGTCGGGCACGCAAATAAGATCTTTACTCAACAGCTAATCATTTACCTGTTCAAACATATATAATGCACATGTGTATAGTTCTATCTATTTTTAAATCATTTCAATGTTTGATTTAATCGAATAAATCCTACCATTCATTCTAATAATTTAATTAATCAAATCCATTATCACACAATCCAAACAACAATCAATTTTATTTTTAACTTCTCAAAATCATACTAATTAATTCATATACTCTTTTAAATCATTCAGACTATATAATTAAAAGTTTACATCTATGCAAAGAAAACAGCAGCAAAGTGGAGAACATAATGGAAGTGCAAAATATGGTAAATGTACCTTACACCGGAGTCAATCAGAGATATCCACTCGACACCTAGGATAGGCTTTCTGAATGCACTCCTCAGTTTCCCAAGTACAATCTCGCTTATCTCCACTCCATTGCACTTTGACTAAGTGAACCTTTTTGTTCCTCAGCTCTTTGGTTTCTATGCCGATTATCTTTAGCGGCTCTCTCCTAACTGCCAATTCTGGAGTGATTTCTATATCCTATTGCGCTGCCTCTTCCACGATCAAGTCTGGATCATGAACGCACTTTCGAAGTTGAGATACGTGAAATACATCATGCACTCCAGGCAACCAATCAGGCAATTGAACCTTATATGCGAGAGTTCCAATCCGTTCCAGAATACAAAACAGACCAATGAATTTGGGTGCCAATTTCCCTGTTTTACCAAACTGGATAACTCCTCTCATCGAAGATACCTTCAAATAAACATAGTCGCCAACGACAAATGATATATCTCTTCTTCTCTTATCTGCATAGCTTTTCTGTCGGCTTTGGGCGGCTAATAATCATTTCTTAACGAAATCGACTTTGTCCGCAGCCTCGCGAATCATATCTAGGCCCAAAACAAGTCTATTGCCTGGCTCTACACAACAAGCAGGGGATCGGCATGGTCTACCACACAATGCTTCGAATGGTGAAATTGTCAGGCTCGCTTGGTAACTGTTGTTGTACAAGAATTCGGCCAAATGCAAATGGTCTTCCCATGATCCGCCAAAATCTATAATACAAGCCCGCAATAAATCTTCAAGGATACGATTCACCCTCTCAGTTTGATCATTTGTCTGAGGATGATATGCGGTGCTCAAGTTCAGTTTCGTTCCCAATTCTGCTTGGAATGCTTCCTAGAATTTACTAGCAAAAATCGGGTCACGATCACTAACAATGCTCATGGGAACTCCGTGCAGTCTCACAATTTCCTTGAAATAAATTTGCGCCAGACTTTGAGCAGTTCTATTCGATTTGACAGGTATGAAATGAGCGGTCTTCGTAAATCTATCCACGATCACGCAAATACTGTCATTTCCTTTCCTGGTCCTGGGCAAACCATCTATGAAATCCATAGAAATCTGTTCCCACTTTCCACCTGGAATTTCCAAAGGTTGCAACAATCCAGCGAGCTTTTTCTGATCGCTTTTGACTTGTTGACAGGTGGGATACCGGCTAACATATATAGAGATATCTCTTTTCATTGCCTTCCACTAGAAAGTTCACTTGAGGTCATTATACATTTTGCTAACCCCTGGGTGGATACTCAGCTTGGACTTGTGGCATTCATCAAGAACTTCTCTTTTGAGCTCGGAGACGTCAGGAACACAAATCCTTCCTTTTAATCTAAGAATTCCGTTGTTATCCACTTGGAAACTGGATGTGTCGCCTTTTTGAATTCTTTTGATCATCTCCTTAACAAAATTATCATCTTTCTATAGAATGGAGATCTTGTCAATCAAGGAAGTCATAACGATAAAACTGGCGATTATTACATTCTTTCTACTCAGCGCATCAGCTACAACATTGGCTTTCCCTGGAGTGTACAAAATCTCAAAATCGTACGCTGCAAGAAATTCTAGCCAACGCTGTTGTCCCAGATTCAAATCCTTCTGAGTGAACATGTATTTCAATGACTGATGGTCCGTATACAGTTCGAATTTCTCATCCAAAAGGTAGTGCCTCCAGATTTTCAAGGCGAATACGATGGCTAACAGCTCAAGATCATGAGTCACATAATTCTTCTCATGTGGTTTCAGCTGACAGCTAGCATAAGCAATCACTTGACCTCTTTGCATTAACACTGTACCAAGGCCCTCTCTAGAAGCATCAGTCCAGACTTTCAAGTCCTCATTGCCATCTATTATTGTTAACACTGGAGCAGTCGTCAATTTCAGCTTCAGCTCTTGGAAAGCTTCCTCACATATCGGAGTCCAATTGAATCTCGAATGTTTCTTAGTCAGTTTCGTTAAGGAACTGGATGTCTTCGCAAAATCTTTAATGAATTTCCGATAATAACTGGCCAACCCGAGAAAATTTCTAACTTCTGTTGGCGTACGAGGTTGTTTCCAATTCTGAATAGCAGTGATTTTACTGGGATCCACTGAAATTCCTTCTTTTGACACGACGTGGCCAAGAAATTTGACTTCTTCTTGCCAGAATACACATTTGGAAAACTTTGCTTTTAAAACATTCTTTCTGAGAATTTCTAACACTTGTTCCAAATGTTTTTCGTGCTCGCTTTCTGACTTAGAGAAGATTAGAATATCATCAATGAAGACAAGAACGAATTTATTCAACACTCCTCTGAATACTCTGTTCATAAGATCGAGGAAATAGGCTGGGGCGTTACATAAGCCGAACGGCATTACTAACCACTCGTAGAATAGGTCTAGACCTCTGAGTGCTGTCAAAGGAACACACTCCTCAGCGATACGAAGCTGATGGAAACCTGTAGCTAGGTCCATTCGTGAAAACACTTGTGCTCCATTCAACCGGTCCAACAAATCATCAATCTGCGGCAATGGATATTTGTTTTTCAAGGTCTGCTTATTGAGATCCCGGTAGTCAACACAAAGTCGTAGGGTACCGTCTGATTTCGGGACAAATACCATGGCTGATCCCCAATCAGAGAAACTATGCCTGATAAGACCTTTCCATACTAGTTGTCTAGTTTGATTATCCAGCTCTTCTTTTTCCTTCAAGGTCATCCTTCGAATAGTGTGAGCTACTGGCCTTGTATTCGGAACCAAAGAGATTTAAAAATCGATTTCACTCTGCGTAGGTAAGCTAACAACTTCTTCGAACACATCCGCATAGTTCTTAACAACTGGGATATTTTCTATGTCGACGGGGACATCCTCTGTAACGACAGGGACAGGTTCTATTTGAGCAGGAGAAACATCTAAAGCTGCCCAGAAGTCTTTTCTATCAGAATTCTGGCCTTCATAGGGAATTACAATATTGGCAAGCTTTGTTTTAACCATGACAACCCTTTCTACATATTTAACCTCAGCTTCGTATTTGGTTGACCAGTCCAATCCTAAAATAAGATCGAATTCAGTAAAATTCATGACGATCGAGATACAAGGAAACCGATAATGAGAAAAGGAAATAGGTACCCCACAAACCCAACTAAGATCGAGAGAACCCCCAACCGGATTATGGACAGTGATGGGTTCTTTGAGCTTTTTCAATTTCAAATATAATATCTTAACCGCATTCTTTGCAATAAAGCTTCTCGACGCGCCTGCGTCAAACAGTACTTTAATCGGAATGTTTTGACAGTAAGCGTGCCATCTAAAACATCTAACCTTTCCTGACCAGACGAGGATGCAGGAACTTCTGCCACTTCATTTAATTTTACTATCTCAGATTTTCCGGATAGCAGGCAATTTCTAGCAAGATGACCCGTCTGGTTACACTTATGGCATACCCTTGAACCATGAGACTTCTCTTGCTTCTCATTGGGATATCACCCATTTATTCGTTCCTTCAGAGATTTGCAACTTACCGACAGATGTCCTTGCTTCTTGCAGTTAGAGCATATGGCAGTTGTTACTGGCACTTTCTCAGATTTAACCTTTTTTCGATTGACTTTAGGTTTCTTTCGGGCCCCAGACGTCGTACTGGCCTCAGGCTGTGTACTTGTCTCTAGGCTATCAGCTTCAGATTTCCTTTTTCTGCTAGTGCTGACTTCCTCTTTGTCGACAAAAAGTCCACGCCTATCAAGATCTTCATACTGATAAGCCATGTATATCATTTCAGAAAAAGGAAGCTTCACATGGCCCATCACACTATTCTGGTATTTCCTGTGAAGACCATTAATAAACCTCAGATTCTTCCTCTTTGGATCTTGTATTAGATGAGGGGCGAAATGAGAAAGTTCATTGAATTTCTTATGATATTCTGGAATGGTCATATCTCCATGTATCAGATAAGAGAATTCATCACTTAATCGCTCAGTTGCCTCTGGAGGAGTAAATCTTTCTAGAAAAATCTCTTTGAATCTATCACAGGTGATATCACCTTCTGGATTATCTTTGATGATTGTTTCCCACCAAATTAAAGCTTCTTCTTTGAGCGCCCAAGACGCTACTAATCTCTTCTGCTCATCTCTCAACTGGATACGTTCAAATATTCTTTCAACAGAACTCATCCAAGCTTGAGTCTGAATTATAGATTCATTGCCAGAGAATTGTGCTCCGCCCAGATTTCGATATCTCTTTAATAGAGCCTCTAGATCGGGTTCTGCATTCCTCCTGTTTTTGACATTCATTTTCAAGTACTTCTGCAAATGGCAGATCAAGTGTCAGGACACAGAAAAGATATTTTAAAACATAGAAACATATACTTGAATGTAAATGTGTCTATCGAGGTGTATTTCATTCTGTTATACTCATACTAGGATATTACTGATCTTATCTGAAATGAGTTACTCATCCTAGAACACTACTGGTTCTATTTCTGATGAGTTCGTTGATATGTTAAATTCCAGGCTTAACCAAAGCTCTGATACCACGTTTGTGGCAACCCCATTCCCGATAAGACGGTGCAAAGGGTAATCTTTGGAACATAACACATAAATAGATAATAGCAGAACAGGAATAAATAAATACACCAGATAATGTACAACAGAATACACTGGATAAATATAATCATCAGAGTTACACAGTATATAGGATCATACTTAGTACAAAATACAGTGTAGCTATACATAAAATATCTACAGCGGAAAAGAAAACATAATATGTACAACATGAGCTGAACAGCATAAAAAGAGATAAATGATAGAATCCATCTTTAGCTCCAGCTATCCAGAAAGAGCCTGCTAAAACCTGAATATAAGGCTGCCCGTGTAGAAAAAGGGGCACCCGAGTTTGCAAGTGAAACAAACTACGAGTCAGTCATGGGACTGGTATGAGAAATCTACTTAACACATTATCAAATTTGGCTAATCACAGGACCACGCCACTTTTGTGGAACGAGCTTACTCCATTGGATTGCCAGTGCTTTAAAACAAATAATTCTTTTAAACATCGCAAAGCTTTTTACAAAAATGAAGCCATTATAAGACTTAGTTCCCATCACACAATGCAACACACACCAGAGGATAGAGTTTTACCTTATAATGGCCAAAATATGCTTGGTATGAGCAAAACAAATCATTTGATATTATTGCTAGTGTATATATATTTCAAAACCAATTTCAATCATAATTATCAATCATAGGCGGCATTAATGCCCCATACCACTATGTCGCCATATATAGGTATACAATCAAAACCGCACGATGTCGTATTTGGAAATTGGATTTCCATCATGAACCGAGGCAAAAGATAGTCCTCACCGAATTCGAGACTCTCTAGCCCGAGCCTCAGGCAAGTACTCAGTCAAGCCTTAGGAGCCATAGGGCCGGTCCACCGATGTGGATTAAAATGCCTGAACACTGCGTTACCCCGCCCTTTGGGGCGTAAATGAGCCCAATGACTCCATCGGTCACGGATCGACCGATATATCCGAGGCGCCTCGCAACAGCAACAACTACACAGGTGAAAAGTATATAAATGTCAGGGCTGGTAGGTCTCTGACACCACCCTAGCTAGAAAGAAACACATGTCCTCCCTCCTTCTCCCGTTTCTGGTCCATCTCGGAGTGTGAGGCTCGCGAATTCACGTTATACACAAAGCGATGCCACACAGGCTGTGCTTTGATCATCAACCATAAGACTTTGCTTTTCAACAGAAGCCTTGATCATCTATCACTTAGGCGTGCCACACAGGCAATTCACCCCCGTGCGACTGATTTCTATCGATATATAACCTCTGGGCTCGTACGTCTCAGAGAAGGGCGTTAAGCAAGAGAATAAATTCTCCATCGCCAAACAGATATATATTTAATAGAGATCAATCAGCATAGAACAAAATCCAATGTCAGACACACAGTCCATTTACACGTTCGTCCTGGGTCTGAACGAAACCGGAGGCACTCAATACCTCACATATCCGTACAATCAACAAGTACTTCCGGGTGGCTACTACTTCAACCCCGTCAAGGTAGCTACTCCTATCATGAGCATCAGTAGCACCCCTCCATTCGACGTGAAGATCATCGGGCTTGCACCGTCTTCGTACCTTCGACTTTCACTCGTCGATCAATTATTTGAAATGAGAATTAACTCGGCCTTTTCAAATAATTCACGTATATTTAGAATTTCAAATCAATTCATTTCGATGGTTAGATTACTCGATATCACTAGTTCTGCTCTTTAATGTAATTTTCACACCAAACACACATTCAACCATCAAATATCACTTAAATCGAGCAAATTCTGTTTATTTCCATTACATATCGTTTATAATATTTTATCATGATTTATTGCTGTTTTTATTTATTTAAAAATAGCCAATTCATTCAAACAACGCTTCAGGCCATAACGCGGCCGTGGCGCAATTTTTCTCCATATTTGATTTACACATATATGAAAATCTAACCGTTGGATCTTCAGAAAATTCATATCATTGGAAAGATCTTTTTAAAACGAATCCAATGGTTTCAGTTTTGGGAAAATCCGACGGTCGGATCTCCCGCACTAGTCGTTTGAAGTTACGATTTCAAAATACGAACTGCAGCGTCGTTATTCGATTTAAATTAATTATATATATATATATATATATATATAAACATAATCGATTCTGGCGCTGTTTTTCTTCAGATTTGAATTAAACATTCCAGACAATCCAACCGTTGGATCTTTACAAAGTTGGTGCCATTGGAAAGATATTTCCAAGGCGAATCCAACGGTTGTGGTTTCGGGAAAATCCGATGGTCGGATCTCCCGCACTAATCGTTTGAAATCATGGTTTCAAAACACGAACTGCAGCCTCGTTATTCACTATTTTTTGATTATATTTATAAAATATATATAAATATAATTCTTTCATCGATTTCAAAACCCTGTCCACTTTATAGATTTGATAAAAATGATAATGATATTTTTATCCAACATACAGTTATTTCAACACTTCACTATTTTAAACAATTCATATATATAATAAAGATATGATTTTTATTATAAAACAACTTATTTCAAAACACGACTATTTTATATGGTTCATGTAGATGATAAAAATATGATTTTTATTATAAAACAATTTATTTCAAAACATGAATGTCGCTCAACACATGAATTTCTATTCAACACATGAATATAGTTTCAACACATTAAAATAATTCTAACACATGAATATTATTGAAAATTTCGGCAGCATAACGGCAGGGTAGTTAAAACCGGGACCGTTCCTAGTACGGCTCCTCGCTCTACCTTAAAGCCTCGCAGCTTTTGACAATGGAGATTCATTCATCTAGTTCGCACGCAGGCGACATGTTTTATTTTCATTTCCACAATCTATTCTGAATTTTTTTCAATCACCAATGGGTATTTTTCAACCACAACCAATCAATTTCAACCACAAACAATTATAATCAATCATTCAGTATCCACCAATTTTCACATCAATCACAAACAATAAATATTGTCCATGGTCTGTGGAAGAGGGGAGTATATATATGTATATATATTCGCATATAAATATATTTCGATTCACTTCAATTCATTTCAACACATATATAATTTTTACAACGCATATATAACTTATATATCGAACATACAACTTGTACAATGCTTATACATGAGGTGTACAACGCTTATATAACTCATACATCGACTATATAATTTACACATCGTTGTTTTCCATATCGTTTATAAATTAGAAATCTCACATTGGGTTCCACTCCACCAAAAATAGCAGAAGGCTCAGAAAAATATGCGGTCTCTTCTAGAATGTAGAAGGCGCCCACACGATCCGGGTGTTTCCTGTTTCATCGAATTTCGTTACCGTATGAGAAAGATATGATTTTATAAAGGTGGATCACCTTTTTAATAGAAATAATAAATAAAATAAAAACACCTTCTTCTTCCTTTACAAACTTTAGTCCGCCGCTCACTTCAACCCTTCAAAACTAGGGTTCACTTTTGCGACCAAGACAATACACTTCGCGACGATCCGAAGCTACCACATGGAAGAGCTTCGAATGGCACGCCTAGAGGGTCCCATCACGTCGAACTCGCACCTGCAGGGGAGGAGCAGCTCGGTGGTAAACGACGGGACTTGTTGGGGGCGATTCGGGCCAATTACCACACGAAAAATCTTGAAATGGGAGTGGATTTGTAGCTCCTGTCGAGCTCTACAAAAATTTCCACGGGGTGGAGTGATTTCAATGCGTGGATGAGGAGAAAAAGAGGAGAGAAGAGGAGGATTGTCTTCCGCCATTCGACAGAGGGGTTACGGGAAAATTGGTCAACGCGGAAGTGGAAGAAAGAATCTCATTGGTCGGCCCTTTTTATTTTAATTTTTAATTTATTTAAAATCTGAAAATACCCCTTGTTACATACGAACTCCAATCCAAACCCAACGACTATCGCCCCTAGCTAAATACCCCCATTCTGAACACAATGGGATATGTTTCATAGGACAATTCGACTGTTACAGCCAGTTATTCTTCAAATTAAAATATAAAACATACAATTTCTAATTTGAACGTACATTTTAATTTGCCAGGCCCACATACTGACTCGAAAAATTCCAGAAAAATAAATCTAGCTATTTTTGACGATACGGTCATAACAAAACTGATTTCGTCGAATTCTGAGACCGTTTGCAAAAAGGCCCATTTCCGATCGATCCAATTTAACTGTAATTGACCAAAACACATTTTCCTTTGCCACGCTCACATACTCGCTTCAAAAATTATGAAATTTGAAACCTAGCAATAACTTCACATCCCAGATCCGACAAAAGTGATTTCATCGAATTCCGAGGTCGTTTGCAAAATGGCCAATTTCACGGGCTATATAAATTCCATAGCGACCTTTCTGAAAATTCATTTCGCCATAACTTTTGCTTCCTACTACGAAACTTTGATTTTTAAGATTCGCTAGAAAGATATTCACTAACAGGTTTAAATATTTTTGGTTTCACTAAAATCCATTTTATTTTGCACCCGGTACAGTCAGTCAAAGTTTGAATTCAAATATCGAAACTGCCGCGCCATTTCGGGCCATGCTTATAACTCAAATTGATTATATTCATTTTCAACATCGATTCTACCACACTTTTCATCGCTATTATTTAAAATATTTATTTAAAATATTTAAAATTCATTAAAATAGCCAATTTAAAAATTTTAAACTAGTTCAGATTTTCCAGGTTGTTACATCGATCTTGAAGCACCGTCTTCATCTTCGACTCTTCATCGTCGTAGTAATTATTCGGAATGGGTTACACCCGGTCTTCCCGAATAACTCACGTATTTATAATTAAAATCGAGTACTATAAAAACACATCCAACGCCTTATTCCAATTCTGAATATTCTTCAAATAAAATATTCGCATTATTTTATCAAAGATAAACTCTTTATATTTTTCTTAAATCCTTCTTTTAAAGATTTATTACAACCCCAACTTAGTTTTAAATATCAAAAATCATTATTCAGTGATTATTCAAATTTATGAAATTAATCATATTCTTAACTGGGTTAAAGAACTAATGTCCTTTAAAACATAGTTCACGGCTAACCCAAAATCATCTTACATAAAATATGGAATCTTCACAGAAAACAAATCAATATATAATCGTTATAAATTTCTGTATCCGACCAATAATATAAATGGAAAATTCCCATTTAATTTTTAATAAAAGATTTATAAATTCCAAATCATATTTTCACTGTCAGTTGGGTTAAAGAACACATGTCACTTAAAAACATGGTTCACAATAAACTCAACTCACATTTCATCTTATTTCAATTACTAAATATAATTGAAAACTTTAATAATCTAAATTAAAATGTTATTCTTTTCAAACGGGGCTTAAGAACAGTGTTATTTAAGACACTATTCACGACAAACCCAAATCCAATTTATTCAATTTAATACAATTAAATATTAACAAACTGGAAAACTTTATTAAATCTAAATTTAATGATTTACTCTAGTTAATAACTAGTTCAAATCAATAAATATATTTTCCTAAAGTATATTCTTTTTCTAAAATATTCTTTTTCTAAGATATTTTCTAAAACATTCTTTTCTAGAATACCCTTTATTGGAATGTGACTCAATCAACAACCATATATTGCATATAATCAACAATCATGATAAATAATTATTAAACATCCAAATGACGACCAAAGTTGTGACAACAAGGAATTTCGCTCGATCCGAATCAGTCGCTAAACCGATCTAGACCTTTCGAAACGCCTAATTGTTTTGAGAACAGGACAAATTAGAACGCAGACAAAAGAACATTTCATTGTATATTACAACAATTCCATCAGAATACAAGAATATACAGAGTATGAATAAATATTACACAGAAAAATATTAGAGATTTAAATTACATATAAATACATCGCAGCGGAAAAAAATACAAAACACAACTAGAATAGATATACGGATACAGAGCTTTCCGGATATCGTTCCAGCTGTAGATCAGGATCCTGTGAATATAAATCTGCAAAACCAAAACTACTAGCTGCCCGTGTGGAAATAGGGGCACCCAGAGTTTAGGTTAAAACAATAAACTCCAGGTCAGTCATGTGACTGGTGTGAGAACTAAAACAGTTATTAATCTTTGTTTTTAAAGTTAGGTAAATCAAGGGACCACGCCGTATAACACGGAACGGGTTTCCTCCCAAGAATACCAGTGCAGAAAACAAACAGCGCAATGCTAAATAAAGAACAATGAAGCTATTATAAGACCCAGGTCCCATCACACAATGCAACGCAAGCCGGAGGATAGGGTTTTCCCTTATAATAGCCAAATATGCTTGATACGCAAAATTTCATCTTATATTATTACTATAAGTGAAAAAAACAACTTCAAATATAAATATATCAATCATAGACGGCATGGGTACCATATATCCTGTCGCCAATACTAGGCTCTACAATCAAAACCCCAAAATGCCATATTTGGAAATTGGATTTCCATTATGGTGGCTCCTGATTCGAAAGATCGATCGCGTAGTGCCATCTCAACGGCTTACGTCTCGGCTAGAGAAAACACCGTAAGGCACATCCGCACTTTTGGGAAATCGAGTATCACTGCGGCTTACGTCCCGGCGAGAGAAAACACCGCTTACGCTATCCCTCTGAGCAATAAGCTCAATCTCGGTCGACCGAATCCACGACACCACGAAGGTGCCCATCCACTAAAAAGCATACTGATCAAACCATCAGTTTACCACCATACCGGGGTGTGAGGCTCTCGAATCAACGCTATACACAAAGCCATGCTATATTAAAGCTGCGCTTTGATCATCATCCACCAAACTTTGCTTTTCAACAAAAGTCTGGATCACTGCATCTCAACATGCCACACTATCAATCCATATCGTATCCACTGATTTCTGCCAATATATAATCTCCGAGCTCGTATGTCTCAGAGAAGGGCGTTAAGCAAGAGAATAAATTCTCCGCCGCCAAACAGATATATATTTAGCAGAGATCAACGAATACAATATAAAGGAATACAATGTCAGACACACCATCCATTTACAAGTCCGTTCTGGGTCTGAACGAAACCGGAGGCACTTTCCTCGCATATCCATCGACCTCCAAGCACGTCCGGATGGCTACCACTTCAGCCCCCTTCAAGGTGGCTACTCCCATCGTGAGCATCAGTAGCACCCACCCATTCGATGTGAAGATCGTCGGTCTTGCACCGTCTTCAATCTCTTCGACTCATCGTCGAATCAGTTATTCAGAATGGGTTATACCCGGACTTTCTGAATAACTCACGTATCTTAATCAACAAGTGCTATAAAACACAATATACGCCTCATTCCAATTTAGAACATTCTTTTATTTAGATATTCACACTCCTAGGGAAAGGTTCATATTAATTTTATCAAAGATAAATTCTTTTAAATTTAATCTTTAATCTTCCTTTGGATATCATTTCAAACCATATTATGGTTTTCCAAAAAAGTCGGGATTAGCGAACCACACCGAAGTAATTATTTATTTTATTTCCTAATCCCAACCTATTTATCCCATGGAGCAAAACTGTTATTACCCCATAACTAACACCACGGTGTTATCGGTAAATTTAGTTACCATTTTACGTTCAAATCTAATTAAAGATTTAACTATCGCTTTGGAGCAAAACTGGTAATACTCCATTCTCGCTCAATTTCTAAATTTGATAATTTTAGATTATAAATTCACATTTCAATTTAATTTCAGATTTATTTAAAACTCCTTTTACTGGGTTAAAGAACTAATGTCTTTTAAAACACAGTTCACGACAAACCCAAATCACATTCCAATTCAATTCAGATCAAATATATTAGGAATTCCAATTATTTAAAACCCCTTTTTCAATCTAATTTATTTATTTAAAAATAATTGGGTTTTAAATTTAGTTCAAACTAGTTCATTTCGATAGAAATCTATTTTTATCTTTTCAAATATGGAGTTTTTCATCCCAATTTTTCCCAAATCATTTCTTATGATTCTACACAAATTATTACTATTTTTAATAATTTTATCAAGGCCCGTACAGTCGATTTCCAACAATGGCCATCGAACTGCACTTATAGCGACCTTTTTCAAATTTGATTTGGACGTATCTCCAAATCCAACCGTTAGATTTTGAATTTCTAGTATTCGTTAGAAAGCTCTTTTCGATACGAACCCAACGGTTCTGGTTTTAGGAGGATCCGAAGGTCGGATCTCCCGTAATGTCCGCTTGAAATAAATGGTCGAAATTTACGAACTGCCGCGGCGCGGCGCGTTCTATTCAGGCCATTATATTATATATATATATAATATATATAATATATATTATCGTCGATTACTATTCAAACCGAATTTTATAAATATTTTTGCATTCGTTTCAAAAACAATTTCAAATTCCATTTCGATTCAAATTAAAATTGAATTTTTCCTTATAAATTCGTTTTAAAATTCATTTCTATTCAATTCAAGTTTCAATTCAATTTGAATTTATTTCACTTCGTTTACAATTCAATTCGAATTCGTTTTCAATTCAATTCGAATTCGTTTTCAATTCAATTCATTTCGAAATCGTTTTCAATTCAATTCAATTTCAAAGTCGTTTTCTATTCGATTCAATTCAAATTGTTTTCATATTCAATTCATTTCGAAACCGTTTTCAATTCAATTCATTTCGAAATCGTTTTCAATTCAATTCATTTCAAAGTCGTTTTCTATTCAATTCAATTCAAATTGTTTTCATATTCAATTCATTTCGAAATCGTTTTCAATTCAATTCATTTCGAAATCTGTTTCAATTCAATTCATTTCGAAATCGGTTTCAATTCAATTCATTTCAAAGTCGTTTAAGATCGATATAAATATCGTTCACGTCAAAATGGCGTTAATATAATCAACACGGCTTCATATATTCCTTCATTCTATTCAACAAATGAATATTTATTTTTGTCAACACACGACTAATCTCAACGAATGAGTACTATCCACGTGTGACTATTTTTGTTAAATTATTTCGTTCAACACATGACTAATCTCAACGGATGAGTACAGTCAACACATGAACCTTTATCTTGTAATATTCTTTATTTGTAAATTGGAATGAGGCCCAATCAATTACCATATAAAGTTAATTATATGGATTTTCATACATCACACATATATAATAGCATTGAAAAATAATTAACCATCAACCAAAGTGCACTACACTGTATAAGCATCAAATATAGATATCTAACGCATATGACAGCCTGTCAATCAATCGATCGACATATTTAATAAATCAGGATGAGTGAACTTCATATTTCATCCCAACACCCGTGTGGGGTTTCAAATCAACAAACACAGATTTTTATTTGTGCAGTTGGGCGATGTGTAAAATTTATCATCCCAATCAATGTCATTCAAATAGGTGTACATAAACAACCGTCCGGTTTGTAAATGAATATTCATTTATTCACTTCACGTTAGAAATTATATTTTTAACAATAAAATATTTTATTTTAACACATGAATTTTTATTCAGTTCATTCTTTCAATAAAATGATATTTTATTTTTCTAACTTATTTTAGAAAATTTCGGCGGCATAACGGCACGATACTAGAAACGGGACAAGGCCTAGCCTTATCCCTGGTCTAGTGAAGGCCCACGCCATTCACACATCAATCAAATCAATTTCATTTCACCAAACAATTCAATCCAATCAAATAATCTAACTAATTTTTGCAATCAAACAAACAAGTCCATGGTCTGTGGACGATTGTGTCGGGTGCTACTAAACACTGTCTGCATCCTAGTATATATATATATAACTAGAAAAAGAAATTGAAAGGTGAGAAATTCTCACCAATAGCTATCCAATACCACAACTCTTCATTTAGAGAAATCTTTAACGTACTCGCCTTTTGTCGCTTTCGTTGTCCGCTTTCACTACATATGTAAAAATCACATTTTATATACTGATGTCTTTAAAATAAAAATCACATTTTTATTTATTCACTTTCAATTTAAAAATCATATTTTTATAATCACTTCATATATTTAAAAATCGAATTTTCACGTCGCTATTCAATATATAAAAATCGAATTTTTACTATGCTATTCAATATATAAAAATCGAATTTTTACTATGCTATTCAATATATAAAAATCGAATTTTTACTATGCTATTCAATATATAAAAATCGAAATTTTACTATGCTACTCAATATATAGAAATCGAATTTTTACATCGCTGCTATATGAAAAGATTTCGCCTTTTCAAAAATATAAATTTGACTTTCTATAATATAAAAATTATATTTTTCTCGAAGTAAAAATCATATTTTTACTTCACCACTCATCTCAAAATATCGTCTTTTCATATCTGAAAATATCGTCTTTTCATATCTGAAAATATCGTCTTTTCATATTTAATCTTTATTTTGCTACACATATAAAGACGCTATTTTTAATATTCCTATCATGTAAAAATTATATTTTTACTTCTCTACATAAACAAAAATCATATTTTTACATCTTCATGTTAAAAGTTATATTTTCCATTCGCTAAAAATCATACCTTCTCCATTGATTAAAAAAAATCCGGCCTTTCCTTTGTTAAAAATCCATACTTTCCGATTATAAAAATCTATACTTTCCGACTATAAAAATCTATACTTTTCGATTATACTAAAAATAGAACCATGTTTTTCATTAGCTAAAAATTATATATAAAAACCATTTCTTTATACCATAACTATATAAGCAAAATTCATATATTTTTTTATAGAAAAATCGTACCTTTTTTTTGTTTCTGAACTGGAGCGTCGTTGGATCGAGGAAGGGGGTGCTGGTCGATCAAGGAGGCGGCGGAAATGGCGACGTGGGCGTTGCTGGTGGCGGAGGCCCATCAGGTGGCGACTGCGGCTCAGGAGGTGGTTGGCGACACTGCTTCGGGCTAGGGTTCTTTGGTGGAGAGGCTAAGGGGCTCAGGGCGTTCGAAGAAGCAAGGGGGAGGCACAGTGGAGGGTTGTGGTGGAGGTGGTGGTGCGCCTGCCACCAGCGGCGGCGCTGGGGCGCGGATTCGCCCTCCCGTCGCTCCCCCTTTTTTTTCTTTTTCTTTTTTATTTATTTATTTTGAATGATTTTCTGATTTAATCCTGGGGGGGCAGAGGGTAATAGGGGGAGAGATATTTTTTTAAATTTTTAATTTATTAAATTATTTAATTTGCAAAAAGTTGACTTTTACATACGACCTCTAAACGAGGCCCACCGCTTGTCATCCATAGCGTTTTACCCCCATTCCGAACACAATGGGATATGTATCGCAAGCTGATTCAATCGTTTCGATCAGTTTTCGTCAAAATCAACATATAACTCTATATATTAAATTTGAACGCGCATTTCAATTTACCGGGGTCACATACGAACTCTAAAAATTCCAGAAAAATATTTTCTAGCTTCGTATTGACGATACTGTCCTAATAAAACTATTTTCATCGAAATCCGAGGTCGTTTGCAAAAATCCCATTTTCAAGGGCCTGAATTCCATAGCGACTATTCAGAATTTTCAACTGGACCTATCTTTTGATTCCCGCTATGAAATTTTGATTTGTCGGATTCGATCGAAAGATATTATCAATTAGATCCTAATGTTTTTAGTTTCGCTAAAATCCGGATTGTTTTGCACCCGGCACATTCAATTGAAGCTTGAGATCGAATTATCGAGCTACCGCGCCATTTTCAATTCTATTTATAATTATATATAAATATTTATATTCTAACGACGACGATTATAATATATACGTTGTAATTCTATTCAAAATAAATTTCACGTCAATATTATTTAAAATAATCTATTTTAAATATTCAAAATTCGCTAAAATTGCCAAAATAAAAATTTCAAACTGGCTCGCATTTTACGGGTTGTTACAATCTCCCCCACATAAAACTTTTCATCCCCGAAAAGGAACAAAGTCGAAAGTGGTTTGATTAATCAACTCTACGTTCGATCTGGCTTCCATTCTCTAATTTTTCAGTTTCTGAGAATTTTCAAATTCTTCAAAAATTTGGCTACACCCTAAATTTTCGAAAAATTTCGCCATAACCTCCCCTGCACCGGGAGCCACGGGAAAATCCCGAAATTGCCATATAGGCCTTCTGATCTCAAAAAGAAAAAGAAAAAGCCAAGCGGCTAGCCAATCGGCTCATAAAATCATCATCACCCAAACAAAACAGTAAATTATAGTAAACATGTACCTATTTGTCGGGCAAACAAATTTTATTCTCTGCTCTAGCCTCCTTGCTATGACCTGTTCAATCATATATATGTATATGCAAGCAAATGCAACCAAATTTCAATATAATTCAATATTCGGTTCAATTAGGCTAAATGGTTCAAAATTATCAAACAAATGAACAAACAACACAAACATCAATCAATTAGTGGATTAGAGTTTCAAATTCATAATTTTGATACATATACAAAAAATCATGTTTTTGATGCCAAATCACACCAATAAATCTATCTATATAAGTTTTGGTTCTCACACCAGTCTAATGGAAATATATAGATATCACACTTTCGTCACTCGAAAATAAATGCTGATGATGTTTCGAACCACCATCAGAACATCTCCGGGCGACTAGAATGTGATTCCATATCTATCCAATATATTAAAACTTCGTATATACGTTCATGACGCGTATATGCAAAATCTTTATATATTGGATTGTCCAAATTCAAAGTAAATAAATATTCAAATACGTTTAAAACGATTTAAATTTTTAAAACAAAATTGTTTTCATTTGAAAAATATACTCTTCACACTCGTTCTAGGATACTACTGATCCTATCTATAACGAGTCATTCTAATTGGATATTACTAATCCAATATCTGATGAATTCTTTCGTTTGGTTCTAATGTGTCTTGTTCTCGAGCTCCGTAAACCAAAGCTCTGATACCAACTGTGACAACAAGGAATTTCGCTCGATCCGAATAAGTCGCTAAACCGATCTAGACCTTTCGAAACGCCTAATTGTTTTGAGAACAGGACAAATTAGAATGTAGACAGAAGAACATTTCATTGTATATTACAACAATTCCATCAGAATACAAGAATATACAGAGTATGAATAAATATTACACAGAAAATTATTAGAGATTTAAATTACATATAAATACATCGCAGCGGAAAAAAAATACGAAACACAACTAGAATAGATATACGGATACAGAGCTTTCCGGATATCGTTCCAGCTGTAGATCAGGATCCTGTGAATATAAATCTGCAAAACCAAAACTACTAGCTGCCCGTGTGGAAAATAGGGGCACCCAGAGTTTAGGTTAAAACAATAAACTCCAGGTTAGTCATGTGACAGGTGTGAGAACTAAAATAGTTATTAATCTTTGTTTTTAAAGTTAGCTAAATCAAGGGACCACGCCGTATAACACGGAACGGGTTTCCTCCCAAGAATACCAGTGCAGAAAACAAACAGCGCAATGCTAAATAAAGAACAATGAAGCTATTATAAGACCCAGGTCCCATCACACAATGCAACGCAAGCCGGAGGATAGGGTTTTCCCTTATAATAGCCATATATGCTTGATACACGAAATTTCATCTTATATTATTACTATAAGTGAAGAAAACAACTTCAAATATAAATATATCAATCATAGACGGCATGGGTACCATATATCATGTCGCCAATACTAGGCTCTACAATCAAAACCGCAAAATGTCATATTTGGAAATTGGATTTCCATCATGGTGGCTCCTGATTCGAAAGATCGATCGCGTAGTGCCATCTCAACGGCTTACGTCTCGGCTAGAGAAAACACCGTAATGCACATCCGCACTTTTGGGAAATCGAGTATCACTGCGGCTTACGTCCCGGCGAGAGAAAACACCGCTTACCCTATCCCTCTGAGCAATAAGCTCAATCTCGGTCGACCGAATCCACGACACCACGAAGGTGCTCATCCACTAAAAAGCATACTGATCAAACCATCAGTTTACTACCATACCGGGGTGTGAGGCTCGCGAATCAACGCTATACACAAAGCCATGCTATATTAAAGCTGCTCTTTGATCATCATCAACCAAACTTTGCTTTTCAACAAAAGTCTGGATCACTGCATCTGAGCATGCCACACTATCAATGCATATCGTATCCACTGATTTCTGCCAATATATAACCTCTGAGCTCGTATGTCTCGGAGAAGGGTGTTAAGCAAGAGAATAAATTCTCCGCCGCCAAACAGATATATATTTAGCAGAGATCAAAGAATACAATATAAAGGAATACAATGTCAGACACACCATCCATTTACAAGTCCGTTCTGGGTCTGAACGAAACCGGAGGCACTTTCCTCACATATCCATCAACCTCCAAGCACGTCCGGACGGCTACCACTTCAGCCCCCTTCAAGGTAGCTACTCCCATCGTGAGCATCAGTAGCACCCACCCATTCAATGTGAAGATCGTCGGTCTTGCACCGTCTTCAATCTCTTCGACTCATCATCGAATCATTTATTCAGATTGGGTAATACCCGGACTTTCTGAATAACTCACATATCTTAATCAACAAGTGCTATAAAACACAATATACGCCTCATTGCAATTCAGAACATTCTTTTATTCAGATATTCACACTCCTAGGGAAAGGTTCCCATTAATTTTATCAAAGATAAAATCTTTTAAATTTAATCTTTAATCTTCCTTTGGATATCATTTCAAACCATATTACGGTTTTCCAAACTAGTCGGGATTAGCGAACCACACCGAAGTAATTATTTATTCTATTTCCAAATCCCAACCTATTTATCCCATGGAGCAAAACTGTTATTACCCCATAACTAACACCACGGTGTTATCGGTAAATTTAATTACCATTTCTCGTTCAAAGCTAATTAAAGATTTAACTATCGCTTTGGAGCAAAACTGGTAATACTCCATTCTCGCTCAATTTCTAAATTTGATAATTTAGATTATCAATTCACATTTCAATTTAATTTCAGATTTATTTAAAACTCCTTTTACTGGGTTAAAGAACTAATGTCTTTTAAAACACAGTTCATGACAAACCCAAATCACATTCCAATTCAATTCAGATCAAATATATTAGGAATTCCGATTATTTAAAACCCCTTTTTCAATCTAATTTATTTATTTAAAAATAATTGGATTTTAAATTTAGTTCAAACTAGTTCATTTCGATAAAAATATATTTTTATCTTTTCAAATATGGAGTTTTTCATCCCAATTTTTCCCAAATCATTTCTTATGATTTTACACAAATTATTACTATTTTTAATAATTTTATCAAGGCCCGTACAGTCGATTTCCAACAATGGCCATCGAACTGCACTTATAGCGACCTTTTTCAAATTTGATTTGGACGTATCTCCAAATCCAACCGTTAGATTTTGAATTTCTAGTATTCGTTAGAAAGCTCTTTTCGATACGAAACCAACGGTTCCGGTTTTAGGAGGATCCGACGGTCGGATCTCCCGTAATATCCGCTTGAAATAAATGGTCGAAATTTACGAACTGCCGCGGCGCAGCGCGTTCTATTCAGACCATTATATTATATATATAATATATATAATATATATTATCATCGATTACTATTCAAAACGAATTTTATAAATAGTTTTGCATTCGTTTCAAAAACAATTTCAAATTCCATTTCGATTCAAATCAAAATTGAATTTTTCCTTATAAATTCATTTTAAAATTCATTTCTATTCAATTCAAGTTTCAATTCAATTTGAATTCATTTCACTTTGTTTTCAATTCAATTCGAATTCGTTTTCAATTCAATTCGAATTCGTTTTCAATTCAATTCATTTCGAAATCGTTTTCAATTCAATTCAATTTCAAAGTCGTTTTCTATTCGATTCAATTCAAATTGTTTTCATATTCAATTCATTTCGAAACCGTTTTCAATTCAATTCATTTCGAAATCGTTTTCAATTCAATTCATTTCAAAGTTGTTTTCTATTCGATTCAATTCAAATTGTTTTCATATTCAATTCATTTCGAAACCGTTTTCCATTCAATTCATTTCGAAATCGGTTTCAATTCAATTCATTTCGAAACCGGTTTCAATTCAATTCATTTTAAAGTCGTTTAAGATCGATATAAATATCGTTCACGTCAAAATGGCGTTAATCTAATCAGCACGGCTTCATATATTCCTTCATTCTATTCAACAAATGAATATTTATTTTTGTCAACACACGACTAATCTCAACGAATGAGTACTGTCCACGTGTGACTATTTTTGTTAAATTATTTCGTTCAACACATGACTAATCTCAACGGATGAGTACAGTCAACACATGAACCTTTATCTTGTAATATTCTTTATTTGTAAATTGGAATGAGGCCCAATCAATTACCATATAAAGTTAATTATATGGATTTTCATGCATCACACATATATAATAGCATTGAAAAATAATCAACCATCAACCAAAGTGCACTACACTGTATAAGCATCAAATATAGATATCTAATGCTTATAACAGCCTGTCAATCAATCGATCGACATATTTAATAAATCAGGATGAGCAACTTCATATTTCATCCCAACACCCGTGTGGGGTTTCAAATCAACAAACACAGATTTTTATTTGTGCAGTTGGGCGATGTGTAAAATTTATCGTCCCAATCAATGTCATTCAAATAGGTGTACATAAACAAACCGTCCGGTTTGTAAATGAATATTTATTTATTCACTTCACGTTAAAAATTATATTTTTAACGATAAAATATTTTGTTTTAACACATGAATTTTTATTCAGTTCATATTTTCAATAAAATGATATTTTATTTTTCTAACTTATTTTAGAAAATTTCGGCGGCATAACGGCACGATACTAGAAACGGGACAAGGCCTAGCCTTATCCCCGGTCTAGTGAAGGCCCACGCCATTCACACATCAATCAAATCAATTTCATTTCACCAAACAATTCAATCGAATCAAATAATCTAACTAATTTTGGCAGTCAAACAAACAAGTCCATGGTCTGTGGACGATTGTGTCGGGTGCTACTAAACACCGTCTGCATCCTAGTATATATATATAACTAGAAAAAGAAATTGAAAGGTGAGAAATTCTTACCAATAGCTATCCAATACCACAACTCTTCATTTAGAGAAATCTTCAACGTTCTCGCCTTTTGTCGCTTTCGTTGTCCGATTTCACTACATATGTAAAAATCACATTTTATATACTGATGTCTTTAAAATAAAAATCACATTTTTATTTATTCACTTTCAATTTAAAAATCATATTTTTATAATCACTTCATATATTTAAAAATCGAATTTTCACTTCGCTATTCAATATATAAAAATCGAATTTTTACTGTGCTATTCAATATATAAAAATCGAATTTTTACTATGCTATTCAATATGTAAAAATCGAATTTTTACTATGCTATTCAATATATAAAAACCGAATTTTTACTCTTCTATTCAATATATAAAAATCGAATTTTTACATCGCTGCTATATGAAAAGATTTCGCCTTTTAAAAAATATAAATTTTACTTTCTATAATATAAAAATTATATTTTTCTCGAAGTAAAAAATCATATTTTTACTTCACTACTCATCTCAAAATATCGTCTTTTCATATCTGAAAATATCGTCTTTTCATATCTGAAAATATCGTCTTTTCATATTTAATCTTTATTTTGCTACGCATATAAAGATGCTATTTTTAATATTCCTATCATGTAAAAATTATATTTTTACTTCTCTACATAAAAAAATCATATTTTTACATCTTGATGTTAAAAGTTATATTTTCCATTCGCTAAAAATCATACCTTTTCCATTGATAAAAAAATATCCCGCCTTTCCTTTGTTAAAAATCCATACTTTCCGACTATAAAAATCTATACTTTCCGACTATAAAAATCTATACTTTTCGATTATACTAAAAATAGAACCATGTTTTTCATTAGCTAAAAATTATATATAAAAACCATTTCTTTATACCATAACTATATAAGCAAAATTCATATATTTTTGTATAGAAAAATCGTACCTTTTTTTTGTTTTTGAACTGGAACGTCGTCGGATCGAGGAAGGCGGTGCTGGTCGATCAAGGAGGCGGCGGAAATGGCGGCGTGGGCGTTGCTGGTGGCGGAGGCCCATCAGGTGGCGACTGCGGTTCAGGAGGTGGTTGGCGACACTGCTTCGGGCTAGGGTTCTTCGGTGGAGAGGCTAAGGAGCTCGGGGCGTTCGAAGAAGAAAGGGGGAGGCGCAGTGGAGGGTTGCGGTGGAGGTGGTGGTGCGCCTGCCACCAGCGGCGGCGCTGGGGCACGGATTCGCCCTCCCGTCGCTCCCCCTTTTTTTTCTCTTTTTTTATTTATTTCGAATGATTTTCTAATTTAATCCGGGGGGGGGGGCAGAGGGTAATAGGGGGAGAGATATTTTTTTAATTTTTAATTTATTAAATTATTTAATTTGCAAAAAGTTGACTTTTACATACAACCTCTAAACGAGGCCCACCGCCTGTCGTCCATAGCGTTTTACCCCCATTCTGAACACAATGGGATATGTATCGCAAGCTGATTCAATCGTTTCGATCAGTTTTCGTCAAAATCAATATATAACTCTATATATTAAATTTGAACGCGCATTTCAATTTACCGGGGTCACATACGAACTCTAAAAATTCCAGAAAAATATTTTCTAGCTTCTTATTGACGATATTGTCCTAACAAAACTATTTTCGTCGAAATCCGAGGTCGTTTGCAAAATTCCCATTTTCAAGGGCCTGAATTCCATAGCGACTATTCAGAATGTTCAACTGGACCTATCTTTTGATTCCCGCTATGAAATTTTGATTTGTCGGATTCGTTGGAAAGATATTATCAATTAGATCCTAATGTTTTTGGTTTCGCTAAAATATGGATTGTTTTGCACCCGGCACATTCAATTGAAGCTTGAGATCGAATTATCGAACTACCGCGCCATTTTCAATTCTATTTATAATTATATATAAATATTTATATTCTAACGACGACGTATATAATATATACGTTGTAATTCTATTCAAAATAAATTTCACGTCGATATTATTTAAAATAATCTATTTTAAATATTCAAAATTCGCTAAAATTGCCAAAATAAAAATTTCAAACTGGCTCGCATTTTACGGGTTGTTACAAAAGTGGAATTTATAACTGTGTGAGCATTTACAGTAAATAACTAATGCTCATCATAGACTGTCAATCCATCGATTGACAGAAAACTAAATATTGGGATTAGTGTGTGTCCAATATCATCCCAATACCCGTGTGGGGTTTTATCCAGCAAGCAAATAATAAATTATTTGTGCACTTGGGAGATGTGTAAAAATTATCGACCCAATAACTCAAACAAGTCGGGTAACTTGTAAATGGCGGTGCACTATTCAAACTTGAATATACTAAACATTGTATTTAACACATCACACATGTCAACATTCATACATACATTTCAATACTTTTTGTTGTGGACAAATGGCAATAAAAATCTAATCTTTTAATTCAATTCTTCTTATTGTTAACAAATGACAATAAAAATCTTAACTCTTATTTATTTACCAAAACGTACATTTTTTTTCTCATTCATTTTAATGACAAATTATGTATTTCTACTTCATACTTTTTAATGTATACATTTTCCAATTCATCCCTTTTAAGGTGACAATGTGAATGTGTTCTAATTCATTTCTCTAAAGTGACAAAAATGAATTTTTACTTTTATAAACATGTTTTCACAAAAATGTTATTTTTATTTCTACGATTATTCTTTCACAAAAATGTCATCTTTTATTTCTATACTCATTCTTTCACAAAAATACTATTTTAATTCACTAATCATTCTTTTGACAAAAGTGTGTGTAACAACCGGAAAATCTGGGCCAGTTTAAAATTTTTAAGTTGGCAATTTTAGTGAATTTTGAATATTTAAAATGGATTATTTTAAATAATATCGACGAGAAATTTATTTTGAATGGAATTCGAACGCATATATTATATACGCCATCGTTAGAATATAAATAATTATATATAATTATAAAAGGAATTGAAAATGGCGCGGTAGTTCGATAATTCGATTTCAAACTTCAATTGAATGTACCGGGTGCAAAATAAACCGGTTTTTAGTGAAACCAAAAATAATGGAATCTAATTGTGAATATCTTTCCAATGAATCCGAAAAACCAAAATTTCATAGCGGGAATCAAAAGATATGTCCAGTTGAAAATTCTGAATAGTCGTTGTGGAATTCAGGGCCTTAAAAATAGCCATTTTGCAAACGACCTCGGATTTCGACGAAACCACTTTTGTCGGATCCGTGATGTAAAGTTACTGCTAGATTTCAAATTTCATAATTTTTCGAATCAATATGTGAGCGTGGCAAAGGAAAACGCGTTTGACCAGTTTCAGTTGATTTTAATAGACTGGAAATTGCCCGTTTTTCAAACGGTCTCAGAATTCGACGAAACTAGTTTTGTTAGGACCGTATCGTCAATACGAAGCTAGAAAATATTTTTGTGGAATTTTTCGAGTTAATATGTGACCCCAGTAAATTGAAATGTATGTTTAAAATTCAATATAAGGAATTAAATGTTAATTTGAATGAAAACTAATCGAAACAGTCAAATCAGCCTATGAAACATACCCCATTGTGTTCGGAATACGGGTATTACGCTAAGGATGGCAGTCGTTGGGTTTAATTTGGGGGTCAGATGAAGTAGAATAAATTAGTGAATTAAATAATAATATAATTATTATATATATACTCTTTTCAAAGTCAACAACCCTAGTTAATTTCATTCGGCAGTCAACCAGAGGAAAAACCGCGCCTTCCTCATTGAAATCGATGATTTAAATCGCTCCCCTTTCCTCTCTAATTTTCACGCAATCCAAGAATTAAATTCGATAATCCATTAAACAAAGGTCGAAGAGCTAGCCGACCTCTCTCTGGTCAACGGTGGAGATCGTCCTTCATTCTCTGGTTCGCGAGTTTTGGAGCGTGAAGCAGCACCGTACGTGCTCGATTTGGTGGGTGATGGCGAGCTCGAGTTTCGAGATGGTGACAGGCACAGGACGACGACGTGATGCTCAACACAGTGGCGACCTCCGATGACTTTCCGGCAACCCCAAGCGGCGACAAACAGGAACCCTAGATGGGTACGATTTTAGGCAGTAGAACTGGAAGAAGACGAACACTGTGAGCATTTCCTTTTTGTACACAATATAAAACGATAAAAATTCTATTTTTTTTTCTATGTTAAGTAGCAGTAAAATTTCAGTTTCAATATAAATTTGAATTGTTTTGTAAATTTAAAAATATATACAAAGTTTAAAATCAGTTTTTAATTTATAAATACATTGGATAAAAATCAGTTTTTGTTTTAAAAATAAAAACATTGCTTTAAATTTCAGATTTTTAAATATGAAACAAAAGGAAAAAAAGGAAAAAAAGAGATGATTTTTGTTCATAGAAAATATATATATATATATATATATATATATATATATGAGTAATGTTTTTAGAAACAGATATTTTATAGTCAAATATACATTTGTTTTTGAAGTAAAAATATATAGACTTGATTTTGAAAAATATATATACTTGATTTTGAAAAATATACAGACTTGATTTTGAAAAATATACAGACTTGATGTTGAAAAATATACAGACTTGATGTTGAAAAATATGAAGTTATGGTTTTAAATATATGAAGTTATGATTCTTGAAGATAAATATTTGATTTTTATTATATGAAGAGCTTTATAAAAATATGAATAACATTATAAAAATATGATTTTTATATAAAGTAGATAATAAAAATATAATTTTTATAAGTTGTAAAGAATAAAAATATAATTTTTATATGTTGTAGGGAAGAAAAATATAATTTTTATAAGGTAGAGAATATAAAAATATGATTTTTATATAGTAGAGATCATAAAAATATAATTTTTATCCATGGAGTGATAATATAAAATGTGTTTTTTTATATATGTAGCGAGCATGGGCAACCAAAGTGACAAAAGGCGGGAACGACAAGATTTTCTACATATGAACAGTCGTGGAGTTTGGTTTAGCTTGCGGTGAGAATTTTCACTCTTCAAATTCTTTTCTAGTTATATATATACTAGGATGCAGACGGTGCTTAGTAGCACCCGACACAATCGTCCACAGACCATGGACTTGTTTGTTTGATTGCATAAATTAGTTAGATGATTTGATTTGAATTTCGTTGTTTGGTGGATTTGACTGATGTGTGAATGGCGTGGGCCTTCACTAGACCGGGGATAAGGCTAGGCCTCGTCCCGTTTCTAGTATCGTGCCGTTATGCCGTCGAAATTTTCTAAAATAAGTTAGAAAAATAAAAATATCATTTTTATTTTGTAAATGAACTGAATAAAAATTCATGTGTTGAAATAAAATATTTTATCGTTAAAAATAAAATTTTTAACGTGAAAGTGAATAAAATCAAATATTCATTTACAAACCGGACGGTTTGTTTATGTACACCTATTTGAATGACATTGATTGGGTCGATAAATTTTACACATCGCCCAACTGCACAACTAAAATCTGTGTTTGATTGTTTGAAACCCCACACGGGTGTTGGGATGAAATATGAAGTTCACTTATCCTGATTGATTAAATATGTCGATCGATTGATTGAAAGGCTGTTATAAGCGTTAGATATCTATATTTGATGCTTATACAGTGTAGTGCACTTTAGGTGATGGTTGATTATTTTTCAATGCTATTATATACATGTGTTGTATGAAAATCCATATAATTAATTTTATATGGTGATTGATTGGGCCTCATTCCAATTTAGAGAATAAAGAATATTATAAAATAAAGGTTCATGTGTTGATTGTACTCATTCGTGAGATTAGTCATGTGTTGAACGTAATATTTTAACAATAAATTTTTATATCTTTATCACTATAAAATAAAGGTTCATGTGTTGATTTTACTCATTCGTGAGATTAGTCATGTGTTGAACGTAATATTTTAACAATAAATTTTTACATCTTTATCACTATAAAATAAAGGTTCATGTGTTGACTGTACTCATCCGTTGAGATTAGCCATGTGTTGAATGAAATAATTTAACAAAAATAGTCACACGTGGACAGTACTCATTCGTTGAGATTAGTCGTGTGTTGAAAAAAATAAATATTCATTTGTTGAATAGAATAAAGGAATATATGAAGCCGTGTTGATTAGATTGACGCCATTTTGACGTGAACGATATTTATATCGATTTTATTCATTTTAAAATGAATATTGAAAAGTAATTTTGAAATCGAATATTTCGAAATGAAATGAATTGAAAACGATTTCGAATTGAATTGAATTGAAAACGATTTCGAATTGAAATGAATTGAAAACGATTTCGAATTGAAATGAATTGAAAACGATTTCGAATTGAAATGAAAACGATTTCGAATTGAAATGAATTGAAAACGATTTCGAATTGAAAACGATTTCGAATTGAAATGAATTGAAAACGATTTCGAATTGAAATGAATTGAATATAAAATGATTTCGAAATGAATTGAATATAAAACGATTTCGAAATGAATTGAATATAGAACGAATTCGAATTGAATTGAAAACGAATTGAAAATGAATTCAAAATGAATTCAAAATGAATTGAAATTTGAATTGAATAGCAATGAATTTTAAAACGAATTTATAAGAAAAAAAAATCGATTTTTATTTGAATTGAGATGGAAGTTGAAATTATTTTTGAAACGTATTCAAAACTATTTATAAAATTCGTTTTAAATAGTAATCGAAGAAATATATATTATATATATAAAATAATGGCCGGAATAGAACGCGCTGCGCCGCGGTAGTTCGTGAGTTTCGACCATTGATTTCAAACGGAAATTACGGGAGATCCGACCGTCGGATTCTCCTAAAACCGGAACCGTTGGGTTCGTATCAAAAAGAGCTTTCTAACGAATGTTAGAAACTTAAAATCCAACGGTTGGATTTGGAGATATGTCCAAATCAAATTTGAAAAAGGTCGCTATAAGTGTAGTTCGATGGCCGTTGATGGAAATTGACTGTACGGGCCTTGAGAAAATTATTTAAAATGTCAATAATTTGTATAAAATCATAAGATATGATTTGGGAAAATTGGGGTGAAAAACTCTATATTTGAAAAGATAAAAATGGATTTTTATCAAAATGAACTAGTTTTGAACTCAATTTAAAACCCGATTTGTTTTTAAATAAATAAATTAGATTTAAAAAGGGGTTTTAAATAATCGGAATTTCTAATATATTTGATTGGATTTGAAATGGGTTTATCGTGAACGGTGTTTTAAATAACACTAGTTCTTTAACCCGATAATAAGAGTTTTAACGAATCTGCAATTAGGTTGAAATGTGAATCTATAATCTAAATTATCAAATTTAGAAAGGAGAGAGAATGGAGTATCGCCAGTTTTGCTCCAAAGCGATAGTTTAATCTTTAATCAGATTTGAACGTGAAATGGTAATTAATTTTACCGATAACACCATGATATTAGATATGGAGTATTACCAGTTTGGCTTCATGGGATGAATAGGTTGGGATTGGGAAATAAATTAAATAATTACTTCGGTATGGTTCGCTAATCTCGACTAGTTTGGAAACCATAATTAGGTTTGAAATGACATCCAAAGGAAGATTAAAGGATAAATTTTAAAGAATTTATCTTGGATAAAATTAATGGGAACTTTTCCCTAAGAATTGAAATTTAGAAACTAGCTGAAGGTTAGTTAAGAAGAATGGTTTTCTGGATATTGATCTGATGTTGGTTTCGGCCTTCGGGGTTAATTTTTAGGGAATTGCTCTCTTACTGATTTACGGTTAGTAACTAATGAATTGGAATGAGGCGTATGTTGTGTTCGAGTAACATTTATTTTTAATATACGCGGGTTGTTCGGAAAGGCCGGGGTTATACCCATTCTGAATAACCGATTCGACGATATGTTGAAGATGAAGACGGTGGTTGAAGACTGGAAGTCTCCACATAGTTTGGATAATTACTGACGATCCTGATTGGGCTGTACACCCAAGAGGATGGAAATAGTTGGTGGTCGTTCAGACGTACTTGGAGATGGATGGATATGCGAGGAAAGTGCCTCCGGTTTCGTTCTGACCTAGAACGGACTTGTAAATGGATGGTGTGTCTGACATTGTATTCCTTTATATTGTATTCGTTGATCTCTGCTAAATATATATCTGTTTGGCGGCGGAGAATTTATTCTCTTGCTTAACGCCCTTCTCTGAGACATACGAGCTCAGAGGTCATATATTGGCAGAAATCAGTGGTCCGATATGGATTGATAATGTGGCATGCTGAGATGCAGTGATCCAGACTTTTGTTGAAAAGCAAAGTTTGGTGGATGATGATCAAAGCGCAGCTGATATGGCATGGCTTTGTGTATAGCGTTGATTCGCGAGCCTCACACCTCGGTGTGAACCAAAAACGGGGAGGACCTCCGGGAAATGGGCATATGCTGGTTTCTAGTTAGAAGTGGTGTCAGTGCTTAAACTGGCTGGCATTACTTATGTGGATGTTGCTTATCATTACTTATTGCCCAGCGGGGCGTCTCGGTTAACGGTGGTTGCAGAGGCTTATGGGTCCCAGATCACTATGAGGTTCCATAGAACCGGCTAGCATATCGTTTACGGCATTACTAACCATCGACGGGTGGCCGGCCCCGTCATTCCGGGTGCAGTCGCGGCTGCAACCTGAGGCTCGGGCTAGAGAGTCTCGAATTAAGCACAGGATATTCCCTTTGCCTTGGTTCACATGATGGAAATCCAATTTCCAATACGTGTATTGCGGTTTTAATTGTAGAACTAGTATGGCGACATGATATATGGTACCCATGCCGTCTATTATTGATATTTATGATTGAAATTGTGTTGACACTATACACTTATAGTAGTATCAAATGATTTGTTTTAAACGTACTAAGCATGTTTGTCTATTATAAGGGAAAACCCTATCCTCCGGCTGCGTTGCATTGTGTGATGGGACCTGGGTCTTATAATAGCTTCATTTTTAGAAAAGCATTGCGCTGTTTACTTATATGCACTGGTGTTCTTGGGAGGAAACCCGTTCCGTGTTATACGGCATGGTCCCTTGATTTACCTGACTTTAAAAATAAAGATTAATAACTGTTTTAGTTCTCACACCAGTCCCATGATTGACCTGGAGTTTATTGTTTTAACCTAAACTCTGGGTGCCCCTATTTTCCACACGGCCAGCTAGTAGTTTTGGTTTTGCAAATTTATATTCACAGGATCCTGGTTTACAGCTGGAACGATATCCGGAAAGCTTTGTATCCGTATATCTCCTTCAGTTGTGTTTCGTATTATTTTCCGCTGCTATGTATTTAAATGTAATTTAAATCTCTGATATTTCTGTGTAATATTCATTTATACTCTGTATATTCTTGTAATCTGATGCATTGTTGTAATATACAATGAAATGTTCTTTTATATGCGTTCTGTTGTGGCTTGTTCTCGAACTATCCGCTCTTTCCTTCACGGGGAAGTTACGGGTTTTTACAGTGTGATTTTAATTCCCTAATCATTCTTTTGACAAAAAGGTTATTCTTGTTCGCTAATCAAGTCTTACAAAAAATGTTATCCTTTTCACTAATCAAATTTTGACAAAAATGTTATTCTTATATAATCCTTATTGAATGACAAAAATGTGATTTTTGTAAAATCCCTATTTAATAACAAAAATGTGTACTTTTGTATAGTTCTTATTAAATGACAAAAATGTCTCTTTTTATTTCATTCTTATTTATGAATAAAATTTACCTTTTTAAAATTCATGTTTTTATTCACATCTAAATTGTGAATAAAATATACCTTTTTAAATTCATATCTTTCATTTGTAACTAATTTGTAATATTAAAAAGGTGTAGTTCTTTTCTAATCATATTCACAATTACAAATTGTGCTTTTTCCCTATTCATATTTTTATTTACTATAAGAATGTAAATAAAAATGTATTTTCTATAATCCTGTTTTTATTTACCATAAGAATGCAAATAAAATATATTTGCTCAAATCATGCTTTTATTTACACTAAAAAGTAAACAAAAATGTCACTGTAAATGTGTTCCTTTTTATTTACCTAGAAATGTAAATATAGATGTTCATTATAAATAGGTTCTTTTTATTTATATAAAGGAAATGTAAATAAAGGAGTTCTCTAATTTTGTTCTTTTTCTATCCATTCATATTAACATAAAAAGAATATTTTATGTTATAACAATTTCTAATATTTCAACAAAAATAAATAAAAAGGATAACTTTATTTTTGTTGAAAATTCTATTTATTTTGCCAAATGAACATTCCCAATTCATTCTTTTAAAGCGACAAAAAATGTAATTTCGTATAATTTCTTTTAATGTACAAAATATGACCATTTTGTCAAATTCCTGTCAATGTACCAAATATGATAACTTTGTCAAATTCTTTTCAATGTAACAAAATATGATACCTTTCTTTAATCCTTTCTAACGATCAAAATGTAATCTTTCTTCCTAATGACCATAATGTATAATTTGGTTAAATCCTTTCTAATGTAAACAAAATATGAATTTTGTCATATCCTCTTTAATGTAAACAAAATATGATTTTTTTTTTAATTCTTTTGAATGTATACAAAGTCTTCATTTCTAATTCAATCTTTTTAATGACACAAAAATGTTCATTCCTAATTCAATCTTTTTAATGATTCTAAAATGACGGTGAAATATGACATCTCAAAATGTAATCAAAAATGAAATTTTGTATTATTTGACAAAAAATGACATGTTTTTATTCTAATATCATATTTGCTAACAAAACGGTCTTTTTATACTAATGTTACATTTCTATGTCACAATGTATTTTAATGTAATATTACATTTTAAAATAAAAATGTACTTTTACTACAAAGATAAAATTTTATAACAAATGTTATTTTTGTCACCAACATTTTATAACAAATGTACTTTTTATCTAATATTACATTTTAAAACAAAAATGTATTTTTAATGACAGGTAACATTTTATAAACAAAAATGTTAAAATAAAAAGGCATCTTTAAAAATCTATTCTTTTTATGCAGACAATACTGCATCAAAATGTGTATTCTATTTTGTTGAAAATCTAGTTCAACAAAATAACATAAAAATGTTTATTCTTTTCTTTTTTTTGTTGTTGAAAAACTAGTTCTATCAAAATAACAAAAAAATATGTATTCATGTTTTATTGCAACATTTGACTCAACAAAAATGAATAAAAGGTTTGATTCATTTTTATGTTAAATTTGCTGATTTAATAAATTAACAAAATTCTGTGCTCCATATATATTGAAAAGTCTAATTCAACAAATTCACAAAATTTGTTGTTTTATACATCGGATCTATTTATATAAACAAAAACTATATTTTTTTTGTTTAATCAAATTCTAACTAACAGAAATGTTAATTTCAGTAGTAAAATAAATATCGCCACATAACATCATCAAGCACGCAGATGTATATTGTACATTTAACACAGAATAATAACAGTATGAATTTACTGTAGATTAATAACAATAATTTCAGAAATTATTTATAATTATAAAGGAAAGAAATAAATAAATTTCTCACAGATGGTTTTGACTCTATCAGCCTTCATTTGACGGTTCAAATCCAATTTTGCCCCAAAATTTGACATTCTAACAATCGGTCCGTGACAGTTCCATGTCGTCCGTAAGATGAGATCGCACCCTTGAACAATCGCATATAATCGAATAGGATATTAATCAAAGTTTAATCAAACCTCTTTAAAACTTCTCGTGGAGTGATTTGGTTGGAATCCCCCCTTTTTTTTTGAAGGAAAGAAAAATAAAATGATGGCTGCTCATTTTTGTTTGCAGAGAATAAAGGAAGAGGAGTATGCTAAGGTCTAGAATTAGAGAATACTTGTATGCATAGATTTAGGTTTAGGATGAGAAAGTGGAGACAAAGAATGAATTTTGTATACGCAATAAAGAATCCTTAGGTTACAAAACTTAAATATTATTTATTCTTTTGATTCCTAATATCTTTCCATGTCCATCTCATTAATTATACTTTACCAAAAATATAGCATTTTCATTAGCACCGGAATTCATGAATTTGCTAATTAATACTTATTATGATTTCCTCAACAATAAATACCATATGGACACAATTAGCATTTTCTACTTCAAACATGTATAAAGCATTCATTTGAATTTATATATATTCAAAAAATCTTTAATTTAAGAATATTGTTGATATTTTTGTTTATATCGTATTACGTTGATAACTTCCATTTATCGTTTAATGTTCAACAACAAAATACTTAATTACAAGTAATTGTAGTCAATTTATTTTTAACTAACTAATGAATATTTCATTTCATGACCCTTTTATATATCGCATATATGTATGTTCATATATCGCATATGTATATTTTCATACAACGCCTATACATATTTTCATATAATGTCTATATATATATTTTCACACAACGCTTATATAGTTTATACAACGCGTATATATTTTCTATATAGTCTACTTACGTTAAAAACCATATTTTTAACGAACTAGCAATTTTTCCTTAGCATGAATATATATATATATATAGCATCTTTACGTTAAAAAAAATCATATTTTAATGATATAATGATTTTTCTATGACATGCCTTTTTTTATATGACTCATATATATGTCAAAGATAATATTTTAAATCAACTAGCATTTATTTCATTTCCCTCGTGTGTCTCATCACATATAGTAGGTTAAAAGGGGATTAAATTAGCTGACTAGGCATGATGGGACAATTTTTTTTTTTTAAATTCAAATTTCAAAAGTAAATAACAATGAGAGAGAGAGAGGATGAACGGAAAGAGATGAATGCTAGATTAATTATCTAATGCTAATTATTAGAAGGTTTGCAACTTTTCAAATTTCAAAACATATACGATTAATTAGATTCCTCATTAGGATGCAGCATATTAATGAAATTAACAAACATCATGATACAAGTATAAATATAGACAATGTTTAAAGCATGTGTTTAATTTTTTTTTCCTCTTTTAACTTTTAAAGGAAAGAAATTATTTCGTATTATCATGATTGAAATAAATAATAAATTTATATGAAAACATGAATGTAGATTTAACTATATATACTTATGAGTTAAATTCAATCAAAACTCCCTAATAATACAAATCGCATAATTACAACCATCAGTTTTAAAATATCTATGTGTTGGCAAAACCCCATTATAAACATCCAAATGTCTAATTGAAAATATTATATATATAAACTTTCAAGTCTAATGTTACACTTAGTTATGAAATATAAAACATGGACTAACAATCTAACATTTAACTTTGATTTAAATAAATTTTTAGTCATTATTATTTAAAATAAATTACTTTAAATATCAAAACCCACTAAAATAACTAAAAATAAATTTTTAAATTTACCCAAAAATTCAGGGTTGTTACACAGACCTTAACTGAACAACATTTCAAATCTCGAAATATGGTAAGTTCATCTTTTAACTCTTTAACACTTCCTTACGTAACTCTCGTTCGAATAAATCCCTATTCGATAACTCCTCCCTTCGAATAACTATATTTGATAATCTCTCTTACGAATAACTAGATTCGATTAACCTTTCTGCGAATAAACTAAATTCGATTAACTCTATTTATTTAACCCTAATCGATTAACTCTTTTTACTTAACTCCTTTCGAATAACTAATTCTATAACTTCTTTGGATTAAACTATAATCGATAACTCCTTTCGAATAACTAATTCGATAACTCCTTTCGATTAAACTATAATCGATAACTCCTTTCGAATAAACTATATTCGATATCGCACTTCGAATAACTTGTATTCGATTTTCTCATTTGGATTACCTCGGTTTGATTAACTCATCTTGACTAACTAAACTTGATTAAATCAACTTGATTAACTCAACTCGATTCAAATAACTCCTTTTGATTAACTCACTTCGACTAACTCCTTTGGATTAACTAACTTCGACTAAATCCTTTGGATTAACTAACTTCGAATAACCAATATTCGCTAACTCCTCTTCGAATAAATAATATTAGATAACTCTTCTCAAATGAACAATATTAGATTTCTCCACTCGAATAAACTATATTCGATTACTCTTCTCTCGAATAAACTATATTCGATGACCCTACTCGATTAATTCCATTTGAATAACTCTAACTAGTTAACTCTAACTCTAACTGGTTTATTTAATCGATTATTTCTAACTCTAATCAACTTCTCCTATTTGAATAACTCCTATTTGATAACGTTTATTCATTTATAAAGATTTACTTTTAGTAACGGTTCTTCACTTTATAAAAGTTCTCTTTAAAAATGTTATTTCACTTATACAAGTGTTGTGTACATATTCTATTTAAAGCTATCGGTGTTAAAACCAATATCTCTTCTCTATATAAGTTCAGACTTATATATTCCAATTATCGAATGATAAATATTTAATTTAATTTATAAACTATTATTTATAAATTAATCTTTTCTATTTATCTGTTAAAAACCAATTTCCATTTTCTATTTATTTAACAAATAAATATTCCTTTTTATCCTTTCTATTTATTTATTCTAAATGTTTCCTTTATAATCTTCTATTTATTCTACTCTAATTTTTTAACAAATAAATAATCCATTATCTTATCTTATTTATTTAACAAATAAATAATCCATTATCTTATCTTATTTATTTAACAAATAAATAATCCATTATCTTATCTTATTTATTCAAAAAATAAATAATTCACTTTATAAATATTCCTGTTTATAAAATCTTCTTTGATTTTATAAATAATTTCCTTTTATAAAATCCTTTGATTTTATAAATAATTTCCTTTTATAAAATCCTTTGATTTTAAAAATAATTTATTTTCAAATATCACTTTGAAAATTCCCCTATCAACATTCCGGTATGTTATGGTATTCAACATATCAAATCACGATGATCAATATCGTTCAAACACATATAATCGACAACCGATTTTATATCACATCATATATTCAATACATGAAACAAAACAGTATATAAATATTGAGGAACCCAGTTGGGCACCTCCAACATGTTTCCCTGCATCCACAGATGTTACACAGTATAATCAACATTGTAAGAACCCGTTAATTCCCCGTAAAGGAAAGAGCGGATACTTTGAGAACAACACACATCGGAACGCTGACAGAAGAACATTTTGTTGTTTATTACCACAATTCCATCAGAATACAAGAATATACAGAGTATAAATGAATGTTATACATTTGATAAATATCAGAGATTACAATAAATTACATAGCAGCGGAAAATAATACAATACACAACTAGAAGTAATACACGGATACAGAGCTTTCCGAGCATCGTTCCTGTTGTAAATCAGGATCCTATGAATATAAATCTGCAAAACCAAAACTACTAGCTGCCCATGCGGAAATAAGGGCACCCAGAGTTTAGGTTAAAACAATAAACTCCAGGTCGGTCATGTGACTGGTGTGAGAACTAAAATGGTTATTCAAAACTTTACTTTAAAAATAAGGTAAACCAAGGGACCACGCCGTATAACACGGAACGGATTTCCTCCCAAGAATACCAGTGCATATAGATAAACAACGCAATGCTTTTCGAAAAATGAAGCTATTATAAGACACAGGTCCCATCACACAATGCAACGCAAGCCAGAGGATAGGATTTTCCCTTATAATAGCCAAACATGCTTGGTACGTTTAAAAAAAAACAAATCATTTGATACTATTATAAGTGTATAGTGTTAAATCAATTTCAATCATAAATATCAATCATAGGTGGCATAAGTGCCCCATCCCACTATGTCGCCATACTAGTTCTACAATCGGATCCGTTATTTCGTATTGGAAATTGGATTTTCCGTCATGAGTAGAGGCAAGGGGCAAGCTCCTCTCTGCTTCGAGACACTCTAGCAAATGCCTCGGGACTACACACACTGGGTAACCCTTGGATCGGCTGGGCCGGTCCTCTCTTACATTTGAGGATTGGCAATTCCTAAACACACGTTTCCCGGTCCTATAAAACCTAATATCGAGGCGCCTTGCATCCAACAACCACAAAGGTGAAAAGTACATATAAATGTCAGCCAGTTTAAGCACTGACACCACCCATAGCTAGAAAGAAACGTCGTGTTCTCCCAACGGTCTGTATCCCGTTTTTGACTCATACCGAGGTGTGAGGCTTGCGAATCCACGCTATACACAAAGCTATGCCACGTAGGTCATGCTTTGATCATCAACCGCAAGACTTTCCTTTTCAATAGAAGCCTTGATCAATTGCCACTTAGGCATGCCACACAGGAAATTCATGCCATGCGACTGATGTTCATCGATATACAACCTCTGAGCTCATACGTCTCAGAGAAGGGCTTTAAGCAAGAGAATAAATTCTCCGCCGCCAAACAGATGTATACTTAATAGAGATCAATCAACACAGAATAAAATCCAATGTCAGACACACCGTCCATTTACAAGTTCGTTCTGGGTCTGAACGAAACCGGAGGCACTTTCCTTGCATATCCATCGATCTCCAAGTACGTCTGGACGACCACCAACTGATTCCCTTATCTTGGGTGTACAGCCCAATCAAGATCATCAGTAATCACCCAAACGATGTCAAGACTTCCGGTCTTCAACCACCGTCTTCATCCTTGACTTATCGTCGAATCGGTTATTCAGAATGGGTATAAACCCGGCCTTTCCGAATAACCCGCGTATATAATAAATAAATGTTACACAAACACAACATACACCTTATTCCAATTCAGCAGTCACTAATCGTAAATTAGCAAGAGAACAATTTCCCAAATATTAACCCCGAAGGCCAAAACCAACATCAGATCAATACCCAGGAAACCATCCATCTTAGCTAACCTACAGTTAGTTTCTAAATTTCACATTCTTAGGGAAACGTTCCCATTAATTTTATCAAAGATAAATACCTTTAAATTTATTATTTTATCTTCTTTTGAATATCAATTCAAACCAAATTATGGTTTATCCAAACTAGTCGGGATTAACGAACCTTACCGAAGTAATCATTTGTTTTAATTTCCCAATCGCAACCTATTCATCCCATGAAGTAAAACAGGTAATACTTCATATCTAACACCATGGTGTTGTCGGTAAATTCAACTACCATTTCACGTTCAAATCTAATTAAAGATTTAATTATCGCTTGGAGCAAAACTGGTGATACTCTGTTCTCGATAATTTCAATCTAATTAAAGATTCATTAAAACTTCACTTAGTTTTAATCTTTAACTGGGTTAAAGAATCAGTGTCATTTAAAACACGGTTCACGATAAACCCAAAGTCGCATTCCATTCTATCAGCCCTTATCCGTAAAATAGCAAGTGAGCAATTCCCTAAATATTAATCCCGAAGGCCGAAACCAACATCAGATCAATACCCAAGAAACCATTCAACTTAACTAATCTCCGATTAGTTTCGATCTTCTTAACTTAGTTGGGTCTAAGAACAGTATTATTGAAGATACCATTCACGACAACCCAAAATCACATGGCATTAATTATCAGGTTAAAGAACAAGTGTTATTCAAAACACCGCTCATGATAAACCCAAAACCCAATTCAAATTCAATTTATTTATTTCAAAAATGAATTGAATTTAATTCTAGTTCAAAACTAGTTCATTTCGATAAAAATCTATTTTTATCATTACAAATGTGGGATTTTTCACCCCAGTTCTTCATAATTCATATATTATGATTTTACACAAATTATCTATATTTTTAATAATTTTATCAAGACCCGTACAGTCGATTTCCAACAACGGCCATCGAACTGCACTTACACCGACCTTTTCTGATATTGATTTGGACATATCTCCAAATCCAACCGTTAGATTTCAAATTTCTAATATTCGTTAGAAAGCTCTTTTCGACACGAACCCAATGGTTCAGGTTTCAGGAGAATCCGACGGTCGAATCTCCCGTAATGTCAATTCGAAGTCAATAGTCGAAATTCACGAACTACCGTGGCGTGGCGCGTTCTATTCAGGCCATTATATATATAATATATATATATATATATTATATATATTTCATCGATTTCCTTTTAAAACGAATTTTATAAATCGTTTTAAATTCGTTTTCAAAGAAATTCAACTTCCTATTCAATTTCGAATCAAAAATTCTATTTCAATTCAATTTAATTCGAATTCTATTTCTATTCAATTTAATTCGAATTTTATTCAATTCAATTCGAATTCGTTTTCTAATCATTTCAATTCGAATTCGTTTTCTATTCAATTCAATTCGAATTCGTTTTAATTCAATTTAATTCGAATTCGTTTCCTATTCAATTCTATTCGAATTCTATTCTATTCAATTCAATTCGAATTCTATTTCTATTAAATTCAATTCGAATTCTATTTCTATTCAATTCAATTTGAATTCTGTTTTTTCTCAATTCAATTCGAATTCTATTTTCTATTCAATTCATTTCGAATTCTATTTTCTATTCAATTCTATTCGATTTCTATTTTTACACAATTCAATTCGAATTCTATTTTCTATTCAATTCTATTCGAATTCTATTTTATTCGCTTCAAATCGAATTTAATCGATAAAATTATCGTTCACATCAAAATAGCGCATCTCTAATCAACACGGCTTTATATTTTTCAATAACTTCGTTATTCTATTCGACAAATGTTTGTCAACAAATGACTAATCTCAACAAACGAGTGCTATCCACATGTGACTATTTTTGTTATTCAATATATTTTATAAAATTATAATTTCTATCGTTTAATTTCTAATCAGACTCCAACCGTAAATTAGTGAGAGGACGATCCCCTAAATATTAACCCCGAAGGCCGAAACCAACATCAGATCAATATCCAGGAGACCTCTCAGCTTATCTATTTTCCAGTTAGTTTCTAATTTTATATATGATAAAGATGTAAATTTTATTGTTAAAATATTTCGTTCAACACATGACTAATCTCAACGAATGAGTACGGTCAACACATGAAACTATATTTTAAAATATTCTTTATTTTCCCGATTGGAATGAGGCCCAATTAATTACCATATAATGTTTATTATATGGATTCCATACAACACATGTATACCACAACAACGATAAATCAACCATCATCCGAAGTGTATTACACAACTGCAAAAGCATCAAATATAAATAATTAACGCTTAACCAGTCTGTCAATCAATCAATCGACATACAGCTAATTATTGGGATTAGTGTATGTTATATATTATCCCAATACCCATGTGGGTTTCAAATCAACAAACACATATTTTTATTTGTGAAGTTGAGTGATGTGTAAAATTTATCGTCCCAATCAATATCAGTCAAATCAGTGTGTATAAATAAATCGTCCGATCTGTTTATATTTATTTTATATACACGTTAAAAATTATATTTTTAACGATAAATTATTTTTAACCATATAAATAATTTATTTTATTCCACATCACACACTCAACTACACATCAAAATCAAACAAACAACCAAGCAAACAAGCCGTCCATGGTCTGTGGACGACGGGTGTCGGGTGCTACTAAACACCGTCTACATCCATGTATATATATATTATAACTAGAAAAACAAGATTTAAAGTAAGAAGTTCTCACCGACTAGCTAATTCAAACGTCTTGACTCTTCTCAATTAGAAGTCTTCGCCGTTCTCGCCTTTTGTCACCTTCGTTGCCCGTAGTCACTACGTATATAAAAAATCACATTTTTATACAGTTGCCATGTATATAAAAATCATATTTTTATATTGTTGTCTTTATAATAAAAGTCACATTTTCATTTGTTCAATTTCAATTCAAAAATCATATTTTTATAATCACTCCATATGGATAAAAATTCTCAATTAGATTCCATTATTTTTGGTTTCACTAAAATCCGGTTTATTTTGCACCCGGCACATTCAATTGAAGTTTGAAATCGAATTATCAAACTACCGCGCCATTTTCAATTCCTTTTATAATTATATATAATTATTTATATTCAAACAACGACGTATATAAATATATACGTCGAATTCAATTCAGAATAAATTTCTCGTCGATATTATTTAAAATAATCCATTTTAAATATTCAAAATTCATTAAAATTGCCAAAATAAAAAATTTAAACTGGCTCAGATTTTCGGCTTGTTACAATCTCCCCCACTTAAAACTTTTCATCCCCGAAAAGGAACAAAGCCGAAAGTTGTTTTAAAAACCAACTCAACTTTCCTTATTTTCGCTACGGCTTAAGTTCTTCAACTTTTCAGTTTTTAAGAACTTTTCAAATTTTTCAAAAATTTGGATAACACCCTAAATTTTCGAAAAATTTCGCCATAACCTCCCCTGCACCGGGGACTTCGAGATATTTCATATAGCCTCCCATGGCCTTCTTCAACTCAAAAGAAAAAGAAAAAGAAAAAGCCAATCGGCTCATAAAATCATCATCACCCAAACAAAACAGTAAATTATGGTAAACATGTAACTATTTGTCGGGCAAACAATTTTATTTCTCTGCTCTAGCCTCCTTGCTATGACCTGTTCAATAGATAGACATGTATATGCAAGCAAATGCGACCAGTTTCAAACAATTCACTATTTGGTTCAATTAGGCATAACGTTTCAAAATTTCAAACAAATAGACAAACAATGCAACCATCAATCAATTAGTGGATTAGAATTTCAAACACATAGATTTGATATATATACAGAAAATCATGTTTTTGATGCCAATTCACAACAAATAATCCTATGTAGTTTTGGTTCTCACACCAGTCTAATGGAAATATATAGATATCACACCTTCGTTACTTGAACATGAATACTAATGATGACTAGTCAATCATCAGAATCATCTCCGGACGACTAGAGCGTGATTCTATATCTATCCAGTATATTAAAACTTCGAATATACGTTCATGACGCGTATATGAAAAACCTATATATACTCGATTGTCCAAATTCAATATAAATAATTATTCAAATACATACAAAATGGTTTAAATATTCAAAACAAAATTGTTTTCATTTGAAAAATATATTCTTCACACTCGTTCTAGGATACTACTGATCCTATCTCTAACGAGTCATTCTAATTGGATATTACTAATCCAATATCTGATGAATTCTTTCGTATGGTTCTAATGTGTCTTGTTCTCGAGCTCTGTAAACCAAAGCTCTGATACCACTGTAAGAACCCGTTACTTCCCCGTGAAGGAAAGAGCGGATACTTTGAGAACAACACACATCGGAACGCAGACAGAAGAACATTTCATTGTTTATTACAACAATTCCATCAGAAAAGATAGAGTATAAATGAATATTATACATTTGATAAAAAATAGAGATTACAATAAATTACATAGCAGCGGAAAATAATACAATATACAACTAGAAGTAATACACGGATACAGAGCTTTTCGAGCATCGTTCCAGTTGTAAATCAGGATCCTGTGAATATAAATCTGCAAAACCAAAACTACTAGCTGCCCGTGCGGAAATAAGGGCACCCAGAGTTTAGGTTAAAACAATAAACTCCAGGTCAGTCATGTGACTGGTGTGAGAACTAAAATGGTTATTCAAAACTTTACTTTAAAAATAAGGTAAATCAAGGGACCACGCCGTATAACACGGAACATGTTTCCTCCCAAGAATACCAGTGCATATAGATAAACAACGCAATGCTTTTCAAAAAATGAAGCTATTATAATACCCAGGTCCCATCACACAATGCAACGCAAGACGGAGGATAGGGTTTTCCCTTATAATAGCCGAACATGCTTGGTACGTTTAAAAAAAAATCATTTGATACTATTATAAGTGTATAGTGTCAGATTAATTTCAATCATAAATATCAATCATATGCGGCATAAGTGCCCCATCCCACTATGTCGCCATACTAGTTCTACAATCGGATCCGTTATTTCGTATTGGAAATTGGATTTTCCTTCATGAGTCGAGGCAAGGGGCAAGCTCCTCTCCGCTTTGAGACACTCTAGCAAATGCCTCGGGACTACACACACTGGGTAACCCTTGGATCGGCTGGGCCGGTCCTCTCTTACGTTTGAGGACTGGCAATTCGTAAACACACGTTTCCCGGTCCTATCAGACCTAATATCGAGGCGCCTCGCATCCAACAACCACAAAGGTGAAAAGTATATATAAATGTCAGCCAGTTAAAGCACTGACCCCACCCATAGCTAGAAAGAAACGTCGTGTTCTCCCAACGGTCTGTATCCCCTTTTTGACTCATACTGAGGTGTGAGGCTTGCGAACCCACGCTATACACAAAGCTGTGCCACGTAGGCCATGCTTTGATCATCAACCACAAGACTTTTCTTTTCAACAGAAGCCTTGATCAATTGCCACTTAGGCATGCCACACAGGCAATTCATGCCATGCGACTGATGTCCATCGATATACAACCTCTGAGCTCGTACGTCTCAGAGAAGGGCGTTAAGCAAGAGAATAAATTCTCCACCGCCAAATAGATGTATATTTAATAGAGATCAATCAACACAGAATAAAATCCAATGTCAGACACAACGTCCATTTATAAGTTCGTTTTGGGTCTGAACGAAACCGGAGGCACTTTCTTCGCATATCCATCGATCTCCAAGTATGTCTTGACGACCAACAACTGATTCCCTCATCTTGGGCGTATAGCCCAATCAACATCATCAGTAATAACCCAAACGATGTGAAGACTTCCGGTCTTCAACCACTGTCTTCATCCTCGAATTATCGTCGAATTGGTTATTCAGAATGGGTATAAACCTGGCCTTTCCGAATAACCCGCGTATATAATAAATAAATGTTACACAAACACAACATACGCCTCATTCCAATTCAGCAGTCACTAATCGTAAATTAGCAAGAGAACAATTTCCCAAATATTAACCCCGAAGGCCGAAACCAACATCAGATCAATACCCAGGAAACCATCCATCTTAGCTAACCTACAGTTAGTTTCTAAATTTCACATCCTTAGGGAAAGGTTCCCATTAATTTTATCAAAGATAAATTCCTTGAAATTTTTTCTTTAGTCTTCCTTTGGATATCGTTTCAAACCAAATTATGGTTTTCCAAACTAGTCGGGATTAGCGAACCACACCGATGTAATTATTTATTTTATTTCCCAATCCCAACATATTTATCCCATGAAGCAAAACTGGTAATACTCCATATCTAACACCACGGTGTTATCGGTAAAATTAATTACCATTTCACGTTCAAATCTATTTAAAGATTTAACTATCGCTTTGGAGCAAAATTGGTGATACTCCGTTCTCGATTATTTCAATCTAATTAAAGATTCATTAAAACTTCACTTAGTTTTAATCTTTAACTGGGTTAAAGAATCAGCGTCATTTAAAACACGGCTCACGATAAATCCAAAGTCGCATTCCATTCTATCAGCCCTTAACCATAAAATAGCAAGTGAGCAATTCCCTAAATATTAACCCGAAGGCCGAAACCAACATAAGATCAATACCTAAGAAACCGTTCAACCTAACTAATCTCCGGTTAGTTTCTGATCTTCTTAACTCAGTTGGGTCTAAGAACAGTATTATTGAAGATACCATTCACGATAACCCAAAATCACATGGCATTAATTATCGGGTTAAAGAACAAGTGTTATTCAAAACACCGCTCACGATAAACCCAAAACCCAATTCAAATTCAATTTATTTATTTCAAAATTGAATTGAATTTAATTCTAGTTCAAAACTAGTTCATTTCGATAAAAATCTATTTTTATCTTTACAAATGTGGGATTTTTCACCCCAGTTCTTCATAATTCATATATTATGATTTTACATAAATTATCGATATTTTCAATAATTTTATCAAGGCCCGTACAGTCGATTTCCAACAACGGCCATTGAACTGCACTTACAGCGACCTTTTCTGAAATTGATTTGGACATATCTGCAAATCCAACCATTAGATTTCAAAATTCTAATATTCTTTAGAAAGCTCTTTTTGATACGAACCCAACGGTTCCGGTTTCAGGAGAATCCGACGGTCGGATCTCCCGTAATGTCAATTCGAAGTCAATGGTCGAAATTCACGAACTACCGCGGCGCGGCGCGTTCTATTCAGGCCATTATATATATAATATATATTATATATATTTCGTCGATTTCCTTTTAAAACGAATTTTATAAATCGTTTTAAATTTTTTTTCAAACAAATTCAACTTCCTATTCAGTTTCGAATCAAAAATTCTATTTCTATTCAATTTAATTCGAATTCTATTTCTATTCAATTTAATTCGAATTCTATTCAATTCAATTCGAATTCGTTTTCTACTCAATTCAATTAGAATTTGTTTTCTATTCAATTCAATTCGAATTCATTTTTATTCAATTCAATTCGAATTCGTTTCCTATTCAATTCTATTCGAATTCTATTTTCTATTTAATTCAATTCGAATTCTATTTCTATTCAATTCAATTCGAATTCCATTTCTATTCAATTCAATTCGAATTCTATTTTTACTCAATTCAATTCGAATTCTATTTTCTATTCAATTCAATTCGAAATCTATTTTCTATTCAATTCTATTCAAATTCTATTTTTACTCAATTCAATTCGAATTCTATTTTCTATTCAATTCTATTCGATAAAATTATCGTTCGCGTCAAAATAGCGCATCTCTAATCAACACAGCTTTATATTTTTCAATAACTTCGTTATTCTATTCAACAAATGTTTGTCAACACATGACTAATCTCAACAAACGAGTACTATCCACATGTGACTATTTTTGTTATTCAATATATTTTATAAAATTATGATTTCTATCGTTTAATTTATAATCAGACTCCAACCATAAAATATAAGAGAACGATCCCCTAAATATTAACCCCAAAGGCCGAAACCAACATCAGATCAATATCCAGGTGACCACTCATCTTATCTATTTTCCAGTTAGTTTCTAATTTTATATATGATAAAGATGTAAATTTTATTGTTAAAATATTTTGTTCAGCACATGACTAATCGCAACGAATGAGTACGGTCAACACATGAACCTATATTTTAAAATATTCTTTATTTTCCCGATTGGAATGAGGCACAATCAATTACCATATAATGTTTATTATATGGATTCCATACAACACATGTATATCACAGCAACGATAAATCCACCATCATCCAAAGTGCATTACACAACTGCATAAGCATCAAATATAAATAACTAACGCTTACCCAGTCTGTCAATCAATCGATCGAAATACAGCTAATTATTGGGATTAGTGTATGTTATATATTATCCCAATACCCGTATGGGGTTTCAAATCAACAAACACATATTTTTATTTGTGAAGTTGGGCGATGTGTAAAATTTGTCGTCCCAATCAATATCAGTCAAATTAATGTGTATAAACAAATCGTCCGATCTGTTTATATTATATTTATTTTATATACACGTTAAAAATTATATTTTTAACGATAAATTATTTTTAACTATATAAATAATTTATTTTGTTCCACATCACACACTCAACTACACATCAAAATCAAACAAACAACCAAGCAAACAAGCTGTCCATGGTCTGTGGACGACGGGTGTCGGGTGCTACTAAACACCGTATGCATCCTAGTATATATATATTATAACTAGAAAAACAAGATTTAAAGTGAGAAGTTCTCACCGACTAGCTAATTCAAACGTCTCGACTCTTCTCAAGTAGAAGTCTTCGCCGTTCTCGCCTTTTGGCACCTTCGTTGCCCGTAGTCACTACATATATAAAAATCACATTTTTATACTGTTGCCATGTATATAAAAATCATATTTTTATATTGTTGTCTTTATAATAAAAATCACATTTTCATTTGTTCACTTTCAATTCAAAAATCATATTTTTATAATCACTCCATATGGATAAAAATTCTCAATTAGATTCCATTATTTTTGGTTTCACTAAAATCCAGTTTATTTTGCACCCGGTACATTCAATTGAAGTTTGAAATCGAATTATCGAACTACCGCGCCATTTTCAATTCCTTTTATAATTATATATAATTATTTATATTCAAACGACGACGTATATATATATATACGTCGAATTCAATTCAAAATAAATTTCTCGTCGATATTATTTAAAATAATCCATTTTAAATATTCAAAATTCGTTAAAATTGCCAAAATAAAAAATTTAAACTGGCTCAGATTTTCGGGTTGTTACAAACATCCATTTCAGTTCAGTACGAATTATTCTGATAAACAAAATAAATATATATATATATATTTAACGGTTTATATATATATATATATATATATATATATATAATTTCAACTAACTGACTAGCAGTTCAATCAACCAAATCAACACACAACAATCAACAGATGATTAACAGTTCTAAAAATACGTTATAAAAATATAACTGTTCAGAGTTGGTGAGTTTTACTCACTTTGGCAGTTCATCATTAAAGAACGATAAACTGTTATTTGATTTGAATCAAACAATTTATTTCGCCATAAATTCATACGATCCCCAATCCATTCCCAGTCAGCTCCATTGGGTAGTGTCCATCCATACGATCCCAACAGTCCTGCTTTGCAGAATTTTGTTCACGTATGAATTTGTTATGACTTATACAAAATTATACACTATTGAATATTGAGTTACTTTAAATAAAAATCAAATGGGCCTTTACTCTTTTATAAATCCCCGGCCCAATCTCCACTTAAAATACCAGACCCGACAATGCCATCATCTCCCCCAATTCGGTTTCACGATCCTACTTCCTACAGCAAAAACCATTGAACTCTTCGTTGACCCCCGTTTCCATCAACCTCGGCCACCAACCTCCTCCGCAACCACCACCATCCCGTTCACCTTCGCAACCGTTACCTCTTGAACACCCCTGAGCCCAAATCGATGTCTTCTTCCTGGGTTGCGTCGCCAGTCCTTCAAGTACATGCAGTGAACAATTCGGGTTCGAACATCCTCAAAATACACGTACAACTCCCATTCGATGCTCTTAACCCAGTACAAACCTCAAATACAATCACCATTCTTTGATTCGATGCATCGAACCGCAATATACCCAAACCCTAACTAACGCTGATGGAAAACAGCGTGAAAATCTTGTCACCGAACCCACACAGAAGCCTACCAGATCGAAGTACTGGTTGCTAGGAGTTCGTATATACCACCATTTGGATTTCTAGTATTTGTTTTCATTTTTTTCTTTGGATTGAACTTTACTGGAGAATGAAAAATGTGGCGGCTCAATTCTTGCGTGGACATGAGGCTTTGATTTTAGGTCATAAGGAAGGGTAGCTAACTGTTATTTATAGTGATAGGTATTGAGATATTTTCCAAGATATTTTGGTTAGATATTTTGAGATATTTTTATCGTTTTATTTTCATTTTTGCCTTCTAAAAATTCATATGATCACACATGATACCCAAAAAACATGAAAATTTACATGCAGCTACTGTTTGACATTACGGTCCCAATGAAATAGGTTTCGTCGAATTCTGACTTCGTATGCTTACACAGCGTATTTTTAACTATCGAAATACTGACTGTTTCTCACTCTAAAAATCCGTACAACCACACAGTGACTCTAAAAATCACGAAAACTGACATCTAGCAACTATTTGACATTGCGGATCTAACAAAATTAGTTTCGTCGAATTTCGACTTCGTTTGCAAAACTGGCTATTTTTAAAGCTCTGAACGACCCATTTAAATATATAAATATATTTAAATTAAATTAAATATAAATAAATTTATATTATCGTATATATTCACATACGAATACCATACAGCTCCAGGGTAATTATATATTTGATATTCCCAGTCCAGGTTGAATCGATTATTCAATTTATAACTTTAATTAAATATTCGCCATTATTTAATTTCACGACCATTAAATCCTTTAATTCACTATTTAAATAATTAAATAAATTAATTATTATACCGCTGAAAATGCAGGTCATTACATTCTTCCCCACTTAAAATAATTTCATCCTCGAAATTGCTGAAGTAGAGGACGGCCCTATTGACTGGTTAGAACATATTTGTTCACTTCTTAACTTCAGTTTCAGCTGAACCAATTTAATTTCAATTAAATATTTAATTCATTCTTATCAACGAAAATTTCCAAAAATCTTGAAAATTTCCTAACTCCTTAACTTTTCGAAAAATTTCGCCAGCACCTCCTTTGTACTGGTAAATCGGTCAAACTCCAATTCGCCTCTCTGGGCCATCCCCATCCCAAAAGAAAATCAAATAGCCAAGCGGCTTGCCAATTCGGCTCATAAATCTTATATCCAAAAATAAACTTGTACCTTTTGTCGGCATATCATTATATCCTTTCCACCTGTTATCAATTCAGCGGATACAAGGATCATCCCAATCAAATTCCAATCTTCTTTTATCCACAACACAACCATTCGCTTATATCCGAGCCAAATATCATTTCAACTCGAGTTTCTTTTCAATTCCCAACTCTTAACTTGATTATCACATTACACTTCAAATTTGAATCTCACAATCCAATTTGTCTTGATATCATTCTAATTCAATCTTAGTTACCACTTTACTGGCTTTACTTTAATTCAAATTTGCTTTCACAAATTTCTGTTAAATTTGTTTTTAATTCAAACAGTCTTTCCTTGGGAGTTTTTAAATAGTTTACTCCTTTCAAAAACCAAATTTTCCTTTTTTGAAATTCAACACAATTTGTCTTTCCCAAAACAAATTCAAAACATTATCTCTGGTAGTAATTCGTCACTTACAACTCGAAAATGAATACTGATGATGCAGCTATCATCATCAGAATCTATTTTCTAGCAATCGAAGTGAGTTCAATACTATAAAACCATTTCTAAATATTTCCACTTTGAAATTCATTTCAGAATATAATTCACACTGCTTGTAAAACAATTTAAAATCCCCAAGGATCTTAAATTTTCGTTATTTTTAATCCAAATCCATTTACAAACAATTACAAATTTTCCAGAATTTTAATTCAATTTCTAGTTTAAATTCAAATTTAACTCATCTGATTTCACGTATTTCACTTATATGAATTCTGATTGGTTATTTACATAACCATTTAATTTATAATCTTACTCGATTATAATAACAATCAATATATCCCATATATTATTAATTCAATATCTATATCAAATATACTTTGGGTAAAATTATTTCATTTACCCTTTTTCCAAAACATACCATGACGGTTCATCGTATTTGAGTGTTTATAAACTCCTACCGATACAGTGGATCAAACTGATCGACCAGAACCCATAAACAACTCAACCAATGAATCTCCACAACATAAAACCACTTTATATCAAATTACAAATACGTTCACTCATATATATACACTCAAACTCAATCTAGGGTATTACTAACCCCATCTCTACTGAGCTACGCCACAGAGCCAAGGTAATTCACTTAACCTTAAGCTCTGATACCAACTGTAATGACCCGGATTTTGTCGACTTTGGTTATCGCCATAAACTCAATGATGACTAACCAAACATCGAAAAATACCGGTCATTAATGAAAGAAATTAGAGGGTGAGGATAGATAAGATAGAAACTTAGAATAGAAGAAGAAGAAGAAGAACACAACATCAGAGTAACACGAACCTCACAGCGGAACGAATAACATATAATAGATATAACATAACTTTGAAATATAAATCTGTACTTTAATATACATCATTAACAAAGTACAACACTTACAACACAGCGGAAATAAACTATAGCTATATGATCCTGAAGCCTCCTGCTCCAGCTCTTCAAGTATCTGTAAATTCCTGACTACTGGACTGCCCGTACAAAATTGGGCACCCAAGAGTTTAGGGAAAACAAAATAAAATAAACTCTGGGTCAGTCATGGGACTGGTATGAGTAAAATAGTTTTAAACAGTTCGAACAAGTAAACGATATCTCATAAGACCACGCCGTATAACGGAACGGGTTTTTCCCTTATGAGAATCCAAAATATCTTTATATAAAAAACCTTTGATATTATAATAATGTCTATCAACCACAATATAATAACCATCTAGCAGAAACGCTTTCATCTCACATTATACATATATAGTATACAATCAAAACCGCAAGCACGTATTGGGTAATGGATTTCCAACTATGACAAGGTATGGAACCACCTTTCGCTAGTGTACCTCTAGAGAGGAATACACTGGGTTCAACAAGAACATCTTGCAACCCGGCCACACATGACCGACCACTCATTTTGCTTGAGTGTATCGAATGTATATCACCAACGGTTGGAATCAGCAACCGTTTCCCGAATGGGACAGTAAAAACAATAGATTTTTAGAAGTAAATGAAACTCTAGATCAGGTGATTATACACTCTAATAGGTGCGACCTACATAGCCATGCTGCCTGCCCGATTTCTGTCATTTAACGGATGATGAGGCTTGAGGTTACGCTTTATCATCACAACAGATTCACTTCGAATGCCACATTGTCAGATCCATCGAAAATCACTAATTTGATGTCTACAACCATACATTACGTATCAGCTAAAAGAAGTTTCCTTCTCCGCTTCCACTCTTGGTACGGTTGAAGAAATCAATGTACGTGACCTTTATGGAAATACTCTGTCAGATATTCGTCCATACAAGTCATCCAGGAACAGGATGAATCGAAGGTACTATTCAGTATATCCATCATAGGCACTGTTATCTAAGACTTATACAGTAGCCCTTGCACTTTACTCCGTCTTCAATTATCTTAGGAATATATGATTCGCAATGCTTATGCCAATACAGAGTTGTTCTTTGGATAATAATCCAACCGGTCTCTCCATATTAACAACGTTAAAATGGTCAAAACTTCGATAGTCTGTGATTTAACCATCAAAGAAAAACAGGTGTGCAAACAACGATATTATTTCCGAGTGGAAATTATATCGATCAATCATCATTCATATATATATATATATACACATATATACATATTTCCTTATTTTCTATGTTTTAGAAAATATACGTTAACACTGGAAACCATTTCCATTTCTAATCCATATTTCCAATTTCAGTATTTGATTACGTTTCTGATTCTATTTGGAAAACATTTCCAAATCTTCTTTACTTGGATTTAAACAGATGTTTAAATCAACATCGCGACGACAACTCGAACCACTATACTTATTTACTAAACTCACTTAACCACTTTCACTCTCGAACCTTAACATTTCTAAATTAAAAAAGCAGTCAATCAAGTTGGGGGTATAGCTACCTCTCAGACCTTAACTGAACAACATTTCAAATCTCGAAATAGGGTAAGTTCATCTTTTAACTCTTTAACACTTCCTTACGTAACTCTCGTTCGAATAAATCACTATTCGATAACTCCTCCATTCGAATAACTATATTTGATAATCTCTCTTACGAATAATTAGATTCGATTAACCTTTCTGCGAATAAACTAATTTCGATTAACTCTACTTATTTAACCCTAATCGATTAACTCTTTTTACTTAACTCCTTTCCAATAACTAATTCGATAACTCCTTTCGATTAAACTATAATCGATAACTCCTTTCGAATAACTAATTCGATAATTCCTTTCGATTAAACTATAATCGATAACTCCTTTCGAATAAACTATAATCGATATCGCACTTCGAATAACTTCTATTCGATTTTCTCATTTGGATTACCTCGGTTTGATTAACTCATCTTGACTAACTCAACTTGATTAACTTACTTGATTAACTCAACTCGATTCAACTAACTCCTTTTGATTAACTCACTTCGACTAACTCCTTTGGATTAACTAACTTCGACTAACTCCTTTGGATTAACTAACTTCGACTAACTCCTTGGAGTTAACTAACTTCTAATAACCAATATTCGATAACTCCTCTTCGAATAAATAATATTTGATAACTCTTCTCAAATAAACAATATTAGATTTCTCCACTCGAATAAACTATATTCGATTACTCTTCTCTCGAATAAACTATATTCGATGACCCTACTTGATTAATTACATTTGAATAACCCTAACTGGTTAACTCTAACTGGTTTATTTAATCGATTATTTCTAACTCTAATCGACTTCTCCTATTTGAATAACTCCTATTTGATAACGTTTATTCATTTATAAATATTTACTTTTAGTAACGGTTCTTCACTTTATAAATGTTCTCTTTAAAAATGTTACTTCACTTATACAAGTGTCGTGTACATATTCAATTTAAAACTATTGGGGTTGAAACCAATATCTATTCTCTATATAAGTTCAGACTTATATATTCCAATTATCGAATGATAAATATTTAATTTAATTTATAAACTGTTATTTATAAATTAATCTTTTCTATTTATCTATTTATAACAGATTTCCATTTTCTATTTATTTAACAAATAAATATTCTTTTTTATCCTTTCTATTGATTTATTCTAAATGTTTCCTTTATAATCTTCTATTTATTCTACTCTAATTAGTTAACAAATAAATAAACCACTATCTTATCTTGTTTATTTAACAAATAAATAATCCATTATCTTATCTTATTTATTTAACAAATAGATAATCCATTATCTTATCTTATTTATTTAACAAATAAATAATTCACTTTATAAATATTCCTGTTTATAAAATCTTCTTTGATTTTATAAATAATTTCCTTTTATAAAACCCTTTGATTTTATGAATAATTTCCTTTTACAAATCCTTTGATTTTATAAATAATTTATTTTCAAATATCACTTTGAAAATTTCCTTATCAACATTCTGGTATGTTATGGTATTCAACATATCAAATCACGATGATCAATATCATTCAAACACATATAATCGACAACCGATTTTATATCACATCATATATTGAATACATGAAACAAAACAGTATTTAAATATTAAGGAATCCAGTTAGGCCCCTCCAACCTGTTTCCCTGCAACCACAGATGTTACACCGTATAATCAACATCCATTTCAGTTCAGTACGAATTATTCTGGTAAACAGAATCAATATATATATATATATATATTTAATGGTTTTTATATATATGTATAATTTCAACTAACTGACAAGAAGTTCAATTAACCAAATCAACACACAACAATCAACAGATGATTAGCAGTTCTAAAAATGCGTTATAAAAATATAACTGTTCAGAGTTGGTGAATTTTACTCACTTTGGCAGTTCATCGTTAAAGAACGATAAACTGTTATTTGATTTGAATCAAACAATTTATTTCGCAATAAATTCATATGATCCCCAATCCATTCTCAGTCAGCTCCATTGGGTAGCGTCCGTCCATACGATCCCAGCGAATCCTGTTTTGCTGAATTTCGTCCACGTATGAATTTGTTATGACTTATACAAAATTATACACTATTGAATATTGAATTACTTTAATTAAAAATCAAATGGGCCTTTACCCTTTTATAAATCCCCGACCCAATCTCCACTTAAAATACCGGACCCGATAATGCCATCATCTCCCCCAATTTAGTTTCACGATCCTACTTCCTACAGCAAAAACCATTTACCTCTGCGTTGACCCCCATTTCCATCCCCCTCGGCCACCAACCTCCTCTGCAACCACCACCATCCCGTTCACCTTCGCAACCGCTACCTCCTGAACCCCCTTGAGCCCAACTCGACGTCTTCTTCCTGGGTTGCATCGCCAGTCCTTCAAGTACAGGCAGTGAACAATTCGGGTTCGAACATCCTCAAAATACACATACAACTCCTATTCGATGCTCTCAACCCAATACAAACCTCAAATACAATCACCATTCTTTGATTCGATGCATAGAACTGCAATATACCCAAACCCTAACTAACGCTGATGGAAAACAGCGTGAAAATCTTGTCATCGAACCCTCATAGAAGCCTACCAGATCGAAGTACTGGTTGTTAGGAGTTCGAATATACCACCATTTGGATTTCTAATATTTGTTTTGATTTTTTTCTTTGGATTGAACTTTACTCGAGAATGAAAACGGTGGCGGCTCAATTCTTACGTGGAGATGAGGCTTTGATTTTAGGTCATAAGGAAGGGTAGTTAACTGTTATTTATAGTGGTAGGTATTGAGATATTTTCCAAGATATTTTGAGATATTTTTATCGTTTTATATTCATTTTTGCCTTCTAAAAATTCGTATGATCACACATGATACCCAAAAATCATAAAAATTTACATGCAGCTATTGTTTGACATTACGGTCCCAATGAAACTGGTTTTGTCGAATTCTGACTTCGTATGCTCACACAGCGTATTTTTAACTGTCGAAATACTGAATGTTTCTCACTCTAAAAATCCGTATGACCACTAGTGACTCTAAAAATCACGAAAACTAACATCTAGCAACTATTTGACATTGCGGATCTAACAAAATTAGTTTCGTCGAATTCCGACTTCGTTTGCAAAACTGGCTATTTTTAAAGCTCTGAATGACCCATTTAAATATATAAATATATTTAAATTAAATTAAATATAAATAAATTTATATTATCGTATATATTCACATATGAATACCATACAACTCCAGGGTAATTATATATTTGATTTCCCAGTCCAGGTTGAATCGATTATTCAATTTATATTGAAAATCCATTTATAACGTAAATAAAGCGTTACGAATTATAAAGGAATTTCACAGCGACTTTTCTGAAATTTGATTGGGGCATAAATCAAAATCTACATGACGAAATCCTGAATTTTCTTTTCCACTAGAAAGAAATACTCCACCAGCTTCACACGTTTCTTGTTTCACAGGAATCCGGCTTAAAACGAATCGTGTACATTTGGTTGAAGTTCGAATCACCAATTTACGAACTGCAGCACCATTTTGAGCTTGATTTTAATTATAATATAATTATACGTTCAAACTGTCGTTTATATAATATATTCGTTATTCAAATTCAATTCCAAGCTGAATTAAATATCACATATGATCCAGTTCACACCATATCGCCATTTCAGCCAATTCTGTTTATTTCAGAATTAAATATATTATTTTAAATAAATATTCGCCATTATTTAATTTCAAGACCATTAAATCCTTTAATTCACTATTTAAATAATTAAATAAATTAATTATTATACCACTGAAAATGCGGGTCATTGCATTCTTTATCTTACCTCGTAGATCCCCTACGAGGTGCCTCGTAGGGGATCTACGAGGTAAGCTGAAGAATCTCGTAGGAACCCTATGAGGTGCCCTAAAGGCACCTCGTAGGGGCTCTGCGAGGTAAGCTGAAAATGATAAAAAAAAAAATATAATAAAACAAGGGCAGTTTGGTCATGCAATTTTCTGGTTTAACTCAGCAAATTCTTGGGTCCAAATAGAATTTGCCCTGTTTTAATGGTACACATTATTCTTGCTATCCTAGCTTAGGAAACATGAATAATTTCAAATACTTGGTTTAATTGTTTAGATGGTAAGATTTGTTTTGCTTTCAACCTGTTGTATCACCAATATTTTAACCATTCATGTAGCCAATTATGACGACCATATTCCAATTGTTGAAAACTTTATATTGCTTAAGCAAAATATTGAATATACAACTCTGTTGTCTTAGTAGTAAACCACTTATTCCAGAGGAGTGAATGTTGAATTCTAAACAAGTTTTTTCATAGGGCTTAATTGATATGTATTTAGTATTCAGTTGGTTTTCCTGTATTTTTGAATATCTTGAAATAATTATAATGGACTGAGAAAATGATTGTTTATTTCCATATGTTCCCATCTTTGGTAAGATTTTTATAACTTACTCTTTATAAATGTCCTGAAATTTTTTGCTTCTCGGAAATTAAATTTTATACTTGATAGAGATTTCCATAGTTCTTCTATATGCAATCCATTTGATTATTTAACAATTGTTATTTGTATGAATAAGCCAATAGAAGGAAGCTTCATCGCTATAGTATGCCTATCTTTTTCTCCATTTAACATCTAATTATATCATTATTCTTTAGTTTTTGCACTGGATTTGGAAGTGTTGCACATATTCGGCATCCACATTCCTAAATTTAGCACTATGTTTTACCGGTTAATGTTGATTTCTTAACTAACACTTTTATCTTATACTATAATTTCACAATCATATTTTCTGGCAAGTACAAGTGTAACACCCCACCTCCGTTAAGGTCACTCACAAAGGGAATGCCTTAACTTTGGTGGAGCATTTTAGTAAACAGAACAGAAACTTACAAGACAGATAAAACAGTACTTGAAAATTTTTAACTTTATTACAGTGGAAACAGAAAATTAATATGGTTACATCCTTTCAATTTCAGAATTCAAGTACAAAATATCAGTCTTGTACAAAAGCCTTCAAAATGCATAGTTTAAAATCATAATCCCCATGGAACGGAAGCTATACAGAGCCGAGCCATACTTTAAGCACTTCAAGCAAAGAGAAATCCGGATCAAGCTAAAGTATTTCCCTCCTTGGATAACCTGGGGGGGAAACGGAAGAAAGGAGGCGAAAACAACAAGGGTCAGACAAAAAGTCTGGCAAGTCCAGTGACTTTCAGCATATGAACAGATAATAATAATATGATATGAACATAAAACTGGATGTGAGATAACTATAACAGGTGTAGCAGATATAACAGAAAAATAGAATGATATAAACTATTGTTTTACACTTCTCTGCACTAATACTAGTATAGCAAAATTAGGTGTCACCCTAATGTCTAAATTGAAGCAGGAACGGGTACATAATACTTTAACAGAAACAGAATGCTAATAATGGGCCTTTACTACCCGATCAGAAACAGACAGAAGAAGAAACATATTTATCCCTATGGAAACAGAATGTGGAATTAGGTGTACACTAGTAATGGGCCTTTACCACCCGAACAGACGGTACCACACAGAAACAGATAGGTGTTACCACCCAACAGAAACAGACGGTACCAACAGAAACAGACAGAACTAAGCGTACCCTAAAACCCTATCCCAAGCGATCGGCTCCCTAATACATAAATATCCTGTGTCGGCCCCACAGTAGGGTGTATCACTCCCTAAAGTGACAACCAATTGGCACAGACCTATTTACAGATGTCACGGCGTCTTACATCCTCAGAGGCAGAGCGGGATCCATGCACGCACATGACCCGGTTGGAACGCACCATCAACACCCCTCGCCATTATCAGAATGAACCTCTTATAATTAGTTCAGTAAGCGTGCCCGGACCCTACTTACTGTTGGGTCAAAGTTTTGATACCAGAAAGGATTACTGACTAATATGGGTCCCAAACAACAGATGACACAAGTAATTCCCCTCCTAACCTTGTGTCCCCAGACTAACAGATTTCAGATTAACTTGTTTACAAGTTCAGACATACAGAATTCAGATTTACTAATTCACAAATTAAGTTAACAAGTTTTCAGACTAACGGATCAGATGTACAGATTTTTCAGATTTGTCTAACTTTGTATTGGGCCTACAGATTCATGGACGGGTTTTACTACATCTATTAATCCCTTTGGTTTAACCCTATTTTTCCCCAATACGTTTTAGACGTCATTCTTATCTTAGATTTGCATTAATTAATTATTAATGCACAGACCTCTCACATTAGGTCGGTAGCTTGTGGCCGCTGGATATGCCGGGCGGTTCCGGGCAGACTTCTGCCACAAGCCAGACCTAACCTCGTGTCTTACGCATGTTATGACTAACTTCTCACATTAGAACCTATTGTTTGCGGCCACTGGATGTGCCGGGCGGTTCCGGGCAGATTTACGCCGCAAACTCATTCTAACCTCGAGTTAGCCATGTTTATCTTTGCGGCCAATTAATTAATAATTTACCGTTTATGCGCGTGCCCAATATATATATGCCCATTCAGATTATATCAATCACAGGATGATTATATCAACATAGCAGATAACAGATTTTATATGACATAACGGATTTAACAGATTTAGCAACTTAGCAGATTTTGGCATATAACAGGTTAGTCATTTCAACCGACAAATTTAACAGATTAGGCATCTAATTAGCAGTCTAGGCAATATAACAAAACTAGTAGTTTAGGCAACTAGACAAATTAGCAGATTTAGCAAATTTAATATTTCCAAAAGTTCTATTTACATGCCTTGCCCAATCATAAATTGGCCTAAATTCATATGCTTACATAATTGTCATGATTCACAACATATACTCCATGTTTGCATAAAGTTACATAGCACAGAATATGGACATAATTTGCCATATAACATATGTTCCAATTTTTGTTAAACTAGCATCTTATAGCAGATTCACATATAAATTATACCAAATATAACCATTAATTTCAATGCATGCCATATATCCAAAAATCCCTATTTAGGTGTAATCTAAATAGATATCCTAATTAATGTAAATCTTTTACACCTAAGCTTTCCATATCCTTCTTCTTTTCATGTCATGAATCATTATGCAAACTATACCCAAAAATATAAATCTTTAAATCATATCTTCTAAAAATCAGATCTTGACTTTTATATGCATTTTGTCCAAAGTCTCAAATCATATGTAATCTTACAATGGTTCCTCTTTTCTTTTATCATAGAATATGCATAGATCCAAATCTATGTTTACAACATATGCTCATTAATTACAGTTCTAAATTACAACATAGCTATGCATACAACATGCATAAATTATATGTTCATAGTCAAATTTATGCATATGTCCAATATATTTCATGCCTCAGACCCAAAGTCATACATTCAATTTAGTCTTGTCAAATTTCGCATCATTCATCCCAAAATTTGCGTTCATACGTTCATCTCTTATGAGATTAGGCACAGGCTCGTGGTAGCCTGTGTAGTGTCCCGAAAATCCGGTCCAATTTGAGCTGACTAAATAACACAAGTCCAACCCCAAATTGCACTAGAAATTCAAGAAACTAATAGAAAGAAGATAGAGGGTGAGGATAGATAAGATAGAACTAGTAGAATAGAAGAAGAAGAAGAACGTCATCATCAGAGTAACACGAATCTCACAGCGGAACGAATAAAATATAACATAACTTTTGAAATACAAAGTTATAACTGTTTATACATACCATTTTCAGAGTACAACATATAATATCACAGCAGAATAAATAATAGCTATCGACTGCTGAAGCCTCCTGCTCCAAGCTCTCCAAGTGCATCTGTAAATCCCGACTACTTGACTGCCCGTACAAATTTAGGCACCCAAGAGTTTAGGGAAAACAAAACAAATAAACTCCGGGTCAGTCATGTGACTGGTGTGAGTAAACTCAAATCATTTAAACAGGTATATGATATCTCATAAGACCACGCCATGAATACGGAACGGGTTTTTCCCTTATGAGAATCCAAACATCTTTGAAAAGCAATATCATTCTGATATTATGATAATGTCTAAATACAAATAGATATCAGTCTAGTAGAAACGCTTGCATCTCACGTTCTACATATATAGTATACAATCAAAACCGCAGGTGCGTATTGGATGATTGGGTTTCCAACTATGACAAGGTATGGAATCACCTTCCGATCAGTGTACTCTAGGAATGATACACTGGAGTTCAACAAGAACATCTTGCAACTCAGCCACACATGACCGACCACTCATTTCGCTTGAGTGTATCGAATGTACATCACCAACGGTTGGGATCAGCAACCGTTCCCGTATATATATGGGATAGCATTGATAGATTAAAGAAGCAAATGAATATTCTCTAGATAGGTGATTATACACCCTACTTCGGTGCGACCGACTTAGCCATGTTGCCTGCCCGATTTTTGTCATTTACCGGATGTTGAGGCTAGAAGCTACGCTTACTTTCCATTCATTGATAACACGATCACTTTGAATGCCACATTATCAGATCCGTTAATCATTAGTTGGATCTGCACAAATAGATTCTGGATATTATGCGAAGGGAATAAATCCGTTGGCCACCATATATATTTGTACAGTCCAACTCTTCCGGTCATTGGAACTATTCTGTCAGACATTCGTCCATATACGTTCGTTCTAGGACTGAACGAAACCGAAGGCACTATTCTGTAAACAGGACAGCCCTTGCACTTTACTCCGTCTTCAATTATCTTCATCTTATTTGATCACAACGCTTATGTCGATACGGAGTGGTTCTTCGGATAAAAATCCAACCGGTCTCTCCATATTTACAACGTAAAATGGTCAAAACTTCGATAGTCTGTGATTTAACTATCAAATGAAAATATGTCGGTGTACAAACAACGATCTTAATTCCAAATGGAATTATCGATCCAATCATCAATCATATATATATATATATATATTCATATTTCCTTATTTTCTAAAACTAGAAAATATACCTTTTCAACATTGGAAAACATTTCCAATCCTCATTTATGCATCACTATCATTCCACAACTATTAGTCCCTAACTGTAAACTAGTAAGAGAACAATTCTCTAAGTATAAACCCCGAAGGCCGAAACCAACATCAGATCAACACTCAGAAAACTATTCAACTTACTAATCTCTAGTCAGTTTCTAATTTTTGTTTAACTTCACTTCTAAATTTCTATATTCGATTAACCCCTTTTTATAAACTACGTTTGATTAACTCCTTTTGATAAACTACGTTTTCCGTTACAACTATTTCCCTTTTTACAACTTCTATTTACCGTTACAAATATTTCCTATTTACAACTTCTATTTACCGTTACAAATATTTCCTATTTACAACTTCTATTTACCGTTACAAATATTTCCTATTTACAACTTCTATTTACCGTTACAAATATTTCCTATTTACAACGGTTTATTTGTCTTCTAAATAACTATTCTTTATTTCTATTTAATTTCTATATAAATATCCCTTTTTTAAAACTCTATTTGTTTTATAAATACTTAACTTTTATAAACTCCGTGTTCGATTTATAAATAATTTCCTTTATTTCAATATACATTGAAATATTCCTTTTTACATCCCAGGGTTTCTTATGATATTTAAAATATCAAACAACGATGATCAATATCGTTCTAACATCCATAATCAATAACAGAATATAAATCACAACATATATGAAAACAGTAAAATAATTGTTGAGGAACCCAGTCGGATTCCTCCAACCTGTTCCCTGCATCCACAGATGTTACACAGTATAATATATATCATATTTCATTTTGAAATGAAATATCCTGCTGTACAGAACCATATTTGATTAACAGTACATAGATTAACTACAACTACATTTTCAATCAAATCTATTTAACAGTCCAGTTTAACAATCAATATACAGCAGTCAATAAATAAAGTACAATTTATATTAAAATATAAATTGAGGAGAGTTAGTGAGTTTTACTCACATTGTCCGTAATCGTTGACTAACGATTTACGGTAGTCGGTTCTGATCAGGAAATTTATTTCGATATAAATTGTGACGAGCTTCTGTTCATTCCTAGTCGGTTCCATTTGTAGCTGCTGTTTATACGATCCTGTTGGATCTGATTTTTTTTTGTACATTTCTTGATTTGAAATAGCCCATGATCCCCTTTTATATCTCACGGCCCAATCATGCTTTAAAAAGCCCAGACCCCTTTTGTTGCCTTCTTTCCCGAACATATTCTAACAACACACTTCTGGTACATAGGCCACCCACCTCCATTCACTGCTATCCTCACACAACAAAATCCATGAGGTAAGTCCATGCAACATCCTTCTGTTTATTGAAACTGTGCTTCCTTCTCGGATCAGCCCCCACGTCTAAACAGCAGGACTACCTCCACGTGATGCTTCTCGCCATGTATTCCGCCATACATTCAACCTGTCGCACCCTCCACTACGTCCTTCATTCTGCCACCACATCTTCACCTTCTAAACCCCTTCATCTCCATACCCCAGACAATGACCCTCGCTAGTATTCTACAAATGAACCACGTCCGCTCCTCTTTACACCCTTTCGTCAGTTCTTCATGATAAATCCCGTCCCCTTCGTATACCTGTAGCTCCATTTTCACCCATAAACGATGGCGACCTTCCAAATGAAGCAGCATGAAATCTTGGTTCTGAACTTCACAAGGCCGAAGCCTATAGCAACTCACCTGGGATCGGCTGACCCCACCCTGTTTCAACGCCAACATTACCAGTCCCATTCTTTGATCACACTCGCCTACCCACTTTCAAAAACATGATTTCATCCCACTACTGCTCTCCTCCTCTTGCATGTATTTTAACTCCTCCATTGACATTGCACAGTACCCAGACAATCATACTTCTTTCACTTCACAGCAAACCCGAAACCTTCTGTTTATTTATTTTTTATTTTAAATGAGAGAAGCTGAAGAGGAACAGCTTTCGGTTTTTATTTGCAAAAGAAGAAGGACGTAGTACCATGGAGGCCGCATGTATTTATAAATTGCAATGGTTCGCAGCTTCTAAGCGTGGAGGGAACAGGACCATATATATATATATATATATATATATATATATATATATATATATATATGGTTTTTTTCGTGAAACACGTAGTGTATAGGGAACCACGTATTTTTGCGAAAACGTGGAGTGGGCGTACCCATGGTTTACGTAGTTATTAGGGACCCTTTTACGTAGAATTTCATTTACGTATGAACCACTTATGGACAGAAATAACATTACCGTTGTGACCAGCGATGCCCCACGATCTCAAAAATGTAATAACATCGGTAGGTGGACTCATATTTTGAAACTTCAAAATGTTGATTTCAGGGTGCGAAATACTTCAAATAAAAAGTCGCTTATTTAATTAATTAAAAATTACAGCAAAATTCTAAAAATTATTTTATCACTATGTCCCAAAAGAACCTTGTCTAAATTCAAACCCCATCTCTAGTTATATCGAATAAACCGTTACGGTCGATAACAATTCTATGGCGACTATTTTAAAATTTGATTTGAACATATCTAAAAATCTATACAACGAAATCCTGATTTTTCTCTTTCACTAGAAAGATATACTCCACCAGCTCCACACGTTTCTTGTTTCACAGAAATCCGATTTAAAACGAGCTTTGTACATTCAGTTGAAGTTCGAATCGCCAAATAACGAACTACAGCGCCATTTCAAGCTCAATTTTAATTATAATATAATTACACGTTCTAACGTCGTCAATTAAATAATATATTCGTTATTTAAATAATTAAATAAGTTAATTATTACACCGTCAGATATCCGGGTCATTACATTCTTCCCCACTTAAAAAAAATTTCGTCCTCGAAATTGCTAAGGTAGAGGACGACCCTATCTATTTGAATTCCTAAGATTTGTTTACCCCTTATTTCTGATTTCAACTGCACCAATTAATATTGACTAAAATACTAATTCCTTCCGACTAACCTAAATTTTCAAAAATTCTGAAAATTTTCTAACGCTTAAATTTTTCGGAAAATTTCTCCATAACCTCCTTTGTACAGCCCTATCGGTAAAACTCCAACTCGCCTCTCTAGGCCATCTCCAACCAAAAGAAAAATCAAACAGCCAAGCGGCTTGCCAATTCGGCTCCTAAAATCCAAACTCATATATAAAATAAACTTGTACCTTTTTGTCGGGCATATCATTATATCCCTACCATCTGCTATCAATTTTGCATATATCATGTCATCCAAATCAAACTCCAATCTGTCTTTATTCTCAATACAATTATTGGCTTGTACCCAAGTAAAATTCCATTCAAACTCTAATCTCAAATTTCAATCTCACAACTTACCAACTCAATTTCATATTCACTTATTTCAAGTTAAATTCCAATTTATAAATCATTTTTACCAGTTCATCTATTTAACCCATAAGTTAATTTAATTTCCGAATTTAAATTCCTGGGTTTATTCAAATCACTTGAAGTCATAATAACAAATTCAAAATCCTTTGAATTCCTGAATAACTTGTTTTTGCAAAACAATTTCAAAACAAAATCTTTGGTAGTAATCCGTCACTTAGCAACTCGAAAATTACACCGATGATGTATCGATCCATCCTCGGAATTATTTCCCAGCGATCAAAGTGAGTTCAATACTATATTCCTTTCAAAACCACTTTTAAACACTTCCCATTTTGAAATCAATCCCAGATATCCTTATCAAAACAAATTTAAAACCTCCCAGGATTTTAAAATTCACGTATACTTAATCCAGATTCAATTACAAACACTGGTCTAAATTTCCAGTTTTAAATTTCAATTCTGATTTTAATTTCAGATTTAATTCATCTTATTTCATATACTTTACTTATATGAATTCTGTTTAGTTATTTATAACCATTTCACCTTTATAATCTTATTCGATTTTTAATAACAACCAACACATTAATATTTCCAATATATATACTTGGGTAAAATCATTTTATTTACCCTCTTTTCAAAACATACCATGTCGGTTCATCGTATTCAAGGGTTTAGTAACTCCTATCAATACAGTTTGCATTACTATATCGACCAAAATTCATAAACTACTCGACCAATAAATCTCCATAATATAAAACAAATTTTTATATCAAATAACAAATACGTTCACTCGTATATATACACTCAATCTCAGTCTAGGATATTACTAATCCTATCTCTACTGAGTTACGCCACAGAGCCAAGGTAATACTTAACTTAAGCTCTGATACCAACTGTAGTGTCCCGAAAATCCGGTCCAATTTGAGCTGACTAAATAACACAAGTCCAACCCCAAATTGCACTAGAAATTCAAGAAACTAATAGAAAGAAGATAGAGGGTGAGGATAGATAAGATAGAACTAGTAGAATAGAAGAAGAAGAAGAACGTCATCATCAGAGTAACACGAATCTCACAGCGGAACGAATAAAATATAACATAACTTTTGAAATACAAAGTTATAACTGTTTATACATACCATTTTCAGAGTACAACATATAATATCACGGCAGAATAAATAATAGCTATCGACTGCTGAAGCCTCCTGCTCCAAGCTCTCCAAGTGCATCTGTAAATCCCGACTACTTGACTGCCCGTACAAATTTAGGCACCCAAGAGTTTAGGGAAAACAAAACAAATAAACTCCGGGTCAGTCATGTGACTGGTGTGAGTAAACTCAAATCATTTAAACAGGTATATGATATCTCATAAGACCACGCCGTGAATACGGAACGGGTTTTTCCCTTATGAGAATCCAAACATCTTTGAAAAGCAATATCATTATGATAATGTCTAAATACAAATAGATATCAGTCTAGTAGAAACGCTTGCATCTCACGTTCTACATATATAGTATACAATCAAAACCGCAGGTGCGTATTGGATGATTGGGTTTCCAACTATGACAAGGTATGGAATCACCTTCCGATCAGTGTACTCTAGGAACGATACACTGGAGTTCAACAAGAACATCTTGCAACTCAGCCACACATGACCGACCACTCATTTCGCTTGAGTGTATCGAATGTACATCACCAACGGTTGGGATCAGCAACCGTTCCCGTATATATATGGGATAGCATTGATAGATTAAAGAAGCAAATGAATATTCTCTAGATAGGTGATTATACACCCTACTTCGGTGCGACCGACTTAGCCATGTTGCCTGCCCGATTTTTGTCATTTACCGGATGTTGAGGCTAGAAGCTACGCTTACTTTCCATTCATTGATAACACGATCACTTTGAATGCCACATTATCAGATCCGTTAATCATTAGTTGGATCTGCACAAATAGATTCTGGATATTATGCGAAGGGAATAAATCCGTTGGCCACCATATATATTTGTACAGTCCAACTCTTCCGGTCATTGGAACTATTCTGTCAGACATTCGTCCATATACGTTCGTTCTAGGACTGAACGAAACCGAAGGCACTATTCTGTAAACAGGACAGCCCTTGCACTTTACTCCGTCTTCAATTATCTTCATCTTATTTGATCACAACGCTTATGTCGATACGGAGTGGTTCTTCGGATAAAAATCCAACCGGTCTCTCCATATTTACAACGTAAAATGGTCAAAACTTCGATAGTCTGTGATTTAACTATCAAATGAAAATATGTCGGTGTACAAACAACGATCTTAATTCCAAATGGAATTATCGATCCAATCATCAATCATATATATATATATTCATATTTCCTTATTTTCTAAAACTAGAAAATATACCTTTTCAACATTGGAAAACATTTCCAATCCTCATTTATGCATCACTATCATTCCACAACTATTAGTCCCTAACTGTAAACTAGTAAGAGAACAATTCTCTAAGTATAAACCCCGAAGGCCGAAACCAACATCAGATCAACACTCAGAAAACTATTCAACTTACTAATCTCTAGTCAGTTTCTAATTTTTGTTTAACTTCACTTCTAAATTTCTATATTCGATTAACCCCTTTTTATAAACTACGTTTGATTAACTCCTTTTGATAAACTACGTTTTCCGTTACAACTATTTCCCTTTTTACAACTTCTATTTACCGTTACAAATATTTCCTATTTACAACTTCTATTTACCGTTACAAATATTTCCTATTTACAACTTCTATTTACCGTTACAAATATTTCCTATTTACAACTTCTATTTACCGTTACAAATATTTCCTATTTACAACTTCTATTTACCGTTACAAATATTTCCTATTTACAACGGTTTATTTGTCTTCTAAATAACTATTCTTTATTTCTATTTAATTTCTATATAAATATCCCTTTTTTAAAACTCTATTTGTTTTATAAATACTTAACTTTTATAAACTCCGTGTTCGATTTATAAATAATTTCCTTTATTTCAATATACATTGAAATATTCCTTTTTACATCCCAGGGTTTCTTATGATATTTAAAATATCAAACAACGATGATCAATATCGTTCTAACATCCATAATCAATAACAGAATATAAATCACAACATATATGAAAACAGTAAAATAATTGTTGAGGAACCCAGTCGGATTCCTCCAACCTGTTCCCTGCATCCACAGATGTTACACAGTATAATATATATCATATTTCATTTTGAAATGAAATATCCTGCTGTACAGAACCATATTTGATTAACAGTACATAGATTAACTATAACTACATTTTCAATCAAATCTATTTAACAGTCCAGTTTAACAATCAATATACAGCAGTCAATAAATAAAGTACAATTTATATTAAAATATAAATTGAGGAGAGTTAGTGAGTTTTACTCACATTGTCCGTAATCGTTGACTAACGATTTACGGTAGTCGGTTCTGATCAGGAAATTTATTTCGATATAAATTGTGACGAGCTTCTGTTCATTCCTAGTCGGTTCCATTTGTAGCTGCTGTTTATACGATCCTGTCGGATCTGATTTTTTTTTGTACATTTCTTGATTTGAAATAGCCCATGATCCCCTTTTATATCTCACGGCCCAATCATGCTTTAAAAAGCCCAGACCCCTTTTGTTGCCTTCTTTCCCGAACATATTCTAACAACACACTTCTGGTACATAGGCCACCCACCTCCATTCACTGCTATCCTCACACAACAAAATCCATGAGGTAAGTCCATGCAACATCCTTCTGTTTATTGAAACTGTGCTTCCTTCTCGGATCAGCCCCCACGTCTAAACAGCAGGACTACCTCCACGTGATGCTTCTCGCCATGTATTCCGCCATACATTCAACCTGTCGCACCCTCCACTACGTCCTTCATTCAGCCACCACATCTTCACCTTCTAAACCCCTTCATCTCCATACCCCAGACAATGACCCTCGCCAGTATTCTACAAATGAACCACGTCCGCTCCTCTTTACACCCTTTCGTCAGTTCTTCATGATAAATCCCGTCCCCTTCGTATACCTGTAGCTCCATTTTCACCCATAAACGATGGCGACCTTCCAAATGAAGCAGCATGAAATCTTGGTTCTGAACTTCACAAGGCCGAAGCCTATAGCAACTCACCTGGGATCGGCTGACCCCACCCTGTTTCAACGCCAACATTACCAGTCCCATTCTTTGATCACACTCGCCTACCCACTTTCAAAAACATGATTTCATCCCACTACTGCTCTCCTCCTCTTGCATGTATTTTAACTCCTCCATTGACATTGCACAGTACCCAGACAATCATACTTCTTTCACTTCACAGCAAACCCGAAACCTTCTGTTTATTTATTTTTTATTTTAAATGAGAGAAGCTGAAGAGGAACAGCTTTCGGTTTTTATTTGCAAAAGAAGAAGGACGTAGTACCATGGAGGCCGCATGTATTTATAAATTGCAATGGTTCGCAGCTTCTAAGCGTGGAGGGAACAGGACCATATATATATATATATATATATATATATATATATATATATATATATATATATATATATGGTTTTTTTCGTGAAACACGTAGTGTATAGGGAACCACGTATTTTTGCGAAAACGTGGAGTGGGCGTACCCATGGTTTACGTAGTTATTAGGGACCCTTTTACGTAGAATTTCATTTACGTATGAACCACTTATGGACAGAAATAACATTACCGTTGTGACCAGCGATGCCCCACGATCTCAAAAATGTAATAACATCGGTAGGTGGACTCATATTTTGAAACTTCAAAATGTTGATTTCAGGGTGCGAAATACTTCAAATAAAAAGTCGCTTATTTAATTAATTAAAAATTACAGCAAAATTCTAAAAATTATTTTATCACTATGTCCCAAAAGAACCTTGTCTAAATTCAAACCCCATCTCTAGTTATATCGAATAAACCGTTACGGTCGATAACAATTCTATGGCGACTATTTTAAAATTTGATTTGAACATATCTAAAAATCTATACAACGAAATCCTGATTTTTCTCTTTCACTAGAAAGATATACTCCACCAGCTCCACACGTTTCTTGTTTCACAGAAATCCGATTTAAAACGAGCTTTGTACATTCAGTTGAAGTTCGAATCGCCAAATAACGAACTACAGCGCCATTTCAAGCTCGATTTTAATTATAATATAATTACACGTTCTAACGTCGTCAATTAAATAATATATTCGTTATTTAAATAATTAAATAAGTTAATTATTACACCGTCAGATATCCGGGTCATTACAGCCTGGCTATAAAAACAGAAAAGAAGAAAAGGGATACAGAAAAACAGATCTGACAGAAGAAAATATATACAATCTCAGATTCAGAATCAAAAACATATCAAAAATATTATTAACGTTTATAGCGGAAAATAACTGTACTTGCCTTGATTGGATTAAAGAAAGAACTTTAACTTCTTGTAGAATCTTTGCAGAAACTTTAATCTCTAGTTTGAATTGAGTTGCTTAGGCTGATGTTGATTATCTTCTAGTTTTAATTCCAGCAGAGCAGAGACGCCATTTTTATTTTTAATTAGAAGAAGAGAGCAATGGAGGCTAGAGAATTGTGTAAGAAACCTAGGTCGAGTCTAGGGTCATTTTATAGAGTTTATGAACTGATTAGGACCATTGATGTCGCTTGGATTGATCGTAGCCATTCATTCGCAAGAGGGACCAATTAGAGCCTGCCACCTAGCCCTAATGACAAAGCAGACCACAGAAAATCGACCAACATAGAATAGGCCAGCCAGGGTGGACTGGGTTCGACCTGGGTCTGGACCAGGTCGACAGCCCTGTCGACCTGGTTAGACCAGGTCGACAGCCCAGTCGACCTGGGTGTCTTAGGCGGGAGTTTTCCCGCCTTGGCCAATTGGGCCCGGTTTTAATTTTTAAACTGTTTTATTCTGTTCGAATTTTAAACTTAATTCAGAAACTTCCGAAGGCCATATCTTCTTCATACGGACTCCGTTTTTCGAAAACTCGGACTCTATTTCGCGTATTTTTCAGAGACGAACGCAATGGCGTATCCCGTTTCCCTTAGTTCTTTGATTTCAAATTAATTATACTTTAATTTGTTAATTCCATAGTTATAGAATACACGGGGTGTTACATTCTCCCCCACTTAAAAGGATTTCGTCCCCGAAATCTTCAAGTTAAGAAGAATGTGTCCTACCATCCAATCACCCATCTACTCAACCATCATCCACAAGCATCCATTGTCCTTAGAAAACTTCTAATGTTGTATGAACATATGCAAAAGTGTGTGTATATGTTCCTTACCTAATGCAAAGATCAGGTGGTCTACTGATTCAGTTGACCTCCTTAATGCGAATTATGTCAGTGCCATGAGTCCAACATGTATGCAATAGAATTCTGATGATATAGTATTTCTATATGAGTGCACAACCATTCACTCAAATGCAAAATCCATGTGCTGAATCAACCATTTTGCATCCACAAGAATTGAAAAATGCTCACTCATCCATATGCAGTATGAGAGTGTTTTCGAGCCGATCTAGTGCCTAGAGTGTGTATATGCATCCACGGGCAACCACTAGCAACCACTTGCATCCACTTGCAACCATCAAACATAACATGTCTCAAACACATGTTTACACCCATTAGTTTCTACCTAAAGTTCAAATATTCGATCGATAGGATACAGTCGAATGATGGAAGCGAGTACAGATAGAACGAAAATTTGGTTCCCATTAGACATGGGTCCTAGGTATCGGCCCCAAAGACCGAAACCAACATTAAATTAATACCCCATGAAAACTCAGAATGTATGCGTCATACTTGACACCTAACACAGATATCCCTCAAACCCCAGTCCCAAACAGATGATCCATAACCCTTATGGGTTTGAGTCTACAGCGGAATTCAGAAATAATACTAGTATTAAAGTGCAGAGTATCGATTACAAAATCAAAATATCAGAATCAGAAAAAGTCTTGACTTCATAATCAGATAAATAAATTAAACCTGCTATAGAAAATTTCCTATTTCTATCCTAGCCACTAGCCTCAAGAGTGTTAGCCTGCCCTCCTTGTCCTCGTCTCTTTGGGCAGTCCCTAGTGAAGTGTCCCATCTCCCCACAGTTGAAGCAAGCGCCCTTCCTTTTTCTGCAATCCTTGTTCAGATGAGTTGAGCTCCCACAAGTAAAGCACTTTTTCCCCTTCTTATCTTCAGACTTTTCATCCTTCTTTTGTGTTTCCTTTTTGGGCCCCGCTTTCTTATTCTGTGGTTCTTCCTTCTTTGTCTCTTTCGGGCCCTTGTCTTCCTCGTGCAGTAGTGCCATATCCACCAATTTCTCGTAAGTTGCTCCCATGGGTACATGGGTCATGGCTAGGCTGTGCAGTGGCTCATTCAATCCTTTAACAAAGCGGAGAGCCTTTTTATGCTGAGTGTTGACTAAATCCAATCCGAATCTTGCTAGTTGGTTGAATTGGTTGACGTATTCCTTGACCGTCATACTTCCTTGCTTAAGAGACAAGAACTTTTCCAATTGTAAACTTCGTTCAGCTTGCGAGAGAAATTTTGTCTCAAACCTTGTTCTGAAATCCATCCATGTCTCAACCGGCCTCTCGGCGTTAGTGACTTCCCACCAGTAGGAAGCTTCGTCTTTGAGCAGCCATACTGCCAACTGTACCTTCTGCCTATCGTCCACCTCGAAGATAACGAATAGATCCTCAGTTTCTTTGAGCCAATTCCTTGCTTCTACGAATGATTCAGTTCCTTTGAAATCCTTCCCACCCATGGCCCTAAAATCTCTACAGATCTTTGAGAAAGCAATTGTACGAGGAGGGGGTGGAGGAGGGGGATCATTCGCTGGACCTGCAGCGGCGGTCCTAGCCTCAAGATATTGACGAAACCAACCGGGTACATGAACACCCTCTGGTATCTCAGATGCTTCAGACATGCTGGAACGAAAAAGGAAAGGTTCAATACAAAAAGGACTGAAAGAAAGATATATGGCTCTTGGGGATCATGATTTTTTTCAAAATAAATTTATTTTTGAAAATACTTCCTTTCCAAAACCTTTTTGAAAATAGTTTTCAAAAACTTTACCCAATCTGGTAACCTTCAGCTCTGATACCAAGTGTAACACCCCACCTCCGTTAAGGTCACTCACAAAGGGAATGCCTTAACTTTGGTGGAGCATTTTAGTAAACAGAACAGAAACTTACAAGACAGATAAAACAGTGCTTGAAAATTTTTAACTTTATTACAATGGAAACAGAAAATTAATATGGTTACATCCTTTCAATTTCAGAATTCAAGTACAAAATATCAGTCTTGTACAAAAGCCTTCAAAATGCATAGTTTTAAATCATAATCCCCATGGAACGGAAGCTATACAGAGCCGAGCCATACTTTAAGCACTTCAAGCAAAGAGAAATCCGGATCAAGCTAAAGTATTTCCCTCCTTGGATAACCTGGGGGGGAAACGGAAGAAAGGAGGCGAAAACAACAAGGGTCAGACAAAAAGTCTGGCAAGTCCAGTGACTTTCAGCATATGAACAGATAATAATAATATGATATGAACATAAAACTGGATGTGAGATAACTATAACAGGTGTAGCAGATATAACAGAAAAATAGAATGATATAAACTATTGTTTTACACTTCTCTGCACTAATACTAGTATAGCAAAATTAGGTGTCACCCTAATGTCTAAATTGAAGCAGGAACGGGTACAGAATACTTTAACAGAAACAGAATGCTAATAATGGGCCTTTACTACCCGATCAGAAACAGACAGAAGAAGAAACATATTTATCCCTATGGAAACAGAGTGTGGAATTAGGTGTACACTAGTAATGGGCCTTTACCACCCGAACAGACGGTACCACACAGAAACAGACAGGTGTTACCACCCAACAGAAACAGACGGTACCAACAGAAACAGACAGAACTAAGCGTACCCTAAAACCCTATCCCAAGCGATCGGCTCCCTAATACATAAATATCCTGTGTCGGCCCCACAGTAGGGTGTATCACTCCCTAAAGTGACAACCAATTGGCACAGACCTATTTACAGATGTCACGGCGTCTTACATCCTCAGAGGCAGACCGGGATCCATGCACGCACATGACCCGGTTGGAACGCACCATCAACACCCCTCGCCATTATCAGAATGAACCTCTTATAATTAGTTCAGTAAGCGTGCCCGGACCCTACTTACTGTTGGGTCAAAGTTTTGATACCAGAAAGGGTTACTGACTAATATGGGTCCCAAACAACAGATGACACAAGTAATTCCCCTCCTAACCTTGTGTCCCCAGACTAACAGATTTCAGATTAACTTGTTTACAAGTTCAGACATACAGAATTCAGATTTACTAATTCACAAATTAAGTTAACAAGTTTTCAGACTAACGGATCAGATGTACAGATTTTTCAGATTTGTCTAACTTTGTATTGGGCCTACAAATTCATGGACGGGTTTTACTACATCTATTAATCCCTTTGGTTTAACCCTATTTTTCCCCAATACGTTTTAGATGTCATTCTTATCTTAGATTTTCATTAATTAATTATTAATGCACAGACCTCTCACATTAGGTCGGTAGCTTGTGGCCGCTGGATATGCCGGGCGGTTCCGGGCAGACTTCTGCCACAAGCCAGACCTAACCTCGTGTCTTACGCATGTTATGACTAACTTCTCACATTAGAACCTATTGTTTGCGGCCACTGGATGTGCCGGGCGGTTCCGGGCAGATTTACGCCGCAAACTCATTCTAACCTCGAGTTAGCCATGTTTATCTTTGCGGCCAATTAATTAATAATTTACCGTTTATGCGCGTGCCCAATATATATATGCCCATTCAGATTATATCAATCACAGGATGATTATATCAACATAGCAGATAACAGATTTTATATGACATAACGGATTTAACAGATTTAGCAACTTAGCAGATTTTGGCATATAACAGGTTAGGCATTTCAACCGACAAATTTAACAGATTAGGCATCTAATTAGCAGTCTAGGCAATATAACAAAACTAGTAGTTTAGGCAACTAAACAAATTAGCAGATTTAGCAAATTTAATATTTCCAAAAGTTCTATTTACATGGCTTGCCCAATCATAAATTGGCCTAAATTCATATGCTTACATAATTGTCATGATTCACAACATATACTCCATGTTTGCATAAAGTTACATAGCACAGAATATGGACATAATTTGCCATATAACATATGTTCCAATTTTTGTTAAACTAGCATCTTATAGCAGATTCACATATAAATTATACCAAATATAACCATTAATTTCAATGCATGCCATATATACAAAAATCCCTATTTAGGTGTAATCTAAATAGATATCCTAATTAATGTAAATCTTTTACACCTAAGCTTTCCATATCCTTCTTCTTTTCATGTCATGAATCATTATGCAAACTATACCCAAAAATATAAATCTTTAAATCATATCTTCTAAAAATCAGATCTTGACTTTTATATGCATTTTGTCCAAAGTCTCAAATCATATGTAATCTTACAATGGTTCCTCTTTTCTTTTATCATAGAATATGCATAGATCCAAATCTATGTTTACAACATATGCTCATTAATTACAGTTCTAAATTACAACATAGCTATGCATACAACATGCATAAATTATATGTTCATAGTCAAATTTATGCATATGTCCAATATATTTTATGCCTCAGACCCAAAGTCATACATTCAATTTAGTCTTGTCAAATTTCGCATCATTCATCCCAAAATTTGCGTTCATACGTTCATCTCTTATGAGATTAGGCACAGGCTCGTGGTAGCCTGGCTATAAAAACAGAAAAGAAGAAAAGGGATACAGAAAAACAGATCTGACAGAAGAAAATATATGCAATCTCAGATTCAGAATCAAAAACATATCAAAAATATTATTAACGTTTATAGCGGAAAATAACTGTACTTGCCTTGATTGGATTAAAGAAAGAACTTTAACTTCTTGTAGAATATTTGCAGAAACTTTAATCTCTAGTTTGAATTGAGTTGCTTAGGCTGATGTTGATTATCTTCTAGTTTTAATTCCAGCAGAGCAGAGACGCCATTTTTATTTTTAATTAGAAGAAGAGAGCAATGGAGGCTAGAGAATTGTGTAAGAAACCTAGGTAGAGTCTAGGGTCATTTTATAGAGTTTATGAACTGATTAGGACCATTGATGTCGCTTGGATTGATCGTAGCCATTCATTCGCAAGAGGGACCAATTAGAGCCTGCCACCTAGCCCTAATTACAAAGCAGACCACAGAAAATCGACCAACATAGAATAGGCCAGCCAGGGTGGACTGGGTTCGACCTGGGTCTGGACCAGGTCGACAGCCCTGTCGACCTGGTTAGACCAGGTCGACAGCCCAGTCGACCTGGGTGTCTTAGGCGGGAGTTTTCCCGCCTTGGCCAATTGGGCCCGGTTTTAATTTTTAAACTGTTTTATTCTGTTCGAATTTTAAACTTAATTCAGAAACTTCCGAAGGCCATATCTTCTTCATACGGACTCCGTTTTTCGAAAACTCGGACTCTATTTCGCGTATTTTTCAGAGACGAACGCAATGGCGTATCCCGTTTCCCTTAGTTCTTTGATTTCAAATTAATTATACTTTAATTTGTTAATTCCATAGTTATAGAATACACGGGGTGTTACATTCTCCCCCACTTAAAAGGATTTCGTCCCCGAAATCTTCAAGTTAAGAAGAATGTGTCCTACCATCCAATCACCCATCTACTCAACCATCATCCACAAGCATCCATTGTCCTTAGAAAACTTCTAATGTTGTATGAACATATGCAAAAGTGTGTGTATATGTTCCTTACCTAATGCAAAGATCAGGTGGTCTACTGATTCAGTTGACCTCCTTAATGCGAATTATGTCAGTGCCATGAGTCCAACATGTATGCAATAGAATTCTGATGATATAGTATTTCTATATGAGTGCACAACCATTCACTCAAATGCAACATCCATGTGCTGAATCAACCATTTTGCATCCACAAGAATTGAAAAATGCTCACTCATCCATATGCAGTATGAGAGTGTTTTCGAGCCGATCTAGTGCCTAGAGTGTGTATATGCATCCACGGGCAACCACTAGCAACCACTTGCATCCACTTGCAACCATCAAACATAACATGTCTCAAACACATGTTTACACCCATTAGTTTCTACCTAAAGTTCAAATATTCGATCGATAGGATACAGTTGAATGATGGAAGCGAGTACAGATAGAACAAAAATTTGGTTCCCATTAGACATGGGTCCTAGGTATCGGCCCCAAAGACCGAAACCAACATTAAATTAATACCCCATGAAAACTCAGAATGTATGCGTCATACTTGACACCTAACACAGATATCCCTCAAACCCCAGTCCCAAACAGATGATCCATAACCCTTATGGGTTTGAGTCTACAGCGGAATTCAGAAATAATACTAGTATTAAAGTGCAGAGTATCGATTACAAAATCAAAATATCAGAATCAGAAAAAGTCTTGACTTCATAATCAGATAAATAAATTAAACCTACTATAGAAAATTTCCTATTTCTATCCTAGCCACTAGCCTCAAGAGTGTTCGCCTGCCCTCCTTGTCCTCGTCTCTTTGGGCAGTCCCTAGTGAAGTGTCCCATCTCCCCACAGTTGAAGCAAGCGCCCTTCCTTTTTCTGCAATCCTTGTTCAGATGAGTTGAGCTCCCACAAGTAAAGCACTTTTTCCCCTTCTTATCTTCAGACTTTTCATCCTTCTTTTGTGTTTCCTTTTTGGGCCCCGCTTTCTTATTCTGTGGTTCTTCCTTCTTTGTCTCTTTCGGGCCCTTGTCTTCCTCGTGCAGTAGTGCCATATCCACCAATTTCTCGTAAGTTGCTCCCATGGGTACATGGGTCATGGCTAGGCTGTGCAGTGGCTCATTCAATCCTTTAACAAAGCGGAGAGCCTTTTTATGCTGAGTGTTGACTAAATCCAATCCGAATCTTGCTAGTTGGTTGAATTGGTTGACGTATTCCTTGACCGTCATACTTCCTTGCTTAAGAGACAAGAACTTTTCCAATTGTAAACTTCGTTCAGCTTGCGAGAGAAATTTTGTCTCAAACCTTGTTCTGAAATCCATCCATGTCTCAACCGGCCTCTCGGCGTTAGTGACTTCCCACCAGTAGGAAGCTTCGTCTTTGAGCAGCCATACTGCCAACTGTACCTTCTGCCTATCGTCCACCTCGAAGATAACGAATAGATCCTCAGTTTCTTTGAGCCAATTCCTTGCTTCTACGAATGATTCAGTTCCTTTGAAATCCTTCCCACCCATGGCCCTAAAATCTCTACAGATCTTTGAGAAAGCAATTGTACGAGGAGGGGGTGGAGGAGGGGGATCATTCGCTGGACCTGCAGCGGCGGTCCTAGCCTCAAGATATTGACGAAACCAACCGGGTACATGAACACCCTCTGGTATCTCAGATGCTTCAGACATGCTGGAACGAAAAAGGAAAGGTTCAATACAAAAAGGACTGAAAGAAAGATATATGGCTCTTGGGGATCATGATTTTTTTCAAAATAAATTTATTTTTGAAAATACTTCCTTTCCAAAACCTTTTTGAAAATAGTTTTCAAAAACTTTACCCAATCTGGTAACCTTCAGCTCTGATACCAAGTGTAACACCCCACCTCCGTTAAGGTCACTCACAAAGGGAATGCCTTAACTTTGGTGGAGCATTTTAGTAAACAGAACAGAAACTTACAAGACAGATAAAACAGTGCTTGAAAATTTTTAACTTTATTACAATGGAAACAGAAAATTAATATGGTTACATCCTTTCAATTTCAGAATTCAAGTACAAAATATCAGTCTTGTACAAAAGCCTTCAAAATGCATAGTTTTAAATCATAATCCCCATGGAACGGAAGCTATACAGAGCCGAGCCATACTTTAAGCACTTCAAGCAAAGAGAAATCCGGATCAAGCTAAAGTATTTCCCTCCTTGGATAACCTGGGGGGGAAACGGAAGAAAGGAGGCGAAAACAACAAGGGTCAGACAAAAAGTCTGGCAAGTCCAGTGACTTTCAGCATATGAACAGATAATAATAATATGATATGAACATAAAACTGGATGTGAGATAACTATAACAGGTGTAGCAGATATAACAGAAAAATAGAATGATATAAACTATTGTTTTACACTTCTCTGCACTAATACTAGTATAGCAAAATTAGGTGTCACCCTAATGTCTAAATTGAAGCAGGAACGGGTACAGAATACTTTAACAGAAACAGAATGCTAATAATGGGCCTTTACTACCCGATCAGAAACAGACAGAAGAAGAAACATATTTATCCCTATGGAAACAGAATGTGGAATTAGGTGTACACTAGTAATGGGCCTTTACCACCCGAACAGACGGTACCACACAGAAACAGAAAGGTGTTACCACCCAACAGAAACAGACGGTACCAACAGAAACAGACAGAACTAAGCGTACCCTAAAACCCTATCCCAAGCGATCGGCTCCCTAATACATAAATATCCTGTGTCGGCCCCACAGTAGGGTGTATCACTCCCTAAAGTGACAACCAATTGGCACAGACCTATTTACAGATGTCACGGCGTCTTACATCCTCAGAGGCAGACCGGGATCCATGCACGCACATGACCCAGTTGGAACGCACCATCAACACCCCTCGCCATTATCAGAATGAACCTCTTATAATTAGTTCAGTAAGCGTGCTCGGACCCTACTTACTGTTGGGTCAAAGTTTTGATACCAGAAAGGGTTACTGACTAATATGGGTCCCAAACAACAGATGACACAAGTAATTCCCCTCCTAACCTTGTGTCCCCAGACTAACAGATTTCAGATTAACTTGTTTACAAGTTCAGACATACAGAATTCAGATTTACTAATTCACAAATTAAGTTAACAAGTTTTCAGACTAACGGATCAGATGTACAGATTTTTCAGATTTGTCTAACTTTGTACTGGGCCTACAGATTCATGGACGGGTTTTACTACATCTATTAATCCCTTTGGTTTAACCCTATTTTTCCCCAATACGTTTTAGACGTCATTCTTATCTTAGATTTTCATTAATTAATTATTAATGCACAGACCTCTCACATTAGGTCGGTAGCTTGTGGCCGCTGGATATGCCGGGCGGTTCCGGGCAGACTTCTGCCACAAGCCAGACCTAACCTCGTGTCTTACGCATGTTATGACTAACTTCTCACATTAGAACCTATTGTTTGCGGCCACTGGATGTGCCGGGCGGTTCCGGGCAGATTTACGCCGCAAACTCATTCTAACCTCGAGTTAGCCATGTTTATCTTTGCGGCCAATTAATTAATAATTTACCGTTTATGCGCGTGCCCAATATATATATGCCCATTCAGATTATATCAATCACAGGATGATTATATCAACATAGCAGATAACAGATTTTATATGACATAACGGATTTAACAGATTTAGCAACTTAGCAGATTTTGGCATATAACAGGTTAGGCATTTCAACCGACAAATTTAACAGATTAGGCATCTAATTAGCAGTCTAGGCAATATAACAAAACTAGTAGTTTAGGCAACTAAACAAATTAGCAGATTTAGCAAATTTAATATTTCCAAAAGTTCTATTTACATGGCTTGCCCAATCATAAATTGGCCTAAATTCATATGCTTACATAATTGTCATGATTCACAACATATACTCCATGTTTGCATAAAGTTACATATCACAGAATATGGACATAATTTGCCATATAACATATGTTCCAATTTTTGTTAAACTAGCATCTTATAGCAGATTCACATATAAATTATACCAAATATAACCATTAATTTCAATGCATGCCATATATACAAAAATCCCTATTTAGGTGTAATCTAAATAGATATCCTAATTAATGTAAATCTTTTACACCTAAGCTTTCCATATCCTTCTTCTTTTCATGTCATGAATCATTATGCAAACTATACCCAAAAATATAAATCTTTAAATCATATCTTCTAAAAATCAGATCTTGACTTTTATATGCATTTTGTCCAAAGTCTCAAATCATATGTAATCTTACAATGGTTCCTCTTTTCTTTTATCATAGAATATGCATAGATCCAAATCTATGTTTACAACATATGCTCATTAATTACAGTTCTAAATTACAACATAGCTATGCATACAACATGCATAAATTATATGTTCATAGTCAAATTTATGCATATGTCCAATATATTTTATGCCTCAGACCCAAAGTCATACATTCAATTTAGTCTTGTCAAATTTCGCATCATTCATCCCAAAATTTGCGTTCATACGTTCATCTCTTATGAGATTAGGCACAGGCTCGTGGTAGCCTGGCTATAAAAACAGAAAAGAAGAAAAGGGATACAGAAAAACAGATCTGACAGAAGAAAATATATGCAATCTCAGATTCAGAATCAAAAACATATCAAAATTATTATTAACGTTTATAGCGGAAAATAACTGTACTTACCTTGATTGGATTAAAGAAAGAACTTTAACTTCTTGTAGAATCTTTGCAGAAACTTTAATCTCTAGTTTGAATTGAGTTGCTTAGGCTGATGTTGATTATCTTCTAGTTTTAATTCCAGCAGAGCAGAGACGCCATTTTTATTTTTAATTAGAAGAAGAGAGCAATGGAGGCTAGAGAATTGTGTAAGAAACCTAGGTAGAGTCTAGGGTCATTTTATAGAGTTTATGAACTGATTAGGACCATTGATGTCGCTTGGATTGATCGTAGCCATTCATTCGCAAGAGGGACCAATTAGAGCCTGCCACCTAGCCCTAATGACAAAGCAGACCACAGAAAATCGACCAACATAGAATAGGCCAGCCAGGGTGGACTGGGTTCGACCTGGGTCTGGACCAGGTCGACAGCCCTGTCGACAGCCCTGTCGACCTGGTTAGACCAGGTCGACAGCCCAGTCGACCTGGGTGTCTTAGGCGGGAGTTTTCCCGCCTTGGCCAATTGGGCCCGGTTTTAATTTTTAAACTGTTTTATTCTGTTCGAATTTTAAACTTAATTCAGAAACTTCCGAAGGCCATATCTTCTTCATACGGACTCCGTTTTTCGAAAACTCGGACTCTATTTCGCGTATTTTTCCGAGACGAACGCAATGGCGTATCCCGTTTCCCTTAGTTCTTTAATTTCAAATTATTTATACTTTGATTTGTTAATTCCATAGTTATAGAATACACGGGGTGTTACAACAAGTTTGTTTTCTCTTTACTTTTAGATAATTTCATGTATTGGAAATGAAAAAAATATTGCTTCTCACTATTGTGGAAATATACAATTTTGGAAGATGCTGGAAAGCCCGAAAAATAAAGGTCAAGGAAGTGAGGATCTAGAGTTGGAAGATTGATAATAAGGGAGATATGCAAATCATGTGTTCAAAATAGTTTTTATCACTTTTCATGGCCTATTTTCTGGGTTTGTAAGCATTTTTGTGTTATTTTTGAGTTTGTTGTTGGTTCTTTCATTTTTTAGGCAATATATGTGTATCATACATATTTTTTATTGCAAAAAATGAAGGCGGTGTTGGTTTAAATTATGTTTCGTGTTTTGAATTTTCAACATTACACAAAAAATATAAAAAGGGATGCGGAACGGCTGAGGAAACGAAAGAGGAATGGAGGGGACTATGAAAGGGAAAGGGACGACGGAAAGATAAATTATCTCTAATTCTTCAGTTACTTCTTAAAACAACGAAAATAAATAAAAATTGTTTTATGTTTTGTGTGTTAACTTGTCTTTCAATAAGTAACCGTTTTCATGATATATATGTAAAATTCGCATTTTTGTATAGGCAAAAACTAAAAACTAAAAAAGGAAAACCAAACACCACCGCTGTTCTTCGTGTTTTCTTCTACGAGTAAGAGTAGATCGACAACCTGCATTGAAGGGTTTCTATTATACCATTTCCAATCATGCATGTCCCATGCTGACAAATTTGTTTAGGTACCTTTTTAACCTTTGTCTGCTTCCTAAATTAACAATCAAACATTTCATTAAAACATTGGGTCAGTACTGATTTTGGCTAGAAAAGCTTGAATGTGTTCCATTTAACACAATACAGTTTACCTAAGTTAACAGTATACCAGATTACATGAAAATTTGCGTTGAAATATCGTCATATTTAAATGTCAGTCGTCGAATGTCTACATTTAGGCACTAAGAAATCTGTTTGGTTGGATGTTTTCTTATGTTAATTGTTAGAGTTTTTGCATTTTTCTCCTAATATTTATCACCATGGTTACACTTTTAACTTTAACTTTTACAGGAAATGCTATTTTTGCACTGCAATGAAAGCCTATTTTTTTAGCTTGTTTAAAGTATCACGACCAATTTCCTTTCACCTACTATGGCGAAATTCCTTTTGTTTAGTGCAGTAGGTAAGTAAATTAAGTTTCTTTAAATATTGCCCATATGGCAAGTACGTTTTTTCATAGCACCATGTTGAGTATGAAATATTTTTGGAATCCTAATAGTTATTAATAAACAGGAGTTAAATTTCAATCAAAAATACTTTTCAATGTAGAGTTAAATATTGAGTGATGTTAGTTTGTCAACGGAAGAGGTATGACAAATGCTTTTATTAAACAAATTATTTTGAAATTCTTGCAAGAAAATAGTTATGATTTTTAATAGATATGATTAACATTGATATTTTGACATTTTATTTTATGAGAAAAGATATATATTCTAAAAAAATCGTACATTTCATTGATTTTGATTCAAACTAAAATAAAATAATTCTAACTAATTTATATAATTTTTAAAATCATTAATTCACAGCAAATCACTAATACTTTCGTTATATTATTTGTTGCATATGCGCACATATAGAGGCATATGTTATAAAATATTTATTTCTACTTTAAAAGATAGCCGTCTGTCGGCAATTTACTATTACTCTAATAGTATTAAGTTATTTTTGTAAGTTTGCTTTGCTAATTTTATTTCTTTACAAATCCAATTTATTAATTTAAAATCATTGGATTACAATCATTAAGTTAAATTATTTGTTTTTTTTAATTAATATGTTAAATATAGCAAAAACCTATGTTGAATTCTGACACGTACATTAGATAATTAATAAATAGGCATCTTTAGTAACTTAATGATCAAGAAGTTAGGAATAAATGATAGCTGATGTTATTTGTTATATAAAATCATCATGTTTTGTAAATGTCATTTATACATTAGTGCTCGTGATTATAATTAGATTCAGCAATAAACTCTAGCCATTAAATTCAAAAAAAACTACTCAAATTTTTTAAAACCTGCAAACTTATCCTTGCTCATTCGTATAACTGAATATATAATAAATAAAATATTAAGTAAATTATGTGGTGAACCCCATGTGCGTATATATCGATGGTTGACAAAAAAATTAATGTGCATATTAGATAACACTAATTTGTACATGTTTTCATGAAATTATTTACTCTCACTTCCAAATCTTTAAACTAATCCAATTAAATTACTTCATTTGTGAATGATTTTTTTTACAAGTTTTTATAAAATTTCATTACACAAAATATGTAACTAAATACCCCTTTGCGTAGCACGGATTTGCACTAGTATAATAATATAACATAATCGATATAAAACAAGCAATATAGTAAATAGCTGGTGACGAACCATAAACATTAGAGTAATAAATATGTACAATGTAATAGAGATATAGTCATACAACTGATATTAATTCAAGTAAGCTAGCGCTAAATAAAATTACATTAAGCCCCAATAGTATCGAACAATGGAAAATAATATACATGTCAATGGTATAGAGAATCGCTTATTGCTCGCCTCATGAATAACTTCTCATGCTTACACCAGCGTTTCTCCAAGAGTACCCAGAGTAATAAGAAGCAATGCATAAAATCCTATGTTAGACAATAGTTATGCAATGGGCAATATTAATCGCAAATTCTAAAATTAAAAGAGAAATTGTAATAACCCGGAAATCTAAGGCAATATAAAATTTTTATTTTGGTGATTTTAGCCAATTTTGATTATTTTAAATAATAGCGACGAGAAATTTATTTTGAATAGAATTAGAACATATATACTTATTTGAATCGTCGTTAGAATTTATATATTTATTTTTAATTATAAAAGGAATTGAAAATGGCGCGGTAGTTGGATAATTCGATTTCAAAGTTCAAATGAATGTATAGGATTCAAAATAAACTGGATTTTAGCGAAACTAAAAATATTAGAATCTATTTGAGAATATCTTTCCAACGAATCTGAAAAATTGAAATTTCATAGCGGGAATAAAAAGTTATGTCCCGTTGAAAATTCAGAATAGTCGCTATGGAATTTCTGGCCCTAAAAAATGGAAATTTTGCAAACGACCTCTGTTTTGACGAAACCACTTTTGTCGGATCCATGATGTCAAGTTATTGCTAGGTTTCAAAATTCGTAATTTTTCGAATCAATATGTGAGCGTGGCAAAGGAAAACGCGTTTGACCAGTTTTAGTGATTTCAATCGACTGGAAAATGGTCATTTTTCAAACGGTCTCAAAATGTGACGAAATTAGTTTTGTTAGGACCGTATCGTCAATACGAAGCTAGAAAATATTTTTTGGGAATTTTTCTAGTTAGTATGTGGCCTCGGTAAATTGAAATGTGCTTTCAAATCCAATATATAGAGTTATATTTTGATTTTTACAGAAACTGATCGAAATAGTCGAATTAGCCTACGATAAATATCCCATTGTGTTCGGAATGTGGGTAATTAGCTATGGACGACAGTCGGTGAGTTCGATTTCGAAGTCGAAATAAAAAGTTGCTTTTTTGAAATTAAATAATAATAAAAAATCTCTTTCATCTCCTATACCCTCAGCCCCCCCCCCCCACGTTACTTTACAAATCGCATAAAAAAGGGCAGAAGCCCTCGTTGATGCCCCCCCCCCCCAACATCCGCCGCCTCATGCGACGCCTCTACCCAGGCCAACCTCCACTGCGACTACCCCCGCCCACTGATTCCCTTCCTCCTATCTTGTCTAACCCCCTCCCCTCAAACCTAAACGAGATCCGGCCACCCCCTCCATCGGCCTCGCCCCCTCAACCAACCATCGCGCGAGCCAGTGGGCCGCCACCTGAACGGACCCCGCGCCTCCTCCCAGCCTGACATGCAACAGCTTCTTCCCTCCCCCTCCTTCGAATTTCAACGGTGAGTTTTATTTCGTTTTATATATTTATGTTAATAAAATTACGATTGTATATATATGAAAAACATAGAGTAAAAATATTATTTTTACTAATGAAAAGGTATAATTTTTAATATGAAGAAAGTTTGAATTTGTATATAAAGAGAAGCTATGATTTTTAGTTTAGAAAGTTAGGATTTAGAAATTATAAAAATATGATTTTTATATTATAGAAGTATTAAAAATTCAATCTTTATTATGTAGAAGGAGCAAAGATGTGATTTTTATATGAGTGGCGATATAAAAATATAATCTTTATTATATGAACACCATTGTAAAAATAGAATTTTATCTATGTAGTGGCGGTGTAAAAATAGAATTTTTGTCTATATAGTAGTGGTATGAAAATAGTGATTTTTATCCATGTAGAGTGGTTATAAAAATGTGATTTTTATATACATAGGAACAATATAAAAATGTGATTTTTATATATGTAGTGGCTATGGACAATGAAATTGACAAAATGTGAGCACGACGAAGATTTCTAAATATGAAGAGTCGTGGTGTTTGGTTTAGCTAGTCTGTGGGAACTTCTAACTTTTAATTTATTTTCTAGTTGAAATATATACTAGGATGCAGACTGTGTTTAGTAGCACCCAACACCAGTTGTCCACAGACCATGGATGACTTGTTTGTTTGATTGTTTTGTAGTGAAATTTGATTGAGTGAAATTTGATTGTGTGATGTGGAATGAAATAAATTATTTTATAGTGAAAAATATTTTATCGTTAAAAATATAATTTTTAACGTGTATATAAAATAAATATTTATAAACAAATCGGACGATTTGTTTATATACACTGATTTGACTGATATTGATTGGGACGATAAATTTTACACATTGCCCAACTGCACAAATAAAACCTATGTTTGTTGTTTTGGAACCCCACATGGGTGTTGGGATGATATATGACATACACTAATCCTAATAATTAGTTGTATGTCGATCGATTGATTGACAGGCTGTAATAAGCGTTAAATATTTATATTTAATGCTTATGCAGTTGTGTGGTGCACTCTGGATGATGGTTGATTATTTATCGTTACTATTATATACATGTGTTGTAGAAAATCCATATAATTAACATTATATGGTAATTGATTGGGCCTCATTCCAATATAGAAAATGAATTCATGTGTTGAATAAAGAATAAATTCATGTATTGAGTTGAAAAATATTCATGTGTTGAATAGAATAAACATTCATGTATTGAATAAAAGCCGTGTTGATTAGATTGACGCCATTTTGACGTGAACGATATTTATATCGATTTTATTCATTTTTCAATGAATATTGAAAGTGATTTCAAAATTCGAATTAAATTGAAATGAATTGAAATTCAAATTAAATTGAAATGAATTGAAATTCGAATTAAATTGAAAATGAATTGAAATTCGAATTAAATTGAAATGAATTGGAATTCGAATTAAATTGAAACTGAATTGAAATCGATTTGAAATGAAAAATTCAATCTTGATTTGAATTTGAAATGGAAGTTGAAATCGTTTTGAAAACGAATTTAAACGATTTATAAAATACGTTTTGAAAGGAAATCAACGAGATATATATAATATATATATTATATATATAATGGCCTAAATAGAACGCGCCGCGCTGCGGCAGTTCGCGAATTTCGACCATTGACTTCGAATGAATATTATGGGAAATCCGACCGTCGGATTCTCCTAAAACTGGAACCGTTGGGTTCGTATCGAAAAGAGATTTCCAATGAATATTAGAGATTTGAAATCTAACGGTTGGTTTTGGAATTATGTCCAAATCAAATTTGGAAAAGGTCGCTGTAAGTGCAGTTCGATGGCCGTTGATGGAAATTGACTGTACGGGCCTTGATAAAATTATTAAAAATAGTATAATTTGTGTAAAATCATAAGAAATGATTTGTGAAGAATTGGGATGAAAAACTCCAAATTTGAAAAGATAAAAATTGATTTTTATCGAAATGAACTAGTTTTGAACTAGAATTATAATTCTATTTATTTTTAAAATAAATAAAGTGGATTTGAAATTGTTTTGAAAATAAACAGAATTTCCAATAATTGAATTGGAAGGGATTGGAATCGAAATTATCTTTGGAATATTTTGATGTTGGGTTTCGTGGTTATACAGATATTGTTATGGAAATTTGAAAGATATATTTATATCGTTATTTCCAGTACGATATTTGTTGGTCGTAGAAGTTGATATTGAATATAAGCCGATATATTTTCTATTCAGAGCCTTGTATTTAATATCAAATGTGATTTGGGTTTGTCGTGAATGGTGTCTTCATTAACACTATTCTTGAGTTCAGTTGAGAAAAAGATTAAATCTTTTTATTTAGATTTAATGAAGTGTACCAATTAAATGGAATTTAATTGGAATTGAATTTGAATTGATTTTTCGGTTTATCGTGAACGGTGTTTTAAATAACACTTGTTCTTTAACCCAATAATGAATGGAATGTGATTTTGGGTTGTCGTGAACGGTATCTTCAATAATACTGTTCTTAGACCCAACTAAGTTAAGAAAATTAGAAACTGACTGGAGGTTAGTTAAGTTGAATGGTTTCTTGGGTATTGATCTGATGTTGGTTTCGGCCATCGAGGTTAATATTTAGGGAACTGTTCTCTTACTAATTTACGGTCAGAGACTAATAGAATGGAATGTGATGTGAGTTTATCGTGAACCATGTTTTAAATGATATTGATTCTTTAACCCAGTTAAAGATTAAAACTAAGTGGAGTTTTAATGAATCTTTAATTAGATTGAAATGATCGAGAATGGAGTATCACTAGTTTTGCTCCAGGTGATAGTTAAATCTTTAATTAGATTTAAACATGAAATGGTAATTAAATTTACCGATAACACCATGGTGTTATATATGAAGTATGGCCAGTTTTACTACATGGGATTAATAGGTTAGGATTGGGAAATTAAAACAAATGATTACTTCGGTAAGGTTCGTTAATCCCGACTAGTGGAATCGATATTCAAAAGAAGATTAAAGAATAAATTTGAGGAATTTATCTTTGATAAAATTAATGGGAACCTATCCCTAAGAATGTGAAGTTTAGCAACTAATAGAAGACTAGTTAAGTTGAATGGTTTCTTGGGTATTGATCTGATGTTGGTTTCTGCCTTCAGTGTTAATATTTAGGAACTGTTCACGTACGAATTTACGGTTAGTGACTGATGAATTGGAATGAGGCGTATGTTGTGTTTGTGTAACACTTGTTTATTATATACGCGAGTTATTCAGAAAGACTGGGTTTATCCCATTCTGAATAACTGTTTCGACGTGGTGTCGAGGATGAATACGGTAGTTGAAGACTGGAGGTCTTCACATCGGTTGGGTTATTACTGATGATCTTGATTGGGTCGTACACCCAAGAGGAGGGAATCAATTAGTGATCGTCCAGACGTACTTGGAGATCGATGGATATGTGGGGTACAAGGTGCCTCTGGTTTCGTTCAGACACGGAACGAACTTGTAAATGGACTGTGTGTCTGACATTGGATTTTATTCTGTGTGATTGATTTCTATTAAATATATATCTGCTTGGCGGAGGAGAATTTATTCTCTTGCTTAACGCCCTTCTCTGAGATGTACGAGCTCAGGGGTTATATATTGATGGTTATCAAACGCATGGAGTGAATTGCCTTTGTGGCATGCCTAAGTGGCAAATGATCATGGCTTCTGTTGAAAAGAAGAGTCTTGTGGTTGATGATCAAAGCACAGCCTGTGTGGCGCAGCTTTGTGTAGCGTTGATTCGCGAGCCTCACACCCCGGTTGTGAACCAGAAACGGGAGAGGACATCAGGGAAGGCATGTGTTTCCTTCTAGCTAGAAGTGGCGTCCGTGGTTTTACACGCCCTGACGAGTTTTATTTAGGTGGTTGTTGCTGTTGCGAGGTGCCTCGGATATATCGGTGACTATGTGAAGCCGATGGAGTCGTTTGTTGGCTCATTTACGCCCCAAAGGGCGGGGAAACATAGTGTTCAGGCATAATAATCCACATCAGTGGACCGGCCCTGACGATCCAAGGGGCAGTTGCGGCTGTTCCTAAGGCTTGGGCTAGACAGTCTTGAATCGGTACAGGACTATCTTTTGCCTCGGTTCACAGATGGAAATCCAACTTCCAATACGTGACTTTGCGGTTTTATTTGTAGAGCCTAGTATGGTGACATAGTGGGATGGGGCACTCGTGCCGTCTATGATTGATACTTATGATTGAAACTGTTTTATACACTATGCACTTATAATAGTATCAAATGATTTGTTTTTAGCGTATCAAGCATTCTTTGGCTATTTTAAGGTAAAAACCCTATCCTCCGGCTTGTGTTGCATTGTGTGATGGGACATGTGTCTTATAATAGCTTCATTTTTCTATATTTTGCATTGCGCTGTTTCTTTTATGCACTGGTATTCTCGGGAGGAAACCCGTTCCGTGTTATACGGCGTGGTCCCTTGATTTACCTAACTTCAAAACAAAGAATAATAACTGTTTTAGTTCTCACACCAGTCACATGACTGACCTGGAGTTTATTGTTTTAACCTACACGCTGGGTGCCCCTATTTTCCTCACGGGCAGCTAGTAGTTTTGGTTTTGTAGATTTATATTCACATGATCCTGATTTACAGCTTGAAAGATACTCGGAAAGCTCTGTATCCATGTATTACTTCTAGTTGTGTTTTGTATTATTTTCCGCTGCTATGTAATTTATTGTAATCTCTGATATTTTCTGTGTAATATTTATTCACACTCTATATATTCTGATGGAAATGTTGTAATTAACAATGAAATGTTCTTCTGTCTGCGTTCTTTTGTGTGTTGTTCTCAAAGCAATCGGTGCTTTCCTTCACGGGGAAGTTACGGGTCCTTACAGAAATAAGAATGAGAACTATACCTAACCCATCCCTACATCCAAAGAGTCAACATATATAGAAATATATACTATTCTATGATCATCATATCAAAAGATGTGATAGATTTTTAAGTACTAGTGTGATAGTAAAAAAACAAGCATAACATTCATCCTCACGTTCACTCACTTAATGCACTGAAAATATAGTACTTGTCACCCTAAACAAGTCGATCGATGAGGGTGCGGTCAGTTTCTACATAATTTGGACTCCAATTCGTCGTAATTGGGGACTACCCCTAATGAGTCATCATTTTTCGTAAGATCTCATAATTTGTCCTTCAAGTGTCCCTCAGGAAAATATGTCGACTCCCTCGTGATTCAGTCTACCTCTTAAAATGTAATTAGTCGTATTTAGAGTCATTCTTCAAGAAGCATCATCGTTATCGAATCTATGTACACTGACCTAAATGTTTTACTTCACATCAAACCAAAGTCATTTCGCCTTCACCAAACAATCAGCCATGCCAATCTTGAGTGGATGCAATGTAGATACAAATTTATCAAACACATAACTCGAGCATACGAACTCCAAACGACTCTTGAAACTTGGTTTACTACTTCGTAGGGCCTTCCTTATTACCTTTTATGGAACTCTATATAAACAAAGAGCTCAAATAGGGTCCGAATCGGATTGAGCAACCGCCATATACAATTTTGTGCAACTATTCTCGCCATCCAATCATTGTTTTCTTCCAAACATATTTATAGCAAGCATATGACGTACAAAACATACTCAAACAAGCACTTAGTCAAATCAACGTGAATCAAATTGTAGATCAACGAAAATGTCATTACTAAGAATTCATAAAATATCATTTTCACAAACATGATACAAATTAACCCAAACCAAGCAATTGCTTAATTAAACATAATTTAAAAATATTTTTTTAGAGAATTTTAGAAGTTGATTTAGGGCCTAATACACTGTAATAGTATGTGAGAACATTAATCGCTCATGTTATTCCAAGCTAGCTCCTTATTCTCCTTTGGACGACAAGTAGCATGGATTATTATGTGATTACAATAAAAAAAATCTTTAAGACTTATGTTTATTTCCACAAATCTCTTCTTAATGACAATATATAGCTAACTAAAGTAAGGGTGTAGGTGATTTAAGAGGAAGAAGCCATAAGTGCAGATAGAGACATATGTTAGGTACTATGAAATGATTAGAATAAGTTTTTATCTACTCTTACAAACATCATATGCACAATCCCCAAAATGGATTAGAGGCATATTTCATGAATGACCTTAATTATCCATTTGAGTTGTCAAATTCTCATAAAACCTTAAAATAGCTATATCTCTCATACAATAAGTCCATTTTCTAAATGTGTATACTCTACAAAAAGGCAAACCATCATCTCAGTAAAATGAAAATGGTTTCAAGTTCAGTTTCTATTTCAATCAAAAGTTATGAGCCAAAACAAGATTCTTCATAGGGTAAATGATTGTAAAGAAAATCCAACAAAATATTTAAGGACGAAAAATAACCCTAGTGGTTATTTTCTAAAATTATAGAATCATACAACCTCAAGTGAAAATTCTATAAATAATCGACGATTCTTGATATGTAGAATACGGGTAGTTACATGGTATTCTCCTGTGGAACATCTAGGTTGTTCTAGGAGAGCTTTGATATTAGGGGTAAGCATTATTTAGTTAAACCAAATAAACCAACCAAACCAATTTATTTTGGTCTGTTTGATTTGGTTTAGAAATTAGATCGGTTTGTAATCGGCCCGAAAAAATATTTAGTTTGGTTATGGGTTTAACCTAATTAACCGGTCTTTTATTATATTTTCAAAATTATCGAAATTATTGTAAATATTTTTAGGTTAGTGTAGTTATCTAAGTAAATTTCAATCATTGCATATGCATCAAAATTACTTATGGGAAGCATAAGCGTCAAAAATAAGAATACCTTAATCATATTTTTATATTTTATTTCAAATTATAGTTAACATCATGAACAAAAAGTCTAAAATGTATTTAGTTCGGTTAAATCCGATAACCAACTGGACCAACCATTCTTAATTTGGTTGGTTTGGTTTGGTTTCTATTTTTATCAGTTTTAGTTTGGTTTGACAATTTTCATCAATGAATAAACCAAACTAGCCAAACGCTCACCCCTATTTGATATTGAGAACAATGGGCCTATAACACATGCAATGACTGACTATCCTTTACGACATGAGGCTAGAATGGATAGTCTTTAACGTGTGATCTTTTACAAGAGTAGCCTAGATCAGATTGTGTTTAAGATTATTTAGATGGTATGGTATAATTTTGTAGCATGGCCTACGTGGGTCTTGAACATATTATACTTAGGCTTAAATCATGTTATATCATCGTTATAGTAATATACTTATATTAGATTTTTCTCATTCATGTAGACATACAATTGACTCAATCCTATCTTTTCTCTCTTTATTGTTTAGGTTAATGTAGTATACAGGCACGATAAATCTGAAGGCTAAACCTGTACATGTTGTAAATAAAGCATGTATTAAAGACTTGATGTGACAATGTGAGGTGTCATTTGGTTTGGGATTGTAAACAATTATGATATGGCATCAAATATGTATTAAATTTAATTTGATTTTTGTAAGAACTGACACTCACCAAACCCCTTCTCCACGATGGCAAGGTCGGCCTTTGGAAAACAACACATTTATCACATCAGCATATTACAGAATATGGCATAATACATAAAGTTGGAGAATAATTACATCATATCATAACAGCGGAATCATAACCATCAACATCAGAGTTACATCGATACAAGATCATATTAGTACATAACAAGTTTCATCAAATAGACAGCAAGTCTACAGCAGAATCGAATATAAACATACATAAGATAATGTTTAAGAGTTCAAAAGAAATGATAAAAGACAAGTCTTCATCTTCAGCCAAAAGAGCACCCCATGCTACTGTGCTTATCCAAAATAAATCCAATCACCTGATCACTCGACTACCCGTGTAAAAATAAGGGCACGCAATTTTGCTAGGGAAAAACAAACTACAAGTTAGTCATTGGACTAGTATGAAAAATTCTACATTTACTTAACTTGTTTAAGAATGAGGCAAATCACAGGACCACGCCGTATGTCACGGAACGGGTTTACTCCATTGGATTGCCAGTGCATAAAATAAAGTAAATCAAGTAAACACGCATTGCTTTTCAGAAAAAGATGTCGTTATAAGACATAGGTCCCATCACACAATGCAATGCAAGCCATAGGATAGAGTTACACCTTTATAAGGGCCAAATATGCTTGATACGCATAAAACAAAAATCATTTGATACTATTATTAGTGTCTAGATGTTTCAAAAACAATTTCAACATAAATGTATCAATCACAGACGACATAGATATCATATATTATGTCGCCATATAGGTTTACAATTAAAACCGTACAATGTCATATTGAAAAATTGATTTCCATCTACGATTTGTGCATCTCAGAGAAGGGTGTTAAGAAAGAAAATAAATTCTCCACTACCAAACAAATATATATTTAGTAGAGATGAACAACATAGCACACAAGACAATTCGAACATAGAATCCTTTCATACGTCTATTCTGGTTCTGAACGAAACTGGAGGCGCCTTATTCCTCATTCCATATGTCCAATATAGAAGAGAGGTCCTCGCGTATCTGTACAGCCAAAAAGTACGTCCGTACAACTACCACTATAACCGCTTCAAGGGAGATACCCATATCTGAGGCATCAATAGTAATCCATTCGATGTGAAGATTGTCGGTCTTGCACCGTCTTCATTATCTTCGACTTTTAATCGTCGTTTAATTATTCATAATGAGATTTATCTCGGTCTTTCCAAATAATTTTCATATAAATTTCAAGCCAATTTCTTTCCCTTGGTTAAATCATTTGCCTTCACCATTTGTTACCGTATGTAAAAAGGTTTAGTCGAGAATTTAATTCGGTCATCAAATTAGATACTCAAGTCATACCATATGCAATATTCATTTTATACGTTTTCATGCCAAATCGTAATTAACCATTTTTATTTTTCAAACTCAGAAAATTTGTTTGCACATATTTTAAATCATTTAAAATAATTTGAAATGATTTACCAAACGATTTCGAACAAAACCAATTGTTAAATTCTGTGAATTAGAGAAACTAACAAGTCACAAACGAAGTCAAAATGAGCCGAAACTCGGCCGGGAAAGAGCTTGGATGGACCTGTATTGTTGAACGTGGTCTCCATCAGCCAACAACCCAAAAAGAAAATTCAGACGTCTGAATTAAAAATCCAGACATCTGAATTTGCATTTTCCTGAAACAGCCAGGATTTAGTTCATTTAGGTATCATTTCAGATGTCTGAATTTTTTTGACAAGACGTCTGAATTAAAAATTTCAGACGTATGAATCACTCTACTTGACTCCATAATTACTTGGAGCAGGTCAGAAATCTGACCTAAATAATTCAGATGTTTGAATCCTGTTCGAAAGCACAATTAGCCTAAAAAACATGTTCAAAATGATATCGACAAATGCCGAAGGCCTATGATGTTATATACATGTATATGAGGCTTCCAAGACTTGCCAAAACAACTTAAAACATCCAAATGCACATGCACAAACATTTATACTATAGATTTGCAATGGTTTTGATTATAAATTCAAAGGTGAACTAAATTCCAAACCAAAGCATGTAAAAGCGATTCAAATGACTTGTGAAGACTTAAGACTTTGTTGGGGGTGGCAACAGAACTTCACAAGATCACCAAATCCACTCATAGCATATGAATTAGATCATATGGACAATCCTCAATATAATTTTCAAATCAATGCAACATAAATACATGAAATCGTCTAAGTTACACTAGCATATCCATTCCACTAGCATATGCAAACCCAAATGAACATTAAGTTACTCTTTTACAAGCCAATAGCTTGTGGCATAGTTGTGAGTTCATGAATAACTCACTTATATCAAATAAAAATGATTTTTATTACAATACTTAACAATTATCCACAGGTTAAACTCATATAATCTATCAATAGTCTTTTCATCAACCCAAATTTAATCAACTACTACATACTTAGCTAGTACTAGCCCTTTTTGCCTCTCACACCAAATATTATAATAGAAAATCTCACCTTTTCTTGTTTACAAACAGGGAATGGACCTAATAGCAAGCAAAATCACCCTCTCTTCCAAAGTTGCATGCAAATCGCCAATCTAAACACATATAAATAGATTTCCTAAGAGTTAGGTCATAGGAATCATCAAAAATCAAAGAGGAGATAAGCTAGAGAAGATGGAGAAGATGAAAAGGATCTTACCTAAGCTTCTGCGCTTGATTTCAACAAGAATTGGTCCTGGAATCAAGAAGCCTAGCTTAGGAATTTCTATTTTCCTTTCCCCATTTTTCTATTTTCTTCTAAGCGTTTTGAATGAATGAAGAGGAGAGGCTCAGTTGACGCTTTAAACTGAGTGGCTAGGTTTAGCCAACCCATGTCCCAATTTTCACCAACTTGAAACACATCGAAGCTTATAGTTTTCGAACATGTAAACGACGTTTTGAACTAAATGGAAGTGGGTTCGAGTCCAAATTCATTCACGTCTAAAAAGTGATATTTTGTCATACACCCAAATGAAAAAGACCAAATCTAACTAACTTAAAAGGTATCGTTGTTTGTAGTTTTTGAACATGCACACGATATTTTGAACTCAATTGAAGTGGTTTGGAGTCCAAATTCATCCGTATGCAAAATGTGAACTTTATGGCTATTTTTAAGGGCTATATATAATATTTAAAAAAATATACTCATAGTGACTATTCTTAATTTTAATTTAGACATAACTTATAATTTACAAAGTGAAATACCAATTTCTTACATTCCTTAGGAAATTACAATTCAAAATATTTCGATGTTTCTTGTTTTATTAAATTCTGATTTATATTGAATTCTATACATTCATTCAAAATTTAAAATCAAATTTTCAAACTACCGCATCATTTCAAGCTCGTTTCAGTTAAATTTTAAATTTATATGTTTTAACTTTGATTTAAATAAATTTTAAATCTTTTGTTCTCAAAATAATTCCTAAAATAATTAATTTCTCTAAAAATCTATTAAAAGTAAATTTTAATTGGTTCCAAAAATACGGGTTGTTACAAGACCATTCATTCTGAGACTTTGGAAGTTATCAGTTAGTTTAGTTTCCTTCTAGAATATGTGTTGAAATCAAAAAATGACCACAACACTAAAGGTGTTAATATAACACTTCACCAAAAGGTGGGATTTGATATTATGGAGCCACAAATACAAAACAGAAAGTAAAAAAGTAGAGAATAAAGAATTTTAGAGTGATTCGGCTTAAAAATAGCCTACGTCCACTATAGAAACACTTTTCATTATTACTTTTGGATTTACAAAGTACATGAATTCACTCATATCTCATTTCTCTCTCTTTCGTAATGATCATCTATTTTTTTTCTCTTTTCACTCTAGATTTCACTTGAATTTATGATGTAATGGGCGAGATCTCTCTATTTGTGATGATAATTGCATAGATTAGATAATCTTCATTAGTTCCATGGTGAATTTGTGTTAAATCTTAGCTTTAGAGAGAATTAATGGTAGTTGGAGATCACTAGAATTGAGTTTGAGAAGTATTTAATGGAGTTTGGAGAAGACTTGATCAATTTGTTGTTGGAGGAAGATGGATTGAGCTTAAGAAGCCATTAATGGAGCTTAGAATGCTTGAGAGTGGTGGATAAATGTTTTAGGCAGCCCTTCGCAGTGGAAAATTTTGTCTCTTGAATGGTGGAGAAATGGGGTATTTATAGGTGTAGTTTGAGAGTACTAACAAAGTTGAAATTATGGTGTGTAGGATATGGGTCGGCCATAGATGTATTTACGAAAATGCCACTAGTCTATGGATATTGATGTGTATAGTTGTCACCACAAGTAATCGACCCTTCCAGCAATTTAAACACCGATCTGTCAATTTCCTTTTGACGTCGACCTGTCACTTTTCAATTGTACTGATCCACTTTATTTATTGGAGACTCGTCACTTTTTAATTGTAATGATCCACTTTAATTATTGAAGACCCGTCACTTTTCAATTGTTTGTACCGATCCACTTTAATTATGGGTGTGGCTAAATGCAAATCAAATTACTCAATGCAGTTTGCAGAGATTACTGTGTTGTCCTTCCTATTTCATTGGATAAATTCTACCTTGTTTTTTGTAAATATTTAATACTTGGAAATGAAAGACATTAGACCTTGGAGTTTACAATAGTGTACTTACTACATGCAGCATGGCATTACGGATCTAACGTCTAATCTGCATGGCATTTTTTACCTCACATCTAATGCAACATGGCATTTGTTTACCTACTTTACATGCAAGTGTACTACATATTTGTTAAAATCGATGTATACTACATAATGTAAAGTAATATATTTAGTTAAAATCGGATGTATACAACATATTAATATTTATTTTTTTAAAATAACATAATGTAAAGTAATGTATTTTGTTAAAATCGGATATATACTACATATTAATATATTAATTTCTTTTTAATTTTTTATAAAATCTTAAAACATAAGTGTTATTGTATTTTATTTTATATGTTTAATTACATGATTTAAAATCAGAAGTATCTAATTACATGATTTAAAATCAAAAGTATTTAATTACATGATTTAAAATCAAAAGTATTTAATTACATGATTTAAAATCAGAAGTATTTAATTATATGATTTAGAATTTTAGACTAACACTGATGTATATTTTTTATTTACAGGCAAATTGTTGTTTAATCATGGATGGAAAAGAAGAATTTTCGGTGAGTTCAAAATTATTTTTGTTAAAAAATTTCTCATACTTTGCTCTAGCATGTTTACACATAAAACATTTTTTATTTTAAAATTGCAGGATGTATATTTTGGTCTTAATTTGAGCACATTAGTGAATGTTGGTCATTTATTCCAAATAGATGAGGCAATTTATAGTCGATGCGATTTAGAAAATTTTGTCATATATGTCGGACAAAAAAATAATATTGGCATAGTCTCTATTTGTTCTAAAGGTGGTGAAGGCAAGGCATTGGGTGAGCAGTTATATATCTTAGATGTAAGCAGTCCTTAGGTTATCGTAGCAATAAAGATAAAGAGAGTGCATCTGAAGTTAAGAAGCGTAGCGGTGGAACCAAAAGATGTAATTTCCCATTCTGCCTCAAGGGGAAGGAAATTTCTGCAAAAATATGGAGACCGTTCGTTATTGACGGGAATCAAAATCATGATTTTCCTATATATAACGCAGGTTATTCAATAATGAGTAGGTTGTCCGAGGATGAGAAGCTTAAAGCAAAGGAGATGACACGAGCTCATGTCCCTCTTTCTCAAATTCTGATTTCTATAAAGATTGAAAATAAAGAGAATTTAACAACAATGAAACAAATGTACAATTACAGGCAAGCGATAAGGAAAGAAGAAATGTAAGGTTGATCAGTGATTCAACAACTTTTCGGAAAATTAAGCAAAGAATCTTACTTTTTTTGCATAAGGCTTCATCCACTGATTTGGTTACCGATTTATTTTTTGCAAACAAAAAGGCCATGTCGCTTTCGCATCAGTTTTATTACATGTTGATTATGGATTGCACATACAAGACAAACAAATATAAAATGTCATTGCTACAAATAGTTGGATGTGTTCCAACCGAAAAAAAATTGTCACTGGATTGGCCTTTTTACAAGATGAGAAGAAGATTACTTTACCCATCCTTGATTTCACAGCTACAAGGGATACCACCGATTACTTTACTCAACCTGAAGGATTACAAACAACCTTATAACTCTTCAATAGCACTTGATTCACAGAGTTATGTGTAGAGAGTGTAGAGAGAAGAAGATTAGTGAAAATAGAATTGAATTCGGCAGAGTATAGGCGTAGAAACCATAAACATGATAAGAAATAATGGTGTAATGAAAGGGAGTGAAAGTGGAAAAAAAAGTAGTTAAAAATTCGAAATCAGCCCTTTTTTATAGTGTGTGTGTGAAAGGTTGCAACGTTTCAGAACCATCACAAATAGTTAAAAGACGCTTCCTTTCAAAATCGAAAAAATGACAGTTATATGTCGACATGTATATATATGTATGTCGACATATATATGTGTAAGTTTGAACTATTTTTCAAATTTTTCTAGCATACGTATAATTCTGAAAATTCTTGAATTAAAATATAGTGTTATAAATAAATATTATAAAGTGGAAAATCATATGAAAACATAAATATAAACTATATAAACATATTTATAAAATTATAAAGTTTAAAACTATAAATACTAAGTATAACAATATAAACATATAAAACTTAAAAAATTGAGTTTGAAAAGAAAAGTAAAGTAAGAAAGAAAAAAAATAGAAAAGATGGAAAATAAAATAGAGAGGATTGAAATTGAAGATAGAATATAAAAACAAAATTTGAATTTGATTTTGAAGTCATCAAAACTCCATTCTCCAACAATCTCCCCCTTTTTGATGATGACAACCTTAGTTTATAAAATATCATACCTGTATATACTTGTTGATGATGATCCTTCAAGTACTCCCCCTGTCTATATGAATCCTATAAACTATGTCTATATTTTATAATTTCTCCCCCTTTGGCATTACCAGAAAGAAATTCTAAAACTACTCCACCTAAAACTTATAGAACATTAAGTAACTAATCATATTATGATACTCCCCCTTAATTTATAACTAATGCAAAATAATTCAAAGTAGAATGCACCCTTTTAATCTATAGAAACTTATAATAGTAATTTATAGCATTTTGATGATTAAGTATAAACAATTCCAAGTATTATAATTATGTATGTTTGTTGTTATATTACACAAACCAAATCAAATCAAAACACATCACACCATATGTCTTAATATATACAAGTTTTAAGATATAAAATCCAAATCCAAATCAAATTCAAACAAATTTATCAAATCAATCATACCAATCAATTAAACATTTCTTGGGACTTCAACCCAACTGTCTTCTCCAAAGACTAGATCCTTCTTGATTACTTCCCAGTCCCCATTCTTTGGATGACGGAGCCTTTGCGAGATTGTTATCTTCATCTCTGAAAAGAGAAGAGATTAGATATCGCATTACATTAAATATTTCTCTTGCTGTTCAAACATCTTTATTTGGCTTAGTTCGAGATGACGTTGGTTACGTAGAACTATAGAGAGGATATTCTTGAAAGAATTCAAGGTTTCTTCTAGATTTTCACTAAGATATGAATACGATTTGCCATGGATTTGATGAGAAATGAATAAGGAAGAATGTGAAATAGAATAATGAAATTTTCTGTTCGATGGATTTGTAATGCACATAAGTAGTTATTTAATTTTAAAATTTGAAACATTTTGAAAATCTGGCAGTTATATATCAACGTATACATAATTGTACGTCGATATAACTATTAATTTTTTTTGAAAATTTTCAAATTTTGAATCTTTTGAACTTATTTTAAATTATAATTAATTTTTACAATGATTTAAAAACAATTTTAAACAGAAATAAAACTCCATTTACTACTTGATAGAAAGCAAATACATCCAACTAATTTAAGATATACTAAATATGAGATTCGAAAGCAAATACAGGAAAATATAAGCGAATACATAAAGTGTAATTCAAAGTGGTCGGTTCTAAATCAAATATTTGTTATTGAATATTTGAATTGAATTTAGTCAGATATTTGGATTTGAACTGTAATGCCATTGAAAATTTAAATGGTTAAATTTAAAAATATAAACAGTAAGTAAATTAGAAATTTTATTTGTTGAAATATATCTAAAACTGGCTTCAATATAGGATATTCATATATATAAACAAATTGAAATAAAACGGAGTTGGTTGTGAACAAATGGAATAGATAAATAATTCAAAAATAAAATATCGTCGTATATTAACAGAGTCGAATTAAAACCAGAATAATTTTAGTGAATTCAGAACATTGTAACGAAGGCGTACGTATGATATTTGTTGTGTTTAGATATTGAATGTTCAACATCAGTTCACGGTACAGTTGAATATTTAATTATACCTACCATAGTATATTACTAAACTATTTGCCACCTACACCGGAAATATTTCATAGACCTATAACCTGATTTTTGCGGCTACCTAACCCCTATTTGACATTACGTTTTTCTTATCCCAGTATTTCTTTTATAAAATCTCGCGTTTTCCCCAAATCTTCGGCAAACACTCTTTCCCTTCAAAATTTTAATGGTATATTGCCCTTTTCCAAAAATCATTCCTCAAATTAAATTGATCCTCCTTCCTCTCGTTTGTTTGCGGAAAACCCTCCACCAAAAATTTAAGTTCCCCAAATCGCACTGCTCCCTCTCCAATTTAATTGCCGAAACCCTAAGGCTGTGTTCCTTTAATCAGAAGTTCGCTCCCTTCCTTTTTAATCCTTCTACCAAACCAAAATAAAAGACTAATTTTTTTCCCAAATCGTCCACTGACCAACTCGTCGGCCTTATCTAAAAAAATTGAAGTTGTAGCCTCCGATCAAAGATTCACCCTGGTCCCTCTGAGCCACCTAAAGCCATCGAGCGCCTCCTCCAGTTGATCGAGAACCCAAAGTCATCCCACCAGCAAGTCAAGGCCATCGTTGCGTCGTCGTCAAAGAGCAAAGCCACTCCGTCAGTTCTAAGTCCGTGCCTGCATCTTATTTCCACTGGTTAAGGTGATTATTGATTCACTCACGATTAGCTTGTCTTTCAACTGGTTTAACTTCAGTAGATACTGAAATTAAGTACATGTCAAGTAGTTTAATTTCATCCGTTCTATTCCCATTTCTTTGGCCTTTGTCATGATAAAAGAAACTAGTTGTTACCAATGATCATTAGCATAAGTCTGGATATGATTAGTTGATAGGATAGTTATCTTAATAGTTCCAGTTTGTCCTAGTTTTTCTTTCCCTCCCTGTTATTATATAAGTGAAGAATCATCTGTAAATACTATTGCTGAAGTTCCTTGGTACGTCAGCAATGATTTATATGCCAGTACATTGTTGGTTCAAGTTCATTAGTTAAGGATCATGATGTATAGTATTGTACACTGCTTTTTTATTTTTATTAGTTCGTTATAGATGGGTGAAATTGTCCTCATATGTTCTGTCATGGACTTGACTATTGAATTTCCATAATTTAACTTTTGAATTCTAGTGTCCTTGCTTGTTTGTGAATTAGTATGAAGCACGTCCACATTTTTATAGATGATGGTTATCTTAGAATCCAATCTACATGGATCCTGAAATCAATAAAATAAATCTACTCAATCATAAATAATATGACATAAATAATATAACAGCTCTGCAAAAAAAAAATTTGAATGGGATAGTAAATCAATAATTAAATCTATTTGGAATAATATTGAAGTGTTTGGAATCATGGGTGCTAGTGTTGGTTCCTTACTATGCTGAACCATTGCATATACAGTTCTATATTTTCTGTGTAATATTGCAAGTTATATAAGCCTATAAATGTGAAAATTAAAATACTTGCCTGATCTTTAAGTTGAAGCGAAAACTAGATCTACTAATTAGCCTATATTAGATGGGGAAACTTTTATTTAGACTGACCACGTTGAACCAGTATGTCGTCACCCTGTAAACGTCTACCGCACCTTGTTCGATCGTATAAAATTGTCGTGCCATAGTTATCACAATCATGATAACAGTTCATCGTTTTGATAGCATTCTTTGTATACTCATATAAATTACTAAATGCTAATAGTACTGTTTGCATGCACAATGTTAACGTGTTCCAGTCCAAGAAAAAATACTCAGTTAACCTGTTTGGCATCCACTCCTTATACGATGCTGATGACTTCATGCTACTGCAAGTATTACGATATATTTTTATCAAATATACACATACATTAAGTAGGGATTTAGTATGGCTGGGAATTTAGTGCAGAGTGTTAGTCTTTAACCTGTCCTGGTGATTTCTTGAGTTAACGTTGAAACTTACAAAACCTATGGAAAAAGTAGAATATTCACTTCAATATTAGTATTTTTTTTCCATGCTGGCTTAAGTATTGATAACCCGATATAATTAAAGTCAGATTACGGTTAATACTCATCCAATAAAGCTTACATAATGGCGTAACTTTGATCCATTTCCCTGTCCTATTGAGTGATGTCTTTGAAGCTTTGTGTTAAAATGATTTTTGGTCAATTTCAATGATAATGATACTTCTTTAGCTGATCCAATATTTGTCCACATATCATTATATCATTGGCCCTTGAATCTTTACCTTTTCTTTATACTGCATATGGGAAATTAGAAATTTTGGTTAAAAAGGAGAGAACCTAAATACACAAGTTACACTGTGTTACTGCACATATTTTGGCAAAATGATTTCATGCACTGGCTGCACGTGTACTAGCTTATTGCCATAAAGCTTTGATGTCTGCAATTGTTTACCTTAATCATATATATTGTGCTAAGCACTATACTATTTGTGCACCATGTATATACGGCATGCTGCATTGTTGGAAACTTATACACACACACACATGCACTCATATTTCAGTTTGCATTTGTTATATAAAGGTTAGTGTATTATTGCAAGTTTTCACCGCTGTCAGTTAGGATGTGTGCGTCCAGACTTGTAGAAAGGGACTGTTTGCCCATAATGCAATTTAATTCAACAAACCATATATTTTGTGAAAAATGAATTAAAAATTCGGATGCATTTTGTATTTGTTAAATACATAGGCCTAGAAATAGGTCTTGTCTGTTGTTTCCTGTTTAACGAGACATCTAGTAGTGTCATGATAAAACAAAAAGGTCATACATAAAGCCTGGCGAGTCCAGCTACTTTTAGTATGAAAATAATTAAAGCAATATGACAGGAATAAACATGATGGAAAGTATAACCATGACATAAGTTTAAGCTGGATAACAGGATGAATATAAAGGAATGTCTAGTGTGCTTCCCAGATTTCTTACTTAATTTAATTCTCTACACCACCTACAAGTATTTCTTAACGAAATGATCTCAACCCCGCAATTGGTAGCACTCAGGCGTAACATCTAGTAAGAGGTATCCGCCCCATACAATCCTTGAAAGTCCACTTGCTCATAATAGATACTAGATGTCCCCATACTACCCCTAATCGATCGGCTCCCTAACTTGCAGATATCTGTGCAGGTCCTAGCTTAGGGTGTATCACTCCCTAAGTGGCAACCCGTGGGTGCACAACTTCATACCTACTGATGTACAGTGGCTAAATCTTCCAATGCCGTCAACACCTTGTGCACGCTTAACGAACCCATCGGAACCTGCACTGCTACACCCTCGCTCTTATTTGACCGCTTATAATCAGCCCAGTAAGCGTGCCCCAACCCTGCTAGCTCAGGGTTCCCTATACCACTAAGTGGGTTACTAATTGAAATGGGTCCCTACCACTACTAGGTTTTCCCCCAGAGTTTATCCTAACCCAACTTATATTGGTTAAGTGTTTTTTATCAACCCAGTTGACTTAACCCCATCCACTTATCTAATCAATATGCATTATTGGTTAAGCTTGCCTTAACCCTATCCACTTTGTTCAGGTATTATTGGTTAAGTTGTCATCTTACATAGGTTAACTTAACCCCACCCACCTAACATATTTTAGGTATCATATTCATCTTTGATCAGCATTAATTAGTTATTAATGAACATACCTCTCACATTAAGTGGATGTGCCGGGCGGTTACGGGCAGACTTCTTCCATAAGCCAGACATAATCTCGTGTCTAAGCATCTTTTAGTTATGCCTATGACCTCTCACATTAGGCTGGCCGTTTGCGGTTGCTAGTTAGGCCAGTTGGTTCCGGGCATGCTTCTACCGCAAACGGAGTCTAACCTCATGCCTCAGCATGCTTATCTTAGCCAATTTATTCATTTGTAGTTTATGCCAATTTTAGGCTAATTATGTCAATTACCCAAAATTCCCAATTTCATATCATGCCCAACAATTAACATATATTATGCCAAATTTAACATTGGTCATGCCCAAACCAAACCAACGTATATTATGTCAAATTTCTTATCGTTCCCTAAATTACCGTTCGTGCGTTCATCTCTATGAGATTTGGCCTAGGCTCGAAGTAGCCCGGGTATAAAAACCAAAAAGGGAAGGAGGAAGGGACAAGATAAAGAACAGGCATAATAATAATAAAAGGCATAAGTATGAACTGATCATAAAGATATGATAAAACTGATGATAATATCAACATGGACATATAAGAATCACGAATCAGATGTTATAGGCCAAGATAAAATTGATGAGATTCAATCTTATTATCATGTATAATTTCCAAATGCAATTTAAAACATGTCGGAATTTCTTTAGCATTATTTTAATCTAAAAATAATCAATGAACTCACAAATATTGGATTAAGGAAGAGTATTAGGCGTTGTGTTTGTTGTAGATTCGATCCCCTTTACAAAATTCCTTTACTTTGATTTGTTAAAGAAAAAGGACTAGTTTAGGTTGAGGCAGCATGGAGGAACCATGAATTAGTGTTGTGAAATTAGGTTTAGGTCTAGGTGTGTTTATATAGGTGTAGTGAGTTAATTAGGGCCATTATATTAGATCAGGAGTCGTAGGAATCGTCCAAGTCATCCGACCAATAGAAAATAGCCATGTTGCGGAAAAAAAGATCATTAACAAATAAAAATGTGCCATGTGTGCAACATGATGCGCAACAGCAGGGTGTTGATACCCACACGTCACATATACATATATATATACATATATATATATATATATATATATATATATTCATTCTTTTTTTAACCATTTTTCCAATTAATCCCAATCAACCCTTTTCACACTAAACCGCTTTTTAATTGAACTACGTTCACACTAAGCCACTTTTTAGCCATTCCCCTAAAACAAAAATATGACGCTGGCAGGGATTGAACTCAGAACATCTTGTATTCAAGTCACTTGTTCTAACCAAATGAGCTGCTAAGTCTTTTGCTTGCAAACCTTAGAACAATAGTATCCATTATTCTTTTCTCATTCCTCTTTTTCATGTTTTATTGTAATATTTAATTTAAAGATAACTTTTTCATCCTTAATAGGTTTTCTGCAAACCATAGATCTAAATTGACTAAAAAATCACCACGAGTGCAATGATGCTAATTTCGTGACCAAATTCCTGAAGCTTCTCAAATTTTCCTTTTTATTTGTATTTAATAGTTGCATGCATTTCTTTGCATTTCATGTATTGCATGCATTTCTTTATTAATCTTTTTCCTTCATTTCACTGCATGAACTTATTACATACAATTTTATTGCCATTATTTAATTCTTCTCTTAAATATATCTATGTATATAATATATATATATATATATATATATATATTTCCACATTTTTAATTTCATTAGAAATGCAGGGTGTTACATTCTCCCCTACTTAAAGGATTTCGTCCTCGAAATCTCTGAGTTATGAAGAATGCTACTTAAAGGATTTCGTCCTCGAAATCCCTGAGTTATGAAGAATGTATCCTACCCTCCATCATACATCTACTCATCCATCATCCACAAGCATCCATTGTTCTTAAAAGATTTATAATGCTCCTATGAGTATATGCAGAGGTGTGTGTATATGTCCCAATACTAATGCGAAGATCAGGCGGTCTACCGATTCAGTTGACCTCCTTAATGCAATGTATGTTAGTGCCATGAATCCAACATGTATGCGAATAATCCTATTATGACATGTAAATTCTATATTTGTGCACACTCATTCGTCCAAATGCAACATCTATATGATGATACATCCATTTTCATCCATGAGGAAAAAGGAAAATGCGCACACATCCAAATGGAGTATGAGAGTGATTGAGCCAATCCAGTGCCTAATGTGTATGTATATGAATCCGCAGGCAACCACTAGCAAACAGTTGCATCCACTTGCATCCATCAAACATAACATGTCTCAAACACATGTTTACATCCATGGGTTCCCTATCTAAAGGTCGAAGATTCGATCGATAGGACACAGATGAATGATAAAAAAAAAGTACGAATAAAAAGCTTTGGAAAAAGAAGTTAAGAAAATAGTCCTAAAAGGAAAGGGTATGAAGCGTGATCTTTATTTTCAGTCTCCCAAGTTGCATCCTCGCTGTCTTCTCTACTTTTACTTCCTTCCGCAAGTTTGACTCCACTTCCTCGAACTCTATACATTTTATCGCCACTTGGATGAATAGTCATCTTAGAATGATGGGCTTCCTCAAGGACTGTCTTTAATAGGTTTCCCATCCTGATATATTTCACCTATCAAACCTCCTCTCAAGTAGCTCCCCTACTTGCTTATCAAGTTCCCTATTTTCTTTTAGGAGTCACATGTCATAGAGGCAATGCAACTGGCTTTGCATTATCCACCAAGTATATTCGAAAACCAATCTCGTGCCTTGGGGTAAACCCCGAACCTCATCAAAAATATCAAAATAATCTCGGACTACTGGAATAGATTGCAAATCATCGATAGATGCATTAAAAGGCTCTAGGAAACTAAGCATAACCGACCCTTATGGGTCACGAAATTTCGTGGGTCCCCCCATGACCAGTTAGAAGCTTAACGACCCTACTCTCACCTCCCAGAATGGAACCATATGTGGTAAGCCAACCCATCCCTAGAATCAAACCCTAGCCCATGAAACAAGACGTGTGTCGCACTCAAACTCGACGCCTAAAACATATATTCTCAAATCCCGAAAAATCGCGGATAAATGAGCCAAACCATCAATGGGGTTTGAGACAACAATGGGATCCACTACCATACTAGTAATTAAGTGCAGAGATTCAACTATATAACTAGATATGAATGAATGTGAATGCGCCAGAATGGAAAAGAGTTCTAACCAGTTTATTGGAAAGAAAAATCAAAACCTTCCATGGAAACTTTCCTACCTCTATCTGGTGCACTAGCCACGAGAGCATTCGCTTGTCCTTCAGAGGTTCCTGACCTTTGACATTGCCCTTGCTTCCTTGGGCACTCCCCCGAAATAGTGTCCAACCTCTCCACAAACTAAGCAAGCAATCTTCCTTTTCCTGCAGTCCTTGACCAATTGACCCTCTCGCCCACAACAATGGCACTTCCCCTTATCCTTAGCCTTGTCATTTTTTCCGCCCTTTTTCTATTGTTGTTGTCGTCCTTTCTTGGGCCATACCTTTTTCTCCTCCTTGGGTAATGCACCTTAGCTTTAACTTCCTTATACTCCTTTTTACCCATGTTTGTGTAACAAGCTAACAAGTCTTTCGAAAGTTGCCTCCATCGCATGGAAATCCTTACGAAGCTCGAGCAAATTAACCGCAGGTGAAATCACTGAAGCTACGGATGGAGGTTAGGCACTTCATTGCCCTTCGACATTTGCTAAACATGCCTACGGCATCATGCCGGAATGGGGACACCTTTCAAGAAGAATCGGTTCCCCGGACAAAATGGGAAAAAGGAATCAAGCGGAGAATCGAGAGATATTACATATGGCTTTTAGTGAATATGTTTTTCAAAATAGGCTTTTCTTATGAAATACTTTCTTTTAAAACCTTTTTGAAAATAATTTTCAAAAACTTTATCCAATCTGGTAACCTTCAGCTCTGATACCACGTATAACACCCTACGTCCATTAATGTCACTCACTAAGGGAACGTATTAACTTCCATGGAGTATTATAAGAGTATAGAACAGAATATCACAAGACAGATATATAGATGGTACTTAAGAAAATTCGAACTTTGTTCATTGCAGAGGAAAAGAAAAACATGTTTGGTTACAACATCAAAACCACATACTAGAATCAAGTACATAAATATCCATCTTGAATAAAATTATTATCAGAGTACATATATGTAAATCATAATCCCACTCCAAATAGCCATAATGAAAAGAGATAAAGCTGAGCATTACTCCCAACACTTTTAAGCGCTTCAAGAAGAAAGAAATCTAAGTCAAGCTTCAGTGTTTCCTCCATGAGAACCTTGGGGGGGGGGGACGGAAGAAAAAGAGGCAAAAACAAAAAGGTCAGACATAAAGCCTGGCGATTCCAGCTAATTTTTGCATGAAAATAAGCAAAGCAATATGACAGGAATAAACAGGACGGAAAGTATAACCATGACATAAGGTAAAGCTGGATAACAGGATGAATATAAAGGAATGTTTTGTGCGCTTCCTAGACTTCTTACTTAATTTAATATTCTACACCACCTACTAGTAATTCTTAACAAAATGATCCCAACCCCGCAATTGGTAGCACTCAGGTATGACATCTAGTAAGATGTATTTGACCCATACAATCCTTGAAAGTCCACTTACCCATAATAAATACTAGATGTCCCCACACTACCCCTAATCGATCGACTCTCTAACTTGTAGATACCTATGCGGGTCCCAGCTTAGGGTGTATCACTCCCTAAGTGGCAACTCGTGTGTGCACAGCTTTATACCTACTGACGTACAGTGGCTAAATCTTCCAATGCCGGGAACACCTTGTGCACACTTAACGAACCCGTAGGAACCTGTACTGCTACACCCTTGCTCTTATTTGACCACTTATAATCAACCCAGTAAGCATGCCCCAACCCTGCCTAGCTTAGGGTTCCTGATACCACTAAGTGGGTTAGTCTGAAATGGGTCCCTACCACTACTAGGTTTTTCCCCAGGGTTTATCCTAACCCAACTTATATTGGTTAAGTGTTGTCTATCAACCCAGTTGACATAACCCCATCCACTTATCTAATCAATATGCATTATTGGTTATGCTTGCCTTAACCCTATCCACTTTGTTCATGTATTATTGGTTAAGTTGTCATCTTACACAGGTTAACTTAACCCCACCAACCTAACATGTTTTAGGTATCATATTCATCTTTGATCAGCATTAATTAGTTATTAATACACATACCTCTCACATTAAGTCAATGGTTTGTGGCCGCTGGATGTGCCGGGCGGTTCCGGGCAGACTTCTGCCACAAGCCAGACTTAACCTCGTGTCTAAGCATATTTTAGTTATGCCTATGACCTCTCACATTAGACTGGCCGTTTGCGATTGCCAGTTAGGACGGTTGGTTCCGGGCATGCTTCTACCGCAAACGGAATCTAACCTCGTGTCTCAGCATGCTTATCTTTGCCAATTTATTCATTGGTAGTTTATGCCAATTTTAGGCTAATTATGTCAATTACCCAAAGTTCCCAATTTCGTATCATGACCAACAATTAACATATATTATGCCAAATTTAACATTGGTCATGCCCAAACCAACCCAACGTATATTATGCCAAATTTAACAATTGTCATGCCCAAACCAACCCAACGTATATTATGCCAAATTTTCTATCGTTCCCTAAATTACCGTTCGTACGTTCATCTCTATGAGATTTGTCCTAGGCTCGAAGTAGCCCGGCTATAAAAACAAAAAAGGGAAGGAGGAAGGGATAAGATAAAGAACTGGCATAATAATAACAATAGGCATATATATGAACTAATCATAAAGATATGATAAAACTGATGATAATATCAACATGGGCCTATAAGAATCATGAATCTGATGTTATAGGCTAAGATAGAATTGATGAGATTCAATCTTATTATCATGTATAAATTCCAAATCCAATTTACAATACGTCAGAAATGCTTTAGAATTATTTTAATCTAAAAATAATCAATGAACTCACAAAGATTGGATTAAGGAAGAGAATTAAGCGTTGTGGTTGTTGTAGATTCGATCCCCTTTATAAAATTCCTTTACTATGATTTGTTGAAGAAGAAGGACTAGTTTAGGTTAGGGCAGCATGGAGGCACCATGGGTTAGTGTAGTGAAATTAGGTTTAGGTCTAGGTGTGTTTATATAGGTGTAGTGAGTTAATTAGGGCCATTAGATTAGATTAGGAGCCATAGGAATCGTCCACGTCATCCGACCAATAGAAAATAGCCATCTTCCGGAAAAAAAGATCATTAACCAATAAAAATGTGCCATATGCGCAACATGATGCGCAGCAGCAGTGTGTTGACACCCACACGTCATATATATATATATATATATATATATATATATATATATATATATATATATATATTCTATTTGTAACCATTTTTCCAATTAATCCTCCACAACCCTTTTCACACTAAACCGCTTTTCATTGAACTGCGTTAACACTAAGCCACTTTTTAGCCATTCCCCTAAAACAAAAATATGATCCTGGCGGGGATTGAACTCAGAACCACTTGTATACAAGTCACATGTTCTAACCAAATGAGCTACTAAGTCTTTAGTTTACAAACATTAGAACAATGGTATCCGTTATTCTTTTCTCATTCCTCTTTTTCATGTTTTGTTGCAATACTTAATTTAAAGATATCTTTTTCTTTCTAAATTTGTTTTCTACAAGACATAGGTCTAACTTGATGAGAAAATCACCACGAACGCAATGACGCTAATTTCGTGACCAAATTCCTGAAGCTTCTCAAATTTTCCTTTTTATTTCTATTTAATTGTTCACATGCATTTCTTCGCATTTCATGTATTGCATTTAATTTCTTTTATTAATCTTTTTCCTTCATTTCACTGCATGAACTTATTACATACAATATTATTGTCATTATTTAATTTTTCTCTTAAATATATCGATGTATATAATATATATACATATCTCCACATTTTTAATTGCATTAAAAAATGCGGGGTGTTACATGAAGGATAAGAAAAATAGACCTGACCAGTACGATGAGATTATTCTGAAGTTCAGAATACAAATTAAATGAGATTTTCCAAAGTTCAGAATATGGTATCGAATAATATATTATTCAAAAAGAAGGTTATGAGTGGAATCAATTATGTTAAATTTCAAGAGAATACTATTTACTTTCCATTTAATTTAAAATTTAATATATTATTAATACACTGGTTATTCAGATTAAAGAATAAAGTAAAATTTAAAGTTAAATATTTGGAGGGCATGAATTATGGTTACAATAAATGGTTATTGTTAAAGAAGAAAATTCTAAACTTGAATTTAGAACTTATGAGAATGAATGTTTTGTTGGTATTCGAAGTTGTGAACTTTATCTATTTTAAGGTTGATAATGGTGTTCAATTAATGTCTAAGAGGTAATTATACCCCAACTTGATTGACTTCGTTGTTGACTAAGAAATGATTAAGGTTCGATATTAAGATATGGTTAAGTAAAGTAAGATAATAAGTTTCAATGGTTACGTGGGAATAACGATGTTTTATTTAACATCTGGTTCAATCCAAATAACGAATTTAAAAATGTTTCCCCCGGAGAATAAAATATAGAAAATAAAGATTTGCAATTATTTGGAAATGTTTTCCAATAGTGATAGCAGATTTTCTAGAATTTTAGAAATTAAATATGATAACAGGAAATGTTTTTCAAAAGGTAATGAGAGGCTAACGGATTTTGATAAATTAGAATGACAAGAACTGAAGAACATGGAACCGCACATCGAAAATGAAGGGCGGCAGAACGTAAGAGGAATGGATTTGAAACTGAATCCAAGAGTTGCGTAAGAAATGGTTTGATTAAAAAAATTAAGGAATGGAATTAATGAAATTGGCAACTGACTGGAGATTGGTTAAGTTGAATGATTTCTTGAGTAATGATTTGTTGTGGGTTTCGGCCTTCGGGGTTGATACTTGGGGATTCTTTCGCTTGCTAATTTACAGTTAAAGGTGTGAATATGAAGTAATATGTGAATGAGAATTTGGTATAAGAAGGGAAAATTCTAAAATATTGAGGGTGTAAAAATTTGAATTATGTGATGAATTGAATAATTAGAAAATTGGGTTGGAACCAATAGATCCATAAATATGAGTTTGAAAGGATACTGGATATTTGAATTGATTATGAGATCAAAACTAAAATTTTGGAATTAAATAGAATTTGAGGATATGCGATTTCGATATTGGATAGAAATTTCTGGAACTTATATGGAAAGTTATATAAAATAACGTGAATTTGAAACTACTGGACAAAAGGTAATGGAATTATATGATTGAGATATTTGAAAATATGATTTGGAAAATCATAAGTATAATTTATGAGGAGCATGAAATGAAGTACTATATGTGTTAGATCCAAAATTGGCTCTAACACCCAAATGAGTAATAATTCTACTGAAATGAAATAAAAAAAAAACAGAAAAAACACACAATTTACAGTGGTTCGACGTTAAATAGCCTACGTCCACTTTCTACTCTTTGAATTGATGTCTTGAATGCAAGTACAACAACGATTCTCACTCAATTCTCACTTAAACCATACATTGATTCACTCAATTTCCATCACAATATGATTCAAAATATGATTATAATCTAAATAAGTTGATGAAATTCGGATGGTAAAGGAGTTTAAGTTATGGAAATGCCAAAAGATCCTTCCAAATGCCTCTTGATGGTGTATTTATAGGTGAAAAATGCTCATGGGATGGTTTCGGTTCGGATCCACGTGGCTTCCATCCCTGTTCTTTCGGGTTCGGATGGGATATGGGAGTGACAACACATCAGTTTAGTGCCAAACATGGGGAGAACGTGGGCATAACCGCTCCGAATCTTTAGGGAAATATGGAGTGAAACTGTCATGAATCTGGGTTCGGATCGGGGGTGCTAGCAACTAGGGGATCGGATCGGTTTTGGTGGAAGAATGGAAGGGCAGATTGAGTATGCAAAGAGAAAGGAGCGGATCGAGTCGTTCCGCTCCGAACCGGTTATGCCCCCATGGCTTTGTCTTCTGCTTCACAATCATCTTGCCTTGACAACTGGGATCCGATCTGAACCGGACTTCTAAAAGGGTGCATTTCTTGGTCAATATTCTTCACTTAAAAAATCCTTTTAACTTTGTATAGCCTAGTTCACAAAGTAGGCTTACATTTTGCCCCTCGAAGGACGCTTCTATTGAAGATAGAGCGTGCTTTGACATTATCTGATCATTGATTTCTGAGTTGGAATCGTAGAATAGTCGCTACCATTTGTTTGTAGAAACGCTTTGCTTCTTAAAGTCATATCTCTTGTTGCCTATATATATACCACAGAACGTTCCAATTTCTTCCTTTGTTTCAAATAATTCTAAGAACTCCACTTGATGTCCAACAGCTCTTCCAGGTAAACTTTAGTACATATATTTTTCTTCGAGTTTTCATTTGTTTATCAAATCAATACTTGCAGTTATGCTTGGGTTCGGATCTGATCCACATGGTTTTTCCTATTATCGGCGTCGTTACGTCAATGGGCCAAATCATCGTAGGCCTGTCTTTCCAGTCCGATCGGAATGGGGGGACACGTTCGCAGGAATACAAAGGGCCACTCCACTTTTATATAAATTTATCATTTTCCATCTCTTTCTTCTTTACTTTTCATTCCCGTCGCTTTCTAGGTTTTGCACAGAGAATCAAAAACTCTAACTCTCAAAAACTTCAGAATTCTCGTTCTAATCTTCAAATCGAATATATAGGTAGGTTTATGATTTCAACTAACTCTGTCACGGCTAATTTCAATTAGGATTTTTGGATAATTTGGGCGATTTGAGTATTTATTTGATCTTGATATCATGGCCTCCTCCGCCTTACCATTGGCGTTGATGGCCTCGTCGCCATCACGAGGCAGTAACGGTGGAGGTTACGATCTAACAATGGCTAGGCCGACACATATACACTGTAACACCCCACGTCCATTAATGTCACTCACAAAGGGAATGCATTAACTTCCATGGAGGTTTTAAGTGAATATAGAACAGTAAAATTACAACAAGACAGATATAAAATAGTACTTGGAAATTCAAAAACTTTATTTCATTGTAGCATAAGTCAAAACATGTTTGATTTCATCATAACACCATATTCAATGTCAAGTACAATATCTATCTTGATAAAACAAGTACATAATCCCATTACATGAATAGCCATTAAAAAGAAAGATAACAAGCTGGACTTTACTTCAGCAGTCCAAGCTTTCCAGAAGATAAGCGATCCAACTAGACTCCACTAGAACTTGGCCCAACCTGCGGACCTGAAGGGAGAAAAAGGATGGAAAAGAGGGGGTCAGACATAAAGTCTGGTGAATATGATAATTCTACAATACTATTACCAAAATAACTGGACTAAGGCATAAGCTGGAAAACAAGAAAATGTCTATGAAGAGCAGATTAAGGACATAGACAATCGCTAAAGGCAACGTTATAGGCGCTCCAAAATACTAAAGGATAAACACTATACTGCACCACACCAGTCACCCTAAAGATTCATCCCACTTAGCTTCACTTAGAAACTTTCCCAATGGCTTTACGTACCCCTAGCTGACTACATAGGTGCCGCCTGCCCCTATCTCCACTAGGTGTACCCTACTTCCCATTATTCGATCGGCTCCCTAACTCGTAGATACCCGTGCTGGCCCCACATTGGGGTGTATCACTCCCCTAAAGTGGCAACCAGATACAACGGACATGCACGACTTATACCTACACGATGCAACAACGTCTTACCTACCAGCCCGGGTCTACACACGCATATGAAACCCGTTGGACTTGCGTTGCCACCGCTCCCTGTTTTGGACTCTTATAGTCAAACCCAGTATGCGTGTCCCATCCTCGACTTGGGTCGAGCTCACAAAGATACGTTTTGGGATACTGGTTGAAATGGGCCCCCACTATTTACCACAAGCATTCCACCTAAGCTTGTCCCCATTAGTCCATCCCACTTAACCCACTTAGTCATGTTCATTTACATGTGTGTTTGGTTAAGTCTAATCGTATTTCAAATGCCTCTAAAGGCAACCACTAGATTCCTCATGCCACCCAAGGCACCTACTTAACCCCCATGTCCCACCTTACATGATTATCTGGTTAAGTATTTCTTAGTTCATTAAGGCCATAACCTCATAAAGACCTCTCACATTAGACTGGCATTTATGGCAGCTGGATTTGTTGGGTGGGTCCGGGCAGTCTTACACCATAAAAGAGTCTAACCTCGTGTCTTTACAACTGTTATGCTTTAGTTTGGGCCTAGGACCTCTCACATTAGGCCGACATTTGTGACTACTGGATTTGCCGGGCGGGTCCGGGCAGGTTTACATCACAAACGGGTCCAACCTCGTGTCCTAAGCATTGATTATTAATAATAATCCACTTTCCCCCAATTTTAATAATTCCCTACTTGAATTATTAATTACTTCCAATTTTTAACAATGTCCATAATTGACTCAATTATGGACATTCATTCATGGTATGCAACATCTTACAAAATTGCACCCAATTTATTAATTCCTAATATTACCCCTACTCCACGTTTGAACGTTTATTCGCAAAATATATGTTAGACTCGAATAGCCTAACTCATAGCATAAAAGAGATTATCATAATAACAACATGTATATGTGACCAAATGAATAGTAATAAGGGGTGAAACTTGCATATGTCCAACTTGCATAGATTATACATGTCATGGATCTAAAGGTGTCAACTTGTTAAAAATTCACCTAATATGATCTCAATCAATTTTCATAAACTTACATATGAACATGTGTGAATCAACATCATCTAATTTTTTTTTAACAACATGGTTTTATATGGGTACACCTAACTCAATAGGCAAATTCCCATAATCAAGTTTTATTTAATTATAGTTTCAAGTTTATGGGTACACCTAACCTAATAGGCAAATTCCCATAAACAAGATCCATTTAAATTAAGAAAAAAAAACATAACTTTAAGCATGATCCAACAACATCATGATTTTTCAACATAATATAGCATGATTTATAACATGGCATAGTATGATAGTATAACATAGCTTGACATGATTCTCAACATAGCACGACATAGCATAAGAGAATTTACAACATAGCATGACATAGCATATATAATTTACATCATACGACAACATAATAACATAATAAGAGATCCACAATATATAGAATTTACAATTACAAATCACATCACTTTCTTGTGATCCATTCATAACCGAGTCAAATTAGTTTGTAATAGTCTTGTGAGAATCATCATACTCAGCAACAAAAGAAAAGAATTAGAGAAAGAGAGATCTTTTGATTTGATTTGTGTAGATTTAGTTGTAGATGATTAGGCTTCCTCTTCTTAGTTTGTGACGGCTATGCTGAACTCCATGGCAGCAGCATGACGGTAGCTTCTCTAATTTTACAAGTGATTTAGGTCTAGGGTCTACCCACTTATTTATAGATTTTAGAATTCATTTAGGCCATTAGATTTAACCTAGAAATAACCGCAGCCGTTCAGACAAGATGGGGTTTATCTTGTTGACTCAGCAATGAGTCAGAAGTGACTCAGCAAACACTCAGCATATTAATAAACTTCTATTCATGTCATAAATATATATATATATATTTTCTACAATGTACATATTAGATACATCCCCCTTTACTTATTATTGTTTTTATATACATATTAGATACATCCCCTCTCTCACACACTTATTAATATTTTTGTATTCATATTAGATACATCCCCTCTCTTACATACTTATTTATATTTTTATATTCATATTAGATACATCCCCTCTTCTACACACTTATTATTATTTTTGCAACTTTAGTGTTAATAGAAAATTCGGGGTGTTACATTCTCCCCTCCTTTTAGGATTTCGTCCCTGAAATCTTCAAGTCTGGAAGAATGTATATCCTACCATCCAAACGTCCATCTACTCATCCATCATACACAGGCATCCATTGTCCTTACAGACTTCTAATGCTTTCATGTTTAAATGCACAGTGTGTGTATATGTCCGTATCTAATGCAAAATCAGGCGGTCCACTGATTCAGTTGACCTCCTTAATGCAACTATGATCGTGCCATGCATCCATTATGTATGCAAAAGATTCTTAATGCTACATAATACTTCTATATGCGTGCACAACCATCATCTGAATGCAGCATCCACATGATAATACAACCATCGTTCATCCATTTTACTAAATACATCCATATATATATATGCAATATGCAATATATAGTGACTGAGCCGATCTAGTGCCTAAAGTGTGTGTATATATGCATCCACGAGCAACCACTAGCAAACACTTGCATCCATTTTGCATCCATCATACATAACATGTCTCAAACACATGTTTCAACCATAGGATTATCCTAACTAAAGGTCAAAGATACTAATGAGAGGACATACTAAAGATAAGATAAGATAAGCTAAGCGATAAAGGAGAAATTAAAAGACATACCCTCAAAAAGAAAAGGGTACAACGAACGCATCTTCTCTTCTGTCTCCCAAGTTGCGTTGCTCTCATCATCTCCCCATTGCACTTTAACCAGTCTGACCTCTCGATTCCTCAACTTTTTGATCTCCGACCCAAGAATGCATGTAGGAGATCGTCTAATTGTTGCATCACGCTCTATTTCCACCTCTTTAAGCAAGCTCGGCTCTACCACCTCCGCGGTCTTGTGCAAACACTTCCTCAAATGTGATACATGGAATACGTCGTGTACTCCACTAAGTTTCTCAGGCAACTCCACCCTATATGCCATCTTCCCAATCCTGTCTTTTACAGGAAACGGCCCTACAAAACTTGGTGCTAATTTCCCCACGGACCCAAAGCGAACAACATTCTGTAACGGAGATACTTTGATAAAAACCATGTCCCCAATGTCAAACTCAAGATCTGTCCTCCTCTTATCAGCATACGATTTTTGCCTATCTTGTGCTGCTTTCATCCTCCTTCGAATCAACTCAATCTTCTCCGAGGTTTCCCTAACCATATCGGGCCCAAGTAGGATTTTATCGGTAGATTCCCACCAACATGTAGGCGAACGGCAAGGCCTTCCATAAAGAGCTTCGAAAGGTGCCATGCCAATACTAGACTGAAAGCTATTATTATATGCGAATTCTACTAACGGAAGGTGCTCTTCCCATGTACCCCCAAAGTCTAGGATACAAAGCCTTAAAAGATCCTCTAGAATGCGATTCACCCTCTCGGTCTGGCCGTCTGTCTGAGGATGATATGCGGTGCTCAAACATAGCTGAGTCCCTACCACCTCTTGTAAACTCTTCCAAAATTCGCTAGTAAAGATGGGGTCACGATCGCTTACTATACTAGAAGGAATACCGTGCAAACGAACTATCTCCTTAATGTATACAGAAGCCAACCACGGAGCAGTCCTCTTACTTTTCACGGGAATAAAATGGGCGCTTTTAGTAAGTCTATCTACTATAACCCAAATCCCCGTGTTACCCTTCCTTGATCTTGGTAATCCATCCACAAAATCCATTGAGATGCTTTCCCATTTCCATAGTGGAACTTCTAATGGGTGAAGCAACCCACCGGGTTTCTTTTGTTCTGCTTTAACTCGTTGGCACACCAAGCATCTAGCGACGTACTCGGCCACATCCTTTTTCATACCGGCCCAAAAGAAAACCCGCTTCATATCTTTGTACATCTTATCCCCGCCGGGATGAATGGTCATTTTTGAGCGATGAGCATCATCAAGAATGGCCTTCCTTAAGTCTTCGTCTTGTGGTACACAAAGTCTATTATCCCTTCGTAACCAACCCTTATCGTCTAGGGTATACCTACGAAGATGGCTTGATGACTCCCCCCCTTTGAGCTTTTCTACTATCTCAACCAACTGTGGGTCATCTCGCTGTGCCTCACCAACCCGTCCTAGAAGTGTAGGTCTAACCTCCAAGGATGCTAACAGACCGGGTACTAAGTCAACGGAGGGTCTAAAGTCAAACATAGAGATGAATTCTAAGCTTTGTCGTTCAACAAACAAAGGACTCAAGGACAACCTTTTCCTACTTAAGGCGTCTGCCACCACGTTACCCTTGCCTGGGGTATATGCTATTTCAAAATCGTAGGAGGCTAAGAATTCCATCCACCGTTGCTGCCTTAAATTCAAATCCTTCTGAGAGAATAAGTATTTTAATGATTTGTGGTCAGTGAACAGTTCGAATTTCTCACCAAGAAGATAGTGACGCCAAGACTTAAGCGCGAAAACAATTGCGGCTAGCTCTAAGTCATGCGTGGGGTAATTCTTTTCATGAACCCTCAACTGCCTTCCACCATAGGCTATTACTCTTCCCTCTTGCATGAGGACCGCGCCAAGTCCCGTCACACAAGCATCAGTATAGATGGTAAACGGTTTATTCCCGTCTGGCAGCACTATGACTGGGGCTGAAGTTAAGGCTCTCTTTAAACGTTGGAACGCATCATCGCAATCTTTGTCCCACGTAAAAACCAGGTTCTTCTTCGTTAACCGTGTTAATGGAGCTGATATTTTTGCGAAGTCTTTGATAAACTTCCTATAATAGCCAGCCAACCCCAAGAAACTTCTTACTTCGGTTGCATTTTTAGGGACCTTCCAATCTTGGATGGCCACCACCTTTGCGGGATCCACTGCTATCCCTTCTTTGGAAACCACGTGCCCTAAGAACCGTACTTCCTTCCTCCAGAAGTGACACTTAGAAAATTTTGCCTTAAGGTTATGCGCTCGAAGGGTTTCCAACACTTCCCTAAGATGTAGGGAGTGCTCTTCTTTATTCTTAGAAAAGACTAAGATGTCATCCACAAAGACTACCACGAATTTGTTAAGGTATTCCCTAAACACCCTACTCATCAAATCAACAAAATATGCAGGGGCGTTTGTCAAACCAAAGGGCATCACTAGCCATTCATAGAATCCGTCAGGAGTCCTAAAAGCAGTCTTATCTATACTATCCTCAGCCACTCTCAGTTGATGAAAGCCAGTGGCTAAGTCCAACTGCGAAAACACTGAGGCGCCAACTAACTGATCAAAGAGATCGTCAATCCTCGGCAGTGGGTGTCGGTTCTTTTTAGTAAGCTTGTTTCGTTCTCTATAGTCCATACAAAGTCTAAGACACCCATCCGCCTTTGTGGCAAAAACTACTGGAGCACCCCACTCCGATATACTACGTCTTATGAACCCCTTCTCAAGCAACTCCTTTACTTGCTTATTGAGTTCCCTCCTTTCACGAGGAGCCATGTGGCGCACTGGCAAAGATACGGGTTTAGCATTATCCACAAGATAAATTCGAAATTCTATCTCCCGCTTTGGAGGTAAGCCCTTCACCTCCTCAAACACATCCGGATATTCCCGGACCACTTCTACCGATCGCAGGTTCTCTACAGACGCGTCAAGCGATTCAAGATAACTTAGCATAACAGAATTTATGGGATTACAAAAGATGTCGAGAGCATTACCAAGGCGAGTCACAAGCCTAACTACTCTCCTTTCACAATCAAGAATGTCCCTATTTCTAGACAACCAATCCATTCCTAAAATTAGCCCATAGCCCGTGAAGCCCAATACATAAGCATCACATCTAAATTCAACGCTAAGTATAGAGATTTTCAAATCCAAACATATCATGGTCAAATGAGCCGAACCCCCAATTGGATTTGAAACGACCAAGGGATCCTCTACTAAACTGGTGTTCAAGTGCAGTGATTCAACTAATGATGCAGAGATAAACGAATGAGATGCGCCAGAATCGAATAAGGTACGGACAAGATGATCAAACAGAAAAACTAAGCTTTCAACAGAAATTTTTCTACCTCTTTCTTGCAGCGGTGGGGCCGCAATAGCCTGAAATTGCCACCTTGCCTGCCCTAGTGCCATAAGAGCCTGCACCTGTCCTCCCGAGGTAGACCCTGCCCTCTGCCCCTTCTTTGGACAGTCCTTCACTAAATGTCCCGCATCTCCACAATGAAAACAACCAGTCTTCTTTTTCTTTCTACAATCTTTGCTGAGATGGCCAGGCGTCCCACAATTGAAGCATTTCTTCTTCCCTTTGCCATTATTGTTTTTACCACCCTTCTTATTTTGCTGTTGGGGTTTCTTCTGATCCCCTTTCTTTTCAACTGCCTTATCCTCATGCATAAGTGCCATTTCTACTAGCTTTTCAAAGGTGGCTCCCATAGGGATGTGGGTCATAGCCAACCCTTGCAACGGTTCATTCAAGCCTCTAACGAACCTCAAAGCTTTCTTCTCTGGCGTGTTCACCAACTCCAAGCCAAACCTTGCTAACTGATTAAATTTATTGACATATTCCTTTATTGATGAGCTCCCTTGCTTTAGTGCCAGGAATTTTTCCATATTTAAGTTCTCCTCTACCCTTGAAAGAAACTTTGCCTCAAACCTTCGTCTGAAATCCACCCATGAATCAACTGGACGTTCCCCGTTAGTGACCTCCCACCAAAACGAGGCCTCTCCCTTCATTAACCAAGCAGCTAAACGGACTTTCCTCCCATCTTCCACTTCAAAGATATCCAACAATTCCTCAGTCTCCTTAAGCCAATCTCTGGCCTCCACAAACGTCTCAGTCCCTTGAAAAGTTTTTCCTCCCATAGACTTGAATTCCTCGCACATCTTTGCAAAAGTGTCAACACGAGGAGGAGGAAGAGGAGGAATGGGTGCAACTAGGGGTGGAGGAGTATCCGCTGGGCCTGCAGTGGTGGCCCTAGCCTCCAAGTATCTCCTAAACCACCCTGGAATCGTCACACCTTCTGGGAGATTAAGATCTTCAGCCATGCTGAAACGAAAAAGGAAAGATTCAAAATGGAGAATTCGAAAGATAAAGATAAGGATGTGGCTATTTGGGATTATGTTTTTCATAAAAACTCTCTTTAAATAACATGTTTTTTTTTTTGAAAGCACTTCTTCCAAAAATACTTTAGAAAAAAAATATTTTTCTAAAATTTTTTTTATCTGTTCTGGTAACCTTATGCTCTGATACCACGTGTAACACCCCACGTCCATTAATGTCACTCACGAAGGGAATGCATTAACTTCCATGGAGGTTTTAAGTGAATATAGAACAGTAAAATTACAACAAGACAGATATAAAATAGTACTTGGAAATTCAAAAACTTTATTTCATTGTAGCAGAAGTCAAAACATGTTTGATTTCATCATAACACCATATTCAATGTCAAGTACAATATCTATCTTGATAAAACAAGTACATAATCCCATTACATGAATAGCCATTAAAAAGAAAGATAACAAGCTGGACTTTACTTCAGCAGTCCAAGCTTTCCAGAAGATAAGCGATCCAACTAGACTCCACTAGAACTTGGCCCAACCTGCGGACCTGAAGGGAGAAAAAGGATGGAAAAGAGGGGGTCAGACATAAAGTCTGGTGAATATGATAATTCTACAATACTATTACCAAAATAACTGGACTAAGGCATAAGCTGGAAAACAAGAAAATGTCTATGAAGAGCAGATTAAGGACATAGACAATCGCTAAAGGCAACGTTATAGGCGCTCCTAAATACTAAAGGATAAACACTATACTGCACCACACCAGTCACCCTAAAGATTCATCCCACTTAGCTTCACTTAGAAACTTTCCCAATGGCTTTACGTACCCCTAGCTGACTACATAGGTGCCGCCTGCCCCTATCTCCACTAGGTGTACCCTACTTCCCATTATTCGATCGGCTCCCTAACTCGTAGATACCCGTGCTGGCCCCACAGTGGGGTGTATCACTCCCCTAAAGTGGCAACCTGATACAACGGACATGCACGGCTTATACCTACACGATGCAACAACGTCTTACCTACCAGCCCGGGTCCATACACGCATATGAAACCCGTTGGACTTGCGTTGCCACCGCTCCCTGTTTTGGCCTCTTATAGTCAAACCCAGTATGCGTGTCCCGTCCTCGACTTGGGTCGAGCCCACAAAGATACGTTTTGGGATACTGGTTTAAATGGGCCCCCACTATTTACCACAAGCATTCCACCTAAGCTTTTCCCCATTAGTCCATCCCACTTAACCCACTTAGTCATGTTCATTTACATGTGTGTTTGGTTAAGTCTAATCGTATTTCAAATGCCTCTAAAGGCAACCACCAGATTCCTCATGCCACCCAAGGCACCTACTTAACCCCCATGTCCCACCTTACATGATTATCTGGTTAAGTATTTCTTAGTTCATTAAGGCCATAACCTCATAAAGACCTCTCACATTAGACTGGCATTTATGGCAGCTGGATTTGTCGGGCGGGTCCGGGCAGTCTTACACCATAAAAGAGTCTAACCTCGTGTCTTTACAACTGTTATGCTTTAGTTTGGGCCTAGGACCTCTCACATTGGGCCGACATTTGTGACTACTGGAATTGCCGGGCGGGTCCGGGCAGGTTTACATCACAAACGGGTCCAACCTCGTGTCCTAAGCATTGATTATTAATAATAATCCACTTTCCCCCAATTTTAATAATTCCCTACTTGAATTATTAATTACTTCCAATTTTTAACAATGTCCATAATTGACTCAATTATGGACATTCATTCATGGTATGCAACATCTTACAAAATTGCACCTAATTTATTAATTCCTAATATTACCCCTACCCCACGTTTGAACGTTTATTCGCAAAATATATGTTAGACTCGAATAGCCTAACTCATAGCATAAAAGAGATTATCATAATAACAACATGTATATGTGACCAAATGAATCATAATAAGGGGTGAAACTTGCATATGTCCAACTTGCATAGATTATACATGCCATGGATCTAAAGGTGTCAACTTGTTCAAAATTCACCTAATATGATCTCAATCAATTTTCATAAACTTACATATGAACATGTGTGAATCAACATCATCTAATTTTTTTTTAACAACATGGTTTTATATGGGTACACCTAACTCAATAGGCAAATTCCCATAATCAAGTTTTATTTAATTATAGTTTCAAGTTTATGGGTACACCTAACCTAATAGGCAAATTCCCATAAACAAGATCCATTTAAATTAAGAAAAAAAAACATAACTTTAAGCATGATCCAACAACATCATGATTTTTCAACATAATATAGCATGATTTATAACATGGCATAGTATGATATTATAACATAGCTTGACATGATTCTCAACATAGCACGACATAGCATAAGAGAATTTACAACATAGCATGACATAGCATATATAATTTACATCATACGACAACATAATAACATAATAAGAGATCCACAATATATAGAATTTACAATTACAAATCACATCACTTTCTTGTGATCCATTCATAACTGAGTCAAATTCGTTTGTAATAGTCTTGTGAGAATCATCATACTCACCAACAAAAGAAAAGAATTAGAGAAAGAGAGATCTTTTGATTTGATTTGTGTAGATTTAGTTGTAGATGATTAGGCTTCCTCTTCTTAGTTTGTGACGGCTATGCTGAACTCCATGGCAGCAGCATGACGGTAGCTTCTCTAATTTTACAAGTGATTTAGGTCTAGGGTCTACCCACTTATTTATAGATTTTAGAATTCATTTAGGCCATTAGATTTAACCTAGAAATAACCGCAGCCGTTCAGACAAGATGGGGTTTATCTTGTTGACTCAGCAATGAGTCAGAAGTGACTCAGCAAACACTCAGCATATTAATAAACTTCTATTCATGTCATAAATATATATATATTTTCTACAATGTACATATTAGATACATCCCCCTTTACTTATTATTGTTTTTATATACATATTAGATACATCCCCTCTCTCACACACTTATTAATATTTTTATATTCATATTAGATACATCCCCTCTCTTACATACTTATTAATATTTTTATATTCATATTAGATACATCCCCTCTTCTACACACTTATTATTATTTTAGCAACTTTAGTGTTAATAGAAAATTCGGGGTGTTACATACACTTCGTTTTGATTTAGTTTTTGGGGTAAAGTTGGGTTTGGTATTGGTTGAGAGATAGAGAGGATGAAGAAGAAGAAGAGAAGGAGGTATGGGATCGGTTCGGGTGAAGAGGCATAAGAGCGAAGGAGAAAGAGAGGTTCATCTGACTGGGTCGGGTCGGAGCAAGAATTAAAGAGGAGGAGAAAAACTAGGTATGTCCAACTAGTTCGGGTCGGAACAGAAGAAATAGACAAGGGAAAACATGAATACTTGAACCGATCCGACTTCTTAGAGAACCCATTTCCGAACCGAACCGATTTTTCCTGTAAGGCATTAACTTCTGCTCTGAACCAAACATGATGTTGCCCTCAACCCGAACCCCTTTTCTTCATGAGGTGTCCGATCCGGTCTTGATATATGCGCCCGAACCTAATTGAAACAATTTAACTCAATACACAAGACATATCCTACTTGCCCGATCATTGTCTGCCACAACCTATAACTTAATGAACAGTTTGGATAGTTCCTTATGGATATGAGCAAACATCTAAGACTATTGTGAACATTATTGCTTCGCCAAACTTCTGCATTATGATCTTACGTATTTACTTTGTATCTCTTGCACACAATGTACACACCTTAGTTTACACATATGCACCGGGGGGGATGGGCTATTTTACTCTAACTTATGTTATCGCTCCTTCAGTAGTTTAGTGACCATGGCAGAGAGACGTTCATCTAGGTTAGCAGAAAAGAGAGAAGTCGCAGAAACTTCCAAGAAACACACTCTTGATGACATATCCTCTCCCTCAGACCCTGAATGGGATGATGAGGGCCCATATTATGAAGTGGAAGCACACAATAGTGAAATATCTTCTGGTAGTGAAGTTTCTCTTGGTGATGAAGAGGAAGGAGGGATAGGAGATGATCGTGCTCCCGACGAGTTTGAAACTGCCACCATATTGGAGTTACCCAAAGATTCTGTTGAGTCGACGATCGATGATGATAGACTCGTCCGAATATATCTAAAGCATGGGATATTAAAAGAGATACCCTGGTGCCATCGAAATCAGATTGCCCCTACAATCCACTAGAAGGATTTATGGCAATTACTCGATTGATTTGTCTGGTTGGGGCTATTCCACCGTTTCCGCCTTTTGTCATCGATTTTCTGAGACAGATGCGAATTGCCCCCATGCAATTACATCCCAACTCTTATGCTTATTTATACACCTTGTATATAGCATACAAAGAAATTTTAGGTATAGAGCCTACCTTCAATGACATCCACTTTTTTATAATTTCAAGCATCGGACTCAAGAGACTCCCTCCTTCTCATATTTTGAATCAGTCCCGAAAAGGAAAATTATTACTGTTCCATTTAGCAGCAAGGCTGGCGATTCTAAACTTGAATGGTTTTATCTCAGACAGCAGCCGGGGTGCACCAGGAGATGGACCAAATTAAGTAAAACACCGACTTTATAGATTTCAATTTTAAATGCTCATGACAACACATTAATTTTCTTTCTTTTTCATTCGCAGTTGATAACCCAAAGCAAATATTGGGTTAATTATACTTTGATCATTTGCATCAGCTTCTCAATAGTAATCAAAAGTTCCTAACCATCGATGAAGTTCTTAAGGATGAGTATCTCCATCATCATGGGTTACTATCTATTACCCATAGTATGGTCATGGGACAGGTCCATATGTGTACATACCCCCAGTCGACATTATTCCTAAGACGGGCGAGGGATCGAAAGGTCCAACAATACATCTTAAGACTCCTCCTTCTCCATCCTCAACTCAGGATGATGAATTAGCCAACATAGCTGAAAAGCTCAGAGAAGGGTATACCATCCCTGATGATGGTATTTCTCTTGAGAAGTCAACATCCCCTAAAGAGCTTCCACTAGACGCTTCTAAATGAGATGCTCCTGCTACCGACGATTCCGCATTTAAGGGTTTAGGAAATCTTCCCCTGCCCGAAACTATCTACACTTGAGAGGACTTCGGAACGAATCCTTTAACCTTCACTTCTTCAGAGGATACTACTCCAGTGAAGACCAAAGAGCCCACTCATGCTCGTTTAGCTTCAGGCTTGGGTTTGTTGGGGGGAACGTCACTTAGGATGCACATAACACAATAGCACCGCACGTCACCACACTCATGTCTTATGTGAACGTCGATTCTGAATTTCACTTATATTGTTGTGCAGGTACAATGTCACGCCCTCACTATGATATCAGGAAAATTCGTCGTAGCATGTCTAGACCTCCCTCTGACACCGAGCATGATCGTCGTGAGAGCCGGGGCAAAGATAACAGAAGGCCTATGATTCTCATCGACCTCACACTTCACGCTCTCGTTCTCCTGTCCGATCGGATCCAAACAGGTATAAGAGCCACCAAAGTCGTCGTGGGGAAGACACATCACAATCCAAAGATTGAACTTCTCCCCAAGACAAATATAATCGAGAAAAAAGTCCATCGAAACACATTGATTCGCGAGATAAGCACAAACCTTCTGAGAAGCGATCTAAAAAGGGCGATGCAGCCATCGTCCCTGCTAAGAGGAAACACATTGAACTATCATATTGCAAACCCCCACCACTGGATGTTGATTCCAAAATTAAACTGGCATATGTGGAGAAGCAGTTCCCAGATCACTACTTTGAGAATCTAACTTTCTTACCCGCACTTGAGCCTCATTCGGGGCTTAATTACAGACGTTGATGCAATGAAGAAGGCTGCAGATTCCGATGAGAATGTTTTGAAAAATCTGGAGAAGGACTTAAAATATACACAGGCTCAACTTGTTATTGCTCAACGAGATGCCAACAAGTTCAAAAAGCAATTTGAGGAATTACAAAAGCATTATCATGACTTGCTGGAATCTCACAGTCAAGAGCATTTGGAGTTGAAGAAAAAAGTGGAAGACGCTAAGTCAAACAGTGTCAAAACGCAGCTGGCTTACAATACTGTTGAGCAAGAAAAGGCCGAGTCAGCAAGGAAGAACGCTGAGCTGGAGAAACGAAATGCTGACTTGGAGTCCAAGTTAATGGAAGATGAATCTCGAGCTGCCTTAGCTGAGGGAAATGTGGATAGCGCTATTAAGTTTGCTGAGGAAACTCATAAACAGCTATCAGAGGCTCATTAAGAATTGCACGGCTTTGGTGAACTAATGATTGAATTCTTTGCGCATATAATCCATCGCCAAAACATTTCTTGGATCGAAGACTATCCGACTACCTTAGTTCACGTATGGAGTCAAATCATCGAATGGGAAAAAGAGGAACTTAAGGTAGACTTCGTTGATGAACACAAACTCATGGAGAAGTATCTGAGAGATGATGAACCGACACGTCTGGCCGTGGGGCGTCGCCTTATTACTGCTGCCATTGAGGAGGAGAAATGACTGGCCAAAGGAAAGAATACCCCTTGAAGTTGGTTCTTCTTCTGCTACCGCCGAAGCTACTGGAGTCGAGGGATATGATCCCGAGAATCCGGGAATTCCTAGAGCATCTCTTTTATCTCCTATTCCCGAATCAGCATAAGAGGCGGTAGATGCCCCAACTGAGAAATCATCAGAAGGTATTTCCACCTTTTCACCCCAATTCGTCAAAGCAGTATCCACCTTTTATCACGTCATTGGGCAATCGATCGAAGATTCTTTGTTTTCTCCTAAGTTGATAACTGTTGCTTATCATTTTATAGGTGTTGAACCAACCGAGAAGGCTGACGAGCCTCGGGAAACCACCATTGGGGAGAAATCCATGGAAGAGGCTCAGGGAGGACAGGATAAGGCTACCACCGTTGAATCCGGAGGGTGAGCTGAACCGCCTAAGGTCGAGAGTTCTCATGATGATGAAATGAAAGACGATTTGAAAGATGACGATGGCAATAAGGGGCATGAAGAAGATCTTGATGTTGCTATAACTGGGGATTCGAAAAATCCTGATGACATGACTTTGGCTGAAATGAAAGTCGAACAAGACAAGCGCATGCAGCTGAAAGTCGAGGAACTAAACCCCGAAAGCCTTAAGACCCTTGCAATGGTGGATGTTGGATCGAGGTTAGTTGTTAAGATTTCAACTAGGTCAATTACAGAAGAGCTTGCTAAAAAATCTTCTCTTGATTTCAGTGTTCCGACTCCTAGAAAGAAATCTACAGATTCTGGTACTTCAACAACAGAGAAGAAGAAGCCAAAGCATCTCATGTCTGATGCTGAAAAGGAAGATAGAAATGCTCTTAAGGCTGCCAAAAAGTCCAAGTCTACTCCAAAGCCCAAGTGATAATGCACTTTATTTTTTTATTTTTTTTATTTTGATATTCCACTGTTCCGCTATTATTGTAGTGAGTGTGGCCCTCGCATCATTTGCTTAGCCTTCCTGTATAAACTCACATGTTTGTGAATAAAGTGGTTTGTTCCCTGCAATGTCTGATATTCGTAAATTTAACATTTAAGTAAAGTCATTATATGAACAGCATGTCATATCATATACAATAAAGTCATTATTAAGGGGAACATGTTTACATATATATGCCCCTAATCAATCTTGGATAAATGATTAAGACTTATTCAAGATTGATTAAATTCAAAATTCAGCTGCCCTCGATTCTCTGACGGGGCCATATTCTTTTCGTCATTGATGCTTATTCTTTTTAGCATCTTTATACTCTCCTGTTTCATAACCAGGTTAGAGTATTACTGAGGCGGTCTCTTATCGGGGTGCACCTTCATGCCTCAAGGGACGCATCTTCCCTTCCTTTATACTCTCTCTCGTTTCATGAGAGTTAGAGTTAGGAATGTCGTCTTCCCATTCTTTGCATCTTATCATGAAAACGGTCATTTTGTTTGCTCCTGCACATAGATTATCTCCAATTTTGTAATTTAATTTAATGTTTTGTGTTTCATTCTCATGACAGAATAATGGCTGAAGATATAAATAATGCAGGAAAGTAAATGACACACGACATTTTTGTAGTGGTTCAGCTAAGTCGTAGCCTACATCCACTTCATATTCCTTTGTTCATATAAACAAACTTTTTAAGGCAAGTCATGCCTTTTTACATAGCTTATAAAAACAGAAAGGAAGACATTTCATATTTAGCTCAGGTATCGTCGCAAGTGCTGAGCATTCCAAGCTCTAGGAATCTCTTCACCGTCCGTGGTTGTTAGCTTGAATGCTCCTGTATCAAGTTTCCATTGGATGGTGTATGGCCCTTTCCATTTTGGACCCAATTGGGTTGAAGGCGGGAAGACTCGTTTCAATACTAAGTCTCCTGGTTCAAAGGTTTTGAAGTGAACTTTCCGGTCGTAATAATGTGCTACTTGACATTGATGTCTTGAGGCACACAAGTCTGCTTCGTCTTTTTTTTCTTCAACCATATTAAGAGACTCTAGGAGGAGTGTTCTATTTGTCTTCGGGTCATAATATGCGACTCGATGAGAAGGGACTTCCAATTCTACCGGGATTACTACTTCTGACCCGAAGGAAAGGGAATAGGGAGTATGGCCGGTGACCGTCTTAAAGGTTGTCCTGTAGGCCCACAAAGCTAGTGGAAACTCATCTACCTACCTGGCTTTGGCCCGCTCCAACAGCTTCTTGAGAATAGATTTAAAAACCTTGTTTATTGCTTCGACCTAGCCATTTAACTGCCGGTGAGCTACAGCAGTGTATCATTTATCAATCTTGTACTTCTCTCAGAAGTTTCTGAATTCGATGCTGTCAAACTATGTCCTATTATCAGTTATGATGGTCTTCGGTATCCCAAATCGATAGATAATGTTTCTGACAACAAAACTAATCACCTTTCTTGCCGTGATCATTGCTAAAGGTTCAGCTTCCACCCAGTTCGTGAAATAGTCCACGGCGATGATCGCGTACTTTTCTCCCCCTCTGGCAGTAGGTAACACTCCAATAATATCAATTCCCCACATGGAAAACGGCCATGGGATTATCATCGACTTGATCTGAGTCGGAGGTGCTCTGGGAATCTTGGAAAATCTTTGACATCTGTCGCAGCATCGTGAATAATCAGCCGTGTCTTTATTCACGGTAGACCAAAAATATCCATACCGTAATACTTTCTTTGCTAGGGTTTGGACCCCGGTGTGGTCCCCACACTCACTTTCGTGTACTTCTTGCAGTACACGTTTGATGATGTCGTGTGCGATACACCGTAGTAGGGGCATTGAAAACCCTTGACGATAAAGGACGTGATCTTGTAAAATGTACCTTGCAGCCTTACGTCTTACAGCTTATCTTTTGCTTTTCTTCAATGGGAGGGTTCCATTCTTGAGAAAATTCTTGATCGGTGTCATCCATGATTCTCTCTCTGGATCAACTTCCAAGGCTAGTTCCATCTCCATCAGGTTGAAACTCGGTGAATCCAAAACCTCTATCGGAACCACTTCAGTTTCTTTGGGATTAGCGGAACTTGCTAGTTTTGCCAACCGATCTGCATTCTGATTTTCTGTTCTTGGAATATGCGTTATGCTGTAATGCCCCAAACTACCTAACAACTCCTTTACCTTTTTGAGATAAGTAACGGGTCGAGGTCCTTTAGCAACAAATTCCTCCCGTACCTAGCATACAACTGTCTTGGAATCGCAGCATATATCTAGTGTCTTCAGCTCTAGTTCTTTGGCGAGTTTCAGCCCGACAATCAGGGCTTCGTACTCTGAATCGTTATTGGTAGCAGCAAACTCTAATCATAATTCACAGTAAATAGAGCGTCCTTCATGAGTTATTAAAACAACTCCAGCGCTGGACCTTCGATCATTTTTGGGTCCATCCGTATATAGCTTCCACAGACTAAGCTCTAACTCTTGGTCCAAAGTAACCACCTTCTCACCCACCGTTTCCTCTTCGGGAATTGAGAATTCGGCTATAAAGTCGGCCAATGTTTTCCCCCTTATTAATCTCTGTGGCTGAAAATTTAAATCAAATTGACTCAACTCAATGTTCCATTTAATAACCTCCCCATACTTCGGGTTTTTGTAGCACTTGTCTTAAAGGTTGATCGGTGTATACAACTATCGGGTAAGCCTGAAAGTAATGATGAAGTTTGTTGGAAGCAATCAGGAGGCTATAAGAAAGTTTTTCTATCTTCGGATAATTAAGTTCAGCAGCAACTAGCTTCTTGCTCATGTAGTATACAGGCCTCTGGACTTTATCCTCTTAACATACCAATGTTGTACCGACAGCATGAGATAATACCGCCAGGTAGACAAACAAATCCTCATGTTACATGGGTTTTGGTAATATTGGAAGCTTTTCTAATAAGTCTAATAAATTTTTGAAAGCCTCTACACAACCAGGGGTCCAATCAAAATTTCGCTTTCCTCGTTTTATCAGATCAAAGAAAGGTATGCACTAATCTGTGGCTTTGGAGTCTGCTCAATGCAGCAACTTTTCCAGCTACGCTTTGAACATCCTTAATCTTTCGAGGTTCTTCAATATTCCTTATTGCTGCTATTTCACTAGGATTTATCTCAATCCCTCGAGAACTCACAATAAACCCAAGGAATTTCCTAGATGCGACCCCAAATGAGCATTTTAAGGGGTTTAACTTCATTCCATACCTTCGAAGATTGTCAAACATTTCAACTTAATTCCTTGTATGGTCGGAAGATTGTTTAGACTTCACAAGCATGTCATCCACATAAACCTCCCTGGTTTTCCCGATTTGATTATAGAACATGTGGTTGACCAAACGCTAGTACGTGGCTCCTGCATTCTTTAATCTAAATGGTATTACCACATAACAATATAACCCCAAGTCTGTGATGAAACTTGTGTGCTCCTGATATAGTATGTGCATGGGAATTTGATTGTACCCCGAATAGGCACCCATAAAGGATAAAAGCTCGTGTCCAGCCATCGAGTCTTGAAACACCGCACCTCCGTTAAGGTCACTCACAAAGGGAATGCCTTAACTTTGGTGGAGGGTTATAGGTACAAGATACAGAAAACTTTACAAGACAAATAAATATAAGCAGCGAAATTTTTAAATATTTATTGCATACATGGTTCAATACAAAAGCGTTACATCAAATTGTCTCAAAATAACTTCCAAAACATTACAACATGATTTCTGTCTTGATTATTTAAATAAAGAAGCATAAACCAAAAATAAAACTGCATAAATCCCCAAGGATGATTTCCAAGAGCCATAGCCAAGATGAGAGAGATTCCAAATCATACATCTACTTTCTTGAAGCTTGCAAAGAGTCTGACTAAGCTGCAGTATTCCCTCCCTATGGACCGGGGGGAATGGAAGAAAAGAAGACCAGAGAAAACGGGTCAGACAATCAGTCTGGTAAGTTTAGTGATTACTAGTATTTAAACAAGGAAAGGGATCATGAGAGTGATAAGAGAACATAGGACAATACCATAATATAAGATATGTGATCGCACTCATTACTATAGTCTCTGCACCTAATAAACCATTAGTTCAACCATCCCCACGTGTTTATAACAAACGATCCCCTTAATGATCGGCTCCTACTCGCATGGATTTATATCTTGTGTCATTCGGCCCCGCTTGACTGTAGCTACCTGTGCTGGTCCCACCATGGGCTGTATCAGTCCCTCTGGTGGCAACCTGACACGATTCAAGATGCACTGTGTATACTACTGATGCCCAGTGCATGATTTTTCCAATTCGGAGTACGTGCACGCCTAAACTCCGTCGGAACCTACACTGGCCCACCAACCGTCGACGTTTTGACCGCTTATAATCATCCCGGTAATTGTGCCCCACCCTACCTAGTTCCAGGGTACCATGATACATCTATGTGGGTTACTGCTCAAATGGGTCCCCGCTACTAGGGTTTTCTAATCAACATGTTTATTTGGTTAAGTGTCCAAGTTTACCTAACCCCACCCATTCGTTTAGTTAACATGTTGAATCGGTTAAGTGTTTCCCTAATTGACTTAACCCTACCAATCCTGACTTATCTTTAATTTATTAAAGCACCAACCACTCACATTAGACAGGTCTTGTTGTGGTCACTGGATGTGCTAGTCGGTTCCTGGTAGATTTACACCACAACTCAGTCTAACCACGGGTTCTTTTTGGGCTTGATGCAATAACCACCCACATTAGAAATGTCTTGTTGTGGTCACTGGATATGCCGGTTGGTTCCGGGAAGATTTACACCACAACTCAGTCTAACCTCGGGTTAGGCATATTCGTTTTTTTTTCTAAACTCACATTTTTCTATATATGTCTAATTTCTTTATGTAGATTAAATTTTATTTAATCATGCCATAATTATCCTTTGATTATGCTCACCATAAATGGTATACCAAATATACGATTTCATGAACAAATCAATGCCATGAATTTTCATATTTTCCCATCGCTACCCCCGTGGAACGTACGCATGAATCACATAAAATGTTGGGCTAGTAAATTAGCCCAACCCATAAACAAGAAAGGGGTAATAAACAAGGAACATTAAATAAACATAAAATAGCATACATTTCAACTTGTCATGTGTAACTTGGCAAAGAAGTATCATTAACTTTAATCAAATGGGTAAAGGTGAACTTGTGACTAAGTTGGTCTAATGGTCATGTAAACTTGACAAAGGTCTAGCATGGAGGTTTAACATATAATCACAGTTTCAACCCACAACTTAGCATATTAACTTATGTATGTCAAAACCTAAGAAAGCTATTATAATCATTTTTAAATTGCAACTTAGCATGGTACTTATGTGTTAAAAACATAAGAGGATTACAATTCAAAATTTTACAACATAATTAGATTCAACCTAACATGAATATGCATGAGTGTTGATCTAACATATAAGCGTGTGTTTTAGATCATAAACTTGCAAATAACCACCAATTTATAACATGACATGTTTACAATTTAATTGGCAAAATAGATCCATTACCCAATCATAATAGATTCCAATAACATACTATATGTTCACCACCACAAGCATATAGACATGATTAATATACAATATGTTCATCACCACAAGCATGTAGACATGATTAATATACAACATATTCATCGCCACAAGCATATAGATATGATTAATTACAAAGATACTTTAAGATAAACGAGAATCAAATCTTATACATAAGCATCATTCTATATCCAAATTACAACATGTCATGATTCAATTGAAAGAATGTTTAAATCTGCGTAATAACCAACTTACAAACTAAAAAGGGATTCTTGGGTTCTGAAATTTGAATTCTGAAATTGGTAAGCACACTTTTGATGTAGATCGTTGAATTTTATAATCTTTTAATTTGATTTTTGATTCAAGTTCTTATATTGTCTTTGAATTGGTGTCGGCTACTCCAAGTCTTCTATTGACAGCATGATAGTTCTAGGATTATTTTTGTGTGCTTTTTAGGTTTGAGCATTGGGTTGTTTATATAGAATTTCAACTCAATTTGAGCCGTCGGATGTTCCTAGGATTAACCACAACCATCCAGTGAAGGTAGGGTGACACCTCAGCCCTAGTGACTCATCACTAAGTCACAAAATCATCACCATTCAGATCTGCTTGGGGTGAGGGGGCTGGTCGACCCCCAGGTCGACTTGTAAGGTGAGGTCGACACTAGGGTCAACCCCCTGGTCGATCTGGGTCCTGGGCGGGAATTTTCCAGCCCAGCCCACTTCTGACTTCTGATTTGAATTCGAATTTGTTTTTCGAGCTGTTTGAATTTATTTGAATTTTCAGGAAACTTCTGACAGCCATAACTTCCTCATACAAAGTCCAATTTATGCAAACTCGGACTCTATCTCAACCAGAATTCCGAGACGAACACAATGGCATAACCCATTTCCCTTAATTCTCACATTTTAAATTAAGAATTGTTTAATTCGTTACTATACCATTAACAGAAAATTCGGGGTGTTACAAGTCTACTAGCTGATCAATTCTGGGAAGAGGAAAGTTATCCGTCGGACAAGCCTTGTTCAAGTCAGAAAAGTCAACACATGTAAGCCACTTCCCATTAGATTTTTCAACCAGGACAGGATTTGATATCCAGTCGGGATATTTTGAATCCTTAATGAATCCATTGTCCTTTAATTCCTCTACCTCTTCTTTCAAAGCTGCTGACCGCTCTGGGCCTAACATCCATCTCTTCTGCTTGACTGGCGGGTGCTTTGGACTAATGCATAAAGAGTGGCTAATAATAGCAGCCGAGATCCCATACATGTCTGCGTGAGTCCAGGAAAACACATCTAAGTTTGCCTTTGAGAAATCTGCCAACTCTTTTGCTCAGATTGGATCTAGTTGCGAGCCGATCTTTAGCATTTTTGTCGAATCTGTCTCATCAATAGGTATATCTATTGTTGTCTCATTGGAAGTCGCCTTTCTATCCTCGGGTTCTCTATCCTCTCTGGGATCTATATCCTCGAGCACATCTAAGGGCGACTCTCTTGGTGGTGGACCCCTTAATTGCTATGCTGAGTTTTCCTCCGAAGGGGGAGAATCGTCTTTAGATTCTATATTCAACCCCTTCATTAGCATCTTCAACGCCGTCATGTAACAAGCTCGTCCGGTAGCTTGGTTGCCTCTCATCACCCCAATTCCTATGTCAGTCGGGAATTTAAGCAACAAGCACCAAGGTGCAATACATGCCCTAAATTTGGCAAGGGCCGGTCGGCCTAGGAAAGCGTTGTAGGGTGACTCTACATCCAAAACTACAAATGGCAGGATCCTCAATCTCTGGCGATCTCCCTATCCTAATGTTACAGGAAATTCTACATAGCCCATCGGAGACGTTGACGCCCAATTGACGCCCCTTATCCATCCTTCATAGGGCTTTAGATCATTTCCTTCAAGTCTCATTTGTTCAAAAGCTTTCTTGAAGAGGATACCGACCGAACTTCCGTTGTCCACCAACACTTTATGGAGTAATGCAGGGCCGATGGCCGTGGTAATTACTAGTGGGTCTTCGGTTGGTGATTGAATTCCAGAATCATCTCTACTATGGAATATGACGTCGTTTGACATCGTCTTTTGTTGTTTTACTGGAGTAATGTATTCGAGGTTACTGCATTCTCCTACCTCAAAGTGCTTGGCGGCATTGACGTACTGATCCATCGCTTTGAAACTTCAACTAGCTAGGTGGGGTCCGCCTATAATGGTATTGATAATGATCCCCTTACCATTCTGCTGGGCTGTGTGTTTAGAAGTAGGCTGGTTTTGGTTCGGGGCTTGTCCCCCTTACCCCCTGTCCCTTGGGGCAACCTTGTACTCGTCTAACTTCCCTTCCCACAGCAATCTTTCAACTACATCTCTCAAATGATGGCATTCGTTGGTGGAATGACCGTGGGTTCCATGGAACAAACAAAACTTTCCCGTTGTGATTTCTTTTTCAGTAGAGTCTCTGGGTGTGTGGTATTTTGTGTTGCAATATGCTGTATGTATCCAAATAAATATTTTCCAAGGTATCATTCAATGGAGAATAGTTTTCAAAACTTTGGAATTGAGGTTTTTTGATGGATTTGTTCCCCCTATTCCTAATCCTCCTATTGTCGTTTCCATTCTTGTTGCTGTTACCTCCGTTCTGGTTGCCGACATTCACTTCAACCTTCCCTGAACTATCACTAGATTGTTTCACAGTAACATTACTTTAGACACCTTCCCTCGAGGTCCCTTCGGACTTTCCCTTCCAATTTTCATGAGCTTCTTCTCGCCTTAAGCGAATATTAGGCTTTTCATAGAACAATTCCCTAATAGGGGGCGGTTTCCCATATAGATAATCTCCAAATTCGGTGTCCGGATCAACTCCTCTATTACAGCCATCAGAATAGTGGGTTCATGAGGATCACTAACTTCGGTGACGGCCAGGTTGAAGCGGTCCAAATATGATTTCAGAGATTCGCCTGGAGCCTGTTTAATCCTTGACAACTCTACGACGCTTTTGGATTTTCGGGCATGAAGTCGAAACTGGTTCATAAAGCATTCACTTAATTTTGTGAAATTTGACACTGATCGTAGAGGGAGACGAGTGAACCACATTAACGCCACGTCTTCTAGGTAAATTGGAAAGGCCTTGCATTTTATAGCATCTGGAGCTGCTGCGGCATTCATGAACCATGCATATCTCATCAGGTGTTGTCCTGTGTCCGTTCTCCTTGAATATTGATCCATTTGTGGCAAGTTGAATCACCGAGGGAACTGGAAGTCCAATATATCATCTGTGAAGGGGGTATGACTTCACTCAATGCCCCAGTCCTCATTAGTGTATCGTCGACTTTCGGACATAATCTGACGCACCATTTTCCACACGTCGGCATTTGTTAATGTCTGCACAGGTTCTCTAGGTCTGATATTCGGATTACCCCTAGGTTCCTGATTAGGAGACAACCTCCTATTTCAAGCGGCGACTGCTCTAGATTGCTCCCTACGCTCACGGTTGATCTCAGGGGGAAGTGGATGGAGAAGTTGATGTTGCATAGGATTAGTAATCTTAGAATCTCTGGGTAGAACATGGGATCCACGCATGGGCAACAGCATAGGCTCTTTCAAACTCGGGTCATCAGGCCCTAACACACGAGCAGCGTCTTCGCAAGATCCTAAAGATCCAAAAGTTAACTGATCATGATTTTGAGGTCGCTCAAGCGGCCTTCTTTCTCGAGGACGTCCCTCATCTTAAGAAGATGAATAATCTAGAGCAAGGTGGCGCGTTAGGGAAGGTGTTTTTTGCCTCCGGAGCTCCTTGTGTTCCCTACTCATGGTGATCATGTTCTCTTGCATGCGAAGACTGTCACGCTTATGGGCTTCCAATGCCTCCTTAGTGCTCTGGAGCATTTCAAGAAAACGTGAAAAATCTCCTTGTGTGACGAGTGTAGATGGGTCAGGATGATCATTGGTCATAGCGGCTGGAATCGGAGCATTGGTAGGAGCTCGAGTAGAAGTTCCAGCTTCACTTTGATTCGGGTCGGATCGGATGGGGAGAGTGGGTGGCTTCAACATCGCCAGATCGGATCTTGGTCATCGGTTTGGATCGGTCCTTCCGGACCGGAGCGGCCTGCTTCAAAGTCCTGACCACGCGTCCTCGTCACAACCATTGTTTGCTGATCTTCGTTTACTTTCTTCTCTCGATTACTTTGGATTTCCTTGCCTTTTCCTTTGGCCATAATTTCAAATTCTTCATAATCAGGCACTTAAAGATGTCGAGAACAAAGGATTAACTTCTTTGAACTCAAAGGTCCAAATAATAGAATGATAATCCCAAAAAGCGAAGAATTCGAAAATTCTCAGTGAAAGCACCAAAATGTTAGATGCAAAATTGGCTATAACACCCAAACAAGTAACGATTCTACTGAAATGAAATCAAAAACGGAGAAAACACACAATTTATAGTGGTTCGGCGTTAAATAGCCTATGTCCACTTTTTACTCTTTGAATTGATGTCTTGAATGTAGGTACAACAATGATTCTCACTCAATTCTCACTTAAACCATACATTGATTCACTCAATTTCCTTCTCAATATGGTTCAAAAGATGATTGTAATCTGAATAAGCTGATGAAATTCGGATAGCAAAGGAGTTTGAATTCTTAAAATGCCAAAAGATCCTTCCAAATGCCTCTTGATGGTGTATTTATAGGTGAAAAATGTTCCTGGGATGGTTTCGGTTAGGATCCACGTGGCTTCCATCCCATCACTTTTAGGTTCAGACGGGATATGGGAGTGACAACACATCAGTTTAGTAGCTAATATGGGGAGAACGTGGGCATAACCGCTCTGAATCTTAAGGGAAACGTGGAGTGAAACTATCGTCACTCTGGGTTCGAATCAGGGGTGCTAGCAACCAGGGGATCGGTTCGGTTCTAGTGGAAGAATGGAAGGGCGGATTGAGTATGCAAAGAGAAAGGAGTGGATCGAGTCATTTCGCTCCAAACCGGTTATGCCCCCGTGGCTTTGTCTTCTACTTCACAATCATCTTGGCTTGACAACTGGGATCTGATCCGAACCGGACTTCTAAAAGGGTGCATTTCTTGGTCATATTCTTCACTTAAATAATCCTTTTAACTTTGTGTAGCCTAGTTCACAAAGTAGGCTAACAATATGTATATAGAATGATATGTTTTCGAAGCTAAATAAGGAAAGTACCTTCTTTTTCCTATGAATTTCGAGCTTAAATGAGATATGCTGCTGGTGGTAGTAGGTTGTCCGGACATAAAACTTATGATTTGCCATTGAGCACGACTACTAGCGCAATTCACAAGGCTGCAGATAGCTTACATCGTTCAGATGTTTCCTGAGGGAATCAGGCATAACCATTGTGATTGCTGCGATCTAGAGTCGTTGGAATTCGACCGTATAGCAAAATTCACAGGGCTGCAGATAACCTACGACGGACGGATGTTTCTTGGGGGAACCAACCGTAACCATTGCGATTGCTGCGATCTACAGTCGAATTATAAGGGCGTAACCCGCAGAGCTATGAAAGCTTACGAGTATGGATGAATCCTGGGGGACCCAGGCGTAACCATTGTGTACATGCGGTCCACTTAGTTATCTTAGTGATTAAGCCACCTGTTTAATGCAGTAGTTTGTCTTCGTGACTTGATTGGTCCTTGAGACTTGATTTATCTTCATAATTGTAAGATTTGTTTTTCATGATTCTGATATAGAGCAATCAACGCTCAGTGACCTCAGATTTTCTTTTGATTCTAAAATATCTTCTGTTGATCTATCCATGACGGAATTCGCAGGGAAGTGATTTCCTATGGATATGGATGTTTTCTGGGGGATCCAGACGAAACCACTGTGTATCTGCGATTCATGAACAGTCAATATATCAATATCACATTCGTACTTTCCATATCTGTTTTTAAAGGAAATTTTGAATTATTTTCACTGGGAGTTGAAGCAAGGATATTTAGTACTTGGAGATTCTAGTCATGCGTCTGGCCAGCGTATGCCTAACATCTATGAGAATGACAATAGACTTGTCAAACTTCGAGTTATTAATATTTTTAAATAAATAATTTAAAATTAATATACCTAATTTAATAAGTTAGCGAAGAGAATTTTAGAGTGTTTTTAATTCCATAGCTTTGAAACAATATTACAAATATTTTTTGTATGAATTCCATGTTATGGAAAAAATTCGAATTTTGGAAATTCTCAAGTCAACAATTTGTGACTTGAAGAAGAGAGGTCATTTACACTCTTCAATGAGTGTATGAAAATGCTAAATGGATTAAATGAAAGAGGTTGGGTTGAATTGGGTTGTAATGAATAAGTGAAATGATGGATAAGTAAATACTGGCAGATAAGGTTTATAAAAGAAAATTGGAATGATTTGAGATGCGTAAATCCAACGCGCGCAGATTCGAAATTTAGGGAATGGTTCAATAAGAAATTTGATTTTCTGGGATAATTGGATATAATGGATAAATTAAGAGGTTCAGTGACTTAAATATCGATATTTAAATTAGTGGTGGATAAATATTGTCAAATATGAAAATTTGAATTATACATCGGTATAACTCTAACAGTCTCTCCTTTTTTAGGACGAAAAGTTTTAAAGGGGGAAAGATTGTAATTTCCCGGAAATTTCAACAACTGAGATATGGAATTCGTTAAAAATTTAATTAATAATTTTATATTGAGACTTGGATTAGAAAGTTAAAATTGAATATATGGTTTTGTATATGAATTAAATTCAGAATGGTTGGTTACGAATCAAATATTTGTTATTGAATATTTGAATTGAATTTAGTCCGATATTTGAATTTGAACTGTAATGCCATTAAAAATTTAAATGGTTGAATTTAAAAATATAAACGGTAAGCAAATTAGAAATTTTATTTGTTGAAATATATCTGAAATTGGCTTCGATATGGGATATTCTTATATATAAACAAATTGAAACCAAACTATGTTGGTTGTGAACAAATGGAACAGATAAATAATTCAAAAATAAAATATCGTCGTATATTAACAGAGTCGAATTAAAACCAGAATAATTTTAGTGAATTCAGAACATTGAAACGAAGGCATACGTATTTTTTTTGTGTTTGGATATTGAACGTTCAACATCAGTTCAGGGTACAGTTGAATATTTAATTATACCTACCTCGGTATATTACTAAATCGATCATCACTTACACCGAAAATATTTCGCAGACCTATATCCTGATTTCTGCGGCTACTTAAACCCCATTTGACATTATGTTGTTCTTTTCCCAGTATTTCTTCTATAAATTCTCGCGTTTTCCCCAAATCTTCGTCAAACACCCTTTCCCTTCTAAATTTTGATGGCCGATTGCCCTTTTTCAAAAATCATTCCTAAATTAAATTGATCCTCCTTCCTCTAGTTTGTTTGCGGAAAACCCTCCACCAGAAATTGAAGTTCCCCAAATCGCACCGCTCCCCCTCCAATTTAATGGCCGAAACCCTAAGGCTGTTTTCCCAAAATCAGAAGTTCGCTCCCTTCCTTTTTAATTCTTCTACCAAACCGAAATCAAAGACTATTTTTTTTCCCAAATCGGCCATTGACCAACTCCTCGACCTTCTCTAAAAAATTAAAGCTACACCCTCCATTTAAAGCTTCACCCTAGTCCCTCTAAGCCACCTGAAGCAATCGAGCGCCTCCTCCTGTTGATCACGAACCCGAAGTCGTCCAACCAGCGAGTCAAGGCCATCATTGCGTCGTGGTCACAGAGCAAAGCCACTCCGTCAGTTTTAAATATGTTCCTTCGTCTTCTTTCCGCTGGTTAAGGTGAGTATTGATTCACTCACGGTTAGCTTGTCTTTCAACTAGTTTAACTTCAGTAGATACTGAAATTAAGTACATGTCAAGTAGTTTAATTTCATCAGTTCAATTCCCATTCCTTTGGACTTTGTCATGATAAAAGAAACTATTTGTTACCAATGATCATTAGCATAAGTCTAGATATGATTAGTCGATAGGATATTTATCTTAATAGTTTCCAGTTTGTCCTAGTTTTTCTTTCCCTCCCTGTTATTACATAAGTGAAGAATCATCTGCAAATACTATTGGTGAAGTTCCTTGGTACGTCAGCAATGATTTATATGCTAATACATTGTTGGTTCAAGTTCATTAGTTAAGGATCATGATGTATAATATTGTACACAACATTTTTTATTTTTATTAGTTCGTTATGGATGGATGAAATTGTCCTCATATGTTCTGTCATGGACTTGACTATTGAATTTCCATAATTTGACTTTTGAATTCTAGTGTCCTTGCTTGTTTGTGAATTAGTATGAAGCACGTCCACGTTTTTATAGATGATGGTTGTCTTAGAATCCAATCTACATGGATCCTGAAATCAATAAAATAAATCTACTTAATCATAAATAATTTAACATAAATAATATAACAGCTCTGCAAAAAAAATTGAATGGGATAGTAAATCACTAATTAAATCTATTTGGAATAATATTGAAGTGTTTGGAATCATGGGTACTAGTGTTGGTTCCTTATTGTGCTGAACCATTGCATATACAGTTCTATATTTTCTATGTAATATTGCAAGTTATGTAAGCCCATAAGGGTGAAATTTAAAATACTTGCCCAACCTGTAAGTTGAAGCGAAAACTAGATCTACTAATTAGCCTATATTGGATGGGGAAACTTTTGTTTAGACTGGCCACGTTGAACAGGTATGTGGTCACCCTGTAAATGTCTACCGCACGTTGTTCGATCGTATACAATTGTCGTGCCACAATTCTCACAATCGTGATAACAGTTCCTTATTCTGATAGCATTCTTTGTATACTCATATAAATTGCTAAATGCTAATGGTACTGTTTGTATGCACAATGTTAACGTGTTCTGGTCCAAGAAAAAATACTCGGTTAACCTATTTGGTATCCACTCCTTGTACGATGCTGATGACTTCATGCTACGGCAAGTATTACAATATATTTTTATCAACAATACACATACATTAAGTAGGGATTTAGTATGGCTGGGAATTTAGTGTAGAGTGTTAGTCTTTTAACCTGTCCTGGTGATTTATGGAGTTAACGTTGAAACTTACGGAACCTGTGGAAAAAGTAGAATATTCACTTCAATATTAATATAATTTTCCATGCTGGCTTAAGTATTGATAACTCGATATTATTAAAGTCGGATTACGGTTAAGACTTATCCAATAAAGCTTACATAATGGCATAACTTTGACCCGTTTCCCTGTCCTTCAATGTGATTTCTTCGAAGCTTTCTGTTAAAATGATTTTTGTTCAATTTCAATGATAATGATACTTCTTTAGCTGACCCAATTGTTGTCTACATATCTTTGTATCATTGGCCCTTGAATCTTTACCTTTTCCTTATACTTCATATGGGAAATTAGAATTTTTGGTTAAAAAAGGGAGAACATAAATACACAAGTTGCGCTGTGTTACTGTACATATTTTGGCAACATGATTTCATGCACTGGCTGCATGTGTACTAGCTTACTGCCTTAAAGCTTTGATGTCTGCAATTGTTTACCTTAATTATATATATTGTGCTAAGCACTATACTATTTGTGCACCATGTATATGCCACATGCTGCATTGTTGGAAATTTAAATACACACATACACACTCATTTTTTATTTTGCATTTGTTATATAAAGGTTAGTGTATTATTGCAAGTTTTCACCTCTATCAGTTAGGGTATGTGTTTCCAGACTTATAGAAAGGGACTGTTTGCCCATAATGCAATTTAATTCAACAGACCATATATTTTGTGAAGAATGAATTAAAAATTTGGATGCATTTTGTATGTTTAAAGACATAGGCCTAGAAATAGGTCTTGTCTGTTGATTCCTATTTAATGAGACATCTAGTAGTGTCATTTGCTGTAAATAGGTAGTCATGCAAACATGTTCATGTTCTATTTGCTTTTGTAGCAAAGTGTAATGTAATTTGAGTCTTTCACCAAAGGTGGTGATCTGGGATGCTTTCATCTAATATATATAGGCTAAATTGGTAGTAGACCCCTATTGTTTTTTGCATTTGAATCGAATATATGTTTACCCAATAGGCCATTTGTGGAGAACCTGTAAGTCAAATTGTCATGCACTTAGATGACCAAGCCGCATGGTACCTTCATTGAGAATACTACTGTAATTACTCAACCTTGATTCATATACATGTGCGTATACGTGAAATCTTGTAATTTATATATACTGGTTTCTTGATGCTGAGGCAGTGCAGATGTGTGTACATGAGGCTTCCGTGACCATTTCCCCTTGGATATTATACATGATATTTTTCATATGATATATAAATATAATAAGATTAACTATTGTTATGTTCAGTTTATATTAAAGTTAATTTACTTGAACTATGATTTAATCCTGACTCGAATGATTTATGTTTTTGCATGAAACGCTTGAGTCAAACCCTGAGCATTACAGATTTAGAGATTACAACTTGGGATTCGAAGATTGGCAAGATGGAAATTTCCGAAGATGTGCACTCTGAAGTTTTCAAAAACAGTAAATATTTTCTTGTATTTATGTCATTTTAAAATCCTGTTGTATATAGAAAAGTTTTGTATTCAAAAATTCTAATTATAAATAAAAGTTTTATTCCGCTGTTCAATACTTTGTTATTATTTATGATATATTTCTGTGTTGATTCTGTTTTTAACTCTGTAAGCTAAATAACGATCCGTCAATTTGAATGCTTTAAGCCTGGTATAATCACCAATTTGAAGCGGTCAAATTGGCGGGATGCTACATAAAGATAGATTAAACTAGAAAGTCTAGTTTTCAGCAAATGATGATGTGGAATACGAAATTCCAAGCTTTCTCCCTCAATTGACCATGAATTTGGATATTTTGGAAAGTTTCTTGTTGAGCTTCTTTGAATTTGAACAATTGTCTCTTTGAAAATGCGTCGATTATTGGATGGACACTCAACACTTTCTATAGAAGTCACTTTTTCTTCTTCGACTTCCATTGGATCTTGTTCTTATTGCATTCAAGCTTGTTTGGCTTTGAATGTCACATACTTTAGTAACCCGCATTTTTAGCTGTTGAATAATTTATTTATTTAATTATTAAATATCGATTTATCGATATCGAGAACGTGAATTGAATAATATTGAATATTTAATTAATAATTATAATATAATAAAATATATTATAATGTCGAAATAATCAAAAATATTGGAAATCACAATATTCTGTGAACGGGGTCACCCCTAAGATGTAATTCGGCTTAGAGTTGAATTATACTGACGAATATATTCAATCGACGTCAGTTTGAAACGTAGAATTATAATATAATTAAATTCGAGCGCGTAACGACGCGGTAGTTCGCTATTTGACGATTTGAACTTCAACTGAGTAAACAAGATTCGTTTTAAATCGGATTTCTGTGAAACAAGAAACGTGTGGAGCTAGTGGAGTATATCTTTCTAGTGGAAGAGAAAAATCGGGATTTCGTCGTGTAAATTTTGATTTACGTCCAAATCAAATTTCAGAAAAGTCGCTGTGGAATTCGTATATAATTCGTAACGCTTTATATACGTTATAAAAGGGAATTTCAATATAAATTGAAATTCGATTCAATCTGAACTTGGAATATCAAACATATAATTTTTCTGGAGTTGTATGGTATTCCACTGTGAATATATACGGTAATGTAAATTTATTTATATTTAATTTAATTTATTTAAATATATTTATATATTTAAATGGATTATCCAAGGGTCTAAAAATAGCCACTTTTGCAAACGAAGTCGGAATTCGACGAAACCAGTTTTGTTGGATCCGCAATATCAAATAGTTGTTAGATTTCCAGTTTCATGATTTTTAGAGTCACTGTGTGGCCGTACGGATTTTTAGAGTGAGAAACAGTTAGTATTTTGACAGTTAAAAATACGCTGTGTGAGCATACGGAGTCGGAATTCGACGAAACCAGCTTCGTTGGGACCGTAATGTAAAACTCTAGCTGCATGTCCAGTTTGGTGATTTTTGGGTGTCATATGTGATCAAGGGGATTTTTAGAGCCAAATACAAATAGCGGTTCGATATAACTTAATATAATATCGAATATAAAAATATATATAATTTACTATAAGTACACTACCAAAATTCTCTCTAAACCTAATTCATCCTCAGGTCAAACTATTACCGCCGCCGCTTCTTCTTTTCTCTCCACAGCAAAAACGTCTCTTTTTAAAATCAAAACGAATGGAATCAAATCCTTAAAAATCACCAAATAAATATAATTGTGATCAGTGGAGCCTGCTCTTCGATTTCATAGGTGTTTTACTGAATTCGATCAACTATCCGTGGAGCTTGAAATTTACCAGTAGACTAGGGCTTCGAACTGCGAGTGGTAGAGGCCGAATTGAGTTGAATCGAGGACGGCAGTGTGTTCGTTGAGTGATTTAGCACTCGCCGAGGAGTTTTTGGAAATATCGGTGCAGAAATGTGTCGTGCGGTTTACTGTGTGCGTCTTGTAGGGCTGGAGGACGGAATCTGAGGCTGGCGGGCGAGTGGGAAATGAGTGGATGGAGAATGGAGAGGAGGGGAAGAGGAGATCGTTGGTGGTAGTTTTGTGCTGATCGGTGGAGTATCGAGTGAGAAACATGGATGGGAAGTGGCGTGAATGGCTTGAGGAAGAACAGGGAGCTCACGGAAAAGTCCTGGAGGAAGAAAGGGTTCGGTAATGGGCTTAGGCAAGAGTAAGTGGGCCGACATTCAAGGGTGAAGCCCAATAAATATTAGTCTAGTTTTATTTAAAATTCAAATTAAAATGTATCAACTTTATAAAGGTATAACTTGGTCATACGAGGTCAGAATCGAGAAAGGTAAGTTGCGTTGGGATCGTATGGACGAGCACTCCACAATGGAACTGACCGCGAGTAAATTAGAGTCCGTCACAATTTATAGCAAAATAAATTGTTTGAATCAAGCGATGGTTATCGTCATTGACGACGATCGTCCAAAGGTGAGTAAAACTCACCAACTCTAAATAGTTCTATTTTTACAGTGTATTCTTAGAACTGTTAACTATTGTCTGTTTGACTGTGTGTTGACTGTTTGATTGAACTGCTAGTCAGTTAGTGGAATATATATATATATATATATATATATATATATATATATATATAAACCGCTAAATATTTATATGCTGATTCTGCTTATCAGAATATTATACAGTGTTGTCTAACATCTGTGATGCAGGGAAACAGGTTGGGGGAATCCAACTGGATTCCTCAACAGTTACTTTACTGTGATTTATATAAATTTTTATATATAATGTGATATATACTCTGATGTTGAATATGTATGTTGGGATGATATTTATCGATGTTATATAGTGTGTTAAATATCAAAAGAATCCCCGAGATGTAGAAAAGGAATATTTCAATGAAAATGGAAATAAAGTAATATTTATAAAATCAACCGATTTTATAAAAGAAATATTTTGAAAATAAAGTATTTATAAAATCATAGGATTTTATAAAGAGGAAATAGTTATTAGAAAATAAATAGAATCATTAAAAAGAAATATTTATTTAGGGAATAAATAAATCAAAATGAACTAGTCGAATGAGTTAATCAAAGTGAACTAGTCGATTAAACAAAGTGGATTAGTCGATTTAACAAAGTTGATTAGTCTAAGTGAATGGGTCGAGTTAGTCTAAAGGAATTGGTTAAGTTAAACTAAGCGGTTAATCGAAGTGAATTAGTTAAGTTAAACTAAGTGGTAAAGCGAAGTGAGTTAGTTGAGTTAATCGAAGTAAATTAGTTGGGTAAATCAAAGTGAATTAGTTGAGTCAATCAAAGTGAATTAGTCAAGTTAATCAAAGTGATTTGTTCAGTTAATCGAGATAAGTAAAATCAAACTAGGTTAATCGAGTTGAGTTAACCAGTCAGAGTTAACCAGTGAGAGTAAATCGATTAGAGTTAAAGTTAACCAGTCAGAGTTAACCAGTGAGAGTAAATCGATTAGAGTTAGAGTTACCAGTCAGAGTTAATCAGTTAGAGTAAATAGATTAGAGTTAGAGTTAACCAGTCAGAGTTAACCAGTTAGAGTTAATCAGTTAGAGTTAACCAGTTAGAGTTAATCAGTTAGAGTTAACCAGTTGGAGTAATTAGTAAGAGTTAATTGATTAGAGTTAAAACGAACTAGAGTTAATCAAATATAGTTATTTGAGACAGAGTTAGTCAAACATAGTATTCAGGGTAAGTTGCCATCTTGTACGACTGCTAGCGAAATTCGCAGGGCTGTTAATAGTCTACGGCGGTCGGATGTTTCTTGAGGGAATCAGGCGTAACCATTGTGATCGCTGCGATCTAGAGTCAAGCGAATGGAGTTTAAATCGAATATTAGTTATTCGATAGGAGTTAATCGAGTCGATCGAGTTGAGAAATAAGTTAATTTAAATAAGTTGAGTTGATAGGGTGGTTCGACCAAGTTAGTCGAGCCTAGTTAATCAAATCGAATCGGTCGAACCAAGTAAGTCGAGTTAGTCGAGTCAAGTTAAGTTAGTCGAGTTAAGTTCGTCGAGTTAAATAAACCGATGTTAGTTTCATCGAAAGGAGTTACCGATGTTAGTTTCATCGAAAGGAGTTATCGATGTTAGATTCATCGAAAGAAGTTATCGATGTTAGTTTCATCGAAAGAAGTTATCGATGTTAGTTTCATCGAAGGGAGTTATCGATTATAGTTTAATCGAAGTGAGATGTTCAAATATGGGATATTTGAAAGGAAGAGTTATCGAATATTAGTTATTCGAAGAGAGATTATCGAATATCGTTTATTCGAGAAGGAGTTAATCGAATATAGGTTATTCGAAGAAGAGTTAATCAAATAGAGATTTCTCGAAGAGAGTTAATTGGCAAATTCGATTATATCGAATTCGGGAAAGTACTTATACTTTCCAGTGTCTAAATAGAGATTTATTTATTTATAAATAAATAAGTGTTAGGTAAATTATTCACTAATAGTTAAAGTTAGATAATTCGAAAGTAGGGATTATAACGTTATCGTTATAACCAATGTTTTAAATATAGAAGTGGACTAGTAAAATTGAATCCGAGAAAGGCGTAAAGAAGTTGTTAAAAATTAAAAGATAAACTTTGACCATTTCGAAGTTATAACGTTGTTCAGTTAAGGTCTAAGAGGTAATTATACCCCAACTTGAGTGACTTCCCTCTTAACTAAGAAATGGTAAGGTTTGATCGTAAAGGAGTTTTGGAAATGTTTTCCAAACGAGAATCAGAAATGTTTTCTGATAAAAGAAAATAAGAATTTAGAATATAGGGAAATAGGAGATAAGTAAATAAGTGCACTAAAGAGATTCATGTTCAATGATGTTTGTTCGATATAATTTCCATCTGGGAATAATATCGTTGTTTGCACACTTGTTTTTCTTTGATGGTTAAATCACAGACTATCGAAGTTTTGACCATTTTAACGTTGTTAATATGGAGAGACCGGTTGGATTATTATCCAAAGAACCACTCTGTATTGGCATAAGCGTCGCGAATCATATATGCCAAAGATAATTGAAGACGGAGTAAAATGCAAGGGCTATCCTGTTTACAGAATAGTGCCTTCGGTTTGTCCAGTCCCAGGACAACTTGTATGGACGAAGGTCTGACAGAGTATATCCAATGGATCGCGTAAGTTGATCTGTTCAAACGTATTCACGTTTGGTGGCGGAGGAATTCGTTTCTCTTAGCTGTATACCCGTGTTATTTTTGGATAAGTCAATTTGTGATTTGGCGGGTATGACGATGTGACATTTTAAGTGAATGAAGATGGATGTCTGACAGAGTATTTCCAGAAAGGTCACGTACATTGATTTCTTCAACCGTACCAAGAGTGGAAGCGGAGAAGGAAACTTCTTTTAGCTGACACGTAATGTATTGTTGTAGACGTCAATTAGTGATTTTCGATGGATCTGACAATGTGGCATTCGAAGTGAATCTATTGTGATGATAAAGCGTAGCTTCTAGCCTCACATCCGGTAAATGACAGAAATCGGGCAGGCAGCATGGCTAAGTCGGTCGCACCGAAGTAGGGTGTATAATCATCTATCTGGAGAATATTCATTTGTTTCTTAAATCTATCAATGCTGTCCCATATATATACAGGAACGGTTGCTGATCCCAACCGTTGGTGATGTACATTCGATACACTCAAGCGAAATGAGTGGTCGGTCATGTGTGGCTGAGTTGCAAGATGTTCTTGTTGAACTCCAGTGTATCGTTCCTAGAGTACACTGATCGGAAGGTGGTCCCATATCTTGTCATAGTTGGAAATCCAATAATCCAATACGTGCTTGCGATTTTGATTGTATACTATATATGTAGTAACGTGAGATGCAAGCGTTTCTGCTAGATTGATATTTATTTGTACTTAGACATTATTATAATATCAGAATGATATTGCTTTGAAAAGTTATTTGGATTCTCATAAGGGAAAAAACCGTTCCGTATTCACGGCGTGGTCTTATGAGATATCATATACCTGTTTAAATGATTTGAGTTTATTCACACCAGTCCCATGACTGACCCGGAGTTTATTTTGTTTTCCCTAAACTCTTGGGTGCCTAAATTTGTACGGGCAGTCAAGTAGTCGGGTTTTACAGATACATTGAAGAGCTGGAGCAGGAAGCTTCAGGATCATATAGCTATAGTTATTTCCGCTGTGTTGTAAGTGCTGTACTCTGATATGTGCTATTATATACTGATGTTATTTCAAAGATATGTTATGTTATATTTTATTTGTTCCGCTGTGAGATTCGTGTTTACTCTGATGATGATGTTCTTCTCCTTCTTCTATTCTATAAGTTCTATCTTATCTATTCTCACCTTCTAATTTCTTTCATTAACAACCGGGATTTTTCGATGTTTTGGTTATCGACGTCAAGCTTACGTTGATAACCAAAGTCGCTCAAAATCCGGGTTGCTACAGTTGGTATCAGAGCTTAAGATAAGTGAATTACCTTGGCTCTGTGGCGTAACTCAGTAGAGATAGGATCAGTAATATCCTAGATTGAGTTGAGTGTATATATACGAGTGCGTATTTGTATTTGATATAAAAATGGTTTTATATTATGGAGATTCATTGGCTGAGTTGTTTATGAGTTCTGGTCGATCAGTTTGATCCACTGTATCGGTAGGAGTAAATAAACACTTGAATACGATGGACCGACACAGTATGGATATGTGATATATTATCATATATAGGATGTGTTGGTAGTAATTATAATCAGATGAGATTATAAAGTAAAATGGTTATATATAACCAATCAGAATCATATAAGTAAAGTATATGAAATAAGATGAATTAAATATGAATTTAAATCAGATTTGAATTAAAATAAGGAAATTTTATGTTCCTAGGAGATTTTGAAAACGTTTTCCAAACTGAAGGTGATATAGTATTGAACTCACTTCGATAGCTGGAAAATAGATTCTGATGATGAATCGCGACATCATCAGTGTTCATTTTCGAGTTCTAAGTGACGGACTACTACCAAAGGTTTTGTTTTTGAATTGTTTTGAGAAAACAAGTTGTTTAGAAATTCAAAGGTTTTGAATTGGCATTGTAATTTCAAATTGATTTGAAATAGACCCAGGAAATTAAGTTTCGGAATTTAATTTTAACTTATGAAGTTAAATAGAATAAGATAGTAGAAACAAATTGAAATATTAACTTAAACTGAGTTAAATAGAATTGAATTGGATTAGAGAATAATCTGTTATGGAATTGGGTTGATGAGTTAAGAATTTGAAATTTGATATTCGGGTTCGAATGAAATTCGATTTGGGTTTGAGGATATGAACTGATTGGAATTTGATGGAAATAACACTGGTATATGCTGAGTTGATAGCATATGGAAGTGATAGAGTTGATATTCCCGACAAAAAGGTACCAGTTTATATTATATATGGATATGAGATTTATGAGCCGAATTGGCAAGCCGCTTGGCTGTTTGATTTTCTTTTGGGTTAAAGAAGGCCCAGAGAGGCGAGTTGGAGTTTCAGATATTGACCAGTACAAAGGAAGTGCTGGCAAAAATTTTTGAAAAGTTAAGGTGTTAGAAAATTTTCAGAATTTTTGAAAATTTAGTTAGTCGGAATAAATAAATATTTTAGTCGATATTAATTTGTTCAGTTAAAACCGGAGACAAGAGGTAAACAGATAAATTTTTACCCAGAAGATAGGGTCATCCCCTAGCTTAGCAATTTCGAGGAAGAAATTTTATCAAGGGGGAAAGATTGTAGTAACCCGCATTTTTAGCTGTTGAATAATTTATTTATTTAATTATTAAATATCGATTTATCGATATCGAGAACGTGAATTGAATAATATTGAATATTTAATTAATAATTATAATATAATAAAATATATTATAATGTCGAAATAATAAAAAATATTGGAAATCACAATATTCTGTGAACGGGGTCATCCCTAAGATGTAATTCAGCTTAGAGTTGAATTATACTAACGAATATATTCAATCGACGTCAGTTTGAAACGTAGAATTATAATATAATTAAATTCGAGCGCGTAACGACGCGGCAGTTCGCTATTTGAGGATTTGAACTTCAACTGAGTATACAGGATTCGTTTTAAATCGGATTTCTGTGAAACAAGAAACGTGTGGAGCTAGTGGAGTATATCTTTCTAGTGGAAGAGAAAAATCGAGATTTCGTCGTGTAAATTTTGATTTACGTCCAAATCAAATTTCAGAAAAGTCGCTGTGGAATTCGTATATAATTCGTAACGCTTTATATACGTTATAAAAGGGAATTTCAATATAAATTGAAATTCGATTCAATCTGAACTTGGAATATCAAACATATAATTTTTCTAGAGTTGTATGGTATTCCACTGTGAATATATACGGTAATGTAAATTTATTTATATTTAATTTAATTTATTTAAATATATTTATATATTTAAATGGATTATCCAAGGGTCTAAAAATAGCCACTTTTGAAAACGAAGTCGGAATTCGACGAAACCAGTTTTGTTGGATCCGCAATATCAAATAGTTGTTAGATTTCCAGTTTCGTGATTTTTAGAGTCACTGTGTGGCCGTACGGATTTTTAGAGTGAGAAACAGTCAGTATTTTGACAGTTAAAAATACGCTGTGTGAGCATACGGAGTCGAAATTCGACGAAACCAGCTTCGTTGGGACCGTAATGTAAAACTCTAGCTGCATGTCCAGTTTGGTGATTTTTGGGTGTCATATGTGATCAAGGGGATTTTTAGAGCCAAATACAAATAGCGGTTCGATATAAATTAATATAATATCGAATATAAAAATATATATAATTTACTATAAGTACACTACCAAAATTCTCTCTAAACCTAATTCATCCTCAGGTCAAACTATTACCGCCGCCGCTTCTTCTTTTCTCTCCACAGCGAAAACGTCTCTTTTTAAAATCAAAACGAATGGAATCAAATCCTTAAAAATCACCAAATAAATATAGTTGTGATCAGTGGAGCCTGCTCTTCGATTTCATAGGTGTTTTACTGAATTCGATCAACTATCCGTGGAGCTCGAAATTTACCAGTAGACTAGGGCTTCGAACTGCGAGTGGTAGAGGCCGAATTGGGTTGAATCGAGGACGGGAGTGTGTTCGTTGAGTGATTTAGTACTCGCCGAGGAGTTTTGGGAAATATCGGTGCAGAAATGTGTCGTGCGGTTTATTGTGTGCATCGTGTAGGGCTGGAGGACGGAATCTGAGGCTGGAGGGCGAGTGGGACATGAGTGGATGGAGAATGGAGAGGAGGGGAAGAGGAGATCGTTGGTGGTAGTTTTGTGCTGATCGGTGGAGTATCGAGTGAGAAACATGGATGGGAAGTGGCGTGAATGGCTTGAGGAAGAACAGGGAGCTCACGGCAAAGTCCTGGAGGAAGAAAGGGTTCGGTAATGGGCTTAGGCAAGAGTAAGTGGGCCGACAATCAAGGGTGAAGCCCAATAAATATTAGTCTAGTTTGATTTAAAATTCAAATTAAAATGTATCAAATTTATAAAGGTATAACTTGGTCATACGAGGTCAGAATCGAGAACCGTAAGTTGCGTTGGTATCGTATGGATGAGCACTCCACAATGGAACAAACCGCGAGTCAATTAGAGTCCGTCACAATTTTTAGCAAAATAAATTGTTTGAATCAAGCGATGGTTATCGTCATTGACGACGATTGTCCAAAGGTGAGTAAAACTCACCAACTCTAAATAGTTCTATTTTTACAGTGTATTCTTAGAACTGTTAACTATTGTCTGTTTGACTGTGTGTTGACTGTTTGATTGAACTGCTAGTCAGTTAGTGGAATATATATATATATAAACTGCTAAATATTTATATGCTGATTCTGCTTATCAGAATATTATACTAGTGTTGTCTAACATCTGTGATGCAGGGAAACAGATTGGGGGAATCCAACTGGATTCCTCAACAGTTACTTTACTGTGATTTATATATATCGTGATATATAATGTGATATATACTCTGATGTTTAATATGTATGTTGGGATGATATTTATCGATGTTATATAGTGTGTTAAATATCAAAAGAATCCCCGAGATGTAGAAAAGGAATATTTCAATGAAAATGGAAATAAAGTAATATTTATAAAATCAAACCATTTTATAAAAGAAATATTTTGAAAATAAAGTATTTATAAAATCATAGGATTTTATAAAGAGGAAATAGTTATTAGAAAATAAATAGAATCATTAAAAAGAAATATTTATTTAGGGAATAAATAAATCAAAATGAACTAGTCGAATGAGTTAATCAAAGTGAACTAGTCGATTAAACAAAGTGGATTAGTCGATTTAACAAAGTTGATTAGTCTAAGTGAATGGGTCGAGTTAGTCTAAAGGAATTGGTTAAGTTAAACTAAGCGGTTAATCGAAGTGAATTAGTTAAGTTAAACTAAGTGGTAAAACGAAGTGAGTTAGTTGAGTTAATCGAAGTAAATTAGTTGGGTAAATCAAAGTGAATTAGTTGAGTCAATCAAAGTGAATTAGTCAAGTTAATCAAAGTGATTTGTTCAGTTAATCGAGATAAGTAAAATCAAACTAGGTTAATCGAGTTGAGTTAACCAGTCAGAGTTAACCAGTGAGAGTAAATCAATTAGAGTTAAAGTTAACCAGTCAGAGTTAACCAGTTAGAGTAAATCGATTAGAGTTAGAGTTAACCAGTCAGAGTTAATCGGTTAGAGTAAATCGATTAGAGTTAGAGTTAACCAGTCAGAGTTAACCAGTTAGAGTTAATCAGTTAGAGTTAAGCAGTTAGAGTTAATCAGTTAGAGTTAACCAGTTGGAGTAATTAGTAAGAGTTAATCGATTAGAGTTAAAACGAACTAGAGTTAATCAAATATAGTTATTTGAGACAGAGTTAGTCAAACATAGTATTTAGGGTAAGTTGCCATCTTGTACGACTGCTAGCGAAATTCGCAGGGCTGTAAATAATCTACGGTGGTCGGATGTTTCTTGAGGGAATTAGGCGTAACCATTGTGATCGCTGCGATCTAGAGTCAAGAGAATGGAGTTTAAACCGAATATTAGTTATTCGATAGGAGTTAATCGAGTCGATCGAGTTGAGAAATAAGTTAAGTTAAATAAGTTGAATTGATAGGGTGGTTCGACCAAGTTAGTCGAGCCTAGTTAATCAAATCGAATTGGTCGAACCAAGTAAGTCGAGTTAGTCGAGTCAAGTTAAGTTAGTCGAGTTAAGTTCGTCGAGTTAAATAAACCGATGTTAGTTTCATCGAAAGGAGTTACCGATGTTAGTTTCATCGAAAGGAGTTATCGATGTTAGATTCATCGAAAGAAGTAATCGATGTTAGTTTCATCGAAGGGAGTTATCGATTATAGTTTAATCGAAGTGAGATGTTCAAATATGGGATATTTGAAAGGAAGAGTTATCGAATATTAGTTATTCGAAGAGAGATTATCGAATATCGTTTATTCGAGAAGGAGTTAATCGAATATAGGTTATTCGAAGAAGAGTTAATCAAATAGAGATTTCTCGAAGAGAGTTAATCGGCAAATTCGATTATATCGAATTCGGGAAAGTACTTATACTTTCCAGTGTCTAAATAGAGATTTATTTATTTATAAATAAATAAGTGTTAGGTAAATTATTCACTAATAGGAATAGAAGTTATAATTAAAGTTAGATAATTCGAAAGTAGGGACTATAACGTTATCGTTATAACCAAGGTTTTAAGTATAGAAGTGGACTAGTAAAATTGAATCCGAGAAAGGCGTAAAGAAGTTGTTAAAGATTAAAATATAAACTTTGACCATTTCGAAGTTATAACGTTGTTCAGTTAAGGTCTGAGAGGTAATTATACCCCAACTTGAGTGACTTCCCTCTTAACTAAGAAATGGTATGGTTTGATCGTAAAGGAGTTTTGGAAATGTTTTCCAAACGAGAATCAGAAATGTTTTCTGATAAAAGAAAATAAGAATTTAGAATATAGGGAAACAGGAGATAAGTAAATATATGAACTAAAGAGATTCATGTTAAATGATGTTTGTTTGATATAATTTCCATCTGGGAATAATATCGTTGTTTGCACACCTGTTTTTCTTTGATGGTTAAATCACAGACTATTGAAGTTTTGACCATTTTAACATTGTTAATATGGAGAGACCGGTTGGATTATTATCCAAAGAACCACTCTGTATTGGCATAAGCTTCGCGAATCATATATGCCAAAGATAATTGAAGACGGAGTAAAATGCAAGGGCTATCCTGTTTACAGAATAGTGCCTTCGGTTTGTCCAGTCCCAGGACAACTTGTATGGACGAAGGTCTGACAGAGTATATCCAATGGATCGCGTAAGTTGATCTGTTCAAACGTATTCACGTTTGGTGGAGGAGGAATTCGTTTCTCTTAGCTGTATACCCGTGTTATTTTTGGATAAGTCAATTTGTGATTTGGCGGGTATGACGATGTGACATTTTAAGTGAATGAAGATGGATGTCTGACAGAGTATTTCCAGAAAGGTCACGTACATTGATTTCTTCAACCGTACCAAGAGTGGAATCGGAGAAGGAAACTTCTTTTAGCTGACACGTAATGTATTGTTCTAGACGTCAATTAGTGATTTTCGATGGATCTGACAATGTGGCATTCGAAGTGAATCTATTTTGATGATAAAGCGTAGCTTCTAGCCTCACATCCGGTAAATGACAGAAATCGGGCAGGCAGCATGGCTAAGTCGGTCGCACCGAAGTAGGGTGTATAATCGCCTATCTGGAGAATATTCATTTGTTTCTTAAATCTATCAATGCTGTCGCATAAATATACGGGAACGGTTGCTGATCTCAACCGTTGGTGATGTACATTCGATACACTCAAGCGAAATGAGTGGTCGGTCATGTGTGGCTGAGTTGCAAGATGTTCTTGTTGAACTCCAGTGTATCGTTCCTAGAGTACACTGATCGGAAGGTGGTCCCATACCTTGTCATAGTTGGAAATCCAATAATCCAATACGTGCTTGCGATTTTGATTGTATACTATATATGTAGTAACGTGAGATGCAAGCGTTTCTGCTAGATTGATATTTATTTGTACTTAGACATTATTATAATATCAGAATGATATTGCTTTGAAAAGTTATTTGGATTCTCATAAGGGAAAAACCCGTTCCGTATTCACGGCGTGGTCTTATGAGATATCATATACCTGTTTAAATGATTTGAGTTTATTCACACCAGTCCCATGACTGACCCGGAGTTTATTTTGTTTTCCCTAAACTCTTGGGTGCCTAAATTTGTACGGGCAGTCAAGTAGTCGGGTTTTACAGATACATTGAAGAGCTGGAGCAGGAAGCTTCAGGATCATATAGCTATAGTTATTTCCGCTGTGCTGTAAGTGTTGTACTCTGATAAGTGCTATTATATACTGATGTTATTTCAAAGATATGTTATGTTATATTTTATTTGTTCCGCTGTGAGATTCTTGTTTACTCTGATGATGATGTTCTTCTCCTTCTTCTATTCTATAAGTTCTATCTTATCTATTCTCACCTTCTAATTTCTTTCATTAACAACCGGGATTTTTTGATGTTTTGGTTATCGACGTCAAGCTTACGTCGATAACCAAAGTCGCTCAAAATCCGGGTTGCTACACATACGGTTTGAAAGTGAGAGTAATTTGCATGAGTTGAATGTTTGAAGAGTAAAACACTTTCCTAGGTACATGCTCTTCTCCATGAAAATCAACATTAAAGTATTTGAAAATACGAGTGAGATAAACACCATAGTAGAGAATGTTTTCTCTTGATGATAATTCTGTATGCTTAATTTCATTTAGGATCATCTCGGCCCAATTGATAGTATAGCCACCCATAATAACAAAGAGATCCTTTTGGACCTTAAGAGTTGGATTATTGAATTTCCGGAATGGGGAGTGATGGTATGTTAGAGGAGAAGGTTGACAATTCTTTTTTTTGGATGAAAGAAGCGATTTTTGAACTCCATTGGAGCATCAACTTCAAATATGTCATTATAGGTCTCCAAATTGGTTTTGTTGATAACAAAATCGAAAAATCTGAGTCGGTGCTTCTACAATTTAGAATAGTCCCTAAGAGTTCGGCATCGAGGACAATTTGTGTGCCTTGGACGCTACTCCAAATTTGATTTTCGTTGCCTTCATAAAATCTGCAATTGATATTCACATAGAACATCTTGACGAGTTTGGGATAACACACTTCATTGTTATCACGAGAGTCAAATAGACTGAAGGTTTCATTATGGTGAAAGAGAGAGGTAGGATCGTAGGAAGGAAAATCTCCAAAGACGGTGAATGCATCTGTGTTAACTTTTAGCATTTGCTAAATAGTTAGCATAGGTTTTGATAGCCTCTGTTTCATTATGAAGATAACCTTTGGTAGTTTTGGTTATTTTTAGTTTTTAACATGAACTAGAGGAAGCCATTGAATTGATAATTTTAAGATGACAGATATGAAGAATATTGTTTTGAATTGTGAATGAAAGGTAGAGAGAATAGATGTATATATAGAAATTGAATCGGTATGAATTGAATTGGCACAACTTTTCAAATTGAACCGACACCTTTTCAGACCTTGGGAGTTGGTGAAGATTTGGAAGGAAGTTTGTGACACCCCGTATATTTCGGGAAATACGTTAAGTAACAAATCAGAGAATAATTAAATTGTAACAAAATAATTAAGGGAAACGGGTTAAGACATTGCGTTCGTCTCAAAATTCTGTTTGGAATAGAGTCCAAGTTTGCGTAAATCGGACTCCGTATGAAGAAGATATGGCTTTGGAAGTTTCAATAAAAACCAGCGCGAAATTCAAAAATTCAAATTTCGAAATTCAAAACAGACAACCCGGTTGAGCGGGAAAATTCCCTCCCAGAACCCAGGTCGACACTAGGGTCGACCTAGAGGTCGACATGGGTAAACAGGTCGACACTAGGTTCGACCTCCCCCCCCCCCTTCCAGATCTGGAGACAGATCCATTTTTCTGCACCTAGACGCCTTTCTGACCAGATTCGTGAGCTCTAACCTATTTAAACACCCCCAAACCTAGCTTTCTCTCCACACAATTTCATTATGCCTATACTCTGCCTCTATTCTAATTAAAAATAGGAATGGCGTTGCTACTCTGCTGAAATCTAAGCTAGAACTAGTGCATCTTCTTCCAATCTAAATAGAATTAAAAGAACGACTAATCTACATCCAAGGAAAGCTATTCAACATCAGAAAACATATTTCAAAAAAACAATACTTTCCTATATTTTGTAAGTACAATTATATTTCCGATTTAAACATTATTTAGAAGTCATGGCTTGTAAGAAACTGATATTAGAACAGTGCCTATTAGTTTATCTATGTGGATTCATGTTTATTCACGCGATTTTCGTATGTCATATTCTTGTGATGAAACTAATTGGAATCAAGAATGTAATCAATCAAAATATAGAACTGTACCTATTTGCAAGTTAATTATCTTTGATTCATGCTTATGTCAAATCTAAAGTTATCTATGCCTTTGGATCTGATTTACAACTATGACTATGAGACTTTTGCCTAAGACTATTACTATGAAACTATTGCCTATGACTATGACTATGAGACTTTTGCCTAAGACTATGACCATGAAACTGTTGCCTATGAAATTATTGCCTATGACTATGATTCGTGACTATGAGACTGTTGCCCACGACTATGATTCATAACTATGAGACAATTGCCTATAACATTGATTAAGAAATTATTTTGATTAGTCGCCCATGACTATTGTGATTAATTGCCTATAACTATTGTAGTTAGTTTCTTATGCCTATTCCCATTGTTACAATTAACCAATCATGTTGTACCCTAAACTGGCATTATGTTGGACCAAATCACCTATGCATATTCCCTTAATTATGTTGGATCTCATATTTAGTGTGTAACTTGGTTAGTTTATTCCTATTCACTATTATGTACATCGAACCTGTTGGAGCCATTATTTTTGCATGCCTATTCTTTTATATCAATTCTTGTGCTTATCCCCTATTCCTTTTGTTAGTGCCATTTCATGAGTACTTAGAAAACTTGTGAAATCATGTTATACGTATGATTATGATGCGGGGATTGGGCGTAGCTTAATTAAGTTAATTTGGCATGTAAACCAAGTTTTGGACATAAATGGTAAACTAGAGTATTAAATCTAGTTTTGACATGAAATGTAAATTGGAATATTAATCTAGATTGGGCATGAACTGTCAAAGAGGAATATTAAATCAAAATTGGTATAAACTGCAAGTTGGGCTAATTGATAGGTAAATCAAGTTTCGGGCATAGAATATAAGTATGTTAATTGGCAAGACAAATGAATATGATCTAGGCTAAATTGATTTATGGAAAATTTACATAAGTAGTAAATATGTAAATTAGAGAAGAGGAAAATGCCTAACCCGAGGTTAGATTGAGTTGTGGTGTAAAACTGCCCGGAACCGCCCGGCACATCCAATAACCACAACACTACCTATCTAATGTGAGAGGTTAGTGCATCAAGTCCAGAAAGACCCGAGGTTAGACTGAGTTGTGGTGTAAAACTGCCCGGAACATACTGACACATCTAGTAACCACAACAATACCTGTATAATGTGAGTGGTTGGTGCTCTAATTAATAAATTAAAGCTCATGAGCAATCAAGCTAGAAATGGTGAGGTTAAGTAATTAAGGAAACACTTAACCAACTTAACATGTTAACAAGACAAGAAGGGTGGGGTTAAGTAATTGAGAAAACACTTAGCCAGTTCAACATGTTAACTAGACAAAATTGATAGTGGTTAAGTTAATTTGGACACTTAACCAACTTAACATGTTAACAAGGCAAGATTTGTGGGGGTTAAGTAAATAAGGAAACACTTAACCATTATAACATGTTAACTAGACAAGTGGGTAAGGTTATGTAAATGTTTAATATGCTAACTAGACTAGATGGTGGGGTTAAGTGAACTTAGAACACTTAGCTGTTATAGCATGATAAATAAATAGGGTTAAGTTAATGAGACACACTTAACCAGTATAACCTGATAAACGAGTAAGGTTAAGGAACACTTAACCAATTTGACATGATATATGGGTAGGTTAAGTCAACATGAACTACTGGATAACACTTAACCCATTTAACATGACAAGTGAATGAGTTAAGTTAACTTGAATTGACTGATGAAACTTAACCAATCCAACATGACGAGAAAGAGAACTAAGTAGTAAACCTTAGTTAAGAGAACTAAGTAGTAAACCTTAGTTAAGAGAACTAAGTAGTAAACCTTAGTCAAGAAAGCCACATAGAATATGAGAAGGAGCGAACATCTGTCTGATCATGAAGAAGGCTCCAACGAACTGGGATACGAAGCACGCGGCTTCGAGGGGACGTGAGGGTACTCTTGGTATCCCTCTGTGAGGCTGCAGATGATCCTCCTGGGCTCACAGAGGTTAAGGGCTGCATTAGAAGAGTTAAGGGTATGTCTTGGTTGCAATAATAAGGCAACCTAAAGACTAGGATAAACCAGCGTAATTCAGCGAGACCAGTTTTTGCCCTGTGATAGCAACTTGTCGTCTACCTACCATCTTGAGTCAGTCGAGATACGTGAAGCAGAAAGGCGGAGAACTCCAACAGACCATATACTTGCTATCTAGTTATGGGTGAGGTCGGCCAATAGGTTTTTGGAGCATAGAGGGGCCTGCGTACAGTTCTCATTCTTGTTTTTCTTGGGTGCCTTCCATTTGTTAGTTGAGGGAGGGGTCTAGTGGGACCATAGCCACTTTAAAGGCAGATCTTAGCATCTGCAATCGGCAGATATCTGATAGCTCCCGACCGAGTTCCGTGTTTCTTGATTATCCCTGCCACGGGACTCGGGTCGCACATATAGAGGACATGTGCATCGAGACATCGATAATGATTTACGACACATACGTGGGGAATGTCTAGGAACATATAACGCTCTAGGTAGTGTGTCCTAGACAAGGGGGCATCATTCGACAGGTAGCATAATCCTTAGTTGGACCTAGGTTGCGTAAACCCTGAATCCGAGAAGCGTTCAATAGGTAGCATAAACCCCAATGGCCCTGGGTAGCGTAAACCCTGGTTGAATCTATGAAGCATTCGATATGTAAACCCTAGTTGGATCTAGGTAACACTCGGTGGATAAGGGACTGCATACACAATAAAAAGGGGATCATTTTTTCATGAACACACGATGCTAGTTGAAACAATCCTTAGTGGGTGCAGAGAAATAGAAGTGGGTGCGATATCCAATTCTGTTAACCTTACCTTGTCTTGTTTTAGGATTATCTTATCACTATGGTATGGTTCTAAATTCAGATTGTTCATGTCATAGTCCTTTTCTTGTTTACATGATGAAGTGTAACTGGACTTACCAGACTTATGTCTGACCTAGTTTGTTTTTGCCTCATTTCCTCCATTCCCCTCCCCCCCCCCCCAAGGTAGCCAGGGAGGGAATAGCCTAGCTCATTTTGGACCGTTACTCTTTCCGAGCTTGAAGATTCTTTTATGCATTGCTTTGAACTCTATTTTTACTGCTATGGCTGTCTCATGCTTTATTGGGGAATATCATTGTCAGTTTATGCTTCTTTATTTTAAACAAGACAGATGCTTTGTTGTAATAAGTACTGGTGTTGTAAAACAATCTTTGTACAAGCTATTTATAATCAATAAAGTTATCTATTTTCCGCAGCTTTATTTGTCTGTCTTGTAATTTTTCTGCATCTTTTACCAAAAATGCTCCACCGAAGTTAAGTCATTCCCTTTGTGAGTGACCTTAACGGAGGGTGGGTGTTACAAAGTTTAAAGTTTATACTTTTGAAATTCAAATTTTGAATTTCAAATTTTGAATTTCAAATTACTGGTCAGATATGTCAACATATACATATATGTATGTCAACATATATGTTGACATATTTGTCTACTTTTAAAGAGAGTTAATTTTTTGTGAATTGAAATTTATATTATCGACTTATATTTCAGGTTTAACGGTTTCCTGAAATAATTCTAATCCTAGTAAACAATCAAACAATTTATTTTATTACTTTATTTGTTATTTATTATTATATTATTATTTTGAATTTCAAAGTTCAAATTTCAAATTTGAATTTCAAATTTCAAGATTAAATTTTAACGTTTTTAAATTCAAATCAAAGCAAACAAACAAAGCAACCATTCAACCAAATAAAATTGAAAATTAATTAAGGTATACCCGCATAGTAGATCTTTTTCTTCGAAATTTTCTGAACTCTGAATTGTCGTAAAGCATATATTTGTATTTCCGGTTTCTGGTTCTTCATCACTTGACGATGAATTCGAAACATCTAATGTTGCTGCGTATGCTTTCTTTCTCTTTCTCAATGAATTGTTGTTGTCTGTTTGTTGAGTCAATCTATTTGGATATGGACATATTTTCTTTATATGGCCTGGTTTGTTGCAATTATAACATCGACCATCATTACTTTTTGAACTTTCTTGGTTATAATTTCTCCTTCTATATCTTAGAAATTTTCTAAAATGATTTGTCATGAGATTTGTTTCTTCATTAACTTCACTACTGGAGTCATAATCATTTGATGTTGCTTTTAATGCAATAGATTTCTTCTCAATTGATCTATTTTCTTTTCTCTTTTGTAATTGGACTTCATAAGATATCTGATTTCCGATTAAGTCCTCAATCTTCATTTCTTTGACGTCGTTGGCTTTTTCAATTGCCAAAATTTTCTGATCCCATTCTGGAGTTAGTGTGTTAATCCATAAAATATGGTTTAGAAATGACAAACATGGTTAGGTCGTTCTCACATAAGCGGTCTTAGGTCGTGGGTCCTTAGATCGTGAAAAGGAAACTCATTTAAATTCTTTCATATTTTAGCCCATCTAAGCTTTAGATCGTTATAGCACATTGGACCGTCATGAGGTGTTAAGACGGTTATAGCACTTTAGATCGTCTGAGAGCTTTAGGTCGTATGGCGGTCCAAAGTTATCATGCTCATTAGCTCGTCATGTTTTTTGGTTCATCCTGGTTTCTAGCCCATAAAAGCTCTTGGAACGCCAAGCATTCAAGACCGCTAAAGCCTACAATGTACCCTGCTCCTTAGATCGCCCCGTTTTTAGCCTACGTCGCTTCATATCTAGTGGCTTTGGCCCGCACCGCATTGGTCCAGGTCGCCCCATTTTGCTTTAGGTTGTGCCGCTAGAACATGCGGGGTTTTAGCCTATTCTGCATTTTCTAAATGGATTTAGCTCGCTCAGGGCATTAAGGGAGGTTCGGGATAATTACAGAACTGCCCCTTATCCTGAATCTCACCTATAAATACCCCCCTCATTCCTTCATTGAGGGGGACCGAATTCCATAACCCCGAAGGGCTGCCCAATTATTTCCTAAGCAATTTGTAACACCCCGAATTTTCTGTTAACTGTAAATTAATAAATTTAAGTATAATTAATTCTTAATTAAAGAATTAAGGGAAACGGGTTAAGCCATTGCGCTCGTCTCAGAATTCTGCCTGAGATAGAGTCCGAGTTTGCGTGAATCAGACTCCGTATGAAGGAGTTATGACCTCCGAAAGTTTCAGAATTCAAATTAAAATTCAAACAGTTCAAACAGAAGTTCAAATTTCGAATTCAGACCCAGACTGGGCTGGGCGGGAAAATTCCCACCCAGGCGCAAGGTCGACCTGGGTGACCAGGTCGACCATAGGGTCGACCAGCCCAGTCGACCTGGTTTGGCCCTGGCTGGCCTAGTCGGGTTCGGGTTGATTTCTGAGGCTTGGCTGTGTCACTAGGGCTAACTTGTCACATTTTGGTTGGCTCCTCTCGAAATGAATGGTATAGATTCATCTATGATCATCTGATGGCTCAAATCAATCTGAAATTCTATATAAACAACTTAAGACTCTAACCTAAATTCACATAAAAAATTAGAGACGGAGCCGCCATGCTGTCGGCAGGAAACTGAGAGGAGCCTCCACTTATAGAAAAGCTTAGAGACGAGCCAAATTAAAGTTAAAACAAAATCAATTCAAATTCAGAAATCAGAAAGCAAGACCGTCATTTGTTGTAAGTATAGTGATTTTTCCGATGTGAATATAAATTAGGATTTGATTCGATGTAAAATGGAAATGGAATTGTGTTATTATGTAACAACGATGTTAATTCACATCTATGTATTGAAATGATTGTGGCATTGTGATGTTTGTGGTATAGTTGAGTTGATATTGATCCTATTGTACATATAGAATCACATGCAAGTTGTATAGTTCATTTTGTAATCAACACCTATATGTTTATATGATTATATAGGTTGTATGTGATTAATATTTCATGTATATATATGCTAGAACCTTTATGCCTAAACGATTATGTTCACATACATGCTAGTATATTTGTAAGAAAGTTGCAAGTTAATTGGATCCATGCCAAGATCCCTTTTAATACACATTTCTTGTTGTAATTAGATATATGATTGGACCTAGTTCACACCCTTGTCATAAAATTATACATGCTTATGAAATGTTATATTCTTATCATATGTTAGTGATGTTCGATGTTATACCTAGATCCAAAACATGCTTAGGGTTATGTTGTCTAAATCATATGCAAATCTATGTGAAACCTATTTGGTTTGATCCCTATTTCAATGCGAGTTCACATATATGAAAGTTGATTTAGGCTATGTTGTAAATTCACATATATGCTGATTTAGGCTTTCATGTTGACTATTTTGCAAGTTCACGACTATGATGTTCATATTGACTATGCCAAAAATGCCAAGTTTACACCTATGTCATGTTCATGTTTATGAATTCCCTTATGTCAATTTTGTGTGCGCTAAATTATGCTAAGTTTTTTAGTCTAATATTATATGTTATAAACCATGCGAACGAAAATTAGGCTAAGATTGTTAGCCTAATGTTTAAACGGGGTAACATTGGGAATATTGGTAAAACTTGACTTAAATTGGAAAAAAAATATGAGATTAGCATCTCAGTCACATGCCAAAATAGGTGGCATTTAAACGGTATAAATTCTTATACCAAAAATGTTAACTTGGAAAGTGGGCCATAACATTTAATTGTTGACAAATTTACATATATCTAGTAATAAAGACAAATATGTAAATTTAGAAAATACGAGTATGCTTAACTCGAGGTTGGATTGAGTTGTGATGTAAACCTGCCCGGACCCGCCTGGCTGTCCAGTAATCACAACAATACCTAACCAATGTGGGTGGTTAAGCATGGAGCCCAATAAGGACCCGAGGTTAGACTGAGTTACGGTGTAAATCTGCCCGGAACCGACCGGCACATCCAGTAACCATAACAATACCTATCTAATGTGAGTGGTCGGTGCTTTAAAAAGCTAAGAACAGACTGTCAGGATGGTAGGGTTAAGTTAACTAAAACACTTAACCAATTCAACATGTTAATTAAACTGATGGGTGGGGTGAGGTAAATACAGACACTTAACCATTTAACATGTTTGACTAGAAAACCCTAGTAGCGGGGACCCATTTCAGCAGAAACCCAATTAGGTATCATGGTACCCTGAAACTAGGTAGGGTAGGGCACGATTGCTGGGCAGATTGCAAGCGGTCAAAAGCAACGGCGGTGGGTACTACATTGTGGGTTCTAACGGAGTTCGGGCGTGCAGACACTTCGGAGCAGACAAATAGGGCGCTAGAAGCACCAGTAGTATAACCTATGCATTCTAAGGATTGTGTTGGGCCGCCACCATGGGACTTGATACACCCCATGGTGGGATGAGCATAGGTAGATATAATCTTTGGGGGCCGTAAGACACAGATGATTATGCGAGTAGGAGTCGATCTTTAGAAAAGGGGATCACTTCACCTCCTGCATGGGGTGCCAGTTAAGACAATACAAGTAGGTGCAGAGATATAGTGTGGGGTGCGATAGTATATTCGATTCAAACTGCTTTATCTTAGTTTATGACACTCTCCTATTTCCAGTTTATACTTATCATGCCCTTTTTCTTATTCTCATACTGAAGAGTCACTAGACTTACCAGGCTTTATGTCTGACACTATTTTCTTTTGTCTTCTTTTCTTCCGTCCCCCCCCCCCCCCCCCCCCCCCCGCCCAGGTCCACAGGGAGGAAACAACTCACCTTAGTCAGACTCTTTGCAAGCTTCAAGATAGTAGATGTACGGTTTGGACTCTTTCTCCTTGGCTATGGCTGTTGGACACAATCATGGGGATTTATGCAGTTTTAATTATATTTTATGCTTCTTTATTTAATAACCAAGACAAAATTGATGATGTAATGTTTTGGAAGTTATTGTGAAACTATGTTTTGTTTGAACACGTATTTATGAAATAAAACGTCTGTTTGTTTTCCGCCGCTTATATATATATAATATATATATTTATATTTATATATATATATGTTTGTGTGTGTGTGTTGATGTATCTGTCTTGTGTTTATCTATGACTTTTACTTACAAACCTCCATCAAAGTTAAGGCAGTCCCTTTGTGAGTGACCTTAATGGAGGGTGGGGTGTCTCATTTGGTATCAGAGCATAGATTTACCAGACTAGATAAAAGTTTTTGAAACTGTTTTCAAAAAGAAGTTTAAAGAAGCATTCTTTTTCAAGAAAATATTTGTTTTTAAAAGGCATAATTCCCCCAAAGCCATATGCACTATCTCTCTACCCTCTTGTCTTGAATACTTTCCTTTTTGTTCCAGCATGTATGGATATCTTAACCTTCCGGAAGGAGTATCGATTCCTGGCTGGTTACGAAGGTACCAAGAGGCTAGGGCCAATGGTGCGGCCCCGGCAGATATTCCTCCTCCCACAGTGGCAGCGGTACCTCCACCTCCTCCTCCTCCTCGTGGAAATACTTTCGCTAAGATATGTAGAGACTTCAAGGCTATGGGTGGAAAGGACTTTTACGGAACTGAATCCTTTGTGGTAGCAAGGAATTGGCTGAAGGAGATCGGAGATTTGTTCATCATCTTCGAAGTAGATGACAGGCAAAAGATACAGCTAGCAGTGTGGTTGCTTAAAGATGAAGCTTCCTATTGGTGGGAAGTTACCCATGCTGAGAGGCCATTGGAAACTTGGGAAGATTTCAGCATGAGGTTTGAAATGAAATTCCTCTCCCAAGCTGAAAGAAGCCTGCAAATGGAGAAGTTCTTAACTCTTAAACAAGGAAGTATGACGATTAAGGAGTATGTCAATCAGTTTAATCAGCTGGCCAGATTTGGGCTGGATTTAGTAAACACCCAACATAAGAAGGCCCTTCGCTTCGTCAAGGGTCTAAATGAGCCTCTACACAGCCTTTCTATGACCCGTATACCCATGGGAGCGACCTATGAAAGGTTAGTGGACATGGCGTTGCTACACGAGGAAGATAAAGGCAAGAAAGAGACAAAGACGGAAGTGCCTCAAGAAAAGAAAGAGGGTTTACAAGCTAAGAAAACAGACTTCAAGAAAGGCAGGAAGAACAACAAATCCCGTGAAAAGAGAAAGTGCAATTTCTGTGGCATTGTGGGACATATAGCAAAAGACTGCAGAAAGAAGAAGGCGAGGATGAATGGTGGTTGTTTCCATTGTGGTGAGACTGGGAACTTGGCTAAGTACTGCCCAAAGAAGCGAGGTCAGGGACAAAGGAATGGATCCACCTCAGGAGGGCAGGTTCACGCGCTGATGGCACCTCCACAGGAACGAGATAGAAATATTTCTGTAGAAAGCTTAGTTTATCCGTATGATCATCCAGTTCGCACTCTCTTTGATTCAGGTGCATCACACTCCTTTATTTCATCTTCTTTAGTAGAATCTCTGCACCTAGACACTGGTATGGTAGAAGATCCCTTGGTTGTTTCAAATCCAATTGGGGCTCGGCTTATTTGTCGATGGATTGCTTGGATTTGAAAATCTCTATTCTAAGTGTTAAATTTAGATGTAATGGCTTTGTTTTGGGCTTCTCAGAATATGGATTGATCTTAGGCATGGACTAGTTACCCAGTAATGGTGCCATTCTTGATTGTGAGAAAAGAGGGGTTAGGCTTTTAACTCGGCTCGGTAACACTCTAGAAATTTCTTGTAATCCCTTGAATGCTGTTATGCTTAGTTATCTAGAGACGCTTGACGCTTCTGTTGAGAATTTGCAGTTGGTTAGAGTTGTCCGGGAATATCCCGATGTCTTTGAAGAGGAGAAAGCTTACCTCCGAAGCGGGAAATAGACTTACGCATATTTCTTGTTGATAATACAAAGCCCGTAGCTCTGCCTGTTAGACACATGGCTCCAAAGGAGAGAAAGGAGCTCAGTAAGCAAGTTAAGGAGCTTCTCAAGAAGGGGTTTATAAGGAGAAGTATTTCGGAATGGGTTGCTCCAGTGGTGTTCGCCACCAAAGCAGATGGTTCACTACATCTTTGTGTGGACTATAGGGAGCTAAACAAGCTGACTAAAAAGAATAGACACCCGCTTCCCAGAATAGACGATTTGTTTGATCAGCTTGTAGGTGCGTCGGTCTTCTCCCAACTTGTCCTAGCTACTGGGTTCCATCAGCTAAGGGTAGTTGACGATAGTATTGATAAAATGGCGTTCAGAAAACCAGACGGTTTCTACGAGTGGCTTGTCATGCCTTTCGGCTTGACAAACGCACCCGCTTATTTTGTAGACCTAATGAGCAGGGTGTTCAGAGAATTCCTCAATAAGTTCGTGGCGGTTTTCGTAGACGATATTTTGATCTTCTCAAAGAATGAGGAAGAACATGCTCAGCATCTGAAAGAAATCATGGATACTCTCCATGCACATAAGCTAAAAGCCCAATTCTCCAAGTGCCACTTTTGGAGAGAAGAAATAAGATTCCTTGGACATATAGTGCACAAAGAAGTGTTAGCAATAGACCCCGCGAAAGTGGTGGCAGTGCCAGATTGGAAGACACCAAGAAATGTTACCGAAATCCGAAGCTTTCTTAGGCTAGCAGGTTTTTACCGAAAGTTCATTAGGGATTTCGTGAAAATCTCAGCTCCACTCACAAGGCTAACAAAGAAGAATCTTCCATTCGCTTGGGATTTAGACTGTGATATTGCTTTCCAACGCCTAAAAAGGGCTCTCACAACAGCCCCAGTTCTGACTTTGCCTGATGGAAGCAAAATGTTCACAGTATACACTGATGCTTGTCGTACGGGACTTGGAGCTGTTTTGATGCAAGAAGGGAGGGTAGTAGCTTATGGTGGAAGGCAATTGAAAGACCATGAAAAGAACTAATCAACCCACAATCTTGAGTTAGCCGCCATTGTCTTTGCGCTTAAGTCTTGGCGCCATTATCTCCTAGGTGAGAAGTTCGAATTATATACTGACCATAAATCGTTGAAATATCTCTTCTCGTAGAAAGATCTTAACTTATGGAAGCAAAGATGGATGGAATTCCTTGCCTCGGATGACTTTGAAATTTCCTATACTCCTGGCGAAGGCAATGTAGTGGCAGACGCGTTGAGCCGAAAGAAACTGACCTTAAGCCCTCCTTATGTGGAAAGGCAAAGCTTGGAGTATATAGCCAGTTTTGACTTTAGGCCATACTCTAATTTTGCGCCTGGTTTATTGGCATCCCTAAAAGTACGGCCCACTCTTTTAGACTCAATAGGGCCGCACAACGTGAAGACCCAAAGCTTGTGGATATGATTGATAAGCTAATTAGGGGTGAAACTTCCAGTCACCTCAATAGATACTCCATCGATGATAAGGGTTGGCTGAGGCGAGTTGGAAGGCTGTGTGTCCCACAAGCAAGGGATTTGGTAAAGAAGGTTCTCGAGGAAGCACATCATTCCAAGATGACAATACATCCAGGTGGGGATAAGATGTACAAGGACGTAAAGAGAGTTTTCTATTGGGACGGCATGAAAAAGGACGTGGCAGATTTCGTTTCTAAATGCATGATATGCCAACAGGTCAAGGCGGAGCAGAAGAAACCTGGAGGACTGCTTCATCCTCTAGAAGTCCCGCAATGGAAGTGGGATAACATTTCAACGGACTTCATTGAGGGGTTGCCAAGGTCAAGAAGGGCCAATACTAGCATTTGGGTAATAGTGGACAGGCTTACTAAAAGCGCCCACTTTATACCTATCAAGGGTAGAAGGACTGCCTCGTCTCTAGCTTCTCTTTATCACAGGGAAACAGTTCGACTCCATGGAATACCCTCCAGCATAGTGAGTGACAGAGATCCCATCTTTACGAGCGAATTTTGGCAGAGTCTGCAAGAAGCGGTAGGCACACAGTTATGCTTGAGCACGGCCTATCACCCCCAAACTGATGGTCATACAGAAAGGGTGAATAGAGTATTAGAGGATCTTTTGAGACTATGCGTTCTTGACTTCAGAGGGACTTGGGAGGATCACCTTCCACTAGTGGAATTCGCCAACAACAACAACTACCAAGCCACCATCGGTATGGCGCCCTTCGAAGCTCTACATGGAAGACCGTGCCGATCACCAACTTGTTGGCGGGAGCCTATTGACAAACTTATACTTGGGCCGGTCATGATTCGAGAGACTTCAGAGAAAGTGGATTTGATATGGAGGAGAATGAAGACAGCCCAAGACAGACAGAAATTCTACGCCGAGAAAAGAAGGACCGACCTTGAGTTTGATGTTGGGGACAGGTTTTTCCTTAAGGTATCCCCTTTAAGGAACGTCGTTCGCTTCGGATCCTCGTGAAAGCTAGTGCCAAGATTTGTAGGACTGTTCCCTATCATCGAGAAGATTGGGAAAATGTCTTATAGAGTAAAGCTGCCCAAAAGGTTGGCTGAAATTCACAACGTCTTTCACGTTTCTCATCTCCGAAAATGTCTACATGAATCTGCGGAAGTGGTCGAGCCAAGCACTCTAAAAGAAGCCGAAGTGGAACGCGAAGCAACTGTGAGGAGAATTCCAACTTGAATAGTAGGAACTGAAATCAAAAAGCTACGCAACCGCAAAGTAAAGCTCGTCAAAGTTCAGTGGAGCGACGCCGAGGAAGACGCGACTTGGGAAACTAAGGACAGAATACGCGCGACCTACCCTTTTCTTTTCGAGGGTACACCTTTGATCTCTCTTTTTCCTTAAGTTGTGCTTGAATCTACCTTTTTAGGCATATTTCCTCGATATTATCCTTTATCCTTAGGTAGGAACCCCTATGGATGTAAACATGTATTTGAAACATGTTATGCTTGATGGCTGCAAGTGGTTGCAAGTGGTTGCTAGTGGTTGCTCGTGGATGCATATACACACACAACCTAGGTTTTAGACCGGCTCAGTCACTTCATACTGCATATGCATATATGTATTCATATTCGTATGTAGTTGAAACTTGATATGTCGTCATATGGATGTTGCATTTGTATAAATGGTTATGCACCCATGTAGAATTATGAATAGGGAAAAAATTTCATACATAATGGATTCATGGCACTTATATGATTTGCATTAAGGAAGGTCAACTGAATCAGTAGACCGCCTGCTTTTAGATTAGGTAAGGACATGTACGCACACTGTGAATAAGATCATGAAGCATTAGAAGTCTTTTAAGGACAATGGACACCTGTGTTAGATGGTTGAGTAGATGGACGATTGGATGTTAGGAATTACGTTCTCCTAGACTTGTAGGTTTCGGGGACGAAATCCTTTATGGAGGGGAGAATGTAACACCCCAAATTTTCTGTTAACTGTAATTTAAAAAATTTAAGTATAATTAATTCTTAATGAAAGAATTAAGGGAAACGAGTTATTCCATTGCGCTCATCTTGGAATTCTGCCTGAGATAGAGTCCGAGTTTGCGTGAATCGGACTCCGTATGAAGGAGTTATGACCTCCAGAAGTTTCTTAATTCAAATTAAAATTCAAATAGTTCAAAATGAAGTTCAAATTTCGAATTCAGACCCAGACTGGGTTGGGCGGGAAAATTTCAGCCCAGGCACCAGGTCGACCATAGGCTCGACCTGCCCAGTCGACCTGGTTTGGCTCTGGCTGGCCTGGTCGGGTTCTGGTCGATTTATGAGGCTTGGCTATGTCACTAGGGCTGACTTGTCGCATTTTGGTTGGCTCCTCTCGAAGTGAATGGTCTAGATTCATCAATGATAATCCGACGGCTCAAATTAATCTGAAATTCTATATAAACAACTTAAGACTCCAACCTAAATTCACATAAGAAATTAGAGACGGAGCTGCAATGCTGTTGGTAGGAAACTGAGAGGAGCCTCCACTTATAGAAAAGCTTAGAGACGAGCCAAATTAAAGTTAAGACAATAATCAAATCTACTTTAGTCTACTCAAAGGAAAGTAATTCAAATTCAGAACTCAGAAATCAGAAAACAAGACCGTCGTTTGTTGTAAGTACGGTGATTTTTCCGATGTGAATAAAAATTAGGATTTGATTCGATGAAAAATGAAAATGGAATTGTGTTATTATGTAACAACGATGTTAATTCACATATATGTATTGAAATGATTATGGTATTGTGATGTTTGTGGTATAGTTGAGTTGATATTGATCCTATTGTACATATAGAATCACATGCAAGTTGTATAGTTCATGTTGTAATCAACACCTATATGTTTATATGATTATATAGGTTGTATGTGATTAAGATTTCATGTATATATATGCTAGAACCTTTATGCCTAAACGATTATGTTCACATACATGCTAGTATATTTGTAAGAAAGTCGCAAGTTAAATGGATCCATGCCAAGATCGCCTTTAATACATGTTTCATGTTGTAATTAGATATATGATTGGAACTAGTTCACACCCTTGTTATAAAATTATGCATGCTTATGAAAATGTTATATTCTTGTCATATGTTAGTGATGTTCGATGTTATGCCTAGATCCAAAACATGCTTAGGCTTATGTTGTCTAAATCATATGCTAATCTATGAGTTACCTATTTGGTTTGATCCCTATTTCAATGCGAGTTCACATATATGAAAGTTGATTTAGGCTATGTTGTAAATTCACATATATGCTGATTTAGGGTATGTTGCAAGTTCACACCTATGACATTCATGTTGACTATTTTGTAAGTTCACACCTATGATGTTCATATTGACTATGCCAAAAATGCCAAGTTTACACCTATGTCATGTTCATGTTTATGAATTCCCTTATGTCAATTTTGTGTGCGCTAAATTAGGCTATGTTTTTTAGCCTAATATTATATGTTAAAAACCATGCGAACAAAAATTAGGCTAAGATTTTTGGCCTAATGTTTAAACGGGGTAACATTGGAAATATTGGTAAAACTTGACATAAATTGGAAAAAAAAATATGAGATTGGCATGGTTGTCACATGCCAAAATTGGTGGCATTTAAACGGTATAAATTCTTATACCAAAAATGTTAAACTAGGAAAGTGGGCCATAACATTTAATTGTTGACAAATTTACATATATCAAGTAATAAATACAAATATGTAAATTTAGAAAATACGAGTATGCTTAACACGAGGTTGGATTGAGTTGTGATGTAAACCTGCCCGGACCCGCCCGGCTGTCCAGTAGTCACAACAATACCTATCCAATGTGGGTGGTTAAGCATGGAACCTAATAAGGACCCGAGGTTAGACTGAGTTACGATGTAAACCTGCCCGAAACCGATACGCACATCCAGTAACCATAACAATACCTGTCTAATGTGAGTGGTCAGTGCTTTAAAAAGCTAAGTACATACTGTCAGGATGGTAGGGTTAAGTTATCTAAAACACTTGACCAATTCAACATGTTAATTAAACTTATGGGTGGGGTTAGGTAAATGCAGACACTTAACCATTTAACATGTTTGACTAGAAAACCCTAGTAGCAGGGACCCATTTCAATAGTAACCCAATTAGGTATCGTGGTACCCTGAAACTAGGCAAGGTGGGGCACGATTACTGGGCTGATTGTAAGCGGTCAAAAGCGACGGCGGTGGGTGCAACAGTGTGGGTTCTAACGTAGTGCGGGCGTGCACACACTTCGGAGCAGACAAACTGGGCATTGGGGGCACCAGTAGTATAACCTATGCATTCTAAGGATTGTGTTGGGCCGCCACCATGGGACTTGATACACCCCATGGTGGGACCAGCATAGGTAGCTACAATCTTTGGGGGCCGTAATACACAGATGATTATGCGAGTAGGAGCCGATCTTTAGAAAAGGGGATCACTTCACCTCCTGCATGGGGTGCCAGTTAAGACAATACAAGTAGGTGCAGAGATATAGTGTGGGGTGCGATAGTATATTCGATTCAAACTGCTTTGTCCTAGTTTATGACACTCTCCTATTTCCAGTTTATACTTATCATGCCCTTTTTCTTATTCTCATACCGAAGAGTCACTAGACTTACCAGGCTTTATGTTTGACCCTATTTTCTTTCATCTTCTTTTCTTCTGTTTCCCCCCACCACAGGTCCACAGGGAGAAAGCAACTCAGCTTAGTCGGACTCTTTGCAAGCTTCAAGATATTAGATGTACGGTTTGGACTCTCTCTCCTTGGCTATGGCTGTTGGACACAATCATGTGGATTTATTCTTTTTTAATTATGTTTTATGCTTCTTTATTTAATAACCAAGACGGAATTGATGATGTAATGTTTTGGAAGTTATTATGCGACAATGTTTTGTATGAACACATATTAATGAAATAAAAAGTCTGTTTGTTTTCCACTGCTTTTATATATGTGTTGATGTATCTGTCTTGTGTTTATCTGTGACTTTTACTTACAAACCTCCACCAAAGTTAAGGATGTCCCTTAGTGAGTGACCTTAATGGAGGGTGGGGTGATTCACATTTCTAAGCGATTTCCATCTCTTATAACACCTCCAATTGAAGATCAAATATGAAGTTCATCATGAAATCAACCGAAAGTGATCCAGCTTCTTAGAGATCAAAGATTCTCCACCATACTCCTTGCACATTGTGGAATTTGCTAATTTCTCCGTTGATTTGTGTTGATCAAAGTGATGCTATTATGTAATGAACAATATGAATGTAGTTTTGAGTGATCCTAGACTTCTAGCTCTTGAATTGGTAACGGAAATTGCTATTAAAGTGGACGTAGATCTTATTTCAGATCAAACCACTATAAAATTTGTTTTTGTGATTGTGGCCTCTTTTCTTACCGATTGGTAAGTTCAATTTTCGCACCTTTGGTGTTGAAATCAGATTTGGGTTTTAACATTTGGCTCCCACCATGGGGAAGCATTCACTCTTCCTTTTCTCTCACACTCTCTCATAAGGTTGAAGGCCATGCATTGAGGTTCTAAGTCAACTTTTGTCATAGATCCTACAAGACTACAATCTAATCCAATCGGCAAATTTGCTTTCAAATTTAAGTCCTTGTCTGAAACCATGGGTAGACCATCGAAGAAGACCGCTAATAAAATGGTCGAAGAGATTGACAACACCGCCAACAATGAAAATACTCCGCCCACCAACCAATTAGAAGTTGGAGAAAATTCTACGGCTGGAATGACCGTCAAGAGAAGAGAGTTGGATAATGTTGTTGCGCGTTTAACAAGCCAAATGGACATTGCAAACACTGCCATGATAAATAAGCTTGAGTCCATGTTTTCCATGCCGGCAGCTACTGCAAAAGTGACCATGGACGCCACTCATGCTAAATCCTCTCAAACAAATTATATGTAAAATGAGGGTTCTTCCTCCTTAAGTCCAAGTCGAGGAAATTCTGTCCATGAGGTTGAAAATCCTAATGATCCCCAACATAAAGAAGCTAAACCTCCTATGTGCAACCGCTCCGATAAAGAGACCTCTCAACAAGCGCTTGGAACCACTAAAGAGGCACCTCCACAAGCGAGAGGCCCAGGACCTTGGAATTCAAACCGAGATTGTTTGCTTTAGTGAACATCTGGAAAGGATAAAGGCATCCGCCCCGTGGACCAACTCAATGAAGAGGAGCGCATATTGGAAATGGTCCGCAAAATCATGGAAAAAAGCTTGAGAAAGCAAGATGATGAGAAGTAATGGGGCTTTGTTCCTACCAAAGCCCCACTCATGGAGAGGATCAAGATGGCTCTGTATCCAAATAAGTCCAAACCCCCGATGGTGCAAGCTTACGATGGGACTAGTGATCCCAACGTGTTCCTGTTCAAATATGATCAATACAAGGATGTGGCACATGCCACAGATAAGTTGAAGTGCTTGTACTTTCCAACTTACCTTGAGGAGGTGGCCTCGCTTTGGTTCACAAAGTTACTACCCAAGTCTGTAGATGATTTTGCTATCTTGGCCAAGCTATTTAGAGAGTAATTCAGGCTCCAAGCTATGTGAGACGTCATGGAACTGAATGAACTTGAGAAAAGGCCGGGAAAGCCCATCAGAGCTTACCTAACCCCCTTTAACACTACTGCAGCGGAGGTCGGAAATTATGAGCCTCATTTGTCATCAATGGTTTTGAAGGCAGCCATCAACAAGAAAATTAAGCTTGGACAATAGATTAAGAAGAAGAAACCAAGTAAGCTTGCGGAACTGTTTGACAAAGTTGAAGAATACATAGGCGCGGATGAAGATCCAGCTTATGCCACGGATGTTCCTGAAAGCGGCGTGCAGCCTGAGAAGAAAAATAATGATGCAGAAGGTGGCTATAAAAATCCTGATAGTCATAAAAGGGGGAATGATGGAAGGGATAATCGTGCCAACAAGAAATTTCACTTCTTTAAAAATTCAGAACTGACTCCCCTAAACGACACCGTGGAGAACATCTTCATGGAAACTAAAGATATTAAAGAGTACCCAACACCGAAGCAAGTCAAAGTCAGTGATGCTACCATTAAATCAGAGAGGTTCTGCCAATTCCATAACTAGCCAGGTCGCAATACAAATGAATGTCGCCACTTGAAAAAACTGAGGAACTGATAAGGAAGAATAGACTTCAGCAGTATGCAAAGAACCCGCAGGGCAATCAAGTTGCTAAGGGTCAAGGAACGATTGCAGGGCAACCTAAGCAGAATGAGAATGCTTCAGTAGCTGTCATTCCAAGGCTGATCGTCAATACCAAAGCAGGTGTTCCTCACCCAGACGGAAGAAGTTGGTAGGACATTGTAATAGCCCGAATTTCCATACATTTTGAGTTGGTTACTTACACCACATATCCAACCCAAATTGCATAGAAATATGAATCATTATTAGAAAGAACTTAGAGGATGAGAAATAGAAAGAAAGAAATATTAGAATAGAAGAAAACGAAGAACACAAATCTCATAGCGGAACGAATAAAGTATATTAAATAACATAACTTTTGAAATACAAAAATGTAACTGTATATACATGCCGTTATCAGAGCACCACAGTTATTCCTGGAACTGTTATGAACACTTATTTCCAGATACAACATAGTACACAGTAGAAAATATGATAGTCTATAGCTAATTTTTTGAAGCCTACTGCTTCAAGCTCCTCCAAGTGAATCAGTAAAATCCCGGCTACTTGACTGCCCGTACAAATTTGGACACCCAAGAGTATAGGGAAAACAAACAAAATAAACTCTGGGTCAGTCATGGGACTGGTGTGAGTAAACTCCAACCATTTGTTTAACTTTCAAAATCCTTTTGAAAGAAATGATAATCGTAAGACCGATCCACACATAAACATGGATGGTTTTTACTTTAAGATAACCAAAAATATTTTTGATATCAAATCCAATGATATTACAATAGTGTCTACATCAAATAAATAGCAATCTAGTGGAACGCTTGCATCTCACGCACCATATATAATATAAAATCAAAAACCGTAGGGCGCTTATTGCAGATTGAATTTCCTACATGACATGGTATGGAACCACCTTCCGATAGTGCATCTCTAGAGGGGAATACACTGGGTTCAACAAGAACATCTTGCCACCCGGCCCACTCATGGTTGACCACTCATTTAACTTGAGTGTATCGAGCATATTATTACCAACAGTTATGATCAGCAACCGTTACCGAAAGCATACAGCAGCGAATAGAATAAGAAGCAAATGAATTTTCTCTAGATCAGGTGATAATAACCCTAATGGGAACGACCCACATGGCCATGCTGCCTGCTCGATTTCTGTCATTTCCCGGTTGATGAGGCTTGAGGTCATGATTATCCTTTAGCACTTTTTGCCATCATTTACTCTGAGTGTCACGTCGTCAACCATTCATCCATATACGTTGTCCTGGGACTAGACAAACTAAAGGCACCATTCTATTGATCCATCTTGGGCAATTTCTACCTAGGTTTAACAGAACAGCCCTTGCTCTTTAATCCATCTTCAATTATCTTCAGCACAAGTTGATTCGTAATGCTTATGCCAATGCAGAGTGGTTTTCAGATATTAAATCTGATGTCGGTCTCTCCATATTGACGAAGGAGGCATAAAATAAATCAAAATCTTTGATAATTGGTGATTTAACTATCAAAGAAACATCCATGCAATCAACAATCCTATTTCCGAATGGAAATTCTAATGATCAATCATCAAACAACACTGGGTCCCTTTTAAATTAATTTCTTATTAAATTATTATTTCCAATTCCTGTTTCACAATCTTTCGTATCCTTTCAAAGCTCTATTTTCTCTCTCAATTCTTGGAAAACTTTCCTAATATCCTAATTTCTCTATTCGAGAAATATCTCTTATTCCAATTAGAAAACATTTCTAAATATTCATGAATTCTCATTTTCTATATTCAGAAAATATACATTATTAATATCGGAAAATATTTCCATACTCCATATCTTAATTCCTCGTTGACCAATCCATTTCATTTTCTATACGTAAAAAATATCTCTCATTTTCTGTGGGGAAAAAATATTTCAAAATCCTTTCAATTAACCCGATGTTATAAAAACATCGTTATTATAACTCAAACCATTAATTATTTATTAACTAACCATATTGCTAACCAATTTTCACTATCGAACCTTAACCATTCCTCCATCAATCATGAAGTCAATCAAGTTGGGGTATAAATACATCTCAGACCTTAATTGAACAACATTCTCAAATTTGGTATAGTCAAAGCTCACAATTTCAAACAAGACATCGCTTACACAACTCTCAGATTCAATCTAAGAATCCACTTCGTATATGGAAAAACATTTATTATAACGGTAGCGTTACAATCGTTGTTTCCAAATATTTGATTTATAAAACATTTATTTTAATTTTTAACAGCAGCATTAAAATCGCTGTTTAGATTTATAAAACATTTATAATACGCTGTTTAGATTTACAAAAAAATTATTGTAACGACAGTGTTAGAATTGTTGTTTCCAAATTTTTGGTATATAAAACATTTACTTAAAACCTCTTCATTGATTAAAATCGATTCTATATTCTTATCTCAACAAATTTCTTCTTGTTTTGGTTACTTCGGAACATAACTATAAACTTGTATCCTTATATAAACATATTTTTCAATCAAAACTCTTCCTTATCTATTTTCCATTAAAGAACTTACTTCAATTACAATGTTTCATTCAATCCTTAAGTAATTGATTTAAAACCATCACCTTAATTTAAGATACCTTCCAAAACTTCATTTGGATTTCATTTTAAATCCCTTATTGCCAATCCATTTCACTTTCATTAAGTAGAAAGTCTCCTTTTGATTATATCACTTATATATATATAATTTAGTTTTATTAAGTAAATGCTTAACTTAACATCGCCTCGTCTTGAGATTGCTTTTATAACTTGTTTGTCATATCTGGATTCGCTTTCCAGTCCTTGTACAATTCCTTTTCTAAGTTCAACTAAAACTTTACTACAACTGTATTACTTTTTAATTGAAATCCATTTAAAAAGATAATTCCCTCTATTTATATTGATTAACTAATAGCTAAAAAAATCAAGGTAGATAACTACTTGATAAAAATAGACTAGTTGATTTTTTTACATAGTTATAAAATAATAATAAATTATTTAAGTAATATTTCAAAACCGAAATTCTCTTTATTAAATTCTAAAGGTAGAATCAACCACACAATCTTTTTTTTTCATTCATAATCTTGTTTATGATTTAATTTAAAATCGCTAAGTTCAATTCCCATTTAAAAATATTGGTTTAAAAACTAATTTCCACTTTTCTAACTTGAATTTATATTTTAATTTATCCAACGATAAAAATTTCACTTCATTGTCATTTATACTCCTTGTTTTATTCTTTTAAAACAAGTTTCCATTACTAGGTCTATTCGAAATAAAATTTCTAATTTCAAAATAAATTTCCTTTTTAATTTTTTTTAATTTCTGTTCTATATATTCAAAATATATTTGTAGTATCAAAATACCAAATTTGTAACACACCGTATTTTCTTTGAACATAAAGTAACAAAACAAAGCATAATTAATTTTTAAAAGAAGAATTAAGGAAAATGGGTTACGCCGTTATGTTCGTCTCAGAATTCTGCTTGAGATAGAGTCCAAGTTTGTGTAAATCAGACTCCGTAATGGCACGTAGAAGTTTCAGGAATTTAAAATAAAAACCAGCCCGAATTCAAATTCAAAGTTTTGAAATTCAAATCACACATCCGGGCTGGGCGGGAAAATTCCCTCCCAGGACCCAGGTCAACTAGGGGTCGACCTGGGGGTCGACCATGGGGTCGACCTGGGGGTCGATGTAACACCCCGTTTTTTTATATATAACATGTTAAAACCATAAATCAAGGCAGACTTAAATTTTGAAATAAGAATCAAGGGAAACAGGTTGTGCCATTACGTTTGTCTCGAAATTCTGCTTGGAAACGAGTCCGAGTTTACGAAAAACAGAGTCCGTTTGAGGAAGTTATGACCCTTCGAAGTTTCAGGAATTTTCAGAATTGAAAACAACTCGAAATTCGAATTCAAAATTCAAATTCAAACGCCAGCGCAGACTGGGCGGAAATTTTCCCGCCCAGGACCAGGTCGACATGGTGGTCGACACTATGGTCGACCTCCCAGGGACCAGGTCGACCCTACGGTCGACCTGGGGGTCGACCTGGTGCCAGAACCCAATTCTGAGCCTGGGTTCATTATGATGTATCTGGTCACGTTTTCAATCTAGGTTCATCCGCCTAACCCTATATAAACAGCCTCATAGCCTCATTCTCCTTACACAATTTCATTCTCTCCTTATGCTGCCTCTGGAACAATTGAAATAAATAAATTAATTAAAATAAAACACGAAGACAATTTCTTGAAGGCTGCGGCTACGAATTTCATATTGGGATTATCAACTACAATCAAATTGGAGACTCAAATCAAGATTAAAGCTTCAAGAAGAGAATCAAAAACTAATTCAGCGGCTTCAAGCAACGTCACGCGAATCATAGCAACGCTATCTTATTATCCTTTTTCTTGAAACTGATCAATGTAAGTCGGTTATTTTTTAGATTTGAACGCCTTCTATTTGGGACATGAAATTAAATGGATATAAGAATATGCCTAATCTTTCCATTTAAATCTATGCTTATATATGTTTTTGGATCTGATTAAGAACTATTGTGAATAGGGACCCATAAGACTATGCCTACACCTATGACTATGAACAAAGGACTATTGCCTATGACCACGACTCGTTACCTTTGACTATTGGGCATAAGACTATTGTCTATGACTATAACTTTGAGACTATTACAGTCAATTGCCTATGACTATTAAGGATAATTATTTAGGACTATTTCGGGTTAATTATCCATGATGATTGTGGCTATTCGCCTATGATTCATAACTATTAGACTACTACCCATGACCATGACTATGACTATTATGGTTAACTACCTATGACTATTATGTTTAGTTGCTTATGCCCTTAACACTATAGTTACCGATCATGATTGTACACGAAACTGGCATTATGTTGGATCAAATCACCTATGTTCCCTTTGATTATGTTGGATCTCATACGTATGGTGTAATTTGCTTAGTTTATTCCTATTCGTTATTATGTACACTAAAACTATTGGATCCATCATCTTTGTATTTGGCTCGCTTTTGCAAGCCTATTCTGTTATGTCAAGTCTCATGTTATCCTCTATTCCCTTGTTAGTTTCATTTCATGGAAAACTAGTGAAATCATGGTGCATGTACGTTATGAATACAGGGGTAATTGGGTATAACATGAAATCTATATTATTTGGCATAATTTGGGACATGTATTATAACGTGACTATTAATATGCAAATTGGAGAAATTCGATATGAATTATAGAATATGTAAATTAATACATTGAATCTAGTATTGGCTAGTAAACTAAGTTTTAGGCATAAATGGTAAACTGGAATAATAAATCTAGTTTACGCATAAATTGTAAACTAGAATATTTAATCTAGTTTTAATATGCACTGTAAATAGGAATACTAGATCTAAATTGGCATAAAACTGCAAGTTGGGTTAAACGATAGGTAAATCAAGATTTGGTCCTAGAATATAGGTATGTTAGTGGGCATGAAATATGAATATGATATAGGTCAAATTTGCTTAAAAGAGTTGTTAACAATTTACATATAGACAAAAAGGATAAATATGTAAATCTAGGGAAAGACGAATATGCCTAACCCGAGGTTAGATTGAGTTACGGTATAAGACTGCCCGGAACCGCCCGGCAAAATCCAGCAATCATAACAATACCTATCTAATGTGGGTGGTTAGAGCATTGAGCCCAAAAGGACCCGAGGTTACACTGAGTTGCGGTGTAAATCTGCCCGGAACCGACCGGCACATCCAGTTACCGCAACAATACCTGTCTAATGTGAGTGGTCAGTGCTTTAATAAATAATTTAAAGCTAAGAAATAGTTACCCTCGAATGGGAGGGTTAAGTCCATAGGAATACTTAACCAACTTAACATGTTAACAAGACAAGATTTGTAAGGGGTTAAGTAATTAAAGAAAACACTTAGCCATTATAACATGTTGACAATACAAGTGGGTAAGGTTAAGAAAAAGGTTTAACCGTTATAACATGTTAACTAGACTAGAAGGTGGGGTTAAGTAAACCTAGACCACTTAACCATCACAATATGATAAATGAACAAGGTTAAGTTAAAACAGGAAGGGACAATACTTTACCATTAGAACATGTTAACTAAACAGATGTTAGGGTTAAGTTAACTAAGAGAACACTTAACCATTAAACCATGTTAGTTAAACAGAGGAGCAAGGTTAAGTTAAGAGGAACACTTAACCGATACAAGATAAATGGGTTGGGTTAAGAAATAAGAATTACTTAACCAATATAACTTGGTTTGTGTTAGGGTTAAGTCAACGTGAACTACTGGTAGCACTTAATCAGTTTAACATGACAAATAAATGTGTTAAGTTAACTTGAATCGGCTAATGATACTTAACCAATCCGACTTGACTAGAACGAGAACTAAGTAGTAAACCTTAGTTAAAATGAATTAAGTAGTAAACCTTAGTTAGGAAAACAACTATACAATAAACTAAGTGGAAAACCTTAGTTAGAAAAACTAAGTAGTAATCCTTAATATAACACGAGGAGGAGCGAACGTCCATCAGATCTTAAAGAAGGCTCCAACGAATTGGGTTACGAAGCCCGAGGCTTCGAGGGGACATGAGGGTACTCTTGGTCTCCCCCTGTGAGAATGCAGATGATCCGCCTGGCATCACAGAGGTTAAGGTATGCGTTAGAAGAACCAAGGGTATGCCTCGGTTGCAATATAAGGCAACCTAAAGACTAGGGTGGACCAGCGTGATTCGGCGGGACAAATGGCCCTGTGATAGTGACCCGTCGTCTACCTACCTTCTTGAGTCAATCGAGATACGTGAAGCAGAAAGGCGAAGAACTCCAACAGACCATATACTTGCTATCTAGTTATGGTTGCGGATGGCCATAGGTTAGTGGGGCATAGGGGGGCCTGCATATAGTTCTCATTTTTCAAGGTGTGCCTTTCATTGGTTGAGGGATGGGTCAGGTGGGACCATAGCCACTGGAAAAACAGACCTTAGCATCTGCATCGGTAGATATCTAAAAGCTCCCGACCGAGTTCCGTGTTTCTTAATTTGCCCTGCCACGAAACTCAGGTCGCACATTTCAGGACATGTGCATCTAGACAGCGATGAACTATTCGCGACACATACGTTGGGAAAGTTTGGGAACATATACCACTCTAGGTAGTGCGTCCTAGACTAGAGGCATCGTTTGACAGGTAGCATAATCCCTAGTTGGACCTAGGTGGCATAAATCCTGAATCCGAGAAGTATTAGATAAGTCGCATAAACCCTAGTTGAATCTAGGAAACGCTAGATAAGAAAACCGTAGATTAGATCTAGGTAATAAATAATAGATGTACACCTATAGACAACGGCAATTACAAGGATTGGGATCACGTCATCATTTTATACTCATTACTAGTGGAGACATTAGTTAGGTGGTGCAGAGATATAGAAACCAAAATAACAGGGTAATAGCAAAGCAGAGAAAGCAGCGAAGCATATCTTATCTTGTCTTAGCATATCTTGCATTAATCTTACGTTATCCTATTTGCCCTATCATCATGGTATTATCTTGTTTTCAGTTAATTCATGTCGTGTTGCTTTTCCCTGTTCACATGCTGAAAGTTACTGAACTTACCAGACTTTATGTCTGACTCTGTTTTCTTTCGCTTCCTTGTCTTCCGTTCCCCCTCCCCCCACGGTCCACAGGGAGGGAATGTTACTTCTTAAGCTCAGTTTTCTTTCCAAGCTAAAGATTAGTCGAAGTTTTGCTTGGATTCTCTCTTCCATTGCTATGGCTGGCTCATGCTACATTGGGGAATATAAATTGTTATTTTATGCTTCTTTATTTTGTAAGACAGATATTCTGGTGTTGAAAAATAATTGTTGTACAAACTATTTTATCAATAAAGTAAAGTTCTATTTTCTGCTGATTTAAATTGTCTATCTTGTAATTTATCTGCATCTTTTACCTTAAATGCTCCATAGAACTTAGTGCATTCCCTTTGTGAGTGACACTAACGGATGTGGGGGTGTTACACGTGGTATCAGAACTGAAGGTTACCAGATCAGATAAAAGATTTGAATTTTTTTTTTAAAACGGGTTTAAAAGAAGCATTTTCAAAAAGAAAAGTTTTGTTTTAAAGGCATATTCCCCAAAGCCATATGCACTATCTTTTGATTCTCTGTTTGAGTCCTTGTTTCCTTCTTTCTTGAGTCTCTGGGGCTCCTGGCTTTCTGGGAGGTAACCTCATCGAAGGGCGAAGTAGTGCCCGACTTCCATCTATGGCCGTAATAGTTTCACCTACGACTAGTTTTCTTTCAAGCTTTGTAGGGTTTTCTGTACGATGGAGGCAGCTTTCGAGAGATTTTTCAACACGATTACACAAGGAAGAGGATGAGGAGTTTGGCTAAGGGGCACAACCCAAGGATGAGGAATTCATGGATATGGGCTTGGCTCACGAAGGAGGAAGGAATTATAAAACCTAAGACAAGAAGAAGTAGCTTTTCTATGGTATAATAGGGCATATAGTTAAGGACAAGGGCTAGAACGAGGGATATGATTCTTAGAAGGACAAGTATGTGCTCTCAAACACCTGATACTTGAGAGAGAGATAGTAAACGTCTTTGTTGGAAAAGTTTAGCTTTTCGTTTTGATCAACCAGTTAGTACTCTTTTGATCTTAGCGCTTCGCATTTGTTCATATCTACTTCCATAGGTGAGTCTCTGCACCTTAGTACTTGTATAGGAGAAGATCCCATTTTAGTCTCAAGCCCAATTGGTTGTTCGACCCATTTACCTTTGGTTTGTAAGGATTTGAGAATAACTATATTAAGTGTTGAGTTTAAACGTAAAGCTTATGTTGTTGGGTCCATGGGCTATAAGTTGATCCTAGGCATGGGTTGGTTGGCTAGTAATTCTGAAAGTTAGACTTTTTGACTTGCCTTGGAAATACCCTCGAGATTTCGTGATCCTAAAAGGATCAGTTAGGCTTAGCTATCTAGAATCGCTTAATACATTTATCGACGATTTGCAATCTGTTAGAACAGTTCATGTGTACGTAGTTGTTTTGATTAGGTTAGGGGTTTACCCCTAAAACGCGGGATAGACTTCCGCATATATCCAGTTGACAATGAAAAGACAGCTATCTGATCAACGATAGTTTTGGGAATGGAGGTCAAGAAGCTTCGCAATCGTAAAGATTAATTAGATAAGGTACAGAATATTGAAGCTCAAGAAGGTGCGACTTAGAAGACTGAAGACTAGATACACGCATCATAACCTTTTCCTTAAGGGTACGTCCTTGATCTTTTTTCTAGGAATATTATACATACCTCCTAGCTTTTAAGGTATATCCGCAAGGGCGTATCATCGATCCTTAGGTAGAAGCCAATGGATGTAAACATGTATTTGAAACATGTTATGATTGATGGTTGCAAATAGTTGCTCGTGGATGCATATACACACCATAGGCGCTAGAACGACTCAGTCACTCTCATATTGCATTAGCATACATGTATTTGCTTAACGGATTTAACCTATGTTATCATATGGATGTTGCATATGGATAAATGGATATGCACACATGTAGTATTTACAAAACTAGGGATGCTTGCATACATGATTGGACGCATGGCACTGACATAATTCGCGTTAAAGAGGTCAACTGAATCAGCAGACCGCCTAATTTTGCATTAGATAAAGACATATACGCACACTATGCATATGAACATGAAAGCATTAGAAATCTTTTTAAGGACAATGAATGCCTGCGATTGAATGGTTGAGTAGATTGTTGATTGAATGGTAGGATACATTCTTCCTAACTTGAAGATTTCGGGGACGAAATCCTTTTATGGGGGGGAGAATGTAAAACCCCTTTTTTTTATATAACATGTTAAAACCATAAATCAATGCAGAATTAAATTTTAAAATAAGAATCAAGGGAAACGGGTTGTGCCATTGCGTTCGTCTCGAAATTCTTCTTGGAAACGAGTCCTAGTTTTCGAAAAACGGAGTCCGTATGAGGGAGATATGATCCTGCGAAGTTTCAGGAATTTTCAGAATTGAAAACAGCTCGAAATTCGAATTCAAAATTCGAATTCAAACGCCAGCGCAGACTCGGCGGGAATTTTCCCGTCCAAAACCAGGTCGACCTGGGGGTCAACACTATGGTTGACCTCCCAGGGACCAGGTCGACCCTATGGTCGACCTGAGGGTCGACCTGGTGCCAGAACCCAGTTCTGGGCCTGGGTTCATTCTGATGTATCTGGTCACGTTTTCAGTCTAGGTTCGTCCGCCTAACCCTATATAAACATCCTCCTAGCCTCATTCTCCTTACACTATTTCATTCTCTCCTTATGCTTCCTCTGGAATAATTGAAATTGTAACACCCCACGTCCATTAATGTCACTCACAAAGGGAATGCATTAACTTCCATGGAGGTTATAAGTGAATATAGAACAGAAAAATTACAACAAGACAGATAATAAATAGTACTTGGAAATCTAAAACTTCATTTTATTGCAGCGGAAATTAAACATGTTTGTTACATCATAAAACCATAGATCATAACCAAGTACAATATCCATCTTCATAAAAAAAATTACATAATCCCATTACATAAATAGCCATTAAAAAGATAACAAGCTGGACTTTACTTCAATGGTCCAAGCTTTCCAAAGAGAGATGAAGCAATTCAATCCAACTCCACTAGAGTTGGGCCCAACCTGAGGAACTGGAGGGGGAAAAGGATAGAAATGGAGGAGGTCAGACATAAAGTCTGGCTAGTATGACAATTCTAACAATACTATTATCGAGTTAACTAGACAAAGGCATAAGCTGGAAGAAAAGTAAATGTCTATGAACTATTTGGAAGATGAAGATAGCGTTTAAGATAACGTTAAGGATAACGGTAAAGGCATACCTAATTACTAACGAATAATTACTATACTGCACCGCACATTACCACACTGCACCGCACCAGTCACCCTAAAGGTTGATCCCACTTGCTTCACACAGAAACCTTATAAATAGCCTTACGTACCTCTAGCTGACTACATAGGTGTCGTCTGCCCCTATCTCCACTAGGTGTACCCCACTTTCGATCGGGTCCCTACTCGTAGATACCCGTGCTGGCCCCAAAGTGGGGTGTATCACTCCCCTAAAGTGGCAACCCGATACAACTTGAGAATGCATGGCTTATACCTACACGATGCAACAACGTCTTACCTACCAGCCCGGGTCCACACACGCATACGAAGCCCGTTGGACTTGTGTTGCCACCGCTCCCCGTTTTGGCCTCTTACAGTCAAACCCAGCATGCGTGTCCCGTCCTCGACTTGGGTCGAGCCCACAAAGATACGTTTTGGATACTGGTCGAAATGGGCCCCCACAAGCTACCCACCTAAGCTTGTCACTAGTATATCCCACTTAACCCTCTTAGTCATGTTCATTTACATGTGTGTTTGGTTAAGTCTTACTAATCGTATTTCACACGCCACTAAGGGCACCCCCTAGATTCCTCATGCCACCCAAGGCACCTACATAACCCCCATGTCCCACCTTACATGTTTATCTGGTTAAGTATTTCTTAATTCATTCAGGCCATAACCGCATAAAGACCTCTCACATTAGACTGGCATTTATGGCAGCTGGATTTGCCGGGCGGGTCCGGGCAGTCTTACAACATAAAAGAGTCTAACCTCGTGTCTTCACAACTGTTATGCTTTAGTTTAGGCCTAGGACCTCTCACATTGGGCTGACATTTGTGACCACAGGATTTGCCGGGCGGGTCCGGGCAGGTTTACGTCACAAACGAGTCCAACCTCGTGTCATAAGCATTGATTAACACTTAAAATCTTTTACCCCAGTTTTAATAATTTCCTATTCAAATTATTAATTAAGTCAAATTTTAATGATGTCCATAATTGACTCAATTATGGCCATCCACTTATGGCATGCAAAATCATATCAATTGCACCGCAACTTTTTAATATTAAATCCTTAATATTACCCCTACCCCACTTTATACGTTCGCTTATTCAACGCATAATATAGGCTAGACTTGTATAGTCTAACACATAGCACAAAGATAAATTATCACAACATATAGACAATTAAAATAAATCTAATAATAATAGGGGTGAAACTTGCATAAACTACACATGTTAAGGATCAAAAGGTGTCAACTTGTTAAATGTCTCAATTTATATGATATGATCATAGCCCAAATCTATACATAAACTTGCATATGGGGTTTTTAGGCAACATAATGATGGTGTGAACTACCATAGGATATCACATATGTCATAGCATAATTCAAGATGTCACAATAGATGTCTTGGCATATGTTCATAACTTTTCTAATCAATCTAACTTGCATATGTGACTTGTCATATAGATCAACATTGCCCAAACATGATGATTTAATTGATATGAACTAACGAGCATAGGCAATAGCATCATGATTTCAAAGCATGTATAACTCATCACAACTTTAGCCTAGAAACTTTCAATATACATAACATCATCATAGCATGATTTGCAACATATAGTATATCATCACCACATAGCATAGGATTAATAACATACATGATAGCATATGACAATTCACATCGTCTACTCACAATCCATTCATGACTTAACCTAATTAAAACGATAATAATTTTGTTAAGACTATCATACTCACAATTTAGAGAAGAAAAGAAAGAGTTTTGCTTTGCTTTAGGGTTGAGAGAATTAGAATTGAATTTTCTTTTCTTCTTTCTTAGTTGGCGGCGGCTCCATTGATTTCCATGGCGATGGTATGACAGTAACTATTCTATTTTAATTAGGTTTAGGGTTAGCATTAGGATGTATTTATAGGTGTAGGAAGTTATTTATGACCATTAGATTAACCCTGAACCATGGGAACCAATCAAATGCAAAATCTGCATTTGAGCGAATCGGCCCACGAGTTGACAGCCAAACACCCTGGATTAACCCCAAGTCGACCCAGCAGGGCGAGGGTCAACCTCAAAAATGGGCCGGTTCGGTTATTCCCCCTCCCAATTTGTTATTTTGAACTTTTTCTCATATTTATTTATTTAATTTTTATTATATATATATATATATCAATATATATATATTTCTCTGCGCAACCCATTTCACTTAATTCTTTTCTAAAAATTAAGTATACTTTAATTTGTGAATTTTAATGTTATAAAATTTCGGGGTGTTACATTCTCCCCTCCTTAAAGGATTTCATCCCCGAAATCTCCAAGTCAAGAAGAATGTATATCCTACCATCTAATCGTCCATCTACTCAACCATCAAACACCAGCATCCATTGTCCTTAAAAGACTTCTAATGCTTTAATGTTTATATGCACAGTGTGTGTATATGTCCGTATCTAATGCAAAATTAGGAGGTCTACTGATTCAGTCGACCTCCTTAGTGCAATTGATGATAGTGCCATGCGTCCAATATGTATGCAAAAGATTTCTAATGATACATATTAATTCTATATGCGTGCACAACCATCCACCCGAATGCAGCAACTATATAATAATACAACCATTATACATCCATTTTACTAAATACATCCATATATATGCAATATGCAATATGAAGTGACTGAGCCGATTTGGTGCCTAATAGTGTGTGTATATGCATCCACGAGCAACCACTAGCAAACACTTGCATCCACTTTGCATCCACCATACATAACATGTCTCAAACACATGTTTCAACCATAGGATTATCCTAACTAAAGGTCAAAGATACTAGCGAGAGGATATACTAAAGATAAGATAAGTACAAGCTAAGTGATAAAGGAGAAATTAAAAGACATACCCTAAAAAAGAAAAGGGTATCGTGAACGCATCTTCTCTTCTGTCTCCCAAGTAGCGTTGCTCTCATCATCTCCCCATTGCACTTTGACTAGTCTGACCTATCGATTCCTTAACCTCTTGATCTCCGACCCAAGAATGCGCGTAGGAGCTCGTCGAATCGTCGCATCACGCTCTATCTCCACCTCTCTAAGAAAGCTCGGCTCTACCACTTCCGCGGTCTCGTGCAAGCACTTCCTCAAATGTGACACATGGAATACGTCGTGTACACCACTAAGTCTCTCGGGCAACTCCACTCTATACGTCATCTAGCCAATTTTCTCCTTAATAGGAAACGGCCCTACAAACCTTGGTGCTAATTTCCCAACGGACCCAAAGCGAAAAACGTTCCGTAATGGAGACACTTTGACAAAGACCATGTCCCCAACTTCAAACTCGAGATCTGTCCTCCTCTTATCTGCATAAGATTTCTGCCTATCATGTGCTGCTTTCATCCTCCTTCGAATCAACTCGATCTTCTCTGAAGTCTCCCTAACCATATCGGGCCCAAGTAAGATCTTATCCGTAGATTCCCACCAACATGTAGGTGAACGACAAGGTCGTCCATAAAGAGCTTCAAATGGTGCCATACCAATGCTGGACTAAAAGCTGTTATTATATGCGAACTCCACCAATGGAAGATGCTCTTCCCACGTACCCCCAAAGTCTAGGATACATAGCCTCAACAGATGCTCTAGAATGCGATTCACCCTCTCGGTCTGGCCGTCCGTCTGAGGATGATATGCGGTGCCCAAACATAACTGAGTCCCTACCGCCTCTTGTAAGCTTCTCCAAAATTGGCTAGTGAAAATAGGATCGCGGTCGCTCACTATGCTAGAAGGAACATCGTACAAACGAGCTATTTCTCGAATGTAAACAGAGGCTAACCATGGAGCAGTCCTATTACTCTTTACGGGAATGAAATGGGCGCTTTTAGTAAGTCTATCTACTATAACCCAAATTCCCGTATTACCCTTCCTCGATCGCGGTAATCCATCCACAAAATCCATCGAGATGCTTTCCCATTTCAATAGTGGAACCTCCAATGGGTGAAGCAACCCACTGGGTTTCTTTTGCTCCGCTTTTACTTGTTGGCACACCAAGCATCTCGCGACATACTCGGCCATGTCTTTCTTCATGCCGGCCCAAAAGTAAACTCTCTTCATGTCTTTGTACATCTTGTCCCCACCGGGATGAATGGTCATCTTCGAGCGATGTGCTTCGTCAAGAATAGTCTTCCTTAGGTCATCGTCTTTTGGTACACAAAGTCTACTGTCCCTACGTAACCAACCCTTATCGTCTAGGGTATACCTACAGAGATGGCTTGATGACTCCCCTCCTTTGAGTTTTTCTACTAACTCAACCAACTGCGGGTCGTCTCGCTGTGCCTCGCTAATCTGTCCCAAAATCGTAGGTCTGACCTCCAAGGATGCTAGCAAACCGGGTACGAAGTCAACGGAAGGTCTAAAGTCAAACATCGAAATGAATTCTAAACTTCGTCGCTCAATAAACAAAGGACATAAGGATAATCTTTTTCTACTTAAGACGTCTGCCACCACCTTACCCTTGCCAGGGATATATGCTATTTCGAAGTCGTAGGACGCTAAGAACTCCATCCACCTTTGCTGCCTTAAGTTCAAGTCCTTTTGAGAGAATAGTATTTTAAAGACTTGTGGTCAGTGAATAATTCGAATTTCTCGCCAAGAAGAAAATGACGCCAAGACTTAAGCGCGAAAACAATAGCGGCCAATTCTAGGTCATGTTTAGGATAATTTTTTTCATGCGCTCTCAACTGCCTTCCACCATAGGCTATTACCCTACCCTCTTGCATTAAGACTGCGCCTAGTCCTGTCCCACAAGCATCAGTATAAACGGTAAACGGCTTACTCCCATCTGGCAATACTAAGACTGGGGATGAAGTCAAAGCTCTCTTCAAACGTTGGAATGCATCATCACAATCTACGTCCCATGTGAAAACTAGGTTCTTCTTCGTCAAGCGTGTCAATGGAGCTGATATCTTTGCGAAGTCTTTGATAAACTTCCTATAGTAGCCAGCCAACCCTAAGAAACTTCTCACTTCGGTAGCATTTTCAGGAACCTTCCAATCTTGGATGGCCACCACCTTCGCGGGATCCACGGTTATCCCTTCTTTGGAAACCACGTGCCCCAAGAACCATACTTCCTTCCTCCAGAGGTAACACTTAGAAAATTTAGCCTTAAGGCTACGCGCTCGTAGGGTCTCCAACACTTCCCTAAGATGTAGGGATGCTCTTCTTCATCCTTAGAAAAGATCAAGATGTCATCTACAAAGACTACCACGAATTTGTTAAGGTACTCCCTAAACACCCTACGCATCAAATCAACAAAATATGTTGGGGTGTTTGTCAAACCGAAGGGCATCACTAGCCATTCAAAGAAACCGTCCGGAGTCCTAGAGGCAGTCTTGTCTATGCTATCCTCAGCCACTCTCAACTGATGGAACCCAGTGGCTAAGTCCAACTGCGAAATCACTAAGGCGCCAACTAACTGATCGAAGAGATCGTCAATCCTCGGCAGTGGGTGTCTGTTCTTCTTAGTAAGTTTATTAATTTCTCTATAATCCACACACAGTCTAAGGAACCCATCCGCTTTCGTGGCAAATACTACTGGAGCACCCCACTCCGATATACTTTGTCTTATGAACCCCTTCTCAAGCAACTCCTTCATTTGCTTACCGAGTTCCCTCCTTTCACGTGGAGCCATGTGGCGTACTGGAAAAGATACTGGTTTCGCATTATCCACAAGATATATTCGAAAATCTATCTCCCGCTTCCGAGGCAAGCCCTTCACCTCCTCAAACACATCCGAATATTCTCAGACCACTCTAGCAGATCGTAGATTTTCCTCAGATGCGTCAAGCAATTCTAGATAACTTAGCATAACTGAATTTATGGGATTACAAAAGATTTCGAGAGTGTTGCCAAGGCGAGTCACGAGCCAAACTACTCTCCTTTCACAATCAAGAACGACCCCATTTCTGGATAACCAATCCATTCCTAAAATTTGCCCATAGCCCGTGAAGCCCAACACATAAGCATCACATCTAAATTCAACGCTAAGTGTGGAAATTTTCAAATCCAAACACATCATGGACAAATAAGCTGAGCCCCCTATTGGATTCGAAACAACTAAGGGATCCTCTACTAAACTGGTGTTTAAGTGCAGTGATTCAACTATTGATTTAGAAATAAACGAATGCGATGCGCCCGAATCGAATAAGGTACGGACAAGATGATCAAACAGAAAAACTAAGCTTTCAACAAAAATGGTTCTACCTCATTCTTGCAGCGGTGGGACCGCAAGAGCCTGAACATGTCCCCTTGCCTGCCCTGGTGCTATAAGAGCCTGCACCTGTCCTCCCGAGGTAGCCCCTGCCCTCTGCCCCTTCCTTGGGTAGTCCTTCACCAAATGTCCGCATCGCCACAATGAAAACAGCCAATCTTCTTTTTCTTTCGGCAGTCCTTGCTGAGATGGCCTGGGGTCCCACAGTTAAAACATTTCTTCTTTCCCTTGCCGTTATTGTATTTACCACCCTTCTTGTTTTGCTGTTGTGGTTTCTTCTGATCCCCTTTCTTCTCGGGTGCCTTATCAGCTTTAGTGCTTTTCTCCTCATGCATGAGCGCCATTTCTACGAGCTTCTCAAAGGTGGCCTCCATCGGGATGTGGGTCATAGCCAACCCTTGCAATGGTTCATTCAAGCCATTCACGAACCTTAGAGCCTTCTTCTCCGGCGTGTTTACTAAGTCCAAGCCAAAACTTGCTAACTGATTAAATTTATTGACATATTATTTCACTGATGAGCTTCCTTGCTTCAATGTCAAGAACCTTTCCATATATAGATTTTCTTCCACCCCTGAGAGAAACTTCGCCTCGAACCTACGTCTGAAATCCGCCCAAGAGTCAACAGGACGCTCCCCATTAGTGACCTCCCACCAAAACGAGGCCTCTCCCTTCATCAACCAAGCTACTAATCGAACTCTCCTCCCTTCTTCTACTTCAAAGATTTCTAGCAATTCTTCCACCTCCTTAAGCCAATCTCTAGCTTTCACAAACGTTTCTGACCCTTGAAATGGTTTTCCACCCATAGCTTTAAATTCCTTGCACGTCTTTGAAAAAGTATCTACGCGAGGAGGAGGAGGAGGAACATGTGCAACTGGTGGTGGAGGAACATTGGCTAGACCTGCAGCAGCCCTAGCCTCTAATAACCTCCTATACCATCCTGGTATCGTTACACCGTCGGGTAGATTAAGATCTTCAGCCATGCTGAAACGAAAAAGGAAAGATTCAGAATGGAGAATTCGAAAGATAAAGAATGTGGCTATTGGGGATTATGTTTTTCTTAAAAAACTTTTCTCTTTAAATTTCTCATCAAAACATGTTTTTGAAAACACTTCTTCCAAAAATAACTATTTTTCTAAAGTATTTTTATCTGTTCTGGTAACCTTAAGCTCTGATACCATGTGTAACACCCTACGTCCATTAATGTCACTCACAAAGGGAATGCATTAACTTCCATGGAGGTTACAAGTGAATATAGAACAGAAAAATTACAAAAAGACAGATAATAAATAGTACTTGGAAATCTAAAACTTCGTTTTATTGCAGTGGAAATTAAACATGTTTGTTACATCATAAAACCATGGATCATAACCAAGTACAATATCCATCTTCATAAAAACAAAATACATAATCCCATTACATAAATAGCCATTAAAAAGATAACAAGCTGGACTTCACTTCAACGGTCCAAGCTTTCCAAAGAGAGATGAAGCAATTCAATCAAACTCCACTAGAGATGGGCCCAACCTGAGGACCTGGAGGGGGAAAAAGGATAGAAATGGAGGGGATCAGACATAAAGTCTGGCGAGTATGACAATTCTAACAATACTATTATCGAGTTAACTAGACTAAGGCATAAGTTGGAAGACAAGTAAATGTCTATGAACTATTTGGAAGATGAAGATAGAGTTTAAGATAACGTTAAGGATAACGGTAAAGGCTTACCTAATTACTAACGAATAATTACTATACTGCACCACACATTACTACACTGCACCGCACCAATCACCCTAAAGGTTGATCCCACTTGCTTCACACAGAAACCTTATAAATAGCCTTACGTACCCCTAGCTAACTACATAGGTGTCGTCTGCCCCTATCTCCACTAGGTGTACCCCAGTACCCACTTTCGATCGGCTCCCTACTCGTAGATACCCGTGCTGGCCCCATAGTGGGGTGTATCACTCCCCTAAAGTGGCAACCCGATACAATTTGAGAATGCATGGCTTATACCTACACGATGCAACAACAACTTACCTAACCAGCCCGGGTCCACACACGCATACGAAACCCGTTGGACTTGCGTTGCCACCGCTCCCCGTTTTGGCCTCTTACAGTCAAACCCAGCATGCGTGTCCCGTCCTCGACTTGGGTCGAGCCCACAAAGATACGTTTGGCATACTGGTCGAAATGGGCCCCCACAAGCTACCCACCTAAGCTTGTTACTAGTATATCCCACTTAACCCTCTTAGTCATGTTCATTTACATGTGTGTTTGGTTAAGCTTTACTAATCGTATTTCACATGCCACTAAGGCCACCCCCTAGATTCCTCATGCCACCCAAGGCACCTACTTAACCCCCATGTCCCACCTTACATGTTTATCTGGTTAAGTATTTCTTAATTCATTCAGGCCATAACCTCATAAAGACCTCTCACATTAGACTGGCATTTATGTCGGTTGGATTTGCCGGGCGGGTCCGGGCAGTCTTACACCATAAAAGAGTCTAACCTCGTGTCTTTACAACTGTTATGCTTTAGTTTAGGCCTAGGACCTCTCACATTGGGCTGACATTTGTGACCACTGGATTTGCCGGGCGGGTCCGGGCAGGTTTACGTCACAAACGAGTCCAACCTCGTGTCCTAAGCATTGATTGACACTTAAAATCTTTTACCCCAGTTTTAATAATTCCCTATTCAAATTATTAATTAAGTCAACTTTTAATGATGTCCATAATTGACTCAAGTATGGCCATCCACTTATGGCATGCAAAATCATATCAATTGCACCCCAACTTTTTAATATTAAATCCTTAATATTACCCCTACCCCACTTTATACGTTCGCTTATTCAACGCATAATATAGGCTAGAATTGTATAGTCTAACACCTAGCACAAAGATATTATCACAACATATAGACAATTAAAATAAATCTAATCATAATAGGGGTGAAACTTGCATAAACTACACATGTTAAGGATCAAAAGGTGTCAACTTGTTAAATGTCTCAATTTATATGATATGATCATAGCCCAAATCTATACATAAACTTGCATGTGGGGTTTTTTAGGCAACATAATGATGGTGTGAACTACCATAGGATATCACATATGTCATAGCATAATTCTAGATGTCATAATAGATGTCTTGGCATATGTTCATAACTTTTCTAATCAATCTAACTTGCATATGTGACTTGTCATATAGATCAACATAGCCCAAGCATGATGATTTAATTGATATGAACTGACTAGCATTGCCAATAGCATCATGATTTCAAAGCATGTATAATTCATCACAACTTTAGCCTAGAAACTTTCAATATACATAACATCATCATAGCATGATTTGCAACAAATAATATATCATCACCACATAGCACAGGATTAATAACATACATGATAGCATACGACAATTCACATCATCTACTCACAATCCGTTCATGACTTAACCTAATTAAAATGATTATAATTTTGTTAAGACTATCATACTCACAATTTAGAGAAGAAAAGAGAGAGTTTTGCTTTGCTTTAGGGTTGAGAGAATTAGAATTGAATATGCTTTTCTTCTTTCTTAGTTGGCGGCGGCTCCATTGATTTCCATGGCGATGGTATGACGGTAACTATTTTATTTTAATTAGGTTTAGGGTTAGCATTAGGATGTATTTATAGGTGTAGGAAGTTATTTAGGACCATTAGATTAACCCTGAACCATGAGAACCAATCAAATGCAAAATCTGCATTTGAGCGAATCGGCCCACGGGTTGACAGCCAAACACCATGGATTAACCCCTAGTCGACCCAGCAGGGCTCGGGTCGACCTCAAAAATGGGTCGGTTCGGTTATTCCCCCTCCCAATTCGCTGTTTTGAACTTTTTCGCATATTTATTTATTTAATTTTTATTATATATATATATATATATATATTTCTCTGCGCAACCCATTTCAGTTAATTCTTTTCTAAAAATTAACTATATTTTAATTTGTGAATTTTAATGTTATAAAATTACGGGGTGTTACAGAAATAAATAAATTAATTAAAATAAAACACGAAGACTGTTTCTTGAAGACTACGGCTACGAATTTAATATTGGGATTATCAACTACAATCAAATTGGAGATTCAAATCAAGATTAAAGCTTCAAGAAGAGAATCAAAAACTAATTCAACGGCTTCAAGCAACGTCACGCGAATCATAGCAACGCTATTTTATTATCCTTTTTCTTGAAACTGATCAATGTAAGTCAGTTACTTTTTAGATTTGAACGCCTTCTATTTGGGACATGAAATTAAATGGATATAAGAATATGCCTAATATTTCCATTTAAATTTGTGCTTATATTTTTTTTTGGATCTGATTAAAAACTATTGTGACTAAGGACCCATAAGACTATGCCTACGCCTATGACTATGAACAAAAGACTATTGCCTATGACCATGACTCGTTACCTATGGCTATTGGACATAAGAATATTGTCTGTGACTATGGCTTTGAGACTATTACAGTCAATTGGCTATGACTATTAAGTATAATTATTTAGGACTATTTTGGGTTAATTATCCATGACTATTTTGGCTAATCGCCTATGATTCATAACTATTAGACTACTACCCATGACCATGACTATGACTATTATGGTTAACTACCTATGACTATTATGTTTAGTTGCTTATGCCCTTAACACTATAGTTAACGATCATGATTGTACACCAAACTGGCATTATGTTGGATCAAATCACCTATGTTCCCTTTGATTATGTTGGATCTCATACGTATGGTGTAATTTTCTTAGTTTCTTCTTATTCGTTATTATGTACACCAAAACTATTGGATCCATCATCTTTGTATTTGGCTCGCTTTTGCAAGCCTATTCTGTTATGTCAAGTCTCATGTTATCCTCTATTCCCTTGTTAGTTTCATTTCATGGAAAACTAGTGAAATCATAGTGTACGTACGTTTTGAATACGGGGGTAATTTGGTATAACATGAAATCTATAATATTTGGCATAATTTGGGACATGTATTATAACGTGACTATTAGTATGCAAATTGGAGAAATTCGATATGAATTATAAAATATGTAAATTGATACACTGAATCTAGTATTGGCTAGTAAACTAAGTTTTAGGCATAAATGGTAAACTGGAATAATAAATCTAGTTTGGGCATAAATTGTAAACTAGAATATTTAATCTAGTTTTAATATGCACTGTAAATAGGAACACTAGATCCAAATTGGCATAAAACTGCAAGTTGGGTTAAATGGTAGGTAAATCAAGATTTGGGCTTAGAATATAGGTATGTTAGTGGGCATGACATATGAATATGATATAGGTCAAATTTGTTTAAAAGAGTTGTTAACAATTTACGTATAGACAAAAATGATAAATATGTAAATCTAGGGAAAGACGAATATGCCTAACCCGAGTTTAGATTGAGTTACGGTATAAGACTGCCCGGAACTGCCTGGCAAAATCCAGCAATTGTAACAATACCTATCTAATGTGGGTGGCTAGAGCATTGAGCCCAAAAGGACCCGAGGTTAGATTGAGTTGCGGTGTAAACCTGCCCGGAACCGACCGGCACATCCAGTGACCACAACAATACCTGTCTAATGTGAGTAGTCGGTGCTTTAATAAATAATTTAAAGCTAAGAAAAAGTTACCCTAGAATGGGAGGGTTAAGTCCGTAGGAATACTTAACCAACTTAACATGTTAACAAGACAAGATTTGTAAGGGGTTAAGTAACTAAAGAAAATACTTAGCCATTATAACATGTTGACTAAACAAGTGGGTAAGGTTAAGAAAAAGGTTTAACCATTATAACATGTTAACTAGACTAGAAGGTGGGGTTAAGTAAACCTAGAACACTTAACCATCAAAGTGTTATAAATGAACAGGGTTAAGTTAAAACAGGAAGGGACAAAACTTAACCATTAGAACATGTTAACTAAACAGATGTTAGGTGTAACACCCACCTCCGCTAGGGTCACTCACAAGGGAATGCACTAGGTTTGGTGAAGCATTATCGAGGTAAACATGCACAGAAATATTACGAGACAGAACATATATATATAAAACAGTGGAAGTAAAACAAATTTCATTACCTCATAAAATAAGGTCTAAAGCCTTTTACATCAGAATACATCAAAACCCGTCTTGTAATAGTAAAGAAGCATAAACCATTTCATAAATTATTCCTCAAGTAAAACAGTAAAGTAGCCATAGCCAAGAAAAGTCCAAGCCATGCATGATGACCTTCAAGTAGAAGAAGTCCGAACTAGATAACAGTGTTTCCTCCCTGAAAAACTGGGGGGGGGGGGGAACGGAAGACAAGAGGCGAAAGAAAGCGGGGTCAGTCATAAAAACTGGTAAGTCCTATCTACTTCTAGTATAAAAATAGGTAAAGGTAACATGACATGCATAAACAGAAAGTAAACTTAAGGATGACTGCAAGATAGATAAACTAAAACAAGCTGAACTACTATAGCAAGGTAAACTAGGATATCATGATAAACTACGGTGTCATGATAAGTCAAGGTATCACATCGTCCGGTTTCTATCAAGTATAATATTCCAAGGTATCTATCCTGTATAACATCCCACGGTATCTATAATGTATATTTCTCATGGTCCTAACATGTATAATTGCTCTGCACCTCTCGTACTAGTATCCCAACCCGCGTCACTTGTTAACCATGAATGTCCCTTACCCAATGTCATGTAATGGTCCATGTCAACCTAATATATAGCATATGTAGGTTTCCCCAACTCGTATGTTTCTTTTCATGTATAAGTTCAGTCCTTTGCCGTAGGCCATACGGGCTTTCCCATGTAAACGTTTTATCCTTGAGGTTATTTTGGACTGCTACCGTTGATCTAGCAATGTTTCCTTACCATAAACTATCGCGCGTTCACTTAGGATTTATGCCGCCTAGGACCACAAGGGATTATCCTACCTAATGAACGTTTCCGTGTCTCGGTTTGGGTTCAGCCACCTAGGACCACTAAAGATTATGCCACCCGTCAACCGCGCCCTTTATCCCACGTATGTATCATGAATCTTTTTCCATGTCTAGACGCACATGTTCCTCAATGTGCCATCCGAGTTCCGTGCCAGGGAAAATCAAGAAATATGGAACTCCGTCGGGAGCTTTAAGTCGTCTGCTGATGCAAATATCAAGGTCTGTTTTTGTACCCGTGGCTATGGTCCCACGTGACCCCTCCCTCAACTACTGAATGGCAACCCAAGAAAAATCATGTATGAGAACTATACTACGGCCCATCGATGCCCATTTCCAGATAGCCAACCTCACCCATAACTTGATAGCTATTATATGGTCTTTTGGGAGTTCCCTGCCTTTCCGTACGTACACGATTGACTAAAGATGGTAGGTAGTCGGCGACATGCTATCCCAGGGCAAAATCAAGTATCGTCGACTCCACGCTAATCCATCCTAGTCTTTAGGTCTCTCGCATAGCAACCAAGGCATACTCTTGGCTCTTCTACCGCAGACCTTAACCCTTGTGAGGCCGGGTTTCATGGACCACTAGCCACCTCACAGAGGGATACCAAGAGTACCCTCACGTTCCCCGAAGCTTTCGCTTCGTCACCCAGTTCGCTGGAGCTTTTATCCAAGTCAGATAAATTGCTCCCACTCGTATACTAAGCGATGACCTACCGTACCAGGTTACTCATCTCTTTATGAACTAGTCCATGTCCTTAGCTAAGAATTATTACTTAGTTACCCTTGACTAAGGTTTACCACTTAGCCCCTCTTTCCACTATCCTTGTTAACTACGATTTCCAACCTAGTCCCCTGAGCTAGGGTTTTGTCAAATGGGTTAAGTGTTGTTATCCAAGTTCATGACTTAACCCGCCTACGAATCATGTCAAGATTGGCTAAGTACTCAAGTTCAAGGCTTAGCCCCACAAGTTGGTTAGGTGTACCAAGAAGCTCATGACTTAACCCTATCCAGTCAAATTGGTTAAGTATTTATTTGTCTTAACCCTATCAGATTATCATGTTAGATTGATTAAGCTTAGTTTATCTTAATCCCATCAGATTATCGAGTCGGATTGGTTAAGTATAGGTTAGCTTAACCCCATCCACTGATCATATTACAATAGTTAAGCTTACTTTTAAAAGGTCTTGTGACTTAACCCTATCAGGTCCACCTATTAGATTGGTTAAGTGTCGGTTACTTAACCTCATCAAATCATCACGTATAATTGGTTAAATATAATTTACTTAACCCCATTAAATTATCATATTAAATTAGTTAAGTATTGGTTACTTAACCCCATTGAATTACCGAGTTTAGATTGGTTAAGTGTTTAACTTAACCCCCTCGAATTCCCGTGTTTAGATTAGTTAAGTATAGGTTATTTAACCCCGTCTAATTACCGTGTTTAGATTAGTTAAGCCTTAATTACTTAACCCCATCTAATTACCGTGTTTAGATTAGTTAAGCCTTAATTACTTTACCCCATCTAATTACCAAGTCGGATTAGTTAAGTGTATATTACTTAACCCCATCTAATTACTAAGTCGGATTAGTTAAGTGTAAATTACTTAACCCCATCTAATTACCAAGTCGGATTAGTTAAGTGTAAATTACTTAACCCCGTCCCCTAATCATCTTGTATGGTTAAGTGTCATTAAGAAATCAAACCCGGTCCCACTTAACCTACCCATTCATGTCATATCGGTTAAGTGTCATTAGTCAAATTTATTTAACCTTATCATGTGGCATTAATTTAATTGATGCACTCTCAACCTCTCACATTAGACCTTGTTTTGGTTACTAGTTAAGCCGGGCGGGTCCGGGTAGTTTTACACCACAACCTAGTCTAACCTCGGGTCTTAAGCGCAACATGACCAACTTCTCACATTGGATCCTATTGTTTGTAGCCACTAGTTAAGCCGGGCGGGTCCGGGTAGATTTATGCTACAAACTCAACCCAACCTCGAGTTGGCCACTTTCATGTTTGGTCTAGTGTCATATTACACCTATAACCCATACGTATCTAGCCCAAGTTCCATGTTTTCGTATGTGTCATGTTCATGTTTACGTGTTTCAAGAGTGTCCCCCTTTTTCATGCAACCCCATGTCAAGTTTTTCATGTCATACCCACGTTTTTCCTAAGCTACCCAAACGTATTTCCATCCCAAGTGGAAGCGAGTCACATAGTAGGGTATTATGCCAACATATTTGCCACAAACATGCATAGTATCATAAGGAAATTTGGCCATAAACATGCATAGTATCATAAGGGAATTTGGCCACAAGCATGTATAGTTTAATAAGAGGATTTGGCCACAAACATGCATAGTGTCATAAGGGAATTTGGCCACAAACATGCATGATACATAAGAGGTTTGGGTTCATTTTCATGCATAAGCCCCAAAGTCAAATCTTTGCCAATGTTTCACAAGTCAAATGGTTCCCAAAGGTTCATGCTAGCATTCCATAGATAAAGATTCAAACTTGCAAGATATACTAGGTTATACATAACATGCGTGGCATGATTAAGTCGCTAAAACATAACCCAAAGTCATATATTCATGATAAAGGGGCAAACTAGGTTTACATGGGTTAACATACTCATGTTACATCTCATTTTATCCCATGTCACATTAGAACCACTGTTAGAATCTACAAGTAGCTAGAACTTACATAGTGTGGCAAGAGGACTAGGGGCATAAATCATTTTGACGAAGAAAGGTGGCTCCTTTTATGAAGAATCGTCATGAAACTCGCATAGCAACATTGATTTGGCCTCTATTTGGTGTAGCAAGCTTGCACCTTTTGATTTGAACCCAATTTGAAGGCATATTCTCTAGGAATTGGAGATGGAGGCCATGATCAATGAAGATTTGGGCAGCACTTCGTGGCATGAGTGAATTATGAGGGGTTTAGGGTAGGCTTAGGGTCTTTTTATAGAGATTAGGGTAGTTTTAGGCCGTTAGATTAACCCTAGGATAGATCCCAACCCTCAAAAATCGTCACAAGCCTCCAAAACAGGACCCAGGACCCAAAACAGGTGCACCTGGCCGACCTGGCCGACCAGGCAGGTCGACCCCCAGGTCGACCCTGGGTGTAACAACCCGTATTTTCAATAACCTGTTATAACATAAATGGAGGCAGAATTAAACTGTAAAATCTGAATCAAGGGAAACGGGCTATGCCATTGCGTTCGTCTCGGAAAAATACGCGAAATAGAGTCCGAGTTTTCGAAAATCGGAGTCCGTATGACCAAGATATGGCCTCGCGAAGTTTCACGAAAAATTCCCAAATTAAAGTATACTTAATTAAGTGAAATGGGTTGCGCAGAGAAATATATATATTGATATATATATATGTATATAATTGAAAATTAAATAAATAAATATGCAAAAATGTTCAAAATAGCGAATTGGGAGAGGGGAATAACCGAACCGGCCGATATTTGAGGTCGACACGAGCTCGCTGGGTCGACTAGGGGTTAATCCATGGTGTTTGGCTGTCAACCCGTGGGCCGATTCGCTCAAATGCAGATTTTGCATTTGGATGGTTCTCATGGTTCATCTTTAATCTAAAGGCCCTAGATGGTTCCTACACTTGACTTCTTCCCCAAGACATGCTTTGATGGCTTGGATTGAATTTAGGTTTAATCCTATGGCCTAAAACACTTGCCTAATCTATAAATAAGACCCTAACCTATCCTAAATCCTCATTATTCATTCATGCAACTAAACTATGGCAAAATTGCTACTCTCATGTCCTCCACTCAACTATCCTAGCCTCCACTTCATTTCTATGAGAAGTTTCATGATCATGAGAGTATTAGAGAGTCCCTATGTTAGTATGAGAGCTTCTCAAGTTGATTTCAAGGCTAAAGCTTTGATCTTTGTTCATAAAGATGGGTTTTTTATTGATTTGGAGTGTTCATTTTTGGGTTTTTGGGTGATGGCTTGCATAGGCTTCATCACAAGCTTTAATTTAATCGATTTAGGCCTTCATAGCAATGTAAGCCCTTTCCCTACTCTTAGATATTAACTATGAAGTTAAATGTTCATGTTGCAAGTTTGGGTTTGATCATTGAGAATGATACATGCTATCATGTCATGCAAGTTTATGAAGTCATTATCTTGATCTTATGAGCTAAAAGCTACAACCTTTATGTTGAAATGTTGCATTATGCAACATGAGAACCTTCTTACCCTTTATGTCAACTTGCATATGAAGTCATAACTCTTATATGATGATATATTCGAGTTACTAGTCATCATTCCATGTCTTTTGTCAACATGATTCGCTTATGTGCCAAGTTTGGGTTTATGCATGTTTTTTAGGCTTAAGAATGTAACATGCAAGCTATTGAACACATTTGTGCCTCATTTGCCACTATGATTAACTTGTGGCTTAATATCCATTTTTTGTCATGCCTTTGCCAAGTCTCTTCTTTTAATCCATTACGTTGTTGCGAACGTATATGCGAGTTTAAAAAGCGTTGGGGTCACATTATGGGAAAACATAATGATATGAACATGATTTGGGTAAATGGGTATAAACATGACAACATGTAACGTTAAATATGACATGTGGTTATACTTGAAAAACATGACTTGAAATATAACATGGAAGTTGACATGTAAGTATGCATAGAAACATAAGCTTGGGAATTTACCTATTAAGTTAGGTCTACCCATTGGGAATTTACCTATTAAGTTAGGTCTACCCACTTGCTTGAAAACTTGTAACATGTTTTGGAAACATAATGGACATGACACTTAGATAATATAAGTGTGGCCAACTCGAGGTTGGGTTGAGTTTGCAACGTAAAACTACCCGGAACCGACCGGCCTAACTAGTAGTTGCAAACAATAGGACCCAATGTGAGAAGTTGGTCATGTTGTGCTTGAACCCGAGGTTAGACCAAGTTGTGGTGTAAAGCTACCCGGAACCGACCGGCTTAACCAGTAATGTGAGAGGTTGGGGTGCATTAAGTAATTAATGCCACATGATAGGGTTAAGTTAATTTGATTAATGACTCTTAACCAAATATGACATGGACAAAGGGGTTAAGTAAATTGATTAGGCTAATGATACTTAACAAAACATGACAAGGTTGGGTAGGTTAAGTAACTTGATTTGCCTAATGACACTTAACCATTTTTATACGACTAGTGGACGGGGTTAAGTTAACCAACACTTAATCAATCCAACACGATAATTTGGTAAGGTTAAGTAAGTTTTTTTAAATGACACTTAACCGAAAGATACAGTTAATGGATGGGGTTAAGATTAGACTCAACTAGTCTAAACATGATAATCGGATGGGGCTAAGTTAGCCTAGACTTAATTAATCCCACTTGGTAGTTTAATGGGGTTAAGTTAAACACTTAACTAATCTAACTCGTTAATTTGATGTGGGTAAGTGACCTATACTTAACCAATCTAACCCGTTAATTTGATGTGGTTAAGTGACCTAAACTTAACCAATCTAACTCGTTAATTTGATGTGGTTAAGTGATCTATACTTAACCAATCTAACTCGTGAATTTGTTGAGGTTAAGTTAACCCATACTTAACCAATATAACGTGAAAACATGATAAGGCTAAGTCATGAATCGCTTGAATACACTTGACCGGTTTGACTAAGTAATTTGATAGGGTCAAGTTAATATATACTTAACCAACCTGAGCATGGTTTGTAGGGTTAAGTCTCGAACTTGGATACTTAGCCAATTTTGACATGATTTTAGACGGGTTAAGTCTCGAACTTGGATACTTAGCCAATGTTGACATGATTTGTAGACGGGATTAAGTCATGAACTTAAGTGACACTTAATCTGTTATATAAACCCTAATTCGGAGGATTAGGTGGGTAACCGTAATTAAAAGGATAATGGGAATAAGGCTAAGTGGTAAACCTTAGTTGAAGGATAACTAAGTAATGATTCTTAGTCAAGGAAATTTAGACCAGTTCATAGATAGATGAGTAACCTGATACGGTAGGTCATCGTTTAAGTATACGAGTAGGAGCAAGTATCTGATTTAGATAAAGGCTCTAGCGAACTGGGTAACGAAGCAGCGGCTTCGGGGAACGTGAGGATATTCTTGGGATCCCTCTATGAGCTGCCAGGTAATTATACTAGGCTCATGAGAGGTTAAGGTCTGCGTTAGAAGAACCAAGTGTATGCCTTGGTTGCTATGCGAGCGACCTAAAGACGGGGATGGATAGGGGATAGTCGACGATACACGGTCGTACCCTAGATAGCATTTTTCGTCAGGCTACCTACCATCTTTTGTCAAGCGTGTACGTACGGAAAGGCAGAGAACACCCAATAGACCATAATTGCTATCTAATTATGGTTGCGGTAAGGCTTGGATGTGGGTTGGCCAGTGTTGTGTTCTCATACAGGATTTATCATGTCTTGTCTTTCGCTAGTTGAGGGAGGGGTCCCGTGGGACCATAGCCACGGATAGAAAAACAGACCCTAGCATCTGCACCGGCAGATAAATAGAAAGCTCCCGACCGAGTCCTGTATTTCCTGACCTGCCCTATGACAGGACTCGGATGGCACGATGTGATACATGTGCATACAATCATGGAAAAACGATTCACGATGAATGCGTGGGAAAAAGGGCGCGGTTGACGGTTAGCGTAAATCCTAGTGGCCCTGGGTGGTTGAACCAAGACCGAGATACGAGAACGTGCAATAGGTAAGCATAATCCCTAGTAGCCCTAGGTAGCATAAGTCCTAGTTGTACAAACGATAATTCATGTTGGAAGACCCTAGCTAGGTTTAGGGTAACAGTCCAAACCGATCTTAAGGATCATGGAACTATGTTAAAGTAATATAGAATCTCATGGGAAAAGCCGTATAGTCTACGGCAAGGGACTGAACATTTACATGGAATAAAACATACGAGTTGAGTAACCTATATATGCGAGATATTAGGTTGGCACGGACCATTACTCGACTTTTGAGTAAGGGTCATTCATGGTTAACACATGATACGGTGGGGATACTAGTACGGTAGGTGCAGAGCTAAAAAGCAGGATAGATACCAAGGGACGTTATATGTGATAGATATCTTGGGGATATTATACTTGACGGGAACCTGACGATGGGATACCTTGTTTTATCTTGACACCGTAATTCATCATGACACCTTAGTTTATCTGAGTTCAGTAGTTCATCCTGTTATTTTGATTTAGCTTATCTATCATGTCATCATGCTTATGTTCATCTCAGTTTCTCATGTCAGTTAACTTTACTAGTTTTTATGCTGATAGTAGATAGGGCTTACTCAGTCTTTTTGACTGACCTATTTTGTTTCGCCTCTTTTCTTCCGTTCCCCCCCCCCAGGTTACAGGGAGGAAACACTGTTGTTTAGTTCGGACTTCTTCTGCTTGAAGGTCATCATGGATGGCTTGGACTTTTCTTGGCTACGGCTACTTTACTGTTTTTACTTGGGGAATAATTTATGGAAAAGTCTTTATGCTTCTTTACTATTGCAAGACAGGTTTTGATGTACTCTGATGTAAAAAGGCGTTAGACCTTAATTATTATTGTTTATGAAAGTTCGATTTTACTTCCGCTATTTTATATGTTCTGTCTTGTGATATTTCTGTGCATGTTTACCAATAATGCCCCTCTAAAGCTAGTGCATTCCTTTGCGAGTGACCCTAGCGGAGGCGGGGTGTTACAATTTGGTATCAGAGCAGAAGGTTACCAGACTGGGCAAAAGTTTTTAAAGACCTTCTGAAAATTATTTGAAAATCGTTTACAAAGAAGCATTTTTCAAGAAATTTTCTTTTAAAAGAAAAAGGCTATTCCCCAAAGGCCATTAGCACTATCCTCGTTTCCTTAATTGAATCTCTTTTTCCTTCTTTCCTCCATCTGTAGTCACAGTGGTTTTAACTGCGACTAGTCTTTTCTATCTACAAAAGTGTTTTCCATGCGATGGAGGTGGTTCTCGAGAGACCAGTGGCCACGTTATAAGGAAGGATAGTGAGAAAGAGGATAAAGGATACGAGCTTAAGGATGAGCAACTTGTTGGTATGGCTTAGTCCTCAAAGGAGGGAGAAAGATGAACAACGAAACCCATGACGAGAGAGTACTTTTGGCATGGTAAAACGGGGTGAATAGTTAAGTATTATGGGACAAGGACAAGATCATCGGGAGGGTAATAGTATGCTCTCATTTCTAGGGTACCTCGGAAGGAGGGTAACGATCTTGTTCAAGGTTTAGCTCTTCTTCTCTATCATCCCGTTAGGACTTTATCTTGATCATCGTATCATTTAAGTCTGCTTCGATAGTTGAGTCTCTGCACCTTAAGTACTAGTGTAATAGAGAATCCCATTTTTGTCTCAAAGTCCTATTGGAGAATCAGTCCATTTATTCATGGCTTGTTTGGATTTGAGAATGTCTATGTCAAGGGTTGAGCTTGGAAATAATGCTTATATTTATAAGCTATGGATGGATTCTAAGGATGAAGTGGTTATCCAGTAAGGGGTGCCACTCTCGGTTTTGATAGGAGGGTAGTTAGATTCTTGACTAGCCTTGGTAATACCCTCGAAGTATCGTGTAACCTTTTTGAGGTTCTGTCATGACTAGTTACTTAGAATCCCTTGATGCCTTTATTGGAAATTTGAAGCCCGATCGAGCGGTGTTCGCCGATAAGACGGATGGTTTACTTCACTTATGCGTGGGTTATAGAAATCACCCTAGTAAGTGCGCATGATAACATGATTGACATCTGTTTACTTTCAAGAGAAAGTTCTTCTACATGGAATGCCTTATAGTATATAAACGAGATCCAAGATTCACTAGTGAATTTTGGAAAGCTTGCATGAGATCATGAGTACGCAGTCATGTTTGCGTCGAGTATTCTAGGAAAAGGATAAGTGCAAGTGGAACGAGAGGCGACGAAGAAATGAGTTCCATCTCATGTTATGGAAACAGGAATAAGAAGCTACAAAATCGCGAAGTTAAAAGACGACTTTGATGGTCAAAGACTAGATACGCGCATGATATCTCTTTTTGGGAGTATATCCTTGATCCCTGTTTTCTGTAGAGCTTACTTGTAGGCTATCTTTTGTGGACATCCTCTCGGTCCTATTCTCCGTTACAAACCCTGTAAGGAGTTTGTCCTGTTTATCTTCTCGACCCTGTTTCAGGGAATTCTAGGTAGAACCCTATGGATGTAAACATGTATTTGAAACATGTTATGATTGATATGGTTGCAAGTGGTTGCAAGTGGTTGCTCGTGGATGCGCGAATACACATTAGATACTAGCTCGACTCGGTCACATTTCATATTGCATATGCATGAGTATTTATACTTGTTTATGGATGAAATCTAATGTATTATCATGCGGTTGTTGCATATGAATGAATGATTGTGCACGCATATAGTATCTATATGACTAGGACTATTTGCATACATGTTGGATTCATGGCACTATACATATTTTGCATTAGAAAGATTATTCAGGCCTGATCATTAGCATTAGCTAAGGAACATGTACACACACGTTTTGCATATATTCATACAACATTATAAATCATCTAAGGACAATGGTTGCTTGTGGATGATGTTTTGAGTAGATGGATGATGGATGGTAGGATATGGTCTTCCTAACTTGGAGATTTCGGGGACGAAATCCTAAAAGGTGGGGAGAATGTAACAACCCGTATTTTCAATAACCTGTTATAACATAAATGGAGGCAGAATTAAACTGTAAAATCTGAATCAAGGGAAACAGGCTATGCCATTGCGTTTGTCTCGGAAAAATACGCGAAATAGAGTCCGAGTTTTCGAAAATCGGAGTCCGTATGACCAAGATATGACCTCGCGAAGTTTCACGAAAAATTCCCAAATTAAAGTATACTTAATTAAGTGAAATGGGTTGCGCAGAGAAATATATATATATTGATATATATATATAAAAAAAAAATTGAAAATTAAATAAATAAATATGCAAAAATGTTCAAAACAGCGAATTGGGAGAGGGGAATAACCGAACCGGCCGATTTTTGAGGTCGACCCAAGCCCGCTGGGTCGACTAGGGGTTAATCCAGGGTGTTTAGCTGTCAACCCGTGGGCCGATTCGCTCAAATGCAGATTTTGCATTTGGATGGTTCTCATGGTTCATCTTTAATCTAAAGGCCCTAGATGGTTCCTACACTTGACTTCTTCCCTAAGACATGCTTTGATGGCTTGGATTGAATCTAGGTTTAATCCTATGGCCTAAAACACTTGCCTAATCTATAAATAAGACCCTAACCTATCCTAAATCCTCATTATTCATTCATGCAACTAAACTATGGCAAAATTGCTACTCTCATGTCCTCCACTAAACTATCCTAGCCTCCACTTCATTTCTATGAGAAGTTTCATGATCATGAGAGTATTAGAGAGTCCCTATGTTAGTATGAGAGCTTCTCAAGTTGATTTCAAGGCTAAAGCTTTGATCTTTGTTCATAAAGATGGGGTTTTTATTGATTTGGAGTGTTCATTTTTGGGTTTTTGGGTGATGGCATGCATAGGCTTCATCACAAGCTTTAATTTAATCGATTTAGGCCTTCATAGCAATGTAAGCCCTTTCCCTACTCTTAGGTATTAAATATGAAGTTAAATGTTCATGTTGCAAGTTTGGGTTTGATCATTGAGAATGATACATGCTATCATGTCATGCAAGTTTATGAAGTCATTATCTTGATCTTATGAGCTAAAAGCTACAACCTTTATGTTGAAATGTTGCATTATGCAACATGAGAACCTTCTTACCCTTTATGTCAACTTGCATATGAAGTCATAACTCTTATATGATGATATATGCGAGTTACTAGTCATCATTCCATGTCTTTTGTCAACATGATTCGCTTATGTGCCAAGTTTGGGTTTATGCATGTTTTTGAGGCTTAAGAATGTAACATTCAAGCTAATGAACACATTTGTGCCTCATTTGTCACCATGATTAACTTGTGGCTTAATATCCATTTTTTGTCATGCCATTGCCAAGTCTCTTCTTTTAATCCATTACGTTGTTGCGAACGTATATGCGAGTTTAAAAAGCGTTGGGGTCACATTATGGGAAAACATAATGATATGAACATGATTTAGGTAAATGGGTATAAACATGACAACATGTAACGTTAAATATGACATGTGGTTATACTTTAAAAACATGACTTGAAATATAATATGGAAGTTGACATGTAAGTATGCATAGAAACATAAGCTTGGGAATTTACCTATTAAGTTAGGTCTACCCATTGGGAATTTACCTATTAAGTTAGGTCTACCCACTTGCTTGAAAACTTGTAACATGTTTTGGAAACATAATGGACATGACACTTAGATAATATAAGTGTGGCCAACTCGAGGTTGGGTTGAGTTTGCAACGTAAAACTACCCGGAACCGACCGGCCTAACTAGTAGTTGCAAACAATAGGACCCAATGTGAGAAGTTGGTCATGTTGTGCTTGAACCCGAGGTTAGACCAAGTTGTGGTGTAAAGCTACCCGGAACCGACCGGCTTAACTAGTAACCACAACAAAGTCTAATGTGAGAGGTAGGGGTGCATTAAGTAATTAATGCCACATGATAGGGTCAAGTTAATTTGATTAATGACTCTTAACCAAACATGACATGGACAAAGGGGTTAAGTAAATTGATTAGGCTAATGATACTTAACAAAACATGACAAGGTTGGGTAGGTTAAGTAACTTGATTTGCCTAATGACATTTAACCATTTTTATACGACTAGTGGACGGGGTTAAGTTAACCAACACTTAGTCAATCCAACACGATAATTTGGTAAGGTTAAGTAAGTTTTTTTTAATGACACTTAACCGAAAGATACAGTTAATGGATGGGGTTAAGATTAGACTCAACTAGTCTAAACATGATAATCGGATGGGGCTAAGTTAGCCTAGACTTAATTAATCCCACTTGGTAGTTTAATGGGGTTAAGTTAAACACTTAACTAATCTAACTCGTTAATTTGATGTGGGTAAGTGACCTATACTTAACCAATCTAACCCGTTAATTTGATGTGGTTAAGTGACCTAAACTTAACCAATCTAACTCGTTAATTTGATGTGGTTAAGTGATCTATACTTAACCAATCTAACTCGTGAATTTATTGAGGTTAAGTTAACCCATACTTAACCAATATAACGTGAAAACATGATAAGGCTAAGTCATGAATCGCTTGAATACACTTGACCGGTTTGACTAAGTAATTTGATAGGGTCAAGTTAATATATACTTAACCAACCTGAGCATGGTTTATAGGGTTAAGTCTCGAACTTGGATACTTAGCCAATTTTGACATGATTTGTAGAAGGGTTAAGTCTCGAACTTGGATACTTAGCCAATGTTGACATGATTTGTAGACGGGATTAAGTCATGAACTTAAGTGACACTTAATCTGTTATATAAACCCTAATTCGGAGGATTAGGTGGGTAACCGTAATTAACAAGGATAACGGGAATAAGGCTAAGTGGTAAACCTTAGTTGAAGGATAACTAAGTAATGATTCTTAGTCAAGGAAATTTAGACCAGTTCATAGATAGATGAGTAACCTGATACGGTAGGTCATCGTTTAAGTATACGAGTAGGAGCAAATATCTGATTTAGATAAAGGCTCCAGCGAACTGGGTAACGAAGCAGCGGCTTCGGGGAACGTGAGGATATTCTTGGGATCCCTCTATGAGCTGCCAGGTAATTATACTAGGCTCATGAGAGGTTAAGGTCTGCGTTAGAAGAACCAAGAGTATGCCTTGGTTGCTATGCGAGCGACCTAAAGACGGGGATGGATAGGGGATAGTCGACGATACACGGTCGTACCCTAGATAGCATTTTTCGTCAGGCTACCTACCATCTTTGGTCAAGCGTGTACGTACGGAAAGGCAAAGAACACCCAATAGACCATAATTGCTATCTAATTATGGTTGCGGTAAGGCTTGGATGTGGGTTGGCCAGTGTTGTGTTCTCATACAGGATTTATCCTGTCTTGTCTTTCGCTAGTTGAGGGAGGGGTCCCGTAGGACCATAGCCACGGATAGAAAAACAGACCTTAGCATCTGCACCGGCAGATAAATCGAAAGCTCCTGACCGAGTCCTGTATTTCCTGACCTGTCCTATGACAGGACTCGGATGGCACGATGTGATACATGTGCATACAGTCATGGAAAAACGATTCACGATGAATGCGAGGGAAAAAGGGCGCGGTTGACGGTTAGCGTAAATCCTAGTGGCCCTGGGTGGTTGAACCAAGACCGAGATACGAGAACGTGCAATAGGTAAGCATAATCCCTAGTAGCTCTAGGTAGCATAAGTCCTAGTTGTACAAACGATAATTCATGTTGGAAGACCCTAGCTAGGTTTAGGGTAACAGTCCAAACCGATCTTAAGGATCATGGAACTATGTTAAAGTAATATAGAATCTCATGGGAAAAGCCGTATAGTCTACGGCAAGGGACTGACCATTTACATGGAATAAAACATACGAGTTGAGTAACCTATATATGCGAGATATTAGGTTGGCATGGAACATTACTCGACTTTTGAGTAAGGGTCATTCATGGTTAACACATGATACGGTGGGGATACTAGTACGGTAGGTGCAGAGCTAAAAGACAGGATAGATACCAAGGGACGTTATATGTGATAGATATCTTGGGGATATTATACTTGACGGGAACCTGACGATGGGATACCTTGTTTTATCTTGACACCGTAATTCATCATGACACCTTAGTTTATCTGAGTTCAGTAGTTCATCCTGTTATTTTGATTTAGCTTATCTATCATGTCATCATGCTTATGTTCATCTCAGTTTCTCATGTCAGTTAACTTTACTAGTTTTTATGTTGATAGTAGATAGGGCTTACTCAGTCTTTTTTACTGACCTGTTTTGTTTCGCCTCTTTTCTTCCGTTCCCCCCCCCCCCCCCAGGTTACAGGGAGGAAACACTGTTGTTTAGTTCGGACTTCTTCTGCTTGAAGGTCATCATGGATGGCTTGGACTTTTCTTGGCTATGGCTACTTTACTGTTTTTACTTGGGGAATAATTTATGGAAAAGTCTTTATGCTTCTTTACTATTTCAAGACAGGTTTTGATGTACTCTGATGTAAAAAGGCGTTAGACCTTAATTATTATTGTTTATGAAAGTTCGATTTTACTTCCGCTATTTTATATGTTCTGTCTTGTGATATTTCTGTGCATGTTTACCAATAATGCCCCTCTAAAGCTAGTGCATTCCTTTGCGAGTGACCCTAGCGGAGGCGGGGTGTTACACTGGGGTCGACTCCCCAGTCGACCTGGTCCCACCTAGGTCGACTCCCAGGTCGACCCCTAGGTCGACCTGGTTCTGGCGGTATTTTTCTCGCCTAGCCTGTTTTCTAAAATTTGAAATCTGTTTCCGTTTTTGAATTTCTCGTGAAACTTCTGAAGGCCATATCTCGGTCATACGGATTCCGATTTACGAAATTTCGGACTCTATTTCGCGTATTTTTCCGAGACGAACGCAATGGCACAGCCCGTTTTATCTTATTCGGATTTTATTAATTTAATTCTGCCTTGATTCTTGATTTAACATGTTGTTAAATTTCAGGTTGTTACATTCTCCCCTCCTTTAAGGATTTCATCCCCGAAATCTCCAAGTTAGAAAGAACATATCCTACCATCCATCATCCGTCTACTCAAAACATCATCCACATGCAACCATTGTCCTTAGACGATTTCTAATGCCATATGAACATATGCAGAACGTGTGTGTATATGCTCCTTAGCTAATGCTAATGATCAGGCCTGAATGATCTTTCTAATGCAAAATATGTTTAGTGCCATGAGTCCAACATGTATGCAAATAGTCCTAGTCATATAAGTACTATATGCATGCACAAACATTCATCCATATGCAATATCCGCATGATAACACATTCAAATTTCATCCATAAACAAGTATAAATACTCGTGCATATGCAACATGAAACGTGACCGCGTCAATCTAGTATCTAATGTGTATTCACGCATCCACGAGCAACCACTTGCAACCATTTGCAACCATATCAATCATAACATGTTTCAAATACATGTTTACATCCATAGAGTTCTATCTAAGTTTCCCAAGATAAGATCGAGGAGATAAACAAGACAAACTCCTTACGGGGTTTGTAACAGAAACAGGACCGAGAGGATATCCACCAAAAGATAACATGCGAGCAAGCTCTAAAGGAAAAACCAGGGATCATGGATACCCCCTTAACAGAGGTACGATGCGCGTGTCTAGCCTTACATCTTCTAAGTCGCATTTCCTTGAGCTTGATTCCTCGGTGCCTTGACCGCCTTTTTAACTCCATGATTTCGTAGCTCCTTGATTCCTATTTCCAAGATATTACTTAGAGCTCATTTCATTGTCGCCTCTTATTCCACTTTCACTTATCCTTTCCCTAGTATACTTGGCACAAACGTATCCACTTACTCATGCAAGCTCTCCAAAATTCACTAGGGAATTATGGATCTCGTTTGCCAATGCCAATCCATGTTGCCAAGAGTACTTACTAGGGTGATTCCCATAACTCATGCATAAGCGGAACGGACCATCCGCCTTAGCGGCAAATTCTATTCGAATGGATTACCAACAACTGCATACCGAGATTCTATGTAACAAACCATGACAGAACCCAAAAGGTTACACCAGACTTCGAGGGTATCCTCAAGGTGAGTCGAGAGTCTAACTACCCTCTTTCCTAAAACCGAGAATGGCACCCCTTATTGGGTGACCATTTTATCCCTAGAATCCATCCGTAGCTGAGACATGTCATTCTCAAATCCAAACAAGTCATGAAGAAATGGACCAACTCTCCAACCAGATTTTGGGACAAAACTAGGATCCTTTACCATGCTAGTACTAAGGTGCAGAGACCCAACTATCCAAGCAGACTTAAATGATACGATGATCAAGACAAAGTCCGGACGGGATGATAGAAAAGAACGGCAAAACCTTAACCAGAAACGGTACCATTTCTTTTAGGTACCCTAGAAATGGGAGCGTACAATTGCCCTCTCCGATGATCTTGTCCTTGTCCTCCTTGATGGACTAAGCCATAGCAACAGCTGCTTATCCTTAAGCTCGCGTCTTTTATCCTTACTCTTATTATCATTCCTTGTACCACGGCAACAGGTCTCTCGAGAACCACCTCCATCGTACGGGAAACACTTACGTGGCTAAACAAAGATTGGTCACAGTTAGAACTACTGTTACCACAGATGGAGGAAAGAAAGGAAAGGAGATTCAATCAAGGAATCAAAGGATAATGCTAATGGCCTTTGGGGAATAGCCTTTTAAAACAAACTTTTCTTGAAAAATGCTTCTTTGTAAACGGTTTTTCAAATAGTTTTCAGAAGGTTTTAAAAACTTTTGCCTAGTCTGGTAACCTTCTGCTCTGATACCAAATGTAACACCCACCACCGCTAGGGTCACTCACAAGGGAATGCACTAGGTTTGGTGAAGCATTATCGAGGTAAACATGAACAGAAATATTACGAGACAGAACATATATATATATAACAGCGGAAGTAAAACAAATTTCGTTACCTTATAAAATAAGGTATAAAGCCTTTTACATCAGAATACACCAAAACCTGTCTTGCAATAGTAAAGAAGCATAAACCATTTCATAAATTATTCCCCAAGTAAAACAGTAAAGTAGCCATAGCCAAGAAAAGTCCAAGCCATGCATGATGACCTTCAAGTAGAAGAAGTCCGAACTAGATAACAGTGTTTCCTCCCTGAAAACCTGGGGGGGGGGGGGGGGGGGGGACGGAAGATAAGAGGTGAAAGAAAACGGGGTCAGTCATAAAGACTGGTAAGTCCTATCTACTTCTAGTATAAAAACAGGTAAAGGTAACATGACATGCATAAACAGAAAGTAAACATAAGGATGACTGCAAGATAGATAAACTAAAACAGGCTGAACTACTGTAGCAAGGTAAACTAGGATATCATGATAAACTACGGTGTCATGATAAGTCAAGGTATCACGTCGTCCGGTTTCTATTAAGTATAATATGCCAAGGTATCTATCCTGTATAACATCCCACGGTATCTATAATGTATATTTCTCATGGTCCTAACATGTATAATTGCTCTGCACCTCTCGTACTAGTATCCCAACCCGCGTCACGTGTTAACCATGAATGTCCCTTACCCAATATCATGTAATGGTCCATGTCAACCTAATATATAGCATATGTAGGTTTTCCCCAACTCGTATGTTTCTTTCCATGTATAAGTTCAGTCCTTTGCCGTAGGCCATACGGGCTTTCCCATGTAAACGTTTTATCCTTGAGGTTATTTTGGACTGCTACCCTTGATCTATCTATGTTTCCTTACCATGAACTATCGCGCGTTCACTTAGGATTTATGCCGCCTAGGACTACTAGGGATTATGCTACCTAATGAACGTTTCCGTGTCTCGGTTTGGGTTCAGCCACCTAGGACCACTAGGCATTATGCCACCCGTCAACCGCGCCCTTTATCCCACGTATTTATAGTGAATCGTTTTCCATGTCTAGATTCACATGTTCCTCAATGTGCCATCCGAGTTCCGTGCCAGGGCAAATCAAGCAATACGGAACTCGGTCGGGAGCTTTAAGTCGTCTGCTGATGCAGATATCAAGCTCTATTTTTGTACCCGTGGCAATGGTCCCACGTGACCCCTCCCTCAACTACTGAAAGGCAACCCAAGAAAAATCATGTATGAGAACTATACTACGGCCCATCGATGCCCATTTCCAGATAGCCAACCTCACCCATAACTTGATAGCTAGTATATGGTCTTTTGGGAGTTCCCTGCCTTTCCGTACGTACACGATTGACTAAAGATGGTAGGTAGTCGGCGACATGCTATCCCGGGGCAAAATCAAGTATCGTCGACTCCACGCTAATCCATCCCAGTCTTTAGGTCGCTCGCATAGTAACCAAGGCATACTCTTGGCTCTTCTACCGCAGACCTTAACCCCTGTGAGGCCGGGTTTCATGGACCACTAGCCACCTCACAGAGGGATACCAAGAGTACCCTCACGTTCCCCGAAGCTTTCGCTTCGTCACCCAGTTCACTGGAGCTTTTATCCAAGTTAGATAACTTGCTCCCCCTCGTATACTAAGCGATGACATACCGTACCAGGTTACTCATCTCTTTATGAACTAGTCCATGTCCTTAGCTAAGAATTATTACTTAGTTACCCTTAACTAAGGTTTACCACTTAGCCCCTCTTTCCACTATCCTTGTTAACTACGATTTCCAACCTAGTCCCCTGAGTTTGAGTTTTGTCAAATGGGTTAAGTGTTGTTATCCAAGTTCATGAATTAACCCGCCTACGAATCATGTTAAGATTGGCTAAGTACTCAAGTTCAAGGCTTAGCCCCACAAGTTGGTTAGGTGTACCAAGAAGCTCATGACTTAACCCTATCCAGTCAAATTGGTTAAGTATTTATTTGTCTTAACCCTATCAGATTATCATGTTAGATTGATTAAGCTTAGATTATCTTAATCCCATCAGATTACCGAGTCGGATTGGTTAAGTATGGGTTAGCTTAACCCCATCCACTGATCATATTACAATGGTTAAGCCTAGTTTTAAAAGGTCTTGTGATTTAACCCTGTCAGGTCCACCTATTAGATTGGTTAAGTGTCGGTTACTTAACCTCATCAAATCATCTCGTATAATTGGTTAAGTATAAGTTACTTAACCCCATTAAATTATCATATTAAATTAGTTAAGTATTGGTTATTTAACCCCATTGAATTACCGAGTTTAGATTGGTTAAGTGTTTAACTTAACCCCCTCGAATTCCCGTGTTTAGATTAGTTAAGTATAGGTTATTTAACCCCATCTAATTACCGTGTTTAGATTAGTTAAGCCTTAATTACTTAACCCCATCTAATTACCGGGTTTAGATTAGCTAAGCCTTAATTACTTAACCCCATCTAATTACCAAGTCGGATTAGTTAAGTGTAAATTACTTAACCCCATCTAATTACCAAGTCGGATTAGTTAAGTGTAAATTACTTAACCCCATCTAATTACCAAGTCGGATTAGTTAAGTGTAAATTACTTAACCCCATCCCCTAATCATCTTGTATGGTTAAGTGTCATTAAGAAATCAAACCCGATCCCACTTAACCTACCCATTCATGGTCATATCGGTTAAGTGTCATTAGTCAAATTTACTTACCCTTATCATGTGGAATTAATTTAATTAATGCACTCTCAACCTCTCACATTAGACCTTGTTGTGGTTACTTGTTAAGCCGGGCGGGTCCGGGAAGTTTTACACCATAACCTAGTCTAACCTCGGGTCTTAAGCGCGACATGACCAACTTCTCACATTGGATCCTATTGTTTGTAGCCACTAGTTAAGCTGGGCGAGTCCAGGTAGATTTATGCTACAAACTCAACCCAACCTCGAGTTGGCCACTTTCATGTTTGGTCTAGTGTCATATTACACCTACAACCCATACGTATCTAGCCCCAAGTTCCATGTTTTCGTATGTGTCATGTTCATGTTTACGTGTTTCAAGAGTGTCCCCCTTTTTCATGCAACCCTATGTCAAGTTTTACATGTCATACCCACGTTTTTCCTAAGCTACCCAAACGTATTTCCATCCCAAGTGGAAGCGAGTCACGTAGTAGGGTATTATGCCAACATATTTGCCACAAACATGCATAGTATCATAAGGAAATTTGGCCATAAACATGCATAGTATCATAAGGGAATTTGGCCACAGGCATGTATAGTTTAATAGGAGGATTTGGCCATAAACATGCATAGTGTCATAAGGGAATTTGGCCACAAACATGCATGATACATAAGGGTTGGGTTCATTTTCATGCATAAGCCCCAAAGTCAAATATTTGCCAATGTTTCACAAGTCAAATGGTTCACAAAGGTTCATGCTAGCATTCCATAGATAAAGATTCAAACTTGCAAGATATACTAGGTTATACATAACATGAGTGGCATGATTAAGTCGCTAAAACATAACCCAAAGTCATATATTCATGATAAAGGGGCAAACTAGGTTTACATGGGTTAACATACTCATGTTACATCTCATTTTATCTCATGTCACATTAGAACCACCGTTAGAATCTACAAGTAGCTAGAACTTACATAGCATGGCAAGAAGACTAGGGGCATGAATCATTTTGACGAAGAAAGGTGGCTCCTTTGATGAAGAATCGTCATGAAACTCGCATAGCAACGTTGATTTGGCCTCTATTTGGTGTAGCAAGCTTGCACCTTTTGATTTGAACCCAATTTGAATGCATAGTCTCTAGGAATTGGAGATGGAGGCCATGATCAATGAAGATTTGGGCAGCACTTCGTGGCATGAGTGAATTATGAGGGGTTTAGGGTAGGCTTAGGGTCTTTTTATAGAGATTAGGGTAGTTTTAGGCCGTTAGATTAACCCTAGGATAGATCCCAGCCCTCAAAAATCGTCACAACCCTCCAAAATAGGACCCAGGAGGCCAAACAGGTGCACCTGGCTGACCTGGCCGACCAGGCAGGTCGACCTCCAAGTCGACCCTGGGGTCGACTCCCCAGTCGACCTGGTCCCACCCAGGTCGACTCCCAGGTCGACCCCAAGGTCGACCTGGTTCTGGCGGGATTTTTATCGCCTAGCCTGTTTTCTGAAAATTTGAAATCTGTTTCCGTTTTTGAATTTCTCGTGAAACTTCTGAAGGCCATATCTCGGTCATACGGACTCCGATTTACGAAATTTCGGACTCTATTTCGCGTATTTTCCGAGATGAACGCAATGGCACAGCCCGTTTTATCTGATTCAGATTTTATAATTTAATTCTGCCTTGATTCTTGATTTAACTTGTTGTTAAATTTCAGGTTGTTACATTAGGGTTAAATTAACTAAGAGAACACTTAACCAATAAACCATGTTAGTTAAACAGAGGAGCATGGTTAAGTTAAGAGGAACACTTAACCGATACAAGATAAATGGGTAGAGTTAAGAAATAAGAATTACTTAACAAATATAACTTGGTTTGTGATAGGTTTAAGTCAACGTGAACTACTGATAGCACTTAACCAGTTTAACATGACAAATGAATGGGATAAGTTGACTTGAATCGGCTAATGACACTTAACCAGTCCAACATGACAAGAAAGAGAACTAAGTAGTAAACCTTAGTTAAAATGAACTAAGTAGTAAACCTTAGTTAAGAAAACGACGATTCAATAAACTAAGTGGAAAACCTTAGTTAGAAAAACTAAGTAGTAATCCTTAGTATAACACGAGGAGGAGCGAACGTCCATCCGATCTTAAAGAAGGCTCCAACGAATTGGGTTACGAAGCCCGAGGCTTCGAGGGGACGTGAGGGTACTCTTGGTACCCCTCTGTGAGAATGCATATGATCCTCCTGGGCTCACAGAGGTCAAGGTCAGCGTTAGAAGAACCAAGGGTTTGCCTTGGTTGCAATATAAGGCAACCTAAAGACTAGGGTGGACCAGCGTGATTCGGCAGGACAAATGGCCCTGTGATAGCGACCCGTCGTCTACCTACCATCTTGAGTCAATTGAGATACGTGAAGCAGAAAGGCGGAGAACTCCAACAGACCATATACATGATATCTAGTTATGGTTGCGGATGGCCATAGGTTAGTGGGGCATAGAGGGGCCTGCGTATAGTTCTCATTTTTCAAGATGTGCCTTTCATTAGTTGAGGGAGGGGACAGGTGGGACCATAGCCACTGGAAAAACAGACCATAGCATCTGCATTGGCAGATATCTGAAAGCTCCAGACCGAGTTCCGTGTTTCTTAATTTGCCCTACCATGAAACTCGGGTCGCACATTTCAGGACATGTGCATCTAGACAGCGATAAACGATTCACGACATATACGTGGGGAAAGTCTGGGAACATATACCACTCTAGGAAGTGCGTCCTAGACTACGGGCATCGTTCGACAGGTAGCATAATCCCTAGTTGGACCTAGGTGGCATAAATCCTAAATCTGAGAAGTATTAGATAAGTCGCATAAACCCTAGTTGAATCTCGGAAACGCTCGATAAGAAAACCCTAGATTAGATCTAGGTAATAAATAATAGATGTACACCTAAAGACAACCGCAATTACGGGGATTGGGATCACGTCATCATTTTATACAGATTAATAGTTGAGACACTAGTTAGGTGGTGTTGAGATATAGAAACTAGAATAACCGGTAATAGCAAAGCAGAGAAAGTAGCGAAGCATATCTTATCTTGTCTTAGCATATCTTGCGTTAATCTTACGTTATCCTGTTTGCCCTATCATCATGGTATTATCTTGTTTTCAGTTAATTCATGTCGTGCTGCTTTTCCCTGTTCACATGCTGAAAGTTACTGAACTTACCAGGCTTTATGTCTGACTCTGTTTTCTTTCGCTTACTTGTCTTCCGTTCCCTCCCCCCCCCCCCCCCCCCACCGGTCCGCAGGGAATGTTACTGCTTAAGCTCAGTTTTCTTTCCAAGCTGAAGATTAGTCGAAGTTTTTCTTGGATTCTCTCTTCCATTGCTTTGGCTGCCTCATGCTACATTGGGGAAAATAAATTGTTATTTTATGCTTCTTTATTTTGTAAGACAGATATTCTGGTGTTGGAAAATAATTGTTGTACAAACTATTTAATCAATAAAGTAAAGTTCTATTTTCCACTATTTTAAATTGTCTATCTTGTAATTTATCTGCATCTTTTACCTTAAATGCTCCATAGAACTTAGTGCATTCCCTTTGTGAGTGACACTAACGGATGTGGGGTGTTACACGTGGTATCAGAGCTGAAGGTTACCAGATCAAATAAAAGATTTGAAAAATTATTTCAAAACGGGTTTAAAAGAAGCATTTTCAAAAAGAAAAGTTTTGTTTTGAGGGCATATTCCCCAAAGCCATATGCACTATCTTTTGATTCTCTGTTTGAGTCCTTGTTTCCTTCTTTCTTGAGTCTCTGGGGCTCCTGGCTTTCTAGGAGGTAACCTCATCGAAGGGCGAAGTATTGCCCGATTTCCATCTATAGCCGTAATAGTTTCACCTGCGGCTTGTTTTCTTTCAAGCTTTGTAGTGTTTTCTGTACGATGGAGGCAGCTTTCGAGAGATTTTTCAACACGATTACACAAGGAAGAGGATGAGGAGTTTGGCTAAGGGGCACAACCCAAGGTTGAGGAATTCATGGATATGGACTTGGCTCACGAAGGAGGAAGGAATTATAAAACCTAAGACAAGAAGAAGTAGCTTTTCTATGGTATAATAGGGCATATAGTTAAGGACAAGGGCTAGAACGAGGGATATGATTCTTAGAAGGACAAGTATGTGCTCTCAAACACCTGATACTTGAGAGAGAGATAGTAAACGTCTTTGTTGGAAAAGTTTAGCTTTTCGTTTTGATCAACCAGTTAGTACTCTTTTGATCTTAGCGCTTCGCATTTGTTCATATCTACTTCCATAGGTGAGTCTCTGCACCTTAGTACTTGTATAGGAGAAGATCCCATTTTAGTCTCAAGCCCAATTGGTTGTTCGACCCATTTACCTTTGGTTTGTAAGGATTTGAGAATAACTATATTAAGTGTTGAGTTTAAACGTAAAGCTTATGTTGTTGGGTCCATGGGCTATAAGTTGATCCTAGGCATGGGTTGGTTGGCTAGTAATTCTGAAAGTTAGACTTTTTGACTTGCCTTGGAAATACCCTTGAGATTTCGTGATCCTAAAAGGATCAGTTAGGCTTAGCTATCTAGAATCGCTTAATACATTTATCGACGATTTGCAATCTGTTAGAACAGTTCATGTGTACGCAGTTGTTTTGATTAGGTTAGGGGTTTACCCCTAAAACGCGGGATAGACTTCCACATATATCCAGTTGACAATGAAAAGCCAGCTATCTGATCAACGATAGTTTTGGGAATGGAGGTCAAGAAGCTTCGCAATCGTAAAGATTAATTAGATAAGGTACAGAATATTGAAGCTCAAGAAGGTGCGACTTAGAAGACTGAAGACTAGATACACGCATCATAACCTTTTCCTTAAGGGTACGTCCTTGATCTTTTTTCTAGGAATATTATACATACCTCCTAGCTTTTAAGGTATATCCGCTAGGGTGTATCATCGATCCTTAGGTAGAAGCCAATGGATGTAAACACGTATTTGAAACATGTTATGATTGATGGTTGCAAATAGTTGCTCGTGGATGCATATACACACCATAGGCGCTAGAACGACTCAGTCACTCTCATATTGCATTAGCATACATGTATTTGCTTAACGGATTTAACCTATGTTATCATATGGATGTTGCATATGGATAAATGGATATGCACACATGTAGTATTTACAAAACTAGGGATGCTTGCATACATGATTGGACGCATGACACTAACATAATTCGCATTAAAGAGGTCAATTGAATCAGTAGACCGCCTGATTTTGCATTAGATAAAGACATATACACACACTATGCATATGAACATGAAAGCATTAGAAATCTTTTTAAGGACAATGAATGCCTATGATTGAATGGTTGAGTAGATGGTTGATTGGATGGTAGGATACATTCTTCCTAACTTGAAGATTTCGGGGACGAAATCCTTTTATGCGGGGGAGAATGTAACACCCCTTTTTTTTATATATAACATGTTAAAACCATAAATCAAGGCAAAATTAAATTTTAAAATAAGAATCAAGGGAAATGGGTTGTTCCATTGCGTTCGTCTAGAAATTTTCCTTGGAAACAAGTCCGAGTTTTCGAAAAACGGAGTCTGTATGAGGGACATATGACCCTCCGAAGTTTCAGGAATTTTCAGAATTGAAAACAGCTCGAAATTCAAACTCACAATTCGAATTCAAACGCCAGCGCAGACTAGTCGGGAATTTTCCCACCCAGGACCAGGTCGACCTGGGGGTCGACACTATGATCGACCTCCCAGGGACCAGGTCGACCCTATGGTCGACCTGGGGGTCGACCTGGTGCCAGAACCCAGTTCTGAGCCTGGGTTCATTCTGATGTATCTGGTCACGATCTCAGTCTAGGTTCGTCCGCCTAACCCTATATAAACATCCTCCTAGCCTCATTCTCCTTACACTATTTCATTCTCTCCTTATGCTGCCTTTGGAATAATTGAAATAAATAAATTAATTAAAATAAAACACGAAGACTATTTCTTGAAGACTGCGGCTAGGAATTTCATATTGGGATTATCAACTACAATCAAATTGGAGATTCAAATCAAGATTAAAGCTTCAAGAAGAGAATCAAAAACTAATTCAACTACTTTAAGCAACGTCACGCTAATCATAGCAACACTATCTTATTATCCTTTTTCTTGAAACTGATCAATGTAAGTCAGTTACTTTTTAGATTTGAACGCCTTCTATTTGGGACATGAAATTAAATGGATATAAGAATATGCCTAATATTTCCATTTAAATTTGTGCTTATATATGTTTTTGGATCTGATTAAGAACTATTGTGACTAGGGACCCATAAGACTATGCCTACACCTATGACTATGAACAAAAGACTATTGCCTATGACCGTGACTCGTTACTCGTTACCTATGACTATTGGACATAAGACTATTGTCTGTGACTATGACTTTGAGACTATTACAGTCAATTGCCTATGACTATTAATGATAATTATTTAGGACTATTTTTGGTTAATTATCCATGACTATTTTGGCTAATCGCTTATGATTCATAACTATTAGTCTACTACCCATGGCCATGACTATGACTATTATGGTTAACTACCTATGACTATTATGTTTAGTTGCTTATGCCCTTAACACTATAGTTACCGATCATGATTGTACGCCAAACTGGCATTATGTTGTATCAAATCACCTATGTTCCCTTTGATTATGTTGGATCTCATACATATGGTGTAATTTGCTTAGTTTCTTCTTATTTGCTATTATGTACACCAAAACTATTGGATCCATCATCTTTGTATTTGGATTGCTTTTGCATGCCTATTCTGTTATGTCAAGTCTCATGTTATCCTCTATTCCCTTGTTAGTTTCATTTCATGGAAAACTAGTGAAATCATGGTCTACGTACGTTTTGAATACGGGGGTAATTTGGTCTAACATGAAATCTATATTATTTGGCATAATTTGGGACATGTATTACAACGTGACTATTAATATGCAAATTGGAGAAATTCGATATGAATTATAGAATATGTAAATTGATACACTGAATCTAGTAATGGCTAGTAAACTAAGTTTTAGGCAAAAATGGTAAACTGGAATAATAAATCTAGTTTGGGCACGAATTGTAAACTAGAATATTTAATCTAGTTTTAATATGCACTGTAAATAGGAATACTAGATCCAAATTGGCATAAAACTGCAAGTTGGGTTAAATGATGTAAATCAAGATTTGGGCCTAGAATATAGGTATGTTAGTGGGCATGACATATGAATATGATATAGGTCAAATTTGTTTAAAAGAGTTGTTAATAATTTACATATAGACAAAAAGGATAAATATGTAAATCTAGGGAAAGATGAATATGCCTAACGCGAGGTTAGATTGAGTTACGGTATAAGATTTCCCGGAACCGCCCGGCAAAATCCAGCAACCATAACAATACCTATCTAATGTCGGTGGCTAGAGCATTGAGCCCAAAAGGACCCGAGGTTAGACTGAGTTGCGGTGTAAATCTGCCCAGAACCGATCGGCACATCCAGTGACCACAACAATACTTGTCTAATGTGAGTGGTCGGTGCTTTAATAAATAATTTAAAGCTAAGAAATAATTACCCTAGAATGGGAGGGTTAAGTCCATAGGAATACTTAACCAACTTAACATGTTAACAAGACAAGATTTGTAAGGGGTTAAGTAACTAAAGAAAACACTTGGCCATTATAACATGTTGACTAGACAAGTGGGTAAGGTTAAGAAAAAGGTTTAACCGTTATAACATGTTAACTAGACTAGAAGGTGGGGTTAAGTAAACCTAGAACACTTAACCATCATAGTGTGATAAATGAACAAGGTTAAGTTAAAATAGGAAGGGACAATACTTAACCATTAGAACATGTTAACTAAACAGATGTTACGGTTAAGTTAACTAAGAGAACACTTAACCATTAAACCATGTTAGTTAAACAGAGGAGCAAGGTTAAGTTAAGAGGAACACTTAACCGATACAAGATAAATGGGTAGGGTTAAGAAATAAGAATTACTTAACAAATATAACTTGGTTTGTGATAGGGTTAAGTCAACGTGAACTACTGATAGCACTTAACCAGTTTAACATGACAAATGAATGGGTTAAGTTTACTTGAATCGGCTAATGACACTTAACCAGTCCAACTTGACAAGAACGAGAACTAAGTAGTAAACCTTAGTTAAAATGAACTAAGTAGTAAACTTTAGTTAAGAAAATGACGATTTAATAAACTAAGTGGAAAACCTTAGTTAGAAAAACTAAGTATTAATCCTTAGTATAACACGAGGAGGAGCGAACGTCCATCCGATCTTAAAGAAGGCTCCAACGAATTGGGTTACGAAGCCCGAGGCTTCGAGGGGACGTGAGGGTACTCTTGGTATCACTCTGTGTGAATGCAGATGATCCGCCTGGACTCACAGAGGTTAAGGTCTGTGTTAGAAGAACCAAGGGTATGCCTTGGTTGCAATATAAGGCAACCTAAAGACTGTGGTGGACCAGCATGATTCGGCGGGACAAATGGCCCTGTGATAGCGACCCGTCGTCTGCCTACCATCTTGAGTCAATCGAGATACGTGAAGTGGAAAGGCGGAGAACTCCAACAGACCATATACTTGCTATCTAGTTATGGTTGCGGATGGCCATACGTTAGTGGGCCATAGGGGAGCCTGCGTATAGTTCTCATTTTTCAAGGTGTGCCTTTCATTAGTCGAGGGAGGGGTCAGGTGGGACCATAGCCACTGGAAAAACAGACCTTAGCATCTGCATCGGCAGATATCTGAAAGCTCGCGACCGAGTTCCGTGTTTCTTAATTTGCCCTGCCACGAAACTCGGGTCGCACATTTCAGGACATGTGCATCTAGACAGCGATAAACGATTCACGACACATATGTGGGGAAAGTTTGGGAACATATAACACTCTAGGTAGTGCGTCCTAGACTAGGGGCATCGTTCGAAAGGTAGCATAATCCCTAGTTGGACCTAGGTGGCATAAATCTTGAGTTCGAGAAGTATTAGATAAGTCGCATAAACCCTAGTTGAATCTAGGAAACGCTCGATAAGAAAATCCAAGATTAGATCTAGGTAATAAATAATAGATGTACACCTAAAGAAAACCGCAATTACAGGGATTGGGATCACATCATCATTTTATGCAGATTAGTAGTTGAGACACTAGTTAGGTGGTGCAGAGATATAGAAACCAGAATAACAGGGTAATAGCAAAGCAGAGAAAGTAGCGAAGCATATCTTATCTTGTCTTAGCATATCTTGTGTTAATCTTACGTTATCCTGTTTGCCCTATCATCATGGTATTATCTTGTTTTCAGTTAATTCATGTCGTGTTGCTTTTCCCTGTTCACATGCTGAAACTTACTGAACTTACCAGACTTTATGTCTGACTCTATTTTCTTTTGCTTTCTTGTCTCCCCCCCCCCCCCCGGTCCGCAGGGAGTGTATGTTACTGCTTAAGCTCAGTTTTCTTTCCCAGCTGAAGATTAGTCGAAGTTTTGCTTGGATTCTCTCTTCCATTGCTATGGCTAGCTCATGCTACATTAGGGAATATAAGTTGTTATTTTATGCTTCTTTATTTTGTAAGACAGATATTCTGGTGTTGGAAAACAATTATTGTACAAACTATTTTATCAATAAAGTAAATGTCTATTTTCCGCTATTATAAATTGTCTATCTTGTAATTTATCTGCATCTTTTACCTTAAATGCTCCACAGAACTTAGTGCATTCCCTTTGTGAGTGAAACTAACGGATGTGGGGTGTTGCAGTCGACCTCCCCCTATTTCCAGTGTAACACCCCACCTCCGCTAGGGTCACTCACAAAGGGAATGCACTAGCCTTGGTGGAGCATTATCTAGGTAAACATACACAGAAATATTCCAAGACAGAACATATAAAAGAGTGAAAGTAAAAAAAAACCAATTTCATTTCTTTAAATCTAGTAAGGTCTAAAGCCTTTTACATCAAAATGTCAGTAAATCATTTACATCGAAATCTGTCTTGCAATAGTATAGAAGCATAAAACTATATTCATAAATCATTCCCCAATAAAGCAGAAAAGCAAGCCATAGCCAAGAGAATTCCAAGTCGTACAAGAAAGAACCTTGGAGCTTGGAAAGATCCGAACCAAGCTGTATTCCCACACTGCGAACCTGGGGAGGTGGACGGAAGAAAAGGAGGCGAAACAAAACGTGTCAGTCATAAAGACTGAGTAAGTCCTAGTGACTTTCAGCATAAAATCAGGTAAAGATAACATGACATGAATAAACTGAAAGTAAACATAAGCATGATGACACGATAAGATACAGGAAAGATAACTAAGAATAACCTCATATGATTTTTTTCAAGTATAACATTGCAAGGTTCCTATTCAAGATAAACTAAGTATAAATTCGCGAGGTTTCTATCAAGCGTCGCAAGATTTCTCTGCTTCATCATTAAAATATTTCTATGATATCTATTTGCTCTGCACCACCTGTACTAGTATCCCAACCCGTGTCATGTGTTGACTATAAAATGATCCATTGCCCAATGTTATGAAATGATCCATTACTTGGTCTCACGAAACGATCTACTAATCGATCGTCTCCCTACAAGTCCTATCTCTTCAATGTGTCTGTGTCATACGGCCCTATCACGAATGTAGTCACCTGTGCTAGGTCCACCGTAGGGTGTATCAAGCCCTAGGGTGCCAACCACCGACATGAATCAAGCACGCACAGTGTAAACCTACTGGTGCCCAATGCCTGCTTTTTCAACTCCGGACTACGTGCACGACCATAGTCCGCCTGAACCTACAATGGCGCACCAACTCAGCCGTCATTCTGGTCGCTTACAATCAGCCCAGTAATCGTGCCCCACCCTGCCTAGTTCCAGGGTACCATGATACATCTAGTGGGTTACTGTTGAAAAGGACCGCGTAACTAGGGTTTCCGTCCAGCAGGTTAAGTGTTGTCATTTAAATTCGAGACTTGACCCCATCAGTCTAGCATGTAAAGTTGGTTAAGTGTGGTCATTCAAGTTCATGACTTAACCCGTCTACGTGTCATGCCAAATTGGCTAAGTGTTGTCGTTCAAGCTCATGACATACCCCTACGAATCATGTGTCAAGTTGGTCAAGTATGTTCAAGGGGTTCCCGACTTAACCCTACCGAACCATCGTGTCAAATTGGTTAAGTATATTCAAGCGGTTCGTGACTTAACCTATCAAGTCATCGTGTCAAATTGGTTAAGTATATTCAAGCGGTTCATGACTTAACCCTATCAAGTCATCGTGTCAAATTGATTAAGTATATTCAAGCGGTTCATGACTTAACCCTATCAAGTCATCGTGTCAAATTGGTTAAGTATATTCAAGCGGTTCATGACTTAACCCTATCAAGTCATTAATTCATTAATGCACCCCAACCTCTCACATCAGGCTGTTGTTGTGGTCACTGGATATGCCGGGCGGTTCCGGGCAGAATTACACCACAACTCAGTCTGACCTCGGGTTTTCAAGTGCGATATGACCAACTACCCACATTGGATCCTATTGTTTGCAGTAACTGGATTTGTCGGGCGGTTCCGGGCAGACTTACACTGCAAACTCAACCCAGCCTCGAGTTGGCTATTTTCAACTTTATTCTAGTGTCATGTCCACGTACAATTTTCGCGTCAAGTTTGTGTCAAGTTTCATGTCAAGTTTCATATCCATATCCAGATTCAAGTTATAGCAATATTCATGTTTCACTTTATGCCTATTATCAAGTTCATGGTTCATGTTCATAACCAACTCATGTTTTGCCTAGTCTACCCAATCGTATTCCCATCGCATGTAAACGTGAATCGATATATATATCACAAGTAAATCTAAACCTAGAAATAAAGGGAATAACATCAAACTATGATAGGCAGAAAGGACGAGCATAAAGTGATAAGAGGGATTATAAGACTAGCATGATATAACTTGAGGTAATTGGTTACCACATCACTGGCATATAGAAAATAATAGACTTTTCAAATCTAGCATTAAAAAAAGTGATAGTCCCAAACATTCTAATCTTAGCATAATAGACATAAATGATAATTTATACATGATTATCAATTCAAATGTCAGCATAGTTTTGGATCTATAATAGACCTACCCAAATTTGCATCATAATATGTTATAGCCTAAACAAAAGATTCATAACCGCGGTGTCATAGTGAGCATACTAAGATCTAAATTAATAATTTAGATTTAGTTTTAACATGGTAAACTCAAGATGATTTCCTAATTCACAATATTGTTAATGGCCAAGATCCATAATATTGTCATTCATAAAAGTCTCCAAGTTTATATGTTCATATCCACCACAATTGTCCTTGTCATACTTAAAGGCAATAGTCTTGCATTCTCAGTTATAGGAATAGGCATAGTCTTATGTTCTCAGTCATAGTCATAGGCATGTTCTTATGTTTTCAATCATAGTCCTTGGCCATTAACAATAGTTTCAATGTCCTAGGTATGATAATATTTGATTTACATGTTACATTACATAGATCCCAATTTATGCCAAATTCCATGCATATAATATTTATGCAAATTTCCTCATAACATGATTATACCAAAATTTACATATCAAGCCCAAACTTGCAAATACAAAGATAATATCCAATTTCATGTTGCCAATAATTCCATCATATTCATATAGGCAATAATCCCATAATTCCCCCGTATACATATCGTACGCAAGTCGCCATTTTAGGCGCAGGTCCGAAATTGACCAAGGTTCATCAAAAGAAAGTAAATAGGGGAAAGGTAGAATTCTTAGTAAAAGCAAGATCAGAGGGAAAACGGCATAAACATTATTTCAGGCATAAAGAATAGATCATAAACTTGGCATGAGAGATAAGCTAGAAAAAAAACCCAAAGATTATGATTCAAGAAGATAAAGAAATGGACTTGAATCAAAAGTCCAATTTCACTTCATTACTTATTCATATTAAATTTAAATGTTAAAATCTGAAAATAACCAGAACTTACAGATCGTGGATAACGAATTAAGGACTGAAATTGTCGTAGAACGTTGCAGCGTCATTGATCTATTCTTTTGAATTTGTTGTAGAAGCATTGATCTTTGTTTTGAATCAAGTTTGGACACTTAAGCTTTAATTTGGAGGTGGCGGCCATGGTTCAAGAGGTATTTTAGCAGCATTTTGGTGTCATATGAATTTGTGTGAGTTATGCTAGGTCTAGGTGTTATTTTATAGGTGTGGCAATTCATTTTAGCCATCGAATTAACCCTAGTTTCGATCTAGACCACTGAAAATCATCACAGGCCAGCAGAACAGACCAGAGGAGGTGCACCAGGCCGATCAGGCCCGACCAGGGAGGTCGACCCCCAGGTCGACAACTAGGTCGACTGCCCAGTCGACCTGGTCTGGGGCAGGTCGACTCCCTAGTCGACTCTCCAGTCGACCTGGGGTTGGGAGGGAAATTTTCCCGCCCTTCCTGTTTGGGGCTGAATTTGAAATTCGAATTCGAATTTGAACTATTTTGAATTCTGGAGTTTTCTGAAAACTTATGAGGGCCATAACTTGGTCATACGGACTTCGATTTACGAAATTTCGGACTCGTTTTCAAGCAGAATTTCGAGACGAACGGAATGGCGTAACCCATTCCCATTGATTCTTAACATATAATTTAATTCTTCCTGGATTCTTGTTTTAACATGTTATTAAAATTCGGGTTGTTACATCCAGATCCATGGACAGATTCATTTTTCTGTATTTAGACACTCGTTCTGACCAGATTCGTTGCTCCTAAGCTATTTTAACACTCCCAAACCTCACTTTCTCTCCACACAATTTCATTACCCCTATACTCCGCCCTAATTCATATTAATATAAATCAATGGCGTTGTTACTCTGCTGAAACCTAAGCTAGAATAAGTGCTCCTTCTTCTTCCAATCTGAATAGGATTAAAAGAGAACAACTATAACCCTTTTGTTTTAGAATCCAACGAAGGTGAGTACAATTATTTTCAGAAATGAAATTTAATTATGATCTTGATATGGTTATAAAACTGAATTGGAGATTATGCATATTCTTATTTGTCAGATCTGTTTTCCTGTGTAGATCTATCTTATTCCTGTTTATCAGATCTATTTTTCTGTGTAGATCTATTTTATTATTGTAAATATTCTGTATGTCTTCCTTCTTTCTGTTCTATAGCCAGGCTACCACGAGCCTGAGCCAAATCTCATAAGAGATTGATGCATGAACGCTAAATTTAGGGAAAATAATGAATGACGCATAATTGGACATGACTTATTTGTGAATAATTTATGAAAAGGGCATATGTTATAATTTATGATCTAGATCTAGGCGTACTATATATGACGGTTTAAGATTTTGAAGAAGGAGAATTATTTTATGACAGCATATGACTTGTAATTTGGGGACACAATGCATGTTATAATTCAAGATCTGATTTTGAGGACATAATGCATGTTGAAATTTAAGATCTAGATTTGGGGCGTATTTTATATGATGATTTATGACTTGGAAGAAAAGGATATGTGACTTAGGCCTGAAAAACCTATATTGTAGTAGGGATAATTATAAATGTGAATACGCCTAATTCGTATTTTGGATATTTGTCATACGCTGAAATCAAAGGCTATAATTTGGCATAATTCGTATTGTATATCATGATTTGGGGTTTTTGGAGAATATTTTGTACTATGTAAATGTAACTTAAAATTTGGGGCATATGTTACATTGCGAATTATGACCATAATTTAGGCATGTAAAATTAAGCTTAATTTTATGATTAAGCGAGGTATGTCAATGGAATTTTAAGGGATGATTAAATGTATTAAATTGTCTAATCTGCTAAATCTGTTGAAACTGAATACGGTAATTTGGGGTATGAAAAATCTGGAGGCTCGATCTAAAATTGAGCAAAACATGTTAATAGAACTTTGGATAATTTTCTGTAACTTGTAAATAAGTTAATTTTTCGAATTGGCATAATTAGTCTGATATTGGCATAATCTGTAAATGAATACTTTAGCTAAAATAAGAATGCTGAGACATAAGGTTAAACTCGATTTGCGGTAGAAGCATGCCCAGACCCAATGGGCTTAACCAGCAATCGCAAACTGTCAGTCTAATGTGAGAGTTCGTAGGCATAAAGATGCTTAGACACGAGTTAGGTCTGGCTTGTGGCAGAAGTCTGCCCTGAACCGCCCGGCACGTCCAGCGGCCACAAGCTACCGACCTAATGTGAGAGGTCTGTGCATTAATATTTAATTAATGCAAATCTAAGATAAATATGATGCCTAAAACGTATTGGGAAGATAAGGTTAAATCAACTGGACTGATGAATCTAATAAACCAATTTGAAAATCTGTAGGCCCAATACAAGGTTAGGTGAAACAATATGTAAGTCTGTTAATATGTATATCTAATCCTTTAGTCTGAAAACTTGTTAATCTATATGTCTGATCCGTTAGTCTGAAAACTTGTTAACCTGTATGTCTGATATGATAACTAGTTAATTTGGACTTTGTACTTCTGAAATATGTGAGCAAGTTAATCTAAAATCTGTTAGTCTGGGGACATAAGGTTAGGATGGGTAATTACTTGTGTCATCTGTTGTTTGGGACACATATTAGTCAGTAACCCTTTCTGGTATCAAAACGATGACCCAACACTAGGTAGTGGTCCAGGGCACGCTTACTAAACTAATTAGAAGAGGTTCATTCTGATAATGGCGACGGGTGTTGATGGTGCATTCCAACCGAAACATGTGCATGCATGGATCCGGTCTGCTCTGAGGATGTAAGGCACCGTGACATCTGTAAATAGGCCTGAGTCTTTCTGTCGGTTGCCACTTTAGCGAGTGATACACCTTTATGTGGGGTCGGCACAGGGTATTTATGTATTAAGGAGCCAATCGCTTGGGGTAGAATTTAGGGTACACTTAGTTCTGTCTGTTTCTGTTGGGGCACCGTCTGTTTCTACTGGGGTGGTAATGCATGTCTGTTTCTGTGTGGTACCGTCTGTTAGCGTGGCAAAGTCCAATTACTAGTGTACACCTAATTCTAATATTCCGTTTCCATAGGGATTATTCTGTTTCTGTCTCTGCTTTCGTTCCTGCTTTTGTTTCTGTACATCTGTCTATGTTAGTTTGGTAAAGGCCCATTACTAGCATTCTGTTTCTAAACGTATGTCTCTGTTAGGGTGGTAAAGGCCCATTTCTAGCATCGTGTTTCTAAAGAGATCATTTTGTTTTCTGTTTAGACATTAGAACAACAACTAATTCTGTTATACTACTATTAGTGCAGAGAAGTGAAAACCAAGTAAGAAGCTTAGTTTAGCCTATACCATTTTGTCTCTTCTGTTAACCTGCTACTCCTGTTATGGTTATCTCTCATCCATTTTTATTTACATGTCATGATACTGTTATCTGTTTATATGCTGAAAGTCACTGGACTCACCAGACTTATGTCTGACCTAGTTTATTTCGCCTCTTTTCTTCCGTTCCCCCTAGGTTCTTAGGGTGGAAACATAGGAGCTTAATTCAGGTTCCATCTGCTTGAAGTGCTAGAAGTGCTTGAAATATTGCTTGGCTGTGATTCTACCTAATTATGGCATTCTCTGTTGGGGATTATGGCTTTAAAATTATGCATTCTGAAGGATTTTGTATAAGACTGATATTTGTGTAATTGGGTTTTGGTATTGTGATGTAACCATACTTATTTCAGTTTCTGCTGTAATAAAGTTATGAATTTTTCAAGCACTACTTTGCATATCTATCTTGTAAATTTATGTTCTGTTTACTTATTACGTTCCACCGAAGTTAAGGCATTCCCTTTGCAAGTGACCATAACGGAAGTTGGGTGCGACACTTGGTATCAAAGCTGAAGTTTACACGATTTGATAAAAAGTTTTTGAAAACTATTTTCAAAAAGGTTTTAAAAAGGATGTATTTTCAAAAGCAAAGTTTATTTTTAAAAACATAGTCCCCAAACCCATATATTTATCTTTTGATTTTCTGTTTAATCCTTGTTTCCTTCTTTTCTGAGTCTCCAGGGCTCCTGGCTTTTCTGGAGGTAACCTCATTGCGACATGGTTCCGTAGGCATGGTGAGACTACGACGCTTTTCGAAGGGCAAAGAAGTGTCTAACTTCCATCTGTAGCCGGAGTAATGTCACCTACGGCTAATCCTTTTTCGAGCTTCGTAGGGTTTTCCGCGCTATGGAGGTAGCTTTAGTGAACGACTTGTTAACATGTAGGAAGACTGGTTGTTTTCAGTGCGATGAGACAGGACATCTGATCAAGGATTGCCCTAGAAGGCAAGGGAAAAGGGCAGAATCTTCTGAAAGGTAGGTGAATGATTTCATAGTTGGTGGCCAGGATTGAGGTGGAAAATTTTCTGTAAAAAGTGTAATTTCCTTATCTGATCATTCTGGCATTTTAATTCTGTAGTTGAGTCTCTGCACTTTAATACTAGTCTTGTTTCTGATCCCGCTATAATCTCAAACCCCATAAGGGTTATGACTCATCTGTTTGTGATAGGTTGGGGTTTGAGGGCATCTGTGTTGGGCGTTAAGTTGACTATGACGTATACATTCTGGGTTTTTGTGGGATATATCATACTTAGTTTCCTGAGAATCATTTGATAATCTGATCTGTATCAGTAATCTATGAGTATCTGAATAATTCTGAAAAGGATAGGGGTTTTCACTCGAACCATGAAGTAGATTTCCAGTTTTGACATTGTTTAATGTGAGTAATTGTCTGAGTGTCAATCTGATGTCGATTTCGGGGTTGATACTTAGGGATTTATTCTCTTAACCGATGCCTAATGGGGACAGAACTTTTGTACTTGCTTCTATCACTCGGTTGTATCCTATCGATTAATTCTTCGACCTTTAGGTAGAAAATAATGGGTGTAAACATGTGTTTGAGATATGTTATGTTTTATGGTTGCAAGTGGTTGCTTGTGGTTGCTCGTGGATGCATATACACACTAGGCACTAGATCGGCTCAAAAACACTCTTATACTGCATATGGATGTGTGTGCATTTTTCAATTTTTGTGGATGCAAAATGATTGACTCATCACATGGATGTTGCATTTGGATAAATGGTAATGAACTCATATAGAAATGATGTGTATCAAATAGGATTTCTTTCATACATAATTGGACTCATGGCATTAACATAATACGCATCGAGGAGGTCAAATGAATCAGTAGACCGCCTGATCTTTGCATTAGATAAGAGACATATACACACACTTTTACATATGTTCATACAACATTAGAAGTTTTCTAAGTACAATGGATGCTTATGGATGATGGTTGAGTAGATGAGTGATTGGATGGTAGGACACATTCTTCTTAACTTGAAGCTTTCGGGGACGAAATCCTTTAAGGAGAGGAGAATGTAACACCCCGTATTTTTCTTTGAACATAAAGTAACAAAACAAAGTATAATTAATTTTTAGAAGAAGAATTAAGGAAAATGGGTTAGGCCATTGCCTTCGTCTCGAAATTATGCTTGAGATAGACTCCGATTTTGCGTAAATCGGACTCCGTATGAAGAAGTTATGGTACTTAGAAGTTTCAGGAATTTGAAATGAAAACAAGCCCGAATTCAAATTCCAAGTTTCGAAATTCAAATCACACACTCGGGCGGGGCGAGAAAATTCCCGCCCAAGACCCAGGTCGACCAGGGGGTTGACTTGGGGGTCGACCTGGGTAGAACAGGTCGAGCATGGGGTCGACCTACCCCCATTCCCAGATCCGTGGAAACATTCATTTTTCTGAATTTAGATGCCCGTTCTGACCAGATTCGTTGCTACTAAGCTATTTAAATACCCCCAAACCTCACTTTCTCTCCACACAATTTCATTACTCCTATACTGTGCCCTAATTCATATTAATATTAATCAATGGCGTCATTACTCTGCTGAAACCTAAGCTAGAACAAGTGCTCCTTCTTCTTCCAATCTGAATATGATTAAAAGAGAACAACTACAACCCTTTTCTTTTAGAATCCAACGAAGGTGAGTACAGTTATTTTCAGATATGAAATTTAATTATGATCTTGACATGGTTATAAATCTGAATTGGAGATTATGCATATTCTTGTTTGTCAAATTTGTTTTCCTGTGTAGATCTATCTTATTCCTATTTATCAGACCTTTTTTTCTGTGTAGATCTATCTTATTATTGTAACTATTCTATATCTCTTCCTTCCTTCTATTCTATAGCCAGGCTACCATGAGACCAAGCCAAATCTCATAAGAGATTGACGCACGAACGTTAAATTTAGGGAAAATAATGAATGATGAATGATTGGACATGACTGATTTGTGACTTATTTATGAAAAGGGCATATGTTGTAATTTAAGATCTAGATCTAGGCATACTATATATGACGATTTATGATTTTGAAGAAGGAGAATTATTGTATGATAGCATATGACTTGTAATTTGGGGACACGATGCATGTTATATTTCGAGATCTGATTTTGAGGACATAATGCATGTTGTAGTTTAAGATCTAGATTTGAGGCGTATTTTATATGACGATCTATGACTTGGAAGAAAAGGATATGTGACTTAGGCCTGAAAAACCTATATTATAATAGGGATAATTATAAATGTGAATACGAATAATTCGAATTTTGGATATTTGGCATACGCTGAAATCAAAGGCTACAATTTGGCATAATTTGTATTGTATATCATGATTTGGGGTTTTTAGAGAATATTCTGTACTATGTAAATTTAACTAAAAATTTGGGGCATATGTTACATTGTGAATTATGCCATAATTTAGGCATGTAAAATTAGGCTTAATTTTATGGCTAAGCGAGGTATGTCAATGGAATTTTAAGGGATGATTAAATCTTTTAAATTGTCTAATTTGCTAAATCTGTTGAAACTGAATAAGGTAATTTGGGGTATGAAAAATCTATAGGCTCGATCTAAAATTGAGCAAAACATGTTAATAGAACTTTGGATAATCTGCTGTAACTTGTAAAGAAGTTAATTTGTTGAATTGGCATAATTAGTCTGATATTGGCATAATCTGTGAATGAATACTTTAGCTAAAATAAGAATGTTGAGACACGAGGTTAGACTCTGTTTGCGGTAGAAGCCTGCCCGGACCTAACTGTAACAACCCGTAAAATCTAGGCCAGTTTAAAATTTTTATTTTGGCAATTTTAGCGGATTTTGAATATTTAAAATGAATTATTTTAAATAATATCGACGAGAAATTTATTTTGAATATAATTAGAACGTATATATTATATACGTCGTCGTTAGAATATATAATAATTATATATAATTATAAAAGGAATTGAAAATGGCGCGGTAGTTCGAAAATTCGATTTCTAATTTCAAATGAATATACAGAATTCAATATAAGTCAGAATTGAACGAAACAAGAAATATTTGAATCTGTATAACTATATCTTTGTAACGAAGTTAACAAACTGAGATTTCATCTTAGAAATGATAAGATATGTCCAGTTTAAAATTAGAAATAGTCGCTGTGGAATATATATATATATATTTATATATATAAGGCCCTTAAAAATAGCAATTTTGCAAACGACCTCGGATTTCGACGAAACCAGTTTTGTTGGGTCCGTGATGTTAAGTTATTGCTAGATTCCAAATTTCATAATTTTTCGAATCAATATGTGAGCGTGGCAAAAGAAAACGCGTTTGACTAGTTTCAGCTGATTTTAATCGACTGGAAAATGGCCATTTTTCAAACGGTCTCAGAATTCGATGAAACTAGTTTTGTTAGGACCGTATCGTCAATACGAAGCTAGAAAATATTTTTCTGGAATTTTTCTAGTTAGTATGTGACCCCGGTAATTTGAAATGTACGTTTAAAATTCAATATAGTGATTTAAATGAAAATTCAACGGAAACTGATTGTAACAGCCGAATCAGCTCACGATACATGTCCCATTGTGTTCGGAATGGGGGTGAAACGCTATGGACGACAGGCGGTGGGCCTCGTTTAGAGGTCGAAAATAAAAGTTGCTTTTTAATGATAAATAATAAAACAATAAAAAAAAAAATTAATTAACCCTCTCCTCCCTATAACCTTTGGCCCCCCTGTTTTCGTTTAACAGATCGAAGAAGAAAAAAAAAGAAATAAAAAAAGAAAAGGCGATCGCGCCCCCCAGGATTTCGTCGCCGTCCACCGTCGATTGCCCCCCCTCCCCTCATCAATCGATAACCGCGAGCCCCCCCCCCTCTCCTCAGGCGATGCTACGCCAGACCCCCTTCCTCCTCACGCGATGTCGCATCGCTACAGCCCCCAAATCGAACCCCCGACCCTACCCAAAACCCCCGCGCCCGACCTCCTAGCCACCGCCGCAGTCCATCATCGAAGCCCCCCCCCCCCCACCCCCGGCGCCGACCTCGCTACAGCCCCCCTGTAAGTTTTCTTTTTTTTTTCTGATTTTTAGTTTCCTGTTTTTTTTTCTGATTCTTATTTTACTGTTTTTTTTTTCTGATTTTTATTTTAGATATAAAAACTGATTTGAATAAGAATTTAAAACTGATTTTAGATTTTTTTTAAGAAGTTATAAAACTGAAATTTTAAGGAAATCAAAAGTGAAATTTTAAGGAAATCAAAAGTGAAATTTTAAGGAAATCAAAACTGAAATTTTAAAAGAAAAGTAAAAACTGATTTTTTAGTTAAGTAAAAACTGATTTTTAAGTTTAGTAAAAACTGATTTTTAAGTTTAGTAAAAACTGATTTTTTAGTTAAGTAAAAACTGATTTTTAAGTTTAGTAAAAACTGATTTTTTAGTTTAGTAAAAACTGATTTTTTAGTTAAATAAAAACTGAATTTTATAAAAGTATAAAAACTGATTTTTAAGATGATTTAAAAAAAATGATTTATAAACTAAAAGGAGATTAGAAAGTCGAGATAAAAATATGATTTTTATATAGTGAACTTCGAATTAAAAATATGATTTTTATATAGTGAACTTCGAATTAAAAATATGATTTTTATATAGTGAACTTCGAATTAAAAATATGTTTTTTATATATTGAATAGCGAAGTAAAAACTCGATTTTTACATATGTAGTGAAAGCGGACAACGAAGGTGACAAAAAGGCGAAACGACGAAGACTTCTGCAAAGGAAGAGCCGTGGAGCTAGGATAGCTATATGTGAGAATTTCTCACCTTTCAATTTAATTTTTCTAGTTATATATATATATATATACTAGGATGCAGACGGTGCTTATTAGAAGCACCCGACACCCGTCCACAGACCATGGACTTGTTTGTTTAGTTGAATGTTGGGTGATTGATTTATTCGTATGGTTGAATTGGAAATTGATTGAAATTGATTTGTGAATGGCGTGGGCCTTCACTAGACTGGGGATAAGGCTAGGCCTCGTCCCGTTTCTAGTATCGTGCCGTTATGCCGCCGAAATTTTCTAAAATATGTTAGAAAAATAAAAATATCATTTTATTGAATAAATGAATTGAATAGAAATTCATAGGTTGAAATAAAATGTTTTATCGTTAAAAATATAATTTTTAACGTGAATATGAAAATAGTAAAGTGAACAAAATAAAATATTCATTTACAAACCGGACGGTTTGTTTATGTACACCTATTTGAAGGACATTGATTGGGACGATAAATTTTACACATCGCCCAACTGCACAACTAAAATCTGTGTTTGATTGTTTGAAACCCCACACGGGTGTTGGGATGAAATATGAATTTCACTCATCCTGATTGATTAAATATGTCGATCGATTGATTGACAGGCTGTTATAAGCGTTGAATATCTATATTTGATGCTTATACAGTGTAGTGCACTTTGGTTGATGGTTGATTATTTTTCAATGCTATTATATACATGTGTTGTATGGAAATCCATATAATTAACTTTATATGGTAATTGATTGGGCCTCATTCCAGTTTTAAAATAGAAGTATTTGAAATAGAAATATTCGAAATGGAATATTTGAAAATATCAATATATGAAGCCGTGTTGATTAGATTGACGCCATTTTGACGTGAACGATATTTATAAACGAATTCAAAGTGAATTGAAAACGATTTCGAAATGAATTGAATTGAAAACGATTTCGAAATGAATTGAATTGAAAACGAATTCAAAGTGAATTGAAAACGATTTCGAAATGAATTGAATATAAAACGATTTCGAAATGAATTGAATTGAAAACGAATTCAAAGTGAATTAAAAACGATTTCGAAATGAAGTGAATTGAAAACGATTTCGAAATGAATTGAATTGAAAACGAATTCAAAGTGAATTGAAAACGATTTCGAAATGAATTGAATTGAAAACGATTTCGAAATGAATTGAATTGAAAACGAATTCAAATTGAATTGAAAGCAAATTGAAATGAATTCAAATTGAATTGAAATTTGAATTGAATAGAAATGAATTTTAAAACGAATTTATAGAGAAGAATTCAATTTTGATTTGAATTGAAACGGAAGTTGAAATTGCTTTTGAAACGAATTTAAAACTATTTATATAATTCGTTTTAAATAGAAATCGACGAAATATATTATATATATTATATATATAATATAATGGCCAGAATAGAACGCGCCGCGCCGCGGCAGTTCGCGAATTTCGACCATTGATTTCAAACGGACATTATGGGAGATCCGACCGTCGGATTCTCCTAAAACTGGAACCGTTGGGTTCGTATCGAAGAGAGCTTTCTAATGAATGTGAGAAATTAGAAATCTAACGGTTGGATTTGGAATTATGTCCAAATCAAATTTGAAAAAGGTCGCTGTAAGTGCAGTTCGATGGCCATTGGTGGAAATCGACTGTACGGGCCTTGATAAAATTATTAAAAATAGTAATAATTTGTGTAAAATCATAAGAAATGATTTGTGAAGAATTGGGATGAAAAACTCCATATTCGAAAAGATAAAAATAGATTTTTATCGAAATGAACTAGTTTTGAACTAGAAATATAATTCTATTTATTTTTAAATAAATAAATTGAATTTGAAAAGGGTTTTGGAAATAACCAGAATTTCCAATGATTGCATTGGAGTGGATTTGAATCGAAATTGTCTTCGGAATATTTCGATGTTGGAATTCGTGATTATACAGATGTTGTTATGGAAATTTGAAAGATATATATTTATATCGTTATTTCCAATACGACATTTGTTAGTCGTAGAATTCGATATTGAATATAAGCCGATATATTTTCTATTCAGAGCCTTGTATTGAATATCGAATGTGATTTGGGTTTGTCGTGAATGGTGTCTTCACTAACACTGTTCTTGAACCCAGTTGAGAAAAAAATTAAATCTTTTTATTTAGATTTAATGAAGTGTGCCAATTAAATAATATTTAATTGGAATTGAATTGGTATTGATTTTTGGGTTTATCGTGAACAGTGTTTTAAATAACACTCGTTCTTTAACCCGATAATTAATGAATGTGATTTTGGGTTTATCGTGAACTGTGTTTTAAAAGACACTGATTCTTTAACCCAGTTAACGATTAAAACTAAGTGGAGTTTTAATGAATCTTTAAATAGATTGAAAAGATCAAGAATGGAGTATCACCAGTTTTACTCCAGGCGATAGTTAAATCTTTAATTAGATTTGAACGTGAAATGGTAATTGAATTTACCGATAACACTGTGGTGTTAGATATGAAGTATTCACAGTTTTACTTCATGGGATGAATAGGTTGGGATTGGGAAATTATAACAAATGATTACTTCGGTAAGGTTCGCTAATCCCGACTAGTTTGAATTGATATTCAAAAGTTGATTAAAGAATAAATTCAAGAATTTATCTTTGATAAAATTAATGGGAACCTTTCCCTATGAATGTGAAATTAGAAACTAACTGTCGGTTAGCTAAGTAGAATGGTTTTCTGGATATTGATCTGATGTTGGTTTCGGCCTTCGGGGTTAATATTTGGGGAATTATTCTCTTGATTAATTTACGGTTAGTGACTGATGGATTGGAATGAGGCGTATGTTGTGTTTGTGTAACACTTATTTAAAATATACGCGAGTTATTCGGGAAGACCGGGTTTATCCCATTCTGAATAACTGATACGACGATAAGTCGAAGATGAAGACGATGGTCGAAGACCGGAGGTCTTCACGTCGTTTGGGTGATAACTGATGATCTTGATTGGGCTGTACACCCAAGAAGATGGAAACAGTTGGTGATCGTCCAGACGTACTTGGAGATCGATGGATATGCGGGGTACTAGGTGCCTCCGGTTTCGTTCAGACCCAGAACGGACTTGTAAATGGACTGTGTGTCTGACATAGGATGGTTTGCCTGTGTGGCATGCTAAGATGCAAATGATCAAGGCTTCTGTTGAAAAGCAAAGTCTTGTGGTTGATGATCAAAGCACGGCCTTTGTGGCGTAGCTTTGTGTAACGTTTACCTCGCGTGTTTCACACCCGGTATGAACCAAAAACGGGAGACGGACCTCAGGGAGGACCTGCGTTTCTTTCTAGCTAGAAGTGGCGTCAGTGGTTTTACACGCCCTGACGAGTTTGACTTATGTGGTTGTTGCTGTTGCGAGGCGCCTCGATTATATCGGTTTCGGCCGATGCATTCTGGTCGGCTGACGGACCAGACTTACACCCCATAGGGTGGGGAAACGTAGTGTTCAGGAATTTTAATCCACATCGGTGGACCGGCCCTGACGATCCAAAGGCTTGACTGAGTACTTGCATGAGGGGCGGGCTAGAGCGTCTCGAATCGGTTGAGGACTATCTTTTGCCTCGGTTCATAGACGGAAATCCAATTTCCAAATACGTGACTTTGCGGTTTTATTTGTAAACCTATATATGGTGACATAGTGGGATGGGGCGCTCATGCCGCCTATGATTGATACTTATGATTTGAAGTTGTTTTATACACTATGCACTTATAATAGTATCAAATGATTTGTTTTAAACGTATCAAGCATTCTTTGGCTGTTATAAGGGAAAACCCTATCCTCGGCTGCGTTGCATTGTGTGATGGGACCTGGGTCTTATAACAGCTTCCTTTTTCTTTATTTAGCATTGCGCTGTTTGTTTTATGCACTGGTATTCTTGGGAGGAAACCCGTTCCGTGTTATACGGCGTGGTCCCTTGATTTACCTAACTTTGAAAATAAAGATAATAACTGTTTTAGTTCTCACACCAGTCACATGACTGACCTGGAGTTTATTGTTTTAACCTAAACTCTGGGTGCCCTTATTTTGACACGGGCAGCTAGTAGTTTTGGTTTTGCAGATTTATATTCACAGGATCCTGGTTTACAGCTGGAACGATATCCGGAAAGCTTTGTATCCGTATATCTCCTTCTAGTTGTGTATTGTATTATTTTCCGCTGCTATGTATTTAAATGTGATTTAAATCTCTGATATTTCTGTGTAATATTCATTTATACTCTGTATATTCTTGTAATCCGATGCATTGTTGTAATATACAATGAAATGTTCTTCTGTATGAGTTTTGTTTTGTCCTGTTCTCAAACGATTGGGCGTTTCGAACGGCCTGGATCGGTTTAGTGACTGGTTCGGACCGAGCGAAATTCCTTCTGGTCACAGTTGGTATCAGAGCTTTGGTTTACAAAGCAGAGAACAAGACACATTAGAACTGTACGAAAGAATTCATCAGAAATTGGATTAGTAATATCCAACGAGAATGACTCGTTAGAGATGGGATCAGTAGTATCCTAGAACGAGTGTGAAGAGTATATTTTTGAAAATGAAAACAAATTTTTGGTTTTGAAGATTTAAATCACTTTTTACGTATTTGAATATTTATTTATATTGAATATGGACAATCGAGTATATATAGATTTCGCGTATACGCGTCATGAACGTATATTCGAAGTTTTAATATACTGGATAGATATAGAATCACATTCTAGACATCCGGGGATAATTCTGATGATGTGGCCACATCATCAGTATTTATGTTCGTATTTCGAAGGTGTGATTTTCTATATATTTCCATTAGACTGGTGTGAGAACCAAAACTAATATAGCTAGAACACATTGTTGTGAATTGGCATCAAAACATGATTTTTTGTATATATATCAAAATTTATGAATTTGAAATTCTAATACACTAATTGATTGATGTTTGGGTTGTTTGTTTAATTGTTTGCTAATTTTAACCATTTATGCCTAATTGAACCGAATTTGGAATTGTATTGAAAATTGGTCGCAACTGCTTGCATATACATATACTTACATTGAACAGGTCATAGCAAGGAGGCTAGAGCAGAGAATAAAATTTGTTTGCCCGACAAATAGGTACATGTTTACTACATAATTTCCTGTTTTGTTTGGGTGATGATGATTTTGTGAGCCTATTGGCTAGCCGCTTGGCTTTTTCTTTTTCTTTTTGAGATCTGAAGGACCGGGGAAGCTATTTGAAATTCCCCGATGCTCCCGGTGCAGGGGAGGTTATGGCGAAATTTTTCGAAAATTTAGGGTGTTAGCCAAATTTTTGAAATTTTGAAAATTCTCAGAAACCAAAGGGTTGGAGAATAGAAGCCAGATCGAGCGTAGAGTTGATTAATCAAACCACTTTCGACTTTGTTCCTTTTCGGGGACGAAAAGTTTTAAGTGGGGGAGATTGTAACAACCCGTAAAATCTAGGCCAGTTTAAAATTTTTATTTTGGCAATTTTAGCGGATTTTGAATATTTAAAATGAATTATTTTAAATAATATCGACGAGAAATTTATTTTGAATATAATTAGAACGTATATATTATATACGTCGTCGTTAGAATATATAATAATTATATATAATTATAAAAGGAATTGAAAATGGCGCGGTAGTTCGAAAATTCGATTTCTAATTTCAAATGAATATACAGAATTCAATATAAGTCAGAATTGAACGAAACAAGAAATATTTGAATCTGTATAACTATATCTTTGAAACGAAGTTAACAAACTGAGATTTCATCTTAGAAATGATAAGATATGTCCAGTTTAAAATTAGAAATAGTCGCTGTGGAATATATATATATTTTTATATATATAAGGCCCTTAAAAATAGCAATTTTGCAAACGACCTCGGATTTCGACGAAACCAGTTTTGTTGGGTCCGTGATGTTAAGTTATTGCTAGATTCCAAATTTCATAATTTTTCGAATCAATATGTGAGCGTGGCAAAAGAAAACGCGTTTGACCAGTTTCAGCTGATTTTAATCGACTGGAAAATGGCCATTTTTCAAACGGTCTCAGAATTCGATGAAACTAGTTTTGTTAGGACCGTATCGTCAATACGAAGCTAGAAAATATTTTTCTGGAATTTTTCTAGTTAGTATGTGACCCCGGTAATTTGAAATGTACGTTTAAAATTCAATATAGCGATTTAAATGAAAATTCAACGGAAACTGATTGTAACAGCCGAATCAGCTCACGATACATGTCCCATTGTGTTCGGAATGGGGGTGAAACGCTATGGACGACAGGCGGTGGGCCTCGTTTAGAGGTCGAAAATAAAAGTTGCTTTTTAATGATAAATAATAAAACAATAAAAAAAAAAAATTAATTAACCCTCTCCTCCCTATAACCTTTGGCCCCCCTGTTTTCGTTTAACAGATCGAAGAAGAAAAAAAAAGAAAAAAAAAAGAAAAGGCGATCGCGCCCCCCAGGATTTCGTCGCCGTCCACCGTCGATTGCCCCCCCTCCCCTCATCAATCGATAACCGCGAGCCCCCCCCCCTCTCCTCAGGCGATGCTACGCCAGACCCCCTTCCTCCTCACGCGATGTCGCATCGCTACAGCCCCCAAATCGAACCCCCGACCCTACCCAAAACCCCCGCGCCCGACCTCCTAGCCACCGCCGCAGTCCATCATCGAAGCCCCCCCCCCCCCCCCCCGGCGCCGACCTCGCTACAGCCCCCTGTAAGTTTTCTGTTTTTTTTCTGATTTTTAGTTTCCTGTTTTTTTTCTGATTCTTATTTTACTGTTTTTTTTTTCTGATTTTTATTTTAGATATAAAAACTGATTTGAATAAGAATTTAAAACTGATTTTAGATTTTTTTAAGAAGTTATAAAACTGAAATTTTAAGGAAATCAAAAGTGAAATTTTAAGGAAATCAAAAGTGAAATTTTAAGGAAATCAAAACTGAAATTTTAAGGAAGTTAAAACTGAATTTTAAAAGAAAAGTAAAAACTGATTTTTTAGTTAAGTAAAAACTGATTTTTAAGTTTAGTAAAAACTGATTTTTAAGTTTAGTAAAAACTGATTTTTTAGTTAAGTAAAAACTGATTTTTAAGTTTAGTAAAAACTGATTTTTTAGTTTAGTAAAAACTGATTTTTTAGTTAAATAAAAACTGAATTTTATAAAAGTATAAAAACTGATTTTTAAGATGATTTAAAAAAATGATTTATAAACTAAAAGGAGATTAGAAAGTCGAGATAAAAATATGATTTTTATATAGTGAACTTCGAATTAAAAATATGATTTTTATATAGTGAACTTCGAATTAAAAATATGATTTTTATATAGTGAACTTCGAATTAAAAATATGATTTTTATATATTGAATAGCGAAGTAAAAACTCGATTTTTACATATGTAGTGAAAGCGGACAACGAAGGTGACAAAAAGGCGAAACGACGAAGACTTCTGCAAAGGAAGAGCCGTGGAGCTAGGATAGCTATATGTGAGAATTTCTCACCTTTCAATTTAATTTTTCTAGTTATATATATATATATATACTAGGATGCAGACGGTGCTTATTAGAAGCACCCGACACCCGTCCACAGACCATGGACTTGTTTGTTTAGTTGAATGTTGGGTGATTGATTTATTCGTATGGTTGAATTGGAAATTGATTGAAATTGATTTGTGAATGGCGTGGGCCTTCACTAGACTGGGGATAAGGCTAGGCCTCGTCCCGTTTCTAGTATCGTGCCGTTATGCCGCCGAAATTTTCTAAAATATGTTAGAAAAATAAAAATATCATTTTATTGAATAAATGAATTGAATAGAAATTCATAGGTTGAAATAAAATGTTTTATCGTTAAAAATATAATTTTTAACGTGAATATGAAAATAGTAAAGTGAACAAAATAAAATATTCATTTACAAACCGGACGGTTTGTTTATGTACACCTATTTGAAGGACATTGATTGGGACGATAAATTTTACACATCGCCCAACTGCACAACTAAAATCTGTGTTTGATTGTTTGAAACCCCACACGGGTGTTGGGATGAAATATGAATTTCACTCATCCTGATTGATTAAATATGTCGATCGATTGATTGACAGGCTGTTATAAGCGTTGAATATCTATATTTGATGCTTATACAGTGTAGTGCACTTTGGTTGATGGTTGATTATTTTTCAATGCTATTATATACATGTGTTGTATGGAAATCCATATAATTAACTTTATATGGTAATTGATTGGGCCTCATTCCAGTTTTAAAATAGAAGTATTTGAAATAGAAATATTCGAAATGGAATATTTGAAAATATCAATATATGAAGCCGTGTTGATTAGATTGACGCCATTTTGACGTGAACGATATTTATAAACGAATTCAAAGTGAATTGAAAACGATTTCAAAATGAATTGAATTGAAAACGATTTCGAAATGAATTGAATTGAAAACGAATTCAAAGTGAATTGAAAACGATTTCGAAATGAATTGAATATAAAACGATTTCGAAATGAATTGAATTGAAAACGAATTCAAAGTGAATTAAAAACGATTTCGAAATGAAGTGAATTGAAAACGATTTCGAAATGAATTGAATTGAAAACGAATTCAAAGTGAATTGAAAACGATTTCGAAATGAATTGAATTGAAAACGATTTCGAAATGAATTGAATTGAAAACGAATTCAAATTGAATTGAAAGCAAATTGAAATGAATTCAAATTGAATTGAAATTTGAATTGAAATTTGAATTGAATAGAAATGAATTTTAAAACGAATTTATAGAGAAGAATTCAATTTTGATTTGAATTGAAACGGAAGTTGAAATTGCTTTTGAAACGAATTTAAAACTATTTATATAATTCGTTTTAAATAGAAATCGACGAAATATATTATATATATAATATAATGGCCAGAATAGAACGCGCCGCGCCGCGGCAGTTCGCGAATTTCGACCATTGATTTCAAACGGACATTACGGGAGATCCGACCGTCGGATTCTCCTAAAACTGGAACCGTTGGGTTCGTATCGAAGAGAGCTTTCTAATGAATGTGAGAAATTAGAAATCTAACGGTTGGATTTGGAATTATGTCCAAATCAAATTTGAAAAAGGTCGCTGTAAGTGCAGTTCGATGGCCATTGGTGGAAATCGACTGTACGGGCCTTGATAAAATTATTAAAAATAGTAATAATTTGTGTAAAATCATAAGAAATGATTTGTGAAGAATTGGGATGAAAAACTCCATATTTGAAAAGATAAAAATAGATTTTTATCGAAATGAACTAGTTTTGAACTAGAAATATAATTCTATTTATTTTTAAATAAATAAATTGAATTTGAAAAGGGTTTTGGAAATAACCAGAATTTCCAATGATTGCATTGGAGTGGATTTGAATCGAAATTGTCTTCGGAATATTTCGATGTTGGAATTCGTGATTATACAGATGTTGTTATGGAAATTTGAAAGATATATATTTATATCGTTATTTCCAATACGACATTTGTTAGTCGTAGAATTCGATATTGAATATAAGCCGATATATTTTCTATTCAGAGCCTTGTATTGAATATCGAATGTGATTTGGGTTTGTCGTGAATGGTGTCTTCACTAACACTGTTCTTGAACCCAGTTGAGAAAAAAATTAAATCTTTTTATTTAGATTTAATGAAGTGTGCCAATTAAATAATATTTAATTGGAATTGAATTGGTATTGATTTTTGGGTTTATCGTGAACAGTGTTTTAAATAACACTCGTTCTTTAACCCGATAATTAATGAATGTGATTTTGGGTTTATCGTGAACTGTGTTTTAAAAGACACTGATTCTTTAACCCAGTTAACGATTAAAACTAAGTGAAGTTTTAATGAATCTTTAAATAGATTGAAAAGATCGAGAATGGAGTATCACCAGTTTTACTCCAGGCGATAGTTAAATCTTTAATTAGATTTGAACGTGAAATGGTAATTGAATTTACCGATAACACTGTGGTGTTAGATATGAAGTATTCACAGTTTTACTTCATGGGATGAATAGGTTGGGATTGGGAAATTATAACAAATGATTACTTCGGTAAGGTTCGCTAATCCCGACTAGTTTGAATTGATATTCAAAAATTGATTAAAGAATAAATTCAAGAATTTATCTTTGATAAAATTAATGGGAACCTTTCCCTATGAATGTGAAATTAGAAACTAACTGTCGGTTAGCTAAGTAGAATGGTTTTCTGGATATTGATCTGATGTTGGTTTCGGCCTTCGGGGTTAATATTTGGGGAATTATTCTCTTGATTAATTTACGGTTAGTGACTGATGGATTGGAATGAGGCGTATGTTGTGTTTGTGTAACACTTATTTAAAATATACGCGAGTTATTCGGGAAGACCGGGTTTATCCCATTCTGAATAACTGATACGACGATAAGTCGAAGATGAAGACGATGGTCGAAGACCGGAGGTCTTCACGTCGTTTGGGTGACAACTGATGATCTTGATTGGGCTGTACACCCAAGAAGATGGAAACAGTTGGTGATCGTCCAGACGTACTTGGATATCGATGGATATGCGGGGTACTAGGTGCCTCCGGTTTCGTTCAGACCCAGAACGGACTTGTAAATGGACTGTGTGTCTGACATAGGATGGTTTGCCTGTGTGGCATGCTAAGATGCAAATGATCAAGGCTTCTGTTGAAAAGCAAAGTCTTGTGGTTGATGATCAAAGCACGGCCTTTGTGGCGTAGCTTTGTGTAACGTTTACCTCGCGTGTTTCACACCCGGTATGAACCAAAAACGGGAGACGGACCTCAGGGAGGACTTGCGTTTCTTTCTAGCTAGAAGTGGCATCAGTGGTTTTACACGCCCTGACGAGTTTGACTTATGTGGTTGTTGCTGTTGCGAGGCGCCTCGGTTATATCGGTTTCGGCCGATGCATTCTGGTCGGCTGACGGACCAGACTTACACCCCATAGGGTGGGGAAACGTAGTGTTCAGGAATTTTAATCCACATCGGTGGACCGGCCCTGACGATCCAAAGGCTTGACTGAGTACTTGCATGAGGGGCGGGCTAGAGCGTCTCGAATCGGTTGAGGACTATCTTTTGCCTCGGTTCATAGACGGAAATCCAATTTCCAAATACGTGACTTTGCGGTTTTATTTGTAAACCTATATATGGTGACATAGTGGGATGGGGCGCTCATGCCGCCTATGATTGATACTTATGATTTGAAGTTGTTTTATACACTATGCACTTATAATAGTATCAAATGATTTGTTTTAAACGTATCAAGCATTCTTTGGCTGTTATAAGGGAAAACCCTATCCTCGGCTGCGTTGCATTGTGTGATGGGACCTGGGTCTTATAACAGCTTCCTTTTTCTTTATTTAGCATTGCGCTGTTTGTTTTATGCACTGGTATTCTTGGGAGGAAACCCGTTCCGTGTTATACGGCGTGGTCCCTTGATTTACCTAACTTTGAAAATAAAGATAAAAACTGTTTTAGTTCTCACACCAGTCACATGACTGACCTGGAGTTTATTGTTTTAACCTAAACTCTGGGTGCCCTTATTTTGACACGGGCAGCTAGTAGTTTTGGTTTTGCAGATTTATATTCACAGGATCCTGGTTTACAGCTGGAACGATATCCGGAAAGCTTTGTATCCGTATATCTCCTTCTAGTTGTGTATTGTATTATTTTCCGCTGCTATGTATTTAAATGTGATTTAAATCTCTGATATTTCTGTGTAATATTCATTTATACTCTGTATATTCTTGTAATCCGATGCATTGTTGTAATATACAATGAAATATTCTTCTGTATGAGTTTTGTTTTGTCCTGTTCTCAAACGATAGGGCGTTTCGAACGGCCTGGATCGGTTTAGCGACTTGTTCGGACCGAGCGAAATTCCTTCTCGTCACACTAACCGGCTTAACCAGCAACAGCAAACTGTTTGTCTAATGTGAGAGGTAGTAGGCATAAAGATGCTTAGACATGATTTTAGGTCTGGCTTGTGGCAGAAGTCTACCCGTAACCACCCGGCACATCCTGCGGCCACAAGCTACCGACCTAATGTGAGAGGTCTGTGCATTAATATTTAATTAATGCAAATTTTAGAAAAATATGATGCCTAAAACGTGTTGGGTAGATAAGGTTAAATCAACTGGACTGATGAATCTAATAAACTCGTTTGAAAATCTGTAGACCCAATACAAGGTTAGGTGAAACAATCTGTAAGTCTGTTAATCTATATATCTGATCCGTTAGTCTGAAAAGTTGTAAATCTGTATATCTGATCTGTTAGTCTGAAACTTGTTAACCTGTATGTATGATCTGAGAACTTGTTAATCTGGACTTTGTATATCTGAAATCTGTGAGCAAGTTAATCTGAAATCTGTTAGTCTGGGAACACAAGGTTAGGAGGGGTAATTACTTTTGTCATCTGTTGTTTGGGACCCATATTAGTCAGTAACCCTTTCTGGTATCATAACCATGACCCGACACTAGTTAGGGGTCCAGGGAACGCTTACTGAACTAATTATTAGAGGTTCATTCTGATAATGGCGAGGGGTATTGATGGTACATTCCAACCTGGTCATGTGCATGCACGGATCCGGTCTGCTATGAGGATGTATGACGCGGTGACATCTGTAAATAGGTCTGTGTCTTTCTATAGGTTGCCACTTTATGGAGTGATACACCCTTCTATGGATCTGCCATAGGGTATTTATATATTAGGGAGTCGATCACTTGGGGTAGAAGTTAGGGTACACTTAGTTCTGTCTGTTTCTGTTGGGGTACCGTCTGTTTCTGTTGGGGTGGTAATGCCTGTCTGTTTCTTTGTGGTACCGTCTGTTGGGGTGGTAAAGTCCCATTACTAGTGTACACCTAATTCTAATATTCCGTTTCCATAGGGATTATTCTGTTTCTATCTCTGATTTCGTTCCTGCTTTTGTTTCTGTACGTCTGTCTATGTTAGTTTGGTAAAGGCCCATTACTAGCATTCTGTTTCTAACGTATGTCTCTGTAAGGTTGGTAAAGGCCCATTTCTAGAATCGTGTTTCTGAAGAGATCATTTTTTTCTTCTGTTTAGACATTAGGACAACACCTAATCCTGTTATACTATTATTAGTACAGAGAAGTGAAAACCAAGTAAGAAGCTTAGTTTAGCCTATACCATTCTGTCTCTTCTGTTAACCTGCTACTCCTGTTATGGTTATCTCTCATCCATTTTTATTTACATGTCATGATACTGTTATATGTTTATATGCGGAAAGTCACTGGACTCACCAGACTTATGTCTGACCTAGTTTATTTCGCCTCTTTTCTTCCGTTCCCCCCTAGGTTCTCAGGGTGGAAACATAGGAGCTTGATTCAGGTTCCATCTTCTTGAAGTGCTAGAAGTGCTTGAAATATTGTTTGGCTTTGATTCTACCTATTTATGGCATTCTCTGTTGGGGATTATGGCTTTAAAATTATGCATTCTGAAGGATTTTGCATAAGATTGATATTTGTGTACTTAGGTTTTGGTATTGTGATGTAACCATACTTATTTCAATTTCTGCTATAATAAAGTTATGAATTTTTCAAGTACTACTTTACATATCTGTCTTGTAAATTTATGTTCTTTTTACTTATAACGTTCCACCGAAGTTAAGGCATTCCCTTTGCGAGTGACCATAACGGAAGTGGTGTGTTACACTTGGTGTCGGAGCTGAAGTTTACAAGATTTGATAAAAAGTTTTTGAAAACTATTTTCAAAAAGGTTTTAAAAAGGAAGTATTTTCAAAAGGAAAGTTTATTTTGAAAAACATAGTCCCCAAAGCCATATATATATCTTTTGATTTTTTGTTTAATCTTGTTTCCTTCTTTTCTGAGTCTCCAGGGCTCCTAGCTTTCTGGGAGGTAACCTCATCACGACCTTGTTCCGTAGAAATGATGTGTATCAAATAGGATTTCTTGCATACATAATTGGACTCATGGCACTAACATAATTCCCATCGAGTAGGTCAACAGAATCAGTGGATCGCCTGATCTTTGCATTAGATAAGAGACATATACACACACTTTTGCATATGTTCATACAACATTAGAAGTTTTGTAAGGACTATGGATGCTTGTGGATGATGGTTGAGTAGATGAGTGATTGGATGGTAGAACACATTCTTCTTAACTTGAAGATTTCGGGGACGAAATCCTTTAAGGATGGGAGAATGCAACACCACGTATTTTCTGTGAACATAAAGTAACAAAACAAAGTATAATTAATTTGTAAAAGAAGAATTAAGGAAAACGGGTTACGCCATAGCGTTCGTCTCGGAATTCTACTTGAGATAGAGTCCGAGTTTGCGTAAATCGGACTCCGTATGAAGAAGTTATGGAACTTAGAAGTTTCAGGAATTTAAAATAAAAACCATCCCGAATTCAAATTCAAAGTTTCGAAATTCAAATCACACACCCGGGCTGGGCCGGAAAATTCCCGCCCAGGACCTAGGTCGACCAGGGGGTCGACCTAGGCAGAACAGGTTGACCTGAGGGTTGACCTCCCCCCATTTCCAGATCCATGGAAAGATTCTTTTTTTGTATTTAGATGCCCGTTCTGACTAGATTCGTTGCTCCTAAGCTGTTTAAACACCCCCAAACCTCACTTTCTCTCCACACAATTTCATTACGCTTATACTCTTCCCTAATTCATATTAATATAAATCAATAGCGTCGTTACTCTGCTGAAACCTAAGCTAGAACAAGTGCTCCTTCTTTTCCAATCTGAATAGGATTAAAAGAAAACAACTACAACCCTTTTCTTTTAGAATCCAACGAAGGTGAGTACAGTTATTTTCAGATATGAAATTTAATTATGATCTTGACATAGTTATAAATCTGAATTGGAGACTATGCATATTCTTGTTTGTCAAATCTGTTTTCCTATATAGATCTATCTTATTCCTATTTATCAGATCTGTTTTTCTGTGTAGATCAATCTTATTATTGTAACTATTCTGTATCTCTTCCTTTCTTCTGTTCTATAGCTAGGCTACAACGAGCCTGAGCCAAATCTCATAAGAGATTGAAGCACGAACGCTAAATTTAGGGAAAATAATGAATGAAGCATAATTGGACATGACTAATTTGTGATTGATTTAAGAAAAGGGCATATGTTGTAATTTAAGATCTAGATCTAGGCATACTATATATTACGGTTTATGATTTGGAATAAGGAGAATTATTGTATGACAGCATATGACTTGTAATTTGGGGACACATTGCATGTTATAAATCAAGATCTTATTTTGATGACATAATGCATGTTGTAATTTAAGATCTAAATTTGGGGCGTATTTTATATGACGATCTATGACTTGGAAGAAAAGGATATGTGACTTAGGCCTGAAAACCCTATATTATAATAGGGATAATTATAAATGTGAATACGCCTAATTCGAATTTTGGATATTTGGCATACGCTGAAATCAAAGGCTATAATTTGGCATAATTCGTATTGTATATCAGGATTTGGGGTTTTTGGAGAATATTCTATACTATGTAAATTTAACTAAAAATTTGGGGCATATGTTACATTGTGAATTATGACCATAATTTAGACATGTAAAATTAGGCTTAATTTTATGATTAAGCGAGGTATGTCAATGGAATTTTAAGGAATGATTAAATCTATTAAATTGTCTAATCTGCTAAATCTGTTGAAACTGAATACGGTAATTTGGGGTATGAAAAATTTGTAGGCTCGATCTAAAATTGAGAAAAACATGTTAATAGAAATTTGGATAATCTGTTGTAACTTGTAAAGAAGTTAATTTGTTGAATTTGCATAATTAGTCTGATATTCGCATAATCTATGAATGAATACTTTAGCTAAAATAAGAATGCTGAGACACGAGGTTATACTGTTTGCGATAGAAGCCTTCCAGGACCCAACCGGCTTAACCAGCAACCACAAACTGTTAGTCTAATGTGAGAAGCCGTAGGAATAAAGATGCTTAGACATGAGGTTAGGTCTAGCTTGTGGCAGAAGTCTGCCCGCAACCGCCCGGCACATCCTGCAGCCACAAGCTACCGACCTAATGTGAGAGGTATGTGCATTAATATTTAATTAATGCAAATCTAAGATAAATATGATGTCTAAAACGTATAGGGTATATAAGGTTAAATCAACTGGACTGATGAATCTAATAAACCCGTTTGAAAATCTACAGACCCAATACAAGGTTAGGTGAAACAATCTGTAAGTCTGTTAATCTGTATATCTTATTTGTTAGTTTGAAAACTTGTTAATCTGAAACCTGATCTATAAGTCTGAAAACTTGTTAACCTGTATGTCTGATCTGAGAAATAGTTAATATGGACTTTCTACATCTGAAATCTGTAAGCAAGTTAATCTGAAATTCGTTAGTCTGGGGACACAAGGTTAGGAGCGGTAATTACACGTGTCATCTGTTGTTTTGGACCCATATTAGCCAGTAACCCTTTCTGGTATCAAAACTATGACCCAACACTATGTAGGGGTCCAGGGCATGCTTACTGAACTAATTATAAGAGGTTCATTCTGATAATGATGAGGGGTGTTGATGGTGCATTCCAACCGGGTTATGTGCGCGCATGGATCCAGTCTGCTCTAAGGATGTAAGACGCCGTAACATTTGTAAATAGGTCTGTGTCTTTCTGTAGGTTGCCACTTTAGGGGGTAATACACCCTTCTATGGGGCCAACATAGGGTATTTATGTATTTGGGAGTCGATCGCTTGGGGTAGAATTTATGGTACACTTAGTTATGTCTGGCGTACCGTCTATCTCTGTTGGGGTGGTAACGCCTGTCTGTTTCTGTGTGGTACCGTCTGTTGGGGTGGTAAAGGCCCATTACTAGTGTACACCTAATTCTAATATTCCGTTTCCGTAGGGATTATTCTGTTTCTGTCTCTGATTTCATTCCTGCTTTTGTTTCTGTATGTCTGTCTCTGTTAAGGTGGGAAAGGTCCATTACTAGCATTATGTTTCTGAACATCTGTCTCAGTTAGGGTGGTATAGGCCCATTTCTAGCATCGTGTTTCTGAAGAGGTCATTTTGTTTTCTGTTTAGACATTAGGACAACACCTAATTCTATTATACTAGTATTTGTGCAGAGAAGTGAAAACCAAGTAAGAAGCTTAGTTTAGCTTATACCATTCTGTCTCTTCTGTTAACCTACTACTCTTGTTATGGTTATCTCTCATCCATTTTTATTTACATGTCATGATACTGTTATCTGTTTATATGCTGAAAGTCACTGGACTCACCAGACTTATGTATGACCTAGTTTGTTTCGCCACTTGGGTTTTGGTATTGTGATGTAACCAAACTTATTTCTGTTTCTGTTGTAAAAAGTTATGAATTTTTCAAGTACTACTTTACATATCTGTCTTGTAAAATTATGTTCTGTTTACATATAACGTTCCACCGAAGTTAAGGCATTTCCTTTGTGAGAGACCTTAACGGAAGTGGGGTTTTACACTTGGTATCAGAGCTGAAGGTTACAAGATTTGATAAAAAGTTTTTGAAAACTATTTTCAGAAAGGTTTTAAAAAGGAAGTATTTTCAAAAGGAAAGTTTATTTTGAAAACCATGGTCCCCAAAGCCGTATATCTATCTTTCGATTTCCAGTTTAATCCTTGTTTCCTTCTTTTCTGAGTCTCCGGGGCTCCTAGCTTTCTGGGCGGTAACCTCATCGCGACATGGTTCCGTAGGCATGATGAGACTACGGCGCTTGGCGAAGGGCAAGTCTGTAGCCACAGCAATTTCACCTATGGCTAATCCTCTTCCGAGCTTCATGGAGTTTTCCATGCGATGGGGGTGGCTTTAGAGAAAGACTTATTAACATGTAGGAAGACTGGTTGTTTTCAGTGCGATGAGATAGGACATCTGATCAAGGATTTCCCCAGAAGGCAAGGGCAAAGGGCAGAATATTCTGAAAGGTAGGTGAATGCTTTCGTAGTTTGTGGACAGGATAGAGGTGGAAAATTTTCCGTAGAAAGTTTAATTTCCTTATCTGATCATTCTGGCATTTTAATTCTGTAGTTGAGTCTCTACACTTTAATACTAGTCTTGTTTCTGATCCCGCTATAATCTCAAACCTCATAAGGGTTACGACTCATCTGTTTGTGATAAGCTGGGGTTTGCGGGCATCTGTATTGGGCGTTAAGTTTGCTATAATGCATACATTCTGTGTTTTTGTAGGATATATCATGCTTAATTTCCTGAGAATCATTTGATAATCTGATTTGTACCAGTAATCTGTGAGTATCCGAATATTTCTGAAAAGAATAGGGGTTTTTACTCGAAGCGCGAAGTAGATTTCCAGATCTGACATTATTTAATGTGAGTAATTCTCTGAGTGTCAATCTAATGTTGATTTCGGTCTTCGGGGTTGATACTTAGGGATTTATTCTCTTAACCGATGTCTAATGGGAACAGAACTTTTGTACTTGCTTCTATCATTCGACTATATCCTATCGATTAATTCTTCGACCTTTAGGTAGAAACTAATGGGTGTAAACATGTGTTTGAGACATGTTATGTTTGATGGTTGCAAGTGGTTGCTAGTGGTTGCTCGGGGATGCATATACACACACTAGGCACTAGATCGGCTCAAAAACACTCTCATACTGCATATGGATGTGTGTGCATTTTTCAATTTTTGTGGATGCAAAATGATTGACTCATCACTTGGATGTTGCATTTGGATGAATGGTTGTGCACTCATATAGAAATGATGTGTATCAAATAGGATTTTTGCATACATAATTGGACTCATGGCACTAACATAATTCGCATCGAGGAGGTAAACTGAATCAGTAGACCGCCTGATCATTGCATAAGATAAGAGACATGTACACACACTTTTGCATATGTTCATACAACATTAGAAGCTTTCTAAGGAAAATGGATGCATGTGGATGATGGTTGAGTAGATGAGTGATTGGATGGCAGGACACATTCTTCTTAACCTGAAGATTTCGGGGACAAAATATGTAACAACCAGTATTTTGAATAACATGTTATAACATAAATCAAGGCAGAATTAAATGTTAAAATCTGAATTAAGGGTAACGGGCTATGCCATTGCGTTCGTCTCAGAAAAATACGCGAAATAGAGTCCGAGCTTTCGAAAATCGGAATCCGTATGACCCAGTTATGGCCCATGGGAGTTTTCAGAAAATTCCAAGTTCAAAAACAGTTCAAATTTCAAATCTGGAGCCAAAAAGACTGGGCGGGAAAGTTTCCCGCCCAGCCCCCAAGTCGACTGGGGAGTCGACTTGGGAGTTGACACACCCCAGATGGTGCCGACTGCCCAGTCGACACCCCTGTCGACCTGGGTGGTCGACCAGTCTGGCCTGATGCACCTGTTTTGGCTCTTGGGTCATGTTTTTTTGGCTTGTAACGTGATTAGATGGCTCAGATCTAAACTAGGGTTAATCCTATGGCCTAAACTAACCTAAACTTCTATAAAAAGACCCAAAGACCTAGCCTAAACCCTCATTAATCATTCCTACAAATAAATTATCCCAAAATGCTTCTCGATCATGGCCTCCATCCTCATATCATGGCCTCCATCCTCTTCATGAAAGCTTGGGTGTTCTAAGCTAGTAAAAGAGCCATCTTTCTTCATACAAATCATTGGTGCTTCTTATTTCTCAACGCAACTTGGAGCTTATATTCATTTGGGGATTTCTAGTGTGGCTTCGTCTCAATCTTGTTTTATTTTGTTCTAGTCTTCTTAGCCAAAGCCTTGTAAGCCCTATTCTACTCTTAGATTTAAACTATGAAGTTAATATGATCAAGTAGCAAGTTGAAATGTGACTTTTGGGCTATATTTGTATGTATAGATCCATGTATGACTCTTTTGATCTATGATTGTGGCACTATCATGAACCTAGCATCATTTACCTTGATTTTTGGGTAGAAAGCTATGAGCTTTATTTATTGGTTATGCATAATGCAACATAGAACTTGGTAGTTATGCATAAATGCAACATAGAACCATCTTATAACCTTGATGTTATGTAACACCCCGCGAATTCTATAACTGTGAAATTAACAAATTAAAGTATAATTAAATTGAAATCAAGGAACTAAGGGAAACGGGATACGCCATTGCGTTCGTCTCGAAAAAATACACGAAATAGAGTCCGAGTTTTCGATAAAAGGAGTCCGTATGAAGAAGATATGGCCTTCGGAAGTTTCTGAATTAAGTTTAAAATTCAAACAGAATAAAATAGCTCAGAAAATCAAGTTTAAATTCCAAAATCGGGCCCAATGGGCCAGGGCGGAAAAACACCCGCCTAAGGCACCCAGGTCGACTGGGCTGTCGACCTGGTCTAACCAGGTCGACAGGGCTGTCGACCTGGTTCAGAGCCAGGTCGAACCCAACCCAACCTGGCTGGCCTATTCTATGTTGGTCGCTTTTCTGCAGTCTGCTTTGTCATTAGGGCTAGGTGGCAGGCTCTAATTGGTCTCTCTTTAGGATGAATGGCTACGATCAAACCAAGCAACATCAATGGTCCTAATCAGTTCATAAACCCTATAAAAATGACCCTAGACTCAACCTAATCTATTCATTCAAAAATAAGAACAAAGCCACCATGTTGCTGAGGAACGACTAAGAGTAGCCACCAATTGGAGAGAGGATTAGGAGGCAAATTCTAAAGCATAAAGCAATTTAATCAAATCAAACCGCATCTCCAAATTCCTAAATTGGAAAATTTGCCACACAATTGTAAGTAGAGTATTATTTTGGTATGAACAAATAATTGTGTTGGTTTGTATACTTGATTTGTGGCGATAAAGTAATTCATATTTGTGCGTTACTATGATTCTTATCGATTTGGAATATTGTATACGTTTGGATATTCTTGAATTATGTTATTCATTATAAAAAACTACATGTTTGCGGTAGTTTTATGGAAGTATACGTTTGGGTATTCTCAAAATATGTAATTCATGTTGAAGCTACATGTATGTAGTTGATTAATTGAAATTCATGCAAGTTTGGGGTTTTGCTACTATGCCATCATAATGTATATTTTGTACAAAAATCATTTTGTACGTAATTGGAACAAATTTGGGTTATTATAGTTCATATGAAACTATGTTGAAATTTTGGCACCATGATCTATGTATTAAGCCATGCTTTTGTACTAGAAAACCTATTTGCAAACTTATGAATATGACTAGGCTATGATTGATATTTTGCATAATTGAAATCCATGTTAGGTCTATATTGTTAACAAGAATTATATGATGACATATAGCTAGGTTAGATTCAAAATCCCTTTTGCAAGTTTGCATGACCAAAGTAAAAATCATGATTTCATGTTAGAAATATTTATGCCATGGATATGTGAATAGATTTAAAATCATGATTAAATTGAAGTATACTTTTGTATTAGTCACAAAAGTAAGCACCTTTGTAAACATGTAGTAATCTTATAAACATGATTTGCTTATGTTTGACATTATGCCTAAATAAGAACATAGGTTTGTTGTATATAACGGTGTTGTATACACAATTATATGATTTTTGTTTGATGATAACAACCAAATAAATATTATTTTAATGTGTTTGACATTGTACTGTTATTATACATCACAGTCTGGAATATAATATTTATACTTAAATAAAATACGACTGTACAGAAATATAAATATTCACACAGTATTTTATTTAAATATAATTTCACTATCAAAACAGTACAAATTTATAAACTTCACTGTTTATACATTTCTTCTATATTCACTAATATTCACAATTCATATACGATTACACATGAGATTGTACGTGTAAATAAACTGAATACGATACACAAGTCTGTTTGACAACAATAAAATGATATTTTATTTCAAACGAACTTGTTTATTACAAATAACAGTACAACTCATATATACATACTTTTTCACTGTCTGACTCATATACAGTTTCACTCCACTCTGTACAATTTCATTTCACACTCAGTTTACATCTCAATATACAGACTCATATGCACTTGTACTGACACAGTTGTTTATCTTTAGTCTTCGCTGCTCCTAGTCCAGTCCAGTCATCACAGTCAGTCCAGTCATCACAGTCATACCTGTCATATGAAACAGAAACACACACAGTACACTGCTATAGAAATAAAACAGAATTCATGCAAATATAAATTTTTATTTTTTAAAATTTTATTTGCCTCAGTTTTCTGGTGTGTTTCTCATCATTTTTCTGACTCAATCTGATTTGATCAGCCTCGACATAATCACATTGGTTTGCTGATATTTTATCAGCCTCAACACAATGTAATCAGTCTGCTGATTACTGTTTCACATATATACAATGGTCAGAATTAACACATGGCAGGTCAAAGCATAAAAAAAAAATGCAAATCAGCTCAGAAAAGACGCAAACACATTACAGTGGTGAAAATGCAAGTGCCAAGGGGATGAGACTCAGTGCACAACAAGGGACAGTGCAACATGGACATGAGGCAAACAAATCAAAACTGTGGAGTTGGTCAAGCAAAATCAAGAACCAGCATAGCCAAAGTATCACAAACTGGAAAACAGCAAAGTGGAAAAGCATGTACATCAAAATGGTCGAGACAAGCACTTCAAGTCAAAATGGTGAATCAATGGAAGTTCAGTTTTTAGCAAGTGCAACAGGGTACACATGCAAATGAATGCAGCGAAATGGTACAGCAAATTTCAAGCAGAAATATGGCAGGACAAATGCAAATGCAAAGCATCAAGAGTGTGTAAGGTAGCAAGAGAATTTCAAGTTATGGTGCACACATGGTCAACCAAGTCAACTCATATTTAAACATGGTCGACCACACAACATACATGCTAAATGAAATGGCTCACAAATGGTTTAGCAATAGTACAAGTTCAGAATTCACAATATTTTCAAATCAGCATGTACAATCAAGTTGCAGCAAAGTGTTGTGCAGATGTACATACACATGGTACATGTAAAATGATGATGGTACATCATGGTGCATCAATATACAAGACTGGAGCAATATGCATGGACAATATGGTTAAATAAACATAGATGCAAGTGTGAAGTTAAAGGGGTCGAACAAAGAGTTTTAGTTATGAAAATAGTGTATTTGTCGGACTAGACTTAAGTAAACAAGCATGTCAAGAGAAGGATCAAGAACATATTTATCAGAGAATAAATTACTCAAGGGACCAGGGAAGCAGATTAATTGCAGCAGTACTCACAAGTGTAATCAGTACACAAACATGTGCATGAATTGATGAAACAATGTGGTCAAGCATAAGACAGCATCAACTCAAGACTGGAAAGCAAAATCACTGAAGAAATTTCATGGAAACAAATTGGAGACTTGCAAATAAATCCTTCCAGTTTTCGACAAGTCATTGTTGGCAAGAAGCATTTTTTTTGTTTCCAGAAAATGCAGTATTGTTTTAATGGTTGAGAAATGACCAAGCAAAACTACACATATATGAGCAAAAATCAAGCAAGGAATTTTTTTCAGAAATGCTGACATTTTTTTTGTGGCATCAAATTAAAGTCAGGAAAACCATTTATATGTTTCCAGATTTAAGCCGAGGTGATTAAATCACACAAGAAAATGTTTTGGTAAGAGTGTAAATTGCAGGAAATCATACTTGGCAAGAAAATCAATTCGAGTCATTCAAGACAATTCATATATCACGCAACAATTTCAAAACCGAAGGAAATCACGCAGGCAACAATCAAGGAACCAGCCAAAAGAGGGAAACCGCAAACAATCAGATCCAAGTCATACAGCGAAATCAGAGTCCTATTTTATCACACCATTTCATCATCGGCAAATATAGAAGATCGAATCCCACAAAATCAGATCGAATCATTCAAGAAATCAGAGCGCAAGTTAAGGATATGAAATCCTATATGACACCACATCATCACGGGCAGAGAAGGCATCGAAAACCACACAACAACTTGCAAGAAATTTCAAGCAGATACTAAAAATCAAAATTACTCACAGTTTCGATCAGACCAGAGAACAACCCTCAAATCAGAGAGCAATAGATTGAAGAAACAAGGCGCAAGAGAATTGAAGCAATAACAATCATCATCTCGCTCAGAAACCGATTGATTTGGGGGGAATTGCAAAACCCTAGCCGCCATTTTTGAGTTCCAGAACAAAAAGGAGGTCGGGCAAAAGCAAAGGAAAGGGGCCGACATAATGGGCTTAAAAACCTAGCCATGTGTTAAAAGGGAATGACCCCTTTAATATAAACTCCTATTTATTTTTATTTTAAAAACTAGGGTTTATATTTTTTTTGTTAAATTGTGTTGTAAAATCATTTCTGAACAGTTCTAGGTCTGTAAAATCTAGGGGGATTTAGTCAAGGAGTTGACTGTCAGTTTCAGAGTCTGTAAATCTGAGTTACAGGTCACGGGTTTGTAATCTGGGGAAAATCTGATTCAGGGGTTTGAATCAGTCTAGGATTTTGAGCGTAGGGTTAGAATAGAAGCAGGGGTTTGCAAGTGTACATGGTCTTGTATGCGGGAACTGTTCTATCACCTAGTAGAAATCTTAGAAATGCAGCAGTAGGCAGGGTTTTGCCGAAGCTGGGTATATCTTTGTGTGATTTATTTTTTGCATTTCTGTTTCTGCTATATTCTGTGATCAGTTTATTATTATTTATCTCATTAAGTTTTTAATTCTTGTTAAAAACTGTGAAAAACCCTATTCACCCCCCCCCCTCTAGGGTTATTCTAGATCCAACAAGTGGTATCAGAGCAGGTTATTTCACTAACTCTAGAGTCATGGGTCATCCTAGTTGTCAACCGATAGAGAGTCAGTCCAGTTCATCTCCAAATGTTTTTGATGGAACAGATTTTTTAAACTGGAAATCCAAGATGGAATTTTATTTAAAATCTGTTAATATCAAATGTTGGGATGTTATTATCAATGGATTTGATAGTGTAGATATTAATTTCAATACTCGTGCTATGAAAATCATATTTGATTATCTTAATACTGAACAGTTTAACCTTATCTGTCATTGTTTATCTGCACAGGAAATCTGGGACACTCTCAATACGAAGTATGGACGACTTGACAACCACAGCTCAAAACCCGATAAAGTCAACTCAGATTCAGAGTTCTGTTTAACAGGATTTACAAATGAAACTTCAGATGAATCAGATGATGGAGAATCAACAAATGCTGAAACCGAGAATTTCTCATATGAAGATCTGGTTTACATGTGTCTTGATTTAACTAAATCTGTTGATAAACTCCAATCTAAAAATAAATCTCTGAAATCTAGGAATTCTGAGTTGATCAGCAAAATTGATGATTTGGAATCACAACTTGAATATGTTAAAAATTCTTCAAATTCTGTTTGCAAAAATTGTTTGAAATTGAAAGCCAATCTTGTTCATCTCAATAAAAGTATCCAAAAGTTTGAAGATGAAATTCTGATCTTAAATGAGAACAAGACTGAGCTGTCAAATTTGAATAATCTTCTGCAAAAGGAATTTGAAAATTTTAAAACAGATATAAATTCCAAATTTGAAATTGCTGAAAAGGAGAATTTGTTGAAATCAAATTTGATTTTGAAAGAACTTGAAAATGAGATTGAAAAATACAAGAAGTTTGAGTCGGAAAAGCAAAAACAATTTGAACTTGAAATTTCCGAATCCCAAGCCAAAATTAGATCATTAGAAAATGAGAATTTAGTTTTAAAACAGACCAATGCTGAACAGATGATCGCTATAAATAATTGCTCAAATTTATTAAAAGAAAACAGTGATCTGAAATCCAAAATTCAACGATTAGAATCAACATTGGATAAATTTTCTAATGGGGAAAAATTGTTGAATATGCTGTTACAAAACCAAGTTTATCATGGAAATAAATCTGGACTTGGATTCGGGAAAAATGATGTTTTTAGAAATCAAAATTCTTGTAACTTTAAAAATCCCTCAAATCACTTTAGAAATGTTTGTTTTGAAAGTTCTAACTCTGAAAACTTCAAAGGATTTGTAAATCACAATCGAAATGAGAATTTGTTTTATAACAAACCATTTAAACCTTCTTGGATCTCAAATGAAAATAAAACGGGTTTTGTTAAATTCAAATCGATTTGGATTCCTAAGAGTACAAAAGTTAATTCTAATGGTTTGTTGTATAAGCAAGTCTGGGTACCAAAACAAATAAATACAACTGTGAGTGGTTTTACTAATTTTGTTCGACCACTTGATCATCTCAATCATTAGGTACCAAAGGAGGCTGAGGAACAACTGTGCTGAAAAGAGAAACGGATTCAAACTGCTTCATATCACAGAATCATTCATAGTTCCTTAGCCACATCTGTTGAGTTAGAGATTCTGCTTTACATTGGTTTCTGGTATGATCTCTAAACTCACCTTTGTATATTCTCTTTGTTTGTTTTTTATTTTTTTTCCTTCCTCTATTTTTTTTATTTGACACTGCCATATTCTTCTCTGTCTGTACTTCTTAAACTTCCAGTTGCAGAATTCATGATCTTTCTTGAAATACGCTTTATTTGTATAAAATTATCGTGTGTTAATCATTTCCATATCCTAAATTTAATCTTGTAAATATCTGCAATTGTTTTTGAGATTTTTTTATTTCTGAATTCATAACAGTGTTGATGTATAATTGTCATATCCTGAACACTGTTAATCAGAATTCTAAAGTTTTGAAGATCTGAAAATTTGATGGAATTTCACACGTCACTGCTGTTTTGAGTTTTCACTAATTCAGTTTAGGAAAGCTTAAAATAACATACTCATTACAGCACTCTATTATTTATCAGTAGTGATATTTTCATTATTTTTTCAGATTGGCTTGGAAATTTTAAATTGTCTAGAATCTCAGTGATACATCTTGAAAATCATTGTAATTCATGATCATCATGGTTAGAATTTGTTTGTTTGAAATCATCTGAAATTATTTGAATAATCACACACCTCCTAAATTTGAAATTATCAACCTTGTGTGACTGATTCATTATATTTCAAAACTTGACATAGATTCATGTGATTTCAAATAAATTATCCCGATCATGAATATTTTCAAATTTGATGTAAATGACCTGAAATTTCCCTTGGGCTTGTCAGAAATAGTTTTGAGAAATTCTTGAAATTCTTTTTTTAAAAAAAAAAAATGGTCTTTGAAAATCATTGCTATTTCATGATTATTTGATTTGAATATATGTCTGTTTAAAATCATTTGAAATTATTGATTTATTGGATCCCACACATATCTTGAATCTGAAATATAACCTGGTGTGATTGATTCATTAAATCCTAATAATTTTACATTTCTTCAAATGATTTAAAATAGAGTATATTTGCAAATCTTGGATCATGAACCACCTTATGTGACCAACATCTTGACAAGTCTGTTGTGATACTGATTTCTCTGTGCTGCTCTGATACTGTTTTTGAAAAATGTTTGTTTCGGAATCATGCTGCCCTGATTATAAGAAACTGAATTGTAAATATCTTTGAGGACTGCTTGATTTGGTATCAGAGGTTTATCGTGCTCTGATAAATGAAATTTGTGTACTTGAGTTGCTTGCTTTGTAATTAAGTATTTTCTGTTGATTGAGGTACCATTGTTTGCCACTGGGGTGTCATTAAAATCCTCGAGAAAGTGAGAACATTTGGTATCAGAAGCGTCTTATATTTGTCACATCCATCTGTTCTGATTTTTCACTTTGAAGAGACACCATGTGGTATCAGTCTAAAAGTGCTGCATATTTTTTTGCTGTATATATATATATATATATTCCCTCTTGTCATGCATAGATCAGCATATTACTCTTGTAATTGATTTTCAAGTTTAAAATTATTTATTGATTATTCTTTCAGAAATTGAAATCAATATCCAAATTAAACTGTATTTATAATTCATCAAAATTATAACCAGATTTAGAAATTGTGATGAATTGTGACTGCAGTATATTTCACAACAAGAGGAGAATTTTATTTAGATTTTCACGATGGTTGAATATTTATTATAATATCTTTGAACTGGCAATTATTTCACTGCCATCTTCATTACTTATCATCCTTCTGCCATCCGTTATGATTTTATATAAATGTGGAGAGTTTTTTTTCTTAAAATCATTTTAAATAAACAGTGAAAATATTTGTGATGGAATTATGGTTATATTATTATTCAGAATTAGTGATAATTGAAAATTTTTCAATAATCCCGGTACAGTTGGTCATATTTCATAATATTATTAATTTAGAAATTTATTTCACAGTCCATTTCTGTACCTATCACATTTTTCTATCATCCATATATTGGTTTTATACCGAGGAGCTTTCCTTTTTTAAAAAGCTGAAAATGATGAAAATATAATTAATATATAAGTGTGTCTCTAACCTCATTTAAAAAATCCAAGCTCTGGTCATGAATGGTTAAGAGACAACTTATAATTTAAGCTGCGACTGACTTCATTTAAAAATCCAAGCTCTGGTTATGCGTGGTCAGTGTGCTCTTAAATTAAAAAAAAAGGAAAAGAAAATAATTTGGATAAAATAAATTAATGTGAAATTCTCCTTAGTATTTATAAAAACCAGCCTATCTATCCGTCTCTCTAATCTGTGAAATGTGTTAATACCTTATGAAGTATTATGTTTTGTTGATTGATAGTTACTGGGATTTGAGACTATCTGATTTTATCACTTAAGTTGAATTTATAATTATAGTCAAAATCCATCACTGTTTTGTGCCTCATTTTCTTAAAAAAATTTTTTTTGAAAATAATTGGAAATGAATTGGTTTTAAAACTCTCTCCATTTTATATAAAATTCTTAGTATATTTGTCATTCTCTACAATGTGAAATATGCCACTTGTCCTTAGAATATTATGATTTTTGTTTGACTGATTGAGATTTATGATGATCATTCTTCCTCTTATGCTGAATTATACTTTTAGTCAATTTTCATCTGTATTTTAATTTCTGTATCCTTTTGATGATAACAAAAGGGGGAGAATGGGTTGAGATTTTGAGTTATGAGTGAATATTTTATAAATATTTTCATTTTTGAAATTTTATTATAATTCATACATTTCAATCATGCACAAATCATGCACAGTTATAGGGGGAGTTGTCTGTTGTAGGGGGAGCTATAAATAGGGGGAGTTCAATATTCACTGTCAAACACATCTATTGTATACAAAATCTTTTATTTGTTTGTCATCATCAAAAGGGGGAGATTGTTGTATATAACGGTGTTGTATACACAATTATATGATTTTTGTTTGATGATAACAACCAAATAAATATTATTTTAATGTGTTTGACATTGTACTGTTATTATACATCACAGTCTGGAATATAATATTTATACTTAAATAAAATACGACTGTACAGAAATATAAATATTCACACAGTATTTTATTTAAATATAATTTCACTATCAAAACAGTACAAATTTATAAACTTCACTGTTTATACATTTCTTCTATATTCACTAATATTCACAATTCATATACGATTACACATGAGATTGTACTTGTAAATAAACTGAATACGATACACAAGTCTGTTTGACAACAATAAAATGATATTTTATTTCAAACGAACTTGTTTATTACAAATAACAGTACAACTCATATATACATACTTTTTCACTGTCTGACTCATATACAGTTTCACTCCACTCTGTACAATTTCATTTCACACTCAGTTTACATCTCAATATACAGACTCATATGCACTTGTACTGACACAGTTGTTTATCTTTAGTCTTCGCTGCTCCTAGTCCAGTCCAGTCATCACAGTCAGTCCAGTCATCACAGTCATACCTGTCATATGAAACAGAAACACACACAGTACACTGCTATAGAAATAAAACAGAATTCATGCAAATATAAATTTTTATTTTTTAAAATTTTATTTGCCTCAGTTTTCTGGTGTGTTTCTCATCATTTTTCTGACTCAATCTGATTTGATCAGCCTCGACATAATCACATTGGTTTGCTGATATTTTATCAGCCTCAACACAATGTAATCAGTCTGCTGATTACTGTTTCACATATATACAATGGTCAGAATTAACACATGGCAGGTCAAAGCATAAAAAAAAAAATGCAAATCAGCTCAGAAAAGACGCAAACACATTACAGTGGTGAAAATGCAAGTGCCAAGGGGATGAGACTCAGTGCACAACAAGGGACAGTGCAACATGGACATGAGGCAAACAAATCAAAACTGTGGAGTTGGTCAAGCAAAATCAAGAACCAGCATAGCCAAAGTATCACAAACTGGAAAACAGCAAAGTGGAAAAGCATGTACATCAAAATGGTCGAGACAAGCACTTCAAGTCAAAATGGTGAATCAATGGAAGTTCAGTTTTTAGCAAGTGCAACAGGGTACACATGCAAATGAATGCAGCGAAATGGTACAGCAAATTTCAAGCAGAAATATGGCAGGACAAATGCAAATGCAAAGCATCAAGAGTGTGTAAGGTAGCAAGAGAATTTCAAGTTATGGTGCACACATGGTCAACCAAGTCAACTCATATTTAAACATGGTCGACCACACAACATACATGCTAAATGAAATGGCTCACAAATGGTTTAGCAATAGTACAAGTTCAGAATTCACAATATTTTCAAATCAGCATGTACAATCAAGTTGCAGCAAAGTGTTGTGCAGATGTACATACACATGGTACATGTAAAATGATGATGGTACATCATGGTGCATCAATATACAAGACTGGAGCAATATGCATGGACAATATGGTTAAATAAACATAGATGCAAGTGTGAAGTTAAAGGGGTCGAACAAAGAGTTTTAGTTATGAAAATAGTGTATTTGTCGGACTAGACTTAAGTAAACAAGCATGTCAAGAGAAGGATCAAGAACATATTTATCAGAGAATAAATTACTCAAGGGACCAGGGAAGCAGATTAATTGCAGCAGTACTCACAAGTGTAATCAGTACACAAACATGTGCATGAATTGATGAAACAATGTGGTCAAGCATAAGACAGCATCAACTCAAGACTGGAAAGCAAAATCACTGAAGAAATTTCATGGAAACAAATTGGAGACTTGCAAATAAATCCTTCCAGTTTTCGACAAGTCATTGTTGGCAAGAAGCATTTTTTTTGTTTCCAGAAAATGCAGTATTGTTTTAATGGTTGAGAAATGACCAAGCAAAACTACACATATATGAGCAAAAATCAAGCAAGGAATTTTTTTCAGAAATGCTGACATTTTTTTTGTGGCATCAAATTAAAGTCAGGAAAACCATTTATATGTTTCCAGATTTAAGCCGAGGTGATTAAATCACACAAGAAAATGTTTTGGTAAGAGTGTAAATTGCAGGAAATCATACTTGGCAAGAAAATCAATTCGAGTCATTCAAGACAATTCATATATCACGCAACAATTTCAAAACCGAAGGAAATCACGCAGGCAACAATCAAGGAACCAGCCAAAAGAGGGAAACCGCAAACAATCAGATCCAAGTCATACAGCGAAATCAGAGTCCTATTTTATCACACCATTTCATCATCGGCAAATATAGAAGATCGAATCCCACAAAATCAGATCGAATCATTCAAGAAATCAGAGCGCAAGTTAAGGATATGAAATCCTATATGACACCACATCATCACGGGCAGAGAAGGCATCGAAAACCACACAACAACTTGCAAGAAATTTCAAGCAGATACTAAAAATCAAAATTACTCACAGTTTCGATCAGACCAGAGAACAACCCTCAAATCAGAGAGCAATAGATTGAAGAAACAAGGCGCAAGAGAATTGAAGCAATAACAATCATCATCTCGCTCAGAAACCGATTGATTTGGGGGGAATTGCAAAACCCTAGCCGCCATTTTTGAGTTCCAGAACAAAAAGGAGGTCGGGCAAAAGCAAAGGAAAGGGGCCGACATAATGGGCTTAAAAACCTAGCCATGTGTTAAAAGGGAATGACCCCTTTAATATAAACTCCTATTTATTTTTATTTTAAAAACTAGGGTTTATATTTTTTTTGTTAAATTGTGTTGTAAAATCATTTCTGAACAGTTCTAGGTCTGTAAAATCTAGGGGGATTTAGTCAAGGAGTTGACTGTCAGTTTCAGAGTCTGTAAATCTGAGTTACAGGTCACGGGTTTGTAATCTGGGGAAAATCTGATTCAGGGGTTTGAATCAGTCTAGGATTTTGAGCGTAGGGTTAGAATAGAAGCAGGGGTTTGCAAGTGTACATGGTCTTGTATGCGGGAACTGTTCTATCACCTAGTAGAAATCTTAGAAATGCAGCAGTAGGCAGGGTTTTGCCGAAGCTGGGTATATCTTTGTGTGATTTATTTTTTGCATTTCTGTTTCTGCTATATTCTGTGATCAGTTTATTATTATTTATCTCATTAAGTTTTTAATTCTTGTTAAAAACTGTGAAAAACCCTATTCACCCCCCCCTCTAGGGTTATTCTAGATCCAACAAGGTTTATGTGGTAGTTAAGACTATGTGTCAATAATGATATCCAATTTAGATTCTTATCTTAACTACAAGTTCACATGGTTTGATTCATGTCACTTATGCTTTATGACCAAAGTATATGTTACCACTATGCAAGTACACCAGTTTCTATTTTGTAGTTCCAACGTCACATTGCAAGTTCATGCGTTCACATTCCCCTTTTTGTGTATGTAATCACGCTTTAAGCCTCCCCTTTTCTCATGGCTAAGTTGGGCTTAAAAGCCTAAGCCCAACATATATTATGATAAACGAACGTATTAAACGGGGGAAAATAGCGTTGGGCCAAATTAATTAATAAATGAAAATATAAAGTAGAAGGGCCCAAATTCAAGTATGGGTTGGGCCCATGATTGGTGTAACCTTTACACCATTAACTTAATAATGGGCCGCAAATATTTACATATAAGAAAATAAAGAAGAAAGACAAAATATGTAAATGTAGAACATACGATGTGTTTAACCCGAGGTTGGATTGAGTTGTGATGTAAACCTGCCCGGAACCGCCCGGCTGTCCAGTGGTCACAACAATACCTATCCAATGTGGGAGGTTAAACATGGAGCCCAATAAGGACCCGAGGTTAGACTGAGTTGTGGCGTAAGACTGGCCGGAACCAACCGGCAACAGGCAGCCACAACAATACCTGTCTAATGTGAGAGGTCAAGGCTTTAGTAAGATAATTAAGGCTGAGTCAAGATTGTTAGGATTAAGTGAACTAAAGACTTAATCAAAATGGAACATGCTAAACTAAACGGACTGGTGGGGGTTAGGTTAGAAAACACTTAACCAACTTAGCATGTTAGCTAGAGATAGAAAACCTAGTAACGGGGGACCCTTTTCAGCAGTAACCCTAGAAGGTGTATCAGGATACCCTGAAACTAGGCGGGGTGGGGCACGATTACTGGGCTGATTGTAAGAGGTCAAATCGGCGGCGGTGGTGTAGCAGTGTAGGTTCTAACGGGGTGCGGGCGTGCACACACTCCAGCGCAGAAAAATAAGGCACTGGGCACCAGTAGCATACCTGTGCATTCTAGGATTGTGTCGGGCCGCCACCATGGGACTTGATACACCCCATGGTGGGACCAGCATAGGTAACTACAACATCGGGGGCCGTAAGACACATGTAACTATGCGAGTAGGAGCCAATCATCATAGAATGGAATACATCACCCTGATTATGGGGTGCCAGTTGGAAACTAGTTTATATGGGTTCGGAGATTAACATGGGGTACGATAGTATATTCGACCCTAGACAACTTAACCAAGTTTATAGTGCTTTCCCACTTCTTGTTTATACTTATCATACCCGGTTCTTTATTCATAGACAGAATAGTACTAGACTTACTCAGGCTTTATGTCTGACTCTACTTTTCTTTCGTCTTCTTTTCTTCCGTTCCCCCCCCCCCCAGGTCCACAGGGAGGGAACACAGCAGCTTGACCAGCCTTAATATCCAGCTTGAAGAGGAGAAATGTATTTCTTGGACCTTTTCGTTTTGAACTATGGCTTTGGACAACCACTATGGGGCTTTTGCAGTTTATCTATGTTTTCTTTATGCTTCTTAATGTAATCAAGACATATTATGAAAGTGTTATGTTATGTTTTTGGAAAGGATGTAAGACAATCATGGTGATGTTGTTGTAACACGTATTTGCTTTTATGGAATAAAAGTTGTTGTTTTTCCGCTATTTACAAATATGTGTTCTTATATCTGTCTTGTATATCTGTGACTTATACTTATAAACCTCCACCAAAATTAGGGCATTCCCTTTGAGAGTGACCCTAACGGAGGTGGGGTGTTTCACTTGGTATCAGAGCATAGGTTTACCAGATAAGATAAAAAGTTTTGAAAATTTATTTTCAAAAAGGAAATTTAAAGAAGCATTTTTAAAAGAAAAATATTATTTTATTTTAAAAAGGCAAAGTCCACCCCCAAAGCCATATGTACTATCTCTTATCCTTCGTTTTGAATCTATCCTTTTTGTTTCAGCATGTCCGAAGAACTTAACTTGCCGGAAGGGGTACCAATACCTGGTTGGTTTAGACGGTTCTTAGAAGCAAGGGCCACTCAGCCAGGTCCTACCGTTCCTCCTCCCCCAGCTGCAGGAAATCATCCAGCTGCAGCAGCACTTTTTCCTCCACCTCCTCCACGGGGAAACACATTTGCTAAGATATGTAAAGATTTTTGTGACGGCCCGCCCCGCACCAGCCTGCATTTCCTCCAGAAGTGCGCTGTACACATGCCCGACTAGCACAAGACGGTCGTCAGAAGAAAGGAAAGAAGGGAATGAACTAATCAAAGAACCTGTAGAATGTCTCACAGCGCATGGGATAAAATATAATAATAACATACTTGACATAAAACAGGCGAGACAGTGCATAAGCTGATAACTAATAATCAATGTCAAAATCAAAGCAGCGGAAATCCAAATACAGCTTATTACAACTTTCCAAATTTTCTGTCTCTAAACAAAAGAAAAGCTAAAATAGAAGATACACCAACAATGCCCAAGCAGTGATCTTCAACAACACAGGGAGAATATTATGTATATAGTACGTGGAAGCCTCCTGCTCGTCCCCGGATCATCTACCCGTGCATCACCAGCTAACCTGTCTCTAGTCTGCTCGTGTGAGCACCCAGAGTAATAAGAGGAGACATAAAACTCTGGGTCAGACATAAAGCCTGGTATGAGCGATAAGCATCTAAACAGAATAATAATAGGTATACTAAACCATACCTGAACCTGGACCTGCAACCAAAGAGTTAGTACCACATACCGTACAATACTCCAAGGTGCCAGAATAAATAGTGTATGAATACGGGGGTGGGGTGTGCATGTCACAACAATAGCAAACAAATCATCCTTAGCAACCATCCTCGCATCTCTCACTCAGTGCGTAAAGCGTACGACATCTACCACTTTGGAACACTAGACAAACTGAGGTAACGACGAATCCCGACTTGTAGAAACCCTGTTGTGACCAAGCCAAACACTTGGAGTCATGACCAAACATTTCAATGACCCACTTCATTGGTCATAGCCCTTGGTTCTACCAATGCCATAATGGCCCTGAATCCGCCTTCGTACCTCCTACCATAGTGGTCCAAAGCTATAGACGTCGATAACTCCTTGGCACGCGTCCCGCAGCAAAGCCCAACCATGAAGCGAACTCATTGATTCCCATCTAAATCTTGAGCTCTAACTTCTCATCTGGACTTCCTTTGCATCTCGGGTTTTTGATCGAATTGGAGTGGGTCTTCAAAAGAGTTGTCACGCAGTAACAGTCCTGGAATTCGGTTCGGTCCGGTAATCATTGCCCTCGTCTATTCGGTTCGGGTTTCTTCACTCCGGGTCGGGTCGGTGTCCTCCTCCGGGTCGGGTCGGGTTGCTTCCTTCTTCCAGCTCATGCCCCTTCTTCGATCAGCTCCCTCGTTTCCTTTTACTCCGATCCGATCCGATCACTTCGCTTTACTTCAGTCCGATCCGCTCCGCTCCCTTTTACTCCGATCCGTCCTGTTCTCTTCCTCCGATCCGGTCTTCTGTCCAACTCCAACTCTAAGCAATGGCCTTCCTTCCTGCCAAACTTCTTCCAGTGGCAAGTCCTCATCCAGTTCGGATTCCCTTGGTCAGTTCCCTAGTCCGATCCGACCCCTTTTCTCCGATCCGAACCGGTTCGGAACCTGCACACTTCTGCAACTTTCCAGCGAGCTTTCTATGCCATTCGACGACATTTTCGAGCAATTTAACTATTCTAATCAATCATGAAACATACCATAGAGTCATAGCAACATGTAATAGCAACCACAAACAGCAAACAACAACTTAAATGAATCAAAATGAATCAAAAGTGGCTAAAACCTCACATTTGCCTATAATCCCTCTTAATCATGTTTAAGCATACGATTAGCAAAACACATCGAAATTAACCCAAATTTCCAACAGAGCCTTAAAACATTATTTTAGAATTTTAAGAATTTTTCCAGAATTTATTTATGTATAAATTCGCTAATCTTCACTAATTACCCCTAACCACCGTAATTAGTGCAAAAACTATGCAAATCACTCACCTTTGCCACAACTAGGACCCCAAAACTGAAATATTCTCTGATTTGGCGCTGTTCCCAATCTTATACAGCAGCTCCAACCTTGCTTTGGTGCTTTTTCTTCTTAATTTAATGTTTGCTAAGCCTAATCTTCAATTAGAAGGTGATTTTTGGGTGTTTTAGAGAGATTTAGAGAGTGGAGGCCATGGCTAGGTCAAGAGAAATGAAAGTGGCGGCTGGAAAACGTCTAAAGAAATGTTTTCTAACCCTAATCAGCACCTATATCCCCCTAAACCCGAAATTCCCCTTGGGCCTAGCTGCTAATCACCCGGTTAAGCACAATTAAGCTGTTTTTAACCATCTGAAACTTGTTTCAGTCATATCTCCCAAACGGTAAGTCCGTTTGGCTAATGTGACCACTATACGGAAAGAGAAACCATCATCCGAAGCCAATGGAAGTGGTTTCAGGTCAAAATTCCTTTCCAGTCAAAAGTTATGGCCAAAACAGTGCCAACTAGGGGTAAAATGGTCATTTAAAAATCGGGAAAAATCATGAACATGGGAAATGACCCCAATAGTCGTCTCCCAAAGTTACATGAACATACGACTTCGTATGTGACAGAAATAAATATTCTACGATTCTATAATGTGTAGAATGCGGGTCGTTACACTCTCCCCCCCTTAAGAAATTTCGTCCCCGAAATTCCTTAATCCCAAAACATACAAGGGATCCCGCATGCCTAACAACCATATACAACAATCAAATATGCAAAACAAGCAAACAAGCCTATCCTAGCATGCGGAAAATCTAAATCGAAGTCAAAATCTTACCAGGCAAAGAGTTCCGGATAAGTCTTCCTAATGTTCTCCTCTGTCTCCCAAGTACAATCACTCTCGTCCTCGCTCCACTGTACCTTGACTAGCTTCACCGCCTTCCTTCGAAGTTGCTTCATGTCATGCGCGACAATACGGGCCGACTTGCGGTTCCCAACCGCCTCGGGTTCTACTTCGAAGTCCTCTAACTGATCAGGTGAAATAGTCATATCTGAGTCGTGAACGAACTTCCTTAGTTGGGAAACATGAAATACGTTATGAACTCCTGCCATCTTCTCTGGTAAGTCAATTCTATATGCCAAATTCCCGACTAGTTCAAGAACAGGGAATGGGCCAACGAATCTTGGTGCCAACTTGCCTTTCCTGCCAAATCGTATTACGCTCTTCAACGGAGAAATCTTGACAAACACCAAGTCGCCAACGGAGAATTTTAGGTCTCTTCGCCTCTTATCAGCATAACTCTTCTGTCTATCTTGGGCTGCCTTCATTCGTTGCTGAATGATCTTGATCTTATCTGAAGTTTCCCTCACCACATCTGGTCCAAGCATAAACTTCTCGCCAGTCTCTATCCAACATGATGGTGAGTTGCATGGTCTTCCGTACAGAGCTTCAAACGGAGCCATACCGATACTGGATTGGTAGCTATTATTATATGCAAATTCTACTAGATGCAAATGGTCATCCCATGATCCACCGAAATCCAATATACATGCTCTCAAGAGATCTTCCAAAATACGGTTCACCCTTTCCGTCTGACCGTCGGTCTGAGGATGATATGCGGTACTGAGATGTAACTCTGACCCTAGAGCCCCTTGTAAGCTCTTCCAAAACCCACTAGTGAACAACGGGTCTCGGTCGCTCACAATGCCTTTAGGTACTCCATGAAATCTCACTACCCACTTCATGTACAATTCTGCTAACTTAGCTGCCGTTCTTGTCGATTTGACTGGTATAAACCTTGCACTTTTAGTCAGTCGGTCTACAATCACCCAAATGCTATCATATCCCGATCTAGTCCTTGGTAAACCATCGATGAAATCCATCGAGACTTGTTCCCATTTCCATTCGGGAATTTCTAAGGGCTGTAACAACCCACTAGGCTTCTTTTGCTCGGCTTTAACTAGCTGGCAATTCATGCACTTGGATATAAACTTCCCAATGTCTCTTTTCATTCCTTCCCAGTAGTAGGTCTGCTTCATATCTCGATACATCTTATTACCACCGGGGTGCATAGTCAGCTTTGAGTGATGACATTCTCTAAGCACTTCATCCCTCAATCCATTGACATTGGGTACAACAAGCTTTCCATCCTTTCTAAGCCATCCATCTCGATCAAGCCCATGCTTGTTCATCTCCTCATCGATACCCATCTCTAACTTGGAGATGATTTCCAATAGGTTAGGATCGTCCCTCTGACTAGAGCCGATCCGCTCAATCAAAGTGGGTCTGATCGTCAAACTTGCTAACATTTCTGGATCCAATTCGCACTTTGGTCTGAAATCAAACCCCGCGATAAACTCCAGTTGCTTCCATTCAAGGAACATAGCCCCTAAGCTGGCATGTCTTCTACTCAATGCATCAGCCACCGCATTTCCCTTTCCTGGTGTGTATGCGATGTCAAAATCATAGGAAGCTAAGAACTCTAACCATCTCTGCTGGAGGAGATTTAAATCCTTCTGAGAGAAGAGATACTTTAACGACTTATGATCTGTAAAAAGCTCAAATCTTTCTCCCAAGAGATAGTGTCTCCACATCTTTAACGCGAACACGATCGCTGCCAATTCTAAATCATGGGTAGGGTATCTTCTCTCGTGCGGTTTCAACTGCCGACTTGCGTAAGCTACAACCCTACCGCCTTGCATCAATACAGCACCCAGTCCGGTACCACAGGCATCCGTGTATACCGTCATCTCTTCATCCCCTTTAGGAATAACTAACACTGGGGCGCTTGTCAACTTGTCCTTTAGACTTTTAAATGCATCCTCGCACCTTTCATCCCAGACAAAAACTTGATTCTTCTTGGTCAACTGGGTCAATGGTGCAACTATCTTGGAGAAACCTTGGATAAACTTACGATAATATCCCGCTAACCCCAAGAAACTTCTTACATCTGTTGCATTCTTGGGCGTAGGCCAATCCTGTACCGTAGCCACCTTTGCTGGGTCCACGGCAATACCATTCTCTGATACAACATGGCCCAAGAACCTCACTTCCCTCTTCCAGAAGTGACACTTAGAAAACTTTGCTTTCAATTGGTGTTTTCTCAACACCTCCATCGCTATTCTTAAATGTCCCTTGTGTTCTTCCTCTGTCCTCGAATAGACCAAAATATCATCAACGAACACAAGGACAAACTTATTCAACTGATCTCTGAATACTCTATTCATAAGATCCACAAAATATGCTGGGGCATTGGTCAGCCCGAATGGCATGACCAACCACTCATAAAACCCAGACGGCGTCCGAAATGCCGTTTCAGCTATACTCTCAGCTTCCACTCTAAGCTGATGAAAACCTGTCGCGAGATCCAACTGAGAAAATACTTTCGCGCCACTCAACTGATCAAACAAATCATCTATCCGCGGTAGAGGATACTTGTTCTTCCTCGTCACTTTATTCAACTCGCGGTAGTCTACACACAAACGAAGGGAACCATCCGCCTTGGTAGCAAACACAACTGGTGCTCCCCATTCAGAAACACTCCTTCTGATAAATCCCTTCTTCAAAAGATCGCTGACTTGCACCTCGAGCTCTCGCTGCTCTCTTGGTGCCATACGACGAAGTGGCATCACTATAGGTCTGGCATCCTTTACCAAATCAATACGAAACTCAATCTCTCGGTGTGGTGGAAGTCCGGTCACTTCTTCGAAAACATCCGGATACTGGCCAACCACGGGCAAACCTGACAACTCACTATGCGGAATGTCAAGGGAGTTTAGAAAACTAGCCAATACCCCCTTACTGGGTAGACCACCAAACACTATCCTCCGCCCATCATCCGCTCTAGCTATCACCAACAAACCCTCACAGTCTACCACCACCCCATATCTTTGGAGCCAATCTACTCCCAAAATAATGCCAAACCCAGTAAAGCCCAAAACAAAGCAATCACAAACAAACATGCATCCATGACTCGATAAGACCACATTACGACAAATCATGCTAAGGCTAGTCGAACCACCAATCGGGTTCGTCACTACTAAAGGTCTATCGACAATCTCGGGCTCCAATCCCAACCTATCTACCAGGTCACTAGATATGAAAGAACTGGAAGCTCCGGTATCAAACAAAACTCTAACAGGAACATCATAAACAGAAAGCATACCTTGAATGACGACATTCTTTCCCTTCTCCGCCGCAGTTGGGGCATTCGACGAAGAAGGAATAGCATTAAGAGCATATGCTTTCACCATTTGCTTTTCCTTAGGGGGCTGTGGACACTTGTCCTTGTGATGTCCCAATTGGCCACAATTGAAGCACTTCCTATCCGCTGGCTTGGCCCGACAATTACTAGCATAATGGCCCTTCTTGCCACAGCTGAAGCACTCCACATCTTGCTTATTCTTTTTCTTCTGGCCATCCTTAGCTTGGTTCTGCTTTCTCTTATTCTGAGAACCACCTTTGCCTCCACCACTTGCTTGTAGTTTTGGCTCTTCTGTAGATGCAACCTCAGTCTTCGACTTAGGGTAGAGACTTTCCGATCTTAACGCTTTCCCCACAATCGATTCAAACGTCTCATCGATGTGGTTAATAAGTTTTTACCCCAAGTACTGATCCAAACCAGTTATGAATTTCTCATTCTTTTTCTCGGCAGTATCAATAAGAGATAACCCATACTTCGACAAAGTGTCAAATTCAGCAATATACTCCGAGACAGCTCTGCCATTCTGCTTGAGCTCCAAGAACTTCTTAAACAACATTGACTTCTGAGCAGCTGGAATGAACTTCTCACTAAAGCGAGCCTTAAACTGCTCCCAAGTAATCTGGTCTTCGGGAGTAGCTGCCTTTATAGCATTCCACCAATTCATTGCCCGCCCTTGCAGCTGACGGGACGCTAGCTTTCTCTTCATCGCATCCTCGATACCCAAATCCTCGAAGATACGTTCGCAACTATCCAACCAATCATGAACATCCGTAGCCGACTCCGTTCCGTGGAATGATTTCCCACCAAGACTAGTATAATCCTTATTCAGCTTGGCGAAGTCGACTCTCGGCGCCTGCACTATTGGACCACCACCATTTCCACCATTGGGAGCTGCCCTCTGTACATCTCTAAGCATCTCTCTCATGAGGTCAGTAAACATCGTCCTCATGTCAGCAGCATTCCCATTGTTGGCTCCCCTACCAGCACCTCTAGTATCTCGGCTCATCGTCAATCTGAAAAAGGAAATGATTAACGACTCCATAGTGGTGCTAGTGCAGTACGACTTCATCCTTATACTACTAATAGTATATATATATATATATAGCTTTTAAAAACCAAAGTAATCACAAATACGCTCTCTCGTATACGTATATTATCTCTCCCTGATAACTTCCCTAGGTTAACTACGCAACCTAGAGCTCTGATACCAAGTGTGACGGCCCGCCCCGCACCAGCCTGCATTTCCTCCAGAAGTGCGCTGTACACATGCCCGACTAGCACAAGACGGTCGTCAGAAGAAAGGAAAGAAGGGAATGAACTAATCAAAGAACCTGTAGAATGTCTCACAACGCATGGGATAAAATATAATAATAACATACTTGACATAAAACAGGCGAGACAGTGCATAAGCTGATAACTAATAATCAATGTCAACATCAAAGCAGCGGAAATCCAAATACAGCTTATTACAACTTTCCAAATTTTCTGTCTCTAAACAAAAGAAAAGCTAAAATAGAAGATACACCAACAATGCCCAAGCAGTGATCTTCAACAACACAGGGAGAATATTATGTATATAGTACGTGGAAGCCTCCTGCTCGTCCCCGGATCATCTACCCGTGCATCACCAGCTAACCTGTCTCTAGTCTGCTCGTGTGAGCACCCAGAGTAATAAGAGGAGACATAAAACTCTGGGTCAGACATAAAGCCTGGTATGAGCGATAAGCATCTAAACAGAATAATAACAGGTATACTAAACCATACCTGAACCTGGACCTGCAACCAAAGAGTTAGTACCACATACCGTACAATACTCCAAGGTGCCAGAATAAATAGTGTATGAATACGGGGGTGGGGTGTGCATGTCACAACAATAGCAAACAAATCATCCCTAGCAACCATCCTCGTATCTCTCACTCAGTGCGTAAAGCGTACGACATCTACCACTTTGGAACACTAGACAAACTGAGGTAACGACGAATCCCGACTTGTAGAAACCCTGCTGTGACCAAGCCAAACACTTGGAGTCATGACCAAACATTTCAATGACCCACTTCATTGGTCATAGCCCTTGGTTCTACCAATGCCATAATGGCCCTGAATCCGCCTTCGTACCTCCTACCATAGTGGTCCAAAGCTATAGACGTCGATAACTCCTTGGCACGCGTCCCGCAGCAAAGCCCAACCATGAAGCGAACTCATTGATTCCCATCTAAATCTTGAGCTCTAACTTCTCATCTGGACTTCCTTTGCATCTCGGGTTTTTGATCGAATTGGAGTGGGTCTTCAAAAGAGTTGTCACGCAGTAACAGTCCTGGAATTCGGTTCGGTCCGGTAATCATTGCCCACGTCTGTTCGGTTCGGGTTTCTTCACTCCGGGTCGGGTCGGTGTCCTCCTCCGGGTCGGGTCGGGTTGCTTCCTTCTTCCAGCTCATGCCCCTTCTTCGATCAGCTCCCTCGTTTCCTTCTACTCCGATCCGATCCGATCACTTCGCTTTACTTCAGTCCGATCCGCTCCGCTCCCTTTTACTCCGATCCGTCCTGTTCTCTTCCTCCGATCTGGTCTTCTGTCCAACTCCAACTCTAAGCAATGGCCTTCCTTCCTGCCAAACTTCTTCCAGTGGCAAGTCCTCATCCAGTTCGGATTCCCTTGGTCAGTTCCCTAGTCCGATCCGACCCCTTTTCTCCGATCCGAACCGGTTCGGAACCTGCACACTTCTGCAACTTTCCAGCGAGCTTTCTATGCCATTCGACGACATTTTCGAGCAATTTAACTATTCTAATCAATCATGAAACATACCATAGAGTCATAGCAACATGTAATAGCAACCACAAACAGCAAACAACAACTTAAATGAATCAAAATGAATCAAAAGTGGCTAAAACCTCACATTTGCCTATAATCCCTCTTAATCATGTTTAAGCATACGATTAGCAAAACACATCGAAATTAACCCAAATTTCCAACAGAGCCTTAAAACATTATTTTAGAATTTTAAGAATTTTTCCAGAATTTATTTACGTATAAATTCGCTAATCTTCACTAATTACCCCTAACCACCGTAATTAGTGCAAAAACTATGCAAATCACTCACCTTTGCCACAACTAGGACCCCAAAACTGAAATATTCTCTGATTTGGCGCTGTTCCCAATCTTATACAGCAGCTCCAACCTTGCTTTGGTGCTTTTTCTTCTTAATTTAATGTTTGCTAAGCCTAATCTTCAATTAGAAGGTGATTTTTGGGTGTTTTAGAGAGATTTAGAGAGTGGAGGCCATGGCTAGGTCAAGAGAAATGAAAGTGGCGGCTGGAAAACGTCTAAAGAAATGTTTTCTAACCCTAATCAGCACCTATATCCCCCTAAACCCGAAATTCCCCTTGGGCCTAGCTGCTAATCACCCGGTTAAGCCCAATTAAGCTGTTTTTAACCATCTGAAACTTGTTTCAGCCATATCTCCCAAACGGTAAGTCCGTTTGGCTAATGTGACCACTCTACGGAAAGAGAAACCATCATCCGAAGCCAATGGAAGTGGTTTCAGGTCAAAATTCCTTTCCAGTCAAAAGTTATGGCCAAAACAGTGCCAACTAGGGGTAAAATGGTCATTTAAAAATCGGGAAAAATCATGAACATGGGAAATGACCCCAATAGTCGTCTCCCAAAGTTACATGACCATACGACTTCGTATGTGACAGAAATAAATATTCTACGATTCTATAATGCGTAGAATGCGGGTCGTTACAATTTTAAAGCTATGGGAGGAAAGGATTTCCATGGAACTGAGTCCTTCGTGGCAGCTAGGAATTGGCTGAAAGAAACAAAGGACCTATTCACCATCTTTGAGGTAGAGGATAGACAAAAAGTACAATTGGCAGTGTGGCTATTGAAGGGCGAGGCTTCCTACTGGTGGGAAGTCACTAATGCTGAAAGACCAGTGGAGACATGGGAGGACTTTAGGGCAAGGTTTGAGACTAAATTTCTCTCAGATGCGGAAAGAAGTTTGCAGTTGGAAAAATTCTTATTTCTTAAGCAAGGGGACAAGACAGTCAGAGAGTATGTGAATCAGTTCGATGAGCTGGCTAGGTTTGGGCTTGACCTAGTCAACACCCCGCACAAGAAGGCTCTCCGTTTCGTCAAAGGGTTGAATGAGCCATTACACAGTTTGGCCATGACCCATATACCCATGGGAGCCACGTATGAAAGATTGGTGCAAATGGCATTGCTGAATGAAGAGGATAAGGGCAAGAAGGAGACAAAGGCAGAAAGCTCTCAAGGGAAGAAAGAGGGTTTGCAGCCTAAGAAGACAGACTTTAAGAAGGGCGGGAAAGGCAACAAAGAGAAGAGGAAGTGCAATTTCTGTGGCAAAGTGGGGCACTTAGTAAAGGACTGCCGGAAAAAGAAGGCCAAGGAGAATGGTGGGTGCTTTTCTTGCGGTGAGACAGGCCACAGGGCTAAGGACTGCCCAAAGAAACGAGGACAGGGGCAGAGGGCTGGATCCACCCCAGGGGCACAGGTTCATGTGCTGGAAGCGCCACCTCTGCAACAGAGAGGTATAAATACTTCTGTAGAAAGTGTAGTTTATCTTTATGATCACCCCGTTCGCACTTTATTTGATTCTGGTGCATCACACTCCTTTATCTCGTCTGCTTTAGTAGAATCTCTGTACCTAAAAACTAGTATGGTAGAGGACCCCTTAATTGTTTCAAACCCAATTGGGGGCCCAGCTCATTTGTCTATGATCTGTTTGGGATAGAAAATTTCTATTCTAAGTGTAGAATTTCAATGTAGTGCCTTTGTTTTGGGCTTTTCGGGTTATGGTTTGATTTTGGGTATGGATTGGTTATCCAGTAATGGGGCCATCCTTGATTGTGAGAAAAGGGTTGTTAGGCTCCTAACCCAGCTCGGTAATACTTTGGAAATTTCTTGTAATCCCTCGTATGCGGTTATGCTTAGTTATCTTGAATCGCTAGATGCCTCTGTTGAAAATTTGCAATCAGTTAAAGTGGTCCGGGAATATCCGGATGTCTTCGAAGAGGTGAAGGGCTTGCCTCCGAAGCGGGAAATAGACTTCCGCATATATCTTGTAGATAATGCAAAGCCCGTTGCGTTGCCCGTTAGACACATGGCTCCACAAGAAAGGAAAGAGCTCAGTAAACAGATTAAAGAGCTTTTAGAAAAGGGGTTCATTAGGAGGAGCATTTCAGAATGGGGCGCTCCAGTGGTGTTCGCTACAAAGGCGGATGGTTCACTCCGTCTATGTGTTGACTATAGGGAGCTCAACAAGCTAACGAAAAAGAATAGGCACCCTCTCCCTAGAATTGACGATTTGTTTGACCAGCTTATAGGAGCGTCTGTTTTCTCCCAACTCGATTTAGCAACCGGTTTTCATCAGCTAAGCGTGGCTGAAGATAGCATCGATAAAACGGCGTTCAGAATCCTAGACGGCTTCTTTGAATGGCTTGTCATGCCTTTCGGCTTGACAAATGCACCTGCTTACTTCGTGGACCTGATGAGTAGGGTATTTAGAGATTTCCTCAACAAATTCGTAGTGGTCTTCGTAGATGATATCCTTATCTTCTCAAAGAGTGAAGAGGAACATGCTCAGCACTTAAGGGCAATCATGGAAACTTTGCGAGTCCATCAACTAAAAGCCAAATTCTCCAAATGCCTCTTTTGGAGAGAAGAGGTGAGGTTCCTTGGGCACATAGTATCCAAACAAGGGTTAGCAGTGGACCCTGCTAAGGTAGTGGCGGTACAAGATTGGAAGACACTAAGGAATGCAACTGAGGTCCGAAGTTTTCTAGGACTAGCAGGTTTCTATCGAAAGTTTATAAGGGATTTTGCGAAAATCTCAGCTCCACTCACGAAATTGACTAAGAAGAATCTAGTGTTCAATTGGGATTTGGATTGCGAATTTGCTTTCCAACGACTGAAAAGGGCTCTTACAATAGCCCCAGTTTTGACGCTGCCAGATTGGAGCAAGATGTTCACTGTTTATACTGATGCATGTGGGACAGGGCTAGGCGCCGTCTTAATGCAAGAAGGATGGGTAGTAGCCTATGGCGGGAGGCAGTTGAAAGTGCACGAAAAGAACTACCCAACCCACGATCTTGAGTTAGCCGCCATCGTCTTTGCACTCAAGTCTTGGCGACACTATCTCCTAGGTGAGAAGTTCGAACTTTACACTGACCATAAATCGTTGAAATATCTTTTCTCGCAGAAGGATCTTAACTTGAGGCAACAAAGATGGATGGAGTTTCTTGCCTCATACGATTTCGAAATCTCCTACACTCCGGGCAAAGGCAACGTAGTGGCAGACGCGTTGAGCCGAAAGAAATTGACCCTAAGCCCGTTGTTTGTTGAAAGACAAAGCCTAGAGTTTATAGCCAGCTTCGACTTTAGGCCCTCCTCCGATTTCGTACCAGGCTTGTTAGCATCTCTCGAAGTGCGCCCAACTTTAGTGGATTCAGTAGGGACAGCACAACGCGAAGACCCTCAGCTTGTGGAAACAATTGATAGGCTAATTAGGGGTGAGACTTCAAGTCACCTCAACAGATACTCCATCAACGATAAGGGTTTGCTAAGGCGAGACGGAAAACTATGCGTTCCACAGACAAAAGATTTAGTAAAGAAGGTTCTCGAGGAAGCACATCACTCCAAGATGACGATACACCCAGGCGGAGATAAAATGTACAAAGATATAAAAAGGACTTTCTTCTGGAACGGCATGAAAAAGGACGTGGCAGAATTCGTTTCTAAGTGCATGGTGTGCCAACAGGTTAAGGCGGAACAGAAAAAGCCTGGCGGACTGCTACATCCTCTGGAGGTCCCGCAGTGGAAGTGGGATAGCATCTCAATGGACTTCATCGATGGGCTGCCTAGGTCTAGGAGAGGCAACACTAGCATTTGGGTAATAGTGGATAGGCTTACTAAAAGTGCCCACTTTTTACCTGTCAAAAGTAAAAGAACTGCCTCATCCCTAGCATCACTTTACCTCAAGGAAATCGTTCGACTCCATGGAATACCATCTAGCATTGTTAGTGACCGAGACCCCATCTTCACCAGTGAGATTTGGCGGAGTCTGCAAGAAGCAGTAGGAACGCAGTTATGCTTGAGCACAGCCTATCATCCCCAAACCGACGGCCAAACAGAGAGAGTGAGCAGAGTTTTGGAAGACCTTTTAAGGCTATGCGTCCTCGACTTCGGAGGGACATGGGAAGACCACCTTCCTTTGGTGGAATTTGCCTACTACAACAGCTATCAAGCAACCATCGGAATGGCGCCCTTCGAAGCTTTATATGGAAGACCGTACCGATCGCCCACTTGTTGGTGGGAGTCTACTGTTAAGCTCATACTTGGACCAGATATGATCCGAGAGACTTCAGAGAAATTAGACTTAATACGAAGAAGGATGAAGATGGCCCAAGACAGACAAAAGTCCTATGCCGACAAGAGAAGGACCGACCTTGAATTTGAGGTTGGAGACAGAGTTTTTCTCAAGGTATCACCGCTAAGGAACGTTGTTCGTTTTGGAATCACAGGAAAACTGGCACCAAGGTTCGTAGGGCCATTCCCTATCATCGAGAAAATTGGGAAAATGGCCTATAGATTAGAGCTACCCGAGAAGTTGGCCGGAGTCCACAACGTTTTTCACGTTTCACATCTCCGAAAATGTCTACATGAGTCTGCTGAAGTGGTAGAGCCAAATATCCTCGAAGAGGCCGAAGTGGAACGCGAAGCAACCATAAGAAAAGTTCCAACCCGCATATTAGGAACAGAAGTGAAGAAGCTACGCAACCGCGAAGTCAAGCTCGTCAAAGTTCAATGGAGCGACGCCGAGGGAGACGCGACTTGGGAAACTGAAGCTAGAATACGCACTGCCTACCCTTTTCTGTTCGAGGGTACATCCTTGATCTTTCTTTTTCCTTAAGTTGCGCTTTTATCTATCTTATCTTTTAGGTAGAAACCCTTTGGATGGAAACATGTAATTGAAACATGTTATGGATGATGGTTGCAAGTGGTTGCAAGTGATTGCTAGTGGTTGCTCGTGGTTGCATATACACACACAATCTAGGGTTTAGATCGGCTCAGTCACTTCATATTGCATATGCATATATGTTTGCATTCTTATATGGTTGAACTTTAATGTGTTGTCATATGGATGTTGCATTTGTATGAATGATTGTGCACTCATGTAGAATCATGAATAGGAAAATTTGCATACATAATGGATTCATGGCACTTACATAATTCGCATTAAGGAGGTCAACTGAATCAGTAGATCGCCTGATTTTGCATTAGATAAGTACATGTACACACACACTTCGCATATGATCATGAAGCATTAGAAGTCTTTTAAGGACAATGGATGCTCGTTTTTGATGGATGAGTAGATGGATGATTGGATGTTAGGATATACATTCCTCCTAACTTGAAGATTTCGGGGACGAAATCCTTTTAAGTGGGGGAGAATGTAACACCCCGCGAATTCTATAACTGTGAAATTAACAAATTAAAGTATAATTAAATTTAAATCAAAGAACTAAGGGAAACGGGATACTCCATTGCGTTCGTCTCGGAAAAATACACGAAATAGTGTCCGAGTTTTTTAAAAACGGAGTCCGTATGAAGAAGATATGGCCTTCGGAAGTTTCTGAATTAAGTTTAAAATTCAAACAGAATAAAATAGCTCAGAAAATCAAGTTTAAATTCCAAAATCGGGCCCAATGGGCCAGGGCGGAAAAACACCCGCCTAAGGCACTCAGGTCGACTGGGCTGTCGACCTGGTCTAACCAGGTCGACAGGGCTGTCGACTTGGTCCAGAGCCAGGTCGAACCCAACCCAACCTGGCTGGCCTATTCTATGTTGGTCGATTTTCTGCAGTCTGCTTTGTCATTAGGGCTAGGTGGCAGGCTCTAATTGGTCACTCTTTAGGATGAATGGCTACGATCAAACCAAGCAACATCAATGGTCCTAATCAGTTCATAAACCCTATAAAAATGACCCTAGACTCAACCTAATCTATTCATTCAAAAATAAGAACAAAGCCACCATGTTGCTGAGGAACGACTAAGAGTAGCCACCAATTGGAGAGAGGATTAGGAGGCAAATTCTAAAGCATAAAGCAATTTAATCAAATCAAATCGCATCTCCAAATTCCTAAATTGGAGAATTCGCCACACAATTGTAAGTAGAGTATTATTTTGGTATGAACAAATAATTGTGTTGGTTTGTATACTTGATTTGTGGCGATAAAGTAATTCATATTTGTGCGTTACTATGATTCTTATCGATTTGGAATATTGTATACATTTGGATATTCTTGAATTATGTTATTCATTATAAAAAACTACATGTTTGCGGTAGTTTTATGCAAGTATACGCTAGGGTATTCTCAAAATATGTAATTCATGTTGAAGCTACATGTATGTAGTTGATTAATTGAAATTCATGCAAGTTTGGGGTTTTGCTACTATGCCATCATAATGTATATTTTGTACAAAAATCATTTTGTACGTAATTGGAACAAATTTGGGTTATTATAGTTCATATGAAACTATGTTGAAATTTTGGCACCATGATCTATGTATTAAGCCATGCTTTTGTACTAGAAAACCTATTTGCAAACTTATGAATATGACTAGGCTATGATTGATATTTTGCATAATTGAAATCCATGTTAGGTCTATATTGTTAACAAGAATTATATGATGACATATAGCTAGGTTAGATTCAAAATCCCTTTTGTAAGTTTGCATGACCAAAGTAAAAATCATGATTTCATGTTAGAAATATTTATGCCATGGATATGTGAATAGATTTAAAATCATGATTAAATTGAAGTATACTTTTGTATTAGTCACAAAAGTAAGCACCTTTGTAAACATGTAGTAATCTTATAAACATGATTTGCTTATGTTTGACAGTATGCCTAAATAAGAACATAGGTTTATGTGGTAGTTAAGACTATGTGTCAATAATGATATCCAATTTAGATTCTTATCTTAACTACAAGTTCACATGGTTTGATTCATGTCACTTATGCTTTATGACCAAAGTATATGTTACCACTATGCAAGTACACCAGTTTCTATTTTGTAGTTCCAACGTCACATTGCAAGTTCATGCGTTCACATTCCCCTTTTTGTGTATGTAATCACGCTTTAAGCCACCCCTTTTCTCATGGCTAAGTTGGGCTTAAAAGCCTAAGACCAACATATATTATGATAAACGAACGTATTAAACGGGGGAAAATAGCGTTGGGCCAAATTAATTAATAAATGAAAATATAAAGTAGAAGGGCCCAAATTCAAGTATGGATTGGGCCCATGATTGGTGTAACCTTTAAACCATTAACTTAATAATGGGCCGCAAATATTTACATATAAGAAAATAAAGAAGAAAGACAAAATATGTAAATGTAGAACATACGATGTGTTTAACCCGAGGTTGGATTGAGTTGTGATGTAAACCTGCCCGGAACCGCCCGGCTGTCCAGTGGTCACAACAATACCTATCCAATGTGGGAGGTTAAACATGGAGCCCAATAAGGACCCGAGGTTAGACTGAGTTGTGGCGTAAGACTGCCCGGAACCAACCGGCAACAGGCAGCCACAACAATACCTGTCTAATGTGAGAGGTCAAGGCTTTAATAAGACAATTAAGGCTGAGTCAAGATTGTTAGGATTAAGTGAACTAAAGACTTAATCAAAATGGAACATGCTAAACTAAACGGACTGGTGGGGGTTAGGTTAGAAAACACTTAACCAACTTAGCATGTTAGCTAGAGATAGAAAACCTAGTAACGGGGGACCCTTTTCAGCAGTAACCCTAGAAGGTGTATCAGGATACCCTGAAACTAGGCAGGGTGGGGCACGATTACTGGGCTGATTGTAAGAGGTCAAATCGGCGGCGGTGGTGTAGCAGTGTAGGTTCTAACGGGGTGCGGGCGTGCACACACTCCGGCGCAGAAAAATAAGGCACTGGGCACCAGTAGCATACCTGTGCATTCTAGGATTGTGTCGGGCCGCCACCATGGGACTTGATACACCCTATGGTGGGACCAGCATAGGTAACTACAACATTGGGGGCCGTAAGACACATGTAACTATGCGAGTAGGAGCCGATCATCATAGAATGGATCACATCACCCTGATTATGGGGTGCCAGTTGGAAACTAGTTTATATGGGTTCAGAGATTTACATGGGGTACGATAGTATATTCGACCCTAGACAACTTAACCAAGTTTATAGTGCTTTCCCACTTCTTGTTTATACTTATCATACCCGGTTCTTTATTCATAGACAGAATAGTACTAGACTTACTCAGGCTTTATGTCTGACTCTACTTTTCTTTCGTCTTCTTTTCTTCCGTTTCCCCCGCCCCCCCCCCCCCCCCCCCCAGGTCCACAGGGAGGGAACACAGCAGCTTGACCAGCCTTAATATCCAGCTTGAAGAGGAGAAATGTATTTCTTGGACCTTTTCGTTTTGAACTATGGCTTTGGACAACCACTATGGGGCTTTTGCAGTTTATCTATGTTTTCTTTATGCTTCTTAATGTAATCAAGACAGATTATGAAAGTGTTATGTTATGTTTTTGGAAAGGATGTAAGACAATCATGGTGATGTTGTTGTAACACGTATTTGCTTTTATGGAATAAAACTTGTTGTTTTTCCGCTATTTACAAATATGTGTTCTTATATCTGTCTTGTATATCTGTGACTTATACTTATAAACCTCCACCAAAATTAGGGCATTTCCTTTGAGAGTGACCCTAACGGAGGTGGGGTGTTTCACTTTAACTCGCATATGATCTTGAACTATGTGCTAATCACATGTTTTCTCCCTATGTCAACTACGATCATGTTATCACCTATTTGCTAAGTGGATGTCATGCATGTTTTGAGGCTAATAATGCCATATGCTAGTATGTTGAACCCCTTTTGCCTCATATATCACCATGTTGAACTTGTGATAGACTTTGCCACTTTATGCCCAACTTGTCATATCATTATGTTCCCTCTTTTGATCTATGTGCGTTGATGCGAACTTACATGCGATGGGGTTACGTTGTGGGTAAAATTAAATGACATGAAACATGATTTGAAAATATGACATGTGATTATGCTTGAAACATGAACGTGGACATGACATGTAGAAAACATGAAAGCGGCCAACTCGAGGTTGTGTTGAGTTTGTAGCATAAATCTACCCGGAACCGACCGGCTTAACTAGTGGCTACAAACAATAGGACCCAATGTGAGTAGTTAGTCACATCGCACTTAAAACCCGAGGTTAGACTAGGTTGTGGTGTAAATCTACCCGGACCCACCCGGCTTAACTAGTAACCACAACAAAGTCTAATGTGAGAGGTTGGGGTGCATTAAGTTAATTAATGCCACATGGTAGGGTTAAGTCATGGACCACTTGAATACTTAACCAATTAAACACGATGGGTTGGTAGGGTTAAGTCATGGACTACTTGAATACTTAACCAATTAAACACGATGTATTGATAGGGTTAAGTCATGAACTGCTTGGATACACTTAACCAACTCAATACATGGTTAGGATAGGGTTAACCACACTTAACCCGCTTGAAATCCTGGTTACGTGGTCCTTTTCAGCAGTAACCCACTTGGGAGTATCTGGATACCCTAGACTAGGCTAGGGTGTGGCACGATTACTGGACTGATTGTAAGAGATCAAAAGAGACGGCTGAATGGTGCACCGGTTGTTCAGGCAGACCATGGTCGTGCACATTAAGTCCGGAGTTGAACATGGGCACCAGTAGGTTTAGACTGTGTGTGCTTGATTTGTGTCTGTGGTTTACACCTTAGGGATGAATACACCCTAGGGTGGACCTTGCACAGTTAACTACATTCCATGATTAAGCCGTATGACACCGATACACGACGAGCTTGGCTTATAGGGAGCCGATCGACTAGACCGTGTAGTTGGACCTGGACTTAGGTCATCTCATGATATTGGGATAATATTGGGCTAAGGGATCATTTCTTGTTTATAATTGACATGGATTAGAATACTAGTACACCGGGTGCAAATTAACCTTGTATATGCGATGCCACTCTTGTTAACTTTTCACCATGCTAGTTATCATCCTATGTTTCATCTCTGTTTTACATGTCCAGTTAACTTTATTAGTTTTTATACTAATAGTAGGTAGGACTTACCAGTCTTTTTGAATGACCTATTTTCCTTTCGCCTCTTTTCTTCCGTTACCCCCCCCCCCCCCCCAGGTTCTCAGGGTGGGAACACTAGCACCTAGCTTGGATCTTTAGCTTGCTTACTGGATAGCTCATGTATGATTTGGAATTGAGCTCGCTATGGCTTTACCACTTCTACTTTGGGGATAGTTTACTTTATGTTATTTCCAGTTTTCAGTTTATGTTTCTAGACTTGTAGTAGTGGGAAAATAATGACTCGGTACTTTTGATGTAAGTTGACTATGGTTTCGAAATAGTATTTATATCCGCTGCTTTACTTACTCTGTTTTACTTATATGTTCTTTCTTGTGATATCTTTATGCATGTTTACCTTGACCAACACCCCTCCAAAGCCAGTGTACTTGCAAGAGTGACCCTGGCGGAGGTGGGGTGTTACATTTTGTAACACCCCGCGAATTCTACAACTGTGAAATTAACAAATTAAAGTATAATTAAATTGAAATCAAAGAACTAAGGGAAACGGGATACGCCATTGCGTTCGTCTCGGAAAAATACGCGAAATAGAGTCCGAGTTTTCGAAAAACGGAGTCCGTATGAAGAAGATATGGCCTTCGGAAGTTTCTGAATTAAGTTTAAAATACAAACAGAATAGAATAGCTCAGAAAATCAAGTTTAAATTCCAAAATCGGGCCCAATGGGCCAGGGCGGAAAAACACCCGCCTAACGCACCCAGGTCGACTGGGCTGTCGACCTGGTCTAGCCAGGTCGACAGGGCTGTCGACAGGGATGTCGACCTGGTCCAGAGCCAGGTCGAACCCAGCCCAACCTGGCTGGCCTATTATATGTTGGTCGATTTTCTGTAGTCTGCTTTGTCATTAGGGCTAGGTGGCAGGCTCTAATTGGTCTCTCTTTAGGATGAATGGCTACGATCAAACCAAGCAACATCAATGGTCCTAATCAGTTCATAAACCCTATAAAAATGACCCTAGACTCAACCCTAATCTATTCATTCAAAAATAAGAACAAAGCCACCATGTTGCTGAGGAACGACTAAGAGTAGCCACCAATTGGAGAGAGGATTAGGAGGCAAATTCTAAAGCATAAAGCAACCTAAACAAATCAAATCAACGAGGAATCGCATCTCCAAATCCCTAAATTGGAGAATTCGCCACACCATTGTAAGTAGAGTATTATTTTGGTATGAACAAATAATTGTGTTGGTTTGTATACCTGATTGTGGCGATAAAGTAATTCATATTTGCGCGTTACTATGATTCTTATCGATTTGGAATATTGTATACGTTTGGATATTCGCAAAGCATGTTATTTATTATAAAAACTACATGCGGTAGTTTTATGCAAGTATACGTTTGGGATATTCGCAAATTATGTAATCCATGTTGAAGCTACATGTATGTAGTTGATTAATTGAAATTCATGCAAGTTTGGGGTTTTGCTACTATGCCATCATAATGTATATTTTTGTACAAACATCATTTTTGTGAAGTAATTGGAGTAAGTTTGGGTTATCATAGTCCATATGAAATTATGTTGAAAATTTGGCATCATGATCTATGTATTAAGCCATGCTTTTGTACTAGAAAACCTATTTGCAAACTTATGAATATGACTAGGCTATGATTGATATTTTGCATAATTGAAATCCATGTTAGGTCTATATTGTTAACAAGAATTGTATGATGACATATGTGGTACATAGCTAGGTTAGATTCAAAAATCCCTTTTGCAAGTTTGCATGACTAAAGTAAAAATCATGATTTCATGTTAGAAATATTTATGCCATATGAATAGATTTAAAATCATGATTAAGTTGAACTATACTTTTGTGTTAGCAACAAAAGTAAACACCTTTGTAAACATGTAGTAATCTTATGAACATGATTTGCTTAAGTTTGACATTATGCCTAAATAAAAATATAGGTTTATGTTGTAGTTAAGACTATGTGTCAATAATGATTTCCAATTTAGATTCTTATCTCAACTACAAGTTTACATGCTTTGATTCATGTCACTTATGCTTTATGACCAAAGTATACATTAATACTATGAAAGTACACCAGTTTCTATTTTGTAGTTCCAACGTCATGTTGCAAGTTCATGCGCTTACATTCCCCTTCTTATGTATGTAATCACGCTTTAAGCCTCCCCTTTTCCTCATGGCTAAGTTGGGCTTAAAAAGGCTAAGCCCAACATATATATAATAAACGGACGTGTTAAACGGGGGAAAATAACGTTGGGTTAAATTTATTAATGAATGAAAATATAAAGTAGAAGGGCCCAAGTTCAAGTATGGGTTGGGCACATGATTGGTGTAACCTTTACACCATTAACTTAATAATGGGCCGCAAATATTTACATATAAGAAAATAAAGAAGAAAGACAAAATATGTAAATGTAGAACATACGATGTGTTTAACCCGAGGTTGGATTGAGTTGTGATGTAAACCTGCCCGGAACCGCCCGGCTGTCCAGTGGTCACAACAATACCTATCCAATGTGGGAGGTTAAACATGGAGCCCAATAAGGACCCGAGGTTAGACTGAGTTGTGGCGTAAGACTGCCCGGAACCAACCGGCAACAGGCAGCCACAACAATACCTGTCTAATGTGAGAGGTCAAGGCTTTAATAAGACAATTAAGGTTGAGTCAAGATTGTTAGGATTAAGTGAACTAAAGACTTAATCAAAATGGAACATGCTAAACTAAACGGACTGGTGGTGGTTAGGTTAGAAAACACTTAACCAACTTAGCATGTTGGCTAGAGTTAGAAAACCTAGTAACGGGGGACCCGTTTCAGCAGTAACCCTAGAAGGTGTATCAGGATACCCTGAAACTAGGCAGGGTGGGGCACGATTACTGGGTTGATTGTAAGAGGTCAAATCGACGGCGGTGGTGTAGCAGTGTAGGTTCTAACGGGGTGCGGGCGTGCACACACTCCGGCGCAGAAAAATAAGGCACTGGACACCAGTAGCATACCTGTGCACTCTAGGATTGTGTCGGGGCCGCCACCATGGGACTTGATACACCCCATGGTGGGACCAACATAGGTAACAACAACATCGGGGGCCGTAAGACACATGTAACTATGCGAGTAGGAGCCGATCATCATAGAGTGGATCACATCACCCTGATTATGGGGTGCCAGTTGGAAACTAGTTTATATGGGTTCGGAGATTAACATGGGGTACGATAGTATATTCGACCCTAGACAACTTAACCAAGTTTATAGTGCTTTCCCACTTCTTGTTTATACTTATCATACCCAGTTCTTTATTCATAGACAGAATAGTACTAGACTTACTCAGGCTTTATGTCTGACTCTACTTTTCTTTCGTCTTCTTTTCTTCCGTTCCCCCCCCCCCCAGGTCCACAGGGAGGGAACACAGCAGCTTGACCAGCCTTAATATCCAGCTTGAAGAGGAGAAATGTATTTCTTGGACCTTTTCGTTTTGAACTATGGCTTTGGACAACCACTATGGGGCTTTTGCAGTTTATCTATGTTTTATTTATGCTTCTTTAAATAATGTAATCAAGACAGATTATGAAAGTGTTATGTTTTTGGAAAAGATGTAAGACAATTATGGTGATGTTGTTGTAGCACGTATTTTCTTTTATGAAATAAAAGTTGTTGTTTTTCCGCTGTTTACAAATATGTGTTCTTATATCTGTCTTGTATATCTGTGACTTATACTTATAAACCTCCACCCAAATTAGGGCATTCCCTTTGAGAGTGACCCTAACGGAGGTGGGGTGTTTCACATTTGGTATCAGAGCATAAGGTTTACAAGATTTGAGCAAAAGGGTTTTTAAAACTTATTTTTGAAAAACTATTTTCAAAACCAGTTAAGTATTTTTCCAAGAAAAAGTCTAGTTTATTTTAAAAGGCTATTCCCCAAAAGCCATTAGCACTATCCTTTGCTTCCTCGTTCTAAATCTATCTTTTCCTTTTTCAGCATGGCCGATCTTAACCTTCCCGAGGGAGTACCCGTACCCGGATGGTTCCGAAGGTATTTGGAAGCTAGGGCCGACGACGCGGGCCCAGCAAACACTCCCACCGTACCTGAGGTTCCTCCTCCTCCTCCTCCTCAGCGTCCACAAGCGGATTTCCCAAAGATTTGCAAAGACTTTAAGGCGATGGGTGGCAAGAATTTTATTAGGACGGAGACTTTTATTGAGGCAAGAAATTGGTTAAAAGAAACAGAAGATTGCCATCTTTGATGTGGAAGACCGTAGAAAAGTTCTGTTGGCTGTATGGCTATTGAAAGAGGAAGTTGCTTATTGGTGGGAGGTCACCAACGCTACTATAGAGACTTGGGCCGACTTTAGGATGAGGTTTGGGCTTAAGTTTCTATCATCTGCTGAGGAGAATCTACAAATGGAGAAGTTTATATCTTTGAAGCAAGGGGACATGACAGTGAGGGAGTATGTGAATAAGTTTAACCAGCTTGCTCGATTCGGTTTGGACATGGTTAACACACCCCAGAAGAAGGCTCTACGCTTTGCACGAAGGTTGAATGAGCCATTACAAGGTTTAGCCATGTCTCATATACCCATGGGGGCCACTTTTGAAATCCTAGTAGACATGGCATTGCTTCAGGGAGATGATAAGAATGGCAAGAAAGAAGTCAAGCCTAATGATGCTCAAACCAAGAAGGCGGAATCCAAGTGGGGAGGAAATCAGAGCAACCAGAGCAATCAGAGTAACAAGAACAATAAGAACAACAAGGGTAACAAGGCCAACAACAACAAGGCAAAGGAGACAAGGAAGTGCAACTACTGTGGGATCATTGGACACATAGCCAAGGATTGTAGGAAGAAGAAGAGGAAGTTGGGAGAATGCTTTCATTGCGGAGAGTCTGGACACTTCAGTAAGGATTGCCCAAAGAAGCAAGGACAAGGGCATGGACAGACTCAGCGAGCAGGACCTTCTGGAGGGCAGGTGCATGCTCTCAACACCGCTCCAGTTCTTGATCGAGGTAGTATTTCTGTAGAAAGCCTTGTTTATATTTCTGGTTTTCCTGTTCGAACTTTATTTGATTCTGGTGCATCGCATACCTTTGTTTCTTCTGACATTATTGAAAGTTTGCACCTAAGTACTAGTCTTGTTGAGGATCTTGTTAGTGTTTCAAATCCAATTGGGGGTTCCGCCCATTTATCTATGATTTGTATGGATTTGAGGATTTCTATCTTGACCGTAGAATTCACATGTAATGCTTATGTTCTCGGTTTCATGGGATACGGGTTGATTTTGGGCATGGATTGGTTGTCCGGTTATGGAGCCATTCTCGATTGTGAGCATAGGGTAGTGAGGCTTATGACTCGCCTTGGTAATACCCTAGAGATTTCTTGTAACCCTCTGGATCCCGTCATGTTATGTTATCTTGAATCCCTCGACTCGTCTATTGACAATCTTCAATCTGTGAGGGTGGTCCGAGAATATCCCGATGTTTTTGATGAGGTGAAGGGGTTACCCCCAAAATGCGAGATAGACTTCCGTATTTATCTGGTTGATAATGTCAAGCCAGTTTCATTGCCTGTTAGGCACATGGCCCCGCGAGAAAGAAAAGAGCTTAGCAAGCAAATCAAGGAGTTGCTTGAGAAAAATTTCATCAGGCAAAGCATTTCTGAATAGGGTGCTCCGGTGGTATTCGCTACTAAGGCGGATGGTTCGCTTCGTCTATGTGTTGATTATCGTGAGTTGAACAAGCTAACAAAGAAGAATAGACACCCGTTACCAAGGATTGATGATCTCTTTGACTAGCTTGTTGGTGCTTCTGTTTTCTCTCAGCTCGATCTAGCCATCGGATTCCATCAGCTTAGAGTGGCTGAGGAAAGTATTGACAAGACAACGTTTAGGATTTCAAATGGATTCTTTGAGTGGCTAGTCATGCCGTTCGGTTTGACTAATGCACCCGCATACTTTGTTGATTTGATGAGTAGGGTGTTCAGGGAGTTCCTTAACAAGTTTGTGGTTGTCTTCGTGGATGATATTCTGGTCTTCTCTAAGGACGAGGAAGAGCATGCTACACGCCTCAAGGAGGTTATGGATACGCTTAGAGCTCATCAGTTGAAAGCCAAGTTCTCTAAATGCCATTTCTGGAGAAAGGAAGTTCGGTTCCTTGGGCATATAGTTTCTAAGCAAGGCTTAGCTGTGGATCCCGCTAAAGTGGTGGCGGTACAAGACTGGAAAGTTCCGAAGAATGCAACGGAAGTGAGAAGCTTTCTCGGTCTGGCAGGATATTATAGGAAGTTCATTAAGGACTTCGCTAGGATTTCAGCCCCTCTTACTAAGTTAACGAAGAAGAACTTAGTCTTTGCATGGGAGTTAGAGTGTGAGCTTGCTTTTCAAAGGCTCAAGAGAGCTCTCATTACGAGCCTGAGCCAAATCTCATAAGAGATTGACGCACGAACGCTAAATTTAGGGAAAATAATGAATGATGCATAATTGGACATGACTAATTTGTGATTGATTTAAGAAAATGGCATATGTTGTAATTTAAGATCTAGATCTAGGCATACTATATATTACGGCTTATGATTTGGAAGAAGGAGAATTATTGTATGACAGCATATGACTTGTAATTTGGGGACACATTGCATGTTATAATTCAAGATCTTATTTTGATGACATAATACATGTTGTAATTTATGTTCTAGATTTGGGGCGTATTTTATATGATGATCTATGACTTGGAAGAAAAGGATATGTGACTTAGGCCTGAAAACCCTATATTATAATAGGGATAATTATAAATGTGAATACGCCTAATTCGAATTTTGGATATTTGGCATACGCTGAAATCAAAGACTATAATTTGGCATAATTCGTATTGTATATCATGATTTAGGGGTTTTGGAGAATATCCTGTACCATGTAAATTTAACTATAAATTTGGGGCATATGTTACATTATGAATTATGACCATAATTTAGGCATGTAAAATTATGCTTAATTTTATGATTTAGCGAGGTATGTCAATGGAATTTTAAGGGACGATTAAATTAGTTAAATTATCTAATCTGCTAAATCTGTTGAAACTGAATACGGTAATTTGGGGTATGAAAAATTTATAGGCTCGATCTAAAATTGAGGAAAAGATGTTAATAGAACTTTGGATAATCTGTTGTAACTTATAAAGAGGTTAATTTGTCTAATTGGCATAGTAAGTCTTATATTGGCATAATCTGGGAATGAATACTTTAGCTAAAATAAGAATGCTGAGACACGAGGTTAGACTCTGTTTGTGGTTGAAGCCTGCCCGGACCCAACCGGCTTGACCAGCAACCGCAAACTATTAGTCTAATGTGAGAGGTCATATGTATAAATAAGCTTAGACACAAGGTTAGGTCTGGCTTGTGGCAGAAGTCTGCCCGGAACCGCCCGACACATCCAGCGGCCACAAGCTACCTACCTAATGTGAGAGGTCTGTGCATTAATATTTAATTAATGCAAATCGAAGATAAATATGATACCTAAAACGTATTGGGTAGATAAGGTTAAATTAACTGGGCTAATGAATCTAATAACCCATTTGAAAATCTGTAGGCCCAATACACGGTTTGGTGATACAATCTGCAAGTCTGTTAATTTGTATTTCTTATCCTTTAGTCTGAAAACTTGTTAATCTGTATAACTGATCCGTTGGTCTGAAAACTTGTTAACCTGCATGTATGATCTGAGAACTAGTTAATGTGGACTTTGTACATCTGAAATCTGTAAGCAAGTTAATCTGAAATCTGTTAGACTGGGGACACAAGGTTAGGAGGGGTAATTACTTGTGTCATCTGTTGTTTGGGACCCCTATTAGTCAGTAACCCTTTTTGGTATCAAAACTATGACCCAACACTATGTAGGGGTCCAGGGCTTGCTTACTGAACTAATTATACGAGGTTCATTATGATAATGGGGAGGGGTGTTGATGGTGCATTCCAACCGGGTCATGTGCGTGCATGGATCCGGTCCGCTCTGAGGATGTAAGACGCCGTGACATCTGTAAATAGTTCTGTGTCTTTCTGTAGGTTGCCACTTTAGGGAGTGATACACCCTTCTATGGGGCTGACACATGGTATTTATGTATTAGGGAGCCGATCGCTTGGGGTAGAATTTATGGTACACTTAGTTCTGTCTATTTCTTTTGTGGTACCGTCTGTTTCTGTTGGGGTGGTAACACCTGTCAGTTTCCATGTGGTACCGTATGTTAGGGTGGTAAAGTCCCATTACTAGTGTACACCTAATATTCTGTTTTTGTAGGGATTATTCTGTTTTTGTCTGTGATTTTGTTCCTGCTTTTGTTTCTATACGTCTGTCTCTGTTAGGGTGGTAACGGCCCATTACTAGCATTCTGTTTATGAACGTTTGTCTCTGTTAGGGTGGTAAACGCCCATTTTTAGCATCGTATTTCTGAAGAGATCATTCTGTTTTCTGTTTAGACATTAGGAAAACACCTAATTCTTTTATACTAGTATTAGTGTAGAGATGTGAAAACCAAGTAAGAAGCTTAGTTTAGCCTATACCATTCTGTCTCTTCTGTTAACCTGCTGCTCCTGTTATGGTTATCTCTCATCCAGTTTTATTTACATGTCATGATACTGTTTTCTATTTATATGCTTAAAGTCACTGGACTCACCAGACTTATGTCTGACCTAGTTTGTTTCGCCTCTTTTCTTCCGTCCTCCCCCCTAGATTCTCATGGTGGAAACATAGGAGCTTGATTCAGGTTCCATCTGCTTGAAGTGATAGAAGTGCTTGAAATATTGCTTGGCTTGGATTCTACCTATTTATGGCATTCTCTGTTGGGGATTATGGCTTTAAAATTATGCATTCTGAAGGATTTTGTATAAGACTGATATTTGTGTACTTAGGTTTTGGTATTGTGATGTAACCATACTTATTTCTTTTTCTGCTGTAATAAAGTTATAAATTTTTCAAGTACTACTTTACATATCTGTCTTGTAAATTTCTGTTCGGTTTACTTATAACATTCCACCGAAATTAAGGCATTCCCTTTGCGAGTGACCTTAACAGAAGTGGGGTGTTACAAAATTTTAGGGCTCGGATAATTCAACACAGCATCATTAATCACAATATATACCATAGTGAATAACAAACAATAATATAAATGTTGAAGAATCCAGTTGGATCCCTCCAACAAGTTTACCTGCATCCACAGATGTTAAGCAACATCAATAATATTATTTCACATCAATATGAAAAATCAGAAATAATAATCGATTAACTAACAACTATTTCAACCAAACAATCATCACGGTGTAAAATTACTATAATTAAATTTAAAACCCGTTTGTATAAAATATAAATGAGTCAGAGTTGGTGAGTTTACTCACTTGGGTACTCTGTTGACGATGCTGCTTTTGTTTCGTTCAAAATCAAACAGGCATTTGATTTTTCTATGAATTCCAGTCGCTCTATTCACAGCTAATTTAGTTCCACAATGTAGATCTCGTCATTACAGTTTCAACGGATCCTGTCACTTCATTCTGTTCACAAATGAATGATATATAATTTCTTTTGACAAGTCTTATATAATTTGAAATAATTACCTAATCTTAACAAAGGTTACTAGATTTAATTATTGATTTATATAATTTGATCTCCTACCCTACTGACATTGTTCAACCAATAACTGATGCTCCTTTCTTCGAGAACCCGATGCTACCATCCTTGTCTTCCATTGAACACTACACCTTCAAATACAATTGCACAGCGTTCTTTCTTCCTTCGTTTAAACATAGTCCCCTCCTCTATAGGCCACTAATCTTTTTTTTTCTTTATTCTCTTTTCACGTTTTAAAAATATTCGTGCACAGTTCCAAGGCCATTTCAACATTTAAACCGATCAGAATTTTTTCTTAATTAGATATAACTAACTAATTTAACCGTTATGTTACCTTAGGGTGGGTAATCCTTCTTCCAGTAAACATAAAACTGGCCTCCTCTTTCTACTTTCCACTAGACTAAACAGACGTGCCCTTTTGTACACACATACCATAAATTATGTTTCCCTTTTACTCTTCAATTCCTACCCAGGTAACATGATAAAAAGAAAACCTGGTCCATGTTTCATCTTTCCCACATGCTTACGTCCACCCTCCAGTATCCAATCCTCACTTCAAACCATTCACGGCCGACACCCTTCGCTGCTTGGAGAAAATGTAACGACTCGGATTTTTGATCGATTTATTTTAAATATTAAATATTTGTTTTAAATATTTAGTTGATAATATAAATTAATTTTTATATTGAGTTATCGATTTAATAATCGAATATAATTTAATATAGAATATATCGAATTATTGGTATTCGAAATAATTGAAATCGAAGTTAAAAATTGAATCAAAATGATTCAGATGATAAGAAGGAATTTTATTTGATACATACAATAATAAATAATAATTTATTATCAAAGAATTTGTGGTTTTCGAATTTAAACTATATTATATTAATTTAATATGGAATATGTGTTAAAATTAAATTTAAGAATATTTACTGTTGAGTTCAGTATAGGGTTATTACATTGAAAAGTCGGTCGATACGCTAGAATAACGGTTCGTGATTTAAATTAATGGACCCCAAGATATTTGATTGTGGATAGGTTCGAAATCAAATCGATATCCATTTAAAAAGAATAAAAATCTCTTTATTTCAAATCAAATTAAATAGAAACCAAATCACATTTAAATAAGTTGTACTTGGCGCAGACTTTAATTCCTTAATCACTAAGTTTTCTTCTTCTATAAATCGCGAGTACTTCCTCTCGTCTTTCTCCATTTTTTCTTTCTTTCTAAAATTAGCTCGAAGGCTTCAAATACTGGTTATTTATCAAAGTTCAAATGGAAGTCACTCCCTTGAGAATCTCAACACTAGTTAAAATCGAAGAAAGGAATCCGCTACCTTTATCATTCAGAAACCAAAACAAATCCACTGTTTCAAAATTACCTTAAAATCAAAAGAAAAATCCCAAAAATCCAAAATTTGAATCTTTGGATTAGTTAAGCTTTGGTCTTCGATTCTCTTCGGGTTTTACAAGGTGCAATGCTTCTTCTGATGGGTGCGATGCAATCTCGTTGCTATTTTGCGGACACTAGGGTTGTTGTTTAATCAAGGGGTGATTCGCGATTAAATCTGAGACGCGGGGTCTCCTAAGACGATGTCGAGGGTTTTGATTGGTTCAAACTGGCAATTTTTGGAGCTCGATACTCTCGCGGTTGCAGGGAGGAATGAGATTGGTATCAATGAGTTATTTGAAGATCCGGATTTTATTTTGAGCGCGTCGATGGTGAAGTTCGAACGGTGAAGTTCGGTTTGACAGTAGGAATTGGATAGAGTTCGAATTGGGTAGACTGGGTGGGTGCGATAGGGGCTGCGTTGGATTGACAAAGTGGAGTTCGAACAAGCTGATGGGTTTGGCCATGGTGAAATGGCTCATAAAGCAGTGTGATAAACTGGATGGTGGGTCTGGGTGGTTAATTAGGATTCTAAATTGATGGTAAAGAGATTGTTTTAGGGTTCGGAAGTGAAAAACTGATGTCTTTTGGGAGAGGAGTAATTGCACTATTTTGAAGGGGGTTACCTAGAGCATGGATTTGGGGAGAAATTGGGGAAACTCATGTTGGTCTGGAGGAGAGAGATAATAAGGGATGAGAGTGAACGTGGAGTGGGTGTTTTGCGTGAATCATTTCGTAAGAGAATTTATGTAACACCCCATAATTCTGTAATACTAGGATTCACAAATCAAGGTAGAATTAAATTTTAAAATAAAAATCAAGGGAAACGGGTTGCGCCATTGCTTTCGTCTCGAAATTCTGCTTGGAAACGAGTCCGAGTTTGCGTAAATCGGACTCCGTATGAATGAGTTATAGTCTTCAGAAGTTTCAGAATTCGATTTAAAATTCTAGCAGGTCAAAAACGAGTTCAAATTCGAAAAACAGACCCAGATTGGGCTGGACGGGAAAATTCCCGCCTAGGACCTAGGTCGACTCGGTAGTCGACCTGGCCCCTGAGCCAGGTCGAACCCAGCCCCCTTCTGGCTGGCCTGGTCAGTGTTGGTCGAATTTCTGAGCCATGGAGTGTCACTAGGGCTGAGTTGTCTGCTTTTGATTGGCTTCTCTTTTGAACGGACGACTTGTATTATTCTTGGCTTTATCGACGGCTCAAATCAATTTACAACTCTATAAAAAGGACCTAAGACTCAAGCTAATTCACACAAATAAAATAAAGAAGGAGCCATCATGCTGCTAAGGAAAAACTAGAATAGCCGTCAAGTTAGAGAGAAAGCTTAGAGACGATCGATTCCAATTCAAACTAAAGCTTAAGTATAATCAACGTCTTCCCAAAGGAGAGCATCCCCAAATTCAGAAATTCAGAATCCTGAATTGGAGATTCATCATATGTTGTAAGTAGAGTGCTATTCCGGTATGATTGAAAATTGGAACTTGATTTGCGTAGAATGATAATGGAATTGTACTGTAATTGTAATGATGTTAATTCATAATTCTATATTGCTACGATTTACTATGAATGGATTTGGGATGTTGTAGTGTAATTAACATGATATTGGATCTATTGAATAGTTGCAATGCAAGTATATGTTTCATGTTGGAAATTGATATTATATGTTTTGGTTAATAAAAGTTGTACCATATTTTTTTACGACAAAGTTGAGACTTATGCAAGTATGATCCACTATTGTGACTACATGATTTAAACCCTTGTATGTATATGCCTATGATAATCTCTAGTGTAGTTGGATCCATTTGGGTATTATGATTCATATAAGTTTATGTTGGAATAGGCCTCATAATTCTAGTTGAACGATACTTTTGTATTAGTAACAAAAGTAAGCACCTTTGTGAACATATAGTGGCTTTATGAACATGACTAACTTATGTCTGACATTATGCCTAAATAAAAATATAGGCTTATGTTGTAGTCAACATCATATGATAATATATGTGACACATAATTAAGTTAGATACATATTTTAAATGCAAGTTTACATGATTAGATTAAAACCCATGATTCATGTTTAGGTATGCTTTATGTCCAAAGTATATGCTATTACAATGCAAGTACACCAGTCTCTAATTTGTGGTAAATCGCTATGTTGCAAGTTCATGCGTTCACACATCCCTTTTATGTTATTTGGAATATATATATATATATATATATATATATATATATATATACACACACACACACACACACACACACACACACATCATGTTCTAAGCCTTCCCTTTTTCATGTGGCTAAGTTGGGCTTAAATGTTAAGCCCAAACATATGTTATCATATAGCAAACGTATAAGACGGGGTTAGTGACGTTGGGTTAAAAACAATAAAACATATGTGTTGGCATGTTTGACACATGCCAACAACTTGAGAACATTTAAGTGGTGATCATTATTATTATACCCAAAGAAAGATAAATTTGAATAATGGGCCGCAAATATTTACATATAAAATGAAAAGAGACAAATTATATGTAAACTTAGAAAATACGATATGCTTGACCCGAGGTTGGATTGCGTTGTGATATAAACCTGCGCGGACCCACCCGGCTGTCCAGTAGTCACAACAATACCTATCCAATGTGGGAGGTTAAGCTTTGAGCCCAATAAAGACCCGAGGTTAGACATGAGTTGTGGTGTAAACCTGCCCGGAACCGACCGGCTGTCCAATTACCACAACAATACCTGTCTAATGTGAGTGGTTGGCGCTTTAATTAATAAATTAAGGCTGAGTCAGGATTGATAGGATTAAGTAAATTCAATTAATACTTGATCAAATTCAACATGTTAACTATACAGACTGATTTGGGGTTAGGCTTATTCAGACACTTAACCAATTTAATATGTTGACTAAGGGAGTGGGTAAGGTTAAGCAAATGTTTAACAATGGAAACATGTTAGTTAGACAAGTGATTGAGGTTAAGCAAAATTTGAACTCTTAACCATGATAACAAGTTGGTTTGACAGGTGGGTTAGGTTAAGTAAGTTAGAAACACTTAACCACTGTAACAGGTAGTTAAACTGATGATGAGGTTAAGTTAACACCAGGAGGCGACACTTAACTAGAGTAACATGATAAGCAGGAAGGTTAAGTTAACTGGAATTTATTAATGACACTTAACCAACTTAACACAGTTGAGCTAGAATGGGAGGGTTAAGTCCATAGGAACACTTAACCAACTTAACTTGGTAACAAGACAAGACTCATAGGGGTTAAGTAACTGAGAATACACTTAGCCAATTTAACATGTTAACTAAACCAGAAGGTGAGGTTAAGTAAACTAGAACACCTAACCATCATAGCATGATAGATGAACAAGGTTAAGTTAAGACATGAAGGGGTAATACTTAACCATTAGAACATGTACAGAGATTAGGGTTAAGTTAACTAAAGGAATACTTAACCGTTATAACATGTTAACTAAACGGATGTCAGGGTTAAGTTAAAAAGAACACTTAACCAATACAAGATGAATGGTGTGGGTTAAGCAATAAGAAATACTTAACCAATATAACTTGGTCTGTGGTAGGGTTAAGTCAACATGAACTACTGATAACACTTAACCAGTTTAATATGACAAATGAATGGGTTAAGTTAACTCAAATTGACTAATGACACTTAACCAATCCAACTTGACGAGGAAGGGGACTAAGTAGTAAACCTCAGTTGAAAAGGGGCCAAGTAGAAATCCTTAGTTAAGATAACAACGATTCACGAAACTAAGTGGTAAACCTTAGTTAGGAAAACTAAGTGGTAATTCTTAGTATAACACGAGAAGGAGCGAACGTCCATCTGATCTTAAAGAAGGCTCCAACGAATTGGGTTACGAAGCCCGAGGCTTCGAGGGGACGTGAGGGTACTCTTGGTATCCCTCTGTGAGGCTGCAGATGATTCTCCTGGGCTCACAGAGGTAAAAGTCTGCGTTAGAAGAACCAAGGGTATGCCTAGGTTGCAAAATATGGCAACCTAAAGACTAGGATGGACCAGCGTGATTCGACGAGGAAACGGTAGCCCTGTGATTGCAACTCGTCTTCTACCTACCATCTTGAGTCAAGCGAGATACGTGAGGCGGGAAGGCGGAGAACTCCTACGGACCATATACTTGCTATCTAGTTTTGATTGCGGTTGTTGTTGGCCATAGGTTAGTGGGGCATATAGGGGCCTTCGTATAGTTCTCATTTTTCAAGGTTTGCCTTCCATTAGTTGAGGGAGGGGTCGAGTGGGACCATAGCTACTAGAAAAAAAACCTTAGCATCTGCATCGGCAGATATCTGAAAGCTCCCGACCGAGTTCCGTGTTTCTAGAGTAGCCCTGCCACGGAACTCGGGCCGCACATTACAGGACATGTGCATCTAGACAAGCGATAACGATTCGCGATACATACGTGGGAAAAGTCTAGGAACATATACCACCCTAGGTAGTGTATCCTAGACTAGAGGGCATAGTTCGACAAGTAGCGTAATTCCTAGTTGGACCTAGGTGGCACAAACCCTGAATCCGAGAAGCATTCAACAGATAGCGTAAACTCTAGTTGAAACTAGAAAGCACATGATAGAAAAACCTAGATTAGATCTAGGTAATAAAAAATAAATGTACGCCTGAAAGTAACTAGAATTTCAGGGATTGGGATACGTTATCATTACTAGCATGGACACTAGTTAGGTGGTGCAGAGACATAGAAACTATAATAACATGTTAATAGCGAAGCAGGGAAAATGTTAAAGCTTATCCAGTTTATCTTGTCATAGCGTATCTTGTGTTAATCTTATCTTATCTTATCTTATCTTATCTTGATTAGTATGGGGCACGATAGTATATTCGGTCGTAGACAACTTAACTTAGTTTATGGTGCTTTCCCATTTCCAGTTTATACTTATCATGCTCTTTTCTTTCGTCTTCTTTTCTTTATTTCTGACTCTACTTTTCTTTCGTCTTCTTTTCTTCTGTCCCCCCCCCCCAGTAGTTGAGTAGGGAATAGTATAGCTCAGGTTATATTGGACCGTCACTCTTCCCAAGCTTGAAGATTCTTCGGCAAAGTTCTTTAGACTCTCCTTTTCGCTGCTATGGCTGGCTTATGCTACATTGGGGAATATAAATGTATTTTTATGCTTCTTTATTTTGTAAGACAGATGATACTCTGATATTGGAAAACAATTTTTGTACAAACTATTCTATCAATAAAGCAAAATTTTATTTTCCCGCTGTTTTAAATTATGTATGTCTTGTAATTTATCTGCATCTTTTACCTATAATGCTCCATAGAACTTAGTGCATTCCCTTTGTGAGTGACGCTAACAGATGTGGGGTGTTACAATTTAATTTAATTATTTAAGTTCTTAATTGATTAATTAACTTAATAATTCCTTTTTTTAACTCGTATTTAACTCATAAAGGGTTGAAATCAGGTAGGGACACTTGCGTTGCATTCATGAAAGAATTTTCTTCATTCTGTATATGGAATGATGAATTTCGAAGTCTATTGGATTTAAGCTAAAATCAAACGTCGGTTTAATTTTAGTTTTAAAATCAAATCTCTTTGTTGACGACAACAAAATCACGGTGAGTAAATCTCACTCATTTTTAATTCGAATTATTTTATTAGTTAATATAATTGTTTGATGGTTGTTTGGTTGCATTAAATTATTTCTGTGGCTAGTACATATATATTAGTTATTAAGGCTTGGTTATTGGGGTTATTATATATATATATATATATATATATATATATATATATATATATATTGGTGGTTGGATGCCCGCAGAATCATTAGCGGACGCCCGCAGTATCATTAGCGGAAGACCCTATATGCCCCATGCTATGATAGTGGATGACCTTCTATACCGTGATATCCTGCCACGAAGCAGGATGGGTATTATTTATGTTGACTAATGTCTGTGGATGCAGGAAAATAAGTTGGAGGGATTCAACTGGATTCCTCAAAAATATTATTATTTTTTTGTTTCATATACCTTATCATATATGATGTATTAGAACCCTATGATTGACAATTGGGTGTTTATGAAAGATTAAATACCATTGGGCCCTAGATGTTAATTTTAAAATATTATGAAAATGAAATTTGTAACATAAAAGGAAAATTCTATTTTTCAAAAATAGAATTTGATATTCGAATGGACAAGAAATGGTAACTTGTTTTGAATAAACCAAACAAGTATTGACTTTATAAACGTTGTTTATAATTTAATAATGCAGAGAATTGAAATGAAATTATAAACAGTGTTTATAGGTAAAATGGAAAATTATCATTTGATAATTCGAATATTTAAATTCAAATGTGAATTTATAAAAATAGAAATGGGGAATCGTTTTAAGAAATAAACGAGGGAATTTATTCTGATGTTCAGAATATAAATCGAACTAAAATAAATCCGTAAGGATTTATGATTTTGAATTCAATTAATTCGAATTTATTTAAATAGAGTTTAATTTGAATATAGAGAATTCAAATAGAATTTGAATATATAGAGAATTCAAATAGAATTTGAATATATAGAGAATTCAAATATAATTTGAATATAGAAAATTCAAATAGAAATTGAAAATAGAACTTGAAAATAGAAAGTTGAAATCATTTTGAAATGGGAACGACGAAATATATTTCAGAATGTGGATTTTTAAGCAGAATAGAAATAAATCCAAAGGATTTATAATTTGTAAAAGGAATTGGAATTTAATATAGAAGATCGAAGTACTAATAAATTTATTTACGAGTAAGGAAAAATCGACAATTATAGATAATCGAAAATATTATGTTGAATTGGGAAACTAATTTGATATATATTAGAATGGAGTTGAATTTATTTTAAATGAAGTTTAAAAGTTTTTATATATAAATATAATTAAAACGAACTCGCCGCAGCTCGGTAATTCGTAAATTGGCAATTCGAACTTCAATTGAGTATATAGAACTCAAATTAAGTTGGAATTCTTTGAAACAAGAACCGTCAGGACCAATTAGATAATAGTTTTCTGATGGAAGAGAAAATTCTGAATTTCGTCGTCTATATTTTGAGTTATGTCAAAATCAAATTTTCAGAAAAACATCACCATAACTATTTAAAAACCATAACGATTTATTTAATTCTATAAAAGGATTTTAAGCAAATATAATCCGAATTTCTATTTAGAAAATCCTAGATTTGAGTTGTGAAATATATCTGAACTCAAGTGGAGTAATGGATTGATTTTTGAAACAAAAATCAGATTTTTAGGTATTAAATAGATTTAACTAATTTGAAGAATAAATAGTTAATCGAGTTTGAATCAAAATTGGCGTTGGATAAGTAAATTGGTTTTGTGGATTCATATTTGAAATCGAATTTGAAACTCAAATTAGAAATGAAATTCTACTTGTTTATAAGCGACTTAAAATATATTTGAACATGATATGTTCAAAATAAAGTGATTTGGCAAAATAGCTAATTAAAGAAGAAATTAGCAATAGGAATGACCGGATTGGGTTGGGATAAATCGAAAAACAGGTGAACATAGATAAAACAGGTCTGAAATAAAGTATATGAAGATTATAATTTGTGTGCCCGACAAAAAGGTACATGTTTAAATTCCATATGAGGTTTTATGCACCGAATCGGTAATCCGTTTGGCTTTTTTTATTTTCTTTTTGAATGGAAAGGGCCTATAGAGTTGATTTGAGGTTTGAACTATCGTCCGGTACAAAGGAGGTTATGGCAAAATTTTCCGGAAATTTAAGGAGTTAGAATATTTTTAAGAAATTTTGATAGTTGGAAATCAATGTATCGATATATATATAGAATTCGATAAGGAAACAAACTTGAATATAGAATACTATAATCAAATAGAAAATCTATAAACAAATCCAGAATAATTAGAAAGAGAAACGTATACAGGTAAAAATGAACAATTGGTTTTATGGTGTTGATTATTCGTGAATAATGATCTTGTCTGTTTTGAAGTTAAGGATGCTTTCAGTTAAGTTCTGAGAGGTAATTTTACCCCAACTCGATTGATTTCATTTTTAACCGATAAATAGCAAGATCCAGTCTCGAAGATCAATAGTTAAATAAAAGGTAGTTGAATGAAATATTTTGGATTTTTTGTAACCGTGTTTTACACAACATTCGTTTTAACCCAAATAAGTGGAATTTTGGAAATATAATAATATATATTTCCTGAGATTAGAATTAAATGAGTCGAGCAAGAGATAAGTAATTGGAATTTTCTCCAATTATAAATAGGAAATATTTTCTAAGTATAGAAAATAAAAGAAGGTGATATACGGGAATGTTATCCAATTAGCGTAAGAAACCAAGATGATTATTGAAAATATTTGGTTAACAAATATTGATCAAGAAAGGGAGAAGTGATTTAATTAATGAAATATTAATTAACGGGCCCAGTGATTGTTGGATGTTATGGATGAATGTTTGTTTGTTTTTCTTCGATAGTTAAATAACCGACTATCGAAGTGTTTGCCAATACCGTTGTCAATATGGAGAGACCGGTTGGGTAATTATCCGTGAACCACCCCGTATTGGCAGTAGCGTTGCGAATCAGATTATATGAAGATAATCGAAGATGGAGTAAAGTGCAAGGACTTTTTCCATTAATAGAAATTGGGCCTTCGGTTTCGTTCAGTTCCAGGACGAAGTGTATGGACGAATGTCTGACAGAGTATTTCCAATGATCGCATATGTTGGTCTGTATAGATATATATGGTGGCGAAGGTTTTATTCTCTTAGCATAATATCCAAAATATATTAATGCAAATCAATTAATGATTAACGGATCTGACAATGTGGCATTCAAATTGATTGTGCTATCATTGAATGATAAGAAATCGTAGCCTCAGGCCTCAACAACCAGGGAATAACAAAAATCGGGCAGGCAGCATGGTTATATGGGTCGCTTCCATTAGGGTGTATAATCACCTACCTAGAGAAATTCCTTTACTTATTAAATCTATCGATGTTGTCCCTTTTCGGGAAACAGTTGTTGATCCCAACCGTTGGTGATACATTCGATACACTCAAGCGAAATGAGTGGTCGATCATGTGGGGGCCGGGTTGCAAGATGTTCTTGTTGAACACCAGTGTATTCCCCTCTAGAGATACACTATCGGAAGGTGGTTCCATACCTTGTCATGTTGGAAATCCAATCTCCAATAAGCGCCCTGCGGTTTATGATTTTATATTTTGTATGTGGAGTGTGATATGCAAGCGTTCTGCTATTTAGTTATTTATTTGATTAGACATTATTATAATATCACTGGATTTTTGTATCAAAGTGTTTTGGATTATAGTAAGGTAAAAATTGTCCATGTTTATGTGTGGGCTGGTCTTACTATTATCCTTTCTTCCGAAAGGATTTCGAAAGTTAAACAAATGTTTGGAGTTTACTCACACCAGTCCCGTGACTGACCCAGAGTTTATTTTGTTTGTTTCCCCTAAACTATTGGGTGCCTAAATTTGTACGGGCACTCAAGTAGTCGGGATTTTTCAGATTCACTTGGAAGAGCTGGAAGCAGGAGGCTTCATCAGTTAGCTATAGACTATCATATTTCCGTTGTGTACTATGTTGTATCTGGAAGCAGGTGTTTATAACTGTTCCAGTAATAACTGTTGTACTCTGATAATGGTATTTATATACAGTTACTGATTTGTATTTCAAAAGTTATGTTATTTAATATATTTTATTCGTTCCGTTATGAGTTTGTGATCTTCGTTTTTCTTCTATTCTAACTTTTCTTTCTTTCTATTCCTCATCCTCTAACTTCTTTCTAATAATGATTCATATTTCTGTGCAATTTGGGTTGGACGTGTGGTGTTATTAGTCAACTCAGATAGTACAGATTTGCGGGCCATTACAATTGGTATCAGAGCTAGTTGCTTAATTGGTACGGATGATAGGGGGTTCCCGCTTTTCGTTAGGTGGCGAACGGGAGACTCTTAACCCTACATCTCCCGACAATGTGGGTTGGTCTAGTAGCGAGGCTGGCCGTAAAAGCAGTTCTGAGGTACCAATTTAAGCCATGGTGGGATATTATCCCGCTGCTTGGGGAGTTGACGGATGGTTGAAAAGCCTATCGAAATCGTCGAGCCATTACAGTTGGTATCAGATCTTAGGTTGAGCGAATACCTAGGCTTTGTTGGGTTGTGCTCATTAGAGATAGGGTCAGTGGTACCCTAGAATGAGTTAAGTACATAAATACGAGAGTGCGTATTTGTTAATTGATATAAAATTTTGTTTTATATTGTGTTGGCTAGTCTGTTGAGCAGTATATGAATTCTGATTGAATCGTGGGACGCTACGAAGTCGATAGGAATTTATAAACACTTAACAGAAAATTTGACACAATATTGTTTTAAAGTGGGTAAATGAAATAATTTTACCCAAAAATTCTACTTTGATATAGAAAGAATAATTTTCTGAAATTATTATATTATATGGTTGTGTTGATTAATATCATTATAATCAATTGAGATTATAAAATTGGAATGGTTATCTAAAACCAAATATAACTTGTATATGAATGATATATACAAATGAGATGAATTAAAATTGAATTCAAACCAGAACTTGGAATTTAAATCCTGGGAAGTTTGAAAATATTTTCGAAGTATATTAAAATAATATAGCTTTGTTTTTGGAGGGATTTTTGAAAAGAAATCATTTTTAATGGATTTTAAAAGTGGTAAAGCACTGAATTCACTTCAGTCGCTGGAAAATAATTCTGATGATGACAGCAGCCTCATAAGGGTTCATTTTTGAGTTTCTAAGTGGTGAATTGCTACCTTAGAAAAGTTCTTGGTCGAAATTTGTTTTGAAAAAAACAAGTGGTTTGAAAATTCAAATGTTTTGAATTTAAAATGGAAATATATATATAGAGATATTTATGTGATTTCAAAGGATTTGAAATGAAAACTCCGGATTTGAATTTTGGAATTTAAATGTAACTCAAAGAAAGTTAAATGGATCGAAGTAAATAAATTGATCAGGGTCTACTTGAACGGAATATGAATTGATTGTAAATCATTCAAATCATATAAAAATAAGCATATATGTTGTGTTATATAAATGGAAACCAAAAGTTTTGGTTGAACTAAAAATTGTTGAAATATAAAAAGTTGAGTTTCAACATAAGTGAATTGCTGAAAAGTAATGAGTTCGTACTATTTTTCCTACCTTAGTAATTTCGGGGATGAAATTATTTTAAGGAGGGAAGAATGTAACGACCCGGATTTTTGATCAATTTATTTTAAATATTTAATATTTTTTTTAAATATTTAGTTGATAATATAAATTAATTTTTATATTGAGTTATCGATTTAATAATCGAATATAATTTAATTTAGAATATATCGAATTATTGGAATTCGAAATATAATTGAAATCGAAGTTAAAAACTGAATCAAAATGATTCAGATGATAAGAAGGAATTTTATTTGATATATACGATAATAAATAATAATTTATTATCAAAGAATTTGTGGTTTTCGAATTTAAACTATACTACATTAATTTAATATGGCATATGTGTTGAAATAAAATTTCATAATATTTACTGTTGAGTTCAGAATAGGGTTATTACATTGAAATGTCGTTCGGTACGCTAGGATAGCGGTTCATGATTTAAATTAATAGACCCCGAGGTATTTGATTGTGGATAGGTTTGAAATCAAATCGATACCCATTTAAAAAGAATAAAAATCTCTTTATTTCAAATCAAATTAAATAGAAATCAAATCACATTTAATTAAGTTGTACTTCGTGTAGTAACCCGGATTTTCAGCGGCTTTGGTTATCGACGTAAGCTCGGCGTCGATAACCAAAACATCGAAAAATCCCGGTAATTAATGAAAGAAATTAGAAGGTGAGAATAGATAAGATAGAAACTTAGAATATAAGAAGAAGAAGAACACAACATCAGAGTAACACGAACCTCACAGCGGAACGAATAACATATAATAGATAACATAACTATGAAATATAACAGTTATGTATACAATAGCACTTATCAGAGTATAGCACTTACACACAGCGGAAATAACTATAGCTATATGATCCTGAAGCCTCCTGCTCCAGTTCTTCAATGTATCTGCAAATCCCGACTACTTGACTGCCCGTACAAATTTAGGCACTGTAACAACCCGGAAAATCTGGGCCAGTTTGAAAATTTTATTTTGGCAATTTTAGCGAATTTTGATTATTTAAAATGAATTATTTTAAATAATATCGACAATAAATTTATTTTGAATATAATTCGAACGTATATATTATACGCGTCGTCGTTAGAATATAAATAATTATATATAATTATAAATAGAATTGAAAATGGCGCGGTAGTTCGATAATTCGATTTCAAACTTCAATTGAATGTACCGGGTGCAAAACAATCCGGATTTTAGTGAAACCAAAAATAATGGAATCTAATAGTGAGTATCTTTCCAACGAATCCGAAAAATCAAAAGTTAGTAGCGGGAATCAAAAGTTATGTCCAGTTGAAAATTCTGAATAGTCGCTATGGAATTCAGGCCCTTAAAAATGGACATTTTGCAAATGACCTCGGATTTCGACGAAACGACTTTTGTTGGGTCCGCAGTGTCAAGTTATCGCTAGGTTTCAAATTTCATAATTTTTCGAATCAATATGTGAGCGTGGCATAGGAAAACGTGTTTTGACCATTTCAGTTGATTTTAATCGACTGGAAATTGGCCATTTTTCCAACGGTCTCAGAATTCAACGAAACTAGTTTTGTTAGGACCGTATCGTCAATACGAAGCTAGAAAATATTTTTCTGGAATTTTTCTAGTTAGTATGTGACCCCGGTAATTTGAAATGTACGTTTAAAATTCAATATAGTGATTTAAATGTAAATTTAACGGAAACTGATTGTAACAGTCGAATCAACCTACGATACATATCCCATTGTGTTCGGAATGGGGGTGAAACGCTAGGGGCGACAGTCGGTGGGTTCGAATTGGGATTCAAAATAAAAGTCAACTTAAAAGAGAATAATAAAATAATTAAATAAAAAATTATAAATATAGTTTTACATAAACCCCCCCCCCCCCCCTAGTTTTTCTCCCCAAATCAGAAGGTTCGAAATAAAAAAAAAAAAAAAAAAAAAAAGGGGGAAGAGGACGGACGGAGCCGCCCTCCCTCCCTCGAGATCGACGCCGCCTCCCCTTCATCTGCCGCGCCGCCACCCTCTTCTTCTCCCTCCTCCGAACCCTCGACGATGCCGCCTGCCTCTCCCCTCCTCTGGCCAAAGACCGCACACCCCCCCCTTCCTATCGCGATGAACGGAAACCCCCCCCCGATGGCCACAGCGCCGCCTCAGCGCCCTCCCCCACGTCGATTCCCCCCCCTGCGAGCCACCGCGGCAAGGACCCCGCCCCCCTGTAAGTCCCCTGATGTCCTTTATTTTATTTTTATTTTTTTTTAACTGTTTTTTTTTATTTACTTTAACTGTTTTTTTTTATTTTACTTAAACTGTTTTATTTTATTTTACTTGAAAACTGTTTTTTTTATTTGATTTTTAAAACTGAATTTTAAAATGATTTTTAAAAACTGATTTTTTTGTTAGGGTTTAAAACTGATTTTAAAGGGGGTTTAAAACAGATTTATAAAAGATTTTAAAACTGATTTTAATTATGATTTTTTAAACTGAATTAAAATTTAAAAACTGATTATTTTAATTTTTGTTTTGAAAACTGATTTTTATAGGAAGTAAAACTGATTTTATTTTGAAAAGGAAAATGATTTATAAACTAAAAGGAGATTAGGAAGTCGAAATAGAAATATAGAATTTTTATCTATTGAACTTCAATAGAAAAATAGAATTTTTATACATTGAACTTCGATAGAAATATAGAATTTTTATATATTGAACTTCAATAGAAATATAGAATTTTTATACATTGAACTTCGATAGAAATATAGAATTTTTATATATTGAACTTCGATAGAAAAATAGATTTTTATATATTGAACTTTGAACTAAAAATTCGATTTTTATATATTGAACTTTGAACTAAAAATTCGATTTTTATATATTGAACTTTGAACTAAAAATTCGATTTTTATATATTGAACTTTGAACTAAAAATTCGATTTTTATATATTGAACTTTGAAATAAAAATTCGATTTTTATATATAGAATAGCGAAATAAAAATATGATTTTTATATATCGAATAGTGAAGTAAAAATTTGATTTTTACATATGTAGTGGCTACGGTCAACGAAGGTGACAAGAATGCGAAACGACGAAGACTTCTGCAAAGGAAGTGCCGTGGAGCTGGATAGCTATAAGTGAGAATTTCTCACCTTTCACTTTCTTTTTCTAGTTATATATATATATACTAGGATGCAGACGGTGCTTAGTAGCACCCGACACCCGTCCACATACCATGGACTTGTTTGTTTGGATGTTTGGTGATTGATTGAGATATTGGTTTGAATGTGGTTTGTGGTGTGAAAAATCGAATCGATCAATTGGTTAGGATTAGACGTGCGCCGTTATAAGGCGAAGGAGTAAGGCTAGGTTAGACCCTTACTCCAAATTTTGTGGTTTGCATAACGAAAGTGAATTTGATTGATGTGTGAATGGCGTGGGCCTTCACTAGACCGGGGATAAGGCTAGGCCTTGTCCCGTTTCTAGTATCGTGCCGTTATGCCGCCGAAATTTTCTAAAATATGTTAGAAAATAAAAATATCATTTTATTGTGTAAATGAATAATAAAAATTCATAGGTTGAAATAAAATGTTTTGTCGTTAAAAATATAATTTTTAACGTGAATATGAAAATAGTGAAGTGAATAAATAAATATTCATTTACAAACCAGATGGTTTGTTTATGTACACTTATTTGAATGACATTGATTGGGACGATAAATTTTACACATCGCCCAACTGCACAACTAAAATCTGTGTTTGATTGTTTGAAACCCCACACGGGTGTTGGGATGAAATATGAATTTCACTCATCCTGATTGATTAAATATGTCGATCGATTGATTGACAGGCTGTTATGAGCGTTGAATATCTATATTTGATGCTTATACAGTGTAGTGCACTTTGGTTGATGGTTGATTATTTTCAATGTTATTATATACATGTGTTGTATGAAAATCCATATAATTAATTTTATATGGTAATTGATTGGGCCTCATTCCAATCGTGAAAATAAAGAATATTTTGATAATAACAAATATTTTGATAATAGGAAATATTTGAAATAGAATATTTGAAAATAGAAATTTATGAAGCCGTGTTAATTAGATTGACGCCATTTTGACGTAAACGATATTTATATCGATTTGAATTGAAAAAGATTTCGAAATGAATTGAATTGAAAACGAATTCGAAATGAATTGAATTGAAAACGATTTCGAAATGAATTGAATTGAAAACGATTTCGAAATGAATTGAATTGAAAACGAATTCAAAATGAATTGAATTGAAAAAGAATTCGAAATGAATTGAATTGAAAACGAATTCGAAATGAATTGAATTGAAAACGAATTCAAAATGAATTGAATTGAAAAAGAATTCGAAATGAATTGAATTGAAAACGAATTCGAAATGAAATGAATTGAATTGAAAAAGAATTCGAAATGAATTGAATTGAAAAAGAATTCGAAATGAATTGAATTGAAAACGAATTCAAAATGAATTGAATTGAAAACGATTTCGAAATGAATTGAATTGAAAACGATTTCGAAATGAATTGAATTGAAAACGAATTCGAAATGAATTGAATTGAAAGCGATTTCGAACTGAATTGAATTGAAAACGATTTCGAAATGAATTGAATTGAATATGAATTCAAACTGAATTGAAATTTGAATTGAACAGAAATGAATTTTGAAACGAATTTATAAAGAAGAATTCAATTTTGCTTTGAATTGAAATGGAAGTTGAAATAGATTTTGAAATGAATTTAAAACTGTTTATATAATTCGTTTTTTAATAGAAATCGACGAAATATATTATATATATAATATATATAATATAATGGCCTGAATAGAACGCGCCGCGCCGCGGCAGTTCGTGAATTTCGACCATTTATTTCAAACGGACATTGCGGGAGATCCGACCGTTGGATTCTCCTAAAACCGGAACCGTTGGGTTCGTATCGAAAAGAGCTTTCTAATGAATGTTAGAAATTTGAAATCTAACGGTTGGATTTGGAGATACGTCCAAATCAAATTCGAAAAAGGTCGCTGTAAGTGCAGTTCGATGGCCATTGTTGGAAATCGACTGTACGGGCCTTAATAAAATTATTAAAAATAGTAATAATTTGTGTAAAATCATAAGAAATGATTTAGAAAGAATTGGGATGAAAAACTCCATATTTGAAAAGATAAAAATAGATTTTTATCGAAATAGACTAGTTTTGAACTAGAATTATAATTCTATTTATTTTTAAATAAATAAACTGAATTTGAGAAGGGTTTTAAAAGTAACCAGAATTTCCAATGATTGCATTGGAGTGGATTTGAATCGAAATTGTCTTCGGAATATTTCGATGTTGGAATTCGTGATTATACAGGTGTTGTTATGGAAATTTGAAAGATATATATTTATATCGTTATTTCCAATGCGACATTTGTTAGTCGTAGAATTCGATATTGAATATAAGCCGATATATTTTCTATTCAGAGCCTTGTATTGAATATCGAATGTGATTTGGGTTTGTCGTGAATGGTGTCTTCACTAACACTGTTCTTGAACCCAGTTGAGAAAAGATTAAATCTTTTTATTTAGATTTAATGAAGTGTACCAATTAAATGATATTTAATTGGAATTGAATTGGTATTGATTTTTGGGTTTATCGTGAACAGTGTTTTAAATAACACTTGTTCTTTAACCCGATAATTAATCGAATGTGATTTGGGTTTGTCGTGAATGGTGTCTTCACTAACACTGTTCTTGAACCCAGTTGAGAAAAGATTAAATCTTTTTATTTAGATTTAATGAAGTGTACCAATTAAATGATATTTAATTGGAATTGAATTGGTATTGATTTTTGGGTTTATCGTGAACAGTGTTTTAAATAACACTTGTTCTTTAACCCGATAATTAATGGAATGGGATTTTGGGTTTATCGTGAATCGTGTTTTAAATGACACTGATTCTTTAACCCATATAATGATTAAAACTAAGTGGAGTTTTAATGAATCTTTAATTAGATTGAAAAGATCGAGAATGGAGTATCACCAGTTTTGCTCCAGGCGATAGTTAAATCTTTAATTAGATTTGAACGTGAAATTTAGAAACTAACTGTCGGTTAGCCAAGCAGAAGGGTTTTCTGGATATTGATCTGATGTTGGTTTCGGCCTTCGGGGTTAATATTTGGGGAATTATTCTCTTGATTAATTTACGGTTAGTGACTAATGAATTGGAATGAGGCGTATGTTGTGTTTGTGTAACACTTTTGTAATATATACGCGAGTTATTCGGAAAGACCGGGTTTATCCCATTCTGAATAACTGATACGACGATAAGTCGAAGATGAAGACGATGGTCGAAGACCGGAGGTCTTCACGTCGTTTGGGTGATAACTGATGATCTTGATTGGGCTGTACACCCAAGAAGATGGAAACAGTTAGTGATCGTCCAGACGTACTTGGAGATCGATGGATATGCGGGGTACTAGGTGCCTCCGGTTTCGTTCAGACCCAGAACGGACTTGTAAATGGACTGTGTGTCTGACATCGGATTTCATTCTGTGTGATTGATATCGGTTGCATAGGATGGCTTGCCTGTGTGGCATGCTAAGATGCAAATGATCAAGGCTTCTGTTGAAAAGCAAAGTCTTGTGGTTGATGATCAAAGCACGGCCTTTGTGGCGTAGCTTTGTGTAACGTTTACCTCGCGTGTTTCACACCCGGTATGAACCAAAAACGGGAGACGGACCTCAGGGAGGGCATGCGTTTCTTTCTAGTTAGAAGTGGCGTCAGTGGTTTTACACGCCCTGACGAGTTTGACTTATGTGGTTGTTGCTGTTGCGAGGCGCCTCGGTTATATCGGTTTCGGCCGATGCATTCTGGTCGGCTGACGGACCAGACTTACACCCCATAGGGTGGGGAAACGTAGTGTTCAGGCATTTTAATCCACATCGGTGGACCGGCCCTGACGATCCAAAGGCTTGACAGAGTACTTGCCTGAGGCTCGGACTAGACAGTCTCGAATCGGTTGAGGACTATCTTTTGCCTCGGTTTATAGACGGAAATCCAATTTCCAAATACGTGACTTTGCGATTTTGATTGTATAACCTATATATGGCGACATAGTGGTATGGGGCATTCATGCCGCCTATGATTGATACTTATGATTTGAAGTGTTTTATACACTATGCACTTATAATAGTATCAAATGATTTGTTTTAAACGTATCAAGCATTCTTTGGCTGTTATAAGGGAAAACCCTATCCTCGACTGCGTTGCATTGTGTGATGGGACCTGGGTCTTATAACAGCTTCATTTTTCTTTATTTAGCATTGCGCTGTTTATTTATGCACTGGTATTCTTGGGAGGAAACCCGTTCCGTGTTATACGGCGTGGTCCCTTGATTTACCTAATGATTTAAAATAAAGATTAATAACTGTTTTAGTTCTCACACCAGTCCCATGACTGACCTGGAGTTTATTGTTTTAACCTAAACTCTGGGTGCCCTTATTTTGACACGGGCAGCTAGTAGTTTTGGTTTTGCAGATTTATATCCACAGGATCCTGGTTTACAGCTGGAACGATATCCGGAAAGCTTTGTATCCGTATATCTTCTTCTAGTTGTGTATTGTATTATTTTCCGCTGCTATGTATTTAAATGTAATTTAAATCTCTGATATTTCTGTGTAATATTCATTTATACTCTGTATATTCTTGTAATCTGATGCATTGTTGTAATATACAATGAAATGTTCTTCTGTATGCGTTCGGTTGTGGTTTGTTCTCGAACTATCCGACGCTTTCCTTCACGGGGAAGTTGCGGGTCTTTACACGTGGTATCAGAGCTTTGGTTTACAAAGCAGAGAACAAGGCACATTAGAACCATACGAAAGAATTCGTCAGATATTGGATTAGCAATATCCAATGAGAATGACTCGTTAGAGATAGGATCAGTAGTATCCTAGAACGAGTGTGAAGGGTATAATTTTCAAATGAAAACAATTTTTGTTTTGAAAATCTAAATCACTTATTCGTATTTGATTATTTATTTATATTGATTAGGACAGTCCAGTATATAAAGATTTTGCATATACGCCTTGCAAACGTGTATTTGAAGTTTTAATATACTGGATAGATATAGAATTACACTCTAATCGCCTGGAGATGATTTTGATGATGGAGCTCCATCATTAGAATTTATGTTCGAGTGACGAAAGTGGGCTTTCTATATATTTCCTATGGACTGGTGTGAGAACCAAAATTAGATAGGGCCTATTGTTGTGAATTGGCATCAAAAACAAGATTTTCAGTATGTATCAAAATTATGAATTTGAAACTCTAATTCACTAATTGATTGATGTTTGTGTTGTTTGTTTATTTGTTTGCTAATTTTTAGCCAATTAGCCTAATTAAATCAAATATTGAACTATATTGAAAATTGGTCGCATTTGCTTGCATATACATATATATCTTTGAACAGGTCATAGCAAGGAGGCTAGAGCAGAGAATAAAATTTGTTTGCCCGACAAATAGGTACATGTTTACTACATAATTTCCTGTTTTGTTTGGGTGATGATGATTTTGTGAGCCTATTGGCTAGCCGCTTGGCTTTTTCTTTTTCTTTTTGAGATCTGAAGGACCGGGGAAGCTATTTGAAATTCCCCGATGCTCCCGGTGCAGGGGAGGTTATGGCGAAATTTTTCAAAAATTTAGGGTGTTAGCCAAATTTTTGAAGTTTTGGAAATTCTCAGAAACTGAAAAGTTAGAGAATAGAAGCCAGATCGAACGTAGAGCTGAATAATCAAACCCCTTTCGACTTTGTTCCTTTTCGGGGACGAAAAGTTTTAAGTGGGGGAGATTGTAACAACCCGGAAAATCTGGGCCAGTTTGAAAATTTTATTTTGGCAATTTTAGCGAATTTTGATTATTTAAAATGAATTATTTTAAATAATATCGACAATAAATTTATTTTGAATATAATTCGAACGTATATATTATACGCGTCGTCGTTAGAATATAAATAATTATATATAATTATAAATAGAATTGAAAATGGCGCGGTAGTTCGATAATTCGATTTCAAACTTCAATTGAATGTACCGGGTGCAAAACAATCCGGATTTTAGTGAAACCAAAAATAATGGAATCTAATAGTGAGTATCTTTCCAACGAATCCGAAAAATCAAAAGTTAGTAGCGGGAATCAAAAGTTATGTCCAGTTGAAAATTCTGAATAGTCGCTATGGAATTCAGGCCCTTAAAAATGGACATTTTGCAAATGACCTCGGATTTCGACGAAACCACTTTTGTTGGGTCCGCAGTGTCAAGTTATCGCTAGGTTTCAAATTTCATAATTTTTCGAATCAATATGTGAGCGTGGCATAGGAAAACGTGTTTTGACCATTTCAGTTGATTTTAATCGACTGGAAATTGGCCATTTTTCCAACGGTCTCAGAATTCAACGAAACTAGTTTTGTTAGGACCGTATCGTCAATACGAAGCTAGAAAATATTTTTCTGGAATTTTTCTAGTTAGTATGTGACCCCGGTAATTTGAAATGTACGTTTAAAATTCAATATAGTGATTTAAATGTAAATTTAACGGAAACTGATTGTAACAGTCGAATCAACCTACGATACATATCCCATTGTGTTCGGAATGGGGGTGAAACGCTAGGGGCGACAGTCGGTGGGTTCGAATTGGGATTCAAAATAAAAGTCAACTTAAAAGAGAATAATAAAATAATTAAATAAAAAATTATAAATATAGTTTTACATAAACCCCCCCCCCTAGTTTTTCTCCCCAAATCAGAAGGTTCGAAATAAAAAAAAAAAAAAAAAAAAAAAAAGGGGGAAGAGGACGGACGGAGCCGCCCTCCCTCCCTCGAGATCGACGCCGCCTCCCCTTCATCTGCCGCGCCGCCACCCTCTTCTTCTCCCTCCTCCGAACCCTCGACGATGCCGCCTGCCTCTCCCCTCCTCTGGCCAAAGACCGCACACCCCCCCCTTCCTATCGCGATGAACGGAAACCCCCCCCCGATGGCCACAGCGCCGCCTCAGCGCCCTCCCCCACGTCGATTCCCCCCCCTGCGAGCCACCGCGGCAAGGACCCCGCCCCCCTGTAAGTCCCCTGATGTCCTTTATTTTATTTTTATTTTTTTTTAACTGTTTTTTTTTATTTACTTTAACTGTTTTTTTTTATTTTACTTAAACTTTTTTATTTTATTTTACTTGAAAACTGTTTTTTTTATTTGATTTTTAAAACTGAATTTTAAAATGATTTTTAAAAACTGATTTTTTTGTTAGGGTTTAAAACTGATTTTAAAGGGGGTTTAAAACAGATTTATAAAAGATTTTAAAACTGATTTTAATTATGATTTTTTAAACTGAATTAAAATTTAAAAACTGATTATTTTAATTTTTGTTTTGAAAACTGATTTTTATAGGAAGTAAAACTGATTTTATTTTGAAAAGGAAAATGATTTATAAACTAAAAGGAGATTAGGAAGTCGAAATAGAAATATAGAATTTTTATCTATTGAACTTCAATAGAAAAATAGAATTTTTATACATTGAACTTCGATAGAAATATAGAATTTTTATATATTGAACTTCAATAGAAATATAGAATTTTTATACATTGAACTTCGATAGAAATATAGAATTTTTATATATTGAACTTCGATAGAAAAATAGATTTTTATATATTGAACTTTGAACTAAAAATTCGATTTTTATATATTGAACTTTGAACTAAAAATTCGATTTTTATATATTGAACTTTGAACTAAAAATTCGATTTTTATATATTGAACTTTGAACTAAAAATTCGATTTTTATATATTGAACTTTGAAATAAAAATTCGATTTTTATATATAGAATAGCGAAATAAAAATATGATTTTTATATATCGAATAGTGAAGTAAAAATTTGATTTTTACATATGTAGTGGCTACGGTCAACGAAGGTGACAAGAATGCGAAACGACGAAGACTTCTGCAAAGGAAGTGCCGTGGAGCTGGATAGCTATAAGTGAGAATTTCTCACCTTTCACTTTCTTTTTCTAGTTATATATATATATACTAGGATGCAGACGGTGCTTAGTAGCACCCGACACCCGTCCACATACCATGGACTTGTTTGTTTGGATGTTTGGTGATTGATTGAGATATTGGTTTGAATGTGGTTTGTGGTGTGAAAAATCGAATCGATCAATTGGTTAGGATTAGACGTGCGCCGTTATAAGGCGAAGGAGTAAGGCTAGGTTAGACCCTTACTCCAAATTTTGTGGTTTGCATAACGAAAGTGAATTTGATTGATGTGTGAATGGCGTGGGCCTTCACTAGACCGGGGATAAGGCTAGGCCTTGTCCCGTTTCTAGTATCGTGCCGTTATGCCGCCGAAATTTTCTAAAATATGTTAGAAAATAAAAATATCATTTTATTGTGTAAATGAATAATAAAAATTCATAGGTTGAAATAAAATGTTTTGTCGTTAAAAATATAATTTTTAACGTGAATATGAAAATAGTGAAGTGAATAAATAAATATTCATTTACAAACCAGATGGTTTGTTTATGTACACTTATTTGAATGACATTGATTGGGACGATAAATTTTACACATCGCCCAACTGCACAACTAAAATCTGTGTTTGATTGTTTGAAACCCCACACGGGTGTTGGGATGAAATATGAATTTCACTCATCCTGATTGATTAAATATGTCGATCGATTGATTGACAGGCTGTTATGAGCGTTGAATATCTATATTTGATGCTTATACAGTGTAGTGCACTTTGGTTGATGGTTGATTATTTTCAATGTTATTATATACATGTGTTGTATGAAAATCCATATAATTAATTTTATATGGTAATTGATTGGGCCTCATTCCAATCGTGAAAATAAAGAATATTTTGATAATAACAAATATTTTGATAATAGGAAATATTTGAAATAGAATATTTGAAAATAGAAATTTATGAAGCCGTGTTAATTAGATTGACGCCATTTTGACGTAAACGATATTTATATCGATTTGAATTGAAAAAGATTTCGAAATGAATTGAATTGAAAACGAATTCGAAATTAATTGAATTGAAAACGATTTCGAAATGAATTGAATTGAAAACGATTTCGAAATGAATTGAATTGAAAACGAATTCAAAATGAATTGAATTGAAAAAGAATTCGAAATGAATTGAATTGAAAACGAATTCGAAATGAATTGAATTGAAAACGAATTCAAAATGAATTGAATTGAAAAAGAATTCGAAATGAATTGAATTGAAAATGAATTCGAAATGAAATGAATTGAATTGAAAAAGAATTCGAAATGAATTGAATTGAAAAAGAATTCGAAATGAATTGAATTGAAAACGAATTCAAAATGAATTGAATTGAAAACGATTTCGAAATGAATTGAATTGAAAACGATTTCGAAATGAATTGAATTGAAAACGAATTCGAAATGAATTGAATTGAAAGCGATTTCGAACTGAATTGAATTGAAAACGATTTCGAAATGAATTGAATTGAATATGAATTCAAACTGAATTGAAATTTGAATTGAACAGAAATGAATTTTGAAACGAATTTATAAAGAAGAATTCAATTTTGCTTTGAATTGAAATGGAAGTTGAAATAGATTTTGAAATGAATTTAAAACTGTTTATATAATTCGTTTTTTAATAGAAATCGACGAAATATATTATATATATAATATATATAATATAATGGCCTGAATAGAACGCGCCGCGCCGCGGCAGTTCGTGAATTTCGACCATTTATTTCAAACGGACATTGCGGGAGATCCGACCGTTGGATTCTCCTAAAACCGGAACCGTTGGGTTCGTATCGAAAAGAGCTTTCTAATGAATGTTAGAAATTTGAAATCTAACGGTTGGATTTGGAGATACGTCCAAATCAAATTCGAAAAAGGTCGCTGTAAGTGCAGTTCGATGGCCATTGTTGGAAATCGACTGTACGGGCCTTAATAAAATTATTAAAAATAGTAATAATTTGTGTAAAATCATAAGAAATGATTTAGAAAGAATTGGGATGAAAAACTCCATATTTGAAAAGATAAAAATAGATTTTTATCGAAATAGACTAGTTTTGAACTAGAATTATAATTCTATTTATTTTTAAATAAATAAACTGAATTTGAGAAGGGTTTTAAAAGTAACCAGAATTTCCAATGATTGCATTGGAGTGGATTTGAATCGAAATTGTCTTCGGAATATTTCGATGTTGGAATTCGTGATTATACAGGTGTTGTTATGGAAATTTGAAAGATATATATTTATATCGTTATTTCCAATGCGACATTTGTTAGTCGTAGAATTCGATATTGAATATAAGCCGATATATTTTCTATTCAGAGCCTTGTATTGAATATCGAATGTGATTTGGGTTTGTCGTGAATGGTGTCTTCACTAACACTGTTCTTGAACCCAGTTGAGAAAAGATTAAATCTTTTTATTTAGATTTAATGAAGTGTACCAATTAAATGATATTTAATTGGAATTGAATTGGTATTGATTTTTGGGTTTATCGTGAACAGTGTTTTAAATAACACTTGTTCTTTAACCCGATAATTAATCGAATGTGATTTGGGTTTGTCGTGAATGGTGTCTTCACTAACACTGTTCTTGAACCCAGTTGAGAAAAGATTAAATCTTTTTATTTAGATTTAATGAAGTGTACCAATTAAATGATATTTAATTGGAATTGAATTGGTATTGATTTTTGGGTTTATCGTGAACAGTGTTTTAAATAACACTTGTTCTTTAACCCGATAATTAATGGAATGGGATTTTGGGTTTATCGTGAATCGTGTTTTAAATGACACTGATTCTTTAACCCAGATAATGATTAAAACTAAGTGGAGTTTTAATGAATCTTTAATTAGATTGAAAAGATCGAGAATGGAGTATCACCAGTTTTGCTCCAGGCGATAGTTAAATCTTTAATTAGATTTGAACGTGAAATTTAGAAACTAACTGTCGGTTAGCCAAGCAGAAGGGTTTTCTGGATATTGATCTGATGTTGGTTTCGGCCTTCGGGGTTAATATTTGGGGAATTATTCTCTTGATTAATTTACGGTTAGTGACTAATGAATTGGAATGAGGCGTATGTTGTGTTTGTGTAACACTTTTGTAATATATACGCGAGTTATTCGGAAAGACCGGGTTTATCCCATTCTGAATAACTGATACGACGATAAGTCGAAGATGAAGACGATGGTCGAAGACCGGAGGTCTTCACGTCGTTTGGGTGATAACTGATGATCTTGATTGGGCTGTACACCCAAGAAGATGGAAACAGTTAGTGATCGTCCAGACGTACTTGGAGATCGATGGATATGCGGGGTACTAGGTGCCTCCGGTTTCGTTCAGACCCAGAACGGACTTGTAAATGGACTGTGTGTCTGACATCGGATTTCATTCTGTGTGATTGATATCGGTTGCATAGGATGGCTTGCCTGTGTGGCATGCTAAGATGCAAATGATCAAGGCTTCTGTTGAAAAGCAAAGTCTTGTGGTTGATGATCAAAGCACGGCCTTTGTGGCGTAGCTTTGTGTAACGTTTACCTCGCGTGTTTCACACCCGGTATGAACCAAAAACGGGAGACGGACCTCAGGGAGGGCATGCGTTTCTTTCTAGTTGGAAGTGGCGTCAGTGGTTTTACACGCCCTGACGAGTTTGACTTATGTGGTTGTTGCTGTTGCGAGGCGCCTCGGTTATATCGGTTTCGGCCGATGCATTCTGGTCGGCTGACGGACCAGACTTACACCCCATAGGGTGGGGAAACGTAGTGTTCAGGCATTTTAATCCACATCGGTGGACCGGCCCTGACGATCCAAAGGCTTGACAGAGTACTTGCCTGAGGCTCGGACTAGACAGTCTCGAATCGGTTGAGGACTATCTTTTGCCTCGGTTTATAGACGGAAATCCAATTTCCAAATACGTGACTTTGCGATTTTGATTGTATAACCTATATATGGCGACATAGTGGTATGGGGCATTCATGCCGCCTATGATTGATACTTATGATTTGAAGTGTTTTATACACTATGCACTTATAATAGTATCAAATGATTTGTTTTAAACGTATCAAGCATTCTTTGGCTGTTATAAGGGAAAACCCTATCCTCGACTGCGTTGCATTGTGTGATGGGACCTGGGTCTTATAACAGCTTCATTTTTCTTTATTTAGCATTGCGCTGTTTATTTATGCACTGGTATTCTTGGGAGGAAACCCGTTCCGTGTTATACGGCGTGGTCCCTTGATTTACCTAATGATTTAAAATAAAGATTAATAACTGTTTTAGTTCTCACACCAGTCCCATGACTGACCTGGAGTTTATTGTTTTAACCTAAACTCTGGGTGCCCTTATTTTGACACGGGCAGCTAGTAGTTTTGGTTTTGCAGATTTATATCCACAGGATCCTGGTTTACAGCTGGAACGATATCCGGAAAGCTTTGTATCCGTATATCTTCTTCTAGTTGTGTATTGTATTATTTTCCGCTGCTATGTATTTAAATGTAATTTAAATCTCTGATATTTCTGTGTAATATTCATTTATACTCTGTATATTCTTGTAATCTGATGCATTGTTGTAATATACAATGAAATGTTCTTCTGTATGCGTTCGGTTGTGGTTTGTTCTCGAACTATCCGACGCTTTCCTTCACGGGGAAGTTGCGGGTCTTTACAGGCACCCAAGAGTTTAGGGAAAACAACCAAGTAAACTCCGGGTCAGTCATGGGACTGGTATGAGTAAAACAATTTAATACTTGATTTAATAAAGGATATCTCACAAGACCACGCCGCATAACGGAACGGATTTTTCCCTTATGAGAATCCCAACAACTTTGTAAAGTAATATCATTCTGATATTATAATAATGTCTAAATACAAATAGATATCAAACTAGCAGAAACGCTTGCATCTCACGTTACTACATATATAGTATACAATCAAAATCGCAAGCACATATTGGATGATTGGATTTCCAACTATGACAAGGTATGGAACCACCTTCCGATCAGTGTACTCTAGGAACGATACACTGGAGTTCAACAAGAACATCTTGCAACTCAGCCACACATGACCGACCACTCATTTCGCTTGAGTGTATCGAATGTACATCACCAACGGTTGGGATCAGCAACTGTTCCCGTATATATATGGGACAGCATTGATAGATTTAAGAAACAAATGAATATTCACTAGATATGTGATTATACACCCTACTTCGGTGCGACCGACTTAGCCATGCTGCCTGCCCGATTTCTGTCATTTACCGGATGATGAGGCTAGAAGCTATGCTTTATCATCACAATAGATTCACTTCGAATGCCACATTGCCAGATCCATCGAAAATCACTAATTGACGTCTACAACAATACATTACGTGTCATCTAAAAGAAGTTTCCTTCTCCGCTTCCACTCTTGGTACGGTTGAAGAAATCAATGTACGTGACCTTTCTGGAAATACTCTGTCAGACATCCATCTTCATTCACTTAAAATGTCACATCGTCATACCCGCCAAATCACAAATTGACTTATCTAAAAATAACACGGGTATACAGCTAAGAGAAACAAATTCCTCCGCCACCAAACGTGAATACGTTTGAACAGATCAACTTACGCGATCCATTGGATATACTCTGTCAGACCTTCGTCCATACAAGTTGTCCTGGGACTGGACAAACCGAAGGCACTATTCTGTAAACAGGATAGCCCTTGCATTTTACTCCGTCTTCAATTATCTTTGGCATATATGATTCGCGACGCTTATGCCAATACAGAGTGGTTCTGTGGATAAAAATCCAACCGGTCTCTCCATATTAACAACGTTAAAATGGTCAAAACTTCGATAGTCGGTGAGTTAACTATCAAAGAAAAACAAGTGTGCAAACAACGATATTATTTCCAAATGGAAATTATATCGAACAAACATCATTTAACATAAATCTCTTTAGTTCATTTATTTACTTATCTCATGTTTCCCTATATTCTAAATTCTTATTTTCTTTTATCAGAAAACATTTCTGATTCTCGTTTGGAAAACATTTCCAAAACTCCTTTACAATCAAACCTTACCATTTCTTAGTTAAGAAGGAAGTCACTCAAGTTGGGGTATAATTACCTCTTAGACCTTAACTGAACAACGTTATAACTTCGAAATGGTCAAAGTTTATCTTTTAATCTTTAACAACTTCTTTACGCCTTTCTCGGATTCAATTTTACTAGTCCACTTCTATATTTAAAACATTGGTTATAACGATAACGTTATAATCCCTACTTTCGAATTATCTAACTTTAATTATAACTTCTATTCTTATTAGTGAATAATTAACCTAACACTTATTTATGTATAAATAAATAAATCTCTATTTAAACACTGGAAAGTATAAGTACTTTCCCGAATTCGATATAAACGAATTCGCCGATTAACTTTCTTCCAGAAATCTCTATTTGATTAACTCTTCTTCGAATAACCTATATTCGATTAACTTCTTCTCGAATAAACGATACTCGATAATCTCTCTTCGAATAACTAATATTCGATGACTGTTACTTTTCAAATATCTCATATTTCAACATCTCACTTTGATTAAACTATAATCAATAACTCCCTTCGATGAAACTAACATCGATAACTCCTTTCGATGAAACTAACATCAATAACTTCTTTCGATGAAACTAACATCGATAACTTTGTAACACCCCGAATTTTCTATTAACACTAAAGTTGCTAAATTATTAATAAGTGTGTAAGAGAGGGGATGTATCTAATATGAATATAAAAATATTAATAAGTGTGTAAGAGAGGGGATGTATCTAATATGAATATAAAAATATTAATAAGTGTGTAAGAGAGGGGATGTATCTAATATGAATATAAAAATATTAATAAGTATGTAAGAGAGGGGATGTATCTAATATGTATATAAAAACAATAATAAGTAAAGGGGGATGTATATAATGTGTACATTGTAGAAAATATATATATATATATATATATATATATATATATATGGGCAGTTAATGCAAACATGAATAGAAGTTTATTAATTTGCTGAGTGTTTGCTGAGTCACTTCTGACTCATTGCTCAGTCAACAAGATAAACCCCATCTTGTCTGAACGGCTGCGGTTATTTCTAGGATAAATCTAATGGCCTAAATGCATTCTAAAATCTATAAATAAGTGGGTAGACCCTAAACCTAAATCACTTGTAAAATTAGAGAAGCTACCGTCATGCTGATGCCATGGAGTTCAGCGTAGCCGTCACAAACTAAGAAGAGGAAGCCTAATCTACTACAACTAAATTCTACTCAACAAATCAAACCAAAGAACTCTTTCTCTAATTCTTTTCTTTTGTTGGTGAGTATGATGATTCTCACAAGACTATTACAAACTAATTTGACTCAGTTATGAATGGATCACAAGAAAGTGATGTGATTTGTAATTGTAAATTCTATATATTGTGGATCTCTTATTATGTTATTATGTTGTCGTATGATGTAAATTATATATGCTATGTCATGTTATGTTGTAAATTCTCTTATGCTATGTCGTGCTATGTTGAGAATCATGTCAAGCTATGTTATACTATCATACTATGCCATGTTATAAATCATGCTATATTATGTTGTAAAATCATGATGTTGTTGGAACATGCTTAAAGTTATGTTTTTTTTTAAATTAAATGGATCTTGTTTATGGGAATTTGCCTATTAGGTTAGGTGTACCCATAAACTTGAAACTATAATTAAATAAAACTTGAATATGGGAATTTGCCTATTGAGTTAGGTGTACCCATATAAAACCATGTTGTTAAAAAATTAGATGATGTTGATTCACACATGTTCATATGTAAGTTTATGAAAATTGATTGAGATTATATTAGGTGAATTTTGAACAAGTTGACACCTTTAGGTCCATGACATGTATAATCTATGCAAGTTGGACATATGCAAGTTTCACCCCTTATTATGATTCATTTGGTCACATATACATGTTGTTATTATGATAATCTCTTTTATGCTATGAGTTAGGCTATTCGAGTCTAACATATATTTTGCGAATAAACGTTCAAACGTGGGGTAGGGGTAATATTAGGAATTAATAAATTGGGTGCAATTTTGTAAGATTTTGCATACCATGAATGAATGTCCATAATTGAGTCAATTATGGACATTGTTAAAAATTGGAAGTAATTAATAATTCAAGTAGGGAATTATTAAAATTGGGGGAAAGTGGATTATTATTAATAATCAATGCTTAGGACACGAGGTTGGACCCGTTTGTGATGTAAACCTGCCCGGACCCGCCCGGCAAAACCAGTAGTCACAAATGTCGGCCCAATGTGAGAGGTCCTAGGCCCAAACTAAAGCATAACAGTTGTAAAGACACGAGGTTGGACTCTTTTATGGTGTAAGACTGCCCGGACCCGCCCGGCAAATCCAGCTGCCATAAATGCCAGTCTAATGTGAGAGGTCTTTATGAGGTTATGGCCTTAATGAACTAAGAAATACTTAACCAGATAATCATGTAAGGTGGGACATGGGGGTTAAGTAGGTGCCTTGGGTGGCATGAGGAATCTGGTGGTTGCCTTTTGAGGCATTTGAAATACGATTAGACTTAACCAAACACACATGTAAATGAACATGACTAAGTGGGTTAAGTGGGATGGACTAATGGGGACAAGCTTAGGTGGAATGCTTGTGGTAAATAGTGGGGGCCCATTTCAACCAGTATCCCAAAACGTATCTTTGTGGGCTCGACCCAAGTCGAGGACGGGACACGCATACTGGGTTTGACTATAAGAGGCCAAAACAGGGAGCGGTGGCAACGCAAGTCCAACGGGTTTCATATGCGTGTGTGGACCCGGGCTGGTAGGTAAGACGTTGTTGCATCGTGTAGGTATAAGCCGTGCATGTCCGTTGTATCAGGTTGCCACTTTAGGGGAGTGATACACCCCACTGTGGGGCCAGCACGGGTATCTACGAGTTAGGGAGCCGATCGAATAATGGGAAGTAGGATACACCTAGTGGAGATAGGGGCAGGCGGCACCTATGTAGTCAGCTAGGGGTACGTAAAGCCATTGGGAAAGTTTCTAAGTGAAGCTAAGTGGGATGAATCTTTAGGGTGACTGGTGTGGTGCAGTATAGTGTTTATCCTTTAGTATTTAGGAGCGCCTATAACGTTGCCTTTAGCGATTGTCTATGTCCTTAATCTGCTCTTCATAGACATTTTCTTGTTTTCCAGCTGATGCCTTAGTCCAGTTATTTTGGTAATAGTATTGTAGAATTATCATATTCACCAGACTTTATGTCTGACCCCCTCTTTTCCCATCCTTTTTCTCCCTTCAGGTCCGCAGGTTGGGCCAAGTTCTAGTGGAGTCTAGTTGGATCGCTTATCTTCTGGAAAGCTTGGACTGCTGAAGTAAAGTCCAGCTTGTTATCTTTCTTTTTAATGGCTATTCATGTAATGGGATTATGTACTTGTTTTATCAAGATAGATATTGTACTTGACATAGAATGTTGTGTTATGATGTAATCAAACATGTTTTGACTTCTGCTACAATGAAATAAAGTTTTTGAATTTCCAAGTACTATTTTATATCTGTCTTGTTGTAATTTTACTGTTCTATATTCACTTAAAACCTCCATGGAAGTTAATGCATTCCCTTTGTGAGTGACATTAATGGACGTGGGGTGTTACACGTGGTATCAGAGCATAAGGTTACCAGAACAGATAAAAAAATTTTTAGAAAAATATTTTTTTTTTCTAAAGTATTTTTGGAAGAAGTGCTTTCAAAAAAAAAAAACATGTTATTTAAAGAGAGTTTTTATGAAAAACATAATCCCAAATAGCCACATCCTTATCTTTATCTTTCGAATTCTCCATTTTGAATCTTTCCTTTTTCGTTTCAGCATGGCTGAAGATCTTAATCTCCCAGAAGGTGTGACGATTCCAGGGTGGTTTAGGAGATACTTAGAGGCAAGGGCCACCACTGCAGGCCCAGCGGATACTCCTCCACCCCTAGTTGCACCCATTCCTCCTCCTCCTCCTCGTGTTGACACTTTTGCAAAGACGTGCAAGGAATTCAAGGCTATGGGAGGAAAAACTTTTCAAGGGACTGAGACGTTTGTGGAGGCCAAAGATTGGCTTAAGGAGACTGAGGAATTGTTGGATATCTTTGAAGTGGAAGATGGGAGGAAAGTCCGTTTAGCTGCTTGGTTAATGAAGGGAGAGGCCTCGTTTTGGTGGGAGGTCACTAACGGGGAACGTCCAGTTGATTCATGGGCGGATTTCAGATGAAGGTTTGAGGCAAAGTTTCTTTCAAGGGCAGAGGAGAACTTAAATATGGAAAAATTCCTGGCACTAAAGCAAGGGAGCTCATCAGTAAAGGAATATGTCAATAAATTTAATCAGTTAGCAAGGTTTGGCTTGGAGTTGGTGAACACGCCAGAGAAGAAAGCTTTGAGGTTCGTTAGAGGCTTGAATGAACCGTTGCAAGGGTTGGCTATGACCCACATCCCTATGGGAGCCACCTTTGAAAAGCTAGTAGAAATGGCACTTATGCATGAGGATAAGGCAGTTGAAAAGAAAGGGGATCAGAAGAAACCCCAACAGCAAAATAAGAAGGGTGGTAAAAACAATAATGGCAAAGGGAAGAAGAAATGCTTCAATTATGGGACGCCTGGCCATCTCAGCAAAGATTGTAGAAAGAAAAAGAAGACTGGTTGTTTTCATTGTGGAGATGCGGGACATTTAGTGAAGGACTGTCCAAAGAAGGGGCAGAGGGCAGGGTCTACCTCGGGAGGACAGGTGCAGGCTCTTATGGCACCAGGGCAGGCAAGGGGGCAAGTTCAGGCTATTGCGGCCCCACCGCTGCAAGAAAGAGGTAGAACAATTTCTGTTGAAAGCTTAGTTTTTCTGTTTGATCATCCTGTACGTACCTTATTCGATTCTGGCGCATCTCATTCGTTTATCTCTGCATCATTAGTTGAATCACTGCACTTGAACACCAGTTTAGTAGAGGATCCCTTGGTCATTTCAAATCCAATTGGGGGTTCGGCTCATTTGACCATGATATGTTTGGATTTGAAAATCTCTATACTTAGCGTTGAATTTAGATGTGATGCTTATGTATTGGGCTTCACGGGCTATGGGCTAATTTTAGGAATGGATTGGTTGTCTAGAAATAGGGCCATTCTTGATTGTGAAAGGAGAGTAGTTAGGCTTGTGACTCGCCTTGGTAATGCTCTCGACATCTTTTGTAATCCCATAAATTCCGTTATGCTAAGTTATCTTGAATCGCTTGACGCGTCTGTAGAGAACCTGCGATCGGTAGAAGTGGTCCGGGAATATCCGGATGTGTTTGAGGAGGTGAAGGGCTTACCTCCAAAGCGGGAGATAGACTTTCGAATTTATCTTGTGGATAATGCTAAACCCGTATCTTTGCCAGTGCGCCACATGGCTCCTCGTGAAAGGAGGGAACTCAATAAGCAAGTAAAGGAGTTGCTTGAGAAGGGGTTCATAAGACGTAGTATATCGGAGTGGGGTGCTCCAGTAGTTTTTGCCACAAAGGCGGATGGGTCTCTTAGACTTTGTATGGACTATAGAGAACTAAACAAGCTTACTAAAAAGAACCACACCCACTGCCGAGGATTGACGATCTCTTTGATCAGTTAGTTGGCGCCTCAGTGTTTTCGCAGTTGGACTTAGCCACTAGCTTTCATCAACTGAGAGTGGCTGAGGATAGTATAGATAAGACTGCTTTTAGGACTCCTGACGGATTCTATGAATGGCTAGTGATGCCCTTTGGTTTGACAAACGCCCCTGCATATTTTGTTGATTTGATGAGTAGGGTGTTTAGGGAATACCTTAACAAATTCGTGGTAGTTTTTGTGGATGACATCTTAGTCTTTTCTAAGAATAAAGAAGAGCACTCCCTACATCTTAGGGAAGTGTTGGAAACCCTTCGAGTGCATAACCTTAAGGCAAAATTTTCTAAGTGTCACTTCTGGAGGAAGGAAGTACGGTTCTTAGGGCACGTGGTTTCCAAAGAAGGGATAGTAGTGGATCCCGCAAAGGTGGTGGCTATCCAAGATTGGAAGGTCCCTAAAAATGCAACCGAAGTAAGAAGTTTCTTGGGGTTGGCTGGCTATTATAGGAAGTTTATCAAAGACTTCGCAAAAATATTAGCTCCATTAACACGGTTAACGAAGAAGAACCTGGTTTTTACGTGGGACAAAGATTGCGATGATGCGTTCCAACGTTTAAAGAGAGCCTTAACTTCAGCCCCAGTCTTAGTGCTTCCAGACGGGAATAAACCGTTTACCATCTATACTGATGCTTGTGGGACGGGACTTGGCGCGGTCCTCATGCAAGAGGGAAGAGTAATAGCCTATGATGGAAGGCAGTTGAGGGTTCATGAAAAGAATTACCCAACGCATGACTTAGAGCTAGCCGCAATTGTTTTCGCGCTTAAGTCTTGGCGTCACTATCTTCTTGGTGAGAAATTCGAACTGTTCACTGACCACAAATCATTAAAATACTTATTCTCTCAGAAGGATTTGAATTTAAGGCAGCAACGGTGGATGGAATTCTTAGCCTCCTACGATTTTGAAATAGCATATACCCGGGGCAAGGGTAACGTGGTGGCAGACTCCTTAAGTAGGAAAAGGTTGTCCTTGAGTTCGTTGTTTGTTGAACGACAAAGCTTAGAATTCATCTCTATGTTTGACTTTAGACCCTCCGTTGACTTAGTACCCGGTCTGTTAGCATCCTTGGAGGTTAGACCTACACTTCTAGGACGGGTTGGTGAGGCACAGCGAGACGACCCACAGTTGGTTGAGATAGTAGAAAAGCTCAAATGGGGGGAGTCGTCAAGCCATCTTCGTAGGTATACCCTAGACGATAAGGGTTGGTTACGAAGGGATAATAGACTTTGTGTACCACAAGACGAAGACTTAAGGAAGGCCATTCTTGATGATGCACATCGCTCAAAAATGACCATTCATCCCGGCGGGGATAATATGTACAAAGATATGAAGCGGGTTTTCTTTTGGGCCGGTATGAAAAAGGATGTGGCCGAGTACGTCGCTAGATGCTTGGTGTGCCAACGAGTTAAAGCAGAACAAAAGAAACCCGGTGGGTTGCTTCACCCATTAGAAGTTCCACTATGGAAATGGGAAAGCATCTCAATGGATTTTGTGGATGGATTACCAAGATCAAGGAAGGGTAACACGGGGATTTGGGTTATAGTAGATAGACTTACTAAAAGCGCCCATTTTATTCCCGTGAAAAGTAAGAGAACTGCTCTGTGGTTGGCTTCTGTATACATTAAGGAGATAGTTCGTTTGCACGGTATTCCTTCTAGTATAGTAAGCGACCGTGACCCCATCTTTACTAGCGAATTTTGGAAGAGTTTACAAGAGGTGGTAGGGACTCAGCTATGTTTGAGCACCGCATATCATCCTCAGACAGACGGCCAGACCGAGAGGGTGAATCGCATTCTAGAGGATCTTTTAAGGCTTTGTATCCTAGACTTTGGGGGTACATGGGAAGAGCACCTTCCGTTAGTAGAATTCGCATATAATAATAGCTTTCAGTCTAGTATTGGCATGGCACCTTTCGAAGCTCTTTATGGAAGGCCTTGCCGTTCGCCTGCATGTTGGTGGGAATCTACCGATAAAATCCTACTTGGGCCCGATATGGTTAGGGAAACCTCGGAGAAGATTGAGTTGATTCGAAGGAGGATGAAAGCAGCACAAGATAGGCAAAAATCGTATGCTGATAAGAGGAGGACAGATCTTGAGTTTGACATTGGGGACATGGTTTTTATCAAAGTATCTCCGTTACAGAATGTTGTTCGCTTTGGGTCCGTGGGGAAATTAGCACCAAGGTTTGTAGGGCCGTTTCCTGTAAAAAAACAGGATTGGGAAGATGGCATATAGGGTGGAGTTGCTTGAGAAACTTAGTGGAGTACACGACGTATTCCATGTATCACATTTGAGGAAGTGTTTGCACAAGACCGCGGAGGTGGTAGAGCCGAGCTTGCTTAAAGAGGTGGAAATAGAGCGTGATGCAACAATTAGACGAGCTCCTACATGCATTCTTGGGTCGGAGATCAAAAAGTTGAGGAATCGAGAGGTCAGACTGGTTAAAGTGCAATGGGGAGATGATGAGAGCAACGCAACTTGGGAGACAGAAGAGAAGATGCGCTCGTTGTACCCTTTTCTTTTTGAGGGTATGTCTTTTAATTTCTCCTTTATTGCTTAGCTTATCTTATCTTTAGTACGTCCTCTCATTAGTATCTTTGACCTTTAGTTAGGATAATCGTATGGTTGAAACATGTGTTTGAGACATGTTATGTATGATGGATGCAAGTGTTTGCTAGTGGTTGCTCGTGGATGCATATATACACACACTTTAGGCACTAGATCGGTTCAGTCACTTCATATTGCATATTGCATATATATGGATGTATTTAGTATAATGGATGTATAATGGTTGTACCATCATATGGATGCTGCATTCGGTTGAATGGGTGTGCACGCATATAGAAGTAGTATGTAAGCAATTAGGATCTTTTGCATACATAATGGATTCATGACACTTACATAATTTGCATTAAGGAGGTCAACTGAATCAGTAGACCGCCTGATTTCGCATTAGGTAAGGACATGTACACACACTTGCATATGATCATAAAGCATTAGAAGTCTTTTAAGGACAATGGATGCCTGTGTATGATGGATGAGTAGATGGACGTTTGGATGGTAGGATATACATTCTTCCAGACTTGAAGATTTCGGGGACGAAATCCTAAAAGGAGGGGAGAATGTAACACCCCGAATTTTCTATTAACACTAAATTTGCTAAAATATTAATAAGTGTGTAAGAGAGGGGATGTATCTAATATGAATATAAAAATATTAATAAGTGTGTAAGAGAGGGGATGTATCTAATATGAATATAAAAATATTAATAAGTGTGTAAGAGAGGGGATGTATCTAATATGAATATAAAAATATTAATAAGTATGTAAGAGAGGGGATGTATCTAATATGTATATAAAAACAATAATAAGTAAAGGGGGATGTATATAATGTGTACATTGTAGAAAATATATATATATATATATATATATATATATATATATATATATATATGGGCAGTTAATGCCAACATGAATAGAAGTTTATTAATTTGCTGAGTGTTTGCTGAGTCACTTCTGACTCATTGCTGAGTCAACAAGATAAACCCCATCTTGTCTGAACGGCTGCGGTTATTTCTAGGATAAATCTAATGGCCTAAATGCATTCTAAAATCTATAAATAAGTGGGTAGACCCTAAACCTAAATCACTTGTAAAATTAGAGAAGCTACTGTCATGCTGCTGCCATGGAGTTCAGCGTAGCCGTCACAAACTAAGAAGAGGAAGCCTAATCTACTACAACTAAATTCTACTCAACGAATCAAACCAAAGAACTCTTTCTCTAATTCTTTTCTTTTGTTGGTGAGTATGATGATTCTCACAAGACTATTACAAACTAATTTGACTCAGTTATGAAATGGATCACAAGAAAGTGATGTGATTTGTAATTGTAAATTGTATATATTGTGGGTCTCTTATTATGTAATTATGTTGTCGTATGATGTAAATTATATATGCTATGTCATGTTATGTTGTAAATTCTCTTATGCTATGTCGTGCTATGTTGAGAATCATGTCAAGCTATGTTATACTATCATACTATGCCATGTTATAAATCATGCTATATTATGTTGTAAAATCATGATGTTGTTGGAACATGCTTAAAGTTATGTTTTTTTAATTTAAATGGATCTTGTTTATGGGAATTTGCCTATTAGGTTAGGTGTACCCATAAACTTGAAACTATAATTAAATAAAACTTGAATATGGGAATTTGCCTATTGAGTTAGGTGTACCCATATAAAACCATGTTATTAAAAAATTAGATGATGTTGATTCACACATGTTCATATGTAAGTTTATGAAAATTGATTGAGATTATATTAGGTGAATTTTGAACAAGTTGACACCTTTAGGTCCATGACATGTATAATCTATGCAAGTTGGACATATGCAAGTTTCACCCCTTATTATGATTCATTTGGTCACATATACATGTTATTATGATAATCTCTTTTATGCTATGAGTTAGGCTATTCGAGTCTAACATATATTTTGCGAATAAACGTTCAAACGTGGGGTAGGGGTAATATTAGGAATTAATAAATTGGGTGCAATTTTGTAAGATTTTGCATACCATGAATGAATGTCCATAATTGAGTCAATTATGGACATTGTTAAAAATTGGAAGTAATTAATAATTCAAGTAGGGAATTATTAAAATTGGGGGAAAGTGGATTATTATTAATAATCAATGCTTAGGACACGAGGTTGGACCCGTTTGTGATGTAAACCTGCCCGGACCCGCCCGGCAAATCCAGTAGTCACAAATGTCGGCCCAATGTGAGAGGTCCTAGGCCCAAACTAAAGCATAACAGTTGTAAAGACACGAGGTTAGACTCTTTTATGGTGTAAGACTGCCCGGACACGCCCGGCAAATCCAGCTGCCATAAATGCCAGTCTAATGTGAGAGGTCTTTATGAGGTTATGGCCTTAATGAACTAAGAAATACTTAACCAGATAATCATGTAAGGTGGGACATGGGGATTAAGTAGGTGCCTTGGGTGGCATGAGGAATCTGGTGGTTGCCTTTAGAGGCATTTGAAATACGATTAGACTTAACCAAACACACATGTAAATGAACATGACTAAGTGGGTTAAGTGGGATGGACTAATGGGGACAAGCTTTGGTGGAATGCTTGTGGTAAATAGTGGGGGCCCATTTCAACCAGTATCCCAAAACGTATCTTTGTGGGCTCGACCCAAGTCGAGGACGGGACACGCATACTGGGTTTGACTATAAGAGGCCAAAACAGGGAGCGGTGGCAACGCAAGTCCAACGGGTTTCATATGCGTGTGTGGACCCGGGCTGGTAGGTAAGACGTTGTTGCATCGTGTAGGTATAAGCCGTGCATGTCCGTTGTATCAGGTTGCCACTTTAGGGGAGTGATACACCCCACTGTGGGGCCAGCACGGGTATCTACGAGTTAGGGAGCCGATCGAATAATGGGAAGTAGGGTACACCTAGTGGAGATAGGGGCAGGCGGCACCTATGTAGTCAGCTAGGGGTACGTAAAGCCATTGGGAAAGTTTCTAAGTGAAGCTAAGTGGGATGAATCTTTAGGGTGACTGGTGTGGTGCAGTATAGTGTTTATCCTTTAGTATTTAGGAGCGCCTATAACGTTGCCTTTAGCCATTGTCTATGTCCTTAATCTGCTCTTCATAGACATTTTCTTGTTTTCCAGCTTATGCCTTAGTCCAGTTATTTTGGTAACAGTATTGTAGAATTATCATATTCACCAGACTTTATGTCTGACCCCCTCTTTTCCCATCCTTTTTCTCCCTTCAGGTCCGCAGGTTGGGCCAAGTTCTAGTGGAGTCTAGTTGGATCGCTTATCTTCTGGAAAGCTTGGACTGCTGAAGTAAAGTCCAGCTTGTTATCTTTCTTTTTAATGGCTATTCATGTAATGGGATTATGTACTTGTTTTATCAAGATAGATATTGTACTTGACATTGAATGTGGTGTTATGATGTAATCAAACATGTTTTGACTTCTGCTACAATGAAATAAAGTTTTTGAATTTCCAAGTACTATTTTATATCTGTCTTGTTGTAATTTTACTGTTCTATATTCACTTAAAACCTCCATGGAAGTTAATGCATTCCCTTTGTGAGTGACATTAATGGACGTGGGGTGTTACAAACTTCTTCCGATGAAACTAACATCAATAACTCCTTTCGATGAAACTAACATCAATAACTCCTTTCGATGAAACTAACATCAATAACTTTAACTCGACTAACTTAACTTGACTCGACTTACTTGGTTCGACCAATTCGATTCGATTAACTAGGCTCGACTAACTTAACTAACTTAACTCGACTTACTTGGTTCGACCGACCAGGTTTAACTAACCTGACCCATTTGGTTTGACTGACCAGGTTTGGCTAACCTGATCCATTTGGTTTGACTGACCATGTTTGGCTAACCTGACCCATTTGGTTTGAAAACTGGGCTTGACTACTTGGTTTGACCATTTGGTTCGAATACCATATTCGACTAACTCCTCTCGATTCATTAAACCGATTAACTCATCTCGATTTGACTAAATCAATTAACTCCTATCGATTAACTAAATCGATAAACTCCTTTCAATTAACTAAGTTTGATTTACTCGACTCGACTGACCAGGTTCGACTAACTTGACCAGCTTGGTTGTACTGACCAGGTTCGACTAACTTGACCAGCTTGACTCGATTGGTTCGACTTGACCATTTGGCTCGATTTGGTTCGACTCGACCATTTGGGCTTGATTGGTTCGACTCGACCATTTGGCTCGAATTGGTTCAACTCGACCACGTTCGACTAACTTGGTTTGACCACTTAACTAACTTGATTCGAATATTTATATTCGACTAACTAACTTTTCTTTTATTTCTATTTATTTTAACTTCTATTTATTTCCTAAATAGATTTCCTTTTGTATAATCTATTTATTTTCCTAAATAGATTTTCCTTTATAACTCTAATTATTTAATCCCTAGTTAAATATCCTTTATTCTATTTATTTAATCTAAATAAATATTCCTTTATTTTATTTATTTATTTCTAAATAAATATCCTTTTATAAATTCCTTCGATTTTATAAATAGATTCATTTTCAATATAAATATTGAAAATCCCCTTTTCTACATTTCCAGTGTTTTCTATTGTTTTCAAACAACCAACTGTCAATGATCAATATCATCCAAACATATACAATCAACAACAGATTATATATCACAGTATATATCACAATATACAAATAACAGTAAAATAAATGTTGAGGAATCCAGTCGGATTCCTCCAACCTGTTTCCCTGCTTCACAGATGTTAGACAATATGATTAACACCGATTTCACTTTGATATGAAATATTCTGATAGCAGAATCAACATATAAATATTTAACAGTTTACATATATATACATAGATATATATATATATTCTACTAACTGACTAGCAGTTCAATCAAATAGTCAATACACAATCAAACAGACAATTTCTAACAGTTCTAAAAATACAACATGACATTATAAACTGTTCAGAGTTGGTGAGATTTACTCACATTGTCCGTAATCGTTAAATAACGATTTACGGTCGGTGATTCTGATCCTACAGATCTATTCCACCATAAATCCAAACGAGCACCAGATCACCTCAAACCCTTTCCATTTCGTAGCCTTCGTTGATACGGTTCCGACGAATGTTGTTTCGCGAAATTCTGATACAGTATGATCGATATATGATTTATACAAGTTCATATATACAATTGGAATTTAATTAAAGTATATTTATTAAATTATTGGGTCTTAACCTTTTGAACTCAGCCCAAACTTCTCATCGTGGAAACCCAGGCAGCCCCCTTCACTTTCAAACTTGTCCTCCTCCTATCGTCTTCCCCAATAGTTCTCCAAACAATGAAAATGAAGACCTGACTTCCTCACGTCCATCCTCTATCAACATTCACAACTACCAGCTCATCACCAAACACAAAACTTGACGTCCCCCTTTTGCTCACGTTACAAACTTCAACCTATCCAGTTCTTACATCAGTACTGACTTTCACCTCCACTTCACAAAACAAATCGAACTCTTCCTTGTTCATTTCGAAGTATTCCAGAAATGACCATTTATGATCAAACATTCCCATCAGTCCCTCTTCTCTTCACTTATCTACAAAATCGGTTTCACCATCAACGTTCTTCTCTCTACCCCGCATTATCTGGAAACACTCGGCTCTTCTCATACCACTCGCAGGTCATTGCAACAACCCATATTTCGGTTAGCAGGAAACCGCGCCCTCCTCTGCTACAAGAATCCACAACATACTTCGATCACCTCTTTCATCGATGCCAAAATTTCCAATCCCTCCTCCGAAACCAGAATTGACGCACAATCAAATCCCACAAATAAAAACCCTAGCTTGCAAAAAAAAGAACACAGCGAATCACAGATGTTTTCGTACCAGAGAAGCCGACATCGAACCCACAAAAAGGACTACTGCGGAAGAAAGCTCTTCCCAGGGAAGCTAAATCTACACGTGAATTGATTTATAGGAGTTTATCCTAATTGTTTTGATTTTTTGTTTGCTTTCCCCTTTTTGAATTTCTTCTACGGTTTCAAAGATGTGGAGGCGTGAAATATTGATTGACCAAAGAAATAGAGGATTAGGTTTTAAGGGAAAGTTAGGTATATTTATAGGGGTTAGAAAATATCTAGATATTTTGTTTATTTAATATACAATATTACTTACGTTGATTTTTCCTTCTGGTTATCCTCACTATGTCATAGCCGATTGGAATGGATGTGCAGCCTTTGTTACATGAATTCATGAATAAAATTGTGTGATGCGGCTCTTCCTATTTGATCAAAGAAAATTTAGTTAAGGGATGGATATTTTAGATATTAAGGGTTCTTCATTTCATGAAATTTCGTTTGTTTACGAATTGCTAGAGACAGAAATAAACATAACGTCGAAATCAGCGATGCCCCACGATCTCAAAAATATAATAATACGGGTAGATGGACTCATATTGTGAAACCCCGAAATGTCTATACAGGGTGCCAAATACTCCAAAGAAAATTTGCTTATTTATTTAATTAAAAATTACAGTAAAATTCTAAAAATTAAATTATCACTATTTCCCAAAAGGACCTTGTCTAAATTCAAAGTCGATCTCTAGTTATTTCAAATAAACTGTTACGGTCGATAAACGATTCTATAACGACTATTTTAAAATTTTGATTTGGACATATCTCAAAATCTACACGACGAAATCCTGATTTTTCTCTTCCACTAGAAAGATGTACTCCACCAGCTCCACACGTTTCTTGTTTCACAGAAATCCGGCTTAAAACGAATCATGTATATTCAGTTGAAGTTCAAATCGCCAAATAGCGAACTGCAGCGCCATTTCGAGCTCGTTTATAAATATATTATAAATTATACGTTCAACTGTCGTTGATTCAATAAAAATCGTTATTATATTTCGAATCGAAACTCCACCCAATCTCGTATGCTATTCAATTCACACGATATTGTGAATTTCACTATTTCCGACTATTTCGACATTATAATATATTATTGTATTATAATTATTTATTAAATATTCAATATTATTTAAATCACGTTCTCGATATCGATAAATCAATATTTAATAATTAAATAAATAAATTGTTCAACAGCTAAAATGCGGGTTACTACAATCTTCCCCCCTTAATAAAATTTCGTCCTCGAAATTGCTAAGCTAGGGGATGACCCTATCTTCTGGGTAAAAAATTATCTGTTTACCTCTTGTCTCCGGCTTCAACTAAACCAATTAATATCGACTAAAATATAAATTTATTCCGACTAACTAAATTTTCAAAATTCTGAAAATTTTCTAACACCTTAACTTTTCGAAAATTTTTGCCAGCACCTCCTTTGTACTGGTCAATATCTCAAACTCCAACTCGCCTCTCTGGGCCTTCTTTAACCCAAAAGAAAATCAAACAGCCAAGCGGCTTGCCAATTCGGCTCATAAATCTCATATCCATATATAATATAAACTGGTACCTTTTTGTCGGGAATATCAACTCTATCACTTCCATATGCTATCAACTCAGCATATACCAGTGTTATTTCCATCAAATTCCAATCAGTTCATATCCTCAAAACCAAATCGAATTTCATTCGAACCCGAATATCAAATTTCAAATTCTTAACTCATCAACCCAATTCCATAACAGATTATTCTCTAATCCAATTCAATTCTATTTAACTCAGTTCAAGTTAATATTTCAATTTATTTCTACTATCTTATTCTATTTAACTTCATAAGTTAAAACTAAATTCCAAAACTTAATTTCCTGGGTCTATTTCAAATCAATTTGAAATTACAATGCCAATTCAAAACCTTTGAATTTCTAAACAACTTGTTTTCTCAAAACAATTCAAAAACAAAACCTTTGGTAGTAGTCCGTCACTTAGAACTCGAAAATGAACACTGATGATGTCGTGATTCATCATCAGAATCTATTTTCCAGCTATTGAAGTGAGTTCAATACTATATCACTTTCAGTTTTGAAAAACGTTTTCAAAATCTCCCAGGAACTTAAAATTTCCTTATTTTAATTCCAATCTGATTTAAATTCAGATTTTTCTTCATTTTATTTCATATACTTTACTTATATGAATTCTGATTAGTCATTTAAAATCATTTTACCTTTTTATAATCTTACTCAATTATAATAACAACCAACACAACCAATATACTATATCAAATATATTCAGGTAAAATTATTCCATTTACCCTCTTTCAAAACATACCATGACGGTTCATCGTATTCGAGTGTTTAGTAACACCTATCGATACAGTGGATCAAACCGATCGACCAGAATTCACAAACAACTCAACCAATAAAACTCCACAATATAAAATCATTTTATATTAACTAACAAATACGTTCACTCGTATATATACACTCAAACTCAGTCTAGGATATTACTAATCCCATCTCTACCGAATCACGCCACAGCGCCAAGGTAATAACTAAACCAATGCTCTGATACCAACTGTAGTAACCCGGATTTTCAGCGGCTTTGGTTATCGACGTAAGCTCGGCGTCGATAACCAAAACATCGAAAAATCCCGGTAATTAATGAAAGAAATTAGAAGGTGAGAATAGATAAGATAGAAACTTAGAATAGAAGAAGAAGAAGAACACAACATCAGAGTAACACGAACCTCACAGCGGAACGAATAACATATAATAGATAACATAACTATGAAATATAATAGTTATGTATACAATAGCACTTATCAGAGTATAGCACTTACACACAGCGGAAATAACTATAGCTATATGATCCTGAAGCCTCCTGCTCCAGTTCTTCAATGTATCTGCAAATCCTGACTACTTGACTGCCCGTACAAATTTAGGCACCCAAGAGTTTAGGGAAAACAACCAAGTAAACTCCGGGTCAGTCATGGGACTGGTATGAGTAAAACAATTTAATACTTGATTTAATAAAGGATATCTCACAAGACGACGCCGCATAACGGAACGGGTTTTTCCCTTATGAGAATCCCAACAACTTTGTAAAGTAATATCATTCTGATATTATAATAATGTCTAAATACAAATAGATATCAATCTAGCAGAAACGCTTGCATCTCACGTTACTACATATATAGTATACAATCAAAATCGCAAGCACGTATTGGATGATTGGATTTCCAACTATGACAAGGTATGGAACCACCTTCCGATCAGTGTACTCTAGGAACGATATACTGGAGTTCAACAATAACATCTTGCAACTCAGCCGCACATGACCGACCACTCATTTCGCTTGAGTGTATCGAATGTACATCACCAACGGTTGGGATCAGCAACCGTTCCCGTATATATATGGGACAGCATTGATAGATTTAAGAAACAAATGAATATTCACTAGATAGGTGATTATACACCCTACTTCGGTGCGACCGACTTAGCCATGCTGCCTGCCCGATTTCTGTCATTTACCGGATGATGAGGCTAGAAGCTACGCTTTATCATCACAATAGATTCACTTCGAATGCCACATTGCCAGATCCATAGAAAATCACTAATTGACGTCTACAACAATACATTACGTGTCAGCTAAAAGAAGTTTCCTTCTCCGCTTCCACTCTTGGTACGGTTGAAGAAATCAATGTACGTGACCTTTCTGGAAATACTCTGTCAGACATCCATCTTCATTCACTTAAAATGTCACATCGTCATACCCGCCAAATCACAAATTGACTTATCCAAAAATAACACGGGTATACAGCTAAGAGAAACAAATTCCTCCGCCACCAAACGTGAATACGTTTGAACAGATCAACTTACGCGATCCATTTATACTCTGTCAGACCTTCGTCCATACAAGTTGTCCTGGGACTGGACAAACCGAAGGCACTATTCTGTAAACAGGATAGCCCTTGCATTTTACTCCGTCTTCAATTATCTTTGGCATATATGATTCGCGACGCTTATGCCAATACAGAGTGGTTCTTTGGATAAAAATCCAACCGGTCTCTCCATATTAACAACGTTAAAATGGTCAAAAATTCGATAGTCGGTGAGTTAACTATCAAAGAAAAACAAGTGTGCAAACAACGATATTATTTCCAAATGGAAATTATATCGAACAAACATCATTTAACATAAATCTCTTTAGTTCATTTATTTACTTATCTCATGTTTCCCTATATTATAAATTCTTATTTTCTTTTATCAGAAAACATTTCTGATTCTCGTTTGGAAAACATTTCCAAAACTCCTTTACGATCAAACCTTACCATTTCTTAGTTAAGAAGGAACTCACTCAAGTTGGGGTATAATTACCTCCCAGACCTTAATTGAACAACGTTATAACTTCGAAATGGTCAAAGTTTATCTTTTAATCTTTAACAACTTCTTTACGCCTTTCTCGGATTCAATTTTACTAGTCCACTTCTATATTTAAAACATTGGTTATAACGATAACGTTATAATCCCTACTTTCGAATTATCTAACTTTAATTATAACTTCTATTCTTATTAGTGAATAATTAACCTAACACTTATTTATTTATAAATAAATAAATCTCTATTTAAACACTGGAAAGTATAAGTACTTTCCCGAATTCGATATAAACGAATTCGCCGATTAACTTTCTTCGAGAAATCTCTATTTGATTAACTCTTCTTCGAATAACCTATATTCGATTAACTTCTTCTCGAATAAACGATATTCGATAATCTCTCTTCGAATAACTAATATTCGATGACTCTTCATTTTCAAATATATCATATTTGAACATCTCACTTCGATTAAACTATAATCGATAACTCCCTTCGATGAAACTAACATCGATAACTCCTTTCGATGAAACTAACATCAATAACTTCTTTCGATGAAACTAACATCGATAACTTCTTCCGATGAAACTAACATCGATAACTCCTTTCGATGAAACTAACATCAATAACTTTAACTCGACTAACTTAACTTGACTCGACTAACTCGACTTACTTGGTTCGACCAATTCGATTCGATTAACTAGGCTCGACTAACTTAACTAACTTGACTCGGCTTACTTGGTTCGACCGACCAGGTTTGACTAACCTGACCCATTTGGTTTGACTGACCAGGTTTGGCTAACCTGACCAATTTGGTTTGAATGACCATGTTTGGCTAACCTGACCCATTTGGTTTGACCACTGGGCTTGACAACTTGGTTTGACCATTTGGTTCGAATACCATATTCGACTAAATCCTCTCGATTCATTAAACCGATTAACTCATCTCGATTTGACTAAATCAATTAACTCCTATCGATTAACTAAATCGATAAACTCCTTTCAATTAACTAAGTTTGATTTACTCGACTCGACTGACCAGGTTCGACTAACTTGACCAGCTTGGTTGTACTGACCAGGTTCGACTAACTTGACCAGCTTGACTCGATTGGTTCGACTCGACCATTTGGCTCGATTTGGTTCGACTCGACCATTTAGGCTTGATTGGTTCGACTCGACCATTTGGCTCGATTTGGTTCGACTCGACCATGTTCGACTAACTTGGTTTGACCACTTAACTAACTTGATTCGATTATTTATATCCGACTAACTAACTTTTCTTTTATTTCTACTTATTTTAACTTCTATTTATTTCCTAAATAGATTTCCTTTTGTATAATATATTTATTTTCCTAAATAGATTTTCCTTTATAACTCTAATTATTTAATCCCTATTTAAATATCCTTTATTCTATTTATTTTATCTAAATAAATATTCCTTTATTTTATTTATTTATTTCTAAATAAATATCCTTTTATAAAATCCTTCAATTTTATAAATAGATTCATTTTCAATATAAATATTGAAAATCCCCTTTTCTGCATTTCCAGTGTTTTCTATTGTTTTTAAACAACCAACTGTCAATGATCAATATCATCCAAACATATACAATCAACAATAGATTATATATCACAGTATATATCACAATATACAAATAACAGTAAAATAAATGTTGAGGAATCCAGTCGGATTCCTCCAACCTGTTTCCCTGCATCACAGATGTTAGACAAAATGATTTACACCGATTTCACTTTGATATGAAATATTCTGATAGCAGAATCAACATATAAATATTTAACAGTTTACATATATATACATAGATATATATATATATATATATATATATATATATATATATATATATATATATATTCTACTAACTGACTAGCAGTTCAATCAAATAGTCAATACACAATCAAACAAACAATTTCTAACAGTTCTAAAAATACAACATGACATTATAAACTGTTCAGAGTTGGTGAGATTTACTCACATTGTCCGTAATCGTTAAATAACGATTTACGGTCGGTGATTCTGATCCTACAGATCTATTCCACCATAAATCCAAACGAGCACCAGATCACCTCAAACCCTTTCCATTTCGTAGCCTTCGTTGATACGGTTCCGACGAATGTTGTTTCGCGAAATTCTGATACAGTATGATCGATATATGATTTATACAAGTTCATATATACAATTGGAATTTAATTAAAGTATATTTATCAAATTATTGGGTCTTAACCTTTTGAACTCAGCCCAAACTTCTCATCGTAGAAACCCAGGCAGCCCCCTTCACTTTCAAACTTGTCCTCCTCCTATCGTCTTCCCCAATAGTTCTCCAAACAATGAAAATGAAGACCTGACTTCCTCACGTCCATCCTCTATCAACATTCACAACTACCAGCTCATCACCAAACACAAAACTTGACGTCCCCCTTTTGCTCACGTTACATACTTCAACCCATCCAGTTCTCACATCAGTACTGACTTTCACCTCCACTTCACAAAACAAATCGAACTCTTCCTTGTTCATTTCGAAGTATTCCAGAAATGACCATTTGTGATCAAACATTCCCATCAGTCCCTCTTCTCTTCACTTATCTACAAAATCGGTTTCACCATCAACGTTCTTCTCTCTACCCCTCATTATCTGGAAACAATCGGCTCTTCTCATACCACTCGCAGGTCATTGCAACAACCCATATTTCAGTTAGCAGGAAACTGCGCCCTCCTCTGCTACAAGAATCCACAACATACTTCGATCACCTCTTTCATCGATGCCAAAATTTCCAATCCCTCCTCCGAAACCAGAATCGACGCACAATCAAATCCCACAAATAAAAACCCTAGCTTGCAAAAAAAAGAACACAGCGAATCACAGATGTTTTCGTACCAGAGAAGCCGACATCGAACCCACAAAAAGGACTTCTGCGGAAGAGAGCTCTTCCCAGGGAAGCTAAATCTACACGTGAATTGATTTATAGGAGTTTATCCTAATTGTTTTGATTTTTTGTTTTCTTTCCCCTTTTTGAATTTCTTCTACGGTTTCAAAGATGTGGAGGCGTGAAATATTGATTGACCAAAGAAATAGAGGATTAGGTTTTAAGGGAAAGTTAGGTGTATTTATAGGGGTTAGAAAATATCTAGATATTTTGTTTATTTAATATACAATATTACTTACGTTGATTTTTCCTTCTGGTTATCCTCACTATGTCATAGCCGATTGGAATGGATGTGCAGCCTTTGTTACATGAATTCATGAATAAAATTGTGTGATGCGGCTCTTCCTATTTGATCAAAGAAAATTTAGTTAAGGGATGGATATTTTAGATATTAAGGGTTCTTCATTTCATGAAATTTCGTTTGTTTACGAATTGCTAAAGACAGAAATAAACATACCGTCGAAATCAGCGATGCCCCACGATCTCAAAAATACAATAATATGGGTAGATGGACTCATATTGTGAAACCCCGAAATGTCTATACAGGGTGCCAAATACTCCAAAGAAAATTTGCTTATTTATTTAATTAAAAATTACAGTAAAATTCTAAAAATTAAATTATCACTATTTCCCAATAGGACCTTGTCTAAATTCAAAGTCGATCTCTAGTTATTTCAAATAAACTGTTACGGTCGATAAACGATTCTATAGCGACTATTTTAAAATTTTGATTTGGACATATCTCAAAATATACACGACGAAATCCTGATTTTTCTCTTCCACTAGAAAGATGTACTCCACCAGCTCCACACATTTCTTGTTTCACAGAAATCCGGCTTAAAACGAATCATGTATATTCAGTTGAAGTTCAAATCGCCAAATAGTGAACTGCAGCGCCATTTCGAGCTCGTTTATAAATATATTATAAATTATACGTTCAACTGTCATCGATTCAATAAAAATCGTTATTATATTTCGAATCGAAACTCCACCCAATCTCGTATGCTATTCAATTCACACGATATTGTGAATTTCACTATTTCCGACTATTTCGACATTATAATATATTATTGTATTATAATTATTTATTAAATATTCAATATTATTTAATTCACGTTCTCGATATCGATAAATCGATATTTAATAATTAAATAAATAAATTGTTCAACAGCTAAAATGCGGGTTACTACAATCTTCCCCCCTTAATAAAATTTCGTCCTCGAAATTGCTAAGCTAGGGGATGACCCTATCTTCTGGGTAAAAATTTATCTGTTTACCTCTTGTCTCCGGTTTCAACTAAACCAATTAATAACGACTAAAATATTAATTTATTCCGACTAACTAAATTTTCAAAATTCTGAAAATTTTCTAACACCTTAACTTTTCGAAAATTTTTGCCAGCACCTCCTTTGTACTGGTCAATATCTCAAACTCCAACTCGCCTCTCTGGGCCTTCTTTAACCCAAAAGAAAATCAAACAGCCAAGCGGCTTGCCAATTCGGCTCATAAATCTCATATCCATATATAATATAAACTGGTACCTTTTTGTCGGGAATATCAACTCTATCACTTCCATATGCTATCAACTCGGCGTATACCAGTGTTATTTCCATCAAATTCCAATCAGTTCATATCCTCAAAACCAAATCGAATTTCATTCGAACCCAAATATCAAATTTCAAATTCTTAACTCATCAACCCAATTCCATAACAAATTATTCTCTAATCCAATTCAATTCTATTTAACTCAGTTCAAGTTAATATTTCAATTTATTTCTACTATCTTATTCTATTTAACTTCATAAGTTAAAACTAAATTCCAAAACTTAATTTCCTGGGTCTATTTCAAATCAATTTGAAATTACAATGCCAATTCAAAACCTTTGAATTTCTAAACAACTTGTTTTCTCAAAACAATTCAAAAACAAAACCTTTGGTAGTAGTCCGTCACTTAGATCTCGAAAATGAACACTGATGATGTCGCGATTCATCATCAGAATCTATTTTCCAGCTATTGAAGTGAGTTCAATACTATATCACTTTCAGTTTTGAAAAACGTTTTCAAAATCTCCCAGGAACTTAAAATTTCCTTATTTTAATTCCAATCTAATTTAAATTCAGATTTTTCTTCATTTTATTTCATATACTTTACTTATATGAATTCTGATTAGTCATTTAAAATCATTTTACCTTTTTATAATCTTACTCAATTATAATAACAACCAACACAACCAATATACTATATCAAATATATTCGGGTAAAATTATTCCATTTACCCTCTTTCAAAACATACCATGACGGTTCATCGTATTCGAGTGTTTAGTAACTCCTATCGATACAGTGGATCAAACCGATCGACTAGAATTCACAAACAACTCAACCAATAAAACTCCACAATATAAAATCATTTTATATTAACTAACAAATACGTTCACTCGTATATATACACTCAAACTCAGTCTAGGATATTACTAATCCCATCTCTACTGAATCACGCCACAGAGCCAAGGTAATAACTAAACCAATGCTCTGATACCAACTGTAGTAACCCGGATTTTCAGCGGCTTTGGTTATCGACGTAAGCTCGGCGTCGATAACCAAAACATCGAAAAATCCCGGTAATTAATGAAAGAAATTAGAAGGTGAGAATAGATAAGATAGAAACTTAGAATAGAAGAAGAAGAAGAACACAACATCAGAGTAACACTAACCTCATAGCGGAACGAATAACATATAATAGATAACATAACTATGAAATATAATAGTTATGTATACAATAGCACTTATCAGAGTACAACACTTACACACAGCGGAAATAACTATAGCTATATGATCCTGAAGCCTCCTGCTCCAGTTCTTCAATGTATCTGCAAATCCTGACTACTTGACTGCCCGTACAAATTTAGGCACCCAAGAGTTTAGGGAAAACAACCAAGTAAACTCCGGGTCAGTCATGGGACTGGTATGAGTAAAACAATTTAATACTTGATTTAATAAAGGATATCTCACAAGACCGCGCCGCATAACGGAACGGGTTTTTCCCTTATGAGAATCCCAACAACTTTGTAAAGTAATATCATTCTGATATTATAATATTGTCTAAATACAAATAGATATCAATCTAGCAGAAACGCTTGCATCTCACGTTACTACATATATAGTATACAATCAAAATCGCAAGCACGTATTGGATGATTGGATTTCCAACTATGACAAGGTATGGAACCACCTTCCGATCAGTGTACTCTAGGAACAATACACTGGAGTTCAACAAGAACATCTTGCAACTCAGCCACACATGACCGACCACTCATTTCGCTTGAGTGTATCGAATGTACATCACCAACGGTTGGGATTAGCAACCGTTCCCATATATATATGGGACAGCATTGATAGATTTAAGAAACAAATGAATATTCACTAGATAGGTGATTATACACCCTACTTCGGTGCGACCGACTTAGCCATGCTGCCTGCCCGATTTCTGTCATTTACCGGATGATGAGGCTAGAAGCTTCGCTTTATCATCACAATAGATTCACTTCGAATGCCACTTTGCCAGATCCATCGAAAATCACTAATTGACGTCTACAACAATACATTACATGTCGGCTAAAAGAAGTTTCCTTCTCCGCTTCCACTCTTGGTACGGTTGAAGAAATCAATGTACATGACCTTTCTGGAAATACTCTGTCAGACATCCATCTTCATTCACTTAAAATGTCACATCGTCATACCCGCCAAATCACAAATTGACTTATCCAAAAATAACACGGGTATACAACTAAGAGAAACGAATTCCTCCGCCACCAAACGTGAATACGTTTGAACAGATCAACTTACGCGATCCATTGGATATACTCTGTCAGACCTTCGTCCATACAAGTTGTCCTGGGACTGGACAAACCGAAGGCACTATTCTGTAAACAGAATAGCCCTTGCATTTTACTCCGTCTTCAATTATCTTTGGCACATATGATTCGCGACGCTTATGCCAATACAGAGTGGTTCTTTGGATAAAAATCCAACCGGTCTCTCCATATTAACAACGTTAAAATGGTCAAAACTTCGATAGTCGGTGAGTTAACTATCAAAGATAAACAAGTGTGCAAACAACGATATTATTTCCAAATGGAAATTATATCGAACAAACATCATTTAACATAAATCTCTTTAGTTCATTTATTTACTTATCTCATGTTTCCCTATATTATAAATTCTTATTTTCTTTTATCAGAAAACATTTCTGATTCTCGTTTGGAAAACATTTCCAAAACTCCTTTACGATCAAACCTTACCATTTCTTAGTTAAGAAGGAAGTCACTCAAGTTGGGGTATAATTACCTCTCAGACCTTAACTGAACAACGTTATAACTTCGAAATGGTCAAAGTTTATCTTTTAATCTTTAACAACTTCTTTACGCCTTTCTCGGATTCAATTTTACTAGTCCACTTCTATATTTAAAACATTGGTTATAACGATAACGTTATAATCCCTACTTTCGAATTATCTAACTTTAATTATAACTTCTATTCTTATTAGTGAATAATTAACCTAACACTTATTTATTTATAAATAAATAAATCTCTATTTAAACACTGGAAAGTATAAGTACTTTCCCGAATTCGATATAAACGAATTCGCCGATTAACTTTCTTCGAGAAATCTCTATTTGATTAACTCTTCTTCGAATAACCTATATTCGATTAACTTCTTCTCGAATAAACGATATTCGATAATCTCTCTTCGAATAACTAATATTCGATGACTCTTCCTTTTCAAATATCTCATATTTGAACATCTCACTTCGATTAAACTATAATCGATAACTCCCTTCTATGAAACTAACATCGATAACTCCTTTCGATGAAACTGACATCAATAACTTCTTTCGATGAAACTAACATCGATAACTTCTTCCGATGAAACTAACATCAATAACTCCTTTCGATGAAACTAACATCAATAACTCCTTTCGATGAAACTAACATCAATAACTTTAACTCGACTAACTTAACTTGACTCGACTAACTCGACTTACTTGGTTCGACCAATTCGATTCGATTAACTAGGCTCGACTAACTTAACTAACTTAACTCGACTTACTTGGTTCGACCGACCAGGTTTGACTAACCTGACCCATTTGGTTTGACTGACCAGGTTTGGCTAACCTGACCCATTTGGTTTGAATGACCATGTTTGGCTAACCTGACCCATTTGGTTTGACCACTGGGCTTGACAACTTGGTTTGACCATTTGGTTCGAATACCATATTCGACTAACTCCTCTCGATTCATTAAACCGATTAACTCATCTCGATTTGACTAAATCAATTAACTCCTATCGATTAACTAAATCGATAAACTCCTTTCAATTAACTAAGTTTGATTTACTCGACTCGACTGACCAGGTTCGACTAACTTGACCAGCTTGGTTGTACTGACCAGGTTCGACTAACTTGACCAGCTTGACTCGATTGGTTCGACTCGACCATTTGGCTCGATTTGGTTCGACTCGACCATTTGGGCTTGATTGGTTCGACTCGACCATTTGGCTCGATTTGGTTTGACTCGACCATGTTCGACTAACTTGGTTTGACCACTTAACTAACTTGATTCGAATATTTATATCCGACTAACTAACTTTTCTTTTATTTCTATTTATTTTAACTTCTATTTATTTCCTAAATAGATTTCCTTTTGTATAATATATTTATTTTCCTAAATAGATTTTCCTTTATAACTCTAATTATTTAATCCCTAGTTAAATATCCTTTATTCTATTTATTTTTTCTAAATAAATATTCCTTTATTTTATTTATTTATTTCTAAATAAATATCCTTTTATAAAATCCTTCGATTTTATAAATAGATTCATTTTCAATATAAATATTGAAAATCCCCTTTTCTACATTTCCAGTGTTTTCTATTGTTTTTAAACAACCAACTGTCAATGATCAATATCATCCAAACATATACAATCAACAACAGGTTATATATCACAGTATATATCACAATATACAAATAACAGTAAAATAAATGTTGAGGAATCCAGTCGGATTCCTCCAACCTGTTTCCCTACATCACAGATGTTAGACAATATGATTAACACCGATTTCACTTTGATATGAAATATTCTGATAGCAGAATCAACATATAAATATTTAACAGTTTACATATATATACACAAATATATATATATATTCTACTAACTGACTAGCAGTTCAATCAAATAGTCAATACACAATCAAACAGACAATTTCTAACAGTTCTAAAAATACAACATGACATTATAAACTGTTCAGAGTTGGTGAGATTTACTCACATTGTCCGTAATCGTTAAATAACGATTTACGGTCGGTGATTCTGATCCTACAGATCTATTCCACCATAAATCCAAACGAGCACCAGATCACCTCAAACACTTTCCATTTCGTAGCCTTCGTTGATACAGTTCCGACGAATGTTGTTTTGCGAAATTCTGATACAGTATGATCGATATATGATTTATACAAGTTCATATATACAATGGGAATTTAATTAAAGTATATTTATTAAATTATTGGGTCTTAACCTTTTGAACTCAGCCCAAACTTCTCATCGTGGTAACCCAGGCAGCCCCCTTCACTTTCAAACTTGTCCTCCTCCTATCGTCTTCCCCAATAGTTCTCCAAACAATGAAAATGAAGACCTGACTTCCTCACGTCCATCCTCTATCAACATTCACAACTACCAGCTCATCACCAAACACAAAACTTGACGTCCCCCTTTTGCTCACGTTACATACTTCAACCCATCCAGTTCTCACATCAGTACTGACTTTCACCTCCACTTCACAAAACAAATCGCACTCTTCCTTGTTCATTTTGAAGTATTCCAGAAATGACCATTTGTGATCAAACATTCCCATCAGTCCCTCTTCTCTTCACTTATCTACAAAACCAGTTTCACCATCAACGTTCTTCTCTCTACCCCTCATTATCTGGAAACACTCGGCTCTTCTCATACCACTCGCAGGTCATTGCAACAACCCATATTTCGGTTAGTAGGAAACCGCGCCCTCCTCTGCTACAAGAATCCACAACATACTTCGATCACCTCTTTCATCGATGCCAAAATTTCCAATCCCTCCTCCGAAACCAAAATCGACGCACAATCAAATCCCACAAATAAAAACCCTAGCTTGCAGAAAAAAAGAACAAAGCGAATCACAGATGTTTTCGTACCAGAGAAGCCGACATCGAACCCACAAAAAGGACTACTGCGGAAGAGAGCTCTTCCCAGGGATGCTAAATCTACACGTGAATTGATTTATAGGAGTTTATCCTAATTTTTTTGATTTTTTGTTTGCTTTCCCCTTTTTGAATTTCTTCTACGGTTTCAAAGATGTGGAGGCGTGAAATATTAATTGACCAAAGAAATAGAGGATTAGGTTTTAAGGGAAAGTTAGGTGTATTTATAGGGGTTAGAAAATATCTAGATATTTTGTTTATTTAATATACAATATTACTTACGTTGATTTTTCCTTCTGGTTATCCTCACTATGTCATAGCCGATTGGAATGGATGTGCAGCCTCTGTTACATGAATTCATGAATAAAATTGTGTGATGTGGCTCTTCCTATTTGATCAAAGAAAATTTAGTTAAGGGATGGATATTTTAGATATTAAGGGTTCTTCATTTCATGAAATTTCATTTGTTTACGAATTGCTAGAGACAGAAATAAACATACCGTCGAAATCAGCGATGCCCCACGATCTCAAAAATATAATAATACGGGTAGATGGACTCATATTGTGAAACCCCGAAATGTCTATACAGGGTGCCAAATACTCCAAAGAAAAAGTTGCTTATTTATTTAATTAAAAATTACAGTAAAATTCTAAAAATTAAATTATCACTATTTCCCAAAAGGACCTTGTCTAAATTCAAAGCCGATCTCTAGTTATTTCAAATAAACCGTTACGGTCGATAAACGATTCTATAGCGACTATTTTAAAATTTTGATTTGGACATATATCAAAATCTACACGACGAAATCCTGATTTTTCTCTTCCACTAGAAAGATGTACTCCACCAGCTCCACACGTTTCTTGTTTCACAGAAATCCGGCTTAAAACGAATCATGTATATTCAGTTGAAGTTCAAATCGCCAAATAGCGAACTGCAGCGCCATTTCGAGCTCGTTTATAAATATATTATAAATTATACGTTCAACTGTCATTGATTCAATAAAAATCGTTATTATATTTCGAATCGAAACTCCACCCAATCTCGTATGCTATTCAATTCACACGATATTGTGAATTTCACTATTTTCGACTATTTCGACATTATAATATATTATTGTATTATAATTATTTATTAAATATTCAATATTATTTAATCTACGTTCTCGATATCGATAAATCGATATTTAATAATTAAATAAATAAGTTGTTCAATAGCTAAAATGCGGGTTACTACACTTTGCGTAGACTTTAATTCCTTAATCACTAAGTTTTCTTCTTCTATAAATCGTGAGTACTTCCTCTCGTCTTTCTCCATTTTTTCTTTCTTTTTGAAATTAGCTCGAAGGCTTCAAATACTGGTTATTTATCAAAGTTCAAATGGAAGTCACTCCCTTGAGAATCTCAACACTAGTTAAAATCAAACAAAAGGAATTTGCTTCGTTTTTCATTCAGAACCCAAAACAAATCCACCATTTCAAAATTACCTTAAAATCAAAAGAAAAATCCCAAAAATCCAAAATTTGAATCTTTGGATTAGTTAACCTTTGATCTTCATCTCTCTTCAGGTTTTACAAGGTGCGCTGATGGGTGTGACGCCATCTCGTTGTTGTTTTACGGACATGTAACAACCCGGATTTTTGGAAAGGGGGTTTAATAGCTCTGAAAATTTTTGGCGTTTAAAAATAAATTAAAGTAAATTTAATCGTGAAATTAAATGTTTGTATTTGGGATTTGGACGTCGATCCATTATTAAACATAGAGTTTACTTTAAAAGGAAAATGCTTTTGTAACCTCAATGTAAACATTTTGCAAAAGTTAACATTATCAACAAATACTTATTTCAAAGTCGTGCTCCGCATGCTGGTCAACGTTGAAAGCAATGTGAATGTTTGTCAAAGTTTGGCATGGTATTTGGAGAATATATATATATATATATATATATATATATATATATATATGCCATATTATTGTTGTAGCATATACATAGTATTAACAATGGCATATGCATTTGAAAAATACTTATTTATAGTTGGTTTTGCCACTTGTTGAACTTCACTGTAATTTGTTGACACCTGCTGGAAAAGTCCAGATTGTTCAAAGCGTGTCCTTTTCATCACCAGCCCTTCTTGTCCAGACCTTTCGGGGGGATTCAATTATTTATTTCCATTGTAAGGGGGAGCCGCTACTCCTGGGACCAGGGGACTTCTTCCTCAAAAATTGTGATCCCCAAATTAAACTAAATTTCATTCCTCAGAAGATTTTGTTTCTCCCAAATCCTTGAAATCATGGTCTTCCACCGCGAAAAATTTGAAGGCGCTCCTCCAGCAGCCGCCATGCCTCTACCAACTCTCCCTTCGGCTTCCAAGTACACAAGCTCGTACCAGTTACCGAACCCAAGCAGCCCGGCTCTAGAAGCTCAATTTTGTTTGCGGCGTGATGCAAAAGTGGTTGGATGCGAATTTTTATTCGGGAAGGTATGGCTTGTTGCGGTTTCAGTTCTGGATTTGGACCCGGAGTGGTTGTGGTAGATTAGGGTTGCGAAGAACAGGGGTTGCTTGGAGGAAGGAAGCTCAAGTGAGCCTGGAAACGGCTAGCGTGCCATCGTCCGTAGCCTTTTCGGTTTGAATGGAGCGGTTACAGGGTAAAGTTGTGACGGCCCGCCCCACACCCACCGACACTTCCTCCAAGTGTGCGCTGTACACATGTCCAACTGGCACGGAACGGTCGTCATAAGAAAAGAAAGAAGAGAATGAACTAATCAAGGAACCTGTAGAATGTCTCACAGCGCATGGAATAAAATATATTAATAACATACTTGACATAAAACAGGTGAGACAGTGCATAAGCTGATAACTAATAATAAATGTCAACATCAGAGCAGCGGAAATCCAAATACAGCTTATTACAACTTTTCAAAATCTACTGTCTCTAAACAAAAGAAAGCTAAAGTGGAAGATACACCACCCGTGCATCACCAGCTAACCTGTCTCTAGTCTGCTCGTGTGAGCACCCAGAGTAATAAGAAGAGACATAAAACTCTGGGTCAGACAAAAAGTCTGGTATGAGCGATAAGCAGCTAAACAGAACAATAACAGGTATACTAAACCATACCTGAACCTGGACCTGCAACCAAAGAGTTAGCACTACATACTGTACAATACTCTAAGGTGCCATCAACATATGGTGTAAAGAAATACGGGGGTGGGGGTGTGCATGTCATAGGGATAGCAAACAATTCAATCATGGCAACCATCCTCACATCTCTCACTCAGTGCATAAAGCATACGATGTATACCGCTTTCAACCACTAGACCCATCGAAGTAGTGACGGAGTTCGGCTTGTACAACTACTGCTACCACCAAGCTTACCCCATGGAGTCATGACTAAACCTTTACAAATGACCCCACTTCATTGGTCTATAGCTCTTTTAGTCGTACCTAGACCACTGTGGCCCTGAATCCGTTCACGTACCCCCTATACATAGTGATCCAAAGTTACAGACATCGACAGCCCCTTAGCACACGTCCCGCAGCAAAGCCCAATCATGAAGTTAACTCGTTGATTCCCATCTGAATCCTTGGTACAAACTTCCCATTTGGACTACCTTTGCATCTCGGGTTATGGTCTTCTTCGGTTCGGTTCGGGTCTCTTCCTCCTATTCGGTTCGGTTCGGGCATCCTCCTCCTATCCGGTTCGGTTCGGGTCTCCTCCTCTATTTGGTTCGGTTCGGATCTCCTCCTCCTATCCGGTTCGGTTCGGGTGTCTCCTCCTATCCGGTTCGGTTCGGATCTCCTCCTTCTATTCGGTTCGGATCGGATCTCCTCCTCCTATCCGGTTCGGTTCGGGTGTCTCCTCCTATCCGGTTCGGTTCGGGTGTCTCCTCCTATCCGGTTCGGTTCGGATCTCCTCCTTCTATTCGGTTCGGATCGGATCTACTCCTCCTATCCGGTTCGGATCGGATCTCCTCCTCCTATCCGGTTCGGATCGGATCTCCTCCTCCTATCCGGTTCGGATCGGGTGTTCTTCCTAACCGGTTCTGAAAATCTGCAACTTTTTCCAGCAAGCTATTTTCGCCGAACGACGGCGTTTTCAACCTTTCTAAACTTCCTATGACATTACAAAACATTCCAAACAGCAGTAACAACATATAGAATCAATCACAAACATTAAAACATCATTTACATGAAATACTTTAGATCAAACATACCCAGAAACCCATGTTTTCCCCTTAATCCTTCTTAACCGTGATTATAGATACAATTAGCAAAACTTATCCAAATTAGCCCAAATTTTTATCAGAGCCATAAAACATCATTATAGAATTTTAGGAATTTTTCCAGAATTTATTAATGTATAAATTCGCTAATCTTCACTAATTACCCATAATTAACAGTAATTAGTGTAAAAGCAAGCTAATCACTCACCTTTGCCACCACTAAAACCCCAAAACTGAAATATTCTCTGATTTGGCGTTGTTCCCAATCTTACACAGCAGCTCTACCTCGGTTCTCGTGCTAATACTCCTTGATTTGATGTTTGCTAAGCCTAATCTTCAATTAGAAAGTGATTAAGATGTGTTTTGAAGAGATTTAGAGGGTGGAGGCCATGGCTAGGTTAAGAGGAATGAATAGTGACGGCTGAAAAATGAGAAAAAAGTATTCTCCAAACCCTAACAGCCCTTTTAAACTCCTAATCCCGAAATTCCCCTTTGGGCCTAGCTGTTAATCACCCGGTTAAGCCCAATTAAGCTGTTTTTCACCATCTGAAACTTGTTTCAGCCATATCTCCCAAACGGTAAGTCCGTTTGGCTAATGTGACCACTCTACGGAAAGAGAAACCATCATCCGGAGCCAATGGAAGTGGTTTAAGGTCAAAATTCCTTTCCAGTCAAAAGTTATGGCCAAAACAGTGATAACTAGGGGTAAAATGGTCATTTAAAAATCGGGAAAAATCATGAACATGGGAAATGACCCCAATAGTCGTCCCCCAAAGTTACATGACCATACGACTTCGTATGTGACAGAAATAAATATTCTACGATTCTATGATGCGTAGAATGCGGGTCGTTACACTCTCCCCCCCTTAAGAAATTTCGTCCCCGAAATTCCTTAACCCAAAACATACAAAGGATCCCGCATGCCTAACAGCCACGTACAACAATCAAACATGCAAAACAAGCAAACAAGCCTATCCTAGCATGCGGAAAACTAAATCGAAGTCAAAATCTTACCAGGCAAAGAGTTCTGGGTGTGACTTCTTAATGTTATCCTCTGTCTCCCAAGTACAATCATTCTCGTTCTCGCTCCACTGTACCTTGACTAGCTTCACCGCCTTCCTTCGAAGTTGCTTCATGTCGTCCTCGACAATACGGACCGGCTTGCGGTTCCCAACCGCCTCGGGTTCTACTTCGAGGTCCTCCAACTGATCAGGTGAAATAGTCATATCTGAGTCGTGAACGAACTTCCTTAGTTGGGAAACATGAAATACGTTATGAACTCCCGCCATCTTCTCCGGTAAGTCAATTCTATATGCCAAATTCCCGACTAGTTCAAGAACAGGGAATGGGCCAACGAATCTTGGTGCCAACTTGCCTCTCCTGCCAAATCGTATTACGCTCTTCAACGGAGAAATCTTGACAAACACCAAGTCGCCAACGGAGAATTTTAAGTCTCTTCTCCTCTTATCAGCATAACTCTTCTGCCTATCCTGGGCAGCCTTCATTCGTTGTTGAATGATCTTAATCTTATCTGAAGTTTCCCTCACCACATCTGGTCCAAGCATAAACTTCTCGCCAGTCTCTATCCAACATGATGGTGAGTTGCACGGTCTTCCGTACAAAGCTTCAAACGGAGCCATACCGATACTGGATTGGTAGCTATTATTATATGCAAACTCTACTAGATGCAAATGGTCATCCCATGATCCACCAAAATCCAATATACATGCTCTCAAGAGATCTTCCAAAATACGATTCAACCTCTCCGTCTGACCGTCGGTCTGAGGATGATATGCGGTACTGAGATGTAACTCTGACCCTAGAGCTTCTTGTAAGCTCTTCCAAAATCCACTAGTGAACAACGGGTCTCGGTCACTCACAATGCTTTTAGGTACTCCATGGAATCTCACTACCCACTTCATATACAATTCTGCTAACTTAGCTGCCGTTCTGGTCGATCTGACCGGTATAAATCTTGCACTTTTGGTTAATCGGTCCACAATCACCCAAATGCTATCATGTCCCGATCTAGTCCTTGGTAAACCATCAATGAAATCCATCGAGACTTGCTCCCATTTCCATTCGGGAATTTCTAATGGCTGTAACAACCCACTAGGCTTCTTTTGCTCGGCTTTAACTAGCTGGCAATTCATGCATTTGGATATAAACTCCCCAACGTCTCTTTTCATCCCTTCCCAGTAGTAAGTCTGTCTCATGTCTCGATACATCTTATTACCACCGGGGTGTATAGTCAGTTTTGAGTGATGACATTCTCTAAGCACTTCATCTCTCAATCCATTGACATTGGGTACAACGAGCTTTCCATTCTTTCTAAGCCATCCATCTTGATCAAGCCCATACTTGCTCATCTCCTCATCGATACCCATCTCTAACTTGGAGATGATTTCCAATAGGTTAGGATCGTCCCTCTGACTAGAGCCGATCCGCTCAATTAAAGTGGGTCTGATCGTCAAACTTGCTAACATTTCTGGGTCCAATTCGCACTTTGGTCTGAAATCAAACCCCGCGATATACTCCAGTTGCTTCCATTCAAGGAACATAGCCCCTAAACTGGCATGTCTTCGACTCAACGCATCGGCTACGGCATTGCCCTTTCCCGGTGTATATGCGATGTCGAAATCATATGAAGCTAAGAACTCTAACCACCTCTGCTGACGAAGATTCAAATCCTTTTGAGAGAAAAGATACTTCAGCGACTTATGATCAGTAAACAGCTCGAATCTTTCTCCCAAGAGATAATGTCTCCACATCCTCAATGCGAATACGATCGCTGCCAATTCCAAATCATGGATAGGATACCTCTTCTCATGCGGTTTCAGTTGCCTGCTTGCATAAGCTACAACCCTACCACCTTGCATCAACACAGCACCTAGTCCGGTACCACAAGCATCTGTATATACCGTCATCTCTTCACTCCCCTTGGGAATGACTAACACTGGTGCACTTGTCAACTTTTCTTTTAGACTCTTGAATGCATCCTCGCACCTTTCGTTCCAAACAAAAGCTTGATTCTTCTTTGTCAACTGAGTCAACGGTGCTGCTATCTTGGAGAAGCCTTGGATAAACTTACGATAATATCCCGCTAATCCCAAGAAACTTCTTACGTCTGTTGCATTCTTGGGCGTAGGCCAATCCTGTACCGTAGCCACCTTTGCCGGGTCTACGGCAATACCATTCTCTGATACAACGTGGCCCAAGAACCTCACTTCCCTCTTCCAGAAGTGACACTTAGAAAACTTTGCTTTCAATTGGTGTTTTCTCAACACCTCCATCACTATTCTTAAATGTCCCTTGTGTTCTTCCTCTGTCCTCGAGTAGACCAAAATATCATCAACGAACACAAGGACAAACTTATTCAACTGATCTCTGAATACCCTATTCATAAGATCCACAAAATATGCTGGGGCATTGGTCAGCCCGAATGGCATGACCAACCACTCATAAAACCCAGACGGCGTCCGAAATGCCGTTTTAGCTATACTCTCAGCTTCCACTCTAAGCTGATGAAAACCTGTCGCGAGATCCAACTGAGAAAATACTCTCGCATCACTCAACTGATCAAACAAATCATCTATCCGCGGTAGAGGATACTTGTTCTTCCTCGTCACTTTATTCAACTCGCGGTAGTCTACACACAAACGAAGGGAACCATCCGCCTTGGTAGCAAACACAACTGGTGCTCCCCATTCAGAAACACTCCCTCTGATAAATCCCTTCTTCAAAAGATCATTGACTTGCACCTCGAGCTCTCGCTGCTCTCTTGGTGCCATACGACGAAGTGGCATCACTATAGGCCTGGCATCCTTTACCAAATCAATACGGAACTCAATCTCTCGGTGTGGTGGAAGTCCGGTCACTTCTTCGAAGACATCCGGATACTGGCCAACCACGGGCAAACCTGACAACTCACTATGCGGAATGTCGAGGGAGTTTAGAAAACTAGCCAATACCCCCACACTGGGTAGACCACCAAACACTATCCTCCGCCCATCATCCGCTCTAGCTGTCACCAAAAAGCCCTCACAGTCTACCACCACCCCGTATCTTCGGAGCCAATCTACTCCCAAAATAATGCCAAACCCAGTGAAGCCCAAAACAAAGCAATCACAAACAAACATGCATCCATGACTCGATAAGACCACATTACGACAAATCATGCTAAGGCTAGTAGAACCACCAATCGGGTTCGTCACTACTAAAGGTCTATCGACAATCTCGGGCTCCAATCCCAACCTATCTACCAGGTCACTAGATATGAAAGAACTGGAAGCTCCGGTATCAAACAAAACTCTAACAGGAACATCATAAACAGAAAGCATACCTTGAATGACGACATTCTTTCCCTTCTCCGCCGCTGTTGGGGCGTTCGACGAAGAAGGAATAGCATTAAGGGCGTATGCTTTCACCATTTTCTTTTCTTTAGGGGGTTGCGGACACTTGTCCTTGTGATGTCCCATTTGGCCACAGTTGAAGCACTTCCTATCCGCTGGCTTGGCCCGACAATTACTAGCATAATGGCCCTTCTTACCACAGCTGAAGCACTCAACATCTTGTTTATTCTTTTTCTTCTGGCCATCCTTAGTCTGACTCTGCTTTCTTTTATTCTGGGCACCACCCTTGCCTCCACCACTTGCTTGTGGCTTTGGCTCATCTGCGGATGCAACCTCTGTCTTCGGCTTAGGGTAGAGACTCTCTGATCTTAATGCTTTCCCCACAATCGACTCGAACGTCTCATCGATGTGGTTAATAAGCCTTTCCCCTAAGTACTGATCTAACCCAGTTATGAATTTCTCATTCTTCTTCTCGGCAGTATCAATAAGAGATAACCCATACTTTGACAAAGTGTCGAATTCAGCAATGTACTCCGAGACAGCTCTGCCATTCTGCTTGAGCTCCAAGAATTTCTTAAATAGCACTGACTTCTGAGCAGCTGGAATGAACTTCTCGCTAAAGCGAGCTTTAAACTGCTCCCAAGTAATCTGATCTTCGGGAGTAGCTGCCTTTATAGCATTCCACCAATTCATTGCCCGCCCTTGCAGCTGACGGGACGCTAGCTTTCTCTTCATCGCATCCTCGATACCCAAATCCTCGAAGATACGTTCGCAACTATCCAACCAATCCTGAACATCTGTGGCCGACTCCGTACCGTGGAATGGCTTCCCACCAAGGCTAGTATAATCCTTATTCAGCTTGGCGAAGTCAACTCTTGGCGCCTGCACTATTGGACCACCACCATTTCCACCATTGGGAGCTGCCCCCCGTACATCTCTAAGCATCTCTCTCATGAGGTCAGTAAACATCGTCCTCATGTCAGCAGCATTCCCATTATTGGCTCCCCTACCAGCACCTCTAGTATCTCGGCTCATCGTCAATCTGAAAAAGGAAACGATTAACGATTCCATAGTGGTGCTAGTGCAGTACGACTTCATTCTTATACTACTAATAGTATATATATAGCTTTTGAAAACCAAAATAACCACAAATACGCTCTCTCGTATACGTATATTATCTCTCCCTGATAACTTCCCTAGGTTAACTACGCAACCTAGAGCTCTGATACCAAGTGTGACGGCCCGCCCCGCACCAACCGACACTTCCTCCAAGTGTGCGCTGTACACATGTCCAACTGGCACGGAACGGTCGTCATAAGAAAAGAAAGAAGAGAATGAACTAATCAAGGAACCTGTAGAATGTCTCACAGCGCATGGAATAAAATATATTAATAACATACTTGACATAAAACAGGTGAGACAGTGCATAAGCTGATAACTAATAATAAATGTCAACATCAGAGCAGCGGAAATCCAAATACAGCTTATTACAACTTTTCAAAATCTACTGTCTCTAAACAAAAGAAAGCTAAAGTGGAAGATACACCACCAATGCCCAAGCAGTGATCTTCGACAACACAGGGAGAATACTATATATATATATTACGTGGAAGCCTCCTGCTCGTCTCCGGATCATCTACCCATGCATCACCAGCTAACCTGTCTCTAGTCTGCTCGTGTGAGCACCCAGAGTAATAAGAAGAGACATAAAACTCTGGGTCAGACAAAAAGTCTGGTATGAGCGATAAGCAGCTAAACAGAACAATAACAGGTATACTAAACCATACCTGAACCTGGACCTGCAACCAAAGAGTTAGCACTACATACTGTACAATACTCTAAGGTGCCATCAACATATGGTGTAAAGAAATACGGGGGTGGGGGTGTGCATGTCATAGGGATAGCAAACAATTCAATCATGGCAACCATCCTCACATCTCTCACTCAGTGCATAAAGCATACGATGTATACCGCTTTCAACCACTAGACCCATCGAAGTAGTGACGGAGTTCGGCTTGTACAACTACTGCTACCACCAAGCTTACCCCATGGAGTCATGACTAAACCTTTACAAATGACCCCACTTCATTGGTCTATAGCTCTTTTAGTCGTACCTAGACCACTGTGGCCCTGAATCCGTTCACGTACCCCCTATACATAGTGATCCAAAGTTACAGACATCGACAGCCCCTTAGCACACGTCCCGCAGCAAAGCCCAATCATGAAGTTAACTCGTTGATTCCCATCTGAATCCTTGGTACAAACTTCCCATTTGGACTACCTTTGCATCTCGGGTTATGGTCTTCTTCGGTTCGGTTCGGGTCTCTTCCTCCTATTCGGTTCGGTTCGGGCATCCTCCTCCTATCCGGTTCGGTTCGGGTCTCCTCCTCTATTTGGTTCGGTTCGGATCTCCTCCTCCTATCCGGTTCGGTTCGGGTGTCTCCTCCTATCCGGTTCGGTTCGGATCTCCTCCTTCTATTCGGTTCGGATCGGATCTCCTCCTCCTATCCGGTTCGGTTCGGGTGTCTCCTCCTATCCGGTTCGGTTCGGGTGTCTCCTCCTATCCGGTTCGGTTCGGATCTCCTCCTTCTATTCGGTTCGGATCGGATCTACTCCTCCTATCCGGTTCGGATCGGATGTTCTTCCTAACCGGTTCTGAAAATCTGCAACTTTTTCCAGCAAGCTATTTTCGCCGAACGACGGCGTTTTCAACCTTTCTAAACTTCCTATGACATTACAAAACATTCCAAACAGCAGTAACAACATATAGAATCAATCACAAACATTAAAACATCATTTACATGAAATACTTTAGATCAAACATACCCAGAAACCCATGTTTTCCCCTTAATCCTTCTTAACCGTGATTATAGATACAATTAGCAAAACTTATCCAAATTAGCCCAAATTTTTATCAGAGCCATAAAACATCATTATAGAATTTTAGGAATTTTTCCAGAATTTATTAATGTATAAATTCGCTAATCTTCACTAATTACCCATAATTAACAGTAATTAGTGTAAAAGCAAGCTAATCACTCACCTTTGCCACCACTAAAACCCCAAAACTGAAATATTCTCTGATTTGGCGTTGTTCCCAATCTTACACAGCAGCTCTACCTCGGTTCTCGTGCTAATACTCCTTGATTTGATGTTTGCTAAGCCTAATCTTCAATTAGAAAGTGATTAAGATGTGTTTTGAAGAGATTTAGAGGGTGGAGGCCATGGCTAGGTTAAGAGGAATGAATAGTGACGGCTGAAAAATGAGAAAAAAGTATTCTCCAAACCCTAACAGCCCTTTTAAACTCCTAATCCCGAAATTCCCCTTTGGGCCTAGCTGTTAATCACCCGGTTAAGCCCAATTAAGCTGTTTTTCACCATCTGAAACTTGTTTCAGCCATATCTCCCAAACGGTAAGTCCGTTTGGCTAATGTGACCACTCTACGGAAAGAGAAACCATCATCCGGAGCCAATGGAAGTGGTTTCAGGTCAAAATTCCTTTCCAGTCAAAAGTTATGGCCAAAACAGTGATAACTAGGGGTAAAATGGTCATTTAAAAATCGGGAAAAATCATGAACATGGGAAATGACCCCAATAGTCGTCCCCCAAAGTTACATGACCATACGACTTCGTATGTGACAGAAATAAATATTCTACGATTCTATGATGCGTAGAATGCGGGTCGTTACAAAAGTAGTTGAATGGGCACGACAATGTTTCAACGTTGCTTTGACTGTTCTATATTTCCCGATTTGTGTTCTTTCATTTGGTATCTGATCGGTAATTCTCCTATTCACTGCCACTTTTTATAGTTTTGTTACTCTTGTTTCCTTTCTTTTAGTTTGAAGTTCTTATTTATTGGTTTTCCTTTTTGAGATCGTTGAGATGATAAATACTTTGCGGAATCTCTTATGTTGATGAAAAATACAGATTATGATTATCTGATCAACACCTAAATAATAAATTTTATTTTAGTTTCTCGTGTGCACTGGGGTTCAATGGTTCATATGGGTTTTGGCCTCCACTATGCTAGTTTTATATCTTTCCATTAGCATGTAATAAGTGACGGAATATTTGGCACCAGCATAACATATATGGTTATGTCAAAAGATAAATTCTAGTTTTTGGTTTCATCCTGTTATTTGTTTAAAGTTTTGGTTCTGTCTCAGAGATGCCGGAAAATGATTTCAGTCTCACTTCTAAATTTGTTATTTTTGCCACTAATTTTCCATGTAAATTCATCTATAAGAAAATGTTAGATTTTTATTTAGTACTAACAAAAGTGAGTTAATGGGAAGTGCCTAGCCATCTTACTAGGATTTTGAAGTATTTGGTCTAGTCTAGATCTTTATGCCTCCATGACCATAATAAATATTACTATTTTTCTGGGCATGGTTTGTGGAGTAATTAATATGATACTTGGCCCTTCCATCATATGTCCACCCGAAACCATGTTCGTGCATAGTTATTACTTTCGGTGGATTACCAGTCAAACTATCTTCTTTGATTATGTTTTTGGTCACAAACTTTGCATGCCTGTTTACACATAGGCTACCAAACCATTTTTTTTGCTACAACAATCCTCATCTTTTAAATGATCCACACCCTTTGTATCAAATAATAATCAGTATAATTGTGGTTAATGGCACCACTATTATATTCACTTTAGTCTTTATATTGTGCACTTTATATAGGCTCTCGATGATTTTACAGAAATTTGATCTTTGACGTTCAATCAATTATTGGTGACATGGGGTATTATTTTCTTTTAAAGCTTTAAAATATTCAGTTTAACAGGGTAAAATTGTAACAACCCGTATTTTCAATAACCAATTATAACAGAAATCGAGGCAGAATTTAATTTATAAATCTGAATCAAGGGAAACGGGCTATGCCATTGATTCGTCTCGGAAAAATACGCGAAATAGAGTCCGAGTTTTCGAAAATCGGAGTCCGTATGACCCGATTAAGGCCCGATGAAGTTTTCAGAAAATTTCTAAATAAAAACAGATTTTCAAATTCAAATCTAAGCTTGGAAATTGGGCCAGTTGGGCCAAGGCGGGAAAATTCCCGCCACAGTACCCAAGTCGACAGCCCTGTCGACTTGGGAGTCGACTGGGTCTGACCAGGTCGACAGCCCTGTCGACTTGGCTGTCGACTTGGCTCAGACGCCCAGTCCTGCCTGGTGCACCATTTTGGGTTTGTGTTGAGCTTGGGGGCCAGATTCGATTTGGAGGGCTGAGATGAGAACTAGGGTTTAATCCTATGGTCTAAATCACTAGCCTAATCTATAAATAAGACCCTAACCTACCCTAAATCCTCATTAATCTATCCTACAACTAAACTATGGCAAAATCAATCCTCTCATGGCCTCCACTCTCTTCATAAATTCCTAAATCAATTTTCAAGAAATTTCCATGCATAGAAGTGTATTTAGGCTTGTATGATCCTCTTTAGCTTGCATTAAAGTCTTGTTTCTCTATTGGCATCATAAAGGAGGAGTCTTGATCAAGTTTGCTTGCATTTTGGGGTTTTAATTAGTTGCATAAGGGGGTTTCTTACATTTGCTATACTCATTTGAGTCTTCATAGCATTGTAAGCCTATTTCTACTCTTGTATTTTAACTATGAAGTTAATATGTTATGTTGCAAGTTGAGTTTAGGGTTAATCATGATATGTGCTTTGATCTTACGATTTTATGAATAAGCTTACTCTATGCATGTTAGTAAAGTCATTATCTTGGCTTTATGCATAGAAAGATATGATCTTTGGTTGGAAATGTTGCATAATGCAACTTTGAAACTCTCATAACCCTTGCATTAACATGCATATAATGTTATATGCATGTTACTAACCCTTATCTCATACTATCTATGACCATGTTCCACCTATTTGCCAAGTTTGATGTTATGCATGCATATGGACCTTATGCAAGTTGAAACCATGTTATGCATGCATATGAACCTTATGCAAGTTGAAACCATATTATGCATGCATATGAACACTATGCAAGTTAAAATGATGCTATGCATGCTTATGAATATTTTGCAAGTTGATAACATGATATGCAAGTTTATGATCACATCTTTGTCTCATGCCACCATGTTTAACTTGTGGCTCCAACCCCTCTACGTCATGATTATGCCAAGTTCCCTCTTTCTATCCTTTATGCGCTATTGCGATATGTAAGCGATGGGATTGCGTTTGGGGTTGGGTAAACTTAAAAGACATAAAGACATAAGCTTGGGAATTTACCTATTAAGTTAGGTCTACCCATTGGGAATTTACCTATTAAGTTAGGTCTACCCAATTGCTTGAAAACTTGTAATGTGATGGACATGACACTTAGAAAACATGAGAATGGCCAACTCGAGGTTGGGTTGAGCTTGTAGCATAAACCTACCCGGAACCGACCGGCTTAACTAGTGGCTACAAGCAATAGGGCCCAATGTGAGTAGTTGGTCATGTTGCACGTGAGACCCGAGGTTAGACTAAGTTGTGGTGTAAACCTACCCGGACCCGCCCGGCCTAACTAGTAACCACAACAAGGTCTAATGTGAGAGGTTGGGTGCATTAATTTAATTAATGCCACATGGTAGGGTTAAGTCATGGACCGCTTGAATACTTAACCAATTAAACACGATGGGTTGGTAGGGTTAAGTCATGAACCTTGGGTACACTTAACCAACTTGGTACTTGGATGAGTTGGGTTAACCACGTTTAACCCATTAAGGAAACCCTAGTTACGTGGTCCTTTGCACCAGTAACCCTCTTGGTTGTATCAGGATACCCTAGGGACTAGGCTAGGGTGGGGCACGATTACTGGGACGACATGTAAGCGACCAAAACGACGGCTGAGTAGGTGCGCCGGTGTAGGTTCAGGCGGGCCATGGTCATGCACATGGTCCGGAGTTGAAAAACCAGGCACGGGCACCAGTAGGTTTGAACTGTGCGTGCTTGGTTTGTGTCAGTGGTTGACACCCTAGGACTTGGTACACCCTAGGGTGGACCTAGCACAGTTTAGCTACACTTCGTAGTTGGGCCGTATGACACCGACACTTGACGAGTTAGGCTATAGGAGAGCCGATCGACTAGACCGTGCTAGTTGGACCTTGGTTTAGGTCATTCATGATGTTGGGCCAAACTTGGGCCTGGGGATCACTTCTGGTTTACACTTGACATGACTTGGGAAACTAGCACACTTGGTGCAAACCTCAACCTTGTATATGCGGTGCCACACTTGATCTATCTTGTTGACTTTTTACCATGCCAGTTATCATCCTATGACTCATCCTTGTTTACATATACAGTTAACTTTATTAGTTGTTGTACAATAGTAGGTAGGACTTACCAGTCTTTTGACTGACCCATTTTCTTTCGCCTCTTTTCTTTCGTTCCCCCCCCCCCCCAGGTTTACAGGGCGGGAATACCGGTACTTAGCTTGGATCTTAGCTGCTTTTCCTGGATAGTTCATGTATGCTTTGGACTTGAGCTCGCTATGGTTTTCTACCTTGGGGATAGCTACTTTATGTTTTACTTTCCAATTTCCAGTTTTATGTTTCTAGACTTTGTTTATGGAAAATAATGATCAAGTACTGTGTTGTAACTTAACTTATGGTTTTGATATGCTAGTTTTATCCGCTGCTATATTTACTCTGTTTCTACTTATATGTTCTGTCTTGTGATATCTGCATGCATGTTTACCTTGTTTAAACGCCCCTCCAAAGTCAGTGCTCTTGCAAGAGTGGCACTGGAGGAGGTGGGGTGTTACATTTGGTATCAGAGCATAAGGTTTACGAGATTGGAGCAAAAAGGGTTTTAAAGTTACTTTTAAAAGCTATTTTCAAAACCAATTAAGTATTTTCCAAAGAAAAGTCTAGTTTATTTTGAAAGGCTATCCCCCAAGAGCCATAAGCACTATCCTTCGTTTCCTCGTTCTAAATCTATCTTTTCCTTTTTCAGCATGGCCGATCTCAATCTTCCTGAGGGATTCACCAATCCCGGATGGTTCCGGAGGTATTTGGAAGCTAGGGCCAACATTGCAGGGTCAGCAACCACTCCCACTATCACTGAGGTTCCACCCCCTCCTCCTCCTCCTCCTCAGCAACCGCAAGCCGATTTCGCCAAGGTTTGCAAGGACTTCAAGGTCATGGGTGGCAAAAAATTTATTGGGACAGAGACTTTCGTGGAGGCAAGAAATTGGTTGAAGGAAACCGAAGATCTCTTTGCCATCTTTGATATAGAGGACCGTAGAAAGGTTCTGTTGGCGGTTTGGCTACTAAAGGAGGAAGCTGCTTATTGGTGGGAGGTCACCAATGCTACTAGGCCCGTAGAAACCTGGGCCAACTTTAGGGCAAGGTTTGGGCTTAAGTTTCTATCGTCTGCAGAGGCAAATTTGCAACTAGAAAAGTTCATAGCCTTGAAGCAAGGAGACATGACAGTGAGAGAGTATGTGAATAAGTTCAACCAGCTTGCCCGATTCGGTTTGGACATGGTCAATACTCCTGAGAAGAAGGCTCTACGTTTTGCACGAGGGTTAAATGAGCCATTACAAGGTCTAGCCATATCACACATACCCATGGGGGCCACTTTCGAGAGCCTAGTAGACATGGCATTGCTGCAGGGAGAGGATAAGAATGGGAAGAAAGAAGTCAAGCCCAATGAGACTCAGTCTAAGAAGACAGACTCCAAGTGGGGAGGGAATCAGAGTAATCAGAGTAACAAGAACAACAAGGGCAACAAGAACAAGGCAAAGGACCCAAGAAAGTGCAACTTTTGTGGGATTGTTGGGCACATAGCCAAGGACTGTAGGAAGAAGAGAATGAAATTGGGTGGGTGCTTTCACTGTGGAGAGACAGGACATTTTAGCAAGGATTGCCCTAAGAAGCAGGGGCATGGACAGACTCAACGTGCAGGTTCATCCGGAGGGCAAGTGCACGCTCTCAACGCCGCTCCAGTTCAGGATCGAGGTAGCATTTCTGTAGAAAGTCTTGTTTATATTTCTGATTATCCTGTTCGCACCTTATTTGATTCTGGCGCATCGCATAGTTTCATTTCTTCTGACATTGTTGAAAGTTTGCACCTAAGTACTAGCTTAGTTGAGGATCCCGTTTGTGTTTTGAATCCGATTGGGGGTTCAGCCCATTTATCTATGATCTGTATGGATTTGAGGATTTCTATCTTGACCGTAGAATTCTCGTGTGATGCTTATGTTCTCGGGTTCACAAGATACAGGTTGATCTTGGGCATGGATTGGTTATCCCGCTATGGAGCCATTCTCGATTGTGAGCATAGGGTGGTGAGACTCATGACTCGCCTTGGCAATACCCTAAAGATTTCTTGCAACCTGCTAGATCCCGTCATGCTATGTTATCTTGAATCTCTTGACTCATCTATCGATGATCTGCAATCTGTAAGGGTGGTTCGAGAATACCCTGATGTTTTTGAAGAAGTTAAGGGGTTACCCCCTAAGCGAGAGATAGATTTCCGCATTTATCTGGTTGATAATGCTAAGCCAGTCTCCTTACCAGTTAGGCACATGGCCCCGCGTGAAAGGAAAGAGCTCAGTAAGCAAATCAAGGAGCTACTTGAGAAGAATTTTATTAGGCGAAGCATTTCCGAATGGGGTGCTCCTGTGGTGTTCGCTACTAAGGCGGACGGCTCGCTTCGTCTATGTGTTGATTATCGAGAGTTGAACAAGCTGACCAAGAAGAATAGGCATCCATTACCGAGGATAGATGACCTCTTTGACCAGCTTGTTGGTGCTTCTGTTTTCTCTCAGCTTGATCTTGCTACTGGATTCCATCAGCTCAGGGTAGCTGAAGACAGTATAGACAAGACTGCGTTCAGGACTCTAGATGGATTCTTCGAATGGCTTGTCATGCCATTCGGCTTGACTAATGCACCCGCATATTTCGTGGACTTGATGAGTAGGGTGTTCAGGGAGTTCTTGAACAAGTTTGTCGTGGTTTTCGTGGATGATATTCTGATCTTCTCAAGAGACGAGGAAGAGCATGCTAGGCATCTCAGGGAAGTGATGGATACGCTTAGAGCCCATCAGTTGAAAGCCAAGTTCTCCAAATGCCACTTTTGGAGAAAGGAAGTCCGGTTTCTTGGGCATATAGTTTCTAAGCAGGGTATAGCTGTGGATCCCGGGAAAGTGGTTGCAGTTCAAGACTGGAAGACTCCTAGGAATGCAACCAAAGTGCGAAGCTTTCTCGGTCTGGCAGGCTATTATAGGAAATTCATTAGAGACTTCGCTAAGATTTCAGCCCCCCTCACTAGATTGACGAAGAAGAACTTAGTCTTTGCATGGGACTTAGAGTGTGAGCTCGCTTATCAAAGGCTCAAAAGGGCCCTTACCACAGCTCCAGTTTTGGCATTACCCGATGGCGGTAAGATGTTTACCGTGTACACCGATGCATGTGGCACGGGATTGGGAGCTGTTCTGATGCAAGAGGGAAGAGTGATATGCTTTGGCGGTAGACAACTCGAGGTGCATGAGAAGAATTATCCCACTCATGACTTGGAGTTGGCAGCAATAGTATATGCACTCAAGGCTTGGCGCCATTATCTTCTGGGAGAAAGATTTGAGCTTTATACCGATCACAAGTCATTGAAGTATCTCTTTTCTCAGAAGGATCTGAATCTGAGGCAGCAAAGATGGATGGAATTCTTGGCGTCCTACGATTTTGAGATAGCCTATACCCCTGGCAAGGGGAATGTGGTGGCTGATGCATTGAGTAGAAAAAGGTTGACCCTAAGTCCTCTGTTCGTTGAGATGAAGAATTTAGAGTATGTGGCAACCTTTGATTTCTCTTTGGCGGTTGAGTCCATGACCGGTTCTTTAGCATCTCTGGAACTCAGGCCTACCCTTCTTGATCAAGTTGGGGCTTCGCAGAGAGAAGACCCCCAGATAGTTGAGATTATGGAGAAGCTGATTCGAGGAGAGATGTCTAGTCATCTCGCTCGATATTCTGTTGATGACAAGGGTTGGCTGAGGAGAGATGGAAGGTTATGTGTTCCCATGGTAGAAGATTTAGTAAGAAAGGTTCTTGAGGAAGCGCATCTCTCTAAGTTGACTATACATCCAGGCGGAGATAAGATGTATAAAGATATGAAGCGTATTTTCTTTTGGCCTGGGATGAAGAAGGATGTGGCAGAGTTTGTCTCTAGATGTATCATTTGCCAGCAAGTTAAGGGCGAGTCAAAGAAGCCCGGTGGGCTATTGCATCCTCTAGACGTTCCACTTTGGAAGTGGGAGAGTATCTCCATGGATTTTATTGATGGGCTACCAAGGTCAAGGAAAGGGAATACGAGCATTTGGGTTATTGTAGATAGACTTACGAAGAGTGCTCATTTCATTCCGGTGAAGAGCAAGAGGACCGCATCTTGGCTAGCGTCCGTATATCTTCGTGAGATTGTGAGACTCCATGGAGTCCCTTCTAGTATTGTCAGTGACCGTGACCCAATCTTTACAAGTCAGTTCTGGAATAGTTTGCAAGAGGCTATGGGCACGAGGTTGAATCTGAGTACTGCTTATCACCCACAGACGGACGGCCAAACCGAAAGGGTGAATAGGGTACTCGAGGATCTATTGAGGCTTTGTATTCTGGATTTTGGTGGTACTTGGGAAGACCATCTTCCTCTTGTTGAGTTTGCATATAATAACAGTTATCAGGCAAGCATAGGGATGGCACCATTTGAAGCTTTATATGGGAGGCCGTGCAAGTCGCCTACATGTTGGTGGGAGACTACAGATAAGCTCATACTTGGGCCTGATATGATCAGAGATACATCCGAGAAGATCGAGTTGATTCGGAGACGGATGAAAGCGGCCCAAGACCGACAGAAATCCTATGCTGATAAGCGAAGATCTGATTTGGAGTTTGATGTTGGGGATATGGTTTTCGTGAAGGTTTCTCCTTTGCGGAATGTGGTCCGATTTGGAGCTGTTGGGAAGTTGGCACCGAGGTTTGTTGGACCATTCCCTATTATGGAGAGGATCGGGCAGATGGCTTATAGAGTGAAGTTGCCCGAGAAGCTTGCTGGAGTACACGATGTTTATCATGTCTCGCATCTCCGGAAGTGTTTACATGAATCAGCAGAGGTTGTTGAGCCAAGTGTTCTAAAAGATGTAGAAGTGGAGAAAGAGGCTACCTTGAGGAGAGCTCCGATTCGTATCTTGGGGACGGAGACCAAGAAGCTAAGGAATCGAGAGGTCAAATTTGTGAAGGTTCAATGGGGTAAAGCCGAAGAAGACGCAACTTGGGAAACCGAGGAGAAGATGCGTGGGCTTTATCCATTCCTTTTTGAGGGTACACTCTCAATCTCTTTTCTTTGTTAGCATATCTTTCTCTTTGCTATCCATGTTTATCTAGTTTATCGTGTTAATCTTGTCATGAGAACCTTAGGTAGAAACCCTTTGGATGAAACATGTGTTTGAAACATGTTATGCTTGATGGTTGCAAGTGGTTGCAAGTGTTTGCAAGTGGATACTCGTGGATGCATAATACACGTTAGGTACTAAGATCGGCTCACACACTTTCATACCGCATATGCATGAGTGTTTATGCTTATTCATGGATGAAAACTTGTTATGCTATCACGTGGATGTTTCATATGGATGAATGTTATTTGCACTCATGTAGAGATTATAAATTATGTTAGGAATTTGCATACATATGGACTCATTTCACTAACATATTTTGCATTAAGGGGGTTTACTTAATCAGTAACCTCCTGATTTTCGCATTAGATAAGTACATATACACACACCTTTGCATATGTTCATACAGCATTTAGAATCTTGTAAGGACAATGATTGCTCGTGGATGATGTTTTGAGTAGATGGATGTTGGATGGTAGGATACGTTCTTCCTAACTTGAGAATTTCGGGGACGAAATCCTTTAAGGAGGGGAGAATGTAACAACCCGTATTTTCAATAACCTGTTATAATAGAAATCGAGGCAGAATTTAATTTATAATTCTGAATCAAGGGAAACGGGCTATGCCATTGCGTTCGTCTCGGAAAAATACGCGAAATAGAGTCCGAGTTTTCGAAAATCGGAGTCCGTATGACCCGATTAAGGCCCGATGAAGTTTTCAGAAAATTTCTAAATAAAAACAGATTTTCAAATTCAAATCTAAGCTTGGAAATTGGGCCAGTTGGGCCAAGGCGGGAAAATTCCCGCCACAGTACCCAAGTCGACAGCCCTGTCGACTTGGGAGTCGACTGGGTCTGACCAGGTCGACAGCCCTGTCGACTTGGCTCAGACGCCCAGTCCTGCCTGGTGCACCATTTTGGGTTTGTGTTGAGCTTGGGGGCCAGATTCGATTTGGAGGGCTGAGATGAGAACTAGGGTTTAATCCTATGGTCTAAATCACTAGCCTAATCTATAAATAAGACCCTAACCTACCCTAAATCCTCATTAATCTATCCTACAACTAAACTATGGCAAAATCAATCCTCTCATGGCCTCCACTCTGTTCATAAATTCCTAAATCAATTTTCAAGAAATTTCCATGCATACAAGTGTATTTAGGCTTGTATGATCCTCTTTAGCTTGCATTAAAGTCTTGTTTCTCTATTGGCATCATAAAGGAGGAGTCTTGATCAAGTTTGCTTGCATTTTGGGGTTTTAATTAGTTGCATAAGGGGGTTTCATACATTTGCTATACTCATTTGAGTCTTCATAGCATTGTAAGCCTATTTCTACTCTTGTATTTTAACTATGAAGTTAATATGTTATGTTGCAAGTTGAGTTTGGGGTTAATCATGATATGTGCTTTGATCTTACGATTTTATGCATAAGCTTACTCTATGCATGTTAGTAAAGTCATTATCTTGGCTTTATGCATAGAAAGATATGATCTTTTGTTGGAAATGTTGCATAATGCAACTTTGAAACTCTCATAACCCTTGCATTAACATGCATATAATGTTATATGCATGTTACTAACCCTTATCTCATGCTATCTATGACCATGTTCCACCTATTTGCCAAGTTCGATGTTATGCATGCATATGAACCTTATGCAAGTTGAAACCATGTTATGCATGCATATGAACCTTATGCAAGTTGAAACCATATTATGCATGCATATGAACACTATGCAAGTTAAAATGATGCTATGCATGCTTATGAATATTTTGCAAGTTGGTAACATGATATGCAAGTTTATGATCACATCTTTGTCTCATGCCACCATGTTTAACTTGTGGCTCCAACCCCTCTACGTCATGATTATGCCAAGTTCCCTCTTTCTATCCTTTATGCGCTATTGCGATATGTAAGCGATGGGATTGCGTTTGGGGTTGGGTAAACTTAAAAGACATATAGACATAAGCTTGGGAATTTACCTATTAAGTTAGGTCTACCCATTGGGAATTTACCTATTAAGTTAGGTCTACCCAATTGCTTGAAAACTTGTAATGTGATGGACATGACACTTAGAAAACATGAGAATGGCCAACTCGAGGTTGGGTTGAGCTTGTAACATAAACCTACCCGGAACCGACCGGCTTAACTAGTGGCTACAAGCAATAGGGCCCAATGTGAGTAGTTGGTCATGTTGCACGTGAGACCCGAGGTTAGACTAAGTTGTGGTGTAAACCTACCCGGACCCGCCCGGCCTAACTAGTAACCACAACAAGGTCTAATGTGAGAGGTTGGGTGCATTAATTTAATTAATGCCACATGGTAGGGTTAAGTCATGGACCGCTTGAATACTTAACCAATTAAACACGATGGGTTGGTAGGGTTAAGTCATGAACCTTGGGTACACTTAACCAACTTGGTACTTGGATGAGTTGGGTTAACCACGTTTAACCCATTAAGGAAACCCTAGTTACGTGGTCCTTTGCACCAGTAACCCTCTTGGTTGTATCAGGATACCCTAGGGACTAGGCTAGGGTGGGGCACGATTACTGGGACGACATGTAAGCGACCAAAACGACGGCTGAGTAGGTGCGCCGGTGTAGGTTCAGGCGGGCCATGGTCGTGCACATGGTCCGGAGTTGAAAAAGCAGGCACGGGCACCAGTAGGTTTGAACTGTGCGTGCTTGGTTTTTGTCAGTGGTTGACACCCTAGGACTTGATACACCCTAGGGTGGACCTAGCACAATTTAGCTACACTTCGTAGTTGGGCCATATGATACCGACACTTGACGAGTTAGGCTATAGGAGAGCCGATCGACTAGACCGTGCTAGTTGGACCTTGGTTTAGGTCATTCATGATGTTGGGCCAAACTTGGGCCTGGGGATCACTTCTGGTTTACACTTGACATGACTTGGGAAACTAGCACACTTGGTGCAAACCTCAACCTTGTATATGCGGTGCCACACTTGATCTATCTTGTTGACTTTTTACCATGCCAGTTATCATCCTATGACTCATCCTTGTTTACATATACAGTTAACTTTATTAGTTGTTGTACAATAGTAGGTAGGACTTACCAGTCTTTTGACTGACCCATTTTCTTTCGCCTCTTTTCTTTCGTTTCCCCTCCCCCCCCCCCCCCCAGGTTTACAGGGCGGGAATACCGGTACTTAGCTTGGATCTTAGCTGCTTTTCCTGGATAGCTCATGTATGCTTTGGACTTGAGCTCGCTATGGTTTTCTACCTTGGGGATAGCTACTTTATGTTTTCCTTTCCAGTTTCCAGTTTTATGTTTCTAGACTTTGTTTATGGAAAATAATGATCAAGTACTGTGTTGTAACTTAACTTATGGTTTTGATATGCTAGTTTTATCCGCTGCTATATTTACTCTGTTTCTACTTATATGTTCTGTCTTGTGATATCTGCATGCATGTTTACCTTGTTTAAACGCCCCTCCAAAGTCAGTGCTCTTGCAAGAGTGGCACTGGCGGAGGTGGGGTGTTACAAAAATAGAACCCTGCATTGCAATATAAAAATGATTTTTCTTCCCTTTTCTTAAGAAAAAGGATGAACCACTTGTTTAGGTTCATTGTAACATAGGTGCCAATGTGAATATAATAGTATGCTGTTTAATGGAATTGACAGTGGCTGGATATCCACCATACTGATGCTGCGTTGTTATAAATAGAGCATCAGTATATTTTGACTATTTTCATGTAGTATATATATATTGAGAAATTCATTTACAAACATGCTTTCCTGATTACATGAAATAATAACGGGTTGTACACAGTAGCACGTCTCCTTGTTGAAATGTACACATCATTAAGTTATGTTTCTTTTTTCTTTTTCTTTTGAACAAAAAATGTCTCCATGTTAATAGTTATTAGAATCAAAAAGATATATGTCACATATTTTGTTTCTGACCTTTTTCTTGTTTAGTTCTTCAAACAATCTTCTACAATATATATTTCCAAATGCTAACACCAAGCAATTCATGCAAAGGTTTTCACAATTACATATGAGAAAGATCATTACATTAATTTGAGCTATTGTAGGTTGCTTCATGCACCTGTCTGTTTGCAATTTAGCCAAGTTGGAACTATTTTACATATTATTTAGCAAAATGGCTTTTCTTGTTGGAGGAATTAATGGGAAGACCTCTTAAACTCAAAATGAGTCAAAAACATAGAGATGAAACAAGAGAAGAATGAATGGAAACTAACATAGTGGATCAAAATTCTAAAGATTTTTGAGTTAGTTTTTCCCTTTCTTTTTAATCTAATAATACAATGGAAAGCATCATGTACAGTGGAATACTTTTCACACCCACCGACATAGACGAACGCTCGATAATCTTTCAAGCCCTAGGCATTACATATCAGAAAATTTGCTTTCTATTTGTTGGTTTTGCTACTTTTTTTTTTCTTCTTCTTCTTGTAAGCAAACTTTGTTTGCCATTGTTTCCTTGAATCAATAACATTTCCCTACCTATCGATTTTATTTTATTTTTCATTTAGTTTTGCTAACATAGCACAAGCAGGCCTTAGTGTTCCAGAATTAAAGATATTCAGCTTGCAAAACTGGAGAGGGATATGAAGACGCATAGGCGCACAATGCTCGACAAACTATAAATTTTATTCTAAAGTCATAAATGTATTTTATCATTCCACTATGAAAAATGTTTTGTAAAATCTGATTTTTCTTGTATAAATAAATTCCGATGTGTATTGATGTTTATTTCTGTTTGTGATTTTGTGTTAATTCCGTTTTAAACCCAGTTAGCCAATAACAACCGTCATTTTGAATGCTTCAAGTTGGTTTAACCACCGACTTGGTGCGGTCAAAATGGCGGGTTGTTACAGTTGGTATCAGAGCTATGGTTTTTCTAAAACTTGGCTTATTGGGTTTAAAAACTCGTTAGAGATAGGGTGGAAATACCCTAGAACGAGCATAATTGGACTAGAACTGCTCAAGAGAGAGCTCATTTTGAGAAGAATAAAATATTTTAATGAGATTTTTGGGAAAAAATTATAATTTTGAGGAGATTTTAAAGATAAATATATTCTGAAGGAAGTATTTCAAAATATAAGTTTTCTTACTGGAATTCACATCTGAAAGCCCTTTGCGACAAAAAAAAAATTCCAAAGTATACAATCAAGGAAAAATGTAGAAGTGATTTTAAAAGGAGATTTTGGTTAAAAAAAAATTCATGATGGGTAATAAGCATGGGTTTTCAAAAATTACTTAGAAAATTGACAAAGCAGAATTCGAACGTTGTTCGAGAATGGTTGACGAAGTAAGAATTTAAGCGGATTTGAAATATAATCGGGTTGGAGTCGGTACTAATTATTATAGCATAATGTTTGATTATTGGAAATAAAGTAAAACCATCGGTGATAATAAATAATAAAACAACTAAGTATAAACTAACTTTTTTCTTTTGATCATTTAAATTTTATAAATACTTTATATAGTGGATTAAATACAATTTTCATTAAGATTGTGTGAAATTCCGTGTGATAAGGATTTTGAGTAGATGGTTTAGTACTACCAAATGGTATGGGACATTTGGTAATACTTTTCTGATTACTCTTCTGACTTCTCATATGGAATATTCGATCGTTTTTTTGTATTTTTGGTTCTGAAATATACCGGTAACATAATATGGTACAAAAGCATGTGTTACTGTTTGAAAGTATACTTCAATTACTGAAATGTTTTCTAAGTTGACACGCTTTCATGACGATACTTTCACGACTATCGTGATTTGGTTTATTTTGTCATACTGTTTTATATTTGATATTTATTATGAGTATCATATAGATTTATATATGATACTCTAACTTGACTAATTTTATCATATTGTTTTTATATATGATAAAGTTGAATATCAGTTTTTGTTTGTGATTACCATTTTGCCTTTATATGTGATGATTTATTTATTTAAGTCATAGTTGAATTTTTAAAGTGTTTTGACGTTATAAGCACTTTGAACTTCATGGCAAGTTTTATATGAAATTAGCATTTCAAGAATATTTTTGATTTTGGGATTGGGATAGATTGGACTCTGTTGTACCAATGGACTAAAACTCCATCTTGGTCGACCTAATTCAGGATCGCTACCTGAATCGGTGGTTTCTCATTCGCCCATCAACCACCAAAGGTCAACGGTTTGCTACAATGGGCATTTTTTTTATTTTGATTGGGATACACGATCGGCGGGTCGTAGACTACATCAGATGGAGCCGTGGGGGTCCCACGTGCAATGCCGAGAACGGGTAGCATACGGCCTTTGCCTAAGACCGTATTGGTTATCCTGGGTTGATCGCCAGGTGTCGTTATGGCGCTATTAGTAGGTTACGGTGCTGATGTCTCGATGCGCCCTCGAGCTCTACCACTGTGATTTTACAGTATAAGCGTCTGTTTATTTGGTATTTATGAGTTAAGTTACATTTATCCCATAATCCCCTAATATTTTATTAGATTACTATAATTGATTTTGTTATATTATCATATTGCTTTGTATATGATAATTGTTTGAGTATCGTATTGATTTATGTATGATACTCAGATTTGATTATATTATCATATTGATTTAAATATGATAATTGTTACGAGTATCATATTGATATATATATATATATATATATATATATATATGATACTCTGATTTGATTATTTATCATATTGGTAATTGTTATGAGTATTGTATTGATTTATAAATGATACTCTGATTTGATTTGCAAACGACAAATGCCATGAAGGTTTAATAGACTTGATTAATTATCACGAGATATTTACTATAAGTTTTTTTTGTTTAGTGTATTTGTTATGAGTATCGTATTGAGTTATATATGGTACTCTGTTTTGGGTTATTTTATCATATTGTCTTTATATATGATAAATGTCATAAAGTGTTTAAGTATGCTAGTCTATTACAGTTTATTCTTACCACCTTGTTGTATCTGTTATGAGTATTGTTTTGATTTATAAATGATACCATGATTTAATTCATTTTATCACATTATTTCATAAGTGTTACGAGTATCGTATTGATTTATATATGATACTCTGATTTGATTTATCTTATCATATTGTTTTACATATGATAAATGCCAAGAAAACTTTACTGTATGATACCATAATTTGATTTATCTACATTCTTGGTACATCTATGACACTCTAAATTGATTTATTTTGACGTAGTGTTTTATATATAAGTTAAAAGTTATGAATATCTATTTGGTTTGAAAATGATACTACGACTCAATTTGTTGCCATAATATTTGTTATGGGTATCGTATTGATTTATGTACGGTACTCTGATTCGATCATATATAATATTATGAGTATCATATTTATTTATGTATTATACTCTGACTTGTTTATTATCTTTACAAATGAAGATTTCAATATATGATACTATAACCTGATCGGGTATCATTTTAATTATATATGATGAGTATTATACATTTGAATTAAATGGAAGAAGTTAAGATGCGACGTTGGAATTTTTGTAATGTTGAATATGAAAATTGCGAGGACGCAATTTCTTTAAGGGGGGAGTCTGTAACAACCTGGATTTTTGGAAAGGGGTTGTAATAGCTCTAAAAAATTTAGGCGTTTAAAAATAAACTGAAGTAAGATTTAATCTTGAAATTAAATGTTTGTATTCGGGATTTGGACGTCGATCCATTTTTGAATATAGAGTTTACTTTAAAAGGAAAATTGTAACACCCCACATCCATTAGTGTCACTCACAAAGGGAATGCACTAAGTTCTGTGGAGTATTTTTGGGTAAAAGATGCAGATAAATTACAAGACAGACAGAAATTAAGCAGCGGAAAATAAAACTTTGCTTTATTGATAAAATAGTTTGTACAATGATTTCTTTACAATATCAGAGTATCATCTGTCTTACAAAATAAAGAAGCATAAAAACAACATTTATATTCCCTGATTTTAGCAAGAGCCAGCCATAGCATCTGAAAAGAGAATCCAAGCAAATCTTTGGCAAATCTTCAAGCTGGAAAAGAGTGACAGTCCAACTTAATCTGAGCTATACTATTCCTTCCTTTACTACCTTGGGGGGGGGGGAACGGAAGAAAAGAAGACGAAGAAAAACAGAGTCAGACATAAAGCCTGAGTAAGTTCATTAACTTCTAGCATGTGAACATGGAAAAACAAAATGATATGAATTAACTGAATACAAGATAACACCATGATGATAGGGTTGGCAAGATTAGGGAAGATTAATCCAAGATATGCTAAGATAAGATAAACTGAATATGTTCTAATACTTTCGCCGCTTCACTATTACCTTTATACTGGTTTCTATATCTCTGCACCACCTAACTAGTGTTAGTAACGATAACGTGATCCCAATCCCTGTAGTTTCCATTGCCTTCAGGCATACATTTATTATTTATTACCTAGATCAAATCTAGGGTTTTCTATCAAGTGCTTTCTAGATTCTACTAGAGTTTACGCTATCTACTGAACGCTTCTTTGATTCAGGATTTATGCCACCAAGTCCAACTAGTGCTACCTGTCGAATGATGCCCCCAAGTCTAGGACACGCTACCTAGAGTGGTATATGTTCCTATACTTCCCCACGCATGTATCGTGAATCGTTATCGCTGGTCTAGATGCACATGTCCCGTAATGTGTGGTCCGAGACCTGTGTCAGGGAAAATCAAGGAATACAGAACTCGGTCGGGAGCTTTTAGATATCTGCCGATGCAGATGCTAAGGTCTGTTTTATTCCAGTGGCCATGGTCCCACTTGAACCCTCCCTCAACTAATGAAAGGCACACCTTGAAAAATGAGAACTATATGCCGGCCCCCGGTGCCCCTCTATCCTATCGCCATCCTCACCCATAACTAGATAGCAAGTATATGGTCTTTTGTAGTTCTCCGCCTTTCCGCTTCACGTATCTCGATTGACTGACGATGGATGGTAGACGACGAGTTGCTATCACAGGGCTACTGTTTTCTCGCCGAATCACGCCCGTCCATCCTAGTCTTTAGGTTGCCATATATTGCAACCAAGGCATACCCCGGGTTCTTCTACGCAGACCTTAACCTCTGTGAGCCCAAGAGGATCATCTGCAGCCTCATAGAGGTATACCAAGAGTACCCTCACGTCCCCTCGAAGCCTCGGGCTTCGTAACCCAATTCATTAGAGCCTTCTTTTTACTCAGACAAACATTCGCTCCTTCACGTGTTATACTAAGAATTACTACTTAGATCCTTTTAACTAAGGTTTAGTAATTAGTTTTCTTTCTCGTCAATTCGGATTGGTTAAGTGTCATTAGTCAACTTAACCCTCTTAATTTATCCTGTTAAACTGGTTAAGTGTTATCAGTAATTCATGTTGACTTAACCCTTCCACAAACCAAGTTATATTGGTTAAGTATTTCTTATCACTTAACCCTACCCATTCACCCTGTATTGGTTAAGTGTTCCTTTTTAACTTAACCTTGCCCGTCTATTTTAACTACCATGTTATTAGTGGTTAAGATTCATCCCTTCATGTTTTAGACTTAACCCTATTCCTTTATCACAATCTGATATTTAAGTGTTCAAGTTTACTTAACCATACGGTCTAGCCCAGCTAACATATCAAATTTGCTAAGTGTATTAGATTTTACTTAACCCCAACCTCTAGTGTGGTTAACATGTTAATTTGGCTAAGTGTATTAATTTTACTTAACCCCACCTTCTAGCCTAGTTAACATGTTAATTTGTCTAAGTGTTTTCTTAGTTACTTAACCCCTACAAATCTTGTCTTGCTACCTTGAGTTTGGTTAAGTGTCCCTATGGACTTAGCCCTCCAATTCTAGCTTAGTTGTGTCTGTATGAACCTAACCCCACCCACCGGTCTCGTTATCATGTTGAATTGGTTAAGTGTATTAGTTAACTTAACCCTACCATTCTTGTTCTAGCTTTAACTAAATAGATTAAAGCCACGACCACTCACATTAGACAGATATTGTTGCGATTACTGGATGTGTCGGTTGGTTCCGGGCAGGTTTACATCGCAACTCAGTCTAACCTTGGGTTCGGCATATTCTTGTTTTCTAAGTTCAAAGGGTTTTGATTAATTTTTAAATCAGGTTTTGAAAGTAACCATCCCGTCCGTTGGCTCAGTTAGGGATAGCCAGGGAAAGCAGGAAACTTGTATTTTCCAAACTCAAGCCTAGACACTATCCTCTCTGTCACCTTAGAACTTTCTGGTGTATTATTAAAAGAGATGGAGTTAATAAACCTTTAATTTGTCTAAATTTTCATTACCTCCTTTAGGACAAATTCCATAAGTAAATTATTTCTAATTTACCTATCTCCTAATCACTCTTTTAATGTAAATTGTCAACATTTATTCTTACGGCCCATTTTCCCCTCTATATCATATTTATGCCTTTTGGTATGTGAATTATACCAAATTAAATGCCACTAACCATGATTTTGCTAAACCTGACAATCACTCACAATTATGGCCAATTTCAAATTTATGCCAATATACTTATCATGCCAAATTAGCTAATCCAATTCTGATTTACATTCTAATTACGATTCATGTCAAACTAGACTTATTATTCTAGTTCACAATTCATGTAAATGCTAGATTTACAAGTCAATACTAGATTTAAATTACACATCCTATAATTCATGCCAAATTTATCCAATTTGCATTCTTTTGAATATGCCATAATACGTGTTCCCAATTTATGCCAATTTCCAAGTTTTAAAATTACATTTCTAGTAAATTTCATATTTTGCCCAAATCGTATTCCCACCATTCGTATAATCGTGATTCAATCTTGATTACAGATAAATCTAGATTCGTAGAAAATAGGGAATGAACCAAAGATGCTATGAAAAAGGATGGACATAATAACTGGCATAAAAAGGTTTGAATAACAACGTAGGCTCAAGAACATGGGTAGACCTAACCTAATAGGTAAATTCCCAAGGTCTAAAACCAAGGATAGACAGAGTAGGTTCAAGAACATGGGTAGACCTAACTTAATAGCTAAATTCCCAAGGTCTAAAACCAAGAATAGACAGAGTAGGTTCAAGAACATGGGTAGAACTAACTTTATAGGTAAATTCCCAAGGTCTAAAACCAAGAATAGACAGAGTAGATAATCGGGTTTAGACCTAATTTCACAGTCACAAAACTTAAGCAACACTTCCCTAGTCATGAATCACAGTTGTTTTTGTTATGTCATAGGAAATAGTTTACGTTTCCTAACCAAAGGCATAGGCTTAGCCAAGGAAATAATTCTCATAATCACGGTCACAGTCATAGGCAGTGTTCATAGTCATAGGCAACGTTCATAGTCATAGGCAATGTTCATAGTCAAAGGAGAATATGGTTTTAAGGTCCATAGTTTCATAGTCACAGTCTTATTTGTCCTCGAATCATAACAGTTCTTAATTAGGTCCAAGAGTATAGGCACTGGTTCGAATAGAGAGAGAGAGAGAGATTTGGCATATTCTTTTATTCCTTTAATTTCATGTCACGAACAGAGAAAAACGTTCAAATCTAAAAAGTAACCGACGTACAAAAATTTAGATTAGAAAAGAAAGATGGCGTTGCTATGATTCGTGCGACGTTAGCCTTTGATCCTTATCTTGAAGCTTTAATGTTGATTCGAATCTCTTCTTGAAAGTCTTTGAGCGGCATCTCCTCGTCTTGATTTATTTTATATATATTATTCTATTTATTATTTATTTTAAGTGGAGGAGAAGAAGCCATGTTCATTAAGAATCTTTGCAGCATAAGGGTAGAGAAGAATTGTGAATAGAGAAGGAGTCTAGGGCTGTTTATATAGTGTTAGGCGGACGAACCTAGGCAGAAAACGTGACCAAATAAATCAGAACGAACCAGGTGCAGAAAGCTGGAAAAAGCAGGCGGGTCGACCCCCAGGTCGACTACCCAGTCGACCTGGGTGCCTTAGGCGGGAAAATTCCCGCCTAGCCCAACCTGGGTCTGGTTTCGAATTTGAATTCGCTTTTCAGACCTGTTTTGAAATTCGAACTTCGCTGAAACTTCTGGAGGCTATATCTTCCTCATACGGACTCCGATTTACGCAAACTCGGACTTGTTTTCATGTAGAATTCCGAGATGAATGCAATGGCGCAGCCCGTTTCCCGTGATTTTGATTTTAAAATTTAATTCTGCCTTGATTTGTGAATCCTAGTGTTGCAGAATTACGGGGTGTTACATTCTCCCCCACTTAAAAGGATTTCGTCTCCAAAATCTTCAAGTTAGGAAGAATGTGTCCTACCATCCAATCACCCATCTACTCAACCATTCACTCATAGGCATCCATTGCCGTTAAAAAATTTCTAATGCTTTCATGTTCATATGCATAGTGTGTGTATATGTCTTTATCTACTGTAAAATCAGACGGTCTACTGATTCAGTTGACCTCCTTAATGCGAGTCATGTCAGTGCCATATGTCCAACCATGTATGCAAGCAACCCTAGTTATGTAAATACTATATGCGTGCACGACCATTCATCCATATGCAACACCCATATGATAACATGTCAAGTTCAATTTACAAACAAATACATATCTGTAAATGCAATATGAAAGCATCCGAACTGATCTAGTGCCTAATACGTATGCATATGCATCCACGAGCAACCATTTGCAACCACTTGCAACCATCAACCATAACATGTTTCAAATACATGTTTACATCCATTGGTTTCTGCCTAAGGATCGCAGATACAACCTAGAGGATATACTTTGGAAAGAGAGAAACAATTATGCGTAAAGCTCCTAAACAAAGAAATCAAGGACGCACCCTTAAGGAAAAAGGATATGATGCTAGTATCTAGCCTTCTTGAGCTTTACTCCACTGTATCTTAACTATTTTAACTTCACGATTGTGAAGTTTCTGGCCTCCATTTCCAAAATAAACAGATGTCAATCACAATTCCAAGTGCATGTACAAAGATGATTAGAGGTCTCCCTCTTATCCACCATGCCATAACTATAAGGGTCGAAAGGTTACTACATGCTTTTTAGAGTGCCTGCCACAACTATTCATCTCTCACGCAAACCATCCTAGTCGAACTCGACATTCCTCAAGTACAAGCCCGAAAGGCCTAAACCAATATCAGACAAGCACCCAAGGAATATCTCCTCCGAATTTAGACGATCTACGTGAGATGATATAAGCAAACTCGATAGCTATTCTCAAATCCCTACTAACCAAAAATAAACTGGTCGGACCCCCAATTGGATTTGAGACTCTACTGGGATCTTTCTACTATACAAGTATTATGGTGCAGAGACTCAACTATGGAAGTGGATATGAACAAATGCGAAGCGCTAAAACCAAAGGAAAGAGTACGAACAGCAAAACTAGACTCTTCTAACAGAACATCACTACCCTTCTCCAAGGTACGCTTGGTGGCGAAAGTATGTACTTGCCCTTCTGAAAATCTTGTCCTCGTTCTTGCCCTTGTCCTTAATTATATGCCCTATCATACCCTAGTAAAGATACTTCCTCTTGTCTTAGGTTTTATAATTTCTTCCTCCTTCGTGAGCTAAATCTACATCCATGAATTCCTCATCCTAGGGTTATGCTCCTTAGCCAAACTCCTCATCCCCTTCTATGTATAACCATGTTGACAAATATCTCGAAAGCTGCCTCCATCGTCTGGAAAACCCTATAAGCTTTGAAAGAAAACTGCCCGTAGATGAAACAACTATGGCTATGCATGGAAGCCGGGCCCTACTTTGCCCATCGTTGAGGTTAACTCCCAGAAAGCCAGGAGCCCCAGAGACTCTAGAAAGAAGGAGACAAGAATTTAAACAGAGGAAGAGAAGATAGTGCGTATGGCTTTGGGGAATATGTATTTAAAACAAATCTTTTCTCCTGAAAATGCTTCTTTTAAAAACCGTTTTGAAAATAATTTTTCAAATCATTTATCTGATCCGGTAACCTTCAGTCTGATACCACGTGTAACACCCCACATCCGTTAGTGTCACTCTCAAAGGGAATGCTCTAAGTTCTGTTGAGTATTTTTGGGTACAAGATGCAGATAAATAACAAGACAGACAGAAATTAAGCAGCAGAAAATAAAACTTTGCTTTATTGATAAAATAGTTTGTACAATGATTTCTTTACAATATCAGAGTATCATCTGTCTTACAAAATAAAGAAGCATAAAAACAACATTTATATTCCCCGATTTTAGCAAGAGCCAGCCATAGCATACGAAAAGAGAATCCAAGCAAAACTTTAGCAAATCTTCAAGCTGGAAAAGAGTGACAGTCCAACTTAATCTGAGCTATACTATTCCTTCCTTTACTAGCTGGGGGGGAAACGGAAGAAAAGAAGACGAAGAAAAACAGAGTCAGACATAAAGTTTGAGTAAGTTCAGTAACTTCTAGCATGTGAACATGGAAAAACAAAATGACATGAATTAACTGAATACAAGATAACACCATGATGATAGGGTTGGCAAGATTAGGCAAGATTAATCCAAGATATGCTAAGATAAGATAAACTGGATATTTTCTAATACTTTCGCCACTTCACTATTACCTTTATGCCGGTTTCTATATCTCTGCACCACCTAACTAGTGTTAGTAACGATAACGTGATCCCAATCCCTGTAGTTTCCATTGCCTATACATTTATTATTTGTTACCTAGATCTAATCTTGGGTTTTCTATCAAGTGCTTTCTAGATTCTACTACAGTTTACGCTATCTGCTGAACGCTTCTCGGATTCAGGATTTATGCCACCTAGTCCAACTAGTGCTACCTGTCGAACGATGCCCCCAAGTCTAGGACACACTACCTAGAGTGGTATATGTTCCTATACTTCCCCACGCATGTATCGCGAATCGTTATCGCTTGTCTAGATGTACACGTCCCGTAATGTGCGGTCCGAGTCCTGTGTCCGGGCAAATAAAGAAATACAGAACTCGGTCGGAAGCTTTCAGATATCTGCCGATGCAGATGCTAAGGTCTGTTTTTATTCCAGTGGCTATGGTCCCGCTTGACCCCTCCGTCAACTAATGAAAGGCACACCTTGAAAAATGAGAACTATACGCCGGCCCCGGTGCCCCTCTATCCTATGGCCATCCTCACCCATAACTAGATAGCAAGTATATGGTCTTTTGGAGTTCTCCGCCTTTCCGCTTCACGTATCTTGATTGACTCAAGATGGATGGTAGACAACGAGTTGCTATCACAGGGCTACCATTTTCTCGCCGAATCACGGCGGTCCATCCTAGTCTTTAGGTTGCCATATATTGCAACCAAGGCATACCCCTGGTTCTTCTATGCAGACCTTAACCTCTGTGAGCCCAGGAGGATCATCTGCAGCCTCACAGAGGGATACCAAGAGTAACCTCACGTCCCCTCGAAGCCTCAGGCTTCGTAACCCAATTCGTTGGAGCCTTATTTTTACTCAGATGGACATTCGCTCCTTCACGTGTTATACTAAGAATTACTACTTAGATCCTTTTAACTAAGGTTTACTACTTAGTTCTCTTTCTCGTCAATTCGGATTGGTTAAGTGTCATTAGTCAACTTAACCCTCTTCATTTACCCTGTTAAACTGGTTAAGTGTTATCAGTAATACATGTTGACTTAACCCTTCGACAAACCAAGTTATATTGGTTAAGTATTTCTTATCACTTAACCCTACCCATTCACCATGTATTGGTTAAGTGTTCCTTTTTAACTTAACCTTGCCCGTCTGTTTTAACTACGACGTTATTAGTGGTTAAGTATCATCCCTTCATGTTTTAGACTTAACCCTATTCCTTTATCACAATCTGATGGTTAAGTGTTCGACTTTACTTAACCCTACGGTCTAGCCCAGCTAACATATCAAATTGGCTAAGTGTATTAGATTTTACTTAACCCCAACCTCTTGTCTGGTTAACATGTTAATTTGGCTAAGTGTATTAACTTTACTTAACACCACCTTATAGTTTAGTTAACATGTTAATTTTGCTAAGTGTTTTCTTAGTTACTTAACCCCTACAAATCTTGTCTTGCTACCTTGAGTTTGGTTAAGTGTCCCTATCGACTTAGCCCTCCCATTCTAGCTTAGCTGTGTCTGTATGAACCTAACCCCACCCACCGGTCTGGTTATCATGTTGAATTGGTTAAGTGTCTTAGTTAACTTAACCCTACCATTCTTGTTCTAGCTTTAACTAAATATATTAAAGCCGCGACCACTCACATTAGACAGATATTGTTGCGATTACTGGATGTGCCGGTTGGTTCCGGGCAGGTTTACATCGCAACTCAGTCTAACCTCGGGTTCGGCATATTCGTGTTTTCTAAGTTCAAAGGGTTTTGATTAATTTTCAAATCAGGTTTTGAAAGTAACCATCCCGTCCTTCAGATCTATTAGGGATAGCCAGGGAGAGCAGGAAACTTGTATTATTCAAACTCAAGCGTAGACACTATCCTCTCTGTCACCCTATAACTTTTCTGGTGTATTATTAAAAGAGATGTTGTTAATAAACCTTTAATTTGTCTAAATTTTCATTACCTCCTTTAGGACAAATTCCATAAGTAAATTATTCCTAATTTACTTATCTCCTAATCAATCTTTTAATGTAAATTGTCAACATTTATTCTTATGGCTCATTTTCCCCTTTATATCATATTTATGCCTTTTGGTATGTGAATTATACCAAATTAAATGCCACTAACCATGATTTTGCTAAACCTGACAATTACTCCCAATTATGGCCAATTTCAAATTTATGCCAATATACTTATCATGCCAAATTAGCTAATCCAATTCTGATTTACATTCTAATTACGATTCATGTCAAACTAGACTTATTATTCTAGTTCACAATTCATGTAAATGCTAGATTTACAAGTCAATACTAGATTTAAATTACACATCCTATAATTCATGCCAAATTTATCCAATTTGCATTCTTATGAATATGCCATAATACGTGTTCCCAATTTACGCCAATTTCCAAGTTTTAAAACTACGTTTCTAGTAAATTTCATATTTTGCCCAAATCGTATTCCCACCGTTCGTATAATCGTGATTCAATCTAGATTATAGATAAATTTAGATTCATAGAAAATAGGGAATGAACCAAAGATGCTATGAAAAAGGATGGACATAATAACTGGCATAAAAAGGTTTGAATAACGACGTTGGCTCAAGAACATGGGTAGACCTAACTTAATAGGTAAATTCCCAAGGTCTAAAACCAAGAATAGACAGAGTATGTTCAGGAACATGGGTAGACCTAATTTAATAGGTAAATTCCCAAGGTCTAAAACCAAGAATAGACAGAGTAGGTTCAAGAACATGGGTAGACCTAACTTAATAGGTAAATTCCCAAGGTCTAAAACCAAGAATAGACAGAGTAGATAATCGGGTTTAGACCTAATTTCACAGTCACAAAACTTAAGCAACACTTCCCTAGTCATGAATCACAGTTGTTCTTGTTATGTCATAGGCAATAGTTTATGTTTCCTAACCAAAGGCATAGGCTTAGCCAAGGAAATAATTCTCATAGTCACGGTCACAGTCATAGGCAGTGTTCATAGTCATAGGCAATGTTCATAGTCATAGGCAATGTTCATAGTCAAAGAGGCATATGGTTTTAAGGTCCATAGTTTCATAGTCACAGTCTTATTTGTCCTCGAATCATAACAGTTCTTAATTAGGCCCAAGAGTATAGGCACTGATTCGAATAAAGAGAGAGAGAGAGAGATTTGGCATATTCTTTTATTCCTTTAATTTCATGTCACGAACAGAGAAAAACGTTCAAATCTAAAAAGTAACCGACGTACAGAAATTTAGATTAGAAAAGAAAGATGGCGTTGCTATGATTCGTGTGATGTTAGCCTTTGATCCTTATCTTGAGGCTTTGATCTTGATTCGAATCTCATCTTGAAAGTCTTTGAGCAGCATCTCCTCGTCTTGATTTATTTTATATATATTATTCTATTTATTATTTATTTTAAGTGGAGGAGAAGAAGCCATGTTCACTAAGAATCTTTGCAGCATAAGGGTAGAGAAAAATTGTGAATAGAGAAGGAGTCTAGGGCTGTTTATATAGTGTTAGGCGGACGAACCTAGGCAGAAAACGTGACCAAATACATCAGAACGAACCAGGTGCAGAAAGCTGGAAAAAGCAGGGGGTCGACCCCCAGGTCGACTACCCAGTCGACCCAGGTCGACTGCCCAGTCGACCTGGGTGCCTTGGGCGGGAAAATTCCTGCCCAGCCCAACCTGGGTCTAGTTTCGAATTTGAATTCGCTTTTCTGACCTGTTTTGAAATTCGAACTTCGCTGAATCTTCCGGAGGCCATATCTTCCTCATACGGACTCCGATTTACGCAAGCTCGGACTTGTTTTCATGCAGAATTCCGAGACGAACGCAATGGTGGAGCCCGTTTCCCTTGATTTTGATTATAAAATTTAATTCTGCCTTGATTTGTGAATCCTAGTGTTGCAGAATTACGGGGTGTTACAAAAATGCTTTTGTAACCTCAATGTGAACAATTTGCAAAAGTTAACGTTATCAACAAATACTTGTTTGAAACTCGTGCTCCGCTCAATGGTCAACGTTGAAAGCAATGTGAGTGTTTGTCAAAGTTTGGCATGGTATTTGGAGATATATATGTGTGTGTGTGTACACCATATTATTGTTGTAGCATATACATAGTATTAACAATCATATGCATTTGAAAAATATTTATTTACAGTTGGTTTTGCCACTTGTTGAACTTCACTGTAATTTGTTGGCCAGGGGACTTCAGGCTCAAAAATTGTGATCCCAATATTAAACTAAATTTCATTACTTAGAAGATTTTGTTTCTCCCAAATCCTTGAAATCATGGTCTTCCACCGCGAAAAATTTGAAGTGCTCCTCCAGTAGCCGCCACACCTCTCCCGACTCTCCCTTTAGCTTCCAAGTACACAAGCTCATACCCATTCCCGAACCCAAGCAGCCCAGCTCTAGAAGCTCAATTATGTTTGCCGCGTGATGCAAAAGTGGTTGGATGCGAGTTTTTATTCGGGAAGGTAGGGCTTGGTTGTGGTTTCAGGTGTGTATTTTGACCCGAAGTGGTTGTGGTAGATTAGGGTTGTGAAGAACAGAGGTTGCTCGGAGGATGGAAGCACAAGTGAGCCTGGAAACCGCTAGCGCGCCATCATCCATAGCCTTTTCGGTTTGAATGGAGCGATTACAGGGTAAAGTAGCTGGATGGGCACGATAATGTTTCACCGTTGCTTTGATTGTTCTCTATTTCCCAATATGTGTTTTTCATTTGGTAGCTGATCGGTAATTTTCCTATTCACTGCCACTTGTTATAGTTTTGTTACTCTTGTTTCCTTTCTTTTAGTTTGAAGTTCTTATTTAATGGTTTTCCTTATTGAGATCACTGAGATGATAAATCCTTTGCGGAATCTCTTATGTTGACGAAAAATACATATTATGATTATCTGATCAACACCTAAATAATAAATTTTATTTTAGTTTCTCGTGTGCACTGGGGTTCAATGGTTCGTATGGGCTTTTGGCTCCACTATGCTAGTTTTATATCTTTCCATTAGCATGTAATAAGTGATGGAATATTTGGCAACAGCATCACATATACGGTTGTGTCAAAAGATAAATTCTAGTTTTTGGTTTCATCCTGTTATTTGTTTGAAATTTTGGTTTTGTCTCAGAGATGCTGGAAAATGATTTCAGTCTCACTTCTAAATTTGTTAATTTTGCCACTAATTTTCCATGTAAATTCATCTATAAAAAAATGCTAGATTTTTATTTAGTACTAACAAAAGTGAGTTAATGGGAAGTGCCTAGCCATCTTACTGGGATTTTGAAGTATTTGGGTCTGGTCTAGATCTTTATGCCTCCATGACCATAATAAATATCACTATTTTTCTGGGCACGGTTTATGGAGTTATTAATATGATACCTGGCCCTTCCATCAAATGTCCACCTGAAACCATGTTGGTGCATAGTTACTACTCTCGGTGGATTACCAGTCAAACTATCTTCTTTGATTATATCTTTGGTCACAAAATTTGCATGCTTGTTTACATATAGGCTACCAAACCTTTTTTTTCTACAACAATCCTCATCTTTTAAATGATCCACACCCTTTGTATCAAATAATAATCAGTATAATTGTGGTTAATGGCACCACTATTATAGTCAATTTAGTCTTTATATTGTGCACTTTATATAGGCTCTCGATGATTTTACAGAAATTTGATCTTTGACGTTCAATCAATTATTGGTGTCATGGGGTATTATTTTCTTTTAAAGATTTAAAATATTCAGTTTAACAAGGTAAAATAGAACCCTGCATTGCAATATAAATATGATTTTTCTTCCCTTTTCTTAAGAAAAAGGATGAACCCCTTGTTTAGTTCATTGTAACATAGGTGCCAATGTGAATATAATAGTATGCTGTTTAATGGAATTGACAGTGGCTGGATATCCACCATATTGATGCTGCATTGTTATAAATAGAGCATCAATATATTTTGATTATTTTCATGTAGTATATATATTTTGAAATTCATTTACAAACATGCTTTCCTGATTACATGAAATAATAACGGGTTGTACACAGTAGCACGTCACCTTGTTGAAATGTACACATCATCATGTTATGTTTCTTTCTTTTTGTTTCTTTTGAACAAAAAAATGTCTCCTTGTTAATAGTTATTAGAATCACAAAGATATTAGTCACATATTTTGTTTCTAATCTTTTTCTTGTTTAGTTCTTCAAACAATCTTCTACAATATATATTTCCAAATGCTAACACCTAGCAATGCATGCAAAGGTTTTCACAATTACACATGAGAAAGATCATTACATTAATTTGAGCTATTGTAGGCTGCTACATGCACCTGTCTGTTCGAAATGTAGCCAAGTTGGAACTATTTTACATATTATTTAGCAAAATGGTTTTTCTTGTTGGTGGAATTAACGGGAAGACCTCTTAAACTGAAAATGAGTCAAAAACATAGTGATGAAACAAGAGAAGAATGAATGGAAACTAATATAGCGGATCAAAATTCTGAAGATTTTTGAGTTAGTTTTTCCCTTTCTTTTTAATCTAATAATACAATGGAAAGCATCAGGTATAGTAGAATACTTTTCACACCTGCCGACTTTGATGAACGCTCGATAATCTTTCAATAGCCTAAGGCATTACATATCAGAAAATTTTCTTTCTATTTGTTGGTTTTGCTATTTTCATTTCTTCTGCTTGTAAGCAAACTTTGTTTGTCGTTGTTTCCTTGAATCAATAACATTTCCCTACCTATCGATTTTTTTTTTCATTTAGTTTTGCTAACATAGCACAAGCAGGCCTTAGTGTTCCAGGCTTAAAGATATTCAGCTTGCAAAATTGGAAAGGGACGTAAAGACACATAGGCGCACAATGCTCGACGAACTATAAATTTTATTTTAAAGTTATAAATGTATTTTATCAATCCACTATGAAAAATGTTTTGTAAAATCTGATTTTTCTTTTATAAATAAATTCCGATATGAGATATTGATGTTTATTTCTGTCTGTGATTTTGTGTTAATTCTGTTTTAAACCTAGTTAGCCAATAACAACCGTCGTTTTGAATGCTTCAAGTTGGTTTAACCACCGCCTTGGGGCGGTCAAAATGGCGGGTTGTTACAGGACACTAGGGTTGATGTTAAATCAAGGGGTGATTCGCGATTAATTCTGAGAAGCGAGGTCTCCTGAGACGATGTCGAGGGTTTTGATTGGTTCAAACTGGCGATTTTTGGAGCTTGATACTCTCACGGTTGCAAGGAGGAATGAGATTGGTATCGCTTAGTTATTTGGAGGTTTGGATTTGATTTTGAGCGCATCGATGGTGAAGTTCGAACGCTGAAGTTCGGTTTGACAATAGGAATTGAATGGAGTTCGAATTGTATAGACTGGGTGGGTGCGATAGGGGCTGCGTTGGATTGACAAAGTGGAGTTCGAACATGCTGATGGATTCGGCCATCGTGAAATGGCTTATAAAGCAGTGCGATAAAGTGGATGGTGGGTCTGGGTGGTTAATTAGGATTTGAAATTGATGGTAAAGAGAATGTTTTAGGGTTTGGCATTGAAAAACTGATGGCTTTTTGGAGAGGAGTAATTGCACTGTTTTGAAAGGGGTTACCTGGAGCATGGATTAGGGAGAAATTGGGGAAACTCATGTTGGTCTGGAGGAAAGAGATAATAAGGGATGAGAGTGAACGTGGAGTGGGTATTTTGCATGAATCATTTGGTAAGAAAATTTAATTTAATTATCTAAGTTCTTAATTAATTAATTAACTTAATAATTCCTTTTTTTAAAACTTGTATTTAACTCATAAAGGGTTGAAATCAGGTAGGGACAATTGCGTTGCATTCATGAAAGAATTTCCTTCATTCTGGATATGGATTGATGAATTTCGAAGTCTATTGGATTTACGCTAAAATTAAACGTTGGTTTAATTTTAGTTTTAAAATCAAATCGCTTTGTTGATGACAACAAAATCACGGTGAGTAAATCTCACTCATTTTTATTTTGAATTATTTTATTAGTTAAAATAATTGTTTGATGGTTGTAGTAAATTATTTATGTGGCTATGTAACAACCCGTAAAATCTGGGCCAGTTTAAAATTTTTATTTTGGCCATTTTAGCGAATTTAGATTATTTAAAATGAATTATTTTAAATAATATCGACGAGAAATTTATTTTGAATATATTCGAACGTATATATTATACGCGTCGTCGTTAGAATATAAATAATTATATATAATTATAAATAGAATTGAAAATGGCGCGGTAGTTCGATAATTCGATTTCAAACTTCAATTGAATGTACCGGGTGCAAAACAATCCGGATTTTAGTGAAACCAAAAATAATGGAATCTAATAGTGAATATCTTTCCAACGAACCCGAATGATCAAAATTTCTTAGCGGGAATCAAAAGATATGTCCAGTTGAAAATTCTGAATAGTCGCTATGGAATTCAGGCCCTTAAAAATGGACATTTTGCAAACGACCTCGGATTTCGACGAAACCAGTTTTGTTGGGTCCGTGATGTAAAGTTATTGCTAGATTTCAAATTTCATAATTTTTCGAATCAATATGTGAGCGTGGCAAAGGAAAACGCGTTTGACCAGTTTCAGTTGATTTTAATCGACTGGAAATTGGCCATTTTTCTAACGGTCTCAGATTTCGACGAAACTAGTTTTGTTAGGACCGTATCGTCAATACGAAGCTAGAAAATATTTTTCTAGAATTTTTAAAGTTAGTATGTGACCCCGGTAAATTGAAATGTACGTTTAAAATTGAATATATAGATTTATACATTAATTTCAGCGAAAACTGAGCGTAACAGCCGAACTGGCTTATGAAACATATCCCATTGTATTCGGAATGGGGGTAATTAGCTAGGGACGACAGTCATTGGGCCTCGTTCGGAGATCGAAATTTAAAGTTACTTTATGGAGAAATTAATTATTTAAATAATTAAAATATTATATAACCCCCTTGAGCTCTCTCTTTCCTCACAAGTCAAACCACGGTCAAAATATAAAAAAAAAAAAAAAAAAAAAAAAAAACCCCTTCCAGTTTCAGATCGCGACGCCTCTTCCTCCCCCTTGCTGACGCCGACGATGGACCGCCGCTCCCCCCTAAAGTCGCGCCTTCCTCTCCCCTCTAGCTCATCTCCTTCCTCCCTTCGAATCGAAGACGAAAACGCCAGAGCTTTCCCCCCCCCACAGTGATGACCGCCGACGAACTGAAGGCCGCCCCAACCCTCCGCCTCCTCCTGCCGCCGACCCAGAGCCACCCGAAGCCTCTCCGATGGTGGTGAACCCCCCCCTTTCGAACTGTAAGTTTTTACTTTATTTATAAAACTGATTTTTACTTAATTTATAAAACTGATTTTGTTAATATTAAAAACCGATTTTTATGTTTTTAAAATTCTGATTTTAGGTAGGTTTAAAACTGAATTTTATTTTAGGTTTAAGACTGAATTTTATTTTAGATTAGAAAACTGATTTTTAAATGATTTTTAAACTGAATTTTTAAATAAGGCAAAAACTGTATTTTTATTTTTTAAGTTATGAAAAAACTGCATTTTTATGAAAGCGAAAAACTGATTTTATTTTGAACTTTAAAATAGGAAAAAAAGTTTAATCTTTTAGTAGAAAAAGATTTGAACTTGCAAAAGAAAAAAAATTCGATTTTTATATATTGAATAGCGAAGTCAAAATTCGATTTTATATATTGAATAGCATAGTAAAAATTCGATTTTTACATATGTAGTGGCTACGGGCAGCGAAGATGACGAAGATGCGATAGCGATGAAGATTTCTATCAATGAAGTGCCGTGGAGCTAGGATAGCTAATCGGTGAGAATTTCTCACCTTTCTATTTATTTTCTAGTTATATATATATACTAGGATGCAGACGGTGCTTAGTAGCACCCGACACAATCGTCCACAGACCATGGACTTGTTTGTTTGACAGTTTGGTGATTGATTGCGATATTGTTTGAATGTGGTTTGTGGTGTGAAAAATCGAATCGATAAATTGGTTAGGATTAGACGTGCGCCGTTATAAGGCGAAGGAGTAAGGCTAGGTTAGATCCTTACTCCAAAGTTTGCGGTTTGCATAACGAATTGATTTGATTGATGTGTGAATGGCGTGGGCCTTCACTAGACCGGGGATAAGGCTAGGCCTTGTCCCGTTTCTAGTATCGTGCCGTTATGCCGCCGAAATTTTCTAAAACATGTTAGAAAAATAAAAATATCATTTTATTGAATAAATGAATTGAATAGAAATTCATAGGTTGAAATAAAATGTTTTATCGTTAAAAATATAATTTTTAACGTGAATATGAAAATAGTGAAGTGAATAAATAAATATTCATTTACAAACCAGATGGTTTGTTTATGTACACTTATTTGAATGATATTGATTGGGTCGATAAATTTCACACATCGCCCAACTGCACAAATAAAATCTGTGTTTGATTGTTTGAAACCCCACACGGGTGTTAGGATGAAATATGCAGTTCACTCATCCTGATTGATTAAATATGTCGATCGATTGATTGACAGGCTGTTATAAGCGTTGAATATCTGTATTTGATGCTTATGCAGTGTAGTGCACTTTGGTTGATGGTTGATTATTTTTCAATGCTATGATATACATGTGTTGTATGAAAATCCATATAATTAACTTTATATGGTAATTGATTGGGCCTCATTCCAATTTGAAAAATAAAGAATATTATAAAATAAAAGTTCATGTGTTGACAGTACTCATTCATTGAGATTGGTCATGTGTTGAACGAAATATTTTGATAATAACAACTATTTTGAAAAAGAAATATTTGAAATAGAATATTTGAAAATAGAAATTTATGAAGCCGTGTATGGACGCCATTTTGACGTGAACGATATTTATATCGAATTGAAAACGATTTCGAAATGAAATGAATTGAAAACGATTTCGAAATGAATTGAATTGAAAACGATTTCGAAATGAAATGAATTGAAAACGATTTCGAAATGAATTGAATTGAAAACGATTTCGAAATGAATTGAATTGAAAACGAATTCAAAATAAATTGAAAACGATTTCGAAATGAAATGAATTGAAAACGATTTCGAAATGAATTGAATTGAAAACGATTTCGAAATGAAATGAATTGAAAACGATTTCGAAATGAATTGAATTGAAAACGAATTCAAATGGAATAGAAAGCGAATTGAAATGAATTCAAATTGAATTGAAATTCGAATTGAATAGAAATGAATTTTAAAACGAATTTATAGAGAAGAATTCAATTTTGATTTGAATTGAAATGGAAGTTGAAAATGTTTTTGAAACGAATTCAAAACTATTTATATAATTCGTTTTAAATAGAAATCGACGAAATATATATTATATATATTATATATAATATAATGGCCTGAATAGAACGCGCCGCGCCGCGGCAGTTCGCGAATTTCGACCATTTATTTCAAACGGACATTACAGGAGATCCGACCGTCGGATTCTCCTAAAACCGGAACCGTTGGGTTCGTATCGAAAAGAGCTTTCTAATTAATGTTAGAAATTTGAAATCTAACGGTTGGATTTGGAGATACGTCCAAATCAAATTCGAAAAAGGTCGTTGTAAGTGCAGTTCGATGGCCATTGTTGGAAATCGACTGTACGGGCCTTGATAAAATTATTAAAAATAGTAATAATTTGTGTAAAATCATAAGAAATGATTTGTGAAAGTTTGGGGTGAAAATCTCCATATTTGAAAAGATAAAAAAATGGATTTTTATCGAAATGAACTAGTTTTGAACTAGAATTATAATTCTATTTATTTTTAAATAAATAAATTGAATTTGAAATGGTTTTGAAAATAACCAAAATTTCCAATGATTGCATTGGAGTGGATTTGAATCGAAATTGTCTTCGGAATATTTCGATGTTGGAATTCGTGACATTACAGGTGTTGTTATGGAAATTTGAAAGATATATATTTGTATCGTTATTTCCAATACGACATTTGTTAGTCGTAGAATTCGATATTGAATATAAGCCGATATATTTTCTATTCAGAGCCTTGTATTGAATATCGAATGTGATTTGGGTTTGTCGTGAATGGTGTCTTCACTAACACTGTTCTTGAACCCAGTTGAGAAAAGATTAAATCTTTTTATTTAGATTTAATGAAGTGTACCAATTAAATGATATTTAATTGGAATTGAATTGGTATTGATTTTTGGGTTTATCGTGAACAGTGTTTTAAATAACACTTGTTCTTTAACCCGATAATTAATGGAATGTGATTTTGGGTTTATCGTGAATCGTGTTTTAAATGACACTGATTCTTTAACCCAGATAATGATTAAAACTAAGTGGAGTTTTAATGAATCTTTAATTAGATTGAAAAGATCGAGAATGGAGTATCACCAGTTTTGCTCCAGGCGATAGATAAATCTGTAATTAGATTTGAATGTGAAATTTAGAAACTAACTGGCGGTTAGCCAAGCAGAATGGTTTTCTGGATATTGATCTGATGTTGGTTTCGGCCTTCGGGGTTAATATTTGGGGAATTATTCTCTTGATTAATTTACGGTTAGTGACTAATGAATTGGAATGAGGCGTATGTTGTGTTTGTGTAACACTTATTTAAAATATACGCGAGTTATTCGGAAAGACAGGGTTTATCCCATTCTGAGTAACTGATACGACGATAAGTCGAAGACGAAGACGATGGTCGAAGACCGGAGGTCTTCACGTCGTTTGGGTGATAACTGATGATCTTGATTGGGCTGTACACCCAAGAAGATGGAAACAGTTAGTGATCGTCCAGACGTACTTGGAGATCGATGGATATGCGGGGTACTAGGTGCCTCCGGTTTCGTTCAGACCCAGAACGGACTTGTAAATGGACTGTGTGTCTGACATCGGATTTCATTCTGTGTGACTGATATCGGTTGCATAGGATGGCTTGCCTGTGTGGCATGCTAAGATGCAAATGATCAAGGCTTCTGTTGAAAAGCAAAGTCTTGTGGTTGATGATCAAAGCACGACCTTTGTGGCGTAGCTTTGTGTAACGTTTGATTCGCGAGTTTCACACCCGGTATGAATCAAAAACGGGAGACGGACCTCAGGGAGGGCATGCGTTTCTTTCTAGTTAGAAGTGGCGTCAGTGGTTTTACACGCCCTGACGAGTTTGACTTATGTTGTTGTTGCTGTTGCGAGGCGCCTCGGTTATATCGGTTTCGGCCGAATGCATTCTGGTCGGCTGACGGACCAGACTTACACCCCATAGGGTGGGGAGACGTATTGTTCAGGCATAATAATCCACTCCGTGTGGACCGGCCCTGACGATCCAAGGGGCAGTTGCGGCTGTTCCTGAGGGGCGGGCTAGAGCGTCTCGAATCGGTTGAGGATCTTGCCCCTAGCCTCGGTTCATAGATGGAAACCCAATTTCCAAATACGTGACATTTGCGGTTTTATTTGTAAACCTATATATGGCGACATAGTGGTATGGGGCATTCATGCCGCCTATGATTGATACTTATGATTTGAAGTTGTTTTATACTCTATGCACTTATAATAGTATCAAATGATTTGTTTTAAACGTATCAAGCATTCTTTGGCTGTTATAAGGGAAAACCCTATCCTCGACTGCGTTGCATTGTGTGATGGGACCTGGGTCTTATAACAGCTTCATTTTTCTTTATTTAGCATTGCGTTGTTTGTCTTATGCACTGGTATTCTTGGGAGGAAACCCGTTCCGTGTTATACGGCGTGGTCCCTTGTTTTACCTAGCTTTGAAAATAAAGATTTATAACTGCTTTAGTTCTCACACCAGTCACATGACTGACCTGGAGTTTATTGTTTTGACCTAAACTCTGGGTGCCCTTATTTTGACACGGGCAGCTAGTAGTTTTGGTTTTGCAGATTTATATTCACAGGATCCTGGTTTACGACTGGAACGATATCCGGGAAGCTTTGTATCCGTATATCTCATTCTAGTTGTGTATTGTATTATTTTCCGCTGCTATGTATTTAAATGTAATTTAAATCTCTGATATTTCTGTGTAATATTCTTTTATACTCTGTATATTCTTGTAATCTGATGCATTGTTGTTATATACAATGAAATGTTCTTCTATATGCGTTCTGTTGTGGTTTGTTCTCGAACTATCCGACGCTTTCCTTTACGGGGAAGTTACGGGTCTTCACAGTTGGTATCAGAGCTTTGGTTTACAAAGCAGAGAACAAGACACATTAGAACCGTACGAAGGAATTCATCAGATATTGGATTAGTAATATCCAATGGAATGACTCGTTAGAGATGGGATCAGTAGTATCCTAGAACGAGTGTGAAGAGTATATTTTTAAAATGAAAACGATTTTTGATTTGAAAATTTAAATCAATTATTCGTATTTGATTATTTATTTTATATTGATTAGGACAATCCAAAATATAAAGATTTTTGCGTATGCGCCTAGCTAGCGTGTATTCGAAGTTTTAATATATTGGATAGATATAGCACCACACCCTAGTCGCCCGGAGATGATATTGATGATAGCGATCGCATCATCAACATTTATGTTCGTGTTTCGAAGGTTTGATATCTATATATTTCCTATTGACTGGTGTGAGAACCAAAATTAGATAGGGCTAATTGTTGTGATTTGGCATCAAAAATCTGATTTTTGTATATATATCGAAATTATGAATTTGAAACGTTAATCCACTAATTGATTGAAGTTTGTGTTGTTTGTTTAATTGTTTGCTAATTTTGAACAATTATGCCTAATTGAATCAAATATTGAACTCTATTGAAAATTGGTCGCATTTGTTTGCATATACATATATATCATTGAACAGGTCATAGCAAGGAGGCTAGAGCAGAGAATAAAATTTGTTTGCCCGACAAATAGGTACATGTTTATTACATAATTTACTGTTTTGTTTGGGTGATGATGATTTTATGAGCCTATTGGCTAGCCGCTTGGCTTTTTCTTTTTCTTTCTGAGATCTGAAGGACCGGGAACGCTATTTGCAATTTCCCGATGCTCCCGGTGCAGGGGAGGTTATGGCGAAATTTTTCAAAAATTTAGGGTGTTAGCCAAATTTTTGAAATTTTAAAAATTCTCAGAAACTAAAGAGTTGGAGAATGGAAGCCAGATCAAATGTGGAGCTGAATAATCAAACCACTTTCGACTTTGTTCCTTTTCGGGGACGAAAAGTTTTAAGTGGGGGAGATTGTAACAACCCGTAAAATCTGGGCCAGTTTAAAATTTTTATTTTGGCCATTTTAGCGAATTTAGATTATTTAAAATGAATTATTTTAAATAATATCGACGAGAAATTTATTTTGAATATATTCGAACGTATATATTATACGCGTCGTCGTTAGAATATAAATAATTATATATAATTATAAATAGAATTGAAAATGGCGCGGTAGTTCGATAATTCGATTTCAAACTTCAATTGAATGTACCGGGTGCAAAACAATCCGGATTTTAGTGAAACCAAAAATAATGGAATCTAATAGTGAATATCTTTCCAACGAACCCGAATGATCAAAATTTCTTAGCGGGAATCAAAAGATATGTCCAGTTGAAAATTCTGAATAGTCGCTATGGAATTCAGGCCCTTAAAAATGGACATTTTGCAAACGACCTCGGATTTCGACGAAACCAGTTTTGTTGGGTCCGTGATGTAAAGTTATTGCTAGATTTCAAATTTCATAATTTTTCGAATCAATATGTGAGCGTGGCAAAGGAAAACGCGTTTGACCAGTTTCAGTTGATTTTAATCGACTGGAAATTGGCCATTTTTCTAACGGTCTCAGATTTCGACGAAACTAGTTTTGTTAGGACCGTATCGTCAATACGAAGCTAGAAAATATTTTTCTAGAATTTTTAAAGTTAGTATGTGACCCCGGTAAATTGAAATGTACGTTTAAAATTGAATATATAGATTTATACATTAATTTCAGCGAAAACTGAGCGTAACAGCCGAACTGGCTTATGAAACATATCCCATTGTATTCGGAATGGGGGTAATTAGCTAGGGACGACAGTCATTGGGCCTCGTTCGGAGATCGAAATTTAAAGTTACTTTATGGAGAAATTAATTATTTAAATAATTAAAATATTATATAACCCCCTTGAGCTCTCTCTTTCCTCACAAGTCAAACCACGGTCAAAATATAAAAAAAAAAAAAAAAAAAAAAAAACCCCTTCCAGTTTCAGATCGCGACGCCTCTTCCTCCCCCTTGCTGACGCCGACGATGGACCGCCGCTCCCCCCTAAAGTCGCGCCTTCCTCTCCCCTCTAGCTCATCTCCTTCCTCCCTTCGAATCGAAGACGAAAACGCCAGAGCTTTCCCCCCCCACAGTGATGACCGCCGACGAACTGAAGGCCGCCCCAACCCTCCGCCTCCTCCTGCCGCCGACCCAGAGCCACCCGAAGCCTCTCCGATGGTGGTGAACCCCCCCCTTTCGAACTGTAAGTTTTTACTTTATTTATAAAACTGATTTTTACTTAATTTATAAAACTGATTTTGTTAATATTAAAAACCGATTTTTATGTTTTTAAAATTCTGATTTTAGGTAGGTTTAAAACTGAATTTTATTTTAGGTTTAAGACTGAATTTTATTTTAGATTAGAAAACTGATTTTTAAATGATTTTTAAACTGAATTTTTAAATAAGGCAAAAACTGTATTTTTATTTTTTAAGTTATGAAAAAACTGCATTTTTATGAAAGCGAAAAACTGATTTTATTTTGAACTTTAAAATAGGAAAAAAAGTTTAATCTTTTAGTAGAAAAAGATTTGAACTTGCAAAAGAAAAAAAATTCGATTTTTATATATTGAATAGCGAAGTCAAAATTCGATTTTATATATTGAATAGCATAGTAAAAATTCGATTTTTACATATGTAGTGGCTACGGGCAGCGAAGATGACGAAGATGCGATAGCGATGAAGATTTCTATCAATGAAGTGCCGTGGAGCTAGGATAGCTAATCGGTGAGAATTTCTCACCTTTCTATTTATTTTCTAGTTATATATATATACTAGGATGCAGACGGTGCTTAGTAGCACCCGACACAATCGTCCACAGACCATGGACTTGTTTGTTTGACAGTTTGGTGATTGATTGCGATATTGTTTGAATGTGGTTTGTGGTGTGAAAAATCGAATCGATAAATTGGTTAGGATTAGACGTGCGCCGTTATAAGGCGAAGGAGTAAGGCTAGGTTAGATCCTTACTCCAAAGTTTGCGGTTTGCATAACGAATTGATTTGATTGATGTGTGAATGGCGTGGGCCTTCACTAGACCGGGGATAAGGCTAGGCCTTGTCCCGTTTCTAGTATCGTGCCGTTATGCCGCCGAAATTTTCTAAAACATGTTAGAAAAATAAAAATATCATTTTATTGAATAAATGAATTGAATAGAAATTCATAGGTTGAAATAAAATGTTTTATCGTTAAAAATATAATTTTTAACGTGAATATGAAAATAGTGAAGTGAATAAATAAATATTCATTTACAAACCAGATGGTTTGTTTATGTACACTTATTTGAATGATATTGATTGGGTCGATAAATTTCACACATCGCCCAACTGCACAAATAAAATCTGTGTTTGATTGTTTGAAACCCCACACGGGTGTTAGGATGAAATATGCAGTTCACTCATCCTGATTGATTAAATATGTCGATCGATTGATTGACAGGCTGTTATAAGCGTTGAATATCTGTATTTGATGCTTATGCAGTGTAGTGCACTTTGGTTGATGGTTGATTATTTTTCAATGCTATGATATACATGTGTTGTATGAAAATCCATATAATTAACTTTATATGGTAATTGATTGGGCCTCATTCCAATTTGAAAAATAAAGAATATTATAAAATAAAAGTTCATGTGTTGACAGTACTCATTCATTGAGATTGGTCATGTGTTGAACGAAATATTTTGATAATAACAACTATTTTGAAAAAGAAATATTTGAAATAGAATATTTGAAAATAGAAATTTATGAAGCCGTGTATGGACGCCATTTTGACGTGAACGATATTTATATCGAATTGAAAACGATTTCGAAATGAAATGAATTGAAAACGATTTCGAAATGAATTGAATTGAAAACGATTTCGAAATGAAATGAATTGAAAACGATTTCGAAATGAATTGAATTGAAAACGATTTCGAAATGAATTGAATTGAAAACGAATTCAAAATAAATTGAAAACGATTTCGAAATGAAATGAATTGAAAACGATTTCGAAATGAATTGAATTGAAAACGATTTCGAAATGAAATGAATTGAAAACGATTTCGAAATGAATTGAATTGAAAACGAATTCAAATGGAATAGAAAGCGAATTGAAATGAATTCAAATTGAATTGAAATTCGAATTGAATAGAAATGAATTTTAAAACGAATTTATAGAGAAGAATTCAATTTTGATTTGAATTGAAATGGAAGTTGAAAATGTTTTTGAAACGAATTCAAAACTATTTATATAATTCGTTTTAAATAGAAATCGACGAAATATATATTATATATATTATATATAATATAATGGCCTGAATAGAACGCGCCGCGCCGCGGCAGTTCGCGAATTTCGACCATTTATTTCAAACGGACATTACAGGAGATCCGACCGTCGGATTCTCCTAAAACCGGAACCGTTGGGTTCGTATCGAAAAGAGCTTTCTAATTAATGTTAGAAATTTGAAATCTAACGGTTGGATTTGGAGATACGTCCAAATCAAATTCGAAAAAGGTCGTTGTAAGTGCAGTTCGATGGCCATTGTTGGAAATCGACTGTACGGGCCTTGATAAAATTATTAAAAATAGTAATAATTTGTGTAAAATCATAAGAAATGATTTGTGAAAGTTTGGGGTGAAAATCTCCATATTTGAAAAGATAAAAAAATGGATTTTTATCGAAATGAACTAGTTTTGAACTAGAATTATAATTCTATTTATTTTTAAATAAATAAATTGAATTTGAAATGGTTTTGAAAATAACCAAAATTTCCAATGATTGCATTGGAGTGGATTTGAATCGAAATTGTCTTCGGAATATTTCGATGTTGGAATTCGTGACATTACAGGTGTTGTTATGGAAATTTGAAAGATATATATTTGTATCGTTATTTCCAATACGACATTTGTTAGTCGTAGAATTCGATATTGAATATAAGCCGATATATTTTCTATTCAGAGCCTTGTATTGAATATCGAATGTGATTTGGGTTTGTCGTGAATGGTGTCTTCACTAACACTGTTCTTGAACCCAGTTGAGAAAAGATTAAATCTTTTTATTTAGATTTAATGAAGTGTACCAATTAAATGATATTTAATTGGAATTGAATTGGTATTGATTTTTGGGTTTATCGTGAACAGTGTTTTAAATAACACTTGTTCTTTAACCCGATAATTAATGGAATGTGATTTTGGGTTTATCGTGAATCGTGTTTTAAATGACACTGATTCTTTAACCCAGATAATGATTAAAACTAAGTGGAGTTTTAATGAATCTTTAATTAGATTGAAAAGATCGAGAATGGAGTATCACCAGTTTTGCTCCAGGCGATAGATAAATCTGTAATTAGATTTGAATGTGAAATTTAGAAACTAACTGGCGGTTAGCCAAGCAGAATGGTTTTCTGGATATTGATCTGATGTTGGTTTCGGCCTTCGGGGTTAATATTTGGGGAATTATTCTCTTGATTAATTTACGGTTAGTGACTAATGAATTGGAATGAGGCGTATGTTGTGTTTGTGTAACACTTATTTAAAATATACGCGAGTTATTCGGAAAGACAGGGTTTATCCCATTCTGAGTAACTGATACGACGATAAGTCGAAGACGAAGACGATGGTCGAAGACCGGAGGTCTTCACGTCGTTTGGGTGATAACTGATGATCTTGATTGGGCTGTACACCCAAGAAGATGGAAACAGTTAGTGATCGTCCAGACGTACTTGGAGATCGATGGATATGCGGGGTACTAGGTGCCTCCGGTTTCGTTCAGACCCAGAACGGACTTGTAAATGGACTGTGTGTCTGACATCGGATTTCATTCTGTGTGACTGATATCGGTTGCATAGGATGGCTTGCCTGTGTGGCATGCTAAGATGCAAATGATCAAGGCTTCTGTTGAAAAGCAAAGTCTTGTGGTTGATGATCAAAGCACGACCTTTGTGGCGTAGCTTTGTGTAACGTTTGATTCGCGAGTTTCACACCCGGTATGAATCAAAAACGGGAGACGGACCTCAGGGAGGGCATGCGTTTCTTTCTAGTTAGAAGTGGCGTCAGTGGTTTTACACGCCCTGACGAGTTTGACTTATGTTGTTGTTGCTGTTGCGAGGCGCCTCGGTTATATCGGTTTCGGCCGAATGCATTCTGGTCGGCTGACGGACCAGACTTACACCCCATAGGGTGGGGAGACGTATTGTTCAGGCATAATAATCCACTCCGTGTGGACCGGCCCTGACGATCCAAGGGGCAGTTGCGGCTGTTCCTGAGGGGCGGGCTAGAGCGTCTCGAATCGGTTGAGGATCTTGCCCCTAGCCTCGGTTCATAGATGGAAACCCAATTTCCAAATACGTGACATTTGCGGTTTTATTTGTAAACCTATATATGGCGACATAGTGGTATGGGGCATTCATGCCGCCTATGATTGATACTTATGATTTGAAGTTGTTTTATACTCTATGCACTTATAATAGTATCAAATGATTTGTTTTAAACGTATCAAGCATTCTTTGGCTGTTATAAGGGAAAACCCTATCCTCGACTGCGTTGCATTGTGTGATGGGACCTGGGTCTTATAACAGCTTCATTTTTCTTTATTTAGCATTGCGTTGTTTGTCTTATGCACTGGTATTCTTGGGAGGAAACCCGTTCCGTGTTATACGGCGTGGTCCCTTGTTTTACCTAGCTTTGAAAATAAAGATTTATAACTGCTTTAGTTCTCACACCAGTCACATGACTGACCTGGAGTTTATTGTTTTGACCTAAACTCTGGGTGCCCTTATTTTGACACGGGCAGCTAGTAGTTTTGGTTTTGCAGATTTATATTCACAGGATCCTGGTTTACGACTGGAACGATATCCGGGAAGCTTTGTATCCGTATATCTCATTCTAGTTGTGTATTGTATTATTTTCCGCTGCTATGTATTTAAATGTAATTTAAATCTCTGATATTTCTGTGTAATATTCTTTTATACTCTGTATATTCTTGTAATCTGATGCATTGTTGTTATATACAATGAAATGTTCTTCTATATGCGTTCTGTTGTGGTTTGTTCTCGAACTATCCGACGCTTTCCTTTACGGGGAAGTTACGGGTCTTCACAGGCTAGTACATATATATTAGTTATTTAGGCTTGGTGATTGGGGTTATTATATGTATATATATATATATATATATATTCGTGGTTGGATTCCCGTAGTATCATTAGCGGATGCCCGCGGTACCATTAGCATATGACCCTATACACCCCACGCTATGATAGAGGATGACCTTCTATACCGTGATATCCTGCCACGAAGCGGGATGGCTATTATTTATGTTGACTAACGTCTGTGGATGCAGGAAAACAAGTTGAAGGGATCCAACTGGACTCCTCAAAAATATTATTATTTATTTGTTTCATATACCTTATCATATATGATGTGTTAGAACCCTATGATTGATAATTCGGTGTTTATGAATGATTAAATACCATTGGCCCCAGATGTTAATTTATAAAATATCGTGAAAATGAATTTTGTAACTTAAAAGGAAAATTCAATTTTTCAAAAATAGAATTTGATATTCGAATGGACAAGAAATGGTAACTTGTGTTGAATAAATAAAACAAGTATTGACTTTATAAACATTGTTTATAAATTAATAATGCATAGAATTGAAATGAAATTATAAATAGTGTTTATGGATAAAATGGAAAAATTATCATTTGATAATTCGAATATTTAAATTCAAATGTGAATTTATAATAATAGAAATGGGGGAATCGTTTTAAGAAATAAACGAGGGAATTTATTCTGATGTTCAGAATATAAATTGAACTAAAATAAATCCATAAGGATTTATGGTTTTGAATTCGATTAATTCGAATTTATTTAAATAGAGTTTAATTTGAATATAGAGAATCCAAATAGAATTTGAATATAGAATATTCAAATAGAAATTTAAAATAAAACTTGAAAGTAAAAAGTTGAAATTATTTCGAAATGATAACGATGAAATATATTTCAGAATGCGGACTTTTAAAAAGAGTAGAAATAAATCCAAAGGATTTATAATTTGTAAAAGGAATTGGAATTTAATATTAGAGATCGAGATATAAATAAATTTATTTACGAGCAAGGAAAAATCGACAATTATAGATAATCGAAAAAATTATGTTGAATTGGGAAACTAATTTGATATATATTAAAAATATATTAGAATGGAGTTGAATTTATTTTAAATGAAGTTTAAAAGTTTATATATATAAATATAATTAAAACGTACTCGCCGTAGCGCGGTAGTTCGTAAATTGGCGATTCAAACTTCAATTGAGTATATATAACTCAAGTTAAATCGGAATTCTTTGAAAGAAGATCCGTCAGGACCAATTAGATAATAGCTTTATAATGGAAGAGAAAATTCTGAATTTCGTCGTCTGTATTTTGAGTTATGTCAAAACCAAATTTTCAGAAAAACAGCGCCATAACCATTTAAAAACCATAATAATTCTATAAAAGGATTTAAAGCAAATAAAATCCGAATTTCTATTTAGAAAATCCCAGATTTGAGTTGTGAAATATATCTGAACTCAAGTGGAGTAATGGATTGATTTTTGAAAAAAAAAATCAGATTTTTAGTTATTAAATAGATTTAACTAATTCGAAGAATAAATCGTTAATCGAGTTTGAATCAAAATTGGCGTTGGATAAGTAAATTGGTTTTGTGGAATCATATTTGAAATCGAATTTTAACTCAAATTAGAAATGAAATTCTACTTGTTTATAAGCGAATTAAAATATATTTGAACATGATATGTTCAAAAAGAAGTGATTTGGCAAAATAGCTAATTAAAGAATAAATTAGTAAATTGAGTTAGGAATGACTTGATTGAGTTGGGATAAATCGGAAAATAGGTGAACATAGATTAAACAGGTTTGGAATGAAGTATATGAAGATTATAATTTGTGTGCCCGACAAAAAGGTACACGTTTAAATTCCATATGAGGTTTTATGCACTGAATCCGCAAGCCACTTGGCTTGTTGATTTTCTTTTAGAATGGAAAGGTCCTAGAGAGGCAAGTTGAGTTTTGAACTATCGTCCGGTACAAAGGAGGTTATGGCAAAATTTTATGGAAATTTAAGGAGTTAGAATATTTTTAAGAAATTTTGATAGTTAGAAATCAATGTATCGATATATATATATATATATATATATATATATAGAATTTGATAAGGAAACGAACTTGAAAATAGAATACTATAAACAAATAGAAAATCTATAACCAAATCTGGTAAAATTAGAAAGAGAAACGTATACAGGTAAAAATAAATAATTGGTTTTATGGTGTTGATTATTCAGGAATAATGATCTTGTATGTTTTGAAGTTAAGGATGTTTCCAGTCAAGGTCTAAGAGGTAATTTTACCCCAACTCGATTGATTTCATTTTTAACTGATAATTAGTAAGATCCAGTCTCGAAGATCAATAGTTAAATAAAAGGTAGTTAAATGAAATATTTTGGGTTGTTTGTAACGATGTTTTACATAACATTCGTTTTAACCCAAATAAGTGGAATTTTGGAAATATAATAATATATATTTCCTGAGAGTAGAATTAAATGAGTCAAGCAAGAGATAAGTAATTGGAATGTTCTCCAATTATAAATAGGAAATATTTTCTAAGTATAGAATATAAAAGAAGGTGATATATGGGAATGTTTTCCAAATAGCGTAAGAAACCAAGATGATTATTGAAAATATTTGGTTAACAAATATTGATAAAGAAAGGGAGAAGTGATTTACTTAATGAAATATTAATTAACGGGCCAGTGATTGTTGGATGTTATGGATGAATGCTTGTTTTTTTCTTCGATAGTTAAATAACTGACTATCGAAGTGTTTGCCAATACCGTTGTCAATATGTAGAGACCGGTTGGATTATTATCCCTGAACCACTACGTATTGACAGTAGCGTTGCAAATCAGATTATATAAAGATAATCGAAGACGGAGTAAAGCGCAAGGACTCTTTTTATTAATAGAAATTGTGCCTTCGGTTTCGTTCAGTCCCAGAACGAAGTGTATGGACGAATGTTTGACAGAGTATTTCCAACGATCGCATATGTTAGCCTGTATAGATATATATGGTGGCGAAGGATTTATTCTCTTAGCATAATATCCTGAATATATTTATGCAAATCAATTAATGATTAACTGATCTGAAAATGTGGCATTCAAAGTGATTGTGCTATCAATGAATGATAAGAAATCGTAGCCTCAGGCCTCAACAACCGGGGAATGAGAAAAATCGGGCAGGCAACATAGCTGTGTGGGTCGCTCCCATTAGGGTGTATAATCACCTATCTAGAGAAATTCCTTTACTTCTTAAATCTATCGATGCTGTCCCTTTTCAGGAAAGGGTTGTTAATCCCAACCGTTTGTGATATACATTCGATACACTCAAGCGAAATGAGTGATCGGTCATGTGTGGGCCGGGTTGCAAGATGTTCTTCTTGAACCCCAGTGTATTCCCCTCTAGAGATACACTATCGGAAGGTGTTTCCATACCTTGTCATGTTGGAAATCCAATCTCCAATAAGCGCCCTGCGGTTTTTTATTTTATACTATGTATGTGGAGTGTGAGATGCAAGAGTTCTGCTATTTGGATATTTATTTGATTAGACATTATTATAATATCACTGGATTTTTGTATCAAAGTGTTTTGGATTATAGTAAGGTAAAAATCGTCCATGTTTATGTGTGGGCTGGTCTTACTATTTTCCTTTCTTTCAAAAGTATTTCGAAAATTAAACAAATGGTTGGAGTTTACTCACATCATTCCTATGACTGACCCAGAGTTTATTTTGTTTGTTTTCCCTAAACTCTTGGGTGCCCAAATTTGTACGGGAAGTCAAGTAGTCGGGATTTTTCAGATTCACTTGGAAGAGATGGAAGTAGGAGGCTTCACCAGTTAGCTATAGACTATAATATTTCCGTTGTGTTCTATGTTGTATCTGAAAACAGGTGTTTATAACTGTTCCAGGAATAACTGTTGCGCTTTGATAATGGTATGTATATACAGTTACTGATTTGTATTTCAAAAGTTGTGTTATTTAATATATTTTATTCGTTCCGCTGTGAGTTTGTGATCTTCATTTTTCTTCTATTCTAACTTTTCTTTCTATTCCTTATCCTCTAACTTCTTTCTAATAAAGATTCATATTTCTGTGCAATTTGGGTTGGACGTGTGGTGTTATTAGTCAACTCAGATAGTATGGATTTGCGGGCCATTACAGAAAAACACTTCAACCCCGTGTCTTCCCCTTTCCATTCTACTTAGCATTTCAAGCTCCATCAACAGAACAACCATTCCAACTTCGAACTGGATACAAACCCCATCGCGACTTCCAGAATTTTAAATGCAACACCTCTTTAATACGCAGCACAGTCCTTCCTTCTCCTCTAAATCTCCCCTTCAATCTTCTCGCCCCCTTGAAATCGTGATGGCTTGTTTCCGACTTCAACCCAGTACGCGATCACAGCTCCCACCAAGAATTTGCACCCACTACTGATAATCAGAGCTCCGCCCTATTTACACTACCAGAACGCTCCGCTTCCAAAGCGCACGCCATAATAAAACCTCCGACAAACAAAAGTACATCAAAACACCACAAATCCAGGCTTCGGTTCCCACATCAATGATAGAACCCTTCCGAGAATCGGACCCTAATCTTTACTGTTAGAAGTGGGATGCTAGAAAATAGGTTCGAGTGTCTACAAAGCTGATACGAAGTTAAAGCTTTCTATTCCTGGATCTTAAAGCACTTGAGATTTGCATTTACGTTTGAATATTTTTTATTTACTTTTTGCATTTGATTTCTTATTTGCGGTTGGGTTCTCGAATCTGAGAATGAGAAAGAAAATAAACGGTATTTAAAGCAGCAGCAGCTTGGGAGGCACGGGATCTATTTGCCTTGGCATGCACGGAAGTGGGTTAGCTTGGCACGCACGCAATGGGAAAAACTTGGACAACCCGTTGTTGGAAACTGGGCAAACATACTGTCAAATGAAAACAAGGATGGCCGATATTTTTGACAGGAGAATGAAGACATAGATATTGTATAGCTATCGAAATGCCTTGGTAGAAAATAGATGTAAAATTGCACATGGAGAAATTATTTATAACAAATGAAAATGAAGTATACTGGAATTTGAATTAGAAGAAAATAGATGTAATATCTGCAAGGCTTTGAAAAACATAGATGGCTACAGACATGGTTATGAACATTAAGAAAGAAAATGCCAAAGAAAAAATAAACTGTCTGCTATCTTTATTCCAATTTAAGATTGAAACAAAGCAAAATAGCAAGGCATATGGTAATTTAAAATCTTTGCTGCTTAGACCAGTTTGCATGTGCGTTTTAAAATATGTGTTTATTTAAGCTTTTATAAAAATGAAGTTTTAGTGATACGTCGTTACGTAAAACCCTGTTCATGCCAGAGCCGCTACTAATAGAAGTAAAAATATGGTTGTTACAAGTAATGTGTCACGATCCCGAAAATATAATAAAATAGACAAATTAACTTATATTGTGATATTCCAAAACACTGATATAGGGTGTAAAATACTTCAAATAAAAAGTTGCTTATTTTCCAAATTAAAAATTACTGAAAAATTCTATAAATTAAATTATAACTACGCCTCCAAAACCTTGCAATAATAATCTATTTTGGATTTTATAAAATTAATTTCATTATAACCATATATTGTTTGGAAATTAAATCGAATCAATTTTAAACTAAACAAATATAATCTAATCTAATTTGAATATATAAATATAGCTTCAAAGTAATTTAATTTGAATTATAAACTCGATATTTCTATTTTTAAGATAAAACGATATTCCATATATTTTAAAATCCATTTATTTTATTAAATAAATCGTTATGGTTTATAAATGATTCTATAGCACTTTCTGAAAATTTGATTTGGACATAACTTACAATTTATAAAACGAAATCTCGATTTTTTGCTTCCATTAGAAAAATATAATCAAATGGATCCAAACGTTTCTTGTTTCATTGAATTCCGGCTTATATTGGATTATGTATATCCAATTGAAGTTCAAAACGTTAAATTATGAACTACCACGACATTATAAGCTCGTTTTATATTATATTATAAATTATACGTTTTAACATCCTTTTATTAAATAAATTCCTTATAAATTTCTATATATAATTCAAATAAAATATTTAAAACAAACTTAAATATACAGAATTCAACGGCTAAAAATTTGGGTAGTTACAGACATTGTGAAGTACACTAATGAAATGAAGAGCCTTCCGAAAGGAGAAGAACTTATGATCATGAATGAAGCCTATTCGGCAAAGATGCTAAGGACTCCATGGGATGATACTGTATTCAAAGAACGAGACTCAGACGGACTGCAGACGCCAATGGTAGATCCAATGGTAATGACCATCAACTTAGGTCTGGCCAATGTGAGAAGAGACTTGGTTGACAGTGGGGCATCCGTCAACGTCCTTTTCATCAATGCATTTAATAGGATGAACCTTTCCCTGGACGATGTGAAAGCTTGCTAAAAAAAATCTATGGGTTTACTGGGCAAGCCGTTCAACTAATTGGCATCATCAATTTTCTTATTGAGCTCGGAGAAAGGGATTAGAAAGCTACATTTAGGCAAGATTTTGTCATAATCGATGAGTTGTCTGCTTATAATGCTTTCTTGTAAGACCAACCCTCGCGGCATTTTGAATAACAATGGCTCTGTGGTGCCTGACGATGAAGTTTCCTACCGAAAATGGAGTTGGCTTAGTAAAAGGCAACCAACAAGCAGCAAGAGAATGTTATTTTGTTGAGCTTGCTGAGGCAAGGAAGAAGGATGTGGAGCCTCCGCTCCGCATTCATGAATCCCCCTTATAGCAATTAGGGTAGGGGCCTCATACTGGCGAGCAAAGCGGAGCACAAAAGGACTCAATCCAAGAAAAGATAGTATGGGGGTAAACAGAGCGGCACTATCTGAAGACACCATCTCTATTCCAGTGCATGATAAAGATCCCGACCGAGTCCTGAAAATAGGTTCTCAGCTAGGCCTGAAGTTGTAGAAGGATTTGATATTGTTTTTGAAAGCAAATTTAGATGTTTCTGCTTGGACGCATACGACATGTTCGGAATATCACCTGATGTAATTGTTCATAAATTGAATATTAATCCTAGTTTGTCTCCTATAAAACAAAAAAGGCGAATTCAAGGGCCTAAAAGATCTGTGGCATTAAAAGAAGAAGTAGATAGATTATTTAGAAATAACTTCATATGAGAATCTACATACCTCGATTGGGTTTCCAATCCGGTTCTTGTTAAAAAATACAACGGCAAGTGGAAAGTATGCATAGACTATTCAGATCTCAACAAAGCATGTCCCAAAGACAGCTTCATGTTACCTAGAATCGACCAAGTTGTCGACGCGACGGCGGGGCATGAGTTATTATCATTCATGGACGCATACTCTGGGTACAATTAGATTATGATGCATAAGCCAGATTAAGAAAATACAAGTTTCATAACAGATAGAGGCTTGTAATGCTATAAAGTTATGCCATTTGGACTAAAAAATGCAAGGGCAACGTACCAGCGCCTTGTGAATTCCATGTTCAAATCCCAAATCGGGAACACTATGGAGGTATATGTAGATGATATGCTAGCAAAATCCAAGAAATCCGACGACCATCAGGAGAATCTAGCTGAGATGTTTCATATTCTCAGAAAATATGGCATGAAGCTCAATCCTCTTAAATGCTCATTTGGACAGGGGCAGAGGTACGTGTTACTTGGGCTGGGCACGTGCCCCTCCCTGTCCACGTCCTCAAATTAAAAAAAAAGGTACGAAAACTTTATTTCATTCTCCCACTTATGGAGAAAAAAACCTAATTTATCGAAGCTGCTCTCCAGCATGGAGCAAACGCAGCTCACCTCCAGCGAATGCTGCTTCTCCAGCCGTCTAATCCACGACCTCCAGCGCCACCAGCTTCTACTAGCACTGCCTTGTCGCCTCCAGCTTTGGCAGAAATGGGTGGTAAGCTTGCTAGTTTTGAAATTGGGCATAACCTTGTATAATTAATTTGGGCATAACCTTTGTAGACAATTGAATTCCCTGTTTGACTGTTTCCATTCATTCCCTGTTCGAAATTGTTCATTCCCTGAATAATTAATCTGGGCAACCTTTTGAAATTTTCTCATTCCCTATATAATTAATTTAGGCATAAACTTTTGAAATTGGTTGGAAGACAAATGTGCGACAACTTTATTTCATTCATTCCATATTTCCAGAAATTGTTTACAACTCCATGTCATTTTGTGATTTCTGTGAATAAATAAATAGTCTTTCAATTATTTCAAATTTGGTACACGGATTTATTTGAAGTTCCCTTGTAGGTTTTGTTTTCAATTGAGTATTGAAAAAATAAATTGTTTTTTTAAATTCTAGATATGCGAAAATATTTTAAGAGAATAACTGAAGAAGTTTACGTTGAAACCGGAGCTTCTACACCTTATAATAATGCATCATATGATGATAATCGGAACCCAATTATTTCAAACTCAGTAATTCGAAGTCGTATTCAAGTCAAATTATCAAATCTTCCATCCGATCCTATTCTAAGACATCAAATTTTAGATTATGATCCAAATGACTGAGATACAGTAAGAAGGGCATATTTACAAAAAGGTCCTTGTCAGCCTTCTTTGCAAATATTTCCATAAACAATACTTGGTGGAAGAGCTAGACGTTTTAATCAATCTTGGTTTGCTGATTATAAGAATTGTTTGGAATATAATGTAAAAGAAGATGCAGTATATTGTTTGTTATGCTACTTATTTCGCCTACAATCGATGATTAGAAATACAAGTGATGCATTTATTCAGGGTGGGTTTAGAGATTGGAAACATAGTGAAAGGCTTAAAGAACATGCTTATTCAGATATTCATAGAGCAACGTATACGAAGGCCGAGAATTTGATGAATCAAAATCAGCATATTGCAATGGCAATCGAGAGACGATCAACCCAAAGCAAAATTGACTATCGATCGACTAAACTCAACTCTTGTATGCATTCCATATTTGTTACATCAAGGTTTGCCTTTTCGTGGTCATGATGAATCCGAAGAATCAATGAATAAAGGAAATTTTCTTGAACTTTCGCAATGGCTCGCTCACGAAAAGCCTTCGGTTGATGCGGTTGTTCTAAAAAAATGCACCACTAAATAATAAGATAACATCACCGGATATTCAAAAAGATATAGTCATTGTATTGCCATGGAAATTATAGACACTATCTTACAACATATACATCTTTCTGGGGGACTATTTGCATTATTGACTGATGAAGCTTGTGATACATCAATTAAAGAACAAATGGCAATTGTTTTACGATTTGTGGATGAGATAGGAAGTGTTATTGAAAGGTTTGTAGGCATGGTGCATGTTCCTAATAAGACATCAATTTCTCTAAAAACATCACTTGATGCTTTTCTTGGTAAACATGAATTGAGTATGTCTATGTTTTGAGGCCAAGGCTATGATGGTGCAAGTAATATGCAAGGAATATTTAATGGTCTTAAAGCACTTGTTCTAAATGAGAACATGTAGTGACCCGCAAATCCGTACTATCTGAGTTGACTAATAATACCACACGTCCAACCCAAATTGCACAGAAATACAAAGCATTTTTAGGAAGAAGTTAGAGGATGAGAAATAGAAAGAAAGAAATAGTAGAATAAAAGAAAATAAAGATCACAAACTCACAGCGGAACGAATAAAATATATTAAATAACATATCTTTTTGAAATACAAATTAATAACTTTATATACATACCATCATCAGAGCACAACAGTTATTCCTGGAACAGTTATAAACATTTGTTTCCAGATACAAATATGGTTCACAGCAGAATATATGATAGTCTATAACTAACTGGTGAAGCCTCCTGCTTCCAGCTCTTCCAAGTGAATCTGAAAAATCCTGACTACTTGACTGCCCGTACAAATTTGGGCACCCAAGAGTTTAGGGAAACAAAAACAAAATAAACTCTGGGTCAATCATGGGACTGGTGTGAGTAAACTCCAACCATTTGTTTAACTTTCAAAATCCTTTCGAAAGGAAATATAATAGTAAGACCAACCCACACATAAACATGGACGGTTTTTACCTTACTATAACCCAAAACACTTTGATATGAAAATCCAGTGATATTATAATAATGTCTAAATCAAATAAATAGAACCTAGCGAAACGGTTGCATCTCACGCTCCACATACATAATATAAAATTAGAAACCGCATGGCGCTTATTGGAGATTGGATTTCCAACATGACAAGGTGTGGAACCACCTTCCAATAGTGTATCTCTAGAGAGGAATACACTGGGTTCAACAAGAACATCTTGCAACCCGGCCCAGTCATGACCGACCACTCATTTCTCTTGAGTGTATCGAATGTATGTCACCAACGGTTGGGATCAACAACCGTTTCCCGAATGGGACGGTATCGAATAGAATAAGGAATTAAATGAATCTCTAGATAAGTGATAATACACCCTAATGGGAGCGTGTAACACCCCGTGTATTCTATAACTGTGGAATTAACAAATTAAAGTATAATTAATTTGAAATCAAAGAACTAAGGGAAACGGGATACGCCATTGCGTTCGTCTCGGAAAAATACGCGAAATAGAGTCCGAGTTTTCGAAAAACGGAGTCCGTATGAAGAAGATAGGGCCTTCGGAAGTTTTTGAATTAAGTTTAAAATTCAAACAGAATAAAATAAGCTCAGAAAACAAAAATGGGGCCCAATGGGCCAGGGCGGAAAAAGTCCCGCCTGACGCACCCAGGTCGACTGGGCTGTCGACCTGGTCTAACCAGGTCGACAGGCCTGTCGACAGGGCTGTCGACCTGGTCCAGAGCCAGGTCGAACCCAGTCTAACCCGGCTGGCCTATTCTCTGTTGGTCGATTTTCTGTGGTCTGCTTTGTCATTAGGGCTAGGTGGCAGGCTCTAATTGGTCCCTCTTGCGAATGAATGGCTACGATCAATCCAAGCGATATCAATGGTCCTAATCAGTTCATAAACTCTATAAAATGACCCTAGACTCTACCTAGGTTTCTTACACAATTCTCTAGCCTCCATTGCTCTCTTCTTCTAATTAAAAATAAAAATGGCGTCTCTGCTCTGCTGGAATTAAAACTAGAAGATAATCAACATCAGCCTAAGCAACTCAATTCAAACTAGAGATTAAAGTTTCTGCAAAGATTCTACAAGAAGTTAAAGTTCTTTCTTTAATCCAATCAAGGCAAGTACAGTTATTCTCCGCTATAAACGTTAATTATAATTTTGATATGCATTTAAAACTGAGTTTGAGGTTTTATATATATTCTCTTCTGTTGGATCTGTTTTCTGTGACTGTTCTGTATTCCTTTCTTCTTTTCTGTTTCTATAGCCAGGCTACCACGAGCCTGTGCCCAATCTCATAAAGAGATTAAAGTATGAACGCAAAATTTGGGACAATTAATGAATGATGCGAAATTTGACAAGACTGAATTGAATGTATGACTTGAGGTCTGAGGCATAAAATATATTGGACATGTGACTTGGGATTGGATGCATAAATTTGACTATGAACATATAATTTATGCATGTTGTATGCATAGTTATGTTGTAATTTAGATCGGTAATTAATTAGAAAATAAGCATATAAACTAGTTTTAGACCTATGCATATTTTGTGATAAAAGAAGAAGAGGAACCACTGTAAGATTACATATGATTTGAGACTTTTGCATATAAAAGTCAAGATTGGATTTTTAGAAGATATGATTTAAAGATTTAGATTTTTGGGTATAGTTTGCATAATGATTCATGACATGAAAAGAAGAAGGATATGGAAAGCTTAGGTGTAAAAGATTTACGTTAATTAGGATATCTATTTAGATTACACCTAAATAGGGATTTTTGGATATATGGCATGCATTGAAATTAATGGTTATATTTGGTATGTGAATCTGCTATAAGATGCTAGTTTAACAAAAATTGGAACATATGTTATATGGAAAATTATGTCCATATTCTGTGCTATGTAACTTTATGCAAACATGGAGTATATGTTGTGAATCATGACAATTATGTAAGCATATGAATTTAGGCCAATTTATGATTGGGCAAGGCATGTAAATAGAACTTTTAGAAATATTAAATTTGCTAAATCCGCTAATTTGTCAAGTTGCCTAAACTACTAGTTTTGTTATATTGCCTAGACTGCTAATTAGATTGAAATGCCTAATCTATTAAATTTGTCGGTTGAAATGCCTAACCTGTTATATGCCAAAATCTGCAAAGTTGCTAAATCTGTTAAATCCGTTATGTCATATAAAATCTGTTATCTGCTATGTTGATATAATCATCCTGTGATTGATCCAATCTGAATGGGCATATATATATTGGGCACGCGCATAAACGGTAAATTATTAATTAATTGGCCGCAAAGATAAACATGGCTAACTCGAGGTTAGAATGAGTTTGCGGCGTAAATCTGCCCGGAACCGCCCGGCACATCCAGTGGCCGCAAACAATAGGTTCTAATGTGAGAAGTTAGTCATAACATGCGTAAGACACGAGGTTAGGTCTGGCTTGTGGCAGAAGTCTGCCCGGAACCGCCCGGCATATCCAGCGGCCACAAGCTACCGACCTAATGTGAGAGGTCTGTGCATTAATAATTAATTAATGCAAATCTAAGATAAGAATGACGTCTAAAACGTATTGGGGGAAAAATAGGGTTAAACCAAAGGGATTAATAAATGTAGTAAAACCCGTCCATGAATTTGTAGGCCCAATACAAAGTTAGATAAATCTGAAAAATCTGTACATCTGACCCGTTAGTCTGAAAACTTGTTAACTTAATTTGTGAATTAGTAAATCTGAACTCTGTATGTCTGAACTTGTAAACAAGTTAATCTGAAATATGTTAGTCTGGGGACACAAGGTTAGGAGGGGAATTACTTGTGTCATCTGTTGTTTGGGACCCATATTAGTCAGTAACCCTTTCTGGTATCAAAACTTTGACCCAACAGTAGGTAGGGTCCGGGCACGCTTACTAAACTAATTATAAGTGGTTCATTCTGATAATGGCGAGGGGTGTTGATGGTGCGTTCCAACTGGGTCATGTGCGTGCATGGATCCCGGTCTGCCTCTGAGGATGTAAGACGCCGTGACATCTGTAAATAGGTCTGTGCCAATTGGTTGTCACTTTAGGGAGTGATACACCCTACTGTGGGGTCGACACAGGATATTTATGTATTAGGGAGCCGATCGCTTGGGGTAGGGTTTTAGGGTACGCTTAGTTCTGTCTGTTTCTGTTGGTACCGTCTGTTTCTGTTGGGTGGTAACACCTGTCTGTTTCTGTGTGGTACCGTCTGTTCGGGTGGTAAAGGCCCATTACTAGTGTACACCTAATTCCACATTCTGTCTCCATAGGGATAAATCTGTTTCTTCTTCTGTCTGTTTCTGATCGGGTAGTAAAGGCCCATTATTAGCATTCTGTTTCTGTTAAAGTATTCTGTACCCGTTCCTGCTTCAATTTAGACATTAGAGTGACACCTAATTCTGCTATACTAGTATTAGTGCAGAGAAGTGTAAAACAATAGTTTATATCATTCTGTTTTTCTGTTATATCTGCTACACCTGTTATAGTTATCTCACATCCAGTTTTATGTTCATATCATATTATTATTATCTGTTCATATGCTGAAAGTCACTGGACTTGCCAGACTTTTTGTCTGACCCTTGTTGTTTCGCCTCCTTTCTTCCGTTTCCCCCCCAGGTTATCCAAGGAGGGAAATACTTTAGCTTGATCCGGATTTCTCTTTGCTTGAAGTGCTTAAAGTATGGCTTGGCTCTGTATAGCTTCCGTTCCATGGGGATTATGATTTTAAACTATGTATTTTGAAGGCTTTTGTACAAGACTGATATTTTGTACTTGAATTCTGAAATTGAAAGGATGTAACCATATTAATTTTTGTTTCCGCTGTAATAAAGTTAAAAATTTTCAAGTACTGTTTTATCTGTCTTGTAAGTTTCTGTTCTGTTTACTAAAATGCTCCACCAAAGTTAAGGCATTCCCTTTGTGAGTGACCTTAACGGAGGTGGGGTGTTACAGAGCGACCCACATAGCCATGTTGCCTGCCTGATTTTTTGTCATTTCCCGGTTGTTGAGGCCTGAGGCTGTGCTTACTTGCCATTCATTTATAGCACAATCACTTTGAATGCCACATCGTCATATCCGTTAATCATTAATTGATTTACACAAATATTCTGGATGTTATGCTAAGGGAATAAATCCGTTGCAACCATATATATTTATACATACCAACATATTTGATCATTGGAAATACTCTGTCATACATCCGTCCATATACGTTCGTTCTGGGATTGAATGGAAATGAAGGCACTATTCAGTACATCCATCCTAGGCAATCTCTACCTAGGACTTATATAATAGCCCTTGCACTTTACTCTGTCTCCAATATATTCAGCATACTTGGTTCGCAACGCTTACGCCAATACGGAGTGGTTCTTCGGATAATAATCCAACTGGTCTCTCCATATTGATAACGATGGTCAAAATCCTCGATAGTTTGTGATTTAACTATTGAATAAAAACAAGTGTTCATTCAACATATCAAACAAATCACTGGGCTCTTTAATTAATATTTCATTAATTAAATCTCTTCTCCATTTCCCTATCAATATTTGTTAACCAATATTTTCAATAATTATCTTGGCCTCTTATGCCATTTGGAAACGTTTTCAAATATCAACTTCTTTTATTTTCTATATTTAGAAAATATCTCTATTTGCAACTGAAAACAATTTCAATCACTTATCTCTTTCCCGACTACTTTAATTATACTCAGGAAATATTTACTTTTATATTTCCAAAATTTCCGCCACTTGGGTTAAAACGAATGCTGTGTAAAACATCATTACAACAACCCAAAATATTTTATTCAACTAACTCTTATTCAAACACTTCTCTTCGAGACTGGATCTTGCTATTTATCAATTAAAAATGAAATCAATCAAGTTGGGGTAAAATTACCTCTCAGACCTTGACTGCAAACATCCTCAACTTCAAAACAGACAAAACCACTAACCTCGAATAAACACACTATAAAACCCAATTATCCATTTTTAAAACATTCGTATGGTTCGCTTTCTATTTCTAATTTATAGATTTCCCTTTTTGTTTACAATATTCTATTTTTGATTTCGTTTCCTTATCGAATTCTATATATATCGATACATTGATTTCTAACTATCAAATTATCTTAAAAATATTCTAACTCCATAAATTCCCGGAAAATTTCGCCATAACCTCCTTTGTACTGGGAGCATCGGGATGTTTCAAATAGCCTCCCATGGCCCTCACCAATCCAAAAGAAAACGAAAAAGTCAAGCGGCTTGCCGATACGACGCATAAAATCTCATATATGAATTTAAACATGTACCTTTTTGTCGGGCACATAAATTTAAATCTTCATATACTTCATCCCATACCTTTCTCCTGTATGTCTATACCTGTCCAACTATACCCGATCGTTTTTAACTTAATTTGTTAATAATTTTGTTGATTAACTCTTTAGTCTATTTAACTTTTATGTCTGAACATAACATGTTCAAATATATTTTTATTAGTTTACAACTAATTTGAACTCCATTTTCAACTTACGCTTCATATTCAATTTCGAACATAAATCCTCAAATTCCCTTTACCTTTCAAAGTTCAACTTTAATTCAAAACTCCATCAACTAATTGCTAATTAACCATTTGCCTATTTTCTTCTTTGTATTGAATATAACATGTTCAAATATAAGTTTAGCTTGTTTATGAACTAATTGAATTCCATTCTCAGCCTAAGTTTGATATTCAATTACGAATATAAAATTACTAACCCAATTCTCTTATCTAAAGTCAATGTTCAATTCAAAATCACCTTAACTAATTATTCTTCAATTAGTTAAATCTATTCAAAAATTCAAAATATGATTTTTGTCCCAAAAATCATTTCGTTTACACAGCTTGAGCTCGTATTTATTTTACATTTCAAATCTGAATTTTTCAAATGGAAACTCGGATTTAATTTGTTTAAAATCCTTATATTTATTTAAATAAATCCTTAAGGTTTTTTAAACGATTTTGGCACTGCATTTTTAGAAATTTGATTTTGACATATCTCAAAATCTATTCGATGGAATCCATATTTTTCTCTTCTATTAGAAAATTATTATTCAACCGGTCCCAACGGTTCTTGTTTCAAAGAATTCCGACTTCAATTGAGTTCTGTATACTCAATTGAAGTTCGAATAGCCAATTTACGAACTGCCGCGCTGCGGCGAGCTTGTTTTAGTTCTATTTATATATATAAACTTTTAAACTTCGTTAAAATGAATTCAATTCCATTTTAACTCTATTTGAAATCTATATTCAAATTCCCATTTCAAATTCTATTTTGAAATTCTATTTTCAAATTCCATTTCAATATATTTGAATTCTATATTCAAATTCCATATTTAAACTATTTGAATTTTATATTCAAATTCCATATTTGAACTTTCTTTATTCAAATTCCATTTCACTTTCAGTATTCAAATTCTACATTTGAATTTCCTTTATATTTTCTACATTCAAATTCTATTTTTGAATTCCATTTGGATTTCTATATTGAAACTCTATTTGAATTTTTATATTCAATTTCTATTTGAATTTTCTTTATTCAAATTCTATATTCAATTCCATTGAACTTCATATATTCACATTAACTTCTATTTAAATAAATTTGAATTAATAGAATTAAAATCATAAATTTTATCGATTTATTTCCGTTCAATTTATATTCTGAACATCATAATAAGTTCCATCGTTTATTTCTTTAAAACGATTTCCCCCATTTCTATTTTTAAATTCACATTTGAATTTAAATATTCAAATTATCCAAATGATAATATTTCCCCTTTTTATTTACAAACCCTATTTATTTTAATTGTTTATATATTTAAACAAGTCCCAATTTCAATTTCCTTTGAAATAGATATTTCTACTTTGGAAAAATAGTTTTCCCTTTTTCAAATTCAAACTTATAATTTATTTCTGAATTATCCAATGAAAATTCTCTTCCCTTCATTTAAAACTTCGTTTATAAATGAACTTCTTGTTTTATTCCTTTTAAACAAGTTAATATTTTTATTCCATTCAAATTTCAAATTCTATTTTAGAAAAATAGAATTTCCACTTTTCACTCCGAAATTTCCTTTTTTCGATATTTTTAAATATCAACACTTAGGCACAGTGATATTTAAACATCAAACAATCAATTATTTATTTTTGGTTTTCTAACACATCATATATGACAGTATATATGCAAATAAATAAACAAACAGATAATATATTTTTGAGGGATCCAGTTGGATCCCTCCAACCTGTTTTCCTGCATCCAAAGACGTTAGTCAACATAGATAGTAGCCATCCTGCTTCAAGGCAGGATATCGCGGTATAAAAGGGGATCCACTTATATATGTGGGCGCAGTGTCATTCGCTAATGATACAGCGGGAATCCGCTAATGATACTGCGGGAACAATCCAATCACCAAACCAATATATATATACACATATATATATATAATAGTCAACCCTAAATAACTAATATTTTTAAATCAACTAGAAAGCATTCAAACAAGCATCAAACAATTATTTTTAACGAATAAAAATAATTCTAAATAAAAGGCGAGTGTGATTTACTCATCGTGATTTTAAATCTGCACTTGTACCAAATTTAAATTTCTTTTCATTGATTTCTAAGTCTTCAAACTCCACATGAATGGTTTTATTCGATTTTCCCTTACCTAAGAAAAATCCAAATTTTATAATTAAGCAAATGGAGTTTCTTTTAATGTCAAGAATATACTAAAAGTAATTTTCTATTTTCTAACTCCTTGGGCTTGAATGGCTAACGATTTTAAATTTAAATACTTTACTTTTCTAATTTAAAATTTATATAATGATTCCCTAAATAAATTTAATTAACTAAAATTTTACCTTAATCCTCTTCTGCAGTTTACAAATTCGGACTCCCAACCTCACCCTTCTCTTTGCTACACCTGAACAAGTTCAAACCTAAATGCAGTGAACAAAATCCATTATCACAGCCTTTCCCCTAATCACCACTACCATCGATCTGAGATTCTGCAATCTTGAACAGTACTAAAAATGCCCTTGCATTACCCTAAAATAGCTCAGCCAATCTTCCCAAATTTCCTCACGTCAGCCTAAAAAAAATCCCTCTAACACTAGAAAATAGACCGCGGACTTTATCCTAGGTTTTACTTCGACTTTACGGTACCTGAATCGCAAGCTTCACCAGCTTTCACAAATGCTTGAAACCCTAAATCAGGCTGTTGAAAGAAAATAGCGCGTCTTCCATAACTTCATTTCAACATCGAACCCGCTCTTGAACTACTGACGTTGATATAGCCTACAATCCCGTCGCTATCTCCCTAGACACCAAAAAATTGAACTCGACAACCCCTAACCTGACATCTCTTCCCGATTTCACCAACTCGACGACCAACGCCTCAACCCTAGGTTGCGCTCGAACTGTCGAGCTCCACAAACCCCCAAATCTGACCTACATGAACGCCTTTCCACCATAATCCATCTGTGATGTCCCCTTCTCCACTGGCCTCACCAATCCCATCGCGATTTCGATTTCCGTGATAAACGAAGGGGAAAAGGAGTCGCGAGCCCCTATCTCAACACGGTTTCGATTTGGTTTGAGGAAGAACTCGAAAGAATTAAAAAGGGGAGACCGTGATTTTTGATTTGCAGAAAAAAATGAGGAGGGTAGCTACGGTTTTATAGAAGGAGGAGGGAGACAGTAGTACATGGCAAAATCTTTTTAAAGAATTTAAAAAGATTATGATTTAGATTTTAAATATAATTTAATTTAATTCGATTGGAATCTGATTTAATATAAAGAGGTCTTTCATTCTTTTTAAACAAATATCGATTTGATTTTCGATTCGATTTCGATCTTATCCATTATAAATATCTCGAGGTCCATTCATTTAAACCACAAACTGCTATTTTAACGCAACCACGGTTATTTCAACAGTGTAACACCATTCTAAATTAACTAAATATATTTTGATATTTAATTTGAACGTAAATATAAATAACCAAAATAAATTAATATAATATAATTTAAATGCCTTGATAATAAATTATTATTATTGTTTAAATTCAAATAAAAATTCATATAAATCATTTTGACTCCATTTCAAATTGAATTACTTAAGATCCTCGTATTACGATAATTACATCGTTAATTCAATATAATAATCGTTTTATATTATCAGCTCAATATTTAAACTGATATTAAATATATAAAATTAATCGACCAAAAATCCGGGTCGTTATAGAACAAGTCTGCTTTGTATGTTCACTATTTTGTACATCAACTTCAATTAGCACTTGTTCGTGTCGCCAAAGACATAGACCATATTTTCGAGATTTTTTACTTGGTTAATAATTTGGTAAATCTCGCTGGAGTTTCATGGAAACGTCGGGACATTCTTAGAGAAAAAGAAGCAAATAGAATATTTAATCAGCTTGAAAGTGGTGAACTATCTAGTGGATTGGGATTAAATCAAGAATGTAGTTTGAAACTACCAGGTGACACACGTTGGGGTTCACATTATAGTACAGTAGTAAATTTGATTGTTATGTTTCCTTCGGTTATTGATGTCCTTACCGATCTAGTAGAAGATATGTCTGGTGATAAAAAAGGGGAACCATTAAATTTAATCAAAGTGTTGCAATGTTATGATTTCATATTTCTTTTGCATTTGATGAGAAGTGTTCTTGCAATTACTAACGATCTTTCCAAGGCACTACAACGAGAAGATCAAGATATCGTAAATACATTGATGTTGGTAAAAGTATCTAAAGAGAGGTTAAATAAAATGCGAGCTAGTGGATGGGACACTCTTCTAAAAGAGGTTAACTCTTTCTACACCAATCAACAAATTCCTATTTCGAATATGGATGAGAATTACATTCTTTTGGGTAGATCATGAAGAGGATCAATGATTACAAATTTACATCATTATCGAGTTGATTTGTTTTATCTTTATCTAGATAAGCAGATTGTTGTGCTTAACAATCGCTTTGATGAGGTAAATTCAGAATTACTTCTTTGTATATCTTCTCTTAGTCTAGTCGATTCATTTGCCTCTTTTGACAAAGTGAAGCTAGTTCGATTATCTGAATTTTATCCTGATGATTTTTCTAAAGCAGAACGTACGGATCTTTATAATCAGTTGGAAATTTATGAAATTGATATGAAGACTAATGATATGTTTAAAAATGGGAAAGGGATCAAAGATTTGTCTAGGAAGATGGTGATGACAAAAAAATATTGTATATAATTTGGTTTACAAGCTCTTGACATTATCACTTATCTTACCCGTTTCAACTGCAACTATCGAGAGAGCATTTTCTGCAATGAGTATAGTGAAAAATGACCTACGAAATCGAATGGGAGATGAATGGTTGAATGATAGTTGCGTTGCATACATTGAAAAAGATATATTCAAAGAGATTAGCAATGATACAATTTTCAATCGCTTTCAAAACAAGAGAACTCGACGTGGGCAAATTTAAAGTAGTACAATAGATGTATGTTTTGTTTTGTTTGATAGATCAATAATTGATCGTTTTTGTAATCGAATATGATGATATGATTATAATTAATTGTGTTTATTTGATGGTGTGAAATGATATTTATATACATAACAATCCTAAATTATTATCTTGCCCCCCCCCCCCCCCCAATAAAAAAAATCTCGGATACGCCACTGCATTTGGAGTCCCATCCGGAAAATTTCTCGGGTTCATGGTCAATGCTAGGGGCATTGAGGCGAACCACTCCCAAGTCATCTCCTTATGAGAAATGCGCGCACCGAGGACAAAGAAAGAACTTCAAAGCCGAAATGAGAAAGTAGTGGCACTTAACCGATTCATCTCTAAGGTGACAGATCGATGTATCCCACTCTTCGATTCCTTGAAGAAGGGAAGAAAGGAGTTCCAATGGACTCCCCAATGCCAAACAGCCTTTGAAGAGCTAATTAAACACATGGAGTCATCATCGATGCTCTCTAAGCCCAAAGATGGAGAGGAGTTGTTCCTATATTACGTCGTCTCATTACATGCCTTAAGCGCCACGCTTATCCGAGAGGATGCCAAGGTCCAATGGCCGGTTTATTACATTAGTAAGAGGCTCACTGGGGCAGAGTTAAACAACCCAAAATTAGAGAAACTTGCGTATTGCCTACTCATCGCCTCAAAGAAGCTAAGGCCATATTTCCAATCCAATAAAACTTCTCACTGACCAACCGCTAGGATAGGTTCTCTTTCGCCCAGAAACTTCGGGAAGGTTATTAAAGTGGAATATAGAGCTCAGTCAATATGATATCACTTATCATCCTCGAAGGGCTATTAATGGGAAGGCCTTAGCGGATTTCATCGCCGATTTCATGGATAGGGGAGAGGAAATAGAGGAACCAGCAGATACCATGACTAGTTGAAAGTTATACAGCGATGGATCCCGAAATGGTTATTGTTAAGGGGAAGGAATTGTCCTAGAAACTCCAGATAGCCATTCTTTATGCTATGCTCTAAGATTGGAATTTCCATTGACCAATAATGAGGCTTAATATGAAGCTTTAATCATAGGTCTAGAGTTGGCAAAAGAATTAAATCTAAGAACTCTACAAATTTTTACTAACTCACAACTAATGGTATGTCAAGTCGTAAAGGAATTCCAGACCAAACTTGGAAACCTCCCTTCCTATCTTATCAAAGCCATGGAACTTCTCAACAACCTCGATTTCTATACTGTAACACCGCGAATTTTTGAATAATCAAATTAACTAAATTTAAGAATACTTAATTTCAAATGTAGGAATTAAGGGAAACGGGTTGCGCCATTGCGTTCGTCTCGGAATTCTGCTTGAGATAGAGTCCGAGTTTGCGTAAAAAGGATGCCATATAATGGAGATATGGACGAACGAAGTTAGGCAAAAAAACTAGAAAAAGAAAAAAAATACACAGGCACACTTCCCAAGTGCGCCCAGGCCGAGCAGAAAGCCTGCACAGCTTTCTGGTGTGATCTGATCCACACTGTGACTCATTGCTGAGTCCTTTCTGACTCCTTCCTAAGTCATTAGAGCTGAGGTGTCACCCTATCCTGACTGAGTGTTTTGATTAACCCTAGGATCATCTGACGGCTATAATTAAATTGAAATTCTATATAAACATGGATAGACTCAAACCCTAAAATCAAATCAAAATTAGATCAATGGTCGTCATATTGTCACTCCAAACCCTGGAGTAGCCGCCACCAACTAGAAGCAAATTAAAGACAACACTTCAAATCAAATCAAAGTCTAATCTCAACAACGAAATTGTCTACAACAAGGGAACGCTAATCAATTACAAAATTCAGATCCCATAACTCAAGACCCCTTTTTCTGTGAGTTCTAGTCATTTTTAGGGTTAAATAGATAAAAGTGAATTGTGGTAGACTATGATTTGGGTATATGTTGTTTGTAGTTATGCAAGTTTATTGTTGTTGTGGATCATGAAATTATACAAGTTTATTGATGTTGTGGATCATGAAATTATACAAGTTTATTGTTGTGGTGAATCATGAAATTATGCAAGTGAAATTCATAAACCTATGCAAGTTACCTATGTAAGTTATTATGTGATGAATTCATGAACCTATGCTAGTTGTTATGTTGTGAATCATGAACCTATGCAAGTCACCTATGCAAGTTGTTATGTTGTGAATCATGAACCTATGCACGTCATCATTGCAAGCTGTTATGTTATGAATCAGGAACCTATGTGAGTTGTTAATTATGTTGTTAATTCATGAACCTATGCAAGTTGTTAGGTTGAAATTCATGAACCTATGCAAGTTGTTAAGTTGCAAAATCATGAATCTATGCAAGTTGTTAATTATATGATGAATCATAATTATATGCGAAGTTATCATGTCATTTTCCCAAGTTTTCATGCTTCTGCCAAGAATTGTACTGAAAACGATCACCTTGTCATTCCCTTTATTTTATTGTTATGGCGAGGCTACCTTGTAGCCTCGATGATGCCAAAAACGCAAACGGTTACGCTAGTTAAGAAACGGGAAAAAGGGGAATTTGTAATAGGCATAATTTACAAAGTGATTATGTAAAAGTGACACATAATTCTAGTAGGGAAACATATAAGTAATTAACTATTATGACATAGGTATAGTTGAGTAAAAATGTTATAATTTGAATATGACCATTTATGGATAGGAAATTCAAATTGTTAATAAAATAGGTACTGACACCTATAAAAAGGAAAGGATTAATTAATTAACTTAATTAATCAAAAGAGGAATGTTTAAGCAATTAAAGTCTGAAAATATAATTAACACTTATGACACGTGGTTAGGTTACATTAGTGGTGGAAGTCTGTCCGGACCCGACCAGCATATCCAGCAGCCACTAATGTTGAACCTAATGTGAGAGGTCTAAGTGTGTGAATACGACTCTGGCTAAGACACGAGGTTAGACCCAACTATGGAATAAGACTGCTCGGACCCAACCGGCATATCCAGCATCCACATGTTGTTGGCCTAATGCGGGAGGTCTAGCCCAATATAACCATAATTGGACATGGTAATAAGAAAAGACTACTTAACCTAGCTTAATACATGTGGACTGTATAATGATAGACATAAGTTAGGGTTAAGTAAAATGAGTTGGGTTATGGGTGGGTTAAGTACAACTGAAGGGTAGGTGGGTAATATTAATATATATAGGCCCACAAACTTAACCATTAAATAAATAGGAATAAATCAGTGGAACGGTTAAGTACAACTGAAGGGTAGGTGGGTAATATTAATATATATGGGCCTACAAACTTAACCGGATAAAAAGGATTATATAATTAAAGACACCTAATGGTATACATAACCGGGGAAAATAGTAAAGTTATGTATTAAAGACACGCTTAGGGGTACGCATAACTAATGGGAATAGATAGAGTTATGTATTAAAGACACCTATAGGTAAGCATAACCGATAGGTAGATTAAGGGTTATGTATTAAAGACACCTATAGGTACGCATAACTGATTGAGGGCTATGTAATTAAAGACACCTTAGGGTATACACAGTCAGTAGAAAACCTAGTAGGGATACAAGACATAGGGGAGAGCTTGTATCATGTTGTGTGGGACCCATTTCAGTCAGTAACCCGAAGGGGTATCAAAGTAAAGAACTTTGTACTAGGCGGGGAAGGGGCACGCTTACTGATTGATTGTAAGAGATACAAAACGAAACGGATGGTGTGGGCGGCACAAACCGACTGGGGACATGTGCGTGCATGGGCCGGGCAGAGGGGGACAAGACGACCGTGACACCATGTAACACCCCACGTCCATTAATGTCACTCACAAAGGGAATGCATTAATTTCCATGGAGCATTTTAAGTGAATATAAAACAGAAAATCACAATAAGACAGATATAAAGCAGTACTTGGAAATTTAAAACTTTATTTCATTGAAGCAAAAAACACATACGTTTGATTACATCATCAAAACAATAAACCAAAGTCAAGTACATCGTATCCATCTTGATAAAACAAAGTACATAAACTGAAAGACATAATCCCCAACATCAAAATAGCCATAAATAAAGAGAAGCTGAACTTTACTTCAGCGATCCAAGCAATCTTCTAAAAGCAGTCCAAAATCAAGCTCCACTGGTGCTAGTTCCAACCTGAGCACCTGGGAGGGGGGGGGGAGGAAAGAGATGGAAAAAGGGGGTCACACATAAAGTCTGGCGAGTGTGATAATTCTAACAATATAATTAACAAAGTAACTAGGCTAAGGCATAAGTTGGAAAGTAAGGAAATGATCATGAACCATTGGGTATGACAGAGTAAACAAGGAAACAAGATGAACAACGATATCGTTAAAGCGCACCTAACCCACTAAGATAATTACTAAACTACACCAACACTATAGGATAATTGCTATACTGCACCGCCACTAGTATACTGCACCACCACTAGTCACCCTAAGGTTGATCCCGCCTACAGACTTAATAATGATATTGGTAGTTTCGTGCACCCCTAGCTTCCTTCATAGGTACCGTCTGCCCATATCTCCACTAGGTGTACCCACTACCTCCAAGCGATCGGCTCCCTAACTCGTAGTTACCCGTGCTGGCCCCACAGTAGGGTGTATCACTCCCAAAGTGGCAACCCGATACCACCAAGAATGCACGGCTTATACCTACACGATGCAACAACGTCTTACCTACCAGCCCGGGTCCACACACGCATATGAACCCGTTGGACTTGCGTTGCCACCGCTAACCCGGTTTGGCCTCTTACAGTCAAGCCCAGTATGCGTGTCCAGTCCTCGACTTGGGTCGAGCCTACAAAGATACGTATGGGCTACTGGTTGAAACGGGCCCCCAATACTTGACACAAGCTATCCACCTAAGCTTGGTCCCCTCTAGTACATCCCACTTCTTATTCATGTTTCAATTACATGTTTCAATTTTGGTTAAGTGTTTCTAATCGTATTTCCAAATGCCGCCCAAGGCACCCACCAGATTCCACATGCCACCCAAGGCACCCACTTAACCCCCTTATGTCCCACTACATGCTTATCTGGTTAAGTGTTTCTTAATTCATTAAGACCATAACCTCATAAAGACCTCTCACATTAGACTGACATTTGTGGCAGCTGGATTTGCCGGGCGGATCCGGCAGTCTTACACCATAAATGAGCCTAACCTCGTGTCTTTACAACTGTTACATATTTAGTTTGTGCCTAAGACCTCTCACATTAGACTGGCATTTGTGGCAGCTGGATTTGCCGGGCGGGTCCGTGCAGTCTTACACCACAAAAGAGCCTAACCTCGTGTCTTAGACGATTAATTACTCCTAATTAATCATTCCCCAAATTTGAATTACTTTCCCTATTCAAATTATCAATCAATTCCAAATTTAACGATGTCCATAATTGACTCAATTATGTCCATCCATTTATGGTATGTAAAATCATACCAATTTTCACCACAATTTTATTTTATGCCTTTTTAAGGCATTTATGCCAATTAAATATTTTTAACATTATCCCCTTTACCCCACGTAGTACGTTTGCTCGTTTAACGTAAAAATATACGTTAGACTCGAATAGTCTAACTTATAAAATAAAAGAAAAAATCACAATTTATACACATAATTAAAACATAAATCTAACATAGGGGTGAACTTGCATATGTGGATGATGTTCTACATCTAAAACTTGCATAGGCCAAAATTACAACTTGCATAAATAACATATGTCATGGATCCAAATCTAAAGGTGTGAACTTGATGAGATAATGGCCACAAACTTACATAAACAACATATGTCATGGATCCAAATTTAAAGGTGCGAACTTGATGAAATAATGGCCACAAACTTGCATAAATAACATATGTCATAGATCTATATTTGCATAGGTAATAATCCTAAATTTGCATAACATGATTCATATCCAACTCATAAATTTGCATTGGTGATTTATACATCGCAACAATGGTGTAGACTAGTATCTAACATGTAAAGTATCATGTAGAATTTAGCATATGTCATAGCCTAATTTTAAATTAAATTCTCACATAAACTAGGTGTCATAATCATGTAAGTTCACATTTAATTCTACCCTACTTGTATATGTTTCATGTTTGAATCAAAGTCTGAACTTGCATACATATGATTTATCATATGAGTCAATATAACAAACTAGCATAAGAACCATGATGATTCAACTAGACATAAGCCAATCATAGGATTATAACATGGGTGATAGCATCATAACTTTGCATCGTAGATGATAGCATCGTAACATAATATCATAGAAATTACAACATAATTACAACATGAAATCAACAATTCATATCGCATCCAAATTATCCGCATTATAACTCAATCCAATTCATTTATTAATTATTTTGTTAAAACTATCGAACTCATAACTCAAAAGCAGTCTTGAGTTCTGAATTCTGATTTCTAGAGTTGAATTAGCACTCCTTTGATGAAGATTCGCGGTTAAAGTTGAAAAGGATTGAATTTGATTTGCTTTCTTCCTCTCTAATGGGCGACGACTATTTTGAGTTGCAAGGTGACGACATGGAGGCCATGAATCCAATTTTATTTTGATTTTAGGGTTTGGGTCTATAAGTGTTTTTATAGAGTTTAGGATTAGTTTAAGCCGTCCGATCAACCCAAAATTAATCCCAGCCAATCAGAGCAGATCAGAAACCCTAATGCGTCAGCACATAGTCACAAACAGGTCGTCAATCAAATCTGCCCGGGGGGGCAGGTCGACCCCCAGGTCGACCCTATGGTCGACCTGGTTAGGGCAGGTCGACCCCCAGGTTGACCGTATGGTCGAACTGGCCCTGGCGGGAATTTTCCAGCCTAGCCTGCCTGACTCCGAAATTTGAATTTCTGAAATCTGTTTTGAATTTTCTGAAACTTCCGATCGCCATAACTTCTTCATACGAAGTCCAATTCACGCAAACTTGGACTCTATCTCAACCAGAATTTCGAGACGAACACAATAGCGCAACCCGTTTCCCTTAATTCTCTCATCTGAGATTTGTTATTCTTTAATTTGTGAATATTAGTGTTAACAAAAATACGAGGTGTTACACACCAGTAGGTACAACTGTGCACACCTTGGGTTACCACTTTAGGGAAGTGATACCCCCTAGTTATGGGACCAGCACAGGGAATCTACAGAGTAGGGAGCCGATCGATTAGGGTAGTGGTTAGGGTATACCTGGACGTATGACCTAAATCTACCAATTTATAGTAGGAAGGTAGTGGGTACGACTAGTTGAGATAGGAGAAGGCGGCACCTATGACATCAGCTAGGAATACACGAAACTAACACCATCATTATCATTATTATGGATAGCAGAAGGGATCATCCCATCTTGATTTTACTAGTAATAGTGCAGAGTAGTTTGTAGTGAAGCATACATGTTACCTTATTTGTCCTGTCATACCTTCCATCTGTACCGTGAATCCTCTTATCCAATTTGTATGCCTGTCATGTTTACTTTTGTTTATTTACTGGCTAAAAGTTACTGGACTCACCAGATGTACGTCTGACCTAGTTTGCTTCGCCTCTTTTCTTCCGTTCCCCCCTTCCCCAAGGTTCTCAAGGAGGAAACACCAGGGTTTAGTCATGATTTGGATATCATCTTCTAGGAGCTACTTCTGAAGTATGGCTCGAGTCTCTGTCTCTTATATGGCTTGCTCTTTAATATGGGGAATGATGTTTTTCTTTTAAATACCTATGTACTCTGATGATGTAAGACAGAAGTGTTTTAATGGTTTTATGACTCATGGTATTATGTAACAAAGTATTTTGGTGATTTAATAAAGTTGTTTCACTACACCAAAATTACCTTTTAGTAGCATGTGAAAACGCTATAATAACCTTTCATAGCATTAGTGACGACGCTATATAACAACATGTTATAATAGACCTGATAGATCTCATGGCACTAAGCTAAACGCTATTATATAAAACATTTAATAACATGAAATTATTACAGTGAAAACTTACTTCATAGCGTTTTACCCATGTTATTTTATCCAATCAATAAAAGTTTGACCATTATTTATAGTGTTTAACCAATTATTCTACCATAGCAGTTTAACATATTTCATAGCTCTTAGTCTATGCTATTATTTTCTTTCCTATAGCGCTTTTAAACAAATATATGCACTTCATTTTCTACTTCCATAATAGCATTTTTCAACTATTAATATGTTAGCACTCTTTTTTTCTTATGATATTCTTTCTATAGTGCGCTGCAAATGATACCTTTCTTGTCTAAATTGTGCACATTACTGACATTTTGACAACAAATATTTCAAATCAAAAATTGCATATTCTATAGAAGAATCATTAAAAATACATTACTGATATCAAAAGGACTAATAACAAAAGAATACTTGATTGCAAGACAAAATAAATATGGTCATACATAGCTGGCATCCTTACATAGCTACGTAAAAAAGTTTGGACGTAGTTTCAAAACAACAAAAAAACCGTGCACTAGCCTTTAGCATATTAGCTCATGCCCATTTCATATTTCAAAGCCTGCAATTTACACAGGTAAAAGTTAAGACTCATATGGACATACTGTTGGCAATTATGAGGCATATAAAAAAAACAATTTTTAGGCAAAAGAAATTGAAAATTTGGTCACATTTGTCCAGGATAAAAATAATTGAAGTGCAAAGTGTAAGCTAGATCAATTGACAATTTGGTCATAATTTGATATAGAAAGCAAGGTTTAAGATAAAGCAATTAGGTTGCATTTTATGCACACCTAATGAACCAATCAGTTATATATTAAATGCAGTCTAAAACAGAACATCATTACTGTGTATATGGCTACCTTAGTTTTCCATTTGCATTTACTGTAAGCCGAAGCAAAACCCTATGATGATCATAATACATACAGTTATATGTGCATCTAATACAGGTCGAAGCAAAATGCAGGTAGTGATTATAAAACTTCTGTACTAAGTGCAGGCAAGTAAAACATATGGCTATACTCCTCTTTTTTTGTTCCTTTTGTTTTGAGATTTACAAAATGTGTCTAGTTTGCTTGTAGGCATGTGCCCCTACATCAAGTCATTATGCAAAAGAAAGCATTATCTGGTGATACGTTCAAGATTCAAATATACAAAATATAATCATTTAATATCACTGATAATTAAATCTTAATTACTAAAGGGTTTTGACTGTTTCACCTTCCTCAAACCACAAATGATATAAACTGTGTAACAAATAAAAGTCACATACTTGAATCCGTCTACTGCCCCTTCCTTTCCAAGGATGATACCCAATCAGCATGAGAACTTGGTGGAGCTGCAAAACAATTTGAATCGAAAATCATTAGTGCACATATTTTTAGAGTTGAGCAAAACATTTGATCATTTCAAGCGGATTGTCAAGAGAAAGATAATAAAGAGCCTACATAAATTGTATAATGTTTCCAAAAACCTTATTTGCTAAACTTAATAGAAGGAAGAGCGCAGGTGATATATAAAAAATTTGGATCAGTAGTTGTTTTTAGTAAATTAGTTGGCCCAAGGTGAAGTGCAATTTCACTTCTTCAGACAGCATTTATTTTTACAAAATAAAAATAATGATTCGTACTTAAAAAGACCTTAGGCTCGGACATAAACATGTCTACATTTGTAGTAGAAGCTTCCTGATACTGTTTAGTTGTATTACGTCTAAGCCTATTTATATGCCGATTTTGATTCAATGGATAGGTAGTCAATTAGCACTAGCATTAATTAGAACTAATCTTACTAAAAGCCCTTTTGAAAGGTAATAGTAAATTTGCACCACAACAATGAATATTAGTTAGACTATGTAGCATGACCGGTGTTGTGTAATGTAGCATCAAGGTAACTTCTCGTTTTACAGTTAGAGATGGTAGTATGACTATAGCTCAGAAATGTTGTATCCTATTCCTAGGGATTTGAATGTAAGAGGGTGTTTGTCATACAATTAATTTTTAAAGGGTTTGAATTTAATATTTTATTTGTCATACAAGAATTATTAAGGCCAAACTTCTCAATGCTTTTAAATACCATTTAGAAATAAGGCAATCATTATCATGTTCGTTGTGTACAAAATCTCTAATCATGCTTGTAATGATGCATGCATACGTGTTCACACAAATTTTTTTTTTCTTTGAAAGTGAGACATGCACATATCTTTCAACAGGTCAATTTTAAAAAACAGGAGTTTAATTTTTTGTCAGCCATCTTCTTTCTAAGCTCTTACTTTGTATATTTTCCCCCAATATAACACATTATTGATAATTTAATGGTGATAACAAGCCTGTAAATTTATTTGTAAATATATTAGTTGACAATTGACTAATTATAGTTTTATAAGAATTTTTATAAATCCTAACTGGCCACTATAGCAAATACTAATTCATAATTTTAAATCCCACATACCTATTTAGTTCACTTCTCTTGATTATGGTAAAAACAAAATGTACCAGTATAGAACTATACCAACAGAATTGCAAACATAAAGTTTTGTTTCAAATGTACTCCATTCTCTATATTACACATAGGAAAATTTCTTAAATCTTAATATGATCCACAAACCTTGCAATGTTGGACCAACCCATCCCAGAGGGGGAGAAACTGAAAGTAGATAGATGTAGAACTAAATAATATGCAATAGCTGTTTAGGGATTCAAGTATTAAATATTAATAACATAAAACCAATATTGAAATTACATACTGGAATTTAGTAAATGATGTTAGATTGTCATTACGCAGTTGTTGCTGGTAGAGTGAATTGAGGTAGTAGCTAGTGGTGTGAACTGACGGGGTCTAAGTCGTTGTTGCCTACAAGATTGAGTAGACAAACCATATTTCCATTTACTGACCAACCACATTTACCGGTTTGCCATTGAATGAACTATTATTATAGTTTAAGAAAAAACAGAAATTAAAAAAGAAAACAACATAGTGATTCAAAATAATGCTAAGCAAAGAAAATGAGAATTGTAGAAGTGCATATGCACTGCATGAAGCGAAAAAAAGGTAATAAAGTGCAAAGGAGTGGCCAACCAAAATAATGCTGCAGACCGTTCTTTCAAAGTAAGCATAGGGAAAAGCAATTCTAAACAGAAGGAATATAAGGGAATTATGGTCATATGCATGAACATGTTCAATTTCCCAAGCTACAGGAAATGCATTTATGGAGACATGAGTAAACGAAGCATGTAATTTAAACAAGGCACAAGCTGATAAAGTATGTGTAATAACCCGGAAATCTGAGCCAATTTAAAATTTTTATTTTGGAAATTTTAGTGAATTTTGATTATTTAAAATGATTATTTTAAATAATAACAAATAGAAATTTACTTCGATATAGAAATAGAACGTATATATTTATATAGATTATCGTTAGAATATAAATATTTATTTATATATATAAAAGGAATTGAAAATGGTGCGGTAGTTCGATAATTCGATTTCAAATTTCAAATGAATGTACCGGGTACAAATTAAACCGTATTTTAGTGAAACCAAAAATATTCGAATCTATTTGAGAATATCTTTCCAACGAATCCGAAAAATTAAAATTTCATAGCGGGAATCTAAAGATATGTCCAGTTGAAAATTCAGATTAGTCGCTATGGAATTCTGGCCCTTGAAAATGGAAATTTTGCAAACGACCTCAGTTTTCGGCGAAACCACTTTTGTTGGATCCGCGATGTCAAATTATGGATAGGTTTCAAATTTCGTAATTTTTTGAAATAATATGTGAGCGTGGCGAAGTAAAACGTGTTTTGGCCATTTTAGTTGATTTTAATCGACTGGAAAATGGCCATTTTTTAAACGATCTCAGAATTTGACGAAATTAGTTTTGTTAAGACCGTATCGACAGTACGAAGCTAGAAAATATTTTCCGGGAATTTTTCTAGTTAGTATGTGGCCCCGGTAGATTGAAATGTGCGTTCGAATTCAATATATAGAGTTATATTTTGATTTTGACGAAAACTGATCGAAACAGCCTAACCGGCTTTCGAAACATATCCCATCGGGTTCATAATGGGGGTATTTAGCTAGGGGCGAAAGTCGTTGGGTCCCTTTTGGAGATGGAATGAAAAGTCATATTCTCGGAGAAATATATATATATATATATATATACACACACACACTATACGTATACGTGTATACACCCCTCCCCCTTTCCCCCCATCATCCTTAATACTCGAAATGAAATTAAAAAATTAAAAATGGGGGAACCCTAAAAATTCCCGTCCGCCCTCCTCAATGCGGCAGGCGCCGCCGCCGCTCAAGGCCATCGCCGACTGGCGGTGGTTCTCCCCCTCCTCCTCCTCCTATACTCCAAAACTGCCTTCCCTGACCCTCGAGACCCGCCTAAAATCGACACCACCGTAGGATGCACCTACCATAGATCCCAGCGCTGCCAAGCCTCGTCAGCCCCTTCGCCAGCCCCTCCTGAGCCGCAGCCAACCCTCTCCGACTCCTCCTACAGCGCTGCGAGCTCTCCTTCCGCCGACGAGAAACAGCAGCCGTGAGTTTTTCCTTTCCATAGATTTTTCAGTGATTCTAAAACATATTTTTATTTTCTTTCCTAAAATAAAACAAAATTAATTTTATTTTTAAAAACTGAAAACTTGTTTTCATTTTAAAACTGAAATTAATGTTTTAGGAAAATAATAAAAAGATTGAATTTTTAATAATAAAAAGATTGAATTTCTATCATAAGAAGATTAGATTTTTCTTTGCTTAAAGAATAGATATTTCTTTGAATGAAAATAAATTTTCTTTGATTTAGAATATAGATTTTCTTTGATTTCGAATATAAATTTTCTTTGATTTAGAATATAGATTTTTGTTTGATTTCGAAAATAGATTTTCTTTGAATTGGAAAATAGATTTTCCCAAGAATTGAAAAAGAGATTTTCTTTGAAATGAAAGATTAGATTTTCTTGGAACTGAAATATTTTTATGGGGATAAAAATATCGTTTTTAACTAATATGTTATGAAAATATCTTTAGAAAGCTAAAAATATAATTTTTAGTTTATGTACGCTATTTTTAAAATAGACGAGTTTTGAAAACATTTTTAGAAAGCTAAAAATATAGTTTTTAGCCTATGTGGACTATTTTAAAAATAATCGAACTAAGGAAATATTTTTAGAAATTTAAAAATATAATTTACGTCGTATATACGTTATTAATAAAATAGCTATATAAATGAATAATTGTTAACGAGTTGAAAATATTATTTTTAACTTAGGTATGCGATTAAGATCGACAATCGAAGAATGGCGGAGTGGAACCCCAAGGTGAGAACTTCTCACCATTAATTTAAATTTCTAGTTAAAAATATATACTAGGATGCATACGGTGTTTAGTAGCACCCGACACCCGTCGTCCACAGACTATGGACGGCTTGTATGCTTATTTGTTTGATTTTGATGTGTAGTTGATTGTGTGACGTGATGTGAAACGAAATAAAATATTTTATAGTGGAAAATATTCTATAGTTAAAAATATAATTTTTAACGTGTATATAAAATAAATATTTATAAAAGAATCAGACGATTTGTTTATATAGACTGATTTGACTGATATTGATTAGGACGATAAATTTTACACATCGCCCAACTGCACAAATAAAATATGTGTTTGATTATTTGAAACCCCACATGGGTATTGGGATTATATATGACATACACAAATCCCAATAATTGGTTGTATGTCGATCAATTGATTGACAGACTGTTATAAGCGTTAAATATTTATATTTGATTCTTATACAGTGTAGAACGCACTTTGGATGATGTCTGATGATTTATCGTTGTTGTTATATACGTATGTTGTAGAAAATCCACATAATTAACATTATATGGTAATTGATTGGGCCTCATTCCGGTTTTGAAAAAGAAATATTTGAATAGAATATTTGAAAAAGGGATATTTGAAAAAGAAATATTTGAAATAGAATATTTGAAAATAGAAATATATGAAGCCGTGTTGATTAGATTTGCGCCATTTTGACGTGAACGATATTTATATCGATTTTATTCATTTTTCAATGAAAATTGAAAGTGATTTCGAAATTCGAATTAAATTGAAATGATTTGAAATTTGAATTAATCGAATTGAAATTGAATTCAATTCAATTCAAATCGAATTGAAATTTAATTGAATAGAATTCAAATCGAATTGTAATTGAATTGAATAGAATTCAAATCGAATTGAAATTGAATTGAATAGAATTCAAATCGAATTGAAATTGAATTGAATCGAATTAAAATTGAATTGAATAGAATTCAAATCGAATTGAAATTGAATTGAATTGAATTGAAATCGAATTGAAATTGAATTGAATTTGAAACGATTTATAAAATACGTTTTAAAAGGAAATCGACAAAATATATATAATATATATTATATATATACATAATGACCTGAATAGAACGCGCCGCGCTGCGGCAGTTCGGGAATTTCGACCATTGACTTCGAATTGACGTTGTGGGAGGTTCGACCATCGAATTCTCCTAAAACCGGAACCTTTGGGTTCGTATCGAAAAGAGCTTTCCAATGAATATTAGAAATCTAAAATTTAATGGTTGGATTTGGAATTATGTCCAAATCCAATTTGGAAAAGGTCGATGTAAGTGCAGTTCGATGGCCGTTGATGGAAATCGACTGTACGGGCCTTGATAAAATTATTAAAAATAGTAATAATTTGTGTAAAATCATAAGAAATGATGTGTGAAGAATTGGGATGAAAAACTCCGTATTTGAAAAGATAAAAATAGATTTTTATCGAAATGAACTAGTTTTGAACTAGAATAATAATTTATTTTTAAAATAAATGAATTGGATTTGAATTGGTTTTGAAAATTACCAGAATTTCCAAAAATTTAATTCGAAAGGATTTGAATCGAAATTATCTTTGGAATATTTCGATGTTGGATTTCGTGATGATACAGATATTGTTATGGGAATTTGAAAGATATATTTATATCGTTATTTCCAATACGATATTTGTTGGTCGTAGAATTTGATATTTAATATAAGCCGATATATTTTCTATTCAGAGCCTTATATTTAATATCAAATGTGATTTGGGTTTGTCGTGAATGGTGTCTTCATTAACACTATTCTTAAGCCCAGTTGAGAAAAAGATTAAATCTTTTTATTTAGATTTAATGAAGTGTACCCATTTAAATAATATTTAATTGCAATTGAATTGAATTGATTTTAGGGTTTATCGTGAACAGTGTTTTAAATAACACTTGTTCTTTAACCCAAAAATTGATGGTACCGTAATATCCGGCCGTCGGATTTTCCCAAATCTGTAACCATTAGGTTCGCCTTGGGAAAATCTTTCCAACGTTATAAATTATGTTAAAATCCAACGGTTAGATTTAGAGAAATGTGTAAAACAAATTTTGATGAAAACAGCGCCAAGGTCGCCTTTTGACTTGTAGCGTCGTTAAATGGAATTTTATTATTTTTATATAAATAAAAATAAAGGTTGATCGTTATAAATTAATATCAACGATGTGAAATGATTTATATATATATATATATATATATATATGTGTGTGTGTGTGTGTGTGTGTGTGTGTGTGTGTGTGTGTGTGTGTGTGTGTGTGTGTGTGTGTGAGGATCATTTGAATAGTCCGAGTTCAATCTCATTTCAAATGATCATACGACGAATGAAAATCGAAGAGTTAAAGACGGTGATTGAAGACCGGCGATCTTCACATCAAATGGATGACAACTGCTGATGCCCGTGATTGGAGTAGCTACCTTGAAGAGGCTACAGTGGTGGCCGTCTGGACGTAGTGTTGATTAGTACGGATTTGGCTTTCGCTCAGACCAACAGCACAAGCTTATAAATGGAATGTGTGTCTGACATTGTACTCCTTTATATTGTATTTATTGATTTTCTGTCGAATGTATGAATGTTTGGTGGCAGAGAATTTATTCTCTTACTTAACACCCTTTCATATATTTCAGCAAAGGATTGATAGTGTGATATGGAGTGATGATGTGGCATGCTAAGATGCATATGATCAAGGATTTGTTGAAAAGCAGGCCTTGTGGGATGATCAAAGCATAGCCTGTTTAGGCATAGCTTTGGGTATAGCGTGACTTCACGATCCTCAAACACCGGCGGAGTCTAAAACGGGAGAAGGGAACGCAGGGAGAGCAGCACGTTTCTTTCTAGCTAGAAGTGGTGTTTGGGTTTTAACACGGCCCGACATTTTACTTATGTGGATGATGGAATGAGGCGCCTCAGATGATAGGTCCTATAGGACCGAGAAACGTGTGTCCAGGAATAACTAATCCGCAACTCGTATGGTGGACCAGCCCTGCAGCTTTCCAAGGGTTCACTGCTGGGGATCCTGAGACATTAGCTAGAGTGTCTTGAATCGGTAAGGAGCTCCTCCCTAGCCTTGACTCATGATGGAAACCAAAATCCAAATACGACCCTACGAATTTGATTGTATTACTAGTATGGAGGCATAGTAGTATAGGATACTATTCTTCCTAGGCTTGATACATTTACTTTGAAATGTTTTTGAAACATATATACACTAGTAATAATATAAAACCCGTTTTTATCGTATCAAGCATTTTTGACCATTATAAGGTAAAACTCTATCCTCCGGTTTGCGTTGCATTGTGTGATGGGACTTGAGTCTTATGATGGTTTCATTTTTCCAAAAAGCCTTGCGTTGTTTAACGATTTACTTTAATTTATGCACGACAGTCCATTGGAGTAAACCCGTTCCGCGTTAGCAGCGTGGTCCTTGGATTAGTCTTGTTGCTATTAGTTATATTAGTTAAGAATTCTCACACCAGTCCCATGACTGACTCGTAGTTTGTTTCACTTTGCAAACTCAGGTGCCCTCTTTTCCACATGGGCAGTTGAGTAGCTTTTCGCAGATATTTATCTCCTGAGCAGGATTCTGGATCAAAACCTAAAGCTGTGTCCAGAGCATAGAAGTCTTCCGTTGTTTATTGTATTTAATTTGTTGTAATTTATCTTCCGCTGTATTTTAAATCGATGTACTCTGATATATTCTGTACTCTGATGTAACATTATTGTAATGTTTATAAAAGTCTGATGTTATTGTTTTGATGTTGTTGTATTCCCAGAGTTAACGTACTCGGGTTTTGAATGGTCTTGGTCGATCTTGCGATCGATCGGGTCGGGAGAAATCCGTGTCGTTACACTTATACAGTGTAGAACGCACTTTGGATGATGGTTGATGATTTATCGTTGCTGTTATATACGTGAGTTGTAGAAAATCCATATAATTAACATTATATGGTAATTAATTGGGCCTCATTCCAGTTTTGAAAAAGAAATATTTGAATAGAATATTTGAAAAAGGGATATTTGAAAAAGAAATATTCGAAATAGAATATTTGAAAATAGAAATATATGAAGCCGTGTTGATTAGATTTGCGCCATTTTGATATGAACGATATTTATATCGATTTTATTCATTTTTCAATAAATATTGAAAGTGATTTCGAAATTCGAATTGAACTGAAATGGTTTGAAATTCGAATTAATCGAATTGAAATTGAATTGAATAGAATTCAAATCGAATTGAAATTGAATTGAATTGAATAGAATTCAAATCCAATTGAAATTGAACTGAATAGAATTCAAATCGAATTGAAATTAAATTGAATCGAATTGAAATCGAATTGAAATTGAATTGAATAGAATTCAAATCGAATTGAAATTAAATCGAATCGAATTGAAATCTAATTGAATTTGAAACAATTTATAAAATACGTTTTAAAAGGAAATCGACGAAATATATAATATATATATATATATATATTATATATATACATAATGACCTGAATAGAACGCGCCGCGCTGCGGCAGTTCGGGAATTTCGACCATTGACTTCGAATTGACGTTGCGGGAGGTTCGACCATCGAATTCTCCTAAAACCGGAAACTTTGGGTTCGTATCGAAAAGAGCTTTCCAATGAATATTAGAAATCTAAAATTTAATGGTTGGATTTGGAATTATGTCTAAATCCAATTTGGAAAAGGTCGATGTAAGTGCAGTTCGATGGCCGTTGATGGAAATCGACTGTACGGGCCTTGATAAAATTATTAAAAATAGTAATAATTTGTGTAAAATCATAAGAAATGATGTGTGAAGAATTGGGATGAAAAACTCCGTATTTGAAAAGATAAAAATAGATTTTTATCGAAATGAACTAGTTTTGAACCAGAATAATAATTTATTTATTTTTAAAATAAATTAATTGGATTTGAATTGGTTTTGAAAATAACCAGAATTTCCAAAAATTGATTTCGAAAGGATTTGAATCGAAATTATCTTTGGAATATTTCGATGTTGGATTTCGTGATGATACAGATATTGTTATGGGAATTTGAAAGATATATTTATATCGTTATTTCCAATACGATATTTGTTGGTCGTAGAATTTGATATTGAATATCAGCCGATATATTTTCTATTCAGAGCCTTGTATTTAATATCAAATGTGATTTGGGTTTGTCGTGAATGGTGTCTTCATTAACACTGTTCTTAAGCCCAGTTGAGAAAAAGATTAAATCTTTTTATTTAGATTTAATGAAGTGTACCCATTTAAATAATATTTAATTGGAATTGAATTGAATTGATTTTTGGGTTTATCGTGAACAGTGTTTTAAATAACACTTGTTCTTTAACCCAAAAATTGATGGAATGTGATTATGGGTTGCAGTGAACGGTATCTTCAATAATACTGTTCTTAGACCCAAAGGAGTTAAGAAAATCAGAAACTAACTGGAGATTAGTTAAGTTGAATGGTTTCATGGGCATTGATCTGATGTTGGTTCCGGCCTTCGGGGTTAATACTTAGGGAATTGCTCACTTGCTAATTTACGGTTAGGGACTGATTGAAATGTGTTGTGATTTTGGGGTTTATCGTGAATCGTGTTTTAAATGACACTGATTCTTTAACCCAGTCAAAGATTAAAACTAAATGGAGTTTTAATGAATCTTTAATTAGATTGAAAAGATCGAGAATGGAGTATCACCAGTTTTACTCCAGGTGGTAGTTAAATCTTTAATTAGATTTGAACGTGAAATGGTAATTGAATTTACCGATAACACCAGGGTGTTAGATATGAAGTATGACCGGTTTTACTTCATGGGATAAATAGGTCGGGATTGGGAAATAAAATTAATAATTACTTCGGTGTGGTTTGGTAATCCTGACTAGTTTGAAGTGATATTCAAAGGAAGATTAAAGAATAAATTTAAAAGAATTTATCTTTGATAAAATTAATGGGAACCTTTCCCTAAGAATGTGAAATTTTGAAATTAACTGTAGGTTGGCTAAGATGAATGGTTTCCTGGGTATTGATCTGATGTTGGTTTCGGCCTTCGGGGTTAATATTTGGGGAATTATTCTCTTGTTAATTTACGGTTAGTGGCTGATGAATTGGAATGAGGCGTATGTTGTGTTTGTGTAACACTTGATTATTATATACGCGAGTTATTCGGAAAGACCGGGTTTATCCCATTCTGAATAACGGATACAACGATAAGTCGAAGATGAAGACGGTGGTCGAAGACCGAAGGTCTTCATGTCATTTGGGTGGTTACAGATGATCTTGATTGGGTCGTACACCCAAGAGGAGAGAATCAGTTAGTGGTCATCCAGACGTACTTGTAGATCGATGGATATGCGGGGTTCTAGGTGCCTCCGGTTTCGTTTAGACCCAGAACGACCTTGTAAATGGACTGTGTGTCTGACATTGAATTTCAGTCTGTGTGATTGATTTCTATTGAATATATATCTGTTTGGCGGCAGAGAATTTATTCTCTTGCTTAACGCCCTTCTCTGAGATGTACGAGCTCAGGGGTTTTATATTGATGGATATCCATCGCATGGAGTGAATTGCCTGTGTGGCATGCCTAAGTGGCAAATGATCAAGGCTTCTGTTGTAAAGCAAAGTCTTGTGGTTGATGATCAAAGCAAGGCCTTTGTGGCATAGCTTTGTGTACCGTTTACTGCGCGAGTTTCACACCCGGTATGAACTAGAAATGGGGGAGGACATCAGGGAGGGCATGTGTTTCCTTCTAGTTAGAAGTGGCGTCAGTGGTTTTACACGCCCTGACGAGTTTGACTTATGTGCTTGTTGCTGTTGCGAGGCGCCTCGGATACATCGGTGACTATGTGAAGCCGATGGAGTCATTCGTTGGCTCATTTACGCCCCATAGGGCGGGGAAACACATATTCAGGCATTTTAATCCACTCCGTGTGGACTGGACCTGACGATCCAAGGGTCCACCTGAGTCTGGGTCCTGAGACATGGGCTAGATTTTCTTGAATCGGTGAGGACGATACCTAGCCTCGGTTCATACCATAAATGATAACCCAACATCCAATACGACATTTTGCGGTTTTGATTGTATACCTATATATGGCGACGTAGTGGTATGGGACATTCATGCCGCCTATGATTGTATATAAAATCAGAAACTAACTAGAAACGAGCTAAGATGGGTGGTTTCCTGGGTATTAGTCTGATGTTGGTTTCGGCATTCGGGGTTAATACTTAGGGAATCGTTCTCTTACTAATTTACGGTTGGAGTCTGATTAAGAATCAAAAGATAAAATTTCGCGTTTCAAGCATTCTTTGGCTATTATACGGTAAAGCCCTATCCTCCGGCTTGCATTGCATTGTGTGATGGGACCTGGGTCTTATAACAGCTTCATTTTTCTTTACATAGCATTGCGCTGTTTGTTTTATGCACTGGTATTCTTGGGAGGAAACCCGTTTCGTGTTATAAGGCGTGGTCCCTTGAATTACCTAACTTTAAAATAAAGATAAATAACTGTTTTAGTTCTCACACCAGTCCCATGACTGACCTGGAGTTTATTGTTTTAACCTAAACTCTGGGTGCCCTTATTTTGACACGGGCAGCTAGTAGTTTTGGTTTCGCATATTTATATTCACAGGATCCTGATTTACAGCTGGAACGATACTTGGAAAGCTCCGTATCCGCGTATTACTTCTAGTTGTGTATTGTATTATTTTCCGCTGCTACGTAATGTATTGTAATCTCTGATATTTTATAATGTGTAATATTAATTCAAACTCTGTATATTCTTGCATCTGATGGAATTGTTGTAATTAACAATGAAATGTTCTGTCTGCGTTCTGATGTGGCTTGTTCTCAATTCAATCCGTGCTTTCCTTACCGGGGAAGTTCTGGTCGTTTCAGTATGTTGCGCAATTCCCTAGAGAGAAAAAATCTTGCCATATATGTTGACTTTTTATTGGTGGAAACATTGTAATTGTCTTTGAAACAATAGAGTTAGAGAGCTTCCTATCATAAATCTCACTAAATTGCTTGCTTTTCAAGACATGTATTAATTTGTATATAAACTGACTCTAAGAAAAATAAATCTATTGGAAAAAAATATTTAAGCAAATTTTATTTATCCTTCTATGGTAGCAAGTGCTTCCTAATATTAGATTATTAATCTATTAAGCAGCAAGTATGTATTCCGAATGCTTTTAAGCAAGCGATATGTGTGATATTGATCAAAAGCAAATTATTTAGTGATCTATCTGCTTAAATTTGATTTGGATAATCATGATCCAAGTGCATGTCATCACGCACCACACTACAATTGATAATATATACATAAATGCTTTATCATTGGATAAAATGTGCTAAAGTAATGACAAGCATCAGCTTCTCATTTCCCAAAACTGTTATGCATAATGGGTATTGTTAATATCTAAATTTAAAGAGGTCTACATACGTAAAATAACAATCTTGGACATGTGCCCTTCAAACACATATTCGCACTTCTACTTATTCAATAATTACGAAATATAAATGATTTCAATTATATAATTTTTTTGTAGGAAAAAAAAAGGAAAAGAGAAAACCAATATTTTAGTATTTGGATTCAGTAGAATCTTCAACTACCGAAATTTTAATAGTATGATCGTGTATTCAACTATTACAGAAGGCGGAAGCTTGCCAATAGAAATCTCATGGACTGTAGTAGACAATAGAAATAACTCTTTCCACCTGGCTTAAAGTTAAAACATTATGTACTTCTTTTGCTGTAGAAACACCCTACAAGAAATAGTACAACGACCAATTATATATTTTTTTAGTAAAGCATTACCTAAACTTACATGTAGAATTTTTCAGCATCACTTTGTTAGATACCCTACCATTGATCCATGATATCAACATTTGAATCCTAAATAGTGAGTGATTCGAACTACCAGACATATATTAACCTGCAATATGTTATGTTGCCAAAGATTTACAATATAATTATGTACCTAAGTACCCAATTTCCAAAAAATAAAACAAAGTTGTAATGTAATGGCTTATTCCTATACTGATTCAAAGTTGAATGCCCAACATTTAAGTTCTTACTATGATTTCTTTTAACATCTACCTGTAATTTTAGATCATGTAATAACTCAGCCTCTAATTCATTGAAAGACCTGCCATCAAAAATGCAGGCAATTGTATTTTAGATAAAATGATCTTTTACAGATTAGGAGCTTATTCTATATATACCTTACGCCCCCATTGCTTAAAAGCCTCAACTACTTTTCTGTTTCTTCCTCCAACTGCAAATAAATTAACAGTATTGCACTGTCATATATTCAATTTTAAAGCAACATTGGAACCAAACAGGTTTATTAAATTTTCATACAACATGTTGTGATCAGATCTGCAACTCCACAGCTCTCAAAGAAAGTGCTACCTTTAACTGAAGAAAATGGATGCTTAGACAATCCATGCATTTCTCTCAAACCAAATCTCATAATTTCTGCTTGACAAATATTTTTATTTTTTTATAGAACTTGATTAATTTAAAGTTAATTCTTATAACTTTGTTGATTTTTATAAACTTATCAGATTTTATGAATTTTCGACAACACCACCTTTGCACTGTTAGTGCTTTCCCGTACATCCCAATTCAATATACATTTACATGATCAAAATAAGAATGGATTTATGCATATATAACGAAATATACTTCATAATGGCATAGTCAATTAAATGCATAAAAAAATACCCTTTATTAATAATTTTACCTAGCAATATTCCATATAGCAGAGCGATGTTCTGTGTACCTGTATACAAAAGTAAAAAAGAATAATTAGGATGCAAAATGATGGCGCAATTTATATGAAATTGCTACATGTTTGGCATAAGTATATTTCTTAGTAAATGCCTAAAAGAATACCATAACTTTCCATAGGCGATGAAATGCATGTAAAATAATAATGAATTTTATATTTCTAAACAAAGATCGCATCGATTTCAAACAAAAAAACAGAAATAGTAGATAAAAAAGATGTCTTACGTGTAGTAATTAACTAACTGTGTTTTTTTCTTGGAATACAAATGTAGTAATCATTTTCTTTCTTCGTTCCTGTTTTTTCCTTTTTGTTTTCGATTTTTTTCCTCGTTTTTGGTTCTTAATAGAATAGGGCCCTTGTTATTGTTTGCTTTTAAATATATTTTGATTCAAGCCTAATTAGCATATTCCTTTACTTTGGAAGTAATGCTTTCAGTAACCTAACATTTTAATTAATACATAGCCTGATAATCCAACCGACAACAAAAAGTGTACTGACCTGAATGGAAACCTGGCTATTTACAAATGAGCTTTGAGTGTTTTCAAAGTACAAAGCCCCATCTTGATACATTCATTGTATTTGGGTCTATCCAAGGTCCGATATTGGATCCCGTACAGTTTCCTTCTCGCCTTCTCTTTGACATTTTCACAAGCCTCCGAGAAAAATAATCACTTTTATTGTATTAAACTCATGTCCATAACAATACCAAACTTGGAAACCAGATATATAATATACTTTACCCTGCAGTTTGTAAGTTACGACAGTAGCACTATATTGTTTCACTCATTATGAGTCACTAATAATTATTTCCAGAAATATGTTGAGAAATTTCATGCCTCATAAATCTACCATGCCTTGTTAATCCCAGATCAAGAATATCCGGCAAATCTATAGTATTCACTAGTATTACGCCCTATATTAAAATTTGCAGTCAGTCGAAATAAGTCAAACTAAATATTAGTTTAAACTATGAAACAACCAGAATAGTGCTGGATGGTTTCTCGTTTTTCTCAAACTTGTCCATTTCAACTAGCAATTGATGCAAAAAAAAAATGGTTTGAATTTCCCACTATTTTCTAGTAGATCTAATAACATCGATATGATAAATGAAAATAATGATACACAGTGCCTAATAATAAAATCTACATGCGGTGAGTAATAAAGTATTTAGCAAGTGACGGTATATCAAGTTATTAAATATTACGATAGCATTTTCCTTAAAAATATAGAACCAAAATACTACCTATTTTAGACGATTTCGTCATTGATTTAGGATACAACGTAGATTTAGGATTCACCGAATCGACGATGACCGACTTATAGGAAGCTGGAGTGAATCGGTCGATTTACTGGTGTACTGAATAGACAATGATGGAATGCTGGGGTGAATTCGATTACTGGTTTTCTCGGAGTTTCAGTGAACTGAAGAAACTAGGTATTCGTTCTTTAGGTATTCGACGAGATTTTAGGGGAAGTGGTGGGCTAAATTTTTATTTTCGCGGCTTTCGGTTTTCACTTTTATCTTTCGCTCCCACCTTTTGACATGCAACACTAACATAGAAGATGGTATATATAAATAGCACAATTTATAACTTATTTCTTCTATTTAATTTATATAGCATAATTTATTTTGTTATTTTATTTTCTTTGAATATATTATTATAGCTCTTTAATACAAGGCTATGACACAATGCAATGTATAACATATTTTCTTGTAGTATTTATTTTCCGCAGCAAAATTTTTATTTCTATATTGTGATATTCTGTGTCTGATTACCAAAAACGCTCCACTGAAGTTAATGCATTCCCTTTGTGAGTGACCTTAATGGAGGTGGGGTGTTACACTTGGTATCAGAGATGAAGGTTACCAGATTAGATAAAAGTTTTGAAAATATTTTTCAAAATGGTTTTAAAAGTAAGTATTTTCAAAATGGAAAGCCTGTTTTGAAAAAAAAAAATCCCCGAAAAGCCATATGTAGTATCCTTCGGTCCTTTTTCTAAAATCTCTTCCTTTTTCTTCTTAGCATGTCTGAGGATCTTAACCTTCCAGAGGGTGTACCAATACCAGGATGGTTTAGGAGGTATTTGGAAGCTAGGGCCACCGCCGTAGGTCCAACAAAGGTTCCTCCTCCCCCAGCTGCACCCGTTCCTCCTCCTCCTCCCCCTCTTCGTGTTGATACTTTTGCAAAGATATGTAAGGACTTTCGGGCAATGGGCGGGGAAACTTTTCACGGTTCGGAGACATTTGTTGAACCTCGAAACTGGCTAAAGGAGGTGGAAGAATTGTTTGGAATCTTTGAGGTAGAAGATGGAAGAACGGTCCAGTTAGCTGCCTGGTTAATGAAGGATGAGGCCTCGTTTTGGTGGGAGGTCACTAATGGAGAGCGTCCAGTTAATACATGGTCGGATTTCAGGTGTAGGTTTGAGGCGAAATTTCTTTCATGAGTAGAAGAAAATCTATACATGGAAAGGTTCTTGGCATTGAAGCAGGGGAATCTGTCAGTAAAAGAGTATGTCAACAAGTTCAATCAGTTGGCGAGGTTTGGCATAGACTTGGTGAACACACCTGAGAAGAAGGCCCTGAGATTTGTTAAAGGCTTGAATGAGCCGCTACACGGATTGGCTATGACCCACGTTCCCATGGGGGCCACTTTTGAAAAGCCGGTGGATATGGTCCTAATGCATGAAGAGGACAAAGGAGCAAAGAAAGAGGAAAAAGTTGAAGGGACATTGTAAAATGAGAAGACGGGACCCAAGAAAGGACAGCAACAGCAGAAGAAAGGCGAGAAGGATGAGAAATGATAGGATAAGAGGAAATGCCACTATTATGGGAAAGAAGGTCACCTAGTCAAAGAATGTAAAAGGAGGAAGTTCAATTGCTTTAAGTGTGGAGAGGTCGGACACTTCTCCAAGGAATGCCCGAAGGCGCAGGGATCGCAAGGGACTTCTGGAGGGCAGGCAAATGCTCTCGTGGCAGATGAATAGGACAGAGATAGGAAAATTTTATGTAAAAGGTTTAATTTCCTTATGTAGTTAAGACTCTTTTGGATTCTGGCATTTTGATTTTGTAATTGAGACTCTGCACTTTAATACTAGTCTTGTTTCTGATCCCGTAGTTGTTTCAAATCCCTTTGATGGTTCGGCTCATTTATTGGTGATTTGTAAGGGGTTGAAATTATCTGTGTTAGGCGTCAAAAATTTGAATGTGACATTTGTGTGCTCAAGTTTATGGGCTATGTGTTGGTTCTAAATGGACCAGCTTTCTATGTAGAGGGCCATTCTAGATTTTGAGAGGAGGGTCGTTAAGTTTCTAACTTGTCATGGGAAGACCCCCAAAGTTTCTTGTGACCCGCAAGGGTCTGTTATACTTAGCTTTCTGAGAATCATTCTATAATCTGATCTGTACCAATTATCTATAAGTATCTGAATATTTCTGAAGGATAGGGGTTTCTACTCAAAGCATGAAGTAGATTTCCAGTTTTTGACATTTTTTTAATGGGGGTAATTCTCTGAGTGTCAGTCTGATGTTGATTTTGGTCTTCGGGGATGAAACTTAGGGAATTATTCTCTTAACCGATGTCGAATGGGAACAAAGCTTTTGTTTTAGTTATATCATTTATTTGTAACCCATTAACTGAATCTTCGACATTTAGATAGGAAATCCATGGATGTAAACATGTGTTTGAGACATGTTATGTTTGACGGTTGCAAGTGGATGCAAGTGTTTGCTAGTGGTTGCTCGTGGATGCATTTACACACACATTGTGCACTAGATTAGCTCAAATCACTTTCATATTGCATATAAAAATGCGTGCGTATTTAAGGTAATGGATGTATAATGGTTTTGTTATTATATGGATGCTGCATTTTGATGAATGGTTATGCATACATGTATCAAATAGGAAAATTGCATACATGTTGGACTCATGGCACTGACACAATTCGCATTAAGGAGGTCAAATGAATCAGTGGACCGCCTAATCTTTGCATTAGGTAAGGAACATATACACACACTTTTGCATATGTTCATACAACATTAGAAGTTTTCTAACGAAAATGGATGCTTGTGGATGATGGTTGAGTAGATGGGTGATTCGATGGTAGGACACATTCTTCTTAACTTGAAGATTTCGGGGACGAAATCCTTTAAGTAGGGGAGAATGTAACACCCCGAATCTTTGAATAATCAAATTAACTAAATTTAAGAATACTTAATTTCAAATGTTGGAACTAATGGAAAAGGGTTGCGCCATTGCATTCATCTTGGAATTCTGCTTGAGATAGAGTCCGAGTTTGCGTAAAACGGACAACATATGATGGAGATATGGACGAACGAAGTTAGGTGGAAAAAGCAGAAGAAGAAAAAGGAAAAAAATACACTGGCGCACTTGGGAAGTGCGCCAGTACAAAAAATACACTGGCGCACTTCCCAAGTGCGCCCAGGCCGAGCAGAAAGCCTGCACAGCTTTCTGGTGTGATCTGATCCACACTGTGACTCATTGCTGAGTCCTTTCTGACTCCTTCCTAAGTCATTAGAGCTGAGGTGTCACCCTATCCTGACTGAGTGGTTTTGATTAACCCTAGGATCATCTGACGGCTATAATTAAATTGAAATTCTATATAAACATGGATAGACTCAAACCCTAAAATCAAATCAAAATTAGATCAATGGTCGTCATGTTGTCACTCCAAACCCTGGAGTAGCCGCCACCAACTAGAAGCAAATTAAAGACAACACTTCAAATCAAATCAAAGTCTAATCTCAACAACGAAATTGTCTACAACAAGGGAACGCTAATCAATAACAGAATTTAGATCCCAGAACTCAAGACCCCTTTTTCCGTGAGTTCTAGTCACTTTTAGGTTTAAATAGATAAAAGTGAATTGTGGTAGACTATGATTTGGGTATATGTTGTTTGTAGTTATGCAAGTTTATTGTTGTGGATCATGAAATTATACAAGTTAATTGATGTTGTGGATCATGAAATTATACAAGTTTATTGTTGTGGTGAATCATGAAATTATGCAAGTGAAATTCATAAACCTATGCAAGTTACCTATTTAAGTTATTGTGTGATGAATTCATGAACCTATGCTAGTTGTTATGTTGTGAATCATGAACCTATGCAAGTCACCTATGCAAGTTGTTATGTTGTGAATCATGAACCTATGCAAGTCATCTATGCAAGTCACCTTTGCAAGTTGTTATGTTGTGAATCATGAACTTATGTGAGTTGTTAATTATGTTGTTAGTTCATGAACCTATGCAAGTTGTTAGGTTGAAATTCATGAACCTGTGCAAGTTGTTATGTTGCAAAATCATGAATCTATGCAAGTTGTTAATTATTTGATGAATCATAATTATATGCGAAGTTATCATGTCATTTTCCCTAGTTATCATGCTTATGCCAGGAATTGTACTGAAAACGATCACCTTGTCATTCCCTTTATTTTATTGTTATGGCGAGGCTACCTTGTAGCCTCGATGACGCCAAAAACGTAAACGGTTACGCTAGTTAAGAAATGGGGAAAGGGGGAATTTGTAATAGGCATAATTTACAAAGTGATTATGTAAATTGGACACATAATTCTAGTAAGGAAACATATAAATAATTACCTATTATGACATAGGTAAAGTTGAGTAAAAATGGTATAATTTAAATATGACCATTTATGGATAGGAAATTCAAATTGTTAATAAAATAGGGATTGACCCCTATAAAAAGGAAAGGATTAATTAATTAACTTAATTAATCAAAAGAGAAATGTTTAAGCAATTAAAGTCAGAAAATTTAATTAACACTTATGACACGAGGTTAGGTTACATTAGTGGTGGAAGTCTGCCCGGACTCGACCGGCATATCCAGCAGCCAGTAATGTTGAACCTAATGTGAGAGGTCTAAGTGTGTGAATACGACTCGAGCTAAGACACGAGGTTAGACCCAGCTGTGGAATAAGACTGGTCGGACCCGACCGGCATATTCAGCATCCACATTTTGTAGGCCTAATGTGGGAGGTCTAGCCCAATATAACCATAATTGGACATGGTAATAAGGAAAGACTACTTAACCTAACTTAATACATGTGGACTGTATAATGATAGACATAAGTTAGGGTTAAGTAAAATGAGTTGGATTGTGGGTGGGTTAAGTACAATTGAAGGGTAGGTGGGTAATATTAATATATATATGCCCACAAACTTAACCATTAAATAAATAGGATTAAATCAATAGAAGGGTTAAGTACAACTGAAGGGTAGGTGGGTAATATTAATATATGTAGGCCCACAAACTTTACCAGATAAAAAGGTTATGTAATTAAAGAAACCTAATGGTATACATAACCGGGGCAAAATAGTAAAGTTATGTATTAAAGACACCCTTAGGGGTACGCATAACTAACCGGAATAGATAGAGTTATGTATTAAAGACACGTATAGGTAAGCATAACCGATAGGTAGATTAAGGGTTATGTATTAAAGACACCTATAGGTACGCATAACTGATTGAGGGCTATGACATTAAAGACACCTTAGGGTATACATAGTCAGTAGAAAACCTAGTGGGGATACAAGACATAGGGGAGAGCTTGTATCATGTTGTGTGGGACCCATTTCAGTCAGTAACATGGAGGGGCATCAAAGTAAAGAACTCCGTACTAGGCAGGGAAGGGGCACGCTTACTGATTGATTGTAAGAGATCCAAAATGAAACGGATGGTGTGGGTGGCGCAAACCGACCGGGGACATGTGCGTGCATGGGCTGGGCAGAGGGGGACAAGACGACCGTGACACCAGTAGGTATAACTGTGCACACCTTGGGTTGCCACTTTACGGAAGTGATAATCCCTAATTGTGGGACCAGCACAGGGTATCTACAGAGTAGGGAGCCGATCGATTAGGGTACTAGTTAGGGTATACCCGTACGTATGCCCTAAATCTACCAATTTATAGTAGGAGGGTAGTAGATACGACTAGTTGAGATAGGAGCAGGCGGCAACTATGACAGCAGCTAGGAATACACGAAACTACCACCATCATTGTCGTTATTATGGATAGCAGAAGGGATCATCCCATCTTGATTTTACTAGTAATAGTGCAGAGTTGTTTGTAGTGAAGCATACATCTTACCTTATTTGTCCTGTCATACCTACCATCTATACCGTGAATCCTCTTATCCACTTTGTATGCCTGTCATATTTACCTTTGTTTATTTACTGGTTAAAAGTTACTGGACTCACCAGACGTACGTCTGACCTAGTTTGTTTCGCCTCTTTTCTTCCGTCCCCCCCCCCCCCCTCCCACGGCAGGTTCTCAGGGAGGAAACACCCAGGTTTAGTCAGGATTTGGATATCATCTTCTAGGAGCTACTTCTGAAGTATGGCTCGAGTCTCTGTCTCTTATATGGCTTGCTCTATAATATGGGGAATGATGTTTTTCTTTTAAATACCTATGTACTCTGATGATGTAAGACAGAAGTGTTTTAATGGTTTTATGACTTATGGTATTATGTAACAAAGTATTTTCGTGATTTAATAAAGTTGTTTATTTTCCGCTGCAAAATTTTTATATTTGTCTTGTGATATTTTGTGTCTGTTTACCAAAAACGCTCCACTGAAGTTAAGGCATTCCCTTTGTAAGTGACCTTAATGGAGGTGGGGTGTTACATATACTATATCTCATATTCTAAGGGAGGAAAAATCAAAGGCAGACTCTCTCGCCAAGTACGTCAGTTCCTCAGATGTAGAGTTGCTAGGCTTAACTCCCATCGAAGTCCTTTCAACCCCCACCATTGCAGAAGCAGATGTTGACTGGATTATGGAAACTGTAGAAGAACCCATATCATGGATGACTCCAATCATGGAATACATCCTCAACGGAACACTCCTTGAAGATCCAAAAAAGCGAAGGAATGTGCTGCGCAAAGCTCCGTTATACCTTATCCAGGATGGAAGGTTGTATATGCGAGGATTCTCCATGCCATTACTACGATGTGTAACGAAAGAGGAGTCCAAAGCAATCTTGGCATAATTGTATGAAGGAGAATGCGGAGGTCACACAGGCGGTCATACATTAGCCAAAAAGATTCTGTGATATGGCTACTTTTGGCCCGACATGAACCTGGATGCAATGACCTATGTTAAGAAGTGTGATCGACGCCAAAGGTTTGCGAAGATTCTGAGAGCACGTCCCACTGAGTTGACCAGATGGTTAGTCTGTAGCAGTTCGCCGTCTGGGCATAGAATTAATTGGGGAATTGCCTACAGCCAAGTCAAATATGAAATATGCAATCGTAGCAGTGGACTATTTCACTAAATGGGCTGAAGCTAAACCATTTGCGACTATTACTTCAAAAAAGGTGATCAACTTTGTTCTAAAGAACATTATCTGCCGATTTGGGGTACCTCAGAAAATAATTACCGACAACAGAACTTAATTTAAGAGCAGTGAATTTCTAGATTTCTGTGCTCAGTATAAGATTAAGAAGAGTTTTGCAGCCGCTGCTTATCCACATGCCAACTGGCAGGTCGAAGCAATCAACAAAATGTTAAAGTCAACCATTAATAAGCGCGTAGAAAAATCAAAAGGTGGTTGGGTAGACGAGCTTCATTTGCACTATGGGCATATCGTACCACTCATTAAACTTCGACAAGGCACACTCTATTCTCACTCGCATTTGGATCTAAAGCTATGATTTCAGTGGAACTAGAAGTTCCCACTCATCAAAGAATCCACTTCAATCAAAAGGAGAATGAGAAGCTGCAACTTGAGGCTCTCGACTTACTTGAGGAACAAAGATGAGAAGCAGAACTCGGAGTTATTGCACATCAGAGAAGTATAGCTCGTCATTTCAATGCTAAAGTAGAACGGAGAACTTCCCAAGTTGGGGACTTTGTTCTAAAAAGAATCATGACAGGAACGGGAGTGTTTGGACCCAAATGGGAAAGGCCGTATATGATAAGCCAAAAATTCTTAGATGGCACATTCGAGTTGAAAATGAGAGATGGAATCCAACTTCCGAGAGCTTGGAATAGCATCCATCTTCGATGCTACTTCATTTAATAATTATTTCATTTTACAAATTGTAAACATCATGCACTGTAAATACCATGCAACGTTGTTACAAGTTCTGCACATATTAATGAAAGAAATTACTTTTCTTGCCTAAATCATATATTTCCAAATTCTTGTTTACAAGTTGCTTAAACTCGATTTTGATTGCAGGCCTCCTAAAAGAACGTTGATGCATCTATGACCTTATAAGGCCTAGTGACAGTTACAGCACATCTTAATTGGAATAGGTCAAACGCCCCTTATTCGATGTTCAAAACATCATTCGCAACAAATACGAAGATGTGAAGCACGACATTGCAGATAAGGAAAGCCAAGATCTGAAAGGTCAAATGATGCAGCGGTCGAGTTACAAATAAAGTTGTATGTTTCACCATAGGGGCACCTTCTAAATTGCAAGGTCCACAACCTTAGCTCTAACAAACCATGGTGAGACCTGATGAATGAAGTAGCGTCTGCGCCGTGAAATGATGCAACTCTAAACAAAAGACCTCCCAGAGGGGCACCCAGTTAATCGTCGGTGCCATTAATATATGGTCTGAGTGAGACAAACACGGGGCCTTTTAAACCAAAGACCTCCCTGAGGGGCACCAGTTAATTGCCGATGTCGTTAATACATGGCCGGATTGCGATAAGAACACTGGCTTTAAAACCAAAGACCTCCCCGAGGGGAAGCCTGTCGATCGTCAGTACCATTTATATATGGTCCGATTATGGCAAATCCTGGGATCCAAAAGACCTTTTAGAAGGCATCTAATCAGATGCTGGGTCTTCCAAACCCAGCTATTGATTTTGGACCTTCCAAACCCAATTACTGACAGACTTTATAGAGCACTTCAGGGGCATCTGACCATAAGCCGAGTCTTCCAAATTCGGTTAGTGATGGACCCAAAGACCTTTTCAAAGGCGCCCTACAAATTCTACAAGTGGATGAATTATTCGGTCACAACGAATAATGGGTTTACAAAGAACCTCTGCGGAGGTATGGAAAACAGGACCTCTCCGAGGGTATATGTTCGACTCAAATCTCTAAAGGGCCTGGATTGCTAGGCTAGTGAGAAATATGATTGAATATTTCGAAAATATAAGACCTCTCAAGCAGGGGCATAGTTACAAAGATTCTTCTTCATTAAAGCATGAGCTTGCTCATTTAAACCGGAAACCCTTTGGCTCATAAGCAAGTCAAAAGATTCCAAACAAAATTGATTGCAAGTACCATGCCTAAACTTTAAAGTTCACGACGAATTTTGGTATGGGGGCATTACCACCGCATTAAAGGAAAAATCAATAATGCTTGCTTGAACATATCACAAAGTCGCCATAACTTTACATTGAAAATTTGGTACCTACGAGGGTTATTTTGACCAATAAGTTTGAATCTTGAAATGGCTAAGGCAAACTTAGAAAATTTAGTGTTGTGATAAGCACAAAAGTGGTTAGTCACAAGAAAGAAGTCTCGGGTATTTCCCCAGTCAAAACTAAGGAAATTTAACAAAGTTGGTCGAACACACCTAGCCAATAATGATTCGTAGCTACAACTAGGAGAACAAGTCATAGTAATAAATGACTTGTAGCGTAAAAGTCTATGCTGTGAGCATGAAAAGAAAGCAGGTGTGAAATGCAAAAAAATAAAGTACAACTAAGACAAAGTAAGACCTTAAAGTACAAAAATCAGAACACATTTTCATCACAGCAATACAAGACCAGATTGCAAAACCACAAGTCAAGTCACAGAATCATGAATCTAGTACAGAATTTTTAGATATATAGTAACTTAAAGCAGTAAGCGGAGAGCAGCACCCGCATATACAACCGGTCTGAACACAGTATACAAAAAAAAAAAAGAATAGTCGAGAAGCAAAATGATCCGTTACCGAGCATAACTACTTCTTCCTGTCAGATGACCTTAGAGCGGGCTTGTTGACGAGAGGAAGAGGAGTCTTTGCCACGTCGCTTGGATTTTCTTGAGAAAATAAAGTGATAGCTTTTGTACCCTAGATCGCGTGCTTCTTCTTCTTCTTCTTGTGCTTCTTAGATGATGAGGACTTGGTAGCTTCTTCCCTTTACCCTTTGTGACATCTTTCGGACTTTCGTCTGTTCCCATGGCCTTAGGATCATCAGTAAGAATGTAATCGGCATCTTCTAGGTTGAAGAGCGCACCAATTTTAACATCTTGTGATCCAGAAACTGTAATGACAAGTAAGGATGTATCACTAGGGAGAGGGGGAGTGATAATAGAATCAAGGGGAAGAGTCATCAGGGGTGAGTCAGTTATAGCGGCTTCAAACGCCGTTGCTTTGCCTATAGCGGGAGAGGACAGGGGTGAAATTAAACCTAGATTATGGAAGCAATGAGCATAAGAGGCAAGAGACCTAGACGAATCAAAAATGGATTCTAAGTATGACACGGTATAGCCAATTTTGACTTTACCTGCATCTAGAAGGTTTTCCTTGACATCTCTCTGCTCAGTTCTCCAGTTGTCTACGTTTTCGTCATCACCTTCATCGTCCCCACCATGTTCCTTTGTAATGTTTTCTATAACAATCTACTCTTTAGTACCTACGTCTTTTTCTTTTGAGACAACGGGAGCAGTCACATGGATCTGTGAGCTAGAAGCCTCAATAGTCGCAGAATCAATGAGAAGAGCAACGTTAGTTGAACTCTAAACCTTCGCCCCAGAGGTACCAGCCCTGTCATTTGCCAACTGGACTTTTCCCTCACCTAGATCCCTCTTGGATCTATCATCAAAAAGTTCATTGATAAGATCTTCCTCGCTACGATCATCACCCATGATCTCAAATATTTGTTCCCAAACAAGTGCTAAAGTGATTGAAAAGGTATCTCCCAAGTAGTGCAAACTTCTGCGACTCATGACACTGTAAACATAAAACCGGAAGATGTCAGCCTCGGCCTCGTCCATAGACTTTTGGTGAGTTTCTTCAGCAATTTTCTTATCTGTCTCAAGTGATTCAACCTTGGTTAATAAGTGTGATTGGAGGCTCTCAAGGAATCAATAGTTTCTCTAAGTTGAGTAGCCTTCTTCCGATATTGTGTGGAGAAATCTTTTTCTACAGACAGTGTAGCTTCAGCATTGCTTTTGGCAGTAAGAGCTTCCTTTTCTTTCTACTCGGTAGCTTCAAGTTCTTCCTTGGGCTTGTTATTCTCTGTGTCTAATCCTTCAAGTTCTGCAATTCCTTTATTAAGAGAAACGATGGTGTTATCACAAGAATCTAAAACCTCCTCCTACTTAGCTTCATCACCTTCCAAAGCTGTGATCTTATTGAGATTAATATCATTGCACTTTTGAAGATCGTAGCCAAATTTGTTCCATTTGCGCAGCTTCTTCAGAGCATTGTCCCTGATGATACTCATCTTTGTGTCAAGTTGGCTCTTAGTATTTTCGAGCTGAGTATGCATTTGCCTTATCAATACAACTACTTCATCTGCCATGTCGTTAGCATCAGTCGGATTTACACCATGATCAAACACAAGCCCGTTAATATTCCAATCTAGGAATTGTTCGGAGAGAGAAGAACTTGGTGGTTTGGATTCGTAATGAGGCTTATGAACGACTGAATGGATTTCAGCAGGAGGACCAGGGGGACCAGTAGATGGAATCTATCAGGGTTTAATGGGAAGCTTCTCCAATCAAGGATATTTATGTGAGCTACCTTTCCCTTGGTCATCTCTTCCTCGCTTCTCTCCACGGCCCTCATCATCAAGAGTATCTTTCCTAAGCCAAGAACGCCTTTTTCATTCCTCATCCTCTTCCTCTCATATCCTCCGTCTTTGCTCTTCAGTCAAATCTGGTTCTGATACATGCGAAGGATTGTGAGAAGACTGGAGGAGGAGGAGGAGGGTGATGTTGTTTATAATGATGTGATGGTTGTGAGGGATTAGATTGTAACAGATACTTTGAATTGAGTGCTTTGCTTTTTGTAGCACCCTAACTTTTCTGTTAAATGTATAAAAAAATTAAGTATAATTAATTCCTAACAAACGAATTAAGGGAAACGGGTTTCACCGTTGCGATCATCTCGGAATTCTGCTTGAGATAGAGTCCGAGTTTCGTGAATCGGACTCCGTATGAAGGAGTTATGACCTCCGGAAGTTTTAGAATTCAAATTAAAGTTCAAACAGTTCAAAACGAAGTTCAAAATTCAAAATCAGACCCAAACTGGGCTGGGCAGGAAAATTTCCGCCCAGGCACCAGGTCGAACAGTGGATCGACCTGGATGACCAGGTCGACCATAGGGTTGACCTGGGGGTCGACCTGGGGGTCGACCTGGGGGTCGACCTGGGTGACCAGGTCGACCATAGGGTCGACCTGGGGGTCGACCTGCCCAGTCGACCTAGTTTGGCTCTGCTGGCCTTGTCGGGTTCTGGTCGATTTTTGAGGCTTGGTTATGTCACTAGGGCTGACATGTCGCATTTTGGTTGGCTCCTTTCGAAGTAAATGGTCTAGATTCGTCTATGATCATCTGACAGCTCAAATCAATCTGAAATTCTATAAATACAACCTAAGACCTCAACCTAAATTCACATAAGAAATTAGAGACGGAGCAGCCATGCTGTAGGAAGGAAATTAAGAGGAGCCTCCACTTGTAGAAAAGCTTAGAGATGAGCCGAATTAAAGTTAAAAACTCGAATCAAATCAACGTTAGTATACCCAAAGGAACGCACCTCAATTTCAGAATTCAGAATCCAGAATTCAAGTTCGTCGATCGTTGTAAGTCTAGTTACGTTTGAGATGTGAATTGAAACAGAACGTGATTTGATATGAATTGGAAATTGGAATCACATTATGTTTATGTTGTATAATGTTAACAATGTATATATGTTGCAATGATTTTTATTGTGAATGGAATTGGGATGTTTGTCGTATAAATTGATGTGAAGTGGACCTATTTAACATTTGTAATTGAAAACAACATCACTTGCAAGTTTTGGTTAATATTAGAATTTATACCTTTATGTTTATGGGGTTAACATGGATTGTATACATTTTGCTAAGTCCATGTTAAGACTTATATACACATGTTCTATGTTAAGACCGTTATGGCAACATGATTAAAATCCTTGTGTATATATTTTCTTATGCTCATTTCAAGTTATAATTGGATCCATTTGGGTTACGCAATTGATACAAGTTTCATGTTGAAATAAGCTACATGATTTGAGTTAGTTCACATCTTTGTGTTAATGTCAAAAATAGACATTTTTTTATGAACATGTAAGAACCGGATCACAAGCTAGTTTTGTGTTTGAAGTTATTCCTAGATAAATATGTTTAGGCCTATGTTTATGCAAGTCAAGATTATGCCATTTAATGTGACACCTATTTAGATTTAGTCATTTTGCAAATTCACCCCTATTATGTTCATAATGACTGTGCCAAAATGCCAAGTTCACACCTATGACATTCATGATGATCATTTTGCAAGTTCACCCCTATTATGTATAAGTTTACACCTATGACATGTTATGTAGATAGATTCCTTTATGCAAGCTTTGTGCGCTAAATTAGGCTAAGGTTTTAGCCTAATATCATATGTTAAAATCATGCGAACGAAAATTAGGCTAAGAGTTGTTAGCCTAATATTTAGACGGAGTAACGTTGGGCAAAATGAGTAGGAAAACTTGCCATAAAAAAATATATGAAATTGGCATGTTTGTCACATGCCAAAATTGGTGACATTTAAACGGTATAAATTCTTATACCAAAAATGTTAAACTTGGAATGTGGGCCATAACATTTAATGGTTGACAAATTTACATATAACCAGTAATAAAGACAAATAGGTAAATTTAGAAAATACGAATATGCTTAACACGAGGTTGGATTGAGTTGTGATGTAAACCTGCCCGGACCCGCCCGACTGTCCAGTAGTCACAAGAATACCTATCCGATGTGGGTGGTTAAGCATGGAGCCCAGTAAGGACCCGAGGTTAGACTGAGTTACGGTTTCAATCTGCCCGGAACCGACCGACACATCCAGTAACCGTAATAATATCTTAGTTTATGATACTTTCCTATTTCCAGTTTATACCTATCATGCCCTTATTCTTATTCACATACTGAAGAGTCACTAGAATTACCAGGCTTTATGTCTGACCCTATTTTCTTTCATCTTCTTTTCTTCCGTTCCCCCCCCCCCCCCCCCAGGTCCATAGGGAGGAAACAACTCAGCTTAGTCAGACTCTTTGCAAGCTTCAAGATAGTAGATGTACGATTTGGACTCTCTTGCTTTGGCTATGGCTGATGGATACAATCATGGGGATTTATGCACTTTTATTTATGTCTTATGCTTCTTTATTTAATAACCAAGACAGAAATGATGATGTAATGTGTTGGAAGTTGTTATGTGACAATTATGTTTTGTATGAACGAGTATTTTTATGAAATAAAAAGTCTGTTGCTTTCTGCTGCCTATATATATGTGTTTGTCTATGACTTTTACTTACAAACCTCCACCAAAGTTAAGGCAGTCCCTTTGTGGGTGACCTTAATGGAGGGTGGGGTGTTTCACTTGTATCAGAGCATATGTTTACCAGATAAGATAAAAGTTTTTTTGAAACTATTTTCAAAAGAGAAGTTTAAAGAAGCATTTTCAAGAAAAGTTTTGATATTTTAAAAGGCATAATCCCCCAAAAGCCATATGCACTATCTCTATCTATGCTTCGTTTTGAACCTTTCCTTTTTATTTCAGCATGTCTGGAGACCTTAACCTTCCAGAAGGAGTACCGGTACCTGGCTGGTTTAGGACGTACCTGGAAGCTAGGGCCAATGGCGCGGGCCCAGCGGACATTCCCCCTCCAGTGGCAGCTGTTCCTCCTCCTCCTCCTCGTGGAAATTCTTTAGCAAAGACATGTAGAGACTTTAAGGCTATGAGTGGAAAGGACTTTTATGGAACTAAATCCTTTGTAGTAGCAAGAAACTGGCTAAAGGAGACCGAGGATCTGTTTGTCATCTTCGAAGTTGACAACAGGCAAAAGATACAGCTAGCAGTGTGGTTGCTTAAGGATGAAGCATCTTATTGGTGGGATATCACCAATGCTGAGAGGCCAGCGGAAATATGGGAAGATTTCAGGACGAGATTTGAGATGAAATTCCTCTCCCGAGCTGAAAGAAGCCTGCAAATGGAGAAGTTCCTAACTCTGAAAAAGGGAAGTATGACAATCAGGGAGTACGTTAATCAGTTTAATCAGCTGGCCAGATTTGGGTTGGACTTAGTAAACACCCAACACAAGAAGGCGCTCCGCTTCGTCAAAGGTCTGAATGAGCCTCTACACAGCCTTGCTATGACCCATGTATCCACGGGAGCGACTTACGAAAGCTTAGTGGACATGGCATTGCTACACGAGGAAGACAAGGGCAAGAAAGAGACTAAGGTGGAAGAAAAGAAGGAAAGTTTACAGGCTTAGAAAATAGACTTCAAGAAAGACGGGAAGAACAACAAAACCCGTAAAAAGAGAAAGTGCAATTTCTATGGCATTGTTTGGCATATAGTGAAAGACTGCAGAAAGAAGAAGGCAAAGATGAGTGGTGGTTGCTTCCATTGCGGAGAGACTGGGTACTTGGCTAAGGACTTCCCAAAGAAGCGGGGGCAGGGACAGAGGGTTGGATCCACTTCAGGGGGTCAAGTTCATGCACTTGTGGCGCCTCCACAGGAACGAGGTAGAAATATTTCTGTAGAAAGCTTAGTTTATCTTTATGATCACCCAGTTCGCACTCTCTTTGATTCTGGTGCATCACACTCCTTTATTTCATCTGCTTTAGTAGAATCTCTGCACTAGACACTAGTATGGTTGAAGATCCCTTGGATGCTCAAATCCAATTGGGGGCTCGGCTTATTTGTCGATGGTTTGCTTGGATTTGAAAATCTCTATTATAAGTGTTGAATTTAGATGTAGTGCCTTTGTTTTGGGCTTCTTAGGATCTGGATTGATCTTAGGCATGGACTGGTTATCCATTAATAGTTCCATTCTTGATTGTGAGAAAAGAGTGGTTAGACTCTTGACTCGGCTTGGTAACACTCTAGAAATTTCTTGTAATCACTTGAATGCTATTATGCTTAGTTATCTAGAGTCGCTTGACGCTTCTGTTGAGAATTTACAGTCGGTTGGAGTGGTCCGGAAATATCCGGATGTCTTTGAAGAGGTGAAAGGCTTACCTCCGAAGCGGACTTCCGCATATATCTTGTTGATAATCCAAAGCCCGTAGCTCTGCCTGTTAGACACATCGCTCCAAAGGAGAGAAAGGAGCTCAGTAAGCAAGTTAAGGAGCTTCTCCAGAAGGGGTTTATAAGAAGGAGTATGTAACAACTCGTATTTCGATAACATGTTAAAATGAGAATCAAGGCAGAATTTAATTTTAAATTCTGAATCAAGTAAAACGGGCTATGCTATTGCGTTCGTCTCGGAAAAATACGCGAAATAGAGTCCGAAATTTTGTAAATCGGAGTCCGTATGACCCGGTTAAGGCCTAAAGAAGTTTTCGGGAAATTTGAATTTCGAAACATGCAGAGATGGGGCCAGGCGGGAAAATTCCCGCCCAGACAAGTCGACTTGGCTGTCGACAGGGCTGTCGACTTGCAAGTCGACAGGCATGTCGACAGGCAAGTCGACAGGGCTGTCGACTTGCCCTGTCGGCTGATTCTGGCCTGGTGCACCTATTTTCTATCTTGGCTAGGTTTTTGGGCCTGGTTTGAAATCTAACGGTTCAGGTTGGTCCTAGGGTTAATCTAAGGGTCCTAACTAGCCTAATCTTCTATAAATAAACCCCTAACCTACCCCTAAACCCTCATTATTCACTCATGTAACTAAACTATGGCTAAATTTCTACTCTCATGGCCTCCACTCAACTATCCTAGCCTCCACTCCATTTCTATGAGAGGTTTCATGATCATGAGTGTATTAGAGAGTCCCTATGTTAGTATGAGAGCTCCTCAAGTTGATTTCAAGGCAAAAGTTTTGGTCTTTGTTCATAAAGATGGTGTATTTGTTGATTTTGAGCATCCATCTTTGGGTTTTTGGATGATGGCATGCATAAGCTTCAACACAAGCTTTAGTTTAATCGATTTAGGCCTTCATAGCAATGTAAGCCCTTCCCTACTCTTAGATATTAACTATGAAGCTAAATGTTCATGCTGAAAGTTTGGGTTTGATTAATTAGAATGATGCATGCTATCATGTTATGTGAAACACCCCACCTCCGTTAGGGTCACTCTCAAAGGGAATGCCCTAATTTTGGTGGAGGTTTATAAGTATAAGTCACAGTTATACAAGACAGATATAAAAACACATATTTGTAAACAACGGAAAAACAACAACTTTTACTTCATAAAAGCAAATACGTGTTACAACAACATCACCATGATTGTCTTACATCCTTTCCAAAAACATAACATAACACTTTCATAATCTGTCTTGATTACATTATTTAAAGAAGCATAAAGAAAACATAGATAAACTGCAAAAGCCCCATAGTGGTTGTCCAAAGCCATAGTTCAAAACGAAAAGATCCAAGCAATACATTTCTCCTCTTCAAGCTGGGTATTAAAGCCGGTCAAGCTGCAGTGTTCCCTGCCTGTGGACCTGGGGGGGAACGGAAGAAAAGAAGACGAAAGAAAAGTAGAGTCAGACATAAAGCCTGAGTAAGTCTAGGACTATTCTGTCTATGAATAAAGAACTGGGTATGATAAGTATAAACAAGAAGTGGGAAAGCACTATAAACTTGGTTAAGTTGTCTAGGGTCGAATATACTATCGTACCCCATGTTAATCTCTGAACCAATATAAACTAGTTCCCAACTGGCACCCCATAATCAGGGTGATGTGATCCATTCTATGATGATCGGCTCCTACTCGCATAGTTACATGTGTCTTACGGCCCCCGATGTTGTAGTTACCTATGTTGGTCCCACCATGGGGTGTATCAAGTCCCATGGTGGCGGCCCGACACAATCCTAGAATGCACAGGTATGCTACTGGTGTCCAGTGCCTTATTTTTCTGCGCCGGAGTGTGTGCACGCCCGCACCCCGTTAGAACCTACACTGCTACACCACCGCCGTCGATTTGACCTCTTACAATCAGCCCAGTAATCGTGCCCCACCCTGCCTAGTTTCAGGGTATCATGATACACCTTCTAGGGTTACTCCTGAAAAGGGTCCCCCGTTACTAGGTTTTCTATCTCTAGCCAACATGCTAAGTTGGTTAAGTGTTTTCTAACCTAACCCCCACCAGTCCGTTTAGTTTAGCATGTTCCATTTTGATTAAGTCTTTAGTTCACTTAATCCTAACAATCCTGACTCAGCCTTAATTGTCTTATTAAAGCCTTGACATCTCACATTAGACAGGTATTGTTGTGGCTGCCTGTTGTCGGTTGGTTCCGGGCAGTCTTACGCCACAACTTAGTCTAACCTCGGGTTCTTATTGGGCTCCATGTTTAACCTCCCACATTGGATAGGTATTGTTGTGACTACTGGACAGCCGGGCGGTTCCGGGCAGGTTTACATCACAACTCAATCCAACCTCGGGTTAAACACATCGTATGTTCTACATTTACATATTTTGTCTTTCTTCTTTATTTTCTTATATGTAAATATTTGCAGCCCATTATTAAGTTAATGGTGTAAAGGTTACACCAATCATGGGCCCAACCCATACTTGAATTTGGGCCCTTCTACTTTATATTTTCATTTATTAATTAATTTGGCCCAACGCTATTTTCCCCCGTTTAATACGTTCGTTTATCATAATATATGTTGGGCTTAGGCTTTTAAGCCCAACTTAGCCATGAGAAAAAGGGGAGGCTTAAAGCGTGACTACATACACAAAAAGGGGAATTTGAACGCATGAACTTGCAACATAACGTTGGAACTACAAAACAGAAACTGGTGTACTTGCATAGTAGCATAAGTGACATGAATCAAAGCATGTAAACTTGTAGTTAAGTTAAGAATCTAAATTGGATATCATTATTGACACATAGTCTTAACTACAACATAAATCTATATTTTTATTTAGGCATAATGTCAAACATAAGCAAATCGTGTTCATAAGATTACTACATGTTTACAAAGGTGCTTACTTTTGTTACTAACACAAAAGTATAGTTCAACTTAATCATGATTTTAAATCTATTCACATAACCATGGCATAAATATTTCTAACATGAAATTATGATTTTTACTTTAGTCATGCAAACTTGCAAAAGGGATTTTGAATCTAACCTAGCTATTTACCACATATGTCATCATATAATTCTTGTTAACAATATAGACCTAACATGGATTTCAATTATGCAAAATATCAATCATAGCCTAGTCATATTCATAAGTTTGCAAATAGGTTTTCTAGTACAAAAGCATGGCTTAATACATAGATCATGGTGCCAAAATTTCAACATAGTTTCATATGAACTATAATAACCCAAATTTGTTCCAATTATGCACAAAATGATTTTTGTACAAAAATATACATTATGATGGCATAGTAGCAAAACCTCAAACTTGCATGAATTTCAATTAAACAACTATATACATGTAGCTTCAACATGAATTACATATTTTGAGAATATCCAAACGTATACTTGCATAAAACTACCGCAAACATGTAGTTTTTATAATGAATAACATACTTTGCGAATATCCAATCGCTATACAATATTCCAAATCGATAAGAATCATAGTAACGCACAAATATGAATTATTTATCACCACAATCAAGTATACAAACCAACACAGTTATTTGTTCATACCAAAATAATACTCTACTTACAATTGTGTGGCGAATTCTCCAATTTAGGAATTTGGAGATGCGATTCCTTGTTGATTTGATTTGATTAAGTTGCTTTATGCTTTAGAATTTGCCTCCTAATCCTCTCTCCAATTGGTGGCTACTCTTAGTGGTTCCTCAACAACATGATGGCCTTGTTCTTATTTTTGAATGAATTGATTAGGTTGAGTCTAGGGTCATTTTTATAGGGTTTATGAACTGATTAGGACCATCGATGTTGCTTGGATTGATCGTAGCCATTCATTCGAAAGAGAGACCAATTAGAGCCTGCCACCTAGCCCTAATGACAAAGCAGACTTCTGAAAATCGACCAACATAGAATAGGCCAGCCAGGTTGGGCTGGGTTCGACCTGGCTCTGGACCAGGTCGACAGCCCTGTCGACAGCCCTGTCGACAGCCCTGTCGACCTGGCTAGACCAGGTCGACAGCCCAGTCGACCTGGGTGCATTAGGCGGGAGTTTTCCCGCCCTGGCCAATTGGGCCCGATTTTGGAATTTAAACTTGTTTTTCTGAGCTGTTTTATTCTGTTCGAATTTTAAACTTAATTCAGAAACTTCCGAAGGCCATATCTTCTTCATACGGACTCCGTTTTTCGAAAACTCGGACTCTATTTCGCTTATTTTTCCGAGACGAACGCAATGGCGTATCCCGTTTCCCTTAGTTCTTTGATTTGAAATTAATTATACTTTAATTTGTGAATTTCACAGTTATAGAATTCGCGTGGTGTTACATTCTCCCCCACTTAAAAGGATTTCGTCCCCGAAGTCTTCAAGTTAGGAGGAAGGTATATCCTAACATGCAATCATCCATCTACTCATCCTTCAAAAACGAGCATCCATTGTCCTTAAAAGACTTCTAATGCTTCATGATCATATGCGAAGTGTGTGTGTACATGTACTTATCAAATGCAAAATCAGGCGGTCTACTGATTCAGTTGACCTCCTTAATGCGAATTATGTAAGTGCCATGAATCCATTATGTACGCAAATTTTCCTATTCATGATTCTACATGAGTGCACAATCATTCAATACAAATGCAATATCCATATGACAACACATTAGAGTTCAACCATATACGAATGCAAACATATATGCATATGCAATATGAAGTGACTGAGCCGATCTAAAACCTAGATTGTGTGTGTATATGCAACCACGAGCAACCACTAGCAATCACTTGCAACCACTTGCAACCATCATCCATAACATGTTTCAACTACATGTTTACATCCAAAAAGATTCTACCTATGGTTCTCAAGATAGGATCGAGGAGAGAAATAGGATAAAACAAAGCATCTAGAATAAGTTAACGATGTACCGCCAGAAGGTCCGGTCTGCTTCTCAGGGCAGTCTTTGCTGATGTGTCCAGTCTTCCCACAATGAAAACATTCACCTTGCTTTCTCTTCCTCTTTCTACAATCCTTGGCTATGTGCCCTTCCGTACCACAGTAATTGCATTTCCTTTTATCACGTGAGTTGTTGTTCTTGCCTCCTTTCTTGGGGTCTACCTTCTTATTCTTAGAATCGTTGGGCTTGACCTCTTTCTTCCCTTGAGAGTTTTCTGCCTCTGTTTCCTTCTTGTCCTTATCTTCCTCGTTCAGCAATGCCATCTGCACCAACCTTTCGTACGTAGCTCCCATGGGTATATGGGTCATGGCCAAACTGTGTAATGGCTCATTCAACCCTTTGACGAAACAGAGAGCCTTCTTGTGTGGGGTGTTGACTAGGTCCAGCACAAACCTAGCCAGCTCATCGAATTGATTAACATACTCTTTGACTGTCATGTTCCCTTGCTTAAGAAATAAGAATTTTTCCAACTGAAGACTCCTTTCAGCTTCCGAGAGAAATTTAGCCTCAACCCTTGCCCTAAAGTCCTCCCATGTTTCCACCGGTCTTTCTGCATTAGTGACTTCCCACCAGTAGGAAGCCTCACCCTTTAGTAGCCATACTGCCAGTTGTACTTTCTGTCTATCTTCTACCTCAAAGATGATGAATAAGTCCTCGGTTTCTTTCAGCCAATTTCTAGCTGCCACGAAGGACTCAGTTCCATGAAAATCCTTTCCTCCCATAGCTTTAAAATCTTTACATATCTTAGCAAACGTGTTTCCCCATGGAGGAGGTGGAGGAAGAGGTGTTGCTGCAGCTGGATGATTTCCTACAGCTGGGGGAGGAGGAACGGTAGGACCTGGCTGAGTGGCCCTTGCTTCTAAGAACCGTCTAAACCAACCAGGTATTGGTACACCCTCTGGCAAGTTAAGTTCTTCGGACATGCTGAAACAAAAAGGATAGATTCAAAATGAAGGATAAGAGATAGTACCTATGGATTTGGGGGGACTTTGCCTTTTTTTTTAAAAAAATAAAATAATATTTTTCTTTTAAAAATGCTTCTTTAAATTTCCTTTTTGAAAATAATTTTCAAAACTTTTTATCTTATCTGGTAAACATATGCTCTGATACCAAGTGAAACACCCCACCTCCGTTAGGGTCACTCTCAAAGGGAATGCCCTAATTTTGGTGGAGGTTTATAAGTATAAGTCACAGTTATACAAGACAGATATAAAAACACATATTTGTAAACAGCGGAAAAACAACAACTTTTACTTCATAAAAGCAAATACGTGTTACAACAACATCACCATGATTGTCTTACATCCTTTCCAAAAACATAACATAACACTTTCATAATCTGCCTTGATTACATTATTTAAAGAAGCATAAAGAAAACATAGATAAACTGCAAAAGCCCCATAGTGGTTGTCCAAAGCCATAGTTCAAAACGAAAAGATCCAAGCAATACATTTCTCCTCTTCAAGCTGGGTATTAAAGCCGGTCAAGCTACAGTGTTCCCTCCCTGTGGACCTGGGGGGGGGGGGGAACGGAAGAAAAGAAGACGAAAGAAAAGTAGAGTCAGACATAAAGCCTGAGTAAGTCTAGGACTATTCTGTCTATGAATAAAGAACTGGGTATGATAAGTATAAACAAGAAGTGGGAAAGCACTATAAACTTGGTTAAGTTGTCTAGGGTCGAATATACTATCGTACCCCATGTTAATCTCTGAACCCATATAAACTAGTTCCCAACTGGCACCCCATAATCAGGGTGATGTGATCCATTCTATGATGATTGGCTCTTACTCGCACAGTTACATGTGTCTTACGGCCCCCGATGTCGTAGTTACCTATGCTGGTCCCACCATGGGGTGTATCAAGTCCCATGGTGGCGGCCCGACACAATCCTAGAATGCACAGGTATGCTACTGGTGTCCAGTGCCTTATTTTTCTGCGCCGGAGTGTGTGCACGCCCGCACCCCGTTAGAACCTACACTGCTACACCACCGCCGTCGATTTGACCTCTTACAATCAGCCCAGTAATCGTGCCCCACCCTGCCTAGTTTCAGGGTATCATGATACACCTTCTAGGGTTACTGCTGAAAAGGGTCCCCCGTTACTAGGTTTTCTATCTCTAGCCAACATGCTAAGTTGGTTAAGTGTTTTCTAACCTAACCCCCACCAGTCCGTTTAGTTTAGCATGTTCCATTTTGATTAAGTCTTTAGTTCACTTAATCCTAACAATCCTGACTCAGCCTTAATTGTCTTATTAAAGCCTTGACCTCTCACATTAGACAGGTATTGTTGTGGCTGCCTGTTGCCGGTTGGTTCCGGGCAGTCTTACGCCACAACTCAGTCTAACCTCGGGTCCTTATTGGGCTCCATGTTTAACCTCCCACATTGGATAGGTATTGTTGTGACTACTGGACAGCCGGGCAGTTCCGGGCAGGTTTACATCACAACTCAATCCAACCTCGGGTTAAACACATCGTATGTTCTACATTTACATATTTTGTCTTTCTTCTTTATTTTCTTATATGTAAATATTTGCGGCCCATTATTAAGTTAATGGTGTAAAGGTTACACCAATCATGGGCCCAACCCATACTTGAATTTGGGCCCTTCTACTTTATATTTTCATTTATTAATTAATTTGGCCCAACGCTATTTTCCCCCGTTTAATACGTTCGTTTATCATAATATATGTTGGGCTTAGGCTTTTAAGCCCAACTTAGCCATGAGAAAAAGGGGAGGCTTAAAGCGTGACTACATACACAAAAAGGGGAATGTGAACGCATGAACTTGCAACATAACGTTGGAACTACAAAACAGAAACTGGTGTACTTGCATAGTAGCATAAGTGACATGAATCAAAGCATGTAAACTTGTAGTTAAGTTAAGAATCTAAATTGGATATCATTATTGACACATAGTCTTAACTACAACATAAACCTATATTTTTATTTAGGCATAATGTCAAACATAAGCAAATCATGTTCATAAGATTACTACATGTTTACAAAGGTGCTTACTTTTGTTACTAACACAAAAGTATAGTTCAACTTAATCATGATTTTAAATCTATTCACATAACCATGGCATAAATATTTCTAACATGAAATCATGATTTTTACTTTAGTCATGCAAACTTGCAAATGGGATTTTGAATCTAACCTAGCTATGTACCACATATGTCATAATATAATTCTTGTTAACAATATAGACCTAACATGGATTTCAATTATGCAAAATATCAATCATAGCCTAGTCATATTCATAAGTTTGCAAATAGGTTTTCTAGTACAAAAGCATGGCTTAATACATAGATCATGGTGCCAAAATTTCAACATAGTTTCATATGAACTATAATAACCCAAATTTTTTCCAATTACGCACAAAATGATTTTTGTACAAAAATATACATTATGATGGCACAGTAGCAAAACCTCAAACTTGCATGAATTTCAATTAAACAACTATATACATGTAGTTTCAACATGAATTACATATTTTGAGAATATCCAAACGTATACTTGCATAAAACTACCGCAAACATGTAGTTTTTTTAATGAATAACATACATTGCGAATATCCAATCGCTATACAATATTCCAAATCGATAAGAATCATAGTAACGCACAAATATGAATTATTTATCACCACAATCAAGTATACAAACCAACATAGTTATTTGTTCATACCAAAATAATACTCTACTTACAATTGTGTGGCGAATTCTCCAATTTAGGAATTTGGAGATGTGATTCCTTGTTGATTTGATTTGATTAAGTTGCTTTATGCTTTAGAATTTGCCTCCTAATCCTCTCTCCAATTGGTGGCTACTCTTAGTCGTTCCTCAGCAACATGATGGCCTTGTTCTTATTTTTGAATGAATAGATTAGGTTGAGTCTAGGGTCATTTTTATAGGGTTTATGAACTGATTAGGACCATCGATGTTGCTTGGATTGATCGTAGCCATTCATTCGAAAGAGAGACCAATTAGAGCCTGCCACCTAGCCCTAATGACAAAGCAGACTTCTGAAAATCGACCAACATAGAATAGGCCAGCCAGGTTGGGCTGGGTTCGACGTGGCTCTGGACCAGGTCGACAGCCCTGTCGACAGCCCTGTCGACCTGGCTAGACCAGGTCGACAGCCCAGTCGACCTGGGTGCATTAGGCGGGAGTTTTCCCGCCCTGGCCAATTGGGCCCGATTTTGAAATTTAAACTTGTTTTTCTGAGCTGTTTTATTCTGTTCGAATTTTAAACTTAATTCAGAAACTTCCGAAGGCCATATCTTCTTCATACGGACTCCGTTTTTCGAAAACTCGGACTCTATTTCGCGTATTTTTCCGAGACGAACGCAATGGCGTATCCCGTTTCCCTTAGTTCTTTGATTTGAAATTAATTATACTTTAATTTGTGAATTTCACAGTTATAGAATTCGCGGGGTGTTACATTATGCAAGTTTATGAAGTCATTATCTTGATCTTATGAGCTAAAAGCCACAACCTTTATGTTGAAATGTTGCATTATGCAACATGAGAATCTTCATAATCATTATGTCAACTTGCATATGAAGTCATAACCCTTATATGATGATATATGCGAGGTTCTAGTCATCATTCCATGTCTTTTGTCACCATGATTCGCTTATGTGCCAAGTTTGGGTTTATGCATGTTTTGAGGCTTAAGAATGTAACATGCAAGCTAATGAACACATTTGTGCCTCATTTGCCACCATGATTAACTTGCGGCTTAATATCCATTTTTGTCATGCCTTTGTCAAGTCTCTTCTTTTAGTCCATTACGTTGTTGCGAACATATATGCGAGTTTAAAAGCGTTGGGGTCACATTATGAGGAAAACATAATGACATGAACATGATTTGGGTAAATGGGTATAAACATGACAACATGTAACGTTAAATATGACATGTGTTTATACCTGAAATCATGACTTGAAATATAACGTGGAAGTTGACATGTAAGTATGCATAAAAACATAAGCTTGGGAATTTACCTATTAAGTTAGGTCTACCCTTTGGGAATTTACCTATTAAGTTAGGTCTACCCAAATGCTTGAAAAACTTGTAACATGTTTTGGAAACATGATGAACATGACACTTAGATAATATAAGTGTGGCCAACTCGAGGTTGGGTTGAGTTTGCAACGTAAAACTACCCGGAACCGACCAGCCTAACTAGTAGTTGCAAACAATAGGACCCAATGTGAGAAGTTGGTCATGTTGTGCTTGAACCCGAGGTTAGACCAAGTTGTGGTGTAAAGTTACCCGGAACCGACCGGCTTAACTAGTAACCACAACAAAGTCTAATGTGAGAGGTTGGGGTGCATTAAGTAATTAATGCCACATGATAGGGTTAAGTTAATTTGATTAATGACTCTTAACCAAATATGACATGGGTAAATGGGTTAAGTAAATTGGTTAGGCTCATGATACTTAACAAAACATGACAAGGTTGGGCAGGTTAAGTGATTTGATTTGCCTACTGACGTTTAACCATTTTTATACGACTAGTGGACGGGGATTAAGTTAACCAACACTTAATCAATCCAACATGATAATTTGGCAAGGTTAAGTAAGTTTTCTTAATGACACTTAACCATACAAGATGATTAGGGGATGGGGTTAAGTAATTTGCACCTAACTAATCCGACACGGTAATTAGATGGGGTTAAGTAATCCACACTTAACTAATCTAAACACGGTAATTCGATGGGGTTAAGTTAAACACTTAACCAATTTAAACTCGGTAATTCGATGAGGTTAAGTAACCAATACTTAACCAACTTAACGTGATAATTTAATGGGGTTAAGCAACTTATACTTAACCAATTATACATGATGATTTGATGGGGTTAAGTAACTTACACTTAACCAATCTAATACGCGGACCTGATAAGGTTAAGTCACAAGACCTTTTTAGAATATACTTAACCATTGTAGTATGATTAGAGGATGGGGTTAAGCCAACCTATACTTAACCAATCCGACTCGATAATTTGATGGGATTAAGATAATCTATGCTTAATCGATCTAGCAAGATAATCCGATAGGATTAAGGTAAGCTAGTACTTGACCAATTTGACTTGATAGGGTTAAGTCATGAGCCTCTGGGTACACTTAACCAACTTGTGGGACTAAGTCTTGAACTTAAATACTTAGCCAATCTTTGACGTGATTCGTGGGCGGGTTAAGTCATGGACTTGAATGATAACACTTTACCCAATAGACAAACCCTAGCTAGAAGAACTAGGTAGAAAACCGTGGTTAATCAAGGATAACGGGAAAGGAAGCTAAGTGGTAAACCTTAGTTAAGGGTAACTAAGTAATAATTCTTAGCTAAGGACATAGGACTAATTCTCAAAACGATGAGTAACCTGATACGGTAGGTCATTGCTTAGTATACGAGGGGGAGCAAGTTATCTGACTTGGATAAAAGCTCCAGCGCACTGGGTGCCGAAGTGGAAGCTTCAGGGGACGTGAGGATATTCTTGGGATCCCTCTGTGAGCTGCCAGGTAATTATACTAGGCCCATGAGAGGTTAAGGTCTGCGTTAGAAGGACCAAGAGTATGCCTTGGTTGCTATGCGAGCAACCTAAAGACTGGGATGGATTAGCGTGGAGTCGATGATTCTTGTTTTTGCCCTGAATAGCGCATCGCCGACTACCTACCATCTTTAGTCAATCGTGTACGTGCGGAAAGGCAGGGAACCCCCAACAGACCATGTGCTTGCTATCGAGTCATGGGTGAGGTTGGCCCGTAGGAAAGTGGGCTATAGTGGGGCCGTGGAGTGGTTCTTATACATGATTTTTCTTGGATTGCCTTTCAGTAGTTGAGGGAGGGGTCACGTGGGACCATAGCTACGGGTACAAAAACAGACCTTGATATTTGCATCGGCAGACGATTTAAAGCTCTCGATCGAGTTCCGTATTTCTTGATTTGCCCTGGCACGGAACTCGGATGGCACATTGGGGAACATGTGCATCTAGACATGGAAAATGATTCACGATACATACGTGGGATCAAGGGTGCGGTTGACGGGTGGCGTAATCCCTAGTGGTCCTAGGTGGCCAAAACCCAAACCGAGACACGGAAACGTTCATTAGGTAGCATAATCCCTAGCGGTCCTAGGTGGCATAAATCCTAAGTGGACGCGCGATAGTTCATGGTAAGGAAACACAACTAGATCAAGGGTTGCAGTCCAAAACAACTTCAAGGATAAAACGTTTACATGGGAAAGTCCGTACGGCCTACGGCAAAGGACTGAACTTATTCATGGAAAGAAACATACGAGTTGGGAAAACCTACATATGCTATATGTTAGGTTGGCATGGACCATTCCATGACATTGGTCAAGGGACATTCATAGTTAACACATGGCGCGGGTTGGGATACTAGTACGAGAGGTGCAGAGCAAATATACATGTTAGAACCAGAGCGGATATACAGGATAGATGCCATGGGACGTTATACGCGATAGATATCTTGGGATATTATACTTGGTAGAAACCTGACAATGTGATACCTTGTTTTATCTTGACATCGTAGTTTATCACGACACCCTAGTTCATCTGAATTCAGTAGTTCATCCTGTTATTTTGATTTAATTGACCTATCTTGTCTCATGCTTATGTTCATCTCAGTTTCTCATGACAGTTAACTTTACTAGTTTTTATACTAATAGTAGATAGGGCTTACTCAGTCTTTTTGACTGACCCGTTTTGTTTCGCCTCTTTTCTTCCGTTCCCCCCCCCCCCAAGGTTACAGGGAGGAAACACTGCTGTTTAGCTCGGACTTCTTCTGCTTGAAGGTCATCATGGATGGCTTGGACTTTTCCTGGCTATGGCTACTTTACTGTTTTTACTTGGGGAATAATTTATGGAAAAAAAAGTCTTTATGCTTCTTTACTATTGCAAGACAGGTTTTGATGTACTCTGATGTAAAAGGCTTTAGACCTTATGTATTCACATTATGAAAGATTGATTTTACTTCCGCTATTTTATGTGTTCTGTCTTGTGATATTTCTGTGCATGTTTACCAATAATGCCCTTCTAAAGCTAGTGCATTCCTTTGCGAGTGACCCTAGCGGAGGCGGGGTGTTACATTTGGTATCAGAGCAGAAGGTTACCAGACTGGGCCAAAGTTTTTAAAGACCTTCTGAAAACTATTTGAAAATCGTTTATAAAGAAGCATTTTTAAAGAAAATTTTCTTTTAAAAAGAAAAAGGCTATTCCCCAAAGTCCATTAGCACTATCCTTGTTTCCTTGATTGAATCTCCTTTCCTTTCTTTCCTCCATCTGTAGTCACAGTGGTTTTAACTGCGACTAGTCTTTTCTATCTACGAAAGCGCTTTCCATGCGATGGAGGTTGTTCTCGGGAGACCAGTAGCCGCCTTATAAGAAAGGATAATGAGAAAGAGGATAAAGGATACGAGTTTAACTTGTTGGTATGGCTCAACCCGGAATGAGAGAGAAAGATGAACAATGAAACCCATGACGAGAGAGTACCTTTGGCATGGTGGAACGGGACGGATAGTTAAGTATCATGGGACAAGGACAAGATCATCGGGAGGGCAGTAGTATGCTCTCATGTCTAGGGTACCTCGGAAGGAGGGTAACGATCTTGTTAAAGGTTTAGCTTTTCTTCTCTATCATCCCGTTAGGACTTTGGTTTGATCATCATATCATTTAAGTCTGCTTTGATAGTTGAGTATCTGCACCTTAAGTACTAGCGTAATAGAGAATCCCATTTTTGTCTCAAGTCCTGGGGAGAATCGGTCCACTTATTCATGACCAGTTTTGGATTTGAGAATGACATGCCTCGATTACGGATGGATTCTGAGGATAAAGTGGTCACCCAATAAGGGGTGCCATTCTCGGTTTTGGAAAGAGGGTAGTTAGACTCTCGACTCATCTTGGTGATACCCTCGAAGTCTCGTGTAACCCTTTTGGGTTCTGTCATGGTTAGTTACCTAAAATCTCTTGATGCGTTTATCGGGGATCTCTGATCCGTTCGAATAGAATTCGCCGCTAAGGCGGATGGTTCGTTTCGATTATGCATGAGTTATGGGAATCACCCTAGTAAGAACTCTGGGCAACATGGATTGGCATTGGAAAACGAGATCCAGAATTCACTAGTGAATTTTGGGAGAGCTTGCATGAGTACGCAGATATGTTTGAGCCAAGCATACTAGGGAAAGGATAAGTGAAACGAGAGGCGACAGTGAAATGAGTTCCACTCACACCTGGGAAATAGGAATCAAGAAGCTACGAAATCATGAAGTCAAAGGCGGTCAAGGCATGATGGAATTAAGCTCATGGAAATACGACTTGGACACGCGCATCACGTCTCTTTTTAAGAGTATATCTTTGATCCTTAGTTCACCTGTAAAGCTTACTTGCATGCTATCGCTTGGTGGATATCCTCTCGGTCCTGTTTCTGTTACAAACCCCGTAAGGAGTTTGTATTGTTTATCTTCTCGATCTTATCTTGGGAACCTTAGGTAGAACGCTATGGATGTAAACATGTATTTGAGACATGTTATGATTGATATGGTTGCAATTGGTTGCAAGTGGTTGCTCGTGGATGCGCGAATACACATTAGATACTAGCTCGACTCGGTCACATTTCATATTGCATATGCACGAGTATTTATACTTGTTTATAGATGAAATCGAATGTGTTATCATGCGGTTGTTGCATATGAGTGAATGATTGTGCACGCATATAGCATCTATATGACTAGGACTATTTGCATACATGTTGGATTCATGGCACTTAACATATCTTGCATTAGAAAGATCATTCAGGCCTGATCATTAGCATTAGCTAAGGAACATGTACACACACGTTTTGCATATATTCATATAGCACTAGAAATCATCTAAGGACAATGATTGCTTGTGGATGATGTTTTGAGTAGATGGATGATGGATGGTAGGATATGTTCTTCTTAACTTGGAGATTTCAGGGACGAAATCCTAAAAGGTGGGGAGAATGTAACAACTCGTATTTCGATAACATGTTAAAATGAGAATCAAGGCAGAATTTAATTTTAAATTCTGAATCAAGTAAAACTGGTTATGCCATTGCGTTCGTCTCGGAAAAATACGCGAAATAGAGTCCGAAATTTTGTAAATCGGAGTCCGTATGACCCGGTTAAGGCCTAAAGAAGTTTTCGGGAAATTTGAATTTCGAAACATGCAGAGATGGGGCCAGGCGGGAAAATTCCCGCCCAGACAAGTCGACTTGGCTGTCGACAGGGCTGTCGACTTGCAAGTCGACAGGCATGTCGACAGTAAAGTCGACAGGGTTGTCAACTTGCCCTGTCGGCTGATTCTGGCCTGGTGCACCTATTTTCTATCTTGGCTAGGTTTTTGGGCCTGGTTTGAAATCTGACGGTTCAGGTTGGTCCTAGGGTTAATCTAAGGGTCCTAACTAGCCTAATCTTCTATAACTAAACCCCTAACCTACCCCTAAACCCTCATTATTCACTCATGTAACTAAACTATGGCCAAATTTCTACTCTCATGGCCTCCACTCAACTATCCTAGCCTCCACTTCATTTCTATGAGAGGTTTCATGATCATGAGAGTATTAGAGAGTCCCTATGTTAGTATGAGAGCTCCTCAAGTTGATTTCAAGGCAAATGTTTTGGTCTTTGTTCATAAAGATGGTGTATTTGTTGATTTGGAGCATCCATCTTTGGGTTTTTGGATGATGGCATGCATAAGCTTCATCACAAGCTTTAGTTTAATCGATTTAGGCCTTCATAGCAATGTAAGCCCTTCACTACTCTTAGATATTAACTATGAAGCTAAATGTTCATGTTGAAAGTTTGGGTTTGATTAATTAGAATGATGCATGCTATCATGTTGTGCAAGTTTATGAAGTCATTATCTTGATCTTATGAGCTAAAAGCCACAACCTTTATGTTGAAATGTTGCATTATGCAACATGAGAATCTTCATAATCATTATGTCAACTTGCATATGAAGTCATAACCCTTATATGATGATATATGCGAGGTTCTAGTCATCATTCCATGTCTTTTGTCACCATGATTCGCTTATGTGCCAAGTTTGGGTTTATGCATGTTTTGAGGCTTAAGAATGTAACATGCAAGCTAATGAACACATTTGTGCCTCATTTGCCACCATGATTAACTTGTGGCTTAATATCCATTTTTGTCATGCCTTTGTCAAGTCTCTTCTTTTAGTCCATTACGTTGTTGCGAACATGTATGCGAGTTTAAAAGCGTTGGGGTCACATTATGAGGAAAACATAATGACATGAACATGATTTGGGTAAATGGGTATAAACATGACAACATGTAACGTTAAATATGACATGTGTTTATACCTGAAATCATGACTTGAAATATAACGTGGAAGTTGACATGTAAGTATGCATAAAAACATAAGCTTGGGAATTTACCTATTAAGTTAGGTCTACCCTTTGGGAATTTACCTATTAAGTTAGGTCTACCCAAATGCTTGAAAAACTTGTAACATGTTTTGGAAACATGATGAACATGACACTTAGATAATATAAGTGTGGCCAACTCGAGGTTGGGTTGAGTTTGCAACGTAAAACTACACGGAACCGACCGGCCTAACTAGTAGTTGCAAACAATAGGACCCAATGTGAGAAGTTGGTCATGTTGTGCTTGAACCCGAGGTTAGACCAAGTTGTGGTGTAAAGCTACCCGGAACCGACCGGCTTAACTAGTAACCACAACAAAGTCTAATGTGAGAGGTTGGGGTGCATTAAGTAATTAATGCCACATGATAGGGTTAAGTTAATTTGATTAATGACTCTTAACCAAATATGACATGGGTAAATGGGTTAAGTAAATTGGTTAGGCTAATGATACTTAACAAAACATGACAAGGTTGGGTAGGTTAAGTGATTTGATTTGCCTAATGACGCTTAACCATTTTTATACGACTAGTGGACGGGGATTAAGTTAACCAACACTTAATCAATCCAATATGATAATTTGGCAAGGTTAAGTAAGTTTTCTTAATGACACTTAACCATACAAGATGATTAGGGGATGGGGTTAAGTAATTTGCACCTAACTAATCCGACACGGTAATTAGATGGGGTTAAGTAATCCACACTTAACTAATCTAAACACGGTAATTCGATGGGGTTAAGTTGAACACTTAACCAATTTAAACTCGGTAATTCAATGAGGTTAAGTAACCAATACTTAACCAACTTAACGTGATAATTTAATGGGGTTAAGCAACTTATACTTAACCAATTATACATGATGATTTGATGGGGTTAAGTAACTTACACTTAACCAATCTAATACGCGGACCTGATAAGGTTAATTCACAAGACCTTTTTAGAATATACTTAACCATTGTAGTACGATTAGAGGATGGGGTTAAGCCAACCTATACTTAACCAATCCGACTCGATAATTTGATGGGATTAAGATAATCTATGCTTAATCGATCTAGCAAGATAATCCGATAGGATTAAGGTAAGCTAGTACTTGACCAATTTGACTTGATAGGGTTAAGTCATGAGCCTCTGGGTACACTTAACCAACTTGTGGGACTAAGTCTTGAACTTAAATACTTAGCCAATCTTTGACGTGATTCGTGGGCGGGTTGAGTCATGGGCTTGAATGATAACACTTAACCCAATAGACAAACCCTAGCTAGAAGAACTAGGTAGAAAACCGTGGTTAATCAAGGATAACGGGAAAGGAAGCTAAGTGGTAAACCTTAGTTAAGGGTAACTAAGTAATAATTCTTAGCTAAGGACATAGGACTAATTCTCAAAACGATGAGTAACCTGATACGGTAGGTCATCGCTTAGTATACGAGGGGGAGCAAGTTATCTGACTTGGATAAAAGCTCCAGCGCACTGGGTGTCGAAGTGGAAGCTTCGGGGGATGTGAGGATATTCTTGGGATCCCTCTGTGGGCTGCCAGGTAATTATACTAGGCCCATGAGAGGTTAAGGTCTGCGTTAGAAGGACCAAGAGTATGCCTTGGTTGCTATGCAAGCAACCTAAAGACTGGGATGGATTAGCGTGGAGTCGACGATTCTTGTTTTTGCCCTGGATAGCGCATCGCCGACTACCTACCATCTTTAGTCAATCGTGTACGTGCAGAAAGGCAGGGAACCCCCAACAGACCATGTGCTTGCTATCGAGTCATGGGTGAGGTTGGCACGTAGGAAAGTGGGCTATAGTGGGGCCGTGGAGTGGTTCTTATACATGATTTTTCTTGGATTGCCTTTCAGTAGTTGAGGGAGAGGTCACGTGGGACCATAGCCACGGGTACAAAAACAGACCTTGATATCTGCATCGGCAGACGATTTAAAGCTCCCGACCGAGTTCCGTATTTCTTGATTTGCCCTAGCACGGAACTCGAATGGCACATTGGGGAACATGTGCATCTAGACATGGAAAACGATTCATGATACATACGTGGGATCAAGGGCGCGGTTGACGGGTGGCGTAATCCCTAGTGGTCCTAGGTGGCCAAAACCCAAACCGAGACACGGAAACGTTCATTAGGTAGCATAATCCCTAGCGGTCCTAGGTGGCATAAATCCTAAGTGGACGCGCGATAGTTCATGGTAAGGAAACACAACTAGATCAAGGGTTGCAGTCCAAAACAACTTCAAGGATACAACGTTTACATGGGAAAGTCCGTACGGCCTACGGCAAAGGACTGAACTTATTCATGGAAAGAAACATACGAGTTGGGAAAACCTACATATGCTATATGTTAGGTTGGCATGGACCATTCCATGACATTGGGCAAGGGACATTCATAGTTAACACATGGCGCGGGTTGGGATACTAGTACGAGAGGTGCAGAGCAAATATACATGTTAGAACCAGAGCGGATATACAGGATAGATGCCATGGGACGTTATACGCGATAGATATCTTGGGATATTATACTTGGTAGAAACCTGACAATGTGATACCTTGTTTTATCTTGACATCGTAGTTTATCACGACACCCTAGTTCATCTGAATTCAGTAGTTCATCCTGTTATTTTGATTTAATTGACCTATCTTGTATCATGCTTATGTTCATCTCAGTTTCTCATGACAGTTAACTTTACTAGTTTTTATACTAATAGTAGATAGGGCTTACTCAGTCTTTTTGACTTACCCGTTTTGTTTCGCCTCTTTTCTTCCGTTCCCCCCCAGGTTACAGGGAGGAAACACTGCTGTTTAGCTCGGACTTCTTCTGCTTGAAGGTCATCATGGATGGCTTGGACTTTTCCTGGCTATGGCTACTTTACTGTTTTTACTTGGGGAATAATTTATGAAAAAAAAAGTCTTTATGCTTCTTTACTATTGCAAGACAGGTTTTGATGTACTCTGATGTAAAAGGCTTTAGACCTTATGCATTCACATTATGAAAGATTGATTTTACTTCCGCTATTTTATGTGTTCTGTCTTGTGATGTTTCTGTGCATGTTTACCAATAATGCCCTTCTAAAGCTAGTGCATTCCTTTGCGAGTGACCCTAGCGGAGGCGGGGTGTTACAGAGTATCTCGGAATGGGGTGCTCTAGTGGTGTTCTCCACCTAAGCAGACGGTTCACTACGTCTTTGTGTGGACTATAGGGAGCTAAACAAGCTGACTTAGAAAAATAGGCACCCTCTTCCCAGAATCGACGATTTGTTTGATCAGCTTGTAGGTGCGTCGGTTTTCTCCCAACCTGATCCGGCTACTGGGTTCCATCAGCTAAGAGTAGCTGAAGATAGCATCGATAAAACGGCGTTCAGAACCCCAGACATTTTCTTCGAGTGGCTTGTCATGCCTTTCGGCTTGACAAACGCACCTGCTTATTTCGTAGACCTATTGAGCAGGGTATTCAGAGAATTCCACAATAAATTTATGGTGGTCTTCATAGATGATATTTTGATCTTCTCAAAGAATGAGGAAGAACATGCTCAGCATCTGAAAGTAATTATGGAAACTCTTTGAGTTCACCAGCTAAAAGCCAAATTCTCCATGTGCCACTTTTGGAGAGAAGAAGTAAGATTTCTTGGACATATAGTGTCCAAAGAGGGGTTAGCTGTAGACCCCGCGAAGGTAGTGGCTGTGAAAGATTGGAAGACACCAAGAAATGCAACTGAAGTCCGAAGTGTTCTTGGACTAGCCGGTTTTTACCGAAAGTTCATTAGGGATTTCGCGAAAATCTCAGCTCCACTCACAAGGCTAACGAAGAAGAATCTAGTGTTCGCTTGGGATTTGGACTGTGATATTGCTTTCCAATGCCTAAAAAGGGCTCTTACAACAGCCCCAGTTTTAACTTTGCCCGATGGAAGCAAGATGTTTACAGTGTACACGGATGCATGTGGAACGGGACTTGGCGTTGTTCTAATGCAAGAAGGAAGGGTAGTAGCTTACGGTGGAAGGCAATTGAAGGTTCATGAAAAGAACTACCCAACCCACGATTTTGAGTTGGCCGCCATCGTCTTTGCACTTAAGTCTTGGCGCCATTATCTTCTAGGTGAGAAGTTCGAATTATATACCGACCATAAATCTTTGAAATATCCCTTTTTGCAGAAAGATCTTAACTTGCGGCAACAAAGGTGGATGGTGTTTCTTGCCTCGTATGATTTTGAAATTTCCTATATTCCCGGCAAAGGCAACGTAGTAGCAGACGCGTTGAGCCGAAAGAAACTGACTTTAAGCCCTCTCTTTGTGGAAAGGCAAAGCTTGGAGTATATAGCCAGTTTTAACTTTAGGCCCTCCTCGGATTTTGTACCAGGTTTGTTAGCATCTCTCGAAGTATGTCCTACTCTCTTCGACTCAATAGGGACTGCACAACATGAAGACCCTCAGCTTGTTGATGTGATTGATAAACTTATTAGGTGTGAGACTTCTAGTCACCTCAATAGATACACCATCGATGATAAGGGTTGGCTGAGGCGAGATGGAAGACTATGCGTCCCACAAGCAAGGGAGTTGACAAAGAAGGTTCTCGAGGAAGCGCATCATTCTAAGATGACCATACACCCTGGCGGAGAAAAGATGTACAAGGATATAAAAAGAACTTTCTTTTGGAGCGGCAAGAAGAAGGACGTGGCAAATTTCGTTTCTGAACTGCCAACAGGTCAAGGCGGAACAGAAGAAGCCTGGAGGACTACTTCATCCTCTAGAGGTCCCACAGTGGAAGTGGGATAGCATTTCAATGGACTTCATTGATGGACTGCCTAGTTCAAGAAGAGGCAATACTAGCATTTGGGTAATAGTGGATAGGCTTAATAAAAGCGCCCACTTTATACCCGTTAAAAGTAGAAGGACTGCCTCATCTCTAGCATCTCTTTATCTCAAGGAAATAGTTCGACTCCATGGGATACCCTCCAGCATTGTTAGTGACCGAGACCCTATCTTCACAAGTGAGTTTTGGCGAAGTTTGCAAGAAGCTGTAGGCACACTGTTATGTTTGAGCACGACCTATCACCCCCAAACCGATGGCCAGATGGAAAGGGTGAATAGAGTTTTAGAGGATCTTTTGAGACTTTGCGTTCTAGACTTTGGAGGGATATGGGAGGATCATCTTCCTTTGGTAGAATTCGCCTACAACAACAGCTACCAAGCCATCATCGGTATGGCACCCTTCGAAGCTCTATATGGAGGACCATGCCGATCCCCAACTTGTTGGTGGGAGTCTATTGACAAACTTATACTTGGGCAGGACATGATTCGAGAGACTTCAGAAAAAGTGGACTTGATATGAAGAAGAATGAAGACAGCCCAAGACAGACAGAAATCCTACGCCAACAAAAGAAGAACTGACCTTGAGTTTGAGGTTGGGGACAGGGTTTTCCTTAAGGTGTCCCCTTTAAGGAACGTCGTTCGCTTTGGATCTACAGGAAAGCTAGCACCAAGATTTGTAGGACCGTTCCCTATCATCAAGAAGATTGGGAAAATGGCTTATAGAGTAGAGTTGCCTGAAAGATTGGCTGGAATTCACAACGTCTTTCATGTTTCTTATCTCCGGAAATGTCTACATGGATCTGCGGAAGTGGTGGAGCCAAGCATTCTAGAAGAAGCCAAGGTAGAACGTGAAGCAACTGTAAGGAGAGTTCCAACTCGAATCGTAGGAACTGAAATCAAAAAGCTACGCAACCGCGATGTAAAACTTGTCAAAGTTCAGTGAAGCGACGCCGAGGAAGATGCGACTTGGGAAACTGTGGACAGAATTCGTGCTGCTTACCCTTTTCTTTTTGAGGGTATATCCTTGATCTCTCTTTTTCCTTAAGTTGTGCTTTATCTATCTTTTTAGGTATATCTCCTCGGTCTTATCCTTTTATCCTTAGGTAGTAACCCCTTTGGATGTAAACATGTATTTGAAACATGTTATGATTGATGGCTGCAAATGGTTGCAAGTGGTTGCTAGTGGTTGCTCGCGGATGCATATACACACACAACCTAGGTTTTAGATCGGCTCAGTCACTTCATACTGCATATGCATATATGTATTCATATTTGTATGTGGTTGAAATTTGATATGTTGTCATATGGATGTCGCATTTGTATGAATAACTGCGCACTCATGTAGGATTATGAGTAAGGACAAATTTTTGCATACATAGTGGATTCATGGCACTTACATGATTTGCATTAAGGAGGTCAACTACATCAGTAGACCGCCTGATTTTGCATTGGATAAGGACATGTACACACACTGTGCATATGATCATAAAGCATTAGAAGTCTTTTAAGGAAAATGGACACATGTGTATGATGGTTGAGTAGATGTACGATTGGAGGCTAGGACTTACGTTCTTCCAAACTTGAAGATTTCGGGGACGAAATCCTAAAAGGAGGGGAGAATGCAGCACCCCAAATTTTCTGTTAACTGTATAAAAAAAATTTAAGTATAATTAATTCCTAATGAAAGAATTAAGGGAAACGGGTTTTACCGTTGCAATCGTCTCAGAATTCTGCTTGAGATAGAGTCTGAGTTTGCGTGAATCAGACTCCGTATGAAGGAGTTATGACCACCGGAAGTTTCAGAATTCAAATTAAAATTCAAATAGTTCAAAATGAAATTCAAAATTCAAAATCATACCCAAACTGGGCTGGGCGGGAAAATTCCCGCCCAGGCACAAGGTCGACCAGGGGTCGACCTGGGGATCGACCTGGGTGACCAGGTCGACCATAGGGTCGACCTGGGTGACCAGGTCGACCATAGGGTCGACCTGGGGGTCGACCTGCCCAATCGACCTGGTTTCGCCCTGGCTGGCCTGGTCGAGTTCTGGTCGATTTCTGAGGCTTGGCTATGTCACTAGGGCTAACATGTCGCATTTTGGTTGGCTCCTTTCGAAGTAAATGGTCTAGATTCATCTATGATCATCTGACGGCTCAAATCAATCTGAAATTCTATAAATACAACCTAAGACCCCAATCAAAATTCACATAAGAAATTAGAGACGGAGCCGCCATGCTATCGGAAGGAAATTAAGAGGAGCCTCCACTTGTAGAAAAGCATAGAGACGAGCCAAATTAAAGTTAAAAACTCGATTCAAATCAGCGTTAGTCCACCCAAAGGAACGCACCTCAATTTCAGAACTCAGAATCCAGAATTCAAGTTCGCCGATCGTTGTAAGTCTAGTTACGTTTGAGATGTGAATTGAAAAAGAACGTGATTTGATATGAATTGGAAATTGGAATCACATTATGTTTATGTTGTATAATGTTAACAATGTATATATGTTGCGATGATTTTTATTGTTAATGGAATTGGGATGTTTGTGGTATAAATTGATGTGAAGTGGACCTATTTCACATTTGTAATTGAAAACAACATCACTTGCAAGTTTGTGGTTAATATTAGAATTTACACCTTTATGTTTATGTGGTTAACATGGATTGTATACATTTTGCTAAGTCCAAGTTAAGACTTATATACACATGTTCTATGTTAAGACCGTTATGGCAACATGATTAAAATCCTTGTATATATATATATTCTTATGCTCGTTTCAAGTTGTAGTTGGATCCAATTGGGTTACGCAATTAATACAAGTTTCATGTTGAAATAAGCTACATGATTTGAGTTAGTTCACATATTTGTGTTAATGTCAAAAATAGACATTTTTTTATGAACATGTAAGAACCTTGTCACAAGCTAGTTTGTATTTGAAATTATGCCTATATAAATATGTTTAGGCCTATGTTTTTGCAAGTCAAGATTATGCCATTTCATGTGACACCTATTTAGATTCAGTCATTTTGCAATTTCACCCCTATTATGTTCATAATGACTATGCCAAAATGCCAAGTTCACACCTATGACATTCATGTTGATCATTTTTCAAGTTCACCCATATTATGTATAAGTTTACACCTATGACATGTTATGTAGATAGATTCCTTTATGCAAGCTTTGTGCGCTAAATTAGGCTAAGTTTCTAGCCTAATATCATATGTTAAAATCATGCAAACGAAAATTAGGCTAAGAGTTGTTAGCCTAATATTTAGACGGGGTAACGTTGGGTAAAATGGGTAGGAAAACTTGGCATCAAAAAATAAATGAAATTGGCATGTTTGTCACATGCCAAAATTGGTGTCATTTAAACGGTATAAATTCTTATACCAAAAATGTTAAACTTGGAATGTGGGCCATAACATTTAATGGTTGACAAATTTACATATAACCAGTCATAAAGACAAATATGTAAATTTAGAAAATACGAATGTGCTTAACACGAGGTTGGATTGAGTTGTGATGTAAACCTGCCCGGACCCGCCCGGCTGTCCAGTAGTCACAACAATACCTATCCAATGTGGGTGGTTAAGCATGGAGCCCAATAAGGACCCGAGGTTAGACCGAGTTACAGTGTAAATCTGCCCGGAACCGACCGGCACATCAGTAACCGTAACAATATCTATCTAATGTAAGTGGTCGGTGCTTTAAGAGGCTAAGGACATATGGTAGGGTTAAGTTAACTAAAACACTTAACCAAATTCAACATGTTAACAAGAATTGATGGGTGGGGGTTAGTTTAATAGAGACACTTAACCACTTAACATGTTTGACAAAAAAACCCTAGTAACGGGGACCCATTTCAGCAGTAACCCAAATTAGGTATCATAGTACCCTGAAACTAGGCAGGGTAGGGCACGATTACTAGGTTGATTGTAAGCGGTCAAAAGCGAAGGCAGTTGGTGCACAGTGTGGGTTCTAACGGAGTGCGGGCGTGCACACACTTTTGTAACGTCCCGCATTTTTGTCGGTTTGTATTTGAATATTTAAATCAGTTTAAATATTGAATTCTGAATATAAATGGATTTATATATTAATTAAAACGAAGTTGAACGTATAAAAATATATATTAATTATAATTGAACCCGTAATATCGTGGCAGTTCGTAAATTAACGTTCTGAACTTCAACTGAGTGTACCGGACTCTTTTTGAATCGGATTTCTTCGAAACGAGAAACGCTGAAATCTGTTGAACTGTATCTTTCTAATAGAAGTGAAAAATCAGGATTTCGTCGTATATACTGCAAGATATGTCCAAATCAAATATTCGAAAAGTCGTTGTGAAATCATATATCGACCGTAACAGTTATTTGAATATAACTTGATATCGGGTGCAAATCGGGACAAGGTTCTTTTGAGACGCAGCGATAATTTAATTTTTATAATTTTACTGTAATTTTTATTTAATTAAATATGCAACTTTTCATTTGGAGTATTGTGCACCCTGTATCGATATTTCGGGGTTTCAAAATATGTATCAACCTACCGGTATTATTATATTTTTGGGATCGTGGCACCTCGCTGGACATGACCGTATTCTTATTTCTGTCCATAGAGGCCCACAAATAAACGACTCAACAACAATGCAACTATATGCACGGCTCAAAAACTAATACAATGCTCAAAGTTAAAGAATTCTCCACGCTTGTTCGAAGTATTATCATTTGCATATGATCTAATTACCCTTTGATTTAACTAGTGAAAGTTCATATTTTGTTTGTCATACATAACTCTATATCATGTTAGTTAAGTTCAATAAATAAAACAAACGCCCAAAGTTGAAAACATTGAAGTAAAGCATCTTTCACGCTTAAGTAAACCATTTGAACATTCACCCTGAAGTCTAGTTTTACAACAACTGGTGAGCCATACGCATTAATTAACACAAGCATGGGAACTGAGCCTATGATTGAAAACTCACAACCACACCCTAAAGTCTAAACCATACCCTCGCATTAAAATGAAAACCATACCGTGGATGCTTCAAATCAAATAAAAATTGTACAGGATCAATTAGCACGCTAGCCTAGGGAACTTTAGTCTAAAACTGGTAGGCTCCCGACATATAAATACAATAGAATAAATGAAAATATCTCACAAAGGTACAAACAGCCATACCCTAATCTAAAGCCAACTGGTATGATCTATACCTTAAGGGTTAAGTTATGTTCTTCATATTTAAATACACATCGCGATCTCTTCTCCTCTGGCTTTCAGCAAAAACTATCCAACGCAAGTTCGGATCTAAGAAAATCATTAAATAAAAATATAATCAAAGCCATGAAACAAAATGAACGAGACAAAGGAAGACTGTTGTTGAAGAACATGCAAAGATAGAAGAGGAGAAGTTTGCGGAGCTGGAGGATCAGAGTTGAGCAGCGTCGAACTTTCGATGGCTAAGGACGGAGAGGAAGGAAGCATGAGTTATAGCATAAAGTTGGGGAGTGTGTGTATATGTGTTGTGCAATATGATGTGTGTGGATGGTGACTGTGCGTGTGCCAAGAATGTAAGGTGCGTGGCCTCCCAGTTCAAAATGAAGGGTGGGTTCATGCAGAACGTGGATGCTATTGCTATTTAAGTGGGAGGTATGAGGAGTATGGCGTGCATTTTGAGAGAAGAGGCAGCGAGTGGGATAATGAAGGAGCGGGGGTGTTATTCGAAAGAGGGGGTATATTGCATGAATGTATGGTAGATGAAGACGGTAGAATATGGGAAGTTACTGTAGGGAAGAAGCCTGAAAGCTAGTGAAGTTTGGTAGAAGACAGGACACATGTAGAAATGTGTGTGAGTAGTGAAGGTGGAAGTACATGTAAGTGAAGTGAAGGTGTATGAGAAGGACATGTGAATGGGTGGGTATTTTGCAGTAGCACGTCGGTGCAGAAATTGGTAAATGCATGACGCTGGAGCTAGTCTTAAAAGGTGGAAGATGTAAGGGAAAAAGGAGTGAAGTGAGTTACGGTTATGGCCAGTGAAAAGGAGGAATGTTTTATGTGTTCAGAAGATGGTTGTCGGCAAGGCATCGAACGTGTTGTCTGTTCTGGCTTTTGTGGTGGTTCCAGCTTGAAGTGGAGACATGAAGGGATTGCTGTTCAAAGCACGGTGGGTTTATTCTAGTGAAGCAGCAGCAGCTTGCCTGAATGACGCAATGCAAGAATGAGGGCCGTGTGTTAACTTTGAAGAACTTTGAAGAATTAGAAATGAGATCCAATGGTGATTTTTATGTGATGTTTTAATAAAGAACAGAAAAAGGGTAATCACGCAACAATGCGTATATGTGTGAGTTGGAGGTGCATTTTTGCAAAGGAAAAGAGTTAAAAGACGGTGGGAAGTTCAGTTGGGCTTTGGGCCGGGAAATGGTGATGTGCCGAACGGATTTAAGGAGTGAGACCCATGAAGAAAAGGGAAAATATAGAAGTGAGAAGCTTGTGCATGTGTACCAAAGAGAACTTGAGGATCAGGATACCACGTGGAGGAAGTATTCAACAAGCTGACATGGGAACAGTCATTAAGGATCCGATGGGATCGCATAAGCGAATGCTACATGCTGAAGTTGATCCGGAGTGGGTGGGAACTTGGTTGAACTCTAAGGCAAAATTTAACGGCTGAGCAAACCAACTGACGCAAATCATTATTTAACGGTTAACGCGCCAAGGTGAGTAAAATCACTAACTCTGTTCTATTTTAAAATATTGCAATTATATTTTAATGTTGTTTGAATGCTGTGTGATGGTTGATTAGGTTGATTACAATTAATTTGGTTGAATATTATATACCGTTATATATATGTACATATCATCAGTTGGACATTGATTCCACCGATTAGAATACCCCCTAGTATAGAGTTAGTGTAAATTGTGTTGACTGACATCTGTGGATGCGGAAACCGGTTGGACGAGTCCGACCGGATTCCTTGATAATTATATGTACTGTTTGTTTTGTTTGAACCCGAATTATATTTAAAACCCCATGTGAATATTGATGTTGAACGGAAATTCAACATCTGTTTCGATAAATCAATAAACGATATCGATTTAGAAAGTGGCGACAGTCGACCGTAAACCCATCGTTTTATTAAGGAGTTGATTGGCCGTCAGGCAAATCAACTAAGATAATTATAAAAAAATATTTTTATAATTAAAAAGAAGATTTAAATTTATAATAGAAGTTCTAATATAAACCAGTATTTTAGAGTTCGTTTTTATAAAATAAATAAAAACGATTATTGATATTTAAATAAGTTTATAAGGCAGAAATTATCTGATGATTAAGTATTTGGATAATTATATTTAAGATAAACAATTTTAGAAATATTATTAGATTAATTATATTAATCTAATGAACAGTAATTAAGATCAGTTAACGAATTTACTGATGGAATGAAGTTGATTTAATCAACTATTATTTGGAAAATGATTATTAGATTAATTGGCCTTTAATTAATCTAATGAAAACAGTTTAGAAATAAATGAGATTTAATTACCTTTTAATTTAAGAAGTTATCAATAGAACTGTGGAATAGAGAAAGCGAAAAGTTAATGTGGAATATAAATAATCGTAAACAACCGAGTTCAAAATAAAGATGTAGTATTATAAAACCATATTCCAAAATAAAACAAGAAAATACGATTTGATGTATATTATAAGAAATAAGGAGTTTAGAGTTATGAATGTATATATGTTCTAAGATAAGAACGTTGTCGATCAAGGTCTGAGAGGTAAATAGAATACCCCAACTTGAACGGCTTTACTATTATCGAGGAACGATAACAGTTTGTAACGGAAAGAGATGTCAAGATGTGTATAAAGGAATACGGCAGCGTATTGCCAGTCTTAGAATTATAGCGATAAAATAACGTTGTTGATAAGATAAGTGTGACTGTTATGTCAAGATTAGTTATAATAAAGAATATTACAGCGTATGACAAGTTTAGAACTATAGCGACAAATTAACTGCTGTTGATTAGACTTAAGCGTGACTTTTATATATAGCAGCACTTCCTAGGAAATGTAACGGTTTGGTTTGAAATCCACTTATTCTAGAGTAATAAGTAACGACGTTTGTTCAAAGAAATATAAGAAAGAGTTTAGAAAAAGAATTGGGGAATCGTATTAGAAACTGATGATAGCATTTCGATGTTCGAAATGTGATTAGAATTAAACCGTTAGGATTTGGAACTAGAATTCGACGATGTCGAATGTATTAAAAGTAACTATTTTTAGGGATTATAATCTGATAGAATAATTAACATTTAGTTTTAAACAAATAAATGTTAACAGGATAGGAGTCAGTATTTAGTTATAAGCTTGATATCGATTAGATAAGAAGTTGACTTAGAGACAGAGTTTATAAAGTGGAATAGGAGTGAAAAAGTATGAAAGAGATTTCGATAAACAAGATAAGGGGAATTATTACGTTAATAAAGAGTATATGATAAAGATGTTTAGATTTCTATAAGAAGGGATGGTATTCCCATTTCAAAGGGAATAATGTTTTAAAAAGGGAACGTTGGGCCGATTAAAAGGTTAAGATGAATTTGGAAATATTTTCCAATATAAATAGGGTAGATTATCCAAGTGTAGAAATAAAGAAAGAATGGAAATGTTTCGAACGTTAATTGACATATATTTTCTGGAACATGAAAGAATAAGATTTTATAATAACTGGAAATGTTTTCCAAGAAGTGTAAAAAGGCTAAAATGGGATTTGAGAAATATCTGGTAAGATATGCGAATTCGAATAATAAAGCGAATGTTAAATAAAAGTGACCATGGTTGTGTATGTTTAATTGATCATTTAAATGGATGTTATTTTTACTTCGATAGTTAAATAACCGACTATCGAAGTGTTTGACCATTGTTGAAACACCCCACCTCCGTTAGGGTCACTCTCAAAGGGAATGCCCTAATTTTGGTGGAGGTTTATAAGTATAAGTCACAGATATACAAGACAGATATAAGAACACATATTTTTTTGAACAGCGGAAAACAACAACTTTTATTTCATTAAAATATGTGTTACACAAACCATGCCATAATTGTCTTACAATATCTCCAAAATCATAACTGTCTTGATTACATTATTTAAAGAAGCATAAAAAAAACATAAATAAACTGCAAAAGTCCCATAGTTGTTGTCCAAAGCCATAGTTCAAACGAAAAGGTCCAAGCAATACATTCTTTCTCTTCAAGCTGGATATGAAGGCTGGTCAAGCTGCAGTATTCCCTCCCTGTGGACCTGGGGGGGGGGAAACGGAAGAAAAGAAGACGAAAGAAAAGTAGAGTCAGACATAAAGCCTGAGTAAGTCGAGGACTACTCTGTCTATGAATAAAGAACTGGGTATGATAAGTATAAACTAGAAATGGGGAAAGCACTATAAACTTGGTTAAGTTGTCTAGGGTCGAATATACTATCGTACCCCATATTAATCTCTGTACCCATATAAACTAGTTCCCAATAGGCACCCCATAACCAGGGTGAAGTGATCCATTTTACGATGATCGGCTCCTACTCGCATAGTTACATGTGTCTTACGGCCCCCGATGTTGTAGTTACCTATGATGGTCCCACCATGGGGTGTATCAAGTCCCATGGCGGCGACCCGACACAACCCTAGAATGCACAGGTATGCTACTGGTGCCCAGTGCCTTATTTTTCTGCGCCGGAGTGAGTGCACGCCCACACCCCGTTAGAACCTACACTGCTGAACCACCGCCGTCGATTTGACCTCTTACATTCAGCCCAGTAATCGTGCCCCACCCTGCCTAGTTTCAGGGTATCATGATACACCTTATAGGGTTACTGCTGAAAAGGGTCCCGCGCTACTAGGTTTTCTACTTCTAGCCAACATGCTAAGTTGGCTAAGTGTTTTATGAATCTAACCCCCAATCAGTCTGTTTAGTTTAGCATGTCCCATTTTTTATTAAGTCTTTAGTTTACTTAATCCTATCAGTCCTGGCTCAGCCTTAATTGTCTTATTAAAGCCTTGACCTCTCACATTAGACAGGTATTGTTGTGGCTGCCTGTTGCCGGTTGGTTCCGGGCAGTCTTACGCCACAACTCAGTCTAACCTCGGGTCCTTATTGGGCTCCATGTTTAACCACCCACATTGGATAGGTATTGTTGTGACTACTGGACAGCCGGGCGGTTCCGGGCAGGTTTACATCACAACTCAATCCAACCTCGGGTTAAACACATCGTATTTTCTACGTTTACATATTTTGTCTTTCTTCTTTATTTTCTTATATGTAAATATTTGCGGCCCATTATTAAAAATCAATGGTGTGAAGGTTACACCAATCATGGGCCCAACCCATACTTGAATTTGGGCCCCTTTACTTCATATTTTCATTTATTAATTAATTTGGCCCAACGCTATTTTCCCCCGTTTAATACGTTCGTTTATTATATATATATACATATATATATATATATGTTGGACTTAGCCTTTTTAAGCCCAACTTAGCCACGTGAAAAAGGGGAGGCTTAAAGCGTGATTACATACACAAAAAGGGGAATGTGAACGCATGAACTTGCAACATAACGTTGGAACTACAAAATAGAAACTGGTGTACTTGCATAGTAGCAACGTATACTTTGGTCATAAAGCATAAGTGACAGGAATGAAAGCATGTAAACTTGTAGTTAAGTTAGAATCTAAATTGGATATCATTATTGACACATAGTCTTAACTACAACATAAACCTATATTTTTCTTTAGGCATAATGTCAAACATAAGCAAATCATGTTCATAAGGTTACTACATGTTTACAAGGGTGCTTACTTTTGTTACTAATACAAAAGTATAGTTCAACTAGAATTATTCCAACTTAATCATGATTTTAAATCTATTCACATAACCATGGCACACATATACTTATGGCATAAATATTTCTAAACATGAAGTCATGATTTTTACTTTAGTCATGCAAACTTGCAAATGGGATTTTAAATCTAACCTAGCTATGTACCACATGTGTCATCATATAATTCTTGTTAACAATATAGACCTAACATGTTTTTCAATTATGCAAAATATCAATCATAGCCTAGTCATATTCATAAGTTCGCAAAGAGGTTTTCTAGTACAAAAGTATGGCTTAATATATAGATCATGATGCCAAATTTTCAACATAATTTCATATGAATTATAATAACCCAAATTTGTTCCAATTACACACAAAATGATTTTTGTACAGAAATACACATTATGATGGCATAGTAGCAAAACCACAAACTTGCATAAATTTCAATTAAAGAACTACATACATGTAGCTTCAACATGAATTACAAACTTTGCGAATATCCAAACGTATATTTGCATAAAACTACCGCAAACATGTAGTTTTTATAATGAATAACATACTTTGCGAATATCCAAACGTATACTTGCATAAAACTACCGCAAACATGTAGTTTTTTTATAATGAATAACATACTTTGCGAATATCCAATCGTTATACAATATTCCAAATCGATAAGAATCATAGTAACGCACAAATATGGATTACTTATCACCACAAATCAAGTGTACAAACCAACACAGTTATTTATTCATACCAAAATAATACTCTACTTACAATCGTGTGGTGAATTCTCCAATTCAGGAATTTGGAGATGCGACTCCTTTTGACGTAGGCGTTGATTTGATTTGTTTAAGTTGCTTTATGCTTTAGAATTTGCCTCCTAATCTTCTCTCAAATTGGTGGCTACTCCTAGTCGTTCCTCAGTAGCATGATGGCCTCATTCTTTTTTTTTTTTTTTTGTGAGTTTAGGTTAGGTTTGAGTTGTATATATAGGATTTTAGGATTAATTTAGGCCGTTTGATTAATCCTAGAAATGACCATAACCGTTCAGTCAGGATAGAGTTATCCTATTGACTCAGCCATGAGTCAGAAATGACTCAGCATTGACTCAGCGATGAGTCAGAAATGACTCAGCGTATTAAATGTTCACCAATTCAAACGTAAATACGTATTTAATAGATACATTGTCCCCTTTACCGTATTAATTACCCATATATAAATATTTATTTATATATGAATAAATATTTTCTTACCTTTAATTTGTCATAATTAAAAATTGGAGAAGGCCAAAAAAAAAACCATCCAAAAATGCGCAACGTACGCTACATGATGCGTACACGTCATATATATATATATGCGTATATGTATATGTATATATTATATATATATATTCATTTTTTTCTCTACCTTCCCAATTATCCATTTTCACACTAAACCACTTTTTGAACTGCGTTCACACTAGGCTATTTTAAGCCATTCCCCTAAAACAAAAAAATAGGGCGCTGGCGGGGATCGAACTCTGTACCTCTTGTATGCAAGTCATGTGTTCCAACCAAATGAGCTACTAAGTCTTTTGCTTACGAACCCTAGAACAATGCTAAACATTATTCGTTTCCCATTCTTCTTTTTTTTTCATGTTTTGCTGCGATATTTAAATTAAAGATATCTTCTTCACACGTTATCCGTTTTGCGAAAACTCGGACTCTATTTCGCGTATTTTTCCGAGATGAACACAATGGCGTATCCCGTTTCCCTTAATTCTTTGATTTGAAATTAATTATACTTTAATTTATGACTTTCACGGTTATAGAATACACGGGGTGTTACAATTGTTGTCAATACGGGGAGACCGGTTGGATATGTTATCTGAAAACCACTCCGTATAGGCATAAGCGTGCGATTAGATATGCTGAAGACAATTGAAGATGAAGTTAAATACAAGGGTCGTCTCGCTCCAGAATGATGCGTTCTGTTTGTCCAGTCCCAGGACAACTTGTATGGACGAGTGTCTGACAGAGTATTTCCAACGGTCATGCCGTTGATTTTACGAATATACCAAGTTGGTGGGGAGAAGGTAACTTCTCTTTATTCTACACCCAGTGTGCATTTGTGTAATCAATGTGTGATTACGGATTTGACGATGTGGCATTCAAGTGAATGTTGATCAGATGTTCTGAAGATAGACCTAGCCTCTAGCCTCACAACCAGGAAGTAACAGAAGTTGGGCTAGGCAGCATGGCTAGTTGGGTCATACCCAAGCAGGGTGTATTGTCACCGATCTAGAGAAAATTCATATTTATACTTCTTTTCGATTCTGTATCTTCGGATGACGGTTGGATGGCCTACAACCGTGGTGGCAATATATTCGCGGCACTCAAGCTAAATGAGTGAGCGGTCATGTGTGGCCAGGTTGCAAGACGTTCTTGTTGAACCTTGAGTGTATCCCCTCTAGAGTACACTATTCTGAAGGTGCTCCCATACCTTGTCTGTTGAAAACCATTCTCCGATAAGCGCCCTGCGGTTTATGATTTTATACTATATATATGTGGAACGTGAGATGCAAGCGTTCTTCTACTTGGATAATTATTTGTTTAGACATTATCATAATATCACTGTTTTTGATTTCAAAGTAATTTGGGTTATAGTAAGGTAAAAGCCGTCCATGTTTATGTGTGGCCTGGTCTTACTATTATCCTTTTGTTTCAAAAGGATTTTCTTCAAAGTAAAACCATATGGTTAGAATTTACTCACACCAGTCCCATGACTGACCCAGAGTTTATTTTGTTTGTTTTCCCTAAACTCTTGGGGGCCCAAATTTGTACGGGCAGTCAAGTGTTTCAGGCTTTGCAGATTCACTTGGAGGAGCTCAAAAGCAGGAAGCTTCACCATTAGTTATGTAGAGTTATTTCCGCTGTGATATGATGTATTGTACTTTGATAATGGTATGTATATACAATACAGTTTTGTATTCAAAGTTATGTTATATAATACATCTTATTTTGTTCCGCTGTGAGTTTCGTGTTACTCTGATTCTGTTCAGTTGTGATCTTCTTCTTCTTATATTCTATTAGTTCTATCTTTTCTTTCTCACCCTCTAAATTCTTCTATTAATGTTCCGGTATTTTCGATGCTTGAATAGTCAACAGTGTGTTTTTATGTTGATTTTCTGGGTCGAAAATCCCGCCGTTACAACTTTGGAGCAGACAAACAGGGCACTGGCGCATCAGTAGTATAACCTATGTATTCTAAGGATTGTGTCGGGCCGCCACCATGGGTCTTGATACACCTCATGGTGGGACCAGCATAGGTATCTACAATCATTGGGGGCCATAAGACATAGATGATTATGCGAGTAGGAGCCGATCTTTAGAAAAAGGGGATCACTTTACCCTCAGCACAAGGTGCCAGTTCAGAACTAATACATGTAGGTGCAGAGATATAGTGTGGGTGCGATAGTACATCCGATTCAAACTGCTTTATCTTAGTTTATGATACTTTCCTATTTCCAGTTTATACCAATCATGCCCTTATTCTTATTCACATACTGAAGAGTCACTAGACTTACCGGGCTTTATGTCTGACCCTATTTTCTTTCGTCTTCTTTTCTTCCGTTCCCCCCCCCTCCCCCAGGTCCACAGGGAGGAAACAACTCAGCTTAGTCAGACTCTTTGCAAGCTTCAAGATAGTAGATGTACGGTTTGGACTCTCTTGCTTTAGCTAATGGCTGTTGGATACAATCATGGGGATTTATGCACTTTTAATTATGTTTTATGCTTTTTTATTTAATAACCAAGACAGAAATGATGATGTAATGTTTTGGAAGTTGTTATGTGACAATTATGGAAGTGTTTTGTATGAACAAGTATTTTTATGAAATAAAAAGTCTGTTGCTTTCTGCTTCCTATATATACGTGTTTATATCTGTCTTGTGTTTATCTGTGACTTTTACTTACAAACCTCCACTAAAGTTAAGGCAGTCCCTTTGTGAGTGACCTTAATGAAGGGTGGGTGTTTCACTTTTCCTCCTGAAATCTGACCTGAAATCTGATGAACGTTTCCCGCGCATGTCTGAAGCTGGAAAAAGATAGAAGCAGAATTTTAGTACTTGAATTATAAAGTATTGGGCCAGGTCGTAAAAGTTGTAAAGGAGTTTTAAATAATATGCTTGTTAGACGCTTTTTCTAAAGCGCTGTTATGCGACGAACCAGTTCTTTTTGTTGGATCTAGGGAAATTCCTAGAGACGCGAGATATTTTCCGGGTCGAGTAGTGGCAGCATCCCTTATTCCGATTTCTATGGTTTGAGGATCAAGAGGCTGGGTAATGATATCGCTTTGGCTAATGTACTTTGCAGAGTTGAGATCACCTAAATTATCAAATGTACCAATGGAACCTTCCTCGGTTTCATTTTGAACAAGAGGGTCGTCAGCTATCGTCTTAGTGTTTGGATCAACCTCTAGTTCGGCTTCACCTCCACCTACATGTTCAGTTTCATGTGCAAAATCTAAAGTGTTATCCTCTCTACTATCTCTTTCGGTCTCCTCAGACTCCGTCTGTGATTCAGAATTCGAGGATGCATCTTCTTTCTCAACCAGTTCATTTGGTATCAAAAGACCCTTCCCCCCACGTTGGTTAAAGGTTTCATCCTTATTCGAAGTCATTGTCAATGGCAATATCCTACCACCAACAGGCTCCGAACACTTTTTTAAAGCAGGGTCATTAGTTGGGTCTTGATCGATAATTTGGCCTGAGTCTCATTACCGCCACCGAAAGTACCAGTGTCCGATTCTGTTTGATCAGGTTTGGGAGTTGGAGGTCCAGCTTTAGAAGGAAACTTCCTCAAAGGATGGAGTAATTCATATTAACGGAGAGTTGCTTTGGTAACTAGAACTTTCCTGCTTTTCCTAGCCTCGTCGACTGCTTTCAAGGTTTCAAATACGACCTTGAGTGAGGCAGATGCCTTGTTATCCTTAATTGGAGCTGGGACTACTGAAGTTAAAGGGAAAAAATTAAAAGGGACTGTTATTTAAGTAAAGAGAATTAAAACTGCCCACAGATGTGTTTGCCTCCTTCTGTCCAATTCCCGCAAAAGGTTTCAGGACAACAGACAAAGAAAATCTGAGTTAAATACCCTGAAACACTTTCTGGTAGAAGGCTATAAGTCTACGATTCCTTGCACCCTCAACATGTACGATATATGAGGTGTCTTCCATTTTCCTAAACGAGCAAAGATAGCAAATCTCTGGAAAAGTCGGTTCACGCTCCTTAACTTGCATAAAAAGGATGTAAAGTCCTAATAAGATGGTATAGCCATTCAATTGGAGTTGAAAGGGGAAATGGCTAGGTGGTTCAGAATTGTTTCTATGAAAGGGTTAAAAGGAGGAACACCACCGCCTGCTAGCATATAGCGATTCATGGTTACATACCCTACCGGGGGTTGATCTGTAGATACAACTTTATCTGGCAAGAGTGCATCTGTGATAGGGATCCCAAATTGACAATATAACTGTTCAAAATGTTCCTTGTCAAGCATGGTAGAATTTCTTTATGTGGGCAGGATACTAAGCAGAACAGGATTTGGAAAAGGTTAAGAGGCTGCGATTGCCGTAGAAGTATCAATTGGAGCAGACGATGTCCCTTCAGTATAAGCACGTGTTTTCTACCTAGTAGTCATTCTATAAAAAAGATCTTGTGTATAAAATCACAGACAGGAAATAGGTACAAATTCATTCATTTTGAGGAATCTACACCATGAAGAAGTACAAAGATTAAAGGTTTAGGTTTTAGTGTAAGAGCTTGGGTCGTCCGAGATCTTCTAAGGTTTAGATCGTTCTACGGGCCAAGGTCGTTCTGCAGTCCAAAATGTTGGGTTTGCAAGCCGACCATTTGAATCATCCAAGCGAGCCAAGAACTTGGGTCTTATAACTACTCAAAGCAATTGGGTCGTTTCGATGAATTAAAGCTTGATAGCGAACTAAGACTTAGATTGCCCTAGCGAACTAAGCTTTAGTTCGTCATAACCACCTAAACTATATTCACTTCAACGACCTAAAGTATAAGTTTGCAATAACGACCTAGGATCTAGCTTACCAAGATTCGGGTTCGCAAAAGATCCCAACTATTTCACGGCCTAAGGATCATGTCTATAGTAATGACTTAGAGCAAAAGTAGACACAACAGCATAGTGACTATACTTCGTACGGCATAAAACCTCTGGATGGCACAAACAATTCAAAACAAATGAAAAGACAATGCTCAAGTTAAAAGTGCATGGGATTTGAAGTGTTCAAATTAACAATCCTTAAGAATTTAGGTCGTACTAAGACTCGGGTTTAGGTCGTTCCATAACTCAAAGGCTTAGGTCGCTCTGTGACTTAAGAACATGAAAGATGACCTAAAATCTGCTGCACGACCCAAATATTAGAATTATTCCAGAGAAAAACCTTAGACCGCTTTAGCTGCTCAAAGCTTTAGGACATTTTCTTTCGATGGTTAGGCATGTTAGCTCGTGATAACGATTTAAAACATGGTCCGTCCTGACGACCTAAGTTTTAGAATGCAATAACGAGCTAAAATCAAACCATCACCTGATTCATGACCTAAAGCATAAAATCGTTATGGCGGCCTAAAAATGATATACTCAGTGATAGCTCAACACTTGAAGCATTCTACAATATGACTACGTGAAGCATTCAGATTAGACAGAATCATACGTGAACTACATGGAGGTGTTGATCAAATTCCACTAACACGTCATTTCCTTTAAACGTCCTTAGAGTTACATCGCATTCCAGCAAAAAATCATTCCATAAACATCTCATACAATCAACAATCCGAAAGATTGATTCAGAATTCTAAATCATGATCAAACAAGAAAAGCGAAACAAAAGTAAACCTGAATCCAAACTAGGGATACTTTTGTTATTTCGTTAGTGAATCAATAGTAGCTTTAAGTCTCGGGTTTGTTTGGATTAATCTTCGAGATGGATTAAATCAATTTGATTTGAGTAATTGATTGAGTTCGAATCAGCGACGACGATGTAGTAAGAGGAGTCGATGACCAGAAAATGATGTTCGAAGAGTTGGTTGAAGACTGGATTTATTTCAGAAAGCCGCCATTAATGAGTTTTTCTAGCTTGGAGTAACGAAGGTAATAACGGACTAAATGGGGATATAAAGGGACAGGGTTCAAATTGGCCAAGTTTAGGTCTGAAGTCCACAAACTATCTAAAATGAGTAACGACTTAAGCTAAAATGTTAAAGGCCAGAACGAACCCAAGATTCGTATAACCTAGCTCCCAGAACGCTCTAAAAATTCATGATGACCTAAGACCAAGAAATGACTTAGGCTACGATGTCAGGGGCTAGAACGATCTAAGAAGTTGTACGACTCAAAAGTCGTAGCGGTCTAAAAGCATAACATGATCTACGGCTCAACACGACCTAGTGCTACATATGAGTAAAAATGACCTAACATGTATCAAAACTGTCTGAGTCAAGGCCTGTATTATTCTCAATAAATACAAGCTTCGAGGGGCAAATGTTAGTCCATAAAATATGGTTTAGAAATGAAAAATATGGTTAGGTCACTCTCACATAAGCGGTCTTAGGTCACGGGTCCTTAGATCATGAAAAGGAAACTCATTTAAATTCTTTCGTAGTTTAGCCCGTCCGAGCTTTAGATCATTATAGCACATTAGGCCATCATGAGGTGTTAAGACGGTTATAGCACTTTAGATCGTCTGAGAGCTTTAGGTCGTATGGCGGTCCAAAGTTATCATGCTCATTAGCTCATCATGCTTTTTGGTTCATCCTGGTCTCTAGCCCACAAAAGCTCTTAGAACGCCAAGCATTCATGATTGATAAAGCCTACAATGTATCCTGCTCCTTAGATCGCCCCGTTTTTAGCCCACATCGCTTCATATCTAGTGGCTTTGGCCCGCACCGCATTGATCCAGGTCGCTCCGAACTTTGCTTTAGGTCGTGCCGCCAGAACATGCGAGGTTTTTGCCCGTTACGCATTTATTAGATGGATTTAGGTCGCTCGTCGCTTTAAGGGAGGTTCGGGATAATTACAGAACTGGCACCTGGCATGAATCTCACCTATAAATACCCCCCTCATTCCTTCATTGAGGGGGGCCGAATTCTATGACCCCGAATGTAGTAACCCGTAACTTCCCCGGTAAGGAAAGCACGAATACTTTGAGGACAAGACGCATTTGAACGCAAACAGAAGAACATTTCATTGTTTATTACAACAGTTTCATCAGAATACAGGAATATTGTAATAACCCGGAAATTTTGAACCAGTTTAAAATTTTTATTTTGGCAATTTTAGCGAATTTTGAATATTTAAAATGAATTATTTTAAATAATAACAACAAGAAATTTATTTTGAATATAATAAGAACGTATATATTTATATAGATCGTCGTTAGAATATAAATTTTTATTTTAAATTATAAAAGGATTTGAAAATGGCGTGGTAGTTCGATAATTCGATTTCAAAATTCAAAGGAATGTACCAGGTGCAAAATAAACCGGATTTTGCCAAAACCAAAAATTTTAGAATCTATTTGGGAATATCTTTCCAACGAATCCGAAAAATCAAATTTTCATAGCGGGAATCAAAAGTTATGCCCAGTTGAAAATTCCGAATAGTCGCTATGTAAATTATACATGGCCCAAAAAGTCAGATTTTGCATACGAATGAATTTGGACTCGAAACCACTTCCATTGAGTTCAAAATGCCATTTAGAACTCCGAAATGTATAAGCTTCGATATATTCCGATATCTGGAATAGTGGCTATGGGCTGGAGTTGTTCGGTTAACAAAACATAGCCCTTAAAAAGTGAAAATTTTCATACGAGCTCAGAATTCGACGAGATAAATTTTTATGGATTCACAATGAGAAATCATTGTTGAGTTCCAAATGGCGCGTCGAACGGAGTCAGAATGTGGCCGTGCGAAGCAAAACCATTTGTTCAAAAGCGAGCAGTCATTTTACAAAGGAACATTATTGATACGACCTCAGTATTCGATTTCGTTTTTTTTCTGGATTCGTATCGTCTAAAAATGGTTAAATCCAAAAGAGCATGATTTTTGAAGTTAGCATGTGAGCGTGCAAGAAGAAAAGGTGCGCCAAAATAGCATTTTTAGAGCTTATCTGAGCATTTTCGTGATTTTTGTTTTGAACAATCAAACGAACTCGGAATTCGACGAAACTTGCTTCGTTGGACTCGTCTTCACGTCTACTATCTCGTGTCCGAAATCCGCAGCCATTGGAGATCGCTTGCGTTCAGGCGTTACGGGAGAAACTAGCATATAAACACTTTTACTTCCTTTTCTCTTCATAATTTTCACTTCTCTCTTTCTCTTCAAAAAAGGAAAAATGGCCTCCTCCTCCTAGGTGCCGCTGCCCCCCACCTCCACCAGCCTCCCCAGCCCCTCCACTGCCGACAGCAACCCCTCTTCCTCCTCCCCTCCTCCTCTTCCTCCTCCTCCTTCTCTCTCCTCTTTTCATGAACCCTAGGCCTTCAACACCAACCACCACCACTCTGGGGCCCACCACCGCCGCCGCCACCCCTTAACTGCCTTCCCACGCCCAATCAGGTCCGGCGCCCCTTCTCCCTCCTCAATTCCGGCCGTGGGCCCCCCGGTCACCAAAAACCCATTTTACACTAATCGCCCGTTTTGCAAATAAGTCCCTGACCGTATTTCGCCAATAACTCCCAAACGATGCGTTTTTGGCCAAAGTCAGACCAAAGTTGTAGAGCACGAAATTCTCTTCGATTTGGCTATATGGAAGTCATGTTTTGGAGTTCGGAGCTGCTCGGAAAACGCGTTCAAAGTCTGCTGTCTGAAAGCGGTAAAATTCGTGTACTTTCGCGAATTCTGGCAAATTGGAGCATTTTCGACAAAAAATCTCTTAGGCAAAAGTTGTCCGGAATGGCGTGTTTAAGCTAGAAAACAGATGGTGTGAAGATTGAAGCTCGTTCGCAAATTCTAGGACCCGAACAGCGAATCCGGGCGTTAGAAAAAAGTGAGTTTTCTCCGTTTTAAAGCTTCTATGGTTTTTGACAAATGAAGTAGAATAAAAATATGATTTTTATATTATAGGAAGAATAAAAATATGATTTTTATATAGTAGAGATAATAAAAATGTGATTTTTATATTATATAGATAGTAAAGATTTGATCTTTACTATATGAACAGCGGTATAAAAATAGAATTTTTATCTATATAGTAGAAGAATAAAAATGTGATTTTTATATACATAGCAACAATATAAAAATGTAATTTTTATATACATAGCGACAATATAAAAATGTGATTTTTATATATGTAGTGACTACGGGCAGTGAAATTGGCAAAAAGGCGAGCACGATGAAGATTTCTACAAAAGAAGAGTCGTGGCGTTTGGTTTAGCTAGTCGGTGAGAACTTCTCACTTTAACTTCTCTTTTCTAGTTATATAAATATATACTAGGATGCAGACGGTGTTTAGTAGCACCCGACACCATCATCCACAGACCATGGACTTGTTTGTTTGGTTGTGCAGTTGGTTTGATTATTTCATTTGATTTGAATGGATTGGATTGATATGTGTATGGCGTGGGCCATCACTAGACCGGGGATAAGGCTAGGCCTTGTCTCGTTTCTAGTATCGTGCCGTTATGCCGCCGAAATTTTCTAAAACAAGTTAGAAAAGTAAAGATATCATTTTATTTGATAAATGAACCGAATAGAATATTCATAAGTTGAATAAAATAGTTTGGTCGTTAAAAATATAATTTTTAACGTGAATGTGAATAAATAAATATTCATTTACAAACCGGACAGTTTGTTTATGTACACCTATTTGATGGACATGGATTGGGACGATAAATTTTACACACCGCCCAACTACACAAATAAAAATCTATGTTTTTTGATTTGAAACCCCACATGGGTATTGGGTTAAAATACGGTATGCACTAATCCCAATAATTAGTTGTATGTCGATCGATTGATTGACAGGTTGTTATAGCGTTAGATATCTATATTTGATGCTTATATAGTGTAGTGCACTTTGGATGATGGTTGATTATTTATCATTGCTATTATATACATGTGTTGTATAGAATCCATATAATTAACTTTATATGGTAATTGATTGGGCCTCATTCCAATTTAGAAGATAAAGAATATTATAAAATAAAGGTTCATGTGTTGACAGTACTCATTCGTTGAGATTAGTCATGTGTTGAACGAAATATTTTAACAATAAAATTTACATCTTTATCATTATAAAATAAAGGTTCATGTGTTGACAGTACTTATCCGTTGAGATTAGTCATGTGTTAAATGAAATATTTTAACAATACAATTTACATCTTTATCATTATAAAATAAAGGTTCATGTGTTGACAGTACTCATCCGTTGAGATTAGTCATGTGTTGAACGAAATATTTTAACAATAAAATTTATATCTTTATCATATATAAAATTTGAAACTAACTGGAAAATAGATAAGATGAGTGGTCTCCTGGATATTGATCTGATGTTGGTTTTGGCCTTCGGGGTTAATATTCAGGGAATCGTTCTCTTACTAATTTACGGTTGGAGTCTAATTTGAAATCAAACGATAGATACCATAATTTTTATAAAATATATTAAATAACAAAAATAGTCACACGTGGACAGTACTCATTCGTTGAGATTAGTCATGTGTTGACAAAAATATAGATTCATGTATGGAATAAAATAAATATTCATTTATTGAATAGAATAACGGAATTATTGAAATATATAAAGCTGTGTTGATTAGAGATGCGCAATTTTGACGCGAACGATATTTATATCGATTATATTCGTTTTTATATAATTGAATTGAATATATAACGAATTCGATTTGAATTGAATATAAAACGAATTCGATTTGAATTGAAAATAAAACGAATTCGAATTGAATTGAAAACGAATTGAAATAGAATAAAAATCGATTTGAAATGAATTCAAATTGAATTGAAATTTGAATTGAATTGAAATCGATTTAAAACGAATTTATAAGGGAAAATTTCAATTTTGATTTGAATTGGGAATGGAAGTTGAAATTGTTTTTGAAACGAATTTAAAACAATTCATAAAGTTCATTTTAAATAGAAATCGACGAAATATATATTATATATATATATTATATATATTATATAATAGCCTGAATAGAACGCGCCGCGTCGCGGCAGTTCGCGAATTTCGACCATTGACTTCGAATGGACATTACGGTAGATCCGACCATTGGATTCTCCTAAAACCGGAACCGTTGGGTTCGTATCGAAAAGAGCTTTTTGACGAATATTGGAAATTTGAAATCTAATGGTTGGATTTGGAGATACGACCAAGTCAAATTTGGAAAAGGTCGCTGTAAGTGCAGTTCGATGGCTGTTGATGGAAATCGACTGTACATGCCTTGATAAAATTATTAAAAATAGTGATAATTTGTGTAAAATCATAAGAAATGATTTGGGAAAAATTGGGATGAAAAAATCCATATTTGAAAATAAAAAAATAGATTTTTATCGAAATGAACTAGTTTTGAGCTGAAATTAAAACCCATTTATTTTTAAATAAATAAATTGGATTTGAAATGGGTTGTAAATAGAATTCATTTGTGGGTTTATCGTGAAGGGTGTTTTAAATGACGCTTGTTCTTTAACCCAATAATAAATAGAATGTGATTTGGGTTTATCGTGAATTGTGTTTTAAATGACATTAGTTCTTTAACCCAGTAAAAGGAGTTTTAATGAATCTGCAATTAGATTGAAATGTGAATTGATAATCTAAATTATCAAATTTAGAAAGTGAGCGAGAATGGAGTATCACCGGTTTTGCTCCAAAACGATAGTCAAATCTTTAATTAGATTTGAACGTGAAATGGTAATTAAATTTACCGATAACACCACGGTGTTAGATATGGAGTATTACCAGTTTTGCTTCATGGGATGAATAGGTTAGGAAAGGGAAATAAAATAAATAATTACTTCGGTGTGGTTCGCTAATCTCGACTAGTTTGGAAAACCATAATTTGGTTTGAAATGACATCCAAAGGAAGATTAAAGAATAAATTCAAAGAATTTATCTTGGATAAAATTAATGGGAACCTTTCCCTAAGAATATGAAATTTAGAAACTAGCTGTAGGTTAGCTAAGAAGAATGGTTTCCTGGTATTGATCTGATGTTAGTTTCAGCCTTCGGGGTTAATATTTGGGAAATTGTTCTCTTGTTGATTTATGGTTAGTAGCTACTGAATTGGAATGAGGCGTATGTTGTGTTTGTGTAACATTTGTTTTTAATATACGTGGGTTGTTCGGAAAGTTCGGGTTTATACCCATTCTGAATAACCGATTCGATGATAAGTCGAAGATGATGACGGTGGTCGAAGACCAAAAGTCTTCACATCGTTTGCCTGATTACTGATGGTCTTGATTGGGCTGTACACCCAAGAGGATGGAAATAGTTGGTGGTCATCCAGACGTACTTGGAGATCGATGGATATGCGAGGAAAGTGCCTCCGGTTTCGTTCAGACCCAGAACGAACTTGTAAATGGATTGTGTGTCTGACATTGGATTTTATTCTGTGTTGATTGATTTCTGTTAAGTATATATCTGTTTGGCGGCAGAGAATTTATTCTCTTGCTTAACGTCCTTCTCTGAGACGTACGAGCTTAGAGGTTATATATCGATAGATATCAATCGCATGGCATGAATTGCCTGTGTGGCACGCTGAGTTGCATGGATCAAGGCTTCTGTTGAAAAGAAAAGTCTTGTGGTTGATGATCAAAGCACGGCCTACGTGGCGTAGCATTGTGTATGACGTGGATTCGCGAGCATCACACCTCGGTATGAGTCAAAAACGGGATACGGACCGTTGGGAGAACACGACGTTTCTTTCTAGCTTTGGTGGTGTCAGTGACTTACCAGCCTTGACATTTATATACTTTTCACCTTTGTGGTTGTTGGAATGAGGCGCCTCGATATTAGGTCTGTAAGGACCGGGAAACGTGTGTTCAGGAATTTCCAATCCTCAAACGTAAGAGAGGACCGGCCCAACCGATCCAAGTGGCTGCCCAGAGTGTGTAGTCCTGAGCATTTGCTAGAGTGTCTCGAAGCGGAGAGGAGATTGCCCCTTGCCTCGACTCATGACGGAAATCCAATTTCCAATACGTGTGTTTGGGTTTTATTTGTAGAGCCTAGTATGGCGACATGATAGATGGCACCCACTCCGCCTAGGATTGATATTTATGATTGAAATTGTTTTGAAACTATACACTTATTATAGTATCAAATGATTTGTTTTAAACGCACCAAGCATGTTTGGCGATTATGAGGGAAAACCCTATCCTCCGGTTTGCGTTGCATTGTGTGATGGGACCTGGGTCTTATAATAGCTTCATTTTTCGAAAAAGCATTGCGTTGTCTTCCCTACGCACTGGTATTCTTGGGAGGAAACCCGTTTCCGTGTTATACGGCGTGGTCCCTTGAATTACTCTCTTTTAAAGTAAAGTTTTAAATAACTATTTTAGTTCTCACAACAGTCACATTACTGACCTGGAGTTTAATGGTTTATCCTAAACTATGGGTGCCCCTATTTTCAACACAGGCAGTTAGTAGTTTTGGTTTTGCAGATTTATATTCACAGGATCCTGATTTACAGCTGGAACGATGCTCGGAAAGCTCTGTATTCGTGTATTACTTTCTGTTGTGTTTTGTTTTATTTTCCGCTGCTATGTAATTTATTTTAACCTCTGATATTTATCGAATGTATAATATTCATTTATACTCTGTATATTCTTGTATCTGATGGAATTGTTGTAATAACAATGAAATGTTCTTCCGTCTGCGTTCATTTGTGTGTTGTTCTCAAAGTATCCGCTCTTTCCCTCATGGGGAAGTAATGGGTTCTCACATTTGGTATCAGAGCTTTGGTTTACAGAGCTCGAGAACAAGACACATTAGAACCATACGAAAGAATTCATCAGATATTGGATTTGTAATATCCAATTAGAATGACTCGTTAGAGATGGGATCAGTAGTATCCTAGAACGAGTGTGAAGAGTATATTTTTTTCAAATGGAAACAATTTTGTTTCGAAAATTTAAATCGTTTTATACGTATTTGAATATTTATTTATATTGATTTGGGCAATCTAGTATATAAAGGTTTTGCATATACGCGTCATGAACGTATATTCGAAGTTTTAATATATTAGATGGATATAAAGTCACACTCTAGTCGCCCGGACATGGTCCTGATGATGAAGTATACCATCACCAGTATTTATTTTCGAGTGACGAAGGTGTGATATCTATATATTTCCCTTAGGCTGGTGTGAGAACCAAAACTTATATAGATAGATTTATTGTTGTGAATTGGCATCAAAAACATGGTTTTCTGTATATGTATCAAAATAATGAATTTGAAACGTTAATCCACTAATTGATTGATGTTTGTGTTGTTTGATTATTGTTTGCCTAATTGAATATTGAACCATTATGCCAAATTGAAACTAACATTGAATTGTATTGAAAATTAGTCGCATTTGCTTGCATATACATGTACTCACATTGAACAGGTTATAGCAAGGAGGCTAGAGCAGAGAATGAAATTTGTTTGCCCGACAAATAGGTACATGTTTACTATAATTTACTGTTTGTTTGGGTGATGATGATTTTATGAGCCTATTGGCTAGCCGCTTGGCTTTTTCTTTTCCTTTTTTGAGATCTGAAGGCCTATATGGCAATTTCGGGATTTTCCGTTGCTCCCGGTGCAGGGGAGGTTATGGCGAAATTTTTCAAAAATTTAGGGTGTTAGCCAAATTTTTGAAAAAATTGGAAAAGTTCTTAGAAACTGAAAAGTTGAAGAATTTAAGCCGTAATCAAAATACTGGAAGTTGAGTTGAATTGTTAAACAACTTTCGGCTTCGTTCCTTTTCGGGGACGAAGAGTTTTAAGTGGGGGAGACTGCAATAACCCGAAAATTCTGAACTAGTTTAAAATTTTTATTTTGGCAATTTTAGCGAATTTTGAATATTTAAAATGAATTATTTTAAATAATAAGAACGAGAAATTTATTTTGAATATAATTAGAACGTATATATTTATATAGATCGTCATTAGAATATAAATATTTATTTTAAATTATAAAAGGAATTGAAAATGGCGCGGTAGTTCGATAATTCGATTTCAAAATTCAAAGGAATGTACCGGGTGCAAAATAAACCGGATTTTGGCAAAACCAAAAATATTAGAATCTATTTGGGAATGTCTTTCCAACGAATCAAAAAAATCAAATTTTCATAGCGGGAATCAAAAGTTATGCCCAGTTGAAAATTCAGAATAGTCGCTATGTAAATTATACATGGCCCAAAAAGTCAGATTTTGCATACGAACGAATTTGTACTCGAAACCACTTCCATTGAGTCCAAAATGACGTTTAGAACTCCGAAAAGTATAAGCTTCGATATATTCCGATATCCGGAATAGTGGTTATGGGCTGGAGTTGTTCGGTTAACAAAACATAGCCCATAAAAAGTGAAATTTTGCATACGAGCTCAGAATTCGACGAGATAAATTTTTATGGATTCACAATGACAAATCATTGTTGAGTTCCAAATGGCGCGTCGAATGGAGTCAGTATGTGGCCGTGCGAAGCAAAACCATTTGTTCAAAAGCGAGCAGTCATTTTACAAAGGAAAATTATTGATACGACTTCAGAATTCGATTTCGTTTTTTTTTAGATTCGTATCGTCTAAAAATGGTTAAATCCAAAAGGGCATGATTTTGGAAGTTAGCATGTGAGCGTGCAAGAAGAAAAGGTGCGCCAAAATAGCATTTTTAGAGCTTATCTGAGCATTTTCGTGATTTTTTTTGAATGGTCAAACGAACTCGGAATTCGACGAAACTTGTTTCGTTGGACTCGTCTTCACGTCTACAATCTCGTGTCCGAAATCCGTGGCCATCGGAGATCGCTAGCGTTCAGGCGTTACGGGAGAAACTAGCATATAAACACTTTTACTTCCTTTTCTCTTCATAATTTTCACTTCTCTCTTTCTCTTCAAAAAAGGAAAAATGACCTCCTCCTCCTAGGTGCCGCGGCCCCCACCTCCACCGGCCTCCCCAGCCCCTCCACCGCCGGTCGCACCCCCTCTTCCTCCTCCCCTCCTCCTCCTCTTCCTCCTCCTCCTTCTCTCCTATTTTCATCAACCCTAGGTCTTTAACACCAACCACCGCCACTCCGGGCCCCACCACCGCCGCCCCTTAGCCGCCTCCCCACGCCCAATCAGGTCCGGCGCCCCCTTTCCCCTCCTCAATTCCGGCCGTGGGCCCCTCGGTCACCAAAAACCCATTTTACACTAATCGCCCGTTTTGCAAATAACCCGTGACCGTATTTCACCAATAACTCCCAAACGGTGCGTTTTTGGCCAAAGTCCCTCTAGACCAAAGTTGTAGAACACGAAATTCTCTTCGATTTGGTTATATGGAAGTCATGTTTTGGAGTTTGGAGCTGCTCGGAAAACGCGTTAAAAGTTTGTTGTCTGAAAGCGGTAAAATACATGTACTTTCGCGAATTCTGACAAATTGGAGCATTTTCGGCAAAAAGTCTCTTAGGAGAAAGTTGTCCGGAATGGCGCGTTAAAACTAGAAAACGGATGGTGTGAAGATTGAAGCTTGTTTGCAAATTCTAGGACCCGAACAGCGAATCCGGGCGATAGAAAAAAGTAAGTTTTCTCCGTTTTAAAGCTTCTATGGTTTTTGACAAATGAAGTAGAATAAAAATATGATTTTTATATTATAGGAAGAATAAAAATATGATTTTTATATAGTAGAAATAATAAAAATGTGATTTTTATATTATATAGATAGTAAAGATTTGATCTTTACTAAATGAACAGCGGTATAAAAATAGAATTTTTATCTATATAGTAGTAGAATAAAAATGTGATTTTTATATACATAGCAACAACATAAAATTGTGATTTTTATATACATAGCGACAATTTAAAAATGTGATTTTTATATATGTAGTGACTACGCGCAGTGAAATTGGCAAAAAGGCGAGCACGATGAAGATTTCTACATAAGAAGAGTCGTGGCGCTTGGTTTAGCTAGTTGGTGAGAACTTCTCACTTTAACCTTTCTTTTCTAGTTATATAAATATATACTAGGATGCAGACTGTAGTGACCCGAAAATCCGGTCCAATTTGAGCTGACTAAATAACACAAGTCCAACCACAAATTGTACTGGAAATTCAAGAAACTAATAGAAAGAAGATAGAGGGTGAGGAAATATAAGGTAGAACTATTAGAATAGAAGAATAAGAAGAACATCATCATCAGAGTAAACACGAATCTCACAGCGGAACGAATAAAATATAACATAACTTTTGAAATACAAACAGTTATATATACACTAGCACTTATCAGAGTACAACACTTACAACAACAGCGGAAATAACTATAGCTATATGATCCTGAAGCCTCCTGCTCCAAGCTCTTCCAGTATATCTGTAAATCCCGACTACTTGACTGCCCGTACAAATTTAGGCACCCAAGAGTTTAGGGAAACAAAACAAATAAACTCCGGGTCAGTCATGTGACTGGTGTGAGTAAACTCAAATCATTTAAACAGGTATATGATATCTCATAAGACCACGCCGTGAATACGGAACGGGTTTTTCCCTTATGAGAATCCAAACATCTTTGAAAAGCAATATCATTCTGATATTATGATAATGTCTAAATACAAATAGATATCAGTCTAGTAGAAACGCTTGCATCTCACGTTCTACATATATAGTATACAATCAAAACCGCAGGTGCGTATTGGATGATTGGGTTTCCAACTATGACAAGGTATGGATCCACCTTCCGATCAGTGTACTCTAGGAACGATACACTGGAGTTCAACAAGAACATCTTGCAACTCAGCCACACATGACCGACCACTCATTTCGCTTGAGTGTATCGAATGTACATCACCAACGGTTGGGATCAGCAACCGTTTCCCGTATATATATGGGACAGCATTGATAGATTAAAAGAAGCAAATGAATATTCTCTAGATAGGTGATTATACACCCTACTTCGGTGCGACCGACTTAGCCATGCTGCCTGCCCGATTTTTGTCATTTACCAGATGTGAGGCTAGAAGCTACGCTTACTTTCCATTCATTTATAACACGATCACTTTGAATGCCACATTATCAGATCCGTCAATCATTTGTTGGATCTGCACAAATAGATTCTGGATATTATGCGAAGGGAATAAATCCGTTGGCCACCATATATATTTGTACAGTCCAACTCTTTCGATCACTGGAACTATTCTGTCAGACATTCGTCCATATACGTTCGTTCTGGGACTGAACGAAACCGAAGGCACTATTCTGTAAACAGGACAGCCCTTGCACTTTACTCCGTCTCCAATTATCTTCATCTTATTTGATCACAAAGCTTATGTCGATACGGAGTGGTTCTTCGGATAATAATCCAACCGGTCTCTCCATATTTACAACGTAAAATGGTCAAAACTTCGATAGTCTGTGATTTAACTATCAAATGAAAACATGTCGGTGTACAAACAACGATCTTAATTCCAAATGGAATTGTCGATCCAATCATCAATCATATATATATTCATATATATATTCATATTTCCTTATTTTTTTTAAAACTAGAAAATATACATTTTCAACATTGGAAAACATTTCCAATCCTCATTTACGCATCACCATCATTCCACAACTATTAGTCCCTAACTGTAAACTAGTAAGAGAACAATTCTCTAAGTATAAACCCCGAAGGCCGAAACCAACATCAGATCAACACTCAGAAAACTATTCAACTTACTAATCTCTAGTCAGTTTCTAATTTTTGTTTAACTTCACTTCTTAATTTCTATATTCGATTAACCCCTTTTGATAAACTACGTTTGATTAACTCCTTTTGATAAACTACGTTTTCCGTTACAATTATTTCCCCTTTTTAACGTTTACTTACCGTTACAAATATTTCCTATTTACAACTTCTATTTACCGTTACAAATATTTCCTATTTACAACTTCTATTTGCCGTTACAAATATTTCCTATTTATAACGTTTTATTTATCTTCTAAATAAATATTCCCTTATTCTATTTATTTACTAAATAAATATTCCTTTTATAAAACTCTATTTGTTTTATAAATACTTCCTTTTATAAAACTGTGTTCGTTTTATAAATAATTCCCTTTTATTAAATCCTGTGATTTTATAAAATTCCTTTATTTCAATATATATTGAAATATTCCTTTTTACATCCCAGGGTTTCTTATGATATTTAAAATATCAAACAACGATGATCAATATCGTTCTAACATCCATAATCAATAACAGATTATAAATCACAACATATATCACAATATATGAAAACAGTAAAATAATTGTTGAGGAACCCAGTCGGATTCCTCCAACCTGTCTCCCTGCATCCACAGATGTTACACAGTATAATATACATCATATTTCATTTTGAAATGAAATATCCTGTTGTAAAAACCATATTTGATTAACAGTACATAGATTAACTATAACTACGTTTTCAATCAAATCTATTTAACAGTCCAGTTTAACAATCAATCTACAGCGGTCAATAAATAAAGTACAATTTATATTAAAATACAAATTTAGGAGAGTTAGTGAGTTTTACTCACTTTGGACGATCATCGTTAATAACGATAACCATCGCTTGATTCAGACGGACAATTTATTTCGCTATAAATTGTTATGGGCTCCAATCCATTCCCGGTCAGTTCCATGATGTAGCATTCGTCTGTATGATCCTATCGGATCCTGTTTGTTCGATTCTGAAAATATAGGATCCTATTATTAATATTTTAAACAACAACTAATTTAATTATATTTAAAATTCTTAATTACTTAAATTATAAGCTAACTAATTACAAATTTAGGGTTTTATTTTATCTAATTACATTAGTTAATAAAATGGCCGATCCAATTCTTATCCCCCATTCATATAAACTCTTGAGTCCCCTTACTGCAAGTTCAACTGGCCCCTAAGCTACATTTAAAATAATTAATCACTAAATCCTATTTAGTCCAACTAAATCATGTTTTTAGGCTTTAAAAGGACTAACGATTATCGCTATCTTTCCGGTATAACTGGGTTTAACTAGCAACTTAATTAACGTTTTTAAATCTAATAGCAATTTATATTCGTTAATTACATTATAAAGGAATTGCCGACACTCCTTCCTGTTGTTTGGCTCCAAAGCTCACCGTCTTCTGAAAGTCTTCACACTAGTTTTCCCTTTTCTTTTTTTTTTCTTTTCGGTACCCAGACAATTCGACGTCACTGTATAACCCTCCCCCAACACATAACTTTTCTTCCCTTTTATAATACAAACTGCACCCTGTAGCTTTCCTCTTCTTGAGTAGAAAACCGCACTGCTCCAGACATAACCCAACACCACCGTTGACGCACTTACACTCCACCCTGTATAAACGAAAATTGGTCCTCTTAGATAAGCTACTTCCTTCATTTGCAGTATTCAACTACACAAAACAAATGGCTATTTCCATTCGTTCTTTTCGGCTTGGCTTCACATTTCTCCACAACTTCATACTCACAGCAAACCATATTCTGCCTCCAGTATTCACAACCTGGATTCGAACTGCATCAACTCTTCATCCTCTCGAACAACTATTCACCCAAAACGCCACCTCGACATCACCTTGACAGCTCACGACGACCCCAGGCAATTCAACATTAACTACCAACGTCGATCCCTCCATCCCCCTTCGAATCCGAGTCCACTGCCATCTTCAGTTAGTCCAAAACATCATCGAAGAATCGAGGAACCGAAGCCCTAGCTCACGATTTCCAAACCCACTGCAAATAAATGGAGTTCGAACTCCATGAAAACCGAACCTGATTGTAGCGAAGCTCGCTCTGAACCCATATGAACGTATTTTAGGATTTATAGATTTTGATTTTAATTTCTTTGAATTCTTGAATGCCACGATTTAGCTGAGAAGAGGAAGTGAGTGGCGGCCGGTTTCTGTTGTGAGAAATGAATTAGGTCTTAAGGGAATGATAGTGGTTAGGTATTTATAGTGAATAGGTTTGAGTTATTAATTTAGTTGTATGGATTTGGTTCTCCTACGTTTTGGTTTGAAACCCACAAAGAAAATGGTGGCTGAGAAAAAAAAATCGTGGCCTTCTATTGATCAAGGAATGGGATAAAACGTGGACTTCGCCGCACCAAGGATTTCTTATTTTAAATTCTTTTAAGTTATTAAAAGTTCCTGTACCCTGCTACGTATAATTATACCCATGTACGAGTGTTACAGACTGAGATAAATATACCGTTGTAATCAGCTCGGTGCCACGACCCCAAAAATATAATAATACCGGTAGATTAACTCATATTTTGAAACCTCAAAATGTTGATTACAGGGTGCAAAATACTTCAAAATGAAAAGTGCTTATTTAATTAATTAAAAATTTCAGTAAAATTCTAAAAATTAAATTATCGCTACGCCTCAAAAGAACCTTGTCTAAATTCAAACCCGATATCTAGTTATATCGAATAAACCGTTACGGTCGATAAACGATTCTATAGCGACTATTTTAAAATTTGATTTGGACATATCTCAAAATCTACACGACGAAATCCTGATTTTTCTCTTCCTCTAGAAAGATATTCTCCACCAGCTCCGTATGTTTCTTGTTTCACAGAAATCCAATTTAAAACGAACTCTGTATATTCAGTTGAAGTTCAAATCGCCAAATAGCGAACTACCGCGCCATTTCGAGCTCTATTTTAAATTATAATATAATTATACATTCTAACGTCGACGATTAAATAATATATTCGTTATTTAAAAAATTAAATAAGTTAATTATTACACCGTCAAATATCCGGGTCATTACATTCTTCCCCACTTAAAATAATTTCGTCCTCGAAATTGCTAAGGTAGTGGACGACCCTATCTATTGGAATTCCTAAGATTTGTTTACCCCTTATTTCTGTTTTCAACTGAACCAATTAATATTGACTAAAATATCAATTCCTTCCGACTAACCTAAATTTTCAAAAATTCTGAAAATTTTCTAACACTTTAATTTTTCAGAAAATTTCGCCATAACCTCCTTTGTACAGCCCTATCGGTAAAACCACAACTCGCCTCTCTGGGCCATCTCCAACCCAAAAGAAAATCAAACAGCCTAGCGGCTTGCCAATTCGGCTCATAAATTCCAACTCATATGAAATATAAACTTGTACCTTTTTGTTGACCATATCATTATACCATTCCCATTGGTTATCAACTTTGCATATACCATGCCATTCCAATCAAACTCCAATCAGTTTAATCTCATCTAAATCATTTGGTTATATCCAAGTCAAATTCCACTTCAAGTTCCATTCTTAATTCTTATATCGTAAATCAACTTACTCGATATCCTTCCAATATAATTCCATATTATATTTAACCTTGCCTAAGTTTGATTCATATTTATTTATTCACTTTCACTATTTTAATCCATTTAACTTCATAAGTTAAATTCAAATTCCAGAATTTAAATTTCTGGGTTTATTTCAAATCAATTTGAAACCATAATACCAATTCAAAACCTTTGAATTTCTAAACACTTGTTTTCCTTAAACAATTCAAAAACACAACCTTTGGTAGTAATCCGTCACTTAGAACTCGAAAATGAACACTGATGATGTGGCCACACTCATCAGGGTTATTTCCCAGTTTATCGAAGTGAGTTCAATACTATAACACTTCCAATTTGAAAACATTTTCAAAATCTCCCAGGAACTTAAAATTTCCTTAGTTTAATTCCTAATCCTGATTTAATTTCAGATTTAATTCATCTTATTTCATATACTTTACTTATATGAATTCTGATCAGTTATTTATAACCATTCCACTTTTTTTATAATTTCTTTCGATTATACTAACAACCAATACAACCAATTATACTATGTTAATTTCAAAACATATCATGTTGGTTCATCGTATTCGAGTGTTTAGAAACCCCTATCGATATTGTGGTGCCCCACTATCGACCAGAATTCATAAGCCACTCAACCAATAAAGCTCCACAATATAAAACAAATTTTTATATCAATTAACAAATACGTTCACTCGTATATATACACTCAACTCAATCTAGGATATTACTAATCCCATCTCTACTGAGTTACGCCACAGAGCCAAGGTAATTCGCTTAACTTAAGCTCTGATACCAACTGTAGTGACCCGAAAATCCGGTCCAATTTGAGCTGACTAAATAACACAAGTCCAACCACAAATTGTACTGGAAATTCAAGAAACTAATAGAAAGAAGATAGAGGGTGAGGAAATATAAGGTAGAACTATTAGAATAGAAGAATAAGAAGAACATCATCATCAGAGTAAACACGAATCTCACAGCGGAACGAATAAAATATAACATAACTTTTGAAATACAAACAGTTATATATACACTAGCACTTATCAGAGTACAACACTTACAACAACAGCGGAAATAACTATAGCTATATGATCCTGAAGCCTCCTGCTCCAAGCTCTTCCAGTATATCTGTAAATCCCGACTACTTGACTGCCCGTACAAATTTAGGCACCCAAGAGTTTAGGGAAACAAAACAAATAAACTCCAGGTCAGTCATGTGACTGGTGTGAGTAAACTCAAATCATTTAAACAGGTATATGATATCTCATAAGACCACGCCGTGAATACGGAACGGGTTTTTCCCTTATGAGAATCCAAACATCTTTGAAAAGCAATATCATTCTGATATTATGATAATGTCTAAATACAAATAGATATCAGTCTAGTAGAAACGCTTGCATCTCACGTTCTACATATATAGTATACAATCAAAACCGCAGGTGCGTATTGGATGATTGGGTTTCCAACTATGACAAGGTATGGATCCACCTTCCGATCAGTGTACTCTAGGAACGATACACTGGAGTTCAACAAGAACATCTTGCAACTCAGCCACACATGACCGACCACTCATTTCGCTTGAGTGTATCGAATGTACATCACCAACGGTTGGGATCAGCAACCGTTTCCCGTATATATATGGGACAGCATTGATAGATTAAAAGAAGCAAATGAATATTCTCTAGATAGGTGATTATACACCCTACTTCGGTGCGACCGACTTAGCCATGCTGCCTGCCCGATTTTTGTCATTTACCAGATGTGAGGCTAGAAGCTACGCTTACTTTCCATTCATTTATAACACGATCACTTTGAATGCCACATTATCAGATCCGTCAATCATTTGTTGGATCTGCACAAATAGATTCTGGATATTATGCGAAGGGAATAAATCCGTTGGCCACCATATATATTTGTACAGTCCAACTCTTTCGATCACTGGAACTATTCTGTCAGACATTCGTCCATATACGTTCGTTCTGGGACTGAACGAAACCGAAGGCACTATTCTGTAAACAGGACAGCCCTTGCACTTTACTCCGTCTCCAATTATCTTCATCTTATTTGATCACAAAGCTTATGTCGATACGGAGTGGTTCTTCGGATAATAATCCAACCGGTCTCTCCATATTTACAACGTAAAATGGTCAAAACTTCGATAGTCTGTGATTTAACTATCAAATGAAAACATGTCGGTGTACAAACAACGATCTTAATTCCAAATGGAATTGTCGATCCAATCATCAATTATATATATATTCATATATATATTCATATTTCCTTATTTTTTTTAAAACTAGAAAATATACATTTTCAACATTGGAAAACATTTCCAATCCTCATTTACGCATCACCATCATTCCACAACTATTAGTCCCTAACTGTAAACTAGTAAGAGAACAATTCTCTAAGTATAAACCCCGAAGGCCGAAACCAACATCAGATCAACACTCAGAAAACTATTCAACTTACTAATCTCTAGTCAGTTTCTAATTTTTGTTTAACTTCACTTCTTAATTTCTATATTCGATTAACCCCTTTTGATAAACTACGTTTGATTAACTCCTTTTGATAAACTACGTTTTCCGTTACAATTATTTCCCCTTTTTAACGTTTACTTACCGTTACAAATATTTCCTATTTACAACTTCTATTTACCGTTACAAATATTTCCTATTTACAACTTCTATTTGCCGTTACAAATATTTCCTATTTATAACGTTTTATTTATCTTCTAAATAAATATTCCCTTATTCTATTTATTTACTAAATAAATATTCCTTTTATAAAACTCTATTTGTTTTATAAATACTTCCTTTTATAAAACTGTGTTCGTTTTATAAATAATTCCCTTTTATTAAATCCTGTGATTTTATAAAATTCCTTTATTTCAATATATATTGAAATATTCCTTTTTACATCCCAGGGTTTCTTATGATATTTAAAATATCAAACAACGATGATCAATATCGTTCTAACATCCATAATCAATAACAGATTATAAATCACAACATATATCACAATATATGAAAACAGTAAAATAATTGTTGAGGAACCCAGTCGGATTCCTCCAACCTGTCTCCCTGCATCCACAGATGTTACACAGTATAATATACATCATATTTCATTTTGAAATGAAATATCCTGTTGTAAAAACCATATTTGATTAACAGTACATAGATTAACTATAACTACGTTTTCAATCAAATCTATTTAACAGTCCAGTTTAACAATCAATCTACATCGGTCAATAAATAAAGTACAATTTATATTAAAATACAAATTTAGGAGAGTTAGTGAGTTTTACTCACTTTGGACGATCATCGTTAATAACGATAACCATCGCTTGATTCAGACGGACAATTTATTTCGCTATAAATTGTTATGGGCTCCAATCCATTCCCGGTCAGTTCCATGATGTAGCATTCGTCTGTATGATCCTATCGGATCCTGTTTGTTCGATTCTGAAAATATAGGATCCTATTATTAATATTTTAAACAACAACTAATTTAATTATATTTAAAATTCTTAATTACTTAAATTATAAGCTAACTAATTACAAATTTAGGGTTTTATTTTATCTAATTACATTAGTTAATAAAATGGCCGATCCAATTCTTATCCCCCATTCATATAAACTCTTGAGTCCCCTTACTGCAAGTTCAACTGGCCCCTAAGCTACATTTAAAATAATTAATCACTAAATCCTATTTAGTCCAACTAAATCATGTTTTTAGGCTTTAAAAGGACTAACGATTATCGCTATCTTTCCGGTATAACTGGGTTTAACTAGCAACTTAATTAACGTTTTTAAATCTAATAGCAATTTATATTCGTTAATTACATTATAAAGGAATTGCCGACACTCCTTCCTGTTGTTTGGCTCCAAAGCTCACCGTCTTCTGAAAGTCTTCACACTAGTTTTCCCTTTTCTTTTTTTTTTTTCTTTTCGGTACCCAGACAATTCGACGTCACTGTATAACCCTCCCCCAACACATAACTTTTCTTCCCTTTTATAATACAAACTGCACCCTGTAGCTTTCCTCTTCTTGAGTAGAAAACCGCACTGCTCCAGACATAACCCAACACCACCGTTGACGCACTTACACTCCACCCTGTATAAACGAAAATTGGTCCTCTTAGATAAGCTACTTCCTTCATTTGCAGTATTCAACTGCACAAAACAAATGGCCATTTCCATTCGTTCTTTTCGGCTTGGCTTCACATTTCTCCACAACTTCATACTCACAGCAAACCATATTCTGCCTCCAGTATTCACAACCTGGATTCGAACTGCATCAACTCTTCATCCTCTCGAACAACTATTCACCCAAAACGCCACCTCGACATCACCTTGACAGCTCACGACGACCCCAGGCAATTCAACATTAACTACCAACGTCGATCCCTCCATCCCCCTTCGAATCCGAGTCCACTGCCATCTTCAGTTAGTCCAAAACATCATCGAAGAATCGAGGAACCGAAGCCCTAGCTCACGATTTCCAAACCCACTGCAAATAAATGGAGTTCGAACTCCATGAAAACCGAACCTGATTGTAGCGAAGCTCGCTCTGAACCCATATGAACGTATTTTAGGATTTATAGATTTTGATTTTAATTTCTTTGAATTCTTGAATGCCACGATTTAGCTGAGAAGAGGAAGTGAGTGGCGGCCGGTTTCTGTTGTGAGAAATGAATTAGGTCTTAAGGGAATGATAGTGGTTAGGTATTTATAGTGAATAGGTTTGAGTTATTAATTTAGTTGTATGGATTTGGTTCTCCTACGTTTTGGTTTGAAACCCACAAAGAAAATGGTGGCTGAGAAAAAAAAATCGTGGCCTTCTATTGATCAAGGAATGGGATAAAACGTGGACTTCGCCGCACCAAGGATTTCTTATTTTAAATTCTTTTAAGTTATTAAAAGTTCCTGTACCCTGCTACGTATAATTATACCCATGTACGAGTGTTACAGACTGAGATAAATATACCGTTGTAATCAGCTCGGTGCCACGACCCCAAAAATATAATAATACCGGTAGATTAACTCATATTTTGAAACCTCAAAATGTTGATTACAGGGTGCAAAATACTTCAAAATGAAAAGTGCTTATTTAATTAATTAAAAATTTCAGTAAAATTCTAAAAATTAAATTATCGCTACGCCTCAAAAGAACCTTGTCTAAATTCAAACCCGATATCTAGTTATATCGAATAAACCGTTACGGTCGATAAACGATTCTATAGCGACTATTTTAAAATTTGATTTGGACATATCTCAAAATCTACACGACGAAATCCTGATTTTTCTCTTCCTCTAGAAAGATATTCTCCACCAGCTCCGTATGTTTCTTGTTTCACAGAAATCCAATTTAAAACGAACTCTGTATATTCAGTTGAAGTTCAAATCGCCAAATAGCGAACTACCGCGCCATTTCGAGCTCTATTTTAAATTATAATATAATTATACATTCTAACGTCGACGATTAAATAATATATTCGTTATTTAAAAAATTAAATAAGTTAATTATTACACCGTCAAATATCCGGGTCATTACACAGACGGTGTTTAGTAGCACCCGACACCATCATCCACAGACCATGGACTTGTTTGTTTGGTTGTGTAGTTGGTTAGATAAGGCTAGGCCATCACTAGACCGGGGATAAGGCTAGGCCTTGTCCCGTTTCTAGTATCGTGTCGTTATGCCACCGAATTTTCTAAAACAAGTTAGAAAAGTAAAGACATCATTTTATTTGATAAATGAACCGAATAGAATATTCATAAGTTGAATAAAATAGTTTGGTCGTTAAAAATATAATTTTTAACGTGAATGTGAATAATTAAATATTCATTTACAAACCAGATGGTTTGTTTATGTACACCTATTTGAAGGACATTGATTGGGACGATAAATTTTACACATCGCCCAGCTGCACAAATAAAAATCTATGTTTGTTGATTTGAAACCCCACACGGGTATTGGGAGAAAATATGGTATACACTAATCCCAATAATTAGTTGTATGTCGATCGATTGATTGACAGGCTATTATAAGCATTAGATATCTATATTTGATGCTTATATAGTGTAGTGCTCTTTGGATGATGGTTGATTATTTATCATTGCTATTATATACATGTGTTGTATGGAATCCATACAATTAACTTTATATGGTAATTGATTGGGCCTCATTCCAATTTAGAAGATAAAGAATATTATAAAATAAAGGTTCATGTGTTGACAGTACTCATTCGTTGAGATTAGTCATGTGTTGAACGAAATATTTTAACAATAAAATTTACATCTTTATCATTATAAAATAAAGGTTCATGTGTTGACATTACTCATCCGTTGAGATTAGTCATGTGTTGAACAAAATATTTTAACAATAAAATTTATATCTTTATCATATATAAAATTTGAAACTAACTGGAAAATAGATAAGATGAGTGGTCTCCTGGATATTGATCTGATGTTGGTTTCGGCCTTCGGGGTTAATATTCAGGGAATCGTTCTCTTACTAATTTACGGTTGGAGTCTAATTTGAAATCAAACGATAGATACCATAATTTTTATAAAATATATTAAATAACAATAATAGTCACACGTGGACAGTACTCATTCGTTGAGATTAGTCATGTGTTGACAAAAATATAGATTCACGTATGGAATAAAATAAATATTCATTTGTTGAATAGAACAACGGAATTATTGGAATATATAAAGCCGTGTTGATTAGAGATATGCTATTTTGACGCGAACGATATTTATATCGATTATATTCGTTTTTATATAATTGAATTGAATATATAACGAATTCGATTTGAATTGAATATAAAACGAATTCGATTTGAATTGAATATAAAACGAATTCGAATTGAATTGAAAACGAATTGAAATAGAATAAAAATCGATTTGAAATGAATTCAAATTGAATTGAAATATTAATTGAATTTGTAACGACCCGGATTTTTGAGCGACTCTGGTTATTGACATAAGCTCGATGTCGATAACCACAACATCGAAAAATCCCGGTAATTAATGAAAGAAATTAGAGGGTGAGGAAAGATAAGATAGAACTTATAGAATAGAAGAAGAAGAAGAACATTATCATCAGAGTAACACGAATCTCACAGCGGAATGAATAAAATATAACATAACTTTTGAAATACAAACAGTTATGTATACAATAGCACTTATCAGGGTACAGCACTTACAACACAACGGAAATAAACTATAGCTATATGATCTTGAAACCTCCTGCTCCAAGCTCTCTAAATGTATCTGTAAAATCCCGACTACTTGACTGCCCGTACAAATTTAGGCACCCAAGAGTTCAGGGAAAACAACAAAGTAAACTTCGGGTCAGACATGGGACTGGTATGAGTAAAACAGTTTAAAAACAGGTATATGAACAAGTAAACGATATCTCATAAGACCACGCCGCAGAACAATCCCTTATTAGAATCCAAAATATCTTTATATCAAAAACCTTTTGATATCATAATAATGTCTATGTACAAATAGATATCAACTAGAAGAAACGCTTTCATCTCACGTTCTACATATGTAGTATACAATCAAAATCGCAAGCACGTATTGTATAATGGATTTCCAACTATGACAAGGTATGGAACCACCTTCCAATCAGTGTACTCTAGGAACGATACACTGGAGTTCAACAAGAACATCTTGTAACTCAGCCACACATGACCGACCACTCATTTTGCTTGAGTGTATCGAATGTATAGCACCAACGGTTGGGATCAGCAACCGTTCCCGTGTATATATGGGACAGCATTGATAGATTAAAGAAGCAAACGAATATTCTTTAGATAGGTGATTATACACCCTACTTCGGTGCGACCGACTTAGCCATGCTGCCTGCTCTATTTCTATCATTTATCGGATGATGAGGCTAGAAGTTACGCGTTATCATCACATCAGATTCACTTTGAATGCCACATTTTCAGATCCATCGAAAATCACTAGTTGACGTCTACAACCCTACATTACGTGTCAGCTAAAAGAAGTTTCCTTCTTTGCTTCCACTCTTGGTACGGTTGAAGAAATCAATGTACGTGACCTTTCTGGAAATACTCTGTCAGACATTCATTCATACAAGTCATCCTCATTCACTTAGAATGTCACATCGTCATACCCGCCAAATCACAAATTAACTTACCCAAAAATAACACGGGTATACAACTAAGAGAAATAAATTCCTCCGCCACCAATTGTGAATACGTTTGAACAGATCAACTCACGCGATCCATTTGATATACTCTGTCAGACCTTCGTCCATACAAGTTGTCCTGGGACTGGACAAACCGAAGGCACTATTCAGTACATCCATCTTAGGCACTGTTATCTAAGACTTATACAATAGCCCTTGCACTTTACTCCGTCTTCAATTATCTTCGGCATAAATGATTCGCAACACTTATTCCAATACAGAGTGGTTCTTTGGATAATAGTCCAACCGTCTCTCCATATTAACAACGTTAAAATAGTCAAAACTTTGATAGTCTGTGAGTTAACTATCAAAGAGAAACAAGTGTGCAAACAACGATATTATTTCCAGATGGAAATTCTATCGGTAAATCATCAACATATATCTATATATATATTCACATTGCTTTATTTTCTATGTTTAGAAAATATATGTTATTAAAACTAGAAAACGTTTCCATCTGCTTATTTACAAATCGCTACACTTCCCCAACTATCAGTCCCTGACTGTAAACTAGTATGAGAACAATCCCCTAAGTATAAATCCCGAAGGCCGAAATCAACATCAGATAGGCACTTAGAAAACCATTCAATTTACTAATCTATAGTCAGTTCTAATTTTACTTAACTCTATTTGATTAACTCTGATTGATTAACTCTAACTGGTTAATTCTAACTGATCAACTCTAACTGGTCAACCTTAATTAATTAACTCTAACTGGTTTTACTTGGTTTGACTAACTCAATTTATTAACTCGACTGACTAATTCAACTCGATTAACCTAACTTGATTTACTTATCTCGATTGACTGAACTAATCACTTTGATTAACTCGACTAATTCACTTTGGTTAACTTAACCAATTCACTTAACTAATTCACTTAGTTTAACTTAACTAATTCACTTAACTCATGTCGAATAAACTATATTCGATAACTCCTCTAACTCTATTCGAATAAACTATATTCGATTAACACATTTACTCTATTCGAATAAACTATATTCGATTAACTCCTTTTCTCTATTCGAATAAACTATATTCGTAACTCCTTTTCTCTATTCGAATAAACTATATTCGTAACTCCTTTGATTTAACTCTAATCGATTAACTCCATCGAATAAACTGTATTCGATAACTTCCTTCGATTTAACTAATATTCTATAACTCACTTCGATTAACTAATAATCGATAACTCCTTCGAATAAACTATATTCGATAATCTCCTCTCGAATAAACGATATTCGATAATCTTCCCTTTCGATTTAACAAATCGATAACTCCTTTTCGAATAACTAAATTTGACAACTCCTTTCGATTTAACTAATCGATAACTCCTTTCGATTAAACTATAATCGATAACTCCCTTCGATGAAACTAACATTGATTAATTTAACTCGGCGAACTTAACACGACTCACTTATCTCGATAATCTAACTCAAGTTAATTAACTCCTATCGAATAACTAATATTCGATTTAACTCCATTCGCTTGACTCTAGATTGCAGCGATCACAATGGTTACGCCTGACTCCCTCAGGAAACATCCGACCGCCGTAGGCTATTTACAGCCCTGCGAATTACGCTAGCAGTCGTACGAGATGGCAACTTACCCTGAATACTATGTTTGACTAACTCTGTCTCAAATAACTATATTTGATTAACTCTAGTTCGTTTTAACTCTAACTGATTTACTCTAAATGGTTAACTCTACCTGGTTAACTTTAACTGATTAACCCGACTTACTTAACCCAACTGGTAAACTCGACTTACTTAACCCAACTGATTAACTCTACTGAACTGGTTAACTCTACTGAACTGGTTAACTCTATTCAACTAACTCAACTCGACTAACCCCTTTTCGAATAGCATATTCGTTTTACTAACTTTCGAATACCATATTCGATTTACTCCCTTCGAATACCATATTCGATTTAACTCCTTGCGAATACCATATTCGATTTACTTTATAAAGATTTCCTTTTTAACAACGTTTTATACATTTGAAAAGATTTACTTTTAAATAACGGTTCTACACTTTAAAAATGATTTCCCTTTTATAACGTTTCCTTTTCAATTCTATTTGTAAATGGTTTACAAATATTTCCTTTTCAAATTTATTCTTGAAATATTCTAACTCCTTAAATTCTCGGAAAAATTTGTCATAACCTCCTTTGTACTGGGAGCATCGGGGAAATCCCCAAACCCGCCACACAGGCCTTTCCATTCAAAAAGAAAATGGTTTGAAATTATTTCCTTTTTGAATATCTCCTATTTATAAATATTCAAATTTATAAACATTTCTTATTTATAAATATTCCACTTTATAAATATCTCTTATTTATAAATATCCCATTTATAAATATTCTATTTTCAATATCACTTTGAAAATCCCCTTATCAACATTTCGGTATGTTATGATACTCAATCACATCAAATCATGATGTTCAATATCATCCAAGCACATATAATTGCCCACAGATTTTATATCACATCATATAACAATATATGAAAAACAATAAAATAACTGTTGAGGAATCCAGTTGGATTCCTCCAACCTGTTTCCCTGCATCACAAATGTTAGACAATAGAATAACATCGATTTCACTTCACTGTTAAATATTCTGATAAACAGAATCGACATATAGATATTTAACAGTTTATATATATATATACATATATATATATATATATATATAATATTTCTACTAACTGACTAGCAGTTCAATCAATCAACCAACACACAGCAATCAGACAATTTTAACAGTTCTAAAAAATACAACATGAAAATATAAACTGTACAGAGTTGGTGAGTTTTACTCACATTGGACTATCATCGTTACTTAACAATAATTGTCGCTCGATTCAGATTGGACAATTTATTTTGCCATAAATTGTAACGAGCCCCGATGGAATTCCAGTCAATTCCATCGTGAAGTGTCCGTCCATACGGTCCCAACGTAACTCACGGTTCGTCAATCTGATAAGATATGGTGAAGTTATAGTATTCCGAAGTTTTTACATTTATAATTTAATATAAACTTAAAATAAATAGAAACCGGCCTTACCCAACTATCTATCCCAGCCCAACTAGGAACCCGCTTCCCCTTCATAAGCCCAGACCCCTCTGTATCCTCTTCAAAACCGAACCACTCCTGTAAATCAAAATATCCACCCCGACCTGTTGACCTCCTCGTTGACCGACATCTGCCGTCGCTCCGGCCACCTAATCCCACCATCGATCACACCAGAGAACCCCTCACTCGAATCCGCACCTCCCAGTCCCTGGCCCGGCGAACTCGACGCTGCTCCCAATCCTCGACCTGTTGTTGTTCAACTGACGTCGCACTTCACTAGTGGCAACCGAAAATCCTCCAACCACCCTCACCTGCTGCGCCTTCACCCGACAAACCCCAAACAAACCTCCACTTCCTCAATTAATCACCACAAAAGGCACAATCGAAAACCCTAGGTTACTATTGACCCTCTACTTCGACGGGAACTGAAACCGAATGCCACCATACCCATATTAATTCGAAGGAATTTGCACCAAGAGTTCAAAGAGAATTGCTTTAGGATTTAATGATTTCATTTGGATTTTAATTTGAATTTAGAAGGCTGGATTTTTATTTCCTGGAAGAACGAAAGGTTACGGCGCATTTTTTTCTCTGTTGACTTTGAGAATAGGTTGAATTAGGTTTAGGATTTTTAGGTATGGTATTTATAGAGGATTTAAATATTTTAATATTCAAATTTTATATTAAATTTATAAGCAAATGCTATTTTTCTTGGTCCTCTAAAATTCCTGTGGCCACCTATGATACCCAAAAATCACCAAAACTGACATGCAGCTAAAGCTCGACATTACGGTACCAACGAAACTGGTTTCGTCGAATTCCGACTCTGTATGCTCACACAGCGTATTTTTAGCCGTTAGAATATCGACTGTTTTTCACTCTAAAAATCCGTACGACCACACAGTGACTCTAAAAATCACGAAACTGGAAATCTAACAACCATTGGACATTGCGGATCCAACAAAATTGGTTTCGTCGAATTCCGACTTCGTATGCTCACACAGTGTATTTTTAAAGCTCTGGATGACCCATTTAAATATATAAATATATTTAAATAAAATTAAATTAAATATTTAAAATTAAATATTATCGTCTATATTCACATTGGGATACCATACAGCTCTAGAATATTCCTATATGAATTTCTAACTCGATATTCACTTCTGCGTCAACCCGATATTCGATTTATATTGAATTTCCTATTTAAAATATAAATAATTCCTTTATAAATTATAAAGGAATTCCACAGTGACTTTTCTGAAATTTGATTTGGACGTGAATCAAAATCTACATGACGAAATCCCGATTTTTCTCTTCCACTAGAAAGATATACTACACCAGCTCCACACGTTTCTTGTTTCACAGAAATCCGGCTTAAAACGAATCCTGTACATTCAGTTGAAGTTCGAATCGCCAATTTACGAACTGCAGCGCCATTTCAAGCTCGATTTTAATTATATTATAATTATACGTTCAATCTGTCATCGATTGAATATATTCGTCAATATAATTCAACTCTAAGATGAATTAAATCTTAGGGATGACCCCGTTCACAGAAAATTGTGATTTCCAATATTTTTGATTATTTCTGAATTAAATATATTATTTAATTTAATTAAATATTCCATATTATTTAATTAACGATGATTAAATTCCCTATATCACTATTTTAAACAATTAAATAAATTAGTTATACCCCTGGAAAATGCGGCTCATTACAGAATTGAAATGGATTTAAAACGAATTTATAAGGGAAAATTTAAATTTTGATTTGAATTGGGAATGGAAGTTGAAATTGTTTTTGAAACGAATTTAAAACAAATTATAAAGTTCGTTTTAAATAGAAATCGATGAAATATATATTATATATATAATATAATGGCCTGAATAGAACGCGCCGCGTCGCGGTAGTTCGCGAATTTCGACCATTGACTTCGAACGGACATTACGGGAGATCCGACCGTCGGGTTCTCCTAAAACCGAAACCGTTGGGTTCGTATCGAAAAGGGCTTTCTAACGAATACTGGAAATTTGAAATCTAACAGTTGGATTTGGAGATATGTCCAAGTCGAATTTGGAAAAGGTCGTTGTAAGTGCAGTTCGATGGCCGTTGATGGAAATCGACTGGACGGGCCATGATAAAATTATTAAAAATAGTAATAATTTGTGTAGAATCATAAGAAATGATTTGGGAAAAATGGGGATGAAAAACTCCATATTTGAAAAGATAAAAATAGATTTTTATCGAAATGAACTAGTTTTGAACTGAAATTAAAACCCATTTATTTTTAAATAAATAAATTGGATTTGAAATGGGTTGTAAATAGAATTGATTTGTGGGTTTATCGTGAAGGGTGTTTTAAATGACGCTTGTTCTTTAACCCGATAATAAATAGAATGTGATTTGGGTTTATCGTGAATTGTGTTTTAAATGACATTAGTTCTTTAACCCAGTAAAAGGAGTTTTAATGAATCTGCAATTAGATTGAAATGTGAATTGATAATCTAAATTATCAAATTTAGAAAGTGAGCGAGAATGGAGTATCACCAGCTTCGCTCCAAAACGATAGTCAAATCTTTAATTAGATTTGAACGTGAAATTGTAATTAAATTTATTGATAACACTACGGTGTTAGATATGGAGTATTACTAGTTTTGCTTCATGGGATGAATAGGTTGGGATTGGGAAATAAAATAAATAATTACTTCGGTGTGGTTCGCTAATCTCGACTAGTTTGAAAAACCATAATTTGGTTTGAAATGACATCCAAAGGAAGATTAAAGAATAAATTCAAAGAATTTATCTTGGATAAAATTAATGGGAACCTTTCCCTAAGAATATGAAATTTAGAAACTAGCTGTAGGTTAGCTAAGAAGAATGGTTTCCTGGTATTGATCCGATGTTGGTTTCGGCCTTCGGGGTTAATATTCGGGGAATTGTTCTCTTACTAATTTACGGTTAGTGACTGATGAATTGGAATGAGGCGTATGTTGTGTTTGTGTAACATTTGTTTAATATACGTGGGTTGTTCGGAAAGTCCGGGTTTATACCCATTCTGAATAACCGATTTGACGATAAGTCGAAGATGATGACGGTAGTCGAAGACCAAAAGTCTTCACATCGTTTGGATGATTACTTATGATCTTCATTGGGCTGTACACCCAAGAGGATGGAAATAGTTGGTGGTCATCCAGACGTACTTGGAGATCGATGGATATGCGAGGATAGTGCCTCCGGTTTCGTTCAGACCCAGAACGAACTTATAAATGGATTGTGTGTCTAACATTGGATTTTATTCTGTGTTGATTAATTTCTGTTAAATATATATCTTTTTGGCGGTGGAGAATTTATTCTCTTGCTTAACGCCCTTCTCTGAGACGTACGAGCTTAGAGGTTATATCTCGATAGATATCAATCGCATGGCATGAATTGCCTATGTGGCACGCTGAGTTGCATGGATCAAGGCTTTTGTTGAAAAGCAAAGTCTTGTGGTTGATGATCAAAGCACGGCCTACGTGGCGTAGCTTTGTGTATAACGTGGATTCGCGAGCCTCACTCCTCGGTATGAGTCAAAAACGGGATACGGACCGTTGGGAGAACACGACGTTTCTTTCTAGCTTTGGTGGTGTCAGTGACTTACCAGCCCTGACATTTATATACTTTTCACCTTTGTGGTTGTTGGAATGAGGCGCCTCGATATTAGGTCTGTAAGGACCGGGAAACGTGTGTTCAGGAATTTCCAATCCTCAAACGTAATAGAGGACCGGCCCAACCGATCCAAGTGGCTGCCCTGAGTGTGTAGTCCTGAGCATTTGCTAGAGTGTCTCGAAGCGGAGAGGAGCTTGCCCCTTGCCTCGACTCATGACGGAAATCCAATTTCCAATACATGTATTTCGGTTTTATTTGTAGAGCCTAGTATGGCGACATGATAGATGGTACCCACGCCGCCTAGGATTGATATTTATGATTGAAATTGTTTTGACACTATACACTTATTATAGTATCAAATGATTTGTTTTAAACGTACCAAGCATGTTTGGCTATTATAAGGGAAAACCCTATCCTCCGGCTTGCGTTGCAGTGTGTGGTGGGACCTGGGTCTTATTATAGCTTCATTTTTCAAAAAAGCAATGCGTTGTCTTCTCTATGCACTGGTATTCTTGGGAGAAAACCCGTTCCGTGTTATACGGGGTGGTCCCTTGAATTACTCTCTTTTAAAGTAAAGTTTTAAATAACTGTTTTAGTTCTCACACCAGTCACATGACTAACCTGGAGTTTATTGTTTTAACCTAAACTCTGGGTGCCCCTATTTTCGACACGGACAGCTAGTAGTTTTGGTTTTGCAGATTTATATTCATAGGATCCTGATTTACAGCTGGAACGATGCTCGGAAAGCTCTGTATCCGTGTATTACTTTCAGTTGTGTTTTGTTTTATTTTCCGCTGCTATGTAATTTATTGTAACCTCTGATATTTATCGAATGTATAATATTCATTTATACTCTGTATATTCTTGCATCTGATGGAATTGTTGTAATAACAATGAAATGTTCTTCCGTCTACGTTCATTTGTGTGTTGTTCTCAAAGTATCCGCTCTTTCCCTCACGGGGAAGTTACGGGTTCTCACAAATATACAGAGTATGAATGAATAAAATACATTCGATAAATATTAGAGATTAAAATAAATTACATAGTAGCGGAAAAACAATACAAAGCACAACTGAAAGTAATACACGGATACTGAGCTTTCCGAGCATCGTTCCAGCTGTAAATCAGGATACTGTGAATATAGAATCTGCAAAACCAAAACTAATAGCTGCCCGTGCCGAAAATATGGGCACTCAGAGTTTAGGTTAAAACAATAAACTCCAGCTTAGTCATGTGCCTGGTGTGAGAACTAAAAACAGTTATTAATCTTTATTATAAAGGAGAGTAATTCAAGGGACTACGCCGTATAACATAGAACGGGTTTCCTCCCAAGAATACCAGTGCATAGAATAAACAACGCAATGCTTTTTCGAAAAATGAAGCTATTATAAGACCCAGGTCCCATCACACAATGCAACGCAAGCCGGAGGATAGGGTTTTACCTCATAACAGCCAAATAATGCTAGATGTGTATAAAACGAAATCATTTGATATTATTACTATTGCATAAGTGTTTCAAAACAATTTCAATCATAAGTATCAATCATAGACGGCATAAGCGCCCCATCCCACTATGTCGCCATACTAAGCTCTACAAATAAAACCGAAATATCACATATTGGAAATTGGATTTCCATCATGAGTCGAGGCAAGGGGCAAGCTCCTCTCCGCTTCGAGACACTCTAGCAAATGCCTCGGGACTACACACTCTGGGTAACCCCTGGATCCTCCAAGACCGGTCCTCCCTTACGTTTGAGGATTAATTATTACTGAACACACGTTTACCGGCCCTATAGGACCTATAATCGAGGCACCTCGCATCCAACAATCACAAAGGTGAAAATAATATAAATGTCAGCCAGTTTAAGCACTGACACCACCGTAGCTAGAAAGAAACGTCGTGCACACCTTGGGTCCTTATCCCGTTTTTGACTCATACCGAGGTGTGAGGCTCGCGAATTCACGTTATACACAAAGCTGCACTACACAGGCCGTGCTTTGATCATCAACCACAAGACTTTGCTTTTCAACAGAAGCCTTGATCAATTGCCACTTAGGCGTGCCACACAGGCAATTCATGCCATGCGACTGATGTCCATCGATATACAACCCCTGAGCTCGTATGTCTCAGAGAAGGGCGTTAAGCAAGAGAATAAATTCTCTGCCGCCAAACAGATGTATATTTAATAGAGATCAATCAACACAGAATAAAATCCAATGTCAGACACACAGTCCATTTACAAGTTCGTTCTGGGTCTAAACGAAACCGGAGGCACTTTCCTCGCATATCAATCGATCTCCAAGCACTTCTGGACGATCACCAACTGATTCCCTCCTCTTGGGTGTATAGCCCAATCAAGATCATCAGTAATGACCCAAATGGTGTGAAGACTTCCGGTCTTCAACCACCGTCTTCCTCTTCGACATATCGTCGAATCGATTATTCAGAATGGTTATAAACCCAGCCTTTCCGAATAACCTGCGTATATATTAAACAAATGTTACACAAACACAACATACGCCTCATTCCAATTCATCAGTCACTAACCGTAAATTAGCAAGAGAACAATTCCCCAAATATTAACCCCGAAGGCCGAAACCAACATCATCAATACCCAGGGAACCATCATTCTCAATTAATCTTCAGTCAGTTGCTAAATTTCACATTCTTAGGAAAAGGTTCCCATTAATTTTATCAAAGATAAATTCTTTGAAATTTTAATCTTTAATCTTCCTTTGAATATCACTTCAAACTAGTCGGGATTAGCGAACCACACCGAAGTAATTATTTATTTTATTTTCCAATCCCAACCTATTTATCCCATGAAGCAAAACTGGTAATACTCCATATCTAACACCACGGTGTTATCGGTAAAATTAATTACCATTTTACGTTCAAATCTATTTAAAGATTTAACTATCGCTTGGAGCAAAACTGGTGATACTCCATTCTCGCTCATTTTCTAAATTTCATAATTTAAATTATCAATTCACATTTCAATCTAATTGCAGATTCATTAAAATTCCTTTTACTGGGTTAAAGAACTAATGTCATTTAAAACACAGTTCACAATAAACCCAAATCACATTCTACTTATTGTCGGGTTGAAGAACAAGTGTTACTTAAAACACCGTTCACGGTAAACCCACAAATCAATTCCAATCAAATATATTAGAAATTCTGATTATTTAAAACCCCTTTCAAATCCAGTTTATTTATTTAAAAATAACTGGGTTTTAAATTTAGTTCAAAACTAGTTCATTTCGACAAAAATCTATTTATATCTTTACAAATGTGGGATTTTTCATCCCAGTTCTTCACAAATCATTTCTTATGATTTTACACAAATTATTGATATTTTTGATAATTTTATCAAGGCCCGTACAGTCGATTTCCAACAACGGCCATCGAACTGCACTTACAACGACCTTTTCTGAAATTGATTTGGACATATCTCCAAATCCAACCGTTAGATTTCAAATTTCTAATATTCATTAGAAAGCTATTTTCGATATGAACCCAACGGTTCCGGTTTTAGGAGAATCTGACGGTCGGATCTCCCGTAATGTCCGTTTGGAATTTATGGTCGAAATTCACGAACTGCAGCGGCGCGGCGCGTTCTATTCAGGCCATTATATTATATATATATAATATATATAATATATATTTCATCGATTTCCTTTTCAAAACGAATTTAATAAATCGTTTTAAATTCGTCTCAAAACAATTTCAACTTCCATTTCAAATTCAAATCAAAATTGAATTTTTCCTTATAAATTCGTTTTATATTCATTTCAAATTGATTTTAATTCAAATCGATTTTTAATTCAATTTCAGTTCAATTCGAATTCCTAATTCATTCAATTCAATTCGAATTTTCTATTCAATTCAATTCGAATTCGTTTTCTATTCAATTCAATTCGAATTCGTTTTCTATTCAATTCAATTCGAATTCGTTTTCTATTCAATTCAATTCGAATTCGTTTTCTATTCAATTCAATTCGAATTCGTTTTCTATTCAATTCGAATTCGTTTTCTATTCAATTCAATTCGAATTCATTTTATATTCAATTCAATTCGAATTCATTTTATATTCAATTCAATTAGAATTCATTTTATATTCAATTCAATTCAATTCGAATTCATTTTCTATTCAATTCAATTCGAATTCATTTTATATTCAATTCAATTCGAATTCATTTTCTATTCAATTCGATTTCGAATTTGTTTTATAAATATTCGATTTTTAAATCTCTTTTCAATATTCATTATAAAAACAAATATAATCAATATAAATATCGTTCGCGTCAAAATAGCGCATCTCTAATCAACACGGCTTTATATTTTTCAATAACCTTGTTATTTTATTCAACAACTGAATATTTATTCTATTCAACAAATGAATCTATATTTTTCAACGCATAACTAATCTCAACGAATGAGTACTGTCAACACGTGACTATTTTTGTTAATATATTTTATAAAATTTTGATTTCTATCGTTAAATTTTTAATTAGACTCCAACCGTAAATTAGTAAGAGAACGATTCCCTAAGCATTAACCCCGAAGGCCGAAACCAACATCAGATCAATACCCAAGGGACCACTCATCCTATCTATTTTCTTGTTAGTTCTATTTTAATTTTTTTGATAAAGATGTAAATTTTATTGTTAAAATATTTCGTTCAACACATGACTAATCTCAACGAATGAGTACTGTCAACACATGAATCTATATTTTATAATATTCATTATTTTCCCAATTGGAATGTGGCCCAATCAATTACCATATAATGTTAATTATATGGATTCCATACAACACCTGTATATAATAGCAACGATAAATAACCAACCATTATCCAAAGTGCACCACACAACTGCATAAGCATTAAATATAAATAATTAACGCTTACACAATCTGTCGACCAATCGATCGACATATAACTAAATAATTGGGATTAGTGTATGCCAAATATCACCCCAATAACCGTGTGGGGTTTCAAACAATCAAACATAGATTTTATCTGTGCAGTTGGGCGATGTGTAAAATTTATCGTCCCAATCAACATCTTTCAAATAGGTGTACATAAACAAACCGTCCTGTTTGTAAATGAATATTTATTTATTCACATTCACGTTAAAAATTATATTTTTAACGATAAAATATTTTTAACTATATAAATATTTTATTTTATTTCACATCACACAATCAGTTCAATCAAATTTATCAACCAAACAATTAAATCAATCACCAAACAATTAACTTAAAAAAAAAGTCGTCCATGGTCTGTGGACGACGGGTGTCGGGTGCTACTAAACACCGTCTACATCCTAGTATATAATTTTAACTAGAAAAGAAGATTTAAAGTGAGAAGTTCTCACCGACTAGCTAATCTAGTACCACGACTCTTCCTATGTAGAAATCTTCGTCGTGCTCGCCTTTTGTCACATTCGTTGCCCGTAGCCACTACATATATAAAAATCACATTTTTATATTGTTGCTATGTATATAAAAATCACATTTTTATACAACTACTATATAGATAAAAATTCTATTTTTACATCGCTACTATATAGATAAAAATTCTATTTTTACACTGTTGTTCATATAATAAAGATTATATTTTTATCACGCTATTCTCTATATAAAAACTATATTTTTATATATATAAAGATCGTATTTTTATATCATGGCTATAAAAATCACATTTTTAACGCTTCTATAATGTAAAGATCATATTTTTATATCTCTATCTCATAAAAAATATAATATTTTTGTAATTTCTACTATATAAAAATCATATTTTAATCTCTTCTATAAATTAACAATCGAATTTTTATTCTTTCCAAAATATAAAAATCATATTTTTATAAATAAAAATATAATCCTTTCACTTTTATAACAATGTTTACATAATAAAAATCCTATCTTTATTCGGATAAAAATCCAACCTTTCTTCGCTAACATCGTATATAAAAATCCGACCTTTCCTCTCATTAAAAATATAATCTTTTTCTTTCTAAAAATCCCTTCTTTTTATATACATTTTTAAAAATCAGGAAATAAACAAAGCTACTTTAATTAAATAAAACTGAATATTTCAAATAATTAAAAGAAAAAGAAAACTCACAGTGCCTAGAGGAAGAAAGGAGAAGAGGGGCTGAAGGGAGGAAGAAGAAGCAACGGCGGCAAAAACAGGAGGAGGGGGCGCGAGGTAGGCGTTGCGGTGGAGGATCTTAGGTGGCGGAGGCTTTGGGTTACAGGGGGAGGGGTCCTTCACGTCGGTGGAGAGGGGCTCGGGGAGGGCAAGGGTATCGGGTTTTGGTTCAATGGGAGAGAGGCTAGGGCGGAGAAAGAAGGAGGAGGAGGGGTCCAGGCTGACGAGGGGAGGGAAGCGCCTCGCTGGAGGCGGCGACGATCGCCAGGGCGCCGCGGTGGATCGTGAGGAGGAAGGGGCATCGATCGTATTTTTTTATTTTGTTTCTGCGTTGACTAGGAGAATAGAAGGAGGGGGGTAAGGTTAGGGCTTAAATAAAAATATATATTTTAATTTATTTATTTCTAAAAAGCAACTTTAAAATTCAAACTCGAAATTGAGACCACCGACTATCGTCCCTAGCGTTTTACCCTCATTCCGAACACAATGGGATATGTATCATAGGCTGATTCGACCATTTCAATCAGTTTTCATCAAAATCAACATATTGCTCTATATATTGAATTTGAACGTGCATTTCAATTTACTGGGGTCACATACGAACTCTAAAAATTCCTGAAAAATATTTTCTAGCTTTGTATTGACGACGCAGTCCTAACAAAACTAGTTTCATCAAATTCCGAGACCATTTGAAAAATGGCCATTTTCCAGTCGATTAAAATCAACTTAAACTGGTCAAACGCGTTTTCCTTTGCCATGCTCACATATTGAATCGAAAAATTATGAAATTTGAAACCTAGCAATAATTTGACATCGCGGATCCAACAAAATTGGTTTCATCGAAAACCGAGGTCATTTGCAAAATTCCATTTTTAAGGGCCTAAATTCCATAGCGACTATTCAGAATTTTCAACTGGGCATAACTTTTTATCCCCGCTATGAAATTTTGATTTCTTGGATTCGTTGGAAAGATATTCTCAATTAGATTCTAATATTTTTGGTTTCGCTAAAATCCGGTTTATTTTGCACCCGGTACATTCAATTGAAGTTTGAAATCGAATTATCGAACTACTGCGCCATTTTCAATTCCTTTTATATTTAAAATAAAATATTTATATTCTAACGACGATCTATATAAATATACACATTCTAATTCTATTCAAAATAAATTTCTCGTTGATATTATTTAAAATAATTCATTTTAAATAATCAAAATTCATCAAAATTGCCAAAATGAAAAATTTAAATTGGTTCGGATTTTTCGGGTTATTACAATCTCCCCCACTTAAAACTATTCGTCCCCGAAAAGGAACGAAGCCGAAAGTTGTTTCACAAATCAACTCAACCCGTATTTTCATTACGGCTTAAGTTCTTCAAATTTTCAGTTTCTAAGAACTTTTCAAATTCTTCAAAAATTTGGCTAACACCCTAAATTTTCAAAAAATTTCGCGATAACCTCCCCTGCACCGGGGACTTCGGGATATTTCATATGGCCTCCCATGGCCTTCTTCAACCCAAAAGAAAAATAAAAAGCCAAGCGGCTAGCCAATCAGCTCATAAAATCATCCAAACCCAAGAAATACAATAAACATGTACCTATTTGTCGGGCAAACAATTTTGTTCTTCTGCTCTAGCCTCCTTGCTATGACCTACTCAATGTAAGTACATGTATATACATGCAATTGTAATCATTTTCAATATAGTTCAATATTCGGTTCAATTAGGCATAATGGTTCAAAATTATCAAACAAATAAACAAACAACACAACCATCAATCAATTAGTGGATTATCATTTCAAATTCATAATTTCGATATATATATATATATATATGTAGAAAATCATATTTTTGATGCCAAATCACAACAATAAACTGATCTAATTTTGGTTCTCACACCAGCCTAATGGAAATATACAGATATCACACCTTCGAAACTCGAATATGAATACTGATGATGATGCACCATCATCAGAATCATCCCCGGGTGTCTAGAATGTAATTCTATATCTATCTAGTATATTAAAACTTCGAATATACGTTCATGACGCGTATATGCAAAATCTTTATATACTCGACTGTCCAAAATCAATATAAAAAAATATTCAAATACATTGAATAAGGTTTAAATCTTCAAAGCAATTTGGTACTATTTTAAAAATATACTCTTCACACTCGTTCTAGGATACTACTGATCCTATCTCTAACGAGTTATTCTTATTGGATATTACTAATCCAATATCTGATGAATTCTTTCGTATGGTTCTAACGTGTCTTGTTCTCGAGCTCTGTAAACCAAAGCTCTGATACCAAATGTAGTAACCCGTAACATCCCCGGTAAGGAAAGAAAGAATACTTTGAGGACAAGACGTATTTGAACGCAAATAGAAGGACATTACTTTGTTTATTACAATAATTTAATCAGAATACAGGAATAAACAGAGTATGAATGAATAAAATGCATTCGATAAATACAAGAGATTACAATAAATTACATAGTAGCGAAAAAACAATACAAAGCACAACTGAAAGTAATACACGTATACAGAGCTTTCCGAGCATCATTCAAGCTGTAAATCAGGATCCTGTGAATATAGAATCTGCAAAACCAAAACTACTAACTGCTCGTGTCGAAAATATGGGCACCCAGAGTTTAGGTTAAAACAATAAACTCCAGGTCAGTCATGTGACTGGTGTGAGAACTAAAAACAGGTATTAATCTTTATTTTAAAGGAGATTAATTCAAGGGACCACGCCGTATAACACGGAACGGGTTTCCTCCCAAGAATACCAGTGCATAGAATAAACAACGCAATGCTTTTTCGAAAAATGAAGCTATAATAAGACCCACGTCCCATCACACAATGCAACGCAAGCCGGAGGATAGGGTTTTACCTTATAACAGCCAAATAATGCTAGATACGTATAAAACGAAATCATTTGATATTATTACTAATGCATAAGTGTTTCAAAACAATTTCAATCATAAGTATCAGTCATACACAGCATAAGCGCCCCATCCCACTATGTCGCCATACTAGGCTCTACAAATAAAATCGAAATATCACGTATTGGAAATTGGATTTCCATCATGAGTCGAGGCAAGGGGCAAGATCCTCTCCGCTTCGAGACACTCTAGCAAATGCTTCGAGACTACACACTTTGGGTAACCCCTGGATCCTCCAAGACCGGTCCTCCCTTACGTTTGAGGATTAATTATTCCTGAACACACGTTTCCCGGCCCTATAGGACCTATAATCGAGGCGCCTCGCATCCAACAACCACAAAGGTGAAAATAATATAAATGTCAAGTAGTTTAAACACTGACACCATCGTAGCTAGAAAGAAACGTCGTGCACTCCTTGGGTCCTTATCCCGTTTTTGACTCATACCGAGGTGTGAGGCTCGCGAATTCGCGTTATACACAAAGCTGCACCACATAGGTCGTGCTTTGATCATCAACCGCAAGACTTTGCTTTTCAACAAAAGCCTTGATCAATTGCCACTTAGGCGTGCCACATAGGCAATTCATGCCATGCGACTGATGTCCATCGATATACAACCCCTGAGCTCGTACGTCTCAAAGAAGGGCGTTAAGCAAGAGAATAAATTCTCCGCCGCCAAACAGATGTATATTTAATAGAGATCAATCAACACAGAATAAAATCCAATGTCAGACACACAGTCCATTTACAAGTTTGTTCTGGGTCTGAATGAAACCGGAGCCACTTTCCTCGCATATCCACCGATCTCCAAGCATGTCTGGACGATCACAACCTGATTCCCTCCTCTTGGGTGTACAGCCCAATCAAGATCATCAGTAATCACCCAAACGATGTGAAGACTTCCGGTCTTCAACCACCATCTTCCTCTTCGACATATCGTCGAATCGGATATTCAGAATGGGTATAAACTCGGCCTTTCCGAATAACCCGCGTATATATTAAACAAATGTAACACAAACACAACATTCGCCTCATTCCAATTCATCAGTCAATAACCGTAAATTAACAAGAGAACAATTCCCCAAATATTAACCCCGAAGGCCGAAACCAACATCAGATCAATACCCAGGAAACCATCCTTCTCAACTAATCTTCAGTTAGTTACTAAATTTCACATTCTTAGGGAAAGGTTCCCATTAATTTTATCAAAGATAAATTCTTTGAAATTTTATTCTTTAATCTTCCTTTGAATATCACTTCAAACTAGTCGGGATTAGCGAACCACACCGAAGTAGTTATTTATTTTATTTTCCAGTCCCAACTTATTTATCCCATGAAGCAAAACCGGTAATACTCCATATCTAAACGGTGTTATCGGTAAAATTAATTACCATTTTATGTTCAAATCTATTTAAAAATTAACTATCGCTTGGAGAAAAACTGTTGATACTCAATTCTCGCCCATTTTCTAAATTTGATAATTTAAATTATCAATTCACATTTCAATCTAATTGCAGATTCATTAAAACTACTTTTACTAAGTTAAAGAACTAATGTCATTTAAAACACAGTTCACGATAAACCCAAATCACATTCTACTTATTGTCGTGTTGAAGAACAAGTGTTATTTAAAGCACCGTTCACGATGAACCCACAAATCAATTCCAATCAAATATATTAGAAATTATGATTATTTAAAACCCCTTTCAAACCCAATTTATTTATTGTTAGACCAAAAAGTGGTTCTACCACCCAAATTGATTAAAAACAGAACGAAATAAGATCAAAAGTAAAATAGAGACACAGAATTTATAGTGGTTCGGCAAAGAAAAGCCTAAGTCCACTTGTCAATCACTATTTTCAATGATGTAGTTGCAATTACAATAAGATATTCACTCATGTTCTCTCACAACTCACATACATTGACTCAATTGTCTCAAAACAAATGTTGAAAGACGATTCGGAATATCCGGGAGTGCTGGAATTCGGTTTATGAAAGTGGTTGAACTCTCAAAGTGCCAAAAAGAAGATCCCTTTCATTGTCTCCTGACAGGGTATTTATAGGTGAAAATTTGCTCAGAACCCGATCCGGATCGGAGCCATGTGTCATCCATCCCATCAGCCTCGGGTTCGGATGGATTTCCGTGTTGACAACGCATCAGAGCAGTGGACGTTGTAGGTAGGAACTGGTCATAACCGCTCCGAATAACCAGGCGATCATGGGGGAGAGTGACGTGGAATATGGGTTCGGATCGGAGGAGTGTACAGGAGGGGTTTGGATCGGGGTATCTGATCCGATCCAGTTTTGTCCGAATGCTAAGTCTTCGTCCACTTTCACTCCGTTCCGATCTGTCTCTGTAGCAGGTAGCCCTCCGCTCCAACTGGCAGTAGGTTGTTCTCCGATCCGAACAGCTGTGCCTCTCTGATTCCAACAGTAATAGCTCACCGATCCGAACAGCAAAACTCATCCGATCCGACCCGCTACATCGCTCTGATCCGACCCGCTATAGTGCTTTCCAAGTTCTTCAATGTTTCACATCTTGACTTTGCGTTGCCCAGTTCACAAAGTGGGCTAACATTTCGCCCCCTTAAAGGATGCTTCTGTTGGAGACGGAGCATGCTTTGACTATCATTGCACAGCGTTCTTCGAGGTAATTTTTCTTTTGATTTTCCTTGTGTTTTCATCTTCTTCTTCAAACTTCAATTTAATTCGCTGCTGAGCTACAGAATTCGGTTCGGTTCGGGTTCCGATCCGAACAGATCCCTTCTTCTTTCTATTTTTCATTGGACTATTGGGCCAAGCTCTGCTACTGGACTGTCGTTCCGGTCCGAACGGGGAGACGAATAGTCGCTCTACTTTATATAAACTGAGTCTTCATCTTTTTCTTATTTCCCTTTATCGTTTTATTCTTTCTGCCTCGGAACTCCAGAACCTCGAGAAAGAGAAATAAGAAATTTCACCATTCTCGTGCGAATTTCCAATTTACATACTCTGGTAGGTTTGAATCCCTGATTGATTTCGTGATAACAAGTTTTAACTGAACCGATGGTCAATTCGACCGATCTGGACATGGTTTCCACGTCGTAGTCTCCTCTTCCCTCGCTATCGTCGATGGTGGCCTCGCTGCTACTTCGAGGCATTGGAAGAGGGAGTTATGGTTTGAGGCAAAAGAAAAGGAGGAAGAAGAAGAGGGTGGCAGGGAGTCGGTTCGGGCGGTAGAATAAGGAAGGTGTGAAAAAGGGAAAAGGAAAGAAGTTCAGGAAGTCGGATCGGGTCGGGGCAAATAAAGAAAAGGAAAAAGAAAAGAAGTCCAGAAGATCGGATCGGGTCGGAGCAAGTAGTTAAAGATGGGGGGAAGGGAGCTCACCTAACCGGATCGGATCGGACTGTAAGATGAAGGAGGAGAAGCATGACTACATGATCCGATCCGAACCGTTAGGGGAATCTATCTCCGAGCCGATCCGATTTTGATTCCTGAATTTCAAAGTTTATCCGAGCCCAAGACGAGGCCACAACCCCGATCCGATCCCAATAAATGCGCCCGAACCGAACCGAAGGGCAGTCCATCGTAATGCATAAAAACTTGTTTAACTGGTCCAATCAACTGTTGGCATAATCTTCAACTTAATGGACAGTTAGGATAGTGCCTTGCGAACGGAACTGGACACCAAGAACTACTTCAACCCTTTATACTTTGCCAAACTTTTGCGTCGCACTTTTAAACATTTACTTTACACTTTCCGCATACACTGTTTACACTTTAGTTCACACACATGCACGGGGGGATACGGGCTAATTTGCTCTAATTTGTGCTATTGCTTCTTCAATAGTTTTATGACCATGAGACCCAGACGCTCTTCCAGACTAGCTGAGAAGAAAGAGGCCCCGGAAACCTCCAACAAAATTACTCTCGAGGACATATCTTCTCCGTCGGTTCCAGAATGGAATAATAAGGGTTCAGATTACGAGGTTGGAAATCGCGAAAGTGACAATGTGTCTTCGGAGGGTGAAGTTTCTCTAGGTTTTGAAGAGGAAGGGGGGATTGGTGACGATCGGGCTCCTGATGAGTTTGAATCAGCTATCATATTGGAATCACCCCAAGATTCTTTTGAATCAACAATCGACAACGACAGACTGATCCGGATTTGTTTGAAATACGGGATACTAAAAAGGGACACTCTAGTGCCTTCGAGATCTGACCGTCCCCATAACCCTCCAGAAGGGTATATGGCAATTACTCGGTTGATGTGCATGGTTGGTGCTATCCCTCCATTTTCTCCCTTCATCGTTGATTTTCTAAGACAAATGTGAATTGCCCACATGCAGCTGCATCCCAATTCTTATGTTTACTTACACACCTTATATATAGCATACCGTGAGATCTTAGGCATAGAGCTCACTTTCGATGACGTCCATTTCTTCTACAACTTCAAGCATCGGACTCGAGAAACTCCTTCTTTCTGCTATTTTGAGTCTGTCCCTAAGAGGAAGATAATTTCAGCGCCATTCAGTAGTAAAGCTGGAGATTCCAAACTGGAATGGTTTTATGTGAAGCGACAGCCTGGGTGTGCCAGGAGGTGGACGAAATCAAGTAAAGCACTGAATTTCTAAATCTTGGCTCTATGCATTCAAGTCATCGCTTTAAATCATTTTTCTTTTTGTTTGCAGTCGACAATCCAAAACAAATATCAGACCGGGTGTTTTTTGACCGGATTCACCAGCTCCTTAATGGCTATCAGAAATTCCTGACTATTGATGAAGTCCTTAAGGACGAATATCTTCATTTTCATGGGCTGATATCTGTTACTCGTAGTATCGGTCATGGGACGGCTCCATACGTATATATTCCTCCAGTGGATGTAGTCCCAGAGACAGGAGAAGGTTCGGGAGCTCCTACAGTGCCTCTTCAAACTTCACCTTCTCCATCTTCTACTAAAGATGACGAATTGGCTAACTTGGCCGAAAAGCATCGTGAAGGGTATACTGCTCCTGAGGATGCCATTTCTCCAGAAAAGTCAACGTCCTCTAAAGAGTCGCCACTTGATGCTTCCGAGGGAGATGTCCCTAGTACTGATGACCCATTATTTCAGGGTTTGGGGATCTCCCCTTACCGGAAACTATATACACTTCAGGGGATTTTAGGAAGGATCCTTTAGTTTTCACCTCTTCTGAAGAGACCACTCCTGCTAAGGCCAAAGAGCCTGCCCGTACTAGTCTAGCTTCGGACTCGGGTTGGTTGGGGGGAAACACACCACTTAGGTCACACTTTACACAATAGCATTACCACTCATTGCACCTCTCTCTTTGTGATACCATTGATTCTGAATTTCATTTGTCTTATTGTGCAGGCACGATGTCCCGATCTTACTATGATATCAGGAAGCTCCGCCGCTGCATGTCCAATCTGCCTTATGACACTGAGTATGATCGCCGTGATGATCGCAGTAGGGAGGAGAATGGCCTTATGAACCCTGCCGCTCTCGAACCTCACATTCTCGCTCTCCCGTTCGGTCGAACCAAGAGAAATATAAAGGTTATCAAGGTCGTAGGGAAGAGGAGAGGCCACAATCAAAAGACTCCACCTCTTCCCAAGAAAAGCGCAGCAGGGAGAGATGTCCACCAAAAGATACTGAGTCGCGAAGTAAACGCAAGGTCCCTGCTAAACGGCCTAGAACAGATAAAGAAACTATTGAATCCTCCACACACAGGGACACTAAATTGACTATCCCCGCCCCTCCACCACTAGATGCTGAAACTGCAATCAAGCGGGCGTATTTGGAGGAGCAATTTCCTAAACATTATTTCGAGAGCTTGACTTTTTTACCTGCCCTCGAGCCTATTTCTTCCAGGTGGGAAGATGAGGCCAAAGCAAAGATAGATGCGGTTGAGAAACAGTATTCTGAAATGTTCAAATATTCATGCAACCTTTCCAGAATCATCCATACTCTAATCACGAATGCTGATTCAATGCAAAAAACCGCAGAAGAAGATGCAATGGCCTTAAAGAATCTAGGAAAAGATTTAGAGGACACACAGGCCCAGCTTGTTGTTGCTCAAAGGGACGCTACTAGCTTCAAAAAACAATTTGAAGATATGCAAAAACGTTATCATGATTTGCTTGGATCTCACACTCAAGAGCGTTCTGAGTTAAAAAAGCAAGCTAAAGATGCTAAGTCAGATACCGCTAAAACGTGCCTTGCTTACGCTGACCTTGAACGGAAAAATGCCGAGTTAGCAAGGAGGAATGATGAGCTTGAAAAGACAAACGCTGACTTGGCTTCTAAGCTAATGGAGGCGGAGAACAGAGCTGCCCTGGCGGAGGGTAACGTCGAATGTGCTATCAAATCCACTGAGGAGGCCCGCAAACAATTGTCAGAGGCGGAGGCAGAGATTCAGGGTTTCGGCGAATTAATGATTGAATTCTTTGCACACATCATCCATCGCCGGAACATTTCTTGGATTGAGGATTATCCATCTACCCTAGTCCAAGTATGGAGTCAAATCGTTGAGTGGGAAAAAGAGGAGCTCAAGGTTGATTCCATCGATGAAGACAAGCTGATGGAGAAATACTTAAGGGATGATGAGCCAGAACGCTTAGCTGAAGGGCGCCGCCTCATTGCTGATGCTATGGAAGAAGAGAGGCGGAGGACTAAACAGAAGAACGTTCCTGAGGCTGGTTCCTCTTCTACTACCCCCGCAACTTCTGAAGTAGAGGGGTATGATCCTGAACACCCGGGAATCCCTCGAACAACTCTGCTATCCCCTATCCCTGAAATGGCATCAGAGACAGCAGTTACCCCTGCCGAGAAGTCCTCGGAAGGTATCCCTACATTTTCTCCTCAATTCGTCAAGGCTATTTCCACCTTTCGCCACGTGATTGAGCAATCGATGAAAAACCCATTATTTTCTCCTGACTTGATAACTGTTGCTTCTCACTCTGTAGGTATTGAGCCATCCGGAAAGACAGATGTGACTCAGGGAGCCGCCTCCGGGGCAGAGCCTACGGAGAAGGCAAAAGGGGGGAAGGACAAGGCTGCTCCTATAGACTTGGGAGAAGGAAGCGAGCTGTCTAAGGCTGACACTCCCCATGATGAAGAAATGATAGCAGCCTTAAAGGATGATGGCGGTGACGGAGGACATGAGGAAGTTCCAGAGGTGGCAATAGTCGGGGAGTCGAAAAGTGCAGATGATGTTACTTTGGCTGCAATGAAAGCTGAACAAGATAAACGCTTACAGTTAAAAGCTGAAGACTTAGACCCTGAAATATTCAAGCCTCTCGCAGTTGTGGATGCGGGATCAAGGTTAGTTGTCAAGCTTTCAACTAGATCTATTGCAAAGGAACTCACTAAAAAATCTTCTCTTGATTCCAGCGCTCCGCCCTCCGGGAAGAAGTCAACCGATTCCAGCGCCGCATCTTCGAGAAAGAAAAAAACAAAGCTCATCTTGATAGAGGCCGAGAAAGAGGCAAAGGATGCGGAGAAAGCCGCCAAGAAGTCCAAGCCTCACTCGAAATCTAAATAGTGGGTTGTCTTGCGTTGTTTTAGTATTTGGTAGATCAATAATTGCTGCTGTAAGGGTGGCTCTTGCACCTTGTTTTTGGCTGTTTTCCTGTACAAATTCATTCATTCGTAAATAAAAAATAATTCATTTTCCGCAATGTTTGTTAGTCACTAGTTCTGCACTTATGTAAGAATGCATGTTTCACTATAGTTGTGTAATGAAGTTACGGAGGGAGGAAATATGTGTATACATATATGCCCCCAGTCAATCTCAAAGAACTATTCAAGGCTTAATCAAGTAACCTGAATGCTCCCGATTTTCTGATGGGATTGCATTTTCTGTGTCGTCAATGCCTATCGTTTTTTCTGGCATTTCTTTTATTCTCTCCTGTCTTATACTCAGGTTAGAGTTCTTACTGAGGCGGTCTCTTGTCTGGGTGCACCTTCACGCCTCAGAGGACGTCGTCTTCCCGTCATTTTATACTCTCTCTCTCTCTCTCTCTGGAGAGTTAGAGTTCGAGCTCAGCAATTTATTCGCTCCTCGATCCTTCAGCGGGGAAGGAGTTCTTTCTCAGTGCTCAATCGGAGACGCTTTTATACTCTCTCTCTCTCTCTCTGGAGAGTTAGAGTTAAGAATTTCGTTTTCCCATTATTTTACGTCTTATCGCACAAATAGTCGTTGTGCTTTCTTCTTACGTTTAAACTGTTTTCAACCTTTCAGGTTTTGAATCATCTTATATTCCATAATCACAATAGAATAGTCGATGAATGTATATATATAATGCATGAAATTAAATGACACACGATATTTTTATAGTGGTTCGGCTAAGTCGTAGCCTACATCCACTTTATAGTCCTTTATTCATATCATTAGATTTTCCTAAGGCAAGTCCTGCCTTTTTACAGAGTTCTTGAGAAAAATAACAAAGAGTACAACATTTCTAATCCAAATATCGCATCAAGTGTTGGGCATTCCATGCCCTAGGGACTTCCTCGCCATCTACGGTCGTTAACTTGAAGGTTCCTTTTTCAAGTTTCCGTTGGATGACAAAGGGTCCTTCCCACTTTGGACCGAGGTGAGGAAGGGATGGAAAGACTCTCTTTAGCACCAAATCTCCTGGTTCAAAAGTCCTAAGGCGAACTTTTTTGTCATAATAGCGTGCCATCTGACGTCGATGTCTTGCCGCACGCAAATCCGCTTCGTCCCTTTTTTCTTCTTGCCCGATTCGTCATCGGGTCATAATACATCACCCGGTGGGAAGGAACTTCAAGCTCTACTGGAATTACTGCTTCTGAACCAAAAGAAAGAGAGAAAGGGGTATGACCAATAGCGGTCTTAAATGTTGTTCGATAAGCCCACAAAGCTAAGGGCAATTCGTCAACCCATTTTGCCTTTGCGCGCTCTAACCGTTTCTTGAGGATGGATTTTATAACTTTGTTTATTGCTTCAACTTGCCCGTTCGACTGCGGATAAGCAACCGCAGTATACCGTTTGTCAATCTTATATTTCTGGTAGAAATTTCTGAATTCGGTACCATCGAACTGGGTTCCGTCGTCAGTTATAATGGTTCTTGGGATCCCGAATCGGCATATAATATTTCTAACCACGAAACTTATCACCTTTCTCGCCGTGATCTTGGTTAAGGGCTCGGCTTCCACCCACTTCGTAAAATAGTCCACAGCGACTATTGCATATTTCGCTCCTCCTTTAGCAATCGGTAGAACTCCGATGATATCAATTCCCCACTGGCAAAAGGCCAAGGACTCACCATCGATTTGAGTTGGGTCGACGGTGCTCTGGGGATTTTGGCGAATCTCTGGCACTTATTGCAGCGTCGTGAATAATCAGCTGCATCTTTATTAATTGTGGGCCAGAAGTATCCATACCGCAATATCTTTTTCGCTAAAGTCCGACCTCCTGTATGATCTCCACACTCGCCTTCGTGTACTTCTCTTAGTACACGTCTGATGTCGTCGTATGCTATACATCGTAACAGGGGCATAGAAAATCCTTGCCTATAAAGAATATCATCTTGTAGGACATATCTGATAGCCTTGCGAACTATAGCCCTTCTCTCACTCTTCTTTGATGGGAGCGTCTCATTCTTAAGGAAGTTCTTAATTGGGGTCATCCACGACTCCTTTTCCGGTTCCGCTTCGAAAGCGAACTCAATTTCCATCGATTCAAATCTTGGTGATTCCAACGTTTCAATTGGAATTATTTCAGTTTCCTCTGGGTTGTCGGAACTAGCTAGCTTTGCCAGCCTGTCTGCCTTCTGGTTTTCGGTTCTTGGGATATGTGTTATACTGTACCGCTCCAGGTTACTCAACAGCTTTTCCACTTTCTCAAGGTAGGCGATGAGTCGAGGTCCCCGAGCCATAAATTCCTTTCGCACTTGGCAAACAACGATTTTGGAGTCGCAAAATATGTCCAACATTTTTATTCTGAGGTCTTTAGCAAGCTTCAGCCCGGCAATCAGGGCTTCGTATTCAGAGTCATTGCTAGTCGCCGAAAATTCTAATCGCAGAGCGTAATATAACGACCGCCCTTCAGGAGTAACTAAGACGATTCCAGCTCCGGACCTTCGGTCGTTTTTGGCTCCATCTGTGTATAGCTTCCATGAATCTATCTTTAACTCATCTTAGGACTTGACCACTCTGTCATTGATCACTTCCTCCTCTGGGATAGTGAACTCTGCTATAAAGTCTGCCAGAGCTTGCCCCCTGATCGACCTTCATGGATGAAAATTTAAATCAAACTGACTTAATTCTATATTCCATTTGATCAACCTTCCCGACGCTTCGGGTCTCTACAACACCTGCCTCAGAGGCTGGTCAGTGTATATGGTTATTGGATGAGCTTGGAAATAGTGAAAAAGTTTTCGGGATGCGATTAGGAGGCTGTAAGCTAGCTTCTCAATCTTTGGGTAGTTGCGTTCTGCCGTTGCCAATTTCTTGCTTACATAATATACTGGCCTTTGCACTTTGTCTTCTTCTCGAACCAAGGCTGTGCTAACAGCGTGAGCCGAGACTGCCAAGTAAACAAACAATTCTTCGTGATCCACTGGCTTTGACAGAATCGGCGGTTTTTCTAGTAGTTCCAATAAATTTCGAAAGGCTGCAACACAGTCCGGAGTCCACTCGAAGTTTTTCTTTCCCCTTTTAATCAAATCAAAAAACGGAACGCATTTGTCTGTGGCTTTGGAGATAAATCTACTCAACGCAGCTACTTTCCCTGCAAGACTTTGGACATCTTTAATTCTTCTCGGCTCTTCAATGTTACTAATCGCTGCTATTTGGCTGGGATTGATTTCAGTTCCTCGGGAGCTCACAATGAAGCCTAGAAACTTTCCCGATGCCACTCCAAATGAACACTTCAAGGGATTCAACTTCATCCGATACTTTCGCAGGATACCGAACATTTCCGCCAAGTCTTGCGTATGGCTGGAGGACTGTTTCGATTTGACAAGCATATCATCCACATAAACTTCCATAGTCTTCCCTATTTGATTATAAAACATTCTGTTCACCAAGCGCTGATAAGTGGCTCCGGCGTTTTTCAATCCGAATGGCATTACAACATAACAATATAACCCCAAATTTGTAATGAAGCTCGTATGTTCTTGATCTGGCACGTGCATAGGAATTAGGTTGTACCCGGAATATGCATCCATGAAAGAGAGAAGTTCATGTCCCGCTGTCGAATCTACCAGCTGGTCAATCCTGGGAAGTGGGAAACTATCTTTCGGGCAAGCTTTGTTCAAATCTGAAAAGTCAACGCAAGTCCGCCACTTTCCGTTCGGCTTCTTTACTAAGACGGGATTCGCTATCCAGTTGGGATATGTCGAATCTCGAATAAATCCGTTCTATTTCAACTTCTCCACTTCTTCTTTGAGAGCAGCCGACCTCTCTAGGCCTAGCATACGTCTCTTTTGCTTCACAGACGAGTGTTTCGGGTTTACATTTAGTGAGTGACTTATGATGGATGGCGATATCCCACACATGTCAGCATGGGTCCAGGCAAACACGTCCAAGATTGCCTTCAAGAAGTCCGTTAGTTCTTCGGTCCGACGTGGATCCAACTGAGATCCAATCTTCAAAACTCTTGTTGGATCAGCTTCATCAATAGGAATGTCCACTGTCGTTTCATTAGGAGTTGCATTTCTAGTCTCTGGTTCCTCGTCTTTTCTGGGATCCAGGTCTTCAGGCGTTCCTTTGGGCAACTCCTTCGGGGCCGATCCCTCTAATTGCTACGCCGAGCCCTCCTTTGGAGGAGGCGAGGCATCTTTACTTTCTATGTTAAGTCCTTTCATCAACATCTTTAATTCGGCAACATAGCAGGCCCGTCCAGAGACTTGATCCCCTCTCATTACTCCAGTTCCGGCTTCAGTTGGAAACTTAAGCAATAAACACCAAGGGGCGATGCAAGCCCTGAACTCAGCAAGGGCAGGCCTTCCCAAAAATGCATTATAAGGCGAATCTACGTCCAACACAACGAACTGAAGCATCCGTACTCTTCGGAGTTCTCCTTGTCCCAAGGTTACGGGCAATTCTATGTACCCCATTGGGCCTGTCGACGCCCCGTTGAAGCCTCGGATCCAACCTTCGCATGGCTTCAAATCTTTAGATTCAAGCTTCATCTGATCGAATGACTTTTTAAATAAAATATTAACAGAGCTTCCGTTATCTACTAACACCTTATGAACCAAGGCCAGCCCAATGGTGGTAGTAATGACCAACGGATCATCGGTGGGTGACAGGATCCTAGTATTATCTCTGCTACGGAATACCACGTCGTCAAACATTGTCTTTTGTTGTTTTATGGGAGCGATATCTTCCAAATCATCACATTCATCCACATCTACGTGCTTGGCAGCATTTACATATTGATCCATCGCTCTAAAACTGCGGATTGCTGGGTGGGGTCCACCCACAATGGAGTTGATAACAATTCCCTTGCCTTTCTGCTGCGCTGTAGGCTTGGGAGCAGAATGAATCTGTTTTGGAGCCTGCTCTCCTTGCCCCCTGTCCCTCGGGGCAACCTTATATTCATCCAGTTTCCCTTCGCGCGGCAGCTTCTCAATAACGTCTCTCAAATGTCGACATTCATTGGTTGAATGCCCATGAGTTCCATGAAACAAACAAAACTTCCCAGTTGCCATTTCTTTCTCCATTGAGTTGCGAGGTGGCGGTCTTTTATATTGCAAAACATTGTATGTATCCAAGTGAATGTTCTCCAGAGTGTCGTTCAACGGTGTATAATTCTCATAAGTCTGGAATCGGGGTCTTTTGTTAGGATCACTTCCCCTATTTCTATTTCTTCTGTTACCATTCGCGTTACGGTTATTGTTGTTGCCCCCGTTTCCAGAATTGTCGTTTCCACTCTTGTTTCCCACATTTACTTCAACTTTTCCGGAACTTTCCCCAGATTGCTTCACGGCGACGTTACTCTGAACATTTTCTTTTGAAGCCACTTTAGACTTTCTCTTTCGGTTTGCCCTGGCCTCCTCTCATTTTAAATGAATATCGGCCTTTTCATAAAATAACTCTCTCGGGGTGGGTGTCTTTCCAGAAAGGTAATCTCCAAACTCGGAGTCAGGATCAACTCCTTCCATCAAAGACATCAAGATGGTGGGCTCATGCAGGTCACTAACTTCAGTCACAGCTAAGTTGAAACGGTCGAGATATGACCTCAAAGACTCTCCTGGCGCCTGCTTAATTCTTGATAATTCAATAACACTCTTAGACTTTCGGGTGTGGAGTCGGAACTGATTCATAAAACGTTCGCTCAATTCCCTGTAATTTGATACCGAACGAGGGGGAAGTCGGGTAAACCATAGCAGCGCCACGTCTTCTAAATAGATCGGGAATGCTTTACACTTCACTACGTCAGGAGCAGCAGCAGCATTCATGAGCCACGAGTATCACATCAAATGTTGTCCCGGATCGGTTCTCCCATTATACTTGTCCATCCGCGGCAGGTTAAAACATCGGGGAAATTGAAAATTGAGGATGTCGTCAGTGAAAGGAGTATGGCTTCGCTCAATGCCATAATCTTCATTGGTATAGTTTCGGCTTTCGGACATAATCTGGCGTACCATTGCATGTACATCAGCATTAGTTAGGGGCCGTTCCGGCTCCCTGGCCCTGGTATCCGGGTTCCTTCTGGGCTCTTGTTCAGGAGATGCCCTTCTTCTTTGAGCTGCTTCTTGCTCTGCTTCGTTCCCTACGCCCCCGGTCGATCTCGGGAGGAGGGGCTGGAGCATCTGCCCCTGAGTGGGATTAGTGTGGTTAGGGTCTCTCAAGCCTGGATCATTGGTTCCTAGTGCTCGTGCAATATCCTCACGGGACCCCAAAGATCCGAACGTCAGTTGCTCCAAATTCTGAGGTCGTTCAAGCGGCCTTCTTTCACGGGACCGTTCTTCCTCGAAAGAAGAAGACTGATCCATTGATCTGTGGTGAACCAGGGATGGGGTTCTCTGTCTACGGAGTTCGCTGATTTCCCTGCTCATGAGTCTCATGTTTTCTTGCATCATGAGATTAGTACGCTCGTGGATTTTCATAGCCTCTCTATTACTCTCAAGCATGTCAAGTAGGCGCGAGAAATCTCCTTGAGTAATGGGTGCGGATGGATTGACCTGATCATTGACCCTGGTGGCTGGAATCGGAGCATTTGTGGGGGCTCGAGTAGAGGTTCCAACATCACCAAGTGTCAGGTCGGTTCGGAGATGGGAAATCGGGTCGGTTCGGAGCTGGGAAGCCTGTTCGGGTCGGAGCTGGAAAGCCGGGTCGGGTCGGTGTAGGGCGAGCTGCTCGGGTCGGTTCAGGTTGGGGGAATGCACTGCTTCAGATTCTCCTACCCGGATCGGATCGGAGCTCTCCCCCTGAGTGCGGTTCGGATTTCCTGTATTAGTCCGTCCTGCTACTGAGCTCTGCCCACGAGACCTCGTCACAACTGCATTTTGCTGATCTTCGCCAACTCCGTTTCCTCGACTAGTTTGAACTTCCTTACCTTTTCTTTTGGCCATAGTTCTTCAACAATCAATTCAACAAATATTCAAGAGCGTCGAAACTTGATGATTAACTTCTTTGAACTCAACGGTCCAAAAAGTAGAACGATAATCCCGAAAAACAAAGAATTCAGATGGTTCTCAGTGAAAGCACCAAAATGTTAGACCAAAAAGTGGTTCTAACACCCAAATTGATTAAAAACAAAATGAAATAAGATCAAAAGTAAAATAGAGACACAGAATTTATAGTGGTTCGGCGAAGAAAAGCCTACGTCCACTTGTCAGTCACTATTTTCAATGATGTAGTTGCTATTACAATAAGATATTCACTCAAGTTCACTCACAACTCACATACATTGACTCAATTGTCTCAAAACAAATGTTGAAAGATGATTTGGATTATCTGGGAGTGCTGGAATTCGGTTTATGAAAGTGGTTGAACTCTCAAAGTGCCAAAAAGAAGATCCCTTTCATTGTCTCCAAACATGGTATTTATAGGTGAAAATTTGCTCAGAACCCGATCCGGATCGGAGCCACGTGTCATCCATCCCATCAGCCTCGGGTTTAGATGGATTTCTGTGTTGACAACGCATCAGAGCAGTGGACGTTGTGGGTAGGAACTGGTCATAACCGCTCCGAATAACCAGGCGATCATGGGGGAGAGTGACGTGGAATATGGGTTCGGATCGGAGGAGTGTACAGGAGGGGTTCGGATCGGGGTATCCGATCCGATCCGGTTTTGTCCCAAGGCTAAGTCTTCGTCCACTTTCACTCCATTCCGATCTGTCTTTGTAGCAAGTAGCCCTCCGCTCCAACTGGCAGTAGGTTGTTCTCCGATCCGAACAGCTGTGCCTCTCTGATTCCAATAGTAATAGCTCACCGATCCGAACAGCAAAACTCATCCGATCCGACACGCTACATCGCTCCGATCCGACCCGCTATAGTGCTTTCCGAGTTCTTCAATGTTTCACATCTTGACATTGCGTTGCCCAGTTCACAAAGTGGGCTAACATTTATTTAAAAATAATTGGGTTTTAAATTTAGTTCAAAACTAGTTCATTTCGATAAAAATCTATTTTTATCTTTACAAATGTGGGATTTTTCATCCCACTTCTTCACAAATCATTTCTTATGATTTTACACAAATTATTAATATTTTTGGTATTTTTATCAAGGGCCGTACAGTCGATTTCCAACAACGGCCATCGAACTGCACTTACAACGACCTTTTCTGAAATTGATTTGGACATATCTCCTAATCCAACCGTTAGATTTCAAATTTCTAATATTCGTTAGAAAGCTCTTTTCGATGCGAACCCAACGGTACCGGTTTTAGGAGAATCCGACGGTCGGATCTCCCATAATGTCCATTTGGAATTAATGGTCGAAATTCATGAACTACCGCGGCACGGCGCGTTATATTCAAGACATTATATTATATATATATAATATATATTTCGTCGATTTCCTTTTTAAAACGAATTTTATAAATCGTTTTAAATTCGTCTCAAAACAATTTCAACTTCCATTTCAAATTCAAATCAAAATTGAATTTTTCCTTATAAATTCGTTTTAAATTCATTTCAAATTGATTTTAATTCAAATCGATTTTTAATTCAATTTCAGTTCAATTCAAATTTCTAATTCATTCAATTCAATTCGAATTTCTTTTCTATTCAATTCAATTCGAATTTATTTTCTATTCAATTCAATTCGAATTCGTTTTCTATTCAATTCAATTCGAATTCATTTTCTATTCAATTCGAATTCGTTTTCTATTCAATTCAATTCGAATTCGTTTTCTATGCAATTCGAATTCGTTTTCTATTCAATTCAATTCGAATTCGTTTTCTGTTCAATTCAATCCGAATTCATTTTCTATTCAATTCGAATTCGTTTTCTATTCAATTCGAATTCAATTTCTATTCAATTCAATTCGAATACATTTTATATTCAATTCAATTTGAATTCATTTTATATTCAATTCGAATTCATTTTCTATTCAATTCAATTCGAATTCATTTTCTATTTAGTTCAATTCGAATTCATTTTATATTCAATTCGAATTCATTTTCTATTCAATTCAATTCGAATTCGTTTTATAAATATTCGATTTTTAAATCTCTTTTCAATATTCATTATAAAAACGAATATAATCGATATAAATATCATTCGCATCAAAATAGCGCATCTCTAATCAACACGGCTTTATATTTTTCAATAACCTTGTTATTTTATTCAACAAATGAATATTTATTCTATTCAACAAATGAATCTATATTTTTCAACACATGACTAATCTCAACAAATGAGTACTGTCAACACGTGACTATTTTTGTTAATATATTTTATAAAATTTTGATTTCTATCGTTAAATTTTTAATTAGACTCCAACCGTAAATTAGTAAGAGAACGATTCCCTAAGCATTAACCCCGAAGGCCGAAACCAACATCAGATCAATACCCATGAGACCACTCATCTTATCTATTTTCCAGTTAGTTCTATTTATTTTATTTTTTGATAAAGATGTAAATTTTATTGTTAAAATATTTCGTTCAACACATGACTAATCTCAACGAATGAGTACTGTCAACACATGAATCTATATTTTATAATATTCTTTATTTTCCCAATTGGAATGAGGCCCAATCAATTACCATATAATGTTAATTATATGGATTCCATACAACACCTGTATATAATAGCAACGATAAATAATCAACCATCATCCAAAGTGCACCACACAACTGCATAAGCATTAAATATAAATAATTAACGCTTACACAGTCTGTCGACCAATCGATCGACATATAACTAAATAATTGGGATTAGTGTACGCCAAATATCATCCCAATACCCGTGCGGGGTTTCAAACAATCAAACATAGATTTTATTTGTGCAGTTGGGCGATGTGTAAAATTTATCGTCCCAATCAACATCTTTCAAATAGGTGTACATAAACAAATCGTCCGGTTTGTAAATGAATATTTATTTATTCACATTCACGTTAAAAAATATATTTTTAACGATAAAATATTTCTAACTATATAAATATTTTGTTTTATTTCACATCACACAATCAGTTCAATCCAATTTATCAACCAAACAATTAAATCAATCACATAACAATTAACTAAACAAACAAGCCGTCCATGATCTGTGGACGACGGGTTTCGGGTGCTACTAAACACCGTCTACATCCTAGTATACAATTTTAAATAGAAAAGAAGATTTAAAGTGAGAAGTTATCACCGACTAGCTAATCCAATACCACAACTCTTCCTATGTAGAAATCTTCGTCGTGCTCGCCTTTTGTCACTTTCGTTGCCCGTAGCCACTACATATATAAAAATCACATTTTTATATTGTTGCTATAAATATAAAAATCACATTTTTATACTACTACCATATAGATAAAAATTCTATTTTTACATCGCAACTATATAGATAAAAATTCTATTTTTACACTGTTGTTCATATAATAAAGATTATATTTTTATCACGCTTCTCTATATAAAAATTACATATATATATACATATATATAAATCGTATTTTTATATCACGGCTATAAAAATCACATTTTTAACGCTTCTATAATGTAAAAATCATATTTTTATATCTCTATCTCATAAAAAAATTATATTTTTATAATTTCTACTTTATAAAAATCATATTTTTATCTCTTCTATAAATTAATGATCGAATTTTTATTCTTTCCAAAATATAAAAATCATATTTTTATAAATAAAAATATAATCCTTTCACTTTTATAACGATGTTTACATAATAAAATTTCTATCTTTATTCGGATAAAAATCCAACCTTTCTTCGCTAACATCGTATATAAAAATCCGACCTTTCCTCTCATTAAAAATCTAATCTTTTTCTTTCTAAAAATCCCTTCTTTTTACTTATATTTTTAAAAATCAGAAAACAAACAAAGCTACTTTAATTAAAAAAAACTGAATATTTCAAATAATTAAAACAAAAAGAAAACTCACAGTGCCTAGAGGAAGAAAGGAGAAGAGGGGCTAAAGGGACGAAGAAGAAGAAGCAGCGGCGGCAGCAACAGGAGGAGGGGGCGCGAGGTAGGCGTTGAGGTGGAGGATCTTAGGTGGCGGCGGCTTTGGGTTACAGGGGGGTCCTTCACGTCGGCAGAGAGGGGCTCGGGGAGGGCATGGGTGTCGGGTTTTGGTTCAAGGGATGAGAGGCTAGGGCGGAGAAAGAAGGAGGAGGGTGTCCAGGCTGACGAGGGGGGAGGCGCCTTGCTGGAGGCAGCGACGATCTCCAGGGCGCGGCGGTGGATCGTGAGGAGGAAGGAGCATCGATCGTATTTTTTTTCTTTTGTTTCTGCGTTGACTAGGAGAATAGAAGGAAGGGGTATGGTTAGGGCTTAACTAAAAATATATATTTTAATTTATTTATTTCTAAAAAGCAACTCTAAAATTCGAACTCGAAATTGAGTCCACCGACTGTCATCTCTAGCGTTTTACCCCCATTCCGAACACAATGGGATATGTATCATAGGCTGATTCGACCATTTCGATCAGTTTTCGTCAAAATCAACATATAACTCTATGTATTGAATTTGAACGTGCATTTCAATTTACTGGGGTCACATACGAACTCTAAAAATTCCCGAAAAATATTTTCTATCTTCGTATTGACGATACAGTCCTAACAAAACTAGTTTCGTCAAATTCCAAGACCGTTTGAAAAATGGCCATTTTCCAGTCGATTAAAATCAACTAAAACTGGTCAAACGCATTTTCCTTTGCCACGCTCACATATTGAGTCGAAAAATTATGAAATTTGAAACCTAACAATAATTTGACATCGCGGATCCAACAAAAGTGGTTTCGTCGAAAACCAAGGTCGTTTGCAAAATTCCCATTTTTTAAGGGCCTGAATTCCATAGCGACTATTCAGAATTTTCAGCTGGGCATAACTTTTTATCCCCACTATGAAATTTGGATTTCTCGGATTTGTTGGAAAGATATTCTCAATTAGATTCTAATATTTTTGGTTTCGCTAAAATCCGGTTTATTTTGCACCCGGTACATTCAATTGAAGATTGAAATCGAATTATCGAACTACCACGCCATTTTCAATTCCTTTTATATTTAAAATAAAATATTTATATTCTAACGACGATCTATATAAATATACATGTTCTAATTCTATTCAAAATAAATTTCTCGTCGATATTATTTAAAATAATTCATTTTAAATAATCAAAATTCAGTAAAATTGCCATAATAAAAATTTTAAATTAGTTCGGATTTTCCGGGTTATTACACCGTAGGGCTACCCAATTATTTCCTAAGCATTTCTAAGTGATTTCCATCTTTTCTAACACCTCCAATTGAAGATCAAACATGAAGTTCATCATGAAATCAATCGAAAGCGATCAAGCTTCTTAGAGATCAACGATTCTCCACCATACTCCTTGCACATTGTGAAATTCTCTTATTTCTCCACTGATTTGTGTTGATCAAAGTGATGCTATTATGTAATGAACAATATGAATGTAGTTTTGAGTGATCCTAGACTTGTAACTCTTGAATTGGTAATGGAAATTGCTATTAAAGTGGATGTATATCTACCTTAAGATCGAACCACTATAAAGTTTGTATCTCTTTACTTTTGTTGTGATAGTGGCCTCTTTTCTTACCAATTGGTGAACTGCAATTTTCGCACTTTTTGTGTTGAAATCTAATTTGGGTTTTAACATAATGAACTTAATATTTTTATGAATTGATCTGCTTCAGAATAGGTTTTTCCAAGTGTTGTTAATGAATGCACTATCTCTTGAAATCTGCAATACATATCGGAAATAGACTTATTCTCGTTCATTTTGAATAATTCAAACTGGTTTACTAACATTGCTATTTTAGTTTGTTTAACTTTACTATTTCCTTCATGAGTAACTTGCAAAGTTCTCCAAATTTCATAAGCAGTTTTTCATACTGACACTCTATTAAACTCATTCCAATCTAATGAACAGAATAACATGTTCATAGCTTTAGAATTGCTTTGTTCAGTAGTTTTTGTTCATTTGTCCATTGAGAAAAACAGTTGTGGGTTCAAAAATTCATTTTGACTATAAATATATTTTCATTTTGTATGCCCAATAAGAATAATTACTACTATTAAATAGTGGTGGTCTAACAGTAGACTGGCCCTCTACAAAAGAACTATTATTGCTACCAATATTGGTTTCAATTATCACTATTTTCATAAATCAGATTATGAACTTTTTGAAAGACCTTGCTCTGATACCAATTGCTAGGGATTGCGGAATGGATCGTTAAGGCAAAATAAACACTAGAGGGGTGAATATTGTTCTTTTTAGAATTTAAACAAAATCTAAAACTTATGTGAACTACTATATGGATCAAACACCACAAATACAATCGCAGAAATAGAATCAAACACAAATATAAACAGAAATAAAATGTAGAAAAGGAAAGAACACACTGGATTTTATACTGGTTCGGATTTCTCCTACGTCTAGTCCCACATAACGCTGGATTGCGTAGAGCTTTATTGCTATATCAATAGTCAATTACAACCTCCTTGATTTCAAGGTTACAAGGGGTACCAACAATTCGAATCTTCTTGATTTCATGGCTACAAGAGATCCACCGATTACCCGTCCTTGACTTCACAGCGACAAGGGATACCATCAATTACCCGTCCTTGATTTCACAGCTACAAGGGATACCACCGGTTACTTTACTCAACCCCAACAATTACTAACAACCATATAACTCTTCAATAGCACTTGATTTAGAGAGTAATGTGTAGAGAGTGTAGAGAGAAGAAGATTAGTGAAAACATAATTGAATTCGACAGAGTATAGGTGTAGAATCATAAAAATGATAAGAAATAATGACGTAATGAAAGAGAGTAAAAGTGGAGAAGTAGTTAAAAATTTGAAATTATCCCCCTTTTATAGTGTGTGAAAGGTTGCAATGCTTCCGAACCGTAACAACCCGGAAAATCAGAATGTAACACCCCACCTCCGCCAGGGTCACTCACAAAGGAATGCACTGGTTTTGGAGGGATATTATCTAGGTAATCATGCACAGAGATATCACAAGACAGAACATAAATAGATAATTAAGTAAACAACGGAAGAATTTATGAGCAAAGCAGACTTTATTTCATTCCAAAATAAACCATGTTTCTTACAAACATTTCAAATAACACTTCATTACAACTGTCTTGTAATAGTAGCCAAAGAAGCAATAACTTAAAAACAGAAAAACAGCTTATTCCCCAAGTGCAATAAAAAGAAGCAGCCATAGCAAACCGTACATGTTGAGCCAAAGCAAGTGATATCCGAGCTAGATGCTAGTGTTTCCTCCCTGAGAACCTGGGGGGGTAACGAAAGAAAAAGAGGCGAAAGGAAAAGGGTCAGTCATAAAGACTGAGTAAGTCCTAGTTACTTTCAGCCTAAAAACTAGTAAAGGTAACATGACATGCATAAACTGAAAGTAACCATAAGCATGATGTCAAGATAAGCGAGATAACAGGATAATCAAGTATAATCAAGTATAATCAAGTATAGGTCAGGTATAGATCAAGAGTAGCATTTTGTGTTCAAGGTTTGCTATACCACTGTACTAGTATTCTGGTTTATGTCAGGTAAAAAATCAAGAAAGAATCCCTTGGGTCAATAAGACCCAATTATCAAGAGTTGGCCCCAAGTCAAGTGTATTCAAGAAAAGATCACCTGGCCCAATAATCAAGAGTTGATCCAAGTCAAGGTCCAACTAAACGGCCTAGTCGATCGGCTCCCTATAAGCCTAACTCGTCGTGTTTCGGTGTCATACGGCCCTAATCGCGAATGTAGTTACTTGTGCTAGGCCCACCCCAGGGGTGTATCAAACCCTGGAGTGACAACCACGGACACAATTCAACACAAGTAAACCTACTGATGCCCACGGGTCAACGCTGGACTCATGTGCATGGCCATGGTCCGCTTGAACTGGTACACCAACTAAGCCGTCCCTTTTGGTCACTTACATTCAGAGTACAGTAATCGTGCCCCACCCTGCCTAGTTCCAGGGTACAATGATACATCTAGTGGGTTACTGCTGAAAAGAACCCCGCAACTAGATTTCCCTACTGGGTTAAGTGTGTCCAAGATTCAAGACCTAACCCTATCAAATCATGTATCAAGTTGGTTAAGTATATTCAAGTGTTTCAAGACTTAACCCTCTCGTGTTCAATTGGTTAAGTATATTCCAGTGGTTCATGACTTAACCCTATCATGTGGCATTAATTTATTTTAATGCACCCAACCTCTCACATTAGACAGGTATTGTTGTGGCTGCCGGTATGCCGGTCGGTTCCGGGCAGTCTTACGCCACAACTCAGTCTAACCTCGGGTTTCAAGCGCGGTGTGACCAACTACTCACATTGGATCCTATTGTTTGTAGCCACTGGATTTGCCGGTCGGTTCCGGGCAGATTTACACTACAAACTCAACCCAACCACGAGTTGGTCACTTCATATTTTCTAAGTGTCATGTCCACATTCATGTTTTCCAGCATAATCACATGTCAAGTTTCATATCATATTTTCAAGTCATGTTTCATGTTATTCAAGTTTGCCTAACTACCCATAACGTATCCCCATCGCACGTAAGTTCGTATTAACACAAATAGATCTAAGAGGGGAACATAACAATATGACAAGGTGGGCATAAGATGGCAAATTAATCACAAGTTAAACATGGTGATGTTCGAGGCAAGGTGTTTAACATATTCTAGCATATGATGGCATAAAAGGTTTGGCCAAAAACATGAATCTAGCACGAAGGTGATTTGGCCACAAAGGTGATAAACGAGATTACAAGACTGGCTTGAGATAATTGGTTACAACGTCACAAGCAAATAGAAATTAATAGGCTTTTCAATTCTATCATATTAAGACGATAGTCATGGCATAAGGTGATAGTATAAACATCCTAAATGATGGTTTAGACTTGATCCAAATGTCAACATAGTTTTGGTCTAGATCTTCCCAAATTGGTATCCTAACATGTCAAAGATTCATAACAGTGATATCGTAGGTTCATGGACATTGGGTAGACCTAACTCAATAGGTAAATTCCCAAGATCAAGAACCACAGATAATCAAGAATAGGCTGAATAATCAAGTCTAGATCCAAGTTTTACAGTCATAGTTCTAGGTAAGACTTTCCTAATTATGAATCATAGGTGTTTTAGTCATAAATAGTCCACTGTAATAGTTTCAAGGTCATGGTCATAGCCTTATAATTGTAGGCAATAGTTCATAGTCATGAGTCGTAAATGTTCCCAATTATTTTTGTCATAATCATAGGCATTGTCTTATGTTCTCAATCATAGGCATAGGCATAGGCATAGGCATAATCATATGTCCTCAATCATAGTCACAATTCCAATGTCATTTGGTAACGTTCCCAATATTCAAGATCCAAGAAAGAAACAAAAAAGATCCAAGAAGAAAATACGAGAGATATGAATCATACATAGATCCGTTTCAATTTAACATGCCCATATTAGATTTATAGTTTTTATCTAAAATTAACTAGAACTTACAGATCGAGGTTTAAGAAGTGGAGATCTAGAAACTAGTTGCTGAATCGTTGGATCGGTAGATCTTGATTTGGTCTTTACGTTGTTCGAGCTCTCTCTTGAATCCTAGCTTGAATCTCCTCTTGAACAGTATCTCCTTGTCTTGATTTGTTTTATTTGTTTATTAATTTAATTTAGAGGAGGAGAAGAGGCCATGATCATCTAGAATTTGAGCAGCATAAGAATAGAATGAAGTTGTGTGGGTTTAGGCTAGGTCTAGGGGTCTTTTTATAGAGATATAGGAATGTTTCTAGCCATAGGATTAACCCTAATTTAGATCTAGGCCATCAAATTTCGTCTCAGGGTCAGAAAACAGGGTCAGGAAGTCATGCAGGTGCACCAGGCCGAAGTGGCCCGACCAGGCAGGTCGACCCTGGGGTCGACTCCCCAGTCGACCTGCCCCCCCCCCCCCCTCGAGGTCGACTCCCAGGGTGACCCCCAGGTCGACCTGGTCTGGGCAGGATTTATCCCGCCTACCCTGAATTTTCTGAAATTCGAATCTGTTTTGAATTTGAATTTTTCGTGAAACTTCGTGAGGCCATATCTCGGTAATACGGACTCCAATTTTCGAAAACTCGGACTCTATTTCGCGTATTTATCCGAGACGAACGCAATGGAACAGCCCGTTTCCCGTGATTCATATTTTACAGTTTAATTCTGCCTTGATTTATGTTATAACATGTTATTCAAAAATACGGGTTGTTACACAGAACCAATTTAAAAATTTTATTTTGGCAATTTTAATGAATTTTGAATATTTAAAATGATTTATTTTAAATAATAACGACAAGAAATTTAATTTGAATAGAACTAGAACGTATATATTTATTTGAATTGACGTTAGAATGTAAATATTTATTTTAATTATAAAAGGAATTAGAAATGGCGCGGTAGTTTGAAAATTCACTTTCAAAAGTTCAAAAGAATATACAGGATTCAAAAATAAACCAGATTTTAGCGAAACCAAAAATATTTGAATATATTTGAAAACATATTTCCAACGAATCCGAAAAATTGGAAATTCATAGCGGGAATAAAAAGTTATGTCCAATTGAAAATTCAGAATAGTCGCTATGAAAAATATAGCCCTTAAAAATGGAAATTTTGCAAACGACCTCCATTTTCGACGAAACCACTTTTGTTGGATCCGGGATGTCAAGTTATTGCTAGATTCCAAAATTCGTAATTTTTGAAATCAATATGTGAGCGTGGCAAAGGAAAACGTGTTTTGACAATTTTAGTCAATTTAGATCGACTAGAAAATGGCCATTTTTCAAATGGTCTTCAAATTTGATGAAATTAGTTTTGTTAGGACCATATCGTCAATACGAAGCTAGAAATAATTTTTCTGTAATTTTTAGAGTTAGTATGTGGCCCCGGTAAATTGAAATTTACTTTTAAGTTAAATATATATGGATTTATATTGTAATTTGAATGAAAACTGATCGTAATAGCCGAATTGGCTTATGAAACATATCTCATTGTGTTCGAAATAGGGGTATTTAGCTAGGAGCAACAGTCGTTGGGTTTGATTTGGAGTTCGCGACATTAAACAGACAATTTGCAAGTTAATGGAAAATTAAAATATTATTATAAATATATTACCCATTTGGAAAATAAAACCCTATTGGTCAATTATCCATTCGTTAGTCAACCCAGGAGAAAAAATCCGTCGTCTCTCTTCGTGGATGGCCCAAATCGTTCAATACTTCTCTCCCCTCTTTCTCTTAATCTACCAAGTGAATTAAAGAATTTACAAAAGGAAAATCGTAATGCCATGTATGCTCTTTAAATCCATACTAAATTCATGGATTTTCGCTCAGCAGATTAAGGGGAATCGGCGTTCAAAGCAGCCATGTTTGATCACGATTTCAGCCATGAAGGGAGGTGCGAGTTGCGCCTCGTTTGGCGTGCTGGTGGAGGATTCTGGGGGCAGTCGAGAGGCGTTGTCGGATGGAGCTCCGATCGTTCGTGGAGGAGGCGACATTGAACCCTAGCGGCTAAAGCTGCTTACGGCTTGAAGCCTGAAAAGAAAATTAGCATATGATTTTAAAATAAAAATGGCATATGGTTTTGAAATAAAACTCTCATATGGTTTTAAAATAAAAATAGCATATTGTTCTAAAAAGAAAATTAGCATTGTTTTAAAAAGAAAATTAGCATTATTTAAAATGAAAAAGTTATGACTTTTAAAATGAAAAAGTTATGATTTTTAAAATGAAAAAGGTTAGATTTTTGTAATGTAAAAAGATTAGATTTTTAAAAACTAAAAAGATTAGATTTTTAAAACTAAAAAGATAAGATTTTTATATTAAAAAGTTAAGATCTTTAATTTAGAAACGATTAGATTTTGATTAATCTAAAGATTATATTGTTGTATATATATTTACGATAAAAAAATATTGATTTTTATTTAGATTTGAAGTAATAATCTGATTTTTATATATATGAAAGTGATTTAAAAATGTGATTTTTATATATATAATCGCCGAAAGAAAATGTGATTTTTATTTATAAAGATCAATGTTTAAAATAGGATTTTTAACGTAAACCGTGTGAAATGGATTGCGATGGAACTGACTGGAAGCAAAACAGAATTCAGACCATTCAGAAGGAAAGAATGGCGGAGTGGAACCCATGGTGAGAACTCCTCGCTTTTATTTTATTTTCTAGTTAAATTATATACTAGGATGCAGACGGTGCTTAGCAGCACCCAACACCCGTCGTCCACGGACGATGGATGACTTGTTTATTTGATTGATTGTGTTGTGAAAATTGATTGTGTGTTGTGGAATTGAATAAATATTTTATTGTTAAAAATATAATTTTTAACATGTATATGAATAAAAAAAATATTCATTTACAAATCAGATGATTTGTTTATGTACACCCATTTTATTAATATTGATTGGGACGATAAATTTTACACATCGCCCAACTGCACAAAAAAATCAATGTTTGTTGTTTGAAACCCCGCATGGGTATTGGGATGATATATAACATACACCAGTCCCAGTTGTTAAGTGGTATGTTGATCGATTGGTTGACAGGCTGTTGTAAGCGTTAATTATTTATATTTAATGCTTATGCAGTGTAGAATGCACTCTAGATGATGGTTGACTGTGTTTGGTTGTTGTTGTGTACATGTGTTGTACGAAATCCATATAATCACATTATATGGTAATTGACTGTGTCTGATTCCAATTCAGAATAATAAATATTTTGAAATAACAAATATTTCAAAATAATGAATATTTTAAAATGGTATTCAGTAAATGATCAAAATCTGATTTCAATGTCCGATTTGGGAAGGACACGATTATATTTGAATATATAAAGTCGTGTTGATTAGATTAACGCCATTATGACGTGAACGATATTTATATCGATTTTATTCATTTTTATAATCAATATCGAAAAAGAATTGATCTCAAAATCTAATGTTTGGAAAATATTATCATTTACGTATTAATGATATGCAATATTCAATTTTGATTTGAAATTGAATATGAAGTTGAAATCGTTTTGAAAATGAATTTAAAACGATTTATAAAATACGATTTAAATGGAATCGATGAAATATATGATATAATATATATATATATATATAATGGCCTGAATATAACGCGGCGCGCTGTGGCAGTTCGCGAATTTCGACCATTGACTTCGAATGGACATTACGTTAGATCCGACCGTCGAATTCTCCTAAAACTGGAACCGTTGGGTTCGTATTGAAAATAGATTTCTAATGAATATTAGTGATTTGAAATCTAACAGTTGGATTTGGAATTATGTCCAAATCAAATTTTGAAAAGGTAGTTGTAAGTGCAGTTCGATGGCCGTTTGTGGAAATCGACTGTACGGGCCTTGATAAAATTTTTAAAAATATCAATAATTAGTGTAAAATCATAAGAAATGATTTGGAAAGAATTGGGATGAAACATTCCATATTTGAAAAGATAAAAATAGATTTTTATCAAAATGAACTAGTTATTAACTAGATTTGAAATCCAATAATTTTTAAATAAAATAAATTGGATTTTAAATGGTTTTAAAAATAACCAGAATTTCCAATATATGAATTGGATTGGATTTGAATCAAAATTATCTTTGGAATATTTCGATATGGGATTCCGTTATTATACAGGCATCGTGGAGGAATTTGGAAGATACATATATCGTTATTCCAATACAATGTTTGTTCAGTTCAGAAATTGATATTGAATATAAGCCGATATATTTTCTATTCAAAGCCTTTTATTTAATATCAAATGGGATTTTGGGTTTGTCGTGAACCGTGTCTTCAGTAACACTGTTCTTGAAACCTATGTGAAGAGAATAAATCTTTTAATTAAGATTGTTAGAGTTTCCAATTATATTTAATAATTGGAATAAAATGGAATGTGAATTGGGTTTATCGTGAACTGTGTTTTTAACGACATTCGTTCTTTAACCCGATTTATAGTGAAATGTGATTTGGAATTTATAAATCTTTTGTTAAGATTTAAAAGAGATTTTCCAAATTAAAATTTTCCAATTAATAAAATAAGTTGGAATGGAATGGAATTCGATTTGGTAAAAATCGAAGTGAATTTCTATGAAGGAAGACTGCTAATATATATGGAATTTAAAAGGCTTTGTCATTATTCAATTTATATTATTAGTCAGATATGGAAGTTTATATCGATTATATATATATTGGTCTGTTTTCCGTGAAGATTCCATAATTAATGGAACGTGATTTTGGGTTTATCATTAGCTGTGTTTTAAATGACATTAGTTCTTTAACCCAATTAAAAACAGGATTTATTTCCTGGATTTGAAAAACCATTAAGTAATGATTTTTGGAAATTAAAACTTAATTAGAGTTTTAATGAATCTTTAAATAGATTGAAAGGTGAATTTGATAACTAAAATTACCAAATTCAAGAAATGGTCGAGAATGTAGTATCACCAGTTTTGCTCCAAGCGATAGTTAAATCTTTAATTAGATTTGAATGTAAAATGGTAATTAATTTTACCGATAACACTGTGGTGTTAGATATGAAGTATTACCCGTTTTACTTCATGGGATGAATAGGTCGGGATTGGAAAATTAAAATAAATGATTACGCCGGTAAGGTTCGCTGATCCCGACTAGTTTGGATAAACCATAATTTGGTATGGATTGAATCCAAAAGAAGATTAAAGAATAAATTTAAAGAATTTATCTTTGATAAAATTAATGATATACATTAGTCGCATGGCGTGAATTGCCTGTGTGGCATGCTGAGATGCAAATTATCAAGGCTTCTATTGAAAAGAAAAGTCTTGTGGTTGATGATCAAAGCACGGCTTTAATATAGCATAGCTTTGTGAAGCGTTAATTCGCGAGCCTCACACCTCGATATGAACCAGAAACAGGAGAGGACAGCAGGGAGGGCATTGCGTTTCCTTCTAGATAGGAGTGGTGTTAGCATTTTACAAGCCCTGACATTTTACTCATGTGGATGTTGCATATGTTCCTTATTACCTGATGGATAGCGAGGCGCCTCGGATTGATCGGCTACTGTGGGAGCCGATGAAGTCATTTGGCTCATTTACGCCCTATAGGGCGGGGAAACGCATGCTCAGGAATTATTAATTCACCATTGCACTTAGTGTGGACCGGCCCTGCAATTTGCCAAGGTATAGTTGCGGCTGAGTCCTGAGGTTCGGGCTAGACAGTCTCGAAACGGTAGGATTGCGCCTTGCCTTGGTTCATCATGGAATCCAACTTCCAATATGCGACCTTGTTGTTTTTATTACAGAGCCTAGTATTGGCAACATGATATACGGTACCCATGTCGTCTAGGATTGATACATTTATATTTGAAGTTGTTTTATACACTATGCACTTATAATTGTATCAAATGGTTTGTTTTAACGTACCAAGCAAGTTTGGCTATTATAAGGGAAAACCCTATCCCCCAGCTTGCGTCGCATTGTGTGATAGGACTTGGGTCTTATAATAGCTTCATTTTTCCAAAAAAGTATTGCGTTGTTTGGTTATATGCACTGGTATTCTTGGGAGGAAACCCATTCCGTGTTATACGGTGTAGTCCCTTGATATATCTGATTTAAAGTAAAGTTTTAAATAACTATTTTAGTTCTCACACCAGTCACATGACTGACCTGGAGTTTATTGTTTTAACCTAAACTCTACGTGCCCCTATTTTCCATATGGGCAGCTAGTAGTTTTGTGTAATGTCCCGTATTTTTACGGCATTATAATTAATTAATTTAATTATTTAAATAGTGATATAGACATTTAAAAAACTTATAATTGAATAATAGTGAATATTTAATTAAATTAAATAATAGAATAATATATTTAATTTCGAAATAGTCGGAAGTAGTGAATCGACAATTGTTAGCCTACTTTGTGAACTAGGCTACACAAAGAGCAAACAGCAAGAAGGCCTCCAACCGGTCCGGATCGGAAGGAGGTAGTGCACAAAAGAAGCAAAGATCGAAGACTCAAAAATCACATCGGATCGGATTGGAGAAACACTTCAGCGGCATCAGAAGAGAGCAAGTAGTCCCATCGGTTCAGATCGGAGGAGTACATCAGCAACATCATGAAGCAAGTGACCTCAACGGATCGGATCGGAAGCAGCCGATCCGAGCCCCTTTCTCTGAGCTTGTGACCATTGCTACCCACATTTCCTGAAGACTCGGACCAGGCATGACCATTTCTCCCACGATCTCCCACTAAACCGATGCGCTACCACCATCTGGAGACCTCCGAACCCGACTCTCATGGGATGGGTGCCACGCAACTCCGAACCGGAGCCACTTCGAGAAGATTTTTCACCTATAAATACACCATCTAGAGGCATTTGAAAGGATCTTTTGGCAAATTCTCGGCTCTAACTTCCTCCGTAGCCGAATTTCATAACTACATTCAGATCAGAATCATCTCTTAAAGCCTATTTTGAGAGATTTGAGTGAGTTTATGCATTGTAATTGTGAAGTTGAGTGAGAATCATTGATGTATTTGCATTTGAATCATCAATTAAAAAATAGAAAGTGGACGTAGGCTCTTTAACGCCGAACCACAATAAATCGTGTGTTCTTCGTTGCTTTTTAATTCTATTTCACTAAATTCATAGCTCATTTGGGTGTTAGAACCAATTTTTGGTCTAACATTTTGGTGCTTTCACTGAGAAACCTTCGAACTCTCAGCCTTTTCGGGATTATCATTCTACTATTTGGACTTTCAAGTTCAAAGAAGTTAATCCCTCGTCTCTGACATCTTTCAGTACTTATTGACTAAACATTGAAGAATCGAGTATCATGACTATGACCAAAGGAAAAGAAGTGCAAGGCGCTAGGGGAAATGATGCTAGAGAAGGTCAGCAAGCCATAGTGATAACAAGGTTACACGCTCAAAGCTCTGGAGCAGACCGCTCCGATCAGGGGGATCTGAACCGGATCGGAGGTGCCGATCCGAACCGAGTGGAAGGCACCGATCCGATCCGATCTGATGAAGTCGAGGGCACCCATTCTCTTCATCCGAACCGCCCCGACCAGGCTGCTATGAACCGATCTGATCCGAACCAGAATGAAGCTGGAACTTCTACTCGAGCTCCCTCCAACGCTCCGATTCCAGCCACGATGACTAATGTTCAGCCTGATCCATCTGCACCCATTACTCATGGAGATTTTTCATGTTTTCTTGACGTGCTTCAGAGCACAAAAGAAGCGTTGGAAGCCCAAAGGCGTGACAACCTTCGCATGTAGGAAAACATGATCACTATGGGAAGAGAACTACAGGAGCTCCGGAGGCAAAGGACTCCTTCCCCAGCACGCCGCATTGCTACAGATGATTCATCTTCTTCGGAGGAGGAACGTCCCCGCGAGAGAAGGCCGCTTGAACGACCTCAGAACCTCGATTAATTGACTTTTGGGTCTTTAGGATCCCGAGAAAATGCTGCTCGTATATTGGGCCTTGATGACCCGAGCCTGCAACAGCCTATGTTGCTACCCATGCGTGGATCCCACGTCTTACCCAGAGATCCTAATATTACCAACCCCACACAGCAACAGCTTTTCCAACCTCTACCTCCAGAGTTCGACCGGGAGCACAGAGAGAAACGTAGAGCAGTGGCCGCCAGAAACAGGAGGTTATCCCCTGACCAGGAACCCAGAGGTAATCCGAACATCAGATCAAGAGAACCTATGCAGACATTAACCAATGCCGATGTATGGGCAATGGTGCGCCAGATTATGTCTGAAAGTCGGCGGTATACTAATGAAGATTGGGGCATTGAGCGAAGTCATACCCCTTTCACAGATGACATACTGAATTTCCAGTTTCCCCGGTGATTTAACTTGCCTCAGATGGATCGATATTCAGAAAGAACGGACCCGGGGCAGCATCTGATGAGATACGCATGGTTCATGAACGCAGCAGTCGTCAAGGGTTTTCAATGCCCCTATTACGGTGTATCGCACACGACGACATTAAACGTGTACTGCAAGAAGTACATGAAGGTGAGTGTGGAGATCACACTGGGGGTCAAACCCTAGCAAAGAAAATATTACGGTACGGATATTTCTGGCCTACCGTGAATAAAGACGCGGCTGATTATTCACGACGCTGCGATAGATGTCAAAGATATGCCAAAGTTCCCAGAGCGCCTCCGACTCAGCTTAAGTCGATGGTAAGTCCATGGCCGTTTGCCATGTGGGGGATTGACATTATTGAAGTGCTACCTATTGCCAGAGGAGGAGTTAAGTATGCGATTGTTGCCGTGGACTACTTCACAAAATGGGAGGAAGCTGAACCCTTAACAACCATTACGGCAAGGAAGGTGATCAATTTTGTGGTCAGAAACATCATTTGTCGATTTGGGATACCAAAGACCATTATAACTGATAATGGGACGCAGTTTGACAGCATCGAGTTTAGAAACTTCTGCCAGAAATATAAGATTGATAAACGATACACTGCAGTAGCTCACCCGCAGTCAAATGGCCAGGTCGAAGCCATAAACAAGGTCATCAAATCAATTCTGAAGAAGCGGTTGGAGCGGGGCAAAGCTATATGGGCCTACAGGATAACCTTTAAGACGGTTACCGGCCTTACTCCCTATTCACTTTCCTTTGGGTCAGAAGAAGTGATCTTGGTAGAATTGGAAGTCCCTTCTCATCGAGTGACATATTACGATCCGATGACAAATAAAACACTCCTCCTAGAATCTCTTGATATGATTGAAGAAAAGAGAGATGAAGCCGACTTGCGTGCTTCGAGACATCGACATCAAGTAGCACATTATTATGACCAAAAAGTTCGCTTCAAAACCTTTGAACCAGGAGACCTAGTACTGAAACGAGTCTTCCCGCCGTCGACCCAATTGGGTCCAAAATGGGAAGGGCCATACACCATCCAACAGAAGCTTGATAGAGGAGCATTCAAGCTAACGACCGTGGACGGTGAAGAGATTCCCAGAGCCTGGAACGCTCAGCACTTACGACGATATCTGAGCTAAATATGAAATGTCATCTCTTTTGTTTTCATAAGCAATGTAAAAAGGCACGACTTTCCTTAAAAAGTCTATTTATGTGAACAAAGGATTATAAAGTGGATGTAGGCTACGACTTAGCTGAACCACTATAAAAATATCGTGTGTCATTTACTTTCCTGCATTATTTATATCTTCAACAATTATTTTGTCATGACTGTGAAACACGAAACGTTAAATTAAATTTGGAAAGTTGGAGATGACCTATGTGCAGGAGCAAATAAAATGACTGTCTATACGATAAAACATAGAAGAATGGGAAGAAGACATTCTTAAATCTAACTCTCAAGAATCGAGAGAGAGTATAAAGGACGGGAAGACGACGTACTCTGAGGCGTGAAGGTGCACCCAGATGAGAGACCGCCTCAACGAAACTCTAACCTGGTTATGGGACAGGAGAGTATAAAGATGCTAGATAGAATAGGCATTAACGACAAAAGGAATATGGCCCCGTCAGAGAATCGGGGGCAGTTGGATTTTTTAATTCAATTAACCTTGAATAATTCTTGCTCGGTTATCCAAGAATAACTGGGGGCATATATGTGCATACATATTCCCCCTCGGTAATGACTTCATTATATAACTTTAGTATGACATACTTTTGTATTTTCACTTAAGTGTTGGACTAACGACTATCAGACATTGCAGGAAATAAACTATTTTTATTTACAAACGTGTAAGTTTCTACAAGGAAAACAAGCAAAAAAGAAGATGCGAGGGCCGCGCTCGCTGCAACAATTGCGAAACTATTAAATGCCAAAATAAAACAAAGCACTTTGTCACATGGGCTTTGGAGTGGACTTGGATTTTTTGGCAGCCTTCTGAGCATCCTTAGCATCTTTTTGAGCATCAGGCAAAATGCGCTTTAGCTTTTTCTTCCCTGCAACCAAAGTACTAGAATCGGTTGATTTTTCCCCAGGAGTCGGAACATTGGAATCAAGAGAAGACTTTTTAGCAAGCTCTTCTGTAATAGACCTGGTTGAAAGCTTAACAACTAACCTCGATCCAGGATCCACCACTGCAAGAGGCTCAAGGCTTTCGGGGTCCAGGTCTTCAACTTTTAGCTGCATACGTTTGTCTTGCTCGGCTTTCATGTCAGCAAAAGTGATGTCATCGGCGCTTTTTGAATCTCCAATTATAGCCACATCAGGGTCTTCCCCATTTCCTTCGCTACCGCCATCGTCTTTCAAGGCATCAATCATCTCGTCATCGTGAGAAGTGTCGGCCTTAGACAGTTCAGCTCCCCCTCATGACTCTACGGTGGTAGCCTTATCTTGTTCTCCTTGAGCCTTACCCACGGATTTTATCCCGGTGGTGGTTATCTGAGGCACATTAGTCTTCTCGGACGGTTCAACTCCTACAGAATGAGAAGCAATAGTTATCAACTCAGGAGAAAATAAAGGATCCTCTATCGATTGCCCAATTATGCGGTGAAATGCGGAGACAGCCTTGACGAATTGAGGTGAAAATGTAGAAATACCTTCCGATGATTTTTCAGCTGGAGTGGCTGCCGTCTCTGACGCTGATTCGGGTATAGGAGATAAGAGGGACGCTTGAGGAATCCCCGGGTTCTCGGGATCATATCCCTCAACTTCGGGAGTTTCAACGGTAGTAGAAGAAGAACTAGCCTCAGCGATATTCTTTTGTTTGGCCATCCGCTTCTCTTCCTCCATAGCAGCGGCAATAAGGCGATGCCTCTCGGCCAGAAGTGCCGGCTCATCACCTCTTAGATATTTTTCCATAAGCTTATCTTCATCGACGAAGTCTACCTTGAGCTCCTCTTTCTCCCATTCAACAATTTGACTTCATACGTGAACCAAGGTAGTTCGATAATCTTCAATCCAAGAGATGTTTCGGCGACGAATTATATGCGCGAAGAATTCAATTAGTAGTTTGCCAAACCCGTGCACTTCTCCCTGAGCCTCTGACAGCTGTTTACGGGTTTCTTCGGCGGACTTAATAACGTTTTCCACATTCTTCTCCACTAGGGCAGCCCTATTCTCGGCCTACATCAACTTGGATTCCAAGTCAGCGTTTTGCTTCTCCAATTCAGCATTCTTTCTCGCTAACTCGGTTTTTTCTCGATTAGCATCTTCTGCTTGTTTTTTCAACTCCAAACGCTCTTGACTATGAGATTCTAACAAGTCATGATAACGCTTATGTAACTCTTCAAATTGCTATTTGAAGTTGGTAGCATCTCGTTGAGCGATGACAAGTTCGGCCTGTGTGTCCTCAAGGTCCTTCTCCAAATTTTTCAAGGCTTTTGCATTGGCGTCTATAGTCGTTTTCATCGAATTAACATCTGTAATTAAAGTTCGAATGATTCTGGAGAGGTTATGTGAGTACTTGAATATCTCCGAATATTGCTTCTCGACCGCGTCAATCTGCGCTTTGGCCTCATCCGCCCACTTTGAGGAAATAGGCTTGAGAGCAGGTAAGAAAGTCAGATTTTCAAAATAGTGGTCGGGGAACTGCTTCTCCAGATATGCCCGCTTAATTTTAGATTCAGCATCCAGTGGTGGAGGTTCGCAGTAAGTTAGCTCAGTATCCTTATGTTTAGTGGGCACGATGGCTGCATCACCCTTCCTAGGCCGCTTATCAGAAACCTTATGTTTGCCTCGTGAGTCGGCATCTTTCGGCGGGCTCCTTTCCCGACTGTGTTTGTCTTGAGGAGAAGTTCGGTCTTTAGGCTGCGATGTGTCTTCTCCTCGACGACTCTGGTAGCATTTACATTGGTCTGAATCCGACCGGACGGGAGAGCGAGAGCGCGAGGTGTGTGACTGATAAGAATCATGAGGCCTTTTGTCCTCTCTACCTCGGCTTTCATGGCGATCATGCTCGACATCGGAAGGGGCTCTAGTCATGCTGCGACGTATTTTCTTGATGTCATAGTAAGGGCAAGACATTGTACCTGCACAACAATGTAAGTGGAATTCAGAATCAGTGTTCTCATGGGAAGTAAGTGCTGTGAAGCGTGGTGTTGTTGTGTTAAGTGCATCCTAAGTGGTGTTCCCCCCGACAAACCCGAGTCCGAAGTCAGACCAGCGCGAGTGGGCTCTTTGGCCTTAGAGGGAGTGGTCTCATCTGAAGAAGTGAAAACTAAAGGATTTTACCAAAATCCTCTGAAGTGTAGATGGTCTCAGGTAGGAGGAGATCTCCTATACCTTGAAATGTGGAATCATCGGTAGTAAGGACATCTCCTTGAGAAGCGTCTATTGGCGGTTCTTTAGGAGACGTTGACTTTTCAGGAGAGATAGCATCATCAGGGACGACATACCCTTCTCTGTGCTTTTCGGCTATGTTGGCCAATTCGTCATCCTGAGTTGAAGATGGAGAAGGTGAAGTCCGAAGAAGTATCGCTGGATCTCTTGAGCCCTCGCCCGTTTCAGGAATAATGTCTACAGGGGGTATATATACATACGGGCCCGACCCATGACCTATGCTACGGGTAATGGATAGTAATCCGTGATGATGTAGATACTCATCCTTAAGAACTTCATCGATGGTTAGAAATTTTTTATCGCCATTGAGGAGCCGATGCATCCGATCAAAGTACACTTGACCCGATATTTGTTTTGGGTTATCAACTGCAAACAAAAGTGAAAGCAGGTTAATGTGTTGACATGAACATTAAGAATGGAGATCTAAAAAATCGATGCCATACTTGATTTTTTCCATCTCCTGGCGCATCCCAGCTGCTGCCTGATATGAAACCATTCTAGCTTAGAATCGCCGGCCTTGCTGCTAAATGGAGCTGAAATAATTTTCCTTTTTCGGACTGATTCGAAATAAGAGAAGGAAGGAGTTTCCCGAGTCCGATGCTTGAAATTATAAAAAAAAAGTGGACATTGTCGAAAGTGAGCTCTGTACCTAAAACCTCTTTGTATGCTATATATAAGGTATATAAGTAAGCATAGGAGTTAGGGTGTAACTGCATGGGGGCAATCCGCATGCGTCTCAGAAAGTCGACAACAAAAGGCGGAAACGATGGAATAGCCCCAACCATACACATCAATCGGGTAATTGCCATAAATTCCTCTGGGGGATTGTGAGGACGGTCAGTTTTCGATGGCACCATGGTATCCCTTTTTAGTATCCCATGATTTAAACATATTCGAACAAGTCTGTCGTTATCAATCGTCGATTCAACAGAATCTTGAGGTAATTCCAATATGATGGCAGACTCAAATTCATTAGGAGCTTGATTATCCCCAATCCCTCCTTCCTCTTCTATGCCCAGAGAAATTTCACTGTCCGTAGGTGTTTCGTTGTTATGCACTCCCATTTCATAATCTGGGCCCTCATCGTCCCATTCAGGGTCTGAGGAAGAAGATATGTCATCAATGGTAACTTTCTCAGAAGTTTCTGCAACTTCCATCTTCTTTGCTAACCTAGATGATCGTCTCTCGGCCATGATCACTAGACTATTGAAGAAATAATAACAAGGATTAGAGTAAAGTTGCCCATGTCCCCCGTGTGTGTATGTGAACTAAAGTGTGTGCTACGTGTAACAAAGATGCAAAATTAACACATGCAAGCGTGATGTAAAGATTCCAAGGAGTGACAATGTTTCAGAATAGTTCTTGATGTTTGGTATGTTCGTAAGGCGCTATCCTAACTGTTCATCAAGTTGAAGGTTATGCCAAGCATTGATTAAGATAGTTGGATAAGTTCTCGTGCATTGAGTTGGACTGTTTCGGTTCGGTTCGGGTATGTGCATTGGGATTGGATAGGATGGCAAAATGATGTTTCGATCTGAAGCAGAAATTTACACCCAGTAATTAAAACCGGATCGGTTCGGATATAGGCCACCGGATCGGTTCAGATTGATTTGAATAGTGATGCCTCTTTTCCTCCTTGTCTTTTACTTCAATCCGACCCGGTCAAGAAGCTTTGTTTTTCCTTTTTTTTGTTCTTTCTTTTGCTCCGACCCGATCCGACCTTGTAAACATCTCTCCCTTTCCTTCATCCCAACGCTTCTCCACCCGAACTGATCCCAGTTCCTCTCCTCTACTTCATCTTCCCCATTTTCCACCTCGCCTAACGAACACTGAACCCAACTCAATTTCACTAAAACCCCAATTAAAACTAAGCACTTACGTGCTCGACTATCCATTGAGTTCCTAATTCTCTCTCCGCGCCTCGAGGTGGCGATAGAACCACCAACGACGACGGCGAGGAGGGAGGAGGCCCAGGCGTTGAAGCCAGGCAAAGGCCATGGCCAAATCGTTCAAAATTGGCCATGAATTGTTTCTGAAATCGATTAGAGCAAAGTAATTCGATCTTTTAACCTACCAAGATGTTTAATTTGAAGAAGAACGAGAAAATTTCAAAGCTTTTAAAGTTTTAGAGTTTTGATGCAAAGTCAGTTGAACGTGAGTAATAAAAGAAGAAGAGGAAGAAGATGATGGGAGGAAGATTTATAAGCCTCGTGTGACCACTCGTATTCCCAATCCACTTCACCCCGTTCGATCCGGAATTCAAGTCCACGAAGGTACTCTGGCCCATTAGTTCGCAATTAAGCAATGCAGGTTGGAGTTCCATTCGGATCGGGGTCTGAACCGAAAGGGACCACATACACTAATCTGACACGCAGGGTGAATTTGAGGAAAAGTAAAGAAAAAGCTCACGTGGAAGAATCACTGGACATTAAAAGGAGCTCTCTGAGTTGTTTGAAAATGACAAAAGTAATTCATATGGATTGTGGATATATATAAACAGCAAAAGCCTCGACTTTATGAAGTGACATGACACTACAAGTGAATGGAAGCGGTCATTCAATGGTTCTAATTCAAAGGATGTTTCATGAACTACTTCTAAGCACACTTTATCTTAAATAAGAGTGTACTTCGAGGGGGCAAAATGTTAGCCTACTTTGTGAAATATTTGTATAAACAAATAGAAAAGGAAGTATTTGTAATCAAATAGTGTTAGTCGAATTAAAGTTAGTCAAATATTGGTTATTCGAAAAGAGTTATCGAATATTGGTTATTCGAAAAGGAGTTAATCGAATATAGTTTATTCGAATAGAGTTAAAGGAGTTAATCGAATATAGTTTATTCGAATAGAGTTAAAGGAGTTAATCGAATATAGTTTATTCGAATAAAGTTAAAGGAGTTAATCGAATATAGTTTATTCAAATAGAGAAAAGGAGTTATTGAATATAGTTTATTCGAAAAGAGTTAATCGATTAGAATTAATTCATTAGAGTTAATTCATTAGAGATAATCGAAAGAGTTGATCCAGTAGAGTAAATCGATTAGAGTTAATCGATAGAGTTAATCGAATAGAGTTAATCTAATAGAGTTAATTGATTAGAGTTAATCAAACAGAGTTAATCTAACAGAGTTAATTGATTAGAGTTAATCAAATAGAGTTAATCCAATAGAGTTAATTTATTAGAGTTAAGCAAATAGAGTTAGTCAAATAGAGTTAATTGATAGAGTTAATTGATAAGAGTTAATCGATTAGAATTAATCGAATAGAGCTAATTGAATAGAGTTATCGAATATAGTTCATTCGAAGGAAAACATTATTGAATAGAGATTATTCGAAAGAGAGTTACGTAAGGAAGTTTGTTAAAGATTTAGAAGAGTACTTTGTCTATTTCGAGGTTAGAAATGTTGTTCAGTTAAGGTCTGAGAGGTAGTTATACCCCAACTTGTTTGACTCCATTTTTAACTAAGGAATGGTTAAGGTTCGCTAGTGAAGGTTGCTTAAGTGAATTTAGTTGATGAAGGTAATGGTTTGAGTTGGCATAGCGATTTTTTATTTGAACATATGTTTAAATCCAAATGTAGGAGTTTTGGAAATGTTTTCCAAATAAGAAATCAGAAATGTTTTCTAATATAGAAAATAAGAAATGGAAATGTTTTCCAATGTTAATAACGTATATTTTCTAAATTTAGAAAATAAGAAATGTTGAATATATGGAAACAGGAATAGGAAAATGGATAATTGAGTGATAAATTAAATTAAAGGGAATCAATGTTGATTGATGATTTACTCGATAAGATTTCCATTTGGAGATATGACCGTTGTTTGCACACGTGTTTTTCTTTGATAGTTAACCCACCGACTATCAAAGTTTTTGACCATTTTTCCGCCGTCAACACAGAGAGTGTAACGACCCGTATTTTGGCCGTCAAATATTTAATTTAATTTATTATTTTAAATATTATATTTGTAATATTAATGGATTATTATATTTAATTTGTTATTTAAAATGAAGTTTGAACGTTAATTTTATCTATAATATAAATCGAGCTCGAAATGGCGCGGCAGTTCATAATATTTGGTTTGAACTTCAACTGAGAATACAGGATCCGATATAAGTCGGATTTCTATGAAACAAGAAACGTTGGAACTGTATTGATGATAATTTTCATATAAAGGAGAAAATTTCAGATTTCGTATTGTAAATAGTAAATTATGGCCAAAACAAAATTTGAAATAATCGCCGTGGAAATCGTTATTAAAATATAGGCCTTTAATATAGCCATTTTTGCAAACGGACTCAGATTTCGACGAAATCAGTTTCATTGGGACCGTAGTATGAGATTATTGTATGATGTTGGATTCGGTGGAAAACTGATGTCACATGTGACCACGGGAGCCAAAAACGCCTTTTTAGTTTATATAGCGAATAATTAATTCAATAAAGGGTTGTTTGGGTATAACTTTAACAGACGATCGAATTTGCCCACGAAACCAATTCTGTTGAGTTCGTATCGTCGATTATTGTCAGGATAGGTATATAGTTTGTTATTTTGGAGAACGTGCAATTTGGTGTCCAAAATGGCATTGCGGTGCGCGTAAAAATAGCCAACTGGGGAAACAGTCTCAGAATGCGACGAAACTGGTGTCGTTGGGTTCGTATTGAAAAATTATTATAGGATTTCAAAGTTTCAAGTTGATCAGATTTATCTAGTGATCGTGAAAAATTTAAAATGCGCGTTTATTTTTGGTTTTATAAAGGAATTTTTTCAAACGATGTCGGAATTCGACGAAACTTGTCCCATTAGGTCCGGAATACCGTTTTACACCAAGATTAGCTTCTTATCGGAAAACAAAAAATGTTTGTAGTGTTTTTTATCAATTACTTCACTACGAAGTTTCACTTATTAATATTTTAATAGATTGACACATTATATATACCCTTCGTAGCAGTCCAACCCTAGAGCATGGTCAATGAATTACTTCCGCCTCCATCTATATTCCAACGGCAGAAAAACCCCAGAATTTCTTCCACTAATCTCTAAAAATCCACGCAACCATTTGAATCTTCTCATTTGCAAAACTTTTCGGCTCGATAGGAATTACTCATTGGTCGGTCAAGATCAAGAACTGAGCCCGATTTTGGTTGGGATTAGGGCCTAAAGCCGCGGCCCTTGGAGGAGAAGACCCACCGTTAGAGAAAACCGAGTTTAATGGGGTCCCTTGCGTTGGTGGAGCAAACTCGAACTCTCGCGATGGCATATTCAGATCGGTAGCAAGTGTTACGGTTTTTAGTGGGGTGGTGGTTTTTGTTATCGTGCGTGGGGAGGGGCTGTTGATGGGAGGACGAGAACAGGAGGTATGATGTACATTACGAAGAGGAAAAAGAATCAGGACGGGAGACAGTAAGGACGAAGAGGGATCATGGGAGATACACGAAAGTAGTGAAGACAGTGGCAAGGCATGTAAAGAAGCAGTAGAAAATATAAAAGAACTGGTAAAAGGAAAACGCGAGAGGAAGGAAGGGAACCATAAACCTCCAGCGTAATGTTTGGATCTAGAAGACAAAGTTGGGAAATTAACGAAGAGCAGTTCGAACCGAAACAAAACACCGTGAGCACCGGGAATGGTCTACAAAAAGCAAAACGAAGAAGAAGAAAACAGTGGCTGTATATCCTTAAACGTAATTAGTTAAAATAAGTAATTTAACTTAAAATATTAATCAATGTGTTAATGTTAAGTTAAACAAGTATTGTTTTGTGCAGATAAAATTGTGGAAAAGGTTTCTACAGTATTCAAAGGAGTACAAGGAGTATTGGACCAAAGTGTTTGTGGGTGATGAGATGCGGAGTTCATGGTTGAAACAACGTTTTGATGAAATGAAGGAGTTCTGGTCTGCTCATTTGGGCCAAAGGATTTGTGACAACCAGTTTGAACTTTAACCTGGGTAATTAATGTATATTAATAAGTAATTAAAGAAGTATTAAGTTAGGATTATAATTAATCGGATCATATTATGAACTATTAAATGATGTGTGGGTTTTTATCCGCGACAGGTTTGGATAAGAAAAGCAAAGTATTGGGGCAACCGAGAGGAACGAACGGAAATGAAAACAGACGACGCAATTTGACTGTAAAGAAGAGTAATCAGGTAATAATTATTAATCGAGGAAAATTAGTTATTTAATCGAGAACACATGTGTATAATATTTTATATCTCGTGCATATATTGACAGAATCAAACCAAACCAGTTGTGTAATAACCCGGAAAATCTGGGCCAGTTTAAAATTTTTATTTTGGCGATTTTAATGAATTTTGAACATTTAAAATGAATTATTTTAAATAATATCGACGATAATTTTATTTTGAATAGAATTCGAACATATATTTATATACGTCATCGTTAGAATATAAATAATTATATATAATTATAATAGGAATTGAAAATGGCGTGGTAGTTCGATAATTCGATTTCAAACTTCAATTGAATGTACCGGGTGCAAAACAATCCGGATTTTAGTGAAACCAAAAATAATAGGATCTCGTTGTGAATATCTTTCCAACGAATCCGAAAGATCAAGATTTCATAGCGGGAATCAAAAGATATGTCCAGTTGAAAATTCTGAATAGTCGCTATGGAATTCAGGCCCTTAAAAATAGACATTTTGCAAACGACCTCGGATTTCGACGAAACCACTTTTGTTGGATCCGTGATGTCGAATTATTGCTAGATTCCAAATTTCATAATTTTTCGAATCAATATGTGAGCGTGGCAAAAGAAAACGCGTTTGACCAGTTTCAGTTGATTTTAATCGACTGGAAATTGGCCATTTTTCCAACGGTCTCAGAATTCGACGAAACTAGTTTTGTTAGGACCGTATCGTCAATACGAACCTAGAAAATATTTTTCGAGAATTTTTAGAGTTAGTATGTGACCCCGGTAATTTGAAATGTACGTTTAAAATTCAATATAGCGATTTAAATGTAAATTTAACGGAAACTGATCGAAATGATTGAATTGTCCTACGTGGCATATCCCATTGTGTTCGGAATGGGGGTTAAACGTTATGGACGACAGGCGGTGGGCCTCGTTTTGAGTTCGAAATAAAACGTTGCTTTTTGCAAATTAATAAAATAAAATAAATAAACAAAAAAAAACCCTCACCCCTCTCTCCTATACCCTCACCCCCCCCCCCCCCGTTAGTTCATTTCAGAAATTAGAAAAAAAAAAGGAAAATCGATCTCGCCCCCCCCCCCCCCCCCCCCCCCCGCTATTCCACCGCCGCCGCACCCCGTCCAACGCGCCACCGCCGCAACCAGTCCCCTCCCCCTCGAACCCTCTTCCCCCTCGTTCTCTTCACCCTTCCTCGATTGAAACCGCACCCGAACCCCCTCTGCCTATGCAGTCACCGTCCAACTGATCGATTGGTCGACAGACTGTGTAAGCGTCGATTATTTATATTTGATGCTTATGCAGTTGTGTAGTGCACTTTGGTTGATGGTTGATTATTTTTCAATGCTATTATATACATGTGTTGTATGGAATCCATATAATTAACGTTATATGGTGATTGATTGGGCCTCATTCCAATCGGGAGAATAAATGAACTGAAAAGAAAATTCATGTGTTGAATATAAAAATAGTCATGTGTTGACGATATTCATGTGTTGAGTAAAATATTTTAAATAAAATAATTTACATCTTTATCATATTTACAATCAGAATCTACTTCACGGTGGAGTCTAATTAAAATCAAACGATTAGATACCATAGTTTTATAAAATATTTTACATAACAAAAATAGTGATATGTTGACAGTACTCATGTGTTGAGATTAGTCGTGTGTTGAAAGAAATATAGATTCATGTGTTGAATGGGAAAAATATTCATTTGTTGAATAGAATAAAGAAGTTGTGAAAAATATAAAGCCGTGTTGATTAGTTTTGCGCCATTTTGACGTGAACGATATATATATCGATTTTATTCAAATTGAAATGAATATTATAGAAAATTCGAATTGAAAAGAAAACGAATTTGAATTGAATATAAAAGGACTTCGAATGGAATTGAATATAAAACAAATTCAAGTTGAATTGAAAATGAACTGAAATTTAATTGAATTCGAATCGAAATTAAATTGAAATCAATTTGAATTGAAACGAATTTGAATTTGAATTGAATTGAAACGAATTTGAATTCGAATTAAATTGAATTGAAATGAACTCGAATTGAATTGAAATCAAATCGATTTGAAATTGAATATAGAAGTTGAATTGTTTTAGAAACGAATTTAAAACGATTTATAAAATTCGTTTTAAATAGAAATCGATGGAATATATATTATATATATAATATAATGGCCTGAATAGAACGCGCCGCGCCGCAGCAGTTCGTGAATTTCGACCATTTATTTCAAACGGACATTACGGGAGATCCGACCGTCGGATTCTCATAAAACCGGAACCGTTGGGTTCGTATCGAAAAGAGCATTCCAATGAATATTAGAAATTTGAAATCTAACGGTTGGATTTGGAATTATGTCCAAATCAAATTTGAAAAAGGTCGCTGTAAGTGCAGTTCGATGGTCGTTGATGGAAATCGACTGTATGGGCCTTGATAAAATTATTAAAAATATCTATAATTTGTGTAAAATCATAAGAAATGATTTGAGAAAAATTGGGTTGAAGAATTCCACATTTGAAAGGATAAAAATAGATTTTTATCGAAATGAACTAGTTTTGAACTAGAATTAAAAATCAATTTATTTTTGAAATAAATTGAATTTGAAAGTGGTTTTAAAAATAATCAGGATTTCCAATACGTGAATTGGAATGGATTTGAGTCGAAATTATCTTCGGAATATTTCGATGTTGGATTTCGTGACTGTACAGATATTGTTTTGGGAATTTGAAAGATATATTATATATCGTTATTTCCAATACGATATTTGTTGGTTTCAGAATTTGATATTGAATATAAGCCGATATATTTTCTATTCAGAGCCTTGTATTTAATATCAAATGTGATTTGGTTTGTCGTGAATCATGTTTTTGATGACATTGGTTCTTTAACCCAGTTAAAGGCAGGATATTGATTTTTGAAAAGATTAAAACTAAGTGGAGTTTTAATGAATCTTTAATTAGATTAAAATGTGAATTGATAATTTAAATTATCAAATCTGAAAGGTGATCGAGAATGGAGTACCACCAGTTTTACTCCACAGCGATAGGCAAATCTTTAATTAGATTTGAACGTGAGATGGTAAATAATTTTACCGATAACACCGTGGTGTTAGATATGGAGTATTACCAGTTTTTCTCCATGGGATATATAGGTTGGGATTGGGAAATAAAATAAATAATTACTTCGGTGTGGTTCGCTAATCCCGACTAGTTTGAAATGATATCCAAAGGAAGATTAAAGAATAAATTTAGAAGAATTTATCTTTGATAAAATTAATGGGAACCTTTCCCTAAGAATGTGATTTTGTGAATAAAAGAATATTCTGAATTGGAATGAGGCGTTCATTGTGTTTGTGTAACATTTGTTTATTATATACGTGGGTTATTCAGAAAGGTCGGGTTTATACCAATTCTGAATAACCGATTCGACGAGATGTCGAAGATGAAGACGGTGGTTGAAGACCGGAAGTCTTCACATCATTTGGGTGATTACTGATGATCTTGATTGGGCTGTACACCCAGGATGAGGGAAACAGTTGGTGATCGTCCAGACGTACTTGGAGATGGATGGATATGCGAGGAAAGTGCCTCCGGTTTCGTTCAGACCCAGAACGAACTTGTAAATGGATTGTGTGTCTGACATTGGATTTTATTCTGTGTTGATTGATCTCTATTAAATATACATCTGTTTGGCGGCGGAGAATTTATTCTCTTGCTTAACGCCCTTCTCTGAGACATACGAGCTCAGAGGTTGTATATCATTGGACATCAGTCGCATGGAATGAATTGCCAATGTGGCACGCATAAGTGGCAATTGATCAGGGCTTCTGTTGAAAAGCAAAGTCTTGTGGTTGATGATCAAAGCACGGCCTGTGTGGCGTAGCTTTGTGTATAACGTGAATTCGCGAGCCTCACACCTCGGTATGAGTCAAAAACGGGATACGGACCCAAGGAGTGCACGACGTTTCTTTCTAGCTAGGGTGGTGTCAGTGACCTACCAGCCCTGACATTTATATACTTTTCACCTGTGTGGTTGTTGGATACGAGGCGCCTCGGATATAGGTCTGTAAGGACCGGGAAACGTGTGTTCAGGAATTGCCAATCCTCAAAAGTAAGAGAGGACCGGCCTTGGAGGATCCAGGGATTGCTGTGTGCGGTCCCGAGGCATTTGCTAGAGTGTCTCGAATGCGGAGAGGAGCTTGCCCCTTGCCTCGGCTCATGACGGAAATCCAATTTCCAATACGTGATATTGCGGTTTTAATTGTAGAACTAGTATGGCGACATGATATATGGTACCCATGCCGTCTATGATTTATATTTATGATTGAAATTGTTTTGACACTATACACCTATTATAGTATCAAGTGATTTGTTTTAAACGTATCAAGCATGCTTTGGCTGTTATAAGGGAAAACCCTATCCTCCGGCTTGCGTTGCATTGTGTGATGGGACCTGGGTCTTATAACAGCTTCATTTTTCTTTATTTAGCATTGCGCTGTTTGTTTTATGCACTGGTATTCTTGGGAGGAAACCTGTTCCGTGTTATACGGCGTGGTCCCTTGATTTACCTAACTTTAAAAATAAAGATTAATAACTGATTTAGTTCTCACACCAGTCACATGACTGACCTGGAGTTTATTGTTTTAACCTAAACTCTGGGTGCCCCTATTTTCCGCACGGGCAGCTAGTAGTTTTGGTTTTGCAGATTTATATTCACAGGGTCCTGGTTTACAGCTGGAACGATGCTCGGAAAGCTCTGTATCCGTGTATCACTTTCAGTTGTGTTTTGTATATTTTTCCGCTGCTATGTAATTTATTGTAATCTCTGATATTTATCGAATGTAATTTATTCATTTATGCTTTGTATATTCTTGTATCTGATGGAATTGTTGTAATAACAATGAAATGTTCTTCCGTCTGCGTTCATTTGTGTCCAGTTCTCAAAGTATCCGCGCTTTCCTTCACGGGGAAGTTACGGGTTCTTACAGTTGGTATCAGAGCTTTGGTTTACAGAGCTCGAGAACAAGACACATTAGAACCATACGAAAGAATTCATCAGATATTGGATTAGTAATATACAATTAGAATGACTCGTTAGAGATAGGATCAGTAGTATCCTAGAACGAGTGTGAAGAGTATATTTTTCAACTGAAAACAATTTTGTTTTAAAAATTTAAATCGTTTTAAACGTATTTGAATATTTATTTATTTTGAATATGGACAATCGAGTATATATAGATTTCGCGTATACGCGTCATGAACGTATAGTCGAAGTTTTAATATACTGGATAGATATAGAATCACATTCTAGACACCCGGGGATAATTCTGATGATGTGGCCACATCATCAATATTTATTTTCGTGTTTCGAAGGTGGGATTTTCTATATATTTCCATTAGGCTGGTGTGAGAACCAAAACTAATATAGCTAGAATTCATTGTTGTGATTGGCATCAAAAACATGATTTTTTGTATATATATCAAATTATGAATTTGAAACGTTAATCCACTAATTGATTGATGTTTGTGTTGTTTGTTTATTTGTTTGCTGATTTTTAACCATTTTGCCTAATTGAATCAAATATTGAATTATATTGAAAATTGGTCGCATTTGCTTGCATATACACATACTTACATTGAACAGGTCATGGCAAGGAGGCTAGAGCAGAGAATAAAATTTGTTTGCCCGACAAATAGGTACATGTTTACTACATAAATTTACTGTTTTGTTTGGGTGATGATGATTTTATGAGCCTATTGGCTAGCCGCTTGGCTTTTTCTTTTTCTTTTTGAGATCTGAAGGACCGGGGAAGCTATTTGAAATTCCCCGATGCTCCCGGTGCAGGGGAGGTTATGGTGAAATTTTTCGAAAATTTAGGGTGTTAGCCAAATTTTTGAAATTTTGAAAATTCTCAGAAACTGAAAAGTTGGAGAATGGAAGCCAGATCGAACGTAGAGTTGATTAATCAAACCACTTTCGACTTTGTTCCTTTTCGGGGACGAAAAGTTTTAAGTGGGGGAGATTGTAATAACCCGGAAAATCTGGGCCAGTTTAAAAATTTTATTTTGGCGATTTTAATGAATTTTGAACATTTAAAATGAATTATTTTAAATAATATCGACGATAATTTTATTTTGAATAGAATTCGAACATATATTTATATACGTCGTCGTTAGAATATAAATAATTATATATAATTATAATAGGAATTGAAAATGGCGTGGTAGTTCGATAAGTCGATTTCAAACTTCAATTGAATGTACCGGGTGCAAAACAATCCGGATTTTAGTGAAACCAAAAATAATAGGATCTCGTTGTGAATATCTTTCCAACGAATCTGAAAGATCAAGATTTCATAGCGGGAATCAAAAGATATGTCCAGTTGAAAATTCTAAATAGTCGCTATGGAATTCAGGCCCTTAAAAATAGACATTTTGCAAACGACCTCGGATTTCGACGAAACCACTTTTGTTGGATCCGTGATGTCGAATTATTGCTAGATTCCAAATTTCATAATTTTTCGAATCAATATGTGAGCGTGGCAAAAAAACGCGTTTGACCAGTTTCAGTTGATTTTAATCGACTGGAAATTGGCCATTTTTCCAACGGTCTCAGAATTCGACGAAACTAGTTTTGTTAGGACCGTATCGTCAATACGAACCTAGAAAATATTTTTCGAGAATTTTTAGAGTTAGTATGTGACCCCGGTAATTTGAAATGTACGTTTAAAATTCAATATAGCGATTTAAATGTAAATTTAACGGAAACTGATCGAAACGATTGAATTGACCTACGTGGCATATCCCATTGTTTCGGAATGGGGGTTAAACGTTATGGACGACAGGCGATGGGCCTCGTTTTGAGATCGAAATAAAAAGTTGCTTTTTGCAAATTAATAAAATAAAATAAATAAACAAAAAAAAAAACCCTCACCCCTCTCTCCTATACCCTCAGCCCCCCCCCCCCCGTTAGTTCATTTCAGAAATTAGAAAAAAAAAAGGAAAATCGATCTCGCCCCCCCCCCCCCCCCCCCCCGCTATTCCACCGCCGCCGCACCCCGTCCAACGCGCCACCGCCGCAACCAGTCCCCTCCCCCTCGAACCCTCTTCCCCCTCGTTCTCTTCCCCCTTCCTCGATTGAAACCGCACCCGAACCCCCTCTGCCTACACCCTAACCCACCGCCACCACCTCCCAAGGCCGGCTCCACCCTTGCCGATGCCAAGAAACCCCTCCAGCGCGCCGCCCCCACCTCCAGGAGCATAGGCAACCCTCCCCCTTTCACCGATCGACTGTAAGCTTTTTATTTATTATTTTTTTATTTATATAAAATCTGTTTTATTTTATTTATTTAAATCAAGTATAGATTTTGATTATGCAAAAGTTAAGATAATTTTTATTAAGTAAAAGGATTTGAATTAAAAATATAATTTTCATATGAAGAAAGGTAGGATCTTTAATGTAGGAAAGATGTGATTTTTAAAAAAAGTAAAAAGACGATATTTTATTATTTTAGGAAAGAGATATTTCTATAAATAATAAAAATTCGATCTTTATATAAAAATTAGATGTTTATCTCCATAAAGATTCGGTTTTTTTTTAAAACTATGAAGATTTCATTTTTAACATAGAGAAGATGAGTTTTTTTTTCTTATATGAAGTTAACAAAGAAACGATTGATATTTAAATTGAAAAAGATTTGATTTAAAAGTGAAAAGATTATATTTTTATTTATAAAAATATGATTTTTATCATATAGAAAGAATAGAAATACGATTTTTATATTATATAACAAGTAAAAATTTGATCTTTATATATGAAGCGAAATAAAAATATGATTTTTATTATATATATGTTGAAATAAAGAGGGAATTTTTATAGTGATGAAAGGAGAAAACTTTATTTTTATAAAGGCGAAAACTTTATTTTTTATAAAGGCGAAATCAATATTTTTGAAATGGAATTTTTATCTATATGACACCAAAGTAAAAATTCGATTTTTATATATTGAATAGCACAGTAAAAATTCGATTTTTAAATATATGAAGTGATTATAAAAATATGACTTTTAAATTGAAAGTGAATAAATAAAAATGTAATTTTTATTTTAAAGACATCAAAATATAAAAATGTGTGATTTTTATATATATAGTGACTACGGGCAACGAAGATGACGAAGATGGGATAACGATGAAGATTTCTATCAAGGAAGAGTCGTGGTATTGGATAGCTGTCGGTGAGAACTTCTCACTCAAAATCTCTTTTTCTAGTTATATATATATATACTAGGATGCAGACCGTGCTTAGTAGCACCCGACACCCGTCATCCACAGACCATGGATGACTTGTTTGTTAAATTGTTTGGTTGTGTAGTTGGTTAGTCTAATTGGTTTGAATTGAATTGTTTGGTGAAATGGAATGGATTTGATTGATGTGTGAATGGCGTGGGCCTTCACTAGACCGGGGATAAGGCTAGGCCTCGTCCCGTTTCTAGTATCGTGCCGTTATGCCGCCGAAATTTTCTAAAATATGTTAGAAAAATAAAAATATCATTTTATTGAATAAATGAACTGAATAGAAATTCATGTGTTGAAATAGAATGTTTTATCGTTAAAAATATAATTTTTAACGTGGAAGTGAATAAAATAAAATATTCATTTACAAACCGGACGGTTTGTTTATGTACACTGATTTGACTGGTATTGATTGGGTTGATAAATTTTACACATCGCCCAACTGCACAAACAAAAATATGTGTTTGTTGATTTGAAACCCCACACGGGTGTTGGGATGATATTTGGCGTACACCAATCCCAATTATTTAATTATTGTCGATCGATTGGTCGACAGACTGTGTAAGCGTCGATTATTTATATTTGATGCTTATGCAGTTGTGTAGTGCACTTTGGTTGATGGTTGATTATTTTTCAATGCTATGATATACATGTGTTGTATGGAATCCATATAATTAACGTTATATGGTGATTGATTGGGCCTCATTCCAATCTGGAGAATAAATGAACTGAAAAGAAAATTCATGTATTGAATATAAAAATAGTCATGTGTTGACGATATTCATGTGTTGAGTAAAATATTTTAAATAAAATAATTTACATCTTTATCATATTTACAATCAGAATCTACTTCACGGTGGAGTCTAATTAAAATCAAACGATTAGATACCATAGTTTTATAAAATATTTTACATAACAAAAATAGTGATGTGTTGACAGTACTCATGTGTTGAGATTAGTCGTGTGTTGAAAGAAATATAGATTCATGTGTTGAATGGGAAAAATATTCATTTGTTGAATAGAATAAAGAAGTTGTGAAAAATATAAAGCCGTGTTGATTAGTTTTGCGCCATTTTGACGTGAACGATATATATATCGATTTTATTCAAATTGAAATGAATATTATAGCAAATTCGAATTGAAAAGAAAACGAATTTGAATTGAATATAAAAGGACTTCGAATGGAATTGAATATAAAACAAATTCAAGTTGAATTGAAAACGAACTGAAAATTAATTGAATTCGAATCGAAATTAAATTGAAATCAATTTGAATTGAAACGAATTTGAATTTGAATTGAATTGAAACGAATTTGAATTCGAATTAAATTGAATTGAAATGAACTCGAATTGAATTGAAATCAAATCGATTTGAAATTGAATATAGAAGTTGAATTGTTTTAGAAACGAATTTGAAATAATTTATAAAATTCGTTTTAAATAGAAATCGACGGAATATATATTATATATATTATATATATAATATAATGGCCTGAATAGAACGCGCCGCGCCGCGGCAGTTCGTGAATTTCGACCATTTATTTCAAACGGACATTACGGGAGATCCGACCGTCGGATTCTCATAAAACCGGAATCGTTGGGTTCGTATCGAAAAGAGCTTTCCAATGAATATTAGAATTTTGAAATCTAACGGTTGGATTTGGAATTATGTCCAAATCAAATTTGAAAAAGGTCGCTGTAAGTGCAGTTCGATGGCCGTTGATGGAAATCGACTGTATGGGCCTTGATAAAATTATTAAAAATATCTATAATTTGTGTAAAATCATAAGAAATGATTTGAGAAAAATTGGGCTGAAGAATTCCACATTTGAAAGGATAAAAATAGATTTTTATCGAAATGAACTAGTTTTGAACTAGAATTAAAAATCAATTTATTTTTGAAATAAATTGAATTTGAAAGTGGTTTTAAAAATAATCAGGATTTCCAATACGTGAATTGGAATGGATTTGAGTCGAAATTATCTTCGGAATATTTCGATGTTGGATTTCGTGACTGTACAGATATTGTTTTGGGAATTTGAAAGATATATTACATATCGTTATTTCCAATACGATATTTGTTGGTTTCAGAATTTGATATTTAATATAAGCCGATATATTTTCTAATCAGAGCCTTGTATTTAATATCAAATGTGATTTGGTTTGTCGTGAATAGTGTTTTTGATGACATTGGTTCTTTAACCCAGTTAAAGGCAGGATATTGATTTTTGAAAAGATTAAAACTAAGTGGAGTTTTAATGAATCTTTAATTAGATTAAAATGTGAATTGATAATTTAAATTATCAAATCTGAAAGGTGATCGAGAATGGAGTACCACCAGTTTTACTCCACAGCGATAGGCAAATCTTTAATTAGATTTGAACGTGAGATGGTAAATAATTTTACCGATAACACCGTGGTGTTAGATATGGAGTATTACCAGTTTTTCTCCATGGGATATATAGGTTGGGATTGGGAAATAAAATAAATAATTACTTCGGTGTGGTTCGCTAATCCCGACTAGTTTGAAATGATATCCAAAGGAAGATTAAAGAATAAATTTAGAAGAATTTATCTTTGATAAAATTAATGGGAACCTTTCCCTAAGAATGTGATTTTGTGAATAAAAGAATATTCTGAATTGGAATGAGGCGTTCATTGTGTTTGTGTAACATTTGTTTATTATATACGTGGGTTATTCAGAAAGGCCGGGTTTATACCCATTCTGAATAACCGATTCGACGAGATGTCGAAGATGAAGACGGTGGTTGAAGACCGGAAGTCTTCACATCGTTTGGGTGATTACTGATGATCTTGATTGGGCTGTACACCCAGGATGAGGGAAACAGTTGGTGATCGTCCAGACGTACTTGGAGATGGATGGATATGCGAGGAAAGTGCCTCCGGTTTCGTTCAGACCGAGAACGAACTTGTAAATGGATTGTGTGTCTGACATTGGATTTTATTCTGTGTTGATTGATCTCTATTAAATATACATCTGTTTGGCGGCGGAGAATTTATTCTCTTGCTTAACGCCCTTCTCTGAGACATACGAGCTCAGAGGTTGTATATCATTGGACATCAGTCGCATGGAATGAATTGCCAATGTGGCACGCATAAGTGGCAATTGATCAGGGCTTATGTTGAAAAGCAAAGTCTTGTGGTTGATGATCAAAGCACGGCCTGTGTGGCGTAGCTTTGTGTATAACGTGAATTCGCGAGCCTCACACCTCGGTATGAGTCAAAAACGGGATACGGACCCAAGGAGTGCACGACGTTTCTTTCTAGCTAGGGTGGTGTCAGTGACCTACCAGCCCTGACATTTATATACTTTTCACCTGTGTGGTTGTTGGATACGAGGCGCCTCGGATATAGGTCTGTAAGGACCGGGAAACGTGTGTTCAGGAATTGCCAATCCTCAAAAGTAAGAGAGGACCGGCCTTGGAGGATCCAGGGATTGCTGTGTGCGGTCCCGAGGCATTTGCTAGAGTGTCTCGAACGCGGAGAGGAGCTTGCCCCTTGCCTCGGCTCATGACGGAAATCCAATTTCCAATACGTGATATTGCGGTTTTAATTGTAGAACTAGTATGGCGACATGATATATGGTACCCATGCCGTCTATGATTTATATTTATGATTGAAATTGTTTTGACACTATACACCTATTATAGTATCAAGTGATTTGTTTTAAACGTATCAAGCATGCTTTGGCTGTTATAAGGGAAAACCCTATCCTCCGGCTTGCGTTGCATTGTGTGATGGGACCTGGGTCTTATAACAGCTTCATTTTTCTTTATTTAGCATTGCGCTGTTTGTTTTATGCACTGGTATTCTTGGGAGGAAACCCGTTCCGTGTTATACGGCGTGGTCCCTTGATTTACCTAACTTTAAAAATAAAGATTAATAACTGATTTAGTTCTCACACCAGTCACATGACTGACCTGGAGTTTATTGTTTTAACCTAAACTCTGGGTGCCCCTATTTTCCGCACGGGCAGCTAGTAGTTTTGGTTTTGCAGATTTATATTCACAGGGTCCTGGTTTACAGCTGGAACGATGCTCGGAAAGCTCTGTATCCGTGTATCACTTTCAGTTGTGTTTTGTATATTTTTCCGCTGCTATGTAATTTATTGTAATCTCTGATATTTATCGAATGTAATTTATTCATTTATGCTTTGTATATTCTTGTATCTGATGGAATTGTTGTAATAACAATGAAATGTTCTTCCGTCTGCGTTCATTTGTGTCCAGTTCTCAAAGTATCCGCGCTTTCCTTCACGGGGAAGTTACGGGTTCTTACAGTTGGTATCAGAGCTTTGGTTTACAGAGCTCGAGAACAAGACACATTAGAACCATACGAAAGAATTCATCAGATATTGGATTAGTAATATCCAATTAGAATGACTCGTTAGAGATAGGATCAGTAGTATCCTAGAACGAGTGTGAAGAGTATATTTTTCAACTGAAAACAATTTTGTTTTAAAAATTTAAATCGTTTTAAACGTATTTGAATATTTATTTATTTTGAATATGGACAATCGAGTATATATAGATTTCGCGTATACGCGTCATGAACGTATAGTCGAAGTTTTAATATACTGGATAGATATAGAATCACATTCTAGACACCCGGGGATAATTCTGATGATGTGGCCACATCATCAATATTTATTTTCGTGTTTCGAAGGTGGGATTTTCTATATATTTCCATTAGGCTGGTGTGAGAACCAAAACTAATATAGCTAGAATTCATTGTTGTGATTGGCATCAAAAACATGATTTTTTGTATATATATCAAATTATGAATTTGAAACGTTAATCCACTAATTGATTGATGTTTGTGTTGTTTGTTTATTTGTTTGCTGATTTTTAACCATTTTGCCTAATTGAATCAAATATTGAATTATATTGAAAATTGGTCGCATTTGCTTGCATATACACATACTTACATTGAACAGGTCATGGCAAGGAGGCTAGAGCAGAGAATAAAATTTGTTTGCCCGACAAATAGGTACATGTTTACTACATAAATTTACTGTTTTGTTTGGGTGATGATGATTTTATGAGCCTATTGGCTAGCCGCTTGGCTTTTTCTTTTTCTTTTTGAGATCTGAAGGACCGGGGAAGCTATTTGAAATTCCCCGATGCTCCCGGTGCAGGGGAGGTTATGGTGAAATTTTCCGAAAATTTAGGGTGTTAGCCAAATTTTTGAAATTTTGAAAATTCTCAGAAACTGAAAAGTTGGAGAATGGAAGCCAGATCGAACGTAGAGTTGATTAATCAAACCACTTTCGACTTTGTTCCTTTTCGGGGACGAAAAGTTTTAAGTGGGGGAGATTGTAATAACCCGGAAAATCTGGGCCAGTTTAAAAATTTTATTTTGGCGATTTTAATGAATTTTGAACATTTAAAATGAATTATTTTAAATAATATCGACGATAATTTTATTTTGAATAGAATTCGAACATATATTTATATACGTCGTCGTTAGAATATAAATAATTATATATAATTATAATAGGAATTGAAAATGGCGTGGTAGTTCGATAAGTCGATTTCAAACTTCAATTGAATGTACCGGGTGCAAAACAATCCGGATTTTAGTGAAACCAAAAATAATAGGATCTCGTTGTGAATATCTTTCCAACGAATCTCGCCCCCCCCCCCCCCCCACCCCCGCTATTCCACCGCCGCCGCACCCCGTCCAACGCGCCACCGCCGCAACCAGTCCCCTCCCCCTCGAACCCTCTTCCCCCTCGTTTTCTTCCCCCTTCCTCGATTGAAACCGCACCCGAACCCCCTCTGCCTACACCCCAACCCACCGCCACCACCTCCCAAGGCCGGCTCCACCCTTGCCGATGCCAAGAAACCCCTCCAGCGCGCCGCCCCCACCTCCAGGAGCATAGGCAACCCTCCCCCTTTCACCGATCGACTGTAAGCTTTTTATTTATTATTTTATTATTTTTTTATTTATATAAAATCTGTTTTATTTTATTTATTTAAATCAAGTATAGATTTTGATTATGCAAAAGTTAAGATAATTTTTATTAAGTAAAAGGATTTGAATTAAAAATATAATTTTCATATGAAGAAAGGTAGGATCTTTAATGTAGGAAAGATGTGATTTTTAAAAAAAGTAAAAAGACGATATTTTATTATTTTAGGAAAGAGATATTTCTATAAATAATAAAAATTCGATCTTTATATAAAAAGTAGATGTTTATCTCCATAAAGATTCGGTTTTTTTTTTAAAACTATGAAGATTTCATTTTTAACATAGAGAAGATGAGTTTTTTTTTCTTATATGAAGTTAACAAAGAAACGATTGATATTTAAATTGAAAAAGATTTGATTTAAAAGTGAAAAGATTATATTTTTATTTATAAAAATATGATTTTTATCGTATAGAAAGAATAGAAATACGATTTTTATATTATATAACAAGTAAAAATTTGATCTTTATATATGAAGCGAAATAAAAATATGATTTTTATTATATATATGTTGAAATAAAGAGGGAATTTTTATAGTGATGAAAGGAGAAAACTTTATTTTTATAAAGGCGAAAACTTTATTTTTTATAAAGGCGAAATCAATATTTTTGAAATGGAATTTTTATCTATATGACACCAAAGTAAAAATTCGATTTTTATATATTGAATAGCACAGTAAAAATTCGATTTTTAAATATATGAAGTGATTATAAAAATATGACTTTTAAATTGAAAGTGAATAAATAAAAATGTGATTTTTATTTTAAAGACATCAAAATATAAAAATGTGTGATTTTTATATATATAGTGACTACGGGCAACGAAGATGGGATAACGATGAAGATTTCTATCAAGGAAGAGTCGTGGTATTGGATAGCTATCGGTGAGAACTTCTCACTCAAAATCTCTTTTTCTAGTTATATATATATATATATATATACTAGGATGCAGACGGTGCTTAGTAGCACCCGACACCCGTCATCCACAGACCATGGATGACTTGTTTGTTAAATTGTTTGGTTGTGTAGTTGGTTAGTCTAATTGGTTTGAATTGAATTGGTTGGTGAAATGGAATGGATTTGATTGATGTGTGAATGGCGTGGGCCTTCACTAGACCGGGGATAAGGCTAGGCCTCGTCCCGTTTCTAGTATCGTGCCGTTATGCCGCCGAAATTTTCTAAAATATGTTAGAAAAATAAAAATATCATTTTATTGAATAAATGAACTGAATAGAAATTCATGTGTTGAAATAGAATGTTTTATCGTTAAAAATATAATTTTTAACGTGGAAGTGAATAAAATAAAATATTCATTTACAAACTGGACGGTTTGTTTATGTACACTGATTTGACTGGTATTGATTGGGTTGATAAATTTTACACATCGCCCAACTGCACAAACAAAAATATGTGTTTGTTGATTTGAAACCCCACACGGGTGTTGGGATGATATTTGGCGTACACCAATCCCAATTATTTAATTATTGTCGATCGATTGGTCGACAGACTGTGTAAGCGTCGATTATTTATATTTGATGCTTATGCAGTTGTGTAGTGCACTTTGGTTGATGGTTGATTATTTTTCAATGCTATGATATACATGTGTTGTATGGAATCCATATAATTAACGTTATATGGTGATTGATTGGGCCTCATTCCAATCGGGAGAATAAATGAACTGAAAAGAAAATTCATGTGTTGAATATAAAAATAGTCATGTGTTGACGATATTCATGTGTTGAGTAAAATATTTTAAATAAAATAATTTACATCTTTATCATATTTACAATCAGAATCTACTTCACGGTGGAGTCTAATTAAAATCAAACGATTAGATACCATAGTTTTATAAAATATTTTACATAACAAAAATAGTGATGTGTTGACAGTACTCATGTGTTGAGATTAGTCGTGTGTTGAAAGAAATATAGATTCATGTGTTGAATGGGAAAAATATTCATTTGTTGAATAGAATAAAGAAGTTGTGAAAAATATAAAGCCGTGTTGATTAGTTTTGCGCCATTTTGACGTGAACGATATATATATCGATTTTATTCAAATTGAAATGAATATTATAGCAAATTCGAATTGAAAAGAAAACGAATTTGAATTGAATATAAAAGGACTTCGAATGGAATTGAATATAAAACAAATTCAAGTTGAATTGAAAACGAACTGAAATTTAATTGAATTCGAATCGAAATTAAATTGAAATCAATTTGAATTGAAACGAATTTGAATTTGAATTGAATTGAAACGAATTTGAATTCGAATTAAATTGAATTGAAATGAACTCGAATTGAATTGAAATCAAATCGATTTGAAATTGAATATAGAAGTTGAATTGTTTTAGAAACGAATTTAAAACGATTTATAAAATTCGTTTTAAATAGAAATCGATGGAATATATTATATATATTATATATATAATATAATGGCCTGAATAGAATGCGCCGCGCCGCAGCAGTTCGTGAATTTTGACCATTTATTTCAAACGGACATTACGGGAGATCCGACCGTCGGATTCTCATAAAACCGAAACCGTTGGGTTCGTATCGAAAAGAGCTTTCCAATGAATATTAGAAATTTGAAATCTAACGGTTGGATTTGGAATTATGTCCAAATCAAATTTGAAAAAGGTCGCTGTAAGTGCAGTTCGATGGCCGTTGATGGAAATCGACTGTATGGGCCTTGATAAAATTATTAAAAATATCTATAATTTGTGTAAAATCATAAGAAATGATTTGAGAAAAATTGGGCTGAAGAATTCCACATTTGAAAGGATAAAAATAGATTTTTATCGAAATGAACTAGTTTTGAACTAGAATTAAAAATCAATTTATTTTTGAAATAAATTGAATTTGAAAGTGGTTTTAAAAATAATCAGGATTTCCAATACGTGAATTGGAATGGATTTGAGTCGAAATTATCTTCGGAATATTTCGATGTTGGATTTCGTGACTGTACAGATATTGTTTTGGGAATTTGAAAGATATATTATATATCGTTATTTCCAATACGATATTTGTTGGTTTCAGAATTTGATATTGAATATAAGCCGATATATTTTCTATTCAGAGCCTTGTATTTAATATCAAATGTGATTTGGTTTGTCGTGAATCGTGTTTTTGATGACATTGGTTCTTTAACCCAGTTAAAGGCAGGATATTGATTTTTGAAAAGATTAAAACTAAGTGGAGTTTTAATGAATCTTTAATTAGATTAAAATGTGAATAGATAATTTAAATTATCAAATCTGAAAGGTGATCGAGAATGGAGTACCACCAGTTTTACTCCACAGCGATAGGCAAATTGTAATGACCCGCATTGGCAGAGGTATTATGATTAAGTTATTTAATTATATTAATGGTGGGTTAGTGAATTTAATGGTCGTGGAATTAAATAATGGTGAATATTTAATTAAAATAATAAATTAAATAATATATTTAATTCTGAAATAATCAGAATTGGCCGAAATGACGATATGGTGTGAACCGGATCATCTGTGATATGTAATTCAGCTTGGAATTGAATTTGAATAACGAATATATTCAATCGTCAACAGTTTGAATGTATAATTATATTATAATTATAAACGAGCTCGAAATGGCGCTGCAGTTCATAAATTGGCAATTCGAACTTCAACTGAATGTACAGGATTCGTTTTAAGCCGGATTTCTGTGAAACAAGAAACGTGTGGAGCTGGTGGAGTATATCTTTCTAGTGGAAGAGAAAAATGGGAATTTCATTGTGTAGATTTTGAGATATGTCCAAATCAAATTTCAGAATAGTCGCTATAGAATCGTTTATCGACCATAACGGTTATTTCAAAATAACTAGATATCGGGTGTGAACTTAAACAAGGTTCTTTTGGGAAGTAGTGATAAATTAATTTTTAGAATTTTACTGTAATTTTTAATTAATTTAATAAGCGACTTTTTATTTGAAGTATTTCGCACCCTGAAATCAACATTTTTGAAGTTTCAAAATATGAGTCCACCTACCGATATTTTTATATATCTGGAGTCGGGACACCTCACTCGTCACGATAGTGTTTTTATTTTTGTCTGTAGCGGTACGTAACTATATAAATTTTATTAAATAAAGTGGTAACCAAATGTGTGAAAGTAAACAAGGCCACACTTCTTTCTGTTTTCACCACCAGTTCCTTGTAGCCTCAAAACAAGAACCGTGGAGGAAACCAATCCTCACAAATCAAAGAAACTACCCTATATAATAACATTTCCCGTTTCGTTTAAAACCTAATACTTTTCTCAGAAATACAAGCCGCCAAAAAACGAATGAGAAAAACCCTGGGATCCAAACTCAAAGTAAAATACGTATAGCCACAAAACACTGTAGCCATGACCCGTGAGTGATGAACAATCATGGAGCTGCCGCATGTTTGGTAAACAGGGAAGACCTGATGAAGAACGTGTTGATGCTGTTCGGATTTAAGTGGAGGGACTGGAGCATGTATTGTCTAGCATGAGAAGGGTGCGTTACTAGTGTAGATGCATGCACAGGAGGGGAGTTAAACGAAGAACTTAAGGGGAATGAGAGGGAGTGCGGAAAGGAGCATTCTGGTGCGGTGCGTTTTGGGATTTTATTGTGAATATAATGGATGGGAGAGACTCGGTAGTGGACATGGAAACATATTCAGGAGAGAGAAACGTGAGGAAATGGTTGGGAGAATAGCAGGTCACGGCAGTTTCACGTGGGAGGAGATGGAGTCCTATAGGGGACAACGTACTGTTGAAATGGTGGAGCAAATATCTGGAGGCGTCGGATTTGGCATTTGAGGAAGACGCTGACTTTTTTCTTTTAAAAGCGGGTCTGGGCTGAACCAAGGGTAAGTGGGCCTTGTTTTAAAGTGGGTGAGGCCTTTTAAATTATATTAAGTCCTAAGTTAAACAATTAAAGTGTTGAAGGGTCTTTGGAGGTTCATAGTTCGGAAATGGCAAGAAAAATAGTGAAGCGGGATGTTACTAGGGAGTGGAGAAGGATTTTGGTCGTAAGTGAATTGTGTTGGGCGGAAATGATATTGGTAAGGCCCAGAAGGAAATATTTAAAGTTAAATCAATTTTATAATTTAGAGTTAGCAATAAAATTTAAAACCATATTGTTTATAACAATTGTATATTGGGTGTGTATTATCAGAATTTCGAACGGTCAGATCCATTGGGACCGTATGGACGGTGGCTACGCAATGGAACTAACTGAAAGTGGATTGGGGCTCGTTTGGATTTATGGCGAAATAAATTGTTTGATTCAAATCAAATAACAGTTTATCTTCTTTAACGATGAACTGCCAATGTGAGTAAATCTCACTAACTCTGAACAGTTTAAAATTTCATGTTGTATTTTTAGAACTGTTAGATATTGGCTGATTGACTGTATGTTGACTGTTTGATTGAACTGCTAGTCAGTTAGTTAAATTTTCTATATTGATTCTGTTTAACAGAATATATCATATAGAACTGAAAAGTGATGTTATCTATATTGTTTAACATCTGTGATGCAGGGAAACAGGTTGGAGGAATCCAACTGGATTCCTCAACATTTATTTTACTGTTTTTCATGTATTGTGATATATGATGTGTTATATAATCAGTTATGGATTATGTGTGTTGGAATGATGTTGATCATTTTTATTCGATATTTTAAATATCATAAAAGACCCTGGGATGTAAAAAGAAGTATTTCAATGTATATTGAAATAAAGGAATTTTATAAAATCACAGGATTTTATAAAAGGAATTTTTTATAAAACGAACACGGTTTTATAAAAGGGATATTTATTTAGAAAATAAATAGAAGTTAAAAATAGGAAATATTTGTAACGGTAAGTAAACGTTATAAAAAGGAAATAGTTGTAACGGAAAACGTAGTTTATCAAAAGAAGTTAATCGATGTTAGTTAATCGATTAGAGAATAAATTTAAAAAGAAGTTAATCGATGTTAGTTAATCGATTAGAGAATAAATTTAAAAAGAAGTTAATCGATGTTAGTTAATCGATTAGAGGATAAAGTTAAAAGGAGTTAATCGATGTTAGTTAATCGATTAGAGGATAAAGTTAAAAGGAGTTAATCGATGTTAGTTAATCGATTAGAGTTAAAGTTAAAAGGAGTTAATCGATGTTAGTTAATCGATTTGAGTTAAAGTAAAAGGAGTTATCGAATATAGTTTATTCGAAAGGAGTTAAGTGAAATGAGTAAATCAATAGCTTTAGTCAAATAGAGTTAATTGATAAGGGTTAATCGAATAGAGTTAAGTGAAAAGAGTCAGTCGAATATAGTTATTCGAAGGAGGGTTAAGTAAGGAAGTTAGCTAAAGAAATATAAAGTGAACTTTGCCAATTTCAAAGTTAGAAATGTTGTTCAGTTAAGGTCTGAGAGGTAGTTTTACCCCAACTTGATTGGCTTTGTTTTTAACTAAGGAATAGTTAAGGTTCGGCAGTAAAGGAAATGGTTTGAGTTGGCATTGCGATGGTTTGTTTAAACATCTGTCTAAGTCCAATGAAGAAGCTTTGAAAATGTTTTCCAAGTAAGAAACCAGAAATGTTTTCTAATAAAGAAAACCAGAAATGGAAATGTTTTCCATTGTTAATAACGTATATTTTCCCAATTTTGAAAATAAGGAATATTGAACATAGGGAAACAGGAGATAAGTAAATTAATGAAATAAAGAGATAAATGTTGAATGATGTTTGATCGATAAAATTTCTATTTGGAAATAATATCGTTGCTTGCACACTTGTTTTTATTCGATAGTTAAATCACAGACTATCGAAGTTTTGACCATTTTAACGTTGTTAATATGGAGAGACCGGTTGGATTATTATCCAAAGAACCACTCTGTATTGGCATAAGCGTTGCGAATCATATATGCCAAAGGAAATTGAAGACGGAGTTATGCAAGGGCTATCCTGTTTACAGAATAGTGCCTTCGGTTCATCCTGTTCCTGGGTGACTTGTATGGACGGATGTCTGACAGAGTATGTCCAGACGATCACATATATTGATTTCTCCAACCGTACCAAGAGTGGAAGCGAAGAAGGAAACTTCTTTTAGCTAACACATAATGTATTGTTGAGGACATCAATCGGTGATTTGATGGATTTGATGATGTGACATTTAAAGTTGAATCTGATGTGATGATAAAGCGTAGCTTCTAGCCTCACAACCAGTAAATGATAGAAATCGGGCAGGCAGCATGGCTAAGTCGGTCGCACCGAAGTAGGGTGTATAATCACCTGATCTAGAGTTTCATTCATTTCTAAAAATCTATTGTTGATGCTGTACCATTCGGGAAACGGTTGCTGATCCCAACTGTTGGTGATATACATTCGATACACTCAAGCGAAATGAGTGGTCGGTCATGTGTGGCCGGGTTGCAAGATGTTCTTGTTGAACCCAGTGTATTCCTCTCTAGAGGTACACGAGCGAAAGGTGGTTCCATACCTTGTCATAGTTGGAAATCCATTACCCAATACGTGCTTGCAGTTTTGATTGTATACTATATATGTAGAACGTGAGATGAAAGCGTTTCTGCTAGATGATTATTATATTGTGTTGATAGACATTATTATAATATCAAAAGGTTTTTGATATAAAGATATTTTGGATTCTCATAAGGGAAAAACCCGTTCCATTATGCGGCGTGGTCTTATAGATATCGTTTACCTGTATAACTGTTTTTAAAACTGTTTTACTCACACCAGTCCCATGACTGACCCAGAGTTTACTTTGTTGTTTTCCCTAAACTCTTGGGTGCCTAAATTTGTATGGGCAGTCATGTAGTCGGGATTTACAGATATAGTTGAAGAGCTGGAGCAGGAGGCTTCAGGATCATATAGCTATAGTTATTTCCGCTGTGTTGTAAGTGATGTACTTTGATAATGATATGTATATTCAAGTACAGATGTATATTTCAAGTTATGTTATACATATTATATGTTATTCGTTCCGCTATGAGATTCGTGTTACTCTGATATTGTGTGCTTCTTTTTCTTCTATTCTAAGTTTCTATCTTATCTTTCCTCACCCTCTAATTTCTTTCACTAATTACCAGGATTTTTCGATATTTTGGTTATCGACATCGTGCTTATGTCGATAACCAAAGTCGCTGAAAATCCGGGTCGTTACAGTTGGTATCAGAGCTTAAGTTAAGAATTACTTGGCTCTGTGGCGTGACTCGGTAGAGATAGGGTTAGTAATACCCTAGACTGAGATTGAGTGTATATATTCGAGTGAACGTATTTGTTATTGACATAAAAATTTGTTTTATATTGTGGAGATTCATTGGTTGAGTCGTTTATGAGTTCTGGTCGATCAGTTTGATCCACTGTATCGGTAGGAGTTACTAAACTCTTGAATACGATGAACCGTCATGGTATGTTTTGAAAAGAGGGTAAATTAAAATAAGTTTACCCAAGGTATATCTCGATATAGAGAAGACATATATATCAAAAAAATTATAATATAGTGGATATATTTGTTGTTATTATAATCGAGTAAGATTATAAATTAAATGGTTATGTAAATAACCAAGTCAGAATTCATATAAGTGAAATACGTGAAATCAGATGGGTTAAATCTGAATTTTAAACCAGAAATTGAATTAAAATTCTGGAAAATGGGATAAGTGTTTGTAAATGGATTGGGATTAAAAATAAGGAAAATTTAAGATCCTGGGAGATTTTAAATTATTTTACAAGCAGTGTGAATTTTATTTTGAAATGAATTTCAAAGTGGAAATGTTTAGAAATGGTTTTATAGTATTGAACTCACTTCGATCGCTGGAAAATAGATTCTGATGATGACAGCTGCATCATCAGTATTCATTTTCGAGTTGTAAGTGACGAATTACTACCAAAGATACTGTTTTGAATTTGTTTTGAGAAAGATAAGTGGTGTTGAATTTCAAAATAGAATTTGAATATATAGAATTTGAATTTTGAAATAGATTTGAAATATTAACTTGTTTTAAAGGAAATAAAACGAGAAGTCCTTTATAAACGAAGTTTATAAAAAGTTCTTTTATAAACGAAGTTTATAAATGAAGTGAAGAGAATTATCATTTGGATAATTCAGAAAAAAAATATGAGTGTGAAGTTGAAAGGGAAATCTATTTTCCAAAGGTAGAAATATCGATTTCAAAAGGAATTGAAATCGAGGCTTATTTAAAGAATAAATATAGAAAATTCAAAGGGGATTTGAATATAGAAAATTCAAAGGGGATTTGAATATAGAAAATTCAAAGGGGATTTGAATATAGAAAATTCAAAGAGGATTTGAATATAGAAATTCAAATGAGATTTGAATAAAGAAGATTTAAATAATGGAAAATTGAATAAGGAAATTCAAAGGGAGTTTGAATATATGAAATTCAATGGAAGTGATATAGAATTTGAATATAGAAATTCAAATGGCGTTTGGATATAGAAAATATAAAGGGATTCAAATATAGGATTTGAATGTCGAAAGTGAAATGAAATTTAAATAAAGAAGATTCAAATAGAATTGAATTTGAAATTTGAATATAGAAGATTCAAATAGAATTGAAATGAAATTCAAATATAGAATTTGAATAAGGAAATTGAAACGAAATTCAAACATAGAAATTGAATAGAATTAACTAAGTCGAGAGGAATTAGTTAATCGAGTTTTGAAGTTGAAGTTGAACTTTGAAAGGTGGATTGGATCTGTAAATGGATATTCAAAATCGAATATAGAACATAAAATTGAAATGGAATTCAATTAGTTGATAAACAGGTTAAACCTATATTTGAACATGTATATTCAAATAAAAAGGTGAAATGGGCAAACCAGTAATTTGAAACTCACTTAACGAACTAAGTTAAAATGATTGGATTAAGTTGGAATGAATTAGAAATGTATGGATATACATGAGATAGGTATGGATAAGGTATGAAGGTATATAAATAGAATGCTCGACGAAAAGGTACGTATATAATTCATATATGAGATTTTTGCGCCGTATCGGCAAGCCGCTTGGTTTTTCTTTTTATTTTTGAGATGAGAAGGACCGGGAAAGCTATTTGAAATTTCCCGATGCTCCCAGTACAAAGGAGGTTATGGCAAATTTGTCTGGGAATTTGAGAAGTTAGAATATTTTTAAGGTAATTTGATAGTTAGAAATCAACGTATCGATAAATATATATATATATATATATATATATATATATATATATATAGAAGTCGATAAGGAAACGAACTTAGAAATAGAATAGTAAAATCAATAAGGAAGTATAAAAATAAAATCTAGTAATAATAGAAAGAGGAAGCGTACGTGTTTAAAAGAGAATCAGTAGTTGTATGGTATTGATTTATTCGAGTAAGTAGTCATATCTGTTTTGACGTTATAAATGTTATTCAGTCAAGGTCTGAGAGGTAGTTATACCCCAACTTGATTGATTTCATTATTAACAAATAAATAGTAAGATTTCAGGCTCGAAGATCAATGTTGAATAAGAGTTAGTTGAATATAGTATTTGGATTGTCGTAACGATGTTTTACACAACATCCATTTTAACCCAAATAAGTGTAAACTTGGAAATAGAATAAAGAATATTTCCTAAGTATAGAAATAAACGAGATCGGAAAAGAGATAAGTAATTGGAATATTTTCCAATTATAAATAGCATATATTTTCTGAAGTTTAGAAAATAAAGGAAGGCGATATTCGGAAATGTTTTCCAAATAACATAAAAGGCCAATATGGTTATTGAAAATATTTGGTTAACAAATATTGATAAAGAAATAGAGAAGTGATTTAACAAATGGAATATTGATCATGGGCTCAGTTGAATTTCAAAAAGGAAAATTTGATTTTTGAAAAAGTAAACTGTTTAAAATTCCCAGGAAGAGACTGTTTGGATTAAGAACAAATTTAAATAGAAGTTTGCGGAAGTAAGCTGAAATTGAATTGAAACAGTTAAGTGAGAACTGAATGGAAATAGAACGATATCAGGAAAAATTTATTCTTGAATAAAATTGGATTGTCGAGATAGGAATCTGAAATGAAAATTGGATTGGGAAGTTAAGAGTTTGAAATCGAGAATGGAACTCGAATTTGAAATAAAATTCGACTTAGGATATAAGCGAATGGTTGTGTCGTAGATAAAAGCAGATAGGGATTTGATTGGGATGACCCTTGTATCCGCTGAGTTGATAACAGGTGGAAAGGATAAAAAAGATATGCCGAAAAAAGGTACAAGTTTATATTTCTATTGGATATAAGATTTATGAGCCGATTGGCAAGCCGCTTGGCTGTTTGATTTTCTTTTGGGTTGGAGATGGCCCAGAGAGGCGAGTGGGAGTTTGACGTAATTGACCAGTACAAAGGAGGTGCTGGCGAAATTTTTCGAAGAGTTTAGGCATTACAAAATTTTCAAGATTTTTGAAAATTTTCGTTGATAAGAATTAATTAATAATTTAATTGAAATTAAATTGGTTCAGTTGAAACTGAAGTTAAGAAGTGAACAAATATGTTCCAACCAGTCGATAGGGTCGTCCTCTACCTTTTAGCAATTTCGAGTACGAAATTATTTTAAGTGGGGAAGATTGTAATGACCCGCATTGGCAGAGGTATTATGATTAAGTTATTTAATTATATTAATGGTGGGTTAGTGAATTTAATGGTCGTGGAATTAAATAATGGTGAATATTTAATTAAAATAATAAATTAAATAATATATTTAATTCTGAAATAATCAGAATTGGCCGAAATGACGATATGGTGTGAACCGGATCATCTGTGATATGTAATTCAGCTTGGAATTGAATTTGAATAACGAATATATTCAATCGTCAACAGTTTGAACGTATAATTATATTATAATTATAAACGAGCTCGAAATGGCGCTGCAGTTCATAAATTGGCAATTCGAACTTCAACTGAATGTACAGGATTCGTTTTAAGCCGGATTTCTGTGAAAACAAGAAACGTGTGGAGCTGGTGGAGTATATCTTTCTAGTGGAAGAGAAAAATGGGAATTTCATTGTGTAGATTTTGAGATATGTCCAAATCAAATTTCAGAATAGTCGCTATAGAATCGTTTATCGACCATAACGGTTATTTCAAAATAACTAGATATCGGGTGTGAACTTAAACAAGGTTCTTTTGGGAAGTAGTGATAAATTAATTTTTAGAATTTTACTGTAATTTTTAATTAATTTAATAAGCGACTTTTTATTTGAAGTATTTCGCACCCTGAAATCAACATTTTTGAAGTTTCAAAATATGAGTCCACCTACCGATATTTTTATATATCTGGAGTCGGGACACCTCACTCGTCACGATGGTGTTTTTATTTCTGTCCGTAGCGGTACGTAACTATATAAATTTTATTAAATAAAGTGGTAACCAAATGTGTGAAAGTAAACAAGGCCACACTTCTTTCTGTTTTCACCACCAGTTCCTTGTAGCCTCAAAACAAGAACCGTGGAGGAAACCAATCCTCACAAATCAAAGAAACTACCCTATATAATAACATTTCCCGTTTCATTTAAAACCTAATACTTTTCTCAGAAATACAAGCCGCCACAAAACGAATGAGAAAAACCCTGGGATCCAAACTCAAAGTAAAATACGTATAGCCACAAAACACTGTAGCCATGACCCGTGAGTGATGAACAATCATGGAGCTGCCGCATGTTTGGTAAACAGGGAAGACCTGATGAAGAACGTGTTGATGCTGTTCGGATTTAAGTGGAGGGACTGGAGCATGTATTGTCTAGCATGAGAAGGGTGCGTTACTAGTGTAGATGCATGCACAGGAGGGGAGTTAAACGAAGAACTTAAGGGGAATGAGAGGGAGTGCGGAAAGGAGCATTCTGGTGAGGTGCGTTTTGGGATTTTATTGTGAATATAGTGGATGGGAGAGACTCGGTAGTGGACATGGAAACATATTCAGGAGAGAGAAACGTGAGGAAATGGTTGGGAGAATAGCAGGTCACGGCAGTTTCACGTGGGAGGAGATGGAGTCCTATAGGGGACAACGTACTGTTGAAATGGTGGAGCAAATATCTGGAGGCGTCGGATTTGGCATTTGAGGAAGACGCTGACTTTTTTCTTTTAAAAGCGGGTATGGGCTGAACCAAGGGTAAGTGGGCCTTGTTTTAAAGTGTGTGAGGCCTTTTAAATTATATTAAGTCCTAAGTTAAACAATTAAAGTGTTGAAGGGTCTTTGGAGGTTCATAGTTCGGAAATGGCAAGAAAAATAGTGAAGCGGGATGTTACAAGGGAGTGGAGAAGGATTTTGGTCGTAAGTGAATTGTGTTGGGCGGAAATGATATTGGTAAGGCCCAGAAGGAAATATTTAAAGTTAAATCAATTTTATAATTTAGAGTTAGCAATAAAATTTAAAACCATATTGTTTATAACAATTGTATATTGGGTGTGTATTATCAGAATTTCGAACGGTCAGATCCATTGGGACCGTATGGACGGTGGCTACGCAATGGAACTAACTGAAAGTGGATTGGGGCTCGTTTGGATTTATGGCGAAATAAATTGTTTGATTCAAATCAAATAACAGTTTATCTTCTTTAACGATGAACTGCCAATGTGAATAAATCTCACTAACTCTGAACAGTTTAAAATTTCATGTTGTATTTTTAGAACTGTTAGATATTGGCTGATTGACTGTATGTTGACTGTTTGATTGAACTGCTAGTCAGTTAGTTAAATTTTCTATATTGATTCTGTTTAACAGAATATATCATATAGAACTGAAAAGTGATGTTATCTATATTATTTAACATCTGTGATGCAGGGAAACAGGTTGGAGGAATCCAACTGGATTCCTCAACATTTATTTTACTGTTTTTCATGTATTGTGATATATGATGTGTTATATAATCAGTTATGGATTATGTGTGTTGGAATGATGTTGATCATTTTTATTCGATATTTTAAATATCATAAAAGACCCTGGGATGTAAAAAGAAGTATTTCAATGTATATTGAAATAAAGGAATTTTATAAAATCACATGATTTTATAAAAGGAATTTTTTATAAAACGAACACGGTTTTATAAAAGGGATATTTATTTAGAAAATAAATAGAAGTTATAAATAGGAAATATTTGTAACGGTAAGTAAACGTTATAAAAAGGAAATAGTTGTAACGGAAAACGTAGTTTATCAAAAGAAGTTAATCGATGTTAGTTAATCGATTAGAGAATAAATTTAAAAAGAAGTTAATCGATGTTAGTTAATCGATTAGAGAATAAATTTAAAAAGAAGTTAATCGATGTTAGTTAATCGATTAGAGGATAAAGTTAAAAGGAGTTAATCGATGTTAGTTAATCGATTGGAGGATAAAGTTAAAAGGAGTTAATCGATGTTAGTTAATCGATTAGAGTTAAAGTTAAAAGGAGTTAATCGATGTTAGTTAATCGATTTGAGTTAAAGTAAAAGGAGTTATCGAATATAGTTTATTCGAAAGGAGTTAAGTGAAATGAGTAAATCAATAGCTTTAGTCAAATAGAGTTAATTGATAAGGGTTAATCGAATAGAGTTAAGTGAAAAGAGTCAGTCGAATATAGTTATTCGAAGGAGGGTTAAGTAAGGAAGTTAGCTAAAGAAATATAAAGTGAACTTTGCCAATTTCAAAGTTAGAAATGTTGTTCAGTTAAGGTCTGAGAGGTAGTTCTACCCCCAACTTGATTGGCTTCGTTTTTAACTAAGGAATAGTTAAGGTTCGGCAGTAAAGGAAATGGTTTGAGTTGGCATTGCGATGGTTTGTTTAAACATCTGTCTAAGTCCAATGAAGAAGCTTTGAAAATGTTTTCCAAGTAAGAAACCAGAAATGTTTTCTAATAAAGAAAACCAGAAATGGAAATGTTTTCCATTGTTAATAACGTATATTTTCCCAATTTTGAAAATAAGGAATATTGAACATAGGGAAACAGGAGATAAGTAAATTAATGAAATAAAGAGATAAATGTTGAATGATGTTTGATCGATAAAATTTCCATTTGGAAATAATATCGTTGCTTGCACACTTGTTTTTATTCGATAGTTAAATCACAGACTATCGAAGTTTTGACCATTTTAACATTGTTAATATGGAGAGACCGGTTGGATTATTATCCAAAGAACCACTCTGTATTGGCATAAGCGTTGCGAATCATATATGCCAAAGGAAATTGAAGACGGAGTTATGCAAGGGCTATCCTGTTTACAGAATAGTGCCTTCGGTTCATCCTGTTCCTGGGTGACTTGTATGGACGGATGTCTGACAGAGTATGTCCAGACGATCACATATATTGATTTCTCCAACCGTACCAAGAGTGGAAGCGAAGAAGGAAACTTCTTTTAGCTAACACATAATGTATTGTTGAGGACATCAATCAGTGATTTGATGGATTTGATGATGTGACATTTAAAGTTGAATCTGATGTGATGATAAAGCGTAGCTTCTAGCCTCACAACCAGTAAATGATAGAAATCGGGCAGGCAGCATGGCTAAGTCGGTCGCACCGAAGTAGGGTGTATAATCACCTGATCTAGAGTTTCATTCATTTCTAAAAATCTATTGTTGATGCTGTACCATTCGGGAAACGGTTGCTGATCCCAACTGTTGGTGATATACATTCGATACACTCAAGCGAAATGAGTGGTCGGTCATGTGTGGCCGGGTTGCAAGATGTTCTTGTTGAACCCAGTGTATTCCTCTCTAGAGGTACACGAGCGAAAGGTGGTTCCATACCTTGTCATAGTTGGAAATCCATTACCCAATACGTGCTTGCGGTTTTGATTGTATACTATATATGTAGAACGTGAGATGAAAGCGTTTCTGCTAGATGATTATTATATTGTGTTGATAGACATTATTATAATATCAAAAGGTTTTTGATATAAAGATATTTTGGATTCTCATAAGGGAAAAACCCGTTCCATTATGCGGCGTGGTCTTATAGATATCGTCTACCTGTATAACTGTTTTTAAAACTGTTTTACTCACACCAGTCCCATGACTGACCCAGAGTTTACTTTGTTGTTTTCCCTAAACTCTTGGGTGCCTAAATTTGTATGGGCAGTCATGTAGTCGGGATTTATAGATATAGTTGAAGAGCTGGAGCAGGAGGCTTCAGGATCATATAGCTATAGTTATTTCCGCTGTGTTGTAAGTGATGTACTTTGATAATGATATGTATATTCAAGTACAGATGTATATTTCAAGTTATGTTATACATATTATATGTTATTCGTTCCGCTATGAGATTCGTGTTACTCTGATATTGTGTGCTTCTTTTTCTTCTATTCTAAGTTTCTATCTTATCTTTCCTCTCCCTCTAATTTCTTTCACTAATTACCAGGATTTTTCGATGTTTTGGTTATCGACATCGTGCTTATGTCGATAACCAAAGTCGCTAAAAATCCGGGTCATTACACAAATCTTTAATTAGATTTGAACGTGAGATGGTAAATAATTTTACCGATAACACTGTGGTGTTAGATATGGAGTATTACCAGTTTTTCTCCATGGGATATATAGGTTGGGATTGGGAAATAAAATAAATAATTACTTCGGTGTGGTTCGCTAATCCCGACTAGTTTGAAATGATATCCAAAGGAAGATTAAAGAATAAATTTAGAAGAATTTATCTTTGATAAAATTAATGGGAACCTTTCCCTAAGAATGTGATTTTGTGAATAAAAGAATATTCTGAATTGGAATGAGGCGTTCATTGTGTTTGTGTAACATTTGTTTATTATATACGTGGGTTATTCAGAAAGGCCGGGTTTATACCCATTCTGAATAACCGATTCGACGAGATGTTGAAGATGAAGACGGTGGTTGAAGACCGGAAGTCTTCACATCGTTTGGGTGATTACTGATGATCTTGATTGGGCTGTACACCCAGGATGAGGGAAACAGTTGGTGATCGTCCAGACGTACTTGGAGATGGATGGATATGCGAGGAAAGTGCCTCCGGTTTCGTTCAGACCCAGAACGAACTTGTAAATGGATTGTGTGTCTGACATTGGATTTTATTCTGTGTTGATTGATCTCTATTAAATATACATCTGTTTGGCGGCGGAGAATTTATTCTCTTGCTTAACGCCCTTCTCTGAGACATACGAGCTCAGAGGTTGTATATCATTGGACATCAGTCGCATGGAATGAATTGCCAATGTGGCACGCATAAGTGGCAATTGATCAGGGCTTTTGTTGAAAAGCAAAGTCTTGTGGTTGATGATCAAAGCACGGTCTGTGTGGCGTAGCTTTGTGTATAACGTGAATTCGCGAGCCTCACACCTCGGTATGAGTCAAAAACGGGATACGGACCCAAGGAGTGCACGACGTTTCTTTCTAGCTAGGGTGGTGTCAGTGACCTACCAGCCCTGACATTTATATACTTTTCACCTGTGTGGTTGTTGGATACGAGGCGCCTCGGATATAGGTCTGTAAGGACCGGGAAACGTGTGTTCAGGAATTGCCAATCCTCAAAAGTAAGAGAGGACCGGCCTTGGAGGATCCAGGGATTGCTGTGTGCGGTCCCGAGGCATTTGCTAGAGTGTCTCGAACGCGGAGAGGAGCTTGCCCCTTGCCTCGGCTCATGATGGAAATCCAATTTCCAATACGTGATATTGCGGTTTTAATTGTAGAACTAGTATGGCGACATGATATATGGTACCCATGCCGTCTATGATTTATATTTATGATTGAAATTGTTTTGACACTATACACCTATTATAGTATCATGTGATTTGTTTTAAACGTATCAAGCATGCTTTGGCTGTTATAAGGGAAAACCCTATCCTCCGGCTTGCGTTGCATTGTGTGATGGGACATGGGTCTTATAACAGCTTCATTTTTCTTTATTTAGCATTGCGCTGTTTGTTTTATGCACTGGTATTCTTGGGAGGAAACCCGTTCCATGTTATACGGCGTGGTCCCTTGATTTACCTAACTTTAAAAATAAAGATTAATAACTGATTTAGTTCTCACACCAGTCACATGACTGACCTGGAGTTTATTGTTTTAACCTAAACTCTGGGTGCCCCTATTTTCCGCACGGGCAGCTAGTAGTTTTGGTTTTGCAGATTTATATTCACAGGGTCCTGGTTTACAGCTGGAACGATGCTCGGAAAGCTCTGTTTCCGTGTATCACTTTCAGTTGTGTTTTGTATATTTTTCCGCTGCTATGTAATTTATTGTAATCTCTGATATTTATCGAATGTAATTTATTCATTTATGCTTTGTATATTCTTGTATCTGATGGAATTGTTGTAATAACAATGAAATGTTCTTCCGTCTGCGTTCATTTGTGTCCTGTTCTCAAAGTATCCGCGCTTTCCTTCACGGGGAAGTTACGGGTTCTTACAGTTGGTATCAGAGCTTTGGTTTACAGAGCTCGAGAACAAGACACATTAGAACCATACGAAAGAATTCATCAGATATTGGATTAGTAATATCCAATTAGAATGACTCGTTAGAGATAGGATCAGTAGTATCCTAGAACGAGTGTGAAGAGTATATTTTTCAACTGAAAACAATTTTGTTTTAAAAATTTAAATCGTTTTAAACGTATTTGAATATTTATTTATTTTGAATATGGACAATCGAGTATATATAGATTTCGCGTATACGCGTCATGAACGTATAGTCGAAGTTTTAATATACTGGATAGATATAGAATCACATTCTAGACACCCGGGGATAATTCTGATGATGTGGCCACATCATCAATATTTATTTTCGTGTTTCGAAGGTGGGATTTTCTATATATTTCCATTAAGCTGGTGTGAGAACCAAAACTAATATAGCTAGAATTCATTGTTGTGATTGGCATCAAAAACATGATTTTTTCTATATATATCAAATTATGAATTTGAAACGTTAATCCACTAATTGATTGATGTTTGTGTTGTTTGTTTATTTGTTTGCTGATTTTTAACCATTTGGCCTAATTGAATCAAATATTGAATTATATTGAAAATTGGTCGCATTTGCTTGCATATACACATACTTACATTGAACAGGTCATGGCAAGGAGGCTAGAGCAGAGAATAAAATTTGTTTGCCCGACAAATAGGTACATGTTTACTACATAAATTTACTGTTTTGTTTGGGTGATGATGATTTTATGAGCCTATTGGCTAGCCGCTTGGCTTTTTCTTTTTCTTTTTGAGATCTGAAGGACCGGGGAAGCTATTTGAAATTCCCCGATGCTCCCGGTGCAGGGGAGGTTATGGCGAAATTTTTCGAAAATTTAGGGTGTTAGCCAAATTTTTTAAATTTTGAAAATTCTCAGAAACTGAAAAGTTGGAGAATGGAAGCCAGATCGAACGTAGAGTTGATTAATCAAACCACTTTCGACTTTGTTCCTTTTCGGGGACGAAAAGTTTTAAGTGGGGGAGATTGTAATAACCCGGAAAATCTGGGCCAGTTTAAAAATTTTATTTTGGCGATTTTAATGAATTTTGAACATTTAAAATGAATTTTTTTAAATAATATCGACGATAATTTTATTTTGAATAGAATTCGAACATATATTTATATACGTCGTCGTTAGAATATAAATAATTATATATAATTATAATAGGAATTGAAAATGGCGTGGTAGTTCGATAATTCGATTTCAAACTTCAATTGAATGTACCGGGTGCAAAACAATCCGGATTTTAGTGAAACCAAAAATAATAGGATCTCGTTGTGAATATCTTTCCAACGAATCCGAAAGATCAAGATTTCATAGCGGGAATCAAAAGATATGTCCAGTTGAAAATTCTGAATAGTCGCTATGGAATTCAGGCCCTTAAAAATAGACATTTTGCAAACGACCTCGGATTTCGACGAAACCACTTTTGTTGGATCCGTGATGTCGAATTATTGCTAGATTCCAAATTTCATAATTTTTCGAATCAATATGTGAGCGTGGCAAAAGAAAACGCGTTTGACCAGTTTCAGTTGATTTTAATCGACTGGAAATTGGCCATTTTTCCAACGGTCTCAGAATTCGACGAAACTAGTTTTGTTAGGACCGTATCGTCAATACGAACCTAGAAAATATTTTTCGAGAATTTTTAGAGTTAGTATGTGACCCCGGTAATTTGAAATGTACGTTTAAAATTCAATATAGCGATTTAAATGTAAATTTAACGGAAACTGATCGAAACGATTGAATTGTCCTACGTGGCATATCCCATTGTGTTCGGAATGGGGGTTAAACGTTATGGACGACAGGCGGTGGGCCTCGTTTTGAGTTCGAAATAAAAAGTTGCTTTTTGCAAATTAATAAAATAAAATAAATAAACAAAAAAAAACCTCACCCCTCTCTCCTATACCCTCAGCGCCCCCCCCCCCCCCCCCCCCCGTTAGTTCATTTCAGAAATTAGAAAAAAAAGGAAAATCGATCTCGCCCCCCCCCCCCCCCCGGCTATTCCACCGCCGCCGCACCCCGTCCAACGCGCCACCGCCGCAACCAGTCCCCTCCCCCTCGAACCCTCTTCCCCCTCGTTCCCTTCCCCCTTCCTCGATTGAAACCGCACCCGAACCCCCTCTGCCTACACCCCAACCCACCGCCACCACCTCCCAAGGCCGCCTCCACCCTTGCCGATGCCAAGAAACCCCTCCGGCGCGCCTCCCCCACCTCCAGCGAGCATAGGCAACCCTCCCCCTTTCACCGATCGACTGTAAGCTTTTTATTTATTATTTTATTATTTTTTTATTTATATAAAATCTGTTTTATTTTATTTATTTAAATCAAGTATAGATTTTGATTATGCAAAAGTTAAGATAATTTTTATTAAGTAAAAGGATTTGAATTAAAAATATAATTTTCATATGAAGAAAGGTAGGATCTTTAATGTAGGAAAGATGTGATTTTTAAAAAAAGTAAAAAGACGATATTTTATTATTTTAGGAAAGAGATATTTCTATAAATAATAAAAATTCGATCTTTATATAAAAAGTAGATGTTTATCTCCATAAAGATTCGGTTTTTTTTTTAAACTATGAAGATTTCATTTTTAACATAGAGAAGATGAGTTTTTTTTCTTATATGAAGTTAACAAAGAAACGATTGATATTTAAATTGAAAAAGATTTGATTTAAAAGTGAAAAGATTATATTTTTATTTATAAAAATATGATTTTTATCGTATAGAAAGAATAGAAATACGATTTTTATATTATATAACAAGTAAAAATTTGATCTTTATATATGAAGCGAAATAAAAATATGATTTTTATTATATATATGTTGAAATAAAGAGGGAATTTTTATAGTGATGAAAGGAGAAAACTTTATTTTTATAAAGGCGAAAACTTTATTTTTTATAAAGGCGAAATCAATATTTTTGAAATGGAATTTTTATCTATATGACACCAAAGTAAAAATTCGATTTTTATATATTGAATAGCACAGTAAAAATTCGATTTTTAAATATATGAAGTGATTATAAAAATATGACTTTTAAATTGAAAGTGAATAAATAAAAATGTGATTTTTATTTTAAAGACATCAAAATATAAAAATGTGTGATTTTTATATATATAGTGACTACGGGCAACGAAGATGGGATAACGATGAAGATTTCTATCAAGGAAGAGTCGTGGTATTGGATAGCTATCGGTGAGAACTTCTCACTCAAAATCTCTTTTTCTAATTATATATATATATACTAGGATGCAGACCGTGCTTAGTAGCACCCGACACCCGTCATCCACAGACCATGGATGACTTGTTTGTTAAATTGTTTGGTTGTGTAGTTGGTTACTCTAATTGGTTTGAATTGAATTGTTTGGTGAAATGGAATGGATTTGATTGATGTGTGAATGGCGTGGGCCTTCACTAGACCGGGGATAAGGCTAGGCCTCGTCCCGTTTCTAGTATCGTGTCGTTATGCCGCCGAAATTTTCTAAAATATGTTAGAAAAATAAAAATATCATTTTATTGAATAAATGAACTGAATAGAAATTCATGTGTTGAAATAGAATGTTTTATCGTTAAAAATATAATTTTTAACGTGGAAGTGAATAAAATAAAATATTCATTTACAAACCGGATGGTTTGTTTATGTACACTGATTTGACTGGTATTGATTGGGTTGATAAATTTTACACATCGCCCAACTGCTCAAACAAAAATATGTGTTTGTTGATTTGAAACCCCACACGGGTGTTGGGATGATATTTGGCGTACACCAATCCCAATTATTTAATTATTGTCGATCGATTGGTCGACAGACTGTGTAAGCGTCGATTATTTATGTTTGATGCTTATGCAGTTGTGTAGTGCACTTTGGTTGATGGTTGATTATTTTTCAATGCTATGATATACATGTGTTGTATGGAATCCATATAATTAACGTTATATGGTGATTGATTGGGCCTCATTCCAATCGGGAGAATAAATGAACTGAAAAGAAAATTCATGTGTTGAATATAAAAATAGTCATGTGTTGACGATATTCATGTGTTGAGTAAAATATTTTAAATAAAATAATTTACATCTTTATCATATTTACAATCAGAATCTACTTCACGGTGGAGTCTAATTAAAATCAAACGATTAGATACCATAGTTTTATAAAATATTTTACATAACAAAAATAGTGATGTGTTGACAGTACTCATGTGTTGAGATTAGTCGTGTGTTGAAAGAAATATAGATTCATGTGTTGAATGGGAAAAATATTCATTTGTTGAATAGAATAAAGAAGTTGTGAAAAATATAAAGCCGTGTTGATTAGTTTTGCGCCATTTTGACGTGAACGATATATATATCGATTTTATTCAAATTGAAATGAATATTATAGCAAATTCGAATTGAAAAGAAAACGAATTTGAATTGAATATAAAAGGACTTCGAATGGAATTGAATATAAAACAAATTCAAGTTGAATTGAAAACGAACTGAAATTTAATTGAATTCGAATCGAAATTAAATTGAAATCAATTTGAATTGAAACGAATTTGAATTTGAATTGAATTGAAACGAATTTGAATTCGAATTAAATTGAATTGAAATGAACTCGAATTGAATTGAAATCAAATCGATTTGAAATTGAATATAGAAGTTGAATTGTTTTAGAAACGAATTTAAAACGATTTATAAAATTCGTTTTAAATAGAAATCGATGGAATATATATTATATATATTATATATATAATATAATGGCCTGAATAGAACGCGCCGCGGCAGTTCATGAATTTCGACCATTTATTTCAAACGGACATTACGGGAGATCCGACCGTCGGATTCTCATAAAACCGGAACCGTTGGGTTCGTATCGAAAAGAGCTTTCCAATGAATATTACAAATTTGAAATCTAACGGTTGGATTTGGAATTATGTCCAAATCAAATTTGAAAAAGGTCGCTGTAAGTGCAGTTCGATGGCCGTTGATGGAAATCGACTGTATGGGCCTTGATAAAATTATTAAAAATATCTATAATTTGTGTAAAATCATAAGAAATGATTTGAGAAAAATTGGGCTGAAGAATTCCACATTTGAAATGATAAAAATAGATTTTTATTGAAATGAACTAGTTTTGAACTAGAATTAAAAATCAATTTATTTTTGAAATAAAGTGAATTTGAAAGTGGTTTTAAAAATAATCAGGATTTCCAATACGTGAATTGGAATGGATTTGAGTCGAAATTATCTTCGGAATATTTCGATGTTGGATTTCGTGACTGTACAGATATTGTTTTGGGAATTTGAAAGATATATTATATATCATTATTTCCAATACGATATTTGTTGGTTTCAGAATTTGATATTGAATATAAGCCGATATATTTTCTATTCAGAGCCTTGTATTTAATATCAAATGTGATTTGGTATGTCGTGAATCGTGTTTTTGATGACATTGGTTCTTTAACCCAGTTAAAGGCAGGATATTGATTTTTGAAAAGATTAAAACTAAGTGGAGTTTTATTGAATCTTTAATTAGATTAAAATGTGAATTGATAATTTAAATTATCAAATCTGAAAGGTGATCGAGAATGGAGTACCACCAGTTTTACTCCACAGCGATAGGCAAATCTTTAATTAGATTTGAACGTGAGATGGTAAATAATTTTACCGATAACACCGTGGTGTTAGATATGGAGTATTACCAGTTTTTCTCCATGGGATATATAGGTTGGGATTGGGAAATAAAATAAATAATTACTTCGATGTGGTTCGCTAATCCCGACTAGTTTGAAATGATATCCAAAGGAAGATTAAAGAATAAATTTAGAAGAATTTATCTTTGATAAAATTAATGGGAACCTTTCCCTAAGAATGTGATTTTGTGAATAAAAGAATATTCTGAATTGGAATGAGGCGTTCATTGTGTTTGTGTAACATTTGTTTATTATATACGTGGGTTATTCAGAAAGGCCGGGTTTATACCCATTCTGAATAACCGATTCGACGAGATGTCGAAGATGAAGACGGTGGTTGAAGACCGGAAGTCTTCACATCGTTTGGGTGATTACTGATGATCTTGATTGGGCTGTACACCCAGGATGAGGGAAACAGTTGGTGATCGTCCAGACGTACTTGGAGATGGATGGATATGCGAGGAAAGTGCCTCCGGTTTCGTTCAGACCCAGAACGAACTTGTAAATGGATTGTGTGTCTGACATTGGATTTTATTCTGTGTTGATTGATCTCTATTAAATATACATCTGTTTGGCGATGGAGAATTTATTCTTTTGCTTAACGCCCTTCTCTGAGACATACGAGCTCAGAGGTTGTATATCATTGGACATCAGTCGCATGGAATGAATTGCCAATGTGGCACGCATAAGTGGCAATTGATCAGGGCTTCTGTTGAAAAGCAAAGTCTTGTGGTTGATGATCAAAGCACGGTCTGTGTGGCGTAGCTTTGTGTATAACGTGAATTCGCGAGCCTCACACCTCGGTATGAGTCAAAAACGGGATACGGACCCAAGGAGTGCACGACGTTTCTTTCTAGCTAGGGTGGTGTCAGTGACCTACCAGCCCTGACATTTATATACTTTTCACCTGTGTGGTTGTTGGATACGAGGCGCCTCGGATATAGGTCTGTAAGGACCGGGAAACGTGTGTTCAGGAATTGCCAATCCTCAAAAGTAAGAGAGGACCGGCCTTGGAGGATCCAGGGATTGCTGTGTGCGGTCCCGAGGCATTTGCTAGAGTGTCTCAAACGCGGAGAGGAGCTTGCCCCTTGCCTCGGCTCATGACGGAAATCCAATTTCCAATACGTGATATTGTGGTTTTAATTGTAGAACTAGTATGGCGACATGATATATGGTACCCATGCCGTCTATGATTTATATTTATGATTGAAATTGTTTTGACACTATACACCTATTATAGTATCAAGTGATTTATTTTAAACGTATCAAGCATGCTTTGGCTGTTATAAGGGAAAACCCTATCCTCCGGCTTGCGTTGCATTATGTGATGGGACCTGGGTCTTATAACAGCTTCATTTTTCTTTATTTAGCATTGCGCTGTTTGTTTTATGCACTGGTATTCTTGGGAGGAAACCCGTTCCGTGTTATACGGCGTGGCCCCTTGATTTACCTAACTTTAAAAATAAAGATTAATAACTGATTTAGTTCTCACACCAGTCACATGACTGACCTGGAGTTTATTGTTTTAACCTAAACTCTGGGTGCCCCTATTTTCCGCACGGGCAGCTAGTAGTTTTGGTTTTGCAGATTTATATTCACAGGGTCCTGGTTTACAGCTGGAACGATGCTCGGAAAGCTCTGTATCCGTGTATCACTTTCAGTTGTGTTTTGTATATTTTTCCGCTGCTATGTAATTTATTGTAATCTCTGATATTTATCGAATGTAATTTATTCATTTATACTCTGTATATTCTTGTATCTGATGGAATTGTTGTAATAATAATGAAATGTTCTTCCGTCTGCGTTCATTTGTGTCCTGTTCTCAAAGTATCCGCGCTTTCCTTCACGGGGATGTTACGGGTTCTTACAAGTTGCATTAGAATCGTGGTGACAAACTCTATGTTATGGAATAGAACCAAACGGGATAGAAATCAACTAGAATTTTTTATTAAATTAAACGACTGTTTAATTTAATTAAAATAAGTCGTCGACAATGGAATCAGATCAAGGTGGGTTAAACTCACTCAGTATATTTTTCCCATTTATATTTTATATAAACTGGGTTTTTTTTATTTTGTGTGCTTTGCTTGCTAATGGTTGACTGTTTGCTAGTTATAATTTATTTATTTATTTAACTGAAGAAATTAAACTGTTGTTTAATTTCAGTGAAATACCAAACCGTTATTTTAATGATTGGTCCCAATAAAGGTAACTTACCTTGTTGGTCACGTTTATAAAGTAAACGTGTTTAATTGGTTGAATTGTTTGAATTACTTGTGGTTAGGTTAAATGGTCATTATTTATTGTTATCAGTTAAGTGAAACTGAATGATCTGATTTGAGATAACCATTTTGGGTACAGGGAAGAACAGGTTGGAGGGATCCAACCGGATTCCTCAAAATATATTATTTATTTTCATATTATCATATGAACTATCATGTTTGGGTAATTGATTTGAGTATTGATCATTGATTGGAAAGTCAACCTGTGTTGTGTTTTAACCAATGGGCAGTATTGGTTGAGTAATCGGCAGTAAATGGCCTAAAAGTAAATTAATTAATTTATATCGATTTACCATCAGATAAATTGATAGAACTGAAGTTATAAAAATTATTTTGTAACTAAAGATAGATCTTGAAATATATATTTTGAATAAGAACTTATTTAAAAAGTAATCTAAGTAAAATGGAATTCAATTGAATGAAGAAAGGAGAGTGTGAACAGGTTTTGTTTAAAACTTGAGTTTTGTAATGAAGTTATAAAAGGAATGGTTAAGTAAATATGATAGTGTAAAATAAATGTTACTTAATTATTTGAAATAAGTTAGAGGAAATTTAGATAAAAGAGTTATGATAAACCAAAGTTTATAAAAGGGGTTTGAGGAGTAATATCGTTAATTCTAAGTTAATGTTACTTAATAATGTGATTAAGTAAAGGTGGAGAATTGAAATAAGAGTTTCAAAGTGAGAAAGGTTGAATAGATTTGAAAGGAGATTGGTAAAAGTGAATTTGGGTTAAGAAGTGGGTTGTAGGATTTTGAAAACAAAAATCTGAAATTATGGAGGAGTTCGGTTGAAGTGGCAGAGTTAAAAAGTGGAGTTTTGTAAGGAAATTACTAAATTACAGAATTAAGGTTTAACGGTTATATCCTAGAAAGTGATTTCAAAAAGTAAGAAAGTTTTATGAAAACGTATTAGAATAAAATAGTTAAATGAAATTGAATTTGTTATTAGACTGAAATATTGGTTTTTGAATTACAACTTGTATCTACCTTAAGATATGAACGTTTTGATCAAGGTCTGGAAGGTAATTAAAATACTCTAACTTGAACGACGACGGGAGTATCTGAAGGTGATATTAGTTGTAATGGTATAGGAGGATAGTAAGGATTTATTATTTCATTAGGGAAATAATAATGCAACATTTTGATGAAGATTTGGAATAGATATATAATGAGGATTCCAAAGTGAAAATAAAAAGGGGTTGTGTGAATTATAACGATATTGTCGAGGTTTAAAAAGGAAATGTAAAAGATGAGTTTTGTTCTATAAGAATAAGCAAGGATTATCGTTTTCAATTAAATGAATAAAAGATATGTCGTAACGTTGTTTAATATAAATAAGTTGGAATGATTTTCCAATATTATAATAACGTGGTTAATATTTGAAAGTAAAAATAGACAAGTGAATATGATATAGGATTGTCCTAAGTAATAAAATGAACATGTCTTTAAAGAAAAATCTTATGATAAATAAGAAGCGAGAAAACTATATTTTTAATATCGAAAGATTTTAGAGTTCTAAATTTATATTTATTTAATTAAAAGGCCAAGTGAGACCGGATACTGAACCAGTGAACTCACTGGATTGTCATGATTGAAAACACTGTTTATTTTGATAGTTAAATTACCGACTATTAAATCTCTCTAATATGATTGTTGATATGGAAAGAGCGGGATCGAATTTATATTCGAAAACCATTCTGACCAACAAATACGTGAAGGTATCAGAAGATAATAGAGGTGGAGCATTAAAGACCGTAGATCTTCATGACATGGAAGAACTACTAATAATCTCTGGTTTAGCGGCCAGAGATAAACTGTGGTTCTATCGTGATTGAAATCTATGGATTGCAAGGACTACTCGCTACTGATCCATGGGGTGATTCCTATATTGGATGCAGTAGGAGAGGACCTTCGGTTCATCCTATTCCTGTATGACTTGTATGGACGGATGTCTGACAGCGTATTTCCAAAGGGTCACGTACGTTGATTTCTTCAAACGTGTTATAGTTGTTGGCGGAGAATGGTCGTTCTCTTAGCTTAACTGCTAGAGTATTTTTATGGATGTCAATTAGTGATGTCTGATGGATCTGACGATGTGGCATTCAAAGTGAATGGTGATCAGATGTTCCAAAGATGAATTCTGGCCTCAAGCCTCACCAATTGGGAAATGACAAAAATCGGGCAGGCAGCATGGCTATGTGGGTCGCTCCCATTAGGGTGTATAATCACCTATCCAGAGAAAATCCATTTCATTCTTTAACCTATTTCGATGCTTTCCCTTTTCGGAAACGGTGGCTAGCTACCACCATTGGTGATATACATTCGATACACTCAAGCGAAATGAGTGGTCGGTCATGTGAGGACCGGGTTGCAAGAAGTTATTGTTGAACCCAGTGTATTCACCTCTAGAGATACACTATCGGCAGGTAGTCCCATACCGTGTCATGGTTGGCATCCAATTTCCAATAAGCGTCCGCGGTTTTGTTTGTATAATATATATGTAGAGCGTGAGACGCAAGCGTTCTACTAAATTTCTATTACTTGTATTTAGACATTATTATATCATACAAGATATTGGTTTCAAAAATGTTTTGGGTTATCGTAAGGTAAAAACCGTCCGTATTTATGTGTGGATTTGGTCTTACGATTATCCTTTTCTTTGAAAGATTTTAACTTTAAAAATCAGGTTGTGTGATACCCTTAAACTTAGTGTGTTTATCTCACTCTGGTTCACCAGACTGACCCGGTGTTTTGTAAATGCACGGTTTAGCCCGGGATGTACAGGTTCAGGTTATCGAATGCTGTGAAGTCCAGAGGCGAGCTGGAGATGTTCAGACGTATGGTATTATATAACTACTATTACGCTGTGTGTTGTATATGGGAACAGGTTATTATAACTGTCCCACTGTGTGATGTACTCTGATATTGTAAGTATTTTTAAAAGCTCTCAGTAAAGATTTATTTCTGTATTATATTTTGTTCTGCTGCGATGTGAGACTCTGTTTTGGTTCTTCTTCTTCTTCTTTTATTCTAATATTTCATTCTTTCTTACCTCATCCTCTAATTTCTTTCTAATAACGTCCAGTGTTTTCGGTATTTGGGAGATCGGCATGGGTTACGGTAAAGGTATTTATGTCGATTTTGAGGGCCGAAAATCCCTGGGTCGTTACAGTGGTATTAGAGCTATTGGTTTAGTGATAAACTTGGCTCTGTGGCGTAACTCGATAGAGATGGGGTTAGTAATATCCTAGATTGAGTTTGTTATATATATATGAGAGCGTGTATTTGTAATTTGATATTAAAATAGACATTTTGCATACGACCTCGGAATTCGATGAAACCACTTCTGTTGGATCCGGGATGTCTAATTATGGCTAGGTTTCAAATTTCATAATTTTTGAAGTCGATATGTAAGCGTGGCATAGGAAAATGTATTTTGGTCAATTATAGTTAAATTGGATCGACCAGAAAATGGCCATTTTTCAAACAGTCTCAGAATTCAACGAATTTAGTTTTGTTAAGACCGTATCGTCAAAACATAACCAAAAATAATTTTCCCAGATTTTTCTGAGTTCGTATGTGACTTCGGTAAAATTAGAAAGTACGTTCGAATTAAATATAAAAGAATTAATTTGAAAATAAAGAAAACATACTGTAAACTTCAGAATTGGACTTTGGCACTAGCGCCATTGCGTTCAGAAGACGTCAAAACCTATTGTTCGACAGTCGTTGGGCTCCATTTGGAGGTCGGATGGAAAAACCCAAATTTCTAGAATTAATTAAATTAAAAATAAAATAAAATACCCTAGAAATACCGTATAAATACGGGATGAACAGTACGTCGTTCTTCCTCTTTGTTTTCACAGCCGCCGAACCCATAAACAGCTCAAAACTTTGAGCTCCGATATCTCCAAATCCATGGAGAATTAGCATAGGCCCTTTTGGACTTTTTTTGAAGCTCTTCTCTTCCTCTTCCATCTCCGACAAGAATCACCTCCCCTCGTGCCCCCGTTAGCCCGCCCCGACCCTCGAAACCCGCGCCGCAAATCCCACCGCCGAGCCCACTTGTCGCCGCCGCACCCTCCACCGTGCTAGGCGCACGTGCCCCTCTCTTTCCCGCTCCACCTCCAACAAACCACACCCCAAACCGACCATCCTACCTCACGAAAATCGGATTCAAATATTTGAACAAACTGGAAATTGTAAGGTATGAATAACTCAGATTTTGCCACGCTTTTAGCTGTCACAGCAGCAGTTGTAAAAAGTCATTGTTATTCAAAAAAAATTGATGATTAATTCATATGAACTCCGAATTTGAAAATTTCAGATCTGACGGAACCGTGACGACGAATAGACTTTGCTGAAATTGATTGGAACGTTTTCTGACTCTCTGTTGATTGTAGATTCGTGCAATAGCAAGTTGAGATTTCTTTGTTTCAAGTTATAAATTAATTAAATTATTTTGTTTGCGATGTTATAATAACATGCATACGATACAGATCTATTTTGTTTTGTCATATTTGATGATGGTTGGTATGTGTTTGTGATGAATAGTATAGATCCATATGATTATCACCTCTTATGTTATCACTTGTGTTGATTTGAATTGATCCAATTTATCAATTCAAATAATAAAAATATGATTATCACCTCTTAGGTTATCGCTTTTGTATGATTTGAAGTAATCTAATTTATCAATTCATAATAAAGGAGACATGGTTTGTCATTGTTATGTTAGCGCTTTTGTTTTATTTGAATTGATGTAGATTATCAATTCAACATAGAAAATAAAAATTTGTCTTTTTATTTGAATTGATCTAGATTATCAATTCAACATTGTAAAGAAAATTTACATTTTTCTTTTTATGTAAATAAAATGAGCATGTATAGGAAATTTACATTGAATAAAAATTACTTTTTTATGTAATTAAGAAGTAGAAAATTTACATTGACTAAAAATTACATTTTTCATATGTAATTAAAGTTAATAATTCGCATGTAAATAAAAATTACATTTTCATAATGTAAACTAGAAGTAGAACTTGCATGTAATATAAATTTACATTTTTATTAATGTAAATAAAGTAGGAATTTTCATCGTATGAAAATTTACATTTTTATTAATGCATATAAAGTAGGAATTTTCATCGTATGAAAATTTACATTTTTATTAATGTAAATAAAGTAGAAATGTTCACCGCATGAAAATTACATTATTTTTAATGTGATTAAAATATGAGTTTGCATTGCATGAAAAAAAATTACATTCTTCTATGGAATTAGAATAGGATTTTGCATCGTATGATAAAAACTACATTTTTAAATGTAAGTAAAACATGAATTTCCATCGTATGATAAAAATTACATTTTTTTTATGTAACGTAGGATGAGATTTACAATGTAAATAAAAAATTACATCTTTATATGTAATAAGAAGTAGAATTTACATTGCAAAATAAAAATTACATCTTTATATATATAATTAAAAATAGAATTTACATTGCAAATTAAAATTTACATTGTAAAGTAAAAGATGAGATTTTAGCCATGTAAATATAAGTAGAATTTGCACCATAGTTAAATTTACATTTTTATATGTAAATAAGAAGTAAGATTTTGGCATGTTAGTAAATTCACATTTTTATATGTAATAAGAAGTAGGATTTACATTGTAATATAAATTTACATTTGTTTTACATGTAATAAAGAGGAGGAATTTGCATTGTAATAAAAACTACATTTTTATTATGTAATTAAAGTCGAATTCACATTGTAAAGTAAAATTACATTTTTATATGTAATTAAGGAATGGAAATTTACACGGTAATTAGAACTACATCTTTTATATGTAAATAAAAATGAGAATTAGCATAGAATAGAAAATTACATTTTTATAATGTAAATAAGAAGAAGAGTTTGCATTGTAATTAAAATTTACATTTTCATATGTAAATTAAAAGTAGGATTTTGCAATGTATTAAAATTTGCATTTTTATATGTGAATTAGAAGTAGGATTTTGTAATGTAATCAAATTTACACTTTTACATGTAAATTAAAGAAATGGATGGAGTTTACATTTTTTTATGTAAATAAAAAATGAATTTAGGATACTGTAATATTATCGTCATTTTCAAATGAATTAAAATAATATTAACGAATAAGAATGATTTTCAATAAGTATGTGTATACGAGGATTATTTGGAAAGACCAAGTTACTCTCATTCCAAATAATCATACGACGTTAAGAATCGAAGTATGAGGACGGCGTATGAAGACCGTAAATCTTCCATTGAGAGGACAACGATCGAGGCCCTGATTTGACTTGCTCCCAATTCAAGGGTCATGGTCATTGCCCTTACGTACGCATTGATTTCACAGGTTTGGTTTTCGCTCAGACCCAGAGCATAAGCTAATAAATTGATTATGTGTCTGACATCGTACTCCGTAAAATATCATGTTATTAATTTTCTATCGAATGTATGAATGTTTGGTGTTGGAGAATTTATTCTCTTGCTTAACACCCTTTCGTATATTTTGGCAAAGGATTGGTAGTATGATATGGAGTGACAATGTGGCATACTGAGATGCAATGGTCAAGGTTTCTTGTTAAATAGCAGACCCTTGTGGTGACGATCAAAGCACAGCTTGAATAAGCATAGCTTTGTGTATGACGTAACTTCACGAGCCTCACAACCCGGTGGAGTCTAAAATGGGAGACGGGAACGCAAGCAGAGTAGCATGTTTCTTTCTAGCTAGAAGTAGTGTCGGTGCTTAAACTGGCTGATGTTTTACTTATATGGATGATGGAATGAGGCGCCTCGGATAGGTCCTATAGGACCGGGAAACGTGTGTTCAGGAATAACTATTCCGCAACTCGTATGGTGGACCGGCTCTGCAGCTTTCCAAGGGTTCACTGCGGGGGATCCTGGGGCATTAGCTAGAGTGTCTCGAATCGGTAAGGAGCTCCTCCCTAGCCTTGACTCATGATGGAAACCAAAATCCAAATACGACCCTACGAATTTGATTGTATTACTAGTAAGGAAGCATAGTATTATGGTATCTATGTGTCCTAGGATTGATACATTTATTTTGAAATGTTTTATATACACTAATAACAATATTAGATTTGTATTTACCGTATTTAGCATGTTTAATCACCATAAGGTAAAACTGTATCCTCTGGTGTGCGTTGCATTGTGCGATAGGACTTGAGTCTTATGGTGATTTCATTTTTCCTAAAGCATTGCGTTGTTTTACGTTTTACTTATTATTTGCTCTGTCACTTTAAATTATGCACGGCAATCCATTGGAATAAACCCGTTCCGCGTTAGCGGCGTGGTCTTTGGATTTGCCTTATTACTAGTAGTTAAATTAGTTAAGAACTCTCACACCAGTCCCATGACTGACTCGTAGTTTGTTTCACCTTTTTGCAAACTCGGGTGCCCTCCTTTCTACACGGGTAGCCAAGTAAACAAGTTCATTCTTTGCTTGGAGTCTTTTCTTTGGAGCTGCTTATTATCTTTCTTGGATTTGCTTTCGTGGAGTGGTGATGACTTGGAGCTTGAAGACATCTATCATTTGCTACTATTGCATTTTTCTCTTTTTAATTCCAGATATCAAACTTGTTTTATTTCACGTTGTTTAAGTTAGAGTTGGAACTTATTTCATTTTCTGCAAACTTGATGTAATAATTTAGAGTTCTGTGACTGTGGACTTTCTGTGGTTGATGACATTATATTTCCGCTGCTATGATGTTGTTACTCTATGAATTTCCTATGCTATGTTGTATCTGTGATCTTTATTATTGTATTTATGTTGTATTCCAAATGATTATTCGTTACTTTCATTCCGTGGAAGTTTGGGGTCATCACAGTTGGTATCAGAGCTTTGGTTAAACTTAGCTTTGGGATATAACATATTTATAATAATTCGTTTATGTAGAATCACAATATTCTATGGCGAACATTTCATGTGAATACATAATAGTCAGTCATTCTATCATCATCTTTTCATCCGTCCTTTCATCTTTATCATTTCTTCAAATCACCATTATAGTTGTTCTGACTCTTTCCTTGATCGTACAGAACTAACTAGAAATGTGTACCGCTGCTGCTAGAACTACTAGAGTTGGAGTAATGGGCCAAAATGTTATTGGAACTGAGGAGCCCACAGTTCAACAGCCACCACCACCGCAGCCCTTTGACTTGGTAAGGGTAGTGAAGGATTTTAAGAATTTAGATGGAGTTCCGTTCACGGGTACGGAGACCGTGATACAGGCTCAGGCATGGCTTAAGAATTGTGAAAAGATATTTAGAGCGTTAGAACTGGAAGATCAAAAGAAGAGATTTGTGGCTTCATGGATGCTCCAAGGCGAAGCACGGCTTTGGTGGGAAGATGTCAATATAGGAGATGATGAAGAAAATATGACTTAGACCAAATTTAAAGAGTTGTTTAATGAAGAGTATATTGCAAGGCAAGATAGAGAAAGGAGCTTTGACAACAATAATAAAGGGAAGCAACCCGAGAAGAAGACTGAAGGAAGTGGTTCTGGAGCCGCTATGACTAATGATAAGACTAAGTTGCAATGCTACAACTGCCAGAAGTTTGGACACTATAGCAAGGACTACGGGAATCCAAAGAAGGCCAAAAGAGAGGACACTAGAAAATGTTATAACTGCCATAACAAGGGTCACATCAAACTTAATTGTCCACTATTGAGGAGTTCCCAAGTTGCCCATGTGTACGAGGGAGCAAGTGCACCACCTTCTTCTGCACCTACTTCTTATGAAGGAGCAGGTAAGCCCGATATTTTAGGTGGTTCTATTTATGTTAAAAACATTCTTTGTGTTGGTTCCTACTCTTCTATTCTTCCCTTTTTCTTTTCGAGGACGAAAATTTCTTAACCGGGGGAGATTGTAACAACCCGGAATTTGGGGCCAATTTAAAATTTTCATTTTAGAGATGTTAAAGGTGTTTAAATAGTTGAAATGAATTATTTAAATAAAAATGGCTAGAAATTTATTTTGATTGGACTTAATATGAATATATTTAATTTAATTATAAAAGGAATTAGAAAAAGGACGGTAGTTTGAAAAGTCAAACCTGAACTTTGACTGACTGTACGGGATGCAGGACAAACCGGATTTTGGTGAAACAAAAAAAATTAAATCTGTTAATGAATATATTTCTAACGAATCTGAAAAATTGAAGTTTCATAGCGGGAATCAAAAGTTATGGCCAAATGAATTTTCAGAAAGGTCGCTATAGAGAATATATCACCCTTGAAAATAGACATTTTGCATACAACCTCGGAATTCGATGAAACCACTTTTGTTGGATCCGGGATGTCTAATTATGGCTAGGTTTCAAATTTCATAATTTTTGAAGTTAATATGTGAGCGTGGCATAGGAAAATGTGTTTTGGTCAATTATAGTTAAATTGCATCGACTAGAAAATGGCCATTTTTCAAACAGTCTCAGAATTCAACAGAATTAGTTTTGTTAAGGCCGTATCGTCAAAACATAACCAAAAATAATTTTCTCGGATTTTTCTGAGTTCGTATGTGACCCCGGTAAAATTAGAAAGTACGTTAGAATTAAATATTAAAGAATTAATTTGAAAATAAAGAAAACATACTGTAAACTTCAGAATTGGACTTCGGCACTAGCGCCATTGCGTTCAGAAGACGTCAAAACCTATTGTTTGACAGTCGTTGGGCTCCGTTTGGAGGTCGGATGGAAAAACCCTAATTTCTAGAATTAATTAAATTGAAAATAAAATAAAATACCCTAGAAATACCGTATAAATACGGGATGAACAGTACGTCGTTCTTCCTCTTCGTTTTCACAACCGACGAACCCATAAACAGCTTAAAACTTTGAGCTCTGATTTCTCCAAATCCATGGAGAATTAGCATAGGCCCTTTTGGACTTTTTTGAAGCTCTTCTCTTCCTCTTCCATCTCCGACAAGAATCACCTCCCCTCGTGCCCCCCGTTAGCCCGCCCCGACCCTCGAAACCCGCGCCGCAAATCCCGTCGCCGAGCCCACCTGTCGCCGCCGCACCCTCCATCGTGCTAGGCGCACGTGCCCCTCTCTTTCCCGCTCCAACTCCAACAAACCACACCCCAAACCGGCCTTCCTACCTCACGAAAATCGGATTCAAAGATTTGAACAAACTGAAAATTTTAAGGTATGAATAACTCAGATTTTGCCACGCTTTTAGCTGCCATAGCAGCAGTTATAAATGTCATTGTTATTCAAAAAAAAATTGATAATTAATTCATACAAACTCTGAATCTGAAAATTTCAGATCCGATGGAACCGTGACGACGAATAGAATTTGTTGAAATTGATTGGAACGTTTTCTGACTCTCTGTTGATTGTAGATTCGTGCAGTAGCAAGGTGAGATTTCTTTGTTTAAAGTTATTAATTAATTAAATTATTTTTTTTGCGATGTTATAATAACATGCTTACGATACAGATCTATTTTGTTTTGTCATATTTGATGATGGTTGGTATGTGTTTTTGATGAATAGTATAGATCCATATGGTTATCACCTCTTTTGTTATCACTTGTGTTGATTTGAATTGATCCAATTTATCAATTCAAATAATAGAAATATGATTATCACCTCTTAGGTTATCGCTTTTGTATGATTTGAAGTAATCTAATTTATCAATTCATAATAAAGGAGACATGGTTAGTCATTGTTATGTTAGCGCTTTTGTTTTATTTGAATTGATGTAGATTATCAATTCAACATAGAAAATAAAAATTTGTCTTTTTATTTGAATTGATCTAGATAATCAATTCAACATTGTAAAGAAAATTTACATTTTTCTTTTTATGTAAATAAAAATGAGAATGAGCATGTCAAGAAAATTTACATTTTTCTTTTTATGTAAATAAAATGAGCATGTATAGGAAATTTACATTGAATAAAAATTACTTTTTTTATGTAATTAAGAAGTAGAAAATTTACATTGACTAAAAATTACATTTTTCATATGTAATTAAAGTTAAGAATTCGCATGTAAATAAAAATTACATTTTCATAATGTAAACTAGAAGTAGAACTTGCATGTAATATAAATTTACATTTTTATTAATGTAAATAAAGTAGGAATTTTCATCGTATGAAAATTTACATTTTTATTAATGTAAATAAAGTAGGAATTTTCATCGTATGAAAATTTACATTTTTATTAATGTAAATAAAGTAGGAATTTTCATCGTATGAAAATTTACATTTTTATTAATGTAAATAAAGTAGAAATTTTCACCGCATGAAAATTACATTATTTTTATTGTGATTAAAATATGAGTTTGCATTGCATGAAAAAAAATTACATTCTTCTATGGAATTAGAATAGGATTTTGCATCGTATGATAAAAACTACATTTTTAAATGTAAGTAAAACATGAATTTCCATCGTATGATAAAAATTACATTTTTTTTATGTAACGTAGGATGAGATTTACAATGTAAATAAAAAATTACATCTTTATATGTAATAAGAAGTAGAATTTACATTGCAAAATAAAAATTACATCTTTATATATATAATTAAAAATAGAATTTACATTGCAAATTAAAATTTACATTGTAAAGTAAAAGATGAGATTTTAGCCATGTAAATATAAGTAGAATTTGCACCATAGTTAAATTTACATTTTTATATGTAAACAAGAAGTAAGATTTTGGCATGTAAGTAAATTCACATTTTTATATGTAATAAGAAGTAGGATTTACATTGTAATATAAATTTACATTTGTTTTACATGTAATAAAGAGGAGGAATTTGCATTGTAATAAAAACTACATTTTTATTATGTAATTAAAGTCGAATTCACATTGTAAAGTAAAATTACATTTTTATATGTAATTAAGGAATGGAAATTTACACGGTAATTAGAACTACATCTTTTATATGTAAATAAAAATGAGAATTAGCATAGAATAGAAAATTACATTTTTATAATGTAAATAAGAAGAAGAGTTTGCATTGTAATTAAAATTTACATTTTCATATGTAAATTAAAAGTAGGATTTTGCAATGTATTAAAATTTGCATTTTTATATGTGAATTAGAAGTAGGATTTTGTAATGTAATCAAATTTACATTTTTACATGTAAATTAAAGAAAAGGATGGAGTTTACATTTTTTTATGTAAATAAAAAATGAATTTAGGATACTGTAATATTATCGTCATTTTCAAATGAATTAAAATAATATTAACGAATAAGAATGATTTTCAATAAGTATGTGTATACGAGGATTATTTGGAAATACCGAGTTACTCTCATTCCAAATAATCATACGACGTTAAGAATCGAAGTATGAGGACGGCGTATGAAGACCGTAAATCTTCCATTGAGAGGACAACGATCGAGGCCCTGATTTGACTTGCTCCCAATTCAAGGGTCATGGTCATTGCCCATACGTACGCATTGATTTCACGGGTTTGGTTTTCGCTCAGACCCAGAGCATAAGCTAATAAATTGATTATGTGTCTGACATCGTACTTCGTAAAATATCATGTTATTAATTTTCTATCGAATGTATGAATGTTTGGTGTTGGAGAATTTATTCTCTTGCTTAACACCCTTTCGTATATTTTGGCAAAGGATTGGTAGTATGATATGGAGTGACAATGTGGCATACTGAGATGCAATGGTCAAGGTTTCTTGTTGAAAAGCAGACCCTTGTGGTGACGATCAAAGCACAGCTTGAATAAGCATAGCTTTGTGTATGACGTAACTTCACGAGCCTCACAACCCGGTGGAGTCTAAAATGGGAGACGGGAACGCAAGCAGAGTAGCATGTTTCTTTCTAGCTAGAAGTAGTGTCGGTGCTTAAACTGGCTGATGTTTTACTTATATGGATGATGGAATGAGGCGCCTCGGATAGGTCCTATAGGACCGGGAAACGTGTGTTCAGGAATAACTATTCCGCAACTCGTATGGTGGACCGGCTCTACAGCTTTCCAAGGGTTCACTGCGGGGGATCCTGGGGCATTAGCTAGAGTGTCTCGAATCGGTAAGGAGCTCCTCCCTAGCCTTGACTCATGATGGAAACCAAAATCCAAATACGACCCTACGAATTTGATTGTATTACTAGTAAGGAAGCATAGTATTATGGTATCTATGTGTCCTAGGATTGATATATTTATTCTGAAATGTTTTATATACACTAATAACAATATTAGATTCGTATTTACCGTATTTAGCATGTTTAATCACCATATGGTAAAACTCTATCCTCTGGTGTGTGTTGCATTGTGCGATGGGACTTGAGTCTTATGGTGATTTCATTTTTCCAAAAGCATTGCGTTGCTTTATGTTTTACTTATTATTTGCTCTGTCACTTTAAATTATGCATGGCAATCCATTGGAATAAACCCGTTCTGCGTTAGCGGCGTGGTCTTTGGATTTGCCTTATTACTAGTAGTTAAATTAGTTAACAACTCTCACACTAGTCCCATGACTGACTCGTAGTTTGTTTCACCTTTTTGCAAACTCGGATGCCCTCCTTTCTACACGGGCAGCCAAGTAAACAGGTTCATTCTTTGCTTGGAGTCTTTTATTTGGAGCTGCTTATTATCTTTCTTGGATTTGCTTTCGTGGAGAGGTGATGACTTGAAGCTTGAAGACATCTATCATTTGCTACTATTGCATTTTTCTCTTTTTAATTCCAAATATCAAACTTGTTTCATTTCACATTGTTTAAGTTGGAGTTGGAACTTATTTCATTTTCTGCAAACTTGATGTAATAATTTAGAGTTCTATGACTGTGGACTTTTTGTGGTTGATGACATTATATTTCCGCTGCTATGATGTTGTTACTCTATGAATTTCTTATGCTATTTTGTATCTGTGATCTGTATTATTGTATTTATGTTGTATTCCAAATGATTATTCCTTACTTTCATTCCGTGGAAGTTTGGGGTCATCACATTGTGCGTAGAACTGGTTGGATCGTCTGATATGTATATTTGAAACTAATTAATATTGTTTTGGGGACTATTGAAATTTATTTGAGTTGAGAATAGGTGTAGAAGTGCCAACTCAGCTTTAAAATCCATCCAGGAGAAAATTCTGGAGTTAATTGAATCCAGTTTGAATAGAGCTGCAAAATAACTAATCCAGCCCGAATATAAAATATTGCTTACCGCATAATAACGCTCGCAAAAAGGTACGCCTATGCAAAATATGAAATTTTGGTTTTTATTTGGGTTTTGAGTTTGGTTTTTGAATTTTTCCGACCCTGTTAGTCGATGTATATATCTTTCTTGAAGCTGCGATATTGCAGATGTCCTCCGTCAAGGGAGGCTCTGCCAAAAAATTTCCAAAATTTAAGGTGTTAGAAAATTTTTGGAAAATTCTTTTATTTGGAATAAATTGGTTTTAAAACCAATTAGATTAGTTTTGGAAATAAAATCGAGTTTTAAATTTATTATTTTTGTAAGGGTTTGTAACGTTCTTTCTTACCTTAGCAAATTCGAGGACGAAATTATTTTAAGGGAAGAAGAATGTAATGACCCGTATTTTGGCCGTCAAATATTTAATTTAATTTATTATTTTAAATATTATATTTGGACTATTAATGGATTTTTATATTTAATTCGTTATTTAAAACAAAGTTTGAACGTTAATTTTATTTATAATATAAATTGAGCTCGAAATGGCGCAGTAATTCGTAATATTTGGTTTGAACTTCAACTGAGAATATAGGATCCGATATAAGTCGGATTTCTGTGAAACAAGAAACGTTGGAACCGTATTGATGATAATTTTCATATGAAATAGAAAAATTCAGATTTCGTATTATAAATAGTAAATTATGGCCAAAACAAAATTTGAAATAATCGTTGTGGAAATCGTTATTAAAATATAGGCCTTTAAAATAGCCATTTTTGCAAATTGACTCAGATTTAAACGAAATCAGTTTCATTGGGACCATTGTATTAAATTATTGTACGGTGTTGAATTGCATGGCAAACCGATGTCACTTGTGACCACGGCAGCCAAAAACGCCCGTTCAATTTATATAGCGAATAATTAATTCAATAAAGGGTTATTTGGGTATAACTTGAATAGGCGATCGAATTAGGCCGCAAAACCAATTATGTTGAGTTCGTATCGTCGATTATAGCCAGGATAGGTATATAGTTTGTTATTTTGGAGACCGTGCAATTTGGTGTCCAAAATGGCATTGCGGTGCGCGTAAAAATAGCCTATCGGGGAAACAGTCTCAGAATGCGACGAAACTAGTGTCGTTGGGTTCGTATGGAAAAATTATTATAGGATTTCAAAGTTTCAAGTTGATCGGATTTATCTAGTTATCGTGAAAAATTTAAAACGCGTGTTTATTTCCGGTTTTATAAAGGAATTTTTTCAAACGATGCCAGAATTCGACGAAACTTGTCCCATTAGGTCCGGAATACCTTTTTACACCAAGATTAGCTTTTTATCAGAAAACAAAAAATTTTTGTAGTGGTTTTTATCAATTACTTCACTACGAAGTTTCATTTATTAATATTTTAATAGATTGGACACATTATATATACCGTTCGTAGCAGTCCAACCCTAGAGCGTGATCAATGAATTACTTCCGCCTCCATCTATATTCCAACGGCAGAAAAACCCCAAAATTTCTTCCACTAATCTTTAAAAATCCACGCACCCATTTGAATCTTCTCGTTTGTAAACTCTTCGGCTCGATAGGAATTACTCATTGGTTGGTCAAGATCAAGAACTGAGCCCGATTTTGGTTGGGATTAGGGCCTAAAGCCGTGGCACTTGGAGGAGAAGACCCACCGTTAGAGAAAACCGAGTTTAATGGGGTCACTCGCGTTGATGGAGCAATATCGGACACTCGCGATGGCATAATTCAGATCGGTAACAAGTGTTACGGTTTTCAGTGGGGAGGTGGTTTTTGTTATCGTGTGTGGGGAGGGGTTGTTGATGGTAGGACGAGAACAGGAGGTACGATGTACATTACGATGAGGAAAAAGAATCAGGAAGGGAGACAGTAAGGACGAAGAGGGATCATGGGAGATACACGAAAGTAGTGAAGATAGTGGCAAGGCATGTAAAGAAGCAGTAGAAAATATAAAAGAAATGGTAAAAGGAAAACGCGAGAGGAAGGAAGGGAACCATAAACCTCCAGCATAATGTTTGGATCCAGAAGACAAAGTAGGGAAATTAAGGAAGAGCGGTTCGAACCGAAACAAAACACCGTGAGCACCGAGAACGATCTACACAAAGCAAAACGAAGACGAAGAAAACAGTGGCTGTATAACCTTAAATGTAATTAGTTAGAATAAGTAATTTAATTTAAAATAGCAATCAATGAGTTAATGTTAAGTTAAACAAGTACTGTTTTATGCAGATAAAATTGGGGAAAAGGTTTCTGCAGTATTCAAAGGAGTACAACGAGTATTGAACAAAAGTATTTGTGGGTGATGAGATGCGGAGTTCAAGGTTGAAACAACGTTTTGACGAAATAAAGGAGTTCTGGTCTGCTCATTTGGGCCAAAGGATTTGTGACAACAAGTTTAAACTTTAACCTGGGTAATTAATGTATATTGATAAGTAATTAAAGAAGTATTAAGTTAGGATTATAATTAATCATATCATATTATAAACTATTAAATGATGTGTGCGTTTTTATCCGCGACAGGTTAGGATAAGAAAAGCAAAGTATTGGGGCAACCGAGAGGAACGAACGGAAATGAAAACAGTCGACGCAATTTGACCGTAAAGAAGAGTAATTGTAATACCCCACATCCGTTAGTATCACTCACAAAGGGAATGCACTAAGTTCTGTGAAGCATTATAGGTAAAAGATGCAGATAAATTACAAGACAGATAAAATTTAAACAGCGGAAAATAGAACTTTACTTTACTGATCAAATATTTTGTACAACAATTATTTTCCAATACCAGAATATCTGTCTTACAAAATAAAGAAGCATAAAATAACATTTATATTCCCCAATGTAGTATGAGCCAGCCATAGCAATGGAAAAGTGAATCCAAGGAAAACTTCGACTAATCTTCAAGCTTGGAAAGAAAACTGAGCTAAGTAGTAACAATCCCTCCCTGCGAACCTAGGGGGAAACAGAAGACAAGAAAGCGAAAGAAAACAGAGTCAGACATAAAGTCATGGAAGTTCAGTAACTTTCAGCATGTGAACAGGTAAAAAGCAACATGGCAGGAATTAACTGAATACAGGACTACACCATGATGACAGGAATCATAAGGTTAGCACAAGATATGATAAGGTAAGATAAACTGAATACACTAATATACTTTCTTTACTTCGCCACTACCTTGTTATTCTAATTTCTATATCCTGCACCACCTAACTAGTAACCTATATAGACTGATAAGAACAGATACGTGATCCTAATCCCCGCAATTGTGGTTGTTTCAGGTGTACATCTTTTATTTATTACTAACCTAGGGTTTTTCTATCGAGCGCATTCTAGATCCAACCAGGGTTTACCCTACCCATGGCTACTGGGGTTTATGCTACCTATTGAACATTTCTCAGATTTTAGGGCTTTCGCGACCTAGGTCCAACTAGGGATTATGCTACCTATCGAACGACGCCCCTAATCTAGGACACACTGCCTAGAGTGGCATATGTTCCTAGACTTTCCCCACGTATGTGTCGTGGATCATTATCGCTGTCTAGATGCACATGTCCTCTATATGTGCGACCCGAGTCTTGTGGCAGGGAAAATCAGGAAACACGGAACTCCGTCGGGAGCTTTCAGATATCTGCCGATGCAGATGCTAAGGTCTATTTTTCCAGTGGGTATGGTCCCACTTGACCCCTCCCTCAACTAATGAAAGGAACACCTTGAAAAATGAGAACTATACACAGGCCCTCTATGCCCCCACTAACATATGGCCATCCGCACCCATAACTAGATAGCAAGTATATGGTCTATTGGAGTACTCCGCCTTTCCGCTTCACGTACCTCGATTGACTCAAGATGGTAGGTAGACGACGAGCTGCTATCACAGGGCTACTGGTCTCGCCGAATCACGCTGGTTCATCCTAGTCTTTAGGTTGCCTTATATTGCAACCAAGGCATACCCTTGGTTCTTCTAACGCAGACCTTAACCTCTGTGAGCCCAGGCGGTATGGATTTGTGAGGAATATAGTGCCTCCGGTTTCGTTCAGACCCAGAACGGACTTGCAAATGGACAGTGTGTCTGACATTGGAATTTATTCTGTGTGATTGATAGCCATCAGTTGCACGGTGTGAATTGCCTGTGTGGCATGCTAAGATGCAGTGATCAGGGCTTCTGTTGAAAAGCAAAGTCTTGTGGAGATGATCAAAGCACCGCCTGTGTGGCGTAGCTTTGTGTATAACGTGAAATCGCGAGCCTCACACCCCGGTATGAACCAGAAACGGGAGAAAGGACCTCAGGGAGGGCCTGCGTTTCCTCCTAGCTAGAAGTGGCGTCAGTGGTTTTACATGCACTAATGAGTTTGACTTATGTGGTTGTTGCTGTTGCGAGGCGCCTCGGTTAGATCGGACGATCCGGTTCTAATGGAGTCATCTGTTGGCTCGCGTACGCCCCAAGGGGCGGCGAAACGCAGTGTTCAGGTATTTTAATCCTCTCCATGTGGACCGGCCCTGTCGCTCCAAGGGTCGATGCGCTCTAATCCTGAGGCTCGGGCTAGGCAGCCTCGAATTCGGTAAGGACTATCTTTTGCCTTGGTTCATGACGGAAATCCAATTTCCAAATACGTGGCTGTGCGGTTTTGATTGTATACCTATATATGGCGACATAGTGGTATGGGGCATTAATGTCGTCTATGATTGATAGTTATGATTTGAAATTGTTTTCAAAACATATAAACACTAGTAATAATATCAAATGCTTTTGTCGTATCAATCATATTTTGGTCATTATAAGGTAAAAACTCTATCCTTCGGTTTGCGTTGCATTGTGTGATGGGAACTGAGTCTTATAATGGCTTCATTTTTATAAAAAGCATTGCGATGTTTAAAAGAAAGATTTGTTTTAAAGCATTGGCAATCCAATGGAGTAAGCCCGTTCCACGAAAGTGGCGTGGTCCTGTGATTAGCCATATTATAAATGTATTAAGTACATTTCTCATACCAGTCCCATGACTGACTCGTAGTTTGTTTCACTTTCAAACTCGGGTGCCCCCTTTTTCTACACGGGCAGCCTTGTATTCAGGTTTAGCGGGCTCTTTCTGGATAGCTGGAGCAGAAGATGGATTCTATTATTTATCTCTTTTTATGCTGTTCAGTTCTTATTGTACATATTATGTTTGTTTTCCACTGTAGACATTTATGTATATGTGGAACTGTATTTGTACTAAGTACGATCCTGTATACTGTGTAACTCTGATGTTTATGTTTATCCAGTATATTCTATTGTGTAATATCTGGTGTATTTAATTATTACTGTTCTGTTGTTATCTGTTTCTGTGTTATATTCCAAGGATTACCCTTGCCGCCTTCAGTACGGGGTTTGGGGTCGTCACAACGTGGTATCAGAGCTTTGGTTAAGCTTAGTGCTGGAATATAACATAATAACGAACTCGTCAGTGATAGAACCAGTAGTGTTCTAGGATGAGTAAATCAGTACAGATAGGAGCAGTAATATCCTAGTATGAGTAGAGCAGAATAACTCGTTAGAGATGGGGTCAGAAGTGCCCTAGAACGAGTCGAGAATAATATGTTTATAAATAACGTATTTGTGATTATATATCTAATTTGGTTTTAGAAATACGATTTTTGAACATATATAAAAGATATATATTTTTGAAAGTTTAAAAACAATTTGATTGTTGCTTGTGTTGTGTGATAGTAAATTTGATTAATTGAATTATTGAAACAATAGTTAATTTAATCGATAATAGAATAATGGTAGAATTTATTCATTTAAATCACACATTGAACTGATTAGAAAATAGATAGAAATATATACTTGTGCATTATATATTTTTGAACAGGTAATTGGATTAGCTGTTGAGTAAAGATTTTATTTGCGTGCCCGACAAATAGGTAAACCTTAATGAGTTGGATGCGCAATTTTATTATTATATCAACTCCTGTGAATGCCATTGGATGCGGAGTGCTGGTTATTCTGTGTGCTATAATAAATGTCGCCATAGGATAGTAACAATTAATTTTGAACTACATTACATGGCATACTTCTGAAGATAGGCATACTTCCTCATATACCACATAAGCATTTGGAGCTTGTGTGACGAGGTGGAAGATTTACCATACAAGCGAGAGGCTTGTATGGCAATGACTATATTTCACAGGTTGAACTGATGACTGATATGGACTATTTAAATTGTAACGATTAAATTGTCAGATTAATAAAAACCCCACACGGGTCTGGAGTTGACAATAACCACGTCTCTCTAGTCATTAGATACGGCACATGGACTATTTATTTCCCACACGGGACGAGGTGACGAGGATTTATCCTCAGGAGCATTTAAAATATACACTCCCTCAGGCTTTGACAGGGTGACGAGAATTTATTCTCTGGAGTTATTATCAATACACACTCCCCTATAAACACCAGAATATATCACTATAAATATGTGTATGCTTATTAGGATTTATTGGGTACCTAATACGGCCCAATAAATTTCCAAACCCCTCCCCGTACAAAGGAGGTTATGGCGAAATTTTTCGAAAATTCCGGGTGTTAGCCAAATTTTTGAAGAATTTGAAAATTCTCAGAAACTGAAAAGTTGGAGAATGGAAGCCAGATTGGACGTAGAGTTGATTGATCAAACCACTTTCGACTTTGTTCCTTTTCGGGGACGAAAAGTTTTAAGTAGGGGAGATTGTAGCGACCCGGAAAATCTGAACCAATTTAAAAATTTTAAATTGGCTAAAATAATGGATTTTAAATATTTAAAATAAATATTTTAAATAATAGCAATGAAAAGTGAGTTTGAATCGACGTTTGAAAACGAATGTAATTAATTCTAATTATAAACAAGGCCTGAAATGGCGCGGCAGTTTCAAATTTTCATTTCAAACTTTGTCGGACTGTACCGGGTGCAAAACAAAATGGATTTGAGTGAAACCAAAAATATTTAAATCTGTTAGTGAAAATCTTTCTAACGATTCTGAAAAATTGAATTTTCATAGCGGAAAGCAAAAGTTATGGCCAGATGAATTTTCAGAAAGGTCGCTATGGAATTTATATAGCCCGTGAAAATGGCCATTTTGCATACGACCTCAGAATTCGACGAAACCACTTCTGTTGGATCCGGGATGTTAAGTTATTGCTAGGTTTCAAATTTCATAATTTTTGAAGCTAGTATGTGAGCGTGGCAAAGGAAAACCCGTTTTGGTCAATTACAGTTAAATTGGATCGACCACAAAAGAGCCTTTTTGCAAACGGTCTCAGAATTTGACGAGACTAGTTTTGTTGGGACCGTATCGTCAAAACATAGCTAGAATTATTTTTTTGGAATTTTTAGAATCAGTATGTGGCCCCGGCAAATTGAAATGTACGTTCAAATTAAATATTGAATGTTTTATATTTTAATTTGAAGGAAAACTGCCTGAAACAGTCGAATGGGCCTACGAAACATATCCCATTGTGTTCGGAATGGGGGTAAAACGCTAGGGATGACAGTCGTTGGGTTTGGATTGGAGTTCGTGTGTGAAAGGGGTATTTTCGAAATTTTAAAAATATATAAATTAAAGAAAATCCCTCATTGTCCCATAATCTTTTCTCTCTCCCCGTAACCTACCCACAATGAACGGCGCTCCCCCTTCTTTCCTTCTCTCCTCTTTTCCTGCCGCCACAGCCATCACCAGCGACCGCCACCCCCTACCTCGACGCGCCTCCTCCTCCTCTTCAAATCCGACCAGGCCTCGCCCCCTACCGTCTCGAGTTGCGTGCGAATCGCTCCCTGGAAGTTGGCAACTTCCAACCGACGCCGCCAGTTCATCAGTGCACCGATTTCGGCACCACCACCCTGCGTGGAAAGCCCCTTCCTCCCTCTACGACGTCGCACCACCTGATCGGCCCCTCGTGCAATGGATTCGACGAAAAACCAAGACCTTGGTTCGAACGATTTTAGAAGGTAACGATTGTTTTTATTTTAAGCTATTTAATAGCAGTTTAAAGCGCTACCGTTTTTATTTTCACTATAAAAATCATATCTTTTTCGTTTCTTGACGAAATTCAGTGAAACAAGAGACAGTGGACTCGTGTTGACGTCTTCTACCTTCTAGAAGAGACCGCATATTTTTCTAAGCCTTCTGCTATTTTTGGTGGAGTGGAACCCAATGTGAGATTTCTAATTTATAAACGATATGGAAAACGACGATGTATGAGTTATATAAGCGTTGTACACCTCTTGTATAATCGTTGTATAAGTTGTATGTTCGATGTATAAGTTATATATGCGTTGTAAAAATTATATATGTGTTGAATAGAAGTGAAATGCTTATATATAAATATATATATATATATATATACGCCCCTCGTCCACAAACCATGGATGATATTTATTGATTATGATTAGTGTGAAAATTGGTTGATAGCGAATGGTTGATTATAATTGTTTGTGGTTGAAATTGATTGATTGTGGTTGAAAAATACTCGTTTGTGGTTGAGAAATATTTGGTTGAAACCCACATAGGATTAGTTCGTGGAAATGGAAAATATATACATGCCGCCTACGTGCGAACTAGATGCATGATTCCCCATTGTCAAAAGCTGCGAGGTTTTAAGGTAGAGCGAGGAGCCGTACTAGGGACGGCCCCGGTTTTAACTACCCTGCCGTTATGCTGCCGAAATTTTAAATAATATTCATGTGTTTGAATTATTTTCATTTATTGAGACTATATTTATTCGTTGAATAGAAAACCTTCATGTGTTGAATCGATATTCATTCATTGAATTGAAATTCATGTGTTGAATGGTATTCGTGTTTTAAATATAAAAATCACATTTATATATATATATATATATATATATATATATATACAAACGATAGAATACCTTCATGTGTTGAATCGATATTCATTCGTTGTATTGAAATTCATGTGTTGAATGGTATTCGTGTTTTAAATATAAAAATCACATTTTTATCTATATATACAAAATATAGAAAACCTTCATGTGTTGAATCGATATTCATTCGTTGAATTGAAATTCATGTGTTGAATGGTATTCATGTTTTAAATATAAAAATCACATTTTAATCTATATATACAAACTATAGAAAACCTTCATGTGTTGAATCGATATTCATTCGTTGAATTGAAATTCATGTGTTGAATGGTATTCATATTTTGAAAGAAATTGTTTTATAATAAAAATCCTATTTTTATCACCCATATGAAATATATGAAATATATAAAATAGTCGTGTTTTGAAATAAATTGTTTTACATTAAAAATCACATTTTTATTATATACATGAATTGTTAAAAATAGTGAAGTGTTGAAATAAAAGACAGTTGGATAAAAATATCATTTTTATCCAATGTATAAAAAGAATATAGTTTTGAAATCAAAGAATCGATATATATATATATATATATAAACAGAATTGAAATATATCGAATAACGACGCTGCAGTTTGTATTTTGAAACAGTGATTTCGAACGATTATACCGGGAGATCCGACCATCGGATTTTCCTGAAATCGCAACCGTTGGGTTCGCTTTGGAAATATCTTTCCAACGGCACCAACTTTGTAAAAATCCAACGGTTGGATTTTCTGGAATGTTTAATTCAAATCTGAAGAAAAACAGCGCCAGAATCGATTATATATATATATATATATATATATATATATATATATAACTATATTTAATCGAATAACGACGCTGTAGTTCGTATTTTGAAATCGAAGCTTCAAACGATTATACCGGGAGATCCGACCGTCGGAATTTCCCGAAACTGGAACCGTTGGATTCATTTTGAAAAGATCTTTCTAATGATGTAAATTTTGTGAAGATCCAATGGTTAGATTTTCAGATATGTGTAAATCAAATCTGAAGAAAAACAGCGCCACGGCCGTGTTATGGCCCGAAGCGTCGTTTTGAATAAATTGGCTATTTTAAAATAAATAAAAATAGCGATAAATCATTATAAAATATTATAAACGATATGGATCTGATTTAGAAATTAACTGAAGGTTGGCTAAGTCGATGGGTTTCCAGGGTGTTGATCTGATGTTGGCTTCGGCCTTCGGGGTTAATATTTGGGAAATCGTTCTCTTACTGATTGACGGTTAGTGACTAATGAATTGAAATGATGTGTGTGTATGTTAGTGTTGCACTTGTTTATTATATACGCGAGTTGCTCAGAAAGACCGGGTTTATCCCATTCTGAATAACTGAATCGACGATAAGAAATCAAAGATGAAGACGGTGGTCGAAGACCGGAGATCTTCACCTCGTTTGGATGGTAACCGAGGTCCTGATTGGGAGGCATCCCGAAATATGGATAATGAGTGGTGATCGTCCAGACGTACATGGTGATCGATGGGTTTGCGAGGTATATAGTGCCTCCGGTTTCGTTCAGACCCAGAACGGACTTGCAAATGGACAGTGTGTCTGACATTGGAATTTATTCTGTGTGATTGATAGCCATCAGTTGCACGGTGTGAATTGCCTGTGTGGCCTGCTAAGATGCAGTGATCAGGGCTTCTGTTGAAAAGCAAAGTCTTGTGGAGATGATCAAAGCATCGCCTGTGTGGCGTAGCTTTGTGTATAACGTGAAATCGCGAGCCTCGCACCCCGGTATGAACCAGAAACGGGAGAAAGGACCTCAGGGAGGGCCTGCGTTTCCTCCTAGCTAGCAGTGGCGTCAGTGGTTTTACACGCCCTGACGAGTTTGACTTATGAGGTTGTTGTTGTTGCGAGGTGCCTCGGTTAGATCGGACGATCCGGGTCCGATGGAATCATTTGTTGGCTCGCTTACGCCCCAAAGGGCGGCGAAACGCAGTGTTCAGGTATTTTAATCCACTCCGTGTGGACCGGCCCTGTCGCTCCAAGGGTCAAGGCGTTCTGATCCTGAGGCTCGGGCTAGGCAGGCTTGAATTCGGTAAGGTCTATCTTTTGCCTTGGTTCATGACTGAAATCCAATTTCCAAATACGTAACTGTGCGGTTTTGATTGTACACCTATATATGGCGACATAGTGGTATGAGGCGTTAATGACGTCTATGATTGATAGTTATGATTTGAAATTGTTTACAAAACATATAAACACTAGTAATAATATCAAATGCTTTTGTTTTATTCGTATCAATCATATTTTTGGCCATTATAAGGTAAAAACTCTATCCTTCGGTTTGCGTTGCATTGTGTGATGGAAACTGAGTCTTATAATGGCATCATTTTTATAAAAAGCATTGCGATGTTTAAAAGAAAGATTTGTTTTAAAGTACTGGCAATCCAATGGAGTAAACCCGTTCCACGAAAGTGGCGTGGTCCTGTGATTAGCCATATTATAAATGTATTAAGTACATTTCTCATACCAGTCCCATGACTGACTCGTAGTTTGTCTCACTTTCAAACTCGGGTGCCCCCTTTTTCTACATGGGCAGCCTTGTATTCAGGTTTAGCGGGCTCTTTCTGGATAGCTGGAGCTGAAGATGGATTCTATTATTTATCTCTTTTTATGTTGTTCAGCTCTTATTGTACATATTATGTTTGTTTTCCGCTGTAGACATTTATGTATAGATGAACTGTATTTGTACTAAGTATGATCCTGTATACTGTGTAACTCTGATGTTTATGTTTATCCAGTATATTCTATTGTGCATTATCTGGTGTATTTAATTATTATTGTTCTGTTGTTATCTGTTTCTGTGTTATATTCCAAGGATTACCCTTGCCGCCGTCAGTACGGGGTTTGGGGTCGTCACAGCGGATCATCTGCAGCCTCACAGAGGGATACCAAGAGTACCCTCGCGTCCCCTCGAAGTCGCGTGCTTCGTAACCCAGTTTGTTGGAGCCTTCTTTAAGATCAGATGGATGTTCGCTCCTTATCGTGTTATACTAAGGTTTACTACTTAGTTTCTTTAACTAAGGTTTTACCACTTAGTTCCTAAATCGTCGTTTTCTGAACTAAGGTTTACAACTTAGTCCACTTAACTAAGGTTTACTACTCAATTCTCTTTCTCGTCAAGTTGGATTGGTTAAGTGTCATTAGTCAATTCAAGTTAACTTAACCCGTTCATTTGTTATGTTAAACTGGTTAAGTGTTATCAGTAGTTCATGTTGACTTAACCCTACCACAAATCAAGTTATATTGGTTAAGTATTTTTATTACTTAACCCCACCCCTTCATCTTGTATTGGTTAAGTGTTCCCTTAGTTAACTTAACCTAACATCTGTTTAATTCACATGTTCTAATGGTTAAGTATTGTCCCTTCATGTTTTAACTCAACCTTGTTCATTTGGCACACTATGATGGCTAAGTATTCTGAAATTACTTAACTCCACCATCTAGTCTAATTAACATGTTAAATTGGCTAAGTGTATTTTTCTTAACCCCACCTTCTAGTCTAGTTAACATGTTATAACAGTTAGTTAACCTTCACAAGTCTTGTCTTGTTAGCATGTTAAGTTGGTTAAGTGTTCCTATGGGCTTAACCCTCCCATTCTAGCTTAACTGTTTCTTAGCATTAAATTATTCATTTAAAGCACCAACCACTAATATTAGACAGATATTGTTGCGGTTACTGGATGTGTCGGTCGGTTCTGGGCAAATTTACACCGCAACTCAGGCTAACCTCGGGACCTTTTGGGCTCAATGCTCTAACCACCCACATTAGATAGGTATTGTTACGGTTGCTGGATTTGTCGGGCGGTTCCGGACAGTCTTATACCGTAACTCAATCTAACCTCGGGTTAGGCATATTCGTATTTTCTACAATTTACACATTTCTCATTTAGAAAAATTCTTCATGTAAATTATTCCTAATTTACTTATGCCATAATTACTCTTCTATGGTACATTATCAACAATTACTATTATGGCCCTCTAAATCATGTTTATAAGATTTTACCAAATTAAGTGTTACTGACCATGATTATGCTAAACATGACAATTACATGTAATTTTCAAGTTATTAATCAGAATAGGCCATAACCCACCTTCCCAAACTCGCCATAATAGTCATGCCCAAAATCACTGTGCCATATATTTGGTGTTCTAAATAAGTAGTTAAGCCTAATCTAGACTTAATGTTCCTATTTACATTTTTGTCCCAATCTAGATTAAATATCCAATTTTACAATTCATGTTAGAACTAGATTTAATATTCTAATTTACAATTTATGCCAAAACTAGATTCACATGCCAACTACAAGTTTTGCAGTCAATTTACAATTTATCGCTTATGCCCAATTCTAATATGCATGCAAATTACTCACTATTATAGCCAATTCAGATCATACCAACATATTTATTATGCCAAATTATATAAATTTCATGTTATACCAAACTTCCAAGTTTTCAATCACATTCATGTTAGTTTCATGTTCTGCTCCAAATCGTATTCCCATTGTTTTCGTAATCGTGATTCAGTCTAGATTATAGGTCAATCTAGATTCGTAGATAAAAGGGAATAAACAAGAATACCATGAAAAGACAGGCATAAGAATGGGCATAAGATGACAATGCCAAATTCACGAATTACAGATCTAATAAATATACTGAATAAATTGACTAAAACATCGCAGGCATATATCTGATAACATTATGAACATGAAAGGATTTGAATAACAGTCTATGTTCAAGAACATGGATAGATCTAACTTAATAGAAAAATCCCAAAAATCAAGATTCAAGGATAATTAAGAATAGGTTTGAATAGAGAATCAAGCTTAGATCCAATTTAATAGTCATAATTCTAGGCAATAATTTCATGGTCATGAATCATAGGTGATTAGCCACAATTTCCTTGTCATAGTCATAGGCAATGGTCTTATGTTTACAGTCATAGTCATAGGCATAGTCTTATGTTCACAGTCATAGGCATAGGCATCGTCTCATTGGTAGTTGACCACAATAGTTCTGAATTAGATCCAAGGGCGTATACAAGCACAAATTCAAAAGAAAGGATCAGGCACATTGTTATATTCATTTAATTTCATGCCACAAATAGATCTAGACGTTCAAATCTAAAAAGTAACTGACTTACAACAAACTACGAACTTGAATTCTGGATTCTGAGTTCTGGAATTGAGATGCTTTCCTTTGGGTAGATAAACGCTATTTTGATTTTTTTAGTTTTGAATTAGATTTGTTCGTCTCTAAGCTTTCTTTAAGTGAAGGATATTCTTGGCTTCCTTCAAGCAGCATGACGACTCTAGCTCTATTTTATTTGTGTGAATTTAGGTCGAGACTAAGGTTTTTTATATAGGATTTCAAACTAATTAGATCCGTCGATGAAGCTAGAGTAAATCAAGGCCATCCATCTCAAGAGAGGCCTATCAGAAAGTGACAAGTCAACCCTAGTGACACACCAGAGCGCAGAAATTCGACCAGAACCCGACCAGGCCAGCCAGGGCCTGACCAAGCAGGTTTTCTGCTTGGCCTTGGCGCACTTGCCAAGTGCGCCAGTGCAACTTTGCATTGGTGCACTTCCCAAGTGCGCCAGTGCAATTTTGTTCTGGCGCACTTCCCAAGTGTGCCAGTGCATTCTGGCTCGTTTCTGGTTTTTCTGCCTAACTTCGTTCGTCCATATCTTCTTCATACGGTATCCGTTTTACACAAACTCGGACTCTATCTCAAGTGGAATTCCGAGACGAAAGCAATGGCGTAACCTGTTTCCCTTAATTCTTCTTCTAAAATTTAATTATACTTTAATTTTTGTAACTTAATGTTACAGAATTACGGGGTGTTACATTCTCCCCGTCTTAAAAGGATTTCGTCCCCGAAATCTTCAAGTTGGGAAGAATGTGTCCTACCATCCAATCACCCATCTACTCAACCATTCAATCACAGGCATTCATTGTCCTTAAAAAGATTTCTAATGCTTTATGTTTATATGCATAGTGTGTGTATATGTCTTTATCTAATGCAAAATCAGGCGGCCTACTGAGTTGACCTCCTTAATGCGAATTATGTCAGTGCCATGCGTCCAATCATGTATGCAAGCATCCCTAGTTATGTAAATACTACATGTGTGCATAGCCATTCATCCATATGCAACATCCATATGATAACATATCAAGTTAAATCCGTTAAGCAAATACATATATGCAAATGCAATATGAAAGTGACTGGGTTGTTCTAGCGCCTATGTTGTGTATATGTATCCACGAGCAACCATTTGCAACCATCAATCATAACATGTTTCAAATACATGTTTACATCCATTGGCTTCTACCTAAGGATCGATGATATGCCCTAGAGGATATACCTTAAAAGCTAGAAAGTATGCATAAAATTCCTAGAAAAAGAGATCAAGGATGTACCCTTAAGGAAAAGGGTATGACGCGTGTATCTAGTCTTCAGTCTTCTAAGTTGCATCTTCTTGAGCTTCACAATTCTGTACCTTATCTAATTGATCTTCACGATTGCGAAGCTTCTTGACCTCCATTTCCAAAACTGTCATTGATCGGATAGCTAGCTTTTCATTGTCAACTGGATACATGCGGAAGTCTATCCCTCATTTTAGGGTTAAACTCCTAACCTAATCAAAAACATCTGCGTACTCATGGACTACCCTAACGGGTTACAAATAGTCGATAAATGCATTAAGCGATTCTAGCTAGCTAAGCCTAACTAATTCTTTACACGGAATCTCCAGGGTATTCCCAAGGCAAGTCAAAAGTCTAACTACCCTTCTTTCAGAATTACTAGCCAACCAACCCATGCCTAGAATCAACTCATAGCCCATGGAACCAAAAACATAAGCATTACGCTTAAACTCAACACTTAATATAGTTATTCTCAAATCCTTACAAACCAAAGGTAAACGGGCCGAACCACCAACTGGATTTGAGACACTAATGGGATCTTCTACTATACAAGTACTAAGGTGCAGAGACTCAACTATGGAAGTAGATATAAACAAATGCGAAGCGCTAAGATCAAAAGAGTACTAACTGGTTGATCAAAACGAAAAGCTAAACTTTTCCAATAGAGACTTTTACTATCTCTCTCTCAAGTATTCTGATGGTGAAAGCATGCATTCTCCCTTTTGGAAATCCTGTCCCTCGTCCTTGCCCTTGTCCTTAATTATATTCCCTATTATACCATGGAAAAGATACTTCCTCTCATCTTAGGTTTTATAATTCCTTTCTTCATGAGTCAAGTTTATATCCATGAATTTCTCATCCTTGTGTTGGGCTCCCTAGCCAAACTCCCTCATCTTTACCTTCCCTGTGTAATCATATTGACAAGTTTCTCAAAAGCTGCCTCCATCGCACGGAAAACCCTTCAAAGCTTGAAAGAAAAACTAGCTACAGGTGAAACTACTATGGCTATAGATGGAAGTCGGGCACTACTTTGCCCTTCGATAGCTAACGAAGTTTTATCAAGCCTACGGAACCGTGCCGCTATGAGGTTACCTCCCAGAAAGCCAGGAGCCCCGAAGACTCAAGAAAGAAGGGGACAAGAATTCAAACAGAGGATCAGAAGATAGTGCATATGGCTTTTGGGGAATATGCCTTTAAAACAAAACTTTTCTTTTGAAAAATGCTTCTTTAAAAATCGTTTTGAAAATAAATTTTTCAAGTCTTTTATCTGATCCGGTAACCTTCTGCTCTGATGCCACGTGTAACACCCCACATCCGTTAGTGTCACTCACAAAGGGAATGCACTAAGTTCTGTGAAGCATTATAGGTAAAAGATGCAGATAAATTACAAGATAAATAAAATTTAAACAGCGGAAAATAGAACTTTACTTTATTGATCAAATAGTTTGTACAACAATTATTTTCCAATACCAGAATATCTGTCTTACAAAATAAAGAAGCATAAAATAACATTTATATTCCCCAATGTAGTATGAGCCAGCCATAGCAATGGAAAAGTGAATCCAAGGAAAACTTCAACTAATCTTCAAGCTTGGAAAGAAAACTGAGCTAAGTAGTAACATTCCCTCCTTGCGAACCTGGGGGGAACGAAAGACAAGAAAGCGAAAGAAAACAGAGTCGGACATAAAGTTTGGTAAGTTCAGTAACTTTCAGCATGTGAACAGGTAAAAAGCCACATGGTAGGAATTAACTGAATACAAGACTACACCATGATGATGGGAATCATAAGGTTAGCACAAGATATGATAAGGTAAAATAAACTGGATGCACTAACATACTTTCTCTACTTCGCCACTACCTTGTTATTCTAATTTCTATATCCCTGCACCACTGAACTAGTAACCTGTATAGACTGATAAGAACAGATACGTGATCCCAATCTCCGCAATTGTGGTTGTTTCGAATGTACATCTTTTATTTATTACCTAGGTCTAACCTAGGGTTTTTCTATCGAGCGCATTCTAGATCCAACCAGGGTTTACCCTACCCAAGGCTACTGGGGTTTATGCTACCTATTGAACATTTCTCAGATTTTAGGGCTTTCACGACCTAGGTCCAACTAGGGATTATGCTACCTATCAAACGACGCCCCTAATCTAGGACACATGACCCAGAGTGGTATATGTTCCTAGACTTTCCCCACATATGTGTCGTGGATCGTCATCGCTGTCTAGATGCACATGTCCTCTATATGTGCGACCCGAGTCTCGTGGCAGGGAAAATCAGGAAACACGGAACTCGGTCGGGAGCTTTTAGGTATCTGCCGATGCAGATGCTAAGGTCTGTTTTTCCAGTGGCTATGGTCCCACTTGACCCCTCCCTCAAGTAATGAAAGGCGCACCTTGAAAAATGAGAACTATATGTAGGCCCTCTATGCCCCACTAACCTATGGCCATCCGCACCCATAACTAGATAGCAAGTATATGGTCTGTTGGAGTTGTCCGCCTTTCCGCTTCACGTATCTCGATTGACTCAATATGGTAGGTAGACGACGAGTTGCTATCACAGGGCTACAGGTCTCGCCGAATCACGCTGGTCCATCCTAGTCTTTAGGTTGACTTATATTGCAACCAAGGCATACCCTTGCTTCTTCTAACGTAGACCTTAACCTCGGTGAGCCCAGGCGGATCATCTACAGCCTCATAGAGGGATACCAAGAGTACCCACACGTCCCCTCGAAGCCGCGTGCTTCGTAACCCAGCTTGTTGGAGCCTTCTTTAAGATCAGATGGACGTTCGCTCCTTCTTGTGTTATACTAAGGTTTACTACTTAGTTCCTTTAACTAAGGTTTACCACTTAGTTCCTGAATCGTTGTTTTCTTAACTAAGGTTTACAACTTAGTCCTCTTAACTAAGGTTTACAACTTAGTTCTCTTTCTCGTCAAGTTGGATTGGTTAAGTGTCACTAGTCAATTCAAGTTAACTTAACCCATTCATTTGTTATGTTAAACTGGTTAAGTGTTATCGGTAGTTCATGTTGACTTAACCCTACCACAAATCAAGTTAGATTGGTTAAGTATTTCTTATTACTTAACCCCACCCCTTCATCTTGTATTGGTTAAGTGTTCCCTTAGTTAACTTAACCCTAACATCTGTTTAATTCACATGTTCTAATGGTTAAGTATTGTCCCTTCATGTTTTAACTCAACCTTGTTCATTTGGCACACTATGATGGCTAAGTATTCTGAATTTACTTAACTCCACCATCTAGTCTAGTTAACATGTTAAATTGGCTAAGTGTATTTTTCTTAACCCCACCTTCTAGTCTAGTTAACATGTTATAACGGTTATTTAAGCTTCACAAGTCTTGTCTTGTTGGCATGTTAAGTTGGTTAAGTGTTCCTATGGACTTAACCCTCCCATTCTAGCTTAATTGTTTCTTATCTTTAAATTATTCATTTAAAGCACCAACCACTCACATTAGACAGATATTGTTGCGGTTACTGGATGTGCCGGTCGATTCCGGGCAGATTTACACCGCAACTCAGTCTAACCTCGGGACCTTTTGGGCTCAATGCTCTAACCACCCACATTAGATAGGTATTGTTACGGTTGCTGGATTTGTCGGGCGGTTCCGCGCAGTCTTATACCGTAACTCAATCTAACCTCGGGTTAGGCATATTCGTATTTTCTACAACGTATACATTTCTCATTTAGGACAAATTCTTCATGTAAATTATTCCTAATTTACTTATGCCATAATTACTCTTCTATGGTACATTATCAACAATTACTATTATGGCCCTCTAAATCATGTTTATAAGATTTTACCAAATTAAGTGTCACTAACCATGATTATGCTAAACATGACAATTACATGTAATTTTCAAGTTATTAATCAGAATAGGCCATAACCCACCTTCCCATACTCGCCATAATAGTCATGCCCAAAATCACTATGCCATATATTTGGCGTTCTAAATAAGTAGTTAAGCCTAATCTAGACTTAATGTTCCTATTTACATTTTTGGCACAATCTAGATTAAATATCCAATTTTACAATTCATGTTAGAACTAGATTAAATATTCTAGTTTACAATTTATGCCAAAACTAGATTCACATGCCAACTACAAGTTTTGCTGTCAATTAACAATTTCTCGCTTACGCCCAGTTCTAATATGCTTGCAAATTACTCACTATTATAGCCAATTCAGATCATGCCAACATATTTATTATGCCAAATTATATAAATTTCATGTTATACCAAACTTCCAAGTTTTCAATCACATTCATGTAGTTTCATGTTCTACCCCAAATCGTATTCCCATCGTTTTCGTAATCGTGATTCAGTCTAGATTATAGGTCAATCTAGATTCGTATATAAAAGGGAATAAACAAGAATACCATGAAAAGACGGGCATAAGAATGGGCATAAGATGACAATCCCAAATTCATGAATTACAAATCTAATAAATATACTGAATAAATTGACTAAAACATCGCAGGCATAGATCTGATAACATTATGAACATGAAAGGGTTTGAATAAAAGTCTATGTTCAAGAACATGGATAGATCTAACTTAATAGAAAAATCCCAAGAATCAAGATTCAAGGATAATTAAGAATAGGTTTGAATAGAGAATCAAGCTTAGATCCAACTTAATAGTCATAATTCTAGGCAATAATTTCATGGTCATGAATCATAGGTGATTAGCCATAATTTCCTTGTCATAGTCAAAGGCAATGGTCTTATGTTTACAGTCATAGTCATAGGCATAGTCTTATGTTCACAGTAATAGGCATAGGCATCATCTCATTAGTAGTTGACCACAATAGTTCTGAATTAGATCCAAGGGCGTATACAAGCACAAATTCAAAAGAAAGGATCAGTCACATTCTTATATTCATTTAATTTCATGCCACAAATAGATCTAGACGTTCAAATCTAAAAAGTAACTGACTTATAACAAACTACGAACTTGAATTCTAGATTCTGAGTTCTGGAATTGAGATGCTTTCCTTTGGGTAGATAAATGCTGTTTTTATTTTTTAGTTTTGAATTAGATTTGTTCGTCTCTAATCTTTCTTTAAGTGGAGGCTATTTTTGGCTTCCTTCTAGCAGCATGACGGCTCTAGTTCTATTTTAATTGTGTGAATTTAGGTTGAGACTAAGGTTGTTTATATAGGATTTCAAACTAATTAGAGCCATCAATGAAGCTAGAGTTAATCAAGGTCATCCATCTCAAGAGAAGCCAATCAGAAAGTGACAAGTCTGCCCTAGTGACACACCAGAGCTCAGAAATTCGACCAGAACCCGACCAGGCCAGCCAGGGCCTGACCAAGCAGGTTTTCTGCTCGGCCTGGGCGCACTTGCCAAGTGCGCCAGTGCAACTTTGCATGGGCGCACTTCCCAAGTGTGCCAGTGCAATTTTGTTTTGGCACACTTCCCAAGTGCGCCAGTGCGTTCTGGCCCGTTTCTGGTTTTTCTTCCTAACTTCGTTCGTCCATATCTTCTTCATATGGTATCCGTTTTACATAAACTCGGACTCTATCTCAAGTGGAATTCCGAGACGAACTCAATGGCGTAACCTGTTTCCCTTAATTCTTCTTCTAAAATTTAATTATACTTTAATTTGTGAAACTTAATGTTACAGAATTACGGGGTGTTACAGTAATCAAGTAATAATTATTAATCGAGGAAAATTAGTTATTTAATCGAGAACACATGTGTATAATATTTTATATCTCGTGTATATATTGACAGAATCAAACCATACCAGTTGCGCTAGAATCGTGGAGACAAACTCTATGTTATGGAATAAAACCAGACAGGATTGGAATCAACCAAAAATTTTAATTAAATTAAACGACTGTTTAATTTAATTAATATAACCCGTCGACAACGGAATCAGATCAAGGTGAGTTAAACTCACTCAGTATATTTTTCCCGTTTACATTTTATATAAATTGGGTTTTTTTTATTTTGTGTGCTCTGCTTGCTAATGGTTGACTATTTGCTAGTTATAATTTATTTATTTATTTAACTGAATAAATTAAACTATTGTTTAATTTCAGTGAAATACCAAATCGTTATTTTAACGATTGGTCCCAATAAAGGTAACTTACCTTGTCGGTCACGTTTATAAAGTAAACGTGTTTAATTGGTTGAATTGTTTAATTGCTTGTGGTTAGGTTAAATGGTCGTTATTTATTTTTATCAACTAAGTGAAACTGAATGATCTAATTTGAGATAACCATTTTGGGTACAGGGAAGAACAGGTTGGAGGGATACAACCCGATTCCTCAAAATATATTATTTATTTTCATATTATATTATGAACTTTGATGTTTGGGTAATTGATTTGAGTATTGATCATTGATTGGAAAGTCAACCTGTGTTGTGTTTTAACCAATGGGCAGTATTGGTTGAGTAATCGGCAGTAAATGGCCTAAAAGTACATTATTTTATTTATATCGATTTACCGTCAGATAAATTGATAGAACTGAAGTTATAAAATTTATTTTATAACTAAAGATAGATTTTGAAATATATATTTTGAATAAGAACTTATTTAAAAAGTAATCTAAGTAAAATGGAATTCAATTGAATGACGAAAGGAGAGTGTGAACAGGTTTTGTTTAAAACTTGAGTTTTGTAACGAAGTTATAAAAGGAATGGTTAAGTAAATATGATAGTGTAAAATAAATGCTACTTAATTATTTGAATTATGTAAGAGGAAATTTAGATAAAAGAGTTATGATAAACCAAAGTTTGTAGAAGGGGTTTGAGGAGTAATATCGTTAATTCTAAGTTAATGTTACTTAATAATGTGACTAAGTAAAGGTGGAGAATTGAAATAAGAGTTTCAAAGCAAGAAAGGTTGAATAGATTTGAAAGGAGATTGGTAAAAGTGAATTTGGGTTAAGAAGTGGGTTATAGGATTTTGTAAACAAAAATCCGAAATTATGGAGGAGTTTGGTTAAAGTGGCAGAGTTAAAAAGTGGAGTTTTGTAAGGAAATTACTAAATTACGGAATTAAGGTTTAATGGTTATATCCTAGAAAGAGATTCCAAAAAGTAAGAAAGTTTTATGAAACCGTATTCGAATAAAATAGTTAAATGAAATTGAATTTGTCATTAGACTGAAATATTGGTTTTTGAATTACAACTTGTATCTACCTTAAGATATGAACGTTGTTGATCAAGGTCTGAGAGGTAATTAAAATACTCCAACTTGAACGATGACGGGAGTATCTGAAGGTGATATTAGTTGTAATGGTACAGGAGGATAGTAAGGATTTATTATTTCATTAGGGAAATAATAATGCAACATTTTGATGAAGATTTGGAATAGATATATAATGAGGATTCCAAAGTGGAAATAAAAAGGGGTTGTGTGAATTATAACGATATTGTCGAGGTTTAAAAAGGAAATGTAAAAGATGAGTTTTGTTCTATAAGAATAAGCAGGGATTATCATTTTCAAGTAAATGAATAAAAATATGTCGTAACATTGTTTAATATAAATAAGTTGGAATGATTTTCCAATATTATAATAACGTGGTTAATATTTGAAAGTGAAAATAGACAAGTGAATATGATATAGGATTGTCCTAAGTAATAAAATGAACATGTTTTTAAAGAAAAATCTTATGATAAATAAGAAGCGAGAAAACTATATTTTTAATATCGAAAGATTTTAGAGTTCTAAATTTATATTTGTTTAATTAAAAGGCCAAGTGAGAACGAATACTGAACTAGTGAACTCACTGGATTGTCATGATTGAAAACACTGTTTATTTTGATAGTTAAATCACCGACTATCAAATCTCTCTAATACGATTGTTGATACGGAAAGAGCGGGACCGAATTTATATTCGAAAACCATTCCAACCAACAAATACGTGAAGATATAAGAAGATAATCGAGGTGGAGCATTATAGACCGTAGATCTTCATGACATGGAAGAACTACTAATAATCTCTGGTTTAACGGCTAGAGATAAACTGTGGTTCTGTCGTGATTGAAATCTATGGATTGCAAGGACTACTCGCTACTGATCCATGGGGTGATTCCTATATTGGATGCAGTAGGAGAGGACCTTCGGTTCATCCTATTCCTTATGACTTGTATGGACGGATGTCTGACAGCGTATTTCCAAAGGGTCACGTACGTTGATTTCTTTAAACGTGCTATAGTTGTTGGCGGAGAATGGTCGTTCTCTTAGCTTAACTGCTAGTGTATTTTTGTGGACGTCAATTAGTGATGTCTGATGGATCTGACGATGTGGCATTCAAAGTGAATGGTGATCAGATGTTCCAAAGATAAATTCTGGCCTTAAGCCTCACCAATTGGGAAATGACAAAAATCGGGCAGGCAGTATGGCTATGTGGGTCGCTCCCATTAGGGTGTATAATCACCTATCCAGAGAAAATCCATTTCATTCTTTAACCTATTTCGATGCTTTCCCTTTTTGGGAAACGGTGGCTAGCTACCACCGTTGGCGATATACATTCGATACACTCAAGCGAAATGAGTGGTCGGTCATGTGAGGGCCGGGTTGCAAGAAGTTCTTGTTGAACCCAGTGTATTCGCCTCTAGAGATACACTATCGGCAGGTGGTCCCATACCTTGTCATGGCATCCAATTTCCAATAAGCGCCCGCGGTTTTGTTTGTATAATATATATGACTATATGTGGATCATGAGATGCAAGCGTTCTACTAGATTTCTATTTACTTGTATTTAGACATTATTATATCAGACACGATATTGGTTTCAAAAATGTTTTGGGTTATTGTAAGGTAAAAACCGTCCGTATTTATGTGTGGATTTGGTCTTACGATTATCCTTTTCTTTGAAAGATTTTAACTTTAAAAATCAGGTTGTGTGATACCCTTAAACTTAGTGTGTTTTTCTCACTCTGGTTCACCAGACTGACCTGGTGTTTTGTAAATGCTCGGGTTAGCCCGGGGTGTACAGGTTCAGGTTATCGAATGCTGTGAAGTCCAGAGATGAGCTGGAGATGTTCAGACGTATGATATTATATAACTACTATTCCGTTGTGTGTTGTATATGGGAACAGGTTATTATAACTGTCCCATTGTGTGATGTACTCTGATATTGTAAGTATTTTAAAAGCTCTCAGTAAAGATTTATTTCTGTATTATATTTTGTTCGGCTGCGATGTGAGACTCTGTGTTAGTTCTTTTTCTTCTATTCTAATATTTCTTTCTTACCTCATCCTCTAATTTCTTTATAATATTGTCAGTGTTTTCGGTGTTTGGGAGATCGGCATGGGTTACGGTAAAGGTATTTATGTTGATTTTCAGGGCCGAAAATCCCTGGGTCGTTACAGAGAGACCGGGATCATATTCATTATCTGTAAACCACTCTGTATGGGCGTTAGCGTTGCGATCAAATATGATGAAGATAATTGAAGGCGGAGTTTGTGCCAGGGTCGTTCTGTCAAATCCTAGGTAGAAATTGCCTAAGATGGATTTACAGATTAGTGCCTTCGGTTTGTCCAGTCCTAGGACAATCTATATGGAAGAATGTCTAACAGGGTATATTTAATGGATCACGTAAGTTGATCTCTTCAAATGTATGTTGGTTTGGTGGCGGAGGAATTTGTTTCTCTTAGCTTTATACCCATTGTATTTTTGGGGAAATCAATTTGAAATTTGGCGAGTATGACGATGTGACATTCAAAGTGAATAATTGTGTGATCTGTCGGAGATAAGCATGGCCTCTAGCCTCACAACCGGGAAATGACAAGAATCGGGCAGGCGGCATGGCTATGTGGGTTGCTTCCATTAAGGTGTATATCTAGATATATTCATTTCAATCTTTTATCTATTCGATGTTGTCCCATTTGGGAAACGGTTGATGATCCCAATCGTCGGTGATATACATTCGATACACTCAAGTGAAATGAGTGGTCGGTCATGTGTGGCCGGGTTGCAAGATGTTCTTGTTGAACCCAGTGTATTCCTCTCTAGAGGTACACTATCGGAAGGTGGTTCCATACCTTGCCATAGTTGGTAATCCATTATCCAATAAGTGCTCGTGGTTTTGATTGTATACTATATATGTGGAACGTGAGATGAAAGCGTTCTGCTAGATGATTAATATATTGTGGTTGATAGACACTATTATAATATCAAAAGAATTTTGATATAAAGATTATTTTGGATTTCTCATAAGGAAAAGCCCATTCCATTATATAGCGTGGTCTTATGAGATATCGTTTAATTACTCAACTATTTTTAAATTGTTTTACTCATACCAGTCCCATGACTGACCCAGAGTTTGTTTTGTTTTGTTTCCCTAAACTCTTGGGTGCCCAATTTTGTACGGGCAGTCAAGTAGTCAGGATTTTACAGATATACTTGGAGAGCATGGAGCAGGAGGCTTCAGGATTATATAGCTATTATTTATTCCGCTGTGTTGTAAGTGTTATACTCTGATAATGTTACTGTATATATATATATACTGATTTTATTTCAAAGTTATGTATCTATTTTGTATTGTTCGTTCCGCTGTGAGATTCATGTTTACTCTAATGTTTATGTTCTTCTTCTTCTATTCTAAGTTTCTATCTTATATATTCTCACCCTCAGTTTTCTTTCTATTGGTTTTCTGGTTTCCAATGCAATTTGGGTTGGACTTGTGTTATTTGGTCAACTCAAATGGTACCGAAATTTCGGGACACTACAGTTGGTATCAAAGCTAAAGGTTAAGTAATTACCTTAGCTCTGTGGCGTGACTCAGTAGAGATGGGGTTAGTAATACCCTAGATTGAGTTGAGTGTATATATACGAGTGAACGTATTTGTTATTCGATATAAAATGGTTTTATATTGTGGAGATTTGTTGGTTGAGTTGTTTATGGATTCAGGTCATCAGTTTGATCCACTATATCGATAGGGATTTATAAACACTTGAATATGATGAACCGACACATAATGTTTTGAAAAGAGGGTAAATGGAATAATTTTACCCAAATTATATTTTGATATAAAAGAAATCTATATATTGGAAATGTTATCGTATATTGGATGTGTTGGTTGTGATTATAATCAGATAAGATTATAATTGAAATGGTTATGTAAATAACCAATCAAAATTTGTATAACTGTTACGAAATGAATTAAATCTTATGGATTGAATTGAAATTAAAACCCTGGAAATTTGGAAAGGTATTTGTAAATGGAATAGAATTAAATATATGAGAATTTTAAAATGCTAAGAGATTTTAAATTGTTTACAAGCATTGTGAAGGATATTTTGAAAGTGATTTCAAAATGAAGGTGTTTAGAAATGGTTTTAAAAGTGATATAGTATTGAACTCACTTCGATCGCTAGAATGTAAATTTCGATGATGACAGTTGCATCATCGGTGTTCATATTCGAGTTCTAAGTGACGAATTACTACCAAAGATTTCGATTTTTAAGTGTTTTGAGAAAAGCAAGTTGTTTTGAATTCTAAAAAGGAATATTTGATTTTAGAAAAACTAAGTTATTTAAAATTCCCAAGGAGAGATTGTTTGATTTAAAACCAAATTGAATTGAAATTTGGGAATAAAATAAAGCCAGTTAAGTGGGAATTGAATTAAAATTTCCAAAAGCAAATTGGAGTTGAATTGGATTAGAATGATATCGAGAAATTTGGATTTGTGGGATAGAAATTGGAAATGAGATTCGGTTTGGATATAAGCGAATGGTTGTGTTGAGGATAAAAACTGATTGGAGTTTGATTGGGATAACATAGGTATATGTTGAATTGGTAACAGATGCAAAGGATATAATGATATGCCCGACAAAAAGGTACAAGTTTATATTTCTATTGGGTATGAGATTTGTGAGCCGAATTAGCAAGCCATTTGGTTGTTTGATTTTCTTTTGGGTTGGAGAAGGCCCAGAGAGGCGAGTTGTAGTTGTACCGATTGGGCCGTACAAAGGAGGTGCTAGCAAAAAAAATCAGAAATTTAAGGTGTTAGAAAAGTTTCAAGATTTTTGAAAATATTCGTTAATAGAAATAAATTAATATTTTAGTTGAAAATTGTTGATTCGGTTGAAACTGAAATTAAGAAGTAAACAAATAATTTTAACCCATTTAATAGGGTTTGTTTTCTACCTTAGGAATTTCGAGGACGAAATTATTTTAAAGGGGGAAGAATGTAATGTCCGGTATTTTTACGGTATTATAATTAATTTAATTATTTAAATAGTGATATAGAGATATAAATAGCGGTTTAAATAAATAATAGTGAATATTTAATTAAATTAAATAATAAATAATATATTTAATTTCGAAATAGATGGAAATAGGGAATTGACAATATAATGTGAATTGGACAATTTAAAATATATAATTCAGTTTAGAGTTGAATTATATTAACGAATATATTTAAATAACGACAGTTTTGAATGTATAATTATATTATAATTATAATCGAGCTCGAAATGGCGCTGCAGTTCGTAGGCGATTCGAACTTTAAACGAATATACAGAATCAGTTTTAAGTCGGATTTCTATGAAACAAGAAACGTTCAGAGCTGGTAAGTATATTTTTCTAATGGAAGAGAAAAATCGGGATTACGTCGTGTAGATTTTGATTTATGTCCAAATCAAATTTTCGAAAAGTCGCTATAGAATTCATTTATAATTTATAACAATTTATTTATATTATAAACGAATTTTTCAATATAAATTGAATATCGATTCAACCGGGATTTGAATATCGAGTTATAAATCCAACTGAAGTTGTATGATATTCTATTGTGAATATATACAATAATATTTATTTATAAATATTTAATTTAATTATTTTTAAATATATTTATATTTGAGTGGGTTTATGTAGAGCTTTAAAAATAGCCAGTTTTGCAAACAAACTCCATTTTCGACAAAACTAATTTTGTTGGATCCGTAATATTAAATTATTGTTAGATTTCAGTTTCCATGATTTTTGGGGTTAGTGTGTGGTCGTACATATTTTTAATGTGAAAAACAGTCAGTATTTTGATGGTTAAAAATACGCTATATGAGAAAACGAAGTCGGAATTCGACAAAACCAGTTTCGTTGGGTCTGTAATATACAACTCTACTTGTATGTCCATTTTCATGATTTTTGGATATTAGATGTGATCATAGGAGTTTTAGATCAATGAATACAAGAAGCAAAGCAATATAAATTAAATAAATATTACACGAAGCTTACGCCGAAAGCTACCTACCCTATATAAATACACAAGCCCTTAACCTAACCCTCAATTTTTCATTCCACAAGTCAACAATATTTTCGCCATCAGTTTCTTATTCCAAACGAGAAAAGTGATTTTCAAAAAAAATCATAACAAATCACATAAAAATCCATACATGTCGAGAGTAGTTTGTTTGTACTTATGAGAGCACCCTCTTTGTTTTCGCATTGTTTTCATCATGGTCGATGATGTTTTGGGCGAAGTCGTGAATCATTGTAAAAGCTAGGGTTCGTTTGGTTTGTCGATTTTAGTGCATCGAATTTGAGTTTGAGGTCGTATTCGAGTTTCTGGGGAGGATACGCATCGAGTGAGGGGTTTTGGATTGTCTCCGGTCGATTGTGGAGGAATGCATCACCTGAAGTGACGATGGAGAGCAGCAGGTCACGATTTCCATAGGAGCATCGAGTTGGAGATAAGGGTGTTAAATGGGCGCGGTTTTTGGTGGCGAAGTCATTGGCTTGTGTTTAAGGTGCAAGGAGGAGATAGGAGCATGAAAAGATTGGCCAAATGGTTTACTGGGAGGAGCGTCGTGCTTTGAAGCTTACGGAGGAAGAAGGGCGTGAGTGGTGGGATTTTCAAATAGGTATGTAGGCTGAGAAACAATGGAGAGGCCCAAAGATCAAATATAATGTAACGATAAGGAATTTCGCTCGATCCGAATCGATCGCTAAACTGACCAAGATCGTTCGAAACCCCTGATTGTTTTGAGAACAACACACATCAGGAACACAAACAGAAGAACATTTCATTGTCAATTACAACAATTCCATCAGAATACAAGAATATTACAGAGTATGAATGAATAAAATACATTTGATAAATATCAGAGATTACAATACATTACATAGCAGCGGAAAATAATACAATACACACTGAAAGTAATACACGGATACAAAGCTTGTCGAATATCGCCTCAGCTGTAAATCAGGATCATGTGAATATAAATCTGCAAAACCAAAACTATTAGCGGCCCGTGCGGAAAATAGGGGCACCTAGAGTTTAGGTTAAAAAAATAAACTCCAGGTCAGTCATGTGACTGGTGTGAGAACTAAAACAGTTATTTAAAGCTTTACTTTAAATCAGATATATCAAGGGACCAAGCCATATAACACGGAACGGGTTTCCTCCTAAGAATACCAGTGCATATAACAAAACAGCACAATGCTTTTTGAAAAAATGAAGCTATTATAAAACCCAGGTCCCATCACACGATGCAACACAAGCCGGAGGATAGGGTTTTCCCTTATAATAGCGAAACATGCTTGGTACATTAAAACAAATCACTTGATACTATTATAAGTGCATGGTGTATAAAACAACTTCAAATATAAATGTATCAATCCTAGATGGCATGGGTACCATATATCATGTCGCCATACTAGGCTCTACAATCAAAAACCGCAAAGTCACGTATTTGGAAGTTGGATTTCCATCTATGAACCGAGGCAAGGAATCGTCCTCTACCGAATTCGAGACTGTCTAGCCCGAGCCTCAGGCTACAGCCGCAACTGCACCTAGGAGCCACATGGCCGGTCCACATGTAGCGGATTAAACTTAAACCCTGAACAATACGTCTCCTCGCCCTATGGGGCGTAAATGAGCCAAATGACTCCATATCCAAGGCGCCTCGCATTCCAACAACCACACAGGTGAAAAATATATAAATGTCAGGGCTGGTAGGTCACTGACACCACCTTTAGCTAGAAAGAGACGCATGTTCTCCCTGGATCCTCTCCCATTTCTTGTTCATACCGAGGTGTGAGGCTCGCAAATTAACGCCATACACAAAGCTATGCCACACAGGTCGTGCTTTGATCATCAACCACAAGACTTTGCTTTTCAACAAAAGCCATGATCATTTGCCACTTAGGCATGCCACACAGGCAATTCACTCCATGCGATTGATATCCATCAATATATAACCTTTGAGCTTGTACGTCTCAGAGAAGGGAGTTAAGAAAGAGAATAAATTCTCTGCTGCCAAACAGATATATATTTAATAGAAATCAATCACACAGAATAAAATCCAATGTCTGACACACAGTCCATTTACAAGATCGTTCTAGGTCTGAACGAAACCGGAGGCACCTTGTACCTCGCATATCCATCGCTCTCCAAGTACGTCTGGACGATCACCAACTGATTCCCTCCTCCTGGGTGTACAACCCAATCAAGATCATCAATAATTATCCAAACGATGTGAAGACCTTCGGTCTTCGACCACCGTCTTCATCCTTGACACATAGTCGAATCAGTTATTCAGAATGGGATAAACCCGGTCTTTCTGAATAACTGACGTACATAATAAACAAGTGTTACACAAACACAACATACGCCTCATTCCAATTCAGAATATTCTTTTATTCAAATATTCTTATACTTTGGGAAAGGTTCCCATTAATTTTATCAAAGATAAATTCTATAAATTTATTCTTTAATCTTCTTTTGAATATCAATTCAAACCAAATTATGGTTTATCCAAACTAGCTGGGATTAACGAATTTTACCGAAGTAATCATTTGTTTTAATTTCCCAATCCCAACCTATTTATCCCATGAAGTAAAACTGGTGATACTTCATATCTAACACCACGGTGTTATCGGTAAATTCAATTACCATTTCCCGTTCAAATCTAATTAAAGATTTAACTATCGCCTGGAGCAAAACTGGTGATACTCCATTCTCGATCATTTCAATCTAATTAAAGATTCAATAAAACTCCACTTGGTTTTAACCTTCCCAAAAATCACTATTAATGATTATTTAACTTGGGAAATCATATCCTGTCTTTAACTGGGTTAAAGAACCAACGTCATTTAAAACACGGTTCACGATAAACCCAAAATCACATTCTATTCCATCAGCCTTTAACCGTAAATTAGAAAGTGAACAATTCCCTAAGTAATAACCCCGAAGGCCGAAACCAACATCAGATCAATACCCAAGAAACCATTCAACTTAACTAATCTTCAGTTAGTTTCTTATTTTCTTAACTCCGTTGAGTCTAAGAACAGTATTATTAAAGATACCGTTCACGACAACCCAAAATCACATTTGATATTAAATACAAGGCTCTGAATAGAAAATATATTGGCTTATATTCAATATCAAATTCTATGACCAACAAATATCGTATTATGAATAACGATATACATATATCTTTGAAATTTCCATAACAATATCTGTATAATCACGAAATCCAACATCGAAATATTCCAAAGACAATTTCGATTCAAATCCATTCCAATTCAATTATTGGAAATTCTGGTTACTTTTAAAACCCTTTCAAATCCAATTTATTTATTTCGAAAATAAATGGATTATAATTCTAGTTCAAAACTAGTTCATTTCGATAAAAATCTATTTTTATCTTTTCAAATATGGAATTTTTCATCCCAATTCTTCCCAAATCATTTCTTATGATTTTACACAAATTATTACTATTTTTAGTAATTTTATCAAGGCCCGTACAGTCGATTTCCATCAACGGCCATCGAACTGCACTTACAGCGACCTTTTCCAAATTTGATTTGGACATAATTCCAAATCCAACCGTTAGATTTCTAATTTCTTGTATTCTTAGAAAGCTCTTTTCGATATGAACCCAACGGTTCCGGTTTTAGGAGAATCCGACGGTCGGATTTCCCGTAATATCCATTCGAAGTCAACGGTCGAAATTCGCGAACTGCCGCAGCGCGGCGCGTTCTATTCAGGCCATTATATATATATAATATATATATTATATACATTTGGTCGATTTCCTTTCAAAACGTATTTTAAAAACCGTTTTAAATTTGGTTTCAAAACGATTTCAACTTCATATTCAATTTCAAATCATAATTGAATATTCCATATCATCGATATATAAATGATAGTACTTTCAAAATATTATATTTTGAAATCAATTCCTTTTCGATATTCATTATAAAAATGAATAAAATCAATATAAATATCGTTCACATCAAAATGGCGCATATCTAATCAACACGGCTTTATATATTTCAATAACTTCGTTATTCTATTCAACAAATGAATATTTCCTTCAACACATGAATTTATATTTTATTCAACACATGAATATTTATTTTTATTCAACACATGAATTTTTATTATTTCTTTCTTACAATAAAAATGTGAATTTTATTGTATAAATATTTCGTTCAACACATGAATAGTTTCAACACATGAATATTCTCAACACATGAATATTGTCAACACATGACTATTTTGTTTATTCAACACATGAATACAATTTATTTTCTAAATTGGAATGAGACCCACTCAATTGCCATATAATGTTATTTATATGGATTCTATACAACACATGTATATAATAGCAATGATAAATAATCAACCACCATCCAAAGTGTACCACACAACTGCAAAAGCATTAAATATAAATAATTAACGCTTACACAGTCTGTCAACCCATCGATTGATCGGAATTAGTGTACATCAAATATCATCCCAACACCCGTATGGGGTTTCAAATCAACAAGCATAGACTTTTATTTGTGCAGCTGGGCGATGTGTAAAATTTATCGTTCCAATCGATATCAGTCAAATCAGCGTACATAAACAAATCGTCTGATTTGTAAATGAATATTTATTTTATTTCCACACGTAAATATTTTATTTTATTCAACACACGAATATTTATTTTTTTATTCCATTCCACATCACAATCAAATTTCACAACACAACAAAATCAAGCACAGTCAAACAAACAAGTCGTCCAGAGTCTGTGGATGACGGGGAACAGCTCATATATGCAGTTATGAAATAAATAAATGTATAAGAAAATACGGTGAGGAGTTCTCACCTTGGGGTTCCACTCCTCCATTCTTTATTGTCGCTCAGATTTGATCTTAGTCCGTTCCATTATCATCTGTTTTACGCAATTAATATTAAAAATCATATTTTTAATACGATGTTTATATATTTAAAAATCGCTATTTTTATACTGCTACTTCCAATATAAAAATATAATCTTTTCATATTCAAAAATATAATCTTTTCATAGTTAAAAATCTTATCTTTTCACAGTAAAGAAAAACTCTCGTCTTTTTATAGTTAAAATAAATCTCGTCTTTTTATAGTCTAAACACAATGCAAATTTCCAGATTTAAAAAGCAATGCTATATTTTCCAAAGCAACGTATATTTTATTTTTCAAAACAAAGTGTATTTTATTTTTCCAAACAATGATGTTTTTATATTTCAAAACAGTGATGTTTATATTTTCAAAACGATGATGTTTTTATATTTCAAAACAATGATGTTTATATTTTCAGAACGACGATGTTTTTATATTTCAAAACAGTGATGTTTATATTTTCTACTTTATAAACAATGTATATTTTTCTACTTTATAAACAATGTCTTATATACATTTTTGAATAATGTCTTTTTATATAAAAAAAACAATGATATATATATACCTATTTAAAAATACATTTTATTCTATAGTATGAAATACATTAAACAATTAAATATGTAATTAACATTAACTAATTATTAATTAAATTAAGTATACCTCTAAACCTTTCCTCCCTGTAAAAATCGAACTAGGCAGAAACCCATCTCGATATGGAGATCACCACCACGTGCCCTCATCAGTTGATCGGAGCTCGATCTGGGACTGTCACCTGAAGCGGCGCAGGACCCTCCGCCATCGCCTGAGGTGGCACGCCACTCGGTGGCGTCAGCACCACGAAAATCGTGCCCCAAGGCGCGGGCTTCCCCCTCACGATTCAGCCTCCCCAAGCCACGAGACATAATCAAACCCGCATCCTGTTGTAGAGCTCAGATTGTAGGAGAATCTTTGCATTGATTTCCCTCTTTAATTCGGTTTTATTTGAGCGTGTTTTAGGGATTTAGTTTGGAGCATTTTTGGCCTTCGATGGTTCGTGGCGGCTGATATAAACAAACAGGTAGTTAGGGTTTTGGGGGAATTGAAGGGTATTTATATTAATTAATATTATTATTTATAATTTAATTCTCCAAAATAGCTTGTTTAACCATCCGAACCCTAAATCAAACCCAACGAGTGTCGCCTCCAGCTAAACACCCCCATTCCGGACATAATGGGATATGTCCCGCAAGCTGATTCGGTTGTTTCGATCAGTTTTCATCTAAATTAAAATATAAATCAGTATATATTTAATTTAAACATACATTTTAAATTATTGGGGCCACATACTAATTCTAAAAATTCCAAAAAAAATATATTTCTAGCTTCGAATTGACGATACGGTCCTAACAAAACTAGTTTCATCAAATTTGAAGACCGTTTGAAAAATGGCCATTTTCTGGTCGATCGAAATTGACTTAAACTGTTAAAACACGTTTTCCTTTGCCATGCTCACATATTGATTCGAAAAATTACGAATTTTGGAATCTAGCAATAACTTGACATCACGGATCCAACAAAAGTGGTTTCGTCGAAAACTGAGGTCGTTTGCAAAATTTCCATTTTTAAGGGCCAGAATTTCATAGCGACTATCATGAATTTTCAACTGGGCATAACTATTTATTCTTGCTATGAAATTTCAATTTTTCGGATTCGCAGGAAAGATATTTTCAAATAGATTCTAATATTTTTGGTTTTACTAAAATCAGGTTTATTTTGAATCCTGTACATTCGTTTGAAATTTTAAATCGAATTTTCAAACTACCACGCCATTTTCAATCCCTTTTATAATTATAAATAATTATTTATATTCCAACGACGATTCAAATAAATATATACGTTCTAATTCTATTCAAAATAAATTTCTCGTCGTTATTATTTAAAATAATTCATTTTAAATATTCAAAATTCATCAAAATTGCCAAAATAAAAATTTTAAATTGGCTCAGATTTATGGGTTATTACATATAATTAAAGTTAGTTTAATTTATAATGTATATTAACCTGAACTTATCATAACTTGACCATACGTTTTCGAAATTGGACAAAACAGGATTCGATGGGATCGTATGGACAGCGACTACAAAAAGGAACTAACTGGGAGTGAATTGGAGCTTGCTACAATTTATAGCGAAATAAATTGTTTGTCTGAATCAACCGACAATTATCGTTATTTAACGATGATCGTCCAATGTGAGTAAAACTCACCAACTCTACTAGTTCATATTTTTATAACGTATAATTAGAACTGATAAATGATGACTGATTGTTGTGTGTTGACTATTTGAATGAACTGTAGATATACTGGTTGAAATTATAGATAACGATATATATATATATGTATATATCGTTAATCAAATATTGATTTTGTTTAGCAGAATATTTCATAGTGAAATAAAATTGATGTTAATTGTGTTGTTTAACATCTGTGGATGCAGGGAAACAGGTCGGAGGAATCCAACTACATTCCTCAACATTTATTTTACTGTTTTTCATATATTGAAATATATGATGTGATATATAATCTGCTGTTGATTATGTGTGTTTGATGATATTGATCATTGTTATAGGGTATGTAAATTACCATAAGAAATACTGGAATGTAAAAAGAGAATTTTTAAAGTGTAAATAAAATAGAGAAATATTTGTAAAACGTTTACAAATAAAATAGAAAGAGAAATATTTTTAAAACATTTACAAATAAAATAGAAAGGGAAATTTTTGTAAAACATTTACAAATAAAATAGAAAGGGAAATATTTGTAAAACATTTACAAATAGAATTGAAAAGGAAATATGTAGAAAATAAATAGAAAGATAAAAGGAAATATTTATTTGTTAAATAAATAGGATTGAAAAGGAAATACATATTTGTTAAATAAATAGGACTGAAAAGGAAATATTTATTTGTTAAATAAATAGGATTGAAAAGGAAATATTTATTTGTTAAATAAACAAATAGAAAAGGGAATATTTGTAAAACCAATAGAAAAGGAAATATTTGTATAAACAAATAGAAAAGGAAGTATTTGTAATCAAATAGTGTTAGTCGAATTAAAGTTAGTCAAATATTGGTTATTCGAAAAGAGTTATCGAATATTGGTTATTCGAAAAGGAGTTAATCGAATATAGTTTATTTGAATAGAGTTAAAGGAGTTAATCAAATATAGTTTATTCAAATAGAGTTAAAGGAGTTAATCGAATATAGTTTATTCAAATAGAGTTAAAGGAGTTAATCGAATATAGTTTATTCGAATAGAGAAAAGGAGTTATCGAATATAGTTTATTCGGAAAGAGTTAATCGATTAGAGTTAATTCATTAGAGATAATCGAAAGAGTTGATCCAATAGAGTATCGATTAGAGTTAATCGATAGAGTTAATCGATTAAAGTCAATCAAATAGAGTTAATCCAATAGAGTTAATTGATTAGAGTTAATCAAATAGAGTTAATCCAATAGAGTTAATTGATTAGAGTTAATCAAATAGAGTTAATCCAGTAGAGTTAATTGATTAGAGTTAATCAAATAGAGTTAATCAAATAGAGTTAGTTGATAGAGTTAATTGATAAGAGTTAATTGATTAGAATTAATCGAATAGAGTTAATTGAATAGAGTTATCGAATATAGTTTATTCGAAGGAAAGAGTTATCGAATAGACATTATTCGAAAGAGAGCTATGTAAGGAAGTTTGTTAAAGATTTAGAAGGGTACTTTGTCTATTTCGAGGTTAGAAATGCTGTTCAGTTAAGGTATGAAAGGTAGTTATATCCCAACTTGATTCACTCCATTTTTAACTAAGGAATGGTTAAGGTTCGCTAGTGAAGGTTGGTTAAGTGAATTTAGTTAATGAAGGTAACGGTTTGAGTTGGCATGGTGATGTTTTATTTAAACATCTGTTTAAGTCCAAATGTAGGAGTTTTGGAAATGTTTTCCAAATAAGAAATCAGAAATGCTTTCTAATATAGAAAATAAGAAATGGAAATGTTTTCCAATGTTAATAACGTATATTTTCTAAATTTAGAAAATAAGAAATGTTGAATATATGGAAACAGGAATAGGAAAATGGATAATTGAGTGAAAAATTAAATTAAAGGGAATCAGTGTTGATTGATGATTTGCTCGGTAAGATTTCCATTTGGGGATACGACCGTTGTTTGCACATGTGTTCTTCTTTGATAGTTAACTCACCGACTATCGAAGTTTTTGACCATTTTTCTGTCGTCAATACGGAGAGACCGGGATCAGATTCATTATCTGTAAACCAATATGTATGGGCGTTAGCGTTGCGATCAAATATGATGAAGATAATTGAAGATGGAGTTTGTGCAAGGGTCGTTTTGTCAAATCCTAGGTAGAAATTGCCTAAGATGGATTTACAGAATAGTGCCTTCAATTTGTCCAGTCCTAGGACAACCTATATGGAAGAATGTCTGACAGAGTATATTTAATGGATCACATAAGTTGATCTCTTCAAACGTATGTACGTTTGGTGGCGGAGGAATTCGTTTCTCTTAGCTGTATACCCGTTGTATTTTTGGGGGAATCAATTTGTGATTTGACGGGTACGACGATGTGATATTCAAAGTGAATAATTGTGTGATCTATCAGAGATAAACGTGGCATCTAGCCTCACAACTGGGAAATGACAAAAATCGGGCAGGCAGCATGGCTATGTCGGTTGCTTCCATTAGGGTGTATTATCACCTATCTAGAGAAATTCATTTCATTCTTTAATATATTCGATGTTGTCCCATTCAGGAAACAGTTGCTGATCCCAACTGTTGGTGATATACATTCGATACACTCAAGTGAAATGAGTGGTTGGTCATGTGTGGCCGGGTTGCAAGATGTTCTTGTTGAACCCAGTGTATTCCTCTCTAGAGGTACACTATCGGAAGGTGGTTCCATACCTTGTCATAGTTGGTAATCCATTATCCAATAAGTGCTCGCGGTTTTGATTGTATACTATATATGTGGAACGTGAGATGAAAGCGTTCTGCTAGATGATTAATATATTGTGGTTGATAGACACTATTATAATATCAAAAGGATTTTGATATAAATATTATTTTGGATTTCTCATAAGGGAAAAATCCGTTCCGTTATACGGTGTGGTCTTATGAGATATCGTATAATTACTCAACTGTTTTTAAATTGTTTTACTCACACTATTCCCATGATTGACCCGGAGTTTGTTTTGTTTTGTTTTCCCTAAACTCTTGGGTACCCAATTTTGTACGGGCAGTCAAGTAATCAGGATTTTACGGATATACTTGGAGAGCATGGAGCAGGAGGCTTTAGGATTATATAGCTATTGTTCATTCCGCTGTGTTGTAAGTGTTATACTCTGATAATGTTACTGTATACATATACTGATTTTATTTCAAAGTTATATATCTATTATATATTGTTCGCTCTGCTGTGAGATTCGTGTTTACTCTGATGTTGTATGTTCTTCTTCTTCTTCTGTTCTAAGTTTCTATCTTATCTATTCTCACCCTCTGCTTTCTTTCTATTAGTTTTCTGGTTTCCAGTGCAATTTGGGTTAGACTTATGTTATTTGGTCAGCTCAAATGGTACCGGAATTTCGGGACACTACATTTTGGTTTTGCAGATTTATATTCATAGGATCCTAGTTTACAGCCGGAATTATATTCGGAAAGCTCTGTATCCATATATTATTTTCAGTTGTATTTTGTATTATTTTCCATTGCATTGTAAATTGTAAATCTCTGATAGTTAGTAAATGTGTAATATTTATTCATACTCTGTATATTCTTGTACTCTGATGTAAATTGTTGTAATAAGCAATGAAATGTTCTTCTGTTTGTGTTCTGATTTGTCATGTTCTCAAAGCAATCCGGGCTTTCCTTTACGGGGAAGTTCGGGTCATTATAGGTGGTATCAAAGCTTTAGGTTACAGAGCTCGAGAACAAGACACATTAGAACCGAACAAAAGAATTCGTCAGAGATTGGATTAGCAATATCCAATGTGAATGACTTGTTAGAGATGGGATCAGCAGTATCCTAGAATGAGTCCGAAGAGTGTTGTTTTTAAAATAAAATTGAAAACAAAATTTGTTTTAAGAATTTAAACTTTATTATTCGTATTTGAATATTTATTTTAAATTGATTTGGAAAATCAAGTATATAGATATTTGAATATACGTCTGATCCACGTGTATTGAAGCCTCAAATATTCCGGATGGATATAGGATCACACTCTAGTCGCCCGGGTCTGATTCTAATGATGGCGCGCCATCATCAGTGTTTATATTCGAGTGCCGAAAGTGGGATATCAATATATTTCCAATTGACTGGTGTGAGAACCAAAATATAGTTAGAATATATTGTTGTGACTTGGCATCAAAAACATGATTTTCTATATATATGTCAAAATTATGAATTTGAAACGTTAATTCACTAATTGATTGATGGTTGTGTTGTATGATTATTTGTTATCTAATAAAACCATTATGTGAAAGAACGGTACATATAACCAAATTGTATCAGATATTGAACTGAATTGGAATTTGTTTGAAATTGCATGCATATACGTGTATATACATTGAACAGGTCATAGCAAGGAGGCTAGAAAAGAGGAATAAAATTGTTTGCCCGACAAATAGGTACATGTTTATTGTATTTCTTGGGGTTTTGGATGATTTTATGAGCCGATTGGCTAGCTGCTTGGCTTTTTCTTTCTCTTTTTCTTTTTGAGATGAAAGGGCCTGTGTGGGGGTTTGGGGATTTTCGCGGTGCTCCCGTACAAAAGAGGTTATAGCGAGATTTTTCGAAAATTTAGGGTCTTAGCCAAATTTTTGAAGAATTGGAAAATTCTTAGAAACTGAAAAGTTGAAGAATGAAAGCCAAAATGAAAGTTGAGTTGATTTGTTAAACAACTTTCAGCTCCATTCCTTTTCAAGGACGAAAAGATTTTAAGTGGGGGAGATCCGAACCGTTACAAATAGTGAAAAGACAATTCCTTTCAAAATTGAAAAAATGACAGTTATATGTTGACATGTACATATATGTATGTCGACATATATATGTGTAAATTTGAAATTTGAACATTTTTTCAAGTGTTTTAATATATATAAAATTCTGGAAATTCTTGAATTAAAATATAGTGTTATAAATAAATATTATAAAGTAGAAAACCATATGAAAACATAAATATAAACTATATAAACATATTTATAAAATTATAAAGTTTAAAACTATATAAATATAAAGTATAATAATATAAATATATGTATAACTTAAAAACTTAAGTTCGAAAACAAAAGTAAAGCAAGAAAGAAAAAATAGAAAAGAAAGAAAATAAAATAGAGAGGATGGAAATTGAAGATATAATATGAAAACAGAAATTTGAAAAACAGAATTTGAATTTGAACCTGGAATGCTATTCAGAGTCTTATATAATCTTAGACTCTATAACTATATTAGTCTTGAACTCTTGAAATCTTGAATAGTTATGAATCTTGAAATATCTCTGAATTCTGAATCTTTGATATCTTTAAAACTGTACAATCTTCAGTATATAATTCCTATATATAGATCCTGCATATGTCTCTCTCTCTCTCTCTCTCTATATATATATATATATATATATATATATACACACACACACACACACACACACACATACATACATACATACATATATACATACATATATACATATATATATATATATATATATATATATTCTAGACAAAGATGTTAGTATATATTTTATAATCAATCAATTAATATTGAAATAAGGTTCAACACTCCATTCTCCAACAATTGCGGCTATGTATAATGTGATTTTAGTTGCTTTAGACCTTATCCAAATGGGTACTTTGACATATTTGCCATTATACATTCCGGAAGGCATTATTAATCCACATAAATTAATTTGTGTTGCTTTTCTAAGAAAATATAGTCACTTTATTTCGGTATGTACATATTATTATCAATACGATTTAGCTTCAATTATTAACTCATATGATACTTTATTAACACTATAATCATTATTTGTAGGTCCCTTTGATCGATAATTGTCCTATTCTAGAAATTTATGGATTTTGGTTCAGATTTCGTGAAGATTCTGTACAAGGATGGGGTGCTCCTCTAAAGTCCGGGATTGAGATTTGGAAATTGATAAGTGGCTAGCTAAATGATAATATGTAATGTAGTCAAGTATATGTAATACATTTGATAATTATTAAAGTTTTTATTGTGTGTTTAATATCAAATGTTCTTGTCGTGTGTTTAATATATGTAATTTATTTTATAATTTATTGTTAATTAATTAATTCGTATCTGAAAATAAACATAATTTAAATTTACAATTACCCATAAATGAATTATATTTTTAAAATAAAAAGTATTAACAGGAACAAGAAGTTGAAGAAAAATCATGAAATGTTACTCATCGTTGCATCAAATATTATTAGTGGATGAAGGAGATTTGTGTAATACTAATGTCATTTTTTATTTTTTAGTATTGTAAATTTTGTATTTTTACATTTACTTGTCCCCTTCTTATCTTATAATTCAATTTAAACTAAATTGTATCTTATCTTATAATTCAAGTCGTACTATTCAAAGTCGTTACTTGAATTCATCTTTGGGTTTATTATTAAACTTTATATAATATATAAAATTAACTTTGAATATATATATATATATAAGTTTATAAAAATTCTAAAGTTTATTAGAAAATAGATTATAAACATATAGAAGTTTAAAATAATATTGAAATAGGTTTAAAAGACTTATTTATTATAATATAAAAAGTTTAAATACTTATATGATAAAATTATATGATTTTTAATAATAAAATTAAAGGTAAAATCTTAAATAAGCATCTAAATCCATTTTTACTTATAAAATAATTTTAAAACATATAATTTTAAATTTCAATTGAAATCGAATTTTTATTTTGAAAATATTCTATAATTTCTCGTAACGGGAATATGACATTTGAAATGCGTTCAGTAAGATATAGCAGCTACGAAAATTTCGTCAAAAAATTCAAATGTTTATCGATTGCACAATTCTCAATGCAAAATTGCGCATAATAGTTCAAATTTTAGCAAATTTAAAATCTCTTCGAAATCAATTTGGACAAACATGAAGAATATTCTATTCGTCGTCACGAATCCAATGACGAAATGTATTTTGCGAAAATCGGACGTTTTGACCTTCGTTTTGTCAACCGTATTTTTCGTTTAAAGGGGTCTATAACGCCTTTTTGAATGAAACATCGTGACACTGCAAATTATATATCGTTGTGTCTGTCTCGTCGTGCTAATTTCCGCAATATAATCATTTGTCAGTTTCGGTGTCCGGTTGGTGCTGAAATTGCGAAATGGCTTGAGCAGTTCATTTTTTAAAAAGAGTCATTTGAGTTCGATGTGTCTCATTTCGGGTCTTGCAAATATTTCTAGTTATTCTGGTCTGCAAGACCCTCCTTTTATTTTACTAAAACACCCTTCTTCTTTTTTATTCACTTCATATTTCTAAAACCATGGGATGTCATTTCCATTTCTTAAAAAACCTCACGTATGACATCTCAATTTCCATTTATTAAAAAAAATCAATTTCCTTTTTTGATGCCGACCTGTCACTTTTCAATTGTACCGATCCACTTTAATTACTGAAGACCCGTGACGTTTCAATTGTACCGATCCGAGGTCCCGTCACTTTTCAATTGTTTATACCGAGCCACTTTAACTGTTGAGTACGGATACATTCAATGATTTAAGACCGACTCTTGGAGCTGTTTAATAAATTGCATTCCGACCCATTATAACTTGTGCCATCGCCTTTTTATTTCAGAACCGATCCTTCCAGTTGTTATTTTGAGGCCGATCCTTATCATGCATTGCAGGGTATCTTCTTATACATACATGTCAACACTTTATATTTGCAGGCTTGCAGCAAACTTTTACGTGAAGCTGGCTCATTTAATTGCCAATTTTCCACCGCTTACCGCATAGTAGAAAAAAAACTAAACATATTGCCCATTTATAAACAGTGCCGATCCTTGCTTTATACAATACTGGCTACTTTTGCGCGCAACAATTGTTCTGTGCTCAATTTCAGTGTCCTCCGTGTCTTATTCAATCAAAGCCTTCGATTTTTATTTTTTGCACTTAAACCTCTGAATTATTTGAGGATTTAAATGCAAAATAGTGGAAATCAGGATCTGATTGAAGGCACACGGAGGAGTGGGAATGAGAAAAGAAGAGTTGGCCTCCTTGTGCACACGCTTTTGTCAGTCCATCATTTGCCACGTTTACTTATGCTCTACCATGCAGTATAACTCATTCCATATATTTGATATATGATGGAACCGACTTCTTCATGGATAGCCCGGTACAATACACTACAGCTCCACGAATCAAATTGATGCATGCACTTGAGTTGGGAGATTGGTGAAGGAAAAGCTCTTAAGTTGGGAGAAGAAGATGAAGAAGCTTCTGTCTTTCACTTAATCTTCCAAATTCTTGCCCTATCCGGTGAAGTGGATAACTCAGTAAATCCTTAATCTTCTCAAGTTAGGACGATGATGACCTTTCATGGTAACCAACCCTTTCAACTTCTTCAGAAGTTTGCCAAATTCCAACTATTCTACTGCTATTATTTTATTTATTATTATTCTGGATGTTTATTTACGCAGTCACTTTCAGATTAGGAGCAGCCTGTCATTTAATTTGTTTGTCAATGCATAAATATAATCAAACAGGGAGTATTAAGAATTCCTTTTCATTATGAACGCCAGAAAAGTGTACTTACCGAAACTGGTTTGCCTTTTTTTTGGCATTCTTAACTTGGGAAATGTTTACCTATGGGTGTAGTTTTTCGTACTGAACAACTTTTGTGTGGATACCAAATAATGGTAGCGTATTATGGGTCTTGAAGAATGAATTTGTTTACTGCACAGCTAAAAACTATACATATCAAAATGTAAATTTACATGGTAATTAAAGATATGTGGTTTTGTGGCAGATCATACTTGTATTTTGAAATAGCCAGTCGCCTTCAACAATCAAACTCTGAAGTAAACAAGGCTTGCAAAGCGTGTGATAGAAAGCTGGGATCTTGCATTATTCTGTAAACCGCTTTTAGTCTCCGCTGGTTTCATGCCGAGGACTGAAGTCGTAGGAAATTACAGTCCAGCTAACTACTACTTGATAGATTGACTCAGATTCAGGTAAGTATCTGGATTATTTTGCATCAAATATGTATTAAATTTAATTTGATTTTTGTAAGACCATTCCCTGTGAGACTTTGGAAGTTATCAGTTAGTTTAGTTCAGGCGAATTCTTGATAAGGTTTTCCTTGATAGGTCCATCGCAGTGATGACATCTTCTAGGTTGCTTTTCATAAGAACAATGTCTGCTGCTTCTATGGCCACGTCCGTACCTGCACCGATCTCTTTTCCGATTGCGATGGCAGTAGCCTAATTGTCCCCTATCACCATTATGCTTGAAATTCCCATTGACTCCAAGAATGAAATAATCTGGCTCGATTCAGGCTTTAGCGGATCAGAAATAGCAAAAGCTCCACAGATCGCACCATCGATTGCAACAAGTACACAAGTTCTAGCCAAATTCTCGGATTCTTTCATATATTTCTCAACTCTACGTGTCAATGGTATTTCATAAGAAAGCATGTGTTTTTTGTTCCCAACAAGTATTTTTCTCCCTCCGATACTGGCAGTGACACCAGCGCCTGGATGAACCTCGAAGTCTTTTACTTCTTCTAGGTGACTTGCTTCAGATCCATACTGTGAGTGAAGGTTTTTTGTGTAGCCAACAATGGCTTTTGCAAGAGGATGCTCACTATTAACCTATAAATTACATGATTTATACTGAGTGGGGTGTTGTCATAAAAATGCAAGGCATGGTTTATATCTAAGGTCATATTATTTGAGTATGTAAAGTTATTTTATAATAATAACATACTTAGCCAATGTACATTGCATGATATACAAACTAGGATCATATTTCTTTTCCAGAAACATTATAAATTATGAAACTGTAAATGTTATCTTTTTTACTATAACTTGCAATCCATTCCCAGAAACATAGTATGACCGAGGTTTCTGAACTCACAACTACAACCAAACACATATGGTTTGGTTAATCTACTGGACAGTAGACTTAAGCATATATGCAAATAAGTAAGTGCACTGTATAATGTACACCATGCACGCTATTGTGTGTACCCAGCACAGCAGTGTTTGTATATGTATTTCTATTATGGTATGACATGAATTCAATTAGACCGAGCAATAGTACCAATGCTAATTTATATTCTCAAATTGAAAGCACTACTTGTTGTAGACACACTCACCTCTGCAGCAGCAGCTAAATCGGAGAACTCCCGCAAGCCCATGTTTGAGAAGAGCATGGTATGGACTACAGAAGGCTTTCCAACTGTCAGGGTTCCAGTTTTGTCAAATACAACAGTTTTCACCTGCAATGGAATAAAAATCCAATGAAAACGAGTAGAATGTTCAATTGGTATTTACAATCATAATGCAAATATATAGTATAAATTGCAGATAAATTGAAAATACTAAAAGCTTTGACTGAAAAGCTATACAACATAAATTGCAGATGAATACAAAGGCAAGGAACAAAATTTAATTCATTAACTAAAGACTTGTTTAACGAGATTTCTAGTGTACTCCCTTTTTCACAAAATAAGGCATCAAATCAAAAATATAATCTTAAACATTGATGTTGTGCATACCTTGTGAGCCTTCTCAAGATCATTTCCACCCTTTATAAGGTCACCTTGAGATGCACCTTTTCCAGTTGCAACCATAACAGCTGTTGGAGTTTCTAAAGGCTGCAGTAGTTGTGTTTTCAGACTATTTTCTCCATTGAGATCCATTTCTTTTTCTGAAAACAAAAATACATCTAAAAGGTGTCAAATAAGAGAAATGGTACTTCTGTATGTGATGTTTTTAATACTTCACATTGATTTTATTTGTTCTTGTAAATTTACCTAGTTATCTGCTGTCAGCTTAAGGCTTATTTCGATGAATTATTTGACCTGGATTACCACATCTGAAATCCACACATAGCCGACCTAGTTTTGATCTTTTTTCATTTTCTGATTTTGATCTTTTTGAAATTTTTGTTTTCTGTTTTTTTCCCTTGTATTTTAAATTCTACCATATATTGTTTTCTAAAATTCCGGTTTCTACAACTCCTATTCTTTAAGTTTTTTAAATCAAGTGAAATCAATATGTTTCCTGTTGTATTTTTGGGGTTATATTCATGGAGAATGAGTTGAGTTCTTATAAGTCACCTTTTAACTTTCATATTATTTTTAATTGGTACTGCTAAAATTTTGAAATCCAAAAATTTGGGGAAATAATTTTATTAGGATAGATCCGGTAAGTTATTTACCTTATGGTGGTCAAGTGATTTTTTATGAAGTTGTTATGAAGTATCTGAATAAGCTGTTGCTTGATGTTTTGAATGCTTCGCTTATGAGGACTATAAAATCAAAATGATTATATCAGTGAAGTAGTTAAATTTCTCGATACGCTACTTTCTTCTGCTGAGCAGACTTTACCTTTAGAAGCATTAGTTAAACTCATCTCTGGTGCACTTGAGAATGTTTCTGATCTTGTTGAGCTAGCTTTTCTTAACGAGAACACGAAGAGGATCACTTAGATTGTTGTTATTCGGATTGACTTTTGTAGATGTAAGTTTCCATGACGTAGGGTTAAGCAATTTGAAGAAAGACAGAAATTTAAAAGATTGTTTGATTTAATCATACCGCATTATGCTATTTTTTACTTTTACTTTAAGAAAATCACCAAAACTAAAAGGAAAAAGGGGAAAAAGCCATTTTACAGATACATGGTTATGGCCTTGAGAACTTGATATTTCAGTTTTTCTGTATCCTATTTTTATTATTCGAGCAGTTGACTTGGGTTCTTCTAACATTTCAGTTTCTTCAAACATCAACATCAAAACAATCATAACAACGGCAAGCAATATTAAGTTTTCCCTATGTGCATAGTAGAGAAACTTTGGATAATGTCGGTGTTTCTTCAATTAAAGCCTTTTCTTCTTCTTCTTGAATATGGTTCATTCCTGCAAGAATACGAAGTTAGAAAGGATCAAATCCTCGACCTTTCATGTGAGCACCGCATATCCTAACCAATTACGCCATCGCTAGCCCTGCATTTAATATTACTGAAAGATGTCTGATTTTTCTTGGTGATTAACCGGTCATGTTTAGTTAAAAAATTAGGTAACACTGATGTGAGGTGCGATGGCATTGGGTATTGATATTATGTATATAATAAAAGTTGACATAAGCTCTGTCCCAGTTACGCAATTGGTTTGGTGCTATGCTATGCATCCATTTGGAGAATGTAGGAACAGTGTGAGAGATGTGACTTTAGAAGAAGGGAAAATGGCAAATGAAATGATGCTTAGAGCATTCCCAACAGCTTAAGGTATTTTGAGCGTGAATCGCTCATTTTGAGCGTTGATCCCCTGCTGTTTCAGCAGCCAGTGGAGAGACGCTAGTGCAAATTTTTTTTTTTAAAAAAAAAAATATCCTTAAACGGTTTTCTGAAAACCGTTTAAAGCTTAAAAGGTCTTCAGAAAACCATTTACGGTAAGAATAAACACAGAAACACGCTAAACGGTTTTCTTCCCCATCGCCGCTCAAAATTCTCAAATGGTGATTCTTCCCATTTCAATTCTCTCCCCACGCTCGTCGCGACTCTGCTGGAGAGCGGCCTTCTCCTTTTCTTCCTCGTTTCGCCTCCTCTAGCAACTGCTGGGAGTGCTCTTATAGGTAGTGGAATTTTAGTGAAGCCCTTGTTGCAGTGGGATGATCACATTATTGGCACTGGCAAGAACATATTTCACTCTTTCTTCACAGATTAAAGATTAAATCTGATAATTTGACACTATAAATGTACTTGCAATACTTTCTTTAGGACAAGAAGGACAACGTGATCTGGGCCTGCTGATGTTAGAGTACCTGTTAAATATTGATGTAAATTAAGTTCTCTTAACGTTATGTTCTTATGGGGTACATGAATAAAACTTGATATGACACTTGACCTTCTTGTTGTCAACGTGTGAAGTAAGCAATCACAATGGTTCGTGCTTTGTATGTACGTAAGAACTTTCCCTGCCTTCTCATGCTAAAACCGGGAAAATGCAATTTCCCCCCGGAGCTTAGAAGGGAAATAATCTTTTTCTTTCTTTTTTATTTTTCCATATTTCCGTGAATTTGAAATTTGTTTTTCGTGCTTATATCGCTTCTTAGATGCTAAATTTATCGCATTTGAAATGAAGTGAGGAACTCATCAAATTTGTATTATAAAGAGAGTAAGTATTGCGAAATGCACTAAACTACATTTAGATTCTAATCGAGCGTCTAATTTCTATATCCAAGAATTGAATTGGATTTAACTCCATACATAGCTTTCGAGATGGTAGATTAAATCTCTTTACTTTGTTATGTACTGTATTTACTTCTCTGTTAAATTTGAGGATATTGTAATTTCAGCTCTATATAAGAAATAGAATATATTATTTATTACTTAATGCATTATTTGCAGGGAACGATCTGCAGTTACCTTTCTCAAATGAGATGATGACTTGTTTCATCATACTTCAACAAAGAAAAACAAAGGGCAGTAGAGTTCAAAGGGTATCAAGGTAAATTAATTGGTTTATGTTTTTAACTACGCTTTTTGTTACAGGATTCTCTCTTTACTACAGGAATCAGCAAACAGTTAAAAAATAACTCAGTTGTGGCCAACTGCCTTTCTCACTTCAATGCGTTGGAGGGCATAGGGATCTCATATTTCTGTTCATTACACATTGTTATATAGAGTTGTTGTCCCAGGTACTTCCATGCCCACATTGCTGATCCAATGTTCCACTTGCTGTGATTGCCCACTGATACTAATATAGCGGACCAAGGATATGGGTAAACCTATATGCATACACATACATTAGCATAAACATTTAAGTAATGGGAAATATGATTTCATATTATAGCATCATGAATTAACTGTTATAGATATTTACTGATATATTCATTTACTTCATAGTACTTCTTTCTTAGAACATAATGCACTAATTGTGGTTTATCTAACAAATTGCATTTTCGCTCTCATTCATAGACTACTGCCCATAGCCATATCTGTATCTATTAATTATATTCTTTAATTCTGTAATCGTACTCTATTTTTTCTAATTATTAAGTTCGTTATATGGGGACCCATGTGACTTATACAGCAACCCAAAACTGAAATCCATCAAGATGCCAAGGCTGCATTGTGTCTTCTGTGTTCTGCAACACAATCTCCACAAATGTGTTCCTACCCAGATTCAAACCGGGTGTTCCTAGAACGCTCACAACGTTTGTTTGTATAATTTGTGTTTGTGGTGAAGGAGTCGTAGAAGATGGAACATTTTCATGTTCCTATGCTGCTTTCGCCTTTTGGTTTTTCTACTCAGATGAGCATGTGAATATGAGTTTTAAGTTTTATACTATGTATTAAATATGTATCAGATTCAATAAACAAGAAATAAAGCTGCACAAAGTTGGGTGTTAAGTGCTCTTTACGTGGCACTGCGTTGCTTTCATCCAATTTAAGTTATTATAATATACACTATTGAATATCTGTAACTTTGAAGTCTTAAAAATACAAGCTGCAGATTTTATGGTTTATACTTTGTATAATTCTGATCAAGGTGGCTGATAAGCTGCTTGTTCTGATAAATATCATTTGACTGAACTTTGCAAGAAATGTTCCATGCCCAAGTACACTGTATATTGTAACTATTTTGTGATGTATATTATTAAATAAGCACTTATATTAAATAATGTGACTAGTAAAGAAAATCCCGCATATTAGGAACATGCTCATGTTACTCGTACAGATAAATTGAATTTCACTTGAATTTATGTAAAACTAGAATAATTTTTTTAAATGATCGAGCCAAACGGTCTGTTTTCCCACCGTTGTACGGTAATACTAGTAGTAGTTGAAAGATTATAACAAACTATTTTATCTAAGAAACTGCCTAATTTCAATAAATAAATCATTTAAACCTTGTTCCCTTGTTTTTAAGATACCGGCCTTGATTCTTCTGTGATCATGCTCTCATTCACATAACTCTGACCTCCTATAACAACTCCATCAACTGGTACCTTCGATCCAGGCATAACCTTAACTACATCATTTCTTTGTAACAACTGAGTTTTGATTTCTTCTTCTCAAACTATGTTCCCTTCCTCGTCAAAATTAATCAGGAAAGCAGTTTCGGGGGAAAGGTCTGTTAATTTAGCCAGTGCATCAGAGGTCTTTCCTTTTGCAACCAAGTATTTGCCCAGTATAATAAATGATATTAACATGCCACTAGTCTCGAAAAAATCTTGACCTTCAAATGAATCAGATGATAGAGTTTTGATTACAATATACAAAGAGTAAAAATAAGCAGCATTAGTTCCCATTGCAACAAGAACATCCATATTAGAGGAGCCTCGTTTTAATGCATGATAAGAGCCTGTGTAGAACCTGGATCAAAAGCCGTTAATAAATTGATGAGTTTAGCTATGCTTAGCAATCAAATACTACAAAATAAATGTGTCAAGCAAAAAACTGATGGTTACGTCCTAGATGTGCACGTGAAGTTAATAGAACTATATGTGCTGGAAAAAGTCTGTAGCCGTTGAATGGAGGCAGCATCTAGGAGGTCTTCACCAATATATAGCATATTTAAGAAAACTATTAGTAATACAGCACTCTTGATTCACACAGACTGGCCCAACATCAAATATGGACTGGCCATAATAGCACATATGGCATAGTTATACAAGTAATGTGTGCTTTATCCCAAGGCAAATACCATAGCAGAACATAATTATGCATCCTTTAATTCAAATTCGACCCAAGATGGTATTTTTCTCGCAAACATAGTAATCATGAATGTTTCAACATGAACAATAAATTAGGGGCGCATTAGATACCATCATAGAGCACACGAACATGCTCCTACCAGCCATGAAAACGAATTGTGGCAACTGGCAAGGGCAGTTTCCAACATTTATTGTCAAGGAAGGTCTTTACGAAAGTTGCACCCCATACGGCTACATAACGGAAAACCTTGCCTTTGTCAAGGGAAAAAAATACAACAAATTTTTTGATAAACTTATACCCTCCTACAGCAATTTGATACCGAGTGAATAACATATAATATGGTAAATTTAAGGTAGTAAGATGGCTAAAATCATACCTCCAACCAATTACAAATTGCACAGGTGTACAGAGAATCCATCTGAGTAAAATCCCAACAGATAAATTGTTGTATATTTTGTTATCCAACCAGTTTTCATATGGAGATACCATAGGAAGTACCATCGAAAACATAATTAAGGGGACTGAGAATAAGCAACTCCAAAGAAATTGGTTCCTATAGACCCGAGTCTCTTCTTCTCTCTCTATTTCTCTACGTCTAGGAGGATTATACAAGCTTGCATTATATGGATCAGCTTCTTGAATGTGATGAATTAGAGACCTTGGACCAGTTACATCAGGATCATATGAAACAGTTATTTTTGGACCAGCAACATCCAGTTCAACATGATTCACACCTTCAACTGATTCAAGATATGACCGGATTGAACTGGCATCGTTTTCAGATGTAATACCTTCGATTTTCAAATGTACTTTGTTCCCGCCATCTCCAGAACTAACGAGTTCTGCTCCAAAACCGGAATCTTCAACCACCTTCATAATTTGATCCGGACTAATGATACTTGGGTCATAGTGAATTTTGGCTTCTTCAAGAGCAAGGCCAACTATAGCTTTTTTTATTCCATTAACCATACCAAGAGCACGCTCCACAGCTTATGAACAGCTTGTACAAACCATTCCTTTTAATCTTAACCGACAAACAGATATATCTTGATCTAATGATTTATCAACCAGGTAGCCTAAGTCCTCAATGGTTTCAAAGATTTTTTTAACTGTATAAAAGAGAAAGTTAAAAGTTAGAAGTCATTTGTAGTTCATCACTTCACTCCCCAAATAAAACTAAGCTTCAAAAAATGGACAAATTTGTCTGAAAAGAATTTGGTAAGAATAACAATGTTAACAAGCTTACACTAATTACTTCAGGTCTATACTTTACAGCAGCTTGGCCCTGAAGTGCTGACACCGCAATGCTCTCGATCCCCTCCAAGTTACCCACAGTAGATTCGATTGAGACCGCACAAGAAGCACATTTCACTCCTCCTATTTTAAATCTAACTTCATTACTATATTTTCCACCGGTTGCAGTATTGTTAGGCTGAGTTCCAGTTTCAGTTTCTAAAGGCTGCAGTAGTTGTGTTTTCAGACTATTTTCTCCATTGTGATCCATTTCTTTTTCTGAAAACAAAAATAGGGTGTTGTTACTGACACTCCAACTATTGTTAAGGGAGGATCATTTTTTAAAAACACTCCACTCTTTAAAAATTGTTAAGGGGCTACACAAACATATTATTTCACACTATTCAATATTTTCAGATTGCCCCTTCAAATTAGATTAAAAAAAACTTACTCAATAAAGAAAACCGAATTAAAATAAGCAGTTCGTCACCACTGCACTGAATGCAGCACGTAATCAATTATGTATGTATTCAACAGTGATGTGTTGAAAATTAATAATCATTTCGGTGCATTGCCTTCGTAATTATAAATTTTGACATATTTATGTTGACAAAAAAAATTAATATTTTGATCTCATTCTTCCGAAAACACTTATCCTTTAGGGTTTTTAAAAAAATTGATGTATGCAAACTGAAAAATAATAATTATTATGGCTCTTGCAATATTTGTTAAGGTAAAATTAGTTTTATTTATTAAGGGCTAAATGGGTAATAAGGTAAAATTTTCTTTATTTGTTAAGGGTCTACTTTCCTCATTAGTACTTTTCTTAATAATTTTTTTAAAAATAAAAAATTGGTTCTCCCTCAACAATATTTGGAGTGTCAATAACAATGCCCTAAAAATACATCTAAAAGGCGTCAAATAAGAAAAATGGTACTATTCTTTTTAGGCTGTAGGCATGACATATGTGCATTGTCATGGGTTGACGGTCAATTGAATTCGTACTAGAATACAATGTACAATATAACAGTTATTCTTCCAACTGAAAGTAATATAAAGTTTGCATAGAGCAATAAATACAACAGTTGTGCAACTGTTGATCAGTAGATAGAACACAATGTGTTTACAACAGTTATGAAGGCCGAAGACAGCAGTGTGTCATACTGATATCTACTTTTACTTCCCGCAAAAATTGCACTATAATAAATAAACCTAAACTCTTTCCCTTATCAAGGGAGTCGGATAGCATTCTCACCCAGAGGATGCATGATGCAGACTAACTAATTTCCAATCATTAGAAGCAAAGCCGGCGAAAATAATTGTGCCTATGCAATACAAGACTTGCTTCGGCTGGTAAGAAAATCTTGCACCTTAAATATTGAATAATAAACATAGGATTTCAATTATGATGGTTTTCTAAAACCAAAATTCAATATAATTATAAATATTACCAACAAACTCGAATTCTAAATATGATTCAAAAACTATATGTTCACATCAAAGTCGACATCATCAGATTCATAAATTTCAACATCTTCCTCATCCATCTCATTTAGATTTGTTTCTTCGTTGTAAAGAGTTAAATGAGTTGAAGCGGATGCTCAAAAATGTCTTGATGTAGATATTCTTATACTTGGATATCTAATTTCCTCTATACCTATTGCTCTAGCAGTAACACCTCAAGTCAAATCATTATCATCATCATCAATTACAAATTCATCTTAACCGTTGTATGCATCATACATATTTTCTATTATTCATTTATTATAACATCAATATCTTTTAAGGATATTGGATCAATGGTGTCAAAGATGTTATACCTTTTTTTAATGCTCTATAATATGAAAGTATTAATTTTTATACAGTTTGAACTATAAAAAATGAAGAAAAAAAAACAATAATATAAAGAAAAGACACATCACTCTGTGTCATGCGCTATTTTTCATGTGTACCACAACATAAAGAAGAAATGCGCAAATGCCGCATCTTGCGCCATGATGCACCTTTCATAACTATGCCTGCAACTTGGTCTATGTTTGCTGTTGCTTGAGGTTTTTCATAAATTTCAACTTCTATGTACGTTTTGGTTGAAACTAGTCTCCCTAACATTACAAAACAAAGAATACGAACACATAAATGTTCTTTGAAAAAACCCTTCAAATCTTTTAATGGGTGCGGGTTTAACATGAGTTTTGATCCAATAGCTATAGAAGCCTAAGAGGGATCTTTAACAGCACAGCTTATCACATTATATGTATGTTACATAGTTGCTGCGTATGATATACAAATCAAATGCCAATCCTGCATGTTATTTTCATGTTACAGAGTAGTTGGGCCACTAAGCTTCACATAGGATTGTTAAAGGGGAAAAAGATTGATCAAGAGGCTGATTGGTTAAGAAGATATTTCAAAAAATAGATTTTATGTGTAACGGGGAAATATATATTTAGTACTCTTATATGTTTTTTTTAGGAACCAAAGCGTTATTACATTTTCTCCCAATGATTATTTATGCCCTTTCTTATTTCAGAATCCTCAAATTTTCAAAATTCAGAATTTATTAAATTCCAAAAAATTTCAAATTCAGAATTGACTAAATACAAATTTTCACTGCGTTTTTGTCAAAACTGAAATTATAAAACTTCAATCTGAATCAGATTTTCGAAACAAAAGAATTTTAAAGGTAAAATATTTTAACAGTAAAAAGATTTATGCTTCAAAAAATAAAAATTCAAACTTTCACCAGTTATGCAATTTCAAAACTAGAATACCTAAAAGTTCAAAAATAATTAAATTTGAACTTAAAATTTTCATACTTTGTACTTCAAATCATAATTTTACAAAATAATTCAAAATTTCAAATTAACATATGGAAGCTTGGAGAAGATAGCTCACATACTGCAAAAGAAAGAATACTTACGTTTTCCAATAAAAAAAGGTTTCAAATGATATTTTATCAGGTTACATTAAAGGCTAAATAAAATTTTATCTCTCCTGTAATAAAATAAATTTTGTGTTCTTCAAAGGAAACATTTTTTTTTTAATCAATTTTCTGCTAAGATGATAATCCTCCTAGCAACCAACTTGAATTATATAGTATCCCAACTGAATAGCCAAGCAAAAGACCTAAACCTCAAATCGTTACCGAAATAAATTAGAAATCAAACCGCTTAAAATCAAACAACAACCTTACCTTATATTCTACGATTGCTAGATCAAACCGAGATAGAACGATAATTGGGACGAAGACGGCTAGGGTTTGAGAGAGGAGTAAAATCGAAAATTGTTTCCCACTCTTTGGAAAACCGACCGCTTTATATAGGCGACGAGCTTCCAAAAGTTTGAAAAAAAAGGCAAACTTTGCAGAATTCCCCTCTTTCATTTATATTTGAATTTTTGAACGCTCAACGCCTACTAAAGTTCCCCTGTTGTCTAGGGACTCCGCGTTATATTTGTGCGGGTTATTTTCTTCAAGGAAAAGGTCAGAGACTATTAAACCACAAAGGTGCTTTACATTTTCAAGCTCCACTAGGTAGTTTTGTATTACCCGTTAGAAGAAGTTTTGAGAGTATTTATTTTGATTTTTGACCATCAGTGATTATAGAAATTTTGATCGGTTTACAAAAAATATTATTATAGTCGATAAATATATGATTGAGAGTTTAATGTACGTTGATTTAGAAAGCTTTTTACTAAATTAACATTAGATATACATAATCTTGTAATTATTATCTAGTTTCATAAAGATTAACTTTTCAGTGTAATTAGCGAGGGTGTGATAGAGGAAAAAAAATTAGAATATCTTAAAACATCCAAATTTGAAGGGTTGAGATTTACTATTTAAATTACACTACATCGTGTTTTATTGGTTTTATAACCAATAGTAAATAGAAAAGAATTTTGCTAATATTGAAAACGAAAAGCCGTCCAAAACTAGTTAAAACCTGTTGAAAGAAACTTCTAAGCCTAGCCTTGGGATCCATTTGTTACCAAGTGAAAAAGGATGATCAAAGTGGTGTTTAGAACGAAGAATAAAAGAGGAGCATAAAGGGAAAAAAGATAGTGGGAAAGCGGTATAATGAGGAGGAAGGGAGAAACAGACTATTTTCATTTTATTACGTACCGGGAAACGTGTAAAATTATATTTGTGAATGTCAACCGCCACTTTTTTGTTTGCGTGGTAATTGCGAACGTGACCTTAAGGAAACCAAAAAAGGTTATAAGGAAAATGTAACACCCCGCGAATTCTATAACTGTGAAACTCACAAATTAAAGTATAATTAATTTCAAATCAAAGAACTAAGGGAAACGGGATACGCTATTGCGTTCGTCTCGGAAAAATACGCGAAATAGAGTCCGAGTTTTCGAAAAACGGATATCGTATGAAGAAGTTATGGACGAACGAAGTTGGGCGAAAAACCGAAAAAGGGCCAGAATGCACTGGCGCACTTGGGAAGTGCGCCAGAACAAAAATGAACTGGCGCACCTGTGAAGTGCGCCAGTACATTTTTGACCTGGCGCACCTGCCAAGTGCGCCCAGGTCAAAAATGACCTGCTGGCCAGGTCTGGTCTAGCCCTGGCTGGCCAGGTCGGTGTGTGGTCGAATTTCTGTGGTCTGCTTTGTCATTAGGGCTAGGTGGCGGGTTTTTATTGGTCTCTATTCCTAATGAATGGCTACGATCTAACCTAGCAACATCAATGGTCCTAATCAATTCCTAACCTCTATATAAACAACCCTAGACTAAACCCTAATCTATTCATTCAAAATAAGATTATAGCCGCCATGTTGCTGAGGAACGACAAAGATTAGCCGCCGACTAGAGAGAGAATTAGGAAGAAAGTTCTAAAGCCTAAAACAATTCAAGCAACCTAAAGCCAATCAATTCAACAAAGGAATCATATCTCTTAATTAGAGAATTCGCCGCAACCATTGTAAGTAGAGTATTACTTTGGTATAATAAACAACTGTGTTGATATGTATGCTTGAATTGTGGCAATGGAAGTAATTCATGTTTGTGCAAAATTATGTTATTCATTATAAAGAACTACATGCGGTAGTTCTATGCAAAAATACGTTTGGAATATTGCGCAAATTATGTAATCTATGTTGAAGCTACATGTATGTAGTTGAGTGAAATTTATGCAAGTTTGGGGCTTTGTTATTATGTTGTCATGATGTATATTTTGTGCATAAATCGTTTTGCAAGCAATTGAGACAAGTTTGGTTCATATGAAACTATGTTGGAATTTTGACACCATAATCCATATATTAAGTCATGCTTGTGAATATGGCTAGGCTATGAATGATATTTGGCACAATTGAAATCCTTGATTAAGTTTATCTTGTTTAAAAGAATTATATGATGTGAGACATGGCTAGATTAGACTCAAAAAATCCCTTTTGCAAGTTTAAAGCAAAACACCATGATTAGGAATATTTATGCATAAGTATATTTATACCATCGTTATGTGATTAGACTTAAACCATGATTAAGTTGAACTATGCTTTTGTGTTAGTAACAAAGTATCCCCTTTGTAAACATGTAGAAACCTTATGAAAATGACTTGTTTATGTTTATGCCATGAACAAATTGAACTTTACTTATGCCATGCTTATGTTTGACATTATGCCGTGTTTATGCTAAAAGTATTTATGCCATGCTTATGTTTGACATTATGCTATGCTTATGCTAGAAATATTTATGACATGCTTATGTTTGACATTATGCCTAAATAAGAATATAGGTTCATGTTGTAGTTAAACCTATGCAAGTTCACATGCTTTGATTCATGTCATCTATGTTACCACTATGCAAGTACACCAGTTTCTATTATGTATTCCCAACGTCTTATGCAAGTTCATGCGCTCACCTTCCCCTCTTTGTGTATACGCCATAAGCCTCCCCTTTCGCATGGCTAAATTGGGCTTTAAAAGGCTAAGCCCAATATATATGAACGGACGTGTAAAACGGGGGAAAATAACGTTGGGTTAAAAATGAATTAATGAATGAAAATATAAAATAGAAGGGCCCAAATTCAAGTATGGGTTGGGCCCGTGATTGGTGTAATCTTTACACCATTAACTTAATAATGGGCCGCAAATATTTACATATAAATAAAGAAGAATGACAAAATATGTAAATGTAGAACATACGATGTGTTTAACCCGAGGTTGGATTGAGTTGTGATGTAAACCTGCCCGGAACCGCCCGGTTGTCCAGTAGTCACAACAATACCTATCCAATGTGGGAGGTTAAACATGGAGCCCAGCAAGGACCCGAGGTTAGACTGAGTTGTGGCGTAAGACTGCCCGGAACCAACCGGCAACAGGCAGCCACAACAATACCTGTCTAATGTGAGAGGTCAGGGCCTTAATAAGACAATTAAGGCTGAGTCAGGATTGTTAGGATTAAGTGGACTAAATACTTAATCAAAATGGAACATGCTAAACTAAACGGACTGGTGGGGTTAGGTTAGAAACACTTAACCAACTTAGCATGTTGGCTAGAGATAGAAAACCTAGTAACGGGGGACCCTTTTCAGCAGTAACCCTAAAAGGTGTATCATGATACCCTGAAACTAGGCAGGGTGGGGCACGATTACTGGGCTGATTGTAAGAGGTCAAAGCGACGGCGGTGGTGTAGCAGTGTAGGTTCTAACGGAGTGCGGGCGTGCACACACTCCGGCGCAGAAAAATAAGGCACTGGACACCAGTAGCATACCTGTGCACTCTAAGGTTGTGTCGGGTTGCCGCTATGGGACTTGATACACCCCATGGCGGGACCAGCATAGGTAACTACAAACATCGGGGGCCGTAAGACACATGTAACTATGCGAATAGGAGCCGATCATCATAGAATGGATCACATCACCCTGATTATGGGGTGCAAATTGGAAACTAGTTTATATGGGTTCAGAGATTGACATGGGGTACGATAGTATATTCGACCCTAGACAACTTAACCAAGTTATGGTGTTTGCCCACTTCTTGTTTATACTTATCATACCCAGTTCTTTATTCATAGACAAAGTAGTACTAGGCTTACTCAGGCTTTATGTCTGACTCTATTTTTCTTTCGTCTTCTTTCTTCCGTTTCCCCCCCCCCCCCCCCAGGTCCTCAGGGAGGGAACACAGCAGCTTGATCAGCCTTGACATCCAGCTTGAAGAAGAGAAATGTATTGCTTGGACTTTCCTGCTTTGAACTATGGCTTTGGACAATCCACTATGGGGACTTTTGGCAGTTTATCTATGTTTTATTTATGCTTCTTTAAATAATGTACTCAAGACAGATTATGAAAGTGTTATGTTATGTTTTTGGAAAGGATGTTGCTGTAACACGTATTTGACTTTATGAAATAAAAGGTTGTTGTTCTTCCGCTGTTTACAAATATGTGTTCTTATATCTGTCTTGTATATCTGTGACTTGTACTTATAAACCTCCACCAAAATTAGGGCATTCCCTTTGAGAGTGACCCTAACGGAGGTGGGGTGTTTCACTTGGTATCAGAGCATAGGTTTACCAGATAAGATAAAAAGTTTTGAAAAATTATTTTCAAAAAAAAAGGGAAATTTAAAGAAGCATTTTTAAAAGAAAAATATTATTTTATTTTAAAAAGGCAAAGTCCACTCCCCAAAGCCATAGGTACTATCTCTTATCCTTCGTTTTGAATCTATCCTTTCTGTTTCAGCATGTCTGGAGACCTTACTCCCCAGCTGCTGACGCTTTCACTCCTCCTCCTCCACGTGAACCAGCAAGCGGAAGAGTCCCAGAGTAGGAAGACGAATAATAGTCAAACAAGAAAGGATCGTAACAGTAATAATAAGAAACGAAAAAAAAGGAAATGTAATTTTTGTGGTACGGAGGGGCACATAGCCAAGGATTGTAGAAAGAGGAAAAGAAAGCAAGGTGAATGTCTTCATTGTGGGGAGACCGGACACATCAACAAAGACTGCCCTGAGAAGACAGACTTTGAGAAAGGCGGGAAAGACAACAAGTCCCGAGAGAAGAGGAAGTGTAAATTCTGTGGCAAAGTGGGGCACTTAGTAAAGGACTGCCGGAAAAAGAAGGCCAAGGAGAATGGTGGGTGCTTTTCATGCGGTCAGACAGGCCACAGGGCTAAGGACTGCCCAAAGAAACGAGGACAGGGGCAGGGCGCTGGATCCACCCCAGGGGCACAGGTTCATGTGCTAGAAGCGCCACCATTGCAACAGCGAGGTATAAATACTTCTGTAGAAAGTGTAGTTTATCTTTATGATCACCCCGTTCGCACTTTGTTTGATTCTGGCGCATCACACTCCTTTATCTCGTCTGCTTTAGTAGAATCTCTGCACCTAGAAACTAGTATGGTAGAGGACCCCTTAATTGTTTCAAACCCAATTGGGGGCCCAGCTCATTTGTCTATGATCTGTGTGGGATTGAAAATTTCTATTCTAAGTGTTGAATTTCAATGTAGTGCCTTTGTTTTGGGCTTTTCGGGGTATGGTTTGATTTTGGGTATGGATTGGCTATCCAGTAATGGGGGCCATCCTTGATTGTGAGAAAAGGGTTGTTAGGCTCCTAACCCAGCTCGGTAATACTTTGGAAATTTCTTGTAATCCCTCGTATGCGGTTATGCTTAGTTATCTTGAATCGCTAGATGCCTCTGTTGAAAACCTGCAATCAGTTAGAGTGGTCCGGGAATATCCGGATGTCTTCGAAGAGGTGAAGGGCTTGCCTCCGAAGCGGGAAATAGACTTCCGCATATATCTTGTAGATAATGCAAAGCCCGTTGCGTTGCCCGTTAGACATATGGCTCCACGAGAAAGGAAAGAGCTCAGTAAACAGATTAAAGAGCTTCTAGAAAAGGGGTTCATTAGGAGGAGCAAGATGTTCACTGTTTATACGGATGCATGTGGGACAGAGCTAGGCGGCGTCTTAATGCAAGAAGGAAGGGTGGTAGCTTATGGCGGGAGGCAGTTGAAGGTGCACGAAAAGAACTACCCAACCCACGATCTTGAGTTAGCCGCCATCGTCTTTGCACTCAAGTCTTGGCGACACTATCTCCTAGTGAAATAGGTTCCAACTCATATTTTGGAAACAAGAATTAAGAAGCTACGAAAATTGTGAAGTTAAAGACGGACAAAGCATAATGGAGTTAAGCTCAAGAAATGCGACTTAGAAGATTGAAGACTGGAATCGTGCATCATATCTCTTCTTAAGAGTATATCCTCTCGGTCCCATTCTCAATCCAATTTCTGTTGCAAACCACATAGGGAGTATGACTCATCTGTTAGTAACACATGTTGGGGCTCGAGGGTGTTCATTGGTTTGACTAAAGTTTTTGGGTTTTATAGGATACAGATTGGTCTTAGGAAGGGACTCCCTTATGACCTAAAAGGAGTCCATCATGCTTAGTTGCCTAGAATCATATATGGTGGTTGGGTTGAGTAATTCTTTGGGTGTCAGTCTGATGTTGATTTCGGTCTTCGGGGCTGATGCTTAGAGAGTTCTTCTCCTAATCAATATATATGTGGCATAGGTTTTCAGTTTTGACATTGCCTAATAGGCACAAAGTTTTTACTTGCTTCATTCGACTATACCTTTAGATAGGAACAATTGGGAAAATGTCCTATAGATTAGAGCTACCCGAGAAGTTGGCTGGAGTCCACAACGTTTTTCACGTTTCTCATCTCCGAAAATGTCTACATGAGTCTGCTGAAGTGGTAGAGCCAAATATCCTCGAAGAGGCCGAAGTGGAGCGCGAAGCAACCATAAGAAAAGTTCCAACCCGCATCTTAGGAACGGAAGTGAAGAAGCTACGCAACCGCGAAGTCAAGCTCGTCAAAGTTCAGTGGAGCGACGCCGAGGGAGACGCGACTTGGGAAACTGAAGCTAGAATCCGTACAGCCTACCCTTTTCTGTTCGAGGGTACATCCTTGATCTTTCATTTTCCTTAAGTTGCGCTTTTATCTATCTTCTTAGGTATATTTCCTCGACCTTATCTTTTAGGTAGAATCTTTTTGGATGGAAACATGTAGTTGAAACATGTTATGTATGATGGTTGCAAGTGGTTGCAAGTGATTGCTAGTGGTTGCTCGTGGTTGCATATACACACACAATCTAGGTTTTAGATCGGCTCAGTCACTTCATATTGCATATGCATATATGTTTGCTTTCGTATGTGGTTGAACTTTAATGTGTTGTCATGTGGATGCTGCATTTGTACTGAATGATTGTGCACTCATGTAGAATCAAGAATAGAAAAATTTGCATACATAATAGATTCATGGCACTTACATAATCCGCATTAAGGAGGTCAACTGAATCAGTAGACCGCCTGATTTTGCATTAGATAAGTTCATGTACACACACTTTGCATATGATCATCAAGCATTAGAAGTCTTTTAAGGACAATGGATGCTCGTGTTTGATGGATGAGTAGATGGATGATTGGATGTTAGGATATACATTCCTCCTAGCTTGAAGATTTCGGGGACGAAATCATTTTAAGTGGGGGAGAATGTAACACCCCGCGAATTCTATAACTGTGAAACTCACAAATTAAAGTATAATTAATTTCAAATCAAAGAACTAAGGGAAACGGGATACGCCATTGCGTTCGTCTCGGAAAAATACGCGAAATAGAGTCCGAGTTTTCGAAAAACGGATATCGTATGAAGAAGTTATGGACGAACGAAGTTGGGCGAAAAACCGAAAAAGGGCCAGAATGCACTGGCGCACTTGGGAAGTGCGCCAGAACAAAAATGAACTGGCGCACCTGTGAAGTGCGCCAGTACATTTTTGACCTGGCGCACCTGCCAAGTGCGCCCAGGTCAAAAATGACCTGCTGGCCAGGTCTGGTCTAGCCCTGGCTGGCCAGGTCGGTGTGTGGTCGAATTTCTGTGGTCTGCTTTGTCATTAGGGCTAGGTGGCAGGTTTTTATTGGTCTCTATTCCTAATGAATGGCTACGATCTAACCTAGCAACATCAATGGTCCTAATCAATTCCTAACCTCTATATAAACAACCCTAGACTAAACCCTAATCTATTCATTCAAAATAAGATTATAGCCGCCATGTTGCTGAGGAACGACAAAGATTAGCCGCCGACTAGAGAGAGAATTAGGAAGAAAGTTCTAAAGCCTAAAGCAATTCAAGCAACCTAAAGCCAATCAATTCAACAAAGGAATCATATCTCTTAATTAGAGAATTCGCCGCAACCATTGTAAGTAGAGTATTACTTTGGTATAATAAACAACTGTGTTGATATGTATGCTTGAATTGTGGCAATGGAAGTAATTCATGTTTGTGCAAAATTATGTTATTCATTATAAAGAACTACATGCGGTAGTTCTATGCAAAAATACGTTTGGAATATTGCGCAAATTATGTAATCTATGTTGAAGCTACATGTATGTAGTTGAGTGAAATTTATGCAAGTTTGGGGCTTTGTTATTATGTTGTCATGATGTATATTTTGTGCATAAATCGTTTTGCAAGCAATTGAGACAAGTTTGGTTCATATGAAACTATGTTGGAATTTTGACACCATAATCCATATATTAAGTCATGCTTGTGAATATGGCTAGGCTATGAATGATATTTGGCACAATTGAAATCCTTGATTAAGTTTATCTTGTTTAAAAGAATTATATGATGTGAGACATGGCTAGGTTAGACTCAAAAAATCCCTTTTGCAAGTTTAAAGCAAAACACCATGATTAGGAATATTTATGCATAAGTATATTTATACCATCGTTATGTGATTAGACTTAAACCATGATTAAGTTGAACTATGCTTTTGTGTTAGTAACAAAGTATCCCCTTTGTAAACATGTAGAAACCTTATGAAAATGACTTGTTTATGTTTATGCCATGAACAAATTGAACTTTACTTATGCCATGCTTATGTTTGACATTATGCCGTGTTTATGCTAAAAGTATTTATGCCATGCTTATGTTTGACATTATGCTATGCTTATGCTAGAAATATTTATGACATGCTTATGTTTCACATTATGCCTAAATAAGAATATAGGTTCATGTTGTAGTTAAACCTATGCAAGTTCACATGCTTTGATTCATGTCACCTATGTTACCACTATGCAAGTACACCAGTTTCTATTATGTATTCCCAACGTCTATGCAAGTTCATGCGCTCACCTTCCCCTCTTTGTGTATACGCCATAAGCCTCCCCTTTCGCATGGCTAAATTGGGCTTTAAAAGGCTAAGCCCAATATATATGAACGGACGTGTAAAATGGGGGAAAATAACGTTGGGTTAAAAATGAATTAATGAATGAAAATATAAAATAGAAGGGCCCAAATTCAAGTATGGGTTGGGCCCGTGATTGGTGTAATCTTTACACCATTAACTTAATAATGGGCCGCAAATATTTACATATAAATAAAGAAGAATGACAAAATATGTAAATGTAGAACATACGATGTGTTTAACCCGAGGTTGGATTGAGTTGTGATGTAAACCTGCCCGGAACCGCCCGGCTGTCCAGTAGTCACAACAATACCTATCCAATGTGGGAGGTTAAACATGGAGCCCAGCAAGGACCCGAGGTTAGACTGAGTTGTGGCGTAAGACTGCCCGGAACCAACCGGCAACAGGCAGCCACAACAATACCTGTCTAATGTGAGAGGTCAGGGCCTTAATAAGACAATTAAGGCTGAGTCAGGATTGTTAGGATTAAGTGGACTAAAGACTTAATCAAAATGGAACATGCTAAACTAAACGGACTGGTGGGGTTAGGTTAGAAACACTTAACCAACTTAGCATGTTGGCTAGAGATAGAAAACCTAGTAACGGGGGACCCTTTTCAGCAGTAACCCTAAAAGGTGTATCATGATACCCTGAAACTAGGCAGGGTGGGGCATGATTACTGGGCTGATTGTAAGAGGTCAAAGCGACGGCGGTGGTGTAGCAGTGTAGGTTCTAACGGAGTGCGGGCGTGCACACACTCCGGCGCAGAAAAATAAGGCACTGGACACCAGTAGCATACCTGTGCACTCTAAGGTTGTGTCGGGTTGCCGCTATGGGACTTGATACACCCCATGGCGGGACCAGCATAGGTAACTACAAACATCGGGGGCCGTAAGACACATGTAACTATGCGAATAGGAGCCGATCATCATAGAATGGATCACATCACCCTGATTATGGGGTGCAAATTGGAAACTAGTTTATATGGGTTCAGAGATTGACATGGGGTACGATAGTATATTCGACCCTAGACAACTTAACCAAGTTATGGTGTTTGCCCACTTCTTGTTTATACTTATCATACCCAGTTCTTTATTCATAGACAAAGTAGTACTAGGCTTACTCAGGCTTTATGCCTGACTCTATTTTTCTTTCGTCTTCTTTCTTCCGTTCCCCCCCCCCCAGGTCCTCAGGGAGGGAACACAGCAGCTTGATCAGCCTTGACATCCAGCTTGAAGAAGAGAAATGTATTGCTTGGACTTTCCTGCTTTGAACTATGGCTTTGGACAATCCACTATGGGGACTTTTGGCAGTTTATCTATGTTTTATTTATGCTTCTTTAAATAATGTACTCAAGACAGATTATGAAAGTGTTATGTTATGTTTTTGGAAAGGATGTTGCTGTAACACGTATTTGACTTTATGAAATAAAAGGTTGTTGTTCTTCCGCTGTTTACAAATATGTGTTCTTATATCTGTCTTGTATATCTGTGACTTGTACTTATAAAACTCCACCAAAATTAGGGCATTCCCTTTGAGAGTGACCCTAACGGAGGTGGGGTGTTTCAGAAAAGACATATTGGAGATTTAACCGATCTGCCCCAAGTTCGATTGTACTCTAAAGAACTAATTGTGGTCTGAAGGAGTCCGTTGATTCTTATCTCCAGACTCTTAAACATCTAGTTTTCAAACAAAAAATGTCTGATCGTGCAACTGATCATGTAGCACAAAGTCAGAATTCAAGAATACAGTTTCATTGATTCAATAAGTTAATTTTATTCCAAATTCTAGGTAAGTATTATCGTACTAGCTGTTGTAAATTTTGAAAACAATTTGTGATGGGGTTTTGTTTTTTGTGAATAAAGAAGAGGAGGAAGAAGAAGTTAGTCCCACATCATGGGAATATGAAAAATATTCTAAGTACAACAATGGTATTCTCATAAGGGTGTTGGGGCCCTGGGGCACCCAAATGTGTTCTTTATTAGATGGGGGAAGTCGTGCGTGTCCGCCATTGCCGTCCATCCGACCGAACTGGGCTGGTACGGGTGCATTAATTTTGGATCAAATTTAAATTGTAACATGTCAGATTATAGCCTATTAAGAATCCAGACCCGAAAGTTAAATTTGAACATAACAGGAAAGAAATTGCGATGTTTTGCTTCCCTCCGATCCTATAAATAGCCACGCCTGGAATATGTTTCAGGTCACACTTTTCTTCATCTTCTTCCGCAAAACAGAGCAGTTTTGTGATGTCAGAAAGTGTAGCCATTATACTTTTTTGTGATTCCTTCTTGGTGCTCCAAATTCAAAAGCGTTGCAAATCTGTTACCCTCTTCCTTCATTCTTTTCGATATGTTGCATTATCAAAAATCAAGTTTTTAGAGTGTTCTTGGTCGGATCAAAGTCGTACAAACATCAAATCCGATTACGTCATTTCAAAGCTTCATCGAATCCTGAAATTCGATAGTTCGATAACTTATTTGATCCTGGTGGGTTTAACTATTCCACAGATCCTTGATGTATGAAGTACATCAATGTCTTCCTCTTAGTCATCTTGAACCGCAAAATCCGTAACAAATTTTCATACAATATGTTCAACCATGGAAGATTCGAGCGCGCTAAAGGTTATGAATCAGCATTTAACTTGATTAGAGCAGTTTGACGGCAATAATTTACTCGTTTACAAGAGACGTGAAATTATTTCTAATCAACGTCAAATTGTTTTATGTTTTGGAAGATGGATTGGAGCTTATACTAAAGGAAACTGACAAGGATGATGTCGCTCTAATGGCGAAACATGCAAAGCGCAAAGAGGATGATTTCCAATGCAAAGGGCACATTTTGAATGCATTGTCTAATCCAGTCTACAATGCTCATAGGACCTTGGAAACTGCAAAAGCACTTTGAACTGCACCAGAAAGAAAGTATTACATATCCAAGGCCAGTTATAAAAATTTATTATTTATAATTTTATGGATTTTAAAATGGTCGCCAACAAGTTCATAGTTGGACAAGTAAGCAAAATATTATTTTTGGTGGATCAACTTAAAGATGCTGAAATAGATCACCGTGATTTTTGTAACGACCCAAGGATTTTCGGCTCGGAAATCGACATGAATACTTTTACTGTCATCCCATGTCGACCTTCCAAACACCAAAAACACTGGGTAGTTATTAGAAAGAAATTAGAGGATGAGATAAGAAAGAAAGAAATATTAGAATAGAAGAAGGAGAAGAACCAACACAACATAATCAGAGTCTCACATCGCAGCGGAACAAAATATAATATAGAAATAAATCTTTATTGAGAGCTTTGAATAAAACTTACAGTATCAGAGTACAACACACATCTGGACAGTTATAATGACCTGTCCTCATATACAACACACAGCGGAATAGTAGCTATATAATATCATACATCTGGACCCTTCCAGCTCGTCTCTTCATAGTATTCGATAACCTGAACCTGTACATTCCGGGCCAACCGGAGCATATACAAAACACCGGGTCAGTCTGGTGAACCAGAGCGAGAAAAAAACTCGCACAGTATTAAGGGTATCACACAACTTGATTTTAAAGTTAAAATCATTTCGAAAGAAAAAGATAATCGTAAGACCAAATCCACACACAAATACAGACGGTTTTTTCCTTACGATAACCCAAAACATTTTTGAAATCAATATCCTTTCTGATATTATAATAGTGTCGAAATACAAGTTAATATCAATCTAGCGGAACGCTTGCATTTGACGCTCCACATATATATAGTATACAATCAAAATCGCGAACGCTTATTGGAGATTGGATTCCGACTAAGACAAGGTATGGGACCACCTGCCGATAGTGAATCTCTAGAGACGAATACACTGGGTTTAACAAGAACGTCTTGCATCTCGGCCCACACATGGCCGACCACTCATTTCGCTTGAGTGTATCGAATGTATATCACCAACGGTTGGGATCAGCAACCGTATCCTGAAAAGGGACAGCATCGAAATATAGATTAAAGAAGCAAAAGGAATTTCTCTAGATAGGTGATTATACACCCTGATGGGAGCGATCTACATAGCCATGCTGCCTGGCCGATTTTTGTCATCTCCCAGTTGATGAGGCTTGAGGTTTAAATTAACTTTTGGAAAACTTAGTCACCATTCACTTTGAATGCCACATCGCCAGATCCGTCTGATATCACTAATTGACGTCCATAAAAAATACTCAAGTTGGGAGCTAACCAACTATGGCACGTTTGAAGAAATCAACGTACGTGATCCTTTGGAAATACTCTGTCAGACACTCGTCCATACAAGTCATCCAGGAATAGGATGAACCGAAGGTACTCTCCTACTGCATCCAATATAGGAATCACCCCATGGATCCGTAGCGAGAAGTCCTTGCAACCCGTAGATTCCAACCATGACAGAACCACAGTTTATCTCTGGGAGCTCACCAAAGATTATTAGCGGTTCTTCCATTTTATGAAGATCTACGGTCTTCATTGCTCCATCTCGATCATCTTCTGATCTCTTCATGCATTTGTTGGTCAGAATGGTTTTCGAATATAATATCGATCCCGGTCTTTCCGTGCCAACAATCGTATTGGACAGATTTGAAAGTCGGTGATTTAATTATCAAAATAAACAGTGTTTCAATCATGAAAATCCATTGAGTTCACTAGTTCAGTATTCAGCATCACTTGGCCCTTTTTATTAAAATAACTAGTCCACTTCTGCTTAATTAAAGCTTCTAACTCTTTTAATATTTAAAATACTATAATTGAATCCTTATTTAATATACTAATGTTCTCAAAACCCTTATAATACTTAGTAAAATAGCCATATTAAATTTCCTCTCAATTCTCCTTTCAAAACATTTGTTACATCATTATTTATTATTTAAATTTTACAAATTAACTCATTATTCGTAAACAACGTCACATAATATCTTTTATTCCATTCTTGAGACAATAAATAATATTTATTCATATAAAATAAAACTCAAATTTTTATTTCCTTCCTAATTCGAAAATATCGTTATATTTTCTCGCAACCCCTTTTTGTTTTCCTTCTACTTTGGAATTCTTATTATCTAATTTCCCTTCTTACTAATTTCCTTTACTTCGGATCTTTCGTTATATATTCTCAAATTTCCACCAAATGTTGCATTATTTCACTAATGGAAACAATGAACTATCACAAATCTCTTTTACGATTACCAACTAATATCATCTTTCGATAATCCTGATGTTGTTCAAGTTGGGGTATTTTAATTACCTCTCAGACCTTGATCAGCAACGTTCTTAACCTCAGATAAATATAAGTTGTAATCACAACCCAATATTGCTTTTCACCCTCAAAATAAATTCCATTATAAATCAGATTTGGTTATCCAACCCTATGACCCACTTATTTAAAAATTCACTTTCACCAATCTCCTTTCAAATCTATTTAACCATTCCCCACTTTGGAAATCTTATTTCAATTTTCCCCTTTCTACTTGATCTCATTTCCAAGTAACGTTAATTAAAATTAACGCTTTACCACCACACCTCTTTTATAAATTCTGGTTTATTATAAACCCTTTATCTTAATCTCTTCTAACTTAATCCAATAATTAAGTATCATTTAATTTTAAGTTATCGTCTTTGCTTGAAATTCTCTTTATAACTTTGTTATAAAGATTTGGGCTTAAATATAAAACCCATTCATAACCTCCTTTCACCATTCCACTAGATTTCGTTTCAACTTTGATTACTTTTTAAATGAATTTCCATTAAAAGAAATTTCCTAAATTTTCATTTAAAAATAATTTTTTACCCTAATCATTAACTAATGTAGAAGTATTTTAATCTTTTTATTACTAAAATAAATAGTAAATTTCTTTTTAAAACCTTATTTAAATTTAACAATAATCATTAACCTATTTTGTTCAAACACACTTATCTGATAACCATCCCCAATTAGAAACGGTCGATTTTGTCAACTCCAAACTCGATTATCTCGTTAGCAGATTCCCATTTAGTTCCCACTTCTAAATTTAATTAATAATATAATTAATTTAAATAACTCTATTTAATTGTTTCTTAACAAAAGAATTATCCCAATTTTACCATTCGATTTATTTCTTATCCTTGTACTTACAAATCTGATTAACATCAGATTTGACTTTATACAATCAATTAATAATAATCAAAGTCTTTAACAAAATATTTATTCATTTCCCTTTTATAAGCTCTAATTCAAAATAATATATTTCCAAAATCTAACTCTAGTTATAAAATAAATTTTATAACTTCATCTCTATCGACTCACCTGACGGTAAAATCAATATTTATAACACGATTGATTTTATAGGCCATACGCTGACAGTTACTCAACCAATATTGCCCATTGGTTTAAACAAAACAAATTGTTAAAAATTTAGTCAATAATCAACAATCAAATCAATCACCCTAAACATGACAGTTCATATATGGTAATAAATAATATATGTGAGGAATCCGGTTGGATCCCTCCAACCTGTTCTTCCCTGTATTCAAAACGGTTATCACAAACCAGATCATTCGGTTTCATTTAACTGATAACAATAAATAACGGCCATTGAACATCAATCACACGCCATTCTAACAGTTCAAACACGTTTATTTTATAAACGTGACCAACCAAGGTAAGTTACCTTTATTGGAACCAATCGTTAAAATAACGATTTGGTATTTCACTGAAATTAAACAACGGTTTAAGTTCATCAGTCAAATCATCAAAATTTATAATACCAGTAAACAGTCAACCATTAGCAAACAGAGCCCACAAAATAAAAACCCAATTTATATAAAATATAAATGATGAAACTGAGTGAGTTTAACTCACCTTGATATAAAGCGTTTAATTTAACTGAAAAGTATAATTGATCCCAATTGCGTCCATTCTATAATGCAGTGTTCGTTGATGCGAGTCCAATGCGTCTTGAATCATCCAATTCCGATTAGATATAAATAAGTTATTATTGTTTATGTCATAAAATTATTTAATCTAATTTATTTACTAATTACTTTCATTAACCAAATTATTTACATTTTAAAATTTTAAAACAGCTGGATCCTGTGTTTACTGCTTAGTTTGAACAGTATGCAGCCGACTCTTCTTCAGCTACCCTCCTGGTTTCTCTGCGTTTAATAAATTAGAATTTTTTATTAAATAGTTAATCCCTAAACAATAAACTAATTATGTGAATTAAACATTAACAGCTGATTAATTTAATTACCTTCGAAATTAGGTCGGCGGTTTCTTCTTCATCTTCTTCTACAGCTCCCTTATACTGCTCGGTTCCTCCTATTTTAAGTCAAATGATTAGTTTATCAATTAGTGAAATTAAATAGTTTAATTAGAACTTAATTGACCAAATTTTACCTAGAAAAAACAATGGCTGATGCTTCCTCTCTTTATTTCATTCTTCGTTCTTTATTCCTTCACATTCCTTGACCTTACCTATACCGATCCACTTCATCTCGTCCTCCATGCCGCTTCGCCATGCCTGAGACCACCGGTCCCCTCCCATAACGAACACCAGCCTCGCCACTTCTGCCTCCAACCGGTCCCACAAATTCCGGTACCCTGTAGCGATCGAAAACAGGAGCCCTTCCTCCTTTACGTTTGCACCAGTATCCTCCAACCGCAACCATCTATCGGCCCCAAAACCACCATCTGAGACTTCTGTTCCAACCCCCTCTCCATCGCCAATCATCGCACCCAATGCCACACCAAGTAAGGCCACCGTCGATCAGAAATACTCCATGAACTGTCGTGATCTCAGGGTCTGATTTCTCCAGTTACACTCCCCCAAATCAAATCATGTTGGTTCAGTCCAAGGATCTCATGAAGATGGGAAAAAATGTAGAAGAGAGTTTCAAAAATAAGAGTATGGATCTTGGAAATTTAGAGAAGAATTAATCGATCATTTCTGATCGTTATTTCGGTGGAGGCGGAAATGAAGTCTGTTGACCACGAGATGGGTTTCAATGCAGATAATTCATTGTGAGATGTATTTTGTAACACCCCGTAATTTGAACATAAAAATTCACAAATTAAAGTATACTTAATTAAGTGAAATGGGTTGCGCAGAGAAATATATATATATATATATATATATTGATATATATATATAATTGAAAATTAAATAAATAAATATGCAAAAATGTTCAAAACAGCGAATGGGGAGAGGGGAATAACCGAACCGGCCGATTTTTGAGGTCGACCCGAGCCTGCTGGGTCGACTAGGGGTTAATCCAGGGTGTTTGGCTGTCAACCCGTGGGCCGATTCGCTCAAATGCAGATTTTGCATTTGAATGGTTCTCATGGTTCAGCTTTAATCTAAAGGCCCTAGATGGTTCCTACACTTGACTTCTTCCCCAAGACATGCTTTGATGGCTAGGATCTAAACTAAGGTTTATCCTATAGCTAAAACTATCCTAGTCTTCTATAAAAAGACCCCTAACCTAAACCTAAATGCTCATTATTCAATCCTATAGCTAAACTATGCCAAAATGTTCTCTCATGGCCTCCACCCTCATCCTCTTGTCATAATCTCCATCTCTAATCATATGAGAGAGTTTCTAAAGAAGTATAAGAGTTCCTAAGCTTGCTTAAGTGTTTCTAAGTTTGACTCAAGGCTTTTCTTCATCAAAGCTAGGATCTTTATTATTGATTTGGCTCAAGGGTTTTCATTTGGAGCATTCTTATTTGGAGTTTTTGACTTGATAGCTTAGTGGCTTCGTCTCAATCTTTTAATATATTCATAAGAAGGCTAATCAACAAGTTGTGAGTTTTCTATAGCCTTAATGACCAATTATTGAAGTGATTATGATAGGATATGATGAGGTTATGGCTATGAATGTGGATCAATGCATGTTATGCAAGTTATATGCTATGTGTTAATGATGTTATTCATGTTATGCAAGTTATGTTCTATATGTTCATGAAGTTCTGCAAGTTATGCAAGTCATATGATACATGTTCATGATGTTATGCAAGTTATGCAAGTCATATGCTATGTGTTTGAGGTATTATGCAAGTTATGCAAGTCATATGATATATGTTCATGAAGTTATGCAAGTCATATGATACATGTTCATGATGTTATACAAGTTATGCAAGTCATATGCTAGGTGTTTATGATGTTATGCAAGATATGCAAGTCATATGAGAAACATTGATCCATTATGACACCATGATATGCAAGTTTGGTGTATGATTATATGCTAGTTCATACATGATATGTTATGCAAGTTTGGTGTATGATTATATGCTAGTTCATAGATGATATGTTATGCAAGTTTGGTGTATGATTATATGCAAGTTCACATATGACATGTTATGCAAGTTTGGTGTTTGAAGATATGCAAGTAACATATGCAAGTTTACACCTTAGTATGATATGCATACATATGCAAGTTAACCCCTTTGTATGTCATACATACATATGCAAGTTTACCCCTTTGAATGATATAAGACACTTATGCAAGTTAACCTCTTTATGACATATGTGATTCATGCAAGTTTGGGTTGATTATTTATGCTAGTTGGGTTGATGCTATATGCATGTTGACACCTTTAAACCCATGTTGATGCTAATGTTATGCAAGTTGAACCCATGGTATTTGTGATGAATCTTCCCTTTTATGTCATGTTGGCGAATTACGTGGGGAACGATGGGGTTAATAAACATGTTAATGAAATGGTGTGAAGTTGGTATGATTATGCATACCATAAAGTGGATGGACATAATTGAGTCAATTATGTACATCGTTAAATTTGTAATTAATTAGGGATAATTAATACAAATTATGGGGGTGATTAATTAGGTGTAATTAATCGACTAAGACACGAGGTTGGACCCTTTTGTAGCATAAGACTGCCCGGAACCGGCCGGCATATCCAGCGGCTACAAATGATTGGCCCAATGTGAGAGGTCTTAGGCACAAACTATATACATGACAAGTGTAAAGACACGAGGTTAGACTCGGTTATGGCGTAAGGCTGCCCGGACCCGACCGGCAAATCCAGTTGCCATGAGAGATAGTCTAATGTGAGAGGTCTCTACAACGGTTACGTTCTTAATCAATTAAGAAACACTTAACCATATTAGCATGTAGAGGACATGGGGGGTTAAGTGGGTGCCTTGGGTGGCATGTGGAAAAATCTAGTAGTTGCCTTGGGTGGCAATAGAAAATACGATTAGAATACTTAACTGAAGTGGAACATGTAATTAAACATGATTAAAGGGTTAAGTAAGTGCCTTGGGTGGCATGTGAAAATCTAGTGGTTGCCTTGGGTGGCAATAGAAGATAAGATTAGAATACTTAACCAAAGGGGAACATGTAACTAAACATGATTAAAGGGTTAAGTGGGTGCCTTGGGTGGCATGTAGAAATCTAGTGGGTGCCTTGAGTGGCAATTAAAATGTGATTAGATGACTTAACCAAACCTTAACATGTAGATGGGCATGATTATGAAAAAGGGGTTAAGTGGGATGCACTAGATTAAATGACAAGCTTAAGTAGTAGCTTGTGGGGGCCTTGGGTGGCAATTGAAATAAGATTAAATGACAAGCTTAAGTAGTAGCTTGTGGGGGCCTTGAGTGGCAAATTGAAATAAGATTAAATGACAAGCTTAAGTAGTAGCTTGTGGGGGCCTTGAGTGGCAATTAAAATATGATTAGATGACTTAACCAAACCTTAACATGTAAGTGGGCATGATTATAAAAAGGGGTTAAGTGGGACGCACTAGATAAAATGACAAGCTTAAGCAGTAGCTTGTGGGGGCCCATTTCAACCAGTAACCCATATGTATCTTATTGGGCTCGACCCAAGTCGAGGACGGGACACGCGTACTGGGCTTGACTGTAAGAGGCCAAAACGGGGTAGCGGTAGCAACGCGAGTCCAACGGGTTTCAAATGCGTGTGTGGACCCGGGCTGGTAGGTAAGACGTTGTTGCATCGTGTAGGTATAAGCCGTGCACCATTGATTATCGGGTTGCCACTTTGGGGAGTGATACACCCCACTGCGGGGCCAGCACGGGTATCTACGTTAGGGAGCCGATCGCTTGGGGAGTAGTGGGTACACCTAGTGGAGATAGGGGCAGACGGCACCTATGTAGTCAGCTAGGGGTACAAGAAACTACTGGGTAAAATTACTAAGTACACTTTCTGGGATCAACCTTGAAGTAGGAATTACCCTTGGTAGGTAGAACTGGTGTGGTGCAGTGTAGGAATTACCCTTGGGTGGGTAGATCTGGGGTGGTGCAATATAGTAATTATCCTTGGGTGGATAGGCGCGTCTTTACCGTTATCTTAGTTTATCCTAAGTCGAGTTGGCTACTTAGTGTAGTCATTTATCCCCAGTCGTACCGTACCAGGTTTATATCGTACCCTAATTACTTTAATGATTGTATTGTTAAGGTTATAGGGCTCACTCAGACTTATGTTTGACCCCGTTGTTTTTATCTTTTTCCCCCTCAGGTCCTCAGGTTGGGCCTAGCACTAGTGGGCTTTGATCAGACTTCTTTATCTATCCCTTGGAGCTTGGACCGTGATGTAAAGCCCAGCTTATCTTTTCTTTTATGGCTATTGTTTATGTATTGGGATTATGTACTTATGTTTTTATCAGGATGGATATTTAGTACTTGACTCTTTATGGTGTTGTAACTAAACATGTTTACCTTCTGCTGCTATGAAATGATGTTTTAGATTTTCAAGTATTTATATCTGTCTTGTGTAATTTTTCTGTTCTATATTCACTTAAAATGCTCCACCGAAGCTAAGGCATTCCCTTAGTGAGTGACCTTAGTGGGTGTGGGGTGTTACATATTTAAAGTAAGGATATAAATAAAATATTATTTAGCGAAACTTTACGGTAAAGTAATTGATAAAAATCACCATAAACGATTTCTGTTTTCTGATAAAAAGGCTAATCCTAGAATAAAAAGATATTCCGGACCCAATGGGACAAGTTTCGTCGAATTCCGACATCGTTTGAAAAATATTCCTTTATAAAACCAGAAATAAACACGCGTTTAATTTTTCCACGATCACTGAATAAATCTGATCAACTTGAAACTTTGAAATCCTATAATAATTAATTAATACGAACCCCACGGCACTAGTTTCGTCGCATTCTAAGACTATTTCCCCAGTAGGCTATTTTTACACGCACCGCAATGCCATTTTGGACACCAAATTACCCGGTCTCCAAAAATAATAAACTATATACCTATCCTGACTCTAATTGACGATACGAACTCAACAGAATTGGTTTCACGGTCAAATTCGATCTTTTACTCAAGTTACACCCAAATATCTCTTTATTAAATTAAATACGCGCTATAGAAAATAAATAGGCGTTTATGGCTACCGTGGTCACATACGACATTGGTTTGCCACGCAATTCAACACCATACAATAATTTAACGTTACAGTTCCAATGAAACTAGTTTCGTCGAAAATGAAGTCTGTTTGCAATATGACTATTTTAAAGGCCTATAATCTAATAACGATTTCCATAGCGATTATTTCAAATTTTGATTTGGCCATAACTAACAATCTATAGCACCGAATCTGGATTTTTCTCTTCCGTATGAAAATTATCATAAATACGGTTCCAACGTTTCTTGTTTCACAGAAATCCGACTTATATCGGATCCTGTATATTTAGTTGAAGTTCAAAACTCCATATTACGAACTACCGCGCTATTTCGAGCTCGATTTATATTATAAATAAATTAATGTTCAAACTTCGTTTTAAATAACGAATTTAATATTAAAACCATTAATATTCCGAATATAATATTTAAAATAATAAATTAAATTAAATATTTGGCTACCAAAATACGGGACGTTACATTCTTCCCCCCTTAAAATAATTTTGTCCTCGAAATTGCTAAGGTAAGAAAGAACGTCACAAACCCATTATCTTTATAAAAATATTTAGTCAAAACTCATTTTTATTTCCAAAACAAATCTAATTGGTTTTAATACCAATTTAATTCAAATAAGAGAATTTTCCAAAAATCTTCAAAAAAATTCTAACGCCTTAAATTTTGGAAAATTTTTGGCAGAGTCTCCCCTGTACGGAGGAACATATGCAATATTGCAGGTTCAAGAAATATGTGTACATCAACCAACACGGTCGGAAAAATTCAAAATCCAATCCAAAAATCTAAATAGAACCCAAAATTTCATGTTTTACGTAGGCGTACCTTTTTGCGAGCGTTATTAGGCGATAAGCTATAATTTATACTCGAGCTTGCTTATGTATTATGCAGCTCTATTCAAACTGGATTCAATTCACTACAGAATTCTCTTCGATGGGTTTAAGGGTGAATTCACTCTGCACATGTTCTCAGCTCAAATGACTTTCATTAGTCTCCAAAACAACATCAGTTAGTTTCAAATATCCATATCATACGATCCAACCAGTTTTACACACAATCCAATCCACATAAGATCATAATTATTTATAATCACTTCATTTATTCCTTTAGTCATCCATTCAAGTTTATTAATCTGAATTATTTATTTAACTTATTCATTCCGGATTGATTTTCAACCAAGTCTATCCATTTTCAAATTTATATTCAAGCAACGCACACCACAATCCAAACATATCATCCAAATCAACATTAACAAATTTAAATGAATGCCCATATTATAATAACTTGTGAAAATCCTTACTTGTATTATTTTATAGAATAACTTGGGCAAAAAAAATTTCAAAAAAAAATTTAATATCAAATTACAAATACGCGCTCTCATATATATATACTCAAACTCAATCTAGGGTATTACTAACCCCATCTCTATCAAGTTACGCCACAGAGCCAAAGTTATTACTAAACCAATAACTCTGATACCACTATAACGGCCCAAGGATTTTCAGCCCGGAAATCGACATGAATACTTTTACTGTCATCCCATGTCGACCTTCCAAACACCAAAAACATTGGGTAGTTATTAGAAAGAAATTAGAGGGTGAGATAAGAAAGAAAGAAATATTAGAATAGAAGAAGGAGAAGAACCAACACAACATAATCAGAGTCTCACATCGCAGCGGAACAAAATATAATATAGAAATAAATCTTTATTGAGAGCTTTGAATAAAACTTACAATATTAGAGTACAACACACATCTGGACAGTTATAATGACCTGTCCTCATCAACACTAGCTATATAATATCATACGTCTGTACCCTTCTCTTCACAGTATTCGATAACCTGAACCTGTACATCCCGGGCTGACCCGAGTAATTACAAAACACCGGGTCAGTCTGGTGAACCAGAGTGAGAAAAAAAACTCGCACAGTATTAAGGGTATCACAATACCTGATTTTAAAGTTAAAATCATTTCGAAAGAAAAAGATAACCGTAAGACCAAATCCACACATAAATACGGACGGTTTTTACCTTACGATAACCCAAAACATTTTTGAAATCAATATCCTTTCTGATATTATAAAAGTGTCTAAATACAAATAAATATCAATCTAGCAGAACGCTTGCATCTCACGCTCCACATATATAGTATACAATTAAAGTCGCGGGCGCTCATTGGAGATTGTATTCCGACTATGACAAGGTATGGGACCACCTGCCGATAATGTATCTCTAGAGGCGAATACACTGGGTTCAACAGAACGTCTTGCAACCCGGCCCACACATTACCGACCACTCATTTCGCTTGAGTGTATCGAATGTATATCACCAACGGTTGGGATCAGCAACCGTTTCCCGAAAAGGGACAGCATCGAAATATAGATTAAAGAAGCAAAAGGAATTTCTCTAGATAGGTGATTATACACCCTAATAGGAGCGACCCACATAGCCATGTTGCCTCCCCGATTTTTGTCATCTCCCGGTTGATGAGGCTTGAGGTTTAGATTAACTTTTGGAACACTTGGTCACCATCCACTTTGAATGCCACATCGTCAGAACCGCAAGATATCACTAATTGACGTCCAAAAAAAAATCTCTAGTTGGGAGCTAACCAACAATTGCACGTTTGAAGAAATCAACGTACGTGATCCTTTGGAAATACTTTGTCAGACACTTGTCCATACAAGTCATCCAGGAACAGGATGAACCGATGGTACACTCCTACTGCATCCAATATAGGAATCACTCCATAGATACGTAGCGAGAAGTCCTTATAACCCGTAGATTCCAACCACAACAGAACCACGGTTTATCTCTGGGGGCTCACCAAAGATTATTAGCGGTTCTTCCGTTTTATGAAGATCCACGGTCTTCATTGCTCCATCTCGATCATCTTCTGATCTCTTCACGTATTCGTTGGTCGGAATGGTTTTCGAATATAAATTCGATCCCGGTCTTTCCGTGCCAACAATCGTATTGGACAGATTTGCTAGTCGGTGATTTAACTATCCAAATAAACAGTGTTTCAATCATGAAAATCCATTGAGTTCACTGGTTCAGTATTCAGCATCACTTGTCCCTTTTTATAAAAATAACTAGTTCACTTCTACGTAATTAAAGCTTCTAACTCTTTTAATATTTAAAATACTATAATGGAATCCTTATTTAATATACTAGTGTTCTCAAAACCCTTATAATACTTAGTAAAATAGCAATATTAAACTTCCACTCAATTCTCCTTTCAAAACATTTGTTACATCATTCTTTGTTATTTAAATTTTACAAATCAACTCATTATTCGTAAACAACGTTACGTAATATCTTTTATTCCATTCTTGAGGCAATAAGTAATATTTATTCGTATAAAATAAAACTCAAATTTTTATTTCCTTCCTAATTCGAAAATATCGTTATATTTTCTCGCTACCCCTTTTTGTTTTCCTTCTACTTTGGAATTCTTATTATCTAATTTCCCTTCTTACTAATTTCCTTTACTTCGGATCTCTCGTTATATATTCTCAAATTTCCACCAAACGTTGCATTATTTCACTAATGGAAACAATGAACTATCACAAATCTCTTTTACGATTACCAACTAATATCATCTTCAGATAATCCTGATGTTGTTCAAGTTGGGGTATTTTAATTACCTCTCAGACCTTGATCAGCAACATTCTTATCCTCAGATAAATATAAGTTGTAATCACAACCCAATATTGCTTTTCACCCTCAAAACAAATTCCATTATAAATCAGATTTGGTTATCCAACCCATGACCCACTTCTTTACCAAAATTCACTTTCGCCAATCTCCTTTCAAATCTATTTAACCATTCCCCACTTTGGAAATCTTATTTCAATTTTCCCCCTTCTACTTGATCTCATTTCCAAGTAACATTAATTTAAACTAACGCTTTACCACCACACGTCTTTTATAAATTATGGTTTATTATAAAACCTTTATCTTAATCTCTTCTAACTTAATCCAATAATTAAGTAACATTTAATTTTAAGTTATCGTCTTTGCTTGAAATTCTCTTTATAACTTCATTATAAAAATTTGGGTTTAAATATAAAACCCATTCCTAACCTCCTTTCACCATTCCACTAGATTTCATTTCAACTTTGATTACTTTTTAAATGAATTTCCATTAAAAGAAATTTCCTAAATTTTCATTTAAAAATAATTTTTTACCCTAATCATTAACGACTGTAGAAGTAGTTAATCTTTTTATTACTAAAATAAACAGTAAATTTCTTTTTAAAACCTTATTTAAATTTAACAATAATCATTAACCTATTTTGTTCAAACACACTTATCTGATAATCATCCCCAATTAGAGATGGTCGATTTTGTCAACTCCAAACTCGATTATCTGGTTAACCGGTTCCCATTTAGTTCCCACTTCTAAATTTAATCCATAATTTAATTAATTTAAATAACTCAATTTAATTGTTTCTTAACAAAACAATTATCCAAATTTTACCATTCGATTTATTTCTTATCCTTGTACTTACAAATCTGATTAACATCAGATTTGACTTTATACAATCAATTAATAATAATCAAAGTCTTTAACAAAATATTTATTCATTTCCCTTTTATAAGCTCTTATTCAAAATAATTCATTTCAAAAATCAAACTCCCGTTATAAAATAAATTTTATAACTTCATCTCTATCGACTCACCTGATGGTGAAATCAATATTTATAACACGATTGATTTTATAGGCCATACGCTGGCAATTACTCAACCAATATTGCCCTTTGGTTTAAACGAAATAAATTGTTAAAAAATCAGTCAATAATCAATAATCAAATCAATCACCCCAAACATGACAGTTCATATATGGTAATAAATAATATATGTGAGGAATCCGGTTGGATCCCTCCAACCTGTTCTTCCCTGTATTCAAAATGGTTATCACAAACCAGATCATTCGGTTTCATTTAACTGATAACAATAAATAACGGCCATTGAACATCAATTACACACCACTCAAACAATTCAAACACATTTATTTTATAAATGTGACCAACCAAGGTAAGTAGCCTTTATTGGAACCAATCGTTAAAAAAACGATTTGGTATTTCACTGAAATTAAACAACGTTTTAATTTCATCAGTCTAATCATCAAAATTTATAATACCAGTAAACAGTCAACCACAGAGCCCACAAAATAAAAACCCAATTTATATAAAATATAAATGATGAAACTGAGTGAGTTTAACTCACCTTGATATCTTTTCATTGTCCAATCGGCTCGGTTCAGTTAAATTAAACAAGCATTTAATTTAACTGAAAAGTACAATTGATCCCAATTGCGTCCATTCTATAATGCAGTGTTCGTTGTTGCGAGTCCAATGCATCTTGAATCATCCAATTCTGATTAGATATAAACAAGTTATTATTTTTTATGTCATAAAATTATTTAATCTAATTTATTTACTAATTACTTTGATTAACTAAATTATTTACATTTTAAAATTTTAAAACAGCTGGAACCTGTGTTTACTGCTTAGTTTGAACAGTATGCAGCCGACTCTTCTTCAGCTACCCTCCTGGTTTATCTGGGTTTAATGAATTAAATTTTTTTGATTAAATAGTTAATCCCTAAACAATAAACTAATTATGTGAATTAAACATTAACAGGTGATTCAATTAATTACATTCGAAATTAGGCCGACAGTTTCTTCTTCATCTTGTTCTACATCTCCCTTATACTTCTCGGTTCCTCCTATTTTAAGTCAAACGATTGGTTTATCAATTAGTGAAATTAAATAGTTTAATTAGAACTTAATTGACCAAATTATACCTAGAAAAAACAACGGCCGATGCTACCTCTCTTTATTTCATTCTTCGTTCTTGATTCCTTCACATTCCTTGACTTTACCTACACCCGATCCACTTCATCTCGTCATCCATGCCGCTTCGCCAAGCCTGAGACCACCGGTCCCCTCCCATAACGAACGCCAGCCTCGCCACTTCTGCCTCCAACCGGTCCCACATATTCCGGTACCCTGTAGCGATCGGAAACAGGAGCCCTTCCTCCTTTACGTTTGCACCAGTATCCTCCAACCGCAACCATCTATCGGACCCAAAGCCACCATCTGACTCTTCCGTTCCAATCCCCTCTCCATCGCCTATCATCGCACCCAACGCCACGCTAAGTAAGGCCACTATCGATCAGAAATACTCCACGAACTGCCGTGACCTCAGGGTCTAATTTCGCCAGTTACACTCCCCAAATCAAATCATTTTGGTTCAGTCCAAGGATCTCGTGAAGATGGACAAAAATTATAGAATGGAGTTTCAGAAATAGAGTATGGATCTTGGGAATTTAGAGAAGAATTAATCGATCATTTCTGATCATTATTTCGGTGGAGGTGGAAAAGAAGTCTGTTGACTACGAGATGGGTTTCAACGCAGATAATTCATTGTGAGATGTATTTATAGTAAGGATATAAATAAAATATTATTTAGCGAAACTTCGCGGTAAAGTAATTGATATAAACCACCACAAACGACTTCTATTTTCTGATAAAAAGGCTAATCCTAGAATAAAAAGATATTCCAGACCCAATGGGACAAGTTTCGTCGAATTCCGACATCGTTTGAAAATAATTCCTTTATAAAACCAGAAATAAACACGCGTTTAATTTTTCCACGATCACTGAATAAATCTGATCAACTTACAACTTTGAAATCCTATAATAATTAATTAATACGAACCCAACGGCACTAGTTTCGTCGAATTCTGAGACTGTGACTCCGGTAGGCTATTTTTACATGCACCGCAATGCCATTTTGGACACCAAATTACCCGGTCTCCAAATATAACAAACTATATACCTATCCTGACTCTAATCGACGATACGAACTCAACAGAACTGGTTTCATGGTCTAATTCGATCGTCTGCTCAAGTTACACTCAAATATCTCTTTATTAAATTAAATACGCGCTATAGAAAATAAACGGGCGTTTATGGCTACCGTGGTCACATACGACATTGGTTTGCCACGCAATTCAACACCATATAATAATTTAACGTTACAGTTCCAATGAAACTAGTTTCTTCGAAAATGAAGTCCGTTTGCAAAACGACTATTTTAAAGGCCTATAATTTAATAACGATTTCCATAGCGATTATTTAAAATTTTGATTTGGCCATAAATGTAACACCCCACCTCCGCTAATGTCACTCACAAAGGGAATGCACTAGGTTTGGTGAAGCATTATCGAGGTAAACATGCACAGAAATATTACAGGACAGAACATATATAAAACAGCGGAAGTAAAACAAATTTCATTACCTTATAAAATAAGGTCTAAAGCCTTTTACATCAGAATACATCAAAACCTGTCTTGCAATGGTAAAGAAGCATAAAACCTTTTTCATAAATTATTCCCCAAATAAAACAGTAAGATAGCCATAGCCAAGAGAGGTCCAAGCCATGCATGATGACCTTCAAGCAGAAGAAGTCTGAACTAAACAACAGTGTTTCCTCCCTGAAAACCTGGGGGGGGGGGGGAACGGAAGACAAAGAGGCGAAAGAAAACAGGGTCAGTAATAAAGACTGGTAAGTCCTATCTACTTCCAGTATAAAAACAGGTAAAGGTAACATGACATGCATTAACTGAAAGTAAACATAAGGATGTCGATAAGATAGATAAGCTAAACCAAGATAACTGGATGAACTACTATAGCAAGATAAACTAAGGTATCATGATAAACTATGATGTCAAGATAAATCAAGGTATCACGGCGTCAGGTTTCTATCAAGTATACTATCCCAAGGTATCTATCATGTATAACATCCCACGGTATTTATCATGTATAACATCCCAAGGTATTTATCATGTATATTTGCTCTGCACCCCTCGTACTAGTATCCCAACCCGCGTCATGTGTTAACTATGGATGTCCCTTGCCCAGTGTCATGTAATGGTCCATGTCAACCTAATATATATCATATGTAGGTTTTCCAACTCGTATGTTTCTTCCCATGTATAAGTTCAGTCCTTTGCCGTAGGCCGTACGGGCTTTCCCAGGTCAATATATACCACCTCAACGTAGTACCATTTTATCCTCGAGGTTGTTTTGGACTGCTACCCTTGATCAAGTTATGTTTTCTTACTATGAACTATCGCGCGTTCACTTAGGATTTACGCCACCTAGGACCACTAGGGATTATGCAACCTAATGAACGTTTCCGTGTCTCGGTTTGGGTTCAAGCCACCTAGGGCCACTAGGGATTATGCCACCCGTCAACCGCGCCCTTTATCCCGCGTATGTATCGTGAATCGTTCTCCATGTCTAGACGCACATGTTCCTCAATGTGCCATTCGAGTTCCGTGCCAGGGCAAATCAAGAAATACGGAACTCGGTCGGGAGCTTTAAGTCGTCTGCTGATGCAGATATCAAGGTCTGTTTTTGTACCCGTGGCTATGGTCCCACGTGACCCCTCCCTCAACTACTGAAAGGCAATCCAAGAAAAATCATGTATGAGAACTACACTACGGCCCATCGATGCCCACTTCCAGATAGCCAACCTCACCCATAACTCGATAGCAAGTATATGGTCTGTTGGGAGTTCCCTGCCTTTCCGTGCGTACACGATTGACTAAAGATGGTAGGTAGTCGGCGACATGCTATCCAGGGAAAAATCAAGTATCGTCGACTCCACGCTAATCCATCCCAGTCTTTAGGTCGCTCGCATAGCAACCAAGGCAAACTCTTGGCTCTTCTACCGCAGACCTTAACCTCTGGGAGGACGGGTTTCATGGACCACCTGCCACCTCACAGAGGGATACCAAGAGTATCCTCACGTTCCCCGAAGCTACCGCTTCGTCACCCAGTTCGCTGGAGCTTTTATCCAAGTCAGATAAGTTGCTCCTTCTCGTATACTAAGCGATGACCTACCGTACCAGGTTACTCATCTCTTTATGAACTAGTCCCATGTCCTTAGCTAAGAATTATTGCTTAGTTACCCTTAACTAAGGTTTACCACTTAGCTCCTCTTTCCGCTATCCTTGTTAACTACGATTTCCAACCTAGTCCCCTGAGCTAGGGTTTTGTCAAATGGGTTAAGTGTTGTTATCCAAGTTCATGACTTAACCCGCCTACGAATCATGTCAAGATTGGCTAAGTACTCAAGTTCAAGGCTTAGCCCTACAGGTTGGTTAAGTGTACCAAGAAGCTCATGACTTAACCTTACCAAGTCAAATTGGTTAACTATTTATTTGTCTTAACCCCGTCAGATTATCATGTTAGATTGATTAAGCATAGATTATCTTAATCCCATCAGACTATCGAGTCGGATTGGTTAAGTATGGGTTAGCTTAACCCCATCCACTAATCGTATTATAATGGTTAAGCCTAATTTTAAAAGGTCTTGTGACTTAACCCTATCAGGTCCACCTATTAGATTTGCTAAGTATAGGTTACTTAACCTCATCAAATCATCATGTATAATTGGTTAAGTATAAGTTACTTAACCCCATTAAATTACAGTGTTAAGTTGGTTAAGTATTGGTTACTTAACCTCATTGAATTACCAAGTTTAGATTGGTTAAGTGTTTAACTTAACCCCCTCAAATTGCCGTGTTTAGATTAGTTAAGTGAAGGTTACTTAACCCCATCTAATTACCGTGTTTTAGATTAGTTAAGTCTAAGTTACTTAACCCCATCTAATTACCGTGTTAGATTAGTTAAGTATGGATTACTTAACCTCATCGAATTTACCGTGTTTAGATTAGTTAAGCGTGGATTACTTAACCCCATCTAATTTACCAAGTCGGATTAGTTAAGCGTAAATTACTTAACCCCATCCCCTAATTGTCTTGTATGGTTAAGTGTCATTAAGAGATCAAGCCCGGTCCCACTTAACCTACCCATTCGTGTCATATCGGTTAAGTGTCATTAGTCAAATTTACTTAACCTTATCATGTGGCATTAATTTAATTAATGCACTCTCGACCTCTCACATTAGACCTTGTTGTGGTTACTAGTTAAGCCGGGCGGGTCCGGGTAGTTTTACACCACAACCTAGTCTAACCTCGGGTCTTAAGCGCGACATGACCAACTTCTCACATTGGATCCTATTGTTTGTAGCCACTAGTTAAGTCGGGCGGGTCCGGGTAGATTTATGCTACAAACTCAACCCAACCTCGAGTTGGCCACTTTCATGTTTGGTCTAGTGTCTTTTTACACTTACAACCCACCCATGTCTAGTTCAAGTTCCATGTTTTCCCACGTGTCATGACCATATTTAAATGAATCATGAATGTCATGTTCTCATGTAAGCCCCATGTCAAGTTTTTCATGTCATACCCACGTTTTTCCTAAGCTACCCAAACGTATTTCCAACCCAAGTGGAAGCGAGTCACATAGTAGGGTATTATGCCAACATATTGGCCACAAACATGCATAGTATCATAAGGGAATTTGGCCACAAACATGCATAGTTTCGTAAGAGGATTTGGCCACAAACATGCATAGTGTCATAAGTGAATTTGGCCACAAACATGCATGATACATAAGGGGTTTGGGTTCATTTACATGCATAAGCCCAAAGTCAAATCTTTGCCAATGTTTTACAAGTCAGATGGTTCCCAAAGGTTCATGCTAGCATTCCATAGATAAAGATTCAAACTTGCAAGATATACTAGGTTATACATAACATGAGTGGCATGATTAAGTCACTACAACTTAGCCCAAAGTCATATGTTCATGATAAAGGAGCAAACTAGGCTCGCATAGGTTATAGCATTCATGTTTAAACACATTTTATTCCATGCCATGATTAAACTACCGTTAACATCTCGAAGTAGCTAGAACTTACATAGCGAGGCTTAGGAAATGAGCATGATCCGTCTTGACGAAGAAAGGTGGCTCCTTTGTCGAAGAATCGTCATGAAATCGCCATAGCAATGTTGATTTGGCCTCGGTTTGGTGTAGCAAGCTTGCACCTTTTGATTTGAACCCGATTTGAATGCATAGTCTCTAGGAATTGGAGATGGAGGCCATGATCACTTGGCATTTGGGCAGCACTTCGTGGCATGAGTGATTTGTGAGGGTTTAGGGTAGGCTTAGGGGTCTTTTTTATAGAGATTAGGAGTAGTTTAGGCCGTTAGATTAACCCTAGGATAGATCCAAGCCCTCAAAAATCGTCATAAGCCTCCAAAACCGAGCCAAACAGCAAAACAGGTGCACCAGGCTGCCTGGGTTCGACCAGGCAGGTCGACCCCCAGGTCGACCCTGGGGTCGACTCCCAAGTCGACCTGGTCCCACCCAGGTCGACACCCAGGTCGACCCCCTGGTCGACCTGGTCTGGGCGGGATTTTTCCCGCCTACCCTGATTTTCTGAAATTTGAATCTGTTTTGAATTTGAATTTTTCGTGAAACTTCGTGAGGCCATATCTCGGTCATACGGACTCCGATTTACGAAATTTCAGACTCTATTTCACGTATTTTTCCGATACGAACGCAATGGCGCAATCCGTTTTCCCTGATTCAGATTTTATAATTTAATTCTACCTTGATTCTTGTCTTAACACGTTGTTAGAATTCGGGTTGTTACAATAACTAACAATATATAGCACGGAATCTAGATTTTTCTTTTTCATATGAAAATTATCATAAATACGGTTCCAACGTTTCTTGTTTCACAGAAATCCGACTTATATTGGATTCTGTATATTCAGTTGAAGTTCAAAACTCCATATTACGAACTGTCGCGCTATTTCGAGCTCGATTTATATTATAAATAAATTAACGTTCAAACTTCATTTTAAATAACGAATTTAATATTAAAACCATAAATATTCCGAATATAATATTTAAAATAATAAATTAAATTAAAAATTTGGCTACCAAAATACGAGACGTTTCAATTTTTTTGGTTGGAGTTATTATTTCGAGACTCCCACATTCTTGGAATGATTATAAGAAAAAATTGAAGTATGCAGAAATGGGTTAGGATTTAGATGATTTACAGCGGCATCTTCATATAGAAGTGGATTCACGTAAATGCAAACTAGATGATAATCTGCAAATTGTGTCCCATTCTAAGGCAAATAATGTTGAAATTACTGAAAAGTTAAAGCTTAAGAATAAGACACGATTTAGGAAGAAAAATCATTCCAAGAACACCAAAAAGAAAGGTGCTTGTTACTATTGTGACAAACCCGGCCACTATGCCCGAGATTGTCGTCTATGGAAGAAACAACAAAAAGTGAATGTGGTTGAAGAATCGCTTGTGGTTGTAATACAAGAGGTGAACTCCGTTAGTGGCATTGATAATGATTGATGGTTTCATACTGAAGCAACCATTCATATTTACAAAGACCAAAATCTATACAAGAATTATGAAGAGAATAATGGAGAAATCAGCGAAGTTACTGGTGCAAACAAAGTTGCAAGCAAAGTTAGTTGGAAGCAAAGTTATGGGAAAAAGCACTATAGAACTTATATTCACCCCTGGAAAAGTTCTTACACTAATCAATGTATTTTATGTACCCGGCATATGTAAGAATTTAGTTTCTGGATACCTTCTTAACAAAGGAGGATTCAATATAGTGCATGAATCTGATAAGCTAGTGTTTTCCAATAATGAGAAATTCATTAAATATGGATATTCTTGTAACGACATGGTTAAGTTGAATCTAATAAAGAAATCTTATGTTTATATTGTTGATTCTGTTAGATCATGACATGGTAGATTAGGACATGTTAATTATAATTCTCTTAAAAATATGCATAAATGAGGATTAATTTCTAATTGTGATTTCAATATTATCTCTAAATGTTAAATATGTGTTCAAGCCAAAATATACCAAATATCCTTTAAATCTGTAGAAAGGAAAACTGGTTTGCTTGATTTGATATATAGTGATGTGGGTAACCTAAAAAGTCACATCACCTATGGTGGTAACCAATACTATATGACATTTATGAATGATTATACTCGATATGCATATGTATATCGAATGAAAACTAAAGATGGGGCTTTTGATAAATTCAAATTTTACAAAGCAAAGGTCGAAACATAATTTGGAGTTAAAATTAAAGTGTCACATTCAGATCGTGGTGGTGAATCTTTTTCAAATGAATTCACCTTGTTTTGTAAACAACATCGTATAGTTCACTAGTGTACCGCCCCATATACTACACACACAAAAACGGTGTTGATGAGAGGAAAAATATAACTTTAGTATAAATGGTTGATGTTGTGCTCATAAGTTCAAATTTACCTTATAACCTTTAGGGTGATGCTATGTCATCTGCATGTTACATTTTAAATAGAGTACCACATAAAAGTAATAATATTTCTCCTTATAGAATTATGGTTTAATTTAAAACTTATTCTTACTAAACTTAAAGTTTGGGCTTACTTAGCATATGTTAAAAAACTGGACCCTAAACACCAAAGTTAGGAAATAGGGCATTTAAATGTGTTTTCATAGGATATTCACTTAATAGTATAACTTATAGGCTCCTTATTCTTGATACCTACAGAATCAGTAGACGATGTAAAATTCTTTGAAAATCAAACTGTTGAGATTCCATTGAGATCAGCTAGTCTATACCTAATTTGACTAATGATATAAATGACGATTAATATTCTCTTGCTCAAAACAACACAAAAGTATCGGTACCAGATAGTAGTACTGAACATGGGAGAAGTAAAAAAGCAAGAATAGAGAAGGACTATGGTCATGACTTCACAACGTATCTTGTAGAAGGCAGTAAGGACAAAATCCTTAATGTGACAAGATATGTAATGAACGTCGACGACAATCCCAAAACTTATTCTGACGCAATGAGTTGTAGAGATTCCAATTTATGCAAAGAAGCTATCAATGATGAAACGAATTCCATAATGTTAAACCAAACTTGGGTTTTAACGGATTTATCTCCTGGTGCTAAACTTATAAGATGTAAATGGATGTTCAAGAAAAAGTTGAATACAAATGGATCCATTGATAAGTTTAAAGCCAGATTAGTTGCTAAGGGATATAACCGAAGATATGGAGTAGACTACTTTGATACATATGCTCCAGTTGCTCGCATATCTTTTATACGCTATTTAATAGCACTTGCATCAATTCATAATTTGGTCATACATCAAATGGATGTAAAGACAGCTTTTCTAAATGGCGATTTAGAAGGATATATATATATATATATATATATATATATATATATATATATATATATATATATATATATATGGAACAACCTGAAGGTTTCAAAACTCCAGACCAAGAAAAGAAAGTTTTCAAATTAATAAAAATCTCTTTATGGCCTGAACCAAGCTCCCATGCAATGCCATGAGAAAATTGATAAAGTTGCATTATCATATGGATTAATTGTTAACGATGCCAATAAATGTGTTTATAGCAAATCGGACAACAATGGTTATGTTATAATATGTTTATACATTAATGACTTGCTGATATTTGGTTCTAATATATATTGTGTGAATGAAACTAAGAAGTTTCTATCTTCTAAATTTGATATGAAAGAACTAGGAGAAACTGATGTAATTCTAGGAATTAAAATCGTTAGGAAAAAGGGGAGTTATTACTAATCCATCTCATTACATTGAGAAGTTCCTACAGAAATATTATCATTATAATAATAAACCAACACCAACTCCTTTAGATCCAAATATTAAATTAGAAAAGAACACTCGACGTACCGTTTCTCAACTAGAATATTCCGGTGTTATTGGGAGTTTTATGTATGTTATGCATTGCACTAGACCAGTCATCGCATGTAACACCGTATATTTTCTATGTTTATTAAGGTAACGAATTAAAGAATATTGAATTTTAAAAGTAAGAATTAAGGGAAACGGATTACGTCATTGCGTTCATCTCGAAATTCTGCTTGAGATAGAGTATGAGTTTACGTGAATCGGACTCTGTATGAAGAAGTTATGGAGTTCAGAAGATTTCAAGTTTAAGCAGAAAATATAAATAATAATTAAATATCCCAAACCAAGTTCAAAATTCGAAATTCAAGCAGAATAGGCTGAGCAGGAAAATTCCCGCTCAGGGGTCGACCCCCCCAGAGGGAGTCGACATAGGTGTCGATCCCTCTATAGGGGAGTCGACATAGGTGTCGACCCCCGTAAGGGTCGAATCCTGTATTCAGATCCAAATAGTGACGATTTCTGACTTGTTGCTAAGTCACTAGGGCATAGGTGACGGTTTCTAGATAGCTCTATACAGTCTGGATGGCTATGATTTCTCCTAGGTTGATATAGCGGCTCGCATAAATCTAAGCTTCTATATAAACAACCCTCAACCCTAAAACCACATAATATCATTCCAAGGAGCTGTCATGTTGTCCATGGTCAATCTAGCATAGCCACCATTTTTCTCCAACTAGGAAGCAAACTAGAAAGCAAGTTAGAAGCTATGAATCAACTATAAATTAGAGAATCGATAGTCTACGTCAAGGGATAGCTTTTCAGTTTCAGAAAACAGATCCCAGAAAATAAGATTTTTCTTTCGTTTGTAAGTTCAGTTATTCTTTAGATGTGAACAAATAAAAGTCATGATTTGTAATGAAATGAAACTAGAACTGTGCCTAGTTGTAAGATAATGGTGATGTTGATTCATGTCTATTCTTGTGACAATTCTATCATACATGCCTGTGAGACTATTGTGGTTTTTTAGACTTATCCTGTTGTATGTTAAATTTGCGATGAACCTATCATGTTGAATAGTGATTTGGGAATGAACCTATCATGTTGTATACAAGTTTGGTGATTCTTTCATGATATGTTACATGCAAGTTTTTAGGCTAAGTCATATACACCTATATGTTTAGATCTACATTCTCATATGTTTAGATCTATGATTTGATCCAACTCAAATGCAAGTTCACATCTACATGCCTAATTGGATTTGTGTAATTCTATGCAAGTTCCCGTTCATATGCTTAAGATTCATGCTAATTGGATCTAAAATGCAAGTTCATTGTTCTATGCCAAATTCATATGATACATGTTTAGTTAGATCCATATTATTTTATGATGTTAGAATGGTACATGCTTCTTTCTTTTCCTTTTTTGTTTATGAGTTAGGCTAAGTTGCGAGCCTAATGTTGTCTGTGAATTATGCGAGCGCAGGGGTAACATTGGGAAAAACATTAAAATACATAATATTGGCATAGTCTGGATCATAATCATGTAAATGATTAGTAGCATAAATTGATATAAGTTATATACCTAAAATTTATGAACATGATTTAGAGGGTGAATGGGGCATGACTTGAATGACAATAATTGTGGAAAATTTACATATAAATATGAAAGGGTAAATATGTAAATTTTGCAAAAGACGAATATGCCTAACCTGAGGTTAGATTGAGTTACGGTGTAAGACTGCCCGGAACTACCCGGTACATCCAGCAACCGTAACAATATAGATCTAATGTGAGAGGTTAGCGCATTAAGCCCAAAAGAATCTGAGGTTAGATTGAGTTGCGGTGTAAGACTGCCCGGAACCGACCGGCACATCCAGCGACCGCAACAATATAGATCTAATGTGAGAGGTTGGTGCTTTAATGAATGAATTAAAGCTAAGGAACAAGCAGGCTAAGAAGGTAGGGTTAAGTAAATTAAGGAAACACTTAACTAATACAACATGTTAAATAAACTGATGGGTGGGGTTAGGCTAATTTGGGAACACTTAACCATTTTAACATGTTGATTAGGAAACCCTAGTAACGGGGACCCATTTCAGCAGTAACCCACATAGATGTATCATAGTACCCTGAACTAGGCAGGGTGGGGCACGATTACTGGGCTGATTATAAGCGTTCAAAACAACAGTAGGTGGTGCGTCAGTGTAGGTCCGACGAAGTACGGGCGTGCACGTACTCCGGAGTGGAAAAAGCAGGCACTAGGCATCAGCAGTTATACACTGTGCATCTTGAATTGTGTCGGGTTGCCACCATAGGATTTGATACACCACATGGTGGGACTAGCACAGGTATTCACAATCAAGTGGGGCCGAATGACACAAGTAGAAAACGTGTACGAGTAGGAGTCGATCGATAAAAGGGGATCACTTTGTTATGAACATGTGAGGCTGGTTGAAACAATAAGCCAGTAGGTGCAGAGAAATAGAAATTGGTGCGATACTATATTCAGCTTAAGTTGCCTTATCTTGTCTTATGTTACCTTGTTATTCTGGTATTGTCCTATTTTCAGTTTATTCATGTCATGATCCTTTTTCTCGTTCTCATGCTAAAAAATCACTGGACTTACCAGACTTATGTCTGACCAATTTTTCTTTCGTCTTCTTTTCTTTCGTTCCCCCCCAAAGGTCCGCAGGGTGGGAATACTTTAGCTTAGTTCAGACCATTTCCAGCTTGAAGATAGTAGATGTATTGCTTGGATTCTCTTTTCTTGGGCTATGGCTTTGGATACACTCTTATTGGGGATTTATGTTGCCTTATTGTTATTTCATGCTTCTTTATGTTTTAATCAAGACAGAGATTTTGTTGTAATGATTTGGAATTTGGTTTGAGACAGTTGTTGTAATGTTTTGACTAAACCACGTGCTTATGAAATAAATTTAGTTCTTCCGCTGTTTATATGTCTGTCTTGTAAACTATTTGTATCTTTTACCTATAGCACTCCACCGAAGTTAAGGCATTCCCTTTGTGAGTGACCTTAACGGAGGTGGGGTGTTTCACTTGGTATCAGAGCCGATGGTTGCCAGATCAGATAAAAAAATTTGGAAACTAATTTTCAAAAAGAAGTTCAAAGAAGCATTTTAAAGAAAAAGTGTTGTTTTTATTTTAAAAGGCAAAATCCCCAAAGCCATATGCACTATCTTTCTATCCTTTGTTTTGAATCTTTTCTTTTTCGTTTCAGCATGTCTGGGGATCTTAACCTTCTAAAGGGCGTACCGGTACCTGGCTGGTTCAGAAGGAACCTAGAGACTAGGGCTAATGATGCAGACCCATCAGACGTTCCTCCTCCCCTAGCTGCAGTTGTTCCTCCTCCTCCTCCTCCGCGTGCAAATGCTTTCTCGAATATATGTAGAGACTTTCGAGCCATGGGTGGAAAGAACTTTAATGGAACTGAATCGTTTGTAGAAGCAAGAAACTGGCTCAAAAAACCGAGGATTTGTTTGTTATTTTCTACGTGGACGATAGGAAGAAGATACAATTGCCCGTATGGTTGCTTAAAGACGAAGCCGCTTATTGGTGGGAAGTTACTAATGCTGAGAGACCAGTTGAAACTTGGGAGGACTTCAGAATGAGGTTTGAAATGAAATTCCTCTCACAAGCTGAACGAAGCCTACGGATGGAGAAGTTCTTAGCTCTCAAACAGGGAAGTATGTCGGTCAAGGAGTACGTCAACCAATTCAAACAGCTGGCTAGATTCGGACTGCAGTTAGTGAACACTCCACATAAGAAGGCTCTCCGTTTTGTTAAAGGGTTGAATGAGCCACTGCACAGCCTATCTATGTCCCATGTACCTATGGGTGCGACTTATGAGAGACTGGTGGACATGCCATTGTTACAGGAGGAAGACAAGGATGGCAAGAAAGAGGCAAAGGTGGAAGTACCTCAAGATAAGAAAGTGGAGGGATCACAGAATAAGAAGACGGATTCCAAGAAGGGCGGGAAGAATAACAAACCCCATGACAAGAGGAAGTGTAATTTTTGTGGCATTCCTGGACATTTGGTTAAGGACTACAGAAAGAAGAAGAGGAAGATGGGTGGTTGTTTTCAGTGCGGCGAGACAGGACACATGGCTAAGGACTGCCCAAGAAAGCAAGGGGAAGGGAAGAGTACTAGATCTACTTCTGGAGGGAAGGTTCACGCTCTCATAGCTCCTCTGCAAGAACGATGTAGAAATATTTCTGTTGAGAGTTTAGTTTATCTTTTTGATCATCCTGTTCATACACTCTTTGATTCTGGCACATCACACTCTTTTATATCTACTTCTTTAGTTGAATCTCTGCACCTAGACACCAGTATAGTAGAAGATCCCTTGGTTGTTTCAAATCCAATTGGGGGTTCGGATTATTTATCCATGATTTGTTTGGATTTGGAAATTTCTATACTAAGCGTTGGGTTTAGATGTAATGCCTATGTTTTGGGCTTCACGGGCTATGGGTTGATTCTAGGCATGGATTAGCTATCCAGTAAGGGTGCCATCCTCGATTGTGAAAAGAGAGTGGTTAGACTTGTGACTTGCCTCGGTAACACTCTCGAAATCTCTTGTAATCCCATGAATTTTGTTATGCTTAGCTACCTAGAATCTCTTGATGCGTCTGTTGAAAACTTGTAGTCTCTTAGAGTAGTCCATGAATACTCAGATGTATTTGAACAGGTGAAGGGCTTACCTCCGAAGCGGGAGATAGACTTCCTCTACCTTGTTGACAATGCTAAACCCGTAGCTCTACCCGTTAGACACATGGCTCCAAAGGAGAGGAAAGAGCTCAGCAAGCAAATTAAAGAGCTACTCGAAAAGGGGTTCATAAGGCAGATTATTTCTGAATGGGGTGCTCCGGTAGTATTCGTAACCAAAGCAGATGGTTCACTTCGCCTATGCGTTGACTATAGGGAGCTAAACAAGCTGACCAAGAAGAATAGGCACCCACTTCCACGAATAGACGACTTGTTTGATCAGCTTGTAGGTGCATCGGTTTTCTCCCAACTAGATCTGGCAACTGGGTTTCATCAGCTTAGAGTGGCTAAAGACAGCATTGATAAGACCGCATTCAGAACCCCGGATGATTTCTTCGATTGGCTTATCATGCCTTTCGGCTTGACAAACGCACCCACTTATTTCGTTGACTTAATGAGCAGGGTGTTCAGGGAGTTCCTTAATAAGTTTGTGGTGGTCTTCGTGGATGACATTTTAATCTTCTCGAAAAGTGAGGAAGGGAATGCTTTGCATTTAAGGGAAGTCATGGATACTCTTCGTGCACATCAGCTGGAAGCCAAATTCTCCAAATGCCATTTTTGGAGAGAAGAAGTAAGGCTTCTTGGACATGTGGTATCCAAAGAGGGGATAGCTGTGGACCCTGCAAAAGTAGTTGCGGTGCAAGGTTGGAAGGTTCCACGGAATGCAACCGAAGTCCAAAGTTTTCTCGAGCTAGCGGGCTTTTACCGAAAGTTTGTCAAAGACTTTGCGAAAATCTCGGCCCCACTCACAAGATTGATGAAGAAGAATCTAACTTTCACTTGGGATTTGTACTGCGATGTTGCTTTCCAACGTTTGAAAAGGGCTCTTACAACAGCCCCAGTTCTGACATTGCCTGATGGGAACAAAATGTTTACCGTATACATAGACGCATGCGGTACAGAATTAGGCGCTGTCTTGATGCAAGAAGGCAAGGTAGTTTGTTATGGGGGAAGGCAGTTGAGGGTACATGAGAAGAACTACCCAACTCATGACTTGGAACTAGCCGCCATTGTTTTTGCTCTTAAGTCATGGTGTCATTACCTACTAGGAGAAAGGTTTGAACTGTTTACTGACCATAAATCATTAAAGTACCTTTTCTCACAGAGAGATCTTAACTTAAGACAACAAAGGTGGATGGAGTTCCTTGCCTCATATGATTTTGAGATTTCCTATACCCCTGGCAAGGGCAATGTGGTAGCAGACGCCTTGAGTAGAAAGAAGCTGACCTTAAGTCCTCTCTTTGTAGAAAGGCAAAGCTTGGAGTACATAGCAAACTTTGACTTTAGACCTTCGTTTGAATTTGTACCTGGTTTGTTAGCATCGTTAGAAGTACGTCCAATTCTTTTGGACTCAATAGGAACCGCACAACGTGAAGACCCTCAGCTAGTTGATGTAATGGATAAGCTAATTAGGAGTGAGACTTCTAGCCATCTCAATAGATACTCCATCGTTGACAAGGGTTGGTTGAGTCGGGATGGAAGACTATGCGTCCCACAAGCATGGGATTTGGTGAAGACGGTTCTCGAAGAAGCACACCACTCTAAGTTAACCATACACCCAGGTGGAGACAAGATGTAGAAAGACATGAAAAGGGTTTTCTTTTGGAATGGAATGAAGAAGGATGTAGCCGAATTCGTTTCCAAGTGCATGATATGCCAGTAAGTCAAGGCGGAGCAGAAGAAGCCTGGTGGTTTGCTTCATCCTCTAGAGGTCCCATAGTGGAAATGGGATAGCATTTCGATGGACTTTGTTGATGGGTTGCCTAGGTCAAGAAGGGGCAGTACCAGTATTTGGGTAATAGTATACAAGCTCACTTAAAGCGCTCACTTTATACCTGTTAAGAGTAGAAGAACTGCCTCGTCCCTAGCATCTATTTATCTTAAAGAGATAGTTCGACTCCATTGGATACCCTCCAGTATAGTGAGTGATCGAGATCCTATCTTTACAAGTGAGTTTTTGAGGAGTTTGCAAGAGGCTGTAGGCACACAGCTATGCTTAAGCACTGCCTATCACCCTCAAACCGATGGTCAGACGGAAAGGGTGAACAGAGTACTAGAAGATCTCTTGAGACTGTGCATTCTTGATTTTGGAGGGACATGGGAGGATCATCTTCCTTTGGTGGAGTTTGCCTATAACAATAGCTACCAAGCCACCATAGGCATGGCACCCTTCGAAGCTTTATATGGAAGACCATGCCGATCACCAACTTGTTGGTGGGAGTCTACAAACAAGCTCGTACTTGGGCCAGACATGATTAGAGAAACTTCAGAGAAAGTAGACTTGATACGAAGACGAATGAACACTGCCCAAGATAGGCAGAAGTCCTACGCAGACAAAAGTAGGACCTACCTTGAGTTTGAGGTTGGAGAAAGGTTTTCCTTAAAGTCTCTCCTTTGAGGAATGTCATTCGCTTTGGGTCCGTAGGAAAGTTGGCACCAAGATTTGTAGGACCATTTCCTATCGTTGAAAGGATTGGGACGATGGCTTACAGAGTAGAGCTACCCGAAAGACTGGCTGGATTTCATAATGTTTTTCATGTTTATCAACTACAAAAGTGCTTACATGAGTCTGCGGAAGTTGTAGAGCCAAGCATACCAGAGGAAGTAGAAGTAGAACGAGAAGCGACTGTGAGAAGAGTTCCAACTCGTATCTTGGGGACAGAAGTCAAAAAGCTACGCAACCATGAAGTCAAGCTTGTTAAATTTCAATGTATTGACACCGAGGAAGACGCGACTTGGGAGACTGAGGATAAGATACGCGCAGCCTACCCTTTTTTTTTGAGGGTACATCCTTAATCTCTTTATCCATAAGTTTATACATGCTTGTATCTACCTTTTTTAAGTATATCTCCTCGGTCCTATTCCTTATCCTTAGGTAGAAACCAATGGATGTAAACATGTATTTGAAACATGTTATGATTTATGGTTGGTTGCAAGTGGTTGCTCGTGAATGCATATACACACACGTTAGGTGTTTGGTCGGCTCAGTCACTTTCATGTTGCATATGCATATATGTATTTGTATATGGATTGAAACTTGGTGTGTTATTATATGGACGTTGCATTTGTATGAATAATTGTGCAGTCATGTAGAAAGAATTATTAGGAATAATTACATACATAATGGACTCATGACACTGACATAATTTGCATTAAGGAGGTCAACTGAATCAGTTGACCGCCAGATTTTGCACTAGACAAGGACATATACACACACTATGCATACATTCATGAAAGCATTAGAAATCATTTTTTAAGGACAATGGATGCCTGTGTTTGATGGTTGAGTAGATGGACGAATGGATGGTAGGACATACATTCTTCTTGAAATGAAGATTTCGGGGATGAAATCCTTTAAGGATGGGAGAATATAACACCCATTATTTTCTATATTTATTAAGGTAACGAATTAAAGAATACTTAATTTTAAAAGTAAGAATTAATGGAAACGGGTCACGCCATTGCGTTCGTCTCGAAATTCTGCTTGAGATAGAGTCCGAGTTTGCGTGAATCGGACTCCGTATGAAGCAGTTATGGAGTTCAGAAGATCTCAAGTTTAAGTAGAAAATATAAATAATAATTAAATATCCCAAATCAAGTTCAAAATTATAAATTCAAGCAGAATAGGCTGAGCAGGGAAATTCCCGCTCAGGGGTCGACCACCCCGGGGGAAGTCGACATAGGTGTCGACCCCCCATATAGGGGAGTCGACATAGGTGTCAACCTCCCCCTGTAGGGGTCGACTCCTGTATTCAGATCCAAACAGTGACGATTTCTGACTTGTTGCTGAGTCACTAGGGCATAGGTGGCGGTTTTTGGATAGCTCTATCTGGTCTGGATGGCTATGATTTCTCCTAGGTTGATCAAGTGGCTTACATAAATCTAAACTTCTATATAAACAATTCCAACCCTCAACCCTAAAACCACACAATTTCATTCCAAGGAGTCGGCATGTTGTCCATGGTCAATCTAGCATAGCCACCATTCTTCTCCAACTAGGAAGCAAATTAAAAAGCAAGTTAGAAGCTATGAATCAAAACTAAATTAGAGAATCGATAGTCTACGTCAAGGGATAGCTTTTCACTTTCAGAAAACAGATCCCAGAAAACAAGATTTTTCTTTTGTTTGTAAGTTTAGTTATTCTTTAGATGTGAACAAATAAAAGTCATGATTTGTAATGAAATGAAACTAGAACTGTGCCTAGTTGTAAGATAATGGTGATGCTGATTCATGTCTATTCTTGTGACAATTCTATCATACATGCCTATGAGACTATTGTGGTTTATTGGACTTATCCTGTTGTATGTTAAATTTGTGATGAACCTATCATATTGAATAGTGATTTGGGAATGAACCTATCATGTTGTATATAAGTTTGGTGATTCTTTCATGATATGTTACATGCAAGTTTTTAGGCTAAGTCATATACACCTATATGTTTAGATCTACATTCTCATATGTTTAGATCTATGATTTGATCCAACTCAAATGCAAGTTCACATCTACATGCCTAGTTGGATTTGTGGAATTCTATGCAAGTTCATGTTCATATGCTTAAGATTCAAGCTAGTTGGATCTAAAATGCAAGTTCATTGTTCTATGCCAAGTTCATATGACACATGTTTAGTTAGATCCATATTATTTTATGATGTTAGAATGGTATATGCTTCTTTCTTTTCCCTTGTTGTTTATGAGTTAGGCTAAGTTGCGAGCCTAATGTTCTATGTGAATTATGCGAGCACGTTGGGAAAAACATTTAAATACATATTATTGGCATAGTCTGGATCATAATGATGTAAATGACTAGTAGCATAAATTGGTATAATTTATATACTTAAAATTCATGAACATGATTTAGAGGGTGAATAGGGCATTATTTGAATGACAATAATTGTGGAAAATTTACATATAAATATGAAATTGTAAATATGTAAATTTAGCAAAAGACGAATATGCCTAACCCGAGGTTAGATTGAGTACGGTGTAAGACTGCCCGGAACCGCCCGGGATCTAATGTCAGAGGTTAGCGCATTAAGCCCAAAAGAACCCGAGGTTAGATTGAGTTGCGGTGTAAGATTGCCCGGAGCCAACCGGCACTTCCAACGACCGCAACAATATAGATCTAATGTGAGAGGTTGGTTCTTTAATGAATGAATTAAAGCAAAGGAACAAGCAGGCTAAGAAGGTAGGGCTAAGTTAATTAAGGCAACACTTAACCAATACAACATGTTAACTAAACTGATGGGTGGGATTAGATTAATTTGAGAACACTTAACCATTTTAACATTTTGATTAGGAAACCCTAGTAACGGGGACCCATTTCAGCAGTAACCCACATAGATGTATCATTGTACCCTAAACTAGGCAGGGTGGGGCACGATTACTGGGATGATTATAAGCAGTCAAAACAACGGTGGGTGGTGCGTCAGTGTAGGTTCCGACGGAGTATGGGCGTGCACGTACTCCGGAGTGGAAAAAGCAAGCACTGGGCATTAGTAGTTATACACTGTGCATCTTGAATTGTGTCGGGTTGCCACCATAGGATTTGATACACCCCATGATGGGACCAGCACAGGTACATACAATCAAGCGGGGTCGAATGACACAAGTAGAAAACTTATACTAGTATGAGCCGATCGATAAAAGGGGATCACTTTGTTATGAACACGTAAGGCTGGTTGAAATAATAAGCCAGTAGGTGCAGAGAAATAGAAATTGGTGCGATAGTATATTCAGCTTAACTTGCCTTATCTTGTCTTATGTTAACTTGTTATTCTAGTATTGTCCTATTTTCAGTTTATTCATGTCATGATCCTTTTTCTTGTTCTCATGCTAAAAAATCACTGGATTTACCAAACTTATGTCTGACCCATTTTTCTTTCATCTTCTTTTCTTCCGTTCCCTCCCCCCCCCCCCCTAGGTCCGCAGGGAGGGAATACTTCAGCTTAGTTCAGACCATTTCCAGCTTGAAGATAGTAGATGTATTGCTTGGATTCTCTTTTCTTGGGCTATGGCTTTGGATACACTCTTATTGGGGATTTACGCTGCCTTATTGTTATTTCATGCTTCTTTATGTTTTAATCAAGACAGAGATTTTGTTGTAATGATTTGGAATTTGGTTTGAGATAGTTGTTGTAATGTTTTGACTGAACCACGTGCTTATGAAATAAATTTAGCTTTTGCGATGTTTATATGTCTGTCTTGTAAACTATCTGTATCTTTTACCTATAGCGCTCCATCGAAGTTAAGGCATTCCCTTTGTGAGTGACCTTACCGGAGGTGGGGTGTTTCATCGCATATGTTATAAGTGTATTATGTCGATTTACGAGCAATCCAGGTTTCCAACATTGGAAAGTTATTTTCAGAGTTTTAGCTTATTTGAAAGGAACCATTACATATGGTTTATCTTATAAAGGATATCTTGTTGTAACAGAAGGATATAGTGATGCAACCTGGAACAATGTTGAATCCAAATTCAGGTGTACGACTGGATGGGTATTCACATTAGGTGGCTCTACTGTGTCTTGGGCTTCCAAGAAGCAGACCTGTATATCTAACTCAATAATGTTGTCAGCATTGACTGCATTACCAGATGCATGTAAGGAAGCAGAACGGCTTAGGAACTTGTTAATGGAAATTCCATTATGGAAGAAGCCATCTCCAACAGTCTTGATTAGCTGTGATAATCAGGCATATAATGTCTCTAATATCACATATAATGGGAAGTCTAGACTTGTGAGTCTAAGACATCAAATTGTAAGACAGTTACTCAAAAGTGGTGTAATAACAGTTGACTACATAGAAACAAAGAAAAACTTGGTTGACTCACTCACAAAAGTTTTTCCAAAGGCATTGGCTTATATAAATAAAAAGAAATGGGATTAAAGTCTATGAATGAAGATTGATCATCCTTAACGGAAACCCAACTTATGTCTTGAAAAGGATAGACAAAGTTCGATGGGTAACAACAAGTTAAGAGAATGATTATGGAACATCAAATCAATAACTTCATAATATTTAGTTTTGGATTTTGCAAGAAAAAGGATTGATAATGTCCTTAATAAGTCTAGAAATCATAGAAACACCTTAAGAGACTTACCTGTATGAGTATGGAAATCTGGTCGTTTCCTATGAATGTAAGACCTCTTTCTAAAGTAAATTCATGAACTAGAATTAAAAGCACATGGCCATTAACGTGCTGGACAATACAGAAACATTCTACCTAAGGAAATCAACATGTGTGATTTGGTTTTATCATATGGGATACTTGGTTCAAGATTTGTTCACTATAGAATCTCGATAAGGATTTGAATGGTTTACACTAAGTAAGGGTTCAAATCCAAAAGATACCTTTTATTTATGTGTTGTTTCCACGATGATGCAAAACTTAAGCTCAAAACTACATTGGGTTGATCCGACTTGGGTATATAAGAAGTCACTCTAGTGATTCAGTCTTCCATTATATTTATTTTCCTTATTTTGAAAATGAGGGAGATTGTTATAAATTTTCAAAACAAATTAGAATGGGGATTTGTTTTTTTTGTGTGAAGAATGAAGAGGATTAAGAAGAGGTTAGTCCCACATCATAGGAATGTGAAAAATATTATAAGAATGGTATTCTCATAAGGGTGTCAGGGACTTGGGGATCAAAATATGTGCTTTGTTGTGAGGGGAAAGTCATGCACTACAAATGGGCATGTCGTCGCCGTCTATCCGACCGAACCGGTACGGGATATGGGTTTCAGATCCAATAAATATTTTGGATCAAATTTAAATTGTAACGGGCCAGATTACAGCCCGTTAAGAACCTAGATCCGAAAGTTCAATTTGAATAGAGCGGGAAAGAAATTGCGACGTTTCTTTGGTCACTGCAAATGAAGGGGCGCGCCATTTTAATTTTGCAACATTTTGCTACTGTTGTAAATAAAAGGACACACTGTTTTCGAATCGAAATGGATATGACCATTTCAAATGGTCGTGATGATTGGTGAAGTATCGCTTCCCCCCGCTCTATAAATAGCCACACTTGGGATATATTTCAGACCACTCTTTTCTTTGTCTTCTTCCTAAATACAGAGCAGTTTTGTGAAGCCAGAAAGTGTAGCCGTTACACTATTTAGTGACACCTTCTGGGTGTTCTAAAGTCAAAAGCATTGCAAATATGTTCCCCTCTTCTTCTTCATTCTTTTCGATACACTACATCATCAGAAATAAAATTTTTTAGAGTGTTCTTGGTCGGATCAAAGTCGTACAAACTTTGAGGCTGATTATGCTATTCCAAGGCTTCATTGAATCCTGAAATTCAATATTTCGATAACGCTTTTGTACCTGGTGGGTTGAACTATTGTTTAAAAGAATCTATTCCATATATCCTTGAAGTCTGAAGTACGAAAATATCTTCCTCCTAGTCGTCTCGAACCACAAAATCCCCAACATTAGCCCCAATCTGAATGAAAAATCTAAGTATAAAAGAATTCAAGTGAAATAATGGTGTAGATGCTCGCTATTCCATTCCCGTGGAATTAATATCAAATCGATTTTTTGTCACATAAGACCCTTCCTAATTAGGATCTAATGCTTCCATACTCCACGAGATCTATTCTAAAATGAAGTCGTATATCTCGAATGAATGGCTTAGGACCTTATAATTGAACTATATTACTACTATAACACCATGGAAAATTTTCGAGAATAAACGATTATAAATATAAAAATATACACAAAGATAAAAATGAACCTACTAGGAATTTTTTTCAAACATTCATATTTAACTATAAGACATGCATCATTGTGCCCATAGTAATTTTTTGGACAATCTCACAGATGACTTGTTATAATTCAATCTAAAATGAAAAGTTATAAAGGTTTGAGTAGAGTGTGTGCGTGAGCACATACTAGGTCGACTCTAGACGGGCCTAGGTCTACCAACAGCCATTGACCTAGCGCTAAAGGCGGTCGGCCTAACTTTGGGTAAATTAAACGACCATGATTTTGCGATTGCATTGTTCGAATGTTTGATATTTTTACTTACAAGCGAAGGTTTCTGACTAAGGTTAAGATCAATTAGGGTTTCAATCTGATGGTGTTGCGTGATAGAGCTCCTCTATAAATGATAGATATGGTTAGTCTGAAACCCCGTATCACTCCATGACGAAAGATCTCGGGTAAATTCTAACTTCAAACCCTAATTTCTTAAATCCAATTATAATCCTTAAATCTACTTCTAATCTAAATTTATAAATTAAAAACAAGAGGGATCTTACAACTAGAGAAGGGATCTAAGCAGGATTTGTGGTGTGTAAGGCTTTAGACTGAGGTGAGTTGGCGCATGTCTAATTAAATAAATTCAACAAATTTTATTTTCTTCCATATTTGTTTAGACTATAAGTTTTGGATTTGATCCATTAAATTTTATTTCTAAAATAGAAATCTAGAACTATATATCTTTCTAACCTTTTCTTGTATTTACGACCGACAGAAGTAAATAATTAAATCCTAAATCATTAGCTAAAACTAGATTAGTTTGTTATAAATTGTAAATTGAGATAAAGAATCTTTTATTCTAATCACATTTGAGATATGCAGGTTGTAAATGTTCAAATCATATGTTAATTTCTTTTTATTTAACGTTGATAAATTGAATATTTAGACTACGTAAAGAATTAGATTTCTTTTTCTTACAAAGAAGTAATGATTAAACTACATAATGACTGGATCTATTGATGTAAGATCCCAATAATTGGCGGCTAATGATTAGATTTTGTTTTTGTCGAGCGTGATAATTAGTTGTATGATGATTAACTGTATTATCATTTATCATTAGCATCAAAGAAGAATTAAATGAAATTTGAATAATAAACCATGTGAAAAAAATTATGGGTTGTAGGTAATTAATCTAAGACTAACAAACTTCGATTGTCTTAAATTATTTTGATTAAGTAGACTATTGGAAGACTTAAGCCGAAGGAACCTTGTTTTTGTTTAAAGGACCAAATTGGCATAGGAATGTTTATGTGTTTTATTCTGAGATTGTGAATTTAATTCGCATTTCCTTATCATAGGCTAGATGCGATGGGCCACTATGGCCGGGCCTCTATGGCAAAAAGTGCGTGCGAGATTGGTTTTCTAGTAGTTAGTCCAGATTTTAGGATTGAAAAAGCTATTGATCATGGATAGTCCACATATCCGAATGGTAACCGTATTCGAATGTAGAACGTTGAAAGTTAGGTGTTGCCCAGTACTAGTCAGAGCTAAGGCTATTACACCACAGAGTACATAAGGGTGTTTTGCCATTAGTATTGAGGGACGGAGTGCGGATGCATGCGATTAGTCGCTGTACGAGTTTACATGTAATAACCCGGAAATCTGAGCCAATTAAAAAAAATTATTTTGGCAATTTTGATGAATTTTGAATATTTAAAATGAATTATTTTAAATAATAACGACGAGAAATTTATTTTGAATAGAATTAGAACATATATATTAGAAAATAAATAATTATTTTAAATTATAAAAGGAATTGAAAATGGCGCGGTAGTTCGAAAATTTGATTTCAAATTTTAATTGAATGTACAGGATTCAAAATAAATCGAATTTTAGCGAAACCAAAAATATTAGAATCTATTTGAAAATATCTTTCCAACGAATCCGAAAAATTAAAATTTCATAGCGGGAATAAAAAGTTATGTCCAGTCGAAAATTCAGAATAGTCGCTATGGAATTCTGGCCCTTAAAAATGGAAATTTTGCTAACGATCTCTGTTTTTGACGAAACTACTTTTGTTGGATCCGGGATGTCAAATTATTTCTAGGTTTCAAAATCCATAGTTTTTCAAATCAATATGTGAGCATGGCGAAGTTAAACGTGTTTTGACAGTTTCAGTCAATTTGGATCGACTGGAAAATGGCAATTTTTCAAACGGTCTCAGAATTCGATGAAATTAGTTTTGTTAGAACCATATCGTCAACACGAAGCTAGAAATAATTTTTCTGAAATTTTCAGAGTCAGTATGTGGACTCGGTAAATTAAAATGTGCGTTAGAATTTAAAATATAATGATTTATATTTCAAATTTAGCGGAAACTGATCGTAACGGTTGAATTGGCTTGCGGGGCATATATCCCATTGTGTTCGAAATGGAGGTAATTAGCTAGGGGCGACAGTCGTTGGGTTCGATTCAGGACCCGAATGGAAAATTAACTTTCTGAGGAATAAAGTAATATAATAATTAAATTATTATATAAATTCAAACTCACACACCCTTCTCTCCTCATTCCAGTCAACAGACGAAAAAGAAAAGAAATAAAAAAGAGAGGGAAACAACGAAGCCGTCCATCGATCCCCATCGCCACCGCTGCGATGCCGTCACCGGACCTCCCCACACCTCCGCCGTGCTTCAGATCGGCCATCCCCCGCTCGTTGAAACTCTAAGCCCCGAAGTCGACGAGAACCGCGAACCCCAGGCCTTTGTCGCCGCCAACCCCACCTCCTGGCCCGCCTGCGCTGCCACGCGCATCACCGACCCCCCTCTCTCTGAATCGCTCTACGCTCCAACCCACAGCCACAAAAAAACCCATTGAACCGCCATTGACCACATTCAACCTCCGACAACCTTCCTCCGTGAATCAGAGAGGCATAGTCAGAAATAAAATACATTAAGTTTTAATTATTTGTGATAGTTTAATTTAATTTAAATAACATAGTTAAAATTCTGATTTTTGATAATATAGATTTGATTTAAAAATAGAAAAGCTAAGATTTTTAGAAGTATAAAAATACGATCTCTAGCCGAATAAAAATATGATTTTTATATTATAGAGATAATAAAAATATGATTTTTATATTATAAAGATAATAAAAATATGATTTTTATATTCAAGAGAAAATAAAAATATAATTTTTATGTATGAAGTAACAGTATAAAAATGTGATTTTTATATACGTAGCGAATACGGACGACGAAAGTGACAAAAGGCGAGCACGGCGAATATTTCCTACATATGAAGAGTCGCGGCGTTTGGTATAGCTTGGGTGAGAACTCCTCACTTTTAATTTGTTTTCTATTTGAAATATATACTAGGATGCAGACGGTGCTTAGCAGCACCCAACACCCGTTGTCCACAGACCATGGACGGCTTGTTTGTTTGTTGTTTGTGGTGTGAATATTGATTGTGTGATGTGGAATGGAATAAATTATTTTATGGTTAAAAATATAATTTTTAACGTGTATATAAAATAAATATTTATAAACAAATTGGACGATTTGTTTATGTACACACATTTGACTGATATGGATTGGGACGATAAATTTTACACATCGCGCAACTGCACAAATAAAACCTGTGTTTGATTGTTTGAAAACCCCACACGGGTGTTGGGATGAAATTGGACATACACTAGTCCCAATAATTATCTGTATGTTGATCGATTGATTGATAGGCTTTTATAAGCGTTAAATATTTATATTTGATGCTTATGCAGTGTAGAATGCACTTTGGGTGATGGTTGACTGTGTTTGATTGTTGTTATGTGCATGTGTGTATGAAATCCATATAAATCACATTGTATGGTAATTAACTGTGTCTGATTCCAGTTCAGAAAGAATGAATATTTCAAAATAACGATTATTTTAAAATAACGAATATTTTCAAATAATATTCAGAAAAGAATCAAAACAGGATTTTGATGTCCGATTTGGGATGGGCACGAATATATTTAAATATATATATAGCCATGTTGATTAGATTGACGCCATTTTGATGTGAACGATATTTATATCGATTTTATTCATTTATACAATGAATATCGGAAAGGAAACGATTTCGAAATATAATGTTTTGAAAATATTATCATTTGTATATCGATGATATGGAATATTCAATTTTGATTGGAAATTGAATAGGAAGTTGAAATCGTTTTGAAAAAGAATTTTAAACGATTTATAAAATACGTTTTATAAGGAAATCGACGAAATATGTATTATATATATAACATAATGGCCTGAATAGAACACGCCTCGCAGCGGCAGTTCGCGAATTTCGACCATTGACTTCGAACAGATATTACGGGAGATACGACCGTCGGATTCTCCTAAAACCAGAACCTTGGGTTGGTATCGAAAACAGCTTTCTAGCGAATATTAGAGATTTGAAATCTAACGGTTGGATTTGGAATTATGTCCAAATCAAATTTGGAAAAGGTCGTTGTAAGTGTAGTTCGATGGCCGTTTATGGAAATCGACTGTACGGGCCTTGATAAAATTATTAAAAATAGTAATAATTCGTGTAAAATCATAAGAAATGATTTGGAAAGAATTGGGATGAAAAATTCCATTTTTGAAAAGATAAAAATAGATTTTTACCGAAATGAACTAGTTTTGAACTAGAATTACAATCCATTTATTTTTGTAATAAATAAATTGGATTTGAAAGGGTTTTAAAAGTAACCAAAATTTCCAATAATTGAATTGGAATGGATTTGAATCGAAATTGTCTTTGGAATATTTCGATGTTGGATTTCGTGATTATACAGATATTGTTATGGAAATTTGAAAGACAAATTTATATCGTTATTTCCAATACGATATTTGTTGGTCGTAGAATTTGATATTGAATATAAGCCGATAAATTTTCTATTCAAAGCCTTGTATTTATTATCAAATGGGATTTGGGTTTGTCGTGAATGGTGTCTTCATTAACACTGTTCTTAAACCCAGTTGAGAAAAAGATTAAATATTTTAATTCAGACTTAATGAAGTATACCAATTAAATGATATTTAATTGGAATTGAATTAAAATTTATTTTTGGATTTATCGTGAACGGTGTTTTAAATAACACTTTTTCTTTAGCCCGATAATTAATGGAATGTGAATTGGGTTTATTGTGAACTGTGTTTTAACGACATTCGTTCTTTAACCCGATTTACAGTGAAATGGGATTTGGAATTTATAAATCTTTTTGATAAGATTTAAAGGAGATTTTCCAAAGTAAAGTTTTCCAATTTAATAAGACAATTGGAATGGAATGGAATTCGATTTGGTAATAATCGAAGTGAATTTCTGTGGAGAAAGACTGCTAATATATCTAGAATTTAAAAGGTGTTGCCGTTATTCCATTTATATTATTAGTCGGATATGGAAGTTTATATTGATTATATATATATCGATTTGTTTTCCATGAAGATTCCATCGTTAATGGAATGTGATTTTGGGTTGTCGTGAACGGTATCTTTAATAATACTGTTCTTAGACCCAACGAAGTTAAGAAAATCAGAAACTAACTAGAGATTAGTTAAGTTGAATGGTTTCTTGGGCATTGATCTGATGTTTGTTTCAGCCTTCGGGGATATTACTTAGGGAATTGTTCACTTGCTAATTTACGGTTAAAGGCTGATGGAATAGAAAGTGATTTTGGGTTTATAGTGAACCGTGTTTTAAATGACATTGGTTCTTTAACCCAGTTAAAGACAGGATATAGTTTCCCAAGTTAAACAATCACTAATATTGATTTTTGGGAGGATTAAATCCAAGTGGAGTTTTAATGAATCTTTAATTAGATTGAAATGATCGAGAATGGAGGATCACCAGTTTTGCTCCAGGCGATAGTTAAATCTTCAATTAGATTTGAATGTGAAATGGTAATTGAATTTACCGATAACACCGTGGTGTTAGATATGATGTATTAACAGTTTTACTTCATGGGATGAATAGTTTGGGGTTGGGAAATTTAAAACAAATGATTACTTCGGTAAGGTTCGTAAATCCCGACTAGTTTGGATAAACCATAATTTGGTTTGAATTGATATTCAAAAGAAGATTAAAGAATAAATTTAAAGAATTTATCTTTCATAAAATTAATGGGAACCTTTCCCAAAGTGTAAGAATATTTGAATAAAAGAATATTCTGGATTGGAATGAGGCATATGTTGTGTTTGTGTAACACCTGTTTATTATATACGCGAGTTATTCAGAAAGAACGGGTTCACCCCATTCTGAATAACTGATTCGACGATGTTTCGGGGATGAAGACGGTGGTCGAAGACCGGAGGTCTTCATATCATTTGGATAATTACTGATGATCTTGATTGGGGTGTACACCCAAGAGGAGGGAATTAGTTGGTGATCGTCCAGACGTACTTGGAGATCGATGGATATGCGAGGTACAAGGTGCCTCCGGTTTCGTTCAGACCCAGAACGGACTTGTAAATGGACTGTGTGTCTGACATTGGATATCATTCTGTGTGATTGATGGATATCGGTTGCATGGAGTGGTTTGCCTGTGTGACATGCTAAGATGCAAATGATCAAGGCTTCTGTTGAAAAGCAGAGTCTTATGGTTGATGATCAAAGCATCGCCTGTGTGGCATAGCTTTGTATAGCGTTAACTCGCACCCTGGTTGTGAACCAGAAACGGGAGAGGACGTCAGGGAGGGCATGCGTTTTCTTCTAGCTAGGGTGGTGTCAGTGACCTGCCAGCCCTGACATTTATATTATTTTCACCTATGTGGTTGTTGGATTGCGAGGCGCCTTGATTAGATCGGATGATCCAGGTCCGGTGGAATCATTTGGCTCATTTACGCCCCATAGGGCGGGGAAACGCATTGTTCAGGGTTTAAGTTTAATCCACATCGAGTGGACCGGCCCTGACGATCCAAGTTGCAGTTGCGGCTGTTCCCGAGTCATGGTAGGCTGGATTGTCTCGAAACGGTGAGGATGATCCCTGGCCTCTGTTCACAGACGGAAATCCAGCTTCCAATACATGACATTTGCAGTTTTGATTGTAGAGCCTAGTATTGGCGACAAGATAAATGGTACCCATGCCGTCTAGGATTGATACATTTATATTTGAAGTTGTTTTATACAATATGCACTTATAATAGTATCGAATGATTTGTTTTAAACGTACCAAGCATATTTGGCTATTATAAGGGAAAACCCTATCCTCCGGCTTGTGTTGCATTATGTGATGGGACCTGAGTCTTATAATAGCTTCATTTTTCCAAAAAGCATTGCGCTGTTGTGTTATATGCACTGGTATTCTTGGGAGGAAACCCGTTCTGTGTTTTACGGCGTGGTCCCTTGATATATCTGATTTAAAGTAAAGTTTTAAATAACTGTTTTCGTTCTCACATCAATCACATGACTGACCTGGAGTTTATTGTTTTAACCTAAACTCTGGGTGCCCTTATTTTCGACACGGGCAGCTAGTAGTTTTGGTTTTGCAGATTTATATTCACAGGACTCTGATTTACAGCTGGAATGATGCTCGGAAAGCTCTGTATTCGTGTACTACTTTCAGTTGTGTTTTGTATTATTTTTCTGCTGCTATGTAATTTATTGTAATCTCTGATATTTCTCTGATGTATAATATTTATTCATACTCTGCATATTCTTGCATTCTGATGGAATTGTTGTAATTAACAATGAAATGTTCTTCTGTTTGTGTTTCGATTTGTCGTGTTCTCAAAACAATAAGGGGTTTCGAACGGTCTTGGTCGGTTTAGCGATCGATTCAAATCGAGCGATAATATCAATTGTTTCATGTGGTATCAGAGCTTTTGTTTACAAAGCTCGAGAACAAGAAACGTTAGAACCAAACGAAAGAATTCATCAGAAATTGGATCAGTAATATCCAATAGGAATGACTCGTTAGAGATGGGATCAGTAGTATCCTAGAATGAGTCGGAAGAGTATATTTTTAAAATGAAAACAATTTTTGTTTTGAAAATTTAAATCAATTATTCGTATTTGAATATTATTTTTATATTGATTTGTACAATCAAGTATATAAAGATTTTGCGTATACGTTTGATCCACGTGTATTCGAAGTTTTAATATACTGGATAGATATAGAATCACACCTTAGTCGCTTGGACATGATTCTGATGATTGACGTGTCATCATCAGAATTTATTTTCATGTTTCGAAAGTGGGATTCCCATATATTTCCAATTGACTGGTGTGAGAACCAAAATTAGATAGGGCCTATTGTTGTGATTTGGCACAGAAAATGTGATTTTTTTGACTATGTATCAAAATTATGAATTTGAAACGTTAATCAACTAATTGATTGATGGTTGTGTTGTATGATTATTCATTTAAACCATTATGTGAATGAACGGTAAATTTAGTCAAATTGTATCGAATGTTGAATAAGATTGAAAATTGTTTGGAAATGCATGCATGAACATATATATGTGTGAAAAGGTCATAGCAAGGAGGCTAGAGCAGAGGAATAAAATTGTTTTCCCGACAAATAGGTATATGTTTATCGTACTTCTTGGGGTTTTTGATGATTATATGAGCCGATTGGCTAGCCGCTTGGCTGTTTCTTTTTCTTTTTGGATTGAAGAGGCCTGTATGGCAATTTGGGGATTTTCCCGGTGGTCCCGTGCAGGGGAGCATATGGCAAAAAAATCAGGGTGTTAGCCAAATTTTTGAAAAATTGGAAAAGTTCTTAGAAACTGAAAAGTTGAAGAACTTAAACCATAATGAAAATAATGAAAGTTGAGTTGATTAGTTAAACAACTTTCAGCTTCGTTCCTTTTCGGACACGAAAACTTTTAAGTGGAGGAGATTGTAATAACCCGGAAATCTGAGCCAATTTAAAATTTTTATTTTGGCAATTTTGATGAATTTTTAATATTTAAAATGAATTATTTTAAATAATAACGACGAGAAATTTATTTTGAATAAAATTAGAACGTATATATTTATATAGATCGTCGTTAGAAAACAAATATTAATTTCAAATTATAAAAGGAATAGAATGGCGTGGTAGTTCGAAAATTCGATTTCAAATTTCAATTGAATGTATAGGATTCAAAATAAACCGGATTTTAGCGAAACCAAAAATATTAGAATCTATTTGAAAATATATTTCTAACGAATCCGTAAAATTGAAATTTCATAACAGGAATAAAAAGTTATGTCCAGTTGAAAATTCAGAATAGTCGCTATGGAATCCTGGCCCTAAAAAATGCAAATTTTGCAAACGATCTATGTTGTTGACGAAAACACTTTTGTTGGATTCGAGATGTCAAAATATTGCTACGTTTCAAAATCCATAATTTTTGAAATCAATATGTGAGCGTGGCGAAATTAAACGTGTTTTGACAGTTTTAATCAATTTGGATCGACTGGAAAATGGCCATTTTTCAAACGGTCTCAGAATTCGATGAAATTAGTTTTTTTAGAACCATATCATCAATACGAAGCTAGAAATATTTTTTCTGGAATTTTAAGAGTCAGTATGTGGCCCCGATAAATTAAAATGTGCGTTAGAATTTAAAATATAATGATTAATATTTCAAATTTAGCGGAAACTGATCGTAACGATTGAATTGGCTTGCGGGGCATATCCCATTGTGTTTGGAATGGGGGTAATTAGATGGGGGTGACTGTCGTTGGGTTCGATTCAGGATTCGAATGGAAAATTAACTTTCTGAGGAATAAAGTAATATAATAATTAAACTATTATATAAATTCAAACTCACACACCCTTCTCTCCTCATTCCAGTCAACAGATGAAAAAGAAAAGAAATGAAAAAAGAGGGAAACAACGAAGTCACCCATCGATCCCCATCGCCACCGCTGTGATGCCGTCACCGGACCTCCCCACACCTCCGTTGTGCTTCAGATCGGTCATCCCCCGCTCGCTCCTTCCTCGTTGAAACCCTAAGCCCTGAAGTCGATGAGAACCGCGAACCCCAGGCCTCTGTCGCCGCCAACCCCACCTCCTGGCCCGCCTGCGCCGCCGCGCGCATCACCGACCCCCCCCTGAATCGCTCTACGCTCCAACCCATAGCCACAAAAAAACCGGCTGAACCGCCACCGACCACCCGCAACCTCCGACAATCTTCCTCCGTGAATCAGAGAGGCACGGTCAGAAATAAAATATAGAAAATTTTAGTTATTTGTGATAGTTTGATTTAATTTAAATAACATAGTTAAAATTCTGATTTTTGATAATATAGATTTGATTTAAAAATAGAAAAGCTAAGATTTTTAGAAGTATAAAAATACAATCTTTAGCTGAATAAAAATATGATTTTTATATTATAGAGATAATAAAAATATGATTTTTATATTATAGAGATAATAAAAATATGATTTTTATATTCAAGAGAAAATAAAAATATAATTTTTATGTATAAAGTAACAGTATAAAATGTGATTTTTATATATGTAGCGAATACGGACGACGAAAGTGACAAAAGGCTAGCACGGCGAATATTTCCTACATATGAAGAGTCGCGGCGTTTGGTATAGCTTGGGTGAGAACTCCTCACTTTTAATTTGTTTTCTAGCTGAAATATATACTAGGATGCAGACAGTGCTTAACAACACCCGACACCCGTTGTCCACAGACCATGGACGGCTTGTTTGTTTGTTGTTTGTGGTGTGAATATTGATTGTGTGATGTGGAATGGAATAAATTATTTTATGGTTAAAAATATAATTTTTAACGTGTATATAAAATAAATATTTATAAACAAATAGGACGATTTGTTTATGTACATACATTTGACTGATATGGATTGGGACGATAAATTTTACACATCGCCCAACTGCATAAATATAACCTGTGTTTGATTGTTTGAAAATCCCACACGGGTGTTGGGATGAAATTGGGCATACACTAGTCCCAATAATTATCTGTATGTCGATCGATTGATTGACAGGCTGTTATAAGCGTTAAATATTTATATTTGATGCTTATGCAATGTAGAATGCACTTTGGGTGATGGTTGACTGTGTTTGAATGTTGTTATGTGCATGTGTGTATGAAATCCATATAAATCATATTGTATGGTAGTTGACCGTGTCTGATTCCAGTTCAGAAAGAATGAATATTTCAAAATAACGATTATTTTAAAATAACGAATATTTTCAAACAATATTCAGAAAAGAATCAAAACAGGATTTTGATGTACGATTTGGGATGGGCACGAATATATTTAAATATATATAGCCGTGTTGATTAGATTGACGCCATTTTGACGTGAACGATATTTATATCGATTTTATTCATTTATATAATGAATATCGAAAAGGAAACGATTTCGAAATATAATGTTTTGAAAATATTATCATTTGTATATCGATGATATGGAATATTCAATTTTGATTTGAAATTGAATAGGAAGTTGAAATCGTTTTGAAAACGAATTTAAAACAATTTATAAAATACGTTTTGAAAGGAAATCGACAAAATATATATTATATAATGACTTGAATAGAACGCGCCGCGCAGCGGTAGTTCGCGAATTTCGATCATTGACTTCGAACAGATATTACGTGAGATCCGACCGTCGGATTCTCCTGAAACCGGAACCGTTGGGTTCGTATCGAAAAGAGCTTTCTAAATAATATTAGAGATTTGAAATCTAACGGTTGGATTTGGAATTATGTCCAAATCAAATTTGGAAAGGGTCGTTGTAAGTACAGTTCGATGGCCGTTTATGGAAACCGACAGTACAGGCCTTGATAAAATTATTAAAAATAGTAATAATTCGTGTAAAATCATAAGAAATGAATTGGAAAGAATTGGGATGAAAAATTCCATATTTGAAAAGATAAAAATAGATTTTTATTGAAATGAACTAGTTTTGAACTAGAATTATAATCCATTTATTTTTTAAATAAATAAATTGGATTTGAAAGGGTTTTACAAGTAACCAGAATTTCCAATAATTAATTGGAATGGATTTGAATCGAAATTGTCTTTGGAATATTTCGATGTTGGATTTCGTGATTATACAGATATTGTTATGGAAATTTGAAAGATATATTTATATCGTTATTTCCAATACGATATATGTTGGTCGTAGAATTTGATATTGAATATAAGCCGATATATTTTCTATTCAGAGCCTTGTATTTAATATCAAATGGGATTTGGGTTTGTCATGAATGGTGTCTTCATTAACACTGTTCTTAAACCCAGTTGAGAAAAAGATTAAATCTTTTTATTTAGATTTAATGAAGTATACCAATTAAATGATATTCAGTTGGAATTGAATTAAAATTAATTTTTTGGTTTATCGTGAACAGTGTTTTAAATAACACTTGTTCTTTAACCCGATAATTAATGGAATGTGAATTGGGTTTATCGTGAACTGTGTTTTAACGACATTCGTTCTTTAACCCGATTTACAGTGAAATGGGATTTGGAATTTATAAATCTTTTTGATAAGATTTAAAGGAGATTTTCCAAAGTAAAGTTTTCCAATTTAATACGATAATTGGAATGTAATGGAATTCGATTTGGTAATAATCGAAGTGAATTTCTGTGGAGGAAGACTTCTAATATATCTGGAATTTAAAAGGCGTTGCCGTTATTCCATTTATATTATTAGTTGGATATGGAAGTTTATATCGATTATATATATTGATTTGTTTTCCACGAAGATTCCATCGTTAATGGAATGTGATTTTGGGTTGTCGTGAATGGTATCTTTAATAATATTGTTCTTAGACCCAACGGAGTTAAGAAAATCAGAAACTAACTGGAGATTAGTTAAGTTGAATGGTTTATAGGGCATTGATCTGATGTTGGTTTCAGCCTTCGGGCTTATTACTTAAGGAATTGTTCACTTGCTAATTTACGGTTAAAGGCTGATGGAATATAATGTGATTTTGGGTTTATAGTGAACCGTGTTTTAAATGACGTTGGTTCTTTAACCCAGTTAAAGACAGGATATAGTTTCCCAAGTTAAACAATCATTAATATTGATTTTTGGGAGGATTAAAACCACGTGGAGTTTTAATGAATCTTTAATTAGATTGAAATGATCGAGAATGGAGTATAACCAGTTTTGCACCAGGCGATAGTTAAATCTTTAATTAGTTTTGAACGTGAAAAGGTAATTGATTTAACCGATAACACCGTGGTGTTAGATATGAAGTATTACCAGTTTTACTTCATGGGATGAATAGTTTGGGGTTGGGAAATTTAAAACAAATGATTACTTCGGTGAGGTTTGTAAATCCCGACTAGTTTGGATAAACCATAATTTTGTTTGAATTGATATTCAAAAGAAGATTAAAGAATAAATTTAAAGAATTTATCTTTCATAAAATTAATGGGAACCTTTCCCAAAGTGTAAGAATATTTGAATAAAAGAATATTCTAAATTAGAATGAGGCGTATGTTGTGTTTGTGTAACATATGTTTATTATATACCCGAGTTATTCAGAAAGACCGGGTTTATCCCATTCTGAATAACTGATTCGACGATGTGTCAGGGTTGAAGACGGTGGTCGAAGACCGGAGGTCTTCATATTGTTTGGATAATTACTGATGATCTTGATTGGGTTGTACACCTAAGAGGAGGGAATCAGTTGGTGATCGTCCAGACTACTTGGAGATCGATGGATATGCGAGGTACAAGGTGCCTACAGTTTCGATCAGACTCAGAACGGACTTGTAAATGGACTGTGTGTCTGACATTAGATATCATTCTGTGTGACTGATGGATATCGGTTGCATGGAGTGGTTTGCCTGTGTGGCATGCTAAGATTCAAATGATCAAGGCTTCTGTTGAAAAGCAGAGTCTTGTGGTTGATGATCAAAGCACCGCCTGTGTGGCACATCTTTGTGTAGCGTTAATTCGCGAGCCTCACACCCCGGTTGTGAATCAGAAACGGGAGAGGACATCAGGGAGGGCATGTGTTTCCTTCTAGCTAGGGTGGTGTCAGTGACCTACCAGCCCTGACATTTATATTATTTTCACCTATGTGGTTGTTGGATTGCGAGGCGCCTCGGTTAGATCGGACGATCCGGGTCCGGTGGAGTCATTTGGCTCATTTACGCCCCATAGGGCGGGGAAACGCACTGTTTAGGGTTTAAGTTTAATCCACATCGAGTGGACCGGCCCTGACGATCCAAGGTGCAGTTGCGGCTGTTCCTGAGACATGGTAGGCTAGATTGTCTCGAAACGGTGAGGACGATCCCTGGCCTCGGTTCACAGACGGAAATCCAACTTCTAATACGTGACATTTGCGGTTTTGATTGTAGAGCCTAGTATTGGCGACATGATATATGGTACCCATGCCGTCTAGGATTGATACATTTATATTTGAAGTTGTTTTATACACTATGCACTTATAATAGCATCGAATGATTTGTTTTAAACGTACCAAGCATGTTTGGCTATTATAAGGGAAAACCCTATCCTCCGGCTTGTGTTGCATTGTGTGATGGGACCTGGGTCTTATAATAGCTTCATTTATCCAAAAATCATTGTGTTGTTTTATTATATGCACTGGTATTCTTAGGAGGAAACCCGTTCCATGTTTTACGGCGTGGTCCCTTGACATATCTGATTTAAAGTAAAGTTTTAAATAACTGTTTTAGTTCTCACACCAGTCACATGACTGACCTGGAGTTTATTGTTTTAACCTAAACTCTGGGTGCCCTTATTTTCGACACGGGAAGCTAGTAGTTTTGGTTTTGCAGATTTATATTCACAGGACTCTGGTTTATAGCTGGAACGATACTCGGAAAGCTCTGTATCCGTGTATTACTTTCAGTTGTGTTTTGTATTATTTTTCCGCTGCTATGTAATTTATTGTAATCTCTGATATTTCTCTGATGTATAATATTTATTCATACTCTGCATATTCTTGTATTATGATGGAATTGTTGTAATTAACAATGAAATGTTCTTCTTTTTGTGTTCCGATTTGTTGTGTTCTCAAAACAATCAGGGGTTTTGAACGGTCTTGGTCGGTTTAGCGATCGATTCGGATCGAGCGATAATCCCAATTGTTTCATTACATGTGTGTCCTTCCTCTGTAATCCTACTGTTTGATAAAGTGGGATAGAAGATAACCAATTCTAGATGATTTGGTCTGTGGACATTCTCATTGTTAGTTTGTTAGTCTGTGGACTCTTTTTGTTGGTTTGATAATCCTCGTACGGTTGCACCATTGACCATTGATATGTAACCTTAGGTACATAGACAATGCGCACAGGCCTATATCACTTAGAATAGGCTTGGAGTTAGTTGCATGTAGTTCCCTTGTAATCTTGTTCTCGTTCGCCAAAAATATGTTTGACCCGTTCCATTTCCCCTCAAGTACACATAGTAGCAATTGATTGTTTCGCTATTGCTTTCAAACTATCGTGCTAGGAGATCTGTCCTATACAATCATAATGTATAACATATCAATGTATATTTGATTATTAGTACTTTCCTTATAAGGGATTATTTTTAAGACACTAATTTGTTCTGATGGTTTACGAGACTACGGTATTCTGATACCTTAAGACATGAGTATTGTAACAACCCGCTTTTTGGGTATTCGGGGTAAACATATTATAAAATGTTTTGGAATATAAAATTTTAGGGGAATAAAGTATAGTTAAAAAAGAAAACTCATATTATCAATTGAATTTGAGGAATATAGGAATCGGAGGATTTATGAGAAACCATGTAGATTGGAATAAATTGAATTCAAATAAGGTAGTAAGGAAATTTATTTCAATCTATGTTTGCTAAATAAATTTAAGATGAAAATAATAAAGCTGGCAAAATCTTTTATATTATGTCTAAAAATTGCATCTTAACAAACATGAAAATAATAATGTGTTGCATAAAAATTTCTAATTAGATTGGTTTGAGAATATTCGTTTCACGTTTGTAAAATTTGTATAGTTTTAACAACGTTAAATATAACAAGAAATTGTGAAAATATTTTGATTAGGTATTTTCTTAGGTTAGTGTTAAACATAACGCTTGGATAATAAGAAGGATTGGTAATACTTTGTTAGCAAATAGATTTTTTTGATCCCAAACCAACCAAGAGATATCTGGAAAAGGGGAATTTGAGATAGTTCGTATATTTTTCATCCCCTTCTTCCTTTTTATGAGGCTTTTCCATATAAAGAAATGACTTCTTCCACTTTTTAATCCCTAAAAACTAAATCTCTCCACAAATTATAAGTATAAAAGATATAGAAGGAGCTAGCTTATTGATAAACCAAATCTGTGTTGGCAATCTACTCAATCTACTTTCAGAAATGGGGGAGAAAGACTTTAAGTAAGCTCTAGGGTTTTGCATGTTACTGCTGTGTGTTTCTAGGGTTCCTGAAGCTTCATCATGGTTTTGCGAATTCAACTCATTCAAATTCACTTGCATGACAATCAAGGTGAGTTGAACACTCATACTTTCTAGTCCTAACATATGCATTCGATAAATCTGGGTTTCTATAACAGTATTTTTTTTGAATTACGATAATTATCCTATGAAATTACGTGTTTCTTCGAAAACAGTGCATGAGCTCAATTTAAGGCACCATATTTCTTTCGAACTTTGTGCAATTTGTGTAATTATTTTTCCAGTATAAAATATAAGTGTTATACTTTGTGCATATCAATTTTAGGCTCCTTGTAACCTCTGTATTACATTGAGATAGTTTCTCAAACTTTGAACCGTGCAATGCAGATACACCTGCAATTCTCTCTGATTAAGGCGACTGAATCATTACTTAAGTCAACTTAATCATGCAGGTTTTATTCATTGGGTTCATATTTTAGTTGATTGAGCCAAGGGGGTCAACCGACTTAGTTCAAACAGAAAAAAATAGTTCAAATCTTCTGATATTCGGTCGACTATTTTTGGAGTTCAATCGACTGACCTGTGTGCCTTCAAAACTTATCTGTTTCAGATTTCAGTCAACTGTATCCATATAGTCAGTTGACTGAATGCAAATAGAAATGAATAGTTTAAATATCCCAAAAATCAGTTGACTATTTTGGGAATTCAGTCGAGTGCCCTACATGCTTGATTTATATATTTATTTCTATAAGCTGTATTTATTCATGAACAAGCTAATATTTATATGAGTCATGGATTTTTGTAGTTTTCGTGTGACCTCTGAGTAAATTTTCATGTGTTTTTATTATGAGTTTCCTGAGATTTTTGTGTACACATGCATGCATTTTATAAATAGTTTTAAAAATCACATATATATATATACTTTAAGATAAAGGATCTTTGATGTTTTGTTCTATAAAATTGAAACTGTAGCAATCCGGGTTTTTGGATACCCAAGATAAACATATTATAATGTGTTTTGTAATTTTAGCTAGAGAAGATTATTATAAGAGTTTAGGAGTCTAACTCGTATAATAATTTAAGATGAGAAAATAAAGAATTTGTGTCATATAGAATTTGAGTATTGGAATAAATTAAATTCATTTAGAATTATAAGAAAAATTATTCTAGTTAGTGAATGTAAAATTATATTTTGATGATTTAAATCAATATTAAAAACATAAAATATTAATTGGTTATATATATTCAGGTGAAAATGTAGTTTCAATATGAAATGTTTTGTTCTACCAAGATAACATGTAATTTGTGAATTTGCATATAGAAAGCGTAAGTTATTGAAATTATGAAATAAAATAATAATTATGTTTAAAACCATGTTTGGAAATGGTTAAATAAATTTAGAGAGTAATAATATAGTGTTGAATTGTATTGAGAGAGAATAATTGTAAAATTATTATCGGAGTAAATTTTGACAATAACAATAACGTTTGTGGAATTTTGTGTTATTGTTAAAATAAGAAATATAAAACATCAATTTAAAATCAATATTTGTATGTCATATAATTTTTAGTAGGATTGCACAAATTTTTTACACCAAAGTACTATGGTTTGTGCAATTTTTGTAACGTAAAATGTGTGCCTGTTCATAGAATAACTTTGTGTACAGTTTAAGTTGGAAAGTGGTAAAAGGAAGTTTATGAAAATTTTATTATGTGTAAAATTGTCAATATGTAGGAATTTATATAAATCCTGAGAGTTGTTGCCTTAAAGTTCAATAGAAAGTAAAGTGTGAGCTTTAAATAAAACTGTGACTTTTGAATGGAACTTGTGTAATGATCCAACTTTTCCATACCATTTAAGCTGACATTTAACCATATATGCCCAATTCAAAAGGCACAGGAAAGTGGATAGTTAGGGGAAAGAAGTCAGCGGGTGAGAAGAAGAAAAAAAGAAATGTTAAAATAGAAGAAAAAAAGAAATGTTAAAATAGTTTTTCCATTAAATAGCTATTAAAATCTTTTTTAGCTAAAAATTGTTGAAGGTGCATGTGCCCCCTACTTAGCGCGCCAAAGTTTTGGCGTTAAAAAAAGGTTTTATGATAATCAACCCCCAAAGAGCGTAAATCACACAAATAGCAGAGAAATAAAGAAAATAACAGGAAACACATGATATTTTATAGTGGTTCGGCTTAATCCAAACCTGCATCCATTTTATATTCTTTGTTTATATTATCAATTACAAGTTACAGCTATTTGACTATAAGAAAGTAGAGAAAGAAGTGGTTTATACATAAAAGCCATGTGTTATAGTTCAACTTAATTCATTTATGGAGCATCCTATTTAAGGGAAATCGACCTATTAACTTCCAGACCAAAGAGTGCTTGCATTATCCTTGAAATGAGATATTTATGGAAGAAATTTGGTTCGGGTCAGCATGCCACGAGGCGATTATCCCTGCTTGGGTCGGCCACATGTCATCCAATCCATAAAATCAACGATAGGCGGCTGGGACTAGTCTTCACATGAGGAATAGTTCTCTTCAATCTAGCACGCGTGTGGTTCAATCCGTGAATTAAGGAGATAAAGTAGGTTAAAATTGATTAATAAAGTAGCAGTAAGAAGTTGTCTTAATCGCATGCTACAGGGTTTGGATCAGCTTGTTTGGGGTCGACTTGGTTGATCCAGGTCTATTTGATCCGACCAAACTGACTCGAGAAGTTCGATCCACTTGTGGAAGAGTAATTTAGTTCGAAGCGTGGTGATGGAGCCAGTTTGGGTCGATCCAATCTTAGTTGATCTGAAGAACTAGTCCAGCCGAGACTAGATCCTACCAAATGTCATATTCTTGAGAGTTTCGACACTTCAACCAAGTGACTGAAGTAAATAGGAGTTTATACTCAAGTCCTGGGTGCTCAGCTTGGTAAAAATCCAAGTTGTGACGGCCTTGCCAAAAGGCAGGTCAACGGTTGTACTTTATAATGACATCGTTATTCATCCTTAACCCTTTCAAGTCTTTTTAACTTTTTTGCTTATATATATATATATATATATATATATATATATATATATATATATATATATATGCGTGTGTGTGTATATCTATATATATCAGTTGTGAGTTCAACATTCCCTAAACACTCATTTATTTATTTATAGTGTCTACAGTAACTATTGGTTGTTTTTTCTACCTCTTATACTTTCGGGGAGGCCCATCACCTATAATAGTTGTGAAGGGGTGCTTGATTTATCATCCATCTTTCCTGGCACAAACCGCAATGCTGAGCGATCACGTTGCACTTTCCCTTTTTTCCTCCTTTTATACTATGTCATAGTAATGTTGCATGTTAAAAGATTGATTATTATGTTCAGCCAAGTACAATGCATTTGCTTGACTAAGATGTAAATGATTAAATAACCTTAAAAAAGCAAGATAAATTAGCCTACGAATTTAAATGTGTTATTATATCCATATTGTTTGTCTCACTTTGCTCTCTTGCATGTAATCCAGCTATTATTTCCTTTCAATATTGGCAGGCCGAATGTATTTTTTTGCATGATCACTTCAAAAAATCAACTATTCAAGATAGATTATTTGGATGTCGTTTGTAACGGCCCAGATTTTTAACCGTTTAATTGAATATTTAAAAATGGTTTTAAAATGTTGTTTTCGAATTTAAATAGGTAGAAGCTAATGGTTTTGAATATTTTATTAATATAAATTATATAATAATGATTTAATTTTGAAATAGTCAGAATTAGTTGGTTTTGCAATATAACATGAATTGGCAATATAAAAGGGTTAATTAAAAATTGGAGTTGAATTATACTAACAAAATAATTTACTAAATGATGTTTGAACGTATAATTTATAATTTAATTATAAAACGAACTGCAACGGCGCGTTAGTTCATAATATTACATTTTGATCTTCGATTGAATGTACACGATCCAATATAAGTTGATTTCCTTGATATAAGAAATTTCAGAACCTATCGGATAATAATTTTCTAATAAAAGAGAAAATTCAAGATTTCATATTGTAGATTTTGATTTATGCCCAGATCAAATTTTCAAAAGGTCGTTATGGAATCATTTATAAAACATAACGATTATTTATATAAACAAAAGGGTTTTTAATATATTTAATATCGATTTAGCTTGGAATTTATCCCGAAGTTATTTATTTTGAAACTATAGGAAACTCTATTCGTATATGTCCAATAATAATATTTTTTTTTATATTGAGGTTCTTTAAAATTGATTTATTTTTATTTAAATTGGGCCCTTTAAAAGGATCATTGTTTAAATGATCTCGGATTTCAACAAAACAAATTTTATTAAATCCAATGACTAATTATTGCTAGATTTCAAGTTGCGTGCCAATCGGAGTTATTTTCTGAGCATAGCAAAATTAAATATAAACAAATTGACCATTTGGACTCGGACTAACACCATTTGTGAAAACAGACTTGGATTTCGACGGAATAAGTTTTATTAGGTCCGAAATATCAAACTATACCATGAGGTCCATTTTCATCACGAATGGAGTTTGTATGTGATCATACGAATCGATAAACGTCGAGTGGAAATGGCGATAGGCACAAAATAAATATCGGGAGTCGTTTTCAAAAAAATATCGCTAGTCACCTCAAGTTAAAATATTATACTCCCTACCCATAAATAACCCTAACCTCATAACCCCAACCCTCAAATCGTATGGCAGCCAACAATTTTGCAGAGAAGTCCAATTCCACCTTTTAAATTATTTCTTCCAATCCGTTGAGAATCGGAGAGGGTCATCAACTGGGAAGCTGGAATGCATGGAGAAGGGGGCCTTCAGGTAAGATCCATGCCTATGGTGGTCGGAATCAATCTAAACAGCGAGGAATAGGGGTTTCATAATTTTTCTCATAGCTCGATGATGGTGGGTTTTCAGGTGTTGGCGTCTGAAGAAGAATTGTAGATAGGAGGAAGGTGAACATGTTTGGTGTTGAGGCGACGACCTCTGGTGATCTATGGTGGCCGTGGTGGGTAGTTGATCGGAGATCGTTGTGGATGTGAGTTTTTGGAAATTGCGATCGGAAATGGGTGTTTTCTGGTCGGAGGAGGCGGAGTTGGGTTGAAGTGTCAACATAGAAAAATGTTAAATGAACACATGCGCATCGATGACTGGTGGTGCAGTGGTCGTAGGGGCCATTGGCGACGAGGTGGTTTTTGTTCAAAGGGGAATACTAGCGGCATCGTTAAGCTTTAAGGTTCGGGGTAATTGGCGATGGGAGGTGGGAAAGTCTAAAAGGACACAAAATATTGACACAAAATGAAACACACAAAATCTGGACCACTAGATCTACCCATGATTTGCACCTCTTATGTAAAGACAAAAGAATCTAATGGTCATGATTCTGTGTTTAAAGTTGTGTGTTTTATTTTGTGTCTCAATAGCCGGCCCCTAGGCCATGGCGAAGTCATAGGGAGTGTCAGGTGGTGTCTGTCATATTGAGAGGAACAGATTCGATTTGGATGAGAAGGAAGTATCAGAGTTTTCTTCGATGATGAAGATGATTAAACGGCCGCTAATCGTGATTTAGAAGGGTAATTAGGATTCATAAAAAATTAAGTTAATTATATTATTTAAATTCATGTTTAAATATTGTTACAAGCATAACTCGTCTGTTTTTAATTAGAATTGCATGAAACCGGATCCTTTGGAATCGCAGTAAAGAGTATTAGGTTGCTGAGCTGATTTGAGAAGGATCTGAAGCAATCTAGTTTTTGATTAATTTTAAACGCTCGTTTAAAATTAAACAAAACAACGTTAAAATCATCAATAAAAAACAATGTTGAGTTAACTCTCACGCTTCTGTAGTTCTACGATATAGTGAATTTAAATAATTAAAACTAATTGTTGATAATATAAATTGGATGATTGGATGTTGTAAATACTATGTGTTAGTTATTGATTGACATTAATTGTATTTATGTCATTTAAGTGCATTAGATTGGAATTCTTTTTCATATATTATTATAAAATGATATCATGAGTTGTGTTGCAGGAAAGAACAGGTTGGGGTGATCCAACCAGATTCCTCAAATATTGTGTATACCGTTTGTTTTCATATTGCTTATATATGAACTATTTAACCCCATAAACGTTCAAATCTGTTTGAATGTTGAACGTTGAATTGAAGTTCAACATTGTTGTGATTTTAGTCAACAGTCGGTATTGATTAAGGGATTGGCAGCGAGCCTAAGATCCACATTTTTGTTAAGACGTTGATTTGTCGTCTTGCGAATTAACGAAGTTAGGTTATAAAATTTATTTCTATAACTGAAGTAAGTTTTTCAATTATATTTATATATGAAGTTTTAGAAATAAATTAATAGTTATAAATTGGTTTTTATAAAACTAATATCAAATGATTATATAATAAGTATTTTACGTTTTAAATGACTTTATAAGCAAGTAAAACAGTAATTAACCTGCATATAAATAATTTGGGTAATTGTTTTTAAGAAAAACAATTTAGCAATATTATTAGATTAATTATATTAATCTAAAAGGAAGAATTAACTGAAATCAGTTAACGAATTAACTAATGGTTTGAAGTTGACTAAGTTAGCTGTTTTGTTTGAAGTTGGCCATTAGATTAATTGGTTCTTAATTAATCTAATGAAAACAGTTTCGTAAATGATTGTTTTAAATTAATAAGATTTCTTAAATATTAATTACCGTTTTATTTAACTATGTTTAAACATGATTAGCGAATTAAGGAAGTTAGTAACTGTTTAATGAAGAAGTAAAATGTTTTTACTTCAGTAACTGATAAAGTTAAGTATTATTTTTATTATTATTATTTTGATTAAAGTGATTATTTCTTAAATGGAATTCGTTTAAGAAAGCAACTGAGTTGTAATAAGATTAATTGGATATTCGCAAAAGGTTTGTAAAGAGATATTGTTCCAAAATTTATAAGAAGGGTTTATAAAGGGAATTTAGAGTTAAATATAGAATTTTAATGAAGTGTTTACTTAATTGAGTAAAATGATTCGAATAGGAAGGGAAATGTCAAAAGGGAAAAGACGAAGAATGTTAATGGTTTTTGGGTACAGAGGTTGATAAATGGATTTTAGATATAAATCCAAGAATTTGGTTTATAATATGATATTTGAAGGTTTTGGTAGAGTATGTGGTAAATGGATTATTGTAATTAAAAATGGAATTTGTATAATGAAGTTTAAAACGAAAGGTTGGTATTAAGTAGAAATGGTTATAATCGACCGAGATTGTCCAAAGTAAGGATATGGGTTATAAAACCATATTTTGTATAAAATTGAAAATAGATTTGGTTTGTATTATAAGTAATACGGGGTTTGAGTTATGAACTTCTATCTATCTCAATATAAGAACGTTGTCGATCAAGGCCAGTGAGGTAATTAAAATACCCAACTTGAACGGCTTTACTATTATCGAGGGGTGATATTAGTTTGTAATGGTAAAGAATGTTGAAACTAGTTATTATTTTCATGAAAGGAATACTGCAACTTATTTGTAAGATTTTGAAATAAAATTAAAAACTATTTGGTTTTAAAGTAACATTGCATAAATTAGCATTGTTTTGGTAGTATAAGAATTGGTAAATTGAAATTATACCATTGGGCAAATAATATATGCTGATATTTCAAAAATTAAGGAAATTGTGGGAATATTGAGTAATATTTCAAAGTAAGGAAATAGAAAGGGTTTTCTAGGGATGTAGCAATAATTTTCAAAGTAAAAGGAGATAAGGAGGAGGTTGGTAAATACGGATTAAGAATATATAGTTGCTTCCCAAATAACTTAAAACAAAGGAGATTTGTCGAGTTATGTAAACGAAATCGATTTTTATCGATAAAATGAATTTAAAGGATCGATAAGAGTTTAGTGAATGGTTTGGATTAATAGAAGGTCTGAGCTGCCAATGTACTTGACCATATTGTTGTGGTTGATAGTTAAAAACCCAACTATCAATGAAATATCTGATTGGACATTTGACATGTTGTTTCGAAGAGATAAGGATGGGAACTAGACCTAAAACCACTTCGAACCAACGTTGCGTTGGAACTAATCTGCAGGGATGCATATAAGAATGGAGCATTGAAGACAGTAAATCTTCATGAGCGGAAGGACTATTTATTGAATTTCTCTAGCTAATCTTTAGAGATATTTCGGTAGTGATCCTGTTGTGATTGAAATATACGGATCGCAAGGACTACTCGCTATTGATACTTGGGATGATTCCTATATAGGATGTAGTAGGAGGGTGCCTTCGATTCACCCTATTCCTGGATGACTTGTACGGACGAATATCTGACAAAGTATTTCCTAAGGGTCACGTATGCTGATTTTTACAAATATACCAAGTTTGGTGGTAGAGAAGACACTTTCTCTTAGCTTAACATCCAGAGTATATTTATGTACGTCAATTAGTGATTTGATGGATATGACGATGAGACATTCAAAATGAATGATGATATGTTCTCTGAAAGGTAAATCGTGACCTCAAGCCTCATCAACCAGGAAATAACAGAGATCGGGCATGAAGCATGGCTACGTGGTTCATTCTCATTAGGGTGTATTGTCACCATCTATAGAAATTTCATTGATGTTCTTCTTTCATTTCTGTTTCTCCAAGAATACGGTGGCTACAACTGAGGGTGACAATATATTCGATACATTCAAGTTGAATGAGTGGTCGTGTGAGAACCCGTAACTTCCCCATGAAGGAAAGAGCGGATACTTTGAGAACAACACACAAAAGAACACAGACGGAAGAACATTTCATTGTTATTACAACAATTCCATCAGATACAAGAATATATAGAGTGTAAATGAATAAATTACATTCGATAAATATCAGAGATTACAATAAATTACATAGCAGCGGAAAATAATACAAAACGCAACTGAAAGTAATACACGGATACAGAGCTTTCCGAGCATCGTTCCAGCTGTAAATCAGGATCCTGTGAATATAAATCTGCAAAACCAAAACTACTAGCTGCCCGTGTCGAAAATAGGGGCACCCAGAGTTTAGGTTAAAACAATAAACTCTAGGTCAGTCATGTGACTAGTGTGAGAACTAAAACAGTTATTTAAAGCTTTACTTTAAAAGAGAGTAATTCAAGGGACCACGCCGTATAACACGGAACGGGTTTCCTCCCAAGAATACCAGTGCATAGGATAAACAACGCAATGCTTTTTCGAAAAATGAAGCTATTATAAGACCCAGGTCCCATCACACAATGCAACGCAAGCCGGAGGATAGGGTTTTCCCTTATAATAGCAAAACATGCTTGGTACGTTTTAAAAACAAATCATTTGGTACTATAATAAGTGTATAGTGTCAAAACAGTTTCAATCATAAATATCAATCTTAGGCGGCATGGGCACCATCTATCATGTCGCCATACTAGGCTCTACAAATAATACCGAAATATCTCATATCGGAAATTGGATTTCCGTCATGAGTCGAGGCAAGGGGCAAGCTCCTCTCCGCTTTCGAGACACTCTAGCAAATGCCTCAGGACTACACACTCTGGGTAACCCTTGGATGCTTCGGGGTCGTTCCTCTCTTACGTTTGAGGATTGGCAATTCTTGAACACACGTTTCCCGGTCCTTACAGACCTAAAATCGAGGCGCCTCATCCAACAACCACATAGGTGAAAAGTATATAAATGTCAGGGTTGGTAAGTCACTGACACCACCAAAGCTAGAAAGAAACGTCGTGCTCTCCCTGCAGTCCTTATCTAGTTTTTAACTCATACCGAGGTGTGATGCTCGCGAATTCACGTTATACACAAAGCTACGCCACAAAGGCCGTGCTTTGATCATCAACCACAAGACTTTGCTTTTCAATAGAAGCCTTGATCCATGCAACTCAGCGTGCCACACAGGCAATTCATGCCATGCGATTGATATCTATCTATATATAACCTCTAAGCTTGTACGTCTCAGAGAAGGGTGTTAAGCAAAAGAATAAATTCTTCGCCGCCAAACAGATATATATTTAACAGAAATCAATCAACACAGAATAAAATCCAATGTCGGACACACAATCCATTTACAAGTTCGTTCTGGGTCTGAACGAAATCGGAGGCACTTTCCTCGCATATCCATCGATCTCCAAGTACGTCTGGACGACCACCAACTGATTCCCTCATCTTGGGTGTACAGCCCAATCAAGATTATCAGTAATCACCCAAACGATGTGAAGACTTCCGGTCTTCGACCACCATCTTCGTCTTCGACATATCGTCGAATCGGTTATTCAGAATGGGTATAAACCCGGCCTTTCCGAACAACCCGCGTATATTATAAACAAATGTTACACAAACACAACATACGCCTCATTCCAATTCATTAGTCACTAACCGCAAATTAGTAAGAGAACCATTTCCCAAATATTAAATCCGAAGGCCCAAACCAACATCAGATCAATACCCAGGAAACCATTCTTCTTAACTAATCTACAGCTAGTTTCTAAATTTCAATTCTTAGGGAAAGATTCCCATTAATTTTATCCAATATAAATTTTTTAAAATTTATCCTTTAATCTTCCTTTGGATGTCATTTCAAACCAAATTATGGTTTTCCAAACTAGTCGAGATTAGCGAACCACACAGAAGTAATTATTTATTTTATTTCCCAATCCCAACCTATTCATCCCATGAAGCAAAACTGGTAATACTCCATATCTAACACCACAGTGTTGTCGGTAAAATTTATTACCATTCCACGTTTAAATCTAATTAAAGATTTAACTATCGCTTTGAAGCAAAACTGGTGATACTCCATTCTCGCTCATTTTCTAAATTTGATAATTTAGATTATCAATTCACATTTCAATCTAATTACAGATTCATTAAAACTCCTTTTACTGGGTTAAAGAACTAATGTTATTTAAAACACAGTTCACGACAAACCCAAATCACATTCTATTTATTATCGGGTTAAAGAACAAGTGTTATTTAAAACATCCTTCACGATAAACCCATGAATCAATTCTATTTAAACCCATTTCAAATCCAATTTATTTATTTAAAAATAAATGGGTTTTAATTTCAGTTCAAAACTAGTTCATTTCGATAATATTTTTATCTTTTCAAATATGGAGTTTTTCATCCCAATTTTTCCCAAATCAATTCTTATGATTTTACACAAATTATTACTATTTTTTATAATTTTATCAAGGCCCGTACAGTCGATTTCCATCAACGGCCATCGAACTGCACTTACAGCGACCTTTTCCAAATTTGATTTGGACGTATCTCCATATCCAACCGTTAGATCTCAAATTTCTAATATTCGTTAGAAAGCTCTTTCCGATACGAACCCAACGGTTCCGGTTTTAGGAGAATCCGACGGTCAGATCTCCCGTAATGTCCGTTTGAAATAAATGGTCGAAATTCACAAACTGCCGCGACGCGGCGCGTTCTATTCAGGCCATTATATTATATATATATAATATATTTCGTCGATTTCTATTTAAAACGTACTTTATAAATCGTTTCAAATTTGTTTCGAAAACAATTTCAACATTCATATCAAATTCAACTCAAAATTGAATCTTCTATTATAAATCATTTTCACTTTCATTTCTATTTGATTTCAATTCAAATCGATTTTAATTCGATTCGAATTCATTTTCTTTTCAATTCAATTCAATTCGAATTCGTTTTCTATTCAATTCAAATCAAATTCGTTTTCTATTCAATTCAAATCAAATTCGTTATATATTCAATTCAATTCGAATTCGTTTTATATTCAATTCAATTCGAATTCGTTTTATATTCAATTCAATTCGAATTCGTTTTATATTCAATTCAAATCAAATTCATTTTCTATTCAATTCAAATTAAATTCGTTACATATTCAATTCGAATTCGTTTTATATTCAATTCGAATTCGTTTTATATTCAATTCAATTCGAATTCGTTTTATATTCAACTCAATTCGAATTCGTTTTATATTCAACTCAATTCGAATTCGTTTTATATTCAATTCAATTCGAATTTGTTTTATATTCAATTCGATTCGAATTCGTTTTATATTCAATTCGATTTGAATTCGTTTTATATTCAATTCAATTCGAATTCGTTTTATATTCAATTCAATTCGAATTCGTTTTATATTCAATTCGAATTCGTTTTATATTCAATTCAATTCGAATTCGTTTTATATTCAATTCAAATCAAATTCGTTTTCTAATTAAATTAAATTCGTTTTCTATTCAAATCAAATTCGATTCGAATATAATCGATATAAATATCGTTCACGTCAAAATAACGTATATCTCTAATCAACAAGGCTTTATATTCAACAAATGGATCCATATTTCTTTCAATACACGACTCTATATCTTTGTCAACACACGACTAATCTCAACGAATAGGTACTGTCCACGTGTGACTATTTTTGTTTTTTAATATATTTTTTAAAAATTATGGTATCTATCGTTTGATTTAAAATCAGACTCCAACCGTAAATTAGTAAGAGAACGATTCTCTGAATATTAACCCCGAAGGCCGAAACTGTAACAACCCGTATTTTTGAATAACATGTTATAACATAAATGGAGGCAGAATTAAACTGTAAAATCTGAATCAAGGGAAACGGGCTATGCCATTGCGTTCGTCTCGGAAAAATACGCGAAATAGAGTCCGAGTTTTCGAAAATCGGAATCCGTATGACCAAGATATGGCCTCGCGAAGTTTCACGAAAAATTCCCAAATTAAAGTATACTTAATTAAGTGAAATGGGTTGCGCAGAGAAATATATATATATATATTGATATATATATATATAATTGAAAATTAAATAAATAAATATGCAAAAATGTTCAAAACAGCGAATTGGGAGAGGGGAATAACCGAACCGGCCGATTTTTGAGGTCGACCCGAGCCTGCTGGGTCGACTAGGGGTTAATCCAGGGTGTTTGGCTGTCAACCCGTGGGCCGATTCGCTCAAATGCAGATTTTGCATTTGAATGGTTCTCATGGTTCGTCTTTAATCTAAAGGCCCTAGATGGTTCCTACACTTGACTTCTTCCCCAAGACATGCTTTGATGGCTTGGATTGAATCTAGGTTTAATCCTATGGCCTAAAACACTTGCCTAATCTATAAATAAGACCCTAACCTACCCTAAATCATCATTATTCATTCATACAACTAAACTATGGCAAAATCAATCCTCTCATGGCCTCCACTCTCTTCATAAAATTCCTAAATAAATTCCTAAGTGATTTTCCATGCATACAAGCGTTTTCAAACTTGTATGAGCATCATTAGCTTGCATTCAAGTCAAGTTTATATATTTGCATCATAAAGAAAGAGTCTTGATCATTTTGGCTCAAGGGTTTTGCTTGCATTTTGGGTTTAATTGATTTCATAAGGGCTTTGTCATATTTTTGTGACTTCTTAAGCATTGTAAGCCCTATTCTACTTTCATACTTAAACTCTAAAGTTAAATGTATGATATGCAAGTTTATATGCAAGTTTATCATGTTGTGATATGCAAGTTTATATGCAAGTTTATCATGTTGTGATATGCAAGTTTATATGCAAGTATGCCAAGTTATGTTATGCAAGTTTGGGTTGAACATTTTGTTCATGCTATCATGTTATGCAAGCTTATTTTGGGTTTATGAACATAAAGCTTTAAGCTTTATGCCAAAGGTTGCATTTTAGCAACATGTAAGTTATCATATCTCTTATGATAACTTGCATGTGAGGCTAAATGCGAACTTGTGGCCATCTCTACATGTCATTTAGCACCATGTATCACCAATATGTTAAGTTTGGTTTTATGCATGCTTTTGAGGCCTAAAAATGTAATATGCAAGTGTATGAACATATGAACATTTCATATGCCACCATGTTAAGCTTGTGGCTTCAATACCTTTATGTCATGATTATGCCAAGTTCCCTCTTTCTATCCTTTATGCGCTATTGCGATATGTAAGCGATGGGATTGCGTTTGGGGTTGGGTAAACTTAAAAGACATAAAACATAAGCTTGGGAATTTACCTATTAAGTTAGGTCTACCCATTGGGAATTTACCTATTAAGTTAGGTCTACCCAATTGCTTGAAAACTTGTAACATGTTTTGGAAACATGATGGACATGACACTTAGAAAAGATAAGTGTGGCCAACTCGAGGTTGGGTTGAGTTTGTAGCGTAAACCTACCCGGAACCGACCGGCTTAACTAGTTGCTACAAACAATAGGACCCAATGTGAGAAGTTGGTCATGTTGTACCTTGAACCCGAGGTTAGACCAAGTTGTCGTGTAAAGCTACCCGGACCCGCCCGGCTTAACTAGTAACCACAACAAGGTCTATTATGAGAGGTTAAGGCGCATTAAATTAATTAATGCCTCGTGATTAGGGTTAAGTCATGGTCCACTTAATACTTAACCAATTTGGACTTGGTAGATTAATCGGGGTTAAGTCGTGAACTCATCGTTACACTTAACCAAGTTAATCCAGGATTAGCAAGAGGGTTAAACCGTACTTAACCCACTAGAAAAATCCTAGCAATGGGGTCCACTCCAGCAGTAATCCCAAGTTAGTATCATCATGACCCTAGGGACTAGGCTAGGGTGGGGGCACGATTACTGGACTGGAGGTAAGTGACCAAAAGCGACGGCAGAGGGTACGCCGGTGTAGTTCCGGGCGGACTCTGGTCGTGCACATAGTCCGTAGCCGGAGAAAACATGCACGGGTACCAGTAGATCGGGATTGTGCACTCATGTTCATGGTGTCCAGGGGTTGACACCCTAGGGCTTGATACACCCGAAGGGTGGACCCAGCATAGTTCGACTACAATTATGATTGGGCCGTATTGACACCAACACGTGAGGAGTTAGGCTTAGGGAGCCGATCGACTAGACCGTTTGGCTGGACCTTGTATTAGGGTCATTTCATGTTATTGGGCCAAAGCTTGGGCCAAGGGATCAATACTTGTTTATTCAAGTCATGTTAGTTTGCTAGTACACCTGTGGTGCAAAACCTTAATCCTGATTATGCGATGACACCTTTATCTACCTTGTTAGTTAATCATCATGCTAGTATATTGTTATCCTTATGTTCATCCCTGCTGCTCATGCCAGTTAACTTTATCAGTTTACATTGATTGTAGTAGGGCTTACTCAGTCTTTTTGACTGACCTGTTTTCTTTCGCCTCTTTTCTTCCGTTCCCCCCCCCCCCCCCAGGTTCTCAGGGAGGGAATACTGGAGCTTAGCTTGGATTTCGGATTTCTTGCTTGTGGGATTTCAGCTCATGTACGGTTTCGACATGAAGCTAGCTATGGTTACCACTTAATTGGGGATAGCACTTATTTATTTCAGTTTTTCAGTTGATGTTGTTTTATCTAGACTTGTTTATTTGGAAAGCTATGTTGTACCAGACTTGTTTTGAAATGTTTTGAAATCTTCCGCTGTTTTATCTATGTTATTTACTCTGTTTACATATATACATATGTTCTTGTTCTGCCTTGATATATCATTATGCATGTTTACATGATTCAAACGCCCCTCCAAAGTCAGAGTGCTTGCAAGAGCCACCCTGGTAGAGGTGGGGTGTTACATTTGGTATCAGAGCATATGGTACGAGAAGGAACAAAAAGGATTTTAGAAAACTTTTGGAAAACTATTTTCAAAACCAAGTATAAAGTATTTTCCAAAGAAAAGTCTAGTTTATTTTAAAGGCTATTCCCCAAAAAGCCATTAGCAAAATTCCTTCGTTTTTCTCCATTCTGAATCTGTCTTTTTCTTCGTTTTCAGTATGGCCAATAACTTTGCTATTCCGGAGGGAGTACACGTACCTGTTTGGTATAGGAGACTTTTGGAGGCTAGGGCGACCGAAGCCGGCCCCGCAGATGTTCCTCCTCCTCCTCCGGTAGTTAATGTTCCTCCTCCTCCTCCTCCGTTGGTTAATGTTCCTCCTCCTCCTGTCGCTGAGGTTCCTCTTCCTCCTCCCCCTCAGCATCCTCAAGTGGACTTCGCAAAGACTTGAAAAGATTTCAAAGCAATGGGTGGCAAGAACTTTCAAGGCACTGAGACTTTTGTAGAGGCCAGAAATTGGTTGAAAGAGACCGAGGATTTGTTTGCTATCTTTGGGTTAGACGATCAGAGGAAGCTCTTGTTGGCGGTTTGGCTTATGAAGGATGAAGCCGCTTATTGGTGGGAAGTCACCAATGGTACTAGGCCTGTTGAGACTTGGGCCGATTTCAGGGCAAGGTTCATGCTTAAGTTTCTATCTTCTGCTGAGGAGAATCTGCAAATGGAGAGGTTCATAACTTTGAAACAAGGAGATATGTCTGTCAAAGAATATGTGAACAAGTTCAATCAGTTAGCTCGTTTTGGCTTGGATATGGTGAATACTCCTCAGAAGAAGGCTCTTCGTTTTGCTAGTGGATTGAATGAGCCGTTGCAGGGATTGGCTATGTCACATATTCCCCATGGGGCCACGTTTGAGAGTTTGGTTGATATGGCGTTACTTCAGGGAGATGTCAAGAAAGAAACCAAGATGAATGATACTCAAGCCAAGAAGACTGATTCCCAGGGAAAAGGAAATCAGGGTAATCCAAGTGGTCAGAGCAGTCAAGGCAATCAGAACAAGAACAAGAGTCAAGGCAACAAGGGGAACAACAACAAGGGCAATAACAACAAGGGCAAGAACAACAAGGGGAAGTGCCATTATTGCGGTTCAGTTGGGCATCTTATTAAGGATTGTAAGAAGAGGAAAAGGAAGAATGGTGAATGCTTTTTTTGCGGTGAGACTGGAAATTTCAGTAAGGATTGCCCGAGGAAGCAAGGGCAAGGCCAGGGTCAGACTCAGCGTGCTGGACCTTCAGGAGGGCAAGTTCATGCTCTCAATGTCGCTCCAATTCCCGATCGAGGTAGTATTTCTGTTGAGAGCCTTGTATATATTTCTGATTTTCCAGTTCGTACCTTGTTTGATTCTGGTGCATCGCATAGCTTTATCTCATCTGATCTTGTTGATAGTTTGCACCTTAGTACTAGCTTGGTAGATGATCCCGTCTGTGTCTCAAATCCTATTGGGGGTTCCGCCCATTTGTCTATGATATGTGGGGATTTGAGGATCTCTATACTGAGTGTAGAGTTCTTGTGCAGTGCTTATGTTCTTGGTTTTAGGGAATATGGATTGATATTGGGCATGGATTGGTTGTCCAGATATGGAGCCATTCTTGATTGTGAGCATAGGGTTGTGAGGCTCGTGACTCGCCTCGGAAACACCCTATAGATTTCTTGTGATCCGAGAGGTCCCGTCATGTTGTGCTATCTGGAATCACTCGACTCGTCAATGGAAACTCTTCAGTCTGTGAGAGTGGTTCGAGAGTATCCGGATGTTTTCGATGAAGTTAGGGGGTTGCCCCCTAAGCGAGAGATTGATTTCCGCATTTATCTGGTGGATAATGCAAAGCCTGTTTCTTTGCCCATTCGGCACATGGCTCCGCGTGAAAGGCGGGAGCTAAGTAAGCAAGTGAAAGAGTTGCTTGAGAAGAACTTCATTAGATGAAGTATATCTGAATGGGGAGCGCCTGTGGTATTTGCTACCAAGGCGGATGGTTCTCTCCGACTTTGCGTTGACTATCGAGAGTTGAATAAGCTGACTAAGAAGAACAGACACCCGTTACCGAGGATTGATGATCTCTTTGACCAGCTTGTCGGTGCTTCTGTTTTCTCTCAGCTTGATCTTGCTACGAGGTTCCATCAGCTCAGGGTAGCTGAAGATAGTATAGACAAGACTGCGTTCAGAACTCCAGATGGATTCTTCGAATGGCTTGTCATGCCGTTCGGCTTGACTAATGCACCCGCATATTTCGTAGACTTGATGAGTAGGGTGTTCAGGGAGTTCTTGAACAAGTTTGTCGTGGTCTTCGTAGATGATATTCTGATCTTCTCTAAGGATGAGGAAGAGCACGCAAGGCATCTCATGGAGGTGATGGATACGCTTAGAGCGCATTAGTTGAAGGCCAAGTTCTCCAAGTGTCACTTTTGGAGAAGGGAAGTTAGATTCCTTGGGCATATAGTATCTAAGCAAGGCTTAGCGGTGGATCCCGCTAAGGTAGTGGCAGTTCAGGATTGGAAGACTCCAAGGAATGCAACCGAAGTGAGAAGTTTTCTAGGTCTTGCGGGTTTCTACCAGAAGTTCATCAAGGACTTCGCAAAGATATCCGCTCCTCTCACTAAATTGACGAAGAAGAATTTAGTTTTTGCTTGGAGCATAGAATGCGAGCTTGCTTTTCAGAAGCTCAAGAGAGCCCTCACATCAGCACCTGTTCTAGCTTTGCCCGATGGAGGGAAGTTATTTACCGTATACACCTATGCATGTGGCACGGGGTTAGGAGCTGTTCTTATGCAAGAAGGAAGAGTGATATGCTTTGGCGGTAGACAACTCAAAGTGCATGAGAAGAATTATCCCACTCATGACTTAGAGTTGGCAGCAATAGTATATGCACTCAAGGCTTGGCGCCATTATCTTCTGGGAGAAAGATTTGAGCTTTATACCGATCACAAGTCATTGAAGTATCTCTTTTCTCAGAAGGATCTAAATCTGAGGCAACAAAGATGGATGGAATTCTTGGCGTCCTACGATTTTGAGATAGGTTATACCCCTGGCAAGGGGAATGTGGTAGCAGATGCATTGAGTAGAAGAAGGTTGACCCTAAGTCCTCTATTCGTTGAGATGAAGAATTTAGAGTATGTGGCAACCTTTGATTTCTCTTTGGCGATTGAGTCGATGATCGGTTCTTTAGCATCTCTGGAACTCAGACCTACCCTTCTTGATCAAGTTGGGGCTTCGCAGAGAGAAGACCCTCAGATAGTTGAGATTATGGATAAGCTAATTCGAGGAGAGACGTCTAGTCATCTCGCTCGATATTCTATTGATGACAAGGGTTGGCTGAGGAGAGACGGAAGGTTATGTGTTCCAATGGTAGAAGATCTAGTAAGAAGAGTTCTTAAGGAAGCGCATCGCTCTAAGTTGACTATACATCCGGGCGGAGATAAGATGTATAAAGATATGAAGCGCATTTTCTTTTGGCCTGGGATGAAGAAGGATGTGGCAGAATTTGTCTCTAGATGTATCATTTGCCAGCAAGTTAAGGCCGAGTCGAAGAAGCCCGGTGGGCTATTGCATCCTCTAGACGTTCCACTATGGAAGTGGGAGAGTATTTCCATGGATTTTATCGATGGGCTACCAAGGTCAAGGAAAGGGAATACGAGCATTTGGGTTATTGTGGATAGACTTACGAAGAGTGCTCATTTCATTCCGGTGAAGAGCAAGAGGACCGCATCATGGCTAGCGTCTGTATATCTTCGTGAGATTGTGAGACTACATGGAGTCCCTTCTAGTATAGTCAGTGACCGTGACCCAATCTTTACAAGTCAATTCTGGAATAGCTTGCAAGAAGCTGTGGGCACAAGGTTGAATCTAAGTACGGCTTATCACCCACAGACGGACGGTCAAACTGAAAGGGTGAATAGGGTACTCGAGGATCTGTTGAGGCTTTGTATTCTGGATTTTGGTGGTACTTGGGAAGACCATCTTCCTCTTGTTGAGTTTGCATATAATAACAGTTATCAGGCAAGCATAGGGATGGCACCATTTGAAGCTTTATATGGGAGGCCGTGCAAGTCGCCTACATGTTGGTGGGAGACTACAGATGAGCTTATACTTGGGCCTGATATGATCAGAGATACATCCGAGAAGATCGAGTTGATTCAGAGACGGATGAAAGCGGCCCAAGACCGACAGAAATCCTATGCTGATAAGCGAAGAACGGATTTGAAGTTTGATGTTGGGGATATGGTTTTCGTGAAGGTTTCTCCTTTGCGGAATGTGGTCCGATTTGGAGCTGTTGGGAAGTTGGCACCGAGGTTTGTTGGACCATTCCCTATTATAGAGAGGATCGGGCAGATGGCTTATAGAGTGAAGTTGCCCGAGAAGCTTGCTGGAGTACACGATGTTTTTCATGTCTCGCATCTCCGGAAGTGTTTACATGAATCAGCAGAGGTTGTTGAGCCAAGTGTTCTAAAAGATGTAGAAGTGGAGAAAGAGGCTACCTTGAGGAGAGCTCTGATTCGTATCTTGGGGACGGAGACCAAGAATCTAAGGAATCGAGAGGTCAAATTGGTGAAGGTTCAATGGGGTGAAGCCGAAGAAGACGCAACTTGGGAAACCGAGGAGAAGATGCGTGGGCTTTATCCATTCCTTTTTGAGGGTACACTCTCAATCTCTTTTCTTTGTTAGCATATCTTTCTCTTTGCTATCCATGTTTATCTAGTTTATCGTGTTAATCTTGTCATGAGAACCTTAGGTAGAAACCCTTTGGATGAAACATGTGTTTGAAACATGTTATGCTTGATGGTTGCAAGTGGTTGCAAGTGTTTGCAAGTGGATACTCGTGGATGCATAATACACGTTAGGCACTAAGATCGGCTCACACACTTTCATACCGCATATGCATGAGTGTTTATGCTTATTCATGGATGAAAACTTGTTATGCTATCACGTGGATGTTGCATATGGATGAATGTAATGTGCACTCATGTAGAGATTATAAATTATGTTAGGAATTTGCATACATATGGACTCATTTCACTAACATATTTTGCATTAAGGGGGTTTACTGAATCAGTAACCTCCTGATTTTCGCATTAGATAAGTACATATACACACACCTTTGCATATGATCATACAACATTTAGAACCTTTTAAGGACAATGATTGCTCGTGGATGATGTTTTGAGTAGATGGATGATGGATGGTAGGATACGTTCTTCCTAACTTGGAGATTTCGGGGACGAAATCCTTTAAGGAGGGAAGAATGTAACAACCCGTATTTTTGAATAACATGTTATAACATAAATGGAGGCAGAATTAAACTGTAAAATCTGAATCAAGGGAAACAGGCTATGCCATTGCGTTCGTCTCGGAAAAATACGCGAAATAGAGTCCGAGTTTTCGAAAATCGGAGTCCGTATGACCAAGATATGGCCTCGCGAAGTTTCACGAAAAATTCCCAAATTAAAGTATACTTAATTAAGTGAAATGGGTTGCACAGAGAAATATATATATATATTGATATATATATATATAATTGAAAATTAAATAAATAAATATGCAAAAATGTTCAAAACAGCGAATTGGGAGAGGGGAATAACCGAACCGGCCGATTTTTGAGGTCGACCCGAGCCTGCTGGGTCGACTAGGGGTTAATCCAGGGTGTTTGGCTGTCAACCCGTGGGCCGATTCGCTCAAATGCAGATTTTGCATTTGAATGGTTCTCATGGTTCATCTTTAATCTAAAGGCCCTAGATGGTTCCTACACTTGACTTCTTCTCCAAGACATGCTTTGATGGCTTGGATTGAATCTAGGTTTAATCCTATGGCCTAAAACACTTGCCTAATCTATAAATAAGACCCTAACCTACCCTAAATCATCATTATTCATTCATACAACTAAACTATGGCAAAATCAATCCTCTCATGGCCTCTACTCTCTTCATAAAATTCCTAAATAAATTCCTAAGTGATTTTCCATGCATACAAGTGTTTTCAAACTTGTATGAGCATCATTAGCTTGCATTCAAGTCAAGTTTATATATTTGCATCATAAAGAAAGAGTCTTGATCATTTTGGCTCAAGGGTTTTGCTTGCGTTTTGGGTTTAATTGATTTCATAAGGGATTTGTCATATTTTTGTGACTTCTTAAGCATTGTAAGCCCTATTCTACTTTCATACTTAAACTCTAAAGTTAAATGTATGATATGCAAGTTTATATGCAAGTTTATCATGTTGTGATATGCAAGTTTATATGCAAGTTTATCATGTTGTGATATGCAAGTTTATCATGTTGTGATATGCAAGTTTATATGCAAGTATGCCAAGTTATGTTATGCAAGTTTGGGTTGAACATTTTGTTCATGCTATCATGTTATGCAAGCTTATTTTGGGTTTATGAACATAAAGCTTTAAGCTTTATGCCAAAGGTTGCATTTTAGCAACATGTAAGTTATCATATCTCTTATGATAACTTGCATGTGAGGCTAAATGCGAACTTATGGCCATCTCTACATATCATTTAGCACCATGTATCACCAATATGCTAAGTTTGGTTTAATGCATGCTTTTGAGGCCTAAAAATGTAATATGCAAGTGTATGAACATATGAACATTTCATATGCCACCATGTTAAGCTTGTGGCTTCAATACCTTTATGTCATGATTATGCCAAGTTCCCTCTTTCTATCCTTTATGCGCTATTGCGATATGTAAGTGATGGGATTGCGTTTGGGGTTGGGTAAACTTAAAAGACATAAAACATAAGCTTGGGAATTTACCTATTAAGTTAGGTCTATCCATTGGGAATTTACCTATTAAGTTAGGTCTACCCAATTGCTTGAAAACTTGTAACATGTTTTGGAAACATGATGGACATGACACTTAGAAAAGATAAGTGTGGCCAACTCGAGGTTGGGTTGAGTTTGTAGCGTAAACCTACCCGGAACCGACCGGCTTAACTAGTTGCTACGAACAATAGGACCCAATGTGAGAAGTTGGTCATGTTGTACCTTGAACCCGAGGTTAGACCAAGTTGTGGTGTAAAGCTACCCGGACCCGCCCGGCTTAACTAGTAACCACAACAAGGTCTAATGTGAGAGGTTAAGGTGCATTAAATTAATTAATGCCTCGTGATTAGGGTTAAGTCATGGTCCACTTAATACTTAACCAATTTGGGCTTGGTAGATTAATCGGGGTTAAGTCGTGAACTCATCGTTACACTTAACCAAGTTAATCCAGGATTAGCAAGAGGGTTAAACCGTACTTAACCCACTAGAAAAATCCTAGCAATGGGGGCCCACTCCAGCAGTAATCCCAAGTTAGTATCATCATGACCCTAGGGACTAGGCTAGGGTGGGGGCACGATTACTGGACTGGAGGTAAGTGACCAAAAGCGACGGCAGAGGGTACGCCGGTGTAGTTCCGGGCGGACTCTGGTCGTGCACATAGTCCGTAGCCGGAGAAAACATGCATGGGTACCAGTAGATCGGGACTGTGCACTCATGTTCATGGTGTCCAGGGGTTGACACCCTAGGGCTTGATACACCCGAAGGGTGGACCCGGCACAGTTCGACTACAATTATGATTGGGCCGTATTTACACCAACACGTGACGAGTTAGGCTTAGGGAGCCGATCGACTAGACCGTTTGGTTGGACCTTGTATTAGGGTCATTTCATGTTATTGGGCCAAAGCTTGGGCCAAGGGATCAATACTTGTTTATTCAAGTCATGTTAGTTTGCTAGTACACCTGTGGTGCAAAACCTTAATCCTGATTATGCGATGACACCTTTATCTACCTTGTTAGTTAATCATCATGCTAGTATATTGTTATCCTTATGTTCATCCCTGCTGCTCATGCCAGTTAACTTTATCAGTTTACATTGATTGTAGTAGGGCTTACTCACTCTTTTTGACTGACCTGTTTTCTTTCGCCTCTTTTCTTCCATTCCCCCCCCCTAGGTTCTCAGGGAGGGAATACTGGAGCTTAGCTTGGATTTCGGATTGCTTGCTTGTGGGATTTCAGCTCATGCACGGTTTCGACATGAAGCTAGCTATGGTTACCACTTAATTGGGGATAGCAGTTATTTATTTCAGTTTTTCAGTTGATGTTGTTTATCTAGACTTGTTTATTTGGAAAGCTATGTTGTACCAGACTTGTTTTGAAATGTTTTGAAATCTTCCGCTGTTTTATCTATGTTATTTACTCTGTTTACATATATACATATGTTCTTGTTCTGCCTTGATATATCATTATGCATGTTTACCTGATTCAAACGCCCCTCCAAAGTCAAAGTGCTTGCAAGAGCCACCCTGGTGGAGGTGGGGTGTTACAGAAACCAACATCAGATCAATATCCAGGAGACCACTCATCTTATCTATTTTCCAATTAGTTTCTAATCTTATATATGATAAAGATATAAATTTTATTGTTAAAATATTTCGTTCAACACATGACCAATCTCAACGGATGAGTACGGTCAACACATGAACCTTTACTTTATAGTGATAAAGATATAAATTCTATTGTTAAAATATTTCGTTCAACACATGACCAATCTCAACGGATGAGTACGGTCAACGCATGAACCTTTACTTTATAGTGATAAAGATATAAATTCTATTGTTAAAATATTTCGTTCAACACATGACTAATCTCAACGGATGAGTACAGTCAACACATGAACCTTTACTTTATAATATTCTTTATTTTCTAAATTGGAATGAGGCCCAATCAATTACCATATAGAGTTAATTATATGGATTCCATACAACACATGCATATAATAGCAACGATAAATAATCAACCATCATCCAAAGTGCACTACACTGTATAAGCATCAAATATAGATATCTAACGCTTATAACAGCCTGTCAATCAATCGATCGACATACAAGTAATTATTGGGATTAGTGTATGCCATGTTTTATCCCAATACCCGTGTGGGGTTTCAAATCAACAAACATAGATTTTTATTTGTGCAGTTGGGCGATGTGTAAAATTTATTGACCCAATCAATATCAGTTAAATCGGTGTATATAAACAAATCGGCCGATTTGTTTATAGATATTTATTTATTCACTTCCACGTTAAAAAATTATATTTTTAACGATAATTAATTTATTTCAACACATGAATATTTTTCATTATCTATTTCACATCAACTTCACAAACAAATTTCACAACACATCAAACAAGCATACAAGCCGTCCATGGTCTGTGGACAACGGGTGTCGGGTGCTACTAAACACCGTTTGCATCCTAGCATATATATATAACTAGAAAAGGAAATTTGAGTGAGAAGTTCTCACCAATAGCTATCCGAACTCCACGACTCTTCATTTATAGAAATCTTCATCGTTCTCGCATTTTTGTCACCTTCGTTGCTCGTATTCTCTACATATGTAAAAATCGAATTTTTACTTTACTATTCAATACATAAAAATCGAGTTTTTACTTCGCTATTCAATATATAAAAATCGAATTTTTACTTCGCTATTCAATATATAAAAATCGAATTTTTACTACGCTATTCAATATATAAAAATCGAATTTTTACTTCGCTATTCAATATATAAAAATCGAATTTTTACTTCGCTATTCAATATATAAAAATCCTTTTTTTTTACTTTGCTACTATATAGATAAAAATTCTATTTTTACATTGCTACCATATAGATAAAAATTCTATTTTTATCATTGCTACTATATAGATAAAAATTCTATTTTTACATTGCTACCATATAGATAAAATTTCTATTTTTATCATTGCTACTATATAGATAAAAATTCTATTTTAATCACACTATTCTCTACATAAAGGTTTCGCCTCTTCAAATATAAAGATTTCGTCTTTTCTAATATAAAGATTTCGCCCTTTCAAATATAAAGATTTCGCCTTTTCTAATATAAAGATTTCGTCTTTTCAAATATAAAGATTTCATCTTTTTCCAATAAAAATTATAGCTTTACTTATCTAAAAATCTAATTTTTAACTCGATGTTTACTATAAAAATCCTACCTTTAATATAAATAAAACTGATTCTTTTTCCAATTTATTTACGCTACACTTATATATAAAAACCTAGTTTTTATACGCTATAAAATAAATAAATAAATAAATACAGTTTTATAAACATGAATAATTAACAAAAGAAAATAACAGTAAAAACTTACTGTTCTACATCGCCAGAAAGGGGGGGGGAAGTCGCTGTTGGCTGGGAAGGGGAGGCGCTGGGTGTTAACAGGGGGTGGCGCAGGTTTCCTCGAGTAGAAGAGGAGGGAGGAGCGGAGAAGAAGGAAGAAGGGGGAATGGAAGCGGCGGTGGCTGAGGAAAGGGGTGCGGGGGTTGGACGAGGTCGGTTCCAGAGAGGGGGAGAAGGAGAGAGAAGCTGCACGGTGGGGGAGGGGTGCGGCGCTGCCCCTCTAGCATCCTAGCGGTGGTCATGGCGGTGAACGGGGGGGGGGGGGGGAAGCGACGCGATCGGCGCTCTGGCGGAGGGCGAGGCGATGGGAGGGGCGGTACGTGGTGGTGGGCGGCTTCGATCGCGGTCTTCGATTTAGGTTTTTTTTTCTTTCTTTCTGTTGATTTGAACGAACGAGAAAAGCAAAGGGGGGGCAGCGGTTTTGAAGGGGAGGAGACCGGAGGATTTTTTTTATTTAATTATTTAATTCAAAAAGTTGACTTTTACATACGACCTCTAAATGAGGCCCACCGCCTGTCGTCCATAGCTAATTACCCCTATTCCGAACACAATGGAATATGTATCGCAAACTGATTCAACCATTTCGATTAGTTTCCGTTAAAATCAACATATAACTCTATATATTGAATTTGAATGCGCATTTCAATTTACCGGGGTCACACACTAACTCGAAAAATTCCAGAAAAATATTTTCTAGCTTTGTATTGACGATACGGTCCTAACAAAACTAATTTCGTCGAATTCTGAGACGGTTGGAAAAATGGCCATTTTCCAGTCGATTAAAATCAACTAAAACTGGTCAAACACGTTTTCCAATGCCACGCTCACATATTGATTCAAAAATTACGAAAAATGGAATCTAGAAATAACTTGACATCATGGATCAAACAAAAGTGGTTTCGTCGAAATCCGAGGTCGTTTGCAAAATGGCTATCTTTAAGGACCTGAATTCCATAGCGACTATTCAGAATTTTCAACTGGACATATCTTTTGATTCCCGCTATGAAATTTCGATTTTTCGGATTCGTTGGAAAGATATTATCAATTAGATCCTATTATTTTTTGTTTCACTAAAATCCGGTTTATTTTGCACCCAGTACATTCAATTGAAGGTTGAAATCGAATTATCGAACTACCACGCCATTTTCAATTCTATCTATAATCATATATGATTATTATATTCTAATGACGACGTATATAATATATACGTTCGAATTCTATTCAAAATAAATTTTCCGTTGTTTTTATTTAAAATAATCTATTTTAAATATAGAAAATCCGCTATAATTGCCAAAATAAAAAATTTAAACTGGCCCAGATTTTCGGGTTGTTACAATCTCCCCCACTTAAAACTTTTCGTCCCCGAAAAGGAACAAAGTCGAAAGTGGTTTGATTAATCAACTCTACGTTCGATTTGGCTTCCATTCTCCAACTTTTCAGTTTCTGAGAATTTTCAAATTCTTCAAAAATTTGGCTAACACCCTAAATTTCCGAAAAATTTCGCCATAACCTCCCCTGCACCGGGAGCCACGGGAAAATCCCGAAATTACCATATAGGCCTTCTGATCTCAAAAAGAAAAAGAAAAAGCCAAGCGGCTAGCCAATAGGCTCATAAAATCATCATCACCCAAACAAAACAGTAAATTATAGTAAACGTGTACCTATTTATCGGGCAAACAAATTTTATTCTTTGCTCTAGCTTCCTTGCTATGACCTGTTCAATGTAAGTACATGTATATGCAAGCAAATGCGACCAATTTTCATTACAATTCAATATTCGATTCAATTAGGCATAATGGTTCAAAATTATCAAACAAATAAACAAACAACACAAACATCAATCAATTAGTGAATTAGAGTTTCAAATTCATAATTTTGATATATATATACAGAAAATCATGTTTTTTATGCCAATTCACAACAATGTATTCTAGCTATATTAGTTTTGGTTCTCACACCAGTCTAATGGAAATATATAGAAATCACACCTTCGAAACTCGAATATGAATACTGATGATGATGCACCACCATCAGAATCATCCCCGGATATCTAGAATGTGATTCTATATCTACCCAGTATATTAAAACTTCGAATATACGTTCATGACGCGTATACGCGAAATCTTTATATACTCGATTGTCCATATCAATATATATAAATTATTCAAATACGTATAAAACGATTTAAATTTTTAAAACAAAATTGTTTTCATTTGAAAAATATACTCTTCACACTCGTTCTAGGATACTACTGATCCTATCTCTAACGAGTCATTCTAATTGGATATTACTAATCCAATATCTGAAGAATTCTTTCGTATGGTTCTAATGTGTCTTGTTCTCGAGCTCTGTAAACCAAAGCTCTGATACCAAATGTGAGAACCCGTAACTTCCCCGTGAAGGAAAGAGCAGATACTTTGAGAACAACACACAAAAGAACGCAGACGGAAGAACATTTCATTGTTATTACAACAATTCCATCAGATACAAGAATATACAGAGTGTAAATGAATAAATTACATTCGATAAATATCAGAGATTACAATAAATTACATAGCAGCGGAAAATAATACAAAACGCAACTGAAAGTAATACACGGATACAGAGCTTTCCGAGCATCGTTCCAGCTGTAAATCAGGATCCTGTGAATATAAATCTGCAAAACCAAAACTACTAGCTGCCCGTGTCGAAAATAGGGGCACCCAGAGTTTAGGTTAAAACAATAAACTCCAGGTCAGTCATGTGACTGGTGTGAGAACTAAAACAGTTATTTAAAGCTTTACTTTAAAAGAGAGTAATTCAAGGGACCACGCCGTATAACACGGAACGGGTTTCCTCCCAAGAATACCAGTGCATAGGATAAACAACGCAATGCTTTTTCGAAAAATGAAGCTATTATAAGACCCAGGTCCCATCACACAATGCAACGCAAGCCGGAGGATAGGGTTTTCCCTTATAATAGCAAAACATGCTTGGTACGTTTTAAAAACAAATCATTTGGTACTATAATAAGTGTATAGTGTCAGAACAATTTCAATCATAAATATCAATCTTAGGCGGCATGGGTACCATCTATCATGTCGCCATACTAGGCTCTACAAATAAAACCGAAATATCTCATATTGGAAATTGGATTTCCGTCATGAGTCGAGGCAAGGGGCAAGCTCCTCTCCGCTTTCGAGACACTCTAGCAAATGCCTCAGGACTACACACTCTGGGTAACCCTTGGATGCTTCAGGGCCGGTCCTCCCTTACGTTTGAGGATTGGCAATTCCTGAACACACGTTTCCTGGTCCTTACAGACCTAAAATCGAGGCGCCTCATCCAACAACCACATAGGTGAAAAGTATATAAATGTAAGGGCTGGTAAGTCACTGAAACCACCAAAGCTAGAAAGAAACGTCGTGCTCTCCCTGCAGTCCTTATCCCGTTTTTAACTCATACCGAGGTGTGAGGCTCGCGAATTCACGTTATACACAAAGCTACGCCACAAAGGCCATGCTTTGATCATCAACCACAAGACTTTGCTTTTCAATAGAAGCCTTGATCCATGCAACTCAGCGTGCCACACAGGCAATTCATGCCATGCGATTGATATCTATCTATATATAACCTCTAAGCTTGTACGTCTCAGAGAAGGGCGTTAAGCAAAAGAATAAATTCTTCGCCGCCAAACAGATATATATTTAACAGAAATCAATCAACACAGAATAAAATCCAATGTCGGACACACAATCCATTTACAAGTTCGTTCTGGGTCTGAACGAAACCGGAGGCACTTTCCTCGCATATCCATCGATCTCCAAGTACGTCTGGACGACCACCAACTGATTCCCTCATCTTGGGTGTACAGCCCAATCAAGATCATCAGTAATCACCCAAACGATTTGAAGACTTCCGGTCTTCGACCACCGTCTTCGTCTTCGACATATCGTCGAATCGGTTATTCAGAATGGGTATAAACCCGGCCTTTCCGAACAACCCGCGTGTATTATAAACAAATGTTACACAAACACAACATACGCCTCATTCCAATTCATTAGTCACTAACCGCAAATTAGCAAGAGAACAATTTCCCAAATATTAACTCCGAAGGCCCAAACCAACATCAGATCAATACCCAGGAAACCATTCTTCTTAACTAATCTACAGCTAGTTTCTAAATTTCAATTCTTAGGGAAAGATTCCCATTAATTTTATCCAATATAAATTCTTTAAAATTTATCCTTTAATCTTCCTTTGGATGTCATTTCAAACCAAATTATGGTTTTCCAAACTAGTCGAGATTAGCGAACCACACAGAAGTAATTATTTATTTTATTTTCCAATCCCAACCTATTCATCCCATGAAGCAAAACTGGTAATACTCCATATCTAACACCACAGTGTTGTCAGTAAAATTTATTACCATTCCACGTTCAAATCTAATTAAAGATTTAACTATGGCTTTGAAGCAAAACTGGTGATACTCCATTCTCGCTCATTTTCTAAATTTGATAATTTAGATTATCAATTCACATTTCAATCTAATTACAGATTCATTAAAACTCCTTTTACTGAGTTGAAGAACTAATGTTATTTAAAACACAATTCACGAAAAACCCAAATCACATTCTATTTATTATCGGGTTAAAGAACAAGTGTTATTTAAAACACCCTTCACGATAAACCCATGAATCAATTCTATTTAAACCCATTTAAAATCCAATTTATTTATTTAAAAATAAATGGGTTTTAATTTCAGTTCAAAACTAGTTCATTTCGATAAAAATCTATTTTTATCTTTTCAAATATGGAGTTTTACATCCCAATTTTTCCCAAATCATTTCTTATGATTTTACACAAATTATTACTATTTTTAATAATTTTATCAAAGCCCGTACAATCGATTTCCATCAACGGCCATCGAACTGCACTTACATCGACCTTTTCCAAATTTGATTTGGACGTATCTCCATATCCAACCATTAGATTTCAAATTTCTAATATTCGTTAGAAAGCTCTTTCCGATATGAACCCAACGGTTCCGGTTTTAGGAGAATCCGACGGTCGGATCTCCCGTAATGTCCGTTTGAACTAAATGGTCGAAATTCACGAACTGCCACGGCGTGGCGCATTCTATTCAGGCCATCATATTATATATATAATATATTTAATATATATTTCGTCGATTTCTATTTAAAACGAATTTTATAAATCGTTTCAAATTTGTTTCGAATATGTAAAAATCGAATTTTTTACTTTACTATTCAATACATAAAAATCGAGTTTTTACTTCGCTATTCAATATATAAAAATCGATTTTTTACTTCGCTATTCAATATATAAAAATCGAATTTTTACTACGCTATTCAATATATAAAAATCGAGATTTTTCTTTGCTATTCAATATATAAAAATCGAATTTTTACTTCGCTATTCAATATATAAAAATCCTTTTTTTTTTACTTTGCTACTATATAGATAAAAATTCTATTTTTACATTGCTACCATATAGATAAAATTCTATTTTTATCATTGCTACTATATAGATAAAAATTCTGTTTTTACATTGCTACCATATAGATAAAAATTCTATTTTTATCATTGCTACTATATAGATAAAAATTCTATTTTTATCACACTATTCTCTACATAAAGGTTTCGCCTCTTCAAATATAAAGATTTCGTCTTTTCTAATATAAAGATTTCGCCCTTTCAAATATAAAGAATTCGCCTTTTCTAATATAAAGATTTCGACTTTTCAAATATAAAGATTTCATCTTTGTCCAATAAAAATTATAGCTTTACTTACCTAAAAATCTAATTTTTAACTCGATGTTTACTATAAAAATCCTACCATTAATATAAATAAAACTGATTCTTTTTTCAATTTATTTATGCTATACTTATATATACAAACCTAGTTTTTATACGCTATAAAATAAATAAATAAAAACAGTTTTATAAACATGGATAATTAACAAAAGAAAATAACAGTAAAAACTTACTGTTCTACATCGCCAGAAAGGGGGGAAGTCGCTGTTGGCCGGGAAGGGGAGGCGCTGGGTGTTAATAGGAGGTGGCGCAGGTTTCCTCGAGTAGAAGAGGAGGGAGGAGCGGAGAAGAAGGAAGAAGGGGGAATGAAAGCGGCGGTGGCTGAGGAAAGGGGCGCGGGGGTTGGACGAGGTCGGTTCCAGAGAGGGGGAGAAGGAGAGAGAAGCTGCGCGGTGGGGGAGGGGTGCGGCGCTGCCCCTCTGGCATCCTAGCGGTGGTCACGGCGGTGAACCGGGGGGGGGGGGGGGGGGGGAAGAAGCGACGCGATCGGCGCTCTGGCGGAGGGCGAGGCGATGGGAGGGGCGACACGTGGTGGTGGGCGGCTTCGATCGCAGTCTTCGATTTAGGTTTTTTTTCTTTCTTTCTGTTGATTTGAATGAACGAGAAAAGCAAAGGGGGGGCCAGCAGTTTTGAAGGGGAGGAGAGAGGAGGATTTTTTTATTTTATTTAATTATTTAATTCAAAAAGTTGACTTTTACATACGACCTCTAAACGAGGCCCATCGCCTGTACTCCATAGCTAATTACCCCCATTCCGAACACAATGGGATATGTATCGCAAGCTGATTCGACCGTTTCGATCAGTTTCCGTTAAAATCAACATATAACTCTATATATTGAATTTGAACGCGCATTTCAATTTACCGGGGTCACATACTAACTCGAAAAATTCCAGAAAAATATTTTCTAGCTTCGTATTGATGATACGGTCCTAACAAAACTAATTTCGTCGAATTCTGAGACCGTTGGAAAAATCGCCATTTTCCAGTCGATTAAAATCAACTGAAACTGGTCAAACACGTTTTCCAGTGCCACGCTCACATATTGATTCGAAAAATTACGAAAATTGGAATCTAGCAATAACTTGACATCACGGATCCAACAAAAATGGTTTCATCGAAATCCGAGGTCGTTTGCAAAATGGCTATCTTTAAGGGCCTGAATTCCATAGCGACTATTCAGAATTTTCAACTGGACATATCTTTTGATTCCCTCTATGAAATTTCGATTTTTCGGATTCGTTGGAAAGATATTCTCGATTAGATCCTATTATTTTTGGTTTCACTAAAATCCGGTTTATTTTGCACCCGGTACATTCAATTGAAGTTTGAAATCGAACTACCGCGCCATTTTCAATTCTATTTATAATCATATATGATTATTATATTCTAACGACGACGTATATAATATATACGTTCGAATTCTATTCAAAATAAATTTTCCGTCGTTTTTATTTAAAATAATCTATTTTAAATATAGAAAATTCGCTATAATTGCCAAAATAAAAAATTTAAACTGGCCCAGATTTTCGGGTTGTTACAGGTCGGTCATGTTTGGTTGGATTGCAAGATGTTCTTGCTGAACACTAGTGTATTTCTCTCCAAAGGTACACTTTCAGAAGGTGGTCCCACACCTTGTGATGTTGGAAATCCAATCTCCAATAAGCGCCATGCGGTTTTTGATTATAAACTAAGTATGTAGAGCGTGAGATGCAAGCATTCTGCTAGATGGTTATTTATTTATGATTTGGTATACGTTATTATAATATCACTGGATGTTGATATAAAAAGATTTTTGGATTATCGTAAGGTAAAAACCGTCCGTGTTTATGTGTGAACTGGTCTTACGATAATCCTTTTCTTTCAAAGGATTTCTAAAAGTTAAGAAAGTTGTTATGTTATGAATTTATCACTGAAAGTATTCCAAATCGATTCCGGTGAATTTTGCTTTGCTTCAAATGTACTCAGGTCAGACCGCATATTATCAGGTTAGGTTTCGCTTGGAGCTTCAGGAGAGAAGCTGGAGTCGAGACATAATTCCGTATTTTCTGGTAATAAGCTATTCTGCTGAGTTGTACTGATATGATGTTGTACTCTGATGCTGTAATCATACATATACAGTTTTCTTTTGAATAAACTATTGTTGATATATTATATTTTGTTCATTCCGTTATGAGATTCTGATTCGCTTGTTATTCTATTCTTGTATTTCTTTCTTCCTTTTCTCACCCTATAATTTCTTTTGATTAACTATCTGCTTTTCAATGCAATTTGAGTTGACATGTATTGATTATAAATGTCGGCTCAAACTGTATGGGAGAATTGGGTTATTACATCGTTCGTTGAATCACGGAAAAAACTTTCATTTCGGTTTGTATCTTTCGGGCATTCAACCCAACAACTAGAAAATTTGGTTTGCTCCTCTGAGGACCATTTTCGAACTTGAACCCTGACTTCCAAAATCTTTGCTAGGAGATTCTTTAATGTTGAATTAGGATGTTTTCTTTTACTTACTTAAACGCAAAACAAGTTAGCATTCCTGCTAACGTCTTCATCTTTACTCTAATTGAAAAGCATTTCTTCATTTTTGTAGATGTTATCTCCAAGTTGATTTTTCAGATTTTCGATTAGAATTTAAGAAGGATAAAGTGTTGCCTTTGACTATTGAAAGAGGTATAGTTTTGTTCATAGTTGCATTTTTTTGAAATGAGATATTCTAAGAGTAATTTGGATTTTGAGAGTTTTGTTGATGGTTTGAATTTTGTTGCGAACTGTAAGAACTTGGATTTTATTGAGATTGATACGAATTAGAAGCTTGTCGAAAGTGATTTTTTTTTTAATTGGTGAGAATTCGAAATTAATATTGACTTTGTCTTTATTGAAATGGAACAAATATGGATTGAACTGAGTCGAATTTTGGTTATTGGATATGGCTTGTAATATTGATTTTTCTTTTTGATTTTTTTGAAATATTTGATATTGTATACAGTATTTTGTTAAAGAGGGTAAGGAATGTATAAAAAAATTGTGGAAGTTAAAGAAAAATGTTGAAGGTTTATATAGATGTAAATGTAAAGTTGTGGCAATGGCCAAGAAAATGACCAATTAATCTTGGTCGACTAGGTGATAATGGTCATTTTTTGGCCATTGCAACAGGGGGACTTAACTAGTTTTGTTTTAGTTGGTTAAGTTGGCAACCCGTTCGGTTGCTTTGGTAATATTCTAAATTGACGGAGCAACCCAGAAAGTGGACGTTGAAATAGTTGAAATGGTACAAATTTCTGGATTGTTTTTGTTCTACTCTTTTTTCATTCTTTTCTACAGTCTTTCTTTCACTTTTTTCTGGTCTGAATCAACTAGCTAAACTATGGTTGCAGCAACCATCATTATAATCACCAACCATGATCGTAGCCCATTGTTAATAGTTATGATTTTTTATAACATTACCACAACTGTCTATAATGGCTAAAATGTTATGAAACAAGAAAAGAATTAAAAAAATAGGGAGAAGACATGTTTATTCATTTAGATGTATTTACAGCATACATGAGCTCTCTATTTATAGACTTCACATGTCCTAGCCATTACAATAATGTCCCTTGCATTAAGCGTTTTCACCCTTAACATGTATCTATTACAACATCCCCCTTGAATATGCATACGCAAAGATGATAAGATTAATTGCCTCATTAAAAGCCTTTTTATGAAAAACCCTATGGTAAAAATCATAAACAAGGAAAAAGGTACAATTTTTATTTCATCTCTAGATAACATATTAACAATGTTCCAGTGAGGGTTGATACTTCTGGATCAAGATAATGCCTCATTAAAAACCTCACTAACAAAAACCTAGTGGAAAAAATATTAGTGAAGGAAAAGAGTACAATATAGCATAATTTTATATGCTCCTCCTGATTCATAACGCATTATTCAAATAGTTTGGTGATGCAAGCGACGCATACCAATTTTATATATCATCTTCTGAAATGTTGATTTTGGAAGTGCCTTCGTGAATAGATCTACTGGATTTTCTTGAGACTGGATTTGCTTCACTTCTATCTTATTGTCCTTTTGAAGTTCATGTTTGAAGAAGAATTTAGGAGAAATGTGTTTCATCCTATCACCCTTGATATATCCTGCTTGAATCTGAGCTACGCATGTTGCATTGTCTTCATAAATATAATTGATCTTTTTGTAGTTGAGGGAAATGGACATGTGCCTCGAATATGTTCGATTAATGATCTTATCCAAATACATTCTCGACGTACTTCATGTAGCGCTGGTATTTCAGTATTTCGGAATGATTGGATGATGTTACTTGCATTGTAACAGCCCGCATTTTACGTATCGGAAGATCGTAAAATATTTTTATTTCATTCCCTAAGGGTTGGATTATTCTCATCTTTTAATATGTTGCTTATGGGGATGTGAGACATATCCATTATTTTTATCAATTTTGTCTGTGACCATTTTACCCCTGTTAGTCTTGCACAGGGTATAACTTTGATTCAGGTCGAATTAGAGGGTGAGACATGTGCCATTGGAAAGGAATTGATGTTTGCCTTTTCATAGAATGGTTGCATTAAGAATTTGGTTCAGCAGTTTGGAAGGAATTGTTGTTTTAAGGTTTTCAGTTGGTTGGGAAGCCATAATGGGCTGATTTGGAGAGGCCCATTAGGGAGTTGGTGGAAGCAATAAATAGGGGGTAAGGGATATGGGAAATCCTTTTAGTTTTCCATTCTCTCATTTGGAGGCATTGATCTCCTTCTTCCTCTAGCACCTTTCCACCATTAAAAACCCAAATCCAAGGAGGGAAACCATAGATCTACACAATTGGAGGCTAGATCTACATCAATTGAGACAAGGATTCATCATATCAAGGTGTTGGGTGCAAGGTGCTTGCTGTCCGGATTCTTATTTCTACCATTTTAGCTTGTTTTGGAGAATCGGTGAGTGGATTACATCTCTCATATGGATTCAATGAAGTGTATGAGTAGTTGATCATGTTTTTCATCAAATTCAAATGTTTTTTTCCTTAGATCAAGTTCATTTTTATATAGATCACCCTATGATCTGATCTAGCAAGTTTAGATAGGTAATTTCTATGACATTTCATGCGAATGTGCAAGTTAGATCCATGTGTTTGCTCATATGTACATTTATGCTGTATTTGGTGAATTTTACATGCTTGTTGATGGAATTGTCATATTGGTGTTATTGTTGATTTCATATCATGCTTGTGGTCATATTGGATGTATTAAATGAGTTGGTTTCATCGAATCTATTATTTGGCGAAGTCTTGATCGAACCGGAGTTGCATTGGAGAATGCAGGTTTTGGGTCGGCCTAGTCACCAGTTGGGTCGGCCTAGTCACCAGTTGGGTCGGCATAGAGTTGGTTGGCACAAACTTAGGTCATTACTAAGTGGGTCAGCACTAAGTTGGGTCGATATAAAGTTGGGTCGGCCTAAAGTTGGGACGACATAAAGTGGGTCAGCATAAAGTGGGTTGACATAAAGTTGGGTCAGCCATTTATGGTCAGCCATTTCTACCATTTCTGGTCGGACATTTCTGGTGATGATGTGACTTCAAAGTGAATTCAATTGGGAAGTGTTGAAAAGTGTTCGTTGATCGGAGTAGAACAACGAATGGTATGACGACTCAAGGGTGTATTGAGTTCGTGTGGAGTGATGGCTCTAAGGTGTTCTGAGCTGATTAATAGTCGTAATCGATAACGATTAGAGATGAGAACGCCGAGGAACTGTAGTTGTCGTATGTTCTAGCGGATCCAATGTAAGAGGTACAACTGAAGACCAGTTGTTGGTCGAGTGCCCTGGGCACCGTGTATGGTGTAACAACCCGCACCTCCGTTCTCGCAAGATATTTCCCCCGACTTGGACACCTTATAGGTGTGGGGTTTTGTTTCTCAAAAGGCCTCGGCGTTAGTAAGAGATGGGCTCTACTATATAAGTACCCACTTCACACAGGCTTCCATGTTGTGGGACTTAGGGGTGTTACATTCTCCCATCCTACAGAGCCCAACGTCCCCGTTGGCTCACAAACATCTCACCCAGGCGTTGTGGTCCACATAGGAGCCACAATTCCAACAGGGTATTGGCTCTGATACCACTGTAACAACCCGCACCTCCGTTCAGGCAAGATATTGTCCCCAACTTAACCAACGTATATGTGTGGGGTTTTGTTTCTCAAAAGGCCTCGGCGTTAGTAAGAGATGGGCTCTACTATATAAGTACCCACTTCACACAGGCTTCCACGATGTGGGACTTAGGGGTGTTACATATGTCTTAGACACGTGTTGAGTATAGCGTGAGGGGTTTTACTAGAACCGGGACGTCGTGTATGGTCCTTGACAATTGATGGCAAGTTGTTAGCCAATCATATAATAATTAGGATTCCAAAGCAAGGTTGGTGGTGATAGCCAGAGTCAGTCATGGATGCATGTTGTGATCATGATTGAGTTGTTATTGCTATGTGTAAATGATCGTTCTGGTTGCCATGGGTGATTTGTTATTCCTTTGGATGTATGGATCGTAAAGGTTATCACCGTCGCATTGTCGGGAAGGCAGGTGTAAGTTCTTCTCTGAGGCTGGGTAGATTAGTTGCTTATTTACCCATTCTCATATATTTTATTGAAGAAGTTTGTTGGTTGTTTTATCGCTCACTAAGACTGCTGTCTGACTCAAGGTTTTATGTTTCCTCTTATTACCTTGGGTTGTTCATCCGGTTGTGGATGGGCAGACTGAGTAACAGGTGACAGGTATTGCTTTAGTGAGGATGACGATGCTGATTGATGGTGAGCAGGAGGCTCACATACTAGTTTTATTACTATCTAGTGTTTGTTTCCGTTGTTTGCTATTTCCTTGAGTGATGTAGTGAGGCAAATTGTACAAACACTGTTATTGATATCCATCATGAAAGCTTAGTGTTTTTCTGCTTCACTATCACTACCTATTGTATATGTTCTATTATATTTTATCCTTGCGTTGTGAGTTTACGACAGGTTCCGCTTGTGTTACCAACTATGATGATCGTCCATAGCTGACGTGCACAACTTTCAGTGCGTTATTCCTCTTGTTTAGTGCAGGGGTTATGGGCAGTCGTCACATGCATTGATGTTTGTAAACACATATCCAGTTTGGGATCTTGCTTTATGTGGATCAGAAAGGTAATCTGCATTAGCATAACCAACTAGAATCAGATTATTGTCAATGTTAGAATAAAACAAGCCTAAATTTGTGGTTCCTCGCAAATATCTCATGATATGTTTTATGCCATTCCAGTGTCTTTTAGTTGGTGTAGAACTATATCCTGCTAGAAGATTGACTAAAAATGCAATATCTGGTCTCGTGCATTGTGCTAAATATAATAATGCACCAATTGCACCGAGATATGGTACTTCTGGACCAAGTACATTTTCATCTTCTTTTGGTCGGTAAGGGTCTTTTTTGATATCTAGTGATCTAACAACCATAGGCATACTAAGTGGATATGCTTTATCCATTTGAAAACGCTTCAGGATTTTCTCAATGTAATTTGATTGATGAATTAGTATGCCCTTTTTACTGTGCTCAATCTGTAGACCAAGACAATATTTGGTTTTGCCAAGATCTTTCATTTCAAATTCCTGTTTTAGGTAATCTATTGTTTCATTGATCTCTTCTGGAGTTCCAATCAAATTTTTATCATCAACATATACTGCTAAAATAGCAAATCCATTTATCGATTTCTTTATGAAGACACATGGACAGATCAAACTATTTTATACCTGGCTTTTATTAAATATTCACTAAGACGGTTATACCACATTCTTCCGGATTATTTCAAACCATATAGTGATCATCTCAATTTTAATGGATGCATTGACTTTGATTTTGCTTCAGGCAATTTATATTCATCTAGGATTTTCATGTAAATATCGGTATCCAATTCATCGTATAGATAAGCTGTCACAACATCACACAATCTTATATCAAGCCTCTCAGAAACTAAAAGGCTTATTAAATATCGAAATGTTATGACATCGATAACAGGAGAGTATGTTTCTTTGAAGTCAAAACCTGGTCTCTGCTGGAAAGATTGTGCAACAAGTCTTGCTTTGTATCTCACAACTTCATTTTTATCATTTCGTTTTCTAATAAATATCCATTTGTAACCGACTGGTTTAACACCTTCTGGTATTTTCTCAATTGGTCCAAATACACCATGTTTTTGACGTGAATCTAACTCAACCTGAATAGCATCTTTCCATTTTGGCCAATCGTGTCTTTTTCGACATTCATTTATGCTAGTTGATTCATTATCATTATCCTCATTATAGTCATGACATTTAGTTATTTTAGTAGCTACATCGAATGAAAATCATTTTTAAGGTTAAAAAAATATTTTTTAATAAAAAAAAAGAGATATGATATTAAAAAAAAAATTGCCACTCGATTAGAACTGTATTCCAGCAACATATAACCATATCATATATACATCATCAATTGTTATTTTACTTCGATCCCACATTTCTCCATAATTCGTATAGAATATTGAGATCTCATTATTATTAGGTACCGTTTTGTTTTCGGGAGCTTCAATTATTTCTTCTGAGATAATAGTTCCTTCATTGATTTTTGATGAATTGAACTTTTCTTTTGAGTTGCCCTTTGGATCATTTATAACCTCTTCAGAAGGTTTGCTAATTGATGATTTTTCATTAGACTTTCTTTTTCTAGGCACTAAGTCTTTTGAACCTATCGATCTTCCACATTTTTGTCTAGCTTTCGATTCATTTGTTGCTATTGGTCCTTCAGGGATTTTAATTCTAGCTGGTGCATTTGCTGCTAGAATGTAAGATTTAGTTATTTTTACAGCATCATTAAATGCATCCGGCATTTGATTTACAATATTCTGAATATGCAAAATTCATTGTAACTCGTATTGACATTGTTTGGTACGTGGATCCAAATTAAACATAGAAGGATTATTCCGTGAAATTTTACGTCTTTCTATTGAAATGGTCTTTTCTTCCCCTAACGGCGGGAAATTTGATTCATCGGATTTGCAATCTACAAATTTTGCAGTAAAGACATCACCTGTAAGAGGTTCAAGATAATGAATTATCAAAGCTGAGTCAAATCCCACATAAATTCTCAACCTTCTTTGAGGACCCATTTTATTACGAAGTGGGAGACTAATGGGTACATGCACAGCGCAACCAAAATTTTGTAGATGTAAAATATTTGGTTCGGATCCAGTTAAAAGCTGTGATGGTGAAAATTGATGATAAGCCATTGGTCTAATTTTAATCAATTTGAATGCATGCAAAATTGCATTTCCCCAAGCTGAAACAGACAACTTTGTTTGCATAAGAAAAGGTCTTGCAATAAGTTGCAAGCGCTTAATTAATAATTCTGCCAGACCATTTTGAGTATGAACCTGAGCTACTGGATGTTTAACTTCAATTCCTAGTGATAAGCAATAATCATCAAATACTTGAAAAGTGAATTCTCCTGCATTATCTAGTCGTATTGATTTGATGATCGGGGAAGTGTGCTCTTAATTTAATTATTTGAGCAAGTAATTTGGCAAATACCATGTTTCTAATAGATAACAAACGTACATGTGAACAACGAGTTGACGCATCAATTAATACTATAAAGTATCTAAATGACCACAAGCGGGATGAATTGGACAACATATATCACCATGAATTCTTTGCAACAATTCTAGAGATTCAAAGGTGATTTTACTGTATGAGGGTCGAGTAATTAATTTTCCTTGTGCACATGATGTACACATGTAGTCACTTGGTAAATTCAACTGATTTGATAAATCATACCCATTTAGTTTTTAGCAATTTTACGCATCGTAGTTGATCCAGGATGACCTAAACGATTATGCCAAAGAATCAATTTCTTTGTATCCATGTGCTTCTGGCTCATGTTTATAAAATGAGATTCAACCACGCCAATTTTGTTAAGTATAATCCAGTTGAAATTATACCAATTTTTTCTAAAATAAACTTCTGGCTTTCAAGTTTAGAAATAACACAAAGATAATTTTTTGTTGTTTTCATTTATAGTTTCAATATGATATTCATTCAATCTTATAGCTTTGAAGCTAAGCAGATTTCTTTTAGAATTGCTTGAATATAGCGCATTTTGAATGAATATACGTGTACCATTTGGTAACACTATATGGGCTCTTCCGGATCCTTCAATTATATTGGCTGAACCAACTATAGTAGAAACTTTATATGAAATATTTTCAGATAATTCAGAGAAAAACTTCGGGTTTTTCAATATCGTATGAGTAGTTCTACTATCAACCAGACATATATCATCGCTTATACATTGTTGATCCATACCTTAAGAATTAAAAACAATACAGCTAGTCAATAACTAAAATAACTTACAAATATAAATAATTTTCCATGAGAATAAACTACTTATCATGTCCAACATTACACATTATTTTTGTAATTCCATAACAATAAACTAAAAGAAAAGCAAATAAACAAAAGTTTCAAACTAATACATGCTGAAAAGAAATAAAACAAAATGAAAATCACATAATAAGCTTCAGGCTACTTATTGGTTGGTTTGGTCATATCTTCGAATATTGCATTTAAATTTTCATCGTCGAATAAATTTCCATCATAATCTTCAAAGAAATCATCTAACTTCAAGTAGGTATTATCGGACAATCCTTCGGTATTGTTTGTCTCGATATTTTTTTATTTATGATATTCTTCCACTGTTTTCTTTGATGATCTGCAAGTAAGTGACCAATGACCAGTGCGCCTGCATCTAGAGCAAACTTCCTCATAATGCTTTTTATTTTCTACAGCTAAATTATTACTATTTTCAGGCTCATTTTTCTTTTGATGCTTTTTAAAGTCAGTAGTTTTGTTATCTCCAAAACCACTAAAACCACCTCTGCTGGGGTTGTATCCACGTCACGTCCATGACCACATCCACATCCACTACCTTTTCCTCTGCCACGACCTCTTCTGGAGTGGGGCAAAATTAGCATTAACTTCTGATAATACTGCTGAACCAGTTGGTCTTGAGGAGTGATTTTTAATAAGCAATTCATTATTTTGCTCAGCAATTAACAAACATTCAATCAATTCAGAATATTTTGTAAAATGACGCTTTCGATATTGCTGCTGTAGGAGTACATTCGAGGCATGAAATGTTGAGAAGGTCTTAAAAATATTAGAGCTTTTGCTTTGTCCTACTGAGACATATTATTTTCATTTTTAATGACGTTCTCTAAGCATTGAGATTGCAAATGGATATCAGTATCGAGTATCCATGACAAATAATTATGCCCAGAAATGTCCAGTGCTTTGAATTCAAGCTTAGCAATGTTCGACATTTTGTAAACTATACATGAAACAAATTGCAGATACTCAATCAAACAAAAATCAGAATAAACCAAAAATAAATAAATAAATAAAACAATTCACAGTTTTAACACTTCCTTATCGATGTACGAATATAACCAATCAACATAAACAAGATAATTCTTTTATATACACAGATCAACATATATTCACATATGGACATACATGTTTTATTATCAAAATGAATTAACAAATTAATAAACAGACAAAACAATTAAAATAAAGTATTACCAGCTTATACAATAACAAAATGCACATCATGCTGCAAAGGGCAAAATAATCGCATGCACATAATATCAAAAATAACATTAATGTGCAGCATTACACTGCATGGCTGTAACCATTTTTTAAAATTAGATACAAATTGTACGCATAGTAGTAGCATAATAACGAGACTGAGACTGAGTTTGTTGACACCACTTTATGTGATGTTAAGGTGACCTCGGCCCTCTTTTTGGTGGAAATCAGGGGGACCATATGGGTTCTCTGCATTTCCACCAATAGGAAGGCCCAATATGTATTAATTATTATTATAAAGAATCAAAGAAAACGTAAAGTCATTTATATGCTCCCACTGTCCCACATACGGACATGACAGCATGCAGTAGAGAAATGACGCAAAACAATACAAAATACAAAAGTAGAAAGCCACAGCGAACCGTGCATACTGTATAGGATGTTTACAATATTCAATGATAAAAGACAATCTAAGTAGTAAAATTTAAAGATTGGTGTACCTTGTCTCTTGTGAAGAAAGTAACAATAATATAATAGAAAGAAGTAGACAGCCTTTTTTTTTTTCTGAAAAGAAGAAATATACTTGTCACCTTATTTATTCACGCTGTAGCTATTTTTTTTGCAAACTAATTTACATGTTTAAGAAACAACAATGCAAATATACTTGTAACCTAATTAATTCACGCTCAGCTGCCACTATTTTGTCTCTGTCAAATGCACAAGACTATGCATCTCTTGTACATATGCACAAATAAATAAAATGTCAAAACAAACACGTTCCCATGCGTAATTTTCAAACAAGCTTGCTCACGGGACTCTTTGGAAATTTTGTCACTTCTCTGTTTCAGTCCAACACTGAAAAATAAAAGGGAAAAGAGCAGGAGCTATTCTTGTGAAACTGCACTGAGTACTCTCACTCCATAATTGAAAACCAAGTGCGTAAGAATACAAAGTTTAAAAGAAAAAAAAAAGTTACTGAAATTTTCCTATCTCGTTTGTTTTACCTTTGTATCTGTGCCAAACCGTAATTTTTCATCATAGCTGATTAAACAAAGTTAATTAGTAAGTGGTAACGTTGAAGTACACGGAACTTTTAAGAACATAATTAAGAGCCTTGCGCCATTGGTTTCTTGGTAATATTTTGATCAATTTTGATATATAAAGGCTTTCGATTATATTTCAAACAAAAAAGTTATTAACGTTTCAATTTTTTGAGTTAGAAATAATGATAAATATAATTAAAAAATAAAAGTTAATTAACAAAAATAAATTAACGTTAAATAACATTAACGATTGCTTACGTTTATGAAAAGTTAACACAAAATAAATTATCTTACGTGAAAGGCGAAAAAAAACAAAATATTAGTGTAGACAAGACATAGAAGGGAAATAGCAAGTGCTTCCTTTGTCGTTACATAATTAATGTAGAGCGGCTTTGAGATGCATGAGAATACAAAGCCAAAAAAGTCGATTTTCAATTGCCAAAAATGTTGGACAACATAGCAATAAAAAGCTCTTGATATCGGGAGGTTCTGTTTAGCACCAGTGACTTTTTTGGTGAAAATTTTCCTATCTCATTTATTTTGCCTTTGTATATGTACCAAGCGGTAACGCTGAACACAGGACTTTTACAAAACATAAAAGGGCTTGTGGCATTGGGATATTTGTGATATTTTGATCAATTTTCATATATAAAGGTCTTCAATTAGATTTAAAAAAAGAAATTTAATGTTTGAATTTTTCGAGTTGGAAATAACAAAAAATATGATTAACAAAATAAAATGTAATTAACAAAATGAATTAATGTTAAATAACATTAGTGGTTGCTTATGTTTATGAAAAAATACAATAAAATAAATTAACTTACCGACGCGTGAAAGGAAATAAACAAAACAAAATATTACATATATAATTAACTAGCATAGACTGCATAGTTAACTACAATCAATCGACTATTAAGTTGGATCACTTAACCGCTACGCATCGATTAATAGGAGTATGATGGTCAGGGCCAGCCCTAGGCTAGCGGAGGCCCAAAGCAAAAATGAAGCATCAATGCAAAGTGCAAAATGACTTGCTTAAAAACTAGATGTGCCTAGATTCAAACCCTGCACTCACGCACTGAACACACAGTGCTCAAACCACTGGACCATGCTGCCATTTGATTTGCTTTCTATAGGAAAGCTTTATGAACAAAATTCAAATATCGACGATCACCAGTTCATCGGTTTGAGCATTGTTGTCCTACTGCATAGTGTACAAAACACTAATGTAAATTAAATCTTTGTAAGGCAAGTCTGCCAAACCTCAATATCTTCACCCTTCGACTAGTTTGCATAGTTACAAAGCCAAGTATGTATGCCCACCCCACTCAACGTTACCTTTGTTTACGCCTCCTTCAACAACCATTTTGTATCAAATAATTTTTTTTTACCATGGTTTCTAACAGTTATCACAAACTAACTACCTATACATTTCAAATGATTTTTTTTTTTTAAAAAAAAAAAACATTTAAAAGTATCCTTGTCGACAAAATCGTTGAGCAACAAGCCTAGCGGCGATATCGTTAAAGTATTTTGAAAAAACAGTTTAAGAAATAGGTCTTCTCGACTTAGTCAAGATGACTAAGTGCAAAGGCAACAACCTCATGTTATTTTGAAAACAAGTTTGAAAACAAAGCTTGTTGGCACGGATGATGACGTTAAAGCTTAGAGGCGATAGCCTCAACGTCTCAAAAAACAAGTTTGAAAACAAATTTTATTGCCCATGAATAACAACGATACAGATGAAGATGATTAGCCACAAGGGTTTATAAAACAAGTTAAAAAAGCTTTGTCAACTCAATCAACATGGCAAGGTAATAGAGGCGGTAGCCTCAAAACTTCTTCGGAAACAATTTAGGAAAAAAACTTGTCGACTCAGCCGACAAAGTAAAAGGGCGGCAACCTCTACAATAATAAAACAATAGAGGTGGTAAGTCTCATTTCTTTTATAAGGAAAAAAAATTATATCGTCCACGCATGAAGAGGACAAGGTTTAAATAGAGAGGTAGGTATAAAAACATAACTATAGGCTCTATCGATAAGGGCCCATTTGATAATCAATAAGGATAATGTGACAAACTCCGCATACATCATATCTCTTATAACATGATACTCCATGTATCTAAGATCTATCGATTCCATCGATGCAACAAGCCGTACGAACATAGTCGGTAATCGACTTGGTCTGATACATAATTTTCATGAAAACTGCCTTATTACTAAGATTAGTAAAAAAAAATTACCTACTTATTTTATGTGGAAAAATGTTATAGGTTATTGGAAAATCAAATATGAGCAACCACTCAGACTTTTCAGTTTTAAAATCTTAAAACGGTCAAAATACATTAATTAACGCATTAATCACCTAGGTCTATCAAACATAGGAAAACCACAGTTAATTGGGAAATCATAGAAAAATACCAAAAATCATATGTGACATAAGGTAACCAGTTTTACTTTATACAAAAATTTCGAATCAAAATAACCATTCTAATTATTTCTAAGAATTAGTCAAGCAATTAGTTCTTAATCAAACTTACAAAATTCACAGAATATTCCGACATGCTTAGAGAATTATGAAACATGAAATCCATCTTCAAAATCATGTTATAAACAACATAAAAACTTTCAAATCAATCATAGATAATAAACTATAAGTTCTGGTTAAAAAAACTAACTAAATCTTATGCAAACCAACATATTTAATCAGAAGAAACCACTTTTTTATTCCAACAATATCATAACATCGAAATATTCGTGAAACAATCATATATGCATAAATTCATTTCATATATGAACAACATCCAAGAGTAACAAGGGTTTAAATTATTAGTCATCCTAATTTTGGATAAGAGAGTTGAGGCTTGTTTATGTGAATTCCTTAATTTGATTGTCATATGTTTTCCTCTTTTACTTTTCTATGATAATGGTTGACCACCCCTATGAATTTGACTAGGTTTTAAGAAATTGAAGTGAATGAACAAGTGGGTGGAATGTTATGTGTACATACGTGACCAAGGGTTTCCCACTTTCCCCTTCACATAAACCATCTTCTTATGTCTAATTAAATTTATTAGTTAATATAGCCAAATTATTATTTATCAATTACAAATAATTTCCTCTTAACATCCCACTATATTATTCTTATTTAATTTATTCAGTTAAATCTCCCAAGTTATGTTTACTCAAAACCAGGGGTATTACACAACAACACCTTCTTCTCTGTACATTCTTACAAGCAAACAACTGTAGTTGTAATCAATAGTAAAAAAAGATTGCTATAACACTCCTGCCCACAGTATTTGAGGGAATGATACTTCCCCTTCGGGGATGTTATTTTCTTTTATATAATAGACTTGGTACTTTGGCCAAGATTTTGTCCTCTCTTTTCTATTCTTTTAGTGTTATGGCACTTCAAATCAGAATCCAGTTATTAGAAAATTTACCTAAACCCTACACTCACATTTTTATTACTTGTTGTATTAAAATGTGAATGATCCACTTTAAAAACCAGTCGGCCGTGCCAAAAAAAAAAAGAAATTTTCTTGTCTCTATCATTCCATGATTTCTTTTGTTAAATCTATTCATATGTTGTACTCAAAAATCGTGGACAACGACTTATATAATCTTCAAATCCTTCAATCTTAGGTGCATAGGTTTGAAGGTTGGGTGTATTAATCTTAAGCTGTAAACAATAATCGATTATACCATAATCGTGCCACAATGACCTAATTCATATCACTTTCTTTTTATTTGTTTTGTATCCATCAATTTTCCAACAAAACCCACTTTTTAATTTTGCAATAATAGTTAACAAAAATTTATACAACATGCAACAGTAATTTAACTCCAAGCCACTTTGAAAATTGTTTATAAATTGTTTTCTCCTTGTGATATTACACTATCTGATCTTTATAGTTGCACCTTTTTTAGATCACTTAAGCCTTTATTGTTAGGAAAATAAAATTCAAAGTAGACATCCTTTAAATAAACAAATAAACATCATTTAAACAAACTAACAAATATCATTTTTAGATTTATCTTTTATTAATTAGTGTAATAAATAAAATTCAAACTAACAAAAAAAATTAGATGTTACAACTTAGAAACAAAAATAAAATTAACTATGTATAATTTTAACACGAGTACAGGAACGATATTTATACAAATTAATTTCTTTTAAATGTGTTAAGGATATATAATTTGTAGAAAGATAATTTATCCGCGAAGCATATCTCATCATCTTATGCGAAACACATACCCTAAAGTTTATATTGATATATGGCGTTGATAACTTGAAAGGTTTCAATTTCAATTCACTTGTCCCTAGAAATATACGTGTACATTGTTTTGTATTCTTTCTTGCGTTTAATAAGTTATACGGCTGAATTGGCTCATAACATTATAATATATTTGTTCGATCGGTCATACTGCAAAACTTGATTTGTACTCGCGTTTGATTAAACTAAAAAAAGGCATCATCGTAGAACAATGTAAATGATTAATTTTTATATTCTTCTAGCCATCATATATTATTCTTTCATTTAATTATTCACTACGGTACTTCTTTCAAGAGAAACACGTACTTGTCTATAATTTCAAACTCAAAACCCTACCAAAAACAGATATTTTTTTGTGTTTAATAGAGATGGAAGATAAAAGTAAAAAGATGTTACAATTGCTTGATTTTTGCTTTCTATTATATTATAAAACATGTTGTTATATTTTTTTTTTTTAATGATTAGAGTTTTCAGTTGTGTTTTAGAATATTGTTTACACTTCGATCCAAATTTTAAGCTTAAAAGCACACTAAATTTGACGTCTTTTCCTAAAAATAGCATTAAATGCTTTAATATAGTGCGATAAAATATTCTTTTGTCAGTCTTGCATCCTGTCAGTTCGTAAAAAACACAGGAGCTCCGACTATGCCACGTTCCTAAAGGCATTCATGTGCTAAGCTAGATTCTTTTTTTAACATTTTGGGTGCGATTCTGATTCATTTTGTACAGCTTTTTTTAAAGGCTGAACACGACCGTTCAAGGATTAGGTTTGAAATGAAAAGTAACGAAATATGACTCATGTCTAAAGTTGGTAGCAAGTTTTCATTTTAGGGTAAGCTGATAGCAAAGTGTAGTCACAAGTTCCTTGGTTAACGACAACCATTTGTCCTCACACAGAAATTATTTGAACGAATTTTTTCAGCACGTGTTTCCCTAAATTTTAATATTTTTATATAGTTTTGTATTTACCTGCTGCTTTTGAACTAAAGCAACTTTAAGACGAATCATATACACCAAATGAAACCAAATTGGCTTGAAACTTAAAACACACTCTAGCATCTCGTAATTCTAAAATTAATTAGATTAAAAAAAATAAAACATGTGCAAATGGTAGAACTTGACCATGAAATTTGCATTTTTGCGTCCGTGAAAGAATTCTGACCATCTTTCATGTTTGGAATTTAGTGATCGAAATCCGATCAAAGAGGTTAAAGAATAAAAATGAATTTAAACAAAAATAAATTATTCATGAAAACAAACATATATGGTAGGACTCATAGATCAACTACCATTATCGGATGATCAATAAGAAGCAACCAATTGGACGATCAATAAGGAGCAATCAATCCGACTTATGATGACGGCTAGAATTTGTTTTGGTTTGATGGATAAGATTTTAAAGCATCTCAAACAAAGGTCCATAATTACAAAAACATCATTTATTGTTAGTTGGATGATAAATTGATTGATATAAAGTGGATACTAATATACATTTATAATATTATATACATAATATACCCATGCTATTAAAGAATATTCACAAGGAATATTGTCTATAGAATGGAGAATACGTCTTGTTAGGGGCGATCATTCGTAATTTTGTCTTAACTGAGTATTAACATGCCAAAATTTGAACTCATTTGTCGTATTCAATATAGGATTAAAATAGAACTACAATGGCTCTGGATCGTATCCAGAACAATTCATAATAACAAACATCATCACATATCAAAGAACTGCACTCATATCATCGTACAGGTACAATCAGAGTGCATACATAACAGAATATACATGTTATCAAATGTACTATAATATACATATAACATCTCCAAAATATACATATCAGAGTCTGCGTCTAACCGGACCGGAGCAAAGCCAAAAAACTATGCAACATCGAGTCAAAAAACTATTTCCATTGGCATTATCTCCCTTTGTAGCCGACTAAATGTGGTATCGTCGTGAGAGCTGTTGGTGCTATATGCAAAGTAGAAATGGTTCCTATTGATTCTCATCCAAAAAAAAAACACCCACGAGCGCGCGCATATATATATATATATATATACATATATATATGTATATATATATATATATATACATATATATATATACATATATACATATATATATATACATATATACATATATATATATACATATATATATATATTCCATTTTCATATTTTACTCTATTTATTTATTTGGGTAGCACGCATGGACTGGGAAACATCTTTTGGTAACAAAATGGGACAATTTGGCACAAAGCAATAGTGGTTGCCTGAGACAAATTCATGAATAAAATCAAAATTGAAAAACTGTATTTTCTGCTCTCGGGGGTAACGTTGGACAGAGTTTTGCGATAAATAGTGATAATCAAAGCATACTGAAACTACTCAAAATCAACAGCTGAACCAATTATCATATATGGCAACACATCCAAACCAAAATCAGCTGAAATGATCAAGAATTGAGATCATAATACGCTAACAAACAATGAGTATTTCTGTTGAAATTTCACCGCAAACAAAAACTGAAACAAATTTTGCTTACAGAAATCAATTTCAGCATCATACACATCAAAATAATCATAGTCTAGAAGAGTGAGTTTTTAAATATAACCCACCTTTGATTTCAGCAACAATTAGCCTTGGATCGAAAGAAATTTGAGAGCTTTTTACTTTAGAATTGCCTTCAAGAGCGTGCTGAATCAAAAAGAAGACATACAAGCAAATATGAACATTACAGTAAACAAATTCCACAAAACCTAATGAAATTTTCAAGATTCTCATAAATTACCTGTAGCAGAAGTTGAATTAAAGCCCAACTCTTTAATTTGGGTGGATTTTCATATTATAACCTGATTTGAAGTGGAGATTGACAATTTTTGTTTTTCTATGTTTTTCTATGTTTACAGAAGAAAGCTACGGGGATGAAGAAAGCCCATACGTTTTTATTTCATACCAAATCAGCCCTTAATTACTTATTTTAACACTAATTTACATATATTAGCTTATATTTGACAAATAAAAACATGTTTTCACCCCCAAATTTTTTTTTCACAACATGCTTAAGCATATACAAATTTACAAACATAATTTTTTAACATACTTTATTAAATTTCAAACATTATTTTTAATATCAACTATTTTATTGCGTAACATTATTTTTAATATCAACTATTTTATTGCGTTAATTACGAACTAAGGAATTCCATATTTTTATGTCATCAAACATTATTATTTAAATGGTCATAACATACCATATAACCAGACCTTTCTATTTAATCACCATGGATTAAATAGTTTAGACTTAATTATATTTTAAATCGACATTCAACCTCAATTCAAATATGATAATTACTTTACATTATCATTTAAACCCAATCATTGTTTATTAATTACCAGATTAATTATTTTAATTAATTTAACAGGCAATCTCGAAAATCAGGGTTGTTACGGACTTCCTACTTACAAAAATTCTGTCCTCACAATTTCCTTAGGGATTGGTCTAAACAACGAGTTCAAAACACAACTATCCAAGATGTGTACATGTACGTGTGGGTATATGTGCATGACAGAAGATAAGAAAAGCGTGAGAATATTGAATAAATACTCACCCCCGCTATGAGTAGCAAGTAATTCAAGATATAGCGCTCGATAGATTCCCTGGTTCCCCAAGTATAATCTTTCGGATTTTGCGACCATTGCACTTTCGCAAGAGGAATGTTCTTCTTCTGAAGGCGCCTCACCTCCGAATCAAGGACCCGAAATGGATGTTGAACAACAGATAGATCGGGAGAGATCTCAACATCTAACTGCTTGGAAGAATCAAAAATAGAATCTGGCTCTCTTGAACGCTTTCTGAGTTGAGACACATGGAATACATCATGAATACACGATAGATGAGCAGGAAGAGAAACTCGATAAGCAACAGATCCGATGCGCTAAGTGATAGAAAATGGCCTAATAAATCGAGGAGCCAACTTCCCTATCGAACAGAAACGCATAACTCCCTTCAGCGGAGAAACTCGAATAATGACAAGATCACCAACAAAAAATTTGAGCGGCTTCCTACAGTTGTCCGCGTAGGATTTCTGCCTGCTTTGTGACTCTCTCATCCTCTGTCTAATAATAGAAAGCTTCTCAGAAGAATCCTGAAAGGAGTCAGGACCAAGAATAAACTTCTCCCCTACTCTAGCTAAAAAGAGGGAGACCGACATGGTCTACCATACAGAGCCTCAAACGATGTCATGCCAATAGATGCCTGAAAACTGTTCTTATAAGAGAACTCTACATGAGGTAGGTGATCTTCTCAAGAGCCTCCGAAGTTGAGAATACAAGCGCGAAGAAGGTTTTCTAAAATATGGTTGACCCACTAAGTCTGTCCGTCAGACTGAGGGTGATATGTTATGGAAAAGTTAAGCATTGTACCCAAAGCTTGCTGCAAACTACTCCGAAAATGGCTAGTAAAAAGGGGGTTACGATCACAAACAATAGATGAGGGGATACCATGGAGATGAACTACTTCTTTAATGTACAACTTAGCAAGAAGTAGGGCATCCCTATTAGACTTAATAGGAATGAAATGAGCAGATTTAGTAAGTCAATCAACGATGACCCAGATACTAAAATGACCCAACCTGGAACAAGGTAGGTCGTCAATGAAATCCATAGAGATTTGATCCCATTTCCATACAGTGATCTCCAGAGGCTGTAAAAGACCTGAAGGTCGTTGATGCTCAGCCTTAACCAACTGGCAAGTCATGCACTTGCTAACATACCTCGTAATATCATGCTTCAAGCCCTTCCAGTAATATAGACGAGACATATTGGCATATATATTAGTGTTGTCGGGATGGACAGAATACTTAGTGCGATGACACTCATCAAGAATGTCATGCCTAAGTGAAGAATCAACTGGCACAACAAGACAGTTCTTCAAGCGAAGATACCCATGAGAATCTAGGTTGTAATCCCTCAAGTCATCATCCTGAGAATCATCCACACATAAACGAATGAGGCATACTAAATCATTGTCACGCCTCTGAGCATCACGAATACGATCAAGCAAAGATGGATGTGCTTCCATACTGAATAATAAAGTAGGAGAACCAGATGATGGGGATCGAATACAAATATCGAACTGAGAATGAGTCTCTAAAGTATCCCACTCGGCTAACATCATCGATATAACTGCCGAGTGTTTGCAGCTAAGCGCATCTGCAACTCGATTCCCCTTGCCCGGGGTTTATTGAATCTCGAAGTCATATGAGGCAAGGAACTACAACCATCGTTGTTGCCTCATATTGAGCTCTTTCTGCGAGAAAAGTTACTTGAGGGACTTGTGGTCGGTGTATAATGTGAACCGCTCCCCCAAAAGATAATGACGACATATCTTCAACGCGAAGACGATGGCTACAAGCTCTAGATCATGGGTCGCATGTCGAACTTCGTTCAGACGCAGTTGCCTTGAAGCATATGCAACAACACGGTTTCTCTACATCAACACAACATCGAGACCACTATGGACGACATCGGTATACACAGTAAGATCTTGGTTCCCCTCAGGAACCACCAGAATAAGAGCATGTGTGAGGTGTTCCTTTAGTTTCTATAAAGAAGCCTCACGTTTATCAAACCAAATGAACCGAACGCCCTTGCGAGTCAAACTCGTCAAATGTAATACAATACGAGGGAAGTTCTGAATGAAACGACGATAATAACCAGCCAAGCCAATAAAACTGCGAATCTCATGGACATTTTTGGTTCTCTTCCAATTCTGGATGGCCTTGATCTTAGATGGATCGACAGAAATACCTCAGTAGAAACTACATGTCCAAGGAAGCAGACTTGCCTCTCCCAGAAGTGGCATTTGGACAACTTAGCCTTTAGTTGATGATGACGGAGTGAGCTCAAAAGTATATGCAAATATTTGCATGTTCAGCTTCGGACTTAGAATAAACCAGAATATCATCAATAAACACCAAGACAAACTTATCGAGGTATTCCCTGAACACTCGACTCATCAAATCGATGAAGAAAGACGTGGCGTTCGTCAAATCGAACGACATGATGAGCCACTCGTAAGAACCATAGCGAGTGCGGAATGCTGTGAGAGTAATGTTGTCCTCCGCAACTCAGAGCTGATGGAAATCTGTAGCCAAGTCAGGTTGAGAAAAGATCTTGGCGCCACGAAGCTAATCAAACATATCGTCTATCCTGGGAAACAGATAACAATTCTTGATGATTAACTCGTTAAGCTTGCGATAATCGACGCAAAGCCTAAGAGTCCCATCAGACTTCCTTACAAACACAACCAAGGCACCCAATGGTGAAGAACTAGACTGGATGACTGCTTGGACTCAAGCTTAAGAAGTTGCTTCTTGATTTCCTCATTCTCCTTAGTCGGCATTCTAGTAGGCGGTCGACTAACAGGTTGTGCACTAGGTACAAGATCAATATGGAACTCTATGTACCGCTTGGGTGGCAAACCCGAAACAGGCTCGAAGACATCTACAAATTCACATACAACTAGAATCTGAGAAAAATCAATGTTGTCCTGCGACTCAAGAGCGAACAAAGACGCTTTGGAATCTTTATCGATATCCCAAAGTACTAAAGATAGTTGAGAAGATGACGAAGAAATAATATCCGCTCTAAACAAAAAATCCAAGCCTCGTATCGCACGAGTCAGTCCATGCCCAAAATCATATCAAACTCCAAGTACTGAATCACATGCAGATTCGCATGAAAAGAGAAACCACATAAGATAATTTCCACATCCTCACATAATAAACTAAGGTTCGCTAATCCCCCAATGGGATTAGAAATCCTCAGTGAAGTCACTAAGCAAGAAACATCCAACTGAAAATCGTCGACGAGTTGCTTCGATACGAATGAATATGATGCACCCGTATAGCACGATCATGAAATAATATAGAAGCCTCAAGAATGGACGGAGAAATACTTTGGTCCCACGAAGAACCTCCAGAAGCATCAATCACATTGAGTTTTCCAGCTTTCGGCCTTTTCGAAAACTTAGGACACTGGCTACCCTAATGTCCCTCTTGCTTACATTTGTGGCAGAAAAGTGGCTTGGGACAGTCATGAATAAAATGGTCTGAAGCTCCACAATTGAAGCATGCTCGCTAAGATGAAGTATGAGTCTGAGGTGCTACTATAGGCTGAGAACTAGAGCTAGCATGTTGTTTCTTCTTAGGAGGGAATGAATTGGAATTTTTGAATGGAAACTTCTTTTTCAGAGGGTTACGACAAACATCAGCTTCATCACTGCTATATTTCTCTTTCTTCACGACCTCCAAATGCAAGGCTGATCAACCAACTCTTCAAAAGATAACTTGACATGTAACATGAGTGAATTCTTCAAATATTTCTTCGAACCCGAAGCAAACTAAAGATTCTTCTTGTAGGAAGTGCTCATGTGCTCAAGGCCATACTTAGACAAGGCCTCAAAGGATGCAACATAATCTGAAACAGATGACTTTCCTTGCTTAAGCTCAAGGAAATGTCGAGCAAGAATGGCCTTCTACGACTCTAGAACAAACTTAAGCTCAAATCGCTCCTTAAACTGGGACAACTCTAAGGTGGCCTCATTAACTCTGCCACAAGGAGCCCGTACCAATATAATGCATGTTCTTGCAACATACTAGACGCAACAAGAACGCAGTGGTGACTCGAAATCTCCATGCGAATAAAGATGCGCTCGCATGTACGGAGCCATGCCTGAACCTCAAGAACTGTCTCGAAGCCTTTGAATGGCTTGCCCGCGAGATGAGAAAAGTCGCTACACATGAATGCAAAGGCTGACTTGCACGGAGGAGAAGATCGGGCTGGTGGAGGAGGCTGGGTGCTCCTAATAAGCTCAAGAATCTTATTGGCAAACATGAAAACCCCACAAGGCTGTGTGCCATTGGACGGCTCAACAGCTGGAGGTATGGATGACTCAGTGTCCCCTCCTCTTCAAGCGATAACCTTTAAGTTAAAATAAGATAGAGATTATTCATGGGGTAAGATATTATAGTACAATTTCAACTTAGAATACTACGAAATTAAAATGCATTCCTAGACATATTCCTATTAATATCCATCCTTTAGAAACGAAAGATACTAATCAGTTTGTGTAACAACCCGTATTTTCAACAACCTGTAATAATGAAAATCGAGGCAGAATTTAATTATAAAATCTGAATCAAGGGAAACGGGCTATGCCATTGCGTTCGTCTCGGAAAAATACGCGAAATAGAGTCCGAGTTTTCGAAAATCGGAGTCCGTATGACCCAGTTAAGGCCCATTGAAGTTTGCAGAAAATTTCTAAGTAAAAACAGATTTAAATTTGAAATTAAAAACATGGGCTAGGGCAAACTGGGCAGGCGGGAAAAATTCCCGCCCAGGACCCCATGTCGACAGGCCTGTCGACAGGGGTCTAGGCATGTCGACTGCCCTGTCGACAGCCCTGTCGACAGGGGGTAGCCAGGCAGATTAGCCTGGCGCACCACTTTGGTTTGGGCTTGGTTGTGTGGTCTGGTTCTAGAGAATTCTGAAATCTGACGGGCCAAAACTATCCTAGGGTTAATCCTAGGGCTAAAAACACTCTAATCTTCTATAAATAAGCCTCTAATCCTACCCTAAAACCCCATTAATCATTCTTGCAACCAAACTATGCCAAAATCCATCCTCTCATGGCCTCCACCCTCTTCATACAATTCCTAATTTAATTCCTAAGTGATTTTCCATGCATACAAGCATATTTAGGCTTGTATGATCCTCCTTAGCTTGCATTAAAGGCTTGTTTCTCTATTGGCATCATAAAGGAGGAGTCTTGATCAAGTTTGCTTGCATTTGGGGGTTTTAATTAGTTGCATAAGGGGTTTCTTGCATTTGTTATACTCATTTGAGTCCGCATAAGCATTGTAAGCCCTCTTACCTTCACTTTACAAACTCTAAAGTTAATATGTGGTGAAAGTTGAGATTTATGTGAGTTTAGTTGATTATGCATGCTTATGCGAACTCACTATACCATGTTTTACATGTTTCCTAAGTTATGCATGCATATGCGAGTTTACTATGCCATGTTCTACATGTTTAATGGATTATGCATGTTTATGCAAGTGTACTAAGCCATGATTTGCAAGTTAATTGAGTTATGCATGTATACTAAGCCATGATTTGCAAGTTTAACAAGTTGTGCATGTTTATGCAAGTTTAAAATGACAAGTTGTGCATGTTTTGACAAGTTATGCATGTTTTGACAAATTGTGCATGTTTTGACAAGTTGTGCATGTTTATGCAAGTTTAAAATGACAAGTTGTGCATGTTTTGACAAGTTGTGCATGTTTCGACAAGTTGTGCATGTTTTGACAAGTTATGCATGTTTTGACAAGTTGTGCATGTTTTGACAAGTTGTGCATGTTTATGCAAGTTTAAAATGACAAGTTGTGCATGTTTTGACAAGTTGTGCATGTTTTGACAAGTTGTGCATGTTTATGCAAGTTTAAAATGACAAGTTGTGCATGTTTGACAAGTTATGCATGATTAAGGTAATATGCAAGTTCACTATGCTAAGTTATGCAAGTTTAACATGTTATGCATGTTTATGGTAATATGCAAGTTCCCTATGCTAAGTTGTGCAAGTCTAACATGTTATGCATGATTGTTGTGCAAGTTTATCATGTATGTTGTGCCAAGTTCCCTCTTCCTATCCTTTATGCGTTACTACGAATATGTAAGCGATAGAATGACGTTGGGGGTTTGGGGTAAACTTAAAATACATGAAAATATAAGATTGGGAATTTACCTATTAAGTTAGGTCTACCCCTTGGGAATTTACCTATTAAGTTAGGTCTACCCAAGTAATTGTTTGACTTGTGATTATGTTTTGAAATGAAGTGGACATGACACTTAGAAAACATAAGTGTGGCCAACTCGAGGTTGGGTTGAGTTTGTAGCGTAATCCTACCCGGAACCGATCGGCTTAACTAGTGGCTACAAACAATAGGACCCAATGTGGGAAGTTGGTCATGGGGCGCCAAGACCCGAGGTTAGACCAAGTTGTGGTGTAAAGCTACCCGGACCCGCCCGGCTTAACTAGTAACCGCAACAAAGTCTAATGTGAGAGGTTAAGGTGCATTAAATTAATTAATGCCTCATGATTAGGGTTGAGTCAGGGTCCACTGATACTTAATCCATTTGGGGATTAGAGGGATTGAAAGGGGGTTAGGTGTTAGTTACACTTAGCCAGTTAAATCCACTTGGGGATTCGGGGGATTAGAATGGGGTTAAGTTACACTTAACCAATTTAATCCATGATTAGTGAAGGGTTAAATCACACTTAACCCTCTTAGGAAACCCTAGCAGCGGGTCTGTTCCGGCAGTAATCCCAGTTTGGTATCATCACAACCCTAGAGACTAGGCTAGGGCGGGGCACGATTACTGGACGGATGTAAGCGACCAAAGGGCGATGGCCGAGTGGTACAGTGGTGCGGGTCCGGCGGGCTACGGACGTGCACGTAGTCCGATGTTGGACAAACTCGAGGCACGGGTACCAGTAGGTTAGGGCTGTGCATTATTGCTTAAGTGTCTGGGGTTGACACCCGAGGGCTTGATACACCCAGAGGTGGACCCAGCACAGCCTAACTACAACCATATGTGGGCCATATGGACACCAACACTTGACGTGTTAGGTTTATAGGGAGCCGATCGATTAGACCGTTGGGCTGGACCTTGTATTAAGGTCACTTCATGTTATTGGGCCAAAGTTTGGGCTAAGGGATCAATACCTGTTATGTTGGTTTGCTAGTACACCGTGGTGCAGAAACTTAACCTTGTTTTATGCGATGACACCTCTATCTATCTTGTAGTTAATTTACCATGCCAGTATGTTGTTATCTATGATCATCTCAGTTCCCATCATGATGTTAACTTTATTAGTTTATAGACTGATCGTAGCAGGGCTTACTCAGTCTTTTTGACTGACCCGTTTTGTTTCGCCTCTTTTCTTCCGTTTCCCCCCCCCCCCCCCAGGTTCTCAGGGAGGGAATACAGGAGCCTAGCTTGGATCTTAGCTGCTTTCTTGGATAGCTCATGTATGCTTTGGACTTGAGCTCGCTATGGTTTCTCCCACTTTGGGGATAGCTACTTTTATGTTTTCTTTTTCAGTATCAGATGATGTTATTTTATGTACTAGACTTGTTTACTTGGGAAATTGACATTATGATGTAGCAGACTTGTTTTTGAAATAGTTTAAAAGTCTTCCGCTGTTTTATTTACTTACTCTGTTTATTTATATATATATATATGTCATGTCCTGCCTTGCTATATCACCATGCAGGTTTACCAATAATGCCCCTCCAAAGCTAGTGCATTCCTTTGCGAGTGACCCTAGTGGAGGTTGGGTGTTACATTTGGTATCAGAGCATATGGTTTGCGAGAAGGGATAAAAAGGTTTTTAAAACTTTTGAAAAACTATTTTCAAAACCAAGTATTAAGTATTTTCCAAAGAAAAGTCTAGTTGTTTTTAAAGGCTATTCCCCAAAAGCCATTAGCACTATCCTTTGACTCCTCGTTTGAACTCTTTTCTTTTCGTTTCCAGCATGTCTGATAATCTCATCTTGCCCGAAGGTGTAATGATACCCGATTGGTTTCGTCGGTACTTGGAAGTCACGGCACCGGTCCCGGGTGTCCCTACTGTTGTTTCCCCAGTCGAGGCCGCTGTTCCTCCTCCTCCTCCCGTAGCTGATGTTCCTCTTCCCCCTCAGCTTCCACAAGCGGATTTCGCGGAAACTTGCAAGAACTTTAAGAGGATGGGTGGCAAGAATTTTAATGGAACAGAGACTTTTGTAGAAGCAGGGAATTGGTTGAAAGAGACCGAAGATCTTTTAGCCACCTTTGATATAGGTGACCGCAGGAAAGTTTTATTAGCAGTATGGTTGCTAAAGGAAGAAGCTGCACGTTGGTGCGTAGTCACCACCGCAACCAGGCCAATTGAGATTTGGGATGATTTTAGAGGAAGGTTTGGACTGAGGTTCTTATCACTGAAGCAAGGGGACATGACTATTAGGGAATACATAGATAAGTTTAATCAACTGGCTCGTGTCGATTTAGACTTGGTTAATACAGCTCAGAAGAAGGCCCTACACTTTGCTCTAGGATTAAACGAGCCATTACACGGCTTGGCCATGTCTCACATACCCTTGGGGGCGACTTTCGAGAATTTGGTGAATTTGGCCCTACTTCAAGAAGAAGATAACAATGATAAGAAAGAGGTCAAGGCGAATGAGTCTCAAGGCAAGAGAGTAAATTCCGGGAAACGGGGCAAGAATAACAACAACCGCAAGGACAAGCCAAGAGGGAATAGGAAATGCAATTTTTGTGGTAAAGTTGGACATATAGCCAGGGAATGTAGGAAGAAGAAGAGAAAGCGGGGCGAATGCTTCATTTGTGGTGAGTTTGGACATCTCAGCAAGGATTGCCCGAGGAAACAAGGGCAAGGCCAGACTCAGTGTGCAGGACTATCTGGAGGGCGAGTTCATCCCCTCAGCACCGTTCTTCCAGCTTATGATAGAGGTAGTGTTTCTGTGGAAATTTTGTTTACACTTTCTGATTTTCCCTGTTCGTACTTTATTTGGTTCTGGCACATCGCATAGTTTTATTTCATCTGATCTAGTTGAAAGTTTGCACCTAAGTACTAGTCTAGTTGATGATCCCGTGTGTGTTTCAAATCCAATCGGGGGTTTTGCCCGTTTGTCTGTGGTCTGAGTGGATTTGAAAATTTCCATCTTGAGTATAGAATCCTCGTGGGATGTTTATATTCTCGGTTTCAGGGGATATGGGTTGGTTTTGGGCATGGAATGGTTGTCCTGTTTTGGAGCCATTCTGGGTTTTTGTATATAGGGTTGTAAGGCTCATGACTCGCCTCGGTAATACCCTAGAAATTTCTAGCAACCCTATGGGTCCCGTCATGTTATGTTATCTTGAATCCCTCAACTTGTTTATCGATAGTTTGCAACCTGTGAGGGTGGTCCGAGAATATCCTGATATCTTGGGTGGAGTGAAGGGGTTACCCTTAGACGTGGGATAGATTTCCGCATTATCTGGTTGGTAATACCAAGCCAGTTTCGTGGCTGGTTAGGCACAAAACCTCACGAGGTGAGAATTAAGAAAGCAAGTCAAGGAGTTGCTTGAGAAGAACTTCCTGAGACGAAGCCTTTTCGAGTAAGGTGCTCCAGTAGTATTCGTTACTAATGTGGACAGTTTGCTTCGTCTATGTGTTGATTATCGTGAGGAGAATAGACAACCGCTATCCAGGGTTGATGATTGGTTTGATCAGCTTGTAGGAGCATCTGTTTTCTTTTGATCCAGCTACCAGATTCCATCAGCTTAGGAGGGCTGAGGATGGAATTGACAAGACTGAGTTTAGGACTCTGGATGGATTTTTAGGATGGCTAGCCATGCTATTTGGCTTGACTAATGCACCCGCATATTACGTAAATTTGAGGGGTAGGGTGTTTAGGGAGTCCTCGAACAAGTTTGTCATGGTCGTCATAAACGATATTTTGATCTCCTCAAAAGAACGAGGAAGAACATGCTATACATCTCAAGGAGGAGATGGATACGCTTAGAGCCACCAGTTGAAGGTCAAGTTCTCCAAATGTCACTTTGGAGGAAAGAAGTTGGATTTCTTGGGCACATAGTTCCTAAGTAAGGCTTAGCGGTGGATTCCGCTAAAGTGGTTGCGATCTAAGACCGGAAAACTCTGAGGAGGGCAATTGAAGTAAGAAGCTTCCTCCGTTTGGCTAGTTAGTTAGCATTCCCTGAGCTTAGACTTCCTCTTCAGGATCAAGAAGGGGGTTTCACAGAAAGAAAGACCTACAGTTAGTCAAGAACGTGGACCAGTTGATTCGAGGCGAGATGTTAAGTCACTTCGCTAGATATATCATGGATGACAAAGGAAGACTAAGGCGCGATGAGAAAGTATGTGTTCCACGAGTGGAAGACTTGGTAAAGAAGGTTCTTGAAGATGCGCATCACTCGAGGAGGTGGCCGAGTTGGTCTCAGGATGCCTGTTGAGCCACCAGGTCAAGGCCAAGTCACAGAAGCCCAGTGGGCCGTTACCTCCATTGGAGGTTTCGCAAGGGAAGTGTGAAAACATCTCGATAGATTATGTGGATAGACTACCTAGATCAAAGAAAGGGAATACGGGTATGTGGGTCATAATAGGTAGACTCACGAAGAGTGCTCATTTCAGTCCGGTGAAGAGCGAGAGGACTGCATCATGGTTAGCAACGGTTTACCCTCAAGAAGTTGGCCAGTTTTGAAGGAGCCTACAGGAAGCCATGGGTAGGCAATTGAATCTAGGTATGGCCTATCACTCATAGGCGGATGGTTCATTTCGATTAAGCATGAGTTATAGAAAATCACGTTTATAAGGGGCAATTGGCAATGTGGATTGGTATTTTCAAGAAAAGTTCTGCTGCGTGGAATACTGTATAGTAAGTGGACGAGATCCAGGATTCACTAGCGAATTTTGGAGAGCTTGCATAAAATCATAAGGTTATAGTATGGTTAAGCCAAGTATACAAAAAGAAGAATAAGTGGAAAAGAAAGACGAGAGGCGATAATGAAATGAGTTCCAACTCGAATTTGGGAAATAGGAGTTAGGAAGCCAAGGAATCATGAAGTGAAAGATAGTCAAAGCACAGTTGAGTTAAGCTCAAGGAAACGTGACTAAGAAGAGTGAAGACTAAGAGTGCATCCTTGATCCTTGTTTTTCTGTGGAGCTTGCTTGCAAGTTATCTTTTGCATATATCCTCTCGGTCCCATTCTCGACCTTATTTCTGTTGTAAACTCCATAAGGGGGTTAAGACTCATCGGTTAGTACTATATGTCAAAGTTTGAATGGATTTCTTGTAATCCAAAAAGGAGTTTATCTAGTTTATCTAGTTCATCGTGTCTATCTTGTCATGAGAACCTTAGGTAGAAACCCTTTGGATGAAACATGTATTTGAAACATGTTATGCTTGATGGTTGCAAGTGGTTACTCGTGGATGCATTATACACATTAGGCACTAGATCGGCTCACACACTCTTCATGTTGCATATGCATGAGTACTTACACTTATTCATGGTTGAAACTTGTTGTGCTACCACATGGATGTTGCATATGGATGAATGTTATGTGCACTCATATAGATACCATAAATTATGGTAGGAATTTGCATACATATGGATTCATTTCACTGGCATACATATGCATTAAGGAGGTTTACTGTATCAGTAACCGCCTGATTTTCACTGACATACATATGCATTAAGGAGGTTTACTGTATCAGTAACCGCCTGATCTTTGCATTAGATAAGTACATATACACACACTTTTGCATATGTTCATACCACATTTAGAATTTTTTAAGGACAATGATTGCTCGTGGATGATGCTTTGAGTAGATGGATGATTGGATGGTAGGATACGTTCTTCCTAACTTGAAGATTTCGGGGACGAAATCCTTTAAGGAGGGGAGAATGTAACAACCCGTATTTTCAACAACCTGTAATAATGAAAATCGAGGCAGAATTTAATTATAAAATCTGAATCAAGGGAAACGGGCTATGCCATTGCGTTCGTCTCGGAAAAATACGCGAAATAGAGTCCGAGTTTTCGAAAATCGGAGTCCGTATGACCCAGTTAAGGCCCATTGAAGTTTGCAGAAAATTTCTAAGTAAAAACAGATTTAAATTTGAAATTAAAAACATGGGCTAGGGCAAACTGGGCAGGCGGGAAAAATTCCCGCCCAGGACCCCATGTCGACAGGCCTGTCGACAGGGGTCTAGGCATGTCGACTGCCCTGTCGACAGGCCTGTCGACAGGGGGTAGCCAGGCAGATTAGCCTGGCGCACCACTTTGGTTTGGGCTTGGTTGTGTGGTCTGGTTCTAGAGAATTCTGAAATCTGACGGGCCAAAACTATCCTAGGGTTAATCCTAGGGCTAAAAACACTCTAATCTTCTATAAATAAGCCTCTAATCCTACCCTAAAACCCCATTAATCATTCTTGCAACCAAACTATGCCAAAATCCATCCTCTCATGGCCTCCACCCTCTTCATACAATTCCTAATTTAATTCCTAAGTGATTTTCCATGCATACAAGCATATTTAGGCTTGTATGATCCTCCTTAGCTTGCATTAAAGGCTTGTTTCTCTATTGGCATCATAAAGGAGGAGTCTTGATCAAGTTTGCTTGCATTTGGGGGTTTTAATTAGTTGCATAAGGGGTTTCTTGCATTTGTTATACTCATTTGAGTCCGCATAAGCATTGTAAGCCCTCTTACCTTCACTTTACAAACTCTAAAGTTAATATGTGGTGAAAGTTGAGATTTATGTGAGTTTAGTTGATTATGCATGCTTATGCGAACTCACTATACCATGTTTTACATGTTTCCTAAGTTATGCATGCATATGCGAGTTTACTATGCCATGTTCTACATGTTTAATGGATTATGCATGTTTATGCAAGTGTACTAAGCCATGATTTGCAAGTTAATTGAGTTATGCATGTATACTAAGCCATGATTTGCAAGTTTAACAAGTTGTGCATGTTTATGCAAGTTTAAAATGACAAGTTGTGCATGTTTTGACAAGTTATGCATGTTTTGACAAATTGTGCATGTTTTGACAAGTTGTGCATGTTTATGCAAGTTTAAAATGACAAGTTGTGCATGTTTTGACAAGTTGTGCATGTTTCGACAAGTTGTGCATGTTTTGACAAGTTATGCATGTTTTGACAAGTTGTGCATGTTTTGACAAGTTGTGCATGTTTATGCAAGTTTAAAATGACAAGTTGTGCATGTTTTGACAAGTTGTGCATGTTTTGACAAGTTGTGCATGTTTATGCAAGTTTAAAATGACAAGTTGTGCATGTTTGACAAGTTATGCATGATTAAGGTAATATGCAAGTTCACTATGCTAAGTTATGCAAGTTTAACATGTTATGCATGTTTATGGTAATATGCAAGTTCCCTATGCTAAGTTGTGCAAGTCTAACATGTTATGCATGATTGTTGTGCAAGTTTATCATGTATGTTGTGCCAAGTTCCCTCTTCCTATCCTTTATGCGTTACTACGAATATGTAAGCGATAGAATGACGTTGGGGGTTTGGGGTAAACTTAAAATACATGAAAATATAAGATTGGGAATTTACCTATTAAGTTAGGTCTACCCCTTGGGAATTTACCTATTAAGTTAGGTCTACCCAAGTAATTGTTTGACTTGTGATTATGTTTTGAAATGAAGTGGACATGACACTTAGAAAACATAAGTGTGGCCAACTCGAGGTTGGGTTGAGTTTGTAGCGTAATCCTACCCGGAACCGATCGGCTTAACTAGTGGCTACAAACAATAGGACCCAATGTGGGAAGTTGGTCATGGGGCGCCAAGACCCGAGGTTAGACCAAGTTGTGGTGTAAAGCTACCCGGACCCGCCCGACTTAACTAGTAACCGCAACAAAGTCTAATGTGAGAGGTTAAGGTGCATTAAATTAATTAATGCCTCATGATTAGGGTTGAGTCAGGGTCCACTGATACTTAATCCATTTGGGGATTAGAGGGATTGAAAGGGGGTTAGGTGTTAGTTACACTTAGCCAGTTAAATCCACTTGGGGATTCGGGGGATTAGAATGGGGTTAAGTTACACTTAACCAATTTAATCCATGATTAGTGAAGGGTTAAATCACACTTAACCCTCTTAGGAAACCCTAGCAGCGGGTCTGTTCCGGCAGTAATCCCAGTTTGGTATCATCACAACCCTAGAGACTAGGCTAGGGCGGGGCACGATTACTGGACGGATGTAAGCGACCAAAGGGCGATGGCCGAGTGGTACAGTGGTGCGGGTCCGGCGGGCTACGGACGTGCACGTAGTCCGATGTTGGACAAACTCGAGGCACGGGTACCAGTAGGTTAGGGCTGTGCATTATTGCTTAAGTGTCTGGGGTTGACACCCGAGGGCTTGATACACCCAGAGGTGGACCCAGCACAGCCTAACTACAACCATATGTGGGCCATATGGACACCAACACTTGACGTGTTAGGTTTATAGGGAGCCGATCGATTAGACCGTTGGGCTGGACCTTGTATTAAGGTCACTTCATGTTATTGGGCCAAAGTTTGGGCTAAGGGATCAATACCTGTTATGTTGGTTTGCTAGTACACCGTGGTGCAGAAACTTAACCTTGTTTTATGCGATGACACCTCTATCTATCTTGTAGTTAATTTACCATGCCAGTATGTTGTTATCTATGATCATCTCAGTTCCCATCATGATGTTAACTTTATTAGTTTATAGACTGATCGTAGCAGGGCTTACTCAGTCTTTTTGACTGACCCGTTTTGTTTCGCCTCTTTTCTTCCGTTTCCCCCCCCCCCCAGGTTCTCAGGGAGGGAATACAGGAGCCTAGATTGGATCTTAGCTGCTTTCTTGGATAGCTCATGTATGCTTTGGACTTGAGCTCGCTATGGTTTCTTCCACTTTGGGGATAGCTACTTTTATGTTTTCTTTTTCAGTATCAGATGATGTTATTTTATGTACTAGACTTGTTTACTTGGGAAATTGACATTATGATGTAGCAGACTTGTTTTTGAAATAGTTTAAAAGTCTTCCGCTGTTTTATTTACTTACTCTGTTTATTTATATATATATATCTATGTCATGTCCTGCCTTGCTATATCACCATGCAGGTTTACCAATAATGCCCCTCCAAAGCTAGTGCATTCCTTTGCGAGTGACCCTAGTGGAGGTTGGGTGTTACAGTTTGGTGCATACTTTGATTGGGTACGATGTTCCACTTGTAGTACACTCATTTGTATTGTATTGTGATTGTTGTTTTGTGTTTACTATGGTTTGTTCTGAACACAGCTCTGATACCACGATGTGACAACCCCACCGCTATACCCGTGCTATTAAAGAATATTCACAAGGAATACTATCTAATAGAATGGAGAATACGGCTTGTTATGGGCGACCATTCGTAATTTTGTCTTAGCTGAGTATTGACACACCAAAATTTGAACTTGTTTGACGTATTCAATACAGGATTAAAACAGAACTACAATGGCTCTGGATCGTATTCAGAACAATTCATAACAACAAACATCATCACATATCACAGAACTAGACTCATATCATGATACAAGTATTATCAGAGTGCATACATAGCAGACATTGTAGTAAAATGTACTACAATATACATATAACATCGTCTCCCAAAATATACATATACATATCAGAGTCTGCGTCTAACCGAAGCAAAGCCAAAAAACTATGCAATATCAAGCCAAAAGTGAGATGACATGTCCAAAATGATCCACCTAGAAAAAGAGATCAACCTAACCTGCAACTCGGTCTGACTCGAATATATTACATAACACGGGTCAGTCTAGACTATAGTAGAAAGATAGAATATACTAGGAAACATTAACGATGCGATAAATTTATTTACTCAATGAAGCAATGATAAGAACGTGAGTGAAGCATATAGATATAGGTTATAGGTGACTCAAAGGTCAACCAAGGCATAAACCTAATCAGTAGGTTTATTCAAATATCAACATTAATGATTCATGCCCCATGGCTAAATATTATGCAAGCCTTACCATATATGAACATCTACAAATGACAACACAATCTCATTCAAGCGAATCACATTCAAGAGTTATAATGCATTATGAAATCATCAAAATATCATAATCACATGATAGCTCACTGGCCATCAAAATAAAATAACATGATGAAAGCAAAAACAAAAAATCCTATATGTAAATCACATCAAAATACAAGAAAAATCATAAAAGATCAAATGGATCCATATTGACATTAACGAGACTCAGCAATGCCACACATGCAATGGAAATATCATATATCAGTACTAAACAATTTTGGCGTCTATAATGGAAGATTCTTAGATCTCCATAAGTCAGACTCTCGGATATGATGTAGGATAATCACTCAGACTACCTTGATAGCCGCTCAGGACTATCTAGTACTGGTATGGGGATAGTCGCTCATGACTTCTCAATATAGACAATGATTTTATATACATCATCAACTCACCCGTAGTAACCCGACACGTCGGTTTACTACAAGTTAGCCAACTACGCATAAATAAAGAAGTAGCTTTGATATATGAGTACGGAATTAACCGATATAATTAACCTTTGTGTCCCATACCATGTAGTTTATTATATCATTTAAATCTCTTTCTCAATATCTCGAAGGTGCAAAATGTGTTATTTTTACATATGGAAAATATTTGTTTCAAAATTCAGTTAGAAAAACAATTTTGAAATCATTGAATTGTTATTATTAAAAAATAGATAAAATTGGGAAAATGTAAATATATAGTTGGCCTTGAGACTGTTTCTTTGAAAACTTAAAAAAATATTTAAAATTTAATTTGTATCAAGCACCTATATATGTATATAAAATTATTGGAAAAATGAAATTTACAAAAGCCATGCGTTGTGCGTAAAAACCTCATTAGAAGCAATATAAAAATCACTTGGGAAATCAACATCAGACAACAACGAATTTTATGCACGTATCGAACATGCACCGTATGACATACAATGCTAGTTTTGTTCGCGCACTAAATAACGCTATCAAAATTAACAACAATAGTGGAAAAACCAAAATTTTTATATCAGGTAACGTATGCATAGAATAGAAAAAACAGAATAAATTTTGGCAAAGGAACCGGTACGCAACATAACATGGCAACCATGAAATGCCAAGTCCACAAATATGATGTTATATCCACTTTCATACCTACGCACGTCCCAAGTATCATTATTATATATATATATATATTCCATTTTCATATTTTATTCTTTTTTATATATTTTTCTCATCTCACATAAAAAGCCATGGGGAAGAAGAAATGAAAACATCGTATATTTTTTCCTCTTCCTTAGTTTCAGATATTTCCTGGAAAATTATCATTAAGCCCTTATGTTTTTATTTTGTACCAAATCAGCCCTTAGTTACTTATTTTAACACTAATTTACATATATTAGCTTATATTTGACAAACAAAAACATGTTTTCACCCCAAATCTTTTTTTCCAACATGCTTAAGCTTATACAAATTTACGAAGAGGATTTTCTTTTAAAGGACAAACTTTGGAAAAAATTTGGTGAAAAGCATGGGAAGTTTCAAAATTAGGGAGAAGGACACATTTACACTAAAGGTGGAATTCAGGGGGCCCACAAACCTTTTTCCATTTACACTATCATTTGGTCTTCTCCCTAATTTTGAAACTTCTCATACTTTTCACCAAAAAAATTCCAAAGTTTGTCCTTCTCCCTATTTTCCACATTTACGAACATAATTTTTAACATATTTCATTAAATTTTAGACATTATTTTTAGTATCAACTATTTCATTGCGTTAATTACAAACTAAGGAATTCCATATTTTATGTCATTCAAACATTTTTATTTAAATGGTCATAACATAACATATAACCAAACTTTTCTATTTAATCCCTATGAATTAAATAGTTTAGACTTATTCATATTTTAAATCGACATTCAACCTCAATTCAAATATAATAATTAATTTACATTATCATTTAAGCCCAATCATTGTTTATTGATCACCAGATTAATTATTTTAATTAATTTAATAGGTAATCTCGAAAATCAGGGTTGTTACAAAATTTAAATATAATAGAGTAAAGGAAGTTTTATTTCCAAATAGTAATGTTGTATTTAGAAACCGAATTATAAATAGAATTGAAAAGTAAAGATTTGTCTTTTTTTTACAAATGAGATTAAGAGGCGATTTTATAGCCGTTGTTTACAAAGAAGTGAAACTATTATTATTGGAGAATTTTGGAAAAGATAAATTGAGTGTGAATTTGGGAAAGAAGTGGAAATCGGGTATAAAACGGATACTCTAAATAGACTGGAATTTTCCAATTATAAAGAAAATTATAAATGATATTATATAACTCAACAAATAGAAGTTATAAATAAAATTGAAACTTAAAATTTCAAATGTGAAATCAAGTTGACTTAATAAGTCAAGTATAGATTTGTATTGAGAAATATTATTCATTATTGAGGTGCATAAGGGTTTAAAGCAAATGGTGTGCAAAAACGGGAATTGTTAGAAAGAAAGTTAGGAAGGGTTTTAAAAATATAAATTCTGACCAAACTCAAGATAAATTAACTTAAATAATAATATAGAGATTCAATTAAAGAATTTTATATACGATCTATTGATAATGAATATCAGTAATAAGAATTTGGAAACGACATTTATATACGAATATTTTAGGAATGAAGTTTATTTAAATAAAGCTGAGATAAGTTAATAAACCTATAAAGATGTTTATAAAGATTATTTAGTGAAATCAAAGTCTTGTTTAGAAAATGATAATATATATAGTAGTTTACTTAGTTAAGTAAATGTGATTATAATTAGAGTGAGATTTAAATGAAAGATAAAGTATATGGTTTTATAAATAAAACCATAATTTAAATCAAATAGTAAATGGAACATATGCGATATTTACGGTATATTGGGATAGAGTTTCGTTAATAAACTTATATCTATTCTAAAGATAAAAATGTTGTTGACTCAAGGTCTAATAGGTAAATAAGATACCCCAACTTGAAGGAATTCATGATTTTCCAAGAATGATATTAGTTTAGAAACGAGAGTGGTTGAGGGAAATAAAATTAGCATATCCATGAATGATATTATAATCTGTAATTTGAAATGTTTATAAGTTGAATAAAAATGATTTTGAGTATACTCTTATTTTGAAATAAGAATTAAAAAGTTGTATTCCCAAAATTGAAAAAATTGAGAAGTTTCAATTAACAAACGATTAATTAAAGAGGTTAAATAACGTTGGGTATCGAATCAATGAATTCATTTTCCTTTTATGGATGAATGATTGTTTATTTGATAGTTAAATAACCGACTATCAAATTTGTCATATACGATTGTTGGTACAGAAAGACCGGGAATGAATTTATATTCGAAAACCATTCAGAACTAGTGAAGATGTAACAGCCCGCATTTTACGTATCGGAAGATCATAAAATAATTTTATTTTATTCCACGAGGGTTGGATCATTCTCATGTTTTGATATGTTATTTATGGGGATGTGAGACATGTCCATAATATTTTCCGATTTTGTTTGTAACCATTTTGCCCCTACCAGTCTTGTACATGACATAACTTTTGAATCAGGTCGAATCAGAGGTGAGACATGTGCCTTTGGAAAGTAATTGATGTTTTCCTTTCCATAGAGTGGTTACATTAAAGATTTGGCCTAGCGGTTTGGGAGGAATCGGAGTTTTAAGGTTTTTCAGTTGGCTGTTCAGGATTTTGAGCCACAATAGGCTGATTTGGGAAGGCCTAATTAATGGGCTGGTGGGAACTATGAATAGAGGGTGAGAGGCATAGGAAATAGTTTACTTCCTCATTCTCTCATTTGATGGCCTTGTGCTCCTTCTTTCTCTAACACATTTCCACCATTAAAATCAACTTCTAAGGGAAGGAAATTGAAGATCTACACCATTGGAGGCTAGATCTACATCAATTGAAGAGAGAATCCATCGAATCTAGGGGTTTGGTTCGTATTGCTTGTTGTCCAGAATCTTATTGCATTGATTTTATATTATTTTGGAGAATCGGTGAGTGATATGCATCTCTCACATGGATTCAATGAAGTATATGAGTGTTTGTTCATGTTTTTCGTCAAATTCAAGTTGATTTCTTAGATCTACATCCTGGTAAGTCCATTTTCATATGAATCACCATACGATCCAATTTAGTAAGTTTAAAACTGGTAATTTCAATGCTATTCCATATGATTATGCAAGCTAGATCTATAGTTTTGTACATATTTGCATTTATGGTGATTTTGGTGAACTTCACACAATTATAGATGGAATCGCCAAATTGGTGATTTTGTTGATTTCATAACATGATTGTGGTTGTATTGAATAAGTCGGATGAGAATATTTCGTCGATTGGAGGAGTTTTGGTCGAAATTGGAGTCGCATTAGAGAAGTGCAGGTCTTGGGTCGTTCAGAGCCTGGTCGGTCGCGCACTCCTGGTCAGTCGGTCACTTTTCTCTTGGAGTACAAGGCGGGCCTGGTCGGTCGCACACGTTTGGAGCGTGGATGAATGGTTCAAATAGAAGTGGTTGGTCGAGCGAGGTTTTCTTGAGTGGAAGTACAGGTTGAGGAGCTTTTCGATTGTGTATCCTTGCGTGATCGATCGGTTGTGGTGGACTCGTGCAAGCAGGGTCGATCGGTCAGATTATTGAGGTGATTCCAGAGGAGCTGGTCAGTCGTTTGTCCTGGTCGATCTCTCCAACCTGGATTGGAGGAAAGGTGGTCAGTCCAAGGTGGGGCCGTTCGGGTGAGGTTGGTCGGTCCAGGGGGGTTGGCCGGGCGAGGTCGGTCGGTCCAAGGTAGTGGGTCGGTCAAGTTTGAAGGGTGTTCGGCAGCGCTTTTAAATGTTGTGGTTGATGGCCTAAGTGTTGTGGTGTGTTTCTTTAGCAAATGTTGATGAATGCTATGGACTATATTGAACTTTATAGTGATGTTGTTTGGTTCGATGATGATAATGGCTTCGATGAGAGTCCAAAAGGGGATGTTCGAAGTGATGTGATGTGTTCGTTGATCTGTGAAAAGCAACGAATATGCAGATAACTCAAAAGGTATTGGGTTGTGGATAACGGTTACTCGAGTGGGACTTGAGTTTGTGATTGGTCGCCGGAGACGACGACTAGAGAGGCGAAGGCCGAGAGTTTATGCTGATCGATGATGCTGATCGATGGCGAGTTGGAGGCAGACTGAGTAGCAGGTGACAAGTGATGCTTTAGTGAGGACGATGATGCTGATCATTGGCGAGTTGGAGGCTTACGTACTAGTTTTACTACTATATAGTATTTGTTTTCGCTATTTGAAGTTTGACTCTCAGGGATGAAGTGAGGATATTTGTATAGAAATATTAAGAGTTACAGTTTCTATGCAAGTGGATTTCACTATTATGCCTGTTGTATATGTTCTATTATATTTTATCCTTGCGCTGTGAGATTTACGACAGGTTCCGATGGTGTTTACCTACCTTGATGGTCGTCCATAGCAGCTTAGCACACATTTCAGTGCATTATTCCTCTTGTATAGTGTAGAGGATGTGGGCGGTCATCACATCTGGTATCAGAGCTTTGGTTAATAATTTTAGCCAAAGTTCTAGGACGTAATCACGTAATAGAGACGTACTTGTAGATTTCAGTTGGATGTATACTGTATGATACTATATAGTATAGTAGCGTTTGTACTTCGTTAGAAGCTTATCCTGTAAGTGGCTAATCATTCTAACTTGCAGATTTAGAATGAGTCGACGTTATACGAGACATACTGTTAGGGAAGAAACTTTGCCTGTAGGGGGTAATGGCGGGGCACCTGACAACCCGACCATATTTGAAGCTATGATGGAAGCATGCCTTCGAAGGAACCCCGCTCCAGTGGCAGCTACGGTTGATGTTGGAGTCCAAATGCCTAGAGCTGTAGAATTTGAAAAGCTATGCAAAGACTTTACATCATTGGGGGGAAAACAGTTCAAGGGAACTGAACCAGTTGAAGAGGTTCAAAGGTGGTTGGATACTTGTGTTCAAATTTTCAAGGAATTGGGCATTGATGATGCAATAAAGAGGAAGCTTGCATCAAGGCAGTTGGAGGGCATAGCAATGGACTGGTGGAACTCTGTCACACTTGAGACTCTAGAAGAAGAGATCTCATTGGAGCAGTTCCAAGCTAAATTTGAAGAAAAGTTTATCTCCACTGTGTAGAAGTCAATTCTGTTTAAGAGATTCATGGAGCTTAAATAAAATGCTCGCCCAGTTCTTGACTATATTTCTAACTTCGAGGACTTCTCGAAGTATGCTCGTTCATATGTGGGTACTCCTTATCAAAATAACGAGAAGTTTATCTGGGTTTGGATGAATATCTTGGGAATCAGCTTGTGGACCACCTCGACGATAGTTTTGAGAAGATCGTCGAGAAGGCTTTGAGGCATGAACGTATGTTCCCTAAGAAGTTTATTGTTGTTGCCCCTAAGGAAGAAAAGAAGCCACAACAAGGTCGTAATAATAAGAAGAGGAAGCAGCAACAACAAAGTGGGAAGAATGGCTAAAAGAAGCCTAAGAGAAGTATATTTCCTTTAATTGCCAACAGAAAGGCCATTTTTCTAATGAGTGTAAGAATACGAAGGTTGAGAAGAAGTGTCACAATTGTGGCAAGCCTGGGCATCTCAAGAAAAACTGTCCAGAGTTAGCTAAGGGCAAGCAGGTTGTGAAGGCATACGCTTTGGAAGCCGTGCCATCTTCATCAAGAGCTCCTACTTCTGAGGAAAAGGGAAAGGGTGTCATGGTGCAAGGTACTTTTTCTATTAATGGTGTTTCAGTTCGTGTACTTTTTGATACTGGAGCATAGCATTCATTCATTTGCAATGAGCTTGTTTGTCGCTTGGCTTTGGAACCCGAGATTTATGACAGACCCTTCGTAGTGACCGATCCAATTGGGGGTTAGTCCAATCTTTGCATGATATGTCGTAGTCTACTGTTGTCGGGTCATGGTTGCTCTTTTGTGTGTGATTGCTTTGTTTTTAACTTCGTTGGGTTTGGGATCATCTTGGGCATGGATTGGCTCAAGAGGTATGCAACAAGGGTGAATTGCGAGAAGCTGGAGGTGAGGGTCAGGGATGTGGAAGGGCGAAAGGTGTTGATTAGATATAAGTGTGAAGACGGGGTCTTCGTGAGTTATCTATATTCGCTTGGGATTCCACAAGAAGACCTGTCATAAGTGCTGATCGCTAATGAGTATGTAGATGTCTTTGGCGAGGTCAAAGGGTTGCCGCCGCATCGTGAGATCGAGTTTTGGATCGATTTGGTCGAGGGTGCTAGACCAATCGTTATGCCTCTTCAGCGGATGACGCCTAAGGAACAACGAGAGTTGGAGGTGCAAGTTTGAGACATTTTGGGAAAAGGATTCATTTATAGGAGTGTATCCGAATGGGGTGCACCAGTAAAGTTTGACCCAGGGCAGATGGCTCGTTAAGATTGTCTATAGACTATCGTGAGCTGAACAAGGTGACTAGAAAGAACAAGTATCTGTTGCCAAGGATTGATGACTTGTTCGATCAGCTTCACAAAGCCAAAGTGTTTTCTTAGATGGATGTGGCAACGAGATTTCAACAGTTGAGGGTGACTAAGGATAGTGTGCTAAAGACTGCTTTTAGGACACCATCCGGACCTAGGCAATGAGATTTCGTTCCATGGAATGGATTCCCACCAAGACTAGTGTAATCCTTGTTAAGCTTGGTGAAATCGTCTCTAAGCGCCTGCACTACTACACCACCACCATTAGCAGCATTAGGAACTGCTCCATGAGCATCTCTAAGCATCTCTCGCATGAAGGTAGTAAACATCATCCTCATATCAAGGACATTCCTATCATTGGCCCTTGAACCCATACTCCTCGTATTTCAGGTCATCGTTCAATCTGTAAAGAGAAAACGATTAACCATCTCCATAGTGGTGCCAGTGCAGTGCGACTTCATCCTTAGATATACTAGTAGTGTGTGTATATATATATATATAAATATAGCTTTTGAAAACCAAAATATCACAAATACGCACTCTCATATACGAATACTATCTCTCTCTGATATCTTCCCCCAGGTTAACTATGCAACCTAGGCTCTAATACCAAGTGTGACAGCCCGCCCTGCACCAGCCGACATTTCCCTCGAAATGCGCTGTCAATGCCCGACTAGCACTGGACGATCGTCAAAAGAAAGGGTTTTGAAGATATGAATCACCAAGAACCTGTAGTATATCTCACAACGCATAGAATAAAATATAATAATAACATAACTTGACATAAAACAGGCGAGACAATCCATAAGCTGAAAACTAAACCATCATAGCAACGGAATCCAAAATACAGCTTATGATCCAAACCATCATTATTACAACTTCAAAATACCATCTCTAAAGCAAAATAGAAAGGTACACTACTAATGCCGAAAGCAGTGTCCATCAACAAGACAGGGAGAATATATGTAACTAGTACGTGGAAGCCTCCTGCTCGTCTCTGAACAACTACTTGTGCATACCGCCTAACATGTCTCTAGTCTGCTCGTTTAGGAGCACTCAGAGTAATAAGAAGAGACATAAAACTATGGGTCAGACAAAAGTATGGTATGAGTGATAGCAGCAAAAAAGAACAATAACAGGTATAAATAATCATACCTGAACCTAAAACCAAAGAGTTAGCACAACAAGATGTACAGTACTCTAAGGTAACACCGACATAAAGTGTAAAGTGGAAGTGCACATGTCATGGTGATAGCAAACATCAAACATAGCAATCATCCTCACATCTCCCACTTAGTGCGTAAAGTATACGATATCCACCGCTTTGATCACCAGAACCATTTTGGGCTATGGCGGAGCCCAGCTCCATCCAAACCTTACTATGACCACTTTGCCCTTGGGGGTCATGATGGAGTTCAACTCCATACAACTTTGACCCCACCACACTGGTCCATAGTTAGTGCCCCTCCCATCAATAGTGAATCAAAGCTATAAATATCGATAACCCCTTTGCATACGTCCCGCAGCAAAGTCCAACCCTTGAAGTTCACTCGTTGGTTCCCATCTGGATCCCGAGTAATAACTTCTCATTTGGACTTCCTTTGCATCTCGGGTTTTGGTCGAATTGGAGTTGGCCTTCAGAGGAGTCATCGCGTAGTAGTAATAGAGGTTCGAACCGGTTCGGTATCCAGGTCACTCCTTTTGTTTTGGTTCAGTCCTCCACGTCACCTCGGTTCGGTTAGGTACTCCCTCCTCGGTTCGGTGATCGAGTCCTCCGTTTGGCTCGGCTATTTCGGTTCGATTCGGTACCACTCAATCTCGTTCCGGTTTGGCGCTCCATTCCAACTCCAACTCTATACAAGTGGACTTACTTATTGCCATGTTTTCTCCTATGCCACGCTACAGTCCGGTTCGGTCCATCCGATCCGATCCGATCCGGAATCCTGGCACTTCTCCAACAAGCTTGTTACATCTAATCTCACCATACGACGGCGTTTTCAACCATTATATCTTTTCTAATCAATCATAAAACATCACAAACAACAATAACAATATATAGGTTCAATCAAAAACATTAAAACATCAAGCATATAGGTCATTTTAGATCAAACATACCTAAAACCATAATTTTCCCTTTAATCCCCTTAATCATGTTTAACCATACGATTAGCAAACTTAATACAAATTAACCCAAATTTATATCAGAGGCATAAAATAATATTTTAGAATTTTCATATATTTCTCCATATTTTTCTGAGTCATAATTTCGTTAATTATCACTAATCACCTCTAATTAGCCATGATTAGTGAATAAACATGCTAATCACTCACCTTAGCCACCATTAAATCTCAGATCTGAAAATATCTCTGATTTGGTTCGAATCCCAATGTATTCCAGCAGCTATATCTCGATTTCTATGCTAATCCGCCTTAATTTGATGTAGATTTGGCTAATATGCAATTAGAAAGTGATTAAAAGGTGATTTGGGAGTTGGAGGTCATTGCTAGGTTTAGAGGAAGGTAAATGGCGGCTAGAAAAATGAATAAAACTGATTTCCCAAACCCTATCAGCTCTCCCGTAATGCTAATCTTGAATTAGGTTATGGGCTTAGCAGCTAATCACCCGGTTAAGCCCAATTATGTTGTTTTCATCTTCCAAACCTTGTTTCAGCTATATCTCCCAATCGGTAAGTCCCTTTGATTAATGTGACCACTCTAACCATCATCTGAATCCAATGGAAGTAGTTTCAGGTCAAAACTCCTTACCAATCAAAAGTTATAGACGAAACAAGATTCGCCAAGGGTAAAACGTTCATTTAAAATTCAGTAAAAATCGTGAACATGGGAAATGACCCTAATAGTCGTTTCCCAAAGCTACACGACCACACGACTTCATATGAAAAATAAAATATATATTCTACGATCCTCCGATGCGTAGAATGCGGGTCATTACACCATCCCCAAACCGATGGTCAGACCGAGAGGGTCAGTCGAGTTTTGGAAGTTCTCCTGAGGGATTGTGTGTTAGACTTCGGTGGATCATGGGAAGACCATCTACATCTAGCTGAGTTTGCATATAATAATAGCTACAAGTCTAGCATTGAGATGACACCATACGAGGCGTTGTACAAAAGGCCGTGCAATTCTCCAGCTTGTGGGTTAGAAATTTGAGATAAGTTGGTCCTTGGGCCTGAGATGATTAGAGAAACCTCGGATTGTATCGAGATTGTTCGGTAACGAATGAAGGCAACCCAAGATCGTCAAAAAAGTTATGCTGATAAGCATCGAAAGGATTTGGAATTCGACGTTGGCGATATGGTTTTCGGGAAGATTTCGCCATTAAAGCATGTGGTTCGATTCAGAAATAAAGGGAAATTAGCTCCAAGATTTGTTGGACCATTTCTGATAGTCGGGCGAATTGGAAAGCTCGCATATAGATTGGAGTTACTCGAGAAGATGTCGAATATGCATAATCTTTTTCATGTGCCATTTCTACGGAAGTTGGTGCATGACTCGAAGGTGGTGGTATCTCCGGAGCAGTTCGAAGATCTAAAAGTAGAGACCACAGATACGATACCTCGTAAGCCGCTTCGTGTTGTGGGAAATGACATAAAACATCCTAGGAGAAAGACAGTTAAGCTAGTCAAGGTACAACGGAGTGAAGAAGGCAACGATTGTACATGGGAGACGGAAGAGAGCATGATGGGTGACTCATCCAGAACTCTTCGCCGGTAGGACCCTTTGAGATCGTATCATCGTTATATCGTTGTATCTTATTATTGTTTGATAGAATTCTGTGTGCTAGGATAAGGTTATGAATGCATGGCTTGATGGTTGCTAGTTTTGATGATAGAATTGGCTTCTCATGGATGATAGGCATATTGAATAGTTATGGTTGCTTATGTTTGCTTGGAATTTCGAGGTCGAAATTCCTAAGGGGGTAGGGGGTAGGGGGAGGGAGAATGTAACAACCCGCATTTTACGTATCAGAAGATCATAAAATATTTTTATTTTATTCCATGAGGGTTGGATCATTCTTAGGTTTTGATATGTTGTTTATGGGGATGTGAGAAAAGTCCATAATTTTTACCAATTTTGTGTGTGACCATTTTGACCATATCAGTCTTATACAGGGCATAACTTTTGACTCAGGTAGAATTAGAGGGTGAGACCTGCTCCATTGGAATGAAATTTATGTTTTCCTTTCCGTGGAGTGGTTACATTAAAGATTTGGCTGAGCGGTTTGGGAGGAATCGCTGTTTTAAGGTTTTTCGGTTGGTTGTTAAGGATTTTGAGCCACAATGGGCTGATTTAGGAAGGCCTAATTAGTGGGCTGGTGGAAACTGTATATAAGGGTGAAAGGTATGGGAAATATTTTACTTCCTCATTCTCTTATTTGGTGGCCTTGTGCTCCTTCTTCCTTTAACACCTTTCCACCATTAAATCAATTTCTAGGGGAAGGAAATTGAAGATCTACACCATTGGAGGCTAGATCTACATCAATTGAAGAGGGAATTCATCGGATTAAGGAGTTTGTTTCAAATTGCTTGTTGTCCGGGATCTTATTGCATTGATTTCAACTTGTTTTGGAGAATCGGTGAGTGACATGCATCTCTCACATGGATCTAATGAAGTATATGAGTGTTTGTTCATGTTTTTCATCAAATTCAAGTCGATTTCTTAGATCTACACCTTGGTAAGTCCATTTTCATATGAATCACCATAGGATCCAATTTAGTAAGTTTAAAACTGGTAATTTCAATGCTATTACATATGATTATGCAAGCTAGATCTATAGTTTTGTACATATTTGCATTTTTGGTCATTTTGGTGAACTTCACACAATTATTAATGGAATCTCCAAATTGGTGATGTTATTGATTTCATAACATGCTTGTGGTTATATTGAATAAGTCGGATGAGTATATTTCGTCAATTGTGTCAATTGGAGGAGTTTTGGTCGAAATTGGAGTCGCATTGGAGAAATGCAGGTTTTGGGTCGTTCAGAGCCTGGTCAGTCGCGCACTCCTGGTTGGTCGGTCACTTTTGTACTGGAGAACAAGGCAGGGCTGGTCGGTCGCACATGACTGGAGTATGGATATATGGTTCAAACAGAAGTGGTCGGTCGAGCAAGGTTAGCTCGAGCAGAAGTACATGTTGAGGAGCTGTTCGGTTGACTATCCTTTCCTGGTCTGTCGGTAGTGGTGGACTCGTGCCAACAGGGTTGGTCGGTCAGATTATTGAGGTGATTCGAGGGGAGCTGGTTGGTCGTTCGTCCTGATCGGTCGCTCCAAGTTGGATTGGAGGAAAGGTGGTCGGTCCAAGGTAGGGTCGGCCGGGTGAGGTTGGTCGGTCAAAGGTAGGGTCGGTCGGGTGAGGTCGGTCTGTCCATGGTAGTGGATCAGTCGAGTTTGAAGAGTGTTCGGCAGCGCTTTTAAAAACTGTGGTTGATGGCCTAAGTGCTATGGTGTGTTTCTTTAGCAAATGTTGATGAATTCTATGGACTATATTGAACCTTATCGTGATGTTGTTTGGTTTGGTGATGATAATGGCTTCGATGAGAGTCCAAAAGGGGATGTTCAAAGTGATGTGATGTGTTCGTTGATCGATGAAAAGCAACAAATGTGCAGACAACTCAAAAGGTATTGGGTTGTGAATAATGGTTACTCGAGTGGGACTTGAGTTTGTGATTGGTCGCTGTAGACGACGACTAGAGAGGCGAGGGCCGAGAGATTGTCGTTATTGTAAGTTCTAGCAGACTCAAAGCAGAGGTACTTTAGGCAGTCGTGAAGGGACTCATGCCTTGGGCAGTCGCGAAGGGCCTAGTTGTCGAGCTTTGAAAAGATAAACATATGACTCATGATGGCGTATGGAGTTGTGCTAGAACTGGGGTTACCATTATCCCTTGACACATGGCAGTCATGATTGGCCGTCATACAATTAATGATGGTTTCAAAGCAGGATTGGCGGTGATAACCAGGGTCTGTCATGGATGTTTGATTATCTGGATGTCTTGTTCATACCATCTCACGTGGGTTATCCAACGTCGAGGGAGATGTTCCTTGAGTGCTTGACTGATATTGGTTTATGCCTCTGGGGATAGTGCTTGAGGGATGTTAAACTCGATTAGGATTGTCTAAGTGAGACCTATGTAATCTGGATGCTATGGATGTTATTGATGGTTGTTTTGATTTGCATAGATGAATTGTAATTACCTTTAATATGATGGATTGTAAAGGCTATCACTGTCAGATGTGGGGAAGACGGGTGTGAGTTCTTCTTTAGGGTTGGGTAGTGGTTGGTAAATCTACCTATTCTCATATACTTTATTGGTGAAGTTTGTTAATTGTTTGATTGCTCACTAAAACCGTTGTCTGACTCAAGGTTTTATGTTTATCTCTTATTACCCTGGGCTGTTCATCCAGTTGTGGATAGGCAGACTGAGTAGAAAATGACAGGTGATGCTTTAGTGAGTACGATGATGCTGATCGATGGCGAGCTGGAGGCTTACATACCAGTTTTACTACTATATAGTATTTGTTTCCGCTATTTGAAGTTTGACTATGAGGTATGTAGTGAGGATCTTTGTATAGAAATATTAAGAGTTACAATATCTATGGAAGTTGATTTCACTATTATTGCCTATTGTATATGTTCTATTATATTTTATCCTTGCGTTGTGAGATTTACGATAGGTTTCGATGGAGTTTACCTACCTTAATTGTAACAACCCGTATTTTCAATAACCTGTTGTAACGTAAATCGAGGCGGAATTTAATTCTAAAATCTGAATCAAGGGAAACGGGCTATGCCATTGCGTTCGTCTCGGAAAAATACGCGAAATAGAGTCCGAGTTTTCGAAAATCGGAGTCCGTATGACCCGATTAAGGCCCAACGAAGTTTTCAGAAAATTTCTAAGTAAAAACAGATTTCAAATTCAAACTTGAATTTGGAAAATTGGGCCAGTTTGGGCCAGGCAGGAAAATTCCCGCCAGAGTACCCAAGTCGACAGCCTGTCGACTTGGGAGTCGACTTGGTTGGACCCAAGTCGACAGCCCTGTCGACTTGGCTGTCGACTTGGTCCAGCCGGGCTGTTTAGCCTGGTGCACCATTTTGAGATTATGTTGAGCTTGGGGGCCAGATTCGATTTTAAGGGCTGAGATTGCAACTAGGGTTTAATCCTATGGCCTAAAACACTTGCCTAATCTATAAGTAAGACCCTAACCTAACCCTAAATCATCATTATTCATTCATACAACTAAACTATGGCAAAATCAATCCTCTCATGGCCTCCACTCTCTTCAAAAAATTCCTAAACTATTTCTATGAGAGATTTTACATGCATACAAGTGTTTTCAAGCTTGTATAAGTGTTATTAGCTTGCATTCAAGTCAAGTTTCTATATTTGCATCATAAAGCAAGGATTTTTATTGATTTGGAGCTTGCATTTTTGGGTCTAATTGGTTGTTTAAGGGCTTTGTCATATTTTTGTGTCTTCATAAGCATTGTAAGCCCTATTCTACTTTCATACTTAAACTCTAAAGTTAAATGTGTGATATGCAAGTTTACTATGCTATGATATGCAAGTTTATCATGTATGATATGCAAGTTTATATGCAAGTTTACTATGCTATGAAATGCAAGTTTAACAAGTTATGTTATGCAAGTTTGATATGCAAGTTTGTCATATGATATGCAAGTTATGTTATGCAAGTTTGGGATGATCATTTGGTTCATGTTATCATGTTATGCAAGCTTATCTTGAGTATATGAACATAAAGCTTCAAGCTTTATGCTAAAGGTTGCATTTTGGCAACATGTAAGTTATCATATCTCTTATGATAACTTGCATGTGAGGCTAAATGCGAACTTATGGCCATTTCTACATGTCATTTATCACCATGTATCACCTATATGCTAAGTTTGGTTTTATGCATGCTTTTGAGGCCTAAAAATGTAATATGCAAGTGTATGAACATATGAACATTTCATATGCAACCATGTTAAACTTGTGGCTTCAATACCTTTATGTCATGATTATGCCAAGTTCACTCTTTCTATCCTTTATGCGTTATTGCGATATGTAAGCGATGGGATTGCGTTTGGGGTTGGGTAAACTTAAAAGACATAAATCATAAGCTTGGGAATTTACCTATTAAGTTAGGTCTACCCATTGGGAATTTACCTATTAAGTTAGGTCTACCCAATTGCTTGAAAACTTGTAACATGTTTTGGAAACATGATGGACATGACACTTAGAAAAGATAAGTGTGGCCAACTCGAGGTTGGGTTGAGTTTGTAGCGTAAACCTACCCGGAACCGACCGGCTTAACTAGTTGCTACAAACAATAGGACCCAATGTGAAAAGTTGGTCATGTTGTACCTTGAACCCGAGGTTAGACCAAGTTGTGGTGTAAAGCTACCCGGACCCGTCCGGCTTAACTAGTAACCACAACAAGGTCTAATGTGAGAGGTTAAGGCGCATTAAATTAATTAATGCCTCGTGATTAGGGTTAATTCATGGTCCACTTAATACTTAACCGATTTGGGCTTGGTAGATTAATCGGGGTTAAGTCGTGAACTCATCGTTACACTTAACCAAGTTAATCCATGATTAGCGAGGGGGTTAAACCGTACTTAACCCACTAGAAAATCCTAGCAATGGGGGTCCACTCCAGCCGTAATCCCAAGTTTGTATCATCATGACCCTAGGGACTAGGCTAGGGTGGGGGCACGATTACTGGACTAGGAGGTAAGTGACCAAAAGCGACGGCAGAGGGTACGCCGGTGTAGTTCCGGGCAGACTTTTGGTCGTGCACATAGTCCGAAGCCGGGGAAATCATGCACGGGTACCAGTAGATCGAGACTGTGCACTCATGTTTATGACGTCCAGGGGTTGCCACCCTAGGGCTTGATACACCCGATGGGAGACCCTGCACAGTCTGACTACAATTATGTTTGGGCCGTATTGACACCAACACGTGACGAGTTAGGCTTGTAGGGAGCCGATCGACTAGACCGTTTGGTTGGACCTCGTATTAGGGTCACTTCATGTTATTGGGCCAAAGCTTGGGCCAAGGGATCAATACTTGTTTATTCAAGTCATGTTAGTTTGCTAGTACACCTGTGGTGCAAAACCTTAATCCTGATTATGCGATGACACATTTATCTACCTTGTTAGTAAATCATCATGCTAGTATCCTTATGATCATACCTGCTGTTCATGCCAGTTAACTTTATCAGTTTACATTGATTGTAGTAGGGCTTACTCAGTCTTTTTGACTGACCTGTTTTCTTTCGCCTCTTTTCTTCCGTTCCCCCCCCCCAAGGCTCTCAGGGAGGGAATATTGGAGCTTAGCTTGGATTTCTGACCTCTTGCTTGTGGGATTTAGCTCATGTACGGTTTGACATGAAGCTAGCTATGGCTATCACTTCTTTTGGAGATTAGTACTTATGTATTTCAGTTTTTTTAGTTGATGTTGTTTTATCTAGACTTGTGTATTTGGAAAACTGACATTATGTTGTACCAGACTTGTTTTGAAATGGTTTGAAATCTTCCGCTGTTTTATCTATGTTATTTACTCTGTTTACATATATACATATGTTCTTGTTCTGCCTTGATATATCATTATGCATGTTTACCTGATTCAAACGCCCCTCCAAAGTCAGAGTGCTTGCAAGAGACACCCTGGCGGAGGTGGGGTGTTACATTTGGTATCAGAGCATATGGTTTACGAGAAGGAACAAAAAGGTTTTTTTAAAACTTTTGGAAAACTATTTTCAAACCCAAGTATAAAGTATTTTCCAAAGAAAAGTCTAGTTTATTTTAAAGGCTATTCCCCAAAAAGCCATTAGCAAAATTCCTTCGTTTTTCTCCATTCTGAATCTGTCTTTTTCTTCGTTTTCAGTATGGCCGATAACTTTGCTATTCCGGAGGGAGTGCACGTACCTGTTTGGTATAGGAGACTTTTGGAGGCTAGGGCGACCGAAGCCGGCCCCGCAGATGTCCCTCCTCCTCCTCCAGTAGTTAATGTTCCTATTCCTCCTCCTCCAGTAGTTAATGTTCCTCCTCCTCCTGTCGCTGAGGTTCCTCTTCCTCCTCCCCCTCAACATCCTCAAGCTGACTTCGCAAAGACTTGCAAAGATTTCAAAGCAATGGGTGGCAAGAACTTTCAAGGCACTGAGACTTTTGTAGAGGCCAGAAATTGGTTGAAAGAGACCGAGGATTTATTTGCTATCTTTGGGTTAGACGATCAGAGGAAGATCTTGCTGGCGGTGTGGCTTATGAAGGATGAAGCCGCTTATTGGTGGGAAGTCACCAATGGTACTTGGCCTGTTGAGACTTGGGCCGATTTCAGGGCAAGGTTCATGCTTAAGTTTCTATCTTCTGCTGAGGAGAATCTGCAAATGGAGAGGTTCATAACTTTGAAATAAGGAGATATGTCTGTCAAAGAATATGTGAACAAGTTCAATCAGTTAGCTCGTTTTGGCCTGGATATGGTGAATACTCCTCAGAAGAAGGCTCTTCATTTTGCTAGAGGATTGAATGAGCCGTTGCAGGGATTGGCTATGTCACATATTCCCCATGGGGCAACGTTTGAGAGTTTGGTTGATATGGCGTTACTTCAGGGAGATGTCAAGAAAGAGACCAAGATGAATGATACTCAAGCCAAGAAGACTGATTCCCAGGGGAAAGGAAATCAGGGAAATCCGAGTGGTCAGAGCAGTCAAGGCAATCAGAACAAGAACAAGAACAAGAGTCAACGCAACAAGGGGAACAACAACAAGGGCAAGAACAACAAGGGGAAGTGCCATTATTGCGGTTCAGCTGGGCATCTTATTAAGGATTGTAAGAAGAGAAAAAGGAAGAATGGTGAATGCTTTTTCTGCGGTGGGACTGGAAATTTCAGTAAGGATTGCCTGAGGAAGCAAGGGCAAGGCCAGGGTCAGACTCAGCGTGCTAGACCTTCAGGAGGGCAAGTTCATGCTCTCAATGTCGCTCCAGTTCCCGATCGAGGTAGTATTTCTGTTGAGAGCCTTGTATATATATTTGATTTTCCAGTTCGTACCTTGTTTGATTCTGGTGCATCGCATAGCTTTATCTCATCTGATCTTGTTGATAGTTTGCACCTTAGTACTAGCTTGGTAGATGATCCCGTCTGTGTCTCAAATCCTATTGGGGGTTCCGCCCATTTGTCTATGATATGTGGGGATTTGAGGATCTCTATACTGAGTGTAAAGTTCTTGTGCAGTGCTTATGTTCTTGGTTTTAGGGGATACGGATTGATATTGGGCATGGATTGGTTGTCCAGATATGGAGCCATCCTTGATTGTGAGCATAGGGTTGTGAGGCTCGTGACTCGCCTCGGAAACACCCTAGAGATTTCTTGTGATCCGAGAGGTCCCGTCTTGTTGTGCTATCTTGAATCACTCGACTCGTCAATGGAAGCTCTTCAGTCTGTGAGAGTGGTTCGAGAGTATCCAGATGTTTTCGATGAAGTTAGGGGGTTGCCCCTTAAGCGAGAGATTGATTTCCGCATTTATCTGGTGGATAATGCAAAGCCGGTTTCTTTGCCCGTTGGGCACATGGCTCCGCGTGAAAGGCGGGAGCTAAGTAAGCAAGTTAAAGAGTTGCTTGAGAAGAACTTCATTAGACGAAGTATATCTGAATGGGGAGCGCCTGTGGTATTTTCTACCAAGGCAGATGGTTCTCTCCGACTCTGTGTTGACTATCGAGAGTTGAATAAGCTGACTAAGAAGAACAGACACCCGTTACCGAGGATTGATGATCTCTTTGACCAGCTTGTCGGTGCTTCTGTTTTCTCTCAGCTTGATCTTGCTACTGGATTCCATCAGCTCAGGGTAGCTGAAGATAGTATAGACAAGACTGCGTTCAGGACTCCAGATGGATTCTTCGAATGGCTTGTCATGCCGTTCAGCTTGACTAATGCACCCGCATATTTCGTGGACTTGATGAGTAGGGTGTTCAGTGAGTTCTTGAACAAGTTTGTCGTGGTCTTCGTAGATGATATTCTGATCTTCTCTAACGATGAGGAAGAGCACGCAAGGCATCTCGTGGAGGTGATGGATACGCTTAGAGCGCATCAGTTGAAGGCCAAGTTCTCCAAGTGTCACTTTTGGAGAAGGGAAGTTAGATTCCTTGGGCATATAGTATCTAAGCAAGCTTAGCGGTGGATCCCGCTAAGGTAGTTGCAGTTCAGGATTGGAAGACTCCAAGGAATGCAACCGAAGTGAGAAGTTTTCTAGGTCTTGCGGGTTTTTACCGGAAGTTCATCAAGAACTTCGCGAAGATTTCCGCTCCTCTCAATAAATTGACGAAGAAGAATTTAGTTTTTGCTTGGAGCATAGAATGCGAGCTTGCTTTTCAGAAGCTCAAGAGAGCTCTCACATCAGCACCTGTTCTAGCTTTGCCCGATGGAGGGAAGTTATTTACAGTATACACCGATGCATGTGGCACGGGGTTAGGAGCTGTTTTGATGCAAGAAGGAAGAGTGATATGCTTTGGCGGTAGACAACTCAAAGTGCATGAGAAGAATTATCCCACTCATGACTTAGAGTTGGCAGCAATAGTATATGCACTCAAGGCTTGGCGCCATTATCTTCTGGGAGAAAGATTTGAGCTTTATACCAATCACAAGTCATTGAAGTATCTCTTTTCTCAGAAGGATCTGAATCTGAGGCAACAAAGATGGATGGAAATCTTGGCGTCCTACGATTTTGAGATAGCTTATACCCCTGGCAAGGGGAATGTGGTAGCAGATGCATTGAGTAGAAGAAGGTTGACCCTAAGTCCTCTATTCGTTGAGATGAAGAATTTAGAGTATGTGGCAACCTTTGATTTCTCTTTGGCAATTGAGTCGATGACCGGTTCTTTAGCATCTCTGGAACTCAGATCTACCCTTCTTGATCAAGTTGGGACTTCGCAGAGAGAAGACCCTCAGATAGTTGAGATTATGGATAAGCTGATTCGAGGAGAGACGTCTAGTCATCTCGCTCGATATTCTATTGATGACAAGGGTTGGCTGAGGAGAGATGGAAGGTTATGTGTTCCAATAGTAGAAGATTTAGTAAGAAAAGTTCTGGAGGAAGCGCATCGCTCTAAGTTGACTATACATCCGGGCGGAGATAAGATGTATAAAGATATGAAGCGTATTTTCTTCTGGCCTGGGATGAAGAAGGATGTGGCAGAGTTTGTCTCTAGATGTATCATTTGCCAGCAAGTTAAGGCCGAGTCGAAGAAGGTCGGTGGGCTATTGCATCCTCTAGACGTTCCACTATGGAAGTGGGAGAGTATTTCCATGGATTTTATCGATGGGCTACCAAGGTCAAGGAAAGGGAATACGAGCATTTGGGTTATTGTGGATAGACACACGAAGAGTGCTCATTTCATTCTGGTGAAGAGCAAGAGGACCGCATCTTGGCTAGCGTCTGTATATCTTCGTGAGATTGTGAGACTACATGGAGTCCCTTCTAGTATAGTCAGTGACCGTGACCCAATCTTTACAAGTCAATTCTGGAATAGCTTGCAAGAAGCTATGGGCACAAGGTTGAATCTAAGTACGGCTTATCACCCACAGACGGACGGTCAAACCGAAAGGGTGAATAGGGTACTCAAGGATCTGTTGAGGCTTTGTATTCTGGATTTTGGTGGTACTTGGGAAGACCATCTTCCTCTTGTTGAGTTTGCATATAATAACAGTTATCAGGCAAGCATAGGGATGGCACCATTTGAAGCTTTATATGGGAGGTCGTGCAAGTCGCCTACATGTTGGTGGGAGACTACAGATAAGCTTATACTTGGGCTTGATCTGATCAGAGATACATCCGAGAAGGTCGAGTTGATTCGGAGACGGATGAAAGCGGCCCAAGACCGACAGAAATCCTATGCTGATAAGCGAAGAACTGATTTGGAGTTTGATGTAGGGGATATGGTTTTCGTGAAGGTTTCTCCTTTGCGGAATGTGGTCCGATTTGGAGCCGTTGGGAAGTTGGCACCGAGGTTTGTTGGACCATTCCCTATTATAGAGAGGATCGGGCAGATGGCTTATAGAGTGAAGTTGCCCGAGAAGCTTGCCGGAGTACATGATGTTTTTCATGTCTCGCATCTCCGGAAGTGTTTACATGAATCAGCAGAGGTTGTTGAGCCAAGTGTTCTGAAAGATGTGGAAGTGGAGAAAGAGGCTACCTTGAGGAGAGCTCCGATTCGTATCTTGGGGATGGAGACCAAGAAGCTAAGGAATCGAGAGGTCAAGTTGGTGAAGGTTCAATGGGGTGAAGCCGAAGAAGACGCAACTTGTGAAACCGAGGAGAAGATGCGTGGGCTTTACCCATTCCTTTTTTAGGGTACACTCTCAATCTCTTTTCTTTGTTAGCATATCTTTCTCTTTGCTATCCATGTTTATCTAGTTTATCGTGTTAATCTTGTCATGAGAACCTTAGGTAGAAACCCTTTGGATGAAACATGTGTTTGAAACATGTTATGCTTGATGGTTGCAAGTGGTTGCAAGTGTTTGCAAGTGGTTACTCGTGGATGCATTATACACGTTAGGCACTAGATCGGCTCACACACTCCTCATATTGCATATGCATGAGTGTTTATGCTTATTCATGGATGAAAATTTTTGTGTTATCACATGGATGTTTCATATGGATGTATGTGATGTGCACACATATAGATGTTATACATTATGTTAGGAATTGCATACATATGGATTCATTTCACTAACATAATTTGCATTGAGGATATTTGCATTAGATAAGGACATATACACACACCTTTGCATATGTTCATACAACATTTAGAATCTTGTAAGGACAATGATTGCTCGTGGATGATGTTTTGAGTAGATGGATGATTGGATGGTAGGATATGTTCTTCCTAACTTGAAGATTTCGGGGACGAAATCCTTTAAGGAGGGGAGAATGTAACAACCCGTATTTTCAATAACCTATTGTAACGTAAATCGAGGCGGAATTTAATTTTAAAATATGAATCAAGGGAAACGGGCTATTCCATTACGTTCGTCTCGGAAAAATACGCGAAATAGAGTCCGAGTTTTCGAAAATCGGAGTCCGTATGACCCGATTAAGGCCCAACGAAGTTTTCAAAAAATTTCTAAGTAAAAACAGATTTCAAATTCAAACTTGAATTTGGAAAATTGGGCCAGTTTGGGCCTGGCGGGAAAATTCCCGCCAGAGTACCCAAGTCGACAGCCCTGTCGACTTGGGAGTCGACTTGGTTGGACCCAAGTCGACAGCCCTGTCGACTTGGCTGTCGACTTGGTCCAGCCGGGCTGTTTAGCCTGGTGCACCATTTTGAGATTGTGTTGAGCTTGGGGGCCAGATTCGATTTTAAGGGCTGAGATTGCAACTAGGGTTTAATCCTATGGCCTAAAACACTTGCCTAATCTATAAATAAGGCCCTAACCTAACCCTAAATCATCATTATTCATTCATACAACTAAACTATGGCAAAATCAATCCTCTCATGGCCTCCACTCTCTTCACAAAATTCCTAAACTATTTCTATGAGAGATTTTACATGCATACAAGTGTTTTCAAGCTTGTATAAGTGTTATTAGCTTGCATTCAAGTCAAGTTTCTATATTTGCATCATAAAGCAAGGATTTTTATTGATTTGGAGCTTGCATTTTTGGGTCTAATTGGTTGTTTAAGGGCTTTGTCATATTTTTGTGTCTTCATAAGCATTGTAAGCCCTATTCTACTTTCATACTTAAACTCTAAAGTTAAATGTGTGATATGCAAGTTTACTATGCTATGATATGCAAGTTTATCATGTATGATATGCAAGTTTATATGCAAGTTTACTATGCTATGAAATGCAAGTTTAACAAGTTATGTTATGCAAGTTTGATATGCAAGTTTGTCATATGATATGCAAGTTATGTTATGCAAGTTTGGGATGATCATTTGGTTCATGTTAACATGTTATGCAAGCTTATCTTGAGTATATGAATATAAAGCTTCAAGCTTTATGCTAAAGGTTGCATTTTGGCAACATGTAAGTTATCATATCTCTTATGATAACTTGCATGTGAGGCTAAATGCGAACTTATGGCCATTTCTACATGTCATTTATCACCATGTATCACCAATATGCTAAGTTTGGTTTTATGCATGCTTTTGAGGCCTAAAAATGTAATATGCAAGTGTATGAACATATGAACATTTCATATGCCACCATGTTAAACTTGTGGCTTCAATACCTTTATGTCATGATTATGCCAAGTTCACTCTTTTTATCCTTTATGCGTTATTGCGATATGTAAGCGATGGGATTGCGTTTGGGGTTGGGTAAACTTAAAAGACATAAAACATAAGCTTGGGAATTTACCTATTAAGTTAGGTCTACCCATTGGGAATTTACCTATTAAGTTAGGTCTACCCAATTGCTTGAAAACTTGTAACATGTTTTGGAAACATGATGGACATGACACTTAGAAAAGATAAGTGTGGCCAACTCGAGGATGGGTTGAGTTTGTAGCGTAAACCTACCCGGAACCGACCGGCGTAACTAGTTGCTACAAACAATAGGACCCAATGTGAGAAGTTGGTCATGTTGTACCTTGAACCCGAGGTTAGACCAAGTTGTGGTGTAAAGCTACCCGGACCCGCCCGGCTTAACTAGTAACCACAACAAGGTCTAATGTGAGAGGTTAAGGCGCATTAAATTAATTAATGCCTCGTGATTAGGGTTAAGTCATGGTCCACTTAATACTTAACCAATTTGGGCTTGGTAGATTAATCGGGGTTAAGTCGTGAACTCATCGTTACACTTAACCAAGTTAATCCATGATTAGCGAGGGGGTTAAACCGTACTTAACCCACTAGAAAATCCTAGCAATGGGGGTCCACTCCAGCAGTAATCCCAAGTTTGTATCATCATGACCCTAGGGACTAGGCTAGGGTGGGGGCACGATTACTGGACTAGGAGGTAAGTGACCAAAAGCGACGGTAGAGGGTACGCCGGTGTAGTTCCGGGCGGACTTTTGGTCGTGCACATAGTCCGAAGCCGGGGAAATCATGCACGGGTACCAGTAGATCGAGACTGTGCACTCATGTTTATGGTGTCCAGGGGTTGCCACCTTCGGGCTTGATACACCCGACGGGAGACCCTGCACAGTCTGACTACAATTATGTTTGGGCCGTATTGACACCAACACGTGACGAGTTAGGCTTGTAGGGAGCCGATCGACTAGACCGTTTGGTTGGACCTCGTATTAGGGTCACTTCATGTTATTGGGCCAAAGCTTGGGCCAAGGGATCAATACTTGTTTATTCAAGTCATGTTAGTTTGCTAGTACACTTGTGGTGCAAAACCTTAATCCTGATTATGCGATGACACCTTTATCTACCTTGTTAGTAAATCATCATGCTAGTATCCTTATGATCATACCTGCTGCTCATGCCAGTTAACTTAATCAGTTTACATTGATTGTAGTAGGGCTTACTCAGTCTTTTTGACTGACCTGTTTTCTTTCGTCTCTTTTCTTCCGTTCCCCCCCTCAGGCTCTCAGGGAGGGAATATTGGAGCTTAGCTTGGATTTCTGACCGCTTGCTTGTGGGATTTAGCTCATGTACGGTTTGACATGAAGCTAGCTATGGTTATCACTTCTTTTGGGGATTAGTACTTATGTATTTCAGTTTTTTTAGTTGATGTTGTTTTATCTAGACTTGTGTATTTGGAAAATTGACATTATGTTGTACCAGACTTGTTTTGAAATGGTTTGAAATCTTCCGCTGTTTTATCTATGTTATTTACTCTGTTTACATATATACATATGTTCTTGTTCTGCCTTGATATATCATTATGCATGTTTACCTGATTCAAACGCCCCTCCAAAGTCAGAGTGCTTGCAAGAGACACCCTGGCGGAGGTGGGGTGTTACATTAATGATCATCCATAGCAGCCTAGCACACCTTTCATCGCATTATTCCTCTTGTATAATGCAGTGGATGTGGGCGGTCATCACAGAAGACATAAACGTGGAAGATGTTGATTGAAGATAGAGCAGTGAAGACCATGGATCTTCATAAGCGGAAGAACCACGTGTTGAATTTATCAGGATTCGCGCCTAGAGAGTCATTGACTGTGATTCTGTCGTAGTTGAAATATATGGATTGCAAGGACTAATCACTACTGATCCATTAGGTGATTCCTAGCATGTGGTTGGAGGGTGCCTTCGACTCATCCTGTTTCTGGATGGCTCATATTAATGAATGTCTGGTAGAGTATTTCCTAAGAGCCACGTACATTGTTTTCTACAAACGTATTTCTGTTAGGTGGCGGAGAAGACACCTTCTCTTGGCTTAGCCATAGTGTTTTTGTGGACGTCAATTGGTGATTTGGCGGATCTGACAATGTGGCATTCAAAGTAATTGATGATATGATGTTCTTAAAAAAGTAATAGAAACCTCAAGCCTCATCAACCGCAAAAATGACAGAAATCGGGCAGGCAACATACCTAAGTGGGTCGCACCCATTAGGTTGTGTTATCACCATCTAGAGAAAAATTCAATTATTTCTTTTACCACTTCGGCATCTCCGGGGAAACGGTTATGTTGGCGCCAACCTTTGTGATAATATACTCGGTACTCTCGAAGGAAATGAGTGGATGGTCATGTGTGGCCTGGTTGCAATATGTTCTTGTTGAACCCAGTGTACTCCTCTCTAAGGATACAGTATCGGAAGGTGGTTTCATATCATGTCATAGTTGGAAATCCATTCTCCAATAAGAGCACCGCTGTTTTTGATTATATATTAAGTATGTAGAGCATGAGATGCTGGCGTTCTGCTAGATGGTTATTTAATTGATTTAGACACTACTATAATATCAGAATAGTTTTGATACAAACACAATGTTTTGGGTTATCCAAAGGTAAAAATCGTTTGTGTTTATGTGTGGACTGATCTTACGATTATCCTTTCTTTTAAAGAAGTTTTCAAAGATAAAATCGGTTGGATGATTTAATGAGTTTTCTCACGGTGGGTCGCTAGACTGATCTGTGGCGTTTGTAATGCTCGGGCTAGACCGAGTTTTACAGGTTCATGATAAGATGTTACGAACTTAGGAGACAAGCTGGAGGAGTTTATACATATGATATGTATCTAGATATTAGATTCCGTTTTGTATTATAAATAAGGACATCTTGTTATAACTGTTCAGATGTATTGGATGTCCACTGTACTCTGATGATTGTAAGTTTTATTTCATGCTCTCAATAAAGATTTATTTCTGTATTATATTTTATTCCGCTGCGATGTGAGACTCTGTGTATTGTTATTTAGTTTAATTCTTCTTCTTTCAACTATTCTAATCTTTCTTGTCTTTTTCTCACCCTCTAATTTATTTCTGTTAACTATCTTGTGTTTCAATACTTGGGATTTGGCATGTGTTTATTTAACAAACAAAAATAAAATATAGCTTGAATTGCTTTCCAATAGCGACTGACAACTCGCTTTCCCAAAACCCAACCCCTCTTTCCAACGTTCCTCTCCCATCACTTCAATCACTAGATCCGCCGCCTAAGCCTATTCCTCCCTTGCCTGACCCACCCTCGCCGTCCGCTAACCCTTCCATCTCTTCAGACCAACCTACGCTCAAGGCTTTCCTTCCGTTGTCAGCTAACCATTCAACCCCCAACCCTGTGCCCCTCGCGAAGCAAAGATGGTCCTCTCTATTTTCTGCAAAGCCTTCGAATGCGGGAACTTTCGAAGTCAGCGACATTGAATTGAAATTTGACGGGGATAATCTTGTTCCAACTGAAGATATAATTCAAGCCAGCGTAGATCAATGGAGTGGTTATCTTGTTGGCTTGTTCTTAGATTCGCCATTGCTGTACTACTCAGTAGTCAATTTCTTGAAGAAACATTGGGTGGCACAAGGAGCGATTGAGTTTAAATCAAATGGGACTGTGTTCTTCTTCCAGTTCTCGTCACAGGCTGATGGAATTCGAGTGCTGGAGGCTGACCCTGTGATAATCCATAATAAACTATTCATTGTTAAACCATGGCTACCCAGTTTAAGTAATGTAGCAAGCAATGTTAAAGAGGTGCCAGTGTGGATTAAAATGTATAATCTCCCACTCATCGCTTGGTCGAAGAGAGGGGTTAGTTGGATGGCTACCAGAGTTGGCAAGTTCCTATGTACGGACGCAAGCACTGAGAGCTTAACCAGGCTTGAATTTGCTAAATGTGTGGTTGAAGTTTCTGCCAAAACACCCTTTTCTGATGCTTTTCTAGTCTGAAACCTTGACGGATCAATTCAAATTGTTAAAGTATATTATTTATGGAAACCGGAATTGTGTTTGCATTGCAATGTTTTTGGGCATTTGTCTGACAAGTGCCAATTTCATGAAGAAAAAGATTGTGATACTGCTCCCAAAGAAGTGGAAACTTGTGATAATGCTCAAAAGCATCAAAATGGGAAAGGTGTACCAAAAGAGAACACAGTTAATATTGTCAGAACAAAAACAGTGCCTCAGTGCACACGAAATGAAGCAGCAGCAAGAGACAACTTGTGGACGCGAGTGGTCAAGAAAAAGAAATTGGTGAGAAATGCTACTAACGGAAAAGATAAGGGAAAGCAAGTGATTATCGACACGTCCCCGACTGCTGTTGAAATTGGGACATCAAATTGCTTCTCGCAATTGCCAATCTGCGAAGATGTAGTTGAAGGATTTAAAATAAACTATGATATTGAAGAATGGGAGATAGTGAATGATGGAACGAGAAAACAAAGTGAATTTAGTGAAACAGCTGGTGTACTGAATTTGTTTAAAGCAAATGGAAATGTAAATCAGGAGCTAGTTGTTAATATGCAAACAAAGAATCTAGAGGATGATGATTTGAATAAGGACGCTTAAGCTGTCCAGAATCCAGATTGCTCTAGTAGATGAAGTGTTGACAGTAGCGTTTGGGAGTCCGGGGGAGAACACGAAAGGAAACACAATTGGGATATGCAGTAATCGACGTGAACCAAAAGTGCCACATGCACTAAATAATGAAAAGCAACAAGTGGACAACATTGCGGGTGAGAATCATCCTTCAAGCTCAATTCTAACAAACTGCAAAAAATTAGCACTGCAAAATCCAAGTGATGTAGAGTTTTCTATACCAAAGGAGAAACAAAAGCAGATAGAATTCTCTGAGATAAGTGCCATTGAGTCAGCTAGATCGGCCCATATTAGAACTATCAATGCTGACATGATGAAGATTTCTAATTTTCTTCTAGCTGAGCTTGCAAAACGCGAAGCTAACTCTCTAGAATTTCTTGCTATAGTGATCAAACAAGAGGACTTTAACGCTTTCTGTTCCGGTATAATTTTTGATGAGTTGCACACTGAGCAACTTGACTCAGTGTCTACAGTGCTATAGAGAACTATCAAAAGCGGAAAAATCAAGATGCGAAAATCTCCTTCAGTCAAAGCCAAACAAGACAATCCCTACGCGCACACAGCGCCCCCTGCTGGCTACAAGGAGAGGCCACCAGATATCACTACTGATCCTGTGATTTCCAACTCCTTTGAGAAAGCGGGTCTGAAAACACTAGTCACTCGAAGCATGAAAAAGGAAATGCTTCGAAACTTACTTGAAAAAGGCTAGTTGTATACATTTTGTAGGTGTAATTTAGGAAATCAAAAGGGGTCAGTGGAAATGAAAGTGACATTGAAATCTAATTATGTAATGCAGTTCCTGTCTTCCGTGTGTGGAAGCTCTTGCTGGTATGTACTTTGCATATCACCGGTACTCTATTGTATCTCTATTTTTTTCCTCATAAAACAGTGTTATGGAACACTATAAAAACCAGTCAGCCTTGTAAAAAAAAAATATACTTGGGATTTGGCAAGTAATACGGGATTAAATATTATTGTCGAAATTCGGGCATCGAATTCCGCCGGGTCATTACAGTGGTATCAGAGCATAAAGTTTAGTGATAACCTTGGCTCTGTGGCGTAACTCGATAGAGATGGGGTTAGAAATTCCCTAGATTGAGTTTGTGTGTGTGTGTATATATACATGAGAGCATATTGTAGATTTAAAAAAAATAAAAAAAAATGTTTTATATTGTGTTATTTGATCAGTTCAATTTTGAGCTGGCAATTGATACGATGCTGTTTTGTAAAGAGGGTAAATGAAATAATTTTGCTCGAATTATATTTTTAAATAGAAAAGAAAATAGTTTTCTTAAATTATGTTGGTGTTTGATTACTTGATTGATTTGAATGGAATTCAAATGGAATTTTGGAATTGGAATGGTTTAATATAACCAAAAGATGAAGTAAATGATTTTGGAAATAATAAAAATCAAAACTTGAAAACATAATTGAAAGCTAATGGAAATGAGGAATAATAATGGACTAGAAGTCAATCTATTATTAACCAACTAATTATAAAATATGTTAAGCCAAAGTAAATGCAAACAAGTAAATATTAAATATGAAACCAATTGGTTTGGTTAAGGTTATTGTGCGTTTCTTGTTAATTGAATGTTAGATTGGCTGAATAGTTATCCATCATCAAATTATTAATGAAGTTAAATGAATAGTTTGGAAGCAAATTCTAGTATAATGAATTGAACGGATTGAATTAAAATTAAAACAATATTAAATTAAAAGGAACTCGACGCATCGTAGTAGTTCGTAATTTGACTAGTTGAACTTCAATTGAATATATAGAATTCAATATGAATTGGATTTCTTTGAAACAAGAATCGTCCTAATCTATTAGATTCTAATTTTCTAATGGAAAAGAAAACCCCAGAATTTCAATAGATAGATTTTTATTTATGCTTAAATAAAATTCTAGAAAAACATTGGTATGGTGGTTTATAAATTAAAACGATTTATAGAATCAAATGGAAGAATTTTTAGGGGACAAAATTGGTTTTTCATTAACAAAATCCAGAATTGAGTTATTAAATGAATATAAATTCAGGTGAATTGAATAAATGGATTTTTGTAATAAAAATCAGATTTTGAATTAGAAATGAGGATAACTAATGTGGGAAATTAATTAAATATGAAAAAAATATAACTTGGTTAAGAAAGTGGATGGACGAATTAAAAACTTTAGAAATTAATATGAAATGAAAATTCTTAAAATCAAGTGAAATACCAATAAATTGAATATTAATCACCTAAATGGAGCTCGATGCATATAGTTTGAATGTGTCAAGTAAAATAAGAAGTGAACTAAAATAAATCCAATTCGAGTAAAAAATAATAATTGAATATGACTTGGAAAATTATTCAACTAAGTTTGGGCTATGAAATTGAGTTTTGAAATGGAAGTATATGTTGGAGAATGGAGTTTTGATGACGACAACCTTATTTCAACATTAATTGATTATAAAATATATAATAACACCTTTGTCTAATATATATATACACACATATGCATGATTTATATACAGGAATTAAATACTGAAGATTGTACAACTTTAAAGATGTTAGAAATTCAGAATTCAAAGATGATTCAAGACTCGTGAGTATTCAAGATTTCAAGAAAAATATAGTTATAGAGTCTAGATCATGTGAGACTCTGAATAGCGCTACGGGTTCAAATTCAAATTTATTTCAAATTCTGATTTTCAAATTCTGTTATCAAATTCTATCTTCAATCTCTTTCCTCTCTATTTTATTTTCTATTTTTTATTTGATTTTAAATTTAAGTTTTATAAGTTTATATTTTATAAGTTTTAAATATTTATATTTTATATACTTTATATTTATAGTTTTAAACTCTATAATTTTATAAATATATTTATATAGTTTATATTTATGTTTCTATATGATTTTCTACTCTATAATATTTATAACATTATATTTTAACACAAGAATTTCCAGAATTATATTTATGTCAAAACACTTGAAAAATGTTCAAATTTCAACTTTGTACACATATATGTCGACATACATATATATACATGTCGACATATAACCGTCATTTTTTCAAATTTGAAAGGAAGTGTCTTTTCACTATTTGTGACAGTTCTGAAACATTGCAACCTTTCACACATTATAAAAAGGGGATGATTTCAAATTTTTAATCACTTCTTCTTCTCCACTTTCACTCTCTTTCGTTACACCATTATTTCTTATCATTTTTATGATTCTGCACCTATACTCTACCGAATTCAATTCTGTTTTCATTAATCTTCTTCTCTCTACACTCTCTACTCATTACTCTCTAAATCAAGTGCTATTGAAGAGTTATAGGGTCGTTTGTAATTGTTTGGGTTGAGTAAAGTAATCGGTGGTATCCCTTGTACCCGTGAAATCAAGGACGAGTAATCGGTGGTATCCCTTGTAGCCGTGAAATCAAGGAGGTTGAAATCGATGGTATCCCTTGTAGCCGTGAAATCAAGGAGGTTGTAACTGGTATTGATATAATAATAAAACTCTGCACGATCCAGCGTTGTGTGGGACTAGACGTAGGAGCAATTTCGAACTAGTATAATATCCGGTGTGTTCTTTCATTTTCTGCATCTTATTTATGTTTATTTTTGTGTTTTTGTTTGAATCTGTGTTTGTGATTGTATTTGTGGTGTTTGATCCATATAGTAGTTCACATAAGTTTTAGATTTTTTTTTTAAATTCTCAAAAACACTATTCACCCCCCTCTAGTGTTTGTTTTGCCTTAACGATCCATTCCGCAATCCCTAACAATTGGTATCAGAGCAAGGTCTTTCAAAAAGTTCATTATCTAATTTTTGAAAATTTTTAAATGGAAAATTTTGGAATTTTTCTTAACACTAATGTCAATTAAAGAATTGTATCAATGTTGAAAGAGTTTGCATATAATCAATTTGAAAAGGTGTGTGATCTACTGAAATACTGTTCAATTCAGGAAAATATGTGTTCAATGACTTTTGAAAATTCAAAAGTTGAAAAGATGGGTAAAGTGGCTTTTGGAAATTCAAAATCTGAAATGGTGGCTGTTGGAAATTCAAATCCTGAACTGATGTGTTACGTGGATGTTGAGAATTCAAATTCTGGAAAGCAAATGGTGGAAATGAAAAGGGACGAATGGATACTGGATAGTGGCTGTTCGAGACATATGAAGGGAAATCTAGAACTACTCAATAATCTGAAATATGAAGAGGGTGGAATGGTGAACTTCGGAGATAACTCTAAAGGGTACATTATTGGAATCGGCAATGTTGGTAATTTTGAAAATCCTACTATTTCTGATGTTTTATTAGTTAGGAATTTAAAACACTACTTGCTAAGTATAAGTCAACTTTGCGATAAGGGTTATAAAATAAACTTTGAAAAGGATAAATGCTTTATAGAAGATAGGAATTCAAAAGTAATATTCGAAGGAGATCGAAAAATATATATTTATATATTGAGTATGAAAATCCCCAGTGATAACCTATGTATTATGGCCAATCTAAGTGATCCCTGGATTTGGCATAAGAGATTTGGTCATATAAATTACAAACATATTTCTAGGATTTCTAAATTAGATTCAATCAGAGGATTACCCAAAATGAAATTTAAAGTTAATAACGTATGTGATGCTTGTCAACTAGGAAAATTAAAGAAAAGTTAATTTAAATCAAAAGAGGAAATTACTACCTCAAAACCATTAGAATTAATTCACATGGATTTATTTGGTCCATTTCAAGTTCAATCGATAAATCATAATATATATGTTTACGTAATAGTCGATGATTTTTCTAAATTTACTTGGACATTGTTTCTCAAACATAAAAGTGATGCTTTTGATTAATTTAAAACTTTTTCTGAAAGAATTCAAAATTTATTATCACTAAAAATCAAAATAATACGAAATGATCATGGCGGAGAATTCAAAAACGAAAATTTTGGAAAAATTGTAATTAAAAGGGAATAACACATAAATTTTCAATTCCAAGAACCCCTCAACAAAATGGAGTAGTTGAACGTACAAATAGGATGATACAAGAGTGTGCGAGAACTATGTTATCTGATAGTATTTTGCCAAGAAATTTTTGGGTTGAAGCAGTTGCAACAGCTTGCTATATTATAAATTGAATTTCAATTAGACCTTTAACTCATAAAACCCCATATGAACTTTTGTATAATAAGAAACCAAAAGTATCATATTTTAAAATATTTGGAAGTAAATGTTTTGTACTTAATACTAAAGATAATTTAGACAAGTTTGACTTGAAATCCAGTAAAAGAATATTTATTAGATATTCAGAAAGAAGTAAAACATATAGAGTTTTCAATACACGAACCAATACCATAGAAGAAACATTAAATGTATCTTTCGACAAAAACTATAAAAGCATAACTCAAAACAATGAAAATGAATGTGCGAATGAGATTAATGAGATAAATCATGAAGATAGTCAACCAAATAAACGAACTAGATTACTTAGAGATCATCCTATTGGAAATATCCTAGGTGATATTGAATCTGTTGTTAGGAATTGTAATCTATTAAATAATATGAGTAATAGTGCATTTATTTCAACTATTGAACCTAAGAATCCAATGGAAGCATCTTCCGATGATTCATGGATACTTGCTATGTAAGAAGAACTGAATTAGTTTACAAGGAGTGATGCATGGGAACTTGTTCCTAGGCCAGAGGATAAGACTATAATAGGAACCAAATGGGTTAATAAAAATAAAATGAATGAACACGGTGAGGTCGTAAGAAATAAGGCACGTTTAGTAGCACAAAGATATACCCAAGAGGAAGGAATAGTTTATGATGAAACTTTTGCCTTCGTAGCAAGACTAGAAGCTATTAGGATTTTACTAGCCTTTGCAAACCATAATAATTTCAGATTATATCAAATGGATGTCAAAAGTGCTTTTCTAAATGTATTTGTCAAAGAAGACAAATATGTAAAGCAGCCACCTCTATTTGAAGACGAAAATTACTAGACCACGTATATAAGTTATAGAAAGCATTCTATGGATTAAAACAGGCTCCTAGGGCTTGATGTGATAGATTAAGAAATTATTTATTACAATGAAATTTTGAAATAGGAAAATTAGGTAATACTTTGTTCATTATGAGAAATAAAAAGGATATTCAACTAGTACAAATATACATTGACGATATAATTTTCGGATTAACAAATGATAAGATGAACAAAGAGTTCTTAGATATTATGACTCAAGAATTTGAAATGAGTCATATGGGAGAACTATCATTCTAGGATTACAAATTCGTCAATTAAAAAATGGAGTATTTATTAATCAATAAAAAAGCAAGAGATTCAATTAATAAATATAATCTAACAACATAAAATGGGAGACCAACACCTATGGCGACTAATATAGCATCAAGAAAAGATGATACATCTAGAGATGTGGATCAAAAGCTATATAGAGGAATGATAGGATCGTTATTATATATAACCGCTAGTAGACCAGATATAATGCATAGTGTATGTCTCTGTGCAAGATATCAATCGCAACATAAGGAAACACATTTAGAAGTTGTAAAACGTATTCTAAGGTATGTAAAGCATACACCAGACTTTGGTTTATTTTATCCTAAGGATGATTCACTCGATTTAGTTTCTTATAGTGACGTTGACTATGAAGGATGTAAATCCGATCGTAAAAGTACTATTGGAACATGTCACATCTTAGGACATTCACTGGTCTCATGGTTTAGTAAAAAGCAAAATACCGTATCTCTGTCAACAACAAAAGCATAATATATCTCTGCTGCTTTGGCTTGTTCACAACTGATATATATGCAATAAACTCTAAATGATTTTGGATTAAAAATAAACAAATCCCCGATATACTACGATAACACGAGTGCCATAGATATTTCTAAAAATCCAATTCATTATTCTAGAACTAATCATATCGATATAAGACATCATTTTCTAAGGGATAATGAAAGTAAAGAGAAAATTTCACTCGAATTTATAGAAACAGATAAACAAATAGCGGATATATAAACAAAACCATTGAACGAAGCAACATTTACTAAATTTAGAAGAGAGTTAGGCATATGTTCATTAAGTGATTTATAATAATTAAATATACTATTATGTAAAAAAATAACACAAAAAAATAAAATTTAAAACATAAGTATGTCGACATACAAATATGCATGTTTCGACATATAACTGTCAGAATTTTTTTATTTAATTCCCACCAAAATTAGTTATATTAATTATTTAAACATTCTACTTCGACTTTTCTTCCTCATTTTCATTTCTCTTATCTGTAAAAACTCTAAATTAAAATATTCAATGGCCTCCACTAATCTAAACACCCAAATCAACTCTGATTCGCTCGCTATACCATCCAAGGGTCCTTTTCACGACTACGCTATCTCGGGTCATCAAAATCGATGAAAAGATGGAGTATGCTCTACAAATGATTGCTGAAATACAAGTACTTCAAATTAGAACGAGTCAAGAGAAAAATAAGAAGGGGAAAGTAATGAGAAGTCTTCTTAAATACATAATGGATAATCAGGCTAATACAATTATCATCGACGATGATAATTAAGCCAGGGAAGAGGAGGAAGAACCAAAAGAGGAAGAAGAAATGATGGAGGAATAAGAACATCAAGAGACTCAATAAACGATTATGGAAGATGACGATAAAGTTGTATGTGTAGGAGAGGTCTTATTCGACCCAAATGGGAATGTGATTGAATAGAATGGGAAATTTTGTCTCCATTATCTGAATTGTCCAATTCACAAATCTCCCATTGTCAAGAATAATTAGTGTTTAAGTTTTCCTTTCGTTTTTCGTTCTTACGATGTTTCGTGCTTGTAAAATCCGTATACCATCGCTTGTACAAATTCTAGTTTAATACAATAGTTGATTGTGTTTATGTTAAGTAGTTATAAATCTTAGCATAAAGTAATACAGATATAAAATTAAGGGGGAGTATAAGATTTATTGTAGGAGTATTTTACTTAGGGGGAGTATTCTACTTTGGTTTAGAAGTTACTTAGTTGCTTATAAATTTTACTTAGGAAATTATAAGATTTAGGGGGAGTAGTTTTAAAATTTCTTTTTGATAATGCCAAAGGGGGAGAAATTATAAAATATAGACATAGTTTATAGGATTCATATAAACAGGGGGAGTATTTGAAGGATCATCTTCAACAGGTATATACAGGTATGATATTTTATAAACTAAGGTTGTCATCATCAAAAAAGGGGAGATTGTTGGAGAATGGAGTTTTGATGACAACAACCTTATTTCAATATTAACTTATTATAAAATATATACTAACACCTTTGTCTAATATATATATATATATATATATACACACACACACACATATGTAAGACGAATATACATGAATTACATACTAAAGACTGTACAGTTTTAAAGATGTTAGAGATTCAGAATTCAGAGATGATTCAAGACTCATGAGTATTCAAGATATCAAGAGTTCAAGATAAATATAGTTATAGAGTCTAGATTATGTAAGACTCTGAATAACACTCCATGTTCAAATTCTATCTTCAATCTATTTTCTCACTATTTTATTTTCTATTTTTTTATTTGATTTTAAACTTAAGTTTTATAAGTTTTAAATATTAATATTTTGTATACTTTATATTTATAGTTTTAAACTCTATAATTTTATAAATATATTTATATAAATTATATTATGTTTTTATATGATTTTCCACTCTATAATATTTATTTATAACACTATATTTTAATATAAGAATTTCCAGAATTATATTTATAGCAAAACACTTGATAAATGTTCAAATTTCAACTTTGTACACATATACGTCGACATACACACACACATATATATATATATATACACACACATGTCGACATATAACTGTCATTTCTTCAAATTTGAAATGAAGTGTCTTTTCACTATTTCTGATGGTTCTAAGACATTGCAACCTTTCACACATTATAAAAACGGGCTAATTTTGAATTTTTAATCACTTCTTCTTCTCCACTTTCACTCTCTTTCATTACACTATTATTTCTTATCATTTTATGATTTCTACACCTATACTTTGCCGAATTCAATTCTGTTTTCTTTATTCTTCTTCTCTCTACACTCTCTACTCATTACTATCTGAATCAAATGCTATTGAAGAGTTATAGTACTGTTTGTAATTGTTTGGGTTGAGTAAAGTAATCGATGGTATCCCTTGTAGCCGTGAAATCAAGGTTGGATAATCGATGGTATCCCTTGTAGCCGTGAAATCAAGGAGGTTGATATCGGTGGTATCCCTTGTAGCCATGAAATCAAGGAGGTTGTACTTGGATATTGATGTAATAACAAAACCCTGCACAATCCAGCGTTGTGCGGGACTAGACATAGGAGCAATTATGAACCAATATAAAATTCGATGTGTTCTTTCCTTTTCTGCAACTTAATTGTGTTTATTTCTTTGTTTGTGTTTGAATCTGTGTCTATGATTGTAGTGTTTGATCCATATAGTAGTTCACATAAGTTTTGGATTTTGTTTAAATTCTCAAAAACACTATTCACCCCCCTCTAGTGTTAGTTTTGCCTTAACGATCCATTCTGCAATCCCTAACAATATGTGTATATTGAATAGTGAAAATATAATTGGATTATATAAACTTATGTTGAGTAGAAAATAATTGAGAGATGAATTAAATTTGATTGAAATTGAACTTTGAACTCAAGTACAAATTTATATGGACTTGTAAATTAAAAATTTAGCCTGATACTTGGGTTATAAATTGAACTTGACTTGGTTATAAGCAGAAATACATATATATTTGAATATGGTTGTTTCAAACTATCATGAATTGAGAAATAGAACAAAGTTAATGGATGAATTGATGAATTTTAAGTAAAAAGTTAAGTTTATTGTAATCAATTAGAAATGGATGTATATAATTAAAAATCATACAATGACTCTTTAAATGGCTTCGTCGTTCTAGCTCTCGCGACTTCATCTTTTCTCTTCCTTTTGGGTGTTTCTGCTTCTCTTATATTCTTTTTAGATCTGCTAGCTTCTTCCAAGCTCTTGTGGAGGCTGCTGTTATTTTCCCCATTCGGTTATCCTATTTGAGTTTCACCCCAGATTTCTAGGACTAGCGTCGAGTGTTTTCATGGCTTAAGCTTCGGCCACCGATGAGTATGTTGTAATCGATTCTTCTTTGACTTCATGCCCATCTGTTGAAGCGCTCTATGCTGCGATAGCTGGTGTAGTCTCTGAACCATTTTCCACCGACATTACTGGTCCGTTGTCTTTTATTGTGAAGTTGAGGTTTCTGGATTCTTTTGTAAAGCTTGTGCGGTTTAAATTCTTACTTGTTCTTGACAATTTCCTGGAATTGGTCCCATCGTACTTGTGTGATTTTGCTTCTAATTTTTCTCCCTTTAGGAGAATGAGTCAGCAAATTCTATTGGTGGTAAAGGGTAAAATACGTGCCTCTGAAATCTAGCGGGTAGAAGTGTAAGGACCCGTAACTTCCCCAGTAAGGAAAGAGCGGATACTTTGAGAACAACACACATCGGAACACAGACAGAAGAACATTTCATTGTTATTTCAACAATTCCATCAGATACAAGAATATACAGAGTATAAAAGAATAATATACATTCGATAAATATCAGAGATTACAATAAATTACATAGCAGCGGAAAATAATACAAAACACAACTGAAAGTAATACACGGATACAGAGCTTTCCGAGCATCGTTCCAGCTGTAAATCAGGACCCTGTGGATATAAATCTGCAAAACCAAAACTACTAGTTGCCCGTGCGGAAAATAGGGGCACCCAGAGTTTAGGTTAAAACAATAAACTCCAGGTCAATCATGTGACTGGTGTGAGAACTAAAACAGTTATTTAAAACTTTACTTTAAAGATAGTAATTCAAGGGACCACGCCGTATAACACGGAACGGGTTTCCTCCCAAGAATACTAGTGCATATAACAAAACAACGCAATGCTTTTTGGAAAAATGAAGCTATTATAAGACCCAGGTCCCATCACACAATGCAACGCAAGCCGGAGGATAGGGTTTTCCCTTATAATAGCCAAATATGCTTGGTACGTTTAAAACAAATCACTTGATACTATAATAGGTGTATAGTGTCAAAACAATTTCAATCATAAATATCAATCATAGGCGGCATGGGTACCATATATCATGTCGCCATACTAGTTCGACAATTAAAACCGCAATATCACGTATTGGAAATTGGATTTCCGTCATGAGTCGAGGCAAGGGGCAAGCTCCTCTCTGCGTTCGAGACACTCTAGCAATGCCTCAGGACCCCACTCTGATCCTTTGGAACCTCCAAGGCCGGTCCACTCTTACTTTTGAGGATTAATTATTCCTGAACACACGTTTCCCGGTCCATACAGACCTATATCCGAGGCGCCTCGTATCCAACAACCACACAGGTGAAAAGTATATAAATGTCAGGGCTGGTAGGTCACTGACACCACCCTAGCTAGAAAGAAACGTCGTGCACTCCTTGGGTCCGTATCCCGTTTTTGACTCATACCGAGGTGTGAGGCTCGCGAATTCCCGTTATACACAAAGCTATGCCACACAGGCCGTGCTTTGATCATCAACCACAAGACTTTGCTTTTCAACAGAAGCCTTGATCAATTGCCACTTACGCGTGCCACACAGGCAATTCATTCCATGCGACTGATGTCCATCGATATACAACCTCTGAGCTCGTATGTCTCAGAGAAGGGCGTTAAGCAAGAGAATAAATTCTCCGCCGCCAAACAGATGTATATTTAATAGAGATCAATCAACACAGAATAAAATCCAATGTCAGACACACAATCCATTTACAAGTTTGTTCTGGGTCTGAACGAAACCGGAGGCACTTTCCTCGCATATCCATCGATCTCCAAGTACGTCTAGACGATCACCAACTGATTCCCTCATCCTGGGTGTACAGCCCAATCAAGATCGTCAGTAATCACCCAAACGATGTGAAGACTTCCGGTCTTCAACCACCGTCTTCATCTTCGACATCTCGTCGAATCGGTTATTCAGAATGGGTATAAACCCGGCCTTTCTGAATAACCCACGTATATAATAAACGAATGTTACACAAACACAACAAACGCCTCATTCCAATTCAGAATATTCTTTTATTCACAAAAACACATTCTTAGGGAAATGTTCCCATTAATTTTATCCAAGATAAATTCTTCTAAATTTATCCTATAATATTCCTTTGGACATCATTTCAAACCATTTTATGGTTTTCCAAAACTAGTCGGGATTAGCGAACCACACCGAAGTAATTATTTATTTTATTTCCCAATCCCAACCTATATATCCCATGGAGCAAAACTGGTGATACTCCATTCCTAACACCACGGTGTTATCGGTAAAATTAATTACCATTTCACGTTCAAATCTAATTAAAGATTTAACTATCGCTTTGGAGCAAAACTGATGGTACTCCATTTTCGATCACCTTTCAGATTTGATAATTTAAATTATCAATTCACATTTTAATCTAATTAAAGATTCATTAAAACTCCACTTAGTTTTAATCTTTTCAAAAATCAACATCTTGCCTTTAACTGGGTTAAAGTACCAATGTCATCTAAAACACGATTCACGATAAACCCAAATCACATTTGATATTAAATACAAGGCTCTGAATAGAAAATATATCGGCTTATATTCAATATCAAATTCTGAAACCAACAAATATCGTATTGGAAATAACGATATAAAATATCTTTCAAATCCCCATAACAATATTTGTATAGTCACGAAATCCAACATCGAAATATCCCGAAGATAATTTCGATTCAACTCCAGTCCAATCCATGTATTGGGAATATTGATTATTTTTAAAATCACTTCAAATTCAATTTATTCATTAAAAAAAAATTGATTTTAATTCTAGTTCAAACTAGTTCATTTCGATAAAAATCTATTTTTATCCTTTCAAATGCGGAGTTTTTCACCCCAGTTCTTTCCAATTCACATATTATGATTTTACACAAATTATCAATATTTTTAATAATTTTATCAAGGTCGTACAGTCGATTTACATCAACGGCTATCGAACTACACTTACAACGACCTTTTTCAATTTTGATTTGGACATAATTCCAAATCCAACCGTTAGATTTCAAATTTCTAATATTCATTGGAAAGCTCTTTTCGATATGAACCCAACGGTTCTGGTTTTAGGAGAATCCGATGGTCGGATCTCCCGCAACGTCCGTTTGAAATAAATGGTCGAAATTCACGACCTGCCGCGGCGCGGCGCGTTCTATTCAGGCCATTATATATATATATAATATATATATTATATATATTTCGTCGATTTCCTTTTAAAACGAATTTTATAAATAGTTCTACATTCGTTTCAAAACAATTTCAACTTCATCTTCAATTTTAAATCGATTTGATTTCAATTCAATTCGAGTTCATTTCAATTCAATTCAAATTCAAATTCGTTTCAATTCAATTCAATTTGAATTTACCTTCTATTTGATTCAATTCGAATTCGTTTCAAATTGATTTCAATTCAATTTCAGTTCGTTTTAAATTTCAATTTCAATTTAATTCAATTTGAATTCATTTCTATTTTATTCGAATTCAAATTCACTTCCTATTCAATTCGAATTTTAATCTAATTCAATTTGAATTTCATTTCAAAATATTTAATTTTGAAATCACTTTTCAATATTCATTATACAACGAATAAAATCGATATAAATATCGTTCGCGTCAAAATAACGCATCTCTAATCAACACGGCTTTATATTTTCAAAACTTCTTTATTCTATCCAACAAATGAATATTTATCCCATTCAACACATGAATCTATATTTCTTTCAACACACGACTAATCTCAACACATGAGTACTGTCAACACATCACTATTTTTGTTATGTAAAATATTTTATAAAACTATGGTATCTATCGTTTGATTTTAATTAGACTCCACCGTAAAGTAGATTCTAATCGTAAATATGATAAAGATGTAATTTTTATTATTTAAAACATTTCACTCAACACATGAATAGTTTCAACCCATAATCATCGTCAACACATGACTATTTTTATATTCAACGCATGAATTTTCTTTTATAATATTCATTATTTTCCCGATTGGAATGAGGCCCAATCAATCACCATATAATGTTAATTATATGGATTTTCATACATCACAAGTATATAATGGCATTGAAAAATAATCAACCATCAACCAAAATGCACTACACTGTATAAGCATCAAATATAGATATCTGACGCTTATAACAGCCAGTCAATCGACCGATCGACATATTTAATCCATCAGGATGAGTGAACTTCAAATTTCATCCCAACACCCGTGTGGGGTTTCAAACAATCGAACACAGATTTTAGTTGTGCAGTTGGGCGACATGTAAAATTTATCGACCCAATCGATATCAGTCAAATCAGTGTATATAAACAAATCGGCCGATTTGTTTATAAATATTCATTTATCCACTTTCACGTTAAAAATTATATTTTTAACGATAAACATTTTATTTTAACACATGAATTTCTATTCAGTTCATTTGTTCAATAAAATGATATTTTTATTTTTCTAACATATTTTAGAAAATTTCGGCGGCATAACGGCACGATACTAGAAACGGGATGAGGCCTAGCCTTATCCCCGGTCTAGTGAAGGCCCACGCCATTCACACATCAATCAAATCAATTTCAATTCACCAAACAATTCAATTCAGCCCAAATCATCTAACTAATTTAAGCAACCAAACAAACAAGTCCATGGTTTGTGGACGATTGTGTCGGGTGCTACTAAGCACCGTCTGCATCCTAGTATATATATATAACTAGAAAAAGAGGTTGAAGAGTGAGTAGTTCTCACCGAAAGCTATCCAATACCACGACTCTTCATTTATAGGAATCTTCTTCATTCTCGCCTTTTTATCATCTTCGTTTGCCCGTAGCCACTACATATATAAAAATCACACATTTTTATATTTTGATGTCTTTAAAATAAAAGTCACATTTTTATTTGTTCACTCTCAATTTAAAAATCATATTTCTATAATCACTTCATATATTAAAAAATCGAATTTTTACTATGCTGTTCAATATATAAAAATCATATTTTTACTATGCTGTTCAAAATATAAAAATCATATTTTTACTATGCCGTTCAATATATAAAAATCATATTTTTACTATGCTGTTCAATATATAAAAATCATATTTTTACTATGCTGTTCAATATATAAAAATCGTATTTTTACTATGCTGTTCAATATATAAAAATCATATTTTTACTCCACGACATATGTAAAAATCTCACCTTTCTCCATTTAAAAATATCGTCTTTCTTCCTTTAAAAATCTAATCTTTTATATTTTAAAAATCACATCTTTTATATTTTAAAAATCCTGTATTTTGTATTTGAAAAATCCTAACTAAAACTGATTTTTTTAATTGCTAATACCAATTACATAGGAAAAAGAAATAAAATAAATAAGTAAAAAGGGCTTACAGTCAAAATCGAAGGCTGGGGGGGGGGGCTTCACCGCGTCTAAGGTGGTCGGAGGTCGGGTTTTGGGCCAAGGGGGGTGCGGGTTCGGGTCTAGGGGGCGGCTGTCGGGTCTGGGTCACGGCAGGCGGGGTCAGGGAGGAGGAGAGCAGGAAGAAGAAGGAGGCGGGCGGAGCAGGGGTTTCGAAGGGGGAGGCGGCGGTTGCTGGCGCGATAGGGGGGGGGGCTCGATGTCGCAGGCGAAGGGGGGGGGGTTTGGGTGGCTCGCGGCGCCGCTGGAAAGGTGGGGGGGGGGGTCTCGAGCGAGGTGGCGGCGGTTTAAGGGGAGGGCGGCGGCGTGACAGGGTTCCTCCCCCCTTCCGTCGTCTCCCTTTTTTTTTTATGAAAATCGATTTTGAAATAAAGAGGGGGGGGGGGCAGAAGGTAAAGGGAGAGATTTATTTTTTTAATTATTTTATTATTTTATTTTGCAAAAAGTTGAGTTTCACATACGACCTCGAAACGAGGCCCACCGCCTGTCGTCCATAGCGGTTTACCCCCATTCCGAACACAATGGGATGTGTATCGCAAGCTAATTCGGTCGTTACGATCAGTTTCCGTTAAGTTTACAATTAAATAATTATATTGAATTTTAAACGTACATTTCAAATTACCGGGGTCACATACTAACTCTAAAAATTCTCGAAAAATATTTTCTAGCTTCGTATTGACGATACGGTCCTAACAAAACTAGTTTCGTTTAATTCCGAGACCGTTGGAAAAATGGCCATTTTCCAGTCGATTAAAATCAACTAAAACTGGTCAAACGCGTTTTCCTTTGCCACACTCACATATTGATTCGAAAAATTATGAAATTTGGAATCTAACAATAATTTGACATTACGGACCCAACAAAAGTGGTTTCGTCGAAATCCGAGGTCGTTTGCAAAATTCTCATTTTTAAGGGCCTGAATTCCATAGCGACTATTCAGAATTTTCAACTGGACATACCTTTTGATTCCCGCTATGAAATTTTGATTTTTCGGATTCGTTGGAAAGATAGTCACAATTAGATTCCATTATTTTTGGTTTCACTAAAATCCGGATTGTTTTGCACCCGGTACATTCAATTGATGTTTGAAATCAAATTATCGAACTACCGCGCCATTTTCAATTCCTTTTTATAATTATATATAATTATTTATATTCTAACGACGACGCATATAAATATATACGTTCGAATTATATTCAAAATAAATTTCTTGTCGATATTATTTAGAATAATCTATTTTAAATGTTCAAAATTCGCTAAAATTGCCAAAATAAAAATTTTAAACTGGCCCAGATTTTCGGGTCATTACAATCTCCCCCCACTTAAAACTTTTCGTCCCCAAAAAGGAACAAAGTCGAAAGTGGTTTGATTAATCAACTCTACGTTCGATCTGGCTTCCATTCTCCAACTTTTCAGTTTCTGAGAATTTTCAAATTTTCAAAAATTTGGCTAACACCCTAAATTTTCGAAAAATTTCGCCATAACCTCCCCTGCACCGGGAGCCACGGGAAAATCCCGAAATTGCCATACAGGCCTTCTGATCTCAAAAAGAAAAAGAAAAAGCCAAGCGGCTAGCCAATCGGCTCATAAAATCATCATCACCCAAACAAAACCGTAAATTATAGTAAACATGTACCTATTTGTCGGGCAAACAAATTTTATTCTTTGGCTCTAGCCTCCTTGTTATGACCTGTTCAATGTAAGTATATGTATGTGCAAGCAAATGTGACCAATTTCAATACAATTCAATATTTGGTACAATTAGGCATAATGGTTCAAAATTATCAAACAAATAAACAAACAACTCAAACATCAATCAATTAGTGGATTAGAGTTTCAAATTCATAATTTTGATACATATATACGGAAAATCTTGTTTTGATGCCAATTCACAACAATGTATTCTAACTATATTAGTTTTGGTTCTCACGCCAGTCTAATGGAAATATATAGAAATCACACCTTCGAAATTCGAATATGAATACTGATGATGATGCACCATCATCAGAATCATCCCCGGATATCTAGAATGTGATTCTATATCTACCCAGTATATTAAAACTTTGAATATACGTTCATGACACGTATATACAAAACTTTTATATACTGGATTGCCCATATCAATATAAATAAATATATAAATACGTATAAAACGATTTAAATTTTCAAAACAAAATTGTTTTCTTTTGAAAAATATACTCTACACACTCGTTCTAGGATACTACTGATCCTATCTCTAACGAGTCATTCTAATTGGATATTGCTAATCCAATATCTGATGAATTCTTTCGTATGGTTCTAATGTGTCTTGTTCTCGAGCTCTGTAAACCAAAGCTCCGATACCAACTGTTAGGACCCGTAACTTCCCCAGTAAAGAAAGAGCGGATACTTTGAGAACAACACACATCGGAACACAGACAGAAGAACATTTCATTGTTATTTCAACAATTCCATCAGATACAAGAATATACAGAGTATAAATGAATAATATACATTCGATAAATATCAGAGATTACAATAAATTACATAGCAGCGGAAAATAATACAAAACACAACTGAAAGTAATACACGGATACAGAGCTTTCCGAGCATCGTTCCAGCTGTAAATCAGGACCCTGTGGATATAAATCTGCAAAACCAAAACTACTAGCTGCCCGTGCGGAAAATAGGGGCACCCAGAGTTTAGGTTAAAACAATAAACTCCAGGTCAGTCATGTGACTGGTGTGAGAACTAAAACAGTTATTTAAAACTTTACTTTAAAGATAGTAATTCAAGGGACCACGCCGTATAACACGGAACGGGTTTCCTCCCAAGAATACTAGTGCATATAACAAAACAACGCAATGCTTTTTGAAAAAATGAAGCTATTATAAGACCTAGGTCCCATCACACAATGCAACGCAAGCCGGAGGATAGGGTTTTCCCTTATAATAGCCAAACATGCTTGGTACGTTTAAAACAAATCACTTGATACTATAATAGGTGTATAGTGTCAAAACAATTTCAATCATAAATATCAATCATAGGCGGCATGGGTACCATATATCATGCCGCCATACTAGTTCTACAATTAAAACCGCAATATCACGTATTGGAAATTGGATTTCCGTCATGAGTCGAGGCAAGGGGCAAGCTCCTCTCCGCGTTCGAGACACTCTAGCAATGCCTCAGGACCCCACTCTGATCCTTTGGAACCTCCAAGGCCGGTCCTCTCTTACTTTTGAGGATTAATTATCCCTGAACACACGTTTCCCAGTCCTTACAGACCTATATCCGAGGCGCCTCGTATCCAACAACCACACAGGTGAAAAGTATATAAATGTCAGGGCTGGTAGGTCACTGACACCACCCTAGCTAGAAAGAAACGTCGTGCACTCCTTGGGTCCGTATCCCGTTTTTGACTCATACCGAGGTGTGAGGCTCGCGAATTCACGTTATACACAAAGCTATGCCACACAGGCCGTGCTTTGATCATCAACCACAAGACTTTGCTTTTCAACAGAAGCCTTGATCAATTGCCACTTACGCGTGCCACACAAGCAATTCATTCCATGCGACTGATGTCCATCGATATACAACCTCTGAGCTCGTATGTCTCAGAGAAGGGCGTTAAGCAAGAGAATAAATTCTCCGCTGCCAAACAGATGTATATTTAATAGAGATCAATCAACACAGAATAAAATCCAATGTCAGACACACAATCCATTTACAAGTTCGTTCTGGGTCTGAACGAAACCGGAAGCACTTTCCTCGCATATCCATCGATCTCCAAGTACGTCTGGACGATCACCAACTGATTCCCTCATCCTGGGTGTACAGCCCAATCAAGATCATCAGTAATCACCCAAACGATGTGAAGACTTCGGGTCTTCAACCACCGTCTTCATCTTCGACATCTCGTCGAATCGGTTATTCAGAATGGGTATAAACCCGACCTTTCTGAATAACCCACGTATATAATAAACGAATGTTACACAAACACAACAAACGCCTCATTCCAATTCAGAATATTCTTTTATTCACAAAAACACATTCTTAGGGAAATGTTCCCATTAATTTTATCCAAGATAAATTCTTCTAAATTTATCCTATAATCTTCCTTTGGATATCATTTCAAACCATTTTATGGTTTTCCAAACTAGTCGGGATTAGCGAACCACACCGAAGTAATTATTTATTTTATTTCCCAATCCCAACCTATATATCCCATGGAGCAAAACTGGTGATACTCCATTCCTAACACCACGGTGTTATCGGTAAAATTAATTACCATTTCACGTTCAAATCTAATTAAAGATTTAACAATCGCTTTGGAGCAAAACTGGTGGTACTCCATTTTCGATCACCTTTCAGATTTGATAATTTAAATTATCAATTCACATTTTAATCTAATTAAAGATTCATTAAAACTCCACTTAGTTTTAATCTTTTCAAAAATCAACATCTTGCCTTTAACTGGGTTAAAGAACCAATGTCATCTAAACACGATTCACGATAAACCCAAATCACATTTGATATTAAATACAAGGCTCTGAATAGAAAATATATCGACTTATATTCAATATCAAATTCTGAAACCAACAAATATCGTATTGGAAATAACGATATAAAATATCTTTCAAATCCCCATAACAATATTTGTATAGTCATGAAATCCAACATCGAAATATCCCGAAGATAATTTCGATTCAACTCCAGTGCAATCCACGTATTGGGAATATTGATTATTTTTAAAATCACTTCAAATTCAATTTATTCATTAAAAAAAAATTGATTTTAATTCTTGTTCAAACTAGTTCATTTCGATAAAAATCTATTTTTATCCTTTCAAATGTGGAGTTTTTCACCCCAGTTCTTTCCAATTCACATATTATGATTTTACACAAATTATCAATATTTTTAATAATTTTATCAAGGCCGTACAGTCGATTTCCATCAACGGCTATCGAACTGCACTTACAACGACCTTTTTCAATTTTGATTTCGACATAATTACAAATCCAACCGTTAGATTTCAAATTTCTAATATTCATTGGAAAGCTCTTTTCGATACGAACCCAACGGTTCCGGTTTTAGGAGAATCCGACGGTCGGATCTCCCGCAACGTCCGTTTGAAATTAATGGTCGAAATTCACGAACTGCCGCGGCGCGGCGCGTTCTATTCAGGCCATTATATATATATAATATATATATTATATATATTTCGTCAATTTCCTTTTAAAACGAATTTTATAAATAGTTCTACATTCGTTTCAAAACAATTTCAACTTCATCTTCAATTTCAAATCGATTTGATTTCAATTCAATTCGAGTTCATTTCAATTCAATTCAAATTCAAATTCGTTTCAATTCAATTCAATTCGAATTTACCTTCTATTTGATTCAATTCGAATTCGTTTCAAATTGATTTCAATTCAATTTTAGTTCGTTTTAAATTTCAATTTCAATTTAATTCAATTTGAATTCATTTCTATTTTATTCGAATTCAAATTCGCTTCCTATTCAATTCGAATTTTAATCTAATTCAATTTGAATTTCATTTCAAAATATTTAATTTTGAAATCACTTTTCAATATTCATTATACAACGAATAAAATCGATATAAATATCGTTCGCGTCAAAATAACGCATCTCTAATCAACACGGCTTTATATTTTCAAAACTTCTTTATTCTATCCAACAAATGAATATTTATCCCATTCAACACATGAATCTATATTTCTTTCAACACACGACTAATCTCAACACATGAGTACTGTCAACACATCACTATTTTTGTTATGTAAAATATTTTATAAAACTATGGTATCTATCGTTTGATTTTAATTAGACTCCACCGTAAAGTAGATTCTAATCGTAAATATGATAAAGATGTAATTTTTATTATTTAAAACATTTCACTCAACACATGAATAGTTTCAACCCATAATCATCGTCAACACATGACTATTTTTATATTCAACGCATGAATTTTCTTTTATAATATTCATTATTTTCCCGATTGGAATGAGGCCCAATCAATCACCATATAATGTTAATTATATGGATTTTCATACATCACACGTATATAATGGCATTGAAAAATAATCAACCATCAACCAAAGTGCACTACACTGTATAAGCATCAAATATAGATATCTGACGCTTATAACAGCCAGTCAATCGACCGATCGACATATTTAATCCATCAGGATGAGTGAACTTCAAATTTCATCCCAACCCCCGTGTGGGGTTTCAAACAATCAAACACAGATTTTAGTTGTGCAGTTGGGCGACGTGTAAAATTTATCGACCCAATCGATATCAGTCAAATCAGTGTATATAAACAAATCGGCCGATTTGTTTATAAATATTCATTTATCCACTTTCACGTTAAAAATTATATTTTTAACGATAAACATTTTATTTTAACACATGAATTTCTATTCAGTTCATTTGTTCAATAAAACGATATTTTTATTTTTCTAACATATTTTAGAAAATTTCGGCGGCATAACGGCACGATACTAGAAACGGGATGAGGCCTAGCCTTATCCCCGGTATAGTGAAGGCCCACGCCATTCACACATCAATCAAATCAATTTCAATTCACCAAACAATTCAATTCAGCCCAAATCATCTAACTAATTTAAGCAACCAAACAAACAAGTCCATGGTTTGTGGACGATTGTGTCGGGTGCTACTAAGCACCGTCTGCATCCTAGTATATATATATATAACTAGAAAAAGAGGTTGAAGAGTGAGAAGTTCTCACCGAAAGCTATCCAATACCACGACTCTTCATTTATAGGAATCTTCTTCATTCTCGCCTTTTTATCATCTTCGTTTGCCCATAGCCACTACATATATAAAAATCACACATTTTTATATTTTGATGTCTTTAAAATAAAAGTCACATTTTTATTTGTTCACTCTCAATTTAAAAATCATATTTCTATAATCACTTCATATATTAAAAAATCGAATTTTTACTATGCTGTTCAATATATAAAAATCATATTTTTACTATGCTGTTCAAAATATAAAAATCATATTTTTACTATGCTGTTCAATATATAAAAATCATATTTTTACTATGCTGTTCAATATATAAAAATCATATTTTTACTATGTTGTTCAATATATAAAAATCGTATTTTTACTATGCTGTTCAATATATAAAAATCATATTTTTACTCCACGACATATGTAAAAATCTCACCTTTCTCCATTTAAAAATATCGTCTTTCTTCCTTTAAAAATCTAATCTTTTATATTTTAAAAATCACATCTTTTATATTTTAAAAATCCTGTATTTTGTATTTGAAAAATCCTAACTAAAACTGATTTTTATAATTGCTAATACCAATTACATAGGAAAAAGAAATAAAATAAATAAGTAAAAAGGGCTTACAGTCAAAATCGAAGGCTGGGGGGGCTTCACCGCGTCTGAGGTGGTCGGAGGTCGGGTTTTGGGCCAAGGGGGGTGCGGGTTCGGGTCTAGGGGGCGGCTGTCGGGTCTGGGTCACGGCAGGCGGGGTCAGGGAGGAGGAGAGCAGGAAGAAGAAGGAGGCGGGCGGAGCAGGGGTTTCGAAGGGGGAGGCGGCGGTTGCTGGCGCGATGGGGGGGGGGGGGGGGGGGCTCGATGTCGCAGGCGAAGGGGGGGGGGGTTGGGTGGCTCGCGGCGCCGCTGGAAAGGTGGGGGGGGTCTCGAGCGAGGTGGCGGCGGTTTAAGGGGAGGGCGGCGGCGTGACAGGGTTCCTCCCCCCTTCCGTCGTCTCCCTTTTTTTTTTTATGAAAATCGATTTTGAAATAAAGAGGGGGGGGGGGGCAGAAGGTAAAGGGAGAGATTTATTTTTTTAATTATTTTATTATTTTATTTTGCAAAAAGTTGACTTTCACATACGACCTCGAAACGAGGCCCACCGCCTGTCGTCCATAGCGTTTTACCCCCATTCCGAACACAATGGGATGTGTATCGCAAGCTAATTCGGTCGTTACGATCAGTTTCCGTTAAGTTTACAATTAAATAATTATATTGAATTTTAAACGTACATTTCAAATTACCGGGGTCACATACTAACTCTAAAAATTCTCGAAAAATATTTTCTAGCTTCGTATTGACGATACGGTCCTAACAAAACTAGTTTCGTCGAATTCCGAGACCGTTGGAAAAATGGCCATTTTCCAGTCGATTAAAATCAACTAAAACTGGTCAAACGCGTTTCCCTTTGCCACGCTCACATATTGATTCGAAAAATTATGAAATTTGGAATCTAACAATAATTTGACATCACGGACCCAACAAAAGTGGTTTTGTCGAAATCCGAGGTCGTTTGCAAAATTCCCATTTTTAAGGGCCTGAATTCCATAGCGACTATTCAGAATTTTCAACTGGACATACCTTTTGATTCCCGCTATGAAATTTTGATTTTTCGGATTCGTTGGAAAGATAGTCACAATTAGATTCCATTATTTTTGGTTTCACTAAAATCCGGATTGTTTTGCACCCGGTACATTCAATTGAAGTTTGAAATCGAATTATCGAACTACCGCGCCATTTTCAATTCCTTTTTATAATTATATATAATTATTTATATTCTAACGACGACGCATATAAATATATACGTTCGAATTATATTCAAAATAAATTTCTTGTTGATATTATTTAGAATAATCTATTTTAAATGTTCAAAATTCGCTAAAATTACCAAAATAAAATTTTTAAACTGGCCCAGATTTTCGGGTTATTACAAGAAGCGGATCTCATCACCTCTTTTTATCCCCGTCTTCGTTTTAGGGGCTCGAGATCAAAGGCTGTGTCTTCTGTTATTGGCTTTGTGGCTAGTTCTATTATTTATGGAGGAGTTTTTGGAATAGAACTTTGTGATCTTTTGGATGCGGACCATGCAGTAGATGGGGATTTGGCCACTCCACTCAGCGTTGGTGTTGTCACTATGGATAATCCAGTGGTAGTCGTCAGCACAAAGTCAAGGAAGGGTGTTTCTGGTTCTCCCGTTCCTTTACCTCGCAACGGCGAGGCCACCAGCTCGAATTGCAGTTCTTTGGTTGGTGATGTGGGCTGCTTTACAGAGCATTGTTCAAATCGAATCCGACGTCGTCGACATTCGCAACGTGTTAAGAGCTTCACATCTTGGTTGCCAGCAATGGTTCCCATTGAGCTAGCAGCTTGTGCTGCTCCGACGGCTCCGCTTTCTTTGTCGAATGCTTTTGAAGGTTTGCTCGATGTCTGAGGTTGCAGCGGACGGTAATGCTTTAAATGGCGGACTAAGTGCGGTTGTCAGCTCGGATGTGTCCTGTTCTGCTTATCAGGAAGGTGTTGGCTCGGAGGGGACCGCTGTTGGTTCGAGAAGATTGCGCGGGGCGTTGTTTTGTCGTTGGAGAAGGACGGCGGATCCTGTTCCTGGACTGCAGCCAGGGGTAACTTCTTCTGCTGATGCAGCGAAGAAGGACCAGCGTTTTACCTACTTAGAAGGTGCTTTGGTTTCCGCTTGTTCGTCGGTTAGTGCTTCTGGCCAGTTCATCATTGGTTCTTCTACTATATTGGGTAATAGGTGCATCATTTATGATGCTTGTGTTACCCGGCAGGTGAGTTTTTTTTGTCCCTATTTCATTTTATATTCAAGGCCAGTTGATTTATTCATTGCCTGCATGCTTTTTTCCTCCCATGCGTCATCTTGTTATTCAAGGTTGCAAATTTGTTCTGCCTTTTGTGTTGTCGGTTTTTAGTGTTTAGGATCCCCCTAGCTTGTCGGTTATATTGCCATCTTTTTTTTCCTGGTTTATCTGTTACCCAGTCTTTGTCTTCAGTTATTTTTGATGGGGCTTGTTCGGCCTCTTTTGTTAGGCCTAGGTTGTGTTGGCAGAATGGTCTCTGTGTTGGTTGCTCTTTGTGACAACCCGAATCTTTTACAACATGCTAAGACAAGAATCAAGGCAGAATTTAATTATAAAATCTGAATCAGGAGAAACGGGTTGCGCCATTGCGTTCGTCTCGGAAAAATACGCGAAATAGAGTCCAGGTTTTCGAAAATCGGAGTCCGTATGACCCAGTTATGGCCCGTCAAAGTTTTCAGAAAATTTCAAGTTCAAAAACAGTTCAAATTTGAATTCAGAATTCAAATTCAAACAAGCAGGACAGGCGGGAAAATTCCCGCCACCCCCAAGTCGACTGGGGAGTCGACTTGGGAGTCGACACACCACAGGTGGTGTCGACTACCCAGTCGACACCCCTGTCGACTTGGGTGGTCGGCCAGTTTGGCCTGGGTGTGCCTGACTTGTTCCTCAAGACATGCTTTTGAGTCTGGTCTATTGGCCTGTGACGGGTTTTGAGGGTTCAGATCTATCCTAGGGTTAATCTAAGGGCCTAAACTACTCCTAATCTCTATAAAAACACCCTAGGACCTAACCTAAATCACTAAAAATCATTCTAGCAACTAAGTGCTGCCAAAATCTATATTGATCATGGCCTCCATCTCCAAATCCAAGGGCTTATGCATTCAAATCGGGTTCAAATTAAAAGGTGCAAGCTTCCTACATTAAATCGAGGGTAGATCAACGTTGCTACGCAAATTTCATGACGATTCTTCAACAAAGGAGCCACCTTTCTTCGTCAAGACGATTCATGTTCCTAGCCCTCTTGCTACGCTATATAAGTTCTAGCTACTTGTAGATTCTAACGGTGGTTCTAATATGAAATGGAATAAAATGCGATGAAACATAAGTATGCTAGCCTATGTGAACCTAATTTTGCCCCTTTTCTATGATTTATGACCTTGGGCTAAGTTTTAGCGACTTAATCATGCCACTCATGTTATGTTTAACCTAGTTTATCTTGCAAGTTTGAATCTTTATCTATGGAATGTTGGCATGAACCTTTGGGAACCATTTGACTTGTGAAACATTGGCAAAGACTTGACTTTGGGGCTTATGCATGTAAATGAACCCAAACCCCTTATGTTATCATGCATGTTTGTGGCCAAATTCCCTTATGATACTATGCATGTTTGTGGCCAAATTCCCTTATGATACTATGCATGTTTGTGGCCAAATTCCCTTATGATACTATGCATGTTTGTGGCTAATCCCGTTGTGACATTATGCATGTTTGAGGCCAAAAACCCCTTATGATGCTAGGCATATTTTGAGGCCAAACCCCTTATGATACCATGCATGTTTGTGGCCAATCCCTTTTTGACATCGTGCATGTTTTGGGGCCAATATGTAGCATAGTATCCTTACTATGTTGACTTGCTTTTACTTGGGTTGGAAACACGATTTGGGGTAGGTTAGACGAGCGTGATTATGACATGATAATTTGACATGGGATTTCATGAAAATATGACACTCAAGATACACCTAAATGTGGACATGACATATGGGGTAAACATGGGACTTGAAACTAGACACGTATGGGTTGTAAGTGTAATATGACACTAGACCAAACATGAAAGTGGCCAACTCGAGGTTGGGTTGAATTTGTAGCATAAATCCACCCGGACCCGCCCGGCTTAACTAGTGGCTACAAACAATAGGACCCAATGTGAGTAGTTGGTCATATAGCACTTAAAACCCGATGTTAGACTAGGTTGTGGTATAAATCTACCCGGACCCGCCCGGCTTAACTAGTAACCACAACAAAGTCTAATTTGAGAGGTTGGGGTGCATTAATCTAATTAATGCCACATGAAAAGGTTAAGTAATTTTGACTAATAACACTTAACCGATATGACACGAATGGGTAGGTTAAGTGGAACCGGACTTGATTTCTTAATGACATTTAACCATATAAGACAATTAGGGGATGGAGTTAAGTAATCCACACTTTACTAATCTAAACACGGTACTTAGATGGGGTTAAGTAACCTAGACTTAACTAATCTAACACGATAAATTCGATGGGGTTAAGTAATCCACACTTAACTAATCTAAACACGGTAATTAGATGGGGTTAAGTAACCTAGACTTAACTAATCTAACACGGTAAGGTGATGAGGTTAAGTAACCAATACTTAACCAACTTGACATGATACTTTAATGAGGTTAAGTAACCTATACTTAACCAATCTAATATGCGGACCTGATAGGGTTAAGTCACAAGACCTTTTAAATATACTTAACCATTGTAATACGATTAGTGGATGGGGTTAAGCTAACCCATACTTAACCAATCCGACTCGATAATCTGATGGGATTAAGATAATCTATGCTTAATCAATCTAATACGATAATCTGATAGGGTTAAGACAAACAAATACTTAACCAATTTGACTTGATAGGGTTAAGTCATGAGCTTTTTGGTATACTTAACCAACTTGTAGGGCTAAGCCTTGAACTTAAATACTTAGCCAATCTTGACATGATTCGTAGGCGGGTTAAGTCATGAACTTGAATGACAACACTTAACCCATTAGACAAAACCCTAGCTCAGGGGACTAGGTTTGAAATCGTAGTTAACAAGGATAGCGGGAAGAGAAGCTAAGTGGTAAACCTTAGTTAAGGATAACTAAGTGATAATTCTTAGTCAAGGAAATTGGACCAGTTCACAGATAAATGAGTAACCCGATACGGTAGGTCATCGCTTGAACACACATGGAGGAGCGAATTATCTGACTTAGATAAAGGCTCCAACGAACTGGGTGACGAAGCGGTAGCTTCGGGGGACGTGAGGATACTCGTGGTATCCCTCTGTGAGGTTGCAGATGATCCGCCTGGGCTCACAAGAGGTTAAGGTCTGCGGTAGAAGAACCAAGAGTATGCCTTGGTTGCTATGCGAGCGACCTAAAGACTGGGATGGATTAGCGTGGAGTCGACGATTCTTGTTTTTGCCTTGGATAGCGCGTCGTCGACTACCTACCATCTTTAGTCAATCGTGTACGTACGGAAAGGTAGAGAACTCCCAACAGACCATATACTTGCTATCGAGTTATGGGTGAGGTTGGCCAATAGGTAAGTGGGGCATAGTGGGGCCGGGATGTAGTTCTCATACATGATTTTTCTTGGATTGCCTTTCAGTAGTTGAGGGAGGGGTCACGTGGGACCATAGCCATGGATACAAAAACAGACCTTGATATCTGCATTCGGCAGACGACTTAAAACTCCCGACTGAGTCTCGTATTTCTTGATTTGCCCTGGCACGGGACTCGGATGGCACATTGAGATACATGTGTAGTTAGACGTGGAAAAACGATTCACGGTGCTTACATGGGAAAAAGGGCGCGGTTGACGGGTGGCATAATCCCTAGTGGCCCTAGGTGGCTTGAACCCAAACTGAGACACGGAAACGTTCATTAGGTAGCATAATCCTTAGTGGTCCTAGGTGGCATAAATCCTAAGTGAACACGCGATAGTTCATGGTAAGAAAACATAACCAGATCAAGGGTAGCAGTCCAAAACAACTACAAGGATAAAATGGTACTACGTTGAGGTGGTATAGATTTACATGGGAAAGCCCATACGGCCTACGGCAAAGGACTGAACTTATACATGGAAAGAAACATACGAGTTGGGAAAACCTACATATGCTATATATTAGGTTGACATGGACCATTACATGACATTGGGCAAGGGACATTCATAGTTAACACATGACGCGGGTTGGGATACTAGTACGAGAGGTGCAAAGCAAATATACATGATAAATACCGTGGGATGTTAGACATGATAGGTACCTTGGGGTAGTATACTGGATAGAAACCTGATGATGTGATACCTTGATTTATCTTGACACCGTAGTTTATCATGATACCTTAGTTTATCTTGCTACAGTAGTTCATCTAGTTATCTTGGCTTAGCTTATCTAACTTGTCGTCATCCTTATGTTTACTTTCAGTTTATGCATGTCATGTTACCTTTACCTGTTTTTATGCTGGAAGTAGATAGGACTTACCAGTCTTTATGACTGACCCCGTTTTCTTTTGCCTCTTTGTCTTCCGTTTCCCCCCTGGTTTTCAGGGAGGAAATGATGTTGTTTAGTTTGGACCTCTTATGCTTGAAGGTCATCATGTATAGCTTGGTCTTCTCTTTGCCATGGCTGCTTCACCGCTTTATTTTGGGGAATAATTTATGAAAAGGTTTTATGCTTCTTTACTATTGCAAGACAGGTTTTTGATGTATTCTGATGTAAAAGGCTTTAGACCTTATTTTATAAGGTAATGAAATTTGTTTTACTTCCGTTGTTTTATATATGTTCTACCTTGTTATATTTCTGTGCTTGTTTACCTCGATAATGCTTCACCAAACCTAGTGCATTCCCTTTGTGAGTGACCCTAGCGGAGGTGGGGTGTTACATTTTGTATCAGAGCAGAAGGTTACCAGACTGGGCAAAAGTTTTTAAAAACCTTCTGAAAACTATTTGAGAAACTGTTTACAAAGAAGCATTTTTCAAGAAAAGTTTTTTTTAGGCTATTCCCCAAAAGCCATTAGCACTCTCCTTTGTTTCCTTGATTGAATCTCTTTTCCTTTCTTTCCTCCATCTGTAGTCACAGTAGTTTTAACTGCGACTAATCCTTGTCTAGCTACGTAAGTGTTTTCCCGTGCGATGGAGGAAGTTCTCGAGAGACCTGTTACCGAAGTTATAAGAAGGGATAATAAGAGCAAGGATAAAGGACACGAGCTTAAGAATAAGCAACTTGTTGGTATGGCTTGATCCACAAAGGAAGATAAGGACAAGATCAGCGAGAGGGCAATTGTATGCTCTCATTTCTAGCGTACCTAAGAGGAATGGTACTGTTTTTGTTAAAGGCTTAGCCTTTCTTTTCTATCGTCCCGTCTAGACTTTGTTTTGATCATATCATTTAAGCCTACTTCGATAGTTGAGTCTCTGCACCTTAGTACTAGCATGGTAGAGGATCCCATCTTTGTCCCCAAATCTTGTTGGAAGATCGGTCCATTTATTCAAGACTTGTTGGGCTATGGATGGGTTCTAGGGGTAAAGTGGTTATCCAGTAAGGGATACCATTCTCGGTTTTGAAAAGAGGGTAGTCAGACTCTTGGCTTGCTTTGGTAATAACCTCGAAGTCTCGTGTAACCTTTTGGGTTCTGCCATGGTTAGTTACCTAGAATCTCTTGATGCATTTATCGGAAATCTCTGACCCGATCGAGTAACGTTCGCCAATAGGACGGATGATTCATTCCGCTTAAGCATGGGTTATAGGAATCACCCTAGTAGATACGCTTGGTAACATGGATTGGCATCGGTAAACGAGATCCAGAATTCACTAGTGAATTTTGGAGAGCTTGCACGAGTACGCAGATATGGTTGAGCCAAGTATACTAGGGAAAGAATAAGTGAAAGTGGAACGAGAGGCGATAGTGAAATGAGTTCCAACTCATACCTTGGAAATAGGAATCAAGGAGCTACGAAATCATGAAGTCAAAGGCAGTCAAGGCACAATGGAATTAAGCTCAAGGAAATGCGTCTTAGACGCGCGCATCATGTCTCTTTTTAAGAGTACATCTTTGATCCTTGGTTCACCTGTAGAGCTTACTTGCATGCTATCTCTTGGTGGATATCCTCTCGGTCCTGTTTCTGTTACAAACCCCGTAAGGAGTTTGTCTTGTTTATCTCCTCGATCTTATCTTGGGAACCTTAGGTAGGACCCTATGGATGTAAACATGTATTTGAAACATGTTATGATTGATATGGTTGCAAGTGGTTGCTCGTGGATGCGCGAATACACATTAGATACTAGATCGACGCACTCACATTCCGTAATTGCATATGCACGAGTATTTATACATGTTGATGGATGAAATTTAATGTGTTACCATGTGGATGTTGCATGTGGATGAATGTTTGTGCACATATATAGTACTTATATGAGTAGGACTATTTGCATACATGTTGGATTCATGGCACTCAACATATTTTGCATTAGAAAGATCATTCAGGCCTGATCTTTTGCATTAGCTAAGGAACATATGCACACACTTTCTGCATGTGTTCATAAAGCATTAGGAGTCTTTTTAAGGACCATGGTTGCCTGTGGATGATGTTTTGAGTAGATGTATGATGGATGGTAGGATACGTTCTTCCTAACTTAGAGATTTTGGGGACGAAATCCTTTGAGTTGGGGAGAATGTGACAACCCGGATCTTTTACAACATGCTAAGACAAGAATCAAGGCAGAATTTAATTATAAAATCTGAATCAGGAGAAACGGGTTGCGCCATTGCGTTCGTCTCGGAAAAATATGCGAAATAGAGTCCGGGTTTTCGAAAATCGGAGTCCGTATGACCCAGTTATGGCCCATCAAAGTTTTCAGAAAATTTCAAGTTAAAAAACAGTTCAAATTTGAATTCAGAATTCAAATTCAAACAAGCAGGACAGGCGGGAAAATTCCCACCACCCCCAAGTCGACTGGGGAGTCGACTTGGGAGTCGACACACCCCAGGTGGTGTCGACTGCCCAGTCGACACCCCTGTCGACTTGGGTGGTCGGCCAGTTTGGCCTGGGTGTGCCTGACTTGTTCCTCAAGACATGCTTTTGAGTCTGGTCTATTGGCCTGTGACGGGTTTTGAGGGTTCAGATCTATCCTAGGGTTAATCTAAGGGCCTAAACTACTCCTAATCTCTATGAAAACACCCTAGGACCTAACCTAAATCACTAAAAATCATTCTAGCAACTAAGTGCTGCCAAAATCTATCTTGATCATGGCCTCCATCTCCAACTCCAAGGGCTTATGCATTCAAATCGGGTTCAAATCAAAAGGTGCAAGCTTCCTACATCAAATCGAGGGTAGATCAACGTTGCTACGCAAATTTCATGATGATTCTTCAACAAAGGAGCCACCTTTCTTCGTCAAGACGATTCATGTTCCTAGCCCTCTTGCTACGCTATGTAAGTTATAGCTACTTGTAGATTCTAACGGTGGTTCTAATGTGACATGGAATAAAATGCGATGAAACATAAGTATGCTAGCCTATGTGAACCTAATTTTGCCCCTTTTCTATGATCTATGACCTTGGGCTAAGTTTTAGCGACTTAATCATGCCACTCATGTTATGTTTAACCTAGTTTATCTTGCAAGTTTGAATCTTTATCTATGGAATGTTGGCATGAACCTTTGGGAACCATTTGACTTGTGAAACATTGGCAAAGACTTGACTTTGGGGCTTATGCATGTAAATGAACCCAAACCCCTTATGTTATCATGCATGTTTGTGGCCAAATTCCCTTATGATACTATGCATGTTTGTGGCCAAATTCCCTTATGATACTATGCATGTTTGTGGCCAAATTCCCTTATGATACTATGCATGTTTGTGGCTAATCCCGTTGTGACATTATGCATGTTTGAGGCCAAAAACCCCTTATGATGCTATGCATATTTTGAGGCCAAACCCCTTATGATACCATGCATGTTTGTGGCCAATCCCTTTTTGACATCGTGCATGTTTTGGGGCCAATATATAGCATAGTATCCTTACTATGTTAACTTGCTTTTACTTGGGTTGGAAACACGATTTGGGGTAGGTTAGACGAGCGTGATTATGACATGATAATTTGACATGGGATTTCATGAAAATATGACACTCAGGATACACCTAAATGTGGACATGACATATGGGGTAAACATGGGACTTGAAACTAGACATGTATGGGTTGTAAGTGTAATATGACACTAGACCAAACATGAAAGTGGCCAACTTGAGGTTGGGTTGAGTTTGTAGCATAAATCTACCCGGACCCGCCCGGCTTAACTAGTGGCTACAAACAATAGGACCCAATGTGAGTAGTTGGTCATATAGCACTTAAAACCCGAGGTTAGACAAGGTTGTGGTATAAATCTACCCGGACCCGCCCGACTTAACTAGTAACCACAACAAAGTCTAATTTGAGAGGTTGGGGTGCATTAATCTAATTAATGTCACATGAAAAGGTTAAGTAATTTTGACTAATAACACTTAACCAATATGACACGAATGGGTAGGTTAAGTGGAACCGGACTTGATTTCTTAATGACACTTAACCATATAAGACAATTAGGGGTTGGGGTTAAGTAATCCACAATTAACTAATCTAAACACGGTACTTAAATGGGGTTAAGTAACCTAGACTTAACTAATCTAACACGGTAAATTCGATGGGGTTAAGTAATCCACACTTAACTGATCTAAACACGGTAATTAGATGGGGTTAAGTAACCTAGACTTAACTAATCTAACACGGTAAGGTGATGAGGTTAAGTAACCAATACTTAACCAACTTAACATGATACTTTAATGAGGTTAAGTAACCTATACTTAACCAATCTAATATGCAGACCTGATAGGGTTAAGTCACAAGACCTTTTAAATATACTTAACCATTGTAATACGATTAGTGAATGGGGTTAAGCTAACCCATACTTAACCAATCCGACTCGATAATCTGATGGGATTAAGATAATCTATGCTTAATCAATCTAATACGATAATCTAATAGGGTTAAGACAAACAAATACTTAACCAATTTGACTTGATAGGGTTAAGTCATGAGCTTTTTGGTATACTTAACCAACTTATAGGGCTAAGCCTTGAACTTAAATACTTAGCCAATCTTGACATGATTCGTAGGCGGGTTAAGTCATGAACTTGAATGACAATACTTAACCCATTAGACAAAACCCTAGCTCAGGGGACTAGGTTGGAAATCGTAGTTAACAAGGATAGCGGGAAGAGAAGCTAAGTTGTAAACCTTAGTTAAGGAGAACTAAGTGATAATTCTTAGTCAAGGAAATTGGACCAGTTCACAGATAAATGAGTAACCCGATACGGTAGGTCATCGCTTGAACACACGTGGAGGAGCGAATTATCTGACTTAGATAAAGGCTCCAACGAACTGGGTGACGAAGCGGTAGCTTCGGGGGACGTGAGGATACTCTTGGTATCCCTCTATGAGGTTGCAGATGATCCGCCTGGGCTCACAAAAGGTTAATGTCTGCGGTAGAAGAACCAAGAGTATGCCTTAGTTGCTATGTGAGCGACCTAAAGACTGGGATGGATTAGCGTGGAGTCGACGGTTCTTGTTTTTGCCCTGGATAACGCGTCGTCGACTACCTACCATCTTTAGTCAATCGTGTACGTACGGAAAGGCAGAGAACTCCCAACAGACCATATATTTGCTATCGAGTTATGGGTGAGGTTGGCCAATAGGTAAGTGGGGCATAGTGGGGCCGGGATGTAGTTCTCATACATGATTTTTCTTGGATTGCCTTTCAGTAGTTGAGGGAGGGGTCACGTGGGACCATAGCCAAGGATACAAAAACAGACCTTGATATCTGCATTCGGCAGACGACTTAAAACTCCCGACCGAGTCTCGTATTTCTTGATTTGCCCTGGCACGGGACTCGGATGGAACATTGAGATACATGTGCAGTTAGACATGGAAAAACGATTCACGGTGCTTACGTGGGAAAAAGGGCGCGGTTGACGGGTGGCATAATCCCTAGTGGCCCTAGGTGGCTTGAACCCAAACCGAGACACGGAAACATTCATTAGGTAGCATAATCCCTAGTGGTCCTTGGTGGCATAAATCCTAAGTGAACACGCGATAGTTCATGGTAAGAAAACATAACCAGATCAAGGGTAGCAGTCCAAAACAACTTCAAGGATAAAATGGTACTACGTTGAGGTGGTATAGATTTACATGGGAAAGCCCGTACGGCCTACGGCAAAGGACTGAACTTATACATGGAAAGAAACATACGAGTTGGGAAAACCTACATATGCTATATATTAGGTTGACATGGACAATTACATGACATTAAGCAAGGGACATTCATAGTTAACACATGACGCGGGTTGGGATACTAGTACGCGAGGTGCAGAGCAAATATACATGATAAATACCGTGGGATGTTAGACATGATAGGTACCTTGGGGTAGTATACTAGATAGAAACCTGACGATGTGATACCTTGATTTATCTTGACACCGTAGTTTATCATGATACCTTAGTTTATCTTGCTACAGTAGTTCGTTCAGTTATCTTGGCTTAGCTTATCTATCTTGTCGTCATCCTTATGTTTACTTTCAGTTTATGCATGTCATGTTACCTTTACCTGTTTTTATGCTGGAAGTAGATAGGACTTACCAGTCTTTATGACTGACCCCGTTTTCTTTCGCCTCTTTGTCTTCCATTTCCCCCCAGGTTTTCAGGGAGGAAATGATGTTGTTTAGTTTGGACCTCTTATGCTTGAAGGTCATCATGTATAGCTTGGTCTTCTCTTGGCTATGGCTGCTTCACCGCTTTATTTTTGGGAATAATTTATGAAAAGGTTTTATGCTTCTTTACTATTGCAAGACAGGTTTTTGATGTATTCTGATGTAAAAGGCTTTAGACCTTATTTTATAAGGTAATGAAATTTGTTTTACTTCCGCTGTTTTGTATATGTTCTGTCTTGTAATATTTCTGTGCATGTTTACCTCGATAATGCTTCACCAAACCTAGTGCATTCCCTTTGTGAGTGACCCTAGCGGAGGTGGGGTGTTACACTCTTGTTCTTTGTCCAACAAGTTGCCTAACTTGTATGGGCAGCATGGATGCTCTTTCTCTGTGTTTGTATCTTTTGGTTTAGCTGAGCTACGTTTTATGGTGGTTGTTTCATTCACACCACCTTTGGTCTCCCTTTTTTGTCCTTGCCATTTTCGGTCTGTGGGTGGGTAGGTTTGCGAACTTTACCGTAATTGTGGGAGTGTCCTTTTAATGATAGTTCGACAAGGAGTAAGTTCTAACGACAATTGGTGTTGTCTCCTGTAAGCAACTCCATATGTTCATCGAGCGTTTCTGTCTTCGCCGATGTGGTGTGTTCCCCTCTATATTATTGTTGTTCTGTACCTTCAGCTTCTGTCGCGTCGACTTTTCTTAGTAAGGAGGAGATAGCGATCATTAATGATCGCCTATCTCGACTAACTAAGAATTATTGCCCATCGCGATCTAGAGTGTCGATCGCCTGTCCGACCAATCGGGGAACAGAGGGCTCTTTGAAGTTCCCTGCATCCTCGGCGGCCAACGTCCGGTCGAATGCTAGGGCTTCTTGGCGTGGTCCATGATTAGTGCCTAGCACTCCGCACACCATTCGTGCACGCTCTATAGCGGCGTCCCTGTAGATTGTTAGATATACTTGAAACACACTTTATCGTATCTGAGCTAGGAAAAGTCAGTATCGTTCTTGTGTTCTTGTCTCTTTTTCTCTGGTGTGGTTGAGTCTTGGCTTTTTTTGATGGCGAATTTCCTCTTCTGGAACGTTCATGGTATCGGTAACGATGCATCTGTAGCTAGACTAAAGTGCATTATTAAGAAGCATTCTATCTGTTTGGTGGTACTGCTTGTGACACCCTACATCCATAAATGTCACTCACTAAAGGAATGCATTAAGTTTCGTGAAGCGTTATAGGTATACAAAAACAGAAATGTTACAAGACAGGTACAAAAGCAACAACAGAATTTAAATTTTTATTTCAAACATAACATCATGGTCCAAAATATCACAAGTCTAAAACTACATAAAAGCCATTACAAAAATATGAAACTTTCTGTCTTGTTCCATAAAAGTACATAAAAAGCATAATTCCCCCAAAAGAGAAAACCCATAGCGGAGATAAGAACTTGAGCCATACTTCGAAAGCAGCTCCTAGCAAGATGATAACCAAGTCCTGACTAAGCTTGAGTATTCCTACTAGAGAACCTTGGGGGGGGGGGGGAGGGGAGGGAAGGGGAGGGGAACGGAAGAAAGAGGAGGAAACAAAAAGGGTTAGACATAAAGTCTGGCGAGTCCAGTTACTTTTAGCAAGTAAATAAGTAAAAATAACATGACAGACATATAAGATGGATAAGAAAGACAACATCATATATGGCGGGTATGATAAGTAAACATGATAGAGTGTATATGCTTCCTTAATGATTACTCCGCACTACTACTAGTATATCCACAATGAGATGATCCCCAACATGTATGAAATGGTAGACTTAGGCGTACTTCTGGTGAGAGGTTTTGACCCCATATAATCCACAGGCAGCCCTAATAATGGACTCCTAAACTTACCAGAGTCTAGATGTACCCCAACTACTACCCTAATAGATCGGCTCCCTACTACGTAAATACCATGTGCTGGCCCCACAGTAGGATGTATCACTTCCTAAAGTGGCAATCCTTCATTTTCAAGATGTGCATGACCATATCTACTAATGTCATAGCGTCTTAATTCCCATAGCAAGCCGGACCCATGCATGCACATGACTCCTTTGGTTTCCTGCACTGTTGACACCGCCCCTTCATTTTGGATCTCTTACAATCAGCCTAGTAAGTGTACCCCTACCCTGACCTAGTTCGGCGTACTTGTTTGATACCTAAATGGGTTACTGACTGAAATGGGTCCCACAAACAAGATGATATAAGCTCCCTCGAGGCTTGCATCCCCACTACTAGGATTTCAACCGGTTATGCCTAACAGTACAACATGTAAAACAGGTTAAGTTATCGGGCCTATATATGTAAATATTACCCCACCGCCACAAGATTTACTTAACCCTCACTGATACAAGCAAGTTTACTTAACCAAGTTGCATAACCCAAAGTATAAAATAGGTTAAGTTTGTGGACATATATATATAAATATTACCCACCGCCCCAAGATTTACTTAACCCACCCACTGTTTCAGCCAAGTTTACTTGAGTCCTATTCAAATTAACATGTTCATACAATCCCTATGGATTTAACTAGGTTAAGTATTCCAATTCGTTACCATGTCCATTTATGGTTATAATAGGCTAGACCTCCCACATTAGGCCTACAACTTATGGATGCAAAATATGCCGGTCGGGTCCGGGCATACCTCTTCCACAAGTTGGGCCTAACCTCATGTCTTAGTCCGTATCATATTGTGCACTTAGACCCTTCACATTAGATTCAACATTTGCGGTTGCTGGATATGTCGGTCGGGTTCGGGAAGATTTCCACCACAAATGCAATCTAACCTCGTGTCATAAGTGCAGTTACTGTTTTCTAATTACTGTAATCCTAGGCATTTTAATTATTAACCAATTAATTATAACTATGTCTTTATAGGTGTTCATGCCTATTTACCCAATTATATTCATAATGGATTATATGTCCAAATTCATATTTGTCATTCAAGTTATGCCAATTCTAATGTTTCCCCCATTCCCTAACTAACGCATTCACATATATTTGGCACCATGTCTAGGCTAGAAAGTAGTCTAGCCATAAACAATAAAAGGGAAAGATGGAAATAGTGATTATTTTAACACAAGTGACATAAACATGTAATTGACATAGTGATAAGGTGGACATATAAAAATAGATCTAGTGAGCATGTGATAATAAAACTAGATCTAACATACTAAGGATGTCATAATAGGCATGAATAAATAAGGATTCATATGTCCAATTAATGACAGATCTAAACTAGCCACAACATGATAAGTACCAAATGATCTAAAAAGAATTAGATCCATAAGTAGATGTGACATGATAAATTAACCACAAACGAATTGGATCTATAAAGGTAGATCTAGCATGATAATATTTAAGATCCATAATTGTGACATGATAAATTAACCACAAGCGAATTAGATCTATAAAGGTAGATCTAACATGATAATATTTAAGATCCACAATTGTGACATGATAAATTAACCACAAGCGAATTAGATCTATAAAGGTAGATCTAGCATGATAATATTTAAGATCCACAATTGTGACATGATAAATTAACCACAAGCGAATTAGATTTATAAAGGTAGATCTAGTATGATAAGCACAAGAAGATCTAAATAATAAGCTAGGTCTGATTAATAATTTAGATGTCTACATAATTCAGATCCAATAGTTAAGAGTAGACCTGATACAAATAAGGTTTAAGATCCACATCATAGATTGTCACATAAGTTATAATAGATCCGACTAGATAGTTATTTAGATCCAAGTAGCAACCAATTTGGAATGTTATATGTTTACAATTTTCAATGGATCCAGTATAATTTAGTCACAGGAACAAATCCAAACTATAGTCATATCAAGTTTACTTTTAAATTTTTAAATATAAAAGCAACTAAGAACTCACAGAGTTTGGATTATAAAAAAAGAACTAGAAGAAGAATGGATCTTGAATCTCTAACTGATTGGCCTTATTTGATTGTTGTAGAAGATAAAGAATTCAGCTCAGTTCAGACATCGGCAGCATTTGGCCTCCATTGATTTCCAATGACGAAAACAAGAGAAATGGACCTCTATATATAGCTGCTAGCCTCCAGAAACCGTCTGCCAGCTCAACCCTAGGGGGGTCGACACCCCCGTTGAGGGGTCGACTCCTGGGTCGACACCCCTCCTATAGGGTCGACTCCCCTAGGCGGGATTTTTCCCACTTCCCCCACTTTTCGTGATTTCGAATTTTTGAATTGAAATTTGAATTCCTGAGCCCTATATACATATAATTATCTTCCGCGTATACAAACTTCAAATCATTCTAACCTCTTCATATGGTGTGCGTTTTACGCAAACCAAATATCTATCTTGATGAGAATTTTGAGACAGACGTAATGGCGCAGTCCGCTTCCCTTAATTTTGAATATTACATTAATTATTATTTAATTTATCCTCTTTAGTGTAGTTGAAATGCGGGGTGTTACACTGCTGAAACCTATGATTGATCCGGAGTTGCTCACCAGAGCGGTGTTGTACCTCGGCTTTGGTGGCACCTTAGCCAATGTTTCGGATAAGATTTGGATCCTTTGGTCCAAAGACATTGTTGTCCACCCTGCTTTCGATTCGGATTAGCTACTTTTAGTGGTCTATTCGTTTCCTCCCTTTTCCTTGTCCTTTCTATTCATTGCTGTCTACGCTAATTGCGACAGGATTGAGCGTTTGGCTCTTTGGTCCTATATCCTCGCCCTATCCGATTTGGATTTTTCTGTATTAGTAGTGGGAGGAGACTTCAATATTGTCGCCTGCCAAGCTGAGAAACGGGGAGGGAATGCTGTTAGTCGTGCGGTTATTGCGGATTTCAATGTTTTCATCGTAAGATTGGGGCTTTCCGAAGTCTCCTTCGTCGGCTCGGCTTTCACTTGGTGCAAAAACTAGGATGTGCCTAATCGGATTCTATCTAGACTTGATAGAGATTTGGTTCGGAAAACTGGTTCAGTCTTTCGTTCTCCTTCTCATCTGCATCATACTTTCTCGGACTATGCTCCCATGCTTCTCTGCTGCACTCCCCATACTCAATCAGGGTCTTCCTCTTATAGGTTCCAGAGTATGCGGAGATCCGATCACTCGTTCCATCGCATTGTGGAAGACTCGTGGAATTCCTCGGAAATTGGCTCACCAGCTGTTGTTTTCTCTCGTAAGCTTAAGCGTCTCAAGGTCAGCCTTAAGTCTTGGAATGTGTTAGTTTTCAAGAATATCTTCGACCATGTTAGAGTGCCCGAGGAGACTCTTATCCTTGTTGAGGCTTCTTTCGATGAAGATCCCTCTTATGCGAACAAGAAGGCATGGGCTCTGCCCAGTTAGCCTTCTCGTTGGAGATCTGTGTCGAGAACGACTGCCTCCGTCAGAAGGCGAGGATCAAGTGGGTTGTCGACGGGGATTCGAAGTCGAAGTTCTTCCATTCTTCAATTCGTAAGAAAAATAGACTTCTTACGATTCATGAAGTTGAGAGGTCCGATCTGTCTGTGACTTCCACTCCAGGGGAAGTCAAGGAGACCATACTTTCGCATTTTCAAAGCTTCCTTGGCGCTCCATCGGCCTCGGCTTCTGATCCATCTTTCCTAGCCTTCATTCCCAGTTTGGTACTTCCTTTCGAGAGTGTAGACCTCGCCGTCCCTTCTTCCACCGAAGAGATACGTTCTTCTGTCTTCGCTCTAAGCAAGGATAGTGTTAGCGGGCCTAATGGCTTCAATGGGGTCTTCTTCCAAAGTGTTTGGCCGATCATCCAACCAGATCTCTGCCTAGCTATCCAGTATTTCTTCTCCGGTGGAGATCTACCTTAGGGCTGGACTTCCACCAACTTTGTCCTTATCCCTAAGTGCAAAAATCCTTGCTCGTGTGTGGATTTTCGCCCGATCAGCTTATGTAACTTCTCTAATTAGGTCATTTCTAAGGTCCTAGCCTCTAGACTGGCTCCGTTTCTTCAGCGTGTTACTTTCTTTTCTCATGCTGGGTTTATAAAAGGATGCTTGATTACAGATAATGTTCTTTTAGCCCAGGAGCTGGTGTCTCAGATAGACCGAAAGGTCAGGGGCTCTAATGTTATCGTCAAGCTGGGCATGGCTAAAGCTTACGATCGCATGTCCTGGTTTTTCATCATTAAGGTTCTAAGGGCGTTTGGGTTTCCCGAACCCCTGACTGATATTATCTAGAGGCTCATTTCCAACTGTTGGTTTTCCGTTCTCATCAACGGATCAGCCAACAGGTATTTCAAGGCTGGAAGAGGGCATCGTTAGGGAGATCCTCTTTCCCCCTCTTTGTTAGTTATCGCGGCCGAGGCTTTTGTTCACGGATTGCATTCACTTACGATAGCAAATCAGATCCATCGGTTTGGCATCCCTTCGGGATGCCCGCTCACCTTTTCTTTATCCTTTGCTGACGACGTTATCATTTTCACAAACGGTAACCCTCACTCAGTCTGTCGTCTTGTGTGCCTTATTCTTCAATACGAGAGGTGTTTAGGCCAACTAGTTAATTCTGCAAAGAGTTCCTTTGTTCCGGTGCGTGACTTACCTTCGGTTAGATCTTCTTGGATTGAAACCTTTACCGGTTTCAGGGCCGCCTCCCTTCCCTTACCGTACCTTGGCATAGTTCTCTATAGAGGTCGTAAGCTCAACGCCGTTTTCGACCCCCTGACCGATAGAGCAAGGTGAAAGATCATCAGGTGGAACATGACTCTTATCTCTCAGGCAGGAAGATTAGTTCTTTTAAAGTCAGTGCTTGACCCTATAGGATCGCATGTCTTTTCTGCTATGACTCCTACTTCGTCTTTCTTCCGTTCTTTCCGCTCTCTGGCATCGTCCTTTTTCTGGGGGGAAAAGGATAATGCTAGTCACCACCATTGGATTTCTTGGGACATTATATGTCGTCCAAAAAGTGAAGGGGGCTTAGGCCTCAGAAATCCAATGGAAACCTTTACGGCCTATGCTTCCAAGCTGTGGGCTAGGTTCGACACGAACGACTCCTTATGGACGTCGTTCCTTCACTCCCAGTAACACAGACTTCAAGCTGTGGACTTCTACAGCATCCCATCTTACGATAATGAGACATGGAAGCGGATGCAATCCATGAAGGCCTTTTCAGATTTGCATGGTGGTGGATTCGGATGGGGTGGTGGTCCTTTTTCTGTTTCGGCAGCATGGAGTTCGGCGAGGACGCCGGCTCCACGCCTCCGCATCTTCTCTATCATTTGGGATATCCGTATTCCTCTGAAGGTTTCTTTGTTTTTGTGGTGGGCCTTCATGATGGTTTACCGACAGACGAGAACCTCCAAAGGATAGGCATCCCAATTGTGTCTCATTGTAGGTGTTGTGGATCTGGTGATTCGGAATCTATATCTCACTTTCTTATCATTGGCTTCTCTACCACTACTGTTTGGAATTACTTCGGGAACTTGGTTAGTCTTCGAGGTAATGCATCTTCTCTAGCTGAGTTACTAAGAAACTGGTCAGGTATCTCAAGTAATTCTTTATGCTCTGTCCTTTTTCGGTGAATCCCTTGTCTTATCTGATGGCATATTTGATGCTCGCAGAACAAGGTTGTTTTTGATGAGGTACCTATGGACCCCTCCACCATTATCCGGAAAGTAAGGAATGATGTTTTTCTTGCATTTCAGGGTAGGCCTTTTAGACGTTCCATTGGTTCCCGATCTACGAGGTTGGCTAGGACCTTTGATATCTTATCTGAAACACCTACCTCCCGATCGGGGATTGGTTGAACAGCCTACATTTGGGCTAGCGGGATCTGTTCCATTATCCTCGCATCTCCTCCCCCCTTGTTGTTTGACCGATTGGTTTGCTAGTACTGCACGACCTGGATTTACAGGTTTATTAGATCAATGGTCTCAGGATTTTCTAGGTCTGGAGTAGCATTCTTTTTGGGAGTTTTCTCACGGACTGGGTTGCTAGTATCATCAATCTTTCGGGCCTCTCGACCTTGTTCTTGGTCCTTGGTGTAACACCCCGTATTTTTAGGATAATAAAATAAGAATAACTTAATTTATAATGAGAATTAAGTAAAACGGACGGTGCCATTGCGTCCGTCTCGGAATTCTGGTCAAGATAGACACCTGATTTGCGTAAAACGGACATCATATGAAGAAGTTATTAAGCCTAGAAGTTTGTATACACACAAGAGATATATATATATGTATATGTATATATATATATATATATATATATATATATTGCAAACAGATTAAAATGTAAAATATAGAATAAAATAAGGATTGCATGTAATAAATACATGCATTGAAAAAAATGCAATGCATGCATTGAAAGAAAGGATTGGTTGCATGCAATGTAAATATGTTGCATGCACTGATTTGCAAACATAATGCATTGACATTAAAAGAAAAAGATTCATGCAGTGGTTTAATTTAAGTATTGTAACTAACATGAAAAAGAGAAGTAAGGAGAGAACAATAATTATCATTGTTCTAAGACTTATTAACAAAAGACTTCATAGCTCAGTTGGTTAAGGCATTGCATTTGTAACATAGAGGTTGGGGGTTCGAACCTTGGCGGTGGCACAATTTTTATCTTTGTTTTAGAAAGGGCCAACTGAACATGCAAATATATGTACGTATACAAATTCAAAATTTGAAAGGATAAGAACATACATATAAGGAAATAAAGAAAATATATCTATATATGAGAATATATATATATATATATATGTATACAAAAGATAAAATTCAAGATAAGGCTACAGTCAATGAAATATGGAAAGAATCAAATAACGGTGCAACATCGTTTAAATTTTGAAAATATAACGTAAATTGTGCGTATATATATACGCGTAAAATGGTCGGTAGAGGAATTGTATACATATAAGAATATTTCATGTGAATAAAACAGTTAAATAAATTCTAGAAATTCAAAAGTTCAAAAATCAAATTTCCGCGACAAAACAATTCAAACATTCAAAATTCAAATTTCTGCGCCAAAACAGCTTGCGGGACCCAATGCTGACTCGGCACTACATGTACGATAAGATTTGGCTAGATTCATTTGCAAACCTGGATTTTTTCTTAACTGGGTTCAATGCTGACTCAGCGCTGCGTGTACGATAAGGTCTTGAGCACCTATAAATAAGACCCTAGACTAATCCTAAACATCATAATTCAGAAGCTACACTGGAGCTCTGACATGACTCCCTCTCTCTCTCTCTTCTCAAATCTATTCTGAAATTAAAATGTTAGCCTAGGAGGATTATGAATTCAGATCTGGAATAGGGAATCAACGTAAATAAAAAGTTTATTGAATCATGAAAGCAAGGTAAACTTCTAAGAACCTATCTATTTAAGTTATTTCTCTTTCCCTTCTCTTTTCATGAAATAATAAATCCATAGTCATTAGGACGTGAATCAAATTAAAGGGAAAAGGAAAACCATGGATGATATAACGGATCAGATCCAAAATTTAGGGAAAGCTTAAAGGTGAGTGGGTTTAAGCTATAACCTTTAGATAATGTTATGACTATCGTTTAAAATTCCCCTTTTTAATAAATTGTGAAATGGCCAGTTTAATTATAAATTGCTGTTGTAACGAATTGAAATGTTGATATGAATATTTCAGGAAATTCCTATGTTGAATTAGCTAAGTTATTGAATGTTTACATGTTGAAGAAAATAAACTTGTTAGGATAGGAATAGCCAATTCAGTGATTGTAATTACATGCTTTACTTGGGACATATTATTGATTGAACGACATGTAAAAATAATTACCCGATTGAATGTTTACATGTCCAAGTAGAATTAAACATATGTTGAAAATGACATGCAACAAAATATAGGCATAAATTGGACGACATGTAAATTAGATTACTGTAAACTATATTATAGTAAAAAGGATAATATGTCTAAAATTTTCATGTAATGAACATAAAATATATTATGTGTTAGCCTGCTTTGTGACCAGACTATCCAAAGCCGAAGAACTCTATCAGGAAGGCCACTCAGGGCTTGAGTATGAACTGGCAGAGATCGACATCTGCTTGGACGAAGTAACGAAGGATGGGAAAACTCGTATTTCTGTGCACACAAGCATCGGGTTGGATTCCACCATTTCGGATCAAGCTAAAGCGAATATTTCTGACCGACCAAACCGGATCGGGTAAACCGGATCGGGTAAACCGGATCGGGTCATCCGGATCGGGTAAACCAGATTGGGTCATCCGGATCGGGTAATCCGGATCGGGCCAACCGGATCGGGTCTCTACCCCTAACCGAATTTTGGGCAGTTAAAGACCATTTCCCTATGTTCTCTACTACTTCCGAGATTTACTTTGAAGTTGCCATGTTGCCACTCAACCCTAACCGAATTTCTACCTATAAATACACATACAACACATCATTTAAGGGGACTTTTTGGGTCTCAAGGAAGCTCTATCTATTTTGGCCATGGCTACCAACGAAGAACCTTCATCCTCTTTAATAAAATCAATGAATTCGGAGAGTATTATTCATTGTAATTGAGTGCTTGAGCGTCAATACTCATTGTATTTGTAATTTCTGAATGAATTGAGATGCTATGAAGTGGATGTAGGCTTGTTAACGCCGAACCACTATAAATTCCGTGTGTTGATTGATTTTTCTTGCTTTTTTTCATGATTCCTCATTATTCTCTACAAAACATTATCAATTGGGTGTTAGGACCATTTTTTGGTCTAACATTTTGGTGCTTTCACCGAGAAGATTGAATCCTCAGCTTTCTGGATTATTATTCTATTGTTTGGATCACCAAATCCGAAGAGATGATCCACGTTTTCCATGCCTACAAGAAAAGATAAAAAGCAACGGGCTTCTCGCAGAAATGAAGTGAGTACAGAACAAGATGACAAGCAGGCTGCAGGTTTCGTTCCAGTCACTGGTTCAGGTGTGCCCGGATCGGGTCGGACCCGAACCGACCTGATACTGACACCTCAATCCGACCCGATCCCCTGTCACCTCGAATGAGAGCCAAGTAATTCAAGTTCCTGGCAAACTTTATCATCGGATCGGATGTGTACCCCTGACCCGAGCCATAAAGAATGGCACCACGAACCGCCCCGGGGACAGTGCTCTGACCCGACTTGTTAAGCAGGACTCGAATCCAGCTGCTGTTGATACCCCGACCCGACCCAATGATGCATCTCCGAACCGAACCGAAGAGGGTGCCCCGAACCGAACTGAGGAAATGAATGTTACTGATGGTGCATCCATAATCCGACCCAGCCTAAAGGCACTCCCGAGCCGTAATTTGAAGGGATGATCCGATCCGACCCGAAACAGCCATTTTTGGAAAAAATACATTTTTAAGGTCATATCAGAAAAGGCTCCATCTTCCAAAATCGAAAAAATCGTGCGGTGCCCACATCGCCGCCGGGACTGCGGGGCCCCGGACCCCCGCCGGCGCTGCGCCCGGACCCGCTGACGGTCTCGCCTTCGGCTCGGAGCACGGCTCGCCTTCGGCTAGGCGTATATTTTGACCGACAGTAGTCATCAAAGATTGTTAATGAAGATAAGGTGGATAGTCAAAGAATATGACAACCAAATGGCAACGACTAGGATTCCTCCAGAAGCCATAGCCTCTATTTGTCGATGCCATTCAATGGGAGGAGCTGTCAGTCAGATTCAGCTTGCTATCAACGACAGTATACGAGATAATGATTGTCAAATAGTAGCCTCATCTTCTGGAACTCCGATAGTGTAGATTTCAGCAATGCAACTGATGTTGTTCCCTAATGAGTAGTGACCATCCCATTTATATGACTTAAACCTGTCCAATCGGCGGAGCATCGAATGACGGTTATATAGAACAGTTCGAGCACTACTTCAAAGATGATTCATATGATCTTAGTGAACATGATTGTCAATAGTGGGATACCAGAAAGCAGCTAAGGATCCCAACATCCCAAAGCTACACTTCAATTGTATGATGTGATGAATAAAATGTCCTGCGTCTCACCTCCCGAAGAACTTAGCTAACCTTTGCAATGGCTATTTGCTGTCAATTGCATTGAGGAAGACTGATTTCCATCGAATAAGGGTTAGGTCAACATACTTTGGTGCCCAGCGATAGGTAACAGTTGAACCCCTGCAGGCCATGATTGGACATATGAATCTTTGCTCGGATGATAGCAACTTGACTGCTCACCAATCACCATATGACCTTTGTCAAGAGATGAGAGTTCAAGATCAAAACAAATATGAATCGACCGTTAGCTCTCGACTTCATACATCAATTGTGATAGAAAACGTGAACATTACTTCAAGCCTTGGAAGCCATGCTATTGTAGTCAAGTTTATCTAACTAAGGTCTAAACTGACCAGCTCTAGCGGCGATTAGAGCTTACATTGCACCCTGGTATCTATTGCTAAAATTCCTAATGAAAGATGGAATGGGAATGGTCCATGGAGACCATGTTACTGGAAGAGCCTGTTATTTAGCTAATTAGGAGATGCTACTCAATGGAGGTGGCAAGTTAAAGGTTTAGAGCACTTAAGCCTGGATGCTGATTGATTATCTGTGCATTAGATCTTATTCCCAACGTGGGACTAAAGGCATATCTGCGGATGGATGAGATATGACTATCCCCCTAGCAGCCATGACTCCCTTATACTCAATCCTTGCCCTTAGCATGGGGGCAAGAAGGCGATTCAAATAAGATGCGACCTCGTCATTCGCTTATAGTATTTACCTAATTGCCTTTGTCACTCCAAGTCCTCAATCTAGGTCTGTTCATTCTTAGGACTGCCACCCCATAACAGTTTGAAAAGACGTTCATCACTAGCTAAAGATTTTGACAGCCATCCCCTGACAGAGATGTAGTGAGGAAAAATGGACCTGCAAAGAGCGTGCAATGCCATCTTCGCACAGAATGATATTCATTCCTTTAATAGGATTACTTTTTAACCATGACTCTTATATTTCCATGCTTTATGAGTTATTGATGTAACTAACTCAGATGAATTTATATGTTGATGATGTAGGTACCCCGAATCTGGTACCGATCAAACTTTGAGCACCTACAGGAAGAATTATGGAGCATTGTCGTAACGAGCCCGATTGAACTGCTCGTTTACAGAGCCACGTCCTTCGCCTGAGAGAAGTTGTATAGCTTAAGATGGATCTGAGGTAACCATCCACTCATTGGCTCACACGTGGCAGACCTCAAGATAATTGTGCATTGACGTTCAATGTTGGAATCCGATTCCGTATGGATGCAGTTCGACCGTCTACATGGCTCGATCCGTTAAAGGAGGCAGCACTGCCCCTTGATATGCTTACTTTTCAATCATACAATCTACTTTTACATGCTTCCTGAGTTATGGACATCACTAACTCATGCGATATGAATGATGCAGGTACCCGAAGTTTGGTGCCAATCACTCCTCCCATAGATTGATCGGAGGAACGCAAAGCTTTGGCTAACGTCTTTTGACTGTTTTCCCGACTAACTCTAATCCTCAGAGATTGGATAGAAGTACCAACCTAGGACGAGGGTGATGGGTGTGCCATGATTGAAAGATCACTTGATCCGTGACTCTAGCTCTCATGATTTGAGAGAACATTTAAAGGACAATATTGCAACTTTCGACCAAACTTCATCCCACGAGTTGACGGGATGAGAGAGACTTGATCACTACAAACAACCACCTTTACCCATGAATCGGGAATTATGAGGTAGCGCCTCGGCGAGTGTGATCCGAATGCTTGCCCGAAAAGCCCTATCCGCCAGAGTGAAGCGTGGAGTAAGGACTAAAATCGAGTTTGAGAATGACACTCGAGACGGCATACTCCTAGTCTTTGAAATAGATTGAAGAAGGAGTGCCAAGGCGAATGACACGACCGTTCGCCTGGACAACTCTAACTCTCATGATTCGAGAGAGAGCATAAAGGACGGGAAGACGACGTCCCCAAGGCGTGATGGTGCACCATGATTAAAAGACCGCCTTGATTTCACTCTACCCTAGGCATTCGATGGGAGAGTATAAAGGCGCCAAAGACTGGCACCGCAAGAACTCCTACCCTGCTGAAGGATCGGGGAGCAGACTGAAAGCTGAGTTCGAACTCTATCCTGGGCATACGACAGGAGAGTATAAAGGCATGTTAATTAAATGCCATAAAAGGGCTCCTACCCTGCTGTAGTACCGGGGGCAAGAGTGAAAGCTGAGCCCGAACCCTTCATGTCCGGACATGAGGGGCAATGCACTGTCGATCCTAATCAATCCCAAACAAGCCCTGGGCAGGCACTTTATTCATGATTGATTGGGGGCACACACACATCACCCCTTTAGATAAATTCTATATGATTTGCTAGATATTATTTGATTGCAGGGATTCTGAATTGGGACCCTTGCTTGATTGTGATGTGCTTTATTACCTATTACTTAGAGATTTGCTTTGTTTACAGAGTGCAGGCTTGTACAAGATAACAAGACAAGAATGCGAGCGCCGCACTCGCGACAACCACAACAGACCGGTGGAAAACAAACAAAGGGCTACGTCAAGAAGGCTGACATTGATGCCTAATGATAAACTTCTCAGGAGACTCAAGGCGATGACAGAAAGGAGGCCTTGAGAGTGAATTGTTCAATGACGTGTCACACGACTTAAGGCAATGACCGAAAGGAGGCCCTAAGAGTGATATATCAAATCAACATACACACCCATGTGTGACTGGCCATAGCCCAAGTGCAATGACGAGTGCTACCTCGCAAATACGTTGAATGGAAAACGTGATAACTCGAGCACTTGGATAACTCAATCACATAAGCTTATAAAGCAATGTCTCTTTTCCATGCATCCATGTCTAAATTTGAATGGGAGGTGATACAACTACCGACCTTTCGCCATTACCCCTGGACTGGGGCCACATTGCTGCTTGAGGACCACGAAATGGATGCAGAGTGAACGTCCATTTGCTAGTCCAGACCAAATTCCCGGTTGAAAGACCCCATATAAAGGAGGACGCCATTACTTTGACCTCTAACCTGCGAGGAGGCAAATTGCCTAACACTCAAACTCAAAGGCTAAGAAGAAGGAAAATAGAAATTTCTTCCGTGCTGAGGATATTGGCGCAGAAGGCGCTTGGAACGAAGGAAGTCAGCAAATTTCTTCTTGCAATGATCCCCCAGCATGTCATGCTAGATATGAAATAGATGGTACCCTCGCTGATTTGAGAACTCAGATGGCTTAGTGAGACAAACTTCTCTGGAAACGACAGAAAATGATGGATAACTTTTTTACTTGGATAGATGGAAGGCCGAGTATCTACGGCTTACTCGCTGGAGCGAGCACCATGGAAATTCAAGCGACAACGAACTTGGCTCAAACACTCCCTGCTCCATGGTCCAGATCATATGGGACCCTAGGACAAGTTGGCATAGTCGTCTTTAATGAAACAAGATGTAACCAACCTCCTCCCAGGCATTTGTAGCATGCAACTTCCGACTGTCACATTTTGGATGAAAACGATGCATATGCAAGAGCCACCGAAAAATTAAACGAAGCCTGACCAACCTTTGCTCCAATTCGGAGGAATGCTTAAAATCCAGCTCAACCTCAACATGAGGCTCCCCATGTAGGGGGAAGACGAGAGCAATCGAGAAAGCTATAGTCTAACTTCATTGCCATCCGACTCCGAACCTCAAAGCTTGGATGGGAGACCAAGGACTAACATGAGCTGGACACGAATAAATCATTTTCTATCAAACTCTAACTCACAGCTCGATGAGGGAGTATGAATTTAGAGAATACGTGGATTTGATGACCACCGTTTAGTAAAATCCCCATGGATGGGGAGTACAGGATAAGAGCTTCGAACATCATCATCTGACTATCTGCCAGCTTTAGGCACATTTACGATTATCTGAGCTTCACAATAACCCAGACTATAAGTAGAAGAATGGCTCCTCAAGAACAACATGCATACATTCAAGTAGCGGATCACCTTCCAGAATTAAAAAACAGAAGCCTGATTGACTGCTATTATATATGCGCAACCAAGAAGCCAGAAACCGGCTTCCACCCAATTTATGACTTCATACCGGGGCACTAGCGCTAAATTAGGTAATTAGCGACAACTTCTCAAAGATGAGGGCCAAATTGGCAACATTAATTGATGCTTCAACAGAGATCAGGCGAGACCCTGCATGCATTCCTTGAAAGATTCAACGCCGCAGTGGCATCGGTAAATCGACCTGGACCATATATAGCGTTGATTGTTGTAGTGTCCGGTATTCTGGATATCTCAAACTTCAAAATCTCTTTGCATCGAGACCCACCAAGAGGACTTGGTGGATTCACCTATAAAACAAACCTCGGTATCTCTCTACCATGAGATTCTCCTAGAAACGTTGGAAAATCCTATCCTGAGACAGACAGATTCGTGCAATAAGAGTGTGCTAATGTTGAAATGGATGATCTCAATGTCTTCACGACAGAACGGAGCACCATCTGACTCTTGAAATAATAAAGGAAAAAGAAAAGCCCCAGGAAAGACTAACAGGAATTTACAATTCTGGAAATGACCAATGTCATTAATCGGGCTCGCGGTCTTGATTGTCAAGCTTAATGGAACCAAGCATGGGAGATAGACTCAACAATACTATGATGGCTATTTCGGATTATGCCAAAGCGTGAACGAAGGAGCTCGAATAACTCACTAACGACGTTCGCTCGCTTGCAAGATTGACGAGCTTACTCAACTCTGCAGCTGATGCAAGGAGAGTATCTAAGTTTGCTGATATACTCAATAAGGCGATCACTGCTTTCTGGCTAAACAGATGGGTTGACCCCAACGCGAATGTGATTCGACCATTCACATATGCAACTCCAACCCTTGATGACTTGGGAATGTGCACATAACGATACAGGGTGACTAAGATTGTTGAACCTACATATCTAACCCGATGCGGCAGAAAAAAGTATAAAGGCTAAAAAATTGGATGTCTGATTGACCTATCATAACCCCCAACAATGCTGGGGGCAAAAGCACTGACTTCGCTCGTCCTCCACTAATGCTAGGAACATCAACTTCAACCGATAGATTGAATTTAAACATGACCCTGACTCAATGCATGATTCAGAACATATACATTATATCTTTAGAATATGACGTGATTCATCCCGACCATCCAAGTGAGCGAAATTACGGATCAAGCAAGAATTCAAAGACTTGATCTGCAACTGCATCAAATGGAGAGTATGATGAACTCCTCTGCTGCCTTACAATTGTGATAATCCTACCAGCTATTGGCTTGCATGTTTTCAACAACATCTCGTACTAACTCGTATGTGATCACGGGACTATAAAACAATCTGAAGTGATCATGGCTTTCGGATGAACTATTATTACGATTAGATGCAATCATGGAGTCCTAGATTAATATCCTGATATCGAGATAGTCCAAATCCAAGCAAAAATGACAAATTCATATGCCGACTCTGATGCGCTCTATCCCAATGGTCCAGATGCTGGCTCAAGATAAGAAGATTCTGACACCATACTATGACTTGGACGGCTATTGTATACATTGACTTATACATTAAAGAAATCCTAGCTTAGTAATGCACTTGACTTGTTTAGGAAGATGGCGTCGTTTGGCATCAACTTGTACATGTACGATCTCACACGGGAGCCAAACATACCGCATGACCTATGATGAAGGAATTCTACCTCTTGATTTGACGAGGTCTAAACGATTACTTGATCATCTTGACCACTCTAGCCATGAAATTTGGCCCGATAAGCATCAACGTAAACAATGCGGTATATGACAAGCCATTTATACAGGAAAAGATCCAAAAAGATTCATCTCGACTTATTCAAAGCACATCTTATTTGCAATAAGATGTACTTTGGGGGGCAAAATGTTAGCCTGCTTTGTGACCAGACTATCCAAAGCCGAAGAACTCTATCAAGAAGGTCACTCAGGGCTTGAGTATGAACTGGCAGAGATCGATATCTGCTTGGACGAAGTAACGAAGGATGGGAAAACACGTATTTCTGTGCACACAAGCGTCGGGTTGGATTCCACCATTTCGGATCAAGCTAAAGAGAATATTTCTGACCGACCAAACCGGATCGGGTAAACCGGATCGGGTCATCCGGATCGGGTCATCCGGATCGGGTAATCCGGATCGGGCCAACCAGATCGGGTCTCTACCCCTAACCGAATTCTGGGCAGTTAAATACCATTTCCCCATGTTCTCTACTACTTCCGAGATTTACTCTGAAGCTGCCACGTTGCCACTCAACCCTAACCGAATTTCTACCTATAAATACACATACAACACATCATTTAAGGGGACTTTTTGGGTCTCAAGGAAGCTCTATCTATTTCGGCCATGGCTACCAATGAAGAACCTTCATCCTCTTTAATAAAATCAATGAATTCGGAGAGTATTATTCATTGTAATTGAGTGCTTGAGCATCAATACTCATTGTATTTGTAATTTCTGAATGAATTGAGAAGCTATGAAGTGGATGTAAGCTCGTTAACGCCGAACCACTATAAATTCCGTGTGTTGATTGATTTTTCTTGCTTTTTGTTCATGATTCCTCATTATTCTCTACAAAACATTATCAATTGGGTGTTAGGACCATTTTTTGTTCTAACATTATGTTTTGAGATTTTAATTTGGAAGCGCAATTTGATATGAACATAAGTGATTGAATGAAAATGAATATGCCTTTGATTACAATTATAAATTGTAAATACACTTATGGCACGAGGTTAGGTTGCATTAGTGGCAGAAGTCTGCCCGGACCCGACCGGCATATCCAGCAGCCACTAATGTTGAACCTAATATGAGAGGCCTAAGTGCAATAATTAACAACATGTGCTAAGACACGAGGTTAAGTCAGCTTGTAGTAGAAGTCTGCCCGGACCCGCCCGGCAAATCCAGTTCCCACAAGTGTAGGCTTAACGTGAGAGGTCTAGTGCTTATATATATATAAAAATAAATATATGTATATAACAAGATATGAATAAATGGCAAGGAAGGTAATTAAATGTTTGACTCAGAAAATAAGAAAGGAAGGGATGTAACGAACCGAGTTAGTGTGATAAGAGGGAAAAGTGATGTATTTCCCTAAATGACTTATTTCTGAAAACGTTGTTGCAAGTAAGCCACAATAAATATAGGAAAGTAAAGAAATTACTTGCTACCATGGATTTAGATGGGAAAACATTATGAAAATAAATCATTGATTCCTTCTATCAAACTGGTAAGGTGCATGAAGTATTTTCCTTAATATAATAAGGAACATATGTCACAGTGAATAAAGAATAATGGTTTACAATAGTAAATGGTTTAAAAGGGGAATGGTAATAACCTATTATAAATAAATAACATTAATGAAATTGTTGTATAATAGATATACTTGTCCTAGGGACTAGTGAATATTATAACTTAGGTTATAATAAACTAGTAAAGGAATGGGATAAGTGGTGAATTAAGTTAAGTGACACTTAATTGTAAATTAAGTAATCAGAAAAGAGGAAAACCTGAAACCAATTAAGAAAAGGGAAAAAATATATTGTACTTAATTATAAATTAAGTAGTCTAGGATTCTAGAAATCGTTGGTAAGAATAACATGTTTAGACTTGTCCTAGGGACAAGGGGAAATTATAGCATAGGTTATAACGAATGGGTAGAGAAACTTATTAATGGGCCTCAGTTAATAGAACTAAGTTAATAAGTAAACAACGGTAAGTCATATTGACGAAGTAAAATTGAATTATGACTAAATGAGAAAGGATGAGGAAAACTTATGAAATAAAATAAGTTATATTTAATCATAAATGTAAGTGACATGTTAATTGGAAACATGTGAATTGGATATATTTAATTACGTATTAAGTAAAACATGTTATTGAAATCAAACAAAAATATAAAAGGGATTGTGGATCACAGACCTTGGGCCATAATCTAGAGAATAACATGTTGTAAGCTTATTAATAAACTTAAATGAATTAAGTTGTATGACTGAAATTAATAAGCAAGAGAAACTTGGTAATTTGAATAAGAATTCAATATGAATTGGAATAACCAAGTTAACTGGAAACCTGATGAGGTAAGACAAGCGCGTAAAAGAATGTTTAGATATAGGGTCTAAAAACATGCTAAAGTAAGGCGCTTAGACCAGTCCATACGATTGAGGGTAAAATACCCAATAGGGTAGATCATCGAGGTGTTATAAGGCACGAGGGGAGCGCACATTCATCTGATTGTTTGACGGCTTCAAAGGACTAGAAGGGGAAGCACGCGACTTCCAGGGACGTAGGGTACTCTTGGTATTCCTCTGTGAGTGGCAGATGATCCGCCTGTACTCACAGAGGTTAGGTCTGCATTGGTGAACCAATGAGTATGCCTTGATTGCAATAATAAGGGGCAATCAAAAGACTAAGATGGACCAACGTGATTCGGCGAGACCAGTTGGTGCCCTATGATAGCAACTCGTCGTCTACCTACCATCTTCAGTCAGTACGTAAAGCGGAAAGGCAGAGAGCTCCAAAAGACCATATAATTTGCTATCTAGTTATGGGTGAGGTTGGCCAATAGGTTTGAAGGGCATAGGGGACCGGGGTTAAGTTCTCATTCTTGATATTCTTGGGTGCCTTTCTTTAGTTGAGGGAGGGGTCTTGTGGGACCATAGCCATTGTAAAAGCAGAACTTAGCATCTGCAATTGGCAGATATCTGAAAGCTTCCGACTGAGTTCTGTGTTTCGTGATTAGCCCTGCCATGGGACTCGGGCACACATATAGAGAACATGTGCAATAGACATCGAGAACGATTGACGATACGTTCGTGGGAATGTCTAGGTACACTCATGTCGCTCTGGGTGGTGTATGATAAGACTAGAGGGCATTATTTGAGGATGGAACCTAATTTGATCGAATGGTTCAAAGATGGCAGTCCGAACGCTTACGTAATATAGAAGAGTGGTTCTTCGTAGACGTAGCATTGACATATATACAGAAATCCGTATGACATTCGGGCGTAGGATTAGGGACTACTATATTCCTACAATGATACGATGGAGACCGTGCGAGTGGGGTACCTTGGGGTGTATCTCAATACTGAGAGTTAGCCACATATACTGTATTAGGTTAATTCACTGGGAAGTAAATGGGTGTGACGTACGTGTAAGCCCTGAGTGCTGTTAACCTAAGTAACCAATAAATAAGAAAATATAATTGAACAATATATGTAAGATTATCCAAAGTGTATAGTTTAATCCAGTCACCAAAACTTGTGTTCTGACCCCCTCCTCATAACACACTCGCAGGTTAGATTGTAGCAGAGATATGATAGCTTTGGATACTGGTTAGGAAGTATTAATAATACGGTAAGGCTATGTTTTGATTATACTATATTTTATCCTTTTCGCTGTGAGATATTTTTCTGAGCTCTGACATGTTTTATGTCTCTGTCTTTTCTGCAGGATACCAAAGCAAACCAATCCAAGTTTCGATAGATTGGAATTTTGAAAAAATCCAGTCTGTCGAAATTGGGGTTGTCACACTTGGCCTTGGTTTTGGGCTGTTTCAATCGTCAGGTTACAGCTAGTTGCTTTGTGTTAAGGAGTTTAGTGGAGAGCAGAAGTGGCGAGCCTTTTATTTTTCTGATTTGTTTACTTATATTGTATGTATTTTATTATCCTTTTATCTAGAGAGGCCTTTTTTTTGTAGGAGTGGTTATACTTCACTATCGGGTGGTGGCCTTGCCGGAACTCGAATGTGAAGTAAGATGGGCAGTGGTTTATCCGGAGCTCATCTATCTTCTATCCTATTCAAACAAATGGTCTTTGACCGAGATGATTTGGTTCTTTTGGTTACTTGTCAGGTTCGTTGGAAGTTTTTTGTGGTTTATATATATATATATATATTTCTCTATAAATAATAATAATAATAGTAATAATAATTTAGAATTGGATGTGTATTTAATTGAACAGGTTTTTTAATGGAAGTGAATGTGAGAAATAAAATTTGATGCTCGACAAAAAGATATGTGTTCACATCATTATTAGGTTTGGTGATTTTAGTGAGCCTATTTGGCTAGCCTCTTGGCCTTTTGATTTTCTTTTTGATTAGAGAGGGCCCAAAGTGGCATTTTTAGTTGTTTCGATTGACCTGTACAAAGGGGAGGCTGGTGAAATTTTCCGAAAAATTAAGGAGTTATAAAATTTTCAAGGAAAATTGATAACTAGAAATTTACTTTATAAAACAAAATTGGTTGAATAAATTGAATTAGAATCCATTTAAATAAATATGGATATTGTAACACCCAACGTCCATTAATGTCACTCACAAAGGGAATGCATTAACTTTCATGGAGGTTTTAAGTGAATATAGAACAGAAAAATTACAACAAGACAGATAATAAGTAATACTTGGAAATCTAAAACTTCATTTTATTGCAGCGGAAATTAAACATGTTTGTTACATCATAAAACCATAAATTAGAGTCAAGTACAACATCCATCTTGATAAAACAAAATACATAATCCCTTTACACAAATAGCCATTAAAGAAGATAACAAGCTGGACTTTACTTTAAAGGTCCAATCTTTCCAAGAGAGATAAAGCAATCCAATCAAACTCCACTAGAGCTGGGCCCAACCTGAGGACCTGGAGGGGGGAAAAGGATAGAAATGGAGGGGGTCAGACATAAAGTCTGGCGAGTATGATAATTCTAACAATACTATTATCAAAATAACTAGACTAAGGCATAAGCTGGAAAACAAGGAAATGTCTATGAACTATTGGGTATGGAAGAGCAGATAAAGATAACGTTAAAGGCACACCTAATTACTAACGAATAATTTCTACACTGCACCGCACCAGTCACCCTAAAGGTTGATCCCACTTGCTTCACACAGAAACTATATAAATAGCCTTGCGTACCCCTAGCTGACTACATAGGTGCCGTCTGCCCCTATCTCCACTAGGTGTACCCCACTACCCAGTTTCAATCGGCTCCCTACTCGTAGATACCCGCGCTGGCCCCACAGTGGGGTGTATCACTCCCCTAAAGTGGCAACCCGATACAACTTGAGAATGCACAGCTTATACCTACATGATGCAACAACGTCTTACCTACCAGCCCGGGTCCACACACGCATATGAAACCAGTTGAACTTGCATTGCCACCGCTACCCCGTTTTGGCCTCTTATAGTCAAGCCCAGCATGCGTGTCCCGTCCTCGACTTGGGTCAAGCCCACGAAGATACGTTTGGGATACTGGTTGAAATGGGCCCCCACAAGCTACCCACCTAAGCTTGTCCACTAGTACATCCCACTTAACCCTCTTAGTCATGTTCATTTACATGTGTGTTTGGTTAAGTCTTACTAATCATATTTCACATGCCACGAAGGGCACCCACTAGATTCCTCATGCCACCCAAGGCACCTACTTAACCCCCATGTCCCACCTTACATGTTTATCTGGTTAAGTATTTCTTAATTCATTCAGGCCATAACCTCATAAAGACCTCTCACATTAGACTGGCATTCATAGCAGCTGGATTTGTCGGGCGGGTCCGAGCAGTCTTACACCATAAAAGAGTCTAACCTAGTGTCTTTACAACTGTTATGCTTTAATTTGGGCCTAGGACCTCTCACATTGGGCTGACATTTGTGACCACTGGATTTGTCGGGCGGGTCCGGGCATGTTTACGTCACAAACGAGTCCAACCTCATGTCCTAAGCATTGATTATCACTTATAATCTTTTACCCCAGTTTTGAATATATCCCTATTCAAATTATTAATTGAGTCCACTTTTAATGATGTCCATAATTGACTCAATTATGGCCATATAATCATGATAGGGGTGGAACTTGCATGAAACTACACATGTCATGGATCTAAAGGTGTCAACTTGTTTGGTAAAATGTCACAATTCACATAATATGATCATAATCCAAATTCATGTATGGACTAGCATATATGGTTTAGGCAACATAATGATGGTGTGAACTAGCATCTAATACATAGAATTCACATATGTCATAGCATAATGCTAGATGTCATAATTCTAGATCTAAATAGATGTCATGGAATATGTTCATAATCTTTACTAATCAATCTAAACTTGTATATGTGATTTGTCATATAGATCAACATAGCCCAAACATTATGATTTGATTAACATGAACTAATTAGCATAGATAATAACATCATGACTTTATAACATGTATGATTTACAACTTAGCATAGAAAATTACAACCTATACAATATCATCATAGCATGATTTACAACATATAGGATATCATCATCACATAACATACGATTTACAACATACATGATAGCATAAGGTTAACAACAACATATATGACAATTCACATCATTCACTTATAATCCATTCATAACTTAATCTAACTAATTTGCCAATAGTCTTGTTAAGATCATCATACTCACAATTAGAGAAGAAAGAGAGTCTTGATTTGCTTTAGAGTTGAGTAGAATTAGGGTTTTGATTAGCTTTCTTCCTTCTTAGTTGGCGGCGGCTAGACTGAGTTCCATGGCGGCGGTATGACGGTGGCTATTCTATTTTTCATGTGAATTAGAGTGAGAGACTACCTAGGTATTTATAGAGTTTAGGATTTATTTAGGCCATCAGATCAACTCAGATCTAACCTGAACCGTTTAATTTGCCAACTCAGCCCTAAAGACACATCAGCAGCTCAAGATTGGGCTCAGCCAAACCCTAGCTGCCTGGACAGGTCGACACCCAGGTCGACTGCCCAGTCGACTGCCCAGTCGACCTGGGGGGGTGTCGACTCCCCAGTCGACCTGGGGTGCTGGGCGGGAATTTTCCCGGCTAGCCTGTTTGACTTCGAATTTTGAATTTTAAATTTATAAAATCTGTTTTGAATTTTCTGAAACTTCCGATGGCCATAACTTCTTCATATGAAGTCCAATTCACGCAAACTCGGACTCTATTTCAACCAGAATTCCGAGACGAACACAATGGCGCAACCCGTTTCCCACAATTCTCACGTATGAGATTAGTTATTCTTTAATTTTTGAATATTAATATTAACATAGTTACGGGGTGTTACATTCTACCCTCCTTAAAGGATTTCGACCCCGAAATCTTCAAGTCAAGAAGAACGTATATCCTAACATCCAATCGTCCATCTACTCAACCATCAAACACAGGCATCCATTTTCCTTATAGACCTCTAATGCTTTCATGTTTAAATGCACAGTGTGTGTATATGTCCATATCTAATGCAAAATCAGGCGGTCCACTGAGTCAGTTGACCTCCTTAATGCAAATCATGATAGTGCCATGCGTCCATCATGTATGCGAAAGAACCCTATCGATACATATTATTTCTACATGCGTGCACAACCATTCACCAAAATGCGGTGTCCATATGATAGCACAACCATTATACATCCATTTTACTAAATACATCCATTTATATGCAATATGCAGTATGAAGTGACTGAGCCGATCTAGTGCCTAATAGTGTGTGTATATGCATCCACGAGCAACCACTAGCAAACACTTGTATCCACTTTTTATCCATCATACATAACATGTCTCAAACACATGTTTCAACCATAGGATTATCCTAACTAAAGGTCAAGGATACTAGCGAGAGGATACTCTAAAGGTAAGATAAGTACAAGATAAGCGATAAAGGAGAAATTAAAGGACATACCCTAAAAAAGAAAAGGGTACAACGAACGCATCTTCGCTTCCGTCTCCCAAGTAGTGTTGCTCTCATCATCTCCCCATTGTACTTTGACTAGTCTGACCTCTCGATTTCTCAGCTTCTTGATCTCCGACCCAAGAATGCACGTAGGAGCTCGTCGAATCGTCGCATCACGCTCTATCTCCACCTATCTAAGCAAGCTCGGCTCTACCACTTCCGCGGTCTCGTGCAAGCACTTCCTCAAATGTGACACATGGAATACGTCGTGTACACCACTAAGTCTCTCAGGCAACTCCACTCTATATGCCATCTGTCCAATCTTCTCCTTAATAGGAAACGGCCCTACGAACCTTGTTGCTAATTTCCCAATGGACCCAAAGCGAACAACGTTCCGCAATGGAGACACTTTGATAAAGACCATGTCCCCAACTTCAAACTCAAGATCTGTCCTTCTCTTATCCGCATAAGATTTATGCCTATCTTGCGTCGTCATCATCCTTCTTCGGATCAAGTCGATCTTCCCCGAAGTCTCCCTAATCATATCGGGCCCAAGTAAGATCTTATCCATAGATTCTCACCAACATGTAGGTGAACGACAAGGTCGTCTATAAAGAGCTTCGAAAGGTGCCATGCCAATGCTAGATTGAAAGCTATTATTATATGCGAACTCTACCAATGGAAGATGCTCTTCCCATGTACCCCCGAAGTCTAGGATACATAGCCTCAAAAGATCCTCTAGAATGCGATTCACCCTCTCGGTCTGGCCGTCCGTCTGAGGATGATATGCGGTGCTCAAACATAACCGAGTCCCTACCACCTCTTGTAAGCTTCTCCAAAATTCGCTAGTGAAAATAGGATCGCGGTCGCTCACTATGCTAGAAGGAACACCATGCAAACGAACTATTTCGCGGACGTATACAGAAGCTAACCATGGAGCAGTCCTCTTACTCTTCACGGGAATGAAATGGGCGCTCTTAGTAAGTCTATCTACTATAACCCAAATCCCCGTATTACCCTTTCTTGATCGCGGTAATCCATCCACAAAGTCCATCGAGACACTTTCCTACTTCCATAGTGGAACCTCCAATGGGTAAAGCAACCCACCGAGTTTCTTTTGCTCCGCTTTTACTTGTTGGCACACCAAGCATCTAGCGACATACTCGGCCACATCCCACTTCATACCGACCCAAAAGAAAACTCGTCTCATGTCCTTGTACATCTTGTCCCCGCCGGGATGAATGGTCATCTTCGAACGATGTGCTTTGTCGAGAATAGCCTTCCTCAAGTCCTCGTCTCGAGGTACACAAAGTCTATTATCCCTACGTAACCAACCCTTATTATCTAGGGTATACCTACGGAGATGGCTTGATGACTCCCCTCCTTTGAGCTTTTCTACTAACTCAACCAACTGTGGGTCGTCTTGCTATGCCTCGCCAATCCATCCCAAAAGCGTAGGTCTGACCTCCAAGGATGCTAGAAAACCGGGTACAAAGTCAATGGAAGGCCTAAAGTCAAACATAGAGATGAATTCTAAGCTTCGCCGCTCAACAAACAAAGGACTTAAGGATAATCTTTTTCTACTTAAGGCATCTGCTACTACGTTACCCTTGCCAGGGGTATATGCTATCTCGAAGTCGTAGGATGCTAAGAATTCCATCCACCTTTGCTGCCTTAAGTTCAAGTCCTTCTGAGAGAATAAGTATTTTAAAGATTTCTGGTCAGTGAATAATTCAAATTTCTCGCTAAGAAGATAATGATGCCAAGACTTAAGCGCGAAAACAATAGCGGCCAACTCTAGGTCATGTGTAGGGTAATTCTTCTCATGCACCCTTAACTGCCTTCCACCATAGGCTATTACCCTTCCTTCTTGCATTAAGACTGCGCCTAGTTCTGTCCCACAAGCATCGGTATAAACAGTAAATGGCTTACTCCCATATGGCATCACTAAGACTGGGGCTGAAGTCAAAGCTCTCTTCAAACGTTGGAACGCATCATCACAATCTACGTCCCACGCGAAAACTAGGTTCTTCTTCGTCAAACGCGTTAATGGAGCTGATATCTTTGCGAAGTCTTTGATAAACTTCCTGTAGTAGCCAGCCAACCCCAAGAAACTTCTTACTTCGGTAGCATTTTTAGGGACCTTCCAATCTTGGATGGCCACCACCTTCGCGGGATCCACTGCTATCCCTTCTTTGGAAACCACGTGCCCTAAGAACCGTACTTCCTTCCTCCAGAAGTGACACTTAGAAAATTTAGCTTTAAGGTTATGCGCTCTTACGGTCTCCAACACTTCCCTAAGATGTAGAGCATGCTCTTCTTCATCCTTAGAAAAGATCAAGATGTCGTCTACAAAGACTACCACGAATTTATTAAGGTACTCCCTAAACACCCTACTCATCAAATCAACAAAGTATGCGGAGGCGTTCGTCAAACCGAAGGGCATCACTAGCCATTCATAGAAACTGTCCGGAGTCCTAAAGGCAGTCTTGTCTATGCTATCCTTAGCCACTCTCAACTGATGGAAACCAGTGGCTAAGTCCAACTGCGAAAACACTGAGACGCCAACTAACTGATCGAAGAGATCGTCAATCCTCGACGGTGGGTGTCTGTTCTTCTTAGTAAGTTTATTAATTTCTCTATAGTCCACACAAAGTCTAAGGGAGCCATCCGCCTTCGTGGCAAATACTACTGGAGCACCCCACTCCGATATACTACGTCTTATGAACCCCTTCTCAAGCAACTCCTTCACTTGCTTATTGAGTTCCCTCCTTTCACGAGGAGCAATGTGGCGTACTGGCAAAGATACTGGTTTCGCATTATCCACAAGATATATTCGAAAATCTATCTCTCGCTTCGGAGGCAAGCCCTTCACCTCCTCAAACACATCCGAGTATTCTCGGACCACTCTAACAGATCGTAGATTTTCCACCGACGCGTCAAGCTATTCTAGATAACTTAGCATAACGGAATTTATGGGATTACAAAAGATTTCGAGAGTGTTGCCAAGGCGAGTCACGAGCCTAACTACTCTCCTTTCACAATCAAGAACGTCCCCATTTCTGGATAACCAATCCATTTCTAAAATTAGCCCGTAGCCCATGAAGCCCAAAACATAAGCATCACATCTAAACTCAATGCAAAGTATAGAAATTTTCAAATCCAAACACATCATGGACAAATGAGCTGAGCCCCCAATTGGATTCGAAACAACTAAGGGATCCTCTAATAAACTGGTGTTTAAGTGCAGTGATTCAACTAATGACGTAGAGATAAACGAATGTGATGTGCCCGAATCAAATAAGGTACGGACAGGATGATCAAACAGAAAAACTAAGCTTTCAACAGAAATGGTTCTACCTCGTTCTTGCAGCGGTGGGACCGCGAGAGCCTGAACTTGTCCCCTTGCCTGCCCTGGTGCCATAAGAGCCTGCACCTGTCCTCCCGAGGTAGACCCTGCCCTCTGCCCCTTCTTTGGGCAGTCCTTCACTAGATGTCCCGCTTCGCCACAGTAGAAACAACCAGTCTTCTTTTTCTTTCGGTAGCCTGGTGTCCCACAGTTAAAGCATTTCTTCTTTCCCTTGCCATTATTGTCTTTACCACCCTTCTTGTTTTGTTGTTGTGGTTTCTTCTGGCCCCCTTTCTTCTTGGGTGCCTTATCAGCTTTAGTGCCTTTCTCCTCGTGCATGAGTGCCATGTCTACTAGCTTCTCAACGGTGGCCCCCATAGGGATGTGGGTCATAGCCAACCCTTTCAACGGCTCATTCAATCCATTAACGAACCTCAGAGCCTTCTTCTCCGGCGTGTTCACTAAGTCCAAGCCAAACCTTGCTAACTGATTAAATTTGTTAACATATTCTTTCACTGATGAGCTTCCTTGCTTCAATGTCAAGAACCTTTCCATATATAGGTTCTCTTCTGCCCTTGAGAGAAACTTTGCCTCAAACCTACGTCTGAAATCCGCCCAAGAATCAACAGGACGCTCCCCATTAGTGACCTCCCACCAAAACGAGGCCTCTCCCTTCATTAACCAAGCTGCAAATTTGACTTTCCTCTCTTCTTCTACTTCAAAGATTTCTAGCAATTCTTCCACCTCCTTAAGCCAATCTCTAGCTTCCACAAACGTTTCTGACCCTTGAAAAGGTTTTCCACCCATAGCCTTAAATTCCTTGCACGTCTTTGCAAAAGTATCAACGCGGGGAGGAGGAGGAGGAACGGGTGCAACTGGTGGTGGAGGAACATTAGCTGGACCTGCAGCGGCCCTAGCCTCTAATAACCTCCTATACCATCCTGGTATCGTTACACCATCCGGAAGGTTAAGATCTTCAGCCATGCTGAAACGAAAAAGGAAAGATTCAAAAAGGAGAATTCGAAGGATAAAGATATATGGCTATTGGGGATTATGTTTTTCATAAAAACTTTCTCTTAAAATCACTCATCAAGACATATTTTGAAAACATTTCTTCCAAAAATACTTTAGAAAAATAGTTTTTCTATAAAAAATTATCTGTTCTGGTAACCTTAAGCTCTGATACCACGTGTAACACCCCACGTCCATTAATGTCACTCACAAAGGGAATGCATTAACTTCCATGGAGGTTTTAAGTGAATATAGAACAGAAAAATTACAACAAGACAGATAATAAGTAGTACTTGGAAATCTAAAACTTCATTTTATTGCAGCGGAAATTAAACATGTTTGTTACATCATAAAACCATAAATCAGAGTCAAGTACAACATCCATCTTAATAAAACAAAATACATAATCCCTTTACACAAATAGCCATTAAAGAAGATAACAAGCTGGACTTTACTTCAACGGTCCAAGCATTCCAAGAGAGATAAAGCAATCCAATCAAACTCCACTAGAGCTGGGCCCAACCTGAGGACCTGGAGGGGGAAAAAGGATAGAAATGGAGGGGGTCAGACATAAAGTCTGGCGAGTATGATAATTCTAACAATACTATTATCAAAATAACTAGACTAAGGCAAAAGCTGGAAAATAAGGAAATGTCTATGAACTATTTGGTATGGAAGAGAAGATAAAGATAACGTTAAAGGCACACCTAATTACTAACGAATAATTTCTACACTGCACTGCACCAGTCACCCTAAAGGTTGATCCCACTTGCTTCACACAGAAACTATATAAATAGCCTTGCGTACCCCTAGCTGACTAAATAGGTGTCGTCTGCCCCTATCTCCACTAGGTGTACCCCAATACCCACTTTCGATTGGCTCCCTACTCGTAGATACCCGTGCTGGCCCCACAGTGGGGTGTATCACTCCCCTAAAGTGGCAACCCGATACAACTTGAGAATGCACGGCTTATACCTACACGATGCAACAACGTCTTACCTACCAGCCCGGGTCCACACACGCATATGAAACCCTTTGGACTTGCGTTGCCACCGCTACCCCGTTTGGGCCTCTTATAGTCAAGCCCAGCATGCGTGTCCCGTCCTTGACTTGGGTCGAGCCCACAAAGATACATTTAGGATACTGGTTGAAATGGGCCCCCACAAGCTACCCACCTAAGCTTGTCCACTATTACATCCCACTTAACCCTCTTAGTCATGTTCATTTACATGTGTGTTTGGTTAAGTCTTACTAATCGTATTTCACATGCCACTAAGGGCACCCACTAGATTCCTCATGCCACCCAAGGCACCTACTTAACCCCCATGTCCCACCTTACATGTTTATCTGGTTAAGTATTTCTTAATTTATTCAGGCCATAACCTCATAAAGACCTCTCACATTAGACTGGCATTTATGGCAGCTGGATTTGCCGGGCGGGTCCGGGCAGTCTTACACCATAAAAGAGTCTAACCTCGTGTCTTTACAACTGTTATGCTTTAATTTGGGCCTAGGACCCCTCACATTAGGCTGACATTTGTGACCACTGGATTTGCCGGGCGGGTCCGGGCAGGTTTACGTCACAAACGAGTCCAACCTCGTGTCCTAAGCATTGATTATCACTTATAATCTTTTACCCCAGTTTTGAATATATCCCTATTCAAATTATTAATTAAGTCCACTTTTAATGATGTCCATAATTGACTCAATTATGGCCATACATTCATGGCATGCAAAATCATATCAATTGCACCCCGACTTCTTAATCTTAATATTACCCCTACCCCACGTTATACGTTCGCATATTCAACGCAAAATATACGTTAGACTCGAATAGTCTAACTCATAGCACAAAGATAAATTATCACAACATATAGACAAATAAAAATAGATCTAATCATGTTTGGGGTGGAACTTGCATGAAACTACACATGTCATGGATCTAAAGGTGTCAACTTGTTTGGTAAAATGTCACAATTCACATAATATGATCATAATCCAAATTCATGTATGGACTAACATATATGGTTTAGGCAACATAATGATGGTGTGAACTAGCATCTAATACATAGAATTCACATATGTCATAGCATAATTCTAGATCTAAATAGATGTCATGGCATATGTTCATAATCTTTACTAATCAATCTAAACTTGCATATGTGATTTGTCATATAGATCAACATAGCCCAAACATTATGATTTGATTAACATGAACTAATTAGCATAGATAATAACATCATGACTTTATAACATGTATGATTTACAACTTAGCATAGAAAATTACAACCTATACAATATCATCATAGCATGATTTACAACATATAGGATATCATCATCACATAACATAGGATTTACAACATACATGATAGCATAAGGTTTACAACAACATATATGACAATTCACATCATTCACTTATAATCCATTCATAACTTAATCTAATTAATTTGCTAATAATCTTGTTAAGATCGTCATACTCGCAATTAGAGAAGGAAGAGAGTCTTGATTTGCTTTAGAGTTGAGTATAATTAGGGTTTTGATTAGTTTTCTTCCTTCTTAGTTGGTGACGGCTAGACTGAGTTCCATGGCGGCGGTATGACGGTGGCTATTCTATTTTTCATGTGAATTAGAGTGAGAGACTACCTAGGTATTTATAGAGTTTAGGATTATTTAGGCCGTCAGATCAACTCAGAACTAATCTGAACCGTTTAATTTGCCAACTCAGCCCTAAGGACACATCAGCAGCTCAAGATTGGGCTCAGCCAAACCCTAGCCGCCTGGACAGGTCGACACCCAGGTCGACTACCCAGCCGACCTGGGGGGGTGTCGCATGCCCAGTCGACTCTCCAGTCGACCTGGGGTGCTGGGCGGGAATTTTCCCGCCTAGCCTGTTTGACTTCGAATTTTGAATTTTAAATTTCAAAAATCTGTTTTGAATTTTCTGAATTTCTGATGGCCATAACTTCTTCATACGTAGTCCAATTCACGCAAACTCGGACTCTATTTCAACCAGAATTCCGAGACGAACACAATAGCGCAACCCGTTTCCCACAATTCTCACGTCTGAGATTAGTTATTCTTTAAGTTGTGAATATTAATATTAACAGAGTTACGGGGTGTTACAGATATATTGGGAATGTGTATGAATTGAATGAAACTAAATGACATAAGAATCAATTTGATTTGAAGGAAATGATATACGAATCGAATATGTACGTACTCAAATATGGAATATTAATGGAATGTTGAAAAGCAAAAATGTTTATTAGTATATATGAAGTACAACTTGTTGGATATATATGGTTGGTTATACAAGTTAACAAATAAATATATGAATGATACAAATTATATATCAAATAAAATATAATTATAATGCATGAAAATATGGTTTGAAACCATTCAAAGTTGATTGGAATAATATATAAATCATTGAAATGGATCATCAAATGTCGGGAATTAAAATTTCTTATGAAACTACGTGTTTAACGAATGTATACGATGTTGATTATGAAATCCATATAGAATGAATGAATTGTTACTAACTTTATGTTTTGGGAAACTTACTTGTTTAAATGAAGTAAGTACATGTATATGGAGCTGTATAGCTTGGATTTGGTTGTGCAGAATGCATAATTGTTAATCAAACTCAGCTTAATAAAGGCTTATATAAGGTACGCCTACACAAAAATACCAAAATAAGAATTATGAACTATTTTCCAGTTGTGTAGACTGATGTATACTTTTTATCCCTCTTATCATATTACAAAATTCTCTTCGTACAAGGGAGACTCTGGCAAAAAAAAAATCAGAAATTCAGGGAGTTTGAATTTTTTTTCAAAAGTTTTGAAAAAAATTGTTAAAAAAATGGTTAATGTTCAAATGAAAATAAAAGTTAAGGATTTTTTGAGTGAAATTGGAAACTAATGAGTTGGTTGAATAATAAGGATGTTGAGAAGAGTGTCGAGTTGCATATGTAGATTGTGGAAAATTAATGAGGTGTAGCTATTTTTCATGCTTGGTAATTTTGAGGAAAAAATTATTTTAAGAGGGAAGGAATGTAACGTCCTGGATTTTGGTCGCTTAAGTTTTGATAATTAAAATAACTGCATTGGTAATATAAACGGATTTTTATACAGAATTTATAAATTAAACGAAGTTTGAACACACACACACACACACACACATATATATGTATATATATATTAAATAAAAAGGGGCTCGCTATGGTGCGGTAGTTCATAGTTTTACGATTTAAACTTCAATTAAGTGTACAAGATCCATTATAAGTCGAAATTCATTGAAACAAGAAATGTTCAAATCTATTGAATAATAGTTTTCTAGTAAAAGAGAAAAATCGAGATTAAGTATTGTAGATCGTGAGTTATGTCCAAATCAAGTTTGCAAAAAATTCGCTTTGGAATTGTTTATAAACCCTAATAATTTATTTAATAAAATAAAAGGATTTTAAATAACTTGAATATTTAATTAACTTGAAAATGAAATATTGAGTTCAAAATTCAAGATAGTTTATTTTGGAAGTAATATGAATTCCGTTTGTATACATATTGTATCACTCCACGTCCGTTATTGTCACTCACTAAGGGAACACATTAACTTTCATGAAGTATTATAAGAGTATAGAACAGAATATCACAAGACAGATATATAACTGGTACTTAAAAAAATTCAAAAGTTATTCACTGTAGCGGAAAAGCAAAACATGTTTGGTCACAACATCAAAACCACATGCTAAAGTCAAGTACACAAATATCCACCTTGTACAAAATTATTATTAGAGTGCATAAAAGTAAAACCATAATCCCACTACAAATAGCCATTATGAAAGAGAAGTAAAGTTAAGCATTACTTTCAACACTTCCAAGCACTTCAAGAAGAAAGGAACCCAAGTCAAGCTTCACTATTCCCCCCCTGAGGACCTCGGGGAGGGGGGAAGAAAAGAGGCAAAAGAAAAAGGGGTCAGACATAAGTCTGGTGAGTCCAGTGACTTTAATAGTATAATCAGTAAAGTAACAGGATAAATACATAAAATGGATGTAAGAGATGACTGTAATATAAGTAGGTATGACATGGTAATAAGATGAGTAAAATAGAACATCGGCTGCGCTCCTAACCACTATACGATATGCTCTGCACCATACTAACATACTAATTACATACTAAAATATGATCCCTCTTAAACAAACATAACAATGATGGTAATAATAATGATGGTAGCTTTGTGTACCCCTAGCTGCTGTCATAGGCGCCGACTGCTCCTATCTCCACTAGTTGTACCTACTACTCTCCCCATTCGATCGGCTCCCTAACTCGTAGATACCTGTGCTTGTTCCACAGTAGGGTGTATCACTCCCTAAAGTGGCAACCCGATACTACAAAAATGCATGGCTTATACCTACACGATGCAACGTCTTACCTACCAGCCCGGACCCATGCACCCACATGACTCCGTTGGACTTGCGTTGCCATCGCTAACTCTTTATTGACCTCTTACAATCCAACCCAGTAAGCGTGTCTCGTCCTCGACCTAGTTCGAGCTCACATAGATACAGAATGGGTTACTGGTTGAAAAGGGTCCACAAACTTGACACAAGCTTCCCTCCTAAGCTTGGTCCCCACTAGGAATTTCCACTTAATCCCTTTTATTTCCATGTCTTCTTGCATATTTCACCATGGTTATGTGCTTCAAATTATATTTCACATGTCACCCATGTCACCCACTTAACTCCCATGTCTTACTACATGTCTTATCTTGGTTAAGTGTTTATTAATTCATTATAACCGTAATCTTGCAAGACCTCCCACGTTAGATTGCCGTCTTGCGGTTGCTGGATATGTCGGGAGGTTCCGGGCAGTCTTATACTCTAATCCGAATCTAACCTCGTGTATTTGCAATATTACATATCTAATTTCTGCCTTTGACCTCTCACATTAGATTATAAAATTGCGGTTGCTGGATGTGCCGGGCGGTTCCGGGAAGTCTTATACCGCAATTTGAATCTAACCTCGTGTCTTAGTCATTCATTATCACTTTCTCAATTCATGTCCCCAATTTCAAATTTTGGATTATAATATATACCCATAATTTCCAAACTAAATTATGTTCATCATTTTAATCCAAATTTCTGTCCATAATCCCATGTAAACAAATTTTACCAATTCATGCCCCAAATCAATTACATGATTTCAAGTCTTTTTATGCCCAACTGCATATTATTCAATAATTTCCCCAAAATTTTCCCACAACATTCCGACGTCATTCGTACATATAATAATATGTTAGGCTCGTAGTTAGCCTAATCTCATAAAAAGGAAAAGAAGAGAAGAGGGGAAGAGAACCACAACATCAAATCTGGCGTAAAAAAAGCGTAAGAAGTTTGAACTAGCATAGAACAACAAAATAGATCTAATTAGGCATATGAGCTGGCGTAGAGCAACAAAATAGATCTAATTAGCATATGGAACATAAACTGACGTAGGACAATAAGATAGATCCAATTAGCATTTGGAACATAAACTGGCATAGATCAATAAGATAGATCCAATAAGGCATATGGAACATGAACTTTAGGTATGAATCTAAAAGATAAGAATTCACCAAACATGATATGATTCATCTTACAGACATATTCATATAGTCCAATTTACAAACTTATCACAATTACTTTTAATTAATTATAAGTGAAAGTAACGTGGAATCAGAGCGGTAGAAGAGAAAATAGATCTGAATTCTGTATTCTGAATTTGATTAGCTAAACCGTTGTTGTAGAATTTGATTCTTATCTTCCAATATGAATACTCTATTCCGATTTGCTTTTGTGTAGAAGAAAGACTAGTTTAGGTTGTGGCAGCATGGAGGCGTATGAATTAGTGTAATGAAATTAGGGTTAGGTCTAGGTGTGTTTATATAGGTGTATTAGGTGAACTAGGAATTTTAGATTAGGTTCCATCTAAACCATCCAAACAAGAATAAAAACATCACCTAGCCAATCAGAGAACGCCACATAAGCCCTAATTCTCCAAAATTCGTCACTGCCCAGATCTGGCCGATGAGGTCGACCCCTACAGGGGGGTCGACACATATGTTGACACCCCTATAAGGGGGTCGACACCTATGTCGACTCCCCTAGGGGGTCAACACCTATGTCGACTCCCCTAGGGGGTCGACACCCTAGAGGAGGATAATTCCCGCCCATCCCGCTTCTTGTTGATTTGAATTTCGAATTTGATTTTAATTATTATTTTAATCCTGGTTTAAACTGAAATCTTCTAAGCTCCATAACTTCTTCGTACTATATCTGTTTTAAGCAAACTCGACTCTATCTCAAGAAGAATTCCGAGACGAACACAATGGCGTAACCCATTTCCCTTAATTCTTCTTATAAAAATTAAGTATTCTTTAATTTTTCAATTTTAATATTATAAAATTATGGGGTGTTACATTCTCCCTTTCTTAAAGGATTTCGTCCCCGAAATCTTCAAGTTAAGAAGAATGTATCCTACCATCCAAACATCCATCTACTCATCCATCATCCACAAGCATCTGTTGTCCTTAAAAGATTTCTAACTCTATATGAACATATGCAAAAGTGTGTGTATATGTTCCTTATATAAGGAAAAGATCAGGCGGTCTACTGATTCAGTTGACCTCCATAATGCAAAATATGATAGTGCCATGCGTCCATTATGTATGCAATTATCCCTAATGCACTTTATAACTTCTATATGAGTGCACAATCATTTTCTCAAATGCAACATCCACATGATAACACATCAAATTTCAATCAATAAACAAATATATGCAATATGAAAGTGAATGAGCCGATCTTAGTGCCTAAAGTGTGTGTAAATGCATCCACGAGCAACCACTAGCAACCACTTGCGTCCACTAAACATAACATGTTTCAAACACATGTTTACAACCATAAGATTTTCTACCTAAAGATCGAAGATATAATCGAGAGGATACAATAAACTATAGAAAGTATAAACAAAGCGGTAGAAAAAGGAGAAACTAAGAACATACCCTCAAAAAGGAAAGGGTACGATGCACGTAACTTATCTTCCGTTTCCTAAGTCGCGTATCCTTGATCATCTCCCCATGGACTTTAACCAACTTGACCTCTCGGTTGTGTAACTTCTTAACCTCTGATCCAAGGATGCATGTAGGAGCTCGTCTAATCGTGGCATCTCGCTCTACTTCCACTTCTCTAAGCATGCTCGGCTCTACTACTTCTGCGGTATCATGTAAACACTTCTGCAAATGCGACACATGAAATATGTCATGAACACCACTGAGCTTCTCGGGCAACTTCACTCTGTAGACCACATGTCCAATTCGCTCTATAATAGGGAATGGCCCTACGAACCTTTGTGCCAATTTCCCTACAGACCCAAAAACGAACAACATTCCTCAACGGTGATACTTTAATAAAGGCCATGTCTCCAACACTGAACTCAAGATCGGTCCTTCTCTTATCAACATATGACTTTTACCTGCCTTGTGCCGTCTTCGTGCGTCTTCGAATCAGGTCTATCTTTTTTGAAGTTTCCCTAATCATCTTAGGCCCAAGCAAAATCTTATCCGTAGATTCCCACCAACAAGTAGGTGATCGGCAAGGTTGTCCATATAGAGCATCAAAAGGTTCCATGCCAATAGCTGTTGTTGTAGGCGAACTCTACTAATGGAAGATGTTCCTCCCGTGTTCCTCGAAAGTCCAAGATGAATAACCTCAAACGATCTTCTAGAATCCAATTCACTCTTTCTGTCTGGCCGTCCGACTAAGGGTGATAAGCGGTACTCAAACACAATTGCGTTCCTACAACCTCTTACAAGATCTTCCAAAACTCACTAGTGAAAATGGGATCTCGATCGCTCATAATACTAGAAGGTATGGCATGTAGACGAACTATCTTCCGGAGATAAACATATGCTAACCATGACGCTGTTCTTTTACTCTTGATGGAAATGAAATGGGCGCTCTTGGTAAGTCTATCCGTTACTACCCAAATCCCCGTATTACCCTTTCTCGACCTTGGCAACCCATCGACGAAATCTATGGAAACACTTTCCCATTTCCACTGTGGAACCTCTAAAGGGTGAAGCAAACCACCAGGCTTCTTTTTCTCAGCCTTGACTTGCTGGCACACTAAGCATCTAGAAACGAACTCAGCCACACCCTTCTTCATTCCGGCCCAAAAGAAAACTCGCTTCATGTCCCTATACATCTTGTCTCCACTATACATCTCGTCCCCACCGGGATGTATAGTCAGCTTAGAATGATGTGCTTCTTCAAGGATTGTCTTTCTCAAACCCTCGTCTTGACGTACGCAAAGTCTCCCATCCGTACGCAACCATCCTTTGTCATCGATAGTATACCTACTAAGATGGCTCGAAGACTCCTCTCCGATGAGCTGGTCTACTATCTCTATCAACTGTGGGTCATCTCGCTATGCCACACCTATTTGCCGCAAAAGCGTAGGTCGTACCTCAAACGATGCCAACAAACCGGGTATATAATCAATAAAGGGTCTAAAGTCAAAGGTAGAGATATACTCTAAGCTCTGCCGCTCGACAAACAAAGGATTCAAAGCCAACTTCTTTCTACTCAAGGCGTCCGCTACAACGTTACCCTTGCCAGGGGTATATGCAATCTCAAAATCGTGGGATGCTAAGAACTCCATCCACCTCTATTGCCTTAAGTTTAGATCTTTTTGAGAGAACAAGTATTTAAGTGACTTATGGTCTGTATACAACTCAAACCTCTCTCCAAGCAAATAGTGAAACCAAGGCTTATGTGCAAAAACTATGGCCGCTAACTCCAAGTCGTGGGTAGCGTAATTCTTCTCATGGACCTTCAACCGTCTTCCACCATAGCATATCACCCTTTCCTCTTGCATCAAAACTGCGCCAAGCATTATCCTGCAAGCATCGGTAAACACTGTGAACGGTTTACTCCCATCTGACAAAACTAAAACTGGAGCTGTCGTCAATGCCCTCTTTAAATGTTGGAAAGCATCATCACAGTCAACATCCAAAGAAAATGTCAAATTCTTTTTCATCAACCGTGTAAGTGAGGCTGATATCTTAGCAAAGTCCTTGATGAACTTTCTGTAATAGCCTGCTAAACCAAGAAAGCTTCTTACTTCTGTTGCATTCTTAGGAATCTTCCATTCTTGGATTGCCACTACCATCACGGGATCCACAGCTATCCCTTCCTCAAAGACCACGTGCCCTAAGAACCTTACTTCCTTCCTCCAAAAATGACATTTGAAGAACTTAGCTTTGAGTTGAAGTGCTCGAAGGGTCTCTAATACTTTCTTAAGATGTAGGGCATGCTCTTCCTTGCTCCTAGAGAATATCAAAATATCATCCACAAAGACCACCATGAACTTGTTTAGAAACTCCCTAAACACCCTATTCATCAGGTCTACAAAAATGCGGGTGCATTTGTCAAACCAAAAGGCATAACTAGCCATTCAAAGAAACAGTCGGGAGTCCTAAAAGAAGTCTTATCTATACTATCCTCAGCTACCCTTAACTGATGAAATCCTATAGCTAAGTCCAACTGCGCGAAAACTGAAGCACCAACCAACTGATCGAACAAATCATCTATCCTCGGCGTTGGGTGTCTGTTTTTCATTGTGAGTTTATTTAGCTCTATAACAACCCGAAAATCTGGGCCAGTTTAAAATTTTTATTCTGGCAATTATTAGCGAACTTTGAACATTTAAAATAGATTATTTTAAATAAAATCGACGAGAAATTTATTTTGAATAGAATTTGACGTATATATTATATACGTCGTCGTTAGAATATAAATAATTATATATAATTATAAATCGAATTGAAAATGGCGCGGTAGTTCGATAAATTGATTTCAAAATTCAATCGAATGTACCGGGTGCAAAACAATCCGGATTTTAGTGAAACCAAAAATAATAGGATCTAATTGATAATATCTTTCCAACGAATCTGAAAAATCGAAATTTCATAGCGGGAATCAAAAGATATGTCCAGTTGAAAATTCTGAATAGTCGTTATGGAATTCAGGCCCTTAAAAATGGGAATTTTGCAAACGACCTCGGATTTCGACGAAACCACTTTTGTTGGGTCCGTGATGTCAAATTATTGCTAGATTCCAAATTTCATAATTTTTCGAATCAATATGTGAGCGTGGCAAAGGAAAACGCGTTTGACCAGTTTGAGTTGATTTTAATCGACTGGAAATTGACCATTTTTCCAACGGTCTCAGAATTCGACGAAACTAGTTTTGTTAGGACCGTATCATCAATACGAAGCTAGAAAATATTTTTCTGGAATTTTTCGAGTTAGTATGTGACCCCAGTAAATTGAAATGCGCGTTCAAATTCAATATATAGAGTATATGTTGATTTTAATGGAAACTGATCGAAACGATCAAATCAGCTTGCGATACATATCCCATTGTGTTCGGAATGGGGGTGAAACGCTATGGACGATAGGCGGTGGGCCTTGTTTAGAGGTCGTATGTAAAAGTCAACTTTTTTGAAAAAAATAATTAAATAAAAAAAATTAAAACCCTCTTCCCCTTAAATCCCTCTGGCCCCCCCGTTCACGTTTCAGTTCAGAAAGAAGAAAAAAAATCGAAATCGCGCGCCGCCAGGGAGGAGCACCACCGCACCTCCGCCATCCACCCGTCGCCATCGACGTTCACCCCCTCCTCTACCTCGTCGGACCTCTCCCCTCCTCCTCTCGACATCGACACCCCCCCTTTTCTTCCCCAATCCGAATCGCAAACCCCCCCCCCCATCGCATAACCCGCCGCTTCTCCTTCTTCCTCTCCCTCTCGCGCTTCCCTCCTCTTGTCCACCTCAGCGTCGCCATGAAGCACCCAACCCGGCCTGTCATGGACAGTAAACATCGAGCCCTCCTTCTTCCAAATGTGAGTTTTCTTTTATTTTATTTTCATAGATTCTTGTAGAAAATTGATCTAGGTTAAAAAGGTGATTTTTATTTGGTTATCACTAGAGGAAAAATATACGATCTTTAACTAGAAAAAAATAGGATCTTTGCTTTGAAAATATATGATCTTTCTTCATATGAATGTAGTGAAAGGATTTGATTTTATTTATGTAAAAAGATGCGATTTTTACTTAGTCAAAGATGCGATTTTTACTCAGTCAAAGATGCGACTTTTACTCAGTCAAAGATGCGACTTTTACTTAGTCAAAGATGCGATTTTTACTTAGTCAAAGATGCGATTTTTAGTTAGTCAAAGATGCGATTTTTACTTAGTCAAAGATGCGATTTTCACTTAGTCAAAGATGCGATTTTTACTTAGTCAAAGATGCGATTTTTACTTAGTCAAAGATGCGATTTTTACTTAGCTAAAGAAGCGATTTTTTAAAAAAACAAAAAGTAGCGATAAAAATTCGATTTTTATATATATGAAGTGAAGATAAAAATACGATTTTTATGCTGATATAAAAATATAATCTTTATATTGAAAATGGCGATATAAAAATAAAATCTTTAAATTTGAAAAGGCGAAATCTTTAAATTTGAAAAGGCGAAATCTTTAAATTTGAAAAGGTGGTATTTTTATATATTGAATAGCAAAGTAAAAAAAAATCGATTTTTATATATTGAACAACAAAGTAATTTTTTTTTATTTTTATATATTGAATAGCGAAGTAAAAATTCAATTTTTATATATTGAATAGCGAAGTAAAAATTCGATTTTTAAATATTGAATAGCGAAGTAAAAATTCGATTTTTATATATTGAATAGTGAAGTAAAAATTCGATTTTTATATATTGAATAGCGAAGTAAAAATTCGATTTTTTATATATGCAGTGGCTAAGGGCAACGAAAGTGACGAAAGGCGAGAACGACGAAGATTTCTACTTAAGAAGAGTCGAGATAATTGGATTAGCTATCGATGAGAACTTCTCACTCAAATTTCCTTTTTCTCGTTATATATATATATATATACTAGGATGCAGACGGTGCTTAGCAGCACCGGACACCCGTCATCCACAGACCATGGATGGCTTGTTTGTTTGATTGATGTGTTGTGAAAATTGTTTGTGATGTTGATGTGAAATCGATAATAAAAAGTAGAAGTGTTGAAATAAATTAATTAGCGTTAAAAATGAAATTTTTAACGTGAATGTGAATAAATAAATATTTATAAACAAATCGGCTGATTTGTTTATATACACTGATTTGACTGATATTGATTGGGATGATAAATTTTACACATCGCCCAACTGCACGAATAAAAATCTGTGTTTGTTGATTTGAAATCCCACACGGGTGTTGGGATGATATTTGGGTACACTAATCCCAATTATTTAATTGTATGTCGATCGATTGGTCGACAGACTGTGTAAGCGTTAATTATTTATATTTGATGCTTATGCAGTTGTGTGGTGCACTTTGGATGATTGTTGATTATTTATCGTTGCTATTTATATACATGTGTTGTACGGAATCCATATAATTAACATTATATGGTGATTGATTGGGCCTCATTCCAATCGGGAAAATAATGAATATTATAAAAGAAAATTCATATGTTGAATATAAAAATAGTCATGTGTTGATGCTATTCATGTGTTGAAACTATTTATGTGTTGAGTAAAATATTTTAACAATAAAATTTATATCTTTATCATATTTAAAATTAGAACTACTTTACGGTTGAAGTCTAATTAAAAATCAAACGATAGATACCATAATTTTATAAAATATTTTACATACCAAAAATAGTGATGTGTTGACAGTACTCATGTGTGGAAATAAATATAGATTCATGTGTTGAATAGAATAAATATTCATTTGTTGAATAGAATAAAGAAGTTTTTGAAAAATATAAAGCCGTGTTGATTAGAGATGCGTTATTTTGACGCGAACGATATTTATATCGATTTTATTCATTTTATAATGAATATTGAAAAGCGATTTCAAAATTTAATATTTTGAAATGAAATTAAAATTAAATTAGATTAAAATTCAAATTGAAATTAGATTAAAATTGAAATTGAAATTTTATTGAATCAATTTGAAATGAATTTGAATCGAATAGAAAATGAATTCGATTCGAGTTGAATAGAAAGTGAATTTGAATTGGAATTGAATAAAAATGAATTCAAATTGAATTAGAATTTGAATTGAATTGAAACGAATTAGAATTTAAATTGAATAGAAAGTGAATTTGAATTGGAATTGAACAGAAATGAATTCAAATTGAATTAGAATTTGAATTGAAATCAAATCGATTTGAAATTGAAGATGAAGTTGAAATTGTTTTTGAAACGAATTTAAAACGATTTATAAAATACTTTTTAAAAGGAAATCGACGAAATATATATAATATATATATATTATAAATATAATGGCCTGAATAGAACGCGCCGCGCCGCGGCAGTTCGTGAATTTCGACCATTAACTTCGAATTGACGTTGCGGGAGATCCGACCGTCGGATTCTCCTAAAACCGGAACCGTTGGGTTCGTATCGAAAGAGCTTTCCAATGAAGATTAGAAATTTGAAATCTAACGGTTGGATTTAGAATTATGTCCAAATCAAATTTGAAAAAGGTCGCTGTAAGTGCAGTTCGATGGCCGTTGATGGAAATCGACTGTACGGGCCTTGATAAAATTATTAAAAATATCTATAATTTGTGTAAAATAATAATATATGAGTTGGAAAGAACTGGGCTGAAAAATTCCATATTTAAAAAGATAAAAATAGATTTTTATCGAAATGAACTAGTTTTGAACTAGAATTAAAATCAATTTATTTTTGAAATAAATAAATTGAATTTGAAAGTGATTTTAAAAATAATCAATATTTCCAATACGTGGATTGGGCTGGAGTTGAATCGAAATTATCTTCGGAATATTTCGATGTTGGATTTCGTGACTATACAGATATTTTTATGGGAATTTGAAAGATATATTTTATATCGTTATTTCCAATACGATATTTGTTGGTTTCAGAATTTGGTATCGAATATAAGCCGATATATTTTCTATTCAGAGCCTTGTATTTAATATCAAATGTGATTTGGGTTTGTCGTGAACCGTGTTTTAGATGACATTGGTCCTTTAACCCAGTTAAATGCAGGATATTGATTTTTTGAAAAGATTAAAACTAAGTGGAGTTTGAATAAATCTTTAATTAGATTGAAATGTGAATTGATAATTTAAACTATCAAATCTGAAAGGTGATCGAGAATGGAGTACCACCAGTTTTGCTCCAATACGATAGTTAAATCTTTAATTAGATTTGAACGTTAAATGGTAATTAATTTTACCGATAACACCGTGGTGTTAGATATGGGGTATTACCAGTTTTGCTCCGTGGGATGAATAGGTTGGGATTGGGAAATAAAATAAATAATTACTTCGGTGTGGTTCGCTAATCCCGACTAGTTTGAAATGATATCCAAAGGAAGATTAAAGAATAAATTTAGAAGAATTTATCTTGGATAAAATTAATGGGAACATTTCCCTAAGAATGTGATTTTGTGAATAAAAGAATATTCTGAATTGGAATGAGGTGTTTGTTGTGTTTGTGTAACATTCGTTTATTATATACGTGGGTTATTCAGAAAGGCCGGGTTTATACCCATTCTGAATAACCGATTCGACGAGATGTCGAAGATGAAGACGGTGGATGAAGACCGGAAGTCTCCACATGGTTTGGGTGATTACTGATGATCTCGATTGGGCTGTACACCCAAGATGACGGAAACAGTTGGTGATCGTCCAGACGTACTTGGAGATCGATGGATATGCGAGGAAAGTGCCTCCAGTTTCGTTCAGACCCAGAACGAACTTGTAAATGGATTGTGTGTCTGAAATTGGATTTTATTCTGTGTTAATTGATCTCTATTAAATATACATCTGTTTGGCGGCGAAGAATTTATTCTCTTGCTTAACGCCCTTCTCTGAGACGTACGAGCTCAGAGGTTGTATATCGATGGACATCAGTCGCATGGAGTAAATTGCCAGTGTGGCACGCGTAAGTGGCAATTGATCAGGGCTTCTGTTGAAAAGCAAAGTCTTGTGGTTGATGATCAAAGCACGGCCTGTGTGGCGTAGCTTTGTGTATAACGTGAATTCGCGAGCCTCACACCTCGGTATGAGTCAAAAACGGGATACGGACCCAAGGAGTGCACGACGTTTCTTTCTAGCTAGGGTTGTGTCAGTGACCTACCAGCCCTGACATTTATATACTTTTCACGTGTGTGGTTATTGGATACGAGGCGCCTCAGATATAGGTCTGTAAGGACCGGGAAACGTGTGTTCAGGAATAATTAATCCTCAAAAGTAAGAGAGGACCAGCCTTGGAGGTTCCAAAGGATCAGAGTGGGGTCCTGAGGCATTGCTAGAGTGTCTCAAACGCAGAGAGGAGCTTGCCCCTTGCCTCGACTCATGACGGAAATCCAATTTCCAATACGTGATATTGCGGTTTTAATTGTAGAACTAGTATGGCGACATGATATATGGTACCCATGCCATCTATGATTGATATTTATGATTGAAATTGTTTTGACACTATACACTTATAATAGTATCAAATGATTTGTTTTGTACGTACGAAGCATGTTTGGCTATTATAAGGGAAAACCCTATCCTCCGGCTTGCGTTGCATTGTGTGATGGGACCTGGGTCTTATAATAGCTCCATTTTTCTAAAAAGCATTGCGCTGTTTTGTTATATGCACTAGTATTCTTGGAAGGAAACCCGTTCCGTGTTATACGGCGTGGTCCATTGAATTACTATCTTTAAAGTAAAGTTTTAAATAACTGTTTTAGTTCTCACACAAGTCCCATGACTGACCTGGAGTTTATTGTTTTAACCTAAACTCTGGGTGCCCCTATTTTCCGCACGGGCAGCTAGTAGTTTTGGTTTTGCAGATTTATATTCACAGGGTCCTAATTTACAGCTGGAACGATATCCGGAAAGCTCTGTATCCGTGTATCTCTTCTAGTTGTGTTATGTATATTTTCCGCTGCTATGTAATTTATTGTAATCTCTGATATTTATTGAATGTATTTTATTCATTCATACTCTGTATATTCTTGTATCTGATGGAATTGTTGTAATAAACAATGAAATGTTCTTCTGTCTGCGTTCCAATTTGTCTTGTCCTCAATTCTATCCGTGTTTTCCTTCATGGGGAAGTTCGGGTCGTCTCAGTTTGGTATCAGATCTTTGGTTTACAGAGCTCGAGAACAAGACACATTAGAACCATACGAAAGAATTCATCAGAGATTGGATTAGTAATATCCAATTAGATTGACTCGTTAGAGATAGGATCAGTAGTATCCTAGAACGAGTGTGAAGAGTATATTTTCCAAATGAAAATAATTTGGTTTTGAAAATTTAAATCGCTTTATACGTATTTGAATATTTATTTATTTTGAATATGGACAATCGAGTATATAAAGATTTCGCGTATACGCGTCATGAACGTATATTCGAAGTTTTAATATATTGGATAGATATAGAATCACATCCTAGACACCCGGAGATGGTTCTGATGATTGATATATCATCATCTGAATTTATGTTCGTGTTTCGAAGGTGTGATTTCTATATATTTCCATTAGGCTGGTGTGAGAACCAAAACTAATATAGTTAGAATACATTGTTGTGGATTGGCATCAAAAACATGATTTTCTATATATGTATCAAAATTTTGAGTTTGAAATATTAATTCACTAATTGATTGATGTTTGTGTTGTTTGTTTATTTGTTTGATAATTTTGAAACATTTAGCCTTATTGAACCAAATATTGAATTGTATTGAAAATGGGTCACATTTGCTTGCATATACATATACTGACATTGAACAGGTCATAGCAAGGAGGCTAGAGCAGAGAATAAAATTTGTTTGCCCGACAAATAGGTACATGTTTACTATATAATTTACTGTTTTGTTTGGGTGATGATGATTTTATGAGCCTATTGGCTAGCCTCTTGGCTTTTTCTTTTTCTTTTTGAGATCAGAAGGCCTATATGGCAATTTCGGGATTTTCCCGTGGCTCCCGGTGCAGGGGAGGTTATGGCAAAAAAATTCGAAAATTTAGGGTGTTAGCCAAATTTTTGAAAATTATCAGAAACTGAAAAGTTGGAGAATGGAAGCCAGATCGAACGTTGAGTTGATTGATCAAACCACTTTCGACTTTATTCCTTTTCGGGGACGAAAAGTTTTAAGTGGGGGAGATTGTAACAACCCGAAAATCTGGGTCAGTTTAAAATTTTTATTCTTGCAATTATTAGCGAATTTTGAACATTTAAAATAGATTATTTTAAATAAAATCGACGAGAAATTTATTTTGAATAGAATTTGACGTATATATTATATACGTCGTCGTTAGAATATAAATAATTATATATAATTATAAATCGAATTGAAAATGGCGCGGTAGTTTGATAATTTGATTTCAAACTTCAATCGAATGTACCGGGTGCAAAACAATCCGGATTTTAGTGAAACCAAAAATAATAGGATCTAATTGATAATATCTTTCCAACGAATCCGAAAAATCGAAATTTCATAGCGGGAATCAAAAGATATGTCCGTTGAAAATTCTGAATAGTCGCTATGGAATTCAGGCCCTTAAAAATGGGAATTTTGCAAACGACCTCAGATTTCGACGAAACCACTTTTGTTGGGTCCGTGATGTCAAATTATTGCTAGATTCCAAATTTCATAATTTTTCGAATCAATATGTGAGTGTGGCAAAGGAAAACGTGTTTGACCAGTTTTAGTTGATTTTAATCGACTGGAAATTGACCATTTTTCCAACGGTCTCAGAATTCGACGAAACTAGTTTTGTTAGGACCATAACGTCAATACGAAGCTAGAAAATATTTTTCTGGAATTTTTCGAGTTAGTATGTGACCCCGGTAAATTGAAATGCGCGTTCAAATTCAATATATAGAGTATATGTTGATTTTAACGGAAACTGATCGAAACGATCAAATCAGCTTGCGATACATATCCCATTGTGCTCGGAATGGGGGTGAAACGCTATGGACGACAGGCGGTGGGCCTCGTTTAGAGGTCGTATGTAAAAGTCAACTTTTTTGAAAAAAATAATTAAATAAAAAAATTAAAACCCTCTTCCCCTTAAATCCCTCTGCCCCCCCCCCCCCCCCCCCCGTTCACGTTTCAGTTCAAAAAGAAGAAGAAAAAATCGAAATCGCGCGCCGCCGGGGAGGAGCACCACCGCACCTCCGCCATCCACCCGTCGCCATCGACGTTCACCCCCCGTCTACCTCGCCGGACCACACCCCTCCTCCTCTCGACATCGACACCCCCGCTTTTCTTCCCCAATCCGAATCGCAAACCCCCCGTGAAAACCTGTAACTTCCCCGTAAAGGAAAGCGCGGATAGTTCGAGAACAGGACACAAACAGAACGCATACAAAAGAACATTTCATTGTATATTACAACAATGCATCAGATTACAAGAATATACAGAGTATGAATGAATCAATATTACACAGAAATATCAGAGATTTAAATTACATTTAAATACATAGCAGCGGAAATTAATACAATACACAACTAGAAGGGATATACGGATACAAAGCTTTCCGGATATCATTCCAGCTGTAAACCAGGATCCTGTGAATAAAAATCTGCAAAACCAAAACTACTAGCTGCCTGTGTCAAAATAGGGGCACCCAGAGTTTAGGTTAAAAACAATAAACTCCAGGTCAGTCATGGGACTGGTGCGAGAACTAAAACAATTATTAATCTTTATTTTAAAGTTAGGTAAATCAAGGGACCACGCCGTATAACACGGAACGGGTTTCCTCCCAAGAATACCAGTGCATAAAACAACAACGCAATGCTAAATAAAGAAAAATGAAGCTATTATAAGACCCAGGTCCTATCACACAATGCAACGCAAGCCGGGGGATAGGGTTTTTACCTTATTATAGCCAAGAATGCTTGATACGTTTAAAAGAAATCATTTGATACTATTATAAGTGTATAGTGTATAAAACAACTTCAAATCATAAGTATCAATCATAGGCGGCATGGGTACCATATATCATGTCGCCATACTAGTTCTACAATTAAAACAGCAAATGTCACGTATTTGGAAATTGGATTTCCATCTATGAACCGAGGCAAAAGATAGTCCTCAACCGATTCGAGACGCTCTAGCCCGCCCCTCAGAATCAGAGCTCGAGTGACCCTTGGATCGTCAGGGCCGGTCCACCGATGTGGATTAAAATGCCTGAACATGCGTTTCCCCGCCCTTTGGGGCGTAAATGAGCCAACGAATGACTCCATCGGACCCGGATTGTCCGATTAAACCGAGGCGCCTTGCAACAGCAACAACCACACAGGTGAAAAGTATATAAATGTCAGGGCTGGTAGGTCACTGACACCACCCTAGCTAGAAAGAAACGCATGCCCTCCCTGAGGTCCTTCTCCCGTTTTTGGTTCACAACCGGGGTGCGAAACTCGCGAAGTAAACGTTACACAAAGCTACGCCACAAGGCCGTGCTTTGATCATCACCACAAGACTTTGCTTTTCAACAGAAGCCTCGATCAATTGCCACTTAGGCATGCCGCAGAGGCAATTCACTCCATGCGTTTGATATCCATCAATATATAACCCCTGAGCTCGTACGTCTCAGAGAAGGGCGTTAAGCAAGAGAATAAATTCTCCGCCGCCAAACAGATATATATTTAATAGAGATCAATCACACGGACTAAAATCCAATGTCAGACACACAGTCCATTTACAAGTCCGTTCTGGGTCTGAACGAAACCGGAGGCACCTAGTACCCCGCATATCCATCGATCTCCAAGTACGTCTGGACGATCACCAACTGTTTCCATCCTCTTGGGTGTACAGCCCAATCAAGATCATCAGTAATCACCCAAACGACGTGAAGACTTCCGGTCTTCGACCATCGTCTTCATCTTCGACTTATCGTCGTATCAGTTATTCAGAATGGGATAAACCCGGTCTTCCCGAATAACTCGCGTATATTTTAAATAAGTGTTACACAAACACAACATACGCCTCATTCCTGTTCATCAGTCCCTAACCGTAAATTAATCAAGAGAATAATTCCCCAAATATTAACCCCGAAGGCCGAAACCAACATCAGATCAATATCCAGAAAACCATCCTGCTTGGCTAACCGACAGTTAGTTTCTAAATTTCATATTCATAGGGAAAGGTTCCCATTAATTTTATCAAAGATAAATCATTAAAATTTATTCTTTAATCTACCTTTGAATATCAATTCAAATTAGTCGGGATTTAACGAAACTTACCGAAGTAATCATTTGTTTTAATTTCCCAATCCCAACCTATTCATCCCAGAAGTAAAACTGGTAGTACTTCATATCTAACACCACGGTGTTATCGGTAAATTCAATTACCATTTCACGTTCAAATCTAATTAAAGATTTAACTATCGCCTGGAGCAAAACTGGTGATACTCCATTCTCGATCTTTTCAATCTAATTAAAGATTCATTAAAACTCCACTTAGTTTTAATCTGTGATTGGATTAAAGAATCAGTGTCATTTAAAACACGGTTCACGATAAACCCAAAATCACATTCCATTAGTTGTCGGGTTAAAGAACGAGTGTTATTTAAAACACTGTCAACGATAAACCCAAAAATCAATATCAATTCAATTCCATTTAAATATTATTTAATTGGTACACTTCATTAAATCCAAATAAAAAGATTTAATCTTTTCTTAACTGGGTTCAAGAACAGTGTTAGTCAAGACACCATTCACGACAAACCGAAATCACATTTGATATTAAATACAAGGCTCTGAATAGAAAATATATCGGCTTATATTCAGTATCAAATTCTACGACCAACAGATATCGTATTGGAAATAACTATATATATATATCTATATCTTTCAAATTTCCATAACAACATCTGTATAATCACGAAATCCAACATCGAAATATTCCGAAGACAATTTCGATTCAAATCCATTCCAATGCAATCATTGGAAATTCTGGTTATTTTCAAAACCATTTCAAATTCAATTTATTTATTTAAAAATAAATAGAATTATAATTCTTGTTCAAAACTAGTTCATTTCGATAAAAATCTGTTTTTATCTTTTCAAATATGGAGTTTTTCATCCCAATTCTTTCTAAATCATTACTTATGATTTTACACAAATTATTCCTATTTTTAATAATTTTATCAAGGCCCGTACAGTCGATTTCCATCAACGGCCATCGAACTGCACTTATAGCGACCTTTTCCAAATTTGATTTGGACGTATCTCCAAATCCAACCGTTAGATTTCAAATTTCCAATATTCGTTAGAAAGCTCTTTTCGATTCGAACCCAACGGTTCTGGTTTCAGGAGAATCCGACGGTCGGATCTCCCGTAATATCTGTTCGAAGTCAATGGTCGAAATTCGCGAACTGCCGCGGCGCGGCGCGTTCTATTCAGGCCATTATATTATATACATAATATATACTTCGTCGATTTCTATTCAAAACGTGATTTATAAATCGTTTTAAATTCGTTTTCAAAACGGTTTCAACTTCATATTCAATTTCAAATCAAAATTGAATATTCTAATATAAATTCGGTTTAAATTCATTTCAAATTCATTTCAATTCAAATTGATTTCTAATTCAATTTCAGTTCGTTTTCAATTCAAATTCAATTCAAATTGATTTCTAATTCAATTTCAGTTCGTTTTCAATTCAAATTCAATTCAAATTTATTTCTATTCCATTTCAATTCGAATTCATTTCTATTCCATTTCAATTTGAATTCATTTCTATTCAATTTCAATTCGAATTCATTTCTATTCAATTTAAATTCGAATTCATTTCTATTCGAATTCATTTCAAAACGATTTCAATTCTATTTGAATTCATTTCAAAACGATTTCAATTCTATTCGAATTCATTTCAAAAACGATTTCAATTCTATTCGAATTCATACCATTTCAGTTTATTTCGAATTTCAAATCAGTTTAATTAAATTCGAATTTCCATTCACTTTAATATTCACTTCAATTTGAATAAAATCGATATAAATATCGTTCACGTCAAAATGGCGTCAATCTATCAACGCGGCTTCATATATTTCGATTTCCAAATATTCTACTTCGAATATTTCTTTTTCAAATATTTCTATTCAAATATTTTATTTCAAATATTTTATTTCAAAACTGGAATGAGGCCCAAAACAATTACCATATAATGTTAATTATATGGATTTTTCTACAACCATGTATATATCAACAACGATGAATAATCAACCATCATCCAAAGTGCATTCTACACTGTATAAGCATCAAATATAAATCTTCAACGCTTATAACAGCCTGTCAATCAATCGATCGACATACAACTAAACAATCGGGATTAGTGTACGTCAAATATGATCCCAATACCCGTGTGGGGTTTCAAGCAATCAAACACAGATTTTTATTTGTGCAGTTGGGCGATGTGTAAAATTTATCGTCCCAATCAATGTCCTTCAAATAGGTGTACATAAACAAACCGTCCGGTTTGTGAATGAATATTTATTTATTCACATTCACGTTAAAAATTATATTTTTAACGATCAAACTAATTCATTCAACCTATGAATTTTCTATTCGATTCGTTTATTAAATAAAATGTTATTTTTATTTTTCTAACTTACTTTTAGAAAATTTCGGCGGCATAACGGCACGATACTAGAAACGGGACAAGGCCTAGCCTTATCCCCGGTCTAGTGAAGGCTCACGCCATTCACACATCAATCAAATCCATTCCATTTCATCAAACAATTCAATTCATACCAAATAATCTAACTAACTACACAACCAAACAATTAAACAAACAAGCCATCCATGGTCTGTGGATGACGGGTGTCGGGTGCTACTAAACACCGTCTGCATCCTAGTATATATATATATATATATATATATATATATATAACTAGAAAAGAAATTGAAGAGTGAGAAATTCTCACCGAAAGTTATCCAATACCACGACTCTTCATTTATAGAAATCTTCGCCATTCCCGCCTTTTGTCACTTTTCACTGCCCGTATTCTCTACATATATAAAAATCACGTTTTTACTTCGTTATTCAATATAGAAAAATCGAATTTTTACTTCGCTATTCAATATATAAAAATCGAATTTTTACTTCGCTATTCAATATATAAAAATCGAATTTTTACTTCGCTATTCAATATATAAAAATCGAATTTTTACTTCGCTATTCAATATATAAAAATCGAATTTTTACTTCGCAATTCAATATAGAAAAATCGAATTTTTACTTCGCTATTCAATATAGAAAAATTGAATTTTTACTTCGCTATTCAATATAGAAAAATCCCACCTTTCATAATATAAAAACATCGCCTTTTCTTTGATTAAATCACATAAAAAAACGACCTTTTCTTTTTCAGAAATCAAATTTTTTACTAAAGAAACCGGTTTTTATATAAAAGAAAAAAAATCAGTTTTATACTCTATGAAAAATCAGTTTTTAACTTAAGAGAAAAAAAACATTTTTTTTAACTCTAATAAACTAAACTAAATGTTTAAAACAAACTAAAATAATATTTAAATAAAACTTACAGTATGAATCGTGAGAAGGAGGGGGCTGGTAGCGGGGGTGGCGCGCGGTGAGCAGGAGATCGCAGGAGGGTGGGGGAACTTGCGATGGAGGCGGTGGGTGGCTGCGATGGAAGCGCGGTTTTAGGGTTTTCGAATGGGGATGGGGGGGTTTGTGGAGTTCGATTTGGAAGCGGGGTGCGGAAGGAGGAGGCGGTGGCTCAGGGGGTGGTGAGGGGATGGAGGCGGGGCGTGATGGTGATTTCCTTTTCTCTTTTTTTTTTAATTTAGAAAGCAGTCGGGGAGAAAGAAGGAGAAAGGGGCTGGAGAGGTTTAAATATATATATAATATAATAATTTAATATTATTTTTCTATAAAAAGTTGACTTTACATTCGAACACCAATCGAGGCCCAACGACTGTCGTCCCTAGCGTATTACCCCCATTCCGAACACAATGGGATATGTATCGTAGGCCGGTTCGATCATTTTGATCAGTTTCCGTCAAAATCAACATATATCTCTATATATTGAATTTGAACGCGCGTTTCAATTTACCGGGGTCACATACTAACTAGAAAAATTCCAGAAAAATATTTTCTAGCTTCGTATTGACGATACGGTCCTAACAAAACTAGTTTCGTCGAATTCTGAGACCGTTGGAAAAATGACCGTTTTCCAGTCGATTAAAATCAACTAAAACTGGTCAAACGCGTTTTCCTTTGCCACGCCCACATATTGATTCGAAAAAATTATGAAATTTGGAATCTAGCAATAACTTTACATCACGAATCTAACAAAAGTGGTTTCGTCGAAATCCGATGTCGTTTGCAAAATGTCCATTTTTAAGGGCCTGAATTTCATAGCGACTATTCAGAATTTTCAACTGGACATATCTTTTGATTCCCGCTATGAAATTTTGATTTTTCGGATTCTTTGGAAAGATATTCCCAATTAGATCCTAATATTTTTGGTTTCACTAAAATCCGGATTGTTTTGCACCCGGTACATTCAATTGAAGTTAGAAATCGAATTATCGAACTACCGCGCCATTTTCAATTCCTTTTATAATTATAAATAAATTTTTATATTCTAACATCGATCTATATAACTATATACGATTGAATTTCATTCAAAAGAAATTTTCTCGTCGATATTATTTAAAATAATTCATTTTAAATAATCAAAATTCGCTAAAATTGCCAAAATAAAATTTTTAAACTGGCCCAGATTTCCGGGTTGTTACACCCCCCCCCCCCCCCCATCGCAGAACCCGCCGCTTCTCCTTCTTCCTCTCCCTCTCGCGCTCCCCTCCTCTCGTCCACCTCAGCGTCGCCATGAAGCACCCAACCCGGCCTGTCATGGACAGTAAACATCGAGCCCTCCTTTTTCTAAATGTGAGTTTTCTTTTATTTTATTTTCATAGATTCTTGTAGAAAATTGATCTAGGTTAAAAAGGTGATTTTTATTTGGTTATCACTAGAGGAAAAATATACGATCTTTAACTAGAAAAAAATAGGATCTTTGCTTTGAAAATATATGATCTTTCTTCATATGAATGTAGTGAAAGGATTTGATTTTATTTATGTAAAATGATGCGATTTTTACTTAGTCAAAGATGCGATTTTTTACTTAGTCAAAGATGCGATTTTTACTTAGTCAAAGATGCGATTTTTACTTAGTCAAAGATGCGATTTTTACTTAGTCAAAGATGCGATTTTTACTTAGTCAAAGATGCGATTTTTACTTAGCTAAAGAAGCGATTTTTTTTTTAAAATAAGAAGTAGCAATAAAAATTCGATTTTTATATATATGAAGTGAAGATAAAAATACGATTTTTATGCTGATATAAAAATATAATCTTTATATTTAAAATGGCGATATAAAAATAAAATCTTTAAATTTGAAAAGGCGAAATCTTTAAATTTGAAAAGGTGGGATTTTTATATATTGAATAGCTAAGTAAAAAAAAATTCGATTTTTATATATTGAATAGCAAAGTAATTTTTTTTTTGATTTTTATATATTGAATAGCGAAGTAAAAATTCGATTTTTATATATTGAATAGCGAAGTAAAAATTCGATTTTTAAATATTGAATAGCGAAGTAAAAATTCGATTTTTATATATTGAATAGTGAAGTAAAAATCCGATTTTTATATATTGAATAGCGAAGTAAAAATTCGATTTTTTATATATGTAGTGGCTACGGGCAACGAAAATGACGAAAGGCGAGAACGACGAAGATTTCTACTTAAGAAGGGTCGAGATGATTGGATTAGCTATCGGTGAGAACTTCTCACTCAAATTTCCTTTTTCTAGTTATATATATACTAGGATGCAGACGGTGCTTAGCAGCACCCGACACCCGTCATCCACAGACCATGGATGACTTGTTTGTTTGATTGATGTGTTGTGAAAATTGTTTGTGATGTTGATGTGAAATCGATAATAAAAAGTAGAAGTGTTGAAATAAATTAATTAGCGTTAAAAATGAAATCTTTAATGTGAATGTGAATAAATAAATATTTATAAACAAATCGGTCGATTTGTTTATATACACTGATTTGACTGATATTGATTGGGATGATAAATTTTACACATCGCCCAACTGCACGAATAAAAATCTGTGTTTGTTGATTTGAAACCCCACATGGGTGTTGGGATGATATTTGGGTACACTAATCCCAATTATTTAATTGTATGTCGATCGATTGGTCGACAGACTGTGTAACCGTTAATTATTTATATTTGATGCTTATGCAGTTGTGTGGTGCACTTTGAATGATTGTTGATTATTTATCGTTGCTATTTATATACATGTGTTGTATGGAATCCATATAATTAACATTATATGGTGATTGATTGGGCCTCATTCCAATCGGAAAAATAATGAATATTATAAAAGAAAATTCATATGTTGAATATAAAAATAGTCATGTGTTGATGCTATTCATGTGTTGAAACTATTTATGTGTTGAGTAAAATATTTTAACAATAAAATTTATATCTTTATCTTATTTAAAATTAAAACTACTTTACGGTTGAAGTCTAATTAAAAATCAAACGATAGACACCATAATTTTATAAAATATTTTACATACCAAAAATAGTGATGTGTTGACAGTACTCATGTGTTGAGATTAGTCGTGTGTTGAAAGAAATATAGATTCATGTGTTGAATAGAATAAATATTCATTTGTTGAATAGAATAAAGAAGTTTTTTAAAAATATAAAGCCGTGTTGATTAGAGATGCGTTATTTTGACGCGAACGATATTTATATCGATTTTATTCGTTTTATAATGAATATTGAAAAGCGATTTCAAAATTTAATATTTTGAAATGAAATTAAAATTAAATTAGATTAAAATTCAAATTGAAATTAGATTAAAATTCAAATTTTATTGAATCAATTTGAAATGAATTCGAATCGAATAGAAAATGAATTCGATTCGAATTGAATAGAAAGTGAATTTGAATTGGAATTGAATAGAAATGAATTCAAATTGAATTAGAATTTGAATTGAATTGAAACGAATTAGAATTCGAATTGAATAGAAAGTGAATTTGAATTGGAATTGAATAGAAATGAATTCAAATTGAATTAGAATTAGAATTGAATTGAAATCAAATCGATTTGAAATGGAAGAAAAAGTTGAAATTGTTTTTGAAACGAATTTAAAACGATTTATAAAATACGTTTTAAAAGGAAATCGACGAAATATATATATATATATATATATATATATATATATATATATATTATATATAATGGCCTGAATAAAACGCGCCGCGCCGCGGAAGTTCGTGAATTTCGACCATTAACTTCGAATTGACGTTGCGGGAGATCCGACCGTCGGATTCTCCTAAAACCGGAACCGTTGGGTTCGTATCGAAAAGAGATTTACAATGAATATTAGAAATTTGAAATATAACGGTTGGATTTGGAATTATGTCCAAATCAAATTTGAAAAAGGTCGCTGTAAGTGCAGTTCGATGGCCGTTGATGGAAATCGACTGTACGGGCCTTGATAAAATTATTAAAAATATCTATAATTTGTGTAAAATCATAAAATATGAGTTGGAAAGAACTGGGCTGAAAATTCCATATTTGAAAAGATAAAAATAGATTTTTATCGAAATGAACTAGTTTTGAACTAGAATTAAAATCAATTTATTTTTGAAATAAATAAATTGAATTTGAAAGTGATTTTAAAAATAATCAATATTTCCAATACGTGGATTGGGCTGGAGTTGAATCGAAATTATCTTCGGAATATTTCGATGTTGGATTTCGCGACTATACAGATATTGTTATGGGAATTTGAAAGATATATTTTATATCGTTATTTCCAATATGATATTTGTTGGTTTCATAATTTGGTATCGAATATAAGCCGATATATTTTTTATTCAGAGCCTTGTATTTAATATCAAATGTGATTTGGGTTTGTCGTGAACCGTGTTTTAGATGACATTGGTCCTTTAACCCAGTTAAATGCAGGATATTGATTTTTTGAAAAGATTAAAACTAAGTGGAGGTTGAATAAATCTTTAATTAGATTGAAATGTGAATTGATAATTTAAACTATCAGATCTGAAAGGTGATTGAGAATGGAGTACCACCAGTTTTGCTCCAATACGATAGTTAATTCTTTAATTAGATTTGAGCGTGAAATGGTAATTAATTTTACCGATAACACCGTGGTGTTAGATATGGGGTATTACCAGTTTTGCTCCGTGGGATGAATAGGTTGGGATTGGGAAATAAAATAAATAATTACTTCGGTGTGGTTCGCTAATCCCGACTAGTTTGAAATGATATCCAAAGGAAGATTAAAGAACAAATTTAGAAGAATTTATCTTGGATAAAATTAATGGGGACATTTCCCTAAGAATGTGATTTTGTGAATAAAAGAATATTCTGAATTGGAATGAGGCGTTTGTTGTGTTTGTGTAACATTCGTTTATTATATACGTGGGTTATTCAGAAAGGCCGGGTTTATACCCATTCTGAATAACCGATTCGACGAGATGTCGAAGATGAAGACGGTGGATGAAGACCGGAAGTCTTCACATCGTTTGGGTGATTACTGATGATCTCGATTGGGCTGTACACCCAAGATGAGGGAAACAGTTGGTGACCGTCCAGACGTACTTGGAGATCGATGGATATGCGAGGAAAGTGCCTCCGGTTTCGTTCAGACCCAGAACGAACTTGTAAATGGATTGTGTGTCTAACATTGGATTTTATTCCGTGTTGATTGATCTCTATTAAATATACATCTGTTTGGCGGCGGAGAATTTATTCTCTTGCTTAACGCCCTTCTCTGAGACGTACGAGCTCAGAGGTTGTATATCGATGGACATCAGTCGCATGGAGTAAATTGCCAGTGTGGCACGCGTAAGTGGCAATTGATCAGGGCTTCTGTTGAAAAGCAAAGTCTTGTGGTGTAACACCCCGTATTTCAGTTAATGCTAAAATTCACTAATTGCAGGATAAATAATCTCAAATGTGAGAATTGGGGGAAACGGGCTGCGTATTGCGTTCGTCTCGGAAAAATACGCGAAATAGAGTCCGAAATTTTGTAAATCGGAGTCCGTATGGCCCAGTTATGGCCCAATGAAGTTTGCAGAAAATTCAAAGTTAAAAACAGATTTAAAAATTCAAATTCAGATTTTTAATTTCAACCAGCGGGGCCAGGCGGGAAAGTTCCCGCCCTAGCCATGTCGACAGGGCTGTCGACAGGCCTGTCGACTGGGGAGTCGACTGCCCTGTCGACTTGCCTGTCGACACGGGGTGTCGAGCCACTTGGCCTGGGTGCACCAGGTCTGGTTTTCTGGCTAGGGCTGGGCTGTGTTCTAGAGACTTCCTAAATCTGACGGACCTAATCTAACCTAGGGTTAATCCTATGGTCTAAAACACACCCTAATCCTATAAATACACCCTAATGCAAGCCTAATCCATACTAAAAATAGAAATGATGCCATCATGCCGCCAAAATCAAACCTAAGAGGAGCCTCCACTAGTTTATGAAGGAAGTTGCAAGCTAATCAACCTCTAATCATCATCTTCTTCATATTTAGCAACTAGTTCTACTTCATAAGTTTGCTAATCTTGGTTTTGGTGAGTTCCTATGCCTTTAGCAAGTAATTGCTAAACTAATTAGGATAGGATATTAGGAGGCTATGGATGTAAATGTGGATTATGCAAGTTGTGGTTGTCATATGTTATAAGTTCATATGTAAACTTGCCTCTTTTTATGATATGAAGTGTCATGTAAGTTCATATGCAAGTTTTATGCAAGTTTATATGCAAGATCATATGCAAGATAGTCTCTTTTTATGATATGCATAACATGTGCAAGTTTGCCTTTGTGATATGACATGATATGCAAGTTTATATGCAAGATTCATGTGCAAGTTAGCCTCTTTCTATGATGTGCATGACATATGCAAGTTTGCCTTTGTGATATGACATGGTATGCAAGTTTTATGCAAGTTTATATGCAAGTTCATATGCAAGTTTTATGCAAGTCTTATGCAAGTTCATATGCAAGTTCATATGCAAGTTTTATGCAAGTTTATATGCAAGTTCATATGCAAGTTTGTCTCTTTTTATGATGTGCATAACATATGCAAAGTTGTCCCTATGTATGACGTGTTATGTAAACGAATTACGTGGGAAACGATGGGGTTAATATGCATGATTATAAAAAGGTGTAAAGTTGTTATGATTAAGCATAACATAAAATGAATGGACATAATTGGGAATTTACCTATTAAGTTAGGTCTACCCACATTATGGAGTTGGGAATTTACCTATTAAGTTAGGTCTACCCATACCATGGAATTGGGAATTTACCTATTGAGTTAGGTCTACCCATATTCTTAAAAATGTGTAATTAATTAGGGATAATTAATTATGGGGGGTGATTAATTAGGTGTAATTAATCAACTAAGACACGAGGTTGGACCCTTTTGTAGCGGAAGTCTGCCCGGAACCGACCGGCCATCCAGCGGCTACAAATGATTGGCCCAATGTGAGAGGTCTTAGTCATAAATTAAATACATGATTAAAGTAAAGACACGAGGTTAGACCCTTTTTATGACAGAAGTCTGCCCGGAACCAACCGGCATATCCAGCGGTCATAAAAAGATGGTCTAATGTGAGAGGTCTTTATGAGGTCATGATCTTAATTAATTAATTAAGAAACACTTAACCATATTAGCATGTAGAGGGACATGAAGGGTTAAGTGGGTGCCTTGGGTGGCATGTGGAAATCTAGTAGTTGCCTTGGGTGGCAATAGAAAATACGATTAGAATACTTAACCAAAGTGGAACATGTAATTAAAACATGATTAAAGGGTTAAGTGGTATACACTAGAAATGACAAGCTTAGGTGGGTAGCTTGTGGGGGGGGGGGGGCATTTCAACCAATATCCCAAACGTATCTTAGTGGGCTCGACTCTAGTCGAGTGACGGGACACGCATATTGGGTTTGACTATAAGAGGCCAAAACGGGGTAGCGGTGGCAACGCGAGTCCAACGGGTTTCATATGCGTGTGTGGACCCGGGCTGGTAGGTAAGACGTTGTTGCATCGTGTAGATATAACCCGTGCACCGTTTGTTGTATCGGGCTAGCCACTTTGGGGAGTGATACACCCCATTGTGGGGCCAGCACGGATATCTACGGTAGGGAGCCGATCGCTTGGGAGTAGTGGGTACACCTAGTGGAGATAGGGGAAGACGGCACCTATGTAGTGAGCTAGGGGTACACGAAACTACTGGGTAAATTTTCTAAGTCCTTGGGAGGGATCAACCTTTAAGTAGGAATGACTGGTGTGGTGCAGTGTAGTAATTATCCTTGGGTGGGTAAATGCGTCTTTTTCGTTGTCTTAGTTCACTCTAAGTCTGATTGGCTACTGAGTGTAGTCATTTATCCCCAGTCACACCGTACCAAGTTATATCATATCCTTATTACTTTAATGATTACATTGTTAAAGTTATAGGACTCGCTCAGACTTATGTCTGACCCCGTTGTTTTTATCTTTTTCCCAACCCTCAGGTTCTCACAGTGGGCCCAGCACGAGTGGGCTTTGATCAGGCTGCTTTTATTACTCTCTTGGAGCTTGGACCTTAGATGTAGAGCTCAGCTTACCCTTTTCTTTTATGGCTATCAGTTCATGTATTGGGATTATGTATTTTTATTTATCAGGATGGATATTTTGTACTTGATTCTTATTATGGTTTTGTGATGTAACCAAACATGTTTTATTTTCCGCTGCAATGAAATGATGGTTTAAATTTTCAAGTATTACTTATATATGTCTTGCTGTAATTTCTCTGTTCTATATTCACTTAAAATACTCCACCGATGTTATGGCATTCCCTTTGAGAGTGACCATAGCGGGCGTGGTGTGTTACACGTGGTATCAGAGCAAAGGTTACCGGAACAGATAAAATTTTTAGAAAATTATTTTTCTAAAAACATTTTTGGAAGAGATATTTTCAAAAACATGTCTTTAAAGAGAAAAGTTTTTGAAAGAAAAGCATAATCCCCAATAGCCATATCTTTATCCTTCGAATTCTCCGTTTTGAATCTTTCCTTTTTTTCGTTTCAGCATGGCTGAGGATCTTAACTTTCCGGAGGGTGTGACGATACCAGTATGGTATAGGAGATTGATAGAGGCTAGGGCCACCACTGCGGGTCCAGCAAATGTTCCTCCACCAACCGTAGCACCCGATCTTCCTCCTCCCCCTCCTCCTCGCACGGATACTTTTGCTAAGACTTGCAAGGAATTTAAAGCTATGGGAGGGAAACCTTTTCAAGGATCTGAAACTTTTGTGGAGGCTAGAGATTGGCTAAGGAGGTGGAAGAGTTGATAGATATCTTTGAGATGGAAGAAGGAAAGAAAGTCAAGTTAGCTGCTTGGTTAATGAAGGGAGAGGCCTCATTCTGGTGGGAGGTCACTAATGGAGAACGCCCCGTTGACTCTTGGGCGGATTTTAGGGAAAGATTTGTGGCAAAGTTTCTCTCAAGGGCAGAGGAAAACTTGTATATGGAAAGATTCTTGACTCTAAAGCAAGGAAATCTCTCAGTGAAGGAATACGTCAACAAGTTTAATCAATTGGCAAGGTTTGGCCTAGACATGGTGAATACACCGGAGAAGAAGGCTTTGAGGTTCGTGAAAGGCTTGAATGAACCGATGCATGGGTTGGCTATGACTCATATCCCTATGGGGGCCATCTTTGAGAAGCTAGTTGACATGGCACTCATGCATGAAGAAGAGAAGGGTCCCAATGCTAATAAGGCACCCGAGAAGAAGGGAGATCAAAAGAGACCTCAGCAACAACAGCAAAACAAAGGTGGGAAAGGCAACGGTGGCAAGGGGAAGAAGAAGTGCTTCAATTGTGGGATACCAGGCCACATAAGCAAAGATTGTAGAAAGAAGAAGAAGACTGGTTGCTTTCACTGTGGCGAAGCAGGGCATCTAGTGAAGGATTGCCCTAAGAAGGGGCAAAGGACGGGATCTACCTCAGGAGGACAGGTGCAAGCTCTTATGGCACCGGGTCAGGCTAGGGGGCAAGTACAGGCTCTCGCGGTTCCACCGATTCAGGAAAGAGGTAGAACTATTTCCGTTGAAAGTCTGGTTTTTCTATTTGATCATCCTGTCCGTACATTGTTTGATTCAGGCGCATCGCATTCGTTTATCTCATCATCATTAGTTGAGTCACTGCACCTAGACACCAGCCTAGTAGATGATCCCTTGGTTGTTTCAAACCCAATTGGGGGCTCCACTTATTTGTCCATGATATGTTTGGGTTTGAAGATTTCTATACTTAGCATTGAGTTTAGATGTGATGCTTTTGTTTTGGGCTTCACGGGCTATGGGTTGATTTTGGGCATGGACTGGTTATCCAGTAATGGTGCTGTTCTTGATTGCGAAAGGAGAGTTGTTAGGCTCATGACCCGCTTGGGTAACACTCTCGAGATCTCTTGTAATCCCATGGATCCTGTTATGCTAAGTTATCTTGAGTCGTTAGAAGCTTCGGCCGAGAGTTTGCAATCTGTTAGAGTGGTCCGGGAATACTCGGATGTGTTTGAGGAGGTGAAGGGCTTACCTCCGAAGCGGGAGATTGACGTCCGAATATATCTGGTGGATAATGCTAAACCTGTATCTTTACCAGTGCGCCACATGGCTCCTCGTGAGAGGAGGGAACTCCATAAGCAAGTAGGGGAGTTGCTTGAGAAGGGGTTCATAAGACGAAGTATATCGGAGTGGGGTGCTCTAGTAGTTTTTGCTACGAAGGCGGATGGGTCCCTCAGACTTTGTGTAAACTATAGAGAACTCAACAAGCTCACAAAGAAGAATAGACACCCATTACCGAGGATTGATGATCTTTTCGATCAGTTGGTGGCGCTTCAGTATTTTCTCAGTTGGACTTAGCCACGGGGTTTCATCAGTTGAGGGTGGCTGGGGATAGCATAGACAAGACTGCCTTTAGGACTCCGGATGGTTTCTATGAGTGGCTGGTGATGCCATTTGGGTTGACGAACGCCCCTGCATACTTTGTTGATTTGATGAGTAGGGTGTTCAGGGAGTTCCTTAATAAATTCGGGGTGGTCTTTGTGGATGATATCTTAGTATTTTCTAAGAGTGAAGAAGAGCATGCCCTACATCTTGGGGAGGTATTGAAGACTCTTCGAGCACATAGCCTTAAGGCTAAATTCTCTAAATGTCACTTCTGGAGGAAGGAGGTGCGGTTCTTGGGGCACGTGGTCTCCAAGGAAGGGATAGTTGTGGATCCCGCGAAGGTAGTATCAATTCAGGATTGGAAGGTTCCGAAGAATGCTACCGAAGTAAGAAGTTTCTTGGGGTTGGCGGGTTATTATAGGAAGTTTATCAAAGACTTCGCGAAGATATCAGCCCCATTAACCCGCTTAACGAAGAAGAATCTTGTTTTCGCATGGGACGTAGATTGTGATGATGCGTTCCGACGGTTAAAGAGAGCTTTAACCACTGCTCCAGTTTTAGTGTTGCCAGATGGGAGCAAGCCATTTGTTGTCTATACCGATGCTTGTGGGACAGGACTAGGCGCAGTCTTAATGCAAGAGGGAAGGGTAGTAGCCTATGGTGGAAGGCAGTTGAGAGTGCATGAGAAAAATTACCCTACCCATGATTTAGAGTTGGCCGCTATTGTTTTTGTGCTTAAGATTTGGCGCCATTATCTTCTTGGTGAGAGATTCGAATTGTTCACTGACCACAAATCATTGAAGTACTTGTTTTCTCAGAAGGATTTGAATTTGAGACAGCAAAGGTGGATGGAGTTCTTAGCATCCTATGATTTCGAGATAGCGTATACCCCTGGCAAGGGTAACGTGGTGGCGGACGCCTTAAGCAGAAAGAGGATGTCCTTGAGTCCATTGTTCGTGGAACAACGAAGCTTAGAATTTATCTCGATGTTTGATTTCAGACCTTCCATTGATTATGTACCCGGTTTGCTAGCTTCCTTGGAGGTTAGACCTACTCTTTTGGGGCGGATTGGAGAAGCACAGAGGGACGACCCACAGTTGGTTGAGTTGGTGGAGAAGCTCATAAGGGGGGAGTCGACCAGCCATTTGAGTAGGTACACCCTAGACGATAGGGGGTGCTTGCGTAGAGACGGTAGACTTTGTGTACCGCAAGACGAGGGTTTGAGGAAGGTTATTCTTGATGATGCACACCGTTCTAGGATGACCATTCATCCCGGTGGGGACAAGATGTACCAAGACATGAAGAGGGTTTTCTTCTGGGCCGGTATGAAGAAAGATGTGGCCGAGTATGTCGCTCGATGCTTGGTGTGCCAACAAGTGAAGGCGGAGCAAAAGAAACCTGGTGGGTTGCTTCACCCATTGGAAGTTCCGCAATGGAAGTGGGATAGCGTCTCGATGGATTTTATTGACGGGTTACCCAGATCAAGAAAGGGTAATACGGGAATTTGGGTTGTGGTAGACAGACTTACTAAAAGCGCCCACTTCATACCTGTGAAGAGCAAGAGGACTGCTCCATGGCTAGCTTCAGTATATCTTCGAGAGATAGTTCGATTGCATGGGGTACCCTCTAGCATAGTGAGTGATCGAGATCCTATCTTCACTAGTGAGTTCTGGAGAAGTTTGCAAGAAGCAGTGGGGACTCAATTGTGTCTGAGCACCGCATATCATCCTCAGACGGACGGCCAGACTGAGAGGGTGAATCGTGTCCTAGAAGACCTTTTGAGGCTTTGTATCTTAGATTTTGGAGGTACATGGGAAGAGCATCTTCCATTGGTGGAGTTCGCATATAATAATAGCTTTCAGTCCAGTATTGGTATGGCTCATTTCGAAGCTCTTTATGGAAGGCCTTGTCGATCACCTGCATGTTGGTGGGAATCTACGGATAAGATTTTGCTTGGGCCTGATATGGTTAGGGAGACTTCTGAGAAGATTGACTTGGTTCGAAGAAGGATGAAAGCAGCGCAGGATAGGCAAAAATCTTATGCGGACAAGAGAAGGACGGATCTGGAGTTTGAAGTTGGGGACATGGTCTTTGTCAAAGTGTCTCCGTTACGAAATGTGGTTCGCTTTGGATCTGTTGGGAAGTTAGCACCAAGGTTCGTAGGGCCATTTCCCATTAAGGAAAGAATTGGACGGATGGCATATAGAGTGGAGTTGCCCGACAAACTTAGTGGTGTACATGATGTATTCCATGTGTCCCATTTGAGGAAGTGCTTACATGAGACCGCAGAGGTGGTAGAGCCGAGCTTGCTTAAAGAAGTGGAAGTAGAGCGTGATGCGACTATTCGACGAGCTCCTACCCGCATCCTTGGGTCAGAAACTAGGAAATTGAGGAATCGAGAGGTTCAACTAGTCAAAGTACAACGGGGAGAAGACGAGGGAAACGCTACTTGGGAGACGGAAGCGAAGATGCGTTCATTGTACCCATTCCTTTTTGAGGGTATGTCTTTTAACTTCTCCTTTATCGTTTGACTAGTACTTATCTTTAGTATGTCCTCTCGTTAGTACTTTTGACCTTTAGGTAGGGTAAACCTATGGTTGAAACATGTGTTTGAGACATGTTATGTTTGATGGATGCATGTGGATGCAAGTGGTTGCTAGTGTTGCTCGAGGATGCATATACACACACTCTAGGCACTAGATCGGCTCAATCACTTCATATTGCATATTGCATAAAATTGTGTGTAGGAAGCTATATTTATGGATGTATAATGATTGTGTTATCATATGGATGATGCATTTTGGTGAATGATTGTGCACTCATGTAGATATTGTATGTGTCGATAGGATTCTCTCGCATACATAATGAATGCATGGCACTATCATGGTTTGCATATGTTCATACATTAGATAGGGAACATATACACACACTTTTTGCATATGCTCATATATCATTAGAAACTGTTTTAAGGACAATGGATGCCCGTGTTTGATGGATTGAGTAGATGGTTGTTTGGATGGTAGGATATGCATTCTCCTTAGCTTAGAGATTTCGGGGACGAAATCCTTTAAGGAGGGGAGAATGTAACACCCCGTATTTCAGTTAATGCTAAAATTCACTAATTGCAGGATAAATAATCTCAAATGTGAGAATTGGGGGAAACAGGCTGCGTCATTGCGTTCGTCTCGGAAAAATACGCGAAATAGAGTCCGAAATTTTGTAAATCGGAGTCTGTATGGCCCAGTTATGGCCCAATGAAGTTTGCAGAAAATTCAAAGTTAAAAACAGATTTAAAAATTCAAATTCAGATTTTTAATTTCAACCAGCGGGGCCAGGCGGGAAAGTTCCCGCCCTAGCCATGTCGATAGGGCTGTCGACAGGCCTGTCGACTGGGGAGTCGACTGCCCTGTCGACTTGCCTGTCGACACGGGGTGTCGAGCCACTTGGCCTGGGTGCACCAGGTCTGGTTTTCTGGCTAGGGCTGGGCTGTGTTCTAGAGACTTCCTAAATCTGACGGACCTAATCTAACCTAGGGTTAATCCTATGGTCTAAAACACACCCTAATCCTATAAATACACCCTAATGCAAGCCTAATCCATACTAAAAATAGAAATGATGCCATCATGCCGCCAAAATCAAACCTAAGAGGAGCCTCCACTAGTTTATGAAGGAAGTTGCAAGCTAATCAACCTCTAATCATCATCTTCTTCATATTTAGCAACTAGTTCTACTTCATAAGTTTGCTAATCTTGGTTTTGGTGAGTTCCTATGCCTTTAGCAAGTAATTGCTAAACTAATTAGGATAGGATATTAGGAGGCTATGGATGTAAATGTGGATTATGCAAGTTGTGGTTGTCATATGTTATAAGTTCATATGTAAACTTGCCTCTTTTTATGATATGATGTGTCATGTAAGTTCATATGCAAGTTTATATGCAAGATCATATGCAAGATAGTCTCTTTTTATGATATGCATAACATGTGCAAGTTTGCCTTTGTGATATGACATGATATGCAAGTTTATATGCAAGATTCATGTGCAAGTTAGCCTCTTTCTATGATGTGCATGACATATGCAAGTTTGCCTTTGTGATATGACATGGTATGCAAGTTTTATGCAAGTTTATATGCAAGTTCATATGCAAGTTTTATGCAAGTTTTATGCAAGTTCATATGCAAGTTCATATGCAAGTTTTATGCAAGTTTATATGCAAGTTCATATGCAAGTTTGTCTCTTTTTATGATGTGCATAACATATGCAAAGTTGTCCCTATGTATGACGTGTTATGTAAACGAATTACGTGGGAAACGATGGGGTTAATATGCATGATTATAAAAAGGTGTAAAGTTGTTATGATTAAGCATAACATAAAATGAATGGACATAATTGGGAATTTACCTATTAAGTTTGGTCTACCCACATTATGGAGTTGGGAATTTACCTATTAAGTTAGGTCTACCCATACTATGGAATTGGGAATTTACCTATTGAGTTAGGTCTACCCATATTCTTAAAAATGTGTAATTAATTAGGGATAATTAATTATGGGGGGTGATTAATTAGGTGTAATTAATCAACTAAGACACGAGGTTGGGCCCTTTTGTAGCGGAAGTCTGCCCGGAACCGACCGGCCATCCAGCGGCTACAAATGATTGGCCCAATGTGAGAGGTCTTAGTCATAAATTAAATACGTGATTAAAGTAAAGACACGAGGTTAGACCCTTTTTATGACAGAAGTCTGCCCGGAACCAACTGGCATATCCAGCGGTCATAAAAAGATGGTCTAATGTGAGAGGTCTTTATGAGGTCATGATCTTAATTAATTAATTAAGAAACACTTAACCATATTAGCATGTAGAGGGACATGAAGGGTTAAGTGGGTGCCTTGGGTGGCATGTGGAAATCTAGTAGTTGCCTTGGGTGGCAATAGAAAATACGATTAGAATACTTAACCAAAGTGGAACATGTAATTAAAACATGATTAAAGGGTTAAGTGGTATACACTAGAAATGACAAGCTTAGGTGGGTAGCTTGTGGGGGGGGGCCATTTCAACCAATATCCCAAACGTATCTTAGTGGGCTCGACTCTAGTCGAGTGACGGGACACGCATATTGGGTTTGACTATAAGAGGCCAAAACGGGGTAGCGGTGGCAACGCGAGTCCAACGGGTTTCATATGCGTGTGTGGACCCGGGCTGGTAGGTAAGACGTTGTTGCATCGTGTAGATATAACCCGTGCACCGTTTGTTGTATCGGGCTAGCCACTTTGGGGAGTGATACACCCCATTGTGGGGCCAGCACGGATATCTACGGTAGGGAGCCGATCGCTTGGGAGTAGTGGGTACACCTAGTGGAGATAGGGGCAGACGGAACCTATGTAGTGAGCTAGGGGTACACGAAACTACTGGGTAAATTTTCTAAGTCCTTGGGAGGGATCAACCTTTAAGTAGGAATGACTGGTGTGGTGCAGTGTAGTAATTATCCTTGGGTGGGTAAATGCGTCTTTTTCGTTGTCTTAGTTCACTCTAAGTCTGATTGGCTACTGAGTGTAGTCATTTATCCCCAGTCACACCGTACCAAGTTATATCATATCCTTATTACTTTAATGATTACATTGTTAAAGTTATAGGACTCGCTCAGACTTATGTCTGACCCCGTTGTTTTTATCTTTTTCCCAACCCTCAGGTTCTCACAGTGGGCCCAGCACGAGTGGGCTTTGATCAGGCTGCTTTTATTACTCTCTTGGAGCTTGGACCTTAGATGTAGAGCTCAGCTTACCCTTTTCTTTTATGGCTATCAGTTCATGTATTGGGATTATGTATTTTTATTTATCAGGATGGATATTTTGTACTTGACTCTTATTATGGTTTTGTGATGTAACCAAACATGTTTTATTTTCCGCTGCAATGAAATGATGGTTTAAATTTTCAAGTATTACTTATATCTGTCTTGCTGTAATTTCTCTGTTCTATATTCACTTAAAATACTCCACCGATGTTATGGCATTCCCTTTGAGAGTGACCATAGCGGGCGTGGGGTGTTACATGTGGTTGATGATCAAAGCACGGTCTGTGTGGCGTAGCTTTGTGTATAACGTGAATTCGCGAGCCTCACACCTCGGTATGAGTCAAAAACGGGATACGGACCCAAGGAGTGCACGACGTTTCTTTCTAGCTAGGGTGATGTCAGTGACCTACCAGCCCTGACATTTATATACTTTTCACCTGTGTGGTTGTTGGATATGAGGCGCCTCGGATATAGGTCTGTAAGGACCGGGAAACGTGTGTTCAGGAATAATTAATCCTCAAAAGTAAGAGAGGACCAGCCTTGGAGGTTCCAAAGGATCAGAGTGGGGTCCTGAGGCATTGCTAGAGTGTCTCGAACGCGGAGAGGAGCTTGCCCCTTGCCTTGACTCATGACGGAAATCCAATTTCCAATACATGATATTGTGGTTTTAATTGTAGAACTAGTATGGCGACATGATATATGGTACCCATGTCGTCTATGATTGATATTTATGATTGAAATTGTTTTCACACTATACACTTATAATAGTATCAAATGATTTGTTTTGGACGTACCAAGCATGTTTGGCTATTATAAGGGAAAACCCTATCCTTCGGCTTGCGTTGCATTGTGTGATGGGACCTGGGACTTATAATAGCTTCATTTTTCTAAAAAGCATTGCGCTGTTTTGTTATATGCACTAGTATTCTTGGGAGGAAACCCGTTCCGTGTTGTACGGCGTGGTCCCTTGAATTACTATCTTTAAAGTAAAGTTTTAAATAACTGTTTTAGTTCTCACACCAGTCCCATGACTGACCTGGAGTTTATTGTTTTAACCTAAACTCTGGGTGCCCCTATTTTCTGCACGGGCAGCTAGTAGTTTTGGTTTTGCAGATTTATATTCACAGGGTCCTGATTTACAGCTGGAACGATATCCGGAAAGCTCTGTATCTGTGTATCTCTTCTAGTTGTGTTTTGTATATTTTCCGCTGCTATGTAATTTATTGTAATCTCTGATATTTATTGAATGTATTTTATTCATTCATACTCTGTATATTCTTGTATCTGATGGAATTGTTGTAATAAACAATGAAATGTTCTTCCGTCTGCGTTCCATTTTGTCTTGTCCTCAATTCTATCCGTGCTTTCCTTCACGGGGAAGTTCGGGTCGTCTCAAGCTCCCTACTGTAACACCCCATGTCCATTAATGTCACTCTCAAAGGGAATACATCAATGTCCATGAAGCGTTATTGTTGTATTGAACAGATAAATTACAAGAATAAATAAATAAAACAACACAGCGGAAGATAAAACTTATTTCATAGCATCATAACTCAAAACAGGCTTACATAAGTAGTTTCCAAAACTATTACAACAGGATCAATAGTCTTTTCCAAAAACTTCAAAGTACATAAAGAAGCAAATACTCAAATAACATAAATGCATAAATCCCCACTGAGCATAAGCAAAGCCATAAAGATGAGAGAGTCCAAAGCGATACATCTAATCTTTTCAAGCAACTGAAAGAAGTCGACACTAAGTTGTAGTATTCCCTCCTTGCAAACCTAAGGTGGGGGGGGAGAGAAAAGAAAAGAGGTGGAAACAAACGGGTCAGACATAAAGTCTGGCGAGTCCATTAATTTTAACAAATAATAGGTAAGGTAAATGATCAAGACATAAATAGGCATCATGGTTTGGCTGTAACATAGATAAGGTAGATAAAAAGGATGGACAAGATGATTTCGTTCCTAAGTACTAAGACAGTCCTACACCTTGGCTAAGCGAACAACCCTCCAAGTACTAACCCCGAAGACCGAAGTCAACATCAGACTAGCACCCAAAGGACTATCCAACTCAACCAACATGTATTTCGTTACACCGCACTTTTGCTAAGTTACACCACATTACTTAATTACACCGCACATCTACTAGTCTCTTTTACTCAAGGTTGATCCCTTCCCACTAACTGTACCCACATGACAAACTTGGTAGTTACTTGTACCTAGCTGCTATCGTAGGTGCCGGCTTGCTCCTACCACCACTAAGGTACCCTTACTCTACCCATTCGATCGGCTCCCTAAACCTCGTAGGCACCCGTGCTGGCCCCACAGTAGGGTGTATCACTCCCCAAAGTGGCAACCCCGATACCAACATGAAATGCACGGCCATACCTACACGATGCAACAACGTCTTACCTACCACCCCGGACCCATGCACGTACATGAACCTGTTGGACTTGCGTTGCCACCGCTATTTACGTTTTGACCTCTTATATTCAAGCCCAGTAAGCGTGCCCCAACCCCGGCCTAGTACCGGGCCCAATTAGATACTCAAACGGGTTACTGGTTGAAACAGGTCCCCATCCGACACAAGTCTCCACCTATGGTTGGCCCCCACTAGGTTTTTCCCCCATTTAACCATTTTAATTTAAATGTCTGTGTCTTACACATGTTACGGTTAAGTCCATACTTACATGTCATAATTTACAAGCCTTATCTTATTCCGGTTAAGTCCATATTTACATGTCACCCCACTTAACCCTCTAACCATACCCACATCTTATTATGGTTAACATTCATTAATTCATTCCTTATGACCAACGGTGCATGACCTCCCACATTAGACCGAACACTTTGTGGCCGTTGGATTTGCCGGGCGGTTCTGGGCAGTTTTACGCCACAAACCGGGTCTAACATCGTGTCACCCATCGTTACGCCTACAATTCATGCCTTTGACCTCTCACATTAGACGTCCAATTGTGGCAGCTGGATTTGTCGGGCGGTTCCGGGCAGTCTTACACCACAATTGCGCTTAACCTCGTGCCAAAGGTTTACTAATAATCGTATTTCACCCAAACCCCAATTTTCATGTCATGTGTTTCCAATTCAACATATAATCATGTTTACACTTTTTGCCCATTCCAACTTGTCACTAATTACATATTAATTAGCCTCAATTACAAATTTTCAATTATAGGCAATTTCATCAATTCCATGTAATTCATACCCAAATATGCCAATTTCACATATTATCCAATTATCCAAAATATCCAATAATATCCAATTTTCCATATTTCACATATCCCCATCGTTCCCACGTATTTGCATTCGCGCGTATTTTTAACATAGGATCGAAGGTAGCCTAGATCCAAAAATAAAAGGAATAGGGATAAGAAGAGAGAATCAAATCATAGAAAATTGGAATTAACACAACATCATGAAATAAAGGGGCATATAAACTGGCATAGAGGCATAATGACACATTCAACATGAATAAACTGATAAAAGGTATGAACTTTACATAGAAACATAAGCATATGATGACATGAATTAAAAAGGTGAAGACTTGGTGAGATTTTCATTACAAACAAATATGAATCCTTTTTACAACTTTTTCATGTTACTTTAATCCCTTTAAATTTGTGAAAATAACTATACTCACCTTTCATGGCTTAAGAAAAGGATTAACGAATTGAAATTGGTGTAGAAACATTGCGGTGTTGCTGATTTATCTTCTTGAATTATTGTAGAATCTCTAATTTTAATTTGAGTTGAAGTTGAATGCTTGCAATTTGAGTTAGAGGCGGCGGCTAGGGTTCAAGAGAGAGAGAGTTTGGCAGCATAATGGTGTCTTAGAAATTATTTTATGAATTAGGGTTAGGTTGATGACATATTTATAGGTGTAGGAAGTTATTTAGGCCTTAGGATTAACCCTAGAACTGATCTGGACCATCAAAAATCGTCCCAGGCCCAAAAATCGAACCACGCAACAAAACTGGCTGAACTAGGTTCGACCTCCCAAAGGGGGAGGTCGACCCCCAGGTCAACCTAGGCTACCCAGGTCGACACCATGGTCGACCTCCCACTTCGATGGTCGATCTCCCTGGTCGGCCTGCTCATATATATATATATATATATACACATATATATACATATATTCTTGTTATCTTCCAAGGGTCATATCTCCTTCGTCCGGACTCCGTTTTTCGAAAACTTGGACTCTATTCCATGAAGAATTCCGAGACGAACGCAATGGTGCAACCCATTTCCCTTCATTCCTCTTTTAAAAATTAAGTTTTCTTAAATTTAGTTAATTCGATCATTCAAAATTCGGGGTGTTACATTCTCCCATACTTAAAGGACTTCGTCCTCGAAATCTATAAGTCAAGAAGAACGTATCCTACCATCCAATCATCCATCTACCCAACCATCAACCACAAGCAACCATTGTCCTAAAAACTTTCTAGTGCTTTTCATGTTCATATGCATAGTGTGTGTATATGTTCGTATACTAATGCAAAATCAGGCGGTCCACTAATTCAGTCGACCTCCTTAATACAAATAATGATAGTGCCATGTATCCATCATGTATGCAAAGAACCCTATACATATCATTACTACATGTGTGCACAACCATTCATTTAAATGCAACATCCATATGATACACACATTCAATGTACATTCATTTTACTAAATACATCCATTTATATGCAATATGCAATATGAAAGTGACTGAGCCGATCTAGTGCCTAAAGTGTGTGTTATATGCATCCACGAGCAATCACTAGCAAACACTTACATCCACATGCATCCACCATACATAACATGTCTCAAACACATGTTTCAACCATAGGACTACACTATCTAAAGGTCAAAGATACCAGCGAGAGGACATACTAAAGATATAACAAGTACAAGCTAAGTGATAAAGGAGAAATTAAAAGACATACCCTCAAAAAAAAAGGGTACAATGAACGCATCTTCTCTTCCGTATCCCAAGTAGCGTCGCTCTCATCATCTGCCCATTGCACTTTGACTAGCTTGACCTTTCGATTCCTCAACTTCTTAATCTCCGACCCAAGAATGCATGTAAGAGATCGTTGAATCGTCGCATCACGCTCTATCTCCACCTCTCTAAGCAAGCTCGGCTCTACCGCTTCCGCGGTCTCATGCAAGCACTTCCTCAAATGTGATACATGGAATACGTCGTGTACACCACTAAGTCTCTCGGGCAACTCCACTCTATACGCCATCTGTCCAATCCTCTCCTTAATAGGAAACGGCCCTACGAACCTTGGTGCTAACTTCCCAACGGACCCAAAGCGAACAACGTTCCGTAATGGAGACACCTTGATAAAGACCTTGTCCCCAATATCAAACTCAAGATCTGTCCTCCTCTTGTCCGCATACGATTTCTGCCTATCTTGCGCTGTTTTCATCCTCCTTCGAATCAAATCGATCTTTTTCGAAGTCTCTCTAATCATATCGGGCCCAAGTAAGATCTTATCTGTAGATTCCCACCAACATGTAAGTGAACGACAAGGCCTTCCATAAAGAGCCTCGAAAGGTGCCATGCCAATGTTAGACTGAAAACTATTATTATACGCGAACTCCACCAAAGGAAGATGCTCCTCCCATGTACCTCCGAAGTCTAAAACACATAGCCTCAAAAGGTCCTCTAGAATACGATTCACCCTCTCGGTCTGGCCATCCGTCTGAGGATGATATGCGGTGCTCAAACATAACCGAGTCTCTACCGCCTCTTGCAAGCTCTTCAAAAACTCACTAGTAAAGATAGGATTGCGATCGCTCACTATGCTAGAAAGAACACCGTGCAAACGAACTATCTCTCGAATTTATACAGAGGCTAACCATGGAGCAGTCCTCTTACTCTTCACGGGAATGAAATGGGCGCTCTTAGTAAGTCTGTCTACCACGACCCAAATCCCCGTATTACCCTTCCTCGACCTCGGTAACCCATCAACAAAGTCCATCGAGACACTCTCCCACTTCCATTATGGGACCTCCAATGGGTGAAGCAACCCACCGGGCTTCTTTTCCTCTGCTTTTACTTGTTGGCACACCAAGCATCTAGCGACAAACTCGACCACATCCCTCTTCATACCAGCCCAAAAGTAAACTCGTCTCATGTCCATGTACTTCTTATCCCCGCTGGGATGAATGGTCATCTTCGAACGATATGCATAATCAAGAATGGTCTACCTCAAGTTCTCGTCACGTGGTACACAAAGTCTACCGTCCCTACGTAACCAACCCTTATCATCTAGGGTATACCTACTGAGATGGCTCGATGACTCCCCCCTTATAAGCTTCTCCACCAACTCAACCAACTGTGGGTCATCTCGCTGTGCCTCTCTAATCCGTCCCAAAAGCATAGGTCTGACCTCTAAGGATGCTAGCGAACTGGGTACAAAGTCAATGGAAGGTCTAAAGTCAAACGTAGAGATGAACTCTAAGCTTTGTCGCTCAACAAACAACGGACTCAAGGACAACCAATTCCTACTTAAGGCGTCTGCCACCACGTTACCCTTGCCAGGGATATATGCTATCTCGAAATCATAGGACGCTAAGAATTCCATTCACCTTTGCTGCCTTAAGTTCAAGTCCTTCTAAGAGAACAAGTATTTTAGCGATTTGTGGTCTGTGAACAATTCAAATTTCTCGCCAAGAAGATAATGGCGCAAAGACTTAAGCGCGAAAACAATAGCGGCCAACTCCAGGTCATGTGTAGGGTAATTTCTCTCATGCACTCTCAACTGCCTTCCTCCATAGGTTATTACCCTCCCCTCTTGCATTAAGACTGCGCCTAGTCCTGTTCCACAAGCATCAGTATAAACGGTAAATGACTTACTCCCATCTGGCAACACTAAGACTGGGGCTATGGTCAAAGCTCTCTTTAAACGTTGGAACGCATCATCACAATCTACGTCCCACGTGAAAACTATTTTCTTCTTCGTCAAGCGTGTCAATGGGGCTGATATCTTTGCGAAGTCCTTGATAAACTTCTTATAGTAGCATGCCAACCCCAAGAAACTCCTCACCTCGGTAGCATTTTTAGGGACCTTCCAATCTTGGATGGCCACCACCTTCGCGGGATCCACAGCTATCCCTTATTTGGAAACCACGTGCCCTAAGAATCGCACTTCCTTCCTCTAAAAGTGACATTTAAAAAATTTAGCTTTAAGCTTATGCACTCGAAGGGCCTCCAACACTTCCCTAAGATGTAGGGCATGCTCTTCCTCGCTCTTAGGAAAGATCAAGATGTCATCCACAAAGACCACCACAAATTTATTAAGGTACTCCCTAAACACCCTACTCATCAAGTCAACAATGTATGCAGGGGCATTTGTCAAACCGAAGGGCATTACAAGCCACTCATAGAAACCGTCCGGAGTCCTAAAGTCAGACTTGTCCATGCTATCCTCAGCCACTCTCAACTGATGGAAACCAGTGGCTGAGTCCAACTGCGAAAACACTGAGGCGCCAACTAACTGATCAAAGAGATCGTCAATCCTCGGTAATGGGTGCCTATTCTTCTTAGTAAGTTTATTAAGTTCTCTATAGTCCACACAAAGTCTAAGGGACCGATCCGCCTTCATGGCAAATACTACTGGAGCACCCCACTCCGATATACTATGTCTTATGAATCCCTTCCCAAGCAACTGCCCTACTTGTTTATTGAGCTCCCTCCTCTCATGAGGAGCCATGTGGCGTACTGGCTGAGATATTGGTTTTGCATTTTCTACAAGATAAATACGAAAGTCTATCTCACGTTTTGGGGGTAGACCCCTCACCTCATCGAAGACATCAACATATTCATGGACTATACGAACAGAATGTAAATCATCATTGGATGCGTCAAGTGACTCATGATAACTAAACATCACCGATCCTTTAGGGTCACAAGAAATATCAAGGGTCTTTCCAATATGAATCAACAATTTTACTACGCTTCCTTCATAATCTAGGATGGCACCATATCTGGCTAGCCAATCCATCCCTAGAATCAACCCATAGCCTATGAAACCAAGTACAAAAGCATTACATTCAAAACCAACACCTAAGATAGACAATCTCAAATCCCTACAAACCATGGATAAATGAGCCGACCCGCCAATAGGATTTGAGACTACAATGGGATCTACAACGAGACTAGTATTTAAGTGCAGTGTTTCAACTAATGATGTAGAGACAAACGAATGTGATGCGCCAGAATCGAATAAAGTACGGTCAGGATGATCAAACAAGAAAATCAAACTTTTGATAGAAATTTTTCTACCTTCTTCCTGTCCCGGAGCCATGAGAGTGTGAACCTGCCCTCCCGAAGTAGAACCTGCCCTCTGCCCTTGCTTCTTAGGACAGTCCTTCACAGCATGACCCGCATCACCACAATGATAACAAGCGAACTTCTTATTCTTTCTACAGTCTTTCTTCAAATGGTCGGGTATCCCACAGTTGTGACACTTCCTCTTTTCTTTACCACCTCTCTTTTGTTGTTGGGCTTTCTTTGGATCCTTCTTCTTAATCTGCGGTCTAAAAGTACTTACACCCTTCTCTTCTTCATGCATGTATGCCATATCAACAAGCTTTTCATACGTAGCCCCCATTGGAATGTGGGACATAGCCAAACTGTGAAGCGGTTCATTTAGGCCCTTTGCAAACCTCAAGGCCTTCTTGTGAGGCGTATTCACCAACTCTAGCCCAAATCTCGCCAACATATTAAATTCGGTCACATACACCTTATGGTCAAGCTTTTTTGCTTCAATGTCAAGAACCTCTCCATGTACATACTCTCCTCAGCTTGAGAAAGGAATTTCAACTCAAACCTTCCCCTAAAATCCGCCCACGTCTCTACAGCACGCTCTCCATTATTAACCTCCTACCAAAACGAGGCTTCGTCCTTCATTAACCAAGCGGCCAATTGGACCTTTCTACAATCGTCCAAATGGAAAATGCCACACAGATCCTCCACTTCTTTCAACCAATTTCTAGCTTCAACGAACGTTTCAGACCCACTAAAAGGTTTTCCACCCATTGAATGAAAGGCTTTACATATCTTGGAGAAAGCATCTCCACGCGGAGGAATGACTGGAGCTGGGGGAAATAAAAATATGATTTTTATTTCAGATCTAGATTTAAACAACACATACATCACAATCAACATGATCCACAAGCAACAAATACAACATCATACATCGCAGATCTGAATTAATTATCATACAAGCATGCATTTTAAATAACGAGAAATAAATAATTGTAACTATTTATAAATGTAGAAATCTCACAGTGCTTTTCTTTAGATTCGAAATTTGGCCAAAATTGGATCTGCTCAGAATCAGTCCTACTCAGTTCAGAAGCGTAGATATTGGAAAGACGATCCCAACGCAAGTCGTTTTGTTGGATTCTGATTTAATATGGGCATGTTATGATTTTTATAAGATTTACAATATAATTCATAAATTAATTAGTGCTAATCACTTTATTAGGGATTAACCTTTCTTTCCCGATCCACGCACAGACAAAACCGAACCCACTTTCGTTCACCGTAAAACCATCACGCCGCCCGCCTCCTCGTCGTACCGAGCCACCATCGAAGCCCGCCAGTCCGACCACCGCAGCGCCGCCTCGCCATACCCCCCAACCGCGTCAACTTCGGTGGTCCGTGGGGACCCAAAATCCGGTGCGAATGAGCCCGGTTTAGGCTCGAAAATCGAGCAATCCTCCACACGATAATTCATCACAACCGTTAGATCTCTAGAGGGTGTTAGGCTCTTCAATTTGGTCTCTGGAATTTCCTAAAAATGTTGAACGAATTTGGCGATTTGGAGGGGAGAAAGTTGAGCGATTTGGATCGTTGATTTCAAAGGGTGGCGGCTGAATTGTTAGGCCTTAGGGTTTGGAAGAGAATTATTTATAATAAAATAATGTTTAATTATATAATTATTAGTTTTAAGCCTGTTCATTCTTTTCAGATCCAATTTCAGCCCAACGAAAATTGTCCCTAAGCAAATACCCCCTTTTCGGAACCAATGGGCTAGGTCCCATCAGCTTAAACGATCATCTTCATCTTGTATTCTTTAATTTAATATTTTAAACATTTATTTAATTAATTCAATCTTACATTTAAATTCACCGGGGCCACATACGACCTTTAAAAATTCCGGAAAAATTATTTCTGGCTATGTTTTGACGATACGGTTCTAACGAGACTAATTTTGTCGAATTCTGAGACCGTTTGAAAAATGGCCATTTTCTAGTTGATCGAATTTGACTGAAACTGACAAAACATATTTTCTTCTGCCATGCTCACATATTAATTCAAAAAATTATGAAAATTGAAACTTAGCAATAATTTAACATTCCGGTTCCAACAAAAGTGGTTTCATCGAAAACGGAGGTCGTTTGAAAAATGGCTAATTTTGATATTAAAATCTATATATAAATTCTACAGTGACTATTTTGAAATTTAAACTGGACATAACTTATGATTTTTAAAGTGAAATTTCAATTTCTTACATTCGTTAGAAATATATGGTTAAACAGATTTAAATATTTCTTGTTTCACTAAAATCCGATTTATTTTGCATCCTGTACAATCCGTCAAAGTTCAAATTCAAATTTTCAAACTACCGCGCTATTTCTAACTCCTTTTATAATTAAAATAAATATATTCGTTTTAACTTCGATAAAAGTAATTTTTTTCGTCGTTATTATTTAAGATAAATTATTTTAACTATTAAATTTCCATTAAAATTTTTAATTGGTTCAGAATTTGCGGGTTGTTACAATCTTCCCCACTTAAAATCTTTTCGTCCTCGAAAAGGAACGGAGTCAAAAGTTGTTTAATTAACCAACTCAACTTTTAATTTTGATCAATTTTTAGTTAAGTTCAATATTAAATTTAATTTAGTTAAATTTATCATCCTTTTATATATTGGTTAAATTAATTATCATTCCAATATTTTAATTAGTTAAACTAATTATCAAACATCACAACCAGCAATCGATTAGGTGATTAACTTTTCAAATATATATAACTTTTATATATAGTCAAAAATCATATTTTTAGTGCAAATCACAGCAATAGACCCTATCTAGTTTTGGTTCTCACACCAGTTCCAATGGAAATATATAGATATACCACTTTCGAAACTCGAACATAAATTCTGATGATGTTTTCGAACCACCATCAGAACATCTCCGGGCGACTAAAGTGTGATTCTATATCTATCTAGTATATTTGAGGCTTCGAATACATGCTAGCTAGGCGTATATGAAAAATCTTTATATACTCGATTGTCCAAAATAAAATAAAATAAAATATTCAAATACGTATAATAAGATTTAAAATTTTTAAAACTAATTTTGTTTTCATTTTTATTTTAAAAATTAATACTCTTCACACTCGTTCTACTCATCCCATCTCTAACGAGTTATTCTTATTGGTTATTACTAATCCAATCTCTGATGAGTCTTTTGTCCAGTTCTAATGAGTTGTACCCCAAAGATTTGAACTTACATGGCTCTAATACCAAATGTAAAAACCCGAAATTCCCACCCTTTGAATCGACCATAAACCATACAGGTCTAAACCAAAAGTTGGAAATCTTCGAATACTTTAACTTTGTGAATACAATACATTAGTACAAATAACAGAAGACTTTTATTACATCATAATAATGCAACATTAGAGCACAGAATATCAGAGTACATTGAATATAATACAGCGGAAAATAAATTACAATAAATGTAATACAATGCAGCGGAACAAATAAATTGATACAGCGGAAGTCTACCAATGCTCTTGACACGGCTCTAAGCTTTGAACAAGAATCCTGCTCAATATATCTGCAAAATAAGCTACTCGACTGCCCATGTGGAAAAGAGGGCACCCGAGTTTGCAAAGTGAAACAAACTACAGGTCAGTCATGGGACTGGAGTGAGAAATCTTTACTTAACTTATCTAATAAGAAGGCTAATCACAGGACCACGCCGCTAATGCGGAACGGGTTTACTCCATTGGATTGTCAGTGCATGAAATAAAGTAAATCGTTAAACAACGCAATGCTTTTTAGAAAAATGAAACCATTATAAGACTCAGGTCCCATCACACAATGCAATGCAAGCCGGAGGATAGAGTTTTACCTTATAATGGTTAAAATGCTTGATACGATAAAAACGGATTTGATATTATTATTAGTGTATATATGTTTCAAAAACACTTCAAAGTAAATGTATCAATCTAGACGGCATAGTACCCCATCCTACTATGTCGCCATATATAGGTTTACAATCAAGACCGTAATGTCGTATTGGAGTTTGGTTTCCATCATGAGTCAAGGCTAGGGACGATCATCTAACCGATTCGAGACACTCTAGCAATGTCTCAGGATTCCGACGCTAGCAAACCCTTGGATACAGTAGGGTCGGTCTATAAATACTTTAGTGGATTGGCAATTCCTGAACACACGCTCCCCGATCCTATTGGACCTATAAATTGGCCACTGGCGACCAATAAAATAAATAAAAAATCCGAGGCGCCTCATTCTATCAACCACATAAGTAAAAATGTCGGGTTGTGTAAAAAACCAAATACCACTTCTAGCTAGAAAGAAACGTGTGCACTCCCTGCGTTCTCTTGTCGTGTGAGGCTCGCGAGGTAACGTAATACGCAAAGCTATGCCTATATAGGCTATGCTTTGATCATCATCCACAAGGCTCTGCTTTTCAACAAAAGCTTTGATCATTTGCATCTTGGCATGCCACATTGACAGTCCATACCATGCGATCGATAACCACCAATATATATCCCCTGAGCTCGTGCGTCTCAGAGAAGGGTGTTAAGCAAGAGAATAAATTCTCCGCCACCACAGATATATATATTAATAGGTATCAATTTAGTTACACAGAATGAAATTCAATGTCGGACACACATCCATTTACAAGTCCGTTCTGGGTCTGAACGAATCCAGAGTCACCTAGGTGCTCGCGTATCTGGACGATCAACAAGTATGTCTGGACAAACTATCACTATTAGCCCTTTATTGGGAGCGACCCAATGCCAGGCATCAGTAGTCGTCCATTCGATGTGAAGATCGTCGGTCTTCAATCACCGTCTTCAATGTCTTCGACTTTTAATCGTCGTAGTAATTATTCAGAATGGGTTAAACCCGGTCTTTCCGAATAACTCACGTATTTTTATAATTAAAAAAAAATCAAATGTTGTAAAGACACATCCAACGCCTCATTCCAATTCAGAATATTCTTTAGGTTAAATATTCATATTATTAGGCAAAAGTTCCCATTAATTTGATCAAAGATAAATTCTCTTAGATTTATTCTTAAATCTTATTTCCAAAGATTTATTAAAACTCCAATTCAAATTTAATATCCAAAATCATTACTTTACGATTATTCCAATTTAAGAAATAAATCTTATCTTTAACTGGGTTAAAGAATCAGTGTCATTTAAAAACATTGTTCACGATAAACCCAAAATCATATTCCAAAATATGGAATTTTCACTAAAATCAATCGATATAAATATCTGTATCAGACTAATAATATAAATGGAACAACGGCAAAGCCTTTTAAATTCCATATATAGTAATAGTCTTCTTTTACAGAAGCCTATCTCGATTATTTATCAAATCGAATTTCCACTCAATTCCAATTTAATGTATTAAATTGGAAAACTTGGCTTTGGAAAATTTCTTTTTAAATCTTAATAAAAAGATTTATAAATCTTAAATCATACTTTCACTGTTAATTGGGTTAAAGAAAAAATGTCATTTAAAAACATAGTTTACGGTAAACCCAATTCACATATCAATCATTCCAATTAATAAGTATAATTTGAAACACTAATAATCTTAGTTAAAAGATTTATTCTTTCATACGGGGTTTAAGAACAGTGTTATTTAAGACACCATCCACGACAACCCAAAATCCAATTTCTTTAATACAATATCTTTTAAAAGTATTCTGTGTTTAAAAGAAATCCTTTGTTTTAAAATATTCTTTATATAAAAGATATTTCTAATCGGAAAACGACTCAATCATTTACCATATGACTTCAGTTATATGGATTTCATACATCGTATGTAAATGACAACAAATGATAAATAATCATCAAACCATCCATTCAACATCCAGAGTGAAGTTCACAACTGTGTGAGCATTAAAATGAAACAATAACGCTCATCGCAGCCTGTCAATCTATCGATTGACATACAAATAAACATTGGGACTAGTGTATATCAATCAACATCTCAATACCCGTGTGGGGTTTTCAGCCAACAACGGTACATATAAATAAATAATTGGTTAGTGAATTTAACCAATTTTAATACTACCAACATGTTGATAAAGATGGACAAAAATGATATTTTATTCCTAATGTCGAAATAAAATATGTTTGACTCGCATAATTTCTTTATACATTTCTAATACCTAATAGAATGTAATTTATTTATATGACATTATTATGGATGACAAATAAAAGATAATTTTCATTATACTTTATTTGTATGTAATTATTCTAAATTTTAACACATAAAAGAAATAATCTCATTTGTATATATTTTTCAATGTATAACCTAGCACCTAAAAATGTTTATTTTAAATTGCATACAAATTCTAATGCATGCATTAACATATAGAAATGTCACTTTAACTCACCTATACATTCTAATGTATGGTTAGACCAAGAATATAATTCTTATATTTGAATATAAACTCCAATGTAAGTTTGCACAATAAAAGATGACTTTTAGATTTGTTTATAATTTCTATTGTATGCTATGCAAATAAAAACGATTATTATATTTGCATGTAAATTCTACCATATGCTATACAAATAAAAATGATTATTATATTTGCATGTGAATTCTATCTCAACAAACTGTATAAGAAGTTCCATTTTGCTGACAATTCTATTTTATCAAAATGAATATTTTTATGGTAACACAAACCTATTTCACAAAAAAACTATTTGTGTTTAACTCTTTTATTTAATGTAATTTTTGTCTTAATTCAAATCTAATTAATAAAAGGTAATTTTTGTTTTCAACCATCATATTTAACAAAATGTAACTTTTGTTTCAACTATTATATTTTTGACAAAAGTAAATATTTTTGACTGAAATAAATATTTTGGTTCAACTAAGCTATTTTTCCAAAAATGTGTATTTTGATTCAACAAGTCTTATCTTGACAAAAATATATGGTTTGATTTAACTAATCTATTTTGACAAAATGGATATTTTGACAAAACGTATATTTTGATTTAACTAATCTTTTTCAACAAAACAACAAAGATAATGACTTTGTTTTGTTGACAAATCTAGTTCAACAAAACAAATATAAGTGATGTTTGTTGTGTCGACAAAATGATAATGTTTTGTTTTAGGCATTATTGTTCGATAAAAGTGACCAATTTGTTTTAACTATGATAATTTTGACAAAAGCGACAAAATGGATTTAACTTTAATAATTTGAAAAAGCGACAAAATGGATTTCCAACTATTGTAAATTGATAATGGTGAGTGTTTTTGCTTCATTCTTTTTGAGTGAAAAAAATGAATATTTTGTCCCATTCCTTTTAAATGACGAAAGTGAATATATTTTCTTAATCTTTTAAAATGACAAAATTGAATAATTTTGTCTCATTCTATTTAAATGATAAAAATGTGTCTTTTTGTTTTAATCAATTTCAATGAACTAAAATTGCCTCATTCTTGTTTAACCCAAAAATGCATCTTTTAGTATTGCAACAAAATGACAAAATAAAACTTATCTTTCTATTTACTCTCTTTATTGAAGCTAAGAAGACACTAAAAATATATCTTTTTAATCCTAATCTTTTTATTATAACCTATGATGAAAATAAAAACATTTTATTTAATTTAACAAAATTACAACAAAGATGAATTCATTTTATCATAATCTTTTTATTTACTCTAGTTTAAAAGTAATATTTTTAATCCTATTCTTTTATTTATATCTAAAATGTAATAAAAGTGTAACTTCTTAAACTATGCTTTTTATTTGCATCTAAAATTCAAATAAAAATGTAATATTTTAATTTATAATTTATTTGCATCAAAGGATGTAAATAAAATTACAACTTCTAATTCAAGGTTTTATTTGCATCTACATTTGCAAATAAAAATGCAACTTTTAATTCAATATTTTATTTGTATCAAGGAATGCAAATAAATATGCAACTTATAATTCAATACTTTATTTGCATCAAGGAATGCAAATAAATATGCAACTTCTAATTCTAAACTTTATTTGCATCAAGGAATGCAAATAAATATGCAACTTCTAATTCAATATAAACAAATATGCAACTTCTAATTCAATATTTTATTTGCATCAAGGAAAGTAAATAAAAAATTCAACTATTAATACGATGGTTTATTTGCATCAAAGAATTGAAATAAAAATTCGAATTTTAAATACGATGTTTTATTTGCATCAAAGAATGTAAATTAAAAAAAATAACTTCCAATTCCATGGTTTTTATGTTTTGACAAAAATGACTATTTTTATTTCATTGATATGTTTGCCCGAAACGTTATTTTTATTTCAATTTACATGTTTTGACAAAAATTGTCATTTTTATGTAATCCTTTACAATGTAACAATCTTAACAAAATGAAATATTTATTTCAATGTAATAATCTTACGAAGATAACATTTTTAAATAAAATGACCTTAATGACATTATGTACCAAAAATGACGTTTTATTCTATTCAAACATTTTAAACAAAAAAATCTTATTTTATTCCAATCAAATCTTTTATACAAAAATGTTGTTTTATTCTACTCAAACATTTCATACAAAATGTTATTTTCTTTTCTAATCAAACATTTCATAGAAAAATAAAAAGGTGACTTGTATGGTTAATCTAATTCTAATGTTCATGTATCCAATAAAGATTATATATTTTTTATATAATAAAAGCCAATCAGTATTCATGGACCTAAATAAAAGTCATAGATCCGAAATAAAGAAGATAGATCTAAATAAAAGAAGAACGATTCCATGTTCATGGATTAGAATATAAGGAGGACTCTATTATGAATTAAATCATTATAGATCTAAAATAAAAATGTGATTTTTATTTTAGATCTAGATCTAAACAACACATACATCACAATCAACATGATCCACAAGCAACAAATACAACATCATACATCGCAGATCTGAATTAATTAGCATACAAGCATGCATTTTAAATAACGGGAAATAAATAATTGTAACTATTTATAAATGTAGAAATCTCACAATGCTTTTCTTCAGATTTGAAATTTAGCCAAAATTGGATCTGCTCAGAATTGGTCCTGCTCAGTTCAGAAGTGTTGATCTTGGAAAGACGATCCCAACGCAAGTTGTTTCGTTGGATTCTGATTTAATATGGGCAAGTTATGATTTTTATAAGATTTATAATATAATTAATAAATTAATTAGTGCTAATCACTTTAGTTAGGGGTTAACCTTTCTTTCCCGATCCATGCACAGACAAAACCGAACCCACTTTCGTTCACCGTAAAACCATCACGCCGCCCGCCTCCTCGTCGTTCCGAACCACCATCGGAGCCTGCCAGTCCGACCACCGCAGCGCCGCCTCGCCATACCCCCCACCCGCGTCAACTTCGGTGGTCCGTGGGGACCCATAATCCGGTGCGAACGAGCCTGATTTAGGCTCGAAAATTGAGCAATCCTCCACACGATAATTCATCACAACCGTTAGATCTCTAGAGGGTGTTAGGCTCTTCAATTTGGTCTCTGGAATTTCCTAAAAATGTTGAACGGATTTGACGATTTGGAGGGGAGAAAGTTGAGCGATTTGGATCGCTGATTTCAAAGGGTGGCGGCTGAATTGTTAGGCCTTAGGGTTTGGAAGAGAATTATTTATAATAAAATAATGTTTAATTATCTAATTATTAGTTTTAAGCCCGTTCATTCTTTTCAGATCCAATTTCAGCCCAATGAAAATTGTCCCCAAGCAAATACCCCCTTTCCGGAACCAGTGGGCTAGGTCCCGTCAGCTCAAATGATCGTCTTCATCTTGTATTCTTTAATTTAATATTTAAATCGTTTATTTAATTAATTCAATCTTACATTTAAATTCACCGGGGCCACATACGACCTCTAAAAATTCCAGAAAAAATATTTCTAGCTATGTTTTGACGATACGATTCTAAGAGACTAATTTCGTCGAATTCTGAGACCGTTTGAAAAATGGTCATTTTCTAGTCGATCGAATTTGACTGAAACTGACAAAACACATTTTCTTCTGCCACGCTCACATATTAATTCGAAAAATTATGAAAATTGGAACTTAGCAATAATTTAACATTCCGGTTCTAACGAAAGTGGTTCCATCGAAAACGGAGGTCATTTGAAAATGGCTACTTTTGATATTAAAATATATATATATATATATATATATATATATATATATATATATATATTCTACAACGACTATTCTGAAATTTAAATTGGGCATAACTTATGATTTTTAAAGTGAAATTCCAATTTCTTACATTCGTTAGAAAGATATGGTTAAATAGATTTAAATATTTCTTGTTTTACTAAAATCTGATTTATTTTGCATCCTGAATAGTCCGTCAAAGTTCAAATTCAAAATTTCAAACTACCGCGCTATTTTTAACTCCTTTTATAATTAAAATAAATATATTCATTTTAACTTCGATAAAAATAAATTTTTCATCGTTATTATTTAAGATAAATTATATTAACTATTAAATTTCCATTAAAATTTCTAAAATAAAAAATTTTAATCGGTTCAGAATTTGCGGGTTGTTACATATAGTTTTTGCATTTTACACATTTATGTAATTCTAACGTTGGTCGTTATGCTTGTATGTAATTCTTACCATTGACTGTTTCACTTATGTACAGGTAATTAGATTTCCAAAGTGAAGAACACCTCATCAAAGAACCAGTGGATATTAAGCTATGAAGAAGACGTTAACTATTATTTTGTTTGTAATAGTCATGTAGACTTGTTTACAAGCAATTGTGGTATGTGGATTCACTTATTTTGTCGAAATATTGCTATTGAGATGAATATGGGTGTTATATTTGATATTGGGAGTAATGTGTTTTTTAAGTATTTAAATATGGTGATTATTGATTTTAGTTTGAAAATGATACTCATATAATTATTTGTTTTAATATTTCTATTATATATAAGTGAATAATGGAAATGTTACAAGCCATTAACAGTAAATAAGCGCAACTAAAATGTGGTGTAAAGTTTTAGTAGCATTGAAAAAAAATGTTACAAATTTAATTTACAAAAGATATTGTAGCTGAAATGAAATGCAACTAAAAATATATAGTAGGACTGAAAAATCGCTACAAAAAACATATAGTATGACTGAAAAACCGCTACAAAAAACATATGGTAGGACTGAAAACCCACTACAAAAAAATTGAAAAATGATGCAAGTATCACTTTAGTAGCATTTTTATGACGTTGCCAAAAAAACTTTTTCTAGGGTTTTGAAAACGCTACAATATTTTTGTTTTCAGTTGCGTTTACCAAAACGCAACAAAAACTTTCCTACTTTTAGTTGCATGTCGTATAGCAGCATTTATCGAAATGCTACTATAAGTTATTGTAGCGTTTTTGCAACGCTACTAAAAGCAATTTTTGGTGTAGTGATTGCTTCGCTTATGTGTGAATTATAGAGATTTGAATAAACTCACTAAAAAGAACAAGCAACCACTTCCGAGGATAGATGATATGTTTGACCAGCTTGCTGATGTATTGTTTTATCTCAGTTAGACTTGACCATGGGGTTTCATCAGTTGAGGGTAGCCGAGGACAGTATAGGCAAGACCGCTTTTAGAACTCCAGATGGTTTCTTCGAGTGGCTAGTTATGCCTTTTGGGTTGACGAATGCACCCACCTATTTTGTTGATCTAATGAGTAGGGTGTTTCAGGAGTTTCTAAATAAGTTCGTTGCGGTCTTCATTGATGATATCTTGATTTTCTCGAAGAACGAGAAAGAGCATGCCTTACATTTAAGGGAGGTTTTGAAAACTCTCCGTGCACACCAGCTTAAGGCGAAATTCTCCAAATGCCATTTTTGGAGAAAAGAAGTGAGATTTCTTGGGCATGTGGTCTCTAAAGATGGGATAGCAGTAGATCCCGCAAAGGTAGTTGCAGTTCAAGATTGGCAGATCTCAAAGAATGCAATGGGGGTGAGAATTTTCTGGGGTTAGCAGGCTATTATAGGAAGTTCAATAAGGACTTCGCAAAGATATCAGCCCCACTCACCAGGCTGATGAAGAAGAATCTGGCATTTTCTTGGGATGTAGATTGTGACGATGCTTTCCAGCGATTGAAGAGGGCTCTGACGACAGCCCCAGTCTTAACTTTGCCTGATGGGAACAAAGTGTTCACAGTATACAATGATGCATGTGGTACAGGCCTTGGTGTGGTTCTGATGCAAGAGGGAAGGGTAGTATGTTATGGAGGTAGACAGCTAAGAGTTCATGAGAAGAACTACCCTACCCATGACTTAGAGTTAGCTGCCATAGTATTTGCGCTTAAGACTTGGCGCCATTATCTACTTGGAGAGAAGTTCGAGTTGTACATTGATCATAAATCTCTCAAGTACTTGTTCTCACAGAAGGATCTTAATTTAAGGCAACAAAGGTGATGGAGTTCCTAGCATCTTATGACTTTGAGATTTCTTATACCCCTAGCAAGGGTAATATGGTGGCAGACCTACTAAGTAGGCAGAGGATGGACTTAAGTCCTTTGTTTGTGGAGAGGAAAAGCTTGGAGTTTATATCGACTTTTGATTTTAGACCCTCCACCGAGTTTATGCCTGGTTTGTTGGCATCACTAGAGGCACGGACTACTCTTTTGGATCAGATAGGAGCTTCACAGCGAGAGGATCTACAAATTTCAGACATCTTGGATAGGCTCAGTAAAGGGGAGATTTCTAGTCACCTCAGTAGATATTCCATAGACAATGGAGGGTGGTTGCGACAGGATGGAAGGCTTTGTTTTCCTCAAGTTGGGAGTTTGGTGAAGACAGTCCTAGAAGAAGCCCATCACTCTAAGATGACTATTCATCCAGGCGGTGATAAGATGTATAGAGATATGAAGAGGGTTTTCTTTTGGACTAGGATGAAGAAAGATGTGACAGAGTTTGTTTCTCAATGTTTGATTTGCCAGCAAGTCAAGGCTGAGCAAAAGAATCCTAGTGGTTTACTTCATCTTTAGGAAGTCCCACAGTGGAAGTATAAGAGCGTCTTTATGGATTTCATCGTTGGTTTGCCTAGATCTAGGAAAGGCAACACCGGTATTTGGGTTATAATAGATAGACTTACTAAGAGCGCTCATTTCATTCCAGTTAAGAGTAAAAGGACGACAACATGGTTGGCAGCAATTTACGTTCGTGAGATAGTCCGTCTTCATGGAGTACCTTCCAGTATCGTAAGTGATCGTGACCCCATTTTCACCAGTGAATTTTGGAGGAGCTTGTAAGAAGAATTAGGTACACAGTTGTGTTTGAGCACCGCTTATCACCCTCAGACAGATGGACAGACGGAAAGGGTGAACAGAGTCCTTGAGGATCTTTTAAGACTGTGTATCCTAGACTTCGGAGGGACTTGGGAAGAGAATCTTCCTTTAGTAGAATTTGCCTACAACAACAATTATTAAGCTAGCATTGGCATGGCACCCTTCGAAGCATTATACGGACGACCCTGTAGATCACCGACTTATTAGTGGGAATCTACAAAAAGACTTCTACTTGGACCGGATATGGTCAGAGAAACTTCCGAAAAGATTGATCTTATTAGACGGCGAATGTAGACAGCTAAGGATAGATAGAAGTCCTACGCAGATAAGAGAAGGACTAACATTGAGTTTGAGGTGGGAGACATGGTTTTCACCAAGGTATCACCTTTGAAGAATGTGGTTCGCTTTGGATCTGTAGGGAAATTGGCACCAAGATTCGTAGGGCCATTTCCCATAATAGAAAGGATTGGCCAAATGGCCTATAGTGTAAAGTTACCAAAGAGACTATCTGGCGTTCATGATGTTTTCCACGTTTCTCATTTACGGAGGTGCTTGTATGATACTGCAAAAGTAGTTGAGCCGAGTATGCTAGAGGAAGTAATGTAGAACGGGAGGTGTAACGACCCGAATTCTACACATCGAAGGATCGTAGAATAATTATTTTTTTAACATACGAAGTCGTATGGTCATGTAACTTTGGGAGACGACTAGTGGGGTCATTTCCCATGTTCATGATTTTTGCCGATTTTTAAATGACCATTTTGCCCCTAGCTGATCTTGTTTTGGCCATAACTTTTGATTGGAAAGGAGTTTTGACCTGAAACAATTTCCATTAGGTCTGGATGATGGTTTACCTTTCCGTAGAGTGGTCACATTAGCCAAACGGACTCACCGTTTGGGAGATATTCAGATGGTGAAAAATAGCTTAATTGGGCTAACCGGGTGATTAACAGCTAAGCCACTGGGGTATTTCGGGATTAAGAGTATAAGAGGGCTGCTAGGGTTTAGAAAACGAATTTTACTTCATTTTCCAGCCGCCTAAGACATTCCTCTCAACCTAGCAATGGCCTCTACTTGCTAAAACACCCAAATCACTTTCTAATCGCTAATTAAGCCAAATCTATATCAAATCAAAGCGGATTAGCACAAGAATCGAGGTAGAACTGCTGTATAGCCTTGGGAACAGCGCCAAACAGAGAATCATTTCAGATTTGATATTTTATTTGTGGCAAAGGTGAGTGATTTGCATAGTTGCTCACTAATTATGGTTAATTAAGGGTAATTAGTGATAATTAGTGAAATTATACATGTTAAAAATCTGGAAAAATATTTATAAAATTCGAAATGATGTTTTAGACCTCTGTTAAAAACTTGGGTTAATTTGGTTAAGTTTGGCTAATCCTATCATTAATTATACTTGAACATGATTAAGGGGAAATATGGGGTTTTGGTTATGTTTGATCCATTTTAACCTATCAAGTTGTTGTTTTGGTGTTTGTGATCATTTCTATTTGTTGCTATGACTGTATGGTATGCTTTGTGATTGTCTAAAATAGTGAGAGTGGTGGAAAACGTCGTCGAGTGGCGTATAAACAGTCGTTGGAAGTTGCAGGAAAAGTGCAGGAAAGTACCTGAACCGGATCGGATCGGATGGGAACCCGAACGAACCGCATTGAGGAGGGAACACGAACCGAACCGCATTGAGGAGGGAACCCGAACTGAACTGCATTGAGGAGGGAACCCGAACCGAACCGCATTGAGGAGGGAACCCGATCCGAACCGCATTGAGAAGGGAACCCGAACTGAACCACATTGAGCAGGGAACCCGAACCGAACCATATTGAGGAGGTGAACCCGAACCGAACCGCATGGAGGAGGTGAACCCAAAGCAAACCGCATGTAGGAGGTGAACCCGAACCGAACCGCATGGAGGAGGTGAACCCGAACCATGGCGATGGAGGGGAAATAAGCTGAACTAAACGGGGAGCCTGAGCACCACAGACCGAACCGAACCGAGTTTGGACCTCTACTCCTACTACGCGATGACTCTTCTGAAGACCAACACCAACTCAACCAAAGACCCGAGATGCGAAGGTAGTCCAAATAGGAAGTAGAACTCAGGATCCAGTTGGGAGCCAATGAGTTAACTTCATGATTGGACTTTGCTGCGGGACGTGTGCTAAGGGGTTGTCGATGTCTAGGACTTTGGATCACTATGTATGGGAGGTACGTGGACGGATTCAGGGCCATAGTGGCCTAGGTACGACTAGTGGGCTATAGACCAATGAAGTGGGGTCATTTGAAAAGGTTTGGTCATGATCCCATGGGATAAGCTTGGTGGTAGCAGTAGTTGTACAAGCCGAACTCCGTCATTACCTCGATGGGTCTAGTGATCGAAGTGGTGGACATCGTATGTTTTACGCACTGAGTGAGAGATGTGAGGATGGTTGCCATGCTTAATTTGTTTGCCAACACTAAGACATGCACACCCCCATCCCCGTATTCTTTACACCATATGTTAGTGGCACCTTAGAGTATTGTACAGTATGTAGTGCTAACTCTTTGGTTGCAGGTCCAGGTACAGGTATGGTTTAGTATACCTGTTATTGTTTTGTTTTGATGCTTATTGCTCATACCAGACTTTTGTCTGAGCCATAGTTTTATGTCTCTTCTTATTACTCCGGGGGCTCCTAAACGAGCAGACTAGAGACAGGTTAGCTGGTGATGCACGAGTAGCTGTACCGGAGACGAGCATGAGGCTTCCATGTATGATATATATAGATATTCTCCCTGTGTCGCTACTGGTCACTACTTTGGGCATTAGTAGTGTACCTTTCCTTTCTTTTGCTTTAGAGACAGTTTTAAAGTTGTAATAATGATGATGTGGAACATAAGCTGTATTTGAATTTTCCGCTGCTACGATGTTTAGTTTTCAGCTTATGCACTATCTTGCCTATTTTATGCCAATTATGTTGTTATTATATTTTGTTTCGTGCACTGTGAGAAATTCTACAGGTTCTTTGTTAGCTCACTCTCTTCTTTCCTTTCTTTGGCGACCGTTCCGTGCTAGTCGGGTATGTGTACAGCGCACTTTCGGAGGAAATGCCGACTGGTCTGGGCGGGCCGTCACACTTGGTATCAGAGCTCTTGGTTGCGTAGTTAACCTAGGGAAAGACACCAAGGAGAGATAATACATATATGAGAGAGCGTATTTTTGATTATTTTGGGTTTTCAAAAGCTATATATATACTATTAGTATAGCTAAGGATGAAGTTGCACTGCACTGACACCACAAAGAGAATGGTTAATCGTTTCCCTTTACAAATTGAACGATGAGCCGATATACGAGGGGTGCTGGTAAAGGAGCCAACAATGGGAATGCTCCTGATATGAGGGCTATGTTTACTGACTTCATGAGGGAGATGCTTAGAAATGTGCAAGGAGCAGCTCCTAATGTTGCAAATGATGGTGGTGTAGTAGTGCAGGCGCCTAGAGCCGATTTCGCCAAGCTATGCAAGGATTACACTAGTCTTGGTGGAAAGCCGTTCCATGGAACGGAATCGGCTACAGAAGTTCTGGATTGATTGGATAGCTGCGAGCGTATCTTCGAAGAATTAGGTATCGAGGATGCGATGAAAAGGAAGCTAGCGTCCCGTCAGCTGCAAGGACGGGCAATGAATTGGTGGAATGCTATAAAGGCAGCTACTCCCGAGGATCAGATTACTTGGGATCAGTTTAAGGCTCGCTTTAGCGATAAGTTCATTCCAGGTTCTCAGAAGTCGGTGTTGTTTAAGAAATTCTTGGAAATCAAGCAGAATAGCAGAGTTGTCTCGGAGTATATTGCAGAATTCGATACTTTATCAAAGTATGGGTTATCCCTCATTGACACTCCCGAGAAGAAGAATGAGAAGTTCATAACAGGCTTGGATCAGTACTTGGGGGAAAGGCTTATTAACCACATCGATGAAACATTTGAATCGATCGTGGGGAAAGCTTTGAGATCAAAGAGCATATACCCTAAGTTGAAGACTGAGGTCGCATCTGCAGAAGAACCAAAGCCGCAAGCAAGCGGTGGAGGCTAGAATGGTTCTCAGAATAAGAGAAAACAGAATCAGACTAAGGATGGCCAAAAGAAAAAGAATAAGAAAGATGTTGAGTGCTTCAGCTGTGGTAAGAAGGGCCACTATGCCAAAGAGTGTCGGGCCAAGCTAGCGGATAGGAAGTGCTTCAACTATGGCCAAGCGGGACATCACAAGGACAAGTGTCCGCAACCCCCTAAGGAAAAGCAGAATGTGAAAGCATATGCTATCAATGTTGTTCCTTCTTCGTCGAATGCCCCAACTGCGGCGGAGAAAGGAAAGAATGTCGTTATCCAAGGTATGCTTTCTATTTACGATGTTCTTGTTCGAGTATTATTTGATACCGGAGTTTCCCGTTCCTTCATATCTAGTGACCTGGTAGATAGGTTGGGATTGGAGCCCGGGATAGTCGATAGACCTTTAGTAGTGACGAACCTGATTAGTGGTTAGACTAGCCTTAGCATGGTTTTCCGTAATGTGGTCTTATCGAGTCATGGTTGCATGTTTGTTTGTGATTGCTTTGTTTTGGGCTGTACTGGGTTTGGCATTATTCTGGGAGTCGATTGGCTCCAAAGATACAGGGTGGTGGTAGACTGTGAGGGCTTTTTGGTGACAGCTAGAGCGAATGATGGGCGGAGGGTAGTGTTTGGTGGTCTACCTAGTGATGGGGTAATGGCTAGTTTTCTAAATTCCCTCGACATCCCGTATGATGAGTTGTCAGGTTTGCCCGTGGTTGGCCAGTATCCGGACGTCTTCGAGGAAGTGACTGGGCTTCCACCACACCGAGAGATTGAGTTCCATATTGATTTAGTGAAAGATGCCAGACCTATAGTGATGCCACTTCGTCGTATGGCACCAAGGGAGCAGAGAGAGCTCGGGGTGCAAGTAAGCGATCTTTTGAAGAAGGGATTTATCAGAAGAAGTATTTCTGAGTGGGGAGCACCAGTTGTGTTTGCTACCAAGGCAGATGGTTCCCTTCGATTGTGTGTGGACTACCGCGAATTGAATAAAGTGACGAGGAAGAATAAGTATCCTATACCGCGGATAGATGATTTATTTGATCAGTTGAGTGGCGTGAGAGTATTCTCCTAGTTGGATCTCACGACAGGTTTTCATCAGCTTAGAGTGGAAGCTGAGAGTATAGCTAAAACGTCATTTCGGACGCCGTCTGGATTTTATGAGTGGTTGGTCATGCCATTTGGGTTGACCAATGCGCCAGCATATTTTGTGGATCTTATGAATAGGGTATTCAGAGATCAGTTGAATAAGTTTGTTCTTGTGTTCGTGGATGATATTTTTGGTTTACTCAAAGAACGAGGAAGAACACAAGGAACATTTGAGGACAGTAATGGAGGTGTTGAAGAAACACCAAGTGAAAGCAAAATTTTCTAAGTGCCACTTCTGGAGAAAGGAAGTGAGGTTCTTGGGCCATGTTGTTTCAGATAATGGTATTGTCGTGGATCATGCGAAAGTCGCTACGGTACAAGAATGGTCTATGCCCAAGAACGCAACAGACGTAAGAAGTTTCTTGGGGTTAGCTAAATATTATCGTAAGTTTATCCAAGACTTCTCCAAGGTAGCGGCACCGTTGACTCAGTTGACCAAGAAGAATCAAGCTTTCGTCTGGGACGAAAAGTGCGAGAATGCATTCAAGAGTCTAAAGGAAAAGTTGACGCGCGCACTAGTATTAGTCATTCCTAAGGGGAATGAAGAGATGACGGTATACACGGATGCCTGTGGTACCGGACTAGGTGCTATATTGATGCAAGGAGGTAGGGTTGTAGCGTATGCAAGTTGGCAACTGAAACCGCATGAGAAAAGATACCCTACCCATGATTTGGAATTGGCAGCGATCGTGTTTGCATTGAAGATGTGGAGACACTTTCTCTTGGGAGAAAGATTCGAGTTGTTTACTGATCATAAATCATTAAAAAATCTTTTCTCTCAGAAGGACCTAAATCTCCGACAGCAAAGATGGTTAGAATTCTTGGCTTCTTATGATTTCGATATCGCATATACGTCGGGGAAGGGCAACGCGGTAGCTGATGCATTGAGTAGAAGACATGCCAGTTTAGGGGCTATGTTTCTAGAATGGAAGCAACTGGAGTACATTGTTGGGTATGATTTCAGACCAAAGTGCGAATTGGATCCAGAAATGTTAGCAAGTTTGACGATCAGACCCACTTTGATTAAGCGGATTGGTTCCAGTCAGAGGAACGATCCTAACCTATTGGAAATCATCTCAAAGTTGGAGATGGGAATCGACGAAAGGATGAACAAGTATGGGCTTGATCGAGATGGATGGCTTAGAAAAGATGGAAGACTAGTTGTACCCAATGTCAATTGATTGAGAGATGAAGTTCTTAGAGAATGTCATCACTCAAAACTGACTATACATCCCGGTGGTAACAAGATGTATTGAGACATGAAGCAGACCTACTACTGGGAAGGAATGAAAAGAGACGTTGGGAAGTTTATCTCCAAATGCATGAATTGCCAGCTAGTTAAAGCTGAGCAAAAGAAGCCTAGTGGTTTGTTGCAACCATTAGAAATTCCAGAATGGAAATGGGAACAAGTCTCAATGGATTTCATTGATGGGTTACCAAGGACTAGATCGGGCCATGATAGCATTTGGGTGATTGTGGACCGATTGACTAAGAGCGCAAGTTTTATACCCGTCAAGTCGAGTAGAACGGCAGCTACTGTATATGAAATGGGTAGTGAGATTTCATGGAATACCCAAAGGGATTGTGAGTGACCGACATCCGTTGTTCACTAGTGGATTTTGGAAGAGCTTACAAGAGGCGTTAGGATCAGAATTACATCTCAGTACCGCGTATCATCCTCAAACCGACAGTCAGACAGAGAGGGTGAATCGTGTATTAGAAGATCTCTTAAGAGCTTATGTATTGGATTTTGGTGGATCATGGGATGACCATCTGTATCTAGTAGAGTTTGCCTATAATAACAGTTATCAATCCAGTATTGGTATGGCTCCATTTGAATCTTTGTATGGAAGATCGTGCAACTCACCGTCATGTTGGTTAGAGACCGGTGAGAAATATGTGCTTGGACCAGAAGTAATAAGAGAAACATCAGACAAGATTAAGGTTATCCAACAGCGAGTGAAGGCTACCCAAGATAGGCAGAAGAGTTATGCTGATAAGAGGAGAAGAGAATTAAAATTCTCTATTGGCGACTTGGTGTTTGTCAAGATTTCTCCGTTGAAGAGCGTGATATGATTTAATAGGAGAGGCAAGTTAGCACCAAGATTTGTTGGTTTGTTCCCAGTTCTTGAGAAAATTGGGAATCTGGCATATAAAGTTGAATTACTAGACAAGATGGCAGGAGTTCACAACGTATTTCATGTTTCCCACTTAAGGAAGTTCGTGCACGACCCCGATGTGACTATTTCACCTGATCAGTTGGATGATATCGAGGTTGAACCCGAGGTGGTTGGGATGCGTATTGTTGGGAACGATACGAAGCAACTTCGAAGGAAGGCGGTGAAATTAGTCAAAGTTAAGTGGGACGAGGATGAGAATGACTGTACTTGGGAGACAGAGGAGAGCATTATGAAGATGTATCTAGAACTCTTCGCCTGGTAAGATTTTCGTTACGATTTAGTCTTTCTGCATGCTAGGATAGGTTTGCTTCGTTTGTTTTACATGTTTGACTGTTGTATATGGCTGGTAGGCATGCGGGATCCTTTGTATGTTTTGGGTTAAGGAATTTCGGGGAAGAAATTTCTTAAGGGGGGAAGAATGTAACGGCCCGCATTCTACGCATCGAAGAATCGTAGAATATTTATTTCTTTCACATACGAAGTCGTATGGTCATGTAACTTTGGGAGATGACTAGTGGGGTCATTTCCCATGTTCATGATTTTTGCCGATTTTTAAATGACTATTTTGCCCCTAGCTGATCTTGTTTTGGCCATAACTTTTGATTGGAAAGGAGTTTTGACCTGAAACCACTTCCATTAGGCCCGGATGATGGTTTACATTTCCGTAGAGTGGTCACATTAGCCAAACGGACTCACCGTTTGGGAGATATGGCTGAAACAAGTTTCAGATGGTGAAAAACAGCTTAATTGGGCCTAACCGGATGATTAACAGCTAAGCCCACTGGGGTATTTCGGGATTAAGAGTATAAGAGGGCTGCTAGGGTTTAGAAAACGAATTTTACTTCATTTTCCAGCCGCCTAAGACATTCCTCTCAACCTAGCAATGGCCTCCACTTCCTAAAACACCCAAATCACCATCTAATCAATAATTAAGCCAAATCTATATCAAATCAAAGTGGATTAGCACAAGAATCGAGGTAGAACTGCTGTATAGCCTTGGGAACAGCGCCAAACAGAGAATCATTTCAGATTTGATATTTTATTTGTGGCAAAGGTGAGTGATTTGCATAGTTCCTCACTAATTATGGTTAATTAAGGGTAATTAGTGATAATTAGTGAAATTATAAATGTTAAAAATCTGGAAAAATATTTATAAAATTTGAAATGATGTTTTAGGCCTCTGTTAAAAACTTGGGTTAATTTGGTTAAGTTTGGCTAATCCTATCATTAATTATACTTGAACATGATTAAGGGGAAATATGGGGTTTTGGTTATGTTTGATCCAGTTTAACCTATCAAGTTGTTGTTTTGGTGTTTGTGATCACTTCTATTTGTTGCTATGACTGTATGGTATGCTTTGTGATTGTCTAAAATAGTTAGAGTGAACGAAAACGTCGTCGAGTGGCGTATAAACAGTCGCTGGAAGTTGCAGGAAAAGTGCAGGAAAGTACCCGAACCGGATCGGATCGGATGGGAACCCGAACCGAACCGCATTGAGGAGGGAACCCGAACCGAACCGCATTGAGGAGGGAACCCGAACCGAACCGCATTGAGGGGGGAACCCGAACCGAACCGCATTGAGGGGGAACCCGAACCGAACTGCATTGAGGAGGGAACCCGAACCGAACCGTATTGAGGAGGTAACCCGAACCGAACCGCATGGAGGAGGTGAACCCGAACCAAACCGCATGGAGGAGGTGAACCCGAACCGAACCGCATGGAGGAGGTGAACCCGAACCGTGGCGAAGGAGGGGAAATAAGCTGAACTAAACGGGGAGCCTGAGCACCACAGACCGAACCGAACCGAGTTTGGACCTCTACTCCTACTACACGATGACTCTTCTGAAGACCAACACCAACTCAACTAAAGACCCGAGATGCGAAGGTGGTCCAAATAGGAAGTAGAACTCAGGATCCAGTTGGGAACCAATGAGTTAACTTCATGATTGGACTTTGCTGCGGGACGTGTGCTAAGGGGTTGTCGATGTCTAGGACTTTGGATCACTATGTATGAGGGGTACGTGGACGGATTCAGGGCCACAGTGGCCTAGGTACGACTAGTAGGCTATAGACCAATGATGTGGGGTCATTTGAAAAGGTTTGGTCATGATCCCATGGGATAAGGTTGGTGGTAGCAATAGTTGTACAAGTCGAACTCCGTCATTACCTCGATGGGTCTAGTGATCGAAGTGGTGGACATCGTATGCTTTACGCACTGAGTGAGAGATAAGAGGATGGTTGTCATGCTTGATTTGTTTTCCATCACTATGACATGCACACCCTCACCCCCCCCCCCCCGGTATTCTTTACACCATATGTTAGTGGCACCTTAGAGTATTGTACAGTATGTAGTGCTAACTCTTTGGTTGCAGGTCCAGGTTCAGGTATGGTTTAGTATACCTGTTATTGTTCTGTTTTGATGCTTATCGCTCATACCAGACTTTTGTCTGAGCCAGAGTTTTATGTCTCTTCTTATTACTCTGGGTGCTTCTAAACGAGCAGACTAGAGACATGTTAACTGGTTATGCACGAGTAGCTGTACCGGAGACGAGCAGGAGGCTTCCATGTATGATATATATAGATATTCTCCCTGTGTCGCTGCTGGTCACTACTTTGGGCATTAGTAGTGTACCTTTCCTTTCTTTTGCTTTAGAGACAGTTTTAAAGTTGTAATAATGATGATGTGGAACATAAGCTGTATTTGGATTTTCCGCTGCTACGATGTTTAGTTTTCAGCTTATGCACTGTCTCGCCTGTTTTATGCCAAGTATGTTGTTATTATATTTTGTTCTGTGCGCTGTGAGACATTCTACAGGTTCTTTGTTAGCTCACTCTCTTCTTTCCTTTTTTTGGCGACCGTTCCGTGCTAGTCGGGTATGTGTACAACGCACTTTCGGAGGAAATGTCGACTGGTCCGGGCGGGCCGTCACAGGAGGCGATAGTTAGACGAGTTCCTACCCCAGAAGTTAAGAAGCTACGCAACAGAGAAGTCAAGTTGATGAAAGTTCAGTGGGGAGATAACCAAGAAGATGCAACTTGGGAGACTGAAGACAAAATTCGTTCTTCGTACTCTTTTCTTTTCAAGGGTATGTTCTTAACTTCCTTTCCAAAGCTTTTATTCATGCATGTTTCTATCATTTAGATATACCCTATCAATTGAATCATCGACCTTTAGGTAGAAATCCCACGGATGTAAACATGTGTTTGAGACATGTTATGTTTGATGGATGCAAGTGTTTGTTAGTTGTTGCTCGTGGATGCATATACACATACATTAGGCACTAGATCGGCTCAGTCACTCTCATACTGCATATGGATGTATGTGTGTTTTTTCTTTCAATGGATGAAAGTAGGTGTATCATTATATGGATGTTGCATTTGGATGAATGACTGTGCACACATATAGAACTTACATGATACAATAGGATCATTTGCATACATGTTGGATTCATGGCACTAACATACATTGTATTAAGGAGGTTGACTGAATCAATAGACCGCCTGATCTTTCGCATTGGTATAGGGACATACACACACTATTGCATATAAGCATTAGAGAACTTATAAGGACAATGGATGCCTGTGATTGGTGGATCTGTAGATGGATGATGGATGTTAGGATATACATTCTTCTTAACTTGGAGAGTTCGAGAATGAAATCCTTTAAGTAGGGGAAAATGTAACACCCCATAATTTTATAACACATTAAGATGACAAACTAAAGAATACTTAATTAAATATTTAGAATTAAGTAAAATATATTGCGTTATTGCGTTCGTCTCAGAATTCTGCTTAAGATAGACTCCGAGTTTGCGTAAAACGGACATCACATGAAGAAGATATTAAGGTTTGAAGTTTACGCATATATAAGCTAATTATATATAAATAAACCTTCCCATAAATTCAAAATAATTCAAATTCACGCAGCGGAGGTGTAACACCCCGAATTTTCTATTAACACTAAAGTTGCTAAAATAATAATAAGTGTGTAGAAGAGGGGATGTATCTATTATGAATATAAAAATATTAATAAGTATGTAAGAGAGGGGATGTATCTAATATGAATATAAAAATATTAATAAGTGTGTGAGAGAGGGGATGTATCTAATATGTATATAAAAACAATAATAAGTAAAGGGGGATGTATCTAATATGTACATTGTAGAAAATATATATATATTTATGACATGAATAGAAGTTTATTAATATGCTGAGTGTTTGCTGAGTCACTTCTGACTCATTGCTGAGTCAACAAGATAAACCCCATCTTGTCTGAACGGCTGCAGTTATTTCTAGGTTAAATCTAATGGCCTAAATGCATTCTAAAATCTATAAATAAGTGGGTAGACCCTAAACCTAAATCACTTGTAAAATTAGAGAAGCTACCGTCATGCTGCTGCCATGGAGTTCAGCGTAGCCGTCACAAACTAAGAAGAGGAAGCCTAATCTACTACAACTAAATTCTACTCAACAAAACAAATCAAACCAAAGAACTCTCTCTCTAATTCTCTTCTTTTGTTGGTGAGTATGATGATTCTCACAAGACTATTACAAACTAATTTGACTCAGTTATGAATGGATCACAAGAAAGTGATGTGATTTGTAATTGTAAATTCTATATATTGTGGATCTCTTATTATGTTATTATGTTGTCGTATGATGTAAATTATATATGCTATGTCATGCTATGTTGTAAATTCTCTTATGCTATGTCGTGCTATGTTGAGAATCAAGTCAAGCTATGTTATACTATCATACTATGCCATGTTATAAATCATGCTATATTATGTTGAAAAATCATGTTGTTGGATCATGCTTAAAGTTATGTTTTTTTTTTCTTAATTTAAATGGATCTTGTTTATGGGAATTTGCCTATTAGGTTAGGTGTACCCATAAACTTGAAACTATAATTAAATAAAACTTGATTATGGGAATTTGCCTATTGAGTTAGGTGTACCCATATAAAACCATGTTGTTAAAAAATTAGACGATGTTGATTCACACATGTTCATATGTAAGTTTATGAAAATTGATTGAGATCATATTAGGTGAATTTTGAACAAGTTGACACCTTTAGATCCATGACATGTATAATCTATGCAAGTTGGACATATGCAAGTTTCACCCCTTATTATGATTCATTTGGTCACATATACATGTTGTTATTATGATAATCTCTTTTATGCTATGAGTTAGGCTATTCGAGTCTAACATATATTTTGCGAATAAACGTTCAAATGTGGGGTAGGGGTAATATTAGGAATTAATAAATTGGGTGCAATTTTGTAAGATGTTGCATAGCATGAATGAATGTCCATAATTGTGTCAATTATGGACATTGTTAAAAATTGGAAGTAATTAATAATTCAAGTAGGGAATTATTAAAATTGGGGGAAAGTGGATTATTATTAATAATCAATGCTTAGGACACGAGGTTGGACCCGTTTGTGATGTAAACCTGCCCGGACCCGCCCGGCAAATCCAGTAGTCACAAATGTCGGCCCAATGTGAGAGGTCCTAGGCCCAAACTAAAGCTAATAGTTGTAAAGACACAAGGTTAGACTCTTTTATGGTGTAAGACTGCCCGGACCCGCCCGGCAAATCCAGCTGCCATAAATGCCAGTCTAATGTGAGAGGTCTTTATGAGGTTATGGCCTTAATGAACTAAGAAATACTTAACCAGATAATCATGTAAGGTGGGACATGGGGGTTAAGTAGGTGCCTTGGGTGGCATGAGGAATCTGGTGGTTGCCTTTAGAGGCATTTGAAATACGATTAGACTTAACCAAACACACATGTAAATGAACATGACTAAGTGGGTTAAGTGGGATGGACTAATGGGGACAAGCTTAGGTGGAATGCTTGTGGTAAATAGTGGCGGCCCATTTCAACCAGTATCCCAAAACGTATCTTTGTGGGCTCGACCCAAGTCGAGGACGGGACACGCATACTGGGTTTGACTATAAGAGGCCAAAACAGGGAGCGGTGGCAACGCAAGTCCAACGGGTTTCATATGCGTGTGTGGACCCGGGCTGGTAGGTAAGACGTTGTTGCATTGTGTAGGTATAAGCCGTGCATGTCCGTTGTATCAGGTTGCCACTTTAGGGGAGTGATACACCCCACTGTGGGGCCAGCACGGGTATCTACGAGTTAGGGAGCCGATCGAATAATGGGAAGTAGGGTACACCTAGTGGAGATAGGGGCAGGCGACACCTATGTAGTCAGCTAGGGGTACGTAAAGCCATTGGGAAAGTTTCTAAGTGAAGCTAAGTGGGATGAATCTTTAGGGTGACTGGTGTGGTGCAGTATAGTGTTTATCCTTTAGTATTTAGGAGCGCCTATAACGTTGCCTTTAGCGATTGTCTATGTCCTTAATCTGCTCTTCATAGACATTTTCTTGTTTTCCAGCTTATGCCTTAGTCCAGTTATTTTGGTAATAGTATTGTAGAATTATCATATTCACCAGACTTTATGTCTGACCCCCTCTTTTCCATCCTTTTTCTCCCTTCAGGTCCGCAGGTTGGGCCAAGTTCTAGTGGAGTCTAGTTGGATCGCTTATCTTCTGGAAAGCTTGGACTGCTGAAGTAAAGTCCAGCTTGTTATCTTTCTTTTTAATGGCTATTCATGTAATGGGATTATGTACTTGTTTTATCAAGATAGATATTGTACTTGACATTGAATATGGTGTTATGATGTAATCAAACATGTTTTGACTTCTGCTACAATGAAATAAAGTTTTTGAATTTCCAAGTACTATTTTATATCTGTCTTGTTGTAATTTTACTGTTCTATATTCACTTAAAACCTCCATGGAAGTTAATGCATTCCCTTTGTGAGTGACATTAATGGACGTGGGGTGTTACACGTGGTATCAGAGCATAAGGTTACCAGAACAGATAAAAAAAAAATTAGAATTTTTTTTTTTCTAAAGTATTTTTGGAAGAAGTGCTTTCAAAAAAAAAACATGTTATTTAAAGAGAGTTTTTATGAAAAACATAATCCCAAATAGCCACATCCTTATCTTTATCTTTCGAATTCTCCATTTTGAATCTTTCCTTTTTCGTTTCAGCATGGCTGAAGATCTTAATCTCCCAGAAGGTGTGACGATTCCAGGGTGGTTTAGGAGATACTTGGAGGCTAGGGCCACCACTGCAGGCCCAGCGGATACTCCTCCACCCCTAGTTGCACCCATTCCTCCTCCTCCTCCTCGTGTTGACACTTTTGCAAAGACGTGCAAGGAATTCAAGGCTATGGGAGGAAAAACTTTTCAAGGGACTGAGACGTTTGTGGAGGCCAGAGATTGGCTTAAGGAGACTGAGGAATTGTTGGATATCTTTGAAGTGGAAGATGGGAGGAAAGTCCGTTTAGCTGCTTGGTTAATGAAGGGAGAGGCCTCGTTTTGGTGGGAGGTCACTAACGGGAAACGTCCAGTTGATTCATGGGCGGATTTCAGACGAAGGTTTGAGGCAAAGTTTCTTTCAAGGGCAGAGGAGAACTTAAATATGGAAAAATTCCTGGCACTAAAGCAAGGGAGCTCATCAGTAAAGGAATATGTCAATAAATTTAATCAGTTAGCAAGGTTTGGCTTGGAGTTGGTGAACACGCCAGAGAAGAAAGCTTTGAGGTTCGTTAGAGGCTTGAATGAACCGTTGCAAGGGTTGGCTATGACCCACATCCCTATGGGAGCCACCTTTGAAAAGCTAGTAGAAATGGCACTTATGCATGAGGATAAGGCAGTTGAAAAGAAAGGGGATCAGAAGAAACCCCAACAGCAAAATAAGAAGGGTGGTAAAAACAATAATGGCAAAGGGAAGAAGAAATGCTTCAATTGTGGGACGCCTGGCCATCTCAGCAAAGATTGTAGAAAGAAAAAGAAGACTGGTTGTTTTCATTGTGGAGATGCGGGACATTTAGTGAAGGACTATCCAAAGAAGGGGCAGAGGGCAAGGTCTACCTCGGGAGGACAGGTGCAGGCTCTTATGGCACCAGGGCAGGCAAGGGGGCAAGTTCAGGCTATTGCGGCCCCACCGCTGCAAGAAAGAGGTAGAACAATTTCTGTTGAAAGCTTAGTTTTTCTGTTTGATCATCCTGTCCGTACCTTATTCGATTCTGGCGCATCTCATTCGTTTATCTCTGCATCATTAGTTGAATCACTGCACTTGAACACCAGTTTAGTAGAGGATCCCTTAGTCGTTTCAAATCCAATTGGGGGTTCGGCTCATTTGACCATGATATGTTTGGATTTGAAAATCTCTATACTTAGCGTTGAATTTAGATGTGATGCTTATGTATTGGGCTTCATGGGCTATGGGCTAATTTTAGGAATGGATTGGTTGTCTAGAAATAGGGCCATTCTTGATTGTGAAAGGAGAGTAGTTAGGCTTGTGACTCGCCTTGGTAATGCTCTCGACATCTTTTGTAATCCCATAAATTCCATTATGCTAAATTATCTTGAATCGCTTGACGCGTCTGTAGAGAACCTGCGATCGGTAGAAGTGGTCCGGGAATATCCGGATGTGTTTGAGGAGGTGAAGGGCTTACCTCCAAAGCGGGAGATAGACTTTCGAATTTATCTTGTGGATAATGCTAAACCCGTATCTTTGCCAGTGCGCCACATGGCTCCTCGTGAAAGGAGGGAACTCAATAAGCAAGTAAAGGAGTTGCTTGAGAAGGGGTTCATAAGACGTAGTATATCGGAGTGGGGTGCTCCAGTAGTTTTTGCCACAAAGGCGGATGGGTCTCTTAGACTTTGTATGGACTATAGAGAACTAAACAAGCTTACTAAAAAGAACCGACACCCACTGCCGAGGATTGACGATCTCTTTGATCAGTTAGTTGGCGCCTCAGTGTTTTCGCAGTTGGACTTAGCCACTGGCTTTCATCAACTGAGAGTGGCTGAGGATAGTATAGATAAGACTGCTTTTAGGACTCCTGACGGATTCTATGAATGGCTAGTGATGCCCTTTGGTTTGACAAACGCCCCTGCATATTTTGTTGATTTGATGACTAGGGTGTTTAGGGAATACCTTAACAAATTCGTGGTAGTCTTTGTGGATGACATCTTAGTCTTTTCTAAGAATAAAGAAGAGCACTCCCTACATCTTAGGGAAGTGTTGGAAACCCTTCGAGCGCATAACCTTAAGGCAAAATTTTCTAAGTGTCACTTCTGGAGGAAGGAAGTACGGTTCTTAGGGCATGTGGTTTCCAAAGAAGGGATAGCAGTGGATCCCGCAAAGGTGGTGGCCATCCAAGATTGGAAGGTCCCTAAAAATGCAACCGAAGTAAGAAGTTTCTTGGGGTTGGCTGGCTATTATAGGAAGTTTATCAAAGACTTCGCAAAAATATCAGCTCCATTAACACGGTTAACGAAGAAGAACCTGGTTTTTACGTGGGACAAGATGCGTTCCAACGTTTAAAGAGAGCCTTAACTTCAGCCCCAGTCTTAGTGCTGCCAGACGGGAATAAACCGTTTACCATCTATACTGATGCTTGTGGGACGGGACTTGGCGCGGTCCTCATGCAAGAGGGAAGAGTAATAGCCTATGGCGGAAGGCAGTTGAGGGTTCATGAAAAGAATTACCCCACGCATGACTTAGAGCTAGCCGCAATTGTTTTCGCGCTTAAGTCTTGGCGTCACTATCTTCTTGGTGAGAAATTCGAACTGTTCACTGACCACAAATCATTAAAATACTTATTCTCTCAGAAGGATTTGAATTTAAGGCAGCAACGGTGGATGGAATTCTTAGCCTCCTACGATTTTGAAATAGCATATACCCCGGGCAAGGGTAACGTGGTGGCAGACGCCTTAAGTAGGAAAAGGTTGTCCTTGAGTCCGTTGTTTGTTGAACGACAAAGCTTAGAATTCATCTCTATGTTTGACTTTAGACCCTCCGTTGACTTAGTACCTGGTCTGTTAGCATCCTTGGAGGTTAGACCTACACTTCTAGGATGGGTTGGTGAGGCACAGCGAGACGACCCACAGTTGGTTGAGATAGTAGAAAAGCTCAAAGGGGGGGAGTCGTCAAGCCATCTTCGTAGGTATACCCTAGACGATAAGGGTTGGTTACGAAGGGATAATAGACTTTGTGTACCACAAGACGAAGACTTAAGGAAGGCCATTCTTGATGATGCTCATCGCTCAAAAATGACCATTCATCCCGGCGAGGATAAGATGTACAAAGATATGAAGCGGGTTTTCTTTTGGGCCGGTATGAAAAAGGATGTGGCCGAGTACGTCGCTAGATGCTTGGTGTGCCAACGAGTTAAAGCAGAACAAAAGAAACCCGGTGGGTTGCTTCACCCATTAGAAGTTCCACTATGGAAATGGGAAAGCATCTCAATGGATTTTGTGGATGGATTACCAAGATCAAGGAAGGGTAACACGGGGATTTGGGTTATAGTAGATAGACTTACTATAAGCGCCCATTTTATTCCCGTGAAAAGTAAGAGGACTGCTCCGTGGTTGGCTTCTGTATACATTAAGGAGATAGTTCGTTTGCATGGTATTCCTTCTAGTATAGTAAGCGACCGTGACCCCATCTTTACTAGCGAATTTTGGAAGAGTTTACAAGAGGCGGTAGGGACTCAGCTATGTTTGAGCACCGCATATCATCCTCAGACAGACGGCCAGACCGAAAGGGTGAATCGCATTCTAGAGGATCTTTTAAGGCTTTGTATCCTAGACTTTGGGGGTACATGGGAAGAGCACCTTCCGTTAGTAGAATTCGCATATAATAATAGCTTTCAGTCTAGTATTGGCATGGCACCTTTTGAAGCTCTTTATGGAAGGCCTTGTCGTTCGCCTACATGTTGGTGGGAATCTACCGATAAAATCCTACTTGGGCCCGATATGGTTAGGGAAACCTCGGAGAAGATTGAGTTGATTCGAAGGAGGATGAAAGCAGCACAAGATAGGCTAAAATCGTACGCTGATAAGAGGAGGACAGATCTTGAGTTTGACATTGGGGACATGGTTTTTATCAAAGTATCTCCGTTACAGAATGTTGTTCGCTTTGGGTCCGTGAGGAAATTAGCACCAAGGTTTGTAGGGCCGTTTCCTATAAAAAACAGGATTGGGAAGATGGCATATAGGGTGGAGTTGCCTGAGAAACTTAGTGGAGTACACGACGTATTCCGTGTATCACATTTGAGGATGTGTTTGCACAAGACCGCGGAGGTGGTAGAGCCGAGCTTGCTTAAAGAGGTGGAAATAGAGCATGATGCAACAATTAGACGAGCTCCTACATGCATTCTTGGGTCGGAGATCAAAAAGTTGAGGAATCGAGAGGTCAGACTGGTTAAAGTGCAATGGGGAGATGATGAGAGCAACGCAACTTGGGAGACAGAAGAGAAGATGCGTTCGTTGTACCCTTTTCTTTTTGAGGGTATGTCTTTTAATTTCTCCTTTATCGCTTAGCTTATCTTATCTTATCTTTAGTATGTCCTCTCATTAGTATCTTTGACCTTTAGTTAGGATAATCCTATGGTTGAAACATGTGTTTGAGACATGTTATGTATGATGGATGCAAGTGTTTGCTAGTGGTTGCTCGTGGATGCATATATACACACACTTTAGGCACTAGATCGGCTCAGTCACTACATATTGCATATTGCATATATATGGATGTATTTAGTAAAATGGATGAACGATGGTTGTATTATCATGTGGATGCTGCATTCAGATGATGGTTGTGCACGCATATAGAAGTATTATGTAGCATTAAGAATCTTTTGCATACATAATGGATGCATGGCACGATCATAGTTGCATTAAGGAGGTCAACTGAATCAGTGGACCGCCTGATTTTTCATTAGATACGGACATATACACACACTGTGCATTTAAACATGAAAGCATTAGAAGTCTGTAAGGACAATGGATGCCTGTGTATGATGGATGAGTAGATGGACGTTTGGATGGTAGGATATACATTCTTCCAGACTTGAAGATTTCGGGGACGAAATCCTAAAAGGAGGGGAGAATGTAACACCCCGAATTTTCTATTAACACTAAAGTTGCTAAAATAATAATAAGTTTGTAGAAGAGGGGATGTATCTATTATGAATATAAAAATATTAATAAGTATGTAAGAGAGGGGATGTATCTAATATGAATATAAAAATATTAATAAGTGTGTGAGAGAGGGGATGTATCTAATATGTATATAAAAACAATAATAAGTAAAGGGGGATGTATCTAATATGTACATTGTAGAAAATATATATATATTTATGACATGAATAGAAGTTTATTAATATGCTGAGTGTTTGCTGAGTCACTTCTGACTCATTGCTGAGTCAACAAGATAAACCCCATCTTGTCTGAACGGCTGCAGTTATTTCTAGGTTAAATCTAATGGCCTAAATGCATTCTAAAATCTATAAATAAGTGGGTAGACCCTAAACCTAAATCACTTGTAAAATTAGAGAAGCTACCGTCATGCTGCTGCCATGGAGTTCAGCGTAGCTGTCACAAACTAAGAAGAGGAAGCCTAATCTACTACAACTAAATTCTACTCAATAAAACAAATCAAACCAAAGAACTCTCTCTCTAATTCTCTTCTTTTGTTGGTGAGTATGATGATTCTCACAAGACTATTACAAACTAATTTGACTCAGTTATGAATGGATAACAAGAAAGTGATGTGATTTGTAATTGTAAATTCTATATATTGTGGATCTCTTATTATGTTATTATGTTGTCGTATGATGTAAATTATATATGCTATGTCATGCTATGTTGTAAATTCTCTTATGCTATGTCGTGCTATGTTGAGAATCATGTCAAGCTATGTTATACTATCATACTATGCCATGTTAAAAATCATGCTATATTATGTTGAAAAATCATGTTGTTGGATCATGCTTAAAGTTATGTTTTTTTTTCTTAATTTAAATGGATCTTGTTTATGGGAATTTGCCTATTAGCTTAGGTGTACCCATAAACTTGAAACTATAATTAAATAAAACTTGATTATGGGAATTTGCCTATTGAGTTAGGTGTACCCATATAAAACCATGTTGTTAAAAAATTAGATGATGTTGATTCACACATGTTCATATGTAAGTTTATGAAAATTGATTGAGATCATATTAGGTGAATTTTGAACAAGTTGACACCTTTAGATCCATGACATGTATAATCTATGCAAGTTGGACATATGCAAGTTTCACCCCTTATTATGATTCATTTGGTCACATATACATGTTGTTATTATGATAATCTCTTTTATGCTATGAGTTAGGCTATTCGAGTCTAACATATATTTTGCGAATAAACGTTCAAACGTGGGGTAGGGGTAATATTAGGAATTAATAAATTGGGTGCAATTTTGTAAGATGTTGCATACCATGAATGAATGTCCATAATTGAGTCAATTATGGACATTGTTAAAAATTGGAAGTAATTAATAATTCAAGTAGGGAATTATTAAAATTGGGGGAAAGTGGATTATTATTAATAATCAATGCTTAGGACACGAGGTTGGACCCGTTTGTGATGTAAACCCGCCCGAACCCGCCTGACAAATCCAGTAGTCACAAATGTCGGCCCAATGTGAGAGGTCCTAGGCCCAAACTAAAGCATAACAGTTGTAAAGACACGAGGTTAGACTCTTTTATGGTGTAAGACTGCCCGGACCCGCCCGGCAAATCCAGCTGCCATAAATGCCAGTCTAATGTGAGAGGTCTTTATGAGGTTATGGCCTTAATGAACTAAGAAATACTTAACCAGATAATCATGTAAGGTGGGACATGGGGGTTAAGTAGGTGCCTTGGGTGGCATGAGGAATCTGGTGGTTGCCTTTAGAGGCATTTGAAATACGATTAGACTTAACCAAACACACATGTAAATGAACATGACTAAGTGGGTTAAGTGGGATGGACTAATGGGGACAAGCTTAGGTGGAATGCTGGTGGTAAATAGTGGGGGCCCATTTCAACCAGTATCCCAAAACGTATCTTTGTGGGCTCGACCCAAGTCGAGGACGGGACACGCATACTGGGTTTGACTATAAGAAGCCAAAACAGGGAGCGGTGGCAACGCAAGTCCAACGGGTTTCATATGCGTGTGTGGACCCGGGCTGGTAGGTAAGACGTTGTTGCATCGTGTAGGTATAAGCCGTGCATGTCCGTTGTATCAGGTTGCCACTTTAGGGGAGTGATACACCCCACTGAGGGGCCAGCACGGGTATCTACGAGTTAGGGAGCCGATCGAATAATGGGAAGTAGGGTACACCTAGTGGAGATAGGGGCAGGCGGCACCTATGTAGTCAGCTAGGGGTACGTAAAGCCATTGGGAAAGTTTCTAAGTGAAGCTAAGTGGGATGAATCTTTAGGGTGACTGGTGTGGTGCAGTATAGTGTTTATCCTTTAGTATTTAGGAGCGCCTATAACGTTGCCTTTAGCGATTGTCTATGTCCTTAATCTGCTCTTCATAGACATTTTCTTGTTTTCCAGCTTATGCCTTAGTCCAGTTATTTTGGTAATAGTATTGTAGAATTATCATATTCACCAGACTTTATGTCTGACCCCCTCTTTTCCATCCTTTTTCTCCCTTCAGGTCCGCAGGTTGGGCCAAGTTCTAGTGGAGTCTAGTTGGGTCGCTTATCTTCTGGAAAGCTTGGACTGCTGAAGTAAAGTCCAGCTTGTTATCTTTCTTTTTAATGGCTATTCATGTAATGGGATTATGTACTTGTTTTATCAAGATAGATATTGTACTTGACATTGAATATGGTGTTATGATGTAATCAAACATGTTTTGACTTCTGCTACAATGAAATAAAGTTTTTGAATTTCCAAGTACTATTTTATATCTGTCTTGTTGTAATTTTACTGTTCTATATTCACTTAAAACCTCCATGGAAGTTAATGCATTCCCTTTGTGAGTGACATTAATGGACGTGGGGTGTTACAGGAGGAGGGATGGAAAATTCCCTCTATGGGTGTCGACCCATGGGTCGACCCCATCAAGGGGGTGTCAACCCCTGTGTCGACCCCAGGCTCGACACAAGAAGGGGAGGGCTGACCCCTATACAGATCTGGGCAGATTCCTAGTTCTAAACGTGGACTGATTTCTGTGCAAGATTCGTCGGTTGATGGCTATAAATAAAACCCTATACCCATTGTTTTATTTACCTAAATCAATTGCGATGATGAGATGCTGCTCCAACTCAGATTAAATTAGCCTTTTCTTTAGCAACGACGATTCGTACGTATTCAAAGAACGCTGGTTCAACATCAACACGCTTTCCTCTGTTCTCTTAGATCCATTCTCTGTGAGTACGTTATTTTTAGATATGAATACTTAAAATTTAATCTTGAGATGTTATGAATTGGATCTAAGTCTGTGACTAATTGAATCATATCAGATCTGCCACAACCTGAGTATCTAAGTTATTTTGACATGACTATGAATTGGATCTAAGCCTATGCCTATTTATCATGTCAGATCTGCCATTATTTGTATATCTAATTCACTAATTAGATCTCATCATGCCTGTTTATGATCATGACACTATGCCTAATCAATTATATTATCACATGTTCATCAGATCTGTTCCTATATGCCTATCTTGCCATCATGCCCAATTTTGTCACTATATGTTTATTAGTTGCTATGCCTATTCCTGCCATCATATGACAATCTTGTTATTGTGTTTATTTCTGTTCTCCTCCCTTCTTCTTTTCCCTTTTTAGTTTATAGCAGGCTACCTTCGAGCCTAGGCATACCGCTAAAATATGCGAACGTGTGAAATTGGGAATGAGGGGAAAACATTAAAATCGGGGCATAACTTGTATTGGGAAATTTGGGCATAACTTGAATTAAATGCCTGAATATGGATTTGGGGCATAAATCAAATTGTGATTTAGATCTTAATTTAGGTCATATGGTACATGATGAATTTGACTTAGATAAGGGGCATGAAAACCTATAATGAAATAGGGATAATTGTAAATAGTGAAAATGCCTAGATTTACAGTAACTAGAAACTGTAACCGTGCTTAGACACGAGGTTAAATTACACCTGTGGTAGAAGTCTGCCCAGACCCGACCGGTAAATCCAGCGATCACAAATGGTTAATCTAATATGAGGGGTCTAAGTGCATAAACACGTAACGTGCTGATACACGAGGTTAAGTCCGACTTGTGGAAGAAGTCTGACCGGACCCGACCAGCATATCCAGCATCCACAAGTGGTAGGCTTAATGTGGGAGGTCTAGCGCATTATAACCATAAATGAATATATGGTATTGAACTTGAATACTTAACCTGGTTGAATCCATAGGGATTGTATGAACATGTTAACTTGAGTAGGGGTTAAGTAAACCTGCTAGAAACAGTGGGAGGGTTAAGTATATCTTGGGGTGGTGGGTAATATTTATATATAGGCCCACAAACTTAACCTATGGAGTTATGCAATCTTTTTACACTGGTATTGCATAACCTTGTGGAAATCCTAGTAGTGGGGATGCAAGCATAGGGGGAAGCTTGTATCATCTTGTGTGTGGGACCCATTTCAGTCAGTAACCCGTTTATAGGTATCAAACGAGTGCTCCGAACTAGGTCGGAGTCGGGGGCATGCTTACTGGGTTGATTGTAAGATATCCAAACGAAGGGGAGGTGTGGGCGGTGCATTCCGACGGGGTCATGTGCGTGCATAGGTCCAGACATGAGAGGATTAAGACATCGTGACACCTGTAGATATGGTTGTGCACATCCTAAAAATAAAGGTTGTCACTTTAAGAAGTGATACGTCCTACTATGCGGCCAACACAGGGTATCTACGGAGTAGGGAGCCAATCGATTGGGGTAGTAATTAGGGTACATCTATACTCTGGTATGTTTAGGAGCCCGTTATTATCCTTAGGGGTAACGCCGGTACGTTCAGTTGGGCTACCTGTTATTATATAGGGTAAAACCTCTCATTAGAAGTACACCTAAGTCTACCATCTTATACTTGTTGGGGATCATCTCGTTCATATAATACTAGTATTGGTGCAGAGAAAGAGAAAAGTATTAGAGAAGCGTTATACATATACGTTCTGTTCAGTTTATCCTATTAACCTTATCGTACCTGCCTTATATGTTGTTATCCTCTTATCCAGCTTATATGCCTGTCGTGATGCTCTTACTTATTTATATGCTAAAAGTAACTAGACTCGCCAGACTTTATGTATGACCTACTTTGTTTCCTCTTTCTTCTCTTCCATTCCCCCCCCCCCTCTAGGTTCTCAGGGTGGGAATTCTCAAGCTTGATCAGGATTTTGCTTTCATTCTGCTTGGAGCTGCTTAGATGTACTGCTTGATTTCGTACATTTTCTACTATGGCTATGTTTTTGGGGATTATGCTCTTTTCATGTTTATTGTACTCTGGTGATTTAAGTACAAGACAGAAGTTTTAAGTTGATGTACTGGGTTTTATGTATTTCAGACTTATGATGTAACTATGTTTTGAACCACTATGTTTCCTGCTTAATAAAATTTTGAATTCCGCTGTCATTTCATATCTATCTTGTAATATTTATGTTTCTGTTTACCTGTAACTCCTCATGAAACTTAATGCATTCTCTTAATGAGTGACATTAACGAACGTGGGGTGTCACATATCCACCTCTGTCTCAGTTGCGGCGGTTGTCGTTTCCTCTGTCCCAACCGTCGCCCCATCTCCCACGATACCGGCACGTTAAATTGAAGATCAGTGACTCTCTTTTTGTGCCATTATCGGTTCTCATCGGGTAGATGGGTTCACCTTCGGCAGCCTGCTGCATGGCACCATATAATGTCGTTCCTCCGGTGGTTGACGAAGGTGCAATTGGGACTATTAAGGAAGAAACATTAGCAAAAGCAGCTAGAATGGTCTGCTGCTATTCGGGATGGGCCTCATGAGCCACAGTGATACTCTTGGTCATGATGGTCTTCTCTTTCTCGACAACACGTCTTTCCGCTTCCTCCGCCGCAGCGGCCACCTCCTCGAGAAGATTCCTCCCTTCCGCCAACACCTGACACTCATCCTCGGTCAGGTATAGTTCCATCTGGTTGGCCTCATCCACACTCTCTACCCCAGGTGCGATAGCCTGATCCTTAACCAGTTTCTCCCAAGTCATAGCCAGGTTCTGAGGATAGTTGTTGATCCATGAGAGACGACGATGTTTAAGGCTCCTCACATAGAAGCCCCAAATCGCCTCCTCCATGTCCATCTCCAACTCTGCTCGGGCCTCTTCGGCTTGTCATTTCAGCTCCTCCACTTCAACTTGATGCTCGGCTCTGATGTTATCTATTTGACTGAGTACCTCCTTACTAGAAGCTTCTGACGCATCCTTATCTTTCACAGCCAGCTCATACTCAGCATTCCTCCTATCTAGCAGCTTCCTGAGCTCTTCGTTCTCATTTGTGTGGTGCTGAGCTTCTTCATTCTCCTTTTGGAGCCTAACGTTTTCCTCGGTCAGTGCTTGTTTCTCCGCCCTTAGTTGTTGTACCGTCGCATTATCTTCCGGCAGCTTCGCTGTCTCTTCCTCTAGGGCTTTCTTCTCCTTTTCTAGATTGGTAGACCTAGTCGAAGAAGAGGCTAGCACATCCTTATAACGTTTGTTGGTTGCTTCCATCGCCACTTTCGTCTCCTCCAATTTTAGCTTCATCGCACCTGTTTCATCAACAGAGGGTTAACACATAAAAATGCTGCTCGAATACACAGAAACAAGTGTAAAACGGGGTGGTCTTACCCATCTCTTTCTCCATATTCGCGAGACTGCCCCGCTCTATTTTAATTTCACATTTCAAGCTCAGGATCTCGATATTTTTCTTTATAATTAGCTCTGACATGTGCCTCACATATATGTGCATCTCACGGTACTGATACTAAGTAGCATACACCCGCTTCCACTCATCTTCATCGTCATGGTGAGGGATCGTGCTAAGTTATGGTAACCAAAGCAATTCTTCGAAATAGAAGTGAGGAAACGACTGCCTCAATATTGCCTTTCTCTCATTGGGTTCTAACTGAGGAAGCTCTGACATTTCGGGGAGTGTTGGGCCCTCACGTCCCTTCTACCACTTCCTTTCCCCACATTACTTGCTCCTCTCCTGCCAACGGTCGTTGTCAACGACATGGTGCTTGGTACATAAGCCGGGGTAATTGCAGTTTGCCGCCTCGGTTTTCACAATCCTTCTCCTCTCCTTGCATGTGATGGTCTTGCACCTGTTGACAAAGGATCTGGGCACGGAGATGGTTCTCGATGATGTCTGCTGCTTTCTGAGTCATGATGCATCTTTCTTTTGTGCAATCTGGTGCTCACATAGAAGTCAGTCATGGTGCTCTTTGATCGTCGCTTTCTAAGGAATAGAAAAGCGCGAATTTTAAATAAATACTGCAAGCGCACAGGTGTGTAGCATACAGGTCGAACACAGGGAGGAAAAATTAAATCAAATTATTTAGATAATTTCTTAGGCGAGTTAGACGAAGCTTGGGGATTGATTTGAAAAAAACAATAAAACTATTATTGAATTGAGTACAAATCTAAATCTAATCAAATCTATATTCAATACAATATGACCTAAGAACACAATAAAAAGAACAGAAATTAAAATTGCAAAAATTAAAAAATAACAAACAGGAATTAAAACAAGGATTACCACTAAATCTAATCAGACGGTCAATCACTAATGAAAAGAAGTGCAAAATACAACTAGTACTCTACCAAACCTAATTGTGTAGATGACACTAGTTTCTAAGAAAATAAAAAATACAGAAAAATAAAAGAGAACTAGAAACTTTATTAATGGAGAAGAAGAGAAAAATAGGATGGTGGCTACAATGATATTACAAGGGTATTTATAGGAGATAACCAAACCCTAACCCTAATTACAGATGGGCCGAGCCATTACATCACTAGTTAGTTTACAATGAGAATCTCAAATGGGCCTTAGTTAAATCGAGTAAATTTTTGGCCTTTCTTCTTTTCCTCTTGGTTCTTTGACAAGCCTCCCTTGATTTGAGATGTGCATGGCCTTTTTATCAATCATTTTCTTGTCCAACGGCAACTAGATGTGGGATCTTCATCTACAATTCTTTAAAATGTATAGCAATATGATCTCCATTTCTCTACTTTTTTGGTTGCATGCGGGCTGGGTTGGAATATCTGTAAAAGTAACAAAACAATACCCAAGTAATATTTATTTATATACAGAAAATAAGATATAAGATCATAAAATAAACACATTTCTATGTCAATCAAATACCCCCACACTTATCTTTTACTCATCCTCGAGTAAAACAAAAATTAAAAACTAACTAGATAGGTCACACTTTCGTAGGAAACACGATTGCATTGAGCATATGCAACAAGCCGTTGAACCTCTAGGTGTCTCTAGTAGGACGAGTGGTGTCTCGTGAGGGTTTTCAGCGGATACTACCCACAAAGTCCAAATGCAGTATGCTATAATTCTAATGAAACTACATGAATGCAATGGACATATGCAAAATAAAAACAAAAATGAAAACAAGACTTGTTTCTGAAGTGGTACAACAAATTAAGTTAACAGTTTCTAATCAGTTGATTGTACTTTAAATACCTCAACTTGTCACAAAATTTCAATATAAATCAAGTTTTCAAATGTTAAATTCCAGTTTGGCCAGTTAGTTCGGTCGATAACATAGTGCAGCCATGAAATAAATTCTTAGTTTGCTTAGCACAGTTTGTAAAGTGGTATTCTAATTTCCTTGTGTATGGCTAGTCAAATCAATAAGGTCAAGAAATGTTTGGGCATCATCGCTTATTCTCTATCTCTATAAAAATTGAAATTTACGATTAATTACATACACCTAACTCAGAAGACCAAGATTTACCACCCATGCACTGCCTCGCGGACTAACGGAGAGTGGGTAAAGAGCTTGGCGGATTATGCAGACCGACTTTGACTTTGTCAACAACGTGTCGGTAATCCTTAAGTTTCCAATCTCATAAAATGAGACCAAGATATTCCAGCGCTGACTTTGTCAACAACATGTCGGATAGAGCTTGGCGGGTTTGCACACCAACGCTTGATATACAAGTAATGTTGGATACCCTTGGATTACTATTATTATTATTGAAAATATAAGCACAAAAGAGAGCTACGCGAATTCAACTTAACATAACTTAGTTTTAAAGATTCGAAAAGCCAATATAAGTATTTTAAGTCCTCCATTTATTTAAACAAAGACTACAATATAGAATAGATTTCATGGCCATCACCTAAGAATCTCCCTATGTACCAGTTACACTATTATCCCTCAAAATTCAACTTTTCATTATATTTCATCTTCGATCTTTGTTGAGAGAAAAATATACTATCAACTGACTAATAATTGTTAACTTATTTTATTGTATCAATCTAAAATGAGTCGTATTTTTAAAATAATAATAATAATTATGGTATGTTACTACGATCTAAAATGCATGATGGTCCTATATGAAAAGAAAAAAAAATTAAAGAAAAATAAAAGGATGTAATGCAGACTCCCCTCACACGAGAACTAAACAGTGTCCACACTGTAAACGTTTCCTAAATTTGAAAGATCGTACCCAAAGGTGAATGAGATGCAAAATTATTTGAAGAATGAAATGCAGTCTAGCAATATGTAAGAATGGATCATATGTACAATGATATATGTGTTTACGATGCATGCGATGCAAAGAATTCCACCAACTTTTTCCCCCACACTTGGTTCTAGCCCTATGAGTCCCATTCCCACTGTGTCTAGCCATGTTTTCTAACAAGCAAGAGTTTTTGAAAACCATCTCATCTTTATACCTCGATTTATAGTCCAGTAAATGAATGTTCAGGGTCATCCTAACATGAAGTTTTTCAACAAAGCTAACATTCCAAATGTGTTCAACAAATTTATCAGTGTAATTTTTCAAAAATTTGTGATCGTATATAAATTCGGTGAAATTTGAAATCTGAGTGTTATTCAAGACTATGCGATCACATTTCTCATCATTAACTGACAACGTATTTTCGACACTGACAATTTCAAGTTCGTTGGAAGTTTCTTCAAAGTTAAAATTTTCGAACTCGTGACTTGAATCTACTTGGTCCTCATTTGGCAACTCATCCTCGTACAATCCAAGAAATTCATGTTCATTAAAATCCTTCTCCAAATTTGAATTGAAAAATTCAACATTTTTATTCTGTTCAATTTCTAGAATTTCAAATTTCTCGTAGTCTGAAAAAGGAAGATCAAAATCTGAGCCTAAATCTTTTTCCTGAAAAGAGTTGAAGTCCAAATCATTTACTGAATTGTGAACAACTTCATTTAGATGGTTATTTTCAATTTCCAAAGTCGTTATTTGAAAATCTTCACTATTAGTAAAGAATGAATTATTTTCTGATTCATCGCTTGTTTGAATTTGATTTTGTTGCTCAAGTTGTTCTTTAAAAGATGTCATTAAAGAAAGAAGTTCATCAAGTTTTCTATCTTTCTTTTCTACCCTCTCTCTAAGAACGTTAAGATGATATTCTTCAGAATCGTTGATTTGAGAGCTCTTGTTTTGGATTTCTTCATTCTCAAAATTATAGTCCACATCGATTTCATGATCAATATTATTTCCAATGAGGTAGTTGTTTGAATTTTCATAAAAATGACACTGATATTGGAAATCATTTTGATTATAAAAATTATGTTCGTAACCAAAATTGTTGGAATTCGAGGAAAAATTGCCAATTTGGTTATTTTCAAGATGTTGATATGGGCTATAATTTTGGTTTACAACCCCATATTGATGTTGATCAAAGCTATCTTGGGTTTCAAAGCTATTTTGATGTGGATGTGGCCCATAATCGAAATTATTGAAATTTAAGTTGAAGTCGTCATTTCGATTATATCTATGATTTTGAAAATGTTGGTCATTTGGAAAATTTTGGAAATTGTTGATATTGGGCCCATGAAATTTTGGAAAATCTTGCCTCATGAGTTGTAATTCATACTCATACTCTTCAAGAGGATGTCTACTCTGATTTTTTATCCCACATATCTCTCAATGATTTTTTTGAATCAGACATTTTAAAGAAGCCACGGCAAGACAGAAATTATACTCACTTCAAAATAGTATAAAATACTAAGTTGTGCTCTATTAATTAACTTACTCAATTGGAAGGGGGAAGAGGGTCTTATGGCCGTTCACGAATAGTATGAATACTAAGGGATACGACCAATGTTTTATGGGTAGTATGCAACCTCTTTTGCTAATAGTTCAATAAATTGAACTACTATATATCCGCGATCCAATTATACGAGACAATCAACTTCACAAAGCACCACTTTTCTATTATATTATTTTGCAAATCAAATCAAGTTTTATAATTGAAAATCGACGGAAGTGGTGATTTTAGTTATGGAAATTCGTTCCTCACATACAGATTCAGATATTTCAGTCACAGAACAGTCACAGAAAAATAGCAGAAAATAAAAAATTGTACAAGCAAGCCGCTGCCCCTGCAGAAGATTTTTACAAGCAATTTCTATATTTTTCAAAGCAACAGAGCACCTGTAGAGTTCAGAAAATTTTACAGTGGGGGTATAGCAGTCCGTCCAGAGATTGAATAGCTTCAACGATTAAAATCACAGTGTTTGCAAATTGCTTGACTTCTAAATTTCTTGATTGATTTCCTAAATTCTCATCTTTGTTTTGGCCTTTGAACCCTTGTTTGATTTCACTTCTTTTTTTTTTGAAACAATTTAAAAAAAAAGAAAAGCAAAAGACTAACTAGACCAAAAAACAGAAATAACACCAACAATCACGCACCAAAAAGAATTGCTGAACTAAAACTCACGTACCACTAATAAAAGACGCACGCACCGAATAAAAGCCAATATGGGTTCCCTTTTTTTATTTCTAATTAAATCAAGTCTTTTCCAGAAAACCAGAAGACAATATTTCCTTCCAAAAATCAACGAGATGATCTTCCCCCCTTTTTGGCAATCTCGACAAATCAGAAAACAAAATGCACCCAATTTATTTATTTTGAACTGACTAAAACTAGTATAAAGCCCCCAAACCCTCTAAACTTAAACGCAAAAACAAAAATCTTTTCCTCAAACAAAAAATGAACGGAGCAAAATTTCAGCGCCCCTTGTTTGTTTGTTTTTTTTTTTGAATCGGTTTTAGGGTTGATTACGATTTCCGGTTGTTGAGCAGTTCTTTGAAATCGGGTTTCTGAATAGAAGCAGGTATTCCCAATGATGTTTTTGAGTTCTATTTAAATCAGATTTGTAGTTTGTAAAGTTGTGATACTAGCTATGGGGATTTTGATCTGTTGATGGTTGCGGTTCAGGGTTCGAAGTGGGTGGAGGTTATGGTGAGGTTGATAACGTTTGTGCGAACTGATGATGGTAATTCCGGGTATGGTTTGGACAGTGGATGATGTCGGATATTTGTTGTTGATGGCAGTTTGGGCAACTGGGTTGCGAACTGGATTTGTGGGTAATAGGTTTGGGGAATTGTGGAGTTTGCGTGATGATGTTGAGGGGCTTGGCTCGTGAAACTGGAACTGTGGTGATGGAGTATGGTTCTGAAGATGAAGGGCGATATAGTTGTGGTGAGAACTGGTAAGTGGATGTAGGAAGGGCCGCGGTATGAAGAAGTTGGGTTGACTGTTGTAGGTGGAGCGAGTTGTGGAAGTTTTTTGTCGCGAAGAATGGGGAGTTGCCGTAAAGAAATATTTGTAGCGTGGACTTGTTCAAGTGTGACAGGCACCGATTTTTTTTTTGTGATGGCAGATGTTATTTGTGCGTGAAAACAGGGGTGAGGTTGATCTGTTGATTGGTTGAGAAGGATGTTTGCAAACAGATTTGAGGAAAGAAATTAGGAAAAGGAATTTTTTTTTGGAATTTGTAAAAGAAGAAAGGAAAGATTATGTACTGAAAAGAGGAAAGAAATCAGGAAATTGGCATGTAATTTTTTCTCTTATTTGGTTGATCACGGTATCATTGAACAATACCAAATCTACCCAATAAGATTTTTTTTATATACACAAGAACACAAAAGAAAAGAAAAATAAAAACTAACACGAATCAGAAATTAAATAAATAATAAAATTTATTAGTTACCTCCCCGGCAACGGCGCCAAAAACTTGATCGTCGCTTTCTAAGGAATAGAAAAGCGAGAATTTTAAATAAATACTGTAAGCGCACAGGTGTGTAGCATGCAGGTCGAACACAGGGAGGAAAAATTAAATCAAATTATTTAGATAATTTCTTGGGCGAGTTAGACGAAGCTTGGGGATTGATTTTGAAAAAACAATAAAACTATTATTGAATTGAGTACAAATCTGAATCTAATCAAATCTATATTCAATACAATATGACCTAAGAACGTAATAAAAAGAACAGAAATTAAAATTGAAGAAATTAAAAAATAACAAACAGGAATTAAAATTAGGATTACCGCTGAATCTAATCAGACGGTCAATCACTAATGAAAAGAAGTGCAAAATACAACTAGTACTCTACCAAACCTAATTGTGTAGATGACACTAGTTGCTAAGAAAATAAAAAATACAGAAAAATAAAAGAGAACTAGAAACTTTATTAACGGAGAAGAAGAGAAAAATAGGATGGTGGCTACAATGATATTACAAGGGTATTTATAGGAGATAACCAAACCCTAACCCTAATTACACATAGGCTTAGCCATTACATCACTAATTAGTTTACAATGAGAATCTCAAATGGGCCTTAGTTAAATCGAGTAAATTTTTGGCCTTTCTTCTTTTCCTCTTGGTTCTTTGACAAGCCTCCCTTGATTTGAGATGTGCATGGCCTTTTTATCAATCATTTTCTTGTCCAACAGCAACTAGATGTGGGATCTTCATCTACAATTCTTCAAAATGTAAATATATAGCAATCTGATCTCCATTTCTCTACTTTTCTGGTTGCATGCGGGCTGGGTTGGAATATCTGTAAAAGTAACAAAACAATACCTAAGTAATATTTATTTATATACAAAAAATAAGATATAAGAGCATAAAATAAACACATTTCTATGTCAATCACTCTTCTACTACCATCGAGAATCTCCTCAACCAAGATCATTGTCGCTCTCACGAACCATGGTATCTGCAAGGAGCCAATTTTGAATCAGAATGGAACATCCAATGCATACGAATCAATTGTTGCGCTTGCGAGTGTGTGTCCTATGTGTTCCCCCATGGACCCATTTCTTCCTTGCTCAAAGGGGTGATTTCCATGGCACTCGATAACAAACTCTCGATGTCTACTTCGCTCAACTCAAAAGATGGCGCCTCAATAGGAACCATGTCCAGATCCCTGAACTAGTCCACAGCTTCTAATGATGCGACTGCCGTAGATGTCGTAACTAGAGAACATGGTTCAGTGGTCTCTCCTGGTCTTGTCTCCCCGGTTGGAGAGGGAATCAGGGTGGGTTGTGAACAATTCCCTCCAGTGTGCTCCTTTCCACCGCCAGCATCGCTGCCCACATCCCTTTGAGCCTTTATAGCTTACTCCTCAACCGGGGGGACATCAGAGGGCACGATATGGGTCACTTCCTATTGCGGACCCGAAAGAGCAACCTTTCCCTCGGCTTCTACGACCACTACCACTTCGTCATAATCCAGGCAACCTATTGAATGACCCTCTGGAAGCAAATCTAGCAAATGTAAGAGATGATCTGACACAAGGGTCGGGAAAAGACGGTACTCATTAGGAACACTCCTCAAAGCCAGAACGCGCTTCAAATAATCTTCACTCTTCGAGATCGGCGGGAACCCTGCCACATAAAACTCAAAGTTAATTTTGAGCTTATGGCTCAACTAACTCAGGTAACTAGTTAAATCTTCATATACTCACTTCTGGTAAGCCACCTCCTCGCAAATCCTGGTGGGCAACGAACAAAGAACCAATCACCCTTAAAATAGCTAAGTTTGTTCCATGTTCCCAGGATCATGCGATGGTTAGGCTATGCTTCCATATAAACAAGGGAAGGCAACACGTTGTTTCTCTTCTTTAGAGAATAGAGATATTGGATGTTGTCTCCCGATGGTTCAATCTACAACCATTCAATATATAGGATGTAGGTGCCAAGTAGGAAGTCATACGTGTTTGGATGAAGCTGCATACGTGGCAATCGGAAGAAGTATAGAATATCCCGGATATACGTGCAAGATGGAGGCACACATCTGAAGGCACACATATGCATATTCCAAGCAGTATCCCTTTCCGGGGGGAGCATGTGCCCTGTCTTCCCTTCAAGGAACTCTAACATCATCCCAGGGTATTCCATACTTCCTACAAATTTGCCGCACAAAGTTTCATCGATCTGCGAAGCAACCGAATCAGGGGGATTCTCGAGAATCGCCGTATGTCTTACCATATCCGGTTCTATGATGACGCCATCCTGATTGCCGTTGACATCCAATCCTTCTGTCGGACCCTCTCTGGCAATCTCCGCTTCGCCTTTTATTACCGATCCGCTTATGTGTACACCTAGATGCGGAGACCCTTCAGGTTGCACCCCTTGTCCTTGTGTGCCAGACTATTCTACTAGCTAGGACGGGGTGTAGGTTCTGGATTTCCCGTTATCACTCATTGATGAGCTAGTATGATCTGAGGGTTCATTGGAACTCAGAGATGTTTCCATGGGATCGGCTGCAAAACCTCGAAGCCACCTAGAGCTTCTCCTTGTCATTATAAACTATACTTTAAACGTAGTCACGTTAGAAGCCACACTGAAAACACTGTACCCCTCATGTTGGTGTAAATTAACATGAAATGTGCTGTGTTGTGATATGCTGATGCGTTTATAATAAAGAACTTAGAACAGGGCGACGATCACTAGTCCCAGAACTACAATCATCGTTGTCCTTGACCAATGCCATCGGGTTCACATCGAGTCGTGATTACGTCGCGATCAGGATCGGAAATGAAACTCAAAACCCAATAATTCAATCATATGTTTATAGTTCGAGTTTATGCTCTATCATATATGTAGTTTTGAGTTATCAGTTCTCAACTGAGCGTAAGGGATCTATAGGTAAATACACTCAGTCCAAAGTCTGATCCAATCAAGTTGCATCGTGAAAACAACACGAACTCAATGACAATTCTTCCGAGATTTGAATTCTCATTAGAAACATCGGGATACAAGACACCCAGGAGGGTTCGAAATCACCTAAGTCAAAGGGATGCGAAATTCGCATTCCTAAGACCAAGGCACTTTATACCCCGTGCACTAGACCAGTTTGCATCCTCCTTGCTTCAGAAGAATTCACACCCCACCTTTTTCGCCTCATTTCGTATCCCGAAGCTCAACAAATTTCGACTCCTTAGTCGGACGTGAGACGAGGAATTTATATCCCCTCAAGGGGGACGAAATCTGAAACCCACATCCCCTTGTTGGGATACGAAACCATATATTCGGGGGCCTTCTCCTCTTCGCACCTCGAGGTCGTCCAAGGGGAGCAACATCATGGAGGTGTGAAGTCAAATCTGCTGCCTAAACTTGCCTTCCCCAAAAGCGGTCGAGGACCCCAGTTCCACAATGATTCCACCTCGAGATGTCATGCTCGATCACGTGCCACCTCTCATACTTCGAAGTCATGCCTCCATCATTAAACATCGAATTACAAGTAGGAATTGAACCCACCTAAGATTACTTCGTGTGGGGATGCATGATTTCTGTTCGCTGTGGGGTTTGGAGTTTTCGAGTTCCGTAAGTGTCAGGTGGAAAGAGAGGGAAATTCGCATCCCTCTATTTATATGGAGGGAGGATGTAAAGAGCCACAAAGTCGTGACCTTGTGGGATATGATTTCGCATCCCTGTGGGATGCGAAAATCTGCATCCCTTCAGGATACGAAAACTTCGTAACCCATTGGGATGCGAAAATTCGCATCCCCTCGGGGTATGAAAAATTTCACACTACACCAGAAATGCCAATTTGGCAGTGCTTATGGCCGTATCAAAATCGATTTGGCAGTGCTCTGGACCGTATCAAAAAATGGCGTCTTTGTTGCTTTGATACGGTTTTAAGTCGTATCAAATCCATAAATTCATACGGCTTAAAACCATATCAAATTGCACGTTTGATACGGTTTTAAGCCGTATCAATTTATGAATTTGATATGGCTTAGAACCGTATCAAATTAGCATGCTGACACTGTCAACCTCATAGATCGATACGGTTTTGAGCCGTATCAAATTCGTAGATTGATACGGCTTAAAACCGTATTAAACTGCTATACTGATACGGCTTAAAACCGTGTTTAATGTCTCATTCCTACAATGCTATCAGTGAATTAGATACTGCTTTTAACCGTATCAAAATCGGTATGTCATATATGCAATATACAGAAACACTGCACCCATTGATATATATATGCACAATAAAAAAGATACACTACACCTATATAACAGTATATAAAGAAAATACACTAAGCATAATTCGATTAATACATAAACCATAACTTTAGTTAATACAAACCGCATAACACAATATATACAAAGCATAATGTTCACAGTTCTTGCTCTAAAAAAAAAAAAAAAAAAAAAAAAAAAACTGTAGTTGTCGAGCCCATGCAACTCATGATTGTTCCAAAGCCTGAAAAGAAATAAAAATAACAAGCATCAGTTTAGTTTCGTCTCCACAACAACAAGTCGTGTAATGTACATAAAATGAGAAATTAGATAAGAAGCATAATCAAACACAAAAGGCTTCCGTAACGATACATCAAACGTAAGAAGCGAAACTAAGTCGTAAGGCTAAGGTGAAACTGAGCTTTACGGCTCAGCTGAAACTGATCCTTTCGGCTGAGTTTATTAGCAGAGTTTGCTCCACAAGAAGTACTAAAAGTTTGCTGAACTTTTAATGAAGAATGACTTGGAACTTACATTCCATGCACATCCATTTGTTTTACCCTCTGTACGTTGGCTCCTCTATTTCAAGAATAATCTAAATTCAATGCAACCTTTGCTCCACAGAGAGCTTAAGTTATACTTTCTTTCCATGATGTAGTGCAATATGGATTCATGGGATAAAAATAAAAATGTAGTTCAATAATATACTCAAATGCTTTTCAATTATATTTTATATCTCAAACGTGTTATATTCTTTATTCTCGATTAAGAGTGTAGTTATTTAATACTGGAACTTTCTTTGGGACTTAGATTAAAATTGAGTGATAGGGTAAACAAGTAACATAACTTAAATATATGTAATCAGTGTTGCTACAAACTTTGATATTTTAATCATTCCCACTACTATGAAAATGTTTTGAAGGATGGATGTGAAGTCTTTGCAACAGACAACTTGTCACAGTAGGATTGGATAGTGGTACGATGGAGAGCGTTGATGAAACAATGGTGTGTTTTTTTCATATACAAAGGCCAGCAGAAAAGAAGAAAAGTTTATGTTGTCCACAAGAATATGTTTAAACGACGAAAGCCTCGCTGAGCTTTCGCCATAGGTTAGTTTGGTTTATGCATTTGTATTAAGACCCAACCTATCATTTTATGCTATAATAGAAACTGAGCCTTTCGGCTCAGTGAAACTGAGCCTTACGCTCAGTATCAACTGAGCCGTATAGCTTAGTTTCACCTAAGCCTTACGGCTCAGTTTCGCTGAGCCTTACGCTCAGTGAAACTGAGTCGTAAAGATCTGTTTCAACTGAGCATTATGGCTTCAAAAAGAAAATATTATTGTGCATTCATACGTTAATAACTTGTTCATGTATGCAACAACTATATATACGCCTGTTTTTATGTACTGAATATACCTGTTAATTAACCAAAAAAAAAACCTGAAAAGAATGGAGTCCAAACAAATCACATCTTGGGTTCTTCTTTTTGTGCTTCTGATAATGGCTTCAGGTCATTATTTATGTTTACATAATATGATGGTTATAGGCCATTAATCACTGCAAGGTATTCGTAAATACACGTCTATTGACTGTTGATATTTTGTGAATGTAATACATACCCCTATTCACTTGAAAAGCATACCCCTATTCACTTCCAATCATACTATGAATTTTACTTGTGACATTGTTTCACACAATATATTAAGTAAAATATGTACTGCAAAGTGATAAGATACTTATGTCAATACAGTTATGTTACTTGCGTATAAGAATTAACTGGATTTTTACCATGAAAAAGATAGACTAAGGGTTAGTCAATTGATAATCAAGCTAAGTAATGTTTGCAATTCTTCTTGGTGCTTGACCTATATCCAATCCATTTACAAAGCAGGTAAAAAAAAAGGGCCCTACCAGCTCCTACAAAATGAATAATAACTATAACAGTGCAAAGTTTAAATAAAGTTTCGTAACTACTGAACAAAAAAAATCCATACCATGATTGTTGTTATGCTTTCTTCCAATTCGTTCGCAAAATCTATTTCTGGACGTGCTATAAATTATGAAGCCTTATGCAGAAAACCAGTATCAGCTTTGAGAAAAGAGCCGATGTACATTTGCACGGTAAGTTACTGCTTTCTTTTACATGAAATAGTTTAGTTCCTTTTTCTTCCTCGATTCACCTTTACTATATAAATCATTCCATTGTAGAAGCTCATTCATGTTCGATGATTCTGATGACATACTTGCACATACTTGTTTGTTGGCCAATTGAAGTCAACCATGGTAAAATGACACATGTCAATACTGGAATACAATGGAGGAGGAGGTCTCTCTTCTGCTAGAGCTATGCTTCTCTCCATTTTCCTACTTTTCCAAAATCTGGACTCTGTGCAGTAGTAACACATAATCTTCAGGTTGCTTCCAGAATATCCATCAATCATATTTGCTGTCGCATCTAAACCAACATCAGGAGCATTTTTACTACCGGTAATTCATTGCAAGTTGGAATCAATATTTATGAAGCGTGTAAATCTAAAATGAATATATTTGGAAGATATTTACAATGACATGAATCAATTAGTTAGAAATAATTTCAACTACTCAAATATAAAACCAAAATGGAGCAGTTGTTTAAACATTGCTAAATTGGTGAAATTGCAAATTTTATTTTATTTTCTTATACAGTAAATGAGCACATATGCATATGATTACATTTAACTACAACTAAATTCAAAATCAAATAAGTAAACAACCAATATTATTTTTCATCCTATTAATCATTTTTTAAAATGTTAGCGAATCATGCACATGTTATATGTGTGTTTCTAGAGCAGAAAAAGACCAATGCCTTATTCCAGCTACATAACTTTTAAACTTCTTCAGTTGAAATTTGCATGATTAAGTTTAACTTCATTAAGGAGTCCTAATATATTTTAGTAAGAATTGACATTGTCATGCACTAAGCACGGTATCTTATACAAAACGAAACAATCAAAAGAGGATCCCTTTAAATATTTGAGCAAAAGAGAATTAAAAAATTGAAATATATGAAATTTTCTAGTCAATTGCTAATTGTTGAAATAGACGAAAGATAAAATTATGCTGATAAATTAATAGTTTAAAGCCGAAACACATGATAGAATAGAGAAATAGACAAAAGTGAATCAATTCAACATTTTTTGTATATGTATATCTCGTAAATGTCTAGCCAGCTGTTTGAAAAGCTGCAAAATGAGCCACACAAATTTAAAGCAACAAACTTCAAAGGAAAAGATGGGAAGAAAATAATTTTATCGCCATAATTGACCTCATTATATAGCTACGTAAATAGTAGTTAATATTACATAGAATTCAAATTCTTGACATGAGTGGGAATCATCAAAATAAGTAAAAAAAAAAAAAAAAATTGTTTATGAACACAATTTGATGTGAATATCAAACTGTATACTAAGAATCTAAACTTTTAATTAAGTGGAAAGAAACTATAAGCAGAAAATATCTTTCAAAAAGGACATCTCATTTGCAGAGGAAGAAAAACTGAGATCGTGTAGAATCAAACCATACTCTATGATGTCTCATCTTGGATCTATACTGCAGCGAGAGAATCAGATAGTGAAACGTAAGCATCAGCAGAACCCCATGTATTTCTACTACATTTTTTTCTTTATTTATTTCCTAACAAAATAATTTTTAACAAAATTTCAAATATTTTGATGACTTAAATTTCAGTCTGCATGTATAGAGATGTTCAGCCTAACTAAGATGAATACAATTAGTTATTTAGTAAAATATTTGTGTTCAAGAATAAGGAGTAAAAAAGGACCAAAAGAAACTAAACAATTGAATATGGAGCACAAAAATGCCTCACTCAAAATTTCAAACACACACAAAATGCTCTGGTTTTTACAGTTAACCTACTTTTGCAATCAAAAACATGAATATCTGTCTAATGCATCTTGTGTTAAATACAAACCACTTCATGTTTTAAGTATATGAAAATATACCGTCTCAAGTACTTCTCCATTTCAGGATGTGAACATAAATCTGCATTCTATTCGTACATATACATGTGAGTATACACGCACACGATAATTTCAGTTAAATTAAATCATGCTACATAATTAGCATATACACCAAGTTATAGGTTGTCCGAGACAATGTTTACTAGGTGTATAAACATTAATTATGCTTGAAAATTTTCACAATCTTACCAACAAACATTGGGTGTGATTTTTTTTTTTTTTCCTATCAATGTATTATAATGAAATGTGTAGAATAAGAAATTGACTGGAAAGTGGGATCTAACACAGGTTAAAACATTAAAAAAAATTGATATCGAAGAGGATATGATAATAAGGCTAAATAGAACCAAAGGAGAATGATAGATTTGTGGAAAAAATGCTCGCAATCTAAGATCTTCATGAACTAATTTAGGATAAATCGACGGTTTCTTTCAACAGAAATTAAGGATAGTTTTATAATGGATGAATCTCTTAATAAAATAATTAAAAGCACAAAACAAAATTTCATCTAAGGTCTTGTTGTCAGCACAGTCTAATCTTTACATAAAGAGAGAGAAAGAACGGACAATGATATGATCAACATCATTCTCAGTTGAATTTGATGGCGCTGGGTTTTAAATTATTGTTAATTAATCTCTCAAATTTAATGACAGTTAGGAAATAGTCCTTAAAAGCAGAAGAGGAAAAAAAACAAAAGGGCCTTAATTTAAACCAGAAAATCAATGAGAACATCTTTTTGTACCGGATTTCCTTAAGCGGTTTACCTTGACATAGAATATACTTGTTTTTTAACCTGTAAGGACACAATTATAATTTTGTTAATGTTTAGGGTATATTAGTGTTAATATAGTTTATTTAGTTCATAAACTGTGGTGGCGATCGAATGTAATAATTCTCCCAGCTCAGGTTTGAGCTGTGATGTAATCGTTAACTCATGAATGCAATTTTAAAACTTTAACCTGAAGTTCCATACATACAAGTGACAGATGAAGTTCTGATCATACTAATAATATGGTGTTTTTCCTATTATTTAAAAAAACAGTTGTCGGAATAAAATAAGTAGACTTGTATATGTTATTATCATCATTGTTTGGTATTAGTGTTATAGTTATGGATTAACAGTTAATGTTATCCCATACTCAGGGTTGGTTCCATCTTATGGGTCGCCCTAGGCAAAAACAAATTTTATTGCCCTTCTTTTTAAAAAAAAATGAATATGATATTGTAATATGCTAGATACCATTCACTAACTTCACATAATAAAAAATATATTCCTTTATCATGTTGCTCGCACTGTGAAGTAATCTAAAAGTAAGGATACTAAGAAGATGGTACAATTATCCAGCATGACTTGAATACAGCAGCTGAAATCCACTATTTTTTAAAATAAGATGTTTATAAAGAAATATACGGTAAAAAGTAGGCAGAATTTGAAGTGACAGGAGGAACTAGTTCATCACATACTTGCTTCAGAAATACTAATGTTAGAAAGAGTGTCATCATGGGAATTAAACATCAATCACTGAATGCTTTTGAACATTCTATCTTCCAAGTCATCGAGTATCATTACAAATTTGTAATTCTATCAAAGACTTCAGGAAGTGATGGCTCTAAGCCAAAAAAAAAAGCTAGTAACACGAAATGTGGGTAATGTGTGGCCTGAAACACTGAATAAGTACGGTTCTGGACATTGAATATCATAACAAATTTGAGCAAACCATATTGGTTAATTCGTAAGGCAAGAGGGGATGAAAGAATTGGAAAAAGATGCAGGCATCGCGGCCTGCCCAAGCACGTAACAGACATGCTGAAAAATAACAAAGCAGTACTATGAAGCAAAAATATATTGTGGCTGTAGGAATTGAAGTAGGGACATCCTAGCCAATGGACGCATGAATAACCAACTACTCCAAACTTACTTGAGGACGGTCATTGAAAATTAAGACTTATTGCTTAATGTTTAAGCAGCCATCCCTGCCAACTACTCCATGGTTGCCCCTGTCGAGGGAGGTTGTCCCAGGCGGTTGCCTGGTCGGCCTTCCCCTAGAGCTGACTTTGCCCATACTGTTCCAACTTTCCAAATATTTTAATTTCACATTTTAAAAATTATATCAAACTTGGGTATATTTTTAAGACAAACATGGTTAAAACTGGTCAAGAAGCTATTAACCAGCAGTGTTGTTCCACTTTTAAAACCAGTTGTACACTATCCTCGTATCACTCATAAATTGATTTTTGTAATCGATTTAACCTACTTTTAAAAATGTAATATGTACAACATCAAACTGTACCATGAGAAATTGGTAAATAAATACCAATATGGCAAAAACAGACCAATCAGGGTAATATTAATATTAATATTAGTAGTAGTATTATTGTAGTTTAACATACATTCCTTTTTCTGTGACCATTAGTGCCTACTTTGTTTGTTCAATCAAACCATCATGCGAAAAGCCCCAAAAAAATAAGCTGCTGAAAGTTTACGAACTGTCGAATGTAATAAAAAAAACCAAATCCAAGAAGATTAGACCAATTCCAGAGCACATACCCTTTGCAACTGAAAGTGAAGTATCTTCGCAGATCCGACTTCTCTAAGGATCAGTTGTGAGAAACGCAGATGGTTTGACATGAGATAATCTAAATCGGAAAACATTGTCGCCAAAATCAGTCAGTTTCTCTAATCTTGATCCTAAGTGAATCGAGAGAAATCACTTTTCTTCGAGATCCGATGTAGCAAAACAGATGTTACTGATAATTGATGGCATCGACATTAAAGCACTCAAAATTGTGAGTTTAAATCAAGATTTGAAGTCTCGAATGAACAAGTGGATTGAATTTTGATTTAGGGATTACATAATACAGGATTGTGAGAAATGAAAAATAGCGGCCGGGGGAACGGGAGGGAGTGAAAATATGAAGAAGCCGTATCAAATGAATATCAAATGAACTGATCCGAGGGGTTGAAAATGTAGGGTTGGATTTTAGCCGTTTGGTTGGTGCGGATCGCAAGTGAAGTGATCCGATGGTTGAGGATGTAGGGTTGAATTAGACATGGGTATTGGCCCTATCAAATTCGATACGGATAAAAGCCGTATCAAATTTCCATATTCTGGTGCGCCAAATTTGCTGTTTTGATGTAGTGTCATATCATAAAAAAATGAGAGAAAGAACGGGGAGTCGGATTTCCAATCTTGTGAAATTCGTGACCCATGACTACGGTAATGAATACGCACTTCTGGAACGACGACCATCGACACCAATTCGATTTGCCAAACAATCATACGTCCATAGACTTAAACAACTTAAACGTATGCCAATAGTCGAGTTCATGGTTCGATGCCATTTTCGAAAACTGACTCACGCAATCGTAAGTCAATGACATGCTTACCTATTTTGTTATTTATCCCAAACTCCGGCTGTATGACATAAAACCACGTGCGAGTTGTGAGTGTGTATGACTGCTTGTATCGACAACAACTCACTTATGTATCGGCGTAGTGAGAGTCGACATCTAATATTTGATTTCCCGAGTCTACAGGAAATCAGCATCCACTCGAGCATTGTCATAGAATTCTAGTTCGAGAAACCAAGATTCTCGACAACACTGGAACTCTGTATTATCATCGCCAAATATCAACAAGGGTACCTAGCTCATCTCAAAACACGTCATGCTACTGCAAGACATCCTTTGAGGGGCAAGTGTTGACCGGTTCCCAAGAAGAACTAAAGACCACCCGACTCGGTGCATCGCGTGGAATAATAGCCCAAACGCATTGTTGAGGCATTCAGAACCCAAGTCTGGGCAGAAGCCTGGATATTCGACTTGACTCACCAAACCACTCGACAAGGAACCAATGCCCCAAGATCAGTCTCTAGCCTTTCCATTAACTCATCACTAGCATCACAACTCCGCAAGACCCACAACAGTGCGAATGTCGCATCCCTCTGTGGGATGCAAATTCATAGCACTTTGTGGGATGTCGCATCCCTCTGCGGGATGTGAATTCGCATGCTGCTCGCATCCCACCTCCTCTACGAGGGATGCGAATGTGCATCCCTTACGGAAAGCAAATTCGCATCCTGACCGCCCCATTCAAGGCCGACTTCACATCCCGCATACGGGATACAAAATCGCATCCCTATCTAAGGTGTACAAATTCGTATCCTTCCCCTTGTGGGATGCGAAAACAGCCTGGCATGCAGGATATGAATTTCTACTGCTTCCACCCATTTTTCGCATACTCCACTACCAGCTCAATCCTATAAATAGCCCCTCACTTCCAACGTGAAAAGGGTTGATTAAAGCTCTCCTTCAAGTTGTAATGGTTGCGCAAGAAGAAGATAGTCTTCTCAAAGCCTCCTAAACATCTTCCTTCATCCAAAGAAGAAGAAGACATATATTCTTAGACATATGAACATGTTCTCGAGCATTTAACCACATTTTGGGCATTAGACTATCTTTTGGCTGTTTTGGCATCTGGGAAGAAGACGATCATCTTTGGATCTCCGTGCCACCATGGCCATGCTTTCCACGTAAAAGCTCCAACATCTCCATTGCATCACAAAAAGCATTGAAACCCATGTGTATTCGGAGATGTTCCGACCTAATGTTGTAACTTGTACCAAGAATATAATAAAAGAGCGGAACCATTCAATGTGGACATAGGCCCCGATGTGTCGAATCACTATAAACTCTGTGTGATCATTTACTTGTGCTTTTCCCCTGCACACTACATCGCAATTTATTCATTTTCCACTACTGGATGTTTATTTTCACTTAGGTGAAAATCATGGGCGTTGATGACCATTTTTCGGCGTCAACAACACTCATTAACATTTTTAATTACCTTGATTAAGTAAATAAATCATGGCTTAATTACTTCTTCACAGGGCAAAAACCCGATATTCTCTTCATAGCAAAACACGTACAAGCCCTCCTGCTTCAAGCACCCACCGTCGCTGCCTCTGATGACCGGACACCGACTTCCGACCACCGCCAACTCCACCTCCGACCAAACTCCCTTTTCTGGTCGGTCCCACGTCTTCCAACCCCTCGTAGGCCCCATACGAGAAGAAAACAAGAAGCCGCCCACTTTCCATTCATCTGCAGATTTCACCACCTTTAAGCTACCAAAAAACTCGAGACCACCACCAGTAGGTCGGCTAAGTTTCCCCCTTCCATTTCCCTCCAGACCTCTAAACCTGAAAACTTCTTTATTGCCTCGAAATTTGAAGAAACCCAAACTTAACAACTCATGTTCAGCTCATATTCAAAGATATAAGGTAGGCTAGCCGAAAATATTTAAGGTGGGCTAGCCGAAAATTTTGACTGAAGGCACATGGAATCCTTATCTAAGACATTTTTTACAGATTAGATAATATTTTGCCGCATATTCAAAGATTATGCTCATATTATGTTGGGATTTCATTGAAAACGACCCTCTTAAAATATTATTTAACATGTAACGTTCGATGTTTTAAATTTGTACGATCACATACGAGCTCCAATTGTGAAGAAACTTGAAACCCTAAAATAACTTAATATTCTGGACATGATGGAACTGGTTTCGTCGAATTCTGAGACCATTCGCAAAAAAACTATTTTTATTTGTAGCGCTTAATCGATACGCGTTTATATTGCGCACGATCACAAAATAACTCGAATTGACTTGGAATTGGAAATCTAATCATTATGAATTTTATAAAATTGATTTCGTTGAAATCCAAGTCATTTAAAAATTGGCTATTTTCGTATGTTAAATCAAAACAATAAAAATATAAATCGATTTCAAAGTAATCAAATCCATTGATAATAAATTATTATTATTGTATATATATATTCAAATATAATGTCATATAACTTCAAAATAAACTATATTTGGACTTAAAACTCAACATTTTGAATTCCAAGTTAAATCGATAATTAATTTATTTAAAATCCTTTTGTTTTATTTAATAAATCATTATGAATCATAAACGATTATACAGTGATTTTCTAAAACTTTGATTTGGACATAACACAAAAAATCTACAAGATGAAATATCAATTTTTTCTCTTTTATTAGAAAAATGTAATGCAATAGATCCGAAAGATTCTTGTTTCAAAGAATTCCGACTTATATTGGATCTCATGTACTCAATTAAAGTTCAAATCGTAAAACTACGAAATACTACGACGCCGCGAGCTCGCTTTTAATTAAATTTTAATTTATATGTTCAAACTTTGTTAACAAATTCTTTATTATAATTCAAATCTAAACTCAATTAAATCCTTTTATATTGTCCAAATCATATTGTATTGCAAATCCAACTTATTTCGATTATTTCAAAATTAAATTTATTATTTCACTATTTATATTAATAAAATATTCAAAAGTAAAACTTGAGTCGTTTAAATTTTCAAATCACTATTGTAATATTTAAATAAATTAAATATTCGACTATTGAAAATCCGGGATGTTACATTCCTCCTACCTTAAAAGAATTTCATCCCCGAAATTACTAAGGCAGAAAAATGCTACAAATCTTATAATTTTCATAAATTCACTTAGCTAAAATTCTCTTTCACTTTCTAAACTTTTATTCCAACTGATCCAATTAGTTTTATCGAAACACCAATTCATTTTTTTAACAAAAAGTTCTAACACCTTAAATTTCTGGAAAATTACGACAGAGTCTCCCCTGTATGGAGAGACTTTTACAATATAACAAGAGAGATAAATATGTATACATCGACCCACACGGTCGGAAAACACAATTCATATGAGTGTTATTAAGAATAAGTGATAAGCTAAATTAGCTCTGGAACTCAATTGAACAGGTTTAAAGATGAATTAGCCCCTACACTAGTTCCTAATGCAGATGAAACTCATTATTTCCATAATCATGCAATGTAGGTTCAAACATTTAGATTATCCACTTCAATCTATTTTACATATTATTCAATTCACATGAAATTTCTTTATAACCAATTTCTTGGCAATCCATTTTGGATACATAATTCGCTTCCTTTATATTCCATTCAGATTCATTATACTTGATTTCATTTCAAAAAGTTTAATTCATTCACTCTAGATGTGTTCTCAATCAAGTTTGTTTACTTTTAAATCTATTCTCATGCAATCTAATTCAACTGTGCAATTCAAACTGATTTCCAATGCAAATTCATTATACTGGAATATGAACTTGAAAGTATTCCTATTGATTTAAGTTCAATTTTAATTTAAAACTCGAGTTCAATAACAACTTTCTCTTATTTCAAATTAATTCACATTACATTCGCTATGTTTCTATTTGATATTGTTTCAATTCCAATCCAGTCTTTATTAAACTTATACAATTCATTTTAACTCAATCTATTTAACTACATAAGTTAAATTAAATATAAGAATTCTCATTTCATATTTGAAATCTCCTTTTTGGTTAAACCACTCCAACTTCATAATCCAATTTGAATTCCATTCTAATTAACATTGGTGCATTTGGTTATTATCAATATTATAATAATTTATGAAAATTATTTCTTTTACCCTCTTTACAAAATATACTGGCAACTGACATAATAAAAAAAAATTATATTCAATTATAAATACGCGCTCTCATATATATATATATATATATATATATATATATATATATATATATATATATATATATATATGCACTTAAACTCAATATAGGGTATTACTAACCCCATCTCTATTAGGTTACGCCACAGGGCCAAGGTTATTAATTAACCTTATTCTCTGATATCAACTGTTACGACCCAGGAAATATGATATGCTCGAATTTTGACAATAATACATTATTTTTTATTCATTTGCCAAAACTCAAGTATCGAAAACCCATAGTTAATAGAAAGAAGTTATAGGGTGAAAAGTAGAAAGAAATATTAGAATATAAGAAGAAGAAGAAGAATACCAATACTATAGAATCATAGTAGAAATAGAACCTCACAGCGGAATGGGCAAAATATAATATATCAAAACCCCTTACAAAAAATGAGACTGCATACATATACATGCATATATATATATATATATATATATATATATATGTAGGGGAGAGTTCCGCTACACCTCTTATATTGCACGTGAACTCTCCCCCTGAATCTCATCCGTTCAATCGTCCCACTCATTCTCTCTCTTAGTGGTAAGAGAGATAATGAGTGGGACGATTGAACGGATGAGATTCAGGGGGAGAGTTCACGTGCAATATAAGAGGTGTAGCGGAACACTGCCCATATACACACACACACACACACACACACACACACACATATATATATATATATATATATATATATATATATATGATTTACACAATCAGAGTACACACTAGATCAGATTATATAATCTAATAATACACCACACACATCGGAAATAAATTAATACCAGAAAGTACAGGTATACGTCTCGACTCCAGCTCATTTTCTGAAGCTCCAAACGAAATGTAACTTGGAAATATACTCGGTCCGACCTGAGCACAATTTGAAGTAAAGCAAAATCAATATGAATCAGTCTAGAATACTTTTAGTGGTAAAACTCACATTGCAAACAACTTGCTTAACTTTTAGAAAATCCTTTGAAAGAATGGAACTGTCGCAAGACACGACCACACATAAACATGGAATGTGTTTTTACCTTACGATAACCAAATCGCTTTTTATAATAAAATACAGTGATATTATAATAATGTCTATCAAACCACAAATAAAATAGGAATATAACCGAAAAGCTTGCATCTCACTTTCCAACATAGTTTGTTTACAACTAAAAACGTAGGGCTTATATTGGAGTTTGGATTTCCAACATGACAAGGCATGGAACCACCTTCTGAATGGTGTACCTCTAGAGAGCAATACACTAAGTTCAACAAGATACCTTGCAAACTGGCTACACATGACCGACCACTCATTTAACTTGAGTGTACCAAATATATTATCACCAACGGTTGGGCTCAAACCACCGTCTTCCGTAAGCATACACAAGTGACAAAAGAAGGAACAAATGAATTTTCTCTAGATGATGATAATACACCCTAACGGGAATGGCCGACATAGCGATGCTGGTCTCCCAATTTTTGTCATTTTCTGGTTGATGAGGCTTGAGGTCACGACTACCTTTTTGAACATCATTATTCATTTTGAATGTTACATTGTCAGATCCGCTAAATCACTAATTGACGTTCACAAAAATACTCTGGGTGTTAAGCTAAAATAAGGCATCTTCTCCGCTACCAAATAGAAGTACGCTTGAGGAAATCAATGTACATGATCATTTGGAAATACTCCACCAGACATTCTTCCATACAAGTCATATAGGAATATGGTGAACCAAATACACTCTCCTACCACATCCTATATAGGAATCACCCCAAGGATTAGGAGCGAATAGTCCTAGCAATCTGAAGATTTCAATCACGACAGAATCACTACCGAAATATCTTTGGGTGATAATCAGAGAAATTCAACAAGTAGTTCTTCCGCTCATAAAGATCCACCGTCTTCAATTTTTCCATCTTTAAATTGCATAAGCATACTTGCAAGTTAGTTTCAAATGCAAAGTCAGTTTGAAGTGGGTTTGGATCCAGTTCTCATCTCGGTCTCCTCGAACCAACACGTCAACAGTCAAAATGGGATTTATTTGATAATCTGTTCTTTAGCTATCAAATCAGACAGTACATTTAAGTATATCAGCAGCTCGGGACCTTTTTACTTAAAATCATTCATTAAAATTATTTCTCGATTCCTAAAAATCGATTCCAAATCTCATTTATATTCGTTATTTTGAAAATAATAATCATACCTTTATTTTTTCAAAATAATCGCATTCATAAAATGGTTTCTTTATTTCCTTTACCTTGGAAATATCACTATATATTCATAAAACCCTTTTTATTTCCTTTACTTTGAAGTATCACAACATATATATAACCAATCAGTATGTATTTCATCACTAAATCTTATACGGGCCAAATTAATGTCATGCGACACATTTCTTATTATATGAACACAAACGACTTTATCTAACTTTAAATTTTGAAAATTACAACTCTTATAGAAATGTATAATTAAATTTCCAATATTTACTTCCGTTTTCAAAACAATCTAATCTGCTTGTTTCATTCTTAGAATAATTGTATTCCTAAAATCATACTATTTCCATTACTTAGAAAGTAGTGTTATATACTTAAACAAATAATATAAGTATAGATCGCACTTCATATTTGGGTTAAACAATGTCAAGTGATTCATTGTTTATTATAAACCAAATGGTTTTTATTTAAATTCTAAACTTTACAAAATAACATTGCGATATTCTCTTATGGAAATAATAAATCATTTCCATCATCTTTTACCATTCCAAACTAATATTATCCTCAGACAACCATGAAGCCGTTCAAGTTGGGATATTTTAATTACCTCTCAGACCTTGACTTGACCACATTCTTATCTTCAGATAGATAAAATTTGTAATTTAAAAAATTGATATTAATTATCATAAGTTCTAATTTGCTTTCTCATTTAAGATATGGTTTTATAAACCATTCTTTACTTACGCAAATCTCTTTCGATTATAATCACTTTACTTAATTTGATTATTAAGTAAACTCTTACTAACACAAATCTTAAGCTTAAATCCCTTTTTAATACAATTTAATTATAAATTGGATTTATTACCAAATCCTTTACGCAAGTCCATTTAAGCATCTTTCTTTTACATTTTGAAAATCAATTTTCAATTCCAATCATCTCCACTTAATTCAATTATGAAGTAATATTTATTTAAAACCATCACATTGGTTTTAAGTCTTTTTTTATAAACCTTGTTTATAATGCTTGGATTTATTATCAAAATCCTATATAAAACCCTTTCCTAAGTTCATCCAAAATCTTATTACAACTCGATTACTTTTTAAATGAATTCCATTTAAAAAGGTAATCACATTCGTTATTATTAATTAAAATAATAATAAACTACAATAAAAATAGCTTACTTCCTTATTAATTAAAGTAAAATAAATTAATCGCTTTTTTAAAAGGTTATTAAAATAAGAAAAGATTATATTAATAATAACAACTCGTTATACCTTTAAAACATGGTAAATTAAAAGATTAATTAACTCTTAAGAGATCTTATTAAGTTTAGACGACTATTTGTTAAAAATATATTTATCAATTTAATTGAAAATAAATTAGTCTAATGACTAACTTCGAATTAAATAGTTGACTTAGTCAGCTTGTTAATTGATTTTCACTAATTAATTAATTACTTAATTGATTTACTAATATCGCTTAATTGTTTTCTTAAAAACAGTTATTTCAAATCATTAACCATTGGGTTAATTCTGACTTCCTTGATTATAAAACTTCATCAAAAATAAAAGAATTTATAGTATATAAAATATTTATGACTAAACCAATTATAAATATATATTATCTATAAAACTTCTACTTTTAATAACTTATATAAAATAACGTGAAAACTTTGATTCAGTTATAAAATAATTTTTATAACTCCAAATAGTCAATTCGCCTGACGACGAATTAACATCTTAAAAAGATGGATTTTAGGCCATTTGTTGCCAATCACTTAATCAATACTGCATATTGATTAAACACAACAATTATTGAATTTTAAATACAACAATCAGCATCTAATCAACAATCAACATCCAATATGATTTAACGTTACTTGGGATAAACAATTCATCTGTGAATAATATGAAAAATAAGTAACAAACAAAATATTCGAGGAATCCAGTTGGATCCCTCCAAACATGTTTTTCCCTGCATCACAGCTCATAACATCCTTATATATAATTGTATATGCAGTAGATATTCTAATCTAATGTATTTAAGATGATGGAAACATATATATCGAAAACCATCGAACAACAAACAAACAATAATCATCCATAACATCCAATAATCCAATTTATAGTATCAACGATAAATTTTAGTTATATGAATTTAATCACATCATAAAATTCCAAAGGCATGAGAGTTAACTCACAATTTGTTTTCGATTCGATGATGTTGCGTTGTTTCATTTAATTTTAAACAACCATTTAAAATTAAACGAAATTCCAATTGCTTTCGATTCCAACCAAACCAGCTCGATTGCGTTGATCACGTTCATACGATTCCAACGGACTTCGTTTCGCGAAATTCTGTACACGTATGAATAAGGTATACACATTACAACGTTTCGTTCTAAATTAAAATAATTTAATCCTTAATAATGGTCTTTAACATTTTTAATTACCTTGATTAAGTAAATTAATCATGGCCTAATTACTTCTTCACAGAGTAAGAACCCGATATTCTCTTCACAACAAAACATGTACAACCCATCCTCCTTCAAGCACCCACTGTCGTCGCCTCTGATGACCGGACACTGACCTTTGGCCACCGCTGGCTCCATCTCCGACCCAACTCCCTTTCCTGGCCGGTCCCACCTCATCCAACCCCCATAGGCCCCATACGAGAAGAAAACACGGAAGCCTCCGCTTTCCGCTCATCTGTAGATTCTACTGCCTCCAAGCCACCAAAAAACCCGAGATCACCACTAATAAGTCGACGAAATTTCCCCCTCGCATTTCCCTTCAGTCCTCCAGACCAAAAAACACCTCTATCGCCTCGAAATTTAAAGAAACCCAAAACTTAACAACTCATGTTCAACTCATGATTCTGACCACTGCCAGTCACCAGGGACGACCACACCACCACTGGCCTCTACGCGTCGCTTTCCCTCTAAATATCTTTCTTAGACCATTGGTCAATTCTCCCTCCACCGCCATGTAATCGCAAAAATACGAAAACCTCCCTTTGTTGTCCAACTCACGATCGTGGCTAACACAGACCACCGGAACTCCTCGGACCACCATCGGACGGCAGCCCAATCTCCCTTCTATGATCTTCCAGTTGAAACCTTTGGCAAATACTTCGCGGTTTGCGAGATAAAATTGAATGAACGAATCGTTGGTTTTTGTTTTAGAAATGAACGAAGGAAGTAAATATATAAGGTCGATTAGCCGAAAATTTTGACTATATGCACATGAAATCCTTGTCCAAAATTTTCTTATAGGTTAGATAATATTTTTTCGCACGTTCAAAGATTGCGCTTAGATTATGTTGGGATTTCTTTGAAAACGACCCTCTTAAAATATTATTTAACGTGTAACATTCGACATTTTAAATTTGTACGATCACATACAAACTCTGATTGCGATGAAATTTGAAAGCCAATAATAACTTAATATTTCGGACATGATGGAACTGGTTTACTCGAATTCCGAGATCGTTTGCAAAAAAAACTATTTTTATTTCTAATGGTTAATTGATACGCGTTTATATTGCACACGATCACAAAATAACTCCAATTGACTTAGAATTGGAATTCTTACAATAATTAATCATTATGAATTTTATAAAATTGATTTCGTTGAATTTCGAAGTCGTTTGAAAATTGGTTATTTCATATGTTAAATTGAAACAATAAAAATATAAATCGATTTCAAAATAATCAAATCCATTTGAAAGTAAATTGTTATTATCGTATATATATTCAAATAGAATTTCATATAACTTCAAAATAAACTATATTTTGATTTAAAACTCAACATTTTGAATTCCAAGTTAAATCGATATTTAATTTATTTAAAATCCTTTCATTTTATTTAATAAATCGTTATGGCTCATAAACGATTATATAGCGATTTTCTGAAAATTATATTTGGACATAACTCAAAATCTACAAGATGAAATCTCGTTTTTCTCTTTCATTAGAAAACTATAATTCAATAGATCCGGAAGATTTTTGTTTCAAAGAATTCCAACTTATATTGAATCCTATATACTCAATTAAAGTTCAAATCGTAAAACTACAAACTATCGCGACGATGCGAGCTCCTTTTTAATTAAAATTTTAATTTGTACATTAATACTTCGTTTAATTAACTAATTTCTTATTATAATTCAAATCTAAACTTAATTAAATCATTTTATATTGTCCAATTTATACTGTATTGCAAATCCAACTAATTTCGACTCTACTTCAGAATTATTATTATTTCACTATTTATATTAATCAAATATTCAAAATCATAAAACTTGAGTTGTTTAAATTTCCAAAACACTGTTCTAATATTTATATAAATTCAATATTCGACTATTAAAAATCTGGGATGTTACAGGAGCTTTCTGGCTCAAGGCACCAATATAGGATAGGAAGCCGAAAGAAAAACACAAATGATTGGTCATGAAAATAAGCAACCCACTCAGCAAGGCAAACAACCCAGGCCAACCTAATTTGATACCAATCCGGCAAAAGCCGATGCACAGAACAATCCTCATGGATTTAACGTTGAAATATCCCTTAAAAATAGGATTTAAGGTTTAAATTTTATTTTTAAATTTAAAACGTTCATAAATACTAATAACTTGAAAACAAGATCTAACAATTAGACTTTTTGTACAAATTCAAAACAGTTGTTTAAAAATATTATCATATTTTATCACTTAAAAATAATATCTAATAAATAAACATTCTTTACAAATTCGTTTTCTATAGACTAATAATACAAATAAAGAATATAAACCGATAAAAGGTAGGTACTGTCACGTAGGAATAAAATTCAAATCAGCTACGCATGATTTCAATGTAAATACATTGGTTAAATTTTTTTGAATGTTTATGTTAAATATATCTTATTTGATTAGAAAAACATTTTATGCGCGAAAAGATAGCACACCTTTATTATCAAGGCGTTGGGGGGGCATTCCAGCGGTTCGGCACCAAAAAGAACCAAATTAAATTTCACTTAAAAGATAGTGCGTCATATAAGCCATTAATTGATCACTGTCTTTGCTTAACCCCAAAATCTAGGGTTCTCAAGATTCGTCGCTGCCTACTCGGCTATTCCATCGGCCATCATCGACCATCTTCTCCTCCTGTACGACGTCTTCTCCTGCTTGTTTGGAGTCCAGCTGAGTGTTGAGGTGTTTCCCTCTTTTACTGCTACTGCTAAACTAAGGGCCTAAGATATGTGATTTCGTAGCTTTGAGTAGTTTAATTCTTCATTTTTACTGTTTTAGCATTGAAATTCATTAAATTTGAAATTTGAAAGTGCTTGTATATGTTTCTTGAAGTGCATATATCAGTTTATTAGCTTTAGCGTATTATTTAAAAAACCAATATTAATCAAAAGTGATTGCATTTGTTTTAAAAGCACCCGTATGCCTTCCCTTAAACAAATTATACGCACTTAATTATACTTGTTTGTAAACTCGTACATTTAATGAAATTTAAATACACTTGTTTGTAAAAAATAATTTGACACTATAATTTGTGGTGATATGCATTTTCTTGAAAAAGGCTGATATTAGATAGTTGATAGTAATAGTTGCTTATCAGATTTTATTAACTATTCCCGTCACAGTTGCTTTAGTAGGAAGACTGTTAAAAAAAAAAAAAAAAAAAAAAAAAAGCTTAATAATCATATTCGAACGACAACGTCATGAACGTATTATATGGATAAGCAACGATTTGAATTGAAAATGTGTTTTCGGAGAAGCATGAGTTTAACGACTTGATTGAAGAGTATGCTACAAAAAATAGAAGAAGTTCATTTCTTTGAATTATTCATGGAAAAATGGCTATTATTTTGTATGAAAAAGATGAATATTCATTATATTTCTTCATATAATGCATTGTAATTTCCTTGATGTGGCAATTTTTGTACAAAAATTTGTACTTTGTTATGCTATAATTTGTGATTTTATGCTTATATATTAGAAGGAAAATTTAGAAGAAAATGGCATCTTATATAATAATGGGCCAAAAAAAAATCAAGTTGGCCTTGGGCAACTGATCCTTTAGGCCAGCCATATTTGTAGCTATTAATATTACAAGTTCATATATTACACAAACTTGATCTAATAATCGATAAATTTATACCTACTTATTGATAAGTTGATGTTATGGCAGTAAATTGTCTGACGCTACGGTTGCCAGTTAAGTTCATTTAACTCATATTTGGTTATCGTATCTGTTTTTCATTGTCTATCATTATGAGTCAGAAAGGTTTCTTATCAAACATAAGGCCCGTTTGGTTGTCGTTTTTAGTTTTGTGTCTTTGTCTAAAGAAAAGCGTGTTCGTTGTTTGTATTGTTGGAAAACAAACAATTTTAAAAACAAAATTAACATATAAATAATATATGACAAGTTTATTGCGTTCAGAGATCTTCTAAACAAAATTAACAAGATTATTATTTGGGATTTACATTATGTTACTTGAAAGTTTTTTTCAACTACTTATATAATTGTCCTAAGCATGACTAAAATCAACTTATGCCTGTCAATATGTGGTATGTTTAAAGCACATAATCATTCAGTACAAATAAAGTTCTATTTTGCTGCTATATTTGAACGCATATTGAATCAGTGTCTATATAAATTAAATTCCGAAGTGATATGTAAGGCCTGACCATACGCGTGTTCATCTTTTGTACTTGTCATATTCCATGGAATGTTTTGAGTTTACCAATTAGCTATTAACTGTTTAAATAAACAAGGTATCTGACTCAAATATTACTAACAATACGTAATAATAAATGGATATGAAGAGTGCCGATTACTTATGTTTTATTAATATTTAGATTGAATTATATTTGATTTATGTCTGCTTAAAATCCTCAAAATCCAAATAAGCCATATTGAGAATAACAGTATTTCTACCATCACTCATATGGAATTAAATTATGATATTTAACTGTAATTAACTCAAATAAAGAATCGTATTAACATAAACATATCTAAGTATAGCTCGTTTGATTTCTTCAATTTAATTCTATTTCTGTCGCACTATATATCTTAAATATTCATATAATAAATAACCATTTAAAAGTCTAACTGATTAATAATTTTTTTGTTAGTTTCTTGCATTATTTATATGTATATTCCTATGCCTTTTATTGTGGTGAATATTTCTTCTGGAGAAGATGTGTGCTTCTGTAATTATTATAAAAATAGCTATTATGTTTGAACATACCATAATTTACGAACTATAAATGTTTTGCATGGTAAGTCTTACATAGTAATATGAGTCTAATTGAGGCAGCAATTTTTTTTTTTTTTTTTTTTTTTGACACAAGATGCATACATATATTTGTTGACCCAAGGATTTCAATATGCACCCCTAAAATGCAATACATAACTACTTTCTTGTGACATTATAAGTCTTATGTATAAGTAATGAAAATACCCCTTCAGCCTAACATCACACGGTTTTTCATCAAGTTATACTCACTCCATGCAAAACTAGAGGTCTAATCTTGATATTCAACAGAATATTAGTGTAATCACTTGAATAGATGATAAGGGATTTTATTTAAGTAACGACAAACGACATAAATTCTGTTGAGAATTCAGTATGACCAATTTGGTGGCTCAATATGAACAAAATGAATATGATCAAAGGTTAGGTTTGAAACACAACTAATAGACTATGCCCTTATGTCCTATATCTGTGTTAAGCTTTTTTTTAGTTTCAGATATAGAAGCTAGTCTTAAAGTGTACTTATATTACCTTACAAACTTTATTATTCTTGTTCATGTTTCTTCGTCAGTTATAGTCCTTTATTCTCACACAGTAATTGTTTGTATGTATAATCAGCTGACATGATTGGCTATTTTCAAAAACACAAATTGATAATCAAAGAGTTAAGACAAATGGTAGTGGAAACACGTAGTATGATGTAACACAATATTCATATATTCACATTTGTTAATCCTATGCAAGTACTTTAAACTACTGTGAATAAATTTATTACAAAGTTTAAATGAATTTTGGAATAAAGTTTTAGCATTAATTGTTTTAAACAACTGCAGTTAATTCTGCAGTGAACTCCTACACCTTCAAACGATGATCATGTCCATCTTCAAATCCTGGTTTCTAATACTTCTTTCATATCACATAGATCATCAGAAAAAACAATGGATTCCAGTGCTAGCAGTGAGGATGATGTGCCTAAAAAAGGACGGTCGAAAGCGCCCAAAAACTCCAAAGAAAGCAGTTTGAAGCAAAGTAAGATCTTCTGGCTATCATATTTCTACTTCACATTTTCATTCAATGGCATCTAACAGAATGATGTTGTTTGTGCAGAATCACCAGCCGAGTTCTTTGCTGAGAATAAGAACATTGCTGGGTTTGATAACGTAAGCTCATCTGTTGTCAGTTTGATGAATTGACAATGCAAATGGCTACATGGCGTACAACTAAAAATTTGACAAGGATGTGGAATTAGAATTAGAATGCTTAATTGTCTGTATATAACCCCTGCCCAAATATATCAGTGTGTAAACACTGTAATAGTAATAGAAGCTAAAAAAGAAAACTCCTCTAATCGGGCAAAGTAAGAAGTAAGAACAATGGAGCTTATGATTGGTTGTTTAATCAAAATAATTTGTTTCCCACCTTCCTAAACATGTGTTGTTTTAGCCTTCTTTGAGTGCACGCTCTATTAACTTATAATTAACGTTTATTGTTTTGGCTGTATAACTGGTCAAACCACCTTATCAGAACAAAAAATAAGTAAATTTACTTCTTGAACAAGATACTTCATTTATTTTGGCACTATGTTAACATGGCGTATGTGATAAAAATAGACAATCTATTTCTTTTTTCAAATTTTTATCTAAACTAAAAATTGACTCATTCGAATGAAAAGCAGCGTGGATTAGAATCTATTGTATGCATACTTAAATGCTTTATATATTATCAAAGCCTTTCTATTTTATCTTTTACCTTGCAAGAGGTCTGTATGTGTTGTAAGTATGCATAATTATTTTCAAAATTATCTAGTAGTTTCTTGTTTATTCTAATTGATCATCAAATGTTTCTAGGTTGACTCATGTGCAGTGAAGTGGATTGTGTCTTGTTTGATTTATACTTTCAAATGAATTGAAAAGAAAAATCATCGCAGAGTTGTTAAAACATGGAGGAAATATGGAATATATCGTAGTATGTACACTTTAGTATAACGAATGTTACTATGATTTAATTGCATGACACTGCAGCAGTAATCAATTCTAACACAGCTATGTACATATGTATATGTATCTGTCCACGCACGTACAGAATTCTATTAGAATACAAAATGGCATCACAATGCATCTCAACTGATTCGATTGCTCCCTGATTTTTCATTCTCAAAGTAAACAAAATGAGATTTAATGGTCAAGATCTATTGTGTCACATTTTGTGTTCAGATAGCACCTGTATATGCATATGTACTTACATAGTGGTGTATGTGTATGCATGCATGCATGCATGTATGTACAGCACTCGTCTGAAATAGTATTTCTGATTCATAGCCTGGGAAATCACTGTATACCACTGTCCGGGAGCTTGTTGAAAACTCGTTAGATTCCGCTGAGTCAATTTCCGAACTTCCCGTTATTGAGTTAACAATGTAAGAACAAAATGAACCGTTTCAACAAACATGTGAAATGTTTTGTTTATCTGTGTTACATCTTTAACTCAATTGTTTTGGTGTAATTTGCATTTCAGAGAAGAAATCAGTAAAAGTAAATTCAACACAATGATAGGTCTTGTTGATCGAGATCGGGTTGATCAAGAATTATATGATGATTTTGAATCAGCAAAGGCTCGTGAGGTGCGTTATTTGATTTCATTGTTTATAATTCCATCTATTTTTAGGAAATATTCAAAGCAAATATGATAGTTTTGGAGTGCTTAATTGGATGAAAATTAGAAAAGACTTGCCAAGGAAACACGTGCACAAGAGATTCAAGCTAAGAATGCATCAACTGGTAAAAAGACAAAAGAAACAAACTCCGTGAAGGGAGCAAAAGGAAGAGGCGAAGCTTCGTTCTTTAAGGTTACTTGCAAGGTGCTCTTCCATTTACCTTCTGAATTATCCTTAAATTTCTGTTATCAATTGTTTGTCAGCGATATCTAGATTCTTCGTCCATGTTTATTTCCCAAACAATCTAGTAGGCACATAAATATAATACTCTTCAAGCTTATTGTCATGGTTACTGCAGGACAATGGAAGAGGAATGCCACATAATGACATACCTAATATGTTTGGGCGAGGTTCTGTCATTGTATTTACCACTAATTGATGTCCTTTGATTTGGTTTATCAGATTTACTGTGATTCTAATGTGTTTTCTATTGGTTTTATGCAGTTCTTTCTGGCACAAAATATGGTTTGAAACAAACTCGTGGGAAATTTGGGCTCGGTGCAAAAATGGTATGTTTTTTGCATCTTTATTCTTGTATGAATTCCCAGGCACAGATTTCCTAATAACACCTTTAGGCTTTGGAGCTTTCTTTGATTCATACATAACTAAATATAATTAACGTGAAGAGCAATGTTTGACAAACCCTTGAGCAGAGAAAAAGAAACCAAAATTCATAATTTGCGATCATTGAGTTAATTTGTATGTAGCGCTTGACTGTGCAGTTAAGGCTCTTAGTGGTTCCATAGCGGTGGAGGTGCAAAAAGGTGTAGCAGGGATAAAGCGGGGAAATAGCGGAGACACAAAAAGGTTCATTATATATAAAACCAAATATTTAAAAATTAATTAATTATCATTCTCACATTATGTGTTTAGAAGAAATCAGTATTAACTAATCTTATGTAACAAAATCGAACAATATCATGGTTATCTCCATTAGATTTACTGACTATAATAGATTTATACCATATATTGGGAAATCATTCCTTAAATTTAGTATTTTAGACTAACTTTATTGAATTTATTAAAAAGAGAACTGGTCAAATCAAGCTTCATATATTAATACTGCTAAAGCGGATGCTAAAAAGCCTTGATTTAGCGGGTGCAGCGGAAAATAGCGGGGTTAGAAGCGGAACTACTGTTCATCGGGGCTAAACTGAAATAGCGTAGCGGTTGAATGGTGCTACGGGATATAGCTGGAATTTTGCAGGGCTTTAGCGAGGCTTTAACTGCATAGGCGCTTGATGCAATGCGAGATATAAGATCCAAATGTATTCATGCTATTTTACCCCCTTTTTTGGCCTTGAAGTTGGTTCATTTTGCATCTTGAATGGTAATTGCTCCCAACATATGTTAACGGCGTTGTTTTGGTGCTACTTTGCATTTTTAACGCACAGTCTATTTTGTTTAACCTGAATTATATGAGCCTTGATGTAACCCTATGTTAATTGGAAAGTCTCTGGGCTCACCATCGCATGTCCTGACACTAGTCACAACCCCCTCGTACATATCCTTGATAAGGGTAATATACTTTGATGACACTTTCTTCCTTTCTAGCGCCCACCACATAACCCTCCTCGGCACTCTGTCATAAGCTTTCTCCAAGTCAATAAAAACCATGTGGGCATCTTTCTTCTGCTCCATGTATCTCTCTATAAGTTGCCTAACCAAGAAAATCGCCTCAGTGATTGACCTTCCACGCATAAAACCAAATTGATTCCTAAAGACACTTGTCAGCCTCCTCAAACGCTGCTCGCAAACTCTCTCCAAAAGCTTCATTGTATGACTCATAAGCTTAATTCCTCAGAAGCTTAGCAGAACTAAAACAGAGTATATGAAGTGTGAGTTTAGCGGTGTTAACTCAGATGACGGAGAGGTCACCCTGGTCGGTAGAGCAATACCCAAGGAATCGTTTCGATACTTAGGATATATGTTGCAGTTTGATGGGGAGATTGATAAAAATGTTAGTTTTAGAATTCAAGCAGGATGAGTGAAATGACGACTAACATCTGGCATTCTCTGTGATCGGAAGATTCCTCAGAAGCTTAAAGGAAAATTCTATAGGACAGCAATTAGGCCTGTAATGTTATATGGTGCAGAATGTTGGCCTACTAAGAGGCAACACGTCTAGAAGATAAGTGTAGCAGAGATGCGGATGCTGCGCTGGAGCTGTGGGCATACCAGACGAGACCGGATTAGAAATGAGGATATTCGGGAAAAACCGGGAGTTGCACCTATTGAAGAGAAGTTAGTCCAACACCGCTTGAGATGATTTGGACATATCCAACGTAGACCATACGATGCACCTGTGCGCGTTGGAATTATAGGTCGCGCCGAAGGCTCAAAGAGAGGTAGAGGTCTACCTAAAATGACATGAGGAGATAATAAAGAGAGATTTAAGTTATTGGAGTATATCTGAAGAGCTGGTAGTGGATAGAAGTGCATGGAAGTTGACAATCCATGTACCAGAACCTTAGGTTTTTTTTAATCTGTTTAATTATTTTAGACTTTATTTCACTTTTGTTGAATCTTTTTACTTTTTTATTACTATTTTAGACTTTATTACACTTTTATTGAACTTTTTTGTTTTTTCTATTATTATTTTAAAAAAAACCTTTATCAGAAGTCTTTTTATATTTTTGGTTATTTTAAACCCTTTATATATATTATTATTTTATTTTATTTTAATTTTGGGTTCCATATCTGGCCAATCCCAACTTGTTTGGGATATACGGCTTTGTTGTTGTTGTTGAATTACATGAAGCACTCGATAACTTTGTGTTTTTTTCCTTTGAACAAGTTCAACTGAATTGCATGAAACACTCTATAACTTCGTTCATTTGTTTGAGTTCTTCGTATTCTAATAGTTTTCTCCTCCACATTTAAGAACTACCTCTCCACATAATTCAAAATAAGGGTAAAGAAAAAGTCACTTCTAGGATTTCCCGCTTCTTTCAAATTTGATTTTGATGTTTTTCTCATTTTCTATCTTGCTTATGCTTATTTTTATTTTGCTGCTTGTATTATTTTTTAATATAGCCTAGTAATTTACTATTTTCCCTTTTCTTGAATTGATCATTATATTATTGTCATATTTTTATTTTAAGCTTTCATGAGTAATGAACATACAAATATTTTATTACAATTATGCTATGAAGATTATTGTGTATAAATTAAGTTATTTTGTAAACTGTAATAGTGTTATATTATTTTGATATTTGTGAACCGGCAAAACATTCAAATATATCATCGTACATTAAACATAGTAACATAACTAGCATAACAGTGGGAAAAATAATCTATCGGTTGCATAATTTCGAAAAGGTTATTTGTTGATGTTGTATATTTTCATTTATTTCAAGTAAACACTAAATTATAATATATATTAGTTTTCTTTAGAATTTTGTATGTGAATTTGAGATTTGAAAATATATGTTTCTAAATATGAATATTGAAATTCAAATTCAAATTTACAATCTAAAAATTCAAAATTGAATATTCAATTTGAAACTACAAAATTTTAAATCTGAAATCAAATATGAATATAAAATTACAGAATTTGAATTTTGAAATGAAAAATTGGATTTGAAAAAGAGGTAATTAGGGAAAATGACATACTTTAGAAAAGATTTAGCATGCAGGACACCAAGTTTCATTTTTAGGTTGAATGGCGAACTTTGAAGAAAATTAGTTTGAAGGAAGATGCTAAATACAACTAGCATCATATTGAGTTTTTACGCTATACCAAAATGTTAGTTACATCTAACATCATATTCGGTTTTACACTGTACAAAATGCTAGTTGTATTTCGTATTGTCCTTCAGTTTAATATTTTACAAAGTTTGTCCTTCAGCCTAAACATGAAACTTGGTCTCCTTCAACTTTTTTTTTTAAGTTTGTCCTTGTGCCTATTTTCCACTTTGAAATTTTGGTTATTCTTTTCAATTTAAAAATAATAAAAAGAAGTTCAATTGGAAAACCATCTTCAGAAAAGAAAAAAGCCTATGAAATTTTAAACTTGGGATTTTAGTTTTCGGCTTTAGATAATTTTGAAATTCAAAATCTGAATTTGGAAGTGTGAATTTTAAATTTGAAAAACCAAGGGGCGTTCGGTTTATTTTATGTTAAAAAATAAGAAGACTTGAGGGACGACCGAGTGAATGAAAGGAGGTGACGATGGAGAGGTAGGAGGAACGACGTAAGGATGAGTGTCTCTCGTCCTTCCATTATTTCTCGAAATACGAAAAATAAGAAGTTCTCCGTTTTTGTGTGTAAATTTTGTTTTCTGAAACGATCGTTTTTCATAATACACATGTGTCATTTGCTTTTCTGTGTGGTGTGGGTAAAAACTCACACTAAAAAGGGAAAGTCAAACACATCCTAAATTTTGCATTTGAAACTACAATCATGGGAATTTGGAAGTTTATGAAAAAGCAAAAACTTTCTAGCAAAAAAACTATTGCCATTTGAATATCATACTCTGTTTGAGAAAATTGATTCGAGATATGTGGAGGGAATAAAATAAATAGACCTTGAGATATTTGAGGTGACATATTAAAGGCAATATTTTTAATGTTCTTTGTTTCTTTTGTTATCACACTATTTGATTTAGTAAGCTTACAAGTTACAATAGACAAACCTCATTGGCAATCGGTTTGATTAATATACGGGGATGTGATAAAAACTAATTGAATTCTGTATGATAGATAGCTACTTAACATAAAAAATGAAATACCAAATGTATCTGCCAAAATGTCTGTTTTCACTCAAACTTCATATGGAATCCACACTCCGCTTGGACTTTGGGGTTATTCTTGACACCAGTCGCTCCACTCCACATCCCAAACAGCATAGCTTCCAAACTCAATGTTCTAGGCATGATTTGACGTTTATAATTTAAAAACTGTTTCCCGTCTTTTAGTAAATACTCAACGGTATTGCTTCTTAACATATCATATCATAATTTTTAGAAAAAGCTGTGTCCTCTTCAGATATGCATATTATGCTCCCATCTTCTGTATGTGTATATCAAATGGTGTTTGCGGAATGACAATGGCATAATAAATATTTTGGATTGTGTTTTCTTTCTCCTTTGGTGATCTAAGAGCGTGTATATGAATGTATATTGCCTTTTTCATCTTTGTTTATTAATTGTTTAATTTAGAGCATCATACAGGAGATTCTTGGAAGAAGAAAAAACTTTGAGCTAAACATAAAGCTCAAACAACAAACATAAATTTGTAGATATGTTCGTACATAGCTCAAGATCATATCTACCACATTCGGCTTAATTTAAATAATCCTAATATGTTCAAAATCATGTCTCAAATCAACGGTTAAAACAACTGCTTAGCCGTTGATATCCTACTTAACATTTTCAATATGTACTATGTTAGGGGTTTCAAAATATCTCATTTTTGTGTGTGTGGATCTGTGCAGTTAAAGTGTTTAGGGGATCCAATGCGGCGCAGGTCCAAAAAGTCATAGCGGGGATAAAGTGTGGAAATAGCAGGATATAGCGGATGACTCTAAAATAACATATATAACTCCTTCGAAATGTTTTTATGGATATATGTAAATGATAAGCAAGTGAAAAACTAACACTTTATTTAACTTTAGTTAGTACATTTTTAGTTTTAAATACAAATATGTGCAAATATTGATAAATAAACATAAACTTTCTTTTAAATTAATTAAATTCAATAGCATATTAGAGTATTTTTGTTTTTAAAATTGGATATTAAAAAATTCAATTTAAAAACCTAATTTGACAATTCTTTTAATGCATAAATTTATTTTTTAGTTCATTTCTTTCATCAAAGATATAGCGGGAATAACAAAATATAGCGGAAATAACGGGATATATCGGGAATAGCAGAATATAGCGGGGCTTAAAGCGGAGAGACTATATCAGAGGCTATTTGAGGAAAATCGTAGCGGTGGTAGTGTGCTACAGGATATGGCAGGGCATTAACTGCATAGGTGTGGATAAGATGTTCATACTGTAGATTGAACATCTCACAGGTTTGTTATCTAGAATAATGTAGCACTGAAAACCGTAGTGATGATTCAAGTTGTAAATGTTTTCCTTTTGCACTGCTTAAGTAGTCAATTGTTACCTTTCCCTTGTTTACTTGTAGAATTAGTCTGTTTAGCCAGCAGCCTCTTACAGCATTGCTGATTGAGTATCCATTGTTAAACATTTAACAAGCTAATAATGAAAGTTCTGACATTTTAGCTTTTCCCAAATACAACTGAAGTGTTTGTTCATTTGTAAATTGGTTAAAACAGGCATTAATTTGGTCAAAGATGAGTACTGGACTGCCTATAGAGATTACAGCGTCTATGAAGGGCCAAAATTATACCTCTTTTTGTAGGCTTGATATTGATATCCATCGGTATGTTATTCTTATACAAATTGATTCACCTAATTGGAATGGTGGTTGACATGTTGTTTTATTTAGAAACATCCCTCATATCCATTTGCAAGAGAAAAGAGAGAACCAAGATGGATGGCATGGGGCGGAAATTCAAATTATTATTGAGGGTAACTGGACAACATATCGTGTGAGTTCATTGCTTGTATTCGCAAGTTTCTAATGATTGTTTCAGTTTAGACAGTCAATTCAATGCATTAATTCACCATTTTACCTGAGTGCATTAACCGGTGCTTATGCTATACAGTCCAAGATATTGCACTATATGCGTCAGATGGCTGTAATCACTCCTTATTCACAGTTCCTTTTTAAATTCATTTCAGACACAGCTGAGTACGTTATTTTGCAGTTTGCTTACGGATTTAAATTGTTCTTCTAACATCCAGATCTAATTACAATTTTTTGTGACAGCAAAAATTTGACCATAAAATTTGCTAGAAGAACAGATGTGATGCCACCCGTTCCTCTTGAGACCAAACATCATCCTTCTTCAGTTGATCTACTTCTCATTAAACGCCTCATCGCAGAAACGTCAAAGCAAAATCTTTTGCAGTTCCTTCAACATGAATTTGTCAAAATTGGCAAAGCACATGCTGAAAGGTTGATTGGTAAATAACTGAATCAATGAGTGAATTGTTTTGTTGACTTTGCATCTGGGCACCATAAAGAAAGACTTATGAATTGTTCACAGAATACTTGCTGTCAGTATAGTTATGGATTATAAAATTAGTATGTTTTAACAGTAGTAGTTAAATTGATCGGTATAGAACACTCAAATTATTGTGGCTTTATATTTACATTTTGAAACATGCTATATCATCCATGCATGGTGGTTAACTGCTAGTTTAGTGCTTCAGCTGTTTTGAGTTCTCCATCCCAGGGCTGGATGAAGGACCATTGTCAAACTTAGTATTCATCATTCTGTTATTCGAAAATAGAAGCATCTGAAATGGGATATCACGCTAGCTGGCCTTCATTTTGAGACATAACTCGGTTTAACATGACTTACTGCATCAGTTGTTTTTTTAACTAGGTGAGATGGGGCCAGATTTTGATCCTAAGATGAATGTGAAAAGTCTTACACCAAAGCAAATTGTTAGAATTCATCAGCTGTTTCGTCAGGCTAAATTTGATGATCCAAGTGGAGATGTAAGTTTGGACATCTTTGCTAGAAGATTTGTCATTTCAAATAATTATGCCAAATTTACTTATTTTGCGTCAAAAGATTAAGTTCTATAAATAAAAAATCATTTGCAGTGTCTTAGTCCAGCTGGGGAATACAATCTACGACTGGGGATAGTTAAAGAGCTTAAACCAGATATGGTAGCAACATATGCAGCCAGGTTCGTGTTATACTGATTTACATCAAAATCAATCTCGACTTCCTATTGTAAGTAAGAACATCATAGTCATATTGCGTTGATAAAATCACAACTTCAATCCATTAAGTTATCAGATTAACTGGCCATAACCCTGATCTAACTTAATTAAAGTATCTCTTCCTCAAATATCATTGGTTGGCAAATTTTTGCCGGAGCCACAACCCTCGCATATAAGTCTCGGTGCTAGTAGGTAAATTTCTAATTTGTAGTGTTTTTCAATCAATTATCAAGGTAAACTCTAAAATATAGCATCTAAGCTGGCATCGTTAGATTATTAATGGTTCATTGAACATGGCTTAGTAACTATGGTCATAAAGGAATTGTTGTGGATGTTTTGTCCTATGTGTTGCTTTGGATAAACCATAGGGGGTCGTAGGATTATCGCAAATAAATATCCACGAATCGACCAGATTAGCTCTCGAGCCCTAAACCATCGAATAAGGGGTTACTTATCGCGAGAATATTGAGTCCTCGACCCATCAAAAATAAAAATTATCATGTGATGGATGATAAGTTGTGAAAGGTAAAATATTGTAGGAAACAATAGCAATAGTAAATGTAGCTCTTGTATATAGAGTTCGAAACAAACATTTGGTATATTGAGCTTAAACGTGGCTTTCATGTATAGAGCGTAAAACAAAGCTTTTATGTGATAAGGTTCAATGGAGCTTTCATGGATACAAATTTAAAACAAAGCTATTATGTTTTGGGTTTGAACATATCTTCCATTTATGAAGCTTATAAAACAAGGTTTTCATTTGCTAAAGGTTAAACGCAGCTCTCATATATAACGGTTTTTTTTTTTTTTTTTTTTTTTTTTTTTTTTTTTTAAATAACTATCGTGTGTTGAGCCTAAACACAGCTTTCATGTGTGTAAATTTAAAACGAAGCTTTCATATGTTAAGTTTAAACGTAGTTTTGTGTGTAGAGGTTAAAACGTAGCTTGTGTGTAGTGAGTTCTCAAATGACAACTTGATACCTTTGCGACAAGTCAAGTTTATTGGAAACAGATATTTGGCCGGTAATATCTGAAATCCACAAACCAAAAAGCTACAAGATAGGTTAATAAATTTGGGTCAAAATAATAAATTTTGAAGGAAACAACAACAAAAAAATCATTGATTTCAAAATTAACAAAATCACGTAACTGTGAATCGAAATCAAAAGTAGCTAAACTAGATCAAATAGCGGCGGAAAAAACAAATAATAAATGGATTAACAATGAATAAATCATTTACCAAATGGAAGTCAATGAAGATCATGCAATGGAAACAGATCGATTCTTTAACAAAATTGGTAAAACGGGGAAGGGGAGGAGGAAGCACACTATCTATAATGCAAGAGAAATATAGTAATGAACAAAAACAATAGTAGGCCAGGATGAACAAGCATTATATCTCAAATGTATCAGCCAAATCAACAAAGACGTGTTGCAAAAAAAGGGAGTTGTCGGTTGGTTCCTGAGAGTCATCAACGAAAGCCTTTGTGGGTTCGTTTTCAACAACTATCGTGTAGTAATTTCAATAGCCATTGTGGGTTAAAATTAATAAGTCATCATGTAATGATCCGTGTGTGTGTGGCAATAGTGGATTGACATAAGTGAGCTATCGTGGATGAGTTCTTGAAATATTGGAACGATGATGAAACTAAGCAGCTATTACATCACGATTCAAGGAAGTCATTGATCTTGGATTCAACAAAGATACCGTGAGCTAATTTAATGAGCCTGCTAAAGAATAAGGCGACCAAACCATCATGAGATAAGAAACAGAAGTCAACGTGAAATGATTCCTAATGCTATGATGAAACAAGGAATTGATGTCATCGTGATATAATCCCTCAAAGCTATCGTGAGGTGATACATGAGGCTACCAAAAAAGGATAAAGAGGAACATCGTGTTATAATATGGGGTCATCGTGGGATGATAAATGAAACTATCAACGGAAGATGAAGTAAAACCATCATATGATAATATGGAGCCATATTATATAGAATTCTAAATATGATAAATTAAGCTATCAAAGAAAAATGAAGTAGAGTTATCGACGTGATAATATGGCTATCGTGTGATGATAAATTAAGCCCTAAAACTAAAAAAGATGACCCACATGCCCCTTCGAACATGTGATGCATCCGCATATCAGACCGTTTACTCTAAACAACGTGCCATACGTCAAAAATCCGACAATCCGAGTTCTCTATAAATAAGCAGGTACCCCCATCTAAAAAGAGGTCGATCTCTAGATCTTCTTTTTCATTTTTTCTTTCAACGTCGAGTTTTCAGTCAGGAATTCATGATCATTAGGGAAAATTAAATTGAAGGTTTTGTAATTGAGGACTTACACCTAACATAATTTGCATAATTGACTAGTTTATACTCGACTAATGCATGTGACTATTTTCTTTACCTTGAATGTATGACTCATGATTTTGAACATGCATATATGATTATGAATTGCATAATGATTACCCTTCCTCAACCTGGCAACTCGATAGCTTGAGGCGCATAAGATCTAACTTCTTCCATAACGGACACCAACATACTCCTTCATGACATGTTTCATTTTACCTCCAAAATTGCATTATCCAATTCCTATTTTTCAACTTGTCAGTCCTCAAGTGTTTGAAGGACATCCATTCATTGTCGAAGCTGGAATTAGTCTGGGAGGAAAAGATGTCAAACAGGTAAAGCATTTTTCTCTGTTGAGAGGAGTGATGGTAAAATACAGAGTCTTTGTTACAAGTCGATACAATTATACATTGGTGCATTGGTTCTGTTTTACTCAATATTATTTGCTTAGTTAGATATTTCCTTCTTGCTGCCATGTCTTTCTTGTACAGGGACTAAATATTTTTCGCTTTGCAAACCGTATACCACTTCTCTTTGAACAAGGTGCTGACGTCGTGACAAGGACTGCCTTAAAAAGAATAAAGTTAGATTGTTTGTCCTTTTTAAAATTTTATACAAATGATCAGTCAAATCTAAGATAGATTTGATGCATATCTTTTACATCGTATATAAAAGCGAATGTCCTTTTTTTTCCCAGTTGGAATAATTACAAGATTAATTTGACTCAAGATAAAATTGGGGTGTTTGTAAGCATTGTGAGTACAAAAATACCATTCAAAGGAACAGGGAAAGAATATATTGGAGATGACATCACTGAAATTGCATCTGCTGTCAAGGTAACTGGCTTTTTCTTGTCTTGATCTTAGTTGTCATATAAATTAGTATATGCTAAAGAACCGCAGTTTATAAAAAATTCCAGTCAGCCCTACAACAGTGTTGCAACCAACTAAAAACAAAAATAGTGAAGAAACTTCAAGCCCGTGAAAGGCAGGATAGGAAACGGAACATAACCAGGTGAGACCAGCCATCTTTAATCATATTCCTCATACCATCATATAATAAGATTTTGACTACCATTGAAGTTATTGTGTGCTTCTACGTTCATCTATCCAAAGTATTAAATTTTAATGAGCCATATACATATCTCACTATTCTCTGACCCTAGAGGTCCTAAAAGTTTATCCTTTACGCATCCACTTTATATCGATACATTTAATTTGGTATAAGTGTGCTTTTATCGGAAGATGGCTCATGTTACTATTTCATAGATATATTCCTGATGCGACAAGGGCTGTGATGGAAGTGCTGAGCGAGATGGCTGATGATCATGCATCAAAGCGGCGAAAGTATATTGGAGAGACTGCTGAATTGCTAGACAAATTAGCTTCGGAGGATATTACAGAGTCAACTTTCAATGAAAATCTTGCTCAACATGTTGAACAAGTAATTTTCAAACCCTTTACCATCATATTATCAAACATGGAATTTGTTCGTTTTTCAAAGATATCAGCTTAAATTAGTTATATTGCTATGGATTTGCTGTCAACAACCTGCTCAACAAATATTGATTAATGTTGCATATGTCCGCTGACTCAATTTTATCCCTGACAAAAATCAGGTGGATTATGAGATGGCATTGGAGTATGCAACTCAGAGTGGAATCAATGACGAGCCTCGGGAAGAACTTTATTTAAATCCCTTAGATGGTTCAGAGAAATTTCAAGATTTTCGTAGCCCTGTATTCATATTCAGACTCATGTTATAGCCGATGGTCAGGCATATTTTTAAAACAAGCATTAGTCTGCTTGTGTTTGTGATGCTTATTTTTTATTTAATACTCTGGTGTTTCTAAGTTTATGAATATTGTTGGCGGTTGTTACATTAGAAAGATTGTTGAGCCATGTTTCATGTGATTTTATGCTTACAATGAACTATTTTGTTACTGTGTACCATTGTTAAATTCAGAGTTCCAGGATCTAAACCTTTCATGGTCGTTTTCACTATGTGCTGGGAAGTAATCTAGAAAAGAAAATACACGGCAAATGTAACATCACATGGCATTATGCATATCATGAACAAGTTTTGCTTAAACAATAAACAAAATAATTAAGGTACACTGCCAAACCATGAGCAATAAACAATGACTACTTTGAAGTGTCAAGTACAATCAAGTTAAAATCTACTAGCATCCTTCAGCACAAAACAACAAACGAAATTAGCATCCTTCAGCACAAAACAACAAACGAAATTTACACAATTTCACGGGTAAATGGAGCTGTCAACAATTATACTCTCCAATATGGGCGCAGAATAAGTGAATAAATGCACCTAAAATATTATACAAGCCAAAAAGGCCTGAAAAAATTCTTACTGGCTAGCTATTAAGATTATGCACTGATATTCACACGGTTCTTCTTAGTTTACTTTTTTTTTTTTTTTTTTCCCCCTTTTTAGAAACACAGTTAATTTACAAAAACTTTGCTCATTAAGTACAATCTAATGTGAAAATATTTAGTTTCATCAATCTCCTTGTAGACAATAGAGCTGACGGATATTTCCTGAAGCTGCAAAAAATAAAATATGCATGGGTCAAACTATTGTAGTCAAGCTAATAAAAAGTAGACAATAGTGATTTTTTTGTTTTGAATTACAAAAAACATAGGATTTGATGTTGGCTGTTGGCACTCACAAGTGTGACAACAGCACAACTAATACAACATGATGAAATCGTGAAATCGTTTTATACAACAATTAAAATCACAAGTGAGAGCAGTACCATATAACCAGTCTCTGAAATGTGAGTGCAAAGCACTTAGAAGGTCTCTTTTACGACTGTCATCAATTTGTACATCTCTTAGAGCTTGTTGTATCTCAGCCAGTGTCGAATGCTGAGTAAGCGAAAAGTATTGCATGTAAAACGTATGCATATAAACAAAATATTAGAAGTATAGTTATATAATTACTTAACCTAAAAGCCTAAGTCAAATTAAGTTTGCTTTTTGTGGAGAACACTAGAAATACAGATAAGACTAAAGAATCAACTTACCTTTCTTATTTGAGATGCTAAATACATATCAGGCAACCTGAATGGATTATCTTTGGTGGAATATGGTAGTTCAGCTCCGAACCAGTTAGGAATCTGCATTTCAACATGGAAAAAGAAGATCAAAGAACAATGACACCTTGATCGTTGATATTCAATATAATTAACTGTAAATATTTTTCCTCATACCAAGAAATTAGTGAATGAGTCAGGATCAAGGCAAGTAGCAGATTCAGCCTGCACGTCAGATACACCAGCAGGATGAGAGAGGGAATCGTGTGGGTCAATCACTCCTAAAACTAATGGCTCATTCCATTTATTGATATTAGGATCGATACCAACTTGAGATAGGTGATCTCCTAATTGAGAATAGAAGGTGTTGAAAGGTGCCACCTGAGACAAGAACGATAATAGAAAGATTAAGCCAACAAGTAAAAATGAAAAACAACACCAAAACTTCCCTATTTCACCCGCTGATCAAGAGCCAAAAGAGGCAAACCATAACAAAGCCTACAAATTTTTTGCCAATAGGTTTGAAGGGCATTGTTAAAGGGCTGCTCAAATTCCTACAACCACCACAACCTTCCTGACTGAATTTGCAGTCCCTTCAACAAAAGCCCCGTAAGTAAAAAAAAACAAAAAATAAAACCATGGTGTGCTGTATATATTAATATAAAAAGTATGAAAGCAAGAAACTACTAATCCTTTTGTTTTTAAGTATGAACGAAAATACGCAGTGAAGTTTACCACTGGAAAGAAAATAAAATACTTACTTGTATTTTATGATTATCACCAACAATTAGAGGCTTCTGGTTAACACCCAAGTAGAAGACACATTCACGACAATTTGCAATACAAATACGCTTTGCCGCTGCAATGACTTGTATTCTTTCACAATGTTCTACTCTGACAGCCTGCTAGCATGTTAATCATTTAATGATTGGAACTTTTTCTCATGAGCGCTTTTTTTTATATGCTGCTTACTTATGTAATGCACAATATCTATCAAGTCAAATAGTATTGGCTCAAACACAAACCAATATTTTTCTCTCTCTCATTCTAGGACAATGAACATGTTATATCTATGAGTTAATGGTGGCATAAACAGAAACAATTTTTGTTTTTTATATGTAAGGATCGAGCTCTAAGGGTATTTATCCTAAAGAAATAGCTGCAGCAAGTAGTTATTGTAAGACATTTTTAAACATAATTAATTCCAAAAATTCAGTAAAATATGCCCACCACCACCACCACCACCACACACACACACACACACACATATATATATAGAGAGAGAGAGAGAGGGATTGTGTGTGTGTGTGTGTGTGTGTGTGTGTGTGTGTGTGTTCTCAAGATGCCATAGTCCATGTTAGAATTTAATTTTACAGCATTTTTGACAATGTCTTGTACATAACAAGTAAATAAGTTTTAAGTCTAATTATGTGTAAGATCGTAACAAGCACGGCGAATATCTAAATACTCCAAAACAAAATATGGGAACTAAGAAAACCCAACACTTAACCATTTTATGTATCTGTATACACTGTCACAACACACGATGGGCAAAATAAGCCCACCACCACATTTAGATCCTTTTAAATGCAGGAGTTTTAATATCAGAACTCTACCTTACCAATAGCACCAAGAACAATTGTTGCGTCTGAGCACCCATAGACAAGAGCAAACCTCAAAGGTGCCAGTATATATATTAGGGTATCATGACAATTCACAACCTGCAACATTGACAAATAGTGTCACCAACCGTGACATTATTTGTGTTCAATAGTAAGCACACACGTGTATGTGCATGTGTGTGCACATATATATGTGTATATACACGTGTATTTATGCATAGCATATAAATATTTAGATATATCTACTAGAAGTAAACAAAAGTTCTTGATAACCAAGTTAACCAATTAACATTGCTAAAAGTTACCAAAGCACAAATGTTGAAACGCTAAGCCAGTCATCTAAGCTGTTTTATTCTCTTACATGCATACTAGAAGTTAAGTCTTTTATCCAAGTTCCTTTTGTCCAATAGTTGCATACATTGAAAATAGAAATGGACAAATTGGTTTGCTCAAGAATCCATTTTGGGGACATAAAAACTTGACGGCTCATAGGGCTTCGCACATTCAGTAACCGGTTTAGTTTTATCATGTGATGAAGGAAAACATGCTTAAAGAAAAAAATGCATCTCTTTCATCATGTGAAAATAATAATTATTGTCTCACACACAAAATCAATTATGATGCTAGCAAAATTTTGCAGTTCATTAAAAAGGTACTAAAGCTCCTTTGTTAAAAAGAACTTAGGAAGGTGAACCATCCTGGTAAATGGATTCAAACAGCATAATTTCTTTTCATTAACAGACCATGACCAGGACAAATAAAGAGTACTTGAACTAATGACAGCTACACATGTTTAGTTAAGAAAGATACCAACCAGGTTTCCTCGCTAGCATTTGATGAGACAACTTTTGTGGAAAATGGAAAATGAAACACGAGTGATTTGAAAGAAGTCGGTAAATGAACAGTAAAATAATTCAAATAATCAAATATAAGATCTTCCTCACATAATTCTTTTTACATAAAAAGAACTAGAAGAGTAAGTTCCAATAACCCATATAGGATTTTCCTAATTACCTTAACAGAATGCCCCTTGATGTCATTTGCCAGTTTCACAACAGATGTTCTGGAAACACCCTCCACAAAAGTTTGGCTTCGAGAATAGGAGGGGCTGCTCTGGATCTTTGGTTGAGTAGCAGAAGCATCAACCATATTTACATCTTGATCCGACGCACCACATGAACCATTCTCTTTTGCTGCTACTTTCTCTGCCATATGTTCCAATGACAACACTATATTTTCGAGGACCCAATCATGAACCTGTCCAGCAGGTACAGGCACAGCGGGCATGTCCGGATCTGAATTGGCAAAAAATGGAGCTGCCTGACTAAGAGGGACTCCTTCACTTTTCTTATCGCCAAACTGAATGAGGAACTCCAGACGTACAAACTTTTCTAATGTTAAAACCTGTAAAGAAACAGCAATGTAAGCATGAGCAGTGGCGGAGCCACGTTAAGCTTGAGGAGGGCACGTGACCCTCCCAGGATATAGAGGTTCTTATTTTATTTTTATTTTTGATTGAATTATCAAACCATGACATTTTCAAACTTCTACAAATTAATATTGGCATTCCAGTAAACGCGAGAAGCCACGTTATTATTAGTATTTCATTGTTCCAACTTTTGCAAACGACATGAAAAAATTAGGGGTGGGTATAAGCTGCACCACAACACGGAAACCATCCAGATCAAACCGCAAAAACGGTGCAGAAAACCGGACCGAATCGCTCTCTAGTGCAAATACCTCAAACCGAACTGATCCGCAACGATACGGTTCGATTGCGGTTTGAACTGTTGACCCAACTATATTAAACCGAACCGAACTGCATACCTGCACTTTTAATCTTGTGATAAAAATATATGTAATTCATATCTAATTTTTTATTTTTACGATTTTTATTCTATTTTCAACGCATGTTGTTATTATATTAATAATAACTGTTATTACAAAGATTTTTTTTATAGTTTCAGTATATTAGTTTTCATATCATTTTTTTGGATAATGTTAATTGTAATCTTATTTGAGTAATCTTACTTAATGTTTATACATTAATTAATGTTGATGTTTGGTTAATGTACCAAAATAATTTTGCTTTTCATTAAACATAAAAGTGAAGTATTCGTACAGCTAAAAACTAATCTTTCAGTTCAGGATAATACGGTGTGTTTTAACCTTTAATTGACACGTCATACAATCATAAATTGTCTGCTGATAGAAGTAATTATCTTATTTTATATTCAATACAGGTTCAAACCGAATTGTACCGAAACCGGGTCATATTACAACAAAACCAAACCAAATAGGAACCATTTGAACGATTAGTATAATGGTTTGTATTTTTAATCAATCGTTTAATGTGGTGCGAAAGCGGTTTTGACTCCTGTTGACACGCTTTTTGGTCAAATTTGTCACACGTGATAACTCTAGCTAACAATACGCTCAAGTATTGAGAACATCGTCAGAAGACAAGAAGCGATTTGGTTGAAGTCGCATCACAATTAAAGAATGACCCGAAACTCCTATCAGACGACCACTTTTGGGCCCGAAAACATCAATTACGGAGCTTTGCTCTGTAACTCTTGTAGCTCTCTGAATTAGCTTCAAGTAGAACTTTCGTTTGGCTAAAACGGACTTATGGTTTGGAAGTTATGCTTGTTTCCGTGAACGCACTTAGAACCGAGAACTTGGATCCTGGCACCGGCTCGCCCCCCTAGGGCTCGCACCCCACTCGGCTCGTGGTGCACCCTCGGACCACGACCCGCTCGTGGTGCACCCTCCTTAGCTCGTGAAGCACCTCCATCGGGTCGCCCTTAACCCTCACGAACCGGGGCCCTGCACGCCCCGCGAGTCGAACCCTGGACCTGCTGATACACGCGTAGATCTTGGCCTATTCCAAAGGCTACTTCTGCTCCTACTTTCCTGGATCGGGTTCCACGTGTGACTCACGAACCGGTCCTCCAAGAGGCTCTGCTACAGCTACAAATACACCACTACATGACAAATGAAAGGGATTTTTTGGGCTGGGACTTTCTCCTACATCTACACTGTCTCTACCATTACCGAGTGCAAGGATTTTGCACCTTTCTACATAAAAATTCTCCTCTTGTAATCTCAATTAACACATGGAATGTGTGTCCACATGTAACTGATTCTTGTAATCTGTCAGTATAACAATAAGATTATAAAGTGGATGTAGGCTACATCAACAGCCGAACCACTATAATACCTCGTGTGTTCCCTCTGTTATTTACTATTTTCTGCATTCTGTGATCTGCATTTGGATGTTAGTACCATTTTTGGTCTAACAACTCCAAACCGAACCAAATTGAACCGCGTTCACCGCTAGAAAAAAGATTCTAAAATGCTGCCTTCGAAGCCTGAAATGTACAACTATGCCCTCCCCAGCATAAAATCTTGGCTACGCCACTGAGCATGAGTATTCTTTGAGAAAATATGCACACAAGCTTATAATGTATAATGATATTGGGCTCAAGCATTTGCTGATGAAATTTTTTTGTCCAATGAACATACATTGTCATATAAAAACTCATGTACTTTCTTTATTAAAGCATGCCGTTCGAGTGAACTTTGTTATTGAAGCTTATATTCATCCAATTTCATGAATTAGGGATCAAGAACATATTGCGACAAGCTAATTACACGATGGCACATGTTATAGCACATTATAAATGAAATTGTACATAGCACACACAAACTAGAGAGCCAAGTATGACACTGCTACTTCATGCAAACAGGCAACTGGTACAAAAAGGTAGGTTATTAGGGCTGCATGACGGACCAGCTGCAATGGATTAAGGCAGTAATGTCCCCAATTTGTAGTTGGATATTAAAATTTTGGTTGGCATCGAATCCGCCTGACCCATACATCTGATTCGATGCAATCCAATCCAATTAATAATTTCTTGTATTGAATTGGATCAGATAGTGGTCAGAGTTTGTGGTAAAATCTACCAAATTGATATACTTGTGCATCGTTCATGCGAAAACTGTGAAGAATATATATCAGGTCTTATTTTATCAAATTCATCATCCAGTCTATTAAATAATAGTAAAGCATAAGCTTTTAAAGCTATCCACTTAATTCTAGGAGTTTTATCTCTTCTCCTTAATTCCCTCTGGATTTTATTTTTTAATTTGTTTTCATTTTACAATTATCTACTATTTTTCTCACATTATTTATTTCTTCTATAATTTTTTACATTTTAATATGGATATTTCAAAGTTTGCACAATTATTTATTAATGGTTAGCTCCTAACATCTTATATTTAAGTGCACGTATTGAAATTAATTACAAAACCGAAAATTTAAGTAATGTAAATAAATTTGATTAACTTATATTTCTTTTAAAAAATGACAAAATTCTGTTTTTTGGCTCCAAATACCTACACTTAAAATTTTCTATAAGCATATAAGTCTCACTCAATTCTTTTCTAACATTTCACATTTAGTACCATATTTCACAATTAATTACAAATATTAAAACTATTTAAAATAATTTTAGCAAACTATTATTAATTGATTCACCTAATAAATCACATCAAGGTTAACCATATTCATATTAATAAAAAAATCAAATACTCATACCAAGGTTCGAGAACTCGGTTTCGGTCATTTGAAATTTTATTAATTTCGTAAATGTCGAAAGTTTCGGCTTTGTTTCGGTTTCGGTACAAATTTCGGTTTTCAGTAGTTTGTTAATAAACTAGTAGCCACAATTATATATAAAAAAAGAAAATTGGCACACATACATAACACAAATTTACTAAGAAAAACAAACTGCTACGCATAGTTAATGTTAATTTACGGATAAAGAAAACCAATATTAAATTACATGGCTACAGCCCAAAAAAGGCAGTCTAATACTAACTAAAAAATAAATAAAACCAAAGCTTTAGAGTTTACAGCCTGCCCACTCTAAATTCAGTGGTTAATGGGTACTGCCTACCCTAGTTCACTGCCAATTCAGACTTTGCATAAAACCATCTCATTCACAAAAAGAAAGGCGCAGGTTAACCCAAAAAAGAAAAAGAAAAGGAAAAACTTCGTTGTTGTTGGACAAACTACTACTTTGAGGACGGTCGCATGACTTCTTCAAGGACTGTCGCACAACTTCTTCTTTGTGCACGACTTCGCCTTTGGTGCTAAAAAAAAATCAACAAATTTAAAGTACAGCTATGTCGAAGGTTTTACTTTGTGCGTCGTGGGATTCTCTTTGTTGATTTCATTAATTTAGGGTTTTGGATGTTTTCTTTTTACAATGATGAATGACGAAACCGAATTAGAACTCTAATTTTGGCTCCTTGAGGGCCGGCACCGATACGGTACATCCGAAATTTCGGAGTACCGTCCGATACCTTGAACCATGATATATACACGTCAATCACATAACACAAATTACACACATAAATAACAATCACAAGTTCAAAATTGAACTCATTCATGTTAATATATTTACAGTGTATTGCATTGTGATATTAATGTCAAACACCTACATTTTAAAATTTATTTAGTTATTTACAAAACACTGAATGATATCATTTAACATTGTACATTTAATTCAATATGTTTAAATTAATTATGTGATTGTGAATTTAACAAATGAATTCAATCAACAAATTGTTGTTAACTCAAATTAACGCTAGGTGTGATGTTTTAAAGTGTACACCATTTTCACATTAACAAAAATGGCAAAATTAGTTTTTTTTTTTCAAATATAAAGTTAAATAAATCACACAGTTTAAATAATATATGTAAACAATAATAAAAAATTAGTATATAATACACTTATCTCAATAAATTTATCATAAATTGAAAAAACAATTTCCGTTTTGAATAACTGCTTTGTAACATTTCTACAATTATTTGATGAACCTTCTCAATTCCTTCGTTGTTGACACACTTTTTGGTCAAAGCTGTCACACATGAAATCTCTGGTTAACAATACGCTCAAGTATTGAGAACACCGTTAGAAGACAGGAAGCGATTTGGTTGAAATCGCATCACAAACAAAGAATGGTCCGAAACTCCTACAAGATGACCTTTTTTGGGTCCGAAAACATCAATTACGGAGCTTTGCTCCGCAACTTTTGTAGCCCTCTAAATTAGCTTCAAGTAGAGCTTTCATTTGGCCAAAACGGACTTACGGTTTGGAAGTTATGTCTGTTTCCGTGAATGCACTTAGAATCAAGAATTTGGATCCTGGCACCGGCTCACCCCCCTAGGGCTTCCCCCACTACTCGGCTCGTGGTGCACCCTCGGACCACGACCCACTCTTGACACACCATAGATCATGACCGGCTCGTGGTGCTCCCCTAGACCACGACCCGACCTGACTATCTCCACCAACTTCTCACTTCAGCTCATCCCCGGCTCGTGAGCATCATATTGGCTCGTGGACCACGGTTCCCCAGATCACGAATCGCTTGGCACCATTCCACCAAAGCATTCCATATCGCAACCCGTTCGCTAGCACCAAAGTACCTCGGCTCGTGGAGGCTTATCACGAACCGACTCTTGGACCTGCTCCTGCACATGATTCTAACCTATTCTAAAGGTTATTTTCACTCCAACTTACACCGATCTGATTACAATTGGCATACGACTTGGAGAGGATTTCTGGACGTTTTCCACCACATTTCAAGATTTTTGGGATACATGCCACGTGTCTCACGAACCGTTATTAGGAAATGACTATAAATACATCATTTGAAGGATTTTCAAAGAATTTTTGGCCATTCTTCTTCACGGCTTCCACCATTATCAACACAAGGACTTTGTGTGCTTCTCAAGGCCAATTTGACTCGGTCTAACACGAGGATTTCGTGTATAAAATCACTCATTTTTATCCACTTCTTCATAAAAAATACAAGGATGTTGTATGTAAATGGATCCCACGAATTGTGAGACGGCATTGTAATTGCAATTTCTCAAGATCTAAGAAAATATAAAATGGACGTAAGCTTGGTTTGAGCCTAACCACTATAAAAATATAATGTGCCCTTGTTTTTATTACTTTATCTGCACTCTGTGATATGAGATTTGTGATTGAGGACTTTATACTACATTTGGGTGTTAGACTCAGATTTTGGTCTAACATTTTGACGTGCCAAGAAGGGGGCACATGACAACTTCAACTTCTAGCTTGAAAGGAAATAATATTATTTGGCTATTAGATCAATGACAATCAAAAGGAAGAAAACTGGAACTTCCTCTCATGTTGAGAATGTTGATGCTGAAGGCGCAAGGAACGAGGATAGTCAGGGGGCTTCCGCTCACAAAAACCCATCAGCATACTTGACCAGAGTAGAGATGGACGGCGTTCTCACTGAATTGAGAACCCAGATGGCAAGGCAAAATGACCTTCTAAGGAAACAGCAGGAGATGATCGATGGATACTTCGCTCGGATGGATGGAAGGCCGAACAACGATCAACGCATTTGAAATGGAGTCACAGAAGCGGCTCGTGCATCACATGGACTCAAGGGCAACCCCCTCGCTCTTGGAAATGGTCAGGCTCGACCGACTTCAGCTCCGGCTCAAATGAACACTGGATCGCAAGCTCACGCTCAACAGCAGTAACCGGTTCGTGATGAGGCTCCAGGACTCAATTGGCTCGCCCCCCTCGCTCACGAACCGGCCCCCACGACCCAGGACTGGGTCGGCTCGCCCCGCTCGAACCGCGACCCGCGACCCGCATGGTCCACGAACCTGTCCTCACAACCTGCTCCCAACAGCTCACCAACAGCTCCGTTCTTCTCTTGCATTCAACGCTGGGGGCACCAGCTCTTATCTTGGCAGTCTGCAACAACTTTTTGAAGGCGATCGGCTCGCCAATCTAATTCAACGCCTCTCGAGATGCGCACTTATTAGAATGACGTGGATGACGTCAATCACAACTCATTCACTCAGGAATTCCCGCAATCTCCTGGATTTCAAACTTACACAACTGAAACCCTACAACGGCAGGACAGATCTCCGCTATGTGGATTCGATAGCTAGAAACTGAATCGATCAACAGCTGGAATATGTCGATCGCACACTTTATTAAACAATTTCGGGTCCACATCGCATGGCCCAAGAATATCATGTCACTCACCACAATCAAGCAGAGGCCCAGAGAAACCCTGCGCTCATTTTTGGAAAGATTCAACGTTGCAGCAGCGTCAGTTGATCGCCCAGAACCATCGATGTTACTGATGGCAGCGGTATCCGATGTCTTGGATAACTCAGAATTCAAAAAATCTTTGTATCGAGATTCACCGCGAAATCTCGGTGAATTCTACCTTGAAGCAGATAGGTTTATGCGGGAAGAGGATGCAACTTCTGAGAAATGCATTCTCGACGTCAACATGCTTAAAGACGGAGGACGGTCTGATTCTGGAAAAGACAAGGGAAAAGCCGCTGTCAAGAATGACCGCAACACTCAGCCCCAAAGAGGACTCGGATATGAAAAGTATACTGAACTCAATGTCCCACTCTCAGACATCTACATGAACACAAACGGTGTCATCTCCTACCCAAAGCCTCCCAAGAGGAAGTCATCGCAAAGAGAACGTGAATTTGGAAAACATTGCATATTTCATGATATGGATGGTCACGACACAAATGACTGTAGGTGCCTGCGTGATTTGATTGAGGAGCGGGTTAGACGTGGAGAGCTACCCGAGTATGTGAAACAATCAACAGCGCCAGCACCCGCGCTGCCACCACCTGCTCCCCGGAGAGGGAACGAACCTAGATCAAGCTCTTGTGGGCTCATCATCAACTGATCTGGATTAGATCACTTCGCATTTCCTGCATTTCTTAGTATTTAAGATATGTTTTTGCTTTCTTTAGGTTTTCCGATTGGCTGAAATCGAAGTACACACGTACGGGGTTAGGATTTAGCCCCAAAGCGTGCCCTGGACTCGATGACAAACCAATCAGGATTTGCTTTAGTTCTGTGTTTTAAATTGAATAAGGAAGGACTTTCCGAGCATGATTTATGTTTGGCAAATTTAAGTATCTTGTCAGGTTGTGGCAGGATCCTCAATCTCAATTAAAGTATGGTTTATACTTATCTCGAAACCTTAGGTACGGATTGTGCTTAGGAACAGACCGTCTTGTCAGGCTTTGGCAAGTATAGCTCTATCTCGACATAAGTATGGATTGTACTCCACTAGACTTCTAAGCATGGATTATACTCAGGAACGACGGATGGTCTCGTTAAGATCTAGCAAAGAAACTCAATAAAACTCGAGTATGGCTTATGCTCAGTTTGAACTTCCTGATATGGCTTATGCCCGGAAGGTTAGATCCCTTGTCAGGTTTTGGCAGGATGATTCGAACGTCCCTCGTGTATGGTTTATGCTCAATCGAACGCCCAAGCATGATTTATGCTCGAAAGTGTAATCATTTTTGTCAGGATTTGACACATTTATTAGTCTTCTCTTCTTTGCAGGTATGGATATACTTTCAGTTGTCCGCCCCGCCGTGGCCTTGGTTTTCTTGGATTATCCAAAATGCATCTTCCTTCAACCAGCAAGATATGTTCTTGGGGGCAAACTTGTTGACACACTTTTTGGTCAAAGTTGTCACACATGGAATTTCTGGTTAACAATACGCTCAAGTATTGAGAACATCGTTAGAAGACAGGAAGCGATTTGGTTGAAGTCGCATCACAAACAAAGTATAGTCCGAAACTCCTATCAGATGACCTTTTTTGGGCCCGAAAACATCAATTACGGAGCTTTGCTCTTGTAGCACTCTGAATTAGCTTCAAGTAGAGCTTTCGTTTGACCAAAACGGACTTACGGTTTGGAAGTTACGCCCGTTTCCGTGAACGCACTCAGAATCGAGAATTTGGATCCTAGCACCAGCTCGTCCCCCTCACTCGGCTCGTGGTGCATCCTCGAAGCACGACCCGCTCGTGACACACCCATGGATCACGACCCGCTCGTGGTGCTTCCTAGACCACGACCCGACCTGACTATCTCCACCAACTTCTCACTTCAGCTCTCGCCCCCTGACTTGTGAGCATCATATTGGCTCGTGGACCACAGTTCGCACCCCAGATCACGAATCGCTTGGCACCATTCCAGCAAAGCATTCATCTCGCAACCGGTTCGCCAACACCAAAGTATCTCGGCTCGTGGAGGCTTATCACGAACCAACTCCTGGACCTGCTCCCGCACATGATTCTGACCTATTCTAAAGGCTATTTTCACTCCATACACGGATCTGATTACAAGTGGCATACAACGACTTGGAGAGGATTTCTGGACATTTTCCACCACATTTCGAGATTTTTGGGATGCGTATCACGTGTCTCACGAACCGCTATCAGGAAATGACTATAAATACATCATTTGGAGGATTTTCAAAGGACTTTTGGTCATTCTTCTTCACGGCTTCCACCATTATCAACACAACGACTTTGTGTGCTTCTCAAGGCCAATTTGACTCGGTCTAACACGAGGATTTCGTATATAAAATCACTCTTTTCTCCACTTCTTCATAAAAAATACAAGGATGTTATATGTAAATGGATCTCATGGATTGTGAGACGGCATTGTAATTGCAATTTCTCAAGATTTAAGAAAATATAAAGTGGACGTAGGCTTGGTTTGAGCCGAACCACTAAAAATATCGTGTGTCCCTTGTTTTTATTACTTTATCTGCACTCTGTGATCTGAGATTTGTGATTGTGAGGACTTCATACTGCATTTGGGTGTTAGGCCCAGATTTTGGTCTAACATTCGTAATATTTTATATGTCAATCTATATATTTAAACTACTCATGAAATCTTAAATAATTTAAATAGTCTTAAAGAGCATTTAGTCTATTTTTCTAATAGCTTTTAAAAATATACATCAATTTTACTGTGTATATTCATATTTAAAAAGGTAGTTTTTCATGCAATTATAAAGATGTACAAATCACATAACATGAACTATGTATATCAACAATAATGACAAGGTTAATCTGTAAATTAATTATGATTCATTTATATCAAAAATTTACCATATATATATATATATATATATATATATATATATATATATATATATATTGAACATCAATAACTCCACAACAAATTTCTTTTCAATTCTTCCTGCTATGCTATACAGTTAAACTTCGTAATTTTACATTTAACTTATCTAAACAAATTCAATTAAATAATATTTTTTTAATGCATCGAATAAATTACTAACAAACATCAATTTCAACATGTATATCTATATGAACAAAAATAATTAAAAAAAAATCTCAAATACATACATACATTGTTTGTGTAAACTATAGAACATAAATTACACACAAAAATAATAATATATTTAATTAATAATTTGTTTATTTCACATCAAAATTTGTCATATATTGCGTAACAAAGTTCTCATTTTAACATTATAATAATAAATACTATATTTAATAATATTATCGTATCCAATGCACGAGTTACACACTGGTGGAATATGTAAAATACTATCAGGTAGGGCCATAAAAATGCTCGAGATAGGGCCTACAACCTAATTTTTATATAGTAGTGCAAGGATTAAAAAAATTCAGCTAGGGCCTTAGCCCCACCTGGCCATTGTCTGCCTTTGCCCCTGATAACATATACACAAAAAATCATTTGAAAGGAAATTGTGTGTGTTCCATAACAAAATAAAATGAATTACTTAGACTATAATAGAGATTTACTATATAGTTGTGTTAAAACAAAGGGGAATAGTTATATTGAAATAAAATTTGAGAAGTTACCATATAGTAGAGTGGAATAACTTTGTTACAAAAATGGACCAGTCAAAGGTTTGTACCTAAATTTTATTGTCGCATATTTCTTTCGTATTATGAATCTAAAGTTCATTTACACAAGTTTATGAAGAAAGTCAAAAGCATCCCTTGCTAGCTGAGTAAGTAAATCATTCAAATTGTGTTGTGTTGATTGTTGGATAATAATTGAAGCATCTATCTATTAAATAATAGTAAAACAAAACATTTTAAGGTTCTCTCCTTAATTCTAGAAATTTTCTCGCTTCTCCCTAATTCTCTCCGGATATTTTATTTTTAAATTAGATTATCACTTTACATTTATTTACTATTTCTCTCACATAATTTTACCTCTTCTGTCATTTTACATTTTGATATGGACATTTCAAAGTTTATACAATTATGTATTAACAGTTAGCTCCTAACATCTTATATTTAAGTCCACATATCTAAATTAGTGAAAATTAAGGAGACATCCCTATTATACTTTCATATTATAAAGCCGGTTCCTGTCAAAGTTTCATTGTAAATCCGGTCTCTATTTTCTAGAAACAAAGGAAATTATTGTTGATATGTCAGCAACTTTATAAATAATTGATGATATGTCAGCAACTTTTGATGGTAAAGTTTCATTGTAAATCCAGTCTCTGTTTTCCAAAAACAAAAGAAAAATTATAGCTGAAATGTCAGCAGCTTTTACAAATAATTGTTGATATATCAGCAACTTTTATACATAGTACAGAAAAATAAAAAATTATTGCTGAAATGTCAACAACTTTTGTAAATAATTGCTGATATATCAACAACTTTTATATCATGTACAGAAAAGTTGCTAATATGTCAACAACTTTTATGAAACGTCGCTGATATGTCTGCAACAATCGGGAATAAAAAACATTGAACTAATTTACATTGAAATTTAGTGATGACTTTTCATGTATTTTAAACCGCAATAAGGACCTGTGCCAAAAGTACCCTTTAAATTACAAAACCCAAAATTTTAGTAATTTAAATAAATTTAATTAACTAATATTTCTTCTAAATACACAAAATGACAAATCAAAATACTTGCACTTTAAATTTCCTTTAATCAGTTAAGGCTCTCTCAATTCTTTTCTAACATTTCACATCTAGATTCATATTTTACAATTAATTACATAATACTAAAACTATTTAAATAACTTTAGCAAACTATTATTTATTGATTCGCCTAATAAATCACACCAAGATTAATCATATTCATTTTAACAAAAATGAAAGAAAAATCAAATACATAAACACATCAATCACATAGCATAAATTGTACACATAAATAACTATCACAAGTTCAAAATTGAACTCATTTATGTCAATATATTTACTGTGTACTACATTGTAGTATTAATGCCAAACGCCTGTATTTTAAAATTTACTTAGTTATTTACAAAACACTGCACAAAATCACTTAACGTTGTACATTTAAGTCCAAATGTTTAAATTAATTATGTGATTTTGAATGTAACAAATGAATTCAACCAATAAATTATTGTTAATTCATCTAATTAACGCTAACTGTGATGTTTTAAAATATACACCATGTTCATATCAACAAAAATGGCGAAATTAGTTTTTCATCCAAATAAAAAGTTAAATAATTCACACAATTTAAATAATATATGTAAACAATAATAAAAAAATTAATATATTATACGCTTATCTCAATAAATTTACCATAAATAAAGAAAATAATTTCCACCTTAAATACCTGCAGTTTAACATTTCAATAATTATTTGTTAAACCTCATCAAATTTTTTTCGTGATATTTTATATTTCAATTCATACGTCTAAACTACTCATGAAATATTAAATTTTAATTATTCAAATAATCTTATAGAGAATTTAAATAGTTCTTTTTTCAAACAGCTCTTAAAAATATACACCAATTTTACTATGTATATTCATATTAAAAAAAGTAGTTTTTCATGCAACTATAAAGATGTATAAATCACATAACATGAACTACGTATATCAACAATAATGAGAAAGTTATTTGTAAATTAGTTATGATTTATTTATATTAGAAATTTATCATATATTATATCATAAAATTCTTCTTGAACATCAATAACTCCACAACAAATTTATGTTTTTTTGCAAAAAAAATAAATCAAATCCTCTTGCTATGCTATACATTTAAACTAACTTCGTAATTTTACATTTAACTTGTTTAAATAAATTCCAATAAATAATATTTGTTAATTTATCGAATAAATTACTAACATTAGTTTTAACATGTATATCTATATTAACAAAATGATTAAAAAATTCTCAAATACAAAAATACATATTGTTTATGTAAGCTATAAAACATAAATTACATACAAACAATGATAACACTATAATTAATAGACTACGTATTTCACATCAAAATTTACCATATATCGCATAACAAAGTTCTCATTTTAACATTATAACAATAAATACTATTTTTAATAATATTATCATATGCAACGCATGGGTTACACACTTGTATATATTATATAGCAATTTTTTTATTGTATAGTCTATAGTATTCAATTTTCATTGTGATTAAATTTTTATAAGTAATTGTTTGTATCAAAATTTTGAGATTGTAAATTAGATGACATTTGCGAATTGAAGCAAAATACATCAAATTAAAACGAACATGGAGTATATTGTAGTATGAAATTGTCGTTTTTCTAGCCTTTAATTGGATTATTCACGTAGAAAATCTCATATTTTTTATTTATCAACATTAAATAAAATATGAGTTACTCGTGTACTAAGATTGAAACAAACAACCTCATAATAGCAGGGTAAGAACAAAAAATATTATATTAGACTCTAGAAATAATAAGTTTTAAACCCAAATAACTATAATCTAAACACGAAAATTTCATACACATTAATAAGTTGATCATAAAGATATGAAGACATGAGAAAACACAATGCGTTTAAAATTAAAACAAGAAATCCAAATCAAAAGTAAATAAGAACTGAAAACCCAGCCGAAAAGAGATTAATCACAATCAAACACATCCGTTAATTTTAAATCAAAGGTGGACATTTAATTGTTGATAATTTATAATCAGTTATATCAGTTATCTAATTAGTTTTGACCACAAAAAATTACAAACTAATCCATCATTACTGGCTTTCTATAATTTGAATTAGATTCGATTTTTAAATTAAATTGGTTATGATGCAATTCATTTTGGATTGGATTCAACCCGTTAGATAATCAATCTATGTGCATCCCTAGCAGTAGATGTCTACTAAAAGGGATGAATACTATCGATGCACAATGGAAGTCATGAGATCTGATTAGCAGCAAAAATGTTCTCATCTCCACGAGGTTCACCAATTATTTCCAGTCTTATTAGATGATCACTGAGGCCACTAGATATTTGCTTCGATTTTTAACGGAATTAGACTGAACTAAACACAGAACAGCTAATAGACTTATCTTAAAAGTACATCTGGGTACCATAAGTTTGCTCGTACAGTAAATACTACTATTTGAATGTGGCTACTATAACTTCAGCAGTATCCATATGATAATCAAAACGTATCATGAATTTTGATTAAAACCGAGAAAAAAAAAATTTAAAAATATATTAAAAATTCGTACAGAAGGTGCATAATAACACCTAAAAAAAATTCAACATAGTCCATAAGAAAATAAGATTTAAAGTTGTAACCTACACTATCACTGAAACAACAGACTTAAAATTAGAGGATATTATAATCTTAAAAAAAAAAACGATTTCGGTAAATATTGGAAAAGTTGTGTCAACTAAAAAAAATCAATTAATAATTATTTGCATTGGGTTAAATAAGTCAAATGACAATGGGAATCCATACGCATACTCATATTTTTATCAATTACATAGACCTATAATAATATTTTGCATTGGGTTAAAAGTAGTTACACGACAATGGGAATCCATGTAGTACAGTCAAGGTTATTTAATTACCTAAAATCAAATTGAAAGGTAATTTCCTGGGAAATTCATTCGACCATGGTAAGCAAAACATGGAGAAAATATTAATACAAGCACGTAACAATGCTATGCCTATAAATTTCCAGACCACGCCTGTATATTGTACAAAGCATTTTTGACAAGACATGTCCGCAAGCTGCTTAAGAACACATTATTTTATGTGTATACTAAATCTATTCACAGGATTAATTATTGACTTGTCTGCTTATAAGCAGCAACATGCCCGAAGTTTATGGAGCATGCATTTTATTGTTTTACATTGATGTAGCGAGTAGCCTTATGGATATCTTGCAGTGCAATACTTCGCTCTTCAAGTAACACTCAACAAAAGATTCTAATGGGAAGTTTAAAAAAAAAAAAAAAAGCTGGAAAGAGGAAACCTATGTTTAGTTCCTGAAAATGACATCGTACAGCTTTGCTAGCATAATTCAATTTGAGAAACAGCAGAAACAATTACGGAAATCTTATGCCACTAGTCTTATCTATTTTAAATTCAAGTATGTTACAAAAACAAACTAACCAGGGAATCTTCTCCTTCTCCCTCTCCCTCAATGGAGTCAGATAAGAGCGCTAAAATACTAGCCATGTGTTTCTGTAAATATGAGAGTTGATGTGCTTCTTCATCTGCTTGTGTAGGCATAAAACGACGGCTATTACTGCGCACAAGCTGAAACCAAAAGCAAACAAACTTTAGAACTTGTTTAAATGCCAACTGAACGCTTATATATATATATATATATATATATATGTGTGTGTGTGTGTGTGTGTGTGTGTGTGTGTGTGTGTGTGTGTATACATATATATATATATATATATATATATATATATATATATGTATGTATGTATGTATGTATCAACACATGGAAAGAATTATGAAAGACCATTTTTTTGGATGGTTTGGGTTGTGTGTGTGCGTGTTTTTTTTTTTTTTTGGGGGGAGGGGGGGGGGGGTTGAAGGGGTGATTGGGGAGTGAGGTCCACAAATGTAAACTAATATATCCATATTTGCGATGTAATAGGATCTACAGTCAATAATATGAATCCATGAAGTAGCCTACTTAATTCCACTTTTAAAAAGAAATTGGCCCTTCAAAAGAGGAAATATTCCTATCAAAATTACGTTTTCAGGCATTATTTCTTGTGATATTTTAGTACAAAGACAGGCTTAAATCTTGAGATTGGATTGAAACAAAACGAAAAGTCAATTCAACATGTCATACGCAAACATAGGATAACCCTAATCAATCACACATCATTGAAATTATGCTCTCTCTAGTAAAATAAGATAAAATAACTGAAGCCATCATCAGAAGTGGATGTCTAAGTATGCAAATTAATTCCATATTCAATAGTTTTTCTCATGTTGGATGATTACCCAAGCATTGCCTCAATAATCAACATGTTCCACAAATTCATTCAAGTTAAGATATCAGGGCATCAGTTTATATCCAGATTCTAAATTAGTTCATTGTCAGCAGCCTAGATATATTGAACCTTTCAATCTTGATGACCAAGTTGGGCTAGAAGGCTCGGTTTTAAATAAAGAAAGCAACCTAACAGTGAGGAAGCATGAGTAAATGATGCAAAACATTCGTGAAGCCTTGGCGCACGACGCATGCCTTTTTGATTCACTGCACATGTATAAAGAATTGTATATTTATTACATAACATTAATAATTAAGCAAGACTAATACAACTTATATTTTTCTATTAACAGATATTGGGATATTGGGAAAATTTTGTAATCATTTGACAAAATCATTAAGCATAAGGTCATAAACATATAACATCATTTGATTATATTTCAACCTTCAAAGACTAAATTTTAAATTAAAAGCTTATAACTAATGTTTAGCAATAAAATTTCCATTTGAGCAAACATATAGCTGATTTTCTATACAGGTGAGAAAAATAAAGAAATATGATCATTATATTTTATTTTGTGTAGAGTTTCTTTTGTCAAGTTTTTTTTTCTTTTCGTTTCATAGTATTTGAAGGTACTTAATTCACATTGAATTTTTAATATTATATTTTTCTAACAATTATTTTGTATAATTTAGATCATATCAAAGTATGAAAATTGGCAATCCATACGATGCACCTGGACGCGCTGGAATTCTAGGTCGCGCCGAAGGCCCAAAGAGAGGTAGAGGTCGACCTAAAATGACATGGGAGGAGATAATAAAGAGAGATTTAAGTAACTGGAGTTTATCGAAAGAGCTGGTAGTTGATAGGAGTGCATGGAAATTGGCAATCCATGTAACCAGAACCATAGTTTTTTTTTTCACGTTTACTGAACCTTTTTACTTTTTATTTACTATTTTAGATTTTATTTCACTTTTATTGAACATTTTTACTTATTATTATTATTATTATTTAAAAAAACCCTTTATCGGACGACTTTTATTTAATTGGTTATTTTAAACCCTTATATATATATATATTATCATCATTATTAATTTTATTTTATTTTAATTTTGGGTTCCATATCTAGCCAACCCCAACTTGTTTGGGATATATGGCTTTGTTGTTGTTGTTATCAAAGTATGAAAATTCATAACATAGGTCTTACGGTAATTTATCTTACTACTGTACGAATAAACATATAACATATGAGAATTAGGAAAAATTATTCTTCACACCTAGAAAGCAAAATAACTTGATATTGTATCAAGAATAGTAAATATCCATTGGTAGGTAAATATCTGATTTAATAATGTTCGAAAAAATAGACTATCAGGATTTTGACTAAAACAGACCACCATGTGCCTAGCAGTAAACTAAATTTTGATGTAAAAAGGAAAATTTTGCATGATTTATTGGATTATCATTGCTTTTCTTAATCTTCTAATGATTCCGAGCTAGTTTTTAGATTGTGATCTATTTAGTATTCGCAAAAATTATCGTTTAGCCTCTAAATGCTTATATTAGTTCCCGTCTTTATTTCAAAAAAGGTCTAAGGTCGAAACCTAGAATCGCTTTTGTCTCGTCTTATTACGACCTTCAATACTTCTACAAACACTAATACTTTTAAATTTGATAAATTTATATTAATTACATTATCGGTCGTTTCATTACGTTTTCATCACCTATTTTCATTACGTCTGGTGAACCAATGTAACCTACATGTTAAAAGGATTGATTAAATGAGCTAAAATTATGAAATAGAGGATGGTGCTTACATTGGATTGATTACATAATAACAATAAAAAGCAAAAAAAAAAGGGGGGGGGGGGGTAAAAGAGAGGAAAAGCAATAGAGAACAATCTTTTTGGATACCATATATAATTGTACATGCAAGAGTTGGCTGGAACAAATTAGACAGCTAAAAGTTCTTTTGTGAAAAGGCAACAACATAAAGTAATATAACCAAAAAATAAATAGCAAAATTGAAGTAGACAACTTTTGTGAAAAGGCAACAACAGAATAATATAACCAAAAAAATAAGTAGCAAAATTGAAGTAGACAACTTTTGTCATCCATATGCCATAGTCATCTCCCCGCCTATTCCAACTGCTAGGTAGATATACTTATAATATTCACTTAAGGTGAGCTTGTGTTATGGATAGTGTTTTGAAAAATACCATTGACAACCACAGGTAGAACAAAGCTGTCCTCAAGATTGAACAAGAGCCCGCTGATGACATCGTAAATATTGCTAAAAAAATACTTTTGCATTGACATCGTACGTTGTTCAAACAACTCCAGCCGAATCAAAGACAAACACTTATCTTAGAAACATTTGTCTTTTGTTCAAACACAATATATATATAAAAAAAAAAAAATCAATCAAATCAATTAGAAAATGAAACACATATGACATCAACTCTTTTTCAAGTTCACGGACAGTTGTGTCCTATCATTTTTCCATATCATTTAATGTATAAGGCATGCTAAGTAGCGATTGGTGAAAACCAATTAAAATCTTACTTCCTCCAGGATTGATTTTTGGTTCATAAAAGCTGCATAGATCATATCTGTTGTTGATACACTAATTCTCTTGGAGACTTCAACGAACTTGGATATTTTTGCTAATTAGTCAAATCCATCGTACTTTTCAAGCTCACCAATATTTGAATCATAATCTATAAGGAATCATCTAGTGAAATTTATAACCTAAAAAAATTAATTTCTTCCAACTTGACAATGCTTGGATAGAACACAAAACTTCCCTGAAGTAATAGTTGAAGAGCGAAACAATGTTTATAAGCCTTTTGTTTTTGGATATAACCGTAAGGTTTACAGTTAAAACTAATTTCATTTTTCAAGCATTTTGATTGAGTTTTTTTTTATCATAATGAATGAGCTTTGATACAAATTGTGAAATGGAGCACAGAAATTTTCGCATGAACTTGTCAATGGCCACTTAAGTTTGATTGATAACTGAACAATAATAGGAAGCAAAAAAGACAAAAAATGGAGGTAAAACAGGTAAAAAAAAAATATTGAATACAACACATATTATTTCATTCAAATTCCATTCTATATATCACAGTACATGCCAGTTTGGTTATTACCAATTAGAAAGCTCAATATTCTTTTGTGCAAGGTAATAACAAAAAGCAATACACCTAACCAATAAATTCTTTGCGAAATAAAAGATGGCCTTTTTTTTTTTTTGCTTACCTCTGTAGCAGTCAGTCTCTTCTATTCAACACGTCTCTCTCATGATATTCAACACTTTGGTCGAGCATGTACTTTGGATAAGAAGATGATAGTGATATGGGTCGTATTAATATACCAATAGTCTTTCAAAAAATTAAAAAAAAAAAAAATAGACAAACAAACCACTACCACATATGCTGTGCCAGATGAGAAGCAATGTCATGCGACAAACATGATATTGTCTTGCAAGGTCTTAAGTCTCGGGTATCGATCACGTTTCATCTTGGAGATTTCAGCGACTCGATATCATATCGGAGGAGATCTCGGACGAGACGAGTGCATCTCGAAGCTTGAAGTTTGTCTCGGGACCATATCGAAGTATATTTTATGTTAAAAGTTAATTTAAACATAATAATATTTACGTTCACTAAAATTTATAGAAAATTAAGCTTACTTGATCTGTAAATGAAACAATAACACATCAACATAATTTATAACAAAAAACATAGAACCAATTTATTTAATCTTTACTGAATGAAGTGCAAAAAAAGCATGGTGTCCAATTCATAGGTAACTGTAAACATTCTGCCATAAAATCTGTTAAAATCAAATGGCGTCCATTTCATAATCTCTTATATTATTAGCAAGAAGCTACAAATGTATTTTACAGAACACAAGGCAAGAAGCTACAGATGCATATAGCAAAAATAATTTTCTATCCATACAAAGAGTTCAATAAAGTCTACTTATAGGGAAAAAAAAACTTTGAAAATGATAACAAGCCAAATTTTACTACAAGTAAAACATATCTTCATGACAAAAAGAATTTCATTAAAATAGAAAAAAACATAATTAACAGAAATATCATTTGATTCGTCGATCCTTTAAAAAAGAAATAAGCAAGGTTCCATCATTGCGTGAAAAATGGAAAATTGCAATCCTTACCACGTAATAGTGCATCCATACGTCTTCATCGACGTTGTTTTTAGAGTGGAAGACCTAGATCTAACTATCGTGATTTTGGACAATCCGGACACGTATGTCAAGAAATAGTTCATGCGTGTTTGTCTCCCGATGCAACAAGATCCCGTTGGTAAGGATAAAAATATCATTTTTGGTTTGTACGAATCTCTATGATCATAGATCATAGAGGGGCCCTCTTTACCATTTTTGTATAAATAGACCGGTACAGAGAAAGGTTGCGTTGTTGGAAGCAAGAGCGAGCTGTCGAGAGTCAGAAGCGACTATATGTTGTTAAGAGTTGGAAGTGAAGTTCAATTTATTTTTTATGACAGAATTCAATTATTTGATGAGGAAGGTTGATCTTTTGAGTAGATGAATCAGATAACAAACAAAAGACCTATGCCAATTGATGATGGAATGAGAATTAGATGGATTAGAAAAAACAATAAATTGGGTGATATTCCAGAATATCGTTTCGCTCTAAATATCAATCGATATTTGAATATCGGCCGATACATTCAAAATGAGATATCAACTGGTGTCTTTTGTTTCATTTCGTTTCAGCCTTTAACCGAGATCTCGGCCGAGATATCCGAGATTTAAAATGTTGTTGTCTTGCTTACTTATTCTTTAGCTTTTTAACACAATGATTAGTATCTAGTGCCCGCTTTATTAATATAAAAGCTATCTCAAAATACTTCCGTGCTACATTGAAATGCTAATGTGCATGCTTTTTTATTAGTCAAAGAGGCTAGTTCAGAAATAATTAAAGCTTGACAATCATGAATTCAACATTTTTACGCTTATTTCCATAGTATTATTATTAAAAAGCATCAGTTCTAATGCACATTCATCGTATCTATTACAATCAATAACCATCGTCCCTTAAGTTGAACTAATAACCACATTGAGGTGCTAATAAATGTCCTTCTAGCATCTTTCAATGACTGGAATTTAATTTTGGAAAAAGCTTAAGATCTATGTAGAAAGTTTTTGCTTAAATGTTGCTTAAGAGCATTTTTTTATATCATACGTCACCGCCACAATAAATCTTCTTGTTATGATCATTTGCATTATATTCCTTGTATTGTATTTGATTTTGTGACTGCTGTTTTTGTTGGTCGATTGGTTGTTTCAAGTTAATCCATCAAGGAATACATATTTTATTCCATATATAATCCTATATCTCCAAAATAGCACCATCTGCTGAAAACCAAATGCTTATGTTAAAAAATCCAGTTATCAAAAACAACAAGAACAAGAACAAGCTTACATTCTCAAGAAAAGGCATACAATAACCATAATCACCCAAAACAGTTGGCTATAGCACAAAATTTACTCAAGATATCAAAATCTTTCCAAAAAATAAACACCAAACCAACCTGAAGTGGCGACATAGCAGACAAACACCCATCAAACGCCGAAATATTCGGCCAAACATCAGCCACTGCTGCTGAATCCTTATGCCCTCTCGGTACGATCTTCTTATAGCTCTGCAAGTACAGAAACAGCATCAAATCATCCAAATCAACCCCGTCCGCCCGATCATCTTTACTACTTAAATTAACGGCTTTTAGAGTGTCAATGACCAATTGAGCATAGTCCAGCGAGATTTGGAGTTCTACAGACAAGGAGAGGGCGGACACGACGGCGCAAGGGTTCCGTTGGGAAAGCCGTTGCTTCAACAGAGCTAGGGTTTGGATTCCGTCGGTGAAGATGAGCTTGGGGATTGGGAGGAGGCCGTGCTCGAACGGTTCACGGCGCGGTCGGAGGAAAAGGTGGCTGATTGGGGGTTTGTCGTCTTCTGAGCTCATTGATTTTCTTTTCGTTGGATCTTGAGCTAGAGAATTAAAAGTGAGTAAAGGAGATAGAGAATGCGCACTTAGTGCGTAAATAGTAGTAAACCCCCTGTGTTTTTTACTATCGTGTTTGACTTTGCGTCAGGTACGCTTGATTTGATGTAATGTTGTACAAATCTTGGTTTTTGTTCTCAACGTTTTGAATGAGTGATAGAATTGGAAATTCCATGTTTTAATTATTAAAACATAAAGCAGGATCATTTAGGAAAAACGGTCCTTGTATACGTTTCTACTTACAGGCAGATAGTCCTAAGGGTGGGTTCTTGACGAACGAAAATGGAGTATTTGAGCGTGGCATTTGAGCGGAGTATTTGAGCATGGTACTGTAGCGAACATGGAATGTGTTTTTAGCTACGAACGGGGTATTTGAGCGTGGTATCTGACCGAGTTAATTAGTTGTTAATTTGTTTGTTTTGAATTAATTAAACACTAATTTTTAAATGGGACTAATTAGTTATTTGTTTGTTTTGAATTAGCGAATATTGATTTTTAATTGGATCATTAAATCTAATTAGCGAATGTGTTTTTATCATTTTAAAAAGTAATATAATCGATGCAAATACATTAACTGCATTAAGCATTAACAGTCTACAAAAAAAAATTTGAAAAATGACATTAAAGCATTAATAAATAATGCACAGCAACAAACTAAAAATTACGGTTAAGGTGGGATTTAATCCTTGGTCACTCACCAACTATGCATATGCATTTACCAACTAAGTTATGTACACTTTTATTACTAAGTAGGAACAGACGGTTTAATTAGCTTGCGTCCGACGCGCCAGATGCCAACTGGACAATTTTCAGCAGCCAGCAAACGTTCTACTTGAGCGGGGTAAAATTTGTTGGCGTCCAACGCGTCCGACGCAAACACAAACATCAGCGTGCCAAAAAATGACTGCGAACGGACCCTAAGGCTATTCCCGAATTGGAGTTGTTGTTTTTTTTCCGACGAGTCTTTTAGTTTTTTTTTTTTTTTACTATAAAATAAAATCATTTCAAATAGGGATGAGGGTTTGGTTGGTTTGGTTTATCCAATGATGAAATTTGTTAAACCAAACTAGAACCAATAAAAATGAAAACCAAACCAAGCCAACCAAATTAAGTTTGGTTGGTTCGGTTGGTTATCCGATTAAACCGAACTAAAAATACTTTACACTTTATGATTATAGTATTATTATTTATGATTTTTGTGTTTTCTAATATCAATTTTGACACACAGGTGATGATTAAAATTTACTTAAATAACCGAACTAACCTAAAATATTTATTATAGTTTTGTAAATATAGTAAAAGTTTGATTAATTTGGTTAAACCGATAACCGAACTTAATTATTTTTCGGGCCGATTACAAACCAATTTAATTTCAAAACCGAACCAAACCAACCAAAATAAATTGGTTTGGTTGGTTTATTTGGTTTAACCGAAGAATGCTCACCCCTAATTCCAAATTATTAATTTTCGTTTGTCCATTCTCTAGTTATTTTCATGATCCTGTATTTCATCTTATCTATTAAATGATGGAGTAGTAAAGAAAAAGATTTCTTGTTTTCTCCATGATTTTAGGAGTTCTCTCTTCTGTTTAGTTCTCTTTTAATATTTAATATTTGAATCTTTTGATTATTAATTAAATTATTTAACTAAACCTCTTATTATTTTACAGTGTGTGTGTAAAAGTTGTGTATAATTATCTATAAATAATTCATTGGTTAACTTCTAACAGTTTATATTCAGGTCTATACATTTATATTAATTACATAATACAAAATTTAGATTGTTACTACTAGAATTCAACACCGAAACCAGGTAAGGGTGAAGGGGTATCATGTCAAAGCCGACAACCAAAACCCAGAACCGGTGACTGAAAGCAAAGTTAGGAATCAAAACCAAGGACGGTAGTATCATCAACTAAAGGCTATAACACACGGTGTCGACACCAAATAAGGAATGAAGAAAGCATGTTATCAGCACCAACATTATCGGGACAGTTAGCTTGGTGCCGATACTTGAATAAGGGGCAGTTGATTCAGTTTCGATACCCAGGAAGAAGAAGCAAGGATAAAGCCTTCGGCACAATATCGAAAACAAACAATATGGGAGAGACGAAAGCACTTGATCCGACACTAGAGTGAAACGTCACCAAAGAAGAATCGAAGTCAATAGCATATTATTGAAAAGATGAAGCCAAGAAGCACGACACCAAGATTGGATGAAAACAAAAACTCCAACGAAAGCGCTATCGCTACCAACAGGCTTGGTAACGATACCAAAAGCAATTCCAAAAACTGCAGGAAAGGAAGAGGTAAAGCACAACCTGAAGGGCGACCGAAAGTTAATTGTTACATCCGCAATAGAATACAGAAGAGAAGCGGTACCGAAACCGAAGAAACCAACACCCGGAAGCAAATGTCCAAAGCTGCTAAAGTGGCTCGACACCGATAGCCTAAATCAGAAGCGGGCTTCCTGCAGAGGCATAACAAAAGGGGCCCAAATTGTCTATAAATAAGACCTTAGGGGTCACATTTTAAGGGTCTTTTTCTCATTCTATAATCTTGTAATCCTTTCTTAGTTAGCAAACCCTAATTTCAGAATCGAATTGGGGATTTCCACAACTATTGTAATACATTCAAAATGAATATACAAAAAGGGGAAATCAAGACTTGAATTTTCCTCGATTTGATAATCTTGTTGTGTTTATATGAATCGAACAAGGAGTTATCATCTACCTCTTTTCGTGAGGGGCTTGAACACCAAATCATCCAAATAAGAGAATTCATTGAGTAAAATCAATGAGTTCACCTTATGATGCTTATTCGTGCTTCAAACCCATCATCACAAGTCTAATATAACACAATGTTCTAAAAAGGAGGTATATTGTAACCTTATGACTCGATAACCGACACAATCAAGGCCTTTCGTGGGCCGGATCGATGTGGAAATATCATTTTAGTCATTAAGAACAACGATATGTCCTCCAAACTGAGCATTGTGATATCTTAGCAAGTTTCTTCGCAATACAATGTATATTATTCAATCTTGAATCTAAGGATCGTTGTTATAATAAGGTTCTCAACCTTCTGTAAGTCTATAATGTCCTTATCCCAAGATAACTGTTGACCTTTAAGTTTTGTAAGTGTGATGCTCACCTCTTGAAGGAAGCGTAACTAACCTTGGGGCTTGAGGTCTTGATATCTAGGAAACAACATAATAAGATGAGTTTGTTAAGGCTGAATTATCTTTCGTCGCTCTTTAGACTGATTACCCTATAAATTTCATCACATATGCATTGTCAAACTTTAAACCGAGTGTTGGCGATTTTTATCGTTAACATTTTGGCGCTAGGAAGCTTGAACCTCCGATTCTATTATTTAATTACAGCTTAATTTTGGTGAACCTATTGCTTCATGGCAGGAAAAGATGAAGTCAAAAAGGTTGGAAAAGCTAAACAAAGAACCAGCTCCAAATACAACCCTTGAGGAGAATGTGAATCCAATAATCAATCTAAACAACACCGAAGTAGGGACCACCCAACCCAAATGCCGCGGAAGAAAACGCTATCAAGCTAATGGCTTTAGAGCAACGTGTCCTTGAGATGCAAATTCGCCTGGAAGTTGTTCAAGCGCAAAAGTCTTTAAGGGTCACCAAGTCAAGCCAAAGGGAAGTGGACGAATCCCGAGAAGAAAGGCTTCCCTCCAGCACTCCGAAGGGAAGGAGAAAGTCAAAGCAACTTCCTCTAAGAAGAAAAGTCTCATCTGACAGGAATATCATCAGGGAAACCAGTGTGACAAAGAGCAATCCGGAAGCTCTACTTCCAAAGACTACAATCCTAAGAGGACGGATTATGATAGCACAGAAGCTTACCTTAAGGACATAAAAAGAAAATCTGTCAAAATTTTGCTAGGGAAAAAGGAACCTAGATGAAAGGGTGGCCCCTTTCACTGACGAGATTATGAATACTATTATGTCATCTCGTGTGGAGGTTCCAACCATGAAGTACCTTGGAACCACTGACCATGATGATCACCTAATGGCTTTTGACAGCCAAATGGACCTCTATAATGCTTCAAGAGCTGTCCGATGTCATCTTTTCCAGTAATCCTCCAAGGGGCGGCAACCAAGTGGTATCATCAATATCACGAAAATACCATTTATTCATGGAAGCAATTCACTTACGAGTTCTCCACACAGTTTTGCATCTGCAAAGACCCGACGGTAGACTACACAATCATCGCCAACATAAAGCAAAAGCAGGGAGTCTTTGGGAGATTATTTGAAAAGGTTCAATGTAGAAGCTTTGAAGGTAAAAGACATAAATGATCGAGACAAGCTTATTACCGTCCACTCAGGGTTTATTAAGAACACTCCTTTCTGGAAGGAGTTGTATATTCATGGGTGCAAAGACTTGCAGGATTTCCACTTCCAAGATGACAAATTTATCCGTATGGATAAGTTGTACCATACAAAGAATACATTTGGCTCCCGGAGGGAAGCCAGGCTTTAATCGAAAACCACAAAGTGGAAGGGATTCGACGGAAGCCAAAAGAAAACAAGATAGGAAGAATCTAGCACTAACTCAGTGCCCCTAAGAAAGCCAATTTCGTTCATTTATGTCGCTAAAGAGAGAGTCAACAACTTCCCCGTGTCCTTTAAAGCCAAAAATTTCCCTGAACCATACAGTGGAGGGAAGTATTGTGAGTACCACAAAACGAACAGACACAAGACTGACGAATGCAAGGTGTTGGAAGGCACAATTCAGGAGCTCATCCATGAAGGGCACTTGAAAGAATTCATTTTGGACAAAAAACCATCAATCCAGCATACCAATGGGCACCAAAAGGTTTCAACCAACTTAGTGGAAGCCCCAATTGAGGAGGGTCAACTAGATATAGACCCTCCAATAAACCGAATTAATGTGACTCATGGTTGGCTACACCCTACTGGGAATAGTCAGGCGGCTCGGAACCGGCATCTGAAGGAAGCCCGCAAAGGAATATTTTCTGTGCAAGAGGAACCATCATTAAAGAATGCTCGCTACAACATTAAGATCATAACCTTGTGGTTTCCCCGAATGAGATGCAAAAGGGGGTTCGTCATCCACACAATGACCCTCTCATGATAACTGTGCAGATTGGACTTTTTATAGTTACCAAATTTTTTGTTAATACCGGAAGTGCGATGAATGTAATCTTTAAACATGCTTTCGACCAAATGGGGATCTCTGAGCATAAGCTGGAACCAAACAATAAGCCTATTTTCGGTTTCAATAATAAAGGGTCTACTCCAGTGGGGGCAAATCAAGCTTTTGGTCCAAGTCAGATTATCTCCCCTCTTTAGGACCTTCGAGACTCTCTTCGTCGTCGTTGACCAACCTTCTTGCTACAATGCTTTCTTTGGCCGACCAGCTCTAGATGAAATGAATGCTTTTGTCTTGTCAAAATATCTTATGATGAAATTCCTAACAAAACAAGGTTGGGGCACAATCAGAGGGGAACAATTCAACTCCCGCGAATTGTATTTTGCAATTGTTGACCAATACAAAAGGGAGTATCATGCTTACTTTGATTGCTTCATGGGTTTTCAACCTTTGGATGAAGGATTCTTACATTCGACATTCGAGGCTAAGATAAGAATTAATAAAACTAACAAAAGTATGAATGGTAGGTACACTTCTCCGAGGGAAAATAGGAAGAGGGTTAACGAGATAAATCTGGCAGAAGAAGAAGAAATTGTCACTAAACTAGATTCCGGAGGGGATACAGAAAGAACCAAATCGATAGAAGATTTAGAGGAAATAAGGGCTGATTCAACCGATAAAGCTAAAACCATTAAGGTAGGAAAGAGATTGGAAGAACCATTGAGAAGCTACTTAATTCAGTTCCTACAGTAGAACAAGTGTGTGTTCGCTTGGACCCATTCGGACATGGTAGGAATTAACCCTTCAGCCATGAGCCATTCTCTGAACATCAATCCATCTATAACTCCTATTCGACAAAAGAAAAAGCGATACAATAGAGATAGATCGGAAGCCTTGAAAGAAGAGGTCAAAAAGTTGTGTACGAATAAATTCATCTGGGAAGTCTTACCCTAAATGGTTGGCTAATGTAGGACTTGCGTTGGTTATACAGACCCGAACAAAGCTTGCCCAAAGGATTGTTATCCCCTTCCCCAAATAGATCAATTGGTTGATGCGACTAGCGAACATAAGTTGCTATCCCTCATGGATACCTATTCGGGATACAACCAGATCCATATGTACAAACTCGATGAAGAACATACGAGTTTCATTACCGATTGGGGAACCTTTTGTCACAAGGTAATGCCCTTCGGGTTAAAGAACACTGATGCAATATATCAAAGGCTGGTTAACAAAATGTTTCAGGACCAAATAGAATGAAACATGAAAGTATATGTGGATGACATGCTAGTAAAATCTACTAAGCCAGAGAATCACCTGAGGGACTTGGAAGAGATGTTCAATATCCTAAGAGAATATCAAATGAAGTTAAATCCACAAAAGTGTTCTTTCGGAGTTCAATCTGGAAAGTTCCTAGGATATGTTGTCAGCGAATAAGGAATCAAGGCTAGTCCCGTTCAAATTAAGACTATAAAGGATATGGAAGAACCTGAGACAAGCAAAGAGGTTATGAGGTTAAACGGAAAAGTAGAAGCTCTGAGCCGGTTCATTTCTAAAGAAACTGATAAGTATGTCCATTTCTTTGATGTAATAAAGAAAAAGAAGAACTTTGAATTGAATGAGGAGTGCATAAAGGCTTTTCGTGAATTAAAGGATTATATTGGAAAGCCTCTGATTTTATCTAGTCCCGAAAGCGGGGAGGATCTATACCTTTATATGGTTGTTTCAGGGTACACGGTCGGCTCAGTTCTCATTAGAGAATATAATGGAACACAGTTCCCAATTTATCATGTTAGCAGGAGGCTAAAAGATGCGAAAACCCGATACCCTATGGTGGAAAAATGGCTTATTGCCTAATACTTATGACACAGAAGCTTAGGGGTTACTTTCAGGCACATCCTATTAAGGTTTTAACCAGCTTTCCATTCAAGTAAGTTTTCTGTAAGCCAGAAACTTCAGGATGGTTAGTAAACTGAGGAATTGAGCTTTGCTAGTATGAAATCAAATTCTAACCTTGATCATCTATTAAAGGGCAAGCTCTTGCAGATTTTGTAAATGAGTGCACAAGCTTTATTACGAAGCAGTCCACAAAGGAGAATGATCTAAAGGCAAAATGGCGGTTATTTGTAGATGGAGCCTCAAATGAATAAGGAGCAGGGCATATAATAATCACCCCTAGCGGACATCGTTTACATTACGCAATGAAATTAGGTTTTGCCGCAACTAACAATGTATCAGAATATGAGTCGATGGTGGTAGGATTAAGTTTGACAATACAATCAAAAATACCACGGATTGTGATCTTTAGCGACTCTCAACTAATGGTAAACCAAATTAAACAAACCTATCAAACCAAAGACGCTCAGTCAGCGTTATTGTGAAGACCCAAACTTCCCAATAAAGGAAAGGCTGGATTGCTTTGAGAACGATACACATTAGAGCACAAACTGAAGAACATTTTATTGCTGATTACAATAATTACATCAGAGTACAAGACATAATAGAGTATGAATATTTATTACACAATAGAAATACAATAATATCAGAGTTTTAAATTACATTTAACTAGCAGCGGAAAATAATATAAATATACAACTGAGAGGAATACACGGATACAGAGCTTTCCGAATACCGCTTCAGCTGTAAGCCAGGATCCTGTAAATATATCTGCAAAAAGCTACTCGACTGCCCGTGTGGAAAATAAGGGCACCCGAGTTTGCCAGTGAAACAAACTACAGGTCAGTCATGGGACTGGTATGAGAAATCTTAACTTAACTATCTAATAATAAGGCTAATCACAGGACCACGCCGCTAACGCGGAACAGGTTTACTCCATTGGATTGCCAGTGCATTAAATAAAGTAAAACGTTAGACAACGCAATGCTTTTTAGAAAAATGAAACCATTATAAGACCCAAGTCCCATCACACAATGCAACGCAAACCGGAGGATAGGGTTTTACATTATAATGGTCAAAAGATGCTTGATACGATAAAACGGATTTAGTATTAGTGTGTATATCTATGGGTATATACATATTTTAAAAAAACAATTTCAATCATAATGTATTAATCATAGACGGCATAGTACCCCATCCTACTATGTCGCCATACTAGTTCTATAATCAAAACCGCAAGGTCGTATTGGAAATTGGATTTCCATCATGAGTCGAGGCCAGGGGCAAGCTCCTCTCCGATTCGAGACACTCTAGCAAATGCCTCAGGATCCCCCGCAGTGAACCCTTGGAGCGGTAGGGCCGGTCCCCGCCTATCGGTAGTGGATTAGTTATGCCTAAACACACGTTTCCCGGTTCCTTTGAACCTATAGTATGACCACTAACGGCCTATAAAAATCCGAGGCGCCTCAAAATCCATCATCCACATAAGTAAAATGCCAGGCCATGTTAAAGCATTGACACTACCACTAGCTAGAAAGAAACGTGTGCACTCCCTACGGTCCATATCCCATTTTTGACTCATACCGGGGTGTGAGGCTCGCGAAGTCACGATATACACAAAGTTATGCCGTAATAGGCTATGCTTTGATCATCCCACAAGGCCCTGCTTTTCAACAAAAGCCTTGATCAATTGCATCTTGGCGTGCCACATTGACAATTCACGCCATGCGATCAATCACTATTAATATATACCAGGGTGTTAAGCAGAGAATAAATCCTCCACCACCAAACAGACATACATTAACAGAAATCGATTTAATTCACATGGAATGAAATCCAATGTCAGACACGCATTCATTTACTAGCTTATGCTCTGGGTCTGAGCGAAAACCAAATCCGAACAATCAACAATAGTCCGGACGGTCACCACTGAAGCCCCTTCAAGGTAGCTACTCCCATCAAGGGTCTCTGTAGCAACACATCCATTCGATGTGAAGATCGTCGGTCTTCAACCACCGTCTTCATCTTCGACTCTTCATCGTCGTAGTAATTATTCGGAATGGGTTAAACCCGGTCTTTCCGAATAACTCACGTATTTTATAATTAAAAATCAAGTACTATAAGAACACATCCAACGCCTCATTCCAACTCAGAATATTCTTCTAATAGATTTTCGCATTATTATATCCAAGATATATTCTTTAAATCTTCCTTAAATCCTTTCTTTAAAGATTTACCAAAACTTCAATTGGGTTTAAATACCAAAAATCATTATTCAATGATTATTTGAGTTTAAGAAATTAATATTATCTTTAACTGGGTTAAAGAACTAATGTCATTTAAAACATAGTTCACGGTAAACCCAAAATCATCTTCCATAAAATACGGAATCTTCATAGAAATCAAATCAATATATAATCGTTATACATTTCTGTATCCGATCAATAATATAAATGGAATAACGGCAAAGCCTTTTAAATTCCACATGTAGTATCGATCTTCTTTTACAGAAGCTTATCCCGGTTATTCTCAACTCGAATTCCATTCAATTCCAATTTAATATATTAAATTGGAAAACTTTACTTTTGGAAAATTCCCATTTAAATCTTAACAAAAGATTTATAAATTCAAAATCATATTTTCACTGTCAGTTGAGTTAAAGAACAAATGTCGCTTAGAAACATAGTTCACAATAAACCCAACTCACCTTTTACTTTATTCCAATTACTAAATATAATTAAAAACTTTAATAAGCTAAATTAAAAGATTATTCTTTTCATATGGGATTTAAGAACAGTGTTATTTAAGACACTATTCACGACAAACCCAAATCCACCTTATTTAATTTAATTTCAATTAAATATTGACAAATTGGAAAACTTTATTAAATCTAAATTTAATGATTTATTCTAGTTGATAACTAGTGCATTTCAATAAAAATATATTTTCCCAAAATATATTCTTTTTCTAAAATATTCTTTTCAAAAATATATTTTCTAAAATATTCTTTTTCTAGAATATATATTATTGGAATGTGACTCAACCAACAACCGTATATTTTGTATGGAATCAACAATCATGATAAATAATTATCAAACATCCAAATGACGACCAAAGTGGAATCTATAACTGTGTGAGCATAAAAGTAAATAACTGACGCTCATAACAGACTGTCAATCCATCGATTGACAGATAACTAAATATTGGGATTTGTGTGTATCCAATATCATCCCAATACCCATGTGGGGTTTCATCCATCAAACAAATAATAAATTATTTGTGCACTTGGGCGATGTGTAAAAATTATCGTCCCAATCACATAGACAAGTCGGGTAACTTGTAAATGAGAGTGTAATATTCAATTTTGAATATACTAGACATTATATTTAACACACCACACATTTCAACATTTAGACATATGTTTCCATTTTTCTTATTACATATAAATAACATTACAAATGCAACTATTAAAACCATTCTTTCCATTGTCTCAAAATGACAGTAAAAATGTTTCTTTTAATTTCATACTTTTTGTTGAATACAAAATGTAAATTAAAATGTCACTTTTATTTATATGTTTTTACTTACATTAAAATATAAACAAAAATCCACTTTTTACACTCATGGTTTTATTCACATCTAAAACGTGAATAAAATTTGTACTTTGTAAATTCATGTTTTTATTCAAACCTAAAAAGGGTGCTTTTAGTTTCATACCTCTTATTGGTAACTAATTTACAAATTAAAAAGTGTAATCCCTCTCTATGTTTTATTTGCATCTAAAAATGCAAACAAAAATGTAATTCTTTTCTGTGCCATATTTTATTTGCATAAATATAAATAAAATGTCCTTTTTCTGAATTTAAGTTTTATTTACTCTAAATGTAAATAAATGTGATTTTTTCCTTTTAAATTTTATTTACACAAAATGTAAATAAGTGTGATCTTTTCTACACATATTTATTTATACTACACGTAAATAAAGTTTTCTTTTTCTAAATTATGTTTATTTATACTACAAGTACATAAATGTAATCTTCCTCTAATTCTTATTTATTTACCTAAATGAAAATAAATGTTTTCATTTTCTTTTAATTATTTATTTACCTAAATGTAAATAGATGTTCACAGGTTTTCAAACAAAGACTCATTCTTTTTTTTTAAATGACCAAAACTGATAATTTTGTCAAATCCTTTTAAATAAACAAAATGTTAAATTTTGTTAAATTCTTTTAAATGATCAAAATGTTAATTTTTGTCAAGTTCCTTTAAATGACCAAAAATGAATGTTTTCAACTCACTCTCTTTAATTTGCAAAAATGTATGTTTTGCCACAAATAATAATATTTTATATCACTAACACCAAATTTAAATGGCTAATTCTTTTCCATGGAACCTATTTACATTGAAAATATATTCTTTTAATGCTCACTCTTTTTACTGTACTCGAATGGACAATAAAACATGATTTTTAATTTTATTGTCTCTAAAATGACAATGAAAATGTGACACTTACATCTATTCTTTTGATTGCATATATAATGGCAATAAAAATGTAACTTAAAAAAATCTTTTATTTACATCAAGAATGCAAATAAAAAATATCACTTTAAGTCTAATATTTTTATTGAATAAAAATGTCAATAAAAATGTCGCTTTAAATCCATCTAAAATGTAAACAAAGGTGTGACTTTAAATCTATGTTTTTTTTTTTTGTAATCAAAATAATCATTTTGTTCTAATCCTTTTTAAATAAACAACATATGATATTTTTCTTCACTAATCATGTCTTACACAAAATGATATTTTAATTTGCAAAACCCATTTCTAACAAAGATGTGATTTTTATTTATATAACAATTTTCAAATCAAAATGTCATTGTTATATGTATAATACATTTCAAATAAAAATGTTGATTTTATTTACATAACAAGTTTCTAATCAAAAATGTCATTTTGTTTGCATAACACATTTCAAATAAAAAGATTGTTTTTATTTAATAACACTTTCTAACAAAAATGTACTTTTAGTTCAAATTCTTTTAAAGAGACAAAAATTGTAATTTTGTCTAATCTTTTCGTTGTAAACACAAATGTCACTTTTGTCTTCTTTCTTTTAAGTAAACAAAAATGCTAATTTTCTTTAATCCTTTTTAATGACCAAAATGTGACCTTTCTCCCAAATGAACAAAAATGTATATTTTTGTTTTAATCCTTATTAATGACAAAATTGTGATTTTTACTTTGTTCTTTTAATATGACAAAAATGTCCATTTTAATCATATTAACATTTTATCAACAAAATGGCTGGTTTAACAAATTATCAAAATTATGTGTTACACGTATGTTGGAAATTTCTAATTTAACATATTTACAACATTTAGTGTGATACACATTTGATTCTTTTTTAAATAAACAAAAATTGGTGTATTTTTGTTTAAACCAATTCCAAATTTACAAAAATGTTTCAAATTCGATAGTACAACAAACAAAATGATAATTTTGTTTAGTCTAATTCAAATTAACAGAAAAGTTAATTTTTTTTTTTACAATACAATGAACAAAACAATAAATTTGTTCAATCTAATCCTAATCAACAGAAATGTAACTTTTAACGATTCCATCGCCAAAATCAACCTCAAACAAACAGAGGTGTATTTACAATTAACACAAAATAATAACAGTATGAATTAACTGCAAATTTATAACAATAATTTCAGAATTTATATCAAATTTTTAAAGAAATAAATAAATAGATTTCTCACCGACAGTCTAATTCAGAATAGTTCAGGTTTGAAATTTCCATAATTCAGATTTGCTCCGTTTTCAGTTCTAGTCTTTTCCATAGCGTAGTGTTTTCTGAAACGAATCCAACGCGACTGATTTCGCGAAATTCCGACGCTGTTTGAGAGAGATACGGTTATTCAAAGATTCGATTATATTAATTAATAATTAAATCATATAATTAAACTAATTACATTTCTAAGTTCCTCTTCTTCATCGTGATTACTGAAACCCGTATAACCCAAGACCCCGCCTCCTTCTTCCACCGTCGCACCTTCCTCCAAGGCGTCGGCCCCACATCCAGACCTTCCACCCGATGCGCCTCCACCTGAGCTTCCCGACGCCCCCCGCCATGCCTAGTTCGCACCTCCAGTGGGCCCACAAAACGAGGCCAACGGCAGCCCCTTTTGCCTTGAAATTCGAGCTCCATACCTTATGAAATCCGATCACAACCGTACCAAACTGACGAGCTAGTATAGCTCTTCAATGTTTGCTTTGGGTTCATGTTGGAATATGATTTGGATTAGGATAAATTAAGGATTGAATTTGGGATGTTGATGGCCATTAGTTCCTAGGGGCGGCGGCTGTAGAGATAATATGACCTAGGGTTTCATATTGTGTTGGTATTTATACGCGTATTTACTTTATTTTAATTCATTTAATTCTATTAAATTTGTATATCGTCTGAAACTCCAAATTAAATCCAACGAATGTCGCCCCTAGCTAATAACCCCCGTCACGGATGCAATGGAATATGTTTCGCAACCCAGTTTGGCTGTTACGATATGTTTTTCTTAATATTTAATTATAAATCATTTAATTATTAAATTCAAACTTACATTTTAAATTACCGGGGCCGCATACCAACTCTAAAAATTACAGAAAATTTATTTCTAGTTATGTTTTGACGATATGGTCCTAACGAGACTAATTTCGTCGAATTCTGAGACTGTTTGAAAAATGGCTATTTTCAAGTCGATTAAATTTGACTGTAATTGACAAAACACGTTTTCCTTTGCCACACTCACATATTTATTCGAAAAATTATGAAAATTGAAACCTAGCAATAATTCGACATTCCGGTTCCAACAAAAGTGGTTTCGTCGAAAACAGAGGTCGTTTGAAAAATAACTATTTTTAAGGCCAATATATTATATTAAAATATATATAAATTCTACAGCGACTTTTCTAACTTTTAAACTGGACATAATTTTTGATTTTTGAAACGAAATTTCATTTTTTTCAGATTCGTTAGAAAGATATGATTAAACAAATTTAAATATTTCTTGTTTCGTTCAATTCTGATTTGAAATGAATCCTGTACAGTCAGTCAAAGTTCAAATTCAAATTTTCAAACTGCAGTGCTGTTTTAAACCCCTTTTATAATTAAATTGAATTTATTCGTTTTAAAATAAATTTTTAGTCATTATTAGTTAAAATAACTTATTTTAAATATATAAAATCCATTAAAATTTCTAAATTAAAATTTTTAAATTGGCCCCAAAATTCCGGGTCGTTACAGTTATATATGAAGAGAATACTAAATATGCACATTCAATTCGAAGATTTTTCTATATATCAGATCCCAAGAGAGGAAAACTCCCATGCCGGCTCTTTGACAAAATTGGCCAGCTTAAGAGGAGCGCCAAAAACTCGAATAATCCCTGTAGGATATCAGGAGAAACCTAGTATTGAGCAAGAGGCACCCGAAACGGGAAAGGAATTGTTGGTCTTCACTAGATCCCAAGCTTTAGCGAAAGATACTGAAAAGGGAAAAGAGGTTGCCCCTAGTGAGAAACCTATATCTATTGAAAGAAATTCCCACTACGAGAATACTTGGATGGCTTCCATCGCAAGTTACCTCTTGAATGAAACCTTACCTACTAATAAGCAAGATGCTATGAGAATTAAACGCTAAGCTCCTACCTTCGTAATAATGGATAAGGTGCTTTACAAAAAAGGGCATTCACTCCCCTACTTGAGATGTGTAAGCCTTGAAGAAGATCTCACTTTGTTATAAGAAGCACATTAGGGATTGTGCGGGGATCATTCAAACGGAATTAAACTAGCAAAGAAAGTTATGCGATAAGGCTTCTATTAGCCGCAAATGGTTAGCTAAGTAGTTAAGTATGTTAGGAAATGTGAGAAATGCCAATGATTTTCTAAGATACCCCGACTACCTCCATATGACTTGACCACCATCTCAAGCCCATGGCCCTTCGATGTATGAGGAATAGACTTAATTGGACCCCTACCAATCTCTAAAGCATGAGCTAAGTGTGCAGTAGTAGCCATTGATTACTTTACTAAATGGGTTGAAGCGGAACCATTTCCAACTATCACATCTAAGAAAGTGTTGAAATTTGTGAATATTGTCACACATTTTGGAATCCCTTATAAGATCATTTCTGACAATGGAATACAGTTTGAAAGCGTGGAATTCACATGGTTTTGTGATAAAGATGGAATCATAAAAAGTTTCTCTTCCGTAGTACATCCAAGGGAAAATGGTGTCGTCGAAGCTGCGAATAAAATCATAAAGGCGATCTTAAAAAATGGCTAAACCAAGCTAAGGGAAATTGGGCAGACGAATTTCGTTTAATGCTTTGGGCCTATAGAACCTCCGCCAAAACGGTAACGGGACACACTCCATACTCACTAACTTATGGAAGTGAAGCTATGCTTTCAGTCGAGATTGAGATCTCTTCACATAGAAGGATAGCTCATGCATTTAATCCTAATCAAAAATTGAAAAGGGAGTCCTTAGATTTAATTCAAGGGTTGAGAGATGAAGAAACCATTAGAACGAATGAGTATCAAAGAAGAATCGCCAAATACTACAATTCAAGGGTAAAAACGAGAATCTTTCGAAAAGGAGATTTTTTCTTACAACATGTAACGGCCAACACTAAGAATCCAGTAAATGGTTCCCTTAGCCCAAATTGGGAAGGTCCCTTAATTGTGCATCAAGATCTCGCACCCGGAGCATACTGACTTTGCAAGCCAAATGGTGATCTCGTGCCTAGAACATGGAACACAGAGCACTTGAGACCGTACTTCCCTACAATAAGCGAATGAAAGAAAATCTTCTTAAGAATATCTACATAATTAAGGGAATGGAAACCCTCTCGAAACTTGGAATAACCCGAAATGGGAAACGCAACCTACAATGGTAAAAAAACCTCGTTATGGCCAAGATGGCCATGGTAAGTCATCTCCCGAAGGGAGGTGGAGTGTAAGCCTTTAGCATCGTCCAAATCAGAAAGGATTGGGTTAAAGCATCAAAAGCGTAAGCCTCCGATCCACACTAGAAATGATCGGGACAGAGCGTCTAATAAGCACGCCCTTCCTCTGCTTGCAGAAGAGCACGCTCTGTCTCTACTATGAATTAAGCACGTCCTACCTCTGCTCGTAGAAGAGAATGTCCTACCTCTGCTTATGTTCCTCGTTTCCCGCAGAAGGAAGCGAATAAACCACGCCCTGCCTCTGCTCCTAGAAGAGCACACTCTGTTGGAGAATGGAATTTTGAAGACAATAACCTTATTTCAATTATTAACATTATTGACTATAAAATATATACTAACATCTTTATCCAGAATATATATATATATATATACAAGATTTATATGTAGGAAATAAATATTGAAGACTGTACAATTTAGATTTTTTATAGATTGAAGATTTCAAAGAAGATTCAAGACTCATGAGTAACAAAATTTCAAGAGTTCATGGTTATCTAAGTAATAGAGTCTAGTTAGTATGTGTAACACCCCGTATTTCTACAACATTAAAAGAGGATAAATTAAATAATAATTAATTTTATATTAATAATTAAGGGAAACGGACTACGTCGTTGCGTCCATCTTGAAATTCTGGTCAAGATAGACACCTGATTTGCATAAAACGGATAATGCATGAAGAAGTTATGAACGGTAGAAGTTTAGCGATCAAAGTAAGGATAATTGGCGCACTTGACAAGTGCGCCAATTAAATTTTACACTGGCGCACCTGCCAAGTGTGCCCATAGTATTTTTTTGGGTATCCGGGCCTTTATCAAGTGGGTGGCGACCCATGACCTGATTCACCCTAGGCTTGAGGTGGCATTCGAATTCTGGGGGGCTGGAAGTGATAAATATATCTTCATTTCTCTGTTTTCTCATTCTAAAAACAATGGAAGCCAGATGTCGTCAGTGCTTGAACTGATCTAACCCTTCTTCTTCTACAAATCAAGCACCTCAAGTATAGATCTGAGATTCAAATTTCAGTCTTCTCCTTCTATTCTCATAGATCCGATCCTTGTGAGTTAATTACTTTTAGATTTAAATGACTAAAAGTATTTGTGATATGACTGTGATTTGGACAAATTGTAAATTGCAATTCTACGATGTTCTTAGATCCTAAAACTTATCATTCTAAATCTACTTTTCTAGATCTAATTCATTATGGTTAATGTATCATGATATCTTTGTGGACATTCTATGATGTAGATCTTAATCCTTATTGGTGTTAGATCTAATTTTTCTGAATCATGTGGACATTCTATGTAGATCTAAATTCTTATTTGTGTTAGATCTAATTTTTCGGTATCATTTGGACATTCTTTGTAGATCTAAATTCTTATTGGTGTTAGATCTAATTTTTTTGAATCATGTGGACATTCTATGTAGATCTAAATTCTTATTTGTGTTAGATCTAATTTTTTTGAATCACGTTGACATTCTATGCAGATCTAAATCCTTGCTTGTGTTAGATCTAATTTTTATCTATTAGATCTGAATTAGGTGGACATTCTATGACATAGATCATATTTCCTATTTGTTAGATCTACTGTTTAGATCTGTATTATGTAGACACCTAAATTATTAATCAGATCTAGTTTATTATTTGGATCCCCTTGTGCTTCTTATATTAGATCTGAACTTGTTGGACATCTAAATTAAAATTTAGATCTTGTCATGTTCATCTTATTACCTTTGCTATGTTACAACTAGTTAACTGCTACAAGTTCATTAGATCCGTGCTCATATGTTCACCATACGTTTATGCTAGCTATGTTAGAACATTCACCCTTGTCATGTTTCCATTACCTTCCCTTTTTATCGTTTATGATTTGGCTATTATTTATCCTATACATGCCATAAATTATGTGAACACGCTAGTTAGGGAACAGGGAGGGAAAAAGGTTAATATTGGCATAATTCAAATATAAACATGGGTTGGACATATAATTCAAAAGAGGGAAAGTGGGGACATAATCACCTATTAAGACATAGCCAAGAATTGGATAAAAATAGAATGTTTAATAGTTACAATTATAAATTGTAATTGCACTTATGACACGAGGTTAGGTTGCATTAGTGGTGGAAGTCTGCCCGGACCCGACCAACATATCCAGCAGCCACTAATGTTGAACCTAATGTGAGAGATCTAAGTGCGTAAATACGAGTCGGGCTATGACACAAGGTTAGGCCCAACTGTGGAATAAGTCTGCCCGGACCCGAACGGCATATCCAGCATCCACATGTTGTAGCCCTAATGTGGGAGGTCTAGCCCATTATAAACCATAAATGGACATGGTAATGAACTGGACTACTTAACCTAAGTTAATCCATAGTGATTGTATGAACTTAAATTTAAGTTGGGGGTTAAGTAAAATTTGGTTGAACAAAAAGGGTAGGTTAAGTAAATCTAAGGTGGGAGGCTGGGTAATATTCACATATAGGCCCACAAACTTAACCGTTAAATAAACATGCTTGAATCAATGGGAGGGTTAAGTATATCTTGGGTTGATGGGTAATATTTGTATATATAGGCCCACAAACTTAACCTGTTGGGGTTATGGAATTAAAGACACCGTTAGGTAAACATAACTAGTGGAAAACCTAGTAGTGGGGATGTAAGACACAAGGGAAATCATGCATCATCTTGTGTGGGACCCATTTCAGTCAGTAACCCTTAAAAAGGTATCAAACGGGTACTTCGAACTAGATCGGAGTGGGGCTCGCTTACTGAGCTGAATATAAGAGATCCAAACGTGAAGGACGGTGTCATGACAGCGCATTCCATCGAGGTTATGTGCGTGCATGACTCCGCCTGCTCGGGAAAATAAGACGTTGTGACATCAGTAGATATAGTTGTGCACACCTGGAAAATGAAGGATTGCCACTTTAGGGAGTGATACATCCTACAGTAGGGCCAGCACAGGGTATCTACGAAATAGGGAGCCAATCGATTGGGGGTTAGTAAATAGGGTACATCTAGTCCTGTCTGTTTCTGTGGGGTACATGTGTTTCTATCTAGGCTAACACCCGTTATTTCTGTTTAGGTACCAGTTCTGTTTGGGTTAAAACCCGTTACTAGAGTACACCTAAAACTACCATTATGTTCCTGTTGGGATCATCCTGTTTCTATTAAGCAATTGGGGAGTATGTAATCCTGTTACATATCTGTTATACTAGTAATAGTGCAGAGTAATCATTAGAAGCATATACACCTTATCCTGTCTACCTTGTCACACCTGCCATTTATGTAGTGATCTCTCTTATCCACTTTATATGCCTGTCATGCTAATTTTATTTATTTACTTGCTAAAAGCAACTAGACTCGCCAGACTTTATGTCTGATCCTTTTTGTTTTCTCGTCTTTCTTCCTTTCCCTGCTTCAGGTTCTCAGGGTGGGAACACTCGGGTTTAGTCAGGACTCGGTTATCATCTGCTAGGAGCTGCTTTCGAAGTATGGCTCAAGTTCTTATCTCTACTATGGCTTTATCTCTTTCTGGGGAATTATATTTTCTTTTAAGTATTTATGTACTCTGATGGCTCAAGTCAGAAGTTATATTATTGTAATGGGTTTTATGTAGTGTTCAGATTTATGGTATTTTGTACCACGATGCTATGATTTATGTTTGAAATAAAAATTTAAATTCCGCTGTTGCTTTTATATATGTCTTGTAATATTTATGTTCTTTTTACCTATAACGCTTCACGAAACTTAATGCATTCCCTTTGTGAGTGACATTAACGGACGTGGGGTGTCACACTTGGTATCAGAGTTGAAGGTTACCAGATTAGATAAAAGTTTTTGAAATTTATTTTTCAAAAAGTTTTTAAAAGAAAGCATTTTCAAAAACAAAACTCTGTTTTGAAAAACATTCCCCATAAAGCCATATATAATATCTTAGATCCTTTATCTGAATCTCTTCCTTTTTCTTTTCAGCATGTCTGGGGAACCAAACATTCCTAATATCCCAGAGGGCGTTACGATACTCGGATGGTTTCGTAGGTATCTAGAGGCCACGGTGCCTGCCGAAGGCCAAGGAAATGTTCCTCCCCCAACTGCACCAGTCATTCCTCCTCCTCCTCTAAGAGCAGATAATTTCGCTAACATCTGCAAAGACTTCCATACTATGGGAGGAAAGCCATTCCATGGGAACGAGACATTCGTAGAGGCGCGAAATTGGCTCAAGGAGACCGAGGATTTGTTCGTAATCTTTGAAGTAGAAGATAGAAGGAAGATTCAGTTAGCTGCTTGGCTATTGAAAGACGAATCCTCATTTTGGTGGGAAGTTACCCAGGCTGGACGTCCGGTGGAAACTTGGGGAGATTTTGGACAAAGATTTGAAATGAAATTTCTTTCCCAAGCCGAGAGAAGCATACAGATGGAGAGGTTCTTAACACTCAAACAAGGGAACTTGACGGTGAAAGAGTATGTGAACAAATTCAACCAACTAGCAAGGTTCGAATTGGAATTGGTGGATACGCCACATAAGAAGTCTTTGTTGTTTGCTAAAGGGCTAAATGAACCCCTTTATGGGTTAGCCATGTCCCATATCCCAATGGGAGCCATTTGGAAAAGCTTATTGATATGGCCCTAATGCATGAGGAAGACAAGGGAGAAAAGAAGGAAGTAAAGGCTGAGGAAGCAACGCAAAATGAGAAGGTGTGGCCCAAGAAGGGACAGCAGCAGCAATAACAACAGCAGAAGAAAGGCGAAAAGAGTGACAAGGTTAAAGATAAGAGGAAGTGCTATAGTTGTGGGCGAGAGGGTCACTTATCCAAGGACTGCAGGAAAAGAAAGAATGCTTGCTTCGCTTGTGGAGAGGTCGGACATCTTATTAAGGATTTCCCGAAGAAACATGGACAAGGTCAAAGGGCAGGAACTTCTGGAGGGCAGGTGCATGCTCTCACGACCAGTGCTCCTGATAGAGGTAGAAAAATTTCTGTGGAAGGTTAAATTTCTCTTTCAAACCATCCTATTAGAACACTTTTGATTCTGCTGTCTCACACTCTGTAACACCCCACCTCCGCTAGGGTCACTCACAAAGGGAATGCACTAGGTTTGGTGAAGCATTATCGAGGTAAACATGCACAGAAATATTACAAGACAGAACATATATAAAACAGCGGAAGTAAAACAAATTTCATTACCTTATAAAATAAGGTCTAAAGCCTTTTACATCAGAATACATCAAAACCTGTCTTGCAATAGTAAAGAAGCATAAAACCATTTCATAAATTATTCCCCAAGTAAAACAGTAAAGTAGCCATAGCCAAGAAAAGTCCAAGCCATGCGTGATGACCTTCAAGCAGAAGAAGTCCGAACTAGATAACAGTGTTTCCTCCCTGAAACCTGGGGGGGGGGGGGGGGAACGGAAGACAAAGAGGAGAAACAAAACGGGGTCAATCATAAAGACTGGTAAGTCCTATCTACTTCCAGTATAAAAACAGGTAAAGGTAACATGACATGCATAAACTGAAAGTAAACATAAGGATGACGACAAGATAGATAAACTAAACCAGGGTAACAGGCTGAACTACTGTAGCAAGGTAAACTAGGATATCATGATAAACTACGGTGTCATGATAAATCAAGGTATCACATCGTCAGGTTTCTATCAAGTATAGTATCCCAAGGTATCTATCCTGTGTAACATCCCATGGCATCTATCATGTATATTTGCTCTGCACCTCTCGTACTAGTATCCCAACCCACGTCATGTGTTAACTATGAATGTCCCTTGCCCAATGTCATGTAATGGTCCATGTCAACCCAATATATAGCATATGTAGGTTTTCCCAACTCGTATGTTTCTTTCCATGTATAAGTTCAGTCCCTTGCCGTAGGCCCTACGGGCTTTCCTATGTAAATCTATACCACTTCAACGTAGTACCAATTTATCCTTGAAGTTGTTTTGGACTGCTACCCTTGATCAAGTTATGTTTTCTTACCATGAACTATCGCGTGTTCACTTAGGATTTATGCCACCTAGGACCACTAGGGATTATGCTACCTAATGAACGTTTCCGTGTCTCGGTTTGGGTTTTGGCCACCTAGGACCACTAGGGATTATGCCACCCGTCAACCGCGCCCTTTTATCCCACGTATGTATCGTGAACCGTTTTCCATGTCTAGATGCACATGTATCCCAATGTGCCATCCGAGTTCCGTGCCAGGGCAAATCGAGAAATACGGAACTCGGTCGGGAGCTTTAAGTCGTCTGCTGATGCAGATATCAAGGTCTGTTTTTGTATCCGTGGCTATGGTCCCACGTGACCCCTCCCTCAACTACTGAAAGGCAATCCAAGAAAAGTCGTGTATGAGAACTACATCCCGGCCCCACTATAGCCCCACTTTCCTATGGGCCAACCTCACCCATGACTCGATATCAAGAACATGGTCTGTTGGGAGTTCTCGGCCTTTCCGTTCGTACACGATTGACTAAAGATGGTAGGTAGTTGGCGACGTGCTATCCAGGGCAAAATCAAGTATCGTCGACTCCACGCTAATCCATCCCAGTCTTTAGGTCGCTCGCATAGCAACCAAGGCATACTCTTGGCTCTTCTACCGCAGATCTTAACCTCTGTGAGGCCGGGTTTCATGGACCACCTGCCACCTCACAGAGGGATACCAAGAGTACCCTCACGTCCCCCGAAGCTACCGCTTCGCTACCCAGTTCGTTGGAGCCCTTATCCAAGTCGGATAATTTGCTCCTCCTCGTGTGTTTAAGCGATGACCTACCATATCGGGTTACTCATCCATTCATGAACTAGTCCCATGTCCTTGGCTAAGAATTATTACTTAGTTATACTTAACTAAGGTTTACCACTTAGCTTCTTTTCCCCGTTACCCTTGATTAACCACGATTTTTTTACCTAGTTCCTCTCACTAGGGTTTTGTTTATTGGGTTACGTGTTGTTATTCAGGTTCATGACTTAGCCCGCCTACGAATCATGTCAAGATTGGCTAAGTATTTAAGTTCAAGGTTTAGCCCTACAAGTTGGTTAAGTATACCAAGAAGCTCATGACTTAACCCTATCAAGTCAAATTGGTTAAGTATTTATTTGTCTTAACCCTATCAGATTATCATGTTAGATTGATTAAGCATAGATTATCTTAATCCCATCAGATTATCGAGTCGGATTGGTTAAGTATAGGTTAACTTAACTCCATCCCCCAATCGTATTACAATGATTAAGCCTAATTCAAAAGGTCTTGTGACTTAACCCCACCAGGTCCACATATTAGATTGGTTAAGTGTAGGTTGTTTAACCTCATCAAATCATCATGTTAAATTGGTTAAGTATTGGTTACTTAACCTCATTGAATTACCGTGTTTAGATTAGTTAGTGTTTAATTTAACCCCATCGAATTACCATGTTTAGATTAGTTAAGTATAGGTTACTCAACCCCATCTAATTTCCGTGTTTAGATTAGTTAAGTCTAAATTACTTAACCCCATCTAATTACCAAGTCGGATTAGTTAAGTGTAAATTACTTAACCCCATCTAATTATCAAGTCGGATTAGTTAAGTGTAAATTACTTAACCCCATCTAATTACCAAGTCGGATTAGTTAAGTGTAAATTACTTAACCCCATCTAATTACCAAGTCGGATTAGTTAAGTGTAAATTACTTAACCCCATCTAATTACCAAGTCGGATTAGTTAAGTGTAAATTAATTAACCCCATCTAATTACCAAGTCGGATTAGTTAAGTGTAAATTACTTAACCCCATCTAATTACCAAGTCGGATTAGTTAAGCGTAAATTACTTAACCCCATCCCCTAATTGTCTTGTATGGTTAAGTGTCATTAAGAAATCAAGCCCGGTCCCACTTAACCTACCCATTCGTGTCATATCGGTTAAGTGTCATTAGTCAAATTTACTTAACCTTATCATGTGGCATTAATTTAATTAATGCACTCTCAACCTCTCACATTAGACCTTGTTGTGGTGGTTACTAGTTAAGCCGGGCGGGTCCGGGTAGTTTTACACCACAACCTAGTCTAACCTCGGGTCTTAAGCGCGACATGACCAACTTCTCACATTGGATCCTATTGTTTGTAGCCACTAGTTAAGCCGGGCGGGTCCGGGTAGATTTATGCTACAAACTCAACCCAACCTCGAGTTGGCCACTTCCATGTTTGGTCTAGTGTCTTATTACACTTACAACCCCCGTGTCTAGTTTCAAGTCCCATGTTTACCCCACATGTCATGCCCCCATTTTGGTTCAACTTACATGTCGTGTTCACATGTAACCTCAAGTCAAGTTTTCATGTCATATTTAAGTCAAGATTTCGCGTCATGTTCATGTTTATCTAACTACCCCAAAATCGTGTTTTCACTTGAGTGAAAGCGAGTCAACATAGTAGGTATACTATGGCTACATATAGACCCCAACACATGTGCGATGCCACAAAAGGGATTGGCTCCAAACATGCATAGTATCATAAGGGGGTTTGGCCTCAACATGTATAGTGTCATATAGGGATTGGCCACAAGCATGCATAACATTAAAAGGTGATTGGCCACAAGCATGCATAACATAAAAAAAGTGATTGGCCACAAACTTGCATATTATCATAAGGGGTTTCGGGTTCATATACCCAAGTTAAGTTCATGCACATATTTCACAAGCCCAAAGTGGTTCTAAGGTCTTATGCCCACATTCACAAGTTAAAGGTTCAATCTTTCATGATAGACTAGGCTGAACATAACATGAGTGACATGATATAGTCGCTAAAACATAGTTCCAAGTCATATATTCAAGGTAAGAGGCAAAGCTAGGTTCACATAGGTTATAACACTTATGTTTAACCGCATTTTATTCCATGCCATCATTAAACTACCGTTAACATCTCGAAGTAGCTAGAACTTACATAGCGAGGCTTGGAGAATGCGCATGAATCGTTTTGACGAAGAAAGGTGGCTCCTTTGAAGAAGAACCGTCATGAAACCGTCGTAGCAACGTTGATTTGGCCTCGATTTGGTGTAGCAAGCTTGCACCTTTTGATTTGAATCCGATTTGAATGCATAGTCTCTAGGGATTGGAGATGGAGGCCATGATCACTTGGCATTTGGGCAGCACTTCGTGGCATGAGTGATTTGTGAGGGTTTAGGGTAGGCTTAGGGGTCTTTTTATAGAGATTAGGAGTAGTTTAGGCCGTAGGATAAACCCTAGGATAGATCTGAACCCTCAAAAATCGTCACAAGCCTCCAAAACCGAGCCAACATGACAAGCAGGTGCACCAGGAAAAACTGGTCCGACAGGGGGGTGTCGACCTCTGGGTCGACATGGGTGTCGACCCATTGGGGGGGGGGGGTCGACACAGGTGTCGACCCCTGTGTCGACCCTGCCTGGGCGGGATTTTTCCCGCCTGCTCTGATTTCTGTGTTTTTGAAATCTGTTTTGAATTCTGATTTTTCGTGAAACTTCCGAAGGCCATATCTCGGCCATACGGACTCCAATTTATGAAATTTCGGACTCTATTTCGCGTATTTTTCCGAGACGAACGCAATGGCACAGCCCGTTTCTCCTGATTCAGATTTTATAATTTAATTCTGCCTTGATTCTTGTCTTAACACGTTGTTTAAAATTCGGGTTGTTACATTCTCCCCTCCTTTAAGGATTTCGTCCCCGAAATCTCCAAGTTTGGAAGAACGCATCCTACCATCCATCTACTCATAACATCATCCACAGGCAAACATTGTCCTTAAATGATTTCTAATGCCATATGAACATATGCAAAACGTGTGTGTATATGCTCCTTAGCTAATGCTAATAATCAGGCCTGACTGATCTTTCTAATGCAAAATATGTTTAGTGCCGTGAGTCCAACATGTATGCAAATAGTCCTAGTCATATAAGTACTATATGCGTGCACAAACATTCATTCATATGCAATATCCGCATGATAACACATTCAATTCCATCCATAAACAAGTATAAATACTCGTGCATATGCAACATGAAACGTGACCGCGTCAATCTAGTATCTAATGTGTATTCGCACATCCACGAGCAACCACTTGCAACCATTTGCAACCATATCAATCATAACATGTTTCAAATACATGTTTACATCCATAGGATTCTACCTAAGGTTCTCACGATAGGATCGAGGACAGAAACAGGACCGAGAGGATATTCACCAAAAGATAACATGCGAGCAAGCTCTACAGGAAAGACCAGGGATCAAGGATACACTCTTTAAAAAGAGGTACGATGTGCGTGTCTAGCCTTATGTCTCCTAAGTCGCGTTTCCTTGAGCTTAATTCCTTGGTGCCTTGACCATCTTTTTAACTCCATGATTTCGTAGCTCCTTGATTTCTATTTCCAAGATATGAGTTAGAACTCATTTCATTGTCGCCTCTTATTCCACTTCCACTTATCCTTTCCCTAGTATACTTGTCTCAAACATATCCACTTACTCATGCAAGCTCTCCAAAATTCACTAGGGAATTCGGGATCTCGTTTGCCGATGCCAATCCATGTTGCCAAGAGTACTTACTAGGGTGATTCCCATAACTCATGCATAAGCGAAACGAACCATCCGCCTTAGCGGCGAATTCTTCGAACAGATTACCAACAACTGCATCCCGAGATTCTAGGTAACTAACCATGACAGAACCCAAAAAGGTTACACGAGACTTCGAGGGTATCACCAAGGTGAGTCGAGAGTCTAACTACCCTCTTTCCAAAACCGAGAATGGCACTCCTTATTGGGTGTCCACTTTATCCCTAGAATCCATCTGTAGCCGAGACATGTCATTCTCCAATCCAAACAAGTAATGAAGAAATGGACCAACTCTCCAACCAGATTTTTGGGACAAAAACTGGGATCCTTTACCATGCTAGTACTAAGGTGCAGAGACTCAACTATCCAAGCAGACTTAAATGATACGACGATCAAGACAAAGTCTGGACGGGATGATAGAAAAGAACGACTAAACCTTTACCAGAAACGGTACCATTTCTTCTAGGTACCCTAGAAATAGGAGCGTACGATTGCCCTCTCCGATGATCTTGTCCTTGTCCTCCTTGATGGACAAAGCCATACCAACAGTTGCTTATCCTTAAGCTCGCGTCCTTTATCCTTACTCTTATTATCCTTCGTTGTACCACGGCAACATGTCTCTCGAGAACCACCTCCATCGTATGGAAAACACTTACGTGGCTAGACAAAGATTAGTCACAATTAAAACTACTGTGACTACAGATGGAGGAAAGAAAGGAAAAGAGATTCAATCGAGGAATCAAAGGATAATGCTAATGGCCTTTGGGGAATAGCCTTTTAAAACAAACTTTTCTTGAAAAATGCTTCTTTGTAAAACGGTTTCTCAAATAGTTTTCAGAAGGTTTTTTTAAAAAAAACTTTTGCCCAGTCTGGTAACCTTCTGCTCTGATAGCAAATGTAACACCCCACCTCCGCTAAGGTCACTCACAAAGGGAATGCACTAGGTTTGGTGAAGCATTATCAAGGTAAACATGCACAGAAATATTACAAGACAGAACATATATAAAACAGCGGAAGTAAAACAAATTTCATTACCTTATAAAATAAGGTCTAAAGCCTTTTACATCAGAATACATCAAAACCTGTCTTGCAGTAGTAAAGAAGCATAAAACCATTTCATAAATTATTCCCCAAGTAAAACAGTAAAGTAGCCATAGCCAAGAAAAGTCCAAGCCATGCGTGATGACCTTCAAGCAGAAGAATTCCGAACTAGAAAACAGTGTTTCCTCCCTGAAACCTGGGGGGGGGGGAACGGAAGACAAAGAGGCGAAACAAAACGGGGTCAGTCATAAAGACTGGTAAGTCCTATCTACTTCCAGTATAAAAACAGGTAAAGGTAACATGACATGCATAAACTGAAAGTAAACATAAGGATGACGACAAGATAGATAAACTAAACCAGGGTAACAGGCTGAACTACTGTAGCAAGGTAAACTAGGATATCATGATAAACTACGGTGTCATGATAAATCAAGGTATCACATCGTCAGGTTTCTATCAAGTATACTATCCCAAGGTATCTATCCTGTGTAACATCCCACGGCATCTATCATGTATATTTGCTCTCACCTCTCGTACTAGTATCCCAACCCGCGTCATGTGTTAACTATGAATGTCCCTTGACCAATGTCATGTAATGGTCCATGTCAACCCAATATATAGCATATGTAGGTTTTCCCAACTCGTATGTTTCTTTCCATGTATAAGTTCAATCCCTTGCCGTAGGCCGTACGGGCTTTCCTATGTAAATCTATACCACTTCAACGTAGTACCAATTTATCCTTGAAGTTGTTTTGGACTACTACCCTTGATCAAGTTATGTATTCTTACCATGAACTATCGCGTGTTCACTTAGGATTTATGCCACCTAGGACCACTAGGGATTATGCTACCTAATGAACGTTTCCGTGTCTCGGTTTGGGTTTTGGCCACCTAGGACCACTAGGGATTATGCCATCCATCAACCGCGCCCTTTTATCCCATGTATGTATCGTGAACCGTTTTCCATGTCTAGACGCACATGTATCCCAATGTGCCATCTGAGTTCCGTGCCAGGGCAAATCGAGAAATACGGAACTCGGTCGGGAGCTTTAAGTCGTCTGCTGATGCAGATATCAAGGTCTGTTTTTGTATCCGTGGCTATGGTCCCACGTGACCCCTCCCTCAACTATTGAAAGGCAATCCAAGAAAAGTCGTGTATGAGAACTACATCCCGGCCCCACTATAGCCCCACTTTCCTATGGGCCAACCTCACCCATGACTCGATAGCAAGAACATGGTCTGTTGGGAGTTCTCTGCCTTTCCGTTCGTACACGATTGACTAAAGATGGTAGGTAGTCGGCGACGTGCTATCCAGGGCAAAATCAAGTATCGTCGACTCCACGCTAATCCATCCCAGTCTTTAGGTCGCTCGCATAGCAACCAAGGCATACTCTTGGCTCTTCTACCGCAGACCTTAACCTCTGTGAGGCCGGGTTTCATGGACCACCTGCCACCTCACAGAGGGATACCAAGAGTACCCTCACGTCCCCCGAAGCTACCGCTTCGCTACCCAGTTCGTTGGAGCCCTTATCCAAGTCGGATAATTTGCTCCTCCTCGTGTGTTTAAGCGATGACCTACCATATCGGGTTACTCATCCATTCATGAACTAGTCCCATGTCCTTGGCTAAGAATTATTACTTAGTTATACTTAACTAAGGTTTACCACTTAGCTTCTTTTCCCCGTTACCCTTGATTAACCACGATTTTTTTACCTAGTTCCTCTCACTAGGGTTTTGTCTATTGTGTTACGTGTTGTTATTCAAGTTCATGACTTAGCCCACCTACGAATCATGTCAAGATTGGCTAAGTATTTAAGTTCAAGGTTTAGCTCTACAAGTTGGTTAAGTATACCAAGAAGCTCATGACTTAACCCTATCAAGTCAAATTGGTTAAGTATTTATTTGTCTTAACCCTATCAGATTATCATGTTAGATTGATCAAGCATAGATTATCTTAATCCCATCAGATTATCGAGTCGGATTGGTTAAGTATAGGTTAACTTAACTCCATCCCCTAATCGTATTACAATGATTAAGCCTAATTCAAAAGGTCTTGTGACTTAACCCCACCAGGTCCACATATTAGATTGGTTAAGTGTAGGTTGCTTAACCTCATCAAATCATCATGTTAAATTGGTTAAGTATTAGTTACTTAACCTCATTGAATTAATGTGTTTAGATTAGTTAGTGTTTAATTTAACCCCATCGAATTACCGTGTTTAGATTAGTTAAGTATAGGTTACTCAACCCCATCTAATTTCCGTGTTTAGATTAGTTAAGTCTAAATTACTTAATCCCATCTAATTACCAAGTCAGATTAGTTAAGTGTAAATTACTTAACCCCATCTAATTACCAAGTCGGATTAGTTAAGTGTAAATTACTTAACCCCATCTAATAACCAAGTCGGATTAGTTAAGTGTAAATTACTTAACCTCATCTAATTACCTATTCGGATTAGTTAAGTGTAAATTACTTAACCCCATCTAATTACCAAGTCGGATTAGTTAAGTGTAAATTACTTAACCCCATCTAATTACCAAGTCGGATTAGTTAAGTGTAAATTACTTAACCCCATCTAATTACCAAGTCGGATTAGTTAAGCGTAAATTACTTAACCCCATCCCCTAATTGTCTTGTATGGTTAAGTGTCATTAAGAAATCAAGCCCGGTCCCACTTAACCTACCCATTCGTGTCATATCGGTTAAGTGTCATTAGTCAAATTTACTAAACCTTATCATGTGGCATTAATTTAATTAATGCACTCTCAACCTCTCACATTAGACCTTGTTGTGGTTACTAGTTAAGCCGGGCGGGTCCGGGTAGTTTTACACCACAACCTAGTCTAACCTCGGGTCTCAAGCGCGACATGACCAACTTCTCACATTGGATCCTATTGTTTGTAGCCACTAGTTAAGCCGGGCGGGTCCGGGTAGATTTATGCTACAAACTCAACCCAACCTCGAGTTAGCCACTTCCATGTTTGGTCTAGTGTCTTATTACACTTACAACCCCCGTGTCTAGTTTCAAGTCCCATGTTTACCCCACATGTCATGCCCCCATTTTGGTTCAACTTACATGTCGTGTTCACATGTAACCTCAAGTCAAGTTTTCATGTCATATTCAAGTCAAGATTTCGCGTCATGTTCATGTTTATCTAACTACCCCAAAATCGTGTTTTCACTTGAGTGAAAGCGAGTCAACATAGTAGAATACTATGGCTACATATAGACCCCAACACATGTGCGATGCCACAAAAGGGATTGGCTCCAAACATGCATAGTATCATAAGGGGGTTTGGCCTCAACATGTATAGTGTCATATAGGGATTGGCCACAAGCATGCATAACATAAAAAGGTGATTGGCCACAAGCATGCATAACATAAAAAAAGTGATTGGCCACAAACTTGCATATTATCATAAGGGGTTTCGGGTTCATATACCCAAGTTAAGTTCATGCACATATTTCACAAGCCCAAAGTGGTTCTAAGGTCTTATGCCCACATTCACAAGTTAAAGGTTCAATCTTTCATGATATACTAGGCTGAACATAACATGAGTGACATGATATAGTCGCTAAAACATAGTTCCAAGTCATATATTCAAGGTAAGAGGCAAAGCTAGGTTCACATAGGTTATAACACTTATGTTTAACCGCATTTTATTCCATGCCATCATTAAACTACCGTTAACATCTCGAAGTAGCTAGAACTTACATAGCGAGGCTTGGAGAATGCGCATGAATCGTTTTGACGAAGAAAGGTGGCTCCTTTGAAGAAGAACCGTCATGAAACCGTCGTAGCAACGTTGATTTGGCCTCGATTTGGTGTAGCAAGCTTGCACCTTTTGATTTGAATCCGATTTGAATGCATAGTCTCTAGGGATTGGAGATGGAGGCCATGATCACTTGGCATTTGGGCAGCACTTCGTGGCATGAGTGATTTGTGAGGGTTTAGGGTAGGCTTAGGGGTCTTTTTATAGAGATTAGGAGTAGTTTAGGCCGTAGGATAAACCCTAGGATAGATCTGAACCCTCAAAAATCGTCACAAGCCTCCAAAACCGAGCCAACATGTCAAGTAGGTGCACCAGGAAAAACTGGTCCGACAGGGGGGGTCGACCCCTGGGTCGACATGGGTGTCGACCCATTGGGGGGGGGTCGACACAGGTGTCGACACAGGTGTCGACCCCTTTGTCGACCCTGCCTGGGCGGGATTTTTCCCGCCTGCTCTGATTTCTGTGTTTTTGAAATCTGTTTTGAATTCTGATTTTTCGTGAAACTTCCGAAGGCCATATCTCGGCCATACGGACTCCGATTTACGAAATTTCGGACTCTATTTCGCGTATTTTTCCGAGACGAACGCAATGGCACAGCCCGTTTCTCCTGATTCAGATTTTATAATTTAATTCTGCCTTGATTCTTGTCTTAACACGTTGTTTAAAATTCAGGTTGTTACACACTCATTTATATCTAGTTCTGTTGTTGAATCTCTGCACTTAATTACTAGTATGGTAGTAGATCCCGTAGTTGTTTCAAACCCCATTGGTGGTTTGGCTCATTTATCTATGATTTTTCGGGGTTTGATAATATCTGTATTAGGTGTCGAGTTTGAGTGCGACAGATATCTTGTTTTAGGGGCTATAGTTTGATTCTAGGAATGGATTGGCTTACCATGTATGGTGCCATTCTGGATTGTGATATGATGGTCATTTGGCTTCTGACTTGTCATGAGAGGACCCTCGAGATTTCTCGTGACCCGCAAGGGTCTGTCATGCTTAGTTTCCTAGGATCTATTGAGGCATTTATCGATGATCTACGATCGGTACCAATAGTTGTGAGTATCCTAATGTTTTTGATGAGGCTTGGGGTTTACCCCGAGGCACGAGATTGGTTTCCTCATATACTTGGTAGACAATGCAAAGCCAGTACATTACCTGTGCGACATGTGGGATCTTGATAAGAAAGTAGGGGAACTACTTGAGAAGAGGTTTGATAGGTGAATCATATCAGGAGGGGAAACCTATTGAAGACAGTCCTTGAGGAAGCCCATCATTCTAAGATGACTATTCATCCAAGCGGCGATTAAATGTATAGTGTTCGAGGCAGTGGAGCCAAACTTGCGAAAGGAAGTGAAAGTAGAGAAGGAAGCAATGATTGGATGAGTTCCGACTTGCATACTTGGATTAAAGGTTAAGAAACTGCGCAACAGGGAGGTTAGGTTAATAAAAGTGCAATAGAGAGAAGAAGACGACGAGGATGCGACTTGGGAGACTGAAGATAAAGATCACGCTTCATACCCTTACCTTTTTTGGACTATGTTCTTAACTTCTCTTCCAAAAGCTTCTATTCGTGCTTGCTTCTATCATCTCAGTATATCCTATCCATAGTATTTTCGACCTCTAGATAAGAATCCTATGAATGTAAACATGTGTTTGAGACATGTTATGTTTGATGGATGTAAGTGGATACAAGTGTTTGCTAGTGGTTGTCTGTGGATGCATATACACACACATTAGGCACTAGATCGGCTCAATCACTCTCATACTACATATGGATGTGTGTGCATTTTCTTTTCTTTTATGGATGGAAATGGATGAATTAGCATATGGATGTTGCATTTGGACGAATGAGTTTGCACACATATAGAGCTTACATGTTATAATAGGATTATTCACATACATATTAGATTCATGGCACTAACATACATTGCATTAAGGAGGTCAACTGAATCAGTAGATCGCCTAATCTTCACATTAGTATTGGGACATATACACACACCTTTGCATATACTCATTTAAGCATTAGAAATCTTTAAGGAAGATGGATTCCAGTGATTGGTGAGTGAGTAGATGGATGATGGATGGTAGGATACATTCTTCTTAACTTGGAGATTTCGGGGACGAAGTCCTTTGAGTAGGGGAGAATGTAACACCCCATATTTCTACGACATTAAAAGAGGATAAATTAAATAATAATTAATTTACTATTAAGAATTAAGGGAAACGGACTACGTCATTGCGTCCGTGTCAAAATTCTGGTCAAGTCGAAATTCTGGTCAAGATAGACACCTGGTTTGCGTAAAACAGATAACGTATGAAGAAGTTATGAATGGTAGATGTTTGACGATCAAAGTAGGGATAACTGGCGCACATGACAAGTGCGCCAAGGAAATTTACACTGGCGCACCTGCCAAGTGCGCCCAAAGTGTTTTTTTGGGTATCCGGGCCTTTTTCAAGTGGATGGCGACCCATGAACTGATTCACCCTAGGGCTGAGGTGACATTCGAATTCTGGGGGCTGGCAGCGATAAATATATCTTCATTTCTCTTGTTTTCTCATTCTAAAAACAATGGAGGCCAGATGCCATCAGTGCTTGAGCTGAATCTAACCCTTTTTCTTCTATAAATCAAGCGCTCAAGTATAGATCTGAGATTCAAATTTCAGTCTTCTCCTTCTATTCTCATAGATCCGATCCTTGTGAGTTAGTTACTTTTAGATTTAAATATTAAGTATTTATGATATGACTGTGATTTGGACAATTTGTAAATTGCAAATCTATGATGTTCTTAGATCCTAAACCTTATCATTCTAGATCTACTTTTCTAGATCTAATTCATTATGGTTAATGTATCATGTTATCTTTGTGGACATTTTATGATGTAGATCTTAATCCTTATTGGTGTTAGATCTAGTTTTTCTGAATCATGTGGACATTCTATGTAGATCTAAATTCTTATTTGTGTTAGATCTAATTTTTCTGAATCATTTGGACATTCTTTGTAGATCTAAATTCTTATTGGTGTTAGATCTAATTTTTCTGAATCATGTGGACATTCTATGTAGATCTAAGTTCTTATTTGTGTTAGATCTAATTTTTCTGAATCATGTGGACATTCTATGTAGATATAAATCCTTACTTGTGTTAGATCTAATTTTTATCTATTAGATCTGAATTAGGTGGACATTCTATGACGTAGATCTTAATCCCTATTTGTTAGATCTAATTTTAGATTTGTATTATATGGACACTAAATTATTAATCAGATATAGTTTATTATTTGGATCCCCTTGTGCTTCTTATATTAGATCTGAACTTGTTGGACATCTAAATTAAAATTTAGATCTTGTCATGTTCATTTTATCACCTTTGCTATGTTACAACTAGTTAACTACCACACGTTCATTAGATCTATGCCCATATGTTAACCATACGTTTATGCTAGTTATGTTAGAACATTCACCCTTGTCATGTTTCCATTATCTTCCCCTTTTATCATTTATGATTAGGCTATTATTTAGCCTATACATGCCATAAATTATGTGAACACGCTAGTTAGGGAACGGGGAGGGAAAAAGGTTAATATTGGCATAATTCGAATATAAACATGAGTTGGACATATAATTCAAAATGGGGAAAGTGGGGACATAATCACCTATTAAGACATAGGTAAAAATTGGATAAAAATGGAATGTTTAATAGTTACAATTATAAATTGTAATTGCACTTATGACACGATGTTAGGTTGCATTAGTGGTGGAAGTCAGCCCGAACCCGACCGGCATATCCAGCAGCTACTAATGTTGAACCTAATGTGAGAGATCTAAGTGCGTAAATACGAATCGGGCTATGACACGAGGTTAGGCCTAACTGTGGAATAAGTCTGCCCGGACCCGACCGGCATATCCAGCATCCACATGTTGTAGGCCTAATGTGGGAGGTCTAGCCCATTATAAACCGTAAATGGACATGGTAATGAATTGGACTACTTAACCTAAGTTAATCCATAGGGATTATATGAACTTAAATTTAAGTTGGGGGTTAAGTAAAATTTGGTTGAATAGTAATATTCACATATAGGCCCACAAACTTAACTGTTAAATAAACATGCTTGAATCAGTGGGAGGGTTAAGTACATCTTGGGTTGGTGGGTAATATTTGTATATATAGACCCACAAACTTAACCTGTTGGGGTTATGTAAGTAAAGGCACCGTTCGTAAACATAACCAGTGGAAAACCTAGTAGTGGGGATGCAAGACACAGGGGAGAGCTTGCATCATCTTGCGTGGGACCCATTTCAGTCAGTAACCCTTAAAAAGGTATCAAACGGGTACTCCGAACTAGGTCGGAGTGGGCACGCTTACTGAGCTGAATATAAGAGATCCAAATGTGAAGGACGGTGTCATGACGACGCTTTCCATCAGGGTCATGTGCATGCATGACTCCGCCTGCTCGGGAAAATAAGACGTTGTGACATCACTATATATAGTTGTGCATATCCGAAAAATGAAGGGTTGCCTCTTTAGGGAGTGATACACCCCACTGTGGGGCCAGCACAGGGTATCTATGGAATAGGGAGCCGATCGATTGAGGGGTAGTAAATAGGGTACATCTAGTCCTGTCTGTTTCAGCGGGGTACCTGTGTTTCTATCTGGGCTAACACCCGCTATTTCGGTTTAGGTACCAATTCTGTTTGGGTTAAAACCCGTTACTAGAGTACACCTAAAACTACCATTATGTTTCTGTTGGGATTATCCTGTTTCTGTTAAGCAATTGGGGAGTATGTAATCCTATTACATATCTGTTATACTAGTAATAGTGCAGAGTAATCATTAGAAGCATATATACCTTATCATGTCTACCTTGTCACACCTACCATTTATGTAGTGATCTCTCTTATCCACTTTATATGCCTGTCATGCTACTTTTATTTATTTACTTGCTAAAAGTAACTAGACTCGCCATACTTTATGCCTGACCATTTTTGTTTCCTCTTCTTTCTTCCGTTTCCCCCACCCCCCAGGTTCTCATGGTGGGAACACTCAGGCTTAGTCAGGACTCAGTTATCATCTGCTAGGAGCTGCTTTCGAAGTATGGCTCAAATTCTTATCTCTACTATGGCTCTCTCTTTCTGGGGAATTATGTTTTCTTTTAAAGTATTTATGTACTCTGATGGCTCGGGACAGAAGTTATATTATTGTAATGGGTTTTATGTAGTTTTCAAACTTATGGTATTTTGTACCACGATGCTATGATTTATGTTTGAAATAAAAATTTAAATTCCGTTGTTGCTTTTATATTTGTCTTGTAATATTTATGTTCGGTTTACCTATAATGCTTCACGAAACTTAGTGCATTCCCTTTGTGAGTGACAATAACGGGTGTGGGGTGTCACAGTATGTAAAATTCTGGTTAGCACTCTCAAATTCCAGTTTTCAATTTATAATTTTTAAATTGATTTCAAATTATTTTAAACTCCTTTTCAAAATGATTTTAAATCCTCCGAAGATTTTTTATGATTTCAAATATATATAAGTTTCTTATATATAGTATATATATATTATAAAGTTGAATAATTATATTACATACGTTTATAATTATATAGTTTTATAGCATATTTATATAGTTTTATATTATATGTTTAAATTATTTGTTACTATGCTTTCATACTTTAGAAAACATATTTCAAATAACCAGTTTTGATTAAAGAATTTTCCGAATATATATGTTGAGTTAAATACTTGAAAAATGGTTTAAAAAATAAAATTACATAAAATATGTCGACATGTAAATTTTGACATGTCGAGATATAACCGTCACATTTTCAAATTTCAAAGGAATTGTCTTTTTATATCTTGAAACGTTTCAGAACTGGTGCAACCTTTGTAACTCTATATAAAGGGCTCATTTTCGAAATTTTAATTATCTTCTCCTTCTTCATCCTTACTTTTACCATCATTATTCTACTCTAAATTTCTTGATTTCTACACTTGTACTCTACCGTATTCAATAAAAAATATATCATTCTCTTTCTATTCTCAATTTCTATCAAATACTCTCTGTTTGGAAGTGTTATTCAAGAGTTCTAAGGTTGTTTGTAATTGTAAAGGAAAGGGTGTGTTCCTTGTAGCTTGTAAATCAAGGAAAGGGAGCGGTGTGAACCTTATTGCCATGAAATCAAGGGTGTTGTATCGGTGTGAATCTTGTAGCCGTGAAATCAAAGGTGTGGAATCGGTGTTAACCTTGTAGCCGTGAAATCATGGGTGTTGTAAAGTTGATACTAATATTAATAAAACTCTTCGCAATCCAACGTTGCGTGGAACTGGATGTAGGAGTAATCCGAACTAGTATAAATTCGGTGTGTTATTTCCTTTTTTGCATTTTTTTCTGTTTATATATGTGATTGTTTCTGTTGTGATATTCATTCTGTGATTCATATAGTTGTCTAAGTAATCGTTAATTGTTTAAGTTTTCCATAATCTTTCTAAAACACTATTCACCCCTCTTTGGTGTTAGTTTTGCCTTAAGATCCATAATTCCATCCCTAACAATTGGTATCAGAGCATAGGTTTTCAAAATTTCATTATTTGAATTTTGGAAATATTAAATGGCAAATTTTGAAACGAGTTATAACACTAGTTTAAATTCATACATTGCATCAGTATTAGATAAGTTGAATTACATTCTATTGAAAAATCAAGTTATCTACTGAATTCTTGCTCTACCAGGGAAAGGTGTGTTACATGGCTATTGAAAATTCAAATCTTGATGATCAAATGATGGAAATCAAAAGTACAAATGGATATTGGATAGTGGTTTTTCAAGACATATGACAGTTATATGAAGATGGAGGAATGGTCAACTTTTGTGATAATTCTAAAGGATATAGGGTTGGCATTGTCAATGTCGGTAATTCTGAAACTCCTACTATTTCTGATGTTTTATTAGTTAGGAATTTAAAACATAACTTATTAAGTATAAGTCAACCATGCGATAAAGGGTATAAAATCAATTTTGGAAGAAATAAAATGCTTTATAGAAGATAAAAATTCAAAAAAAATATTCGAAGGAGATAGAAAGAAAAATATCTATATACTAAGTATGAAAATTTCTTACGATAATTTATGTCTTATGGCAAATCTAAGTGACCCTTGGATCTGGCATAAGAGATTCGGTCATATAAATTTCAAACACATTTCTAGTATTTCAAAATTAGATTCAATTAGAGGTTTACCAAAAATGAAGTTTAAAGTAAATAATTTATGCGAAGCTTGTCAATTCACAAAATTGAAAAAAAAATCATTTAATCAAAAGAAGAAATTACGACCTCAAAACCATTATAGTTAATTAACATGGATCTATTCGGTCCATCCCAAACTCAATCGATAAATCACAATAGATATGTTTATGTAATAATTGATGATTTTTCTAGATTTACTTGGACTTTGTTTCTTAAAAATAAAAGTGATGCTTTTGATCAATTAAAAACCTTTGCTAAAAGGATTCAAAATTTATTATCTTTAAAAATTAAAACAATACGTAGCGATCATGGTGGAGAATTCGAAAATGATAATTTTGAAAGATTTTGTAATAAAAAGGGGATAACCCTAATATTTCTTTCTCAAGAACCCCTCAACAAAATGGATTAGTTGAACGTAAAAATAGATCAATTCAAGAGTGGGCGAGAACCATGTTATCAGACAGTAATCTATCAAGAAAATTTTGGGCTGAGGCAATTGCAACAGCTTGCTATATATTAAATAGAATTTTAATAAAACACTTAACTCATAAAACACCGTATAAACTTTTATATAATAAGAAACCAAAAGTATTGTATTTTATAATATTTGGAATTAATGCTTTATTCTTAACACCAAAGAAAATTAGACAAATTTGACTCTAAATCTGATAAATGAATATTTATTGGATATTCAGAGAGAAGTAAGGCATATAGAGTTTTTAATTTAAGAACTAATACTATAAAAGAAGCCTTAAATGTATCTTTTGACGAAAATTATAAGAATACAACATAATGAATATGAATGCGAAAATGAGATTGATGAATTAAATAATGAATTTAGCCAACCAAATAAAAAAATTAGTCTTCTAAGAGACCACCCTGTAGAAAATATCTTTGGGGATATTGAATATGTTGTTAGCACTAAAACTAATTAAATTATATGAGTAATTCAACTTTTATTTCAACTATTGAACCTAAGAATCCAAAGGAAGCGTCATCCGATGATTCATGGATCCTTTCTATGCAAGAGGAATTGAATCAATTTACCAGAAATGATGTATGGGAACTTATTCCTATACCATAGGATAAAACTATAATTGGAACTAAATGGGTTTATAAAAATAAAATGAATGAACTTGGTATGGTTGTAAGAAATAAAGCTCAATTAGTTGCATAAGGACATAGCCAAGAAGATGGAATAGATTATGATGAAATCGCCCCCGTAGCAAGATTAGAGGCAATTAAAATTGTACTAGCCTTCTCTAATTATAATTATTTCAAATTATTCCAAATAGATGTTAAAAGTGCCTTTTTAAATGGATATGTTAAAGAAGACATATATGTAGAGCAACCCCACTTTAATTTTGAAGATGACAAACGTTCAAACCACGTATATAAATTAAAGAAAGCGTTATATGGATTAAAACAAGCTCCTAAAGCATGGTATGATAGGTTAAGAACGTATTTGTTACAATCAAACTTCGAAATTATTAAATCAGATAATACACTTTTCATTAAAAGAAATAAAAAATGATATTCAATTGGTACAAATATACATTGGTGATATAATTTTTGGATCAAGAATAATCAAATGAATAAAGAATTCTCAGATATTATGACCTAAGAATTCGATATGAGTCATATGGGTGAATCGCATTTTTCTTAGGTTTACAAGTACGATAACTAAAGAATGAAATATTTATTAATGAAGAAAAATACGCTAGAGATTTAATGAATAAATACAATTTAATTACAACTAATCGAAGACCTACACCTATGGTAACTAATATTGCCCTAAATGAAGATGATACTTCAAAAGATGTCGATCAAAATTTATATGGAGGAATAATAGGATCGTTATTATATATAATCGCTAGTAGACCAGATATAATGCATAGTGTATGTCTGTGTGCAAGATATCAGTCTCAACCTAAAGAAACTCACTTAAAAGCCGTAAAACATATTCTATGATATGTAAAACATATGTTATATTTTGGATTATTTTGTCATAAGAACGATTCGTTTGATTTACTATCCCATTGTGACGCTGACTACACAGGATATAAATCAGATCGTAAAAGCACCAGTGGAATGTGTCACTTCTTATGTCATTCTCTAGTCTCCTGCTTTAGTAAGAAACAAAATACAGTATCTTTGTCAATAACTGAAGCAGAATATATACCTACTGCTTTGGCATGTTCGCCAGTAATATATATGCAACAAACTTTAAAAGATTTTGGATTAAATATAAATAAATCACCAGTTTATTGTGATAATACAAGCGCTATAAATATATCTAAAAATCCAACTCATCATTCGAGAACTAGACATATAGATATAAGACATCATTTCCTAAGAGATATCGCAAGTAAAGAGAAATTTTCACTAGATTTCATAGAAACAGAAAAACAAATAGCCGATATATTAACCAAACCATTAAACGAAGCAACATTTACTAAATTTAGAAGAGAATTAGGCATTTTTTCTTTAAGTGAAATAAAGTAATTAAATATATAAATATAATATAAAATATATTAAAAATCAGAAAATAAAAATAAATATATAAAATAAAAAATACACGTATGTCGACATGCTAGTTTATACATGTCGACATATAACTGCCAGATTTTCAAAATTAATTCCCACCAAAACTTAGTTACAACCTATATTTAAACTCATTATATCGAAATTCCTTCTCCATCTCTTCATTTTCTCTCTAGAAAAATTCTCAAACAAATAAAACAATGGTCTCCTCTAATAATAACAACCTAAACAACCCCGTTTCGTTTCCCGGACCATTCGAAGGTCCATTTCAACGAACTACGCTTGCGATAGTCATGAAATTGGAGGAATCGATGAAGAATGTGGTGCAAATGGTGACTAAAATTCAAGTCTTACAAATAAGAATGAACAAAGAGCACGAGAAGCAAGGGAAGATTATGAGAAACTTGCAAAAAATTGTAATGGATAATCAAACCAATCCAATCATTATCGAAGATGATAATCAAATGGAAAAAGAGGAAGAGGAGGAAGAAGAAGAAGAGGAGGAAGAAGTAATGGAAGAAGAAGAGGTGCTAAACAAAAACATAGACGTAGACGATAGCGTTATTTGCATAGGCGAAGTGTGCTTTGACAAGGATGGAAATGTAATTGAACAAAATAGGTAATTTTGTCTTCATTATCCTCATTTTCCAATTTATAAATCCCCAATTGTTAAGAAGCACTAAACATTAAAACGATTTTGTAGATGTGTGTTTTGTAGGTAAATACGAATTGTTATTGTGTGATTTACTTATATGTATATTTGGATTGGCTGGTTGAATTTCTTGTATATTATGAATTATTTATACTCTTGTTTATTTCTACTAAAATTACATTAGTCATTAATTAAGAGGAAGTTATAAAACTCTAGATTATAGTCTTATGAACATTATATATCTAGAATAAGTATTAGGATCGTTTATGGCATAGATTTAGGGGAAGTACAGTTTAGTATAGTTTTCGTTAATGACAAAGAGGGAGAAATTATAAAATAGGACATAGTTAAGTTGTGCATAGTTTAAGGGGGAGTTGAAGGAATTCATGGTGAAAAGGGAGTAAGTAAGGAATCAGATCAACATGTATATCAGGTATGAGTATTTTATAAAACCAAGGTTGTCATCATCAAAAAGAGGGAGAATGTTGGAGAATGGAATTTTGATGACAACAACATTGTTTCAATTATTAAAATTATTGATTATAAAATAAATACTAACATCTTTATCTAGAATATATATATATATATATATATATATCTGTGTGTGTGTGTATATACAGGATTTATATGCAGGAAATAAATATTGAAGACTGTACAGTTAAGAGTTTTTAGAGATTCAGGATTTCAAAGAAGATTCAAGACTCATGAGTATCAAGATATCAAGATTTCAAGAGTTCAAGATTATCTAAGTAATAGAGTTTAGTTAGTATGTTAAACTCTGGTCAACACTCTCAAATTTCTGTTTTCAAATTATACTTTTTAAATTGATTTCAAATTATTTTAAACTCCTTTTCAAAGTGATTTTAAATCCTCCAAAGATTTTATATGATTTCAAATATATATAAGTTTCTTATATATAGTTTATATATATATATACATATTATAAAGTTGAATAATTATATTATATATGTTTATAATTATATAATTTTATATCATATATATAATTTTATATTATATATTTAAATTATTTGTTAATATATTTTCATACTATAGAAAACATATTTTGAATAACCAATTTTGATTCAAGAATTTCCAGAATATATATATTGAGTTAAATACTTGAAAAATGTTTTAAAAAATAAAATTACATAGCATATGTTGACATGTAAGTTTTGACATGTCGACATATAACCGTCACATTTTCAAATTTCAAAGTAAGTGTCTTTTCATGTTTTGAAACGTTTCAGAACTGTTACAACCTTTGGAACTCTATATAAAGGGCTCATTTTCAAAATTTTAATTATCTTATCTTCTCCTTCTTTATCTTGCTCTTACCACCATTATTCTACTTTAATTTCTTGATTTCTACACTTATACTCTGCCGCTTTCAATAAAAACTATATCATTATTTTTCTATTTTAAGTCTCTATTAAATACTCTCTGTTTGGAAGTGCTATTCAAGAGTTCTTGGGTTGTTTGTAAGAGATCTAGGGCTATTTGTAATTGTAAAGGAAAGGGTGTCTTCCTTGTAGCCTTTCAAGGAAAGGGAGCGGTGTGAACCTTGTAGCTATGAAATCAAGGGCGTTGAATCGATGTGAACCTTGTAGCTGTGATATCAAGGGTGTGGAATCAGTGTTAACCTTGTAGCCGTGAAATCAAGGGTGTTGTAAAGTTGATACTAGTATTCATAAAACTCTGTGCAATCCAGCGTTGTGTAGGACTGTACGTAGGAGTAATCCGAACCAGTATAAAATCCGGTGTGTTCTTTCCAATTTTGCATTTTATTTTTGTTCATATTTGTATTTGTGATTATTTCTGTTGTGATATTCATTCTACGATTCATATAGTTGTCTAAGTAATCGTTGTTTATGTTTTCCATAATCTTTCTAAAACACTACTCACTCCCCGTCTAGTGTTAGTTTTGCCTTAAGATCCGTGATTTTCATCCCTAACACGCTCTGCCTCTACTTCGACTAAGAACGCCCTGCCTCTACTCGCAGAAGAGCACGCTCAACCTTTGCTTATGTCTCTTCCCATAGAACGGAACAATCAAAGCACGTACATCCTCTGCTTACACAAAATCCCGAAGAAAGGGAACAAAGGCTTTGGAGAATCCTCTTAAGCACACAGTCGCCTCTACTTACACTAGTATCCCATAGAAAGGGGATGAAAGCACGAAGAAGAGCACGTAAAGCATGTACAACATCTGCTTTGAAGAATAAGTCTGGGTTTGGCGCAAACGACAATAAATACCTGAATTTGGGTTGGTTCGGGATTTCTATAAACACCAGAAGTGGATATCTGGTCTTCTATCATAAAATACCCAAATCTGGGTTTATTCGGGACTTCTTAAAATACAAAAAGTGGATTTCTGGTCTTCTATTATCAAATACCCAAATCTGGGTTAGTTCGTGACTTCTATAAATACCAGAAGTGGATTTCTGGTCTTATATTATCAAATACCAGAATTTGGGTTAGTTTGGGACTTCTATAAATACCAGAAGTGGATTTCTTGTTTTCTTTTATCAAATACCCAAATTTGGGTTAGTTTGGGACTTCTATAAATACCAGAAGTGGATTTCTGGTCTTCTATCATCAAATACCCGAATCTGGGTTGGTTCGGGACTTCTATAAATACTAGAAGTGGATTTCTAGTCTTTTATCATCAAATACCCGAATCTGGGTTGGTTCGGGACTCCTGTAAATACCAGAAGTAGATTTCTGGTCTTCTATCATTAAAGGCCCGAATCTGGGTTGGTTCGGGACTTCCATTATTACTAGAAACGAATTTCCGGTCTTCTCTCAAATACCATAATCTGGGTTGGTTCGGAACTTCTGTCATTACCAGAAGCGAAATTCTGGCCTTCTACCAAACACTCGAATTTGGGTTCTAAAAAATTTGGAGGTTCACAATTGAATTGACATCCTAGTCGCTTCATTCCAAAACTCGACAATGAAAGAAAGGATACCTCACACCTTATATAGGGAAGTTTCCAATCTTATAATAAAAGCAATATTGGTCATTGTTCCAACAAGATACAAAGTGTTAATGGATATGCTACCCCAATTGTAGGCTTAGCATGTTATTGGGATCAAGCCCAGGCAATGCTAAAGATAATATGAGCAGGAGGAACACAGATAGAATTTCAAGCAGAGATATCATAAACTGGAATAAAAGATCTAACTTGAAAGTTCTGAAATACCCCTACACCAGAGGGGGCAAGTGTTGCTACTAGAATTCAACACCGAAACTAGGTACGAAGGGGTATCATGCCAAAGCCGACAACCGAAAGCCAGAACCGGTGACTAAAAGAAAAGTTGGAAATCGAAACCAAGGACGGTAGCAGCATCAACTAAAGGCTATAACACACAGTGTCGACACAAAATCAGGATTGAACAAAGCATGCAATTGGCACCAACATGATTGGGAAAATTAGCCTGGTGCTGGTACTTGAAGAAGGGTAGTTGATCCAATTTAGGTACCCAGGAAGAAGAAGCAAGAAAAAGCCTTCGGTGCAATACTGAAAGTAAACAATATGGGAGAGACGAAAGCACTTGATCCGACACTAGTGTGAAACGTCACTAAAGAAGAATCAAAGACAATAGCGTATTATTAAAAAGATGAAGCCAAGAAGCACGATACCAAGATTGGATGAAAACAAAAACTCCAGCGAAAGCGCTATCGCTACTAACAGGCTTGGTAGTGATACCGAAAGCAATTGCAAAAACTACAAGGAAGGAAGAGGTAAATCATATCCTGAAGGGCGACCGAAATTAAATTGTCATTTCCATAATAGAAGCATCAAAATAAAAATAATTTAGAAGAGAAGAGGTACCGAAACCAAAGAAACCAACACCCGAAAGCCGACGCCGAAAGCTGCTAGAGCGGCTCGACACCGGTAGCCTAAATCGGAAGCGGGGTTCTAGTATAGGCATAATGAAAGGGGCCCAAATTGTCTATAAATAAGACCCCAGGGGTCACATTTTAAGGATCCTTTTCTCATTCTATAACCTTGTAATCCTTTCTTAGAAAGCAAACCGTAATTTCAAATTTGAGTTGGAGATTTCCACAACAATTGTAATACATTCAAAATGGATACATAAAAGAGGAAATCGAGACTTGAATTTTACTCGATTCAATATTCTTATTGGGTTTATATGAATCGAACAAGGAGTTATCATCAACCTATTTTCGTGAGGGGCTTGAACACCAAATCATCAAAATAGGAGAATTCATTTAGTAAAATTAATGAGTTCACCTTATGATGCTTATGCGTACTTCAAACTTATCATCATCAGTCTAATATAGCACAACGTTCTAAAAAGGAGGTTTATTATAGCCTTATGACTCGATAAATGACACAACCAAAGCCTTTCATGGACCGGATTGATGTGGAAGTATCATTTTAGTCATTAAGAGCAACAATATGTCCTCCAAACCAAGCATTGTGATATCTTAGCCTGTTTCTTTTCAACACATTGTATATTATTCAATCTTGAATCAAAGAACCATTGTTATAATAAGGTTATCAACCTTTTGTAAGCCTATAATGTCTTTATCCCAAGATAACTGTTGACTTTTAAGTTTTGTAAGCGTGATACTCACCTCTTGAAGGAAGAGTAACTAATTTCAAGCTTGAGGTCTTGATATCAAGGAAACAACAGAATAAGCCGAGTTTGTTAAGGTTAAATTATCTTTCGGCACCCTTTAGACTGATTAACCTATAATTTCATCACATATGCATTGTCAAACATTAAATTGGGTGTTAACGATTTTTATCATTAACATTTTGGTGCTAGAAGGAGGGCTCAAACCTCCAATTATATTATTTAATTACAACTTAATTTGGTGAACCTATTTCTTCTTGGAAGGAAAAATGAATTCAAAAAGGTTGGAAGCGCTAAACAAAGAATCAACTCCAAATACAACTCTTGAGGAGAATGTGAGAACCAAGAACTTAGTTAGAGTTTGATGTTTGTGATTTGACTTTGAAATTATACTTTGTTATATAAAAGATGTATGTTTCGACAATAATTGTTTTTTGAAATTTAATTAACCAATCAATTATTGGCTGTGATGTGTGATAATTAGTTTAACTAACAAAAATATTGGAATGATAAAACCAATACGAGGATGGAAGGTAAATTAAGACAAATCAAATCTAATATTGAACTGAGTTGAAAATTTGTTCGTATTGGGCATGTATATATATTGGACAGGTTTTTGTATAGAAGCTGAGAAGAAGAATAAAATTGCATGTCCGACAAAAAGGTACATGTTTATTACATTAATTGGGTATGATAATTTTATGAGCTGTTTGGCGTTTCTTTTGGTTGATGAGGGCCCATAGAGGCAAGTTGTAGTTCTTCCGATTAACCAGCACAAAGGAGGTTATGGCAAAAAAATTGAAATTTTAAGGCGTTAGCCAAATTTCGAGAAATTGGAGAGTTGTTAGAAACCGAAAAGTTAAAGAACTTGAGTTGAACGAAGGCTGAGTTGGTTAAGTAAACAACTTTCAGTTCCGTCTTTCTTTTCGAGGTTGAATTTTTTTTTTAAGTGGGTGAGATTGTAACAACCTATATTTTTGGCCAATTTAAATTTTGAATTTTAATCTAGGTTTAATGAATTTTAAAATAATAATTGCTGAATTTGGACTTGATAAAATTTGAAAATAAATTTCAAACTTGGTTTTTATTTGACTTGAAATAGAATCAGTAAACTTTTAAAATTAATTTAAAAGTGAAGATTTTGAAAATCAGCAATTTAATACTATATTGATGACCTATAAGAGGACCATTTTCGAGACAGTCTCGGAATCCAATGAAACCAATTTTATTCGATCTAGAATGTCGAAATATATGATAGGATCTAAAATTTCAAGTGAAATGGAGTTAATATGTAAGAGTACGATATATAAACGTAAGTTGAAAATTCAGTTAATTTTCGGTTAAAGCTATAAATAAGGCGATTTTCAATCGATTTCAGAATTTGACGAGACTAAATTCGTTGGAACTATAATTGCGTAACGTATTTATGTATCAAGTTTCATAAATTTTGGAGTTAGTGTGTAGTCGTACGACCAGAACGAAATATATGACGTATAATTAATTAAGGAAATAATTAATAATCTTTTCGCTAATTCCTATATGCAATCTAAATTAGACAACAAATTATCTTTTTTGAAACTTGTCGTAGGCTTCCTAAAGGGGTTATTCAACGTACTTAAGGCCATTTTTATTTTGTTTTTGTTTTTCATTTTTGAATCATTTCCTTTCTTAACCTTAAAGCTTAACCTCCATTACCATTTCGCCTCCCCTTTTTGTCTCACGCCGCCTCAAGACCTCCACCACCAGCTCCTCCTCCATCGTGCGCCATCTCCTCCAGTCCACCTCCAGCTCCTCTCCATCTGTGGGCCCCTCCTCTAAGCCGAAACCCTTTTTTCCTTTCAATTTCCAAAAAGAAGCCACCTTTAAACCTAATTTCAAGTGCAACCACCTCGTAATGACCTCCAATCTCCACACCTTGGCCTCCACGACCTCCTTCATCTTGCGCCTCCTCTCTACAGCCCAAAATGTGGGTCCCCTTTCCCTCCACAAACCCTAAAGCTTCTAAAAGTTCCAACTTTCTTTTTATTTCCCTAAATTAAAGTGAGTTTAAGTGTGTATGTGTAATAGCTGGAGAGTTTGAGTCGGAAAGAAGCGATTTTGGTTTCATAAAAAGCGTGTGAGTCCTACCGTGAAGTATCGAGGTGTAAGGATGGCTGAGGTGAGAACTCTTCGCTTTATTTTCTTAATTAGACAGTTAATCATAGCTTGTACTGTGATTTGCACTGTAAGATGTTTGGTTGATATGTGGTTGAGTTAGTATTGAATTGTTATCTGATTGGGAAGTTGAATTGGGTTAATTAACATGTTAACACACTGTTAAAATGTTTAGGGTAGTTGTTGTAGGGTTAAATACCCATTTATAAGTTAAACGATGTGTAAACGATCACCTGTTTAAGTCAAATAGACCTGGTAGAAAGATAACTTGAAATGAACACGTTATTGTTGATTGGTTAAAGATTACGGTTAATCTAAATACGATGCAAACCCTACACGGGTATTGGGATGATATTTGATTGACACATTTGTTTAGTTTGAGTATTACTTGGTTGATTGACAGACCGACATAAGCATTATCTATTTAAGGCTTATATGGAGAAGTTACACTTTGTATGTGTGATTATTGAATGTTGATAGTTGTTTTCAACTATTATTGGATGCATATGATGTGTGAAACCCATATAAATGGAATTGTATGGTAGTTGGTTGAATCTCGTTCCAATTCAGAATAAACTTAAATATTTTAATAATATAATATTCGATGAAAAATCAAAGTTCGATTTTGATGTCAATGGACACAAAGATATTAAAAAATAGATGAATTTTCGTAACTGAAACAAATAATTTTGAAGTAATTTTCATATAGATATGACTTATCTAAGTTTATTTTTGAAATAAATAGTAACTGTCGAAAGTGAAGTTCAGTTAAGCTATCTAGAAAGCGTTTTAAATGAAGTTTCTTTTCGAAAGTTTCTTATTTATTTTTATAATGAACTTTCAAAAAAGTTTAGACTTAAAATAGCAAGTTTTAAAAAATAATATTATTTTAATGATTTAAATAATATTAAAATGACTTAATATTGAAATATTTGATTTTGAAAGGAAATAATTGAAATTGAATTTCCAATGATGACTATATATATATATATTTCTTATAAATTATTTTGGAAGCGTTTCGATTTGTTTTTAATTATAATCGATTTGGTCCTGAATAGGACGTGTCGCGCAGCGACAGTTCACGAAGTTCAACCCGTAACTTCGAATTGACGTACCGGGAGATCCGACCGTCGGATTCTCCTAAAACTGAAAACGTTGGGTCCGAAATGAAGATTTTTCAAATGGAATAAAAAGTTTTAAAATCCAATGATCTGATTTTAAAATAAGTCCAAATCTGTTTGGGAAAAGGTAGTTATGGATGCTGTTCGGTGACCCGAAATTGGAAACTGATTGTAAGGCCTTAATAAAATTATTAAAAATATGAATAAATTATGTTAAAATCATAATTAATGATTTAAAAAGATTTTGTATTGAATACTATCAGTTTGGAAAGATAAAAAATATTTTATCTGAATGAGCTAATTAACAACCAAAATAAAGAACCAAAAGGAATATGCTATGATTCCTGAGAGTACAGTCTAGTACCACTCGTGAGATCTAAATGGGAACTATTCCGTTAGGCAAGAGGTAGTAAGAACTGAATGGAAATCGGATATTCGACTAAGATTAGATCAAGTTTTCAGAAGATAAAGAATCGATTGGTTTTAAAACAACATATTGAATTGTAATGGTCTGAAGATAACCAGGGTTTTCCAACGTATAAATTGGATTGGATTTGAACGGAAATAATCTTTAGATATTTCAATATTCGATTCCGTAATTATACGGATATTGTTTTGAGGAATTTTGAAGATATAAATGTCTTTATTCCCAATGTTGTATCTGTTGGTTTCAAAATTTGATATTGAATATAAGTCGATACGATTTCTGTTCAAAGTCTTGTATTCGATATCAAATTGGTTTTGGGTTTTTTTGAATGGTGTCTTCAATAACACTATTCTTAAATCCAGTTGAAAATGGTATTTATGGAATAAATATTTTAATTAAGATTTAATGGAAATTTTCCAAAGTTAAGTTTTCCAATTTAATAAATTAAATTGGAATTGAATGGAAATCGATTTAGTGATAATCGAGATGAACCTTCATGGAGGAAGACCTTCACTATTTAAGTATTTTAAAAGGATTTGCCATTATTCCGCTTATAGTATTGGTTTGATTCAGAAATTTATATGGATTGTAAACTGGTATGATTTCCGTGAAAATTCCATTTTGAATGGAAGTTAATTTTGGGTTTATCGTGAGCGATTTTTTAAATAACATTTGTTCTTTAGCCTAGTTAAAGACATGATTAATTTCCTAAAGTTAAATAATTATTGAATCATGATTTTTGAGAATTAAAACTGTGTTAGAGTTTTAATGAATCTTTAATTAGATTTGAAAAGTAAGAAGGTAATCAAATTTACCGAAAACACGATCGGTGTTAGATGTGGAGTACCACCAGTTTGGCTCCATGAGATAAATGAATCTTTAATTAGATTTGAAATTCAAAGAGGTAATTAAACTTACCAAAACCCAAGGGATGTTAGATATGGAGTACCACCAGTTTTGCTCCATGGGATGAATATGATGGGAATGGGATAACGATATGAGATATTACATTTTTGTAAGGCTTGATAATCCCAGTAAGGCTTATAAACCTTAATTTGAGTTAAGTTGTGAAAAGAGATTATATAATCTTTTTGAGATGATTTCCAAGGAAAGATTTAAATAAGAAATTTAAATGATGTAAATATTTGATAAGATTTATGGGGATAATTCCCAATGTAATGAATATTTTGAATAAAAGAATATTCTGAATTGGAGTGAGTTATATGATACCTTTATATATCACTTGATTCCAAAGATGCATGAGTTATTTAGAAAGATCGGGTTTAACCCATTTTTAATAACTGGTACAATGTTTAAAAGTCGAAGAGATTGAAGGCGGTGGTTGAAGACTATAGATCTTCACATTGTTTGGATTATTGTTGATGTCTCGATTGGGCCATACACCGAAGATGAGGTTATAAGTGCTGATCGTCTAGACGTACTTGGAGATCGACTGGATATGCAAGGGCCTCTCTCTTGTATTGGACATATGGATGAGGAATAAGGTGCATTTGGTTTCGTTCAGACTTAGAATGAACTTGCAAATGGATTGTCTGTATGACATTATATTTTATGTTGTATTAATTGATCTCTACTAAATATATATCTGTTTGGTGGCGGAGAATTTATTCTCTTAGCTTAATACCCTTCTCTAATACGTATGAGCTTAGAGGTTATACATTAATAGACATCAGTTGTATGGTATGAATTGACACTGTGACATGCTAAAGTGCTAATTAATCAAAGCTTTTGTTGAAAAGTAGAGCTTTGTGGATGATGATCAAAGCATGACTAATATAGAGTAATTTTGTGTCGAGACGTGACTTCGTCAAGCTTCACCCCCCGGCATGAGCCAAAAAGGGATGAAGGACAACAGAGTGGACACGCGTTTCCTTCTAGCTAGAAGTGATGTCATGGTATGGAGCCCAGGCAATTTACTTATGTGGATGTTGGAATTGAGGCGCCTCAAACATGGTCAAATATGACCATGGTGGTCGACATACTGACCAAAAGGCCTGATTGGACAGGGGAACGTATTGTTCAAGCATTGACTAATCAGCTTTATACTGCTGACCGGCTCTACAGCTCCAAGGGATATGTGTATTTTCCCGGGATATTTTGCTAGAGATGTTCCAATGTTCGGTTGAGGAAGATCCTTTGCCTTGGCTCATGATGGAATCCAATTTCCAATACGAAACTTTCATTTTCAATCGAAAACCTATATGGAGACATAACAGGATGAGGTATTATGCCATGTAAGATTAGTACATTTATTTTTGAAATTACTTTCCACACTATACACTAGTAATAATAAAAGATAAATTTTGTGTATCAAGCATGTTTGGCTATTATAAGGTAAAATTCTATCCTCCGGGTTGCACTTGCATTGTGTAATGGGACCAAAGTCTTATAATAGCTTCATTTTTCAAAAGGAATGCCAGTTTTATTTACTGATATTCATTGTAGAGGAAACCTATTCCGTGTCTTACGGCGTGGTCCCATGATTTACCCAATTTTAAAATAAAGTTTAAATAACCGTTATCAGTTCTCACACCAGCTCCATGACTAACTCGGAGTTTATTGTTTCCCACCCAAACTTTAGTTTCCCATATTTTCCACAAAGGCAACCAATAGTTTTGGTTTTGCAGGTTTTCTTTTCACACGATCTTGGATTATGAATGGAGCTATACTATGGATTATTTCGATGTTTGTATTTATGTATTTACTGTTCCACTGTATTGTAATTCATTATTCTATGATATTTTTCTGTTGTGTATCTGTTATTTATGCTTTTATATTCTTGTACTTTGATGTAAATTGTTGTAATAGCAATGAAAAGTTCTCGTTATGTTCTGATGTCCCGAATTCTCGTAACGATACGCCTTATTGATCGGGTTTAACAATCGATTTGAATCGACCGAGAAAGGGGTCGTTACACTGGCTCTACATTGTTTATGCCGAGCTGAGTAGATGGTGGCGACCTCTTCTCTGCTTTCCAACTCCCTTATGTTACTATGTTATGTTATATTCCTCACGAGATTGTCATTGTCATGCAGTGGCTTCTATTATGTGATCATGTTAGTAAGTTTGTCAATGATGTTTCAGTTGGAGGGTGGCCTCCATTGGTAATCCAAAGATGTGATGTACCTTTATCGGTACACTTTGCCTACCTGGTTCAGTTATTCTTCTACAGGTTATGTTATGTCAATATCAGGTGTGTGGTCATTTTGATGGATGATATGTGTGTTGTACACGTTGTGCCTCCTAGCTGCTATGATTTTGTATTGTCTGTGTGGTAGGCATGTGATGTTGAGACATTTGATGTATTAGGTACAGTTTGTGAGTATGTATAGACTACCTATGATGGGTTTTGATTATACCATAGGTAATTGTTTGCTTTGGCTTTGTAATAATCTCTCGGCATGGAGAAGGAAATTTTGGTAGTCTAGATAATATTGTCTAGCTCCCGCTCTATTAGCTAGGTTAACATTTGTAACACCCCATAATGTTAAAGAACACTATTATGATAAACTGAAGAATAATTAATTAAATATTGAGGATTAAGTAAAACGAACTGCACCATTGCGTTCGTCTCAGAATTCTATTTAAGATAGACTCCGAGTTTGCGCAAAACGGACATCGTATGAGTTAGATATTAAAGTTTGAAGTTTATATACATACAAGCCATTTAAATATAAACAAAATAGATTCAAAAATCTAAATCAAATAGTGGGATAAGAGGGGCGTGAAATTGGCTCGTTAAGGGTCGACCCCCGTCCCCTATGGGTGTCGACCCATGGGTTGACCCCTCTACAGGGGTCTCGACCCCGGGGTCGACCCCAGTCAGATCCGGGCAGATCCATTTCTATGCACCTGGATGCATTTCTGAACAAGATTCGTTGACCTTAGGCTATAAATAGGACCTCATTCTCATTGTTTTATTCACCAAAAACAATGGAGACAACGAGGTGCTGCCCCAACTCAGATTAAAATAGCATATTCCTTTGCAATAACAAGTTATACGGATTCAAGGATCTCTGCTATGACATCAACAATCACTTCTCTGTTCTGTAGATCCAGTCACAGTGAGTCTATGTTATTTTTAGATGTAACATGTAAAAAGGTAATCCTGACATGTTCATAAATTGGATCTAAATCGATGTTTATTAATGACTTGGATCATAACTAATCAGGTCTGTTATTACTTGTTCACCAAATATGTTGATTAGTTCTCATATGCCTATTCCAGATATTCCTGTTTTGTTATCATGCCTAAGTTTGTAATCATACATCCATTCTGCCATTAGGCCTATTTCTGTCACCATATGTCTATTTAGTTAGTATGCCTATTTCTAACATATTATGCCTGTTTTGTTATTATGCTTATTCCTGTTCACTTCTCATCCTCCTTCCCTTTTTATTTTTGTAACCAGGCTACCTTCAAGCCTAGGCCTATCGCTGAAGTATGAGAGCGCATGAAATTGGGAACGATAGGGAATGTTAATTTGGGCATAACTTGTATTAGAACATGATTGGGATTTTGACATAATTATACCTTGATCTAAAACTTTAATTTAGGCATAACTTGCATTATGAATCAAACTAGGATTTGGGGCATAATCTTGAATAAACATGAAAATTGGTTAATAATGAACATGCCTAGATTTACAGTAATTAGAAACTGTAACAGCACTTAGACATGAGGTTAGATTACACTTGTAGTAGAAGTCTGCCCGGAACCACCCGACATATCCAACACCCACAAGTAGTAGACTTAATGTGAGAGGTGTAGTCCATTAATAAGCCATAAATGGATAACTTGTTAACCTATAATACTTAACCTGTTTAGATATGTGGGGGGTTACATGAACCTGTTAAATTGATTAGGGGTTAAGTGAATTTGCTTGAATCAGTGGGGGTTAAGTTAATCTTGTGGGGACGGGGTGTGTGTGTGTATATATATATATATATAACCCGACAAAACTTAACCCGTTTTACATGTAGGGGTTATGCAACCTTGTTAAACTGTTAGGCATAACCCATTAAAATCATAGTAGTGGGGATGCAAGCCTAGGAGGGAAGCTTGTATCATCAGCTTTGTGGGATCCGTTTCAGTCAGTAACCCATATAGGTATCAAACGAGTACTCCGAACTACGTCGGAGTCGGGGCACGCTTACTTAGCTGATTATAAGAGGTCATTTGTGTGAGGGTGTTGATGACACATTCCGATGGGGTCATGTGCGTGCATGGGTCCAATTTTCTTGAGGAAATTAAGACACTGTGACATTAGTAGATATGGTTGTGCACATCCTTAAATTAAAGGGTTGCCACTTTAGGAAGTGATACATCCTACAGTGGGGCCAACACAGGATATCTACGGGATAGGCGGCCGATCGATTGGGGGTAGTAATTAGGGTACTTCTAGTCTTGCTTGTTGGGAGCCTGTTATTCTTGTTGGGTGTAACACCTGTCATTCCTGTTGGGATACCTATTATTCTTGTTGGGGTAAAACCTGTTACTAGAAGTACACCTAAGTCTACCATTTTGTTCTAGTTGGGATCATCTTGTTCTTGTTATGTTAGTATTGGTGCAGAGAAAAGTACTTGAGAAGCGCAATATACTCTGTCATGTTTATCTTGCTTTTCCTTCTCAGTTTGTTATACCTGTCTTATGATACTGTTGTCTCTCACATCCAGTTTATATGCATGTTATGATGCTTTTACTTATTTATATGCTAAAAGTAACTGGACTCGCTAGACTTTATGTCTGAACCATTTTGTTTCCTCTTCTCTCTCTTCTGTTTCCCTCCCCAGGTTCTCAGTGTGGGAATGCTCAGGCTTGATTTGGACTCTCTATCTTTCATTCTGCTTGGAGCTTCTTAGATGTACTACTTTGATTTCCTGTCTTCTATGATATGGCTATATTTATGGGGAGTTATGCTTCTTTTATTACTGTACTCTGATGATTTTCGTACAAAACAGAAGTTTTAAGTTGATGCAATAGGATTTCTGTATTTCAGACTTATGATGTAACCATGTTTTGGACCACGATGTTTTCTGTTTAATAAAGTTTTAAAAATTACGCTGTTATTTTATATCTGTCTTGTAATGTTTCTGTTTCTTTTTACCTATAACGCTTCATGAAACTTAATGCATTCTGATTAGAGTGACATTAACGGACGTGGGGTGTCACATTTGGTATTTGTGCTGAAGGTTACCATATCGGATAAAAGATTTTGAAAATTATTTTCAAAAAGGTTTTAAAAGAAAGCATTTTCAAAGGAAAACTCTGTTTCGAAAAACATATTCCCCAAAGCCATACAGAATATATTTTGATTCTCTGTTTGAATCCGTTTTTCTTTTCTTTTTTAGCATGTATGGGGAACTGATTCTTCTTGAGGGCGTTACGATACCAGCTTGGTTTCATAGGTATCTTAAGGCTACTGCGCCTGCTGGAGGCCAAGCAGACGCCCCTCCCCCAGCTGCAGCATATGTTCCTCCTCCTCCCCCTCCACAAGCAGATAACTTCTCCAAGATATGTAAGGACTTCTGTGCTTTAGGAGGGAAGCCATTCATAGGAACCGAGACTTTTGTAGAAACAAAGAATTGGCTCAAAGAGAAGGAGGATTTATTTGGGATTTCTGAGGTTAACGACTGTAGGAAGATTCAATTGGTCGTTTGGCAGTTGAAAGATGAGGCTTCATTATGGTGGGAAGTGACGCACGCAGAGCATCCAGTTGAGGCTTGGGATGATTTCTGACAGAGATTCGAAATGAAGTTTCTTTCTCAAGCCGAGCAAAATATGCAAATGGAAAGGTTTTTTTCATTTAAGCAAGGGCCATGTCTGTCAAAGATTTTGTTAATAAATTCAATAAATTGGCGAGGTTTGGTTTGGAGTTAGTGAATACCCCGCACAAGAAAGCTTTGAGGTTTGCTAGAGGATTTAATGAACCCCTTTATGGGCTGGCTATGTCTCATATTCCAATGGGAGTAACTTTTGAGAAACTCGTTGATATGGCATTGATGCACGAAGAAGATAAAGCTGGAAAGAAAGAGGTTAAGATTGAGGAAACAGAAAACAAGAAAGTGTAGCCCAAGAAAGAACAACAACACCAACAAAAGAAGGGAGGAAAGAACAACAAAGCTCGAGATAAAAGGAAATGTCATAATTGCGGACGCGAGGGTCATTTAGTCAAAGATTGCAAAAGAAAGAAGAATGCTTGTTTCCATTGTGGAGAGGTCGGACACTATTCTAGGGAGTGCCCAAAAAATCAAGGACAAGGCCAAAGGGAAGGATCTTCTGGAGGGAAGGTTTATGCTCTCGTGGCCATTATGTCGGATAGAGGTAGGAAAGTTTCTATTGAAGGTTTGGTTTTCTCTTTCCAATTATCCTGTTAGAACTCTTTTTGATTCTAGCGCTTCGCATTCTTTAATATCTGATTCTATGATTGAGTCTTTGCACCTTAGTACTAGTATGGTCTGGGATCCCGTTGTTGTCTCAAACCCCATTGGGGATACGACTCATTTGTCTATGATCTGTCAGAGTTTGAGAATATCTGTGTTGGGCGTCGAGTTTGAATGCGATGCATATGTGCTTGGTTTCATGGGCCATGGTTTAATTCTAGGGATGGATTGCCTAGCCATATATGGTGCCATTATGGATTATGAGAGGAGGGTCGTTAGATTTTTGACTTGCCATAGGAGGACCCTCGGGATTTCTTGTGACCCTAAAGGGTCTGTTATGCTTAGTTTCCTAGAGTCGCTTGATGCATCTATCGATGATCTACAATCTGTACCAGTAGTCTGTGAGTATTCTGATGTTTTTGAGGAGGTTCAGGGCTTACCTCCGAGGCGCGAGATTGATTTTCGCATATACTTGGTGGACAATGCAAAGCCAGTTGCATTGCCCGTGCGCCATATGGTTCTGAGAGAAAGGAGGGAGCTCAGCAAAAAAGTAGGGGGGCTACTTGAGAAAGGGTTTATTAGGCGAATCATATATGAATGGGGTGCTCCAGTAGTATTCTCCACTAAGGCGGATGGTTCTCTTCGCTTATGTGTGGATTACAGAGAGTTGAATAAGCTCGTTAAGAAAAACAGGCACTCACTTCTGAGGATAGATGATTTGTTTGACCGGCTTGTTGGTGCGTCTGTTTTCTCTCAATTAGACTTGGCCATGGGGTTTCATCAGTTGAGGGTGGTCGAGGACCGTATAGATAAGACTGCCTTTAGAACCCAAGATGGTTTCTTCGAGTGGCTCGTCATGCCTTTTGGGTTGACGAATCCACCCACCTATTTTGTGGATCTGATGAGTAGGTGTTTCGGGAGTTCCTAAATAAGTTTGTTGTGGTATTTGTTGAAGACATCTTGATTTTCTCGAAGAACGAGGAAGAGCATGCCCGACATTTAAGGGAGGTTTTGAAAACCCCCCGTGCGCACCAGCTTAAGGCGAAATTCTCTAAATATCATTTTTGGAGAAAAGAGGTGAGGTTTCTAGGGCATGTGGTCTCTGAGAATAGGATAACAGTAGATCCCGCAAAAGGAGTTGCTATTCAAGATTGGCAGATTCCAAAGAATGCAACGTAGGTGAGGAGTTTCCTTGGTTTAGCGGGCTATTATAGGAAGTTCATTAAGGACTTCGCAAAGATACCATCCCCACTCACTAGACTGACGAAGAAGAATCTGACATTTTCTTGGGGTATAGACTGTGAGGATGCTTTCCAGCGATTGAAGAGGGCTCTAACAACAACCCCATTCATGACTTTGACTGGTGGGAACAAGGTGTTCATAGTATACACTGTTGCATGTGGTATAGGGCTAGGTGCGGTTCAGATGCAAGAGGGAAGGGCAGTATGTTATGGAGGTAGACAGTTAAAAGTTCACGGAAAGAACTACCATACCCATGAATTAGAGTTAGCTTCCATAGTATTCGCTCTTAAGACTTGGCGCCATTATCTACTTTGAATGAATTTCGAGTTGTACACCGATCATAAATCTTTCAAGTACTTGTTCTCGCAGAAGGATCTCAATTTGAGGCAACAAAGATGGATGGAGTTCCTAATGTCCTATGACTTTGAGATAGCTTATACCCATGGCAAGGGTAATGTAGTGGCGAACGCACTGAGTAGGCAGAGGATGACCTTGATTCCTCTGTTTGTAGAGAGGCAGAGCTTGGAGTTTATATTGACTTTTGATTATAAACCCTCCTCTGAGTTCACACCTGGTTTATTAGCATCATTAGAGGTGCGACCTACTCTGTTTGATCAAATAGGAACTTCACAGCAAGAAGACCCATAACTAGTAGATATCTTGGATAGGCTCGGTAGAGGGGAGACTTCCAGTCACCTAAGTAGATATTCCACGGATAATAGGGGATGGTTGCGATGAGATGGAAGGCTTTGTGTTCCACGGATTGGGGGTTTGTTGAAGACAGTCCTTGAGGAAGCCCATCATTCTAGGATGATTATCCATCCAGGCGGTGATAAGATGTATAGAGATATGAAGAGGGTTTTATTTTAGGCGGTGGAAGTGGGAGAGCGTCTTTATGGATTTCATTGATGGTTTGCCTAGATCGAGGAAAGGAAACACAGGTATTTGGGTTGTAGTTAATAGGCTTACTAAGAGCGCTCATTTCATTCCTGTTAAGAGTAAGAGGACGGAAGCATGGTTGGCAACAGTTTATCTTCGTGAGATAGTCCTTCTACATGGGATACCTTCTAGTATTGTGAGTGATCGTGACCCCATTTTCACCATTGAGTTTTGGAGGAGCTTACAAGAGGCATTAGGTACACAGTTGTGTTTGAGCACCGCTTACCACCTGCAAATCGATGGACAGACGGAGATGGTGAATAGAGTTCTTGAGGATCTTTTAAGACTGTGTATCCTAGACTTCGGAGGGACTTGGGAAGAGCATCTTCCTTTGGTAGAGTTCACCTACAACAATAGTTATCAGGCTAGCATTGGCATGGCACCCTAAGAAGCAATTGTACAGACGAACCTGTATATCACCGACTTGTTGGTGGGAGTCTACAAAAAGGATTTTACTTGGACCTGAGATGATTAGAGAGACTTCAGAAAAGATTGATCTTATTTGAAGGCGCATGAAGACAACCCAGGACAGGCAGGAGTCCTACATAGATAAGAGAAGGGACGATATTGAGTTTGATGTAGGAGACATGGTTTTCACCAAGGTATCACCTTTGAGGAATGTGGTTTGTTTCGGATTTATAGGGAAATTGGCACCAAGATTTGTAGGGCCATTTCCCATAACCGAAAGGATTGGCCAAATGGCCTATAGAGTAAAGTTACCAGAGAGTATGTTCGGTGTTCGTGATGTTTTCCACGTTTCTCATTTACGGAAGTGCTTACATGATACTGCAGAAGTAGTTAAGCCGAGTATACTTGAGGAAGTAGAGGTGGAACGGGAGGCGACAGTTAGACGAGTTTCCACCCATATTCTTGGATAAGAGGTTATGAAGCTATGCAACCGAGAGGTCAAGTTGATGAAAGTTCAATGGGGAGAAGACCCCGAGAATGCAACATGGGAGACTGAAGACAAGATTCGCGCTACGTACCCTTTTCTTTTCAAGGGTATGTTCTTAACTTCTTTTTCCAAAGCTTTTATTCGTACTTGCTTCTATTGTTTAATTATATCCTATCGATCGAATCTTCGACCATTAGGTAGGAACCCATGGACGTAAAAATGTGTTTGAAGCATGTTATGTTTGATGGATGCAAGTGGATGTCAGTGTTTGCTAGTGGTTTCTCGTGGATGCATATACACACACATTAGGCACTAGATCGGCTCAGTCACTCTCATACTGCATATGAATGTATGTGCATATTTTTCTTCTACTAATGGATGAAAGTGGGTGTATCATCATATGGATGTTGCATTTAGATGAATGATTATGCACACATATAGAACTTACGTGTTATAGTAGGATTATTTGCATACATGTTGGATTAATGGCACTAACATACATTACATTAAGGAGGTCGACTGAATAATTAGACTGCCTGATCTTCCGCATTTGTATAGGGATATATACACAAACCTTTGAATATGTTCATATAAGCATTATAAATCTTTAAGGATAATGGATGCCTGTGATTGGTGGATGAGTAGATGGATGATGGATGTTAGGATATACATTCTTCTTAGCTTAGAGATTTCAGGGACGAAATCCTTTAAGTTGGGGAGAATGTAACACCCCGTAATTTTAAAGAACACTATAATGATAAATTAAAGAATACATAATTAAATATTGGGAATTAAATAAAACGGATCGCACCATTGCTTTCGTCTCGGAATTCTGCTTAAGATAGACTCCGAGTTTGCATAAAACGGACATCGTATGAAGAAGATATTAAGGTTTGAAGTTTAAATACATATATGCCATTTAAATATAAACAAAATAGATTCAAAAATCAAAATCAAACAACAGGATAAGGGAGGGGGGAATCGGCCCGTTAGGGGTCGACCCCGTCCCCTATGGGTGTCGACCTATGGGTCGACCCCTATGCAGAGGTGTCGACCCCTATATCGACTCCGGGGTCAACCCCAGTCAGATCCGGGCAGATCCATTTCTGTGCACCTGGACGCGTTTCTGAATAAGATTCGTTGACCTTAGGCTATAAATAGCCTCATTCTCATTGTTTTATTCACCAAAAACAATGGAGACAATGAGGTGTTGCCCCAACTCAGATTAAAATAGCCTATTCCTCTGCAATACCAAGTTATACGGATTCAAGGATCCCTGCTACGATATCAACAATCACTTCTCTGTTCTGTAGATCCAGTCACAGTGAGTTTATGTTATTTTTAGATGTAAATATGTAAAAAGTAATCTTGACATGTTCATAAGTTGGATCTAAATCAGTGCCTATTAATAACTTGGACCATAACTAATCAGATCTGTTATTACTTGTTCACCTAATCTGCTGATTAGTTCTCATATGCCTATTCCTGATATGCATGTTTTGTTATCATGCCTAAGTTTGTAATCATATGTCCATTCTTCCATTAGGCCTATTTTTTGTCAACATATGTCTATTTAGGTAGTATGCCTATTTATGACATATTATGCTTGTTTCGTTATTCTGCTTATTCCTGTTCCCTTCTCTTCCTCCTTCCCTTTTTATTTTTATAGCCAGACTACCTTCGAGCCTAGTCTTATCGCTGAAATACGTGAGCGCACGAAATTGGGAACGATAGGGAATGTTAATTTGGGGCATAACTTATATTAGAACATGGTTGGGATTTGGGCATAATTTATACCTTGATCTAGAACTTTAATTTGAGCATAACTTGCATTATGAATCAAACTGGGATTTGGGGCATAATCTTGGATACACATGAAAATTGGTTGATTATAAACATGGATAAATTTACAATAATTAGAAACTTTAACCGCATTTAGACACGGGGTTAGATTACACTTGTGTTAGAAGTCTGCCCGGAACCGTCCGACAAATCCAGCGTCCACAAGTGGTTAATCTAATGTGAGGGGTCGAGTGCATAAATGTACACACAACCATGCTAAAACACGAGGTTAAGTCTGACTTGTGCTAGAAGCCTGCCCAGAACCGCCCGACATATCCAACATCCACAAGTAGTAGACTTAATGTGAGAGGTCTAGTCCATTAATAAGCCATAAATGGATAACTTGCTAACCTGTAATACTTAACCTGTTTGAATTAGTGGGGGGTTACATGAACCTATTAAATTGATTTGGGGTTAAGTGAATTTGCTTGAATCAGTGGGGTTAAGTTAATCTTGTGGAGGCGGGATACACCCCCCCCCCCCCCCCCGACAAAACTTAACCTGTTTTACATGTGGGGGTTATGCAACCTTGTTAAACTGTTAGGCATAACCTGTTAAAATCCTAGTAGTGTGGATGCAAGCCTAGGAGGGAAGCTTGTATTATTTGTTGTGTGGGATCCGTTTCAGTTAGTAACCCATATAGGTATCAAACGAGTACTCCGAACTAGGTCGGGGTTGGGGCACGCTTACTGAGTTGATTATAAGAGGTCACTTGTGTGAGGGTGTTAATGGCACATTCTGACGGGGTCATGTGCGTGCATGGGTCTAGTTTTCTTGAGGAAATTAAGATGCTGTGACATAGTAGATATGGTTGTGCACATCCTGAAAATATAGGGTTGCCACTTTAGGAAGTGATACATCCTACCGTGGGGCCAACACAGGATATCTTTGGGATAGGGAGATGATCGATTGGGGGTAGTAATTAGGGTACATCTAGTCTTGCTTGTTGGGAACCTGTTATTCTTGTTGGGTGTAACACCTGTCATTCCTGTTGGGCTACGTATTATTCTTATTGGGGTAAAACCTATTACTAGAAGTACACCTAAGTCTACTATTTTGTTCTAGTTGGGATCATCTTGTTCTTGTTATGCTAGTATTGGTGCAGAGAAAAATACTAGAAAAGCACAATATACTCTGTCATGTTTATCCTACTCAGCTTGTTATACCTGTCTTATGATACTATTGTCTCTCTCATCCAGTTTATATGCATGTTATGATGCTTTTACTTATTTATATGTTAAAAGTAACTGGACTCGCCAGACTTTATGTCTGACCCATTTTGTTTCCTCTTCTCTCTCCTCCGTTCCCCTAGGTTCTCAGGGTAGGAATACTCAGGCTTGGTTTGGACTCTCTCTCTCTCTCTTTCATTCTGCTTGGAGCTGCTTAGATGTACCGCTTTGATTTCCTATCTTCTCTAATATGGCTATATTTATAGGGAATTATGCTTCTTTCATTACTGTACTCTGATGATTTTAGTACAAGACAGAAGTTTTAAGTTGATGTAATCAGATTTCTGTATTTTAGACTTATGATGTAACTATGCTTAGGACCACGATGATTTCTATTTAATAAAGTTTTAAAAATTCCGTTGTTATTTTATATCTGTCTTGTAATGTTTCTGTTTACCTATAGCTTCACAAAACTTAATGCATTCTGATCAGTGTGACATTAATGGACGTGGGGTGTCACAACATTAGTGGCTGATCCACTATAAAAATCGTTGTGGTGGACGGTCCACCTTAAAAACCGAAGTAGTAGGTTGGTAATCTTCCAATCTCCTGTAATATTGTAGTTGTTACTTGTTATAATAATAAATGTCTTTAGTCACTATAAAACCCGGTCGGCTTTACCAAAAAAACCTTAATTTTAAACATTCTTACAACGTCTTACTGAATTATCATAGTTCTCTTCTAATATTTATATTTGACTTCGTGTACTAGAGTTAATAAAGAGTCTTAAAACTATAATTAAACTTTGTAAGCTGTTAGTTGTTAATGTGTCAAATAAATCATAAAAATATGAAAATTTCAATATTTATATTAACAAAAAAAAGGTATAAAATTTATTTGGATATACAAATACATTAGTTGCATTACATAATTATATACGTAAGCAATTATTTTAACTAAAGTGCCTATATTTTAAATTTTCTATTGTTGTTTACAAAATTCACCTCAATATCATATAATTTTGTACGCTCACATTAATATATTTTTAATTAACTACACAATCTTGATTTTAATTTATCTAAATAAATTTAATTAATAAATATTCACATCTAATAAATCCTTAAATGTGAAGTTTTAATTTATATATCACATCCATATTCAAAAAATCAAATGGATTTTTCATGTAAATGTTAAGATATATAATTCATTTATCATAACTAATATAATTAATATACATGAATGACATTAACAAAAATAATTTTTTATTCATTCATCTCAATAAATTTATCTACGTTGTAGAATTCTGTATTTAATTTTAAATATTCATATTTTGACATTTTTATAGTTATGTAATATTTGATCGAATGTTTCCTAATCTTACATATTTAGTTTCACGTATTTAAATTTCTTACAAAATCTCAAATTTAAAGTATTTTAATAATCTATATATCGGTCGCATATGTTTACACGCATATATTAATAAAGAAACAATTTTTAACTATATAGATATATAGATCACATACATATATTATTTACATAAACAATAAAAAAAAAGTAAATTCATAAATTAACTATAATCATTTATGTACGTAAGAAATAAATTTACCATACATGACGTAAAAAAATTCTATTTTTAACTTCAAGTATCTCCGCATTATAATCTTTGTAATCTTTTTACAAAATTCTTTTTAATTTTTTCATATTATTTACTCTTAAGTAAATATATTTTAACAAATTACATAATTTCAGATTTAACACATATAAAAAAAAGTTAGTTAAATAATATTTATTTATTCATCTAAAATAATTATAATATGTTAATTTCATCAAAAATACTTGCTTATAGTAGTATGAATAATAAAATTATTGTTTTACTTTAAAAAATATAAGTTACATAACACATACCATATATATAAACAACAACAACAATAATAATTTATATTATATATATTTTTTCAGATTCATTGTATGTTGTATAATAAAGTTTCAATTTTAACATTAAAATTTTATAATATTATCGTGTGCAACACACGAGTTACACATTAATACTTAAAATTTAGAGATAGTTTGTTAAGATTCCTTTTTAGTTTCGAAATACACAAAAACTCTCTTTCTTAAAACTTTATAAATCAAATCATTGTTTTTCAAAAATAAAAAAAATAAAAAAATCAAAGTAAAAAATTACCAGACTTCAAATTTTATTTCAATTAATAATCAACTTCATATTCATGTAAGAAAAGTAAAAAAATGTTTCAAAATCAAAAAAACAAAAATTAAAATCAATGTTCAACGAAAATGTAAGAAAATTTGCAATTTTTCAAAAAATTGCAGATATTGCAACAATTATATCAAAATATTGCATGGTTTTATGCAATTTTTGCAGATTTTTTTAAACTTTCAAATTCAATGTATACACTTATTCAAACATCACATTATTGTAGAGAAATCATCAAAAATGGTGAACGTTACATATAAATAAATAAAAATACCATTTTTAGTAAAACTACTGAAAAAGAAGCAACTATACATAAAAATTGTAAATATGTCTGCGGTTTTTCTGTACATTGAGATATGTATAAGTACACTGTAGAATAATTACAGATATATCTGCATTTGTCCATGATAAGTGCTGATATTTCTGCACCTATTTTTTTTTACATTTACAATACACTATGTGAATAATTGTGGATATGTCTGTATTTATTCACAATAAGCGCAAAAAAACACAAACATATGTTGTTATAGTAAAATAGGAATCCATTTTATATTGAAAGTTAGAGGAGGAGCCGCTTTGAATTAAGTTTCGTTTTAGGGATGCGTCTTTAATATTCATTGAAATTTAAGCCGCTCTCAAATCAAGAGTTCGCGGCATTATCAATCACACAGTCTTTGGAAATGCAAAGTTAGTTCGTGCTGTAAAAATGCTCAGGAAGGTGATGCGTACTGGAGAAATCATCATAAACTATATGATTTGAAAAAGTTAAGATAGTTTTTCCACTGGTGTGATTGTTTTTTATTTTATTTTTATAGTTATTATTATCTGAAAAATATGTATTTTTGATTAAATTCAGCGTGCTAGGGCTGTAGTTATCTTTTAGTGCATTAGCATTATGAACCGTGTTCACATTTTGCAGTATAAGGGTTATGAAGTTATCTTTAAGTTAATATGGTTATGCTAATCAGTATAGTTAAATTTATTTAGCATTTTATTGCATTTTGGGTCACGTAATTATCGTTTAGTAAATTGGATTTATGTGAACAATATGGATCTTTTTTGGGGGGAGGGGCAAGGCATAATATGGTTGTTTTTGTTTTACAACGTAAATGTTACACGGTTATGTTTTTCGTTATGGTAACTAGTTAATTATTGTTAATAATAGTTGTTTACTGAATTTACATAATTTGTTAATTTATTTTCATTATGGTAACTACATAATTGTTGGTGATAACAGTTGTTAATAATGAAACGATTATTTGTTGGATATACATAATTATCTACTTTTTTTTTAAAAAATTTGGTTAAGAGAGCTTTATAACAGTTGTCTGTTTTTGTTTAAAACAAGAAAAAACAATTTAAGTACATATGTAACTACCCGTAGCGATTGGATATTTAAATATCTACAGCCATCTGCTCAAATATCATCCATTAGCAATTAATTTCAATAATTTTTTCAATGTGATTTATGTACTTATGCGATAGTGTAGTGTATATAAACCTAACTAATGCAAAAGATTAGGTGGTCTACTGATTCAGTTGACCTCCTTTTTATGTAATTATGTTCGTGCAATGCATCCAAATGTATGGAAAAATCCTAATGGTAACAGATAGTTCTATATGTATGCTTTTCCAAATATGGCCTTTCACAAACATTCGAATCGGGACTCGAGGCCATTTTCATTGAATTCACATGATTTGTTACATGAATTGAAGTATATGAATCATTGTTTTTTGAGTTAGCACCATTTTATGGTCAATAATATTTTGAAATACGCGTAAATTATCACTTCAAGGCACAGTGTCGGATTATGATTAAATTTATATTTTCAAAATCATGATGGTGAGGTGATAAATGTAGGCAAGTTTCGTTATGATTGGATTTACTATTTATTCATGTGAGCTCTAAACGCATGTTAATTTGTTTAAGGAATCGTAGGTATACAATTTGAGATTTAAAGAATAACTTCTGTATACAATCGAATTAGTTCTCGAAACTAGTTCCATTTTTTCAGATGACCTTTTTACTTACAAAATGTCAAATGGCACGTCTTAATTGGAGTTTGCGAGTTTTTGAGCCTATTTGTGATTAAATTAATATTATAATTGCCCTCATTATCCGCTAACCCTGGATCTGATTAGTCGGCTAGTGTAGTTTTTTTCCTTTTTGTAATTTTTCAGTGGTCTCCTCTCTTTAAATATTTGAAAAATTATTGCAATATAAATATTAAACTATAAATCATGATTTTAGTCTCGTTGGATTCACAAGATCGAAAGTTCCAAGCTCATACCCTTTTGGCAAAGCATGATGATGGCCACAGAAGTGGTTTTAAGCTAGGATTGTGTTTTTTGCGAGAAATGATCATCAAGGAGAACAGCTGAGACCGAAATCGGGTTTCGCAAGTTGAGGAGCACGTGCAATGGCATTCTTGGGTGGTGCGATGGTCCGAGCGTTGGTGTAGCGTAGCAGACCAAGGAGGGCATTGAGGATTGGCTTGTGGCCAAAGGGGTCGGTGTAACACCTCGCAAAATGTCCCCTAAATAGACATAGGTAAGTTAACTAAATATAAACAATAATGAATTTATAAAATATTAATAGGCTGAAAATAAGAATTTTGAATAATTGAGAATTGGGCCATGTAAATATTATTATTGTATTCGTGGCGAGATTCTGATCTATTTTCGTTTTTTAACCATCTAAAACGAGGTCCGTATGAAGAAGTTATTAATAAAACAAGTTATACGCTAATTATATACACAAAGGATTTTAACTTCAAATTGAATGAATATAAATCTGGAATATAATTATATATTGATTGGCATAACAGAATATTCCCTAGAGATTTGAAATTATGTGGGAATATACATATGCAACGGGGACAAGAATAATCAAATAACGGAAAGAATTAATCACATTTAATAACTAAATTAACAAAATAAAACATAATGGGAGAAAAAATCTCCCCACGCTGGACCGAGAAGGGGGTCAACCGCCCTCCTGTTCGAGGATGAGAGAGAGGCACTATTTATTAAGGACTTTTATATAGTATTACTCCCAAGGACTGAAACGTCCTAGATTTTGAGTTGTTTTATAATAAACATTTAAATTGGTTTTAAATGTTAAGTTGGAAATATAAATGAATTTTAATATGGAATGTATCGATTTAAATAATCGATATACGATTTAATTTCGAATATATCAAATTATCGTATTTGCAAACAACAAACAATTGAATTCGGAGTTAAAATTGAATCAAAATGATTTTGTCGATTATAATAAATTCTATTTGAATTAGAACGATAATAAATATTTATTATTGATGAATTTAATTGCTTGAAATCGATTATATTATATTCGATTTAATTTAAATCTTACAAAACTGTGATTTTCAAACTGTCTCAAAATTCAACGAAACCAATTCCATAGGATTTGTAATAATGTATTATTACCGGATCTCAAATTTCGTAGTGTTTGGATTTTTAGTTTGATTGTATGATTAGAAAACGTTTAGAAATAATTTAATTTAATTTAAATCGTTGATTTAAATTGATATCCTTTCCATACGATCGAATTAGGCTGCGGATAAGGGTGAGCATTATTCGATTAAACCGAATAAACCAACCAAACAAATTTAATTTGGTCGGTTCGGTTCGGTTTTGAAATTACTTTGGTTTGTAATCGGTCCGGAAAAATATTTAGTTTGGTTATCGGTTTAATCAAATTAACCGAACTTTTAGTATATTTTCAAAACTATCGATATTATAATAAATATTCTATGTTAGTTTAGTTATCTAAGTAAATTTTAATCATCACTTATGTGTCAAAATTAATATTTGAAAGCATAAAAATCATAAATAATAATACTCTAGTCATACACTTATAATTTTTTTTCAACTTATAGTGAATATTCCAAACACAAATTGTAAAACACTTTTAGTTCGGTTTAATCGGATAACCAACCAAACCAACCAAACGCTCATCCTAGCTGCGGAATCTATTCTAGTATGTTCAGAATAGTGATATAACCCTAGGGATGTCGCTCGCTACGATAAAATCGGAGTTTGAACACACAAGATATTTTAATTAAATAAACCTACATCATTTCAAATTAAAATTTAATTTATATTTATAATGTTGGTACTTAAGCCAACAACTGACCTAATTTATTAAATCGTTCAGCTTGTTTACTCCCTCGAGCAGAAAAATCTACCTCCTACATTCGATATCAAAGAAACAAAAAAATCATGGCATGTACTTATGTCTCCTTATTTTCATTTATAAATCGTGATATCCCCAATTCCTATTCTATTTCTTTCATTCTTCAGATCAACGCAAAGCTTCGAAATTATTTAAATGGTGGTTCCTTTTTATATTAATAACGTGAACTCCCCCTTCTCAAAACGACTCGAAACAAATTAAAATAGAGAGACATATCATAAAAAGAAGAAGAAGAAGAGAGAAATCCAAATCGGTATCACAATCAAACCATGAGTTATCGCTCGCGACTGTAGCAGAAATGGAAAGGGGATTAGGGGCACGCCATCTGGGTTGAGGGTTCAATCGCTTATTTCAATCCTAAGAGCTGCCGTTGGCTCGAATGGGGATGGAAACAGATCGAATGGAATGACAATGGAAATTGAGGTAGAGGCGCGCAACGTTAAGATGAAGGTGGTTCGTGAGGACGTAGGCTCGCGAAATAAAGGGAGTTGAAATCTGGGTATGTAGGAGTTTGAGTGGGTGGAAATTGGCGAGGACTTGGCGTGTGCGATGATTGTTTGGGCTACTGTCAGTTTTTGACGGTGCGTTAAGGATTGGGTGGAGAGCTGAGAAAGGGAGGCCGAAGGGTAAGAAGGTGACATAGGTGATCTCGGGGCTATGCAGGTAGTCGAACTGGGAAGGAGTAGTGTTGTCCCGTGAAGGCTAGTAAAAAGCATAGGTAATTCAAAATTAACTAATGCTGGTCGGTTTTTTACCACTAATAATGGAGGTTGGCTTGTTGATGGCAGTGAACTCAGGGGGAAACTTGGAGTGTTTGGGTAGAAGAGGTGCATGGTGGTATCAGGATATTAAATAATGGTTGATGGAAGGAGATTTATGCAGTGGAAGGCCGGACATGACTTTGGGTTTACCTGGAAAGGCACCTGTGATTTTAGATGAGTGAAAAAATATAACAGAAAGAATAAGTTAGGGTGCTTGGGTCCATTGCTGTATTGAGGAGTTCGGTGATGTCTGAGTTCGCTGCTTTCATGGAGCAGCGTAAGGGAGGGATAAACGCAATGGGGTTCGAATGCATTTTTTTTGGCATTAGGATTAGGTTGAGATTTTCAGAATATTGATCAAGGTAACTAAATTAAGTATTATTAGTAAGGGATAATTTTATTTTAAATACATGGAAATTGTAAATGAAATAACTGGCTCGATTTAGGTCAAAATCGTATGAAATCAGTTAGGGGTGACTTGTAAGGACGTAGGTTACTATCTGGAATCTCAATTGGCACGATTCACAAACTAAATAAATAAATCACGGTGAATAAATCTCACTCAGAGTTTTATATTTATATTTATTTTTATCGTTAAAAATAAATTGTTGGTTGTTTGGATGCATGAATGGATTATTGAATTATTGTGGCCATTATATATAATATATATTAGTTATATTTAGGCTTGGTGGTTGTGGCTATTATGTATATATTGGATATTTCCCGCAGTACCATTAGCGGATGATTTCCCTATGCGTCCTAAATATATATAGTGGATGACCTTCTATACCGAGGTATCCGGCCTTGAAGCAGGATGGCTGTTATTTATGTTAGCAAACATCTGTGGATGCAGGATGTTCTCGCTGAGGTCCGTCTCCCATTTCTGGTTCATGTAGGGGTGTGAGGCTTGCGAAGTTACGCTACACAAAGCTATGCCTAAAATGGGCTATGCTTTGATCATCAACCACAGGGCTCTGCTTTTCAACAAAAGCCTTGATCATTTGCATCTTAGCATGCCACATTGTCAATCCATACCATTGATTTCTGCCAATATATAACCTCTAAGCTCGTACGTCTCAGAGAAGGGTGTTACGCAAAAGAATACATTCTCCGCCACCAAACAGATATATATTTAGCAGAGATCAACGAATACAGCATAAAGGAATACAACGTCAGACATACCATCCATTTACAAGTCCGTTCTAGGTTTGATTGAAACCAGAGACACCTTATTCCTCGTCCCATATGTCCAATACAGGAGAGAGGTGCTCGCATATCCGGTCGATCTCCAAGTACGTCTGGACGATCACCACTTATTACCTTGTCTTGGGATGCCTCCCAATCAAGACATCAGTAATCATCCAAATGATGTGAAGATCTCCGGTCTTCAAACATCGTCTTCATCTTCGACTCTTAATCGTCATAGTAATTATTCAGAATGGGTTAAACCTGGTCTTTCCGAATAACTCGCATATTTTATAATCAATATTAAAGTGCTATATAAACACATCAAACGCCGCATTCCAATTCAGAATATTACTTTAATAAAATATTCACATTATTAGGGAAAGGTTCCCATTAATTTTATCAAAGATAAATTCTTTTAAATTTACCCTTTAATCTTCTTTTTAAAGATTCATTAAAACTCCAATTTGGTTTTAATATCAAAAACATTACTTAGTGATTATTCAGATTTAAGAAATTAATTTTGTCTTTAACTGGGTTAAAGAACCGATGTCATTTAGAACACAGTTCACAATAAACCCAAAATCATCTTTCATTAAACATGGAATTTTCACGGAAATCAAATCAATATATAATCGATATAAATTTCCGTTTCAGACTGATAATATAAATGGAATAACGGTAAAGCCTTTTAAATTGCATATATAATAACGACAAACTTGTATAGGCCAAAATTACAACTTGCATAAATAACATATGCCATGGATCCAAATCTAAAGGTGTGAACTTGATGAAATAATGACCAAAAACTTGCATAAATAACATATGTCATAGATCTATATTTGCATAGGTAATAATCCTAAATTTGCATAACATGATTCATATCCAACTTATAAACTTACATAGGTGATTTATACATCGCAACAATGGTGTAGACTAGTATCTAACATGTAAAGTATCATGTAGAATTTAACATATGTCATAGCCTAATTTTCAATTAATTCTCACATAAACTAGGTGTCATAATCATGTAAGTTCACATGTAATTCTACCCAACTTGTATATGATTCATGTTTGAATCAAAGTCTAAACTTGCATACATATGATTTATCATATGAGTCAATATAACAAACTAGCATAAGAAACATGATGATTCAACTAAACATAAGTCAATCATAGGATTATAACATGGGTGATAGCATCATAACTTTGCATCGTAGATGATAGCATCATAACATAATATCATAGAAATTACAACATAATTCTACAACATAATTACAACATGAAATCAACAATTCATATCACATCCAAATTATCCGCATGATAACTCAATCCAATTCATTTATTAATTATTTTGTTAAAACTATCGAACTCACAACTCAAAAGCAGCCTTGAGTTCTAAATTCTGATTTCTGGAGTTGAATTAGCGCTCCTTTGAAGAAGATTCACTGTTAGAGTTGAAAAGGATTGATTTAGACTAGCTTTCTTCCTCTCTAATTGGTGGCGACTATGCTGAGTTGCAAGGTAACGGCATGGAGGCCATGAATCAAATTTTATTTTGATTTTAGGGTTTGAGTCTATAGGTGTTTTTATAGAGTTTAGGATTAGTTTAAGCCGTCCGATCAACCCAGAATTAATCCCAGCCAATCAGAGCAGTTCAGAAACCCTAATGAGTCAGCATCTAGTCACAAACAGGTCATCATTCAAATCTGCCCGGGGGGGAAGGTCGACCCCCAGGTCGACACTATGGTCGACCTGGTTAGGGCAGGTCGACCCCCAGGTCGACCCTATGGTCGACCTGGCCCTGGCGGGAATTTTCCCGCCTAGCCTGTCTGACTCCGAAATTTGAATTTTCTAAAATCTGTTTTGAATTTTCTGAAACTTCCGATCGCCATAACTTATTCATACGAAGTCCAATTCACGCAAACTAGGACTCTATCTCAACTAGAATTCCGAGACGAACACAATGTTGCAACCCGTTTCCCTTAATTCTCTCATCTGAGATTAGTTATTCTTTAATTTTTGAATATTAGTGTTAACAAAAATACGGGGTGTTACAACAATAAATAAGGCAAGATAAACTGAATATACTATCGCACTCATTTCTATTTCTCTGCACCTACTAACAAGTGTTTTCAACTAGCACCATGTGTTCATGATAAAATGATCCCCTTTATCGATCAGCTTCTACTCGCATGCATTTATGACTTGTGTCATTCAGTCCCGCTTGATTGTAGATACCTATGCTGGTCCCACCATGGGGTGTATCAATTACTATGGTGGCAACCCGACACAAATTCAAGATGCAGAGTGTATACTACTGATGCCCAGTGCCTGATTTGTCCATGCCGGAGTACGTGCACGCCCATACTCCGTCGGAACCTACACTGCTGCACCACCCGCCGTTATTTTGACCGCTTATAATCAGCCCAGTAATCGTGCCCCACCTTGCCTAGTTCAGGGTACCATGATACATCTATGTGGGTTACTGCTGAAATGGGTCCCCATTACTAGGGTTTCCTAATCAACATGTTAAAATGGTTAAGTGGTCTCAAATTAACCTAACCCCACCCATCAGTTTAGTTAACATGTTATATTGGTTATGTGTTTCCTTAATTTACTTAACCCTACCATTCTTAGCTTGCTTGTTTCTTAGCTTTAATTCATTCATTAAAGCACCAACCTCTCACATTAGATCTATATTGTTGCAGTCACTGGATGTGCCGGACGGTTTCGGGCAGTCTTACACCACAACTCAATCTAACCTCGGGTTTTTGGGCTTAATGCGCTAACCTCTCACATTAGATCTGTATTGTTACGGTTGCTGGATATGCCAGGCAGTTCCGGGCAGTCTTACACCGTAACTCAATCTAACCTCGGGTTAGGCATGTTCATCTTTTAATTAATTTACATATTTACCATTTATGTTTATATGTAAATTATCCACCAATGTTGTCAACTCAAGTCATGTCCCATTTACCCTTCTAAATTATGTCCATAATCCTTAGGTATACAAATTATACCATTTCATGCCATTAATCATTTAATGATTATGAGCCAGCCTATGCAAAAAGCATGTAATTTAATATTTTTCCCAACGTATCCCCCGTTATTCGTTCGCATAAATTACATAGAGCGTTAGTCGCAAATTAGCCTAACTCATAAACAAAAAGGGAAAAGCAAAGGGACATGTAACATTCCAACGGCCTAAAACAGTATAGATCAACTAAGCATGTGTGATATAAATTTGGCATAGTACTACACAAATTTAATTAAGCATGTAAATGTGAACTGGCATTTGAGTTGGATCAAATTAACATAGATCTAAACATATAAGCATGTATGACTTAGCTTACGAATTTGCATATAACATATCATAAAGGAATCACCAAACATGATAGGTTCATCACCAAATTAATATACAACATGATAGGTTCATCACCAAATTAATATACAACATGATAGGTTCATCACCAAATTAATATGCAACATGATAGGTTCATCACCAAATTGATATACAACACGATAGGTTCATCACCAAACTAATATACAACATGATAGGTTCATCACCAAATTGATATACAACATGATAGGTTCATCACCAAACTAACATACAACATGATAAATTGTATCAATCACAATAGTCATGTAGGCATAGGTAATTTCAGAATTGCTACAGGGATAAACATGAATCAGAATACGATTATCTTACAACTAGGCACAGTTCTAGTTTTGCTTCATTACAAGTCATGACTTTTATTTGTTCAAATCTAAAGAATAACTGAACTTACAAAAAAAAGAACAAATCTTGTTTTCTGGGATCTGATTTCTGAAACTGTAAAGCTATCCTTTGATGTAGACTATTGATTCTTTAGTTTGGACTTGATTAGGGGCTTTCTAACTTGATTTCTAAAAAAATGGAGGCTACGCTAGTTTGGCCATGGACAGCATGACGGCTTCAGAGAGCAAGGTTATGAGGTTTTAGGGTTGAGGGTTGGGGTTGTTTATATAGAAGTTTAGATTAATGAGAGCCGTTAGATCAACCTAGGAGTAATCAGAGCCGTCCAGACCAAACAGAGCCAACCGAAAGTCGCTACATATGCCCTAATGACTCAGAAAAACGTCACTGGACAAAACAGCCCAGATCTGGCCTAGGGGGTCAACACCCCAGTCGACACCCCTCTTGGGGGGTCGACACCTATGTCGATCCCCCGGGGGGAGTCGACACCTATGGGCGGGAATTTTCCCGCCCAGCTGATTGTTGGAATTTTGAATTTTGAACTGCTTTTTGATTTAATTATTATTTATATTTAATTTCCGTTTAAACTTGAAATCTTCTGAACTCCATAACTTCTTCATACGGAGTCTGATTCTTGCAAACTTGGACTCTATCTCAAGCAGAATTCCAGGACGAACGCAATGGCTAAACCTGTTTCCCCTAATTTCCACTTTTAAAGTTAAATGTTCATTAATTTGTTACTTTAATGTTCATAAAAAATACGGGGTGTTACAGAATACAAACTTGTAGACCTTATTTTTGATGTTAGGATTGACATTTCAAACGAATTAGAACCTTTATTCACATGCGCTTGATTTACATTTATTTATTACTATTTATAACATAATTATAAATTTGTATTAATTGCCTTTAAAGTACTTTTAAATTAGGAAGTTAGAAATTAAATGTCCCCATCGGAAATTTGTATGTGCGTATGTAGTAATGGCTTTTATAAATATTAATGACACATAGAAAGGAGGTTAATCCCAATTTGCTATAGAAGTCTACCTAGAACCAATCGACATATCCAACATCTACAAATTAGTCGAGTTAACACGAGAGGACTAGGTGTAATGGGTTATTACATAAAGACATGAGGTTAAGCCAAAATTATTGAGTAAATCACATACTATCTATTTTATACAGTATGATGTTGGAGTTTTGTAGTTGTTTCAACAAGATTTTGTGTCTTTGTAAACATAAAACTTGAGTTTTATGTTTACAATGAAAAACTTGCTTTCTATCCAAACTTGGGGTGCGGTATCTTGCTCGTTTCTTGCCAAACTCGTGTTCCGTCATTTTAGGTGTTAGTATTCTTGCTGAACTATATGCATGTAAATTTTTGAGTCATTCTGGCCTTTGTAACCTGTCGAAACCGTGCTTCAAATTTTGAGTCAAAGCAAGTTAAGCTCCCATGGAAATTCCCATAGCAAAGGCCGGCCCCGACCTTCTATGGGTATGGTCAATCCATAGCCAAGAGAGGTCGACCCCTAGGTCGACTTGGAACATATAGGAGTCGACCCCTGTATTGTTGTGGATGCATGCATTTTTACTGTGTGTTTGAAGTTTATACTTGATTGTTTATGAATGTTTCTTAAGTAATTTTTGTTGATTTTTACGCCAATTTTGATGTTGTATTCTTAGGCTTAATCCTATAATGGTTAAGCCAACATTATCACTAATTCATACTTCAGATAGGTGAGGATTTTGTATATTGAATTCACGAAAAATTTCATGAGATTTTCGATACAATGAACATTTTATAAAACGTTTTTTATAAGGAATTTCTATATAGATATGCCTCTATGGCGTTAAGGCAAAAGTTTTACTAGATTTGTTTTAAAAACAAAATCGCCTCAAAACTCTGTATATACAATATTTTTCAACATATAGATTTTTTCAAGGAAGATATTCAAATGATTTTCAAAGTTATTTACAAACTCATTTTCTCAAACCATGTATTTTCAATATAAATTAACCATCCGTTTTTGCACTCTTCGAGAGAACGTGAAAGTGATTTGAATAGCACAATAAACCACATGGTATAGGGCACGAAGGTTAATTATACCAGTTAATTTCAGACTCGTTCAATTGAAGTTATTTTCAGTGTGGAATTGACTAACTCGTAGTAAACCAATAAATGAGAATGTTTGGTATAGAGTGCACAGTTACCATTATTCGGGTTACTACTTAGAAGTTGATGACACATATTAGACAATATGGTCGAACATAATATTAGACCATCTGGTTGAACGCAGTTTTAGACCATCTATTTGAACATAGTATAAGACCATCTGGTCAAACATAGTATATATACCTTTGGGTCGAACATAATATTTAGATCTTCGGGTCGAACATAGCATATAGACCCCCAGAACAACTGTGGCTCGACCATAGTATTTAGACCTTTCGGTCGACGTAGTATTTAGAACTTTCGATCGACGTAGTATTTAGAACTTTCGGTCAACCGTGGTATTATGCACGTGCGGCGTAGCATTGACTCGCCACCATTGGTGTGGTTAAATATGATTTTATAAGTTCTTAGATTTCAGTATTATTTATTTTTAGATTTTTTTGATTTATAAATGTTTTCACGATTATTGATGATGTTGATTTTAGATGGCTTTAGTGCTCTCAGATAGTTTATATATATTTATGGTGATAGCATGATGTTGTTTTGAACTCTTGAATGCATTCTAGATGTTGATGTTGTGTTTATTTCTATCCTGTTGTTTGTGTACTTTAGGGTTTTATTTACACAGTTTGGTGTTGTTGCTTAAGCGACTCGATGTTAATGGAAAAACTTATATTTTATTGTTGATGTCACTTCATGAGACCATTATATGATGCTTCAGTTGTACCTAATCTTATGAACCTCATGTTGTTCCTGGTTGAAATTTACTCTCATTCTATTTGAGAAGAGATATCTCTTATGATGTTATACTTCATTTATTATGATTCATTCACTCTATTTGAACTAGACATACTCCTGTATTTTATATACTCAGGTCAGACAAAGTCATTTAGGTTAGATCCTGGTGTAGATACATGCTCATCCTTTTTCCGCTATGGTTGTCCATCATCTTTTTTGGGCGCTTAGGCATATTTGCACTAGTCATCTAGATGTTATATTTGCGTAATCTGATATATGTACATATACTTTTATGGGAATCGATGTCGTGTGTATATATAGTGTGGTTAATATAACCACTAATTATGTCACTTTGTATTGTACTCGATGTATATGTATATATGACAGTGTTTGCAATTCTATGATCCATGATATTTACTATCGTGTTTTGTTTTGAAATAATCAATTATCCATAGTTGTATTAGGCAAGAATTAAGTATGTCGATCCACTAAAGGTAAAAGGAAAAAAATGAGCTTGAAATTAATGTACTTAATACTTGTTTAATACAAGCTTACGGATAATCGCTCATAACCAGTCTTATTCTCCGCACTAGCAACTGTAATACTCTTTGTTAGTGTAGGTCTCGGGGTAGGGCGTTGTAGCTTGACATTAAAGTTGAATTCATAAAAAATGCAATAAACACATTACATATATGAGTAATACAGTAAATCGATGTATAACATGAGTGTAACATCATCCCTAATTGAAGTTGTCCTTAATGGAGTACTTAACCTTTTCGTGTCCTTTGGGGGGTGAATATAAGTAGGGATACATCTAGGATTATATTTTGATTTTCATAGTATTTCATATGTTGAATTCAATTAATAATATCTTACCCCAGTGAATAATCCTTATTTTTTAATTCTTTTAGCTCGTGGCTGAAAATGATGGCGGATATGTCTCTGGTGCTAGGCAAACCGGCGACACATGTCCAGAGGGTGTTTTATGCCTTCCGATCGCATCTATCTGTCAATTGATTAGATCATAGAGCTTATTTGGTGTACTCAGCTCTAGCTCATTCTTCTCCTCCGCGCGAGTCCACATTTGCATGTATGCATGGCGACTTTACACATCTTAGAGGCACGCCACTCAAGGCTCAGAGTCGGTTCTTAAGATTCAGGCTTGGCTTCATATATGCGAGCGTATTTTTACTTGCGTGGAGATATCCGACCACTACAACGTTCTTGTCGCATCTATTATGTTGCAAGAACGTACATTGAACTGGTCAAGCTCCTTATGCAGAGATTGATGAGTTCACCTTAGAGTGGAAGCAATTTAAAGAGTGTTTCGAGCTCAAGTTTGTGCATGATCTGAGAAGGAAATCCTAGTTCGATGTTTCCTTGGTTTGAGGTAAGAGAATTCAACTGTTTTCAAGTATATTACATCTTTTAAGGCCTTATCAAAATACGATCTCGAGCATATCAACACTCCCTTTAAGAAGAATCTTAAATTTGTTACTGGCCTTAAGAAGTATTTGAAGAAATATGTGATGTTGCATCAAAAATTGTCTTTTAAGGAGCTTGTTGATGTGACCCTTCATCTCAAAGCGGTAGAGAATGAGAGGAATAGTGGCAATGAGACCGAGGTTCACAAGAACCAAACAAGAAGAAGTTCCCTTTATCTAAATCCAAGTCCTTTCCACATAAGAAGAAGTAATCTAGTTTCGGTTTTCAAACTAGAGCAGTACCTCCTACCCTGAAGGTGCATTTTAATTGTGGTTCTTCTGAACATTTTGCTTGGGACTACCTAGGCCTTACATTGGTCGCAAATGCAAGCAAAAGGTTCAAATGATCCTAAAGCATCCAAGGGCCCTAAATCCAGAAAATATAAATAGTGTAGCGAATGCTTCTGTTGGGGCCTCTCAATCCGAGGTACTCTTCCTTTTATTCTTGAGGCCACTATATTATTTCATGGCTACTCCATATAAGTTATTTTCGATACGGGGGTTACATTCATTCATATCGAAAGAACTTGTAGATGATATTCCATTGGATGTTACTTATCTAGTTACTTTATTGAGGATTGAGAATCCTACAAGGGGTTCCACAACGCTTGGCATGTTATGTGAGAACGCTGATATTATTTTATGCGAGTTGCATTTCCATGTGAATCTGCACGTTGTAACAACCCGGAAATTCTGAACCAATTTAAAATTTTTATTTTAGAAATTTTAATAGAATTTTAATAGTTAAAATAATTTATTTTAAATAATAATGATGAAAATTTTTATTTAAATCGAAGTTAGAACTAATTTTTTTAATTTAATTATAAAAGGAGTTAGAAATAGCTATGTAGTTTGAAAATTTGAACTTTGACTGACTGTAAAGGATTCAAAATAAATCGGATTTTAGTGAAACCAAAAATATTAGAATCTATTTAAAAATATCTTTCCAACAAATCTGAAAAATTGAAATTTCATAGTGGGAATCAAAAGTTATGCCCAATTTAAAATTCAGAATAGTTGCTATAGAATATATATATATATATATATTAATATTAAAAATTGCCATTTTTCAAATGACCTTCAATTTCGACGAAAACACTTTTGTTGGAACCGGAAGGCCAAATTATTTCTAGGTTTCAATTTTCATAATTTTTAGAATTAATATATGAGCGTGGCAGAAGAAAATGTGTTTTGTCAATTTCAGTCAAATTTAATCGACCAGAAAATGACCATTTTTCAAATGGTCTCCAAATTCGACGAAATTAGTTTTGTTAGGACCGTATCGTCAAAACATGACTAGAAATAATTTTTCTGGAATTTTTAGAGTCAGTATGTGGCCTCGGTAAATTAAAATGTACGTTTAAATTAAATATAATTTGATTTATATAGTAAATTAAAGAAAAACTGATCGTAATAGTCAAATTGGCTTACGAAACATATCCCATTGTGTCCGGAATTGGGATATTTAGCTAGGGCGACACTCGTTGGGTTTGATTTGGAGTTCGTGGTGTTAAACTGATATTATTTGAATTAAATAAAATTAAATAATATAAAAATACGGTATAAATATGGTACAAATACCTAAACCCTAACCTAAATGGTACAGCCGCCACCCTCTCTTCAATGGCTGATACCATTCCAAATTCAAACACTAAATTCTTCTAATCTAATCCGAATTAACTCGTGATTCCAAAGCAAATATGGTAGCGATTTTTCTAAACTTCAATTCCATAAGGTGATGATCGAATTTAGTAGAGTATAGGGCTCGGATTTCTGGTGCAAACAGCGGACGTTCGTGGTCGGATTGAGGGCCATGGGCAGGTGCGAGTTGCACCTCATTGGGGGCGCCGGAAGCTGACGTCATGGCGGTTAGAGGGGCGGATTCCGATCGGCCTACAATGGCCTTGAGGCACATGCGTGGTAGTGGAAGTTGGTGCGATGTTGGGTTCGTTCTTTTCTGGAAGAAGACGATGAGGTGAGGAGTTAATTAGGGGAAGGATTTAATTATTATTAAATTAATTAATTCATAATTAATTGTTTAAAGGTTAAATTGTGGTAACTTCTTCAAACAGTAACCAAATCAAACGAAATCAGTTGCGTTGGATCTGCAACAGCGAGAACTACATGATGGAACAATCTGAAACTGATTTAGAGCTCGTCAAAATTTTGGTAGAGTGGAAAGCTTTTGGTGAGATTTCTATTTTCAGTAATTAATTAAAATTTAATTATTTTCTTGCTATTTGAAATCGATGTATGAATATAATGAAATCAGATCTGTGATGTTGAGATTGAAATTTTCTGTTTGTTGTTTCTGATTGATTGTGTTGTTCATGTTGCTAGATCCCGATCTATAATTAAAAATTCTTTATGTTATTTGAATTCATAGTTTATTGTTAGATCTGATTTGAAAAAAAAATCTTATTTTTAATCTAGATGTATGAATATTGATTTGATTTATAATATAAAGTTTCTTCTTTTATTTTGATCTATTTGATCTTGCAATAAAAGTTTCATCTTTTATTTTAATCTATGAACATATATTTGAATTTATAATAAAATTTCACCTTTTGTTTAGATCCATAAACATAGAGTTGTTTTTAAAATAAAAACATCATCTTTATGTAATCCATGAACATTGAGATTAGATTTACATTATTATTTACATGAACATGAGTTTTTATGACATTGAGATTTGTAATAAAATTTCATTTTCGTTGTTTACATTAAAATATCATTATATTTGATTACATAAAATATGGTTTTTTCTTAAATTTGTTTCAACTAAAAATAACATATTTTAGTGACAATTTGTTCAAAATAAAAGAACATATTTTTATTATCATTTAGTATAAATGAAATGTTTATGATAAAAAGATCATATTTTTATTGTCGATTAGTTATGATAAAAAGAATAGTTATAAAAGATCATATTTTTTATTGTCAATTAGTTACAAAGATTAGAATTGGAAAAAAAGATTTAATTTTTATTTTTAATTAGTTACAATGAAATAGAGTTGAGATTTAAAAGTAACACTTTTACTTGCCATTTTATACACAATAAAAAGTGTAGATTAAAAAGTATCATTTTTATTGTCATTTTATATGCAATAAAAAGAATGGATTTAAAGTAACATTTTATTTGTCAATTTAGTTAAATAAAAAGTATAGATTTAAAAATAACATTTTTATTGTCATTTTAGTTGTAATGAAAAGTATAGATTTTGAAGTTGCATTTTATTGTCATTTTATATGCAATAAAAATAGAAGATTTAAAGGTATCATTTTTGTTGTCATTTTATATGCAATAAAAATAGAAGAGTTGAAAGTATCATTTTTGTTGTCGTTTTATATGAAATAAAAACAGTCATTTTTGTCAAACATGTTAGTTGAAATAAAAATAACATTTTTATCAAAACATGATTATTGAAATAAAAATATAGGTTTTTGTCAAAACATGTAAATTGAAATAAAAGTTATCATTTGTGTCAAAACATGTTATTGAGACAAATTTAACATTTGTGTCAAAAAGATTAGAATCAGAAGTTTAGAATAAAAAGGATTAAAATAAAAAGATAACAAAAGTTATCACCTTTGCTAAATAATTTAGCAAAACAAACATTATCATTTTTATCGCATTAGATTTAGCAAAACAAACATTATCATTTTTGTCGCATTAGATTTGTCAAAATAAATATTATCAATTTGTCGCATTAGAATTGTTAAACGAACATTAACATCTTTGTCAATATAGGATAGTCAAAGAAAAATATTTATTTTTGTCAACATAGAACAGTTAAACAAAAATATTTATTTTTGTCAATACAGAATAGTCAAACAAAAATATTCATTTTTGTCAATATAGAATAGTCAAACAAAAATATTCATTTTTGGTCATTATAGTTTAATTGAAAAAAAACATTCATTTTTGTCAATTGGTATAGTTGAAATAAAAACATTCATTTTCGTTAAATTAGAATTGTTGAACAAAATGTACATTTTGTCAAAACACGTTAATTAAAACAAAATATCCATTTTTGGTCAAAACACAATAGTTGAAACCGAATTTGTCACTTTTGTCAAAATGTAACTGTTGAAACAAAATTGGCCTTTTTGTCAAAATATAATTGTTAAAGCCAAAGATGAACATTTTTGTCAAATTAGAATTGTAGAAACAAAAATGATCATTTTTGACAAATTAAGATAGTTGAATTAGAAATATACATTTTTATCAAAATATACATTTTAGTAAAAAGGATTGGTTGAAACAAATACATCATATTTGTTGAAACCAAGTAGCTGAAATGAAAAGAACATTTTTGTTAAAATATATTAGTTGAAACAAAAATGTACATTTTGTTATAATAAGATGATTGAAAACAAAAAATTACATCTTTGGTTAAATAAAAGTGTTAAACACAAATAGCATTTTTGTTAAATAGGTTTGTGTTACAACAAAATGGATGTATCACTTTTTATACATTTTGTTGAAATATAATTTATATGCAAAGATAAGAATCACCTTTATTTGCATAACATGCTATAGAATTTATATGCAAATATAAAAATCATTTTTATTTGCAAACATACAATATAATTTATATGCGAATATAAGAATCATATTATTGGTCAAAACATACATTAGAATTGTATGTAAAATTAAGTTACATTTTATTGTTAAATTATACAATAGAATTTATGTGCAAATCCAAGTGACATTTGTATTGTTAAATTTTATATTAGAACTGGTGTACAGAATAAATGGGCATTTCATATGTTATGATTTGAAACTATACATACAAATAAAACAATTCTTTTATTTGTTAAAGTTTAGAATAGAAATTTGCATATAAATAAAAGAAAATAGGAACTATCTTTTTTATTTGTCATCAGCAATAATAACATGTAAATAAATTACATTTTATTAGACATTAGAAACATGTAGGAAAATTATGCGAGTAAAATACATTTTTTATTTGACATCAGGAATATAATAACATGTTTGTTCATTATCGTCAGCATGTTAGCAGATTTAAAATTGGTTAAATTCATTAACCAATTATTTATTTAGATGAACTTTTGTTGGCTGAAAACCCCACACGGGTATTGGGATAATATTTGACATACACTAGTCCCAATATTTAGTTGTATGTCGATCGATAGATTGACAGGCTGCGATGAGCGTTATTATTTCATTTTAATACTCACACAGTTGTAAAATTTCACTCTGGATGTAAATGGATGATGTAATGATTATTTATTATTATTGTCATATACATGCAATGTATGAAATCCATATAACCAAAATTATTTGGTAAATGATTGAGTCACATTCCGATTCAAAATATCTTTTAAATAAAGAATGTTTTTAAAGAACATTGTAATATAAAAGATTATTTTAAAGTAAAGAATATTGTAAGATAAAGAATATTTTTACATAAAGAATCTTTTTATATAAAGAATATTTTTAAATAACAAATATTTTAAAATAATATTCAACGAAGAATAAAATGATGATTTCTATGTCCGTTTTTGGATGGACAAAAGATTAAAATATATTTTTATCGAAAGGAACTAATTATTAACTAGGATAAATCTTTTAAATTTTGATTTAATGAAGTCTTCCAATTAACTGGTATTTAATTGGAATTAAATAAAAGAATTAGATTTTAGGTTGTCGTGGATAGTGTCTTAAATAACACTGTTCTTAAACCCCGTATGATAGGAATAAAATTTTAAATTAAGATTATTAGAGTTTTCAAATTATATTTAGTAATTGGAATAAAATGATATGTGAATTGGGTTTACCGTGAACTGTGTTTTTAAACGACATTTGTTCTTTAACCCAATTAATAGTGAAAATATGATTTGGAATTTATAAATCTTTTTATTAAGATTTAAAAAGAAATTTTCCAGAGTCAAGTTTTCCAATTTAATATATTAAATTGGAATTGAGTCGAAATTCGATTTGATAATAATCGAGATAGGCTTCTGTAAAAGAAGACCGTTACTATATATGGAATTTAAAAGGCTTTGCTGTTATTCCATTTATATTATCGGTATGATACGGAAATTTATATCGATTATATATTGATTTGACTTCTATGAAAATTCCATATTTAATAGAAATGATTTTAGGTTTATCGTGAACTTTGTTTTAAATGACATTGGTTCTTTAACCCAGTTAAAGACAAGATTAATTTCTTAAAAGTTGAATAATCATAAAGTCATGATCTTGATATTAAAATCAATCGGAGTTTAATGGACCTTTAAAAAGAAGATTAAAGATTAAATTTAGAAGAATTTATCTTTGATAAAATTGATGGGAACCTTTCCCTAATAATATGAATATTTTATTAAAAGAATATTCTGAATTGGAATGAGGCGTATGATGTGTCTTTATAGTACTTGATTTTTAATTATAAAATACGCGAGTTATTCGGAAAGACCAGGTTTAACCCATTATGAATAATTACTACGACTATTAAAGTCAAAGACATTGAAGACGGTGGATGAAGATCGGCGATCTTCACATCGAATGGATAATTACTGATGCCCGACATTGGCTAGCTACCGGTAAAGGGTTAAAGTGGTAGTTTTTCCGGACGTACTTGTTGATTGTCCGGATATGCGAGCACCTCACTTCCATATTGGACATACGGGACGAGGAATAATGTGTCTCCGGTTTCAATCAGACCCAGAACGGACTTGTAAATGGATGTGTGTCTGACTTTGGATTTCATTCCATGTAATTAAATTGATTTCTATTTAATATATATCTGTGGTGGCAGAGAATTTATTCTCTTGCTTAACACCCTTCTCTGAGATGCACGAGCTCAGAGGTTATATATTGGTAGTTATCGATCGCATGGCGTGAATTTTCAATGTGGCATGTGTAACGACCCGGAAGGTTCGACGCCCAGACTTCGACAATGATACATTAAACCCGTATCACTTGTCAAAATCCAAGTGTTGAAAACACCAGATAGTTATGAGAAAGAAGGTAGAGGGTGAGATAAGAAAGAAAGTTAGAATAGAAGAAGAAGAAGAACCAATACAGAGTCTCACATCGCAGTGGAACATAATACAGAAATAAATCTTTACTGAAAACTTTAAAATACTTACAATATCAGAGTACAACACATATCTGGACAGTTTTGATAATCTGTCCTCATATATGTAATCACACAGCGGAGTATCATTCATCTGAACATCTTCAACTCGTCTTTGGACTTCTCAGTACCTGATAACCTGAACCTGTACACCTCGGTCTAACCCGAGCATTTACAAAACACCGGGTCAGTCTGGTGGACCAAAGTGAGAAAAACTCGCACTGCATTTAGAGTATCACACCACTTGATTTTAAAGTTAAAAATCCTTTCGAAATAAAAAGATAATCGTAAGACCGATCCACACATAAACACAGATGGGTTTTTTTACCTTACGATAATCCAAACCAGTTTTCGAAATCAATATCTTGATCTGATATTATGATAATGTCTAGATACAAATAATTAACAATTCTAGAGGAACGCTTGCATCTCACGCTTCCCGTATATAGTATACAATCGAAAACCGCGGGCACTTATTGGATATTGGATTTCCAACTTGACAAGGTATGGGACCACCTTCCGTACGTGTATCTCTAGAGGCGAATACACGGGGTTCAACAAGAACGTCTTGCAACCCGGCCCTCACATGACCGACCACTCATTTCGCTTGAGTGTATCGAATGTATATCGCCAACGGTTTGACTCAAACCACCGTTCCCGAATGGGCAGAATCGATAGATTAAGAAACAAAAGGAATTTCTCTAGATAGGAGATTATACACCCTAATGGGAGCGACTCACATAGCCATGCTGCCAGCCCGATTTTTGTCATCTCCTGGTTGATGAGGCTTGAGGTCAGAACATATCTGGTCATCATTGTAACGTCCGAGAATTTCGCTCGATCCGAATCAGTCGTTAAACCGATCTAGACCGTTCGAAACCCCTGATCGTTTTAGAACAGGACAAATCAGAACACAAACAGAAGAACATTTCATTGTTATTACATCAATTCCATCAGATACAAGAATATACAGAGTATAAATGAATAAATTACATTTGATAAATATCAGAGATTACAATAAATTACATAGCAGCGGAAAATAATACAAAGCACAACTGAAGGTGATATACGGATACAGAGCTTTCCGGATATCATTCCAGCTGTAAACCAGGATCCTGTGAATATAAATCTGCAAAACCAAAACTACTAGCTGCCTGTGCGGAAAATAGGGGCACCCAGAGTTTAGGTTAAAACAATAAACTCCAGGTCAGTCATGTGACTGGTGTGAGAACTAAAACAGTTATTTAAACATTTTCTTTAAAAGAGAGTAATTCAAGGGACCACGCCGTATAACACAGAACGGGTTTCCTCCCAAGAATACTAGTGCATAGAATAAACAGCGCAATGCTTTTTCGAAAAATGAAGCTATTATAAGACCCAGGTCCCATCACACAATGCAACGCAAGCCGGAGGATAGGGTTTTCCCTTATAATAGACAAACATGCTTGGTACGTTTAAAACAAATCATTTGATACTATAATAAGTGTATAGTGTCAAAACAATTTCAATCATAAATATAAATCATAGGTGGCATAGCTACCATCTACTATGTCGCCATACTAGTTCTACAATTAAAACCGCAATACACGTATTGGAAATTGGATTTCCGTCATGAGTCGAGGCAAGGGGCAAGCTCCTCTCCGCTTCGAGACACTCTAGCAAATGCTCAGGACTACGCACACTGGGTAACCCTTGGATCGGTTGGGCCGGTCCTCACTTACGTTAGAGGATTGGCAATTCCTGAACACACGTTTCCCGGTCCTTACAGACCTATAATCGAGGCGCCTCATTCCAACAACCACAAAGGTGAAAAGTATATAAATGTCAGGGCTGGTAAGTCACTGACACCACCAAAGCTAGAAAGAAACGTCGTGTTCTACCAACGGCCCGTATCCCGTTTTTAACTCATACCGAGGTGTGAGGCTCGCGAATCCACGCTATACACAAAGCTGCCACGTAGGCTGTGCTTTGATCATCAACCACAAGACTTTGCTTTTCAACAGAAGCCTTGATCGTTGCATCTTAGCGTGCCACACAGGCAATTCATGCCATGCGACTGATGTCCATCGATATACAACCTCTGAGCTCGTACGTCTCATAGAAGGGCGTTAAGCAAAAGAATAAATTCTGCGCCGCCAAGCAGATGTATATTTAATAGAAATCAATCAACACAGAATAAAATCCAATGTCAGACACACAATCCATTTACAAGTCCGTTCTAGGTCTGAACGAAACCGGAGGCACTTTCCTCGTATATCCATCCATCTCCAAGTACGTCTGGACGACCACCAACTATTTCCATCCTCCTTGGTGTACAACCCAATCAGGATCGTCAGTGATTATCCAAACGATGTGAAGACTTCCGGTCTTCAACCACCGTCTTCATCTTCGACATATCATCGAATCGGTTATTCAGAATGGGTATAAACCCGGCCTTTCCGAACAACCCGCGTATATTGAAAACAAATGTTACACAAACACAACATACGCCTCATTCCAATTCAGAATATTCTTTTATTCACAAAATCACATTTTTAGGGAAAGTTTCCCATTAATTTTATCCAAGATAAATTCTTTAAAATTTATCCTTTAATCTTCCTTTGGATGTCATTTCAAACCAAATTATGGTTTTCTAAACCAGTCGAGATTAGAGAACCACACCGAAGTTATTATCTATTTTATTTCCCAATCCCAACCTATTCATCCCATGAAGCAAAACTGGTAATACTTCATATCTAACACCATAGTGTTATCGGTAAAATTAATTACCATTTCACGTTCAAATCTAGTTAAAGACTTAACTATCGCTTTGGAGAAAAACTGGGGATACTCCATTCTCGTTCATTTTATAAATTTGATAATTTAGATTACAAATTTACATTTCAATCTAATTGCAGATTCATTAAAACTCCTTTTACTGGGTTAAAGAACTAATGTCATTTAAAACACAGTTCACGACAAACCCAAATCAATTCTAGTTCAATTCAAATCAAATATATTAGGAATTCCGATTATTTAAAACCCCTTTTTAAATCTAATTTATTTATTTAAAAAATAATAATCGGGTTTTAAATTGAGTTCAAACTAGTTCATTTCGATAAAAATCTATTTTTATCTTTTCAAATATGGAGTTTTTCATCCCAAATTTTCCCAAATCATTTCTTCTGATTTTACACAAATTATTGATATTTTTAATAATTGTATCAAGGCCCGTACAGTCGATTTCCATCAACGGCCATCGAACTGCACTTACAGCGACCTTTTCCGAATTTGATTTGGACGTATCTCCAAATCCAACCGTTAGATTTCAAATTTCTAATATTCATTAGAAAGCTCTTTTCGATACGAACCCAACGGTTCCAGTTTTAGGAGAATCCGACGGTCGGATCTCCCGTAATGTCCGTTTAAAATAAATGGTCGAAATTTATGAACTGTCGCGGCGCGGCGCGTTCTATTCAGGCCATTATATAGATAATATATATATATTATATATATTTCGTCGATTTCTACTTAAAACGAAGTTTTAAAAATAGTTTTGAATTCACTTCAAAAACAATTTCAACCTTTATTTCAAATTCAAATCAAAATTGAATTTCCTATTTTAAATCCTTTTTACTTTCCTTTCTATTCGATTTCAATTCAAATCGATTTTAATTCGATTCGAATTCAATTCATTTTCTATTCAATTTGAATTCAATTCGTTTTCTATTCAATTTGAATTCAATTCGGTTTTCTATTCAATTCAAATCAAATTGGTTATATATTCAATTGGAATCAAATTCGTTATATATTCAATTGAAATCAAATTCGTTATCTATTCAATTCATTTCAAAATCATTTTATATTCAATTCATTTCGAAATTGTTTTATATTCAATTCATTTCGAAATCGTTTTATATTCAATTCATTTCGAAATCGTTTTATATTCAATTCATTTCGAATTGGTTTTATATTCGATTCATTTCAAAATCGTTTTATATTTAATTCATTTCGAATTGGTTTTCTATTCAATTTCGATATCACTTTTCAATATTCATTTTAAAATGAATAAAATCGACATAAATATCGTTCACGTCAAAATGGCGTTAATCTAATCAACACGGCTTCATATATTCTATTTCAAGTATTTCTATTTCAAAATATTTCTTTTTCAAATATTTCGTTTTCAAATATTTCTATTTCAAATATTTCGACTTCAAATATTTCGATTTCAAATACTTCTGTCTCAAATATTTCGATTTCAAATATTTCGTTTTCAAATATTTCGTTCAACACATGACTAATCTCAACGGATGAGTACAGTCAACACATGAACCTTTATTCTATATTGATAAAGATGTAAATTTTATTATTAAAATATTTCGTTCAACACATGACTAATCTCAACGGATGAGTACAGTCAACACATGAACCTTTATTCTATATTGATAAAGATGTAAATTTTATTATTCTTTATTTTTTAAATTGGAATGAGGCCCAATCAATTACCATATAAAGTTGATTATATGAATTCCATACAACACATGTATATAATAGCATTGAAAAATAATCAACCATCAGCCAAAGTGCACTACACTGTATAAGCATCAAATATAGATATCTAATGCTTATAACAGCCTGTCAATCAATCGATCGACATATTTAATCAATCAGGATGAGTGAACTTCAAATTTCATCCCAACACCCGTGTGGGGTTTCAAATCAACAAACACAGATTTTATTTGTGCAGTTGGGCGATGTGTAAAATTTATCGTCCCAATCAATGTCCTTCAAATAGGTGTACATAAACAAACCGTCCGGTTTGTAAATGAATATTTATTTTATTCACTTCACGTTAAAAATTATATTTTTAACGATAAAACATTTTATTTTAACATATGAATTTCTATTCAGTTCATTCTTTAAATAAAATGATATTTTTATTTTTCTAACTTATTTTAGAAAATTTCGGCGGCATAACGGCACGATACTAGAAACGGGACGAGGCCCAGCCTTATCCCCGGTCTAGTGAAGGCCCACGCCATTCACACATCAATCAAATTCACCAACAACCAAATTCAAATAAAATCATCTAACTAATCTATGCAACCAAACAAACAAGTCCATGGTCTGTGGACGATTGTGTCGGGTGCTACTAAACACCGTCTGCATCCTAGTATATATATATAACTAGAAAAAGAAATTGAAAGGTGAGAAATTCTCACCAAAGCTATCCAATACCACGACTCTTCATTTATAGAAATCTTCATCGTTCTCGCCTCTTTGTCGCTTTCGTTGCCCGTAGCCACTACATATATAAAAATCGAATTTTTACTTTGCTATTCAATATATAAAAATCGAATTTTTACTTTGCTATTCAATATATAAAAATCGAATTTTTACTTTGCTATTCAATATATAAAAATCGAATTTTTACTATGCTATTCAATATATAAAAATCGAATTTTTACTACGATGTCATATAGATAAAAATTCCATTTCAAAAATATAGATTTCGCCTTTATAAAAATAAAGATTTCGCCTTTATAAAAATAAAGATTTCGCCTTTATAAAAATAAAGATATCGCCTTTTCAAAAATATAGATTTCGCCTTTTCAAAAATAAAGATTTCGCCTTTATAAAAATAAAGATTTCGCCTTTATAAAAATAAAGATTTCGCCTTTTCAATAATACCATTATAAGAATCACATTTTTATTTTTCTACACATATAAAGATGATATTTCTAATATTTCTATCATGTAAAAATTATATTTTTAATTCTCTACATAAACAAAAATCATATTTTTACATCTTCTATATAGTAAAGATTATATTTTTAATACCTTAAAAATATAAAAATCATATTTTTATTACTTTAAAAATATAAAAATCATATCTTTAACTGAATAAAATCTTTTCTATTTTAAAAATTCAACATTTTTCCATATAAAAATATCGTCTTTCTTATACAAAAGTCCGACCCTTCTCGCTATGTTAAAAATCTTAGTTTCATTGCGTAAAATCATATTTTTAAATCACCTAAACAAAAGAAAATAAATTAAAAACTCACCGTCGAGCGAGGAAGAAGGGGAGGGGGTTTGTGTGTGTGCTCCAGCCGGCGGGCAGGCTGTCGGGTGGTGGGTCCAGGGCTGCGCGCCCCTGAGGCGGTGGAGGAATGAAGGGGGTGATTTTTTTTGGTCTCGTGGGTGTTAAAATCGAGAGGGGAGAGAGGGAGGCGTGGAGGGGGTCTGGGGACGATGGCGGTGGTGGTGTGGAGGTAGGCGACGTCAGGATCGAGGGTTTCGCGAGTGGGATTCAACGGAGGAAGGGGGGGGGGGGGCAAATCGCCTTAGGCGGATTGGGGAGGGGATGGCGCCATCGATCGGCGCTGGCACGGTGGTGGTGGGGCGCGCCCCCTGGCGATGGCGAGGCTTCGTTCCCTTTTTTTTTCTTTTATAATTTTTTTTCGATCCGTGTTGAATGGAGACGGGGAAAGAGAAGGGTAGGGTAAGGGAGTTTTTAATTTATTATTTATTATTATTTTTCTCTTTTTTAAAGTTGACTTTTCGTTCGACCACCAAACGAGGTCCAACGACTGTCGTCCATAGCGTTTTACCCCCATTCCGAACACAATAGGATATGCCACGTAGGCTGATTCGATCATTTCGATCAGTTTTCGTCAAAATCAACATATAACTATATATATTGAATTTGAACGCGCATTTCAATTTACCGGGGTCACATACTAACTAGAAAAATTCCAGAAAAATATTTTCTAGCTTCGTATTGACGATACGGTCCTAACAAAACTAGTTTCGTCGAATTCTGAGACCGTTAGAAAAATGGCCAATTTCCAGTCGATTAAAAACAACTAAAACTGGTCAAACGCGTTTTCCTTTGCCATGCTCACATATTGATTCGAAAAATTATGAAATTTGGAATCTAGCAATAATTTAACATCACGGACCCAACAAAAGTGGTTTCGTCGAAATCCGAGGTCGTTTGCAAAATGTCCATTTTTAAGGGCCTGAATTCCATAGCGACTATTCAGAATTTTCAACTGGACATATCTTTTGATTCCCGCTATGAAATTTTGATTTTTCGGATTCGTTGGAAATATCTCATCAATTAGAACCTAATGTTTTTGGTTTCACTAAAATCCGGATTGTTTTGCACCTGGTACATTCAATTGAAGTTTGAAATCGAATTATCGAACTACCGCGCCATTTTCAATTCTATTTATAATTATATATAATTATTTATATTCTAATGACGACGTATATAATATATATGTTCTAATTATATTCAAAATAAATTTCTCATTGATATTATTTAAAATATTTCATTTTAAATAATCAAAATTCGCTAAAATTTCCAAAATAAAAATTTTAAACTGGTTCAGAATTTCCAGGTTATTACAATCTCCCCCACTTAAAACTTTTCGTCCTCGAAAAGGAACAAAGTCGAAAGTGGTTTGATTATTCAGCTCTACGTTCGATCTGGCTTCCATTCTCCAACTTTTTAGTTTCTGAGAATTTCCAAATTTTCAAAAATTTGGCTAACACCCTAAATTTTCGAAAAATTTCGCCCTAACCTCCCCTGCACCGGGAGCCACGGGAAAATCCCGAAATTGCTATATAGGCCTTCTGATCTCAAAAAGAAAAAGCCAAGCGGCTAGCCAATAGGCTCATAAAATCATCATCACCCAAACAAAACAGTAAATTATGGTAAACATGTACCTATTTATCGGGCAAACAAATTTTATTCTCTGCTCTAGCCTCCTTGCTATGACCTGTTCAATGTAAGTACATGTATATGCAAGCAAATGCGACCAATTTCCAATACAATTCAATATTTGATTCAATTAGGCTAAATGGTTCAAAAATTATCAAACAAATAAACAAACAACACAAACATCAATCAATTAGTGAATAAGAGTTTCAAATTCATAATTTTGATATATAGCCAAAAATCATGTTTTGTTGCCAATTCACAACAAATAAATCTATCTATATAAGCTTTGGTTCTCACACCAGTCTAATGGAAATATATAGATATCACACCTTCGTCACTCGAAAATAAATGCTGATGATGTTTCGAACCACCATCAGAACATCTCCGGGCGACTAGAATGTGATTTTATATCTATCCAGTATATTAAAACTTCAAATATACGTTCATGACGCGTATATGCAAAACCTTTATATACTCGATTGTCCAAATTCAAAATAAATATATAATCAAATACGTATAAAACGATTTAGATTTTTAAAACAAAATTGGTTTCATTTGAAAAATATACTCTTCACACTCGTTCTAGGATACTACTGATCCTATCTCTAACGAGTCATTCTAATTGGATATTACTAATCCACTATCTGATGAATTCTTTCGTATGGTTCTAATGTTCCTTGTTCTCGAGCTCTGTAAACCAAAGCTCTGATACCAAATGTAACATCCGAGAATTTCACTCGATCCGAATCAGTCGTTAAACCGATCTAGACCGTTCGAAACCCATGATCGTTTTAGAACAGGACAAATCAGAACACAAACAGAAGAACATTTCATTGTTATTACAACAATTCCATCAGATACAAGAATATACAGAGTATAAATGAATAAATTACATTCGATAAATATCAGAGATTACAATAAATTACATAGCAGCGGAAAATAATACAAAGCACAACTGAAGGTGATATACGGATACAGAGCTTTCCGGATATCATTCCAGCTGTAAACCAGGATCCTGTGAATATAAATCTGCAAAACCAAAACTACTAGCTGCCTGTGCGGAAAATAGGAGCTCCCAGAGTTTAGGTTAAAATAATAAACTCCAGGTCAGTCATGTGACTGGTGTGAGAACTAAAACAGTTATTTAAACATTTTCTTTAAAAGAGAGTAATTCAAGGGACCACGCCGTATAACACGGAACAGGTTTCCTCCCAAGAATACCAGTGCATAGAATAAACAGCGCAATGCTTTTTCGTAAAATGAAGCTATTATACGACCCAGGTCCCATCACACAATGCAACGCAAGCCGGAGGATAGGGTTTTCCCTTATAATAGCCAAACATGCTTGGTACGTTTAAAACAAATCATTTGATACCATAATAAGTGTATAGTGTCAAAACAATTTCAATCATAAATATAAATCATAGGTGGCATAGCTACCATCTACTATGTCGCCATACTAGTTCTACAATTAAAACCGCAATACACGTATTGGAAACTGGATTTCCGTCATGAGTCGAGGCAAGGGGCAAGCTCCTCTCCGCTTCGAGACACTCTAGCAAATGCTCAGGACTACGCACACTGGGTAACCCTTGGATCGGTTGGGCCGGTCCTCACTTATGTTAGAGGATTGGCAATTCCTGAACACACGTTTCCCGGTCCTTACAGACCTATTATCGAGGCGCCTCATTCCAACAACCACAAAGGTGAAAAGTATATAAATGTCAGGGCTGGTAAGTCACTGACACCACCAAAGCTAGAAAGAAACGTCGTGTTCTCCCAACGGCCCGTATCCCGTTTTTAACTCATACCGAGGTGTGAGGCTCGCGAATCCACGCTATACACAAAGCTGCCACGTAGGCTGTGCTTTGATCATCAACCACAAGACTTTGCTTTTCAACAGAAGCCTTGATCGTTGCATCTTAGCGTGCCACACAGGCAATTCATGCCATGCGACTGATGTCCATCGATATACAACCTCTGAGCTCGTACGTCTCAGAGAAGGGCGTTAAGCAAAAGAATAAATTCACCGCCGCCAAACAGATGTATATTTAATAGAAATCAATTAGCACAGAATAAAATCCAATGTCAGACACACAATCCATTTACAAGTCCGTTCTGGATCTGAACGAAACCGGAGGCACTTTCCTCGCATATCCATCCATCTCCAAGTACGTTTGGACGACCACCAACTATTTCCATCCTCTTGGGTGTACAGCCCAATCAGGATCGTCAATGATTATCCAAACGATGTGAAGACTTCCGGTCTTCAACCACCGTCTTCATCTTCGACATATCGTCGAATCGGTTATTCAGAATGGGTATAAACCCGACCTTTCCGAACAACCCGTGTATATTGAAAACAAATGTTACACAAACACAACATACGCCTCATTCCAATTCAGAATATTCTTTTATTCACAAAATCACATTTTTAGTGAAAGGTTCCCATTAATTTTATCCAAGATAAATTCTTTAAAATTTATCCTTTAATCTTCCTTTGGATGTCATTTCAAACCAAATTATGGTTTTCTAAACCAGTCGAGATTAGCGAACCACACCGAAGTAATTATCTATTTTATTTCCCAATCCCAACCTATTCATCCCATGAAGCAAAACTGGTAATACTTCATATCTAACACCACAGTGTTATCGGTAAAATTAATTACCATTTCACGTTCAAATCTAATTAAAGACTTAACTATCGCTTTGGAGAAAAACTGGGGATACTCCATTCTCGTTCATTTTCTAAATTTGATAATTTAGATTACAAATTTACATTTCAATCTAATTGCAGATTCATTAAAACTCCTTTTACTGGGTTAAAGAACTAATGTCATTTAAAACACAGTTCACGACAAACCCAAATCAATTCTAGTTCAATTCAAATCAAATATATTAGGAATTCCGATTATTTAAAACCCCTTTTTAAATCTAATTTATTTATTTAAAAAATAATAATCGAGTTTTAAATTGAGTTCAAACTAGTTCATTTCGATAAAAATCTATTTTTATCTTTTCAAATATGGAGTTTTTCATCCCAAATTTTCCCAAACCATTTCTTCTGATTTTACACAAATTATTGATATTTTTAATAATTGTATCAAGGCCCGTACAGTCGATTTCCATCAACGGCCATCGAACTGCACTTACAGCGACCTTTTCCGAATTTGATTTGGACGTATCTCCAAATCCAACCGTTAGATTTCAAATTTCTAATATTTGTTAGAAAGCTCTTTTCGATACGAACCCAACGGTTCCGGTTTTAGGAGAATCCGACGGTCGGATCTCCCGTAATGTCCGTTTAAAATAAATGGTCGAAATTTATGAACTGTCGCGGCACGGCGCGTTCTATTCAGGCCATTATATAGATAATATATATATCATATATATTTCGTCGATTTCTACTTAAAACGAAGTTTTAAAAATAGTTTTGAATTCATTTCAAAAACAATTTCAACCTTTATTTCAAATTCAAATCAAAATTGAATTTCCTATTTTAAATCCTTTTTACTTTCCTTTCTATTTGATTTCAATTCAAATCGATTTTAATTCGATTCGAATTCAATTCGTTTTCTATTCAATTTGAATTCAATTCGTTTTCTATTCAATTTGAATTCAATTCGGTTTTCTATTCAATTCAAATCAAATTGGTTATATATTCAATTGGAATCAAATTCGTTATATATTCAATTGAAATCAAATTCGTTATCTATTCAATTCATTTCGAAATCGTTTTGTATTCAATTCATTTCGAAATCGTTTTATATTCATTTCATTTCGGAATCGTTTTATATTCAATTCATTTTGAAATCGTTTTATATTCAATTCATTTCGAAATCGTTTTATATTCAATTCATTTCGAATTGGTTTTATATTCAATTCATTTTGAAATCGATTTATATTCAATTCATTTCGAAATCGTTTTATATTCAATTCATTTCGAATTGGTTTTCTATTCAATTTCGATATCACTTTTCAATATTCGTTTTAAATTGAATAAAATCGATATAAATATCGTTCACGTCAAAATGGCGTTAATCTAATCAACACGGCTTCATATATTCTATTTCAATTATTTCTATTTCAAAATATTTCTTTTTCAAATATTTCGTTTTCAAATATTTCTATTTCAAATATTTCGACTTCAAATATTTCGATTTCAAATATTTCTATCTCAAATATTTCGATTTCAAATATTTTGTTTTCAAATATTTCGTTCAACACATGACTAATCTCAACGGATGAGTACAGTCAACACATGAACCTTTATTCTATATTGATAAAGATGTAAATTTTATTATTAAAATATTTCGTTCAACACATGACTAATCTCAACGGATGAGTACAGTCAACACATGAACCTTTATTCTATATTGATAAAGATGTAAATTTTATTATTCTTTATTTTCTAAATTGGAATGAGGCCCAATCAATTACCATATAAAGTTGATTATATGGATTCCATACAACACATGTATATAATAGCATTGAAAAATAATCAACCATCAACCAAAGTGCACTACACTGTATAAGCATCAAATATAGATATCTAATGCTTATAACAGTCTGTCAATCAATCAATCGACATATTTAATCAATCAGGATGAGTGAACTTCAAATTTCATCCCAACACCCGTGTGGGGTTTCAAATCAACAAACACAGATTTTATTTGTGTAGTTGGGCGATGTGTAAAATTTATCGTCCCAATCAATGTCCTTCAAATAGGTGTACATAAACAAACCGTCCGATTTGTAAATGAATATTTATTTTATTCACTTCACGTTAAAAATTATATTTTTAACGATAAAACATTTTATTTTAACATATGAATTTCTATTCAGTTCATTCTTTAAATAAAATGATATTTTTAATTTTCTAACTTATTTTAGAAAATTTCGGCGGCATAACAGCACGATACTAGAAACGGGACGAGGCCCAGCCTTATCCCCGGTCTAGTGAAGGCCCACGACATTCACACATCAATCAAATTCACCAACAACCAAATTCAAATCAAATCATCTAACTAATCTATGCAACCAAACAAACAAGTCCATGGTCTGTGGATGATTGTGTCGGGTGCTACTAAACACCGTCTACATCCTAGTATATATATAACTAGAAAAAGAAATTGAAAGGTGAGAAATTCTCACCAAAGCTATCCAATACCACGACTCTTCATTTATAGAAATCTTCATCGTTCTCGTCTCTTTGTCGCTTTCGTTGCCCGTAGCCACTACATATATAAAAATCGAATTTTTACTTTGCTATTCAATATATAAAAATCGAATTTTTACTTTGCTATTCAATATATAAAAATCGAATTTTTACTATGCTATTCAATATATAAAAATCGAATTTTTACTACGATGTCATATAGATAAAAATTCCATTTCAAAAATATAGATTTCGCCTTTATAAAAATAAAGATTTCGCCTTTATAAAAATAAAGATTTCGCCTTTATAAAAATAAAGATATCGCCTTTTCAAAAATATAGATTTCGCCTTTTCAAAAATAAAGATTTCGCCTTTATAAAAATAAAGATTTCGCCTTTATAAAAATAAAGATTTCGCCTTTTCAATCATACCATTATAAGAATCACATTTTTATTTTTCTACACATATAAAGATGATATTTCTAATATTTCTATCATGTAAAAATTATATTTTTAATTCTCTACATAAACAAAAATCATATTTTTACATCTTCTATATAGTAAAGATTATATTTTTAATACCTTAAAAATATAAAAATCATATTTTTATTACTTTAAAAATATAAAAATCATATCTTTAACTGAATAAAATCTTTTCTATTTTAAAAATTCAACATTTTTCCATATAAAAATATCGTCTTTCTTATACAAAAGTCCGACCCTTCTCGCTATGTTAAAAATCTTAGTTTCATTGCGTAAAATCATATTTTTAAATCACCTAAACAAAAGAAAATAAATTAAAAACTCACCGTCGAGCGAGGAAGAAGGGGAGGGGGTTTGTGTGTGTGCTCCAGCCGGCGGGCAGGCTGTCGGGTGGTGGGTCCAGGGCTGCGCGCCCCTGAGGCGGTGGAGGAATGAAGGGGGTGATTTTTTTTGGTCCCGTGGGTGTTAAAATCGAGAGGGGAGAGAGGGAGGCGTGGAGGGGGTCTGGGGACGATGGCGGTGGTGGTGTGGAGGTAGGCGACGTCAGGATCGAGGGTTTCGCGAGTGGGATTCAACGGAGGAAGGGGGGGGGGGGGGCAAATCGCCTTAGGCGGATTGGGGAGGGGATGGCGCCAACGATCGGCGCTGGCACGGTGGTGGTGGGGCGCGCGCCCCCTGGCGATGGCGAGGCTTCGTTCCCTTTTTTTTCTTTTATAATTTTTCTTCGTTCCGTGTTGAATGGAGACGGGGAAAGAGAAGGGTAGGGTAAGGGTGTTTTTAATTTATTATTTATTATTATTTTTCTCTTTTTTAAAGTTGACTTTTCGTTCGACCACCAAACGAGGTCCAACAACTGTCGTCCATAGCGTTTTACCCCCATTCCGAACACAATGGGATATGCCACGTAGGCTGATTCGATCATTTCGACCAGTTTTCGTCAAAATCAACATATAACTCTATATATTGAATTTGAACGCGCATTTCAATTTACTGAGGTCACATACTAACTAGAAAAATTCCAAAAAAATATTTTCTAGCTTCGTATTAACGATACGGTCCTAACAAAACTAGTTTCGTCGAATTTTGAGACCGTTAGAAAAATGGCCAATTTCCAGTCGATTAAAAACAACTGAAACTGGTCAAACGCGTTTTCCTTTGCCACGCTCACATATTGATTCGAAAAATTATGAAATTTGGAATCTAGCAATAATTTAACATCACAGACCCAACAAAAGTGGTTTCGTCGAAATCCGAGGTCGTTTGCAAAATGTCCATTTTTAAGGGCCTGAATTCCATAGCGACTATTCAGAATTTTCAACTGGACATATCTTTTGATTCCCGCTATGAAATTTTGATTTTTCGGATTCGTTGGAAAGATCTCATCAACAAAAACCTAATGTATTTTGTTTCACTAAAATCCGGATTGTTTTGCACCTGGTACATTCAATTGAAGTTTGAAATCGAATTATCGAACTACCGCGACATTTTCAATTCTATTTATAATTATATATAATTATTTATATTCTAACGATGACGTATATAATATATACATTCTAATTATATTCAAAATAAATTTCTCTTCGATATTATTTAAAATAATATATTTTAAATAATCAAAATTCGCTAAAATTGCCAAAATAAAAATTTTAAACTGGTTCAGAATTTCCGGGTTATTACAATCATACACTTTGAATGCCACATTGTCAGATCCGCCAGATCACACTGGTTGACGTCCACAAAATTACTCTAGCTTATTTGGCTAGAGAATAACCATTTCTCCGCCATCAACTAGGATACGTTTGGAGAAATCAACACAGGTAATTCCTTTGGAAATACTCTGTCAGACATCCGTCCATACAAGTCATCCAGGAACAGGATGAACCGAAGGTACTCTCCTACTGCATCCAATATAGGAATCACCCCATGGATCAGTAGCGATAGTCCTTGCAAACCACAGTTTTCAACCACGACAGAACCCCAGTATATCTCCGGGTCGAATCAGAGATTTTAAGTGGTTCTTCCGCTTTATGAAGATCTATGGTCTTCACATGCTCCATCTTGATCGTCGCTTGATCTCTTCTTTATATTCGTATTTGTTGGTCGGAATGGTTTTCGAATAAACATTCGATCCCGGTCTTTCCATACCAACAATCGTAAAGGTCAGACTTGATAGTCGGTTATTTAACTATCAAGTAAACATCCATAAAATCACAAAAGTAGATTTACTGGTCTGGTACTCAGCATCACTTGGCTTTTAAAAATTATCGCCCAATTTCCTTTTAATTCGTTGCTAGGGAAAATATAATCTCATATGATTTCCTTTACTTTGGAAATCTTATCAACCATTCTTGACATTACCAACTCGAATCACCCTTGGGTAATCCCGCAGTCGTTCAAGTTGGGGTATTCTAATTACCTCTCAGACCTTGACCAACCACGTTCTTACCTTTAGATCAAGACGAGTTGTAATCCAAGAATCGATGTTCAATTTAATACCAAAACACTTCCCACTTATCTTGATTATTAAAATGACTTTGGTTTAACCTGGATTTATCATTACAAATCCTATTTCAACTTTGTTTACCAAACTCAAATCAAATCTCTTTTTATCAACCTCTTTTCTTTTGGAAAATCCCTTTTTAAATCCATTTAATTGAACCTTAATTCCATTATTAAGTACTTCCAATTCAATATAATGTTTAACTCACGTTCTGTCTATGAACCTGGTTTCTGAGTTTCATATAAACCCTTTCACCTCCCTTAACTCAAATGTTAAGTAAAACTTTTCATTTAAGTTATATATTCGTTTAAACCTCTTATTTGTTTCGTTATAAAACTCGAGTTAAAACTTGTCCCTAGCCTCTTTCCAACATTCGACCATTTCGTTTCAACTGGGTTACTTAAGGGTATTTCATTACCATACCAACTTATTTATTTCAACATTTATCATTCAAATCAATTAACTCTTTTATTTACTAGAATGAATAGTGAATTCCCTTTCCAAATCCTTACTAAGATTAACCAACCATTTATTAAATCATTTCAATAATTTAAGGTCTAATCAAGTTTAAATGGTCGACACAAAATATGGTTATTCCTTTAACCAACTCTATTTAACCCCTTCTTTAAATTAATTAAAAGATAATTAATTTAAATAACTTTATTTAATCATCCACGATTAAACATTTAACTGCTAGGTTAATTCCTGCTTTTTGTTAATAATTCCCATTGACATAAGAAATTTGTTTTATAAAAACCATTTCATAATTCCTATATAAACTTTAAATAAATAATTAAATATTTCCCTTTTCAAATACCCTTTCCAGGCAATAACTTTCAAAAAATCCATTTTCGTTAAAAATATATCTATAACCCAAATATCATCGATTTACTGCCGATAAAACAATATTTTATAAATCGATTGATTTATAAACTAGGTGATGCCAATTACCCAACCCAGACCATCCATCAGCATAAATGTTGAAAAATATTTCAATAGTCAACAATAACTAATTATTTCTTTTTATTTGACTGATAAGTCCTATATCGATCATCAATCAATCAACGATCAATTCAAACCATTCAAACAATTTCAAACCATTTCAAACACGTTTATAAACGTGACCAATCAGGGGAATTTACTCCATTTGGATCAAATCAAAACGATTGGTGTTTTACTGAAATTAAACGACCGTTTAATTTCAGAATTTCAATCAACAATAAATATATATCACTAGCAAACAGTCAATCACTAGCAATCAGAACACGCAAATTAAAAACCCAATTTATATGAAATATAAATGGGAAGAGATGAGTGAGTTTAACTCACCTTGATTTGAAATCCGTCGATAACAGTCTGTTTGATCAAATTAAACTGACGTTTAATTCGAATAAAAATTCCAGTCACTTCAGATCCGGACTGGGCCTGCTCCATCTCGAAGTACTCATCTCCACGGTCCCAACGCGACTGACCGCGCGTAAATCTGACATCGTATGATCGAGAAATCACTTTAACAATTTTATAAATAATTTAATTAAAACATTGATTTTTCTTTGAATTAAAAATTGGGCTTACCCTTCCAATAGTCGGCCCAAACCCAACCCGCTTTACCATGTCAAAACCCTAACACCATCGATTCCTTACTCATTCACACAGCCGCCTTAGATTTTTCTCAAAACCGAAAAACCCTAATCCCTCTTTTAATTTCAACATCAAATCCGAGAATTTGTGGCGTCACACCCTCCTCCGCCCTTCTCCGACGATCCACCACCCTACCGTCGAGCAAGCCCGAGCCTCCCAGAACCTCGACGAGCAAGCTTGACCGAATTCCTTCGTATAAGCTAAGTTTTCTTACTCTCTTATTACTTGCTGTAATACTTTGTTTTGAATTCCTTTTCTGATTTGTTGTGTTGTTCGAATGGTGAAATACCCCTGTATTTATAGTTGTGGTTTGGATTGGGATAAGATAAACGTCTGTCAACAATTCCGAATTCTTATTTCCATCAATACTCAGATCTGTACTTAGATTTTGCGTTTGGTTTTTGGTATAGGATTTTCCGATTTGTTGATGGATTCTGATCGAACTGTATAGGTTACGGCTATGACTGTTTTCCTTGAATACAGATTTTTGAAATTACAGGTTATAGATTTTGTGATATATTTTTGTATGTGATGAATTGTCATTTCAGGGATTTGAAATCTGTACCCTAGATTTCCTGTTTGGATTTCTTTACCGTGAATGAAACAGTGAACTTTGAAATGAACACTAGCTGTTTTAGGACTGCTTCTAGCTATACATAGTTGTTCAATTTCACTGTTACTTAGCTGTTTAACTGTTCAAGATCCTTTGATGTATGAACACCTATATACATCCTTTCCCTGGTACATTTTCTTGGCTGTTCATCAGTTGTCATATTTCAATAAATGGATGTACTCTTTGTTCTGCTTATAATGGTTTAGATATTTCTGTTCAAATTTGATGCATGTACATATATTTTCCCTTCTTCCTGAATATACATAATTTAGTTGCTTAGTTGCTATTGCTCAGCTATTCATAGTCTAGTCTTAAACTATTCATTGTACGGCTCAGATTTACTGTAAATGCAAATATAAAATTCCTGTTCCAATCCTCATAGATTTGATGGTGTATTTCTTTTCTGAATCACTTTTACTATTCTGATTTTCTAAAGATTTGATGGTATATATTTTCTTTGCTGTTTGATTTTCCGTATGACAAAAATCTGAGCTTTGATGTGGTATTTTCCCTCATTGGATACCTTTCACTTTATATATCAATATATATATATATATATATATATATATATATATATATATATATATATATATATTGGTTTTTCTTGGAAATTCTTGTACCATTCCTTTTGCTGTTTCCATGCTAGTTTATTAGCTGTTTCCTTTCAAATCTTGAAATTGTTCACGATTTATGTATACATATATATATCCACATGGATATGTGTGTATACTGATCTATATATATACACTCACATGGATGTACCAATTTCTATTCACATGGATGTTCCAGTCTCTATTCACATGGACGTACCATTCACATGGAAACTGTATCAAGGTGGTACCATTCACATGGATGGTTATACTGATCTATATATTTACATAAAATTTGATTTGATTTCTTCTAGATGTTCTATAGCTATTTATTTTACCTTTCTTAGCTGTTTATTTCTGTCATGAAACATCCCTTTTAATGGGTTTTTTCTTTCTTGTTCGCAGATCAAAGAGTTGGACACTTCGGTTTGGGAAGAGACATGAAGAAGTTTTATTTACAAATGTTGATTCATGTTTTGAAGTTTGAACTTGGTACTTGGCTTATTATTAAATAGTTTTGTGCGAGAAGAATTCACACCAGTTCTGAAGCTTTAAATTTGGCTTGGCATTTGTACATGAATGTTAATAAAACTGTTCTCATTTTATTGCATTTTCCATGTTCTTTACCAATTGAATAATTTGACAACTACAATAGTTATGTGTTCTCATTTGATATGTTGTATGTACAAGGTTTTAGCTTGTTTTGATACCTAAAATATACATTCAATATTTTTTTCTTTCTTTCATAGGCCTGTGTACTAAACACAAGTTTAAATATCCTTTTAGATGATGTATCATAAAATGTTCTAAGTTTCATTTTATCATATCATAGGCTGATCCCTACAATGGTAAATGGTGAGATTGCTATCAATTTTAATATTGTTTTAAGATGGAGCATCGTAGAATTGTTGACAAAAGCTTTTGTTTAGATATGGCCGTATGAAATAGTATAACACTTCAAACTTAGTTTATGTCGAGTTATATCTCCGCATCAAGTTCGAGTCAATCGATATCAAATTTATATAGAAAACCTTATTAATATATTAAATAAAATATATCTATATATTCGAAGTCCATATTAAATAAATTATATTTTAAATAAAATATATAACCAAATTTAAATATTCTAATTTAAATGGCTGAAAATTCCGGGACATTACAGCATGCCAAGATGCAAATGATCGAGGCTTTTGTTGAAAAGCAGAGCCTTGTGGGATGATCAAAGCATAGCCTATTTTGACATAGCTTTGTGTATAGCATTACCTCGCGAGCCTCACACCCCGGTTAGAGTCAGAAACGGAGCAAGGGAACGCAGGGAGTGCACACGTTTCTTTCTAGCTAGAAGTGGTGTCAGCGACTTACCAGCCCTGACATTTTACTTATGTGGATGATGGAATTTTCGACGCCTCGGATTTATTGGTCGCCAATGGTCGTATTATAGGTTCAATAGGACCGGGAAGCGTGTGTTCAGGCATAACTAATCCACTAACGTTATTTGTGGACCGGCCCTGCAGTATCTAAGGGTTCACTGCGGGGATTCTGAGACATTGCTAGAGTATCTCGAATCGGTAAGGAGATCGTTCCTAGCCTTGACTTTTGATGGAAACCCAATTTCCAATATGGCACCATGCGGTTTTGATTGTAGAACTAGTATGGCGACATAGTAGGATGGGGTACTATGCCGTCTATGATTGATACATTATGATTGAAGTGTTTTTGAAACATATATACACTAATAATAACATCAAATCCGTTTTTATCGTATCAAGCATTTTTGACCATTATAAGGTAAAACTCTATCCTTCGGTTTGCGTTGCATTATGTGATGGGATTTGAGTCTTATAATGGTTTCATTTTTCTAAAAAGAATTTCGTTGTTTAACGATTTACTTTATTTTATGCACTGCCAATCCAATGGAGTAAGCCCGTTCCGCGTTAGCGGCGTGGTCCTGTGATTAGCCTTATTACTAGTTAAGTTACGTAACATACCAGTCCCATGACTGACCCGTAGTTTGTTTCACTTTGCAAACTCGGGTGCCCTCTCTTCCACACGGGCAGTCGAGTAGCTTATTTTGCAGATATATTGAGCAGGATTCTGGATCGAAGCTTAGAGCTGTGTCCAGAGCGTTGGTAGTCTTCCGCTGTGTTAATTTAATTGTTTCGCTACAGTGTATTACATTTATTGTAATTTAATCTTCCGCTGTATTATTATATTCGATGTACTCTGATATATTCTGTACTCTGATGTAACATTATCATAATGTAATAAAAGTCTTCTGTTATTTGTTCTGATGTGTTGTATTCCCAAAGTTAGCGTATTCATGTTTTGAACGGTCTGGGTCGATTTAGCGATCGATTAGGTCCGGGCGAAATCCAGAGTCGTTACAGACGTCATGCATTAGCTTGAGTCTGATATTATATTGAGCATGAACTGGCTCCTTCGTTACGAAGCTAGAATTTTATGTTCCAAGAGGAAGTTATATCTTGGACATCCCGACTCACCATCTCAACTATCCCTTACTCTTTAGAATATCGATTATAATTCCAAGGTATCTCGTTTACTTTTGAGTTCCGGGATGAGTACGACATATCTCAGATTCCAGTTATCAGCGACTTTGATGAAATATTTGAGACTGTTTATGGTTTTCCACCTAAGTAAGCGATTGATTTTCGCATCGTCCTTATTACAGGTGCACAACTAGTTAGTCGCCCTCCTACGAGGATGTCAACTAAAGAAAATATGGAACTCAAGAAGTAACCATTGGGGCTTGAAAAAAAAACAGTTCATCCAGTCTAACTCTTCACTATGGGTGCCGCGATGGTATTCGTGAAGAAGTCCGATGAAACTCTTAGGTTTTGCATCGATTACCGCAAGCTTAATGAGTTAAGCGTAACAACCTTGGTTTTGCGCTTACCTGTAATAATTATTCATGAATTATAATAAGGATTTTAACATATTAATTGAGAAGTAAATATTTTCTGGAAAGATAATTTAAGTTGAATTTGATGAATTAGGTTCGAGTTAACTTGGGAAATTTGGAGGAAATTTGGGTATTCAACCATTTAAAATGATTAAATAAGGTACTTCGGCAACTATGTTGAACTTTGTGGTTAAATCAATGTGAATAAATATAAACTTGGAAAATTAAATTTTAGAAAAACTTTATAATGTGAAATTAAAATAAGATAATTATTATAAGATTTTTGTTGTGGTATATTACAAAAAATTGCAATATATTAAGGTAAAATGATTTTGGTGTAAAATTATGTTTTTATACATATAATTGAAAGTAAAAAATGAAAATGTTAACGAAAATCAATATTCATGTGTCAAAATTAATTTTAATAAGATTGCATAAGTTATTGTGTCAAAATAGTGTTGTCAAAATGTTGTGATTTGTACAATTGTAAACATGAAAATGTAAATTTTGAACATAAAAATGTAAAATGTGCAATTTGTTTGTAAAATGAGAATTTTACGTCAACACGTACGGATATATGTTTAAAAAGGTTTAAAGTTGTTTTAAATATGTTGTATAAAATTTTATGAAGCTAAATTATGTATTATGATGTTAAAATAGTGAAATATAATGTCATAGTGTTAAATAACTCATTTTAACTTAACATTGCCGTTTTAGACAAATCATATCCTAAACCTGTAATAACCCGAAAATCCGAGCCAATTTAAATTTTTTATTTTGGCAATTTTAGCGAATTTTGAGTATTTAAAATGAATTATTTTAAATAATATCGACATGAAATTTATTTTGAATGGAATTCGAACGTATATATTATATAGATTGTCGTTAGAATATAAATAATTATTTATAATTATAAAAAGGAATTGAAAATGGCGCGGTAGTTCGAAAATTCGATTTCAAACTTCAAATGAATGTACAGGATTCAAAATAAACCGGAATTTAGCGAAACCAAAAATAATAGAATCTATTTGAGAATATCTTTCCAACGAATCTGAAAAATTGAAATTTCATAGCGGGAATCAAAAGATATGTCCAGTTGAAAATTCAGAATAGTCGCTACGGAATTCTGGCCCCTAAAAATGGGAATTTTGCAAACGACCTCGGATTTCGACGAAACCACTTTTGTTGGATCCGCGATGTCAAGTTATTGCTAGGTTTCAAATTTCGTAATTTTTCGAATCAATATGTGAGCGTGGAAAAGGAAAACGCGTTTGACCAGTTTTAGTTGATTTTAATCGACTGGAAAATGGCCATTCTTCAAACGGTCTCAGAATTCGACGAAATTAGTTTTGTTAGGACCGTATCGTCAATACGAAGCTAGAAAATATTTTTCTGAAATTTTTCGAGTTAGTATGTGGGCCCGGTAAATTGAAATGTGCGTTCAAATTCAATATATAGAGTTATATTTTGATTCTGGCGGAAACTGATCGAAACAATTGAATCGGCCTATATGGCATATCCCATTGTGTTCAGAATGGGGGTAATTAGTTATAGACGACAGGCGGTGGGTTTCGTTTTGAGTTCAAAATAAAAAGTAGCTTTTTGGAATTTAAAATTTAAAAAAATAACAACCCCTCTTTAACCCTTACCCCCCCGTTATCTCTCCATTCAGAAAAGTAAAGGAAAAAAAAGGACCCACGAACCCAAATCTGTCGCCCCCTTCTGCGGAACGCACCGTCGTCGCCTCCCCTTCATCCACCGCGCCACCATCTTCTTCTCCCCCCTCCTTCAACGCGCCCTCTCCCATTCCCTCTTCTGCAAAGAACCCGCAGCAAACCCGAAGCCCCCTTTCTCTAATGGAATGCGCTGCGCCACCCGTGGCCCCACCGACCTCCGCACCACCGCACGAACCTCCAGCAGCCACCCAGATGGGCTGCGCCGCCCTCAACCACCCACAGCTCGACTCCGACGATGAAACCCCCCATCTCTCGATTTCAACTGTAAGTCTTCATATTTGCTTATTTATTTTTGTTTTTCAGTTTTAATATAAATGTTATGATTAAAATAGGATTTTTAATCATGAAAGATATTATTTTTTTACCTCATAAAAAGAAACGATTTTTATAAGGAAGTAGGGAAAATTAAAAAGATTAGATTTTGATTAGCCAGAAAGGTTAAAAATATAATTTTTATTATATAGAAATGTTAAAAATATAAATTTTATATTATAGAAAGGTTAAAAATATAATTTTTATACAATAGAGAATATAAAAATATCATCTTTATATATGTAGCGAAATAAAAATCTGATTTTTATTATATATATATTGAAATAAAAAGGTGTTTTTTATAGTGGTGGTATAAAAATTCGATCTTTATATTAGAAGTAGATATATAAAAATATAATTTTTATATAGAGAATAGCGTGATAAAAATATAATCTTTATCATATGAACACCGTTATAAAAATAGAATTTTTATCTATATAGTAGCGATGTAAAAATAGAATTTTTATCATATATATAGAAAAGTAAAAATACGATTTTGATCATTAGAATGTTTAAGGAAAAATATGATTTTTAAATTGAAAGTGAACAAATAAAAATGTGATTTTTATATATGTAGTGGCTACGGACAGTGGAATGGACGAAAGGCGAGAACGGCGAAGATTCCTACATAAGAAGAGTTGTGGCGTTTGGATTAGCTATTGGTGAGAACTTCTCACTTTAAACTTTCTTTTCTAGTTATAAATATATATTAGGATGCAGACGGTGTTTAGTAGCACCCGACACCCGTCGTCCACAGACCATGGACGCCTTGTATGCTTGTTTGTTTGATTTTGATGTGTAGTTGATTGTGTGATGTGATGTGAAACGAAATAAAATATTTTATAGTGGAAAATATTATATAGTTAAAAATAGATTTTTTAACGTGTATATGAAATGAATATTTATAAACAAATCGGAGATTTGTTTATATACACTGATTTGATTGATATTGATTGGGACGATAAATTTTACACATCGCCCAACTACACAAATAAAATCTGTGTTTGATTGTTTGAAACCCCACACGGGTATTGGGATGAGATATGACGTACACTAATCCCAATAATTAGTTGTATGTCGATCGATTGATTGACAGACTGTCATAAGCATTAAATATTTATATTTGATGCTTATACAGTGTAGAATGCACTCTGGATGATGGTTGATTTTTGATCGTTGTTATTTTATACATGTGTCGTAGAAAATCCATATAATTAACATTATATGGTAATTGATTGGGCCTCATTCCAGTTTTGAAATATAAATATTTGAAAAGAAATATTTGAAATAGAATATTTGAAAATAGAAATAAATGAAGCCGTGTTGATTAGACTGACGCCATTTTGGACGTGAACGATATTTATATTGATTTTATTCAAATTGAAATGAATATTAAAGTGAATTGAAATTCGAATTAAATTGAAATAGAATTGAAATCGTTTTGAAATGAATTCGAATTAAAATTGAATGGAATTGAATTCGAATAGAATTGAAATTCGAATTAAATTGAAATAGAATTGAAATCGTTTTGAAATGAATTCGAATTAAAATTGAATTGAATTGAATTCGAATTGAAATTGAATAGAAATGAATTCGAATTGAAATTGAATTAAAAATCGATTTGAATTGAAATGAATTTGAAATGAATTTAAAACGAATTTGTAAGGAAAAAATCAATTTTGATTTGAATTTGAAAAGGAAGTTGAAATCGTTTTGAAAACGAATTTAAAACGATTTATAAAATACGTTTTAAAAGGAGATCGATGAAGTATATATTATATATATAATATAATGGCCTGAATAGAACGCGCCGCGCCGCGATAGTTCGCGAATTTCGACCATTGACTTCGAATGGATATTGCGGGAGATCCGACCGTCGGATTCTCCTAAAACCGGAACCGTTGGGTTCGTATTGAAAAGTGCTTTATAACGAATATTAGAAATTTGAAATCTAACCGTTGGATTTGGAATTATTCCCAAATCAAATTTGGAAAAGGTCGCTGTAAGTGCAGTTCGATGGCCGTTGATGGAAATCGACTGTACGGGCCTTGATAAAATTATTAAAAATAGTAATAATTTGTGTAAAATCATAAGAAATGATTTGTGAAGAATTGGGATGAAAAACTCCATATTTGAAAAGATAAAAATAGATTTTTATCGAAATGAACTAGTTTTGAACTAGAATAATAATTTATTTATTTTTAAAATAAATAAATTGGATTTGAAATGGTTTTGAAAATAACCAGGATTTCCAATGATTGAATTGGAAGGGATTTGAATCGAAATTGTCTTCGGAATATTTCGATGTTGGATTTCGTGATGTTATAGATATTGTTATGGGAATTTGAAAGATATATTAATATCGTTATTTCCAATACGATATTTGTTGGTCATAGAATCTGATATTGAATATAAGCCGATATATTTTCTATTCAGAGCCTTGTATTTAATATCAAATGTGATTTGGGTTTGTCGTGAATGGTGTCTTCATTAGCACTGTTCTTAAGCCCAGTTGAGAAAAGGATTAAATCTTTTTATTTAGATTTAATGAAGTGTACCAATTAAATGATATTTAATTGGAAATTGAAATGGTATTGATTTTTGGGTTTATTGTGAACAGTGTTTTAAATAACACTTGTTCTTTAACCCGATAATTAATGAATGTGATTTTGGGTTTATTATGGGCCGTGTTTTAAATGACATTGGTTCTTTAACCCAGTTAAAGACAGGATATTGATTTCTGTGAAGATTAAAACTAAGTGGAGTTTTAATGAATCTTTAATTAGATTGAAAAGATCGAGAATGGAGTATCGCCAGTTTTACTCCAGGCGATAGTTAAATCATTAATTAGATTTGAGCGTGAATTGGTAATTGAATTTACCAATAACACCGTGGTGTTAGAGATGAAGTATTACCAGTTTTACTTCATGGGATAAATAGGTGGGGATTGGGAAATAAAATAAATGATTACTTCGGTGTGGTTCGCTAATCCCGACTAGTTCGAATTGATATTCAAAAAGGAGATTAAAGAATAAATTTAAAGAATTTATCTTTGATAAAATTAATGGGAACCTTTACCAAAATATAGGAATATTTGAATAAAAGAATATTCTGAATTGGAATGAAGCGTATGTTGTGTTTGTGTAACACTTGTTTATTATATACGCGAGTTATTCAGAAAGACCGGGTTTATCCCATTCTGAATAACTGATTCGATGTGGTGTCAAAGATGAAGACGATGGTCGAAGACCAGAGGTCTTCACGTCGTTTGGATAATTATTGATGATCTTGATTGGGCCGTACACCCAAGAAGAGAGAATCAGTTGGTGATCGTCCAGACGTACTTGGAGATCGATGGATATGCGAGGAAAGTGCCTCCGGTTTCGTTCAGACCCAGAACGAACTTGTAAATGGACTGTGTGTCTAACATTAGATTTTATTCTGTGTGGTTGATTTCTATTAAATATATATCTGTTTGGCGGCGGAGAATTTATTCTCTTGCTTTTCGCCCTTCTCTGAGATGCACGAGCTCAGAGGTTATATATTGATGGATATCAAACGCATGGAGTGAATTGCCTGTGTGGCATGCCCAAGTGGCAATATGATCAAGGCTTCTGCTGAAAAGCAAAGTCTTGTGGGTGATGATCAAAGCACAGCCTGTGTGGCACAGCTTTGTGTAACATGAATTCGCGAGCCTCACACCCCGGTGGTGAACGAAAAACGGGAGAGGACATCAGGGAGGACATGCGTTTCCTTCTAGCTAGAAGTGGCATCAGTGGTTTTACACGCCCTGACGAGTTTGACTTATGTGGTTGTTGCTGTCGCGAGGTGCCTCGGTTAGATCGGACGATCCGGGTCCGATGGAGTCATTCGTTGGCTCATTTACGCCCCATAGGGCGGGGAAACGCAGTGTTCAGGAATTTTAATCTACATCGATGGACCGGCCCTGTCGCTCCAAGGGCCCACCTGAGTCTGGGTCCTGAGACATGGGCTAGATTGTCTCGAATCGGTAGAGGACGATCCCTGGCCTCGGTTCGCAGATGGAAATCCAATTTCCAATACGTGACTTTGCGGTTTTGATTGTAATCCTATATATGGCGACATAGTGGGATGTGGCGCTTATGCCGTCTATGATTGATACTTATGATGTGAAGTTGTTTTATGCACTATACACTTATTATAGTATCAAATAATCTGTTTTAAACGTATCAAGCATTCTTTGGCTATTATAAGGTAAAAACCCTATCCTCCGGCTTGCGTTGCATTGTGTGATGGGACCTGGGTCTTATAATAGCTTCATTTTTCTTTATTTAGCATTGCGCTGTTGTTTTATGCACTGGTATTCTTGGGAGGAAACCCGTTCCGTGTTATACGACGTGGTCCCTTGATTTACCTAACTTTAAAATAAAGATTAATAACTGTTTTAGTTCTCACACCAGTCCCATGACTGACCTGGGGTTTATTGTTTTAACCTAAACTCTGGGTGCCCTTATTTTGACACGGGCAGCTAGTAGTTTTGGTTTTGCAGCTTTATATTCACAGGATCCTAGTTTACAGCTGGAACGATATCCGGAAAGCTTTGTATCAGTATATCTCCTTCTAGTTGTGTTTTTTATTATTTTCCGCTGCGATGTATTTAAATGTAATTTAAATCTCTGATATTTTCTGTGTAATATTTATTCATTTATACTCTGTATATTCTTGTAATCTGGTGAAATTGTTGTAATAAGCAATGAAATGTTCTTCCGTCTGCGTTCTAATTTGTCGTGTTCTCAAAACAATCAGGCGTTTCGAACGGTCTGGGTCGGTTTAGCGACTGATTCAGATCGAGCGAAATTCTCGGTCGTTACATCGTTGGTATCAGAGCTTTGGTTTACAAAGCTCAGAGAACAAGACACATTAGAACCATATGAAAGAATTCATCAGATATTGGATTAGTAATATCCAATGAGAATGACTCGTTATAGATAGGATCAGTAGTATCCTAGAACGAGTGTGAAGAGTATATTTTTAAAATCAAAACAAATTTTATTTTGAAAATTTAAATTAATTCTTCGTATTTGATTATTTATTTTATATTGATTTGGACAATCAAATATATAGAGATTTTAGTATACGTCTGATCCACGTGTATTGAAGCCTCAAATATATTCGATAGATATAGAATCACACTCTAGTCGCTCAGACATGATTCTAATGATTGACGCATCATCATTAGAATTTATTTTCGTGTTTCGAAAGTGAGATTTCTATATATTTCCAATTGACTAGTGTGAGAACCAAAATTAGATAGGGCTTATTGTTGTGATTTGGCATCAAAAATGTGATTTTTGACTATATATCAAAGTTATGAATTTGAAGTGATAATCAACAAATTGATTGCTGGTTGTGTTGTTTGATTATTGTTTGATTAATAAATATTGAAGCTTTAGCCAAATTGAACCAAATATTGAACTGTATTGAAAATTATTTGGGATTGCATGCATGTACATGTGTATCTATTGAACTGGTCATAGCAAGGGGGCTAAAGAAGAGGAATAAAATTTGTTTGCCCGACAAATAGTTACATGTTTATCATAATTTACTGTTTTGTTTGGGTGATGATGATTTTGTGAGCCGATTGGCTAGCCGCTTGGCTTTTTCTTTTTCTTTTGAGTTGAAGAAGGCCATGGGAGGCTATATGAAATATCCCGAAGTCCCCGGTGCAGGGGAAGTTATGGCGAAATTTTTCGAAAATTTAGGGTGTTAGCCAAATTTTTGAAAAATTTGAAAAGTTCTTAGAAACTGAAAAGTTTAAGAACTTAAGCCGTAGTGGAAATACTGGAAGTTGAGTTGAATTGTTAAACAACTTTCAGCTTCGTTCCTTTTAGGGGACGAAAAGTTTTAAGTGGGGGAGATTATAATAACCCGAAAATCCGAGCCAATTTAAAATTTTTATTTTGGCAATTTTAGCGAATTTTGAGTATTTAAAATGAATTATTTTAAATAATATCAACGAGAAATTTATTTTGAATGGAATTCGAACGTATATATTATATAGATCGTCGTTAAAATATAAATAATTGTTTATAATTATAAAAGGAATTGAAAATGGCGCGGTAGTTCGAAAATTCGATTTCAAACTTCAAATGAATGTACAGGATTCAAAAAAACCGGAATTTAGCGAAACCAAAAAGAATAGAATCTATTTGAGAATATCTTTCCAACGAATCTGAAAAATTGAAATTTCATAGCGGGAATCAAAAGATATGTCCAGTTGAAAATTCAGAATAGTCGCTATGGAATTCTGGCCCCTAAAATGGGAATTTTGCAAACGACCTCGGATTTCGACGAAACCACTTTTGTTATATCCGCAATGTCAAGTTTTTGCTAGGTTTCAAATTTCGTAATTTTTCGAATCAATATGTGAGCGTGGCAAAGGAAAACGCGTTTGACCAGTTTTAGTTGATTTTAATCGACTGGAAAATGGCCATTTTTCAAATGGTCTCAGAATTCGATGAAATTAGTTTTGTTAGGACCGTATCGTCAATACGAAGCTAGAAAATATTTTTATGGAATTTTTCGAGTTATTATGTGGGCCCGGTAAATTGAAATGTGCGTTCAAATTCAATATATAGAGTTATATTTTGTTTCTGGCGGAAACTGATCGAAACAATTGAATCGGCCTATATGGCATATCCCATTGTGTTCGGAATGGGGGTAATTAGCTGTGGACGACAGGCGGTGGGTTTTGTTTCGAGTTCAAAATAAAAAGTAGCTTTTTGGAATTTAAAATTAAAAAAAAACCCTCTTTAACCCTTCCCCCCCCGTTATCTCTCCATTCAGAAAAGTAAAAGAAAAAAAGGACCCATGAACCCAAATCCGTCGCCCCCTTCTGCGGAACGCACCGTCGCCGCCTCCCCTTCATCCACCGCGCCACCATCTTCTTCTCCCCCTCTCCTTCAACGCGCCCTCTCCCATTCCCTCTTCTGCAAAGAACCCGCAACAAACCCGAAGCCCCCTTTCTCCAATGGAACGCGTTGCGCCGCCCGTGGCCCCACCGACCTCCGCACCACCGCACGAACCTCCAGCAGCCACCCAGATGGGCTGCGCCGCCCTCAGCCACCCACAGCTCGACTCCGACGATGAAACCCCCCATCTCTCGATTTCAACTGTAAGTCTTCATATTTGCTTATTTATTTTTGTTTTTCAGTTTTAATATAAATGTTATGATTAAAATAGGATTTTTAATCATGAAATGTATTATTTTTTACCTCATAAAAAGAAACGATTTTTATAAGGAAGTAGGGAAAATTAAAAAGATTAGATTTTGATTAGCCAGAAAGGTTAAAAATATAATTTTTATTATATAGAAAGGTTAAAAATATAATTTTTATATTATAGAAAGGTTAAAAATATAATTTTTATATAATAGAGAATATAAAAATATCATCTTTAAATATGTAGCGAAATAAAAATCTGATTTTTATTATATATATGTTGAAATAAAAAGGTGATTTTTATAGTGGTGGTATAAAAATCGATCTTTATATTAGAAGTAGATATATAAAAATATAATTTTTATATAGAGAATAGTGTGATAAAAATATAATCTTTATCATATGAACACCGTTATAAAAATAGAATTTTTATCTATGTAGTAGCGATGTAAAAATAGAATTTTTATCATATATATAGAAAAGTAAAAATACGATTTTGATCATTAGAATGGTTAAGGAAAAATATGATTTTTAAATTGAAAGTGAACAAATAAAAATGTGATTTTTATATATGTAGTGGCTACGGACAGTGGAATGGACGAAAGGCGAGAACGGCGAAGATTCCTACATAAGAAGAGTCGTGGCGTTTGGATTAGCTATTGGTGAGAACTTCTCACTTTAAACTTTCTTTTCTAGTTATAAATATATACTAGGATAGCACCCGACACCCGTCGTCCACAGACCATGGACGGCTTGTATGCTTGTTTGTTTGATTTTGATGTGTAGTTGATTGTGTGATGTGAAACGAAATAAAAAATTTTATAGTGGAAAATATTATATAGTTAAAAATAGAATTTTTAACGTGTATATGAAATGAATATTTATAAACAAATCGGAGATTTGTTTATATACACTGATTTGATTGATATTGATTGGGACGATAAATTTTACACATCGCCCAACTGCACAAATAAAATCTGTGTTTGATTGTTTGAAACCCCACACGGGTATTGGGACGAGATATGACGTACACTAATCCCAATAATTAGTTGTATGTCGATCGATTGATTGACAGATTGTCATAAGCATTAAATATTTATATTTGATGCTTATACATTGTAGAATGCACTCTGGATGATGGTTGATTTTTGATCGTTGTTATTTTATACATGTGTCGTAGAAAATCCATATAATTAACATTATATGGTAATTGATTGGGCCTCATTCCAGTTTTGAAATATAAATATTTGAAAAGAAATATTTGAAATAGAATATTTGAAAATAGAAATAAATGAAGCCGTGTTGATTAGATGTGACGGGAAGGAATTTCGCTCGATCCGAATCAGTCGCTAAACCGACCCAGACCGCTCGAAAACGCCCTATCGTTTTGAGAACACGACAAAACAGAACGCAGACGAAAGAACATTTCATTGTATATTACAACAATGCATCAGAATACAAGAATATACAGAGTATAAACAAATAAATATTACACAGAAATATCAGAGATTACAATAAATTACATAGCAGCGGAAAATAATACAATACACAACTAGAAGGAGATATACGGATACAAAGCTTTCCGGATATCGTTCCAGCTGTAAACCAGGATCCTGTGAATATAAATCTGCAAAACCAAAACTACTAGCTGCCCGTGTCAAAATAAGGGCACCCAGAGTTTAGGTTAAAACAATAAACTCCAGGTCAGTCATGTGACTGGTGTGAGAACTAAAACAGTTATTAATTCTTTATTTTAAAGTTAGGTAAATCAAGGGATCACGCCGTAACACGGAACGGGTTTCCTCCCAAGAATACCAGTGCATAAAACAAACAGCGCAATGCTAAATAAAGAAAAAATGAAGCTGTTATAAGACCCAAGTCCTATCACACAATGCAGGGCAAGCCGGGGGATAGGGTTTTCCCTTATAACAGCCAAAGAATGCTTGATACGATTAAAACAAATCATTTGATACTATTATCAGTGTATAGTGTATAAAACAATCTTCGAATCATAAGTATCAATCATAGGCGGCATGGGTACCATATATCATGTCGCCATACTAGTTCTACAATTAAAACCGCAAGAGTCATGTATTTGGAAATTGGATTTCCATCTATGAACCGAGGCAAAAGATAGTCCTCAACCGATTCGAGACGCTCTAGCCCGCCCCTTAGGAACAGCCGCAACTGCCCCTTGGATCGTCAGGGCCGGTCCACCGATGTGGATTATTATGCCTGAACACTACGTTTCCCCGCCCTTTGGGGCGTAAATGAGCCAAAGAATGACTCCATCGGACCCGGATCGTTCGATCAAACCGAAGCGCCTCGCAACAGCAACAACCACAAAGGTGAAAAGTATATAAATGTCAGGGCTGGTAGGTCACTGACACCACCCTAGCTAGAAAGAAACGCAGGCCCTCCCTGATGTCCTCTCCCGTTTCTGGTTCATACCGGGGTGTGAGGCTCACGAATTCACGTTACACAAAGCTGTGCCACACAGGCTGTGCTTTGATCATCACCACAAGACTTTGCTTTTCAACATAAGCCTTGATCAATTGCCACTTAGCATGCCACACAGGCAAACCACTCTATGCAACCGATATCAGTCACACAGAATGAAATCCAATGTCAGACACACAGTCCATTTACAAGTCCGTTCTGGGTCTGAACGAAACCGGAGGCACTTTCCTCGCATATCCATCGATCTCCAAGCACATCTGGACGGCCACCGATTGATTCCCTCATCTTGGGTGTACATCCCAATCAAGATCATCAGTAATCACCCAAACGATGTGAAGACTTCCGGTCTTCAACCACCGTCTTCATCTTCGACTTATCGTCATATCAGTTATTCAGAATGGGATAAACCCGGTCTTTCCGAATAACTCGCGTATATTTTAAATAAGTGTTACACAAACACAACATACGCCTCATTCCAATTCATCAGTCACTAACCGTAAATTAATCAAGAGAATAATTTCCCAAATATTAACCCCGAAGGCCGAAACCAACATCAGATCAATATCCAGGAAATCATTCTGCTTGGCTAACCGACAATTAGTTTCTAAATTTCACATTCATAGGGAAAGGTTCCCATTAATTTTATCCAAGATAAATTCCTTGAATTTATTCTGTAATCTTTTTTTTGAATTTCGATTCAACTAGTCGGGATTAACGAACCTTACCGAAGTAACCATTTGTTTTAATTTCCCAATCCCAACCTATTCATCCCATGAAGTAAAACGGGTCTTACTTCATATCTAACACCACGGTGTTATCGGTAAATTCAATTACCATTTCACATTCAAATCTAATTAAAGATTTAACTAACGCCTGGAGCAAAATTGGTGATACTCCATTCTCGATCATTTTCAATCTAATTAAAGATTCATTAAAACTCCACTTAGTTTTAATCTTCGACTAGGTTAAAGAACCAATGTCATTTAAAACACGGCCCACAATAAACCCAAAATCACATTCACTAATTATCGGGTTAAAGAACAAGTGTTATTTAAAACACTGTTCACGATAAACCCAAAAATCAATACCAATTCAATTCCAATTAAATATTATTTAATTGGTACACTTCATTAAATTTAAAGAAAAATATTTAATCTTTTCTCAGCTGGGTTCAAGAACAGTGTTAATGAAGACACCATTCACGACAAACCCAAATACATTTGATATTAAATACAAGGTTCTGAATAGAAAATATATCGGCTTATATCCAATATCAGATTCTACGACCAACAGATATCGTATTGGAAATAACGATATATATATCTATATCTTTCAGATTTCCATAACAATATCTGTATAATCACGAAATCCAACATCGAAATATTCCGAAGACAATTTCGATTCAAATCCATTCCAATGCAATCATTGGAAATTCTGGTTATTTTCAAAACCATTTCAAATTCAATTTATTTATTTAAAAATAAATAGAATTAAAATTCTAGTTCAAAACTAGTTCATTTCGATAAAAATCTATTTTTATCTTTTCAAATATGGAGGTTTTCATCCCAATTCTTTCTAAATCATTTCTTATGATTCTACACAAATTATTACTATTTTTAATAATTTTATCAAGGCCCGTACAGTCGATTTCCAACAACGGCCACCGAACTGCACTTACAACGACCTTTTTCAAATTCGATTTGGACATAATTCCAAATCCAACCGTTAGATTTCAAATTTCTAATATTCGTTAGAAAGCTCTTTTCGATACGAACCCAACGGTTCCGGTTTCAAGAGAATCCGACGGTCGGATCTCTCGCAATGTCCATTCGAAGTCAATGGTCGAAATTCGCGAACTGCCGCGGCGCAGCGCGTTCTATTCAGGCCATTCTATTATATATATAATATATACTTCATCGATTTCAATTCAAAACGTGCTTTATAAATCGTTTTAAATTCATTTTCAAAACGTTTTCAACTTCATATTCAATTTCAAATCAAAATTGAATATTCCAATATAAATTCGTTTTAAATTCATTTCAAATCGATTTCAATTCTATTTCAATTCTATTCGATTTCATTTCAAAGCGATTTCAATTCTATTTCAATTCTATTCGAATTCATTTCAAAGCGATTTCAATTCTATTTCAATTCTATTCGAATTCATTTCAAAGCGATTTCAATTCTATTTCAATTCTATTCGAATTCAATTTGAATTCACTTTTATTCAATTTTCAGATTTTGAAATCACTTTCGATATTTGTTATAAAATGAATCAAATCGATATAAATATCGTTCACGTCAAAATGGCGTAAATCTAATCAATACGGCTTCATATATTCCTACTTTCAAATATTCTATTTCAAATATTTCTATTCAAATATTTCTATTTTAAATATTCTATTTCAAATATTTCTATTTTAAATATTCTTTTCAAATATTTCTATTCAAATATTTCTATTTTAAATATTCTATTTCAAATATTTCTATTTCAAAATTGGAATGAGGCCCAATCAATTACCATATAATGTTAATTATATGGATTTTCTACAACATACGTATACAATAACAACGATGAATAATCAACCATCATCCAAAGTGCATTCTACGATGTATAAGCATCAAATATAAATATTCAACGCTTATAACAGTCTGTCAATCAATCGATCGACATACAACTAATTACTGGGATTAGTGTACGTCAAATATCATCCCAATACCCGTGTGGGGTTTCAAACAATCAAACACAGATTTTAGTTGTGCAGTTGGGCGATGTGTAAAATTTATCGACCCAATCAATGTCCTTCAAATAGGTGTACATAAAAAAACCGTCCGGTTTGTAAATGAATATTTTTTTTATTCCAACATATTTTAGGAAATTTCGGCGGCATAACGGCACGATACTAGAAACGGGACGAGGCCTAGCCTTATCCCCGGTCTAGTGAAGGCCCACGCCATTCACACATCAATCAAATCAATTTCAATTCACCCAACAGTCAAATTTCAATCAAATAATCTAACTAATTTTTGCAATCAAACAAACAAGTCCATGGTCTATGGACGATTGTGTCGGGTGCTACTAAACACCGTCTGCGTCCTAGTATATATATAACTAGAAAAAGAAATTGAAGAGTGAGGAGTTCTAACCGATAGCTATCCTAACTCCACGGCACTTCTAATGCAGGAAATCTTCACTGTTCTCGTCTCTTATCACTTTCTTCGCCCATAGCCACTACATATATAAAAATCAAATTTTTTACTTCGCTATTCAATATATAAAAATCGAATTTTTACTACGCTATTCAATATATAAAAATCGAATTTTTATTATGCTATTCAATATATAAAAATCGAATTTTTATTATGCTATTCAATCTATCAAAATCGAATTTTTATTTTGCTATTCAATATATAAAAATCCCATTTTTATCACAATGAAAACATTATAAAAAAAAAACAAATCTTTATCCAATGAAAAATCGCTTCATTTCTTTATCAAAAAAAAACCTAGCTCTCTTCATTAAAAATTAAACGTTTTTATTCATTAAAAATTAATCTCATCTTTCTACTTTTGACACTATATAAAAAAAAAGATTTTAAACTCAGGAAATTGGTTACCTAGAGAATAAATAAAATAAAATAAATTAAAAAAACGAAAACTTACAGGGTGTTTGTGTTCGTCGGAGACAGGGAGGGGAAGGCGTGGCTGACGTTAGGGGAGGAGGGGCGGCAAAGTGAGGCGGTGCTCTGGTGGTGGAGCGGCGGCGAGCTCAGGCGGGTATGGGTGCGGTTCGGGGTAGGGCGCGGGGGTCTTCCAATCGGAGGAGGAGAGAAAGGAGGGGGCTGCGATGGGTTGGCCAGAGGAGGAGGGGTTCGACGGAGGGGAGGTGGTGCGAGGCCAGGCGGCGGCGAGATCAAAGCACTCGATTGGGAACGGCGATTTTAGTTTAGTTTTTTTTTCTTTTTTATTGTTTTGAACGTTGACTGAGTGGAGAGAGGGAGAGGAATATATATATATATTTTAATTTTAATTTTAAATGCAAAAAAGCATCCTTAAAATTTTGAACTCGAAATGGGACCCACCGCCTATCGTCCATAGCGTTTCACCCCCATTCCGAACACAATGGGATATGTATCGTAAGCTGATTCGACCATTTCGATCAGTTTCCGTTAAAATCAACATATAACTCTATATATTGAATTTGAACGCGCATTTCAATTTACCGGGGTCACATACGAACTCGAAAAATTCCCGAAAAATATTTTCTGGCTTCATATTGACGATACGGTCCTTACAAAACTAGTTTCGTCGAATTCTGAGACCGTTTGAAAAATGGCCAATTTCCAGTCGATTAAAATCAACTAAAACTGGTCAAACGCGTTTTCCTTTGCCACGCTCACATATTGATTCGAAAAGTTATGAAATTTGGAATCTAGCAATAACTTTACATCACGAACCCAACAAAAGTGGTTTTGTCGAAATCCGAGGTCGTTTGCAAAATTTCCATTTTTAAGGGCCTGAATTCCATAGCGACTATTCAGAATTTTCAACTGGACATATCTTTTGATTCCCGCTATCAAATTTCGATTTTTCGAATTCGTTGGAAAGATATTCACAATTAGATCCTAATGTTTTTGGTTTCACTAAAATCCGGATTGTTTTGCACCCGGTATGTTCATTTGAAGTTTGAAATCAAATTATCAAACTACCGCGCCATTTTCAATTCCTTCTATAATTATAAATAATTATTTATATTCTAACGACGACGTATATAATATATACGTTTGAATTATATTCAAAATAAATTTCTCGTCGTTATTATTTAAAATAATTCCTTTCAAATAATCAAAATCCGCTAAAATTGCCAATATAAAAAAATTTTAAACTGGCCCAGATTTTCGGGTTGTTACAATCTCCCCCACTTAAAACTTTTCGTCCCCGAAAAGGAACAAAGTCGAAAGTGGTTTGATTAATCCTCTCTACGTTCGATCTTGCTTCCATTCTCCAACTTTTCAGTTTCTGAGAATTTTCAAAAATTTCAAAAATTTGGCTAACACCCTAAATTTTCGAAAAATTTCGCCATAACCTCCCCTGCACCGGGAGCCACGGGAAAATCCCGAAATTGCCATACAGGCCTCCTGATCTCAAAAAGAAAAAGAAAAAGCCAAGCGGCTAGCCAATAGGCTCATAAAATCATCATCACCCAAACAAAACAGTAAATTATGTAATAAACATGTACCTATTTGTCGGGCAAACAAATTTTATTCTCTGCTCTAGCCTCCATGCTATAACCTGTTCAATGTAAGTACAAGTATATGCAAGCAAATGCGACCCATTTTCAATACAATTCAATATTTGGTTCAAATTGGCTATATAATACAAATTTTAATTAATCAACCAATAATCAACAACACAACCATCAATCAATTAGTTGATTAGCTTTTGAAATTCATAACTTTGATACATAGTCAAAAATCAGATTTTTGATGCCAAATCACAACAATAGGCCCTATCTAATTTTGGTTCTCACACCAGTCAATAGGAGATATATAAATATCACACCATCAACACTCGAACACTATTTCTGATGATGTAGCTACAATCATCAGAATCATCTTCGGGCGACTAGAGTGTGAATCTATATCTATCCAGTATATTAAAACTTTGAATATACGTTTGCAAGGCGTATATGCAAATTCTTTATATACTGAATTGTCCAAATCAATATAAAATAAATAATCAAATACGAATAATTGATTTTAAATTTTCAAAACAAAATTGGTTTTCATTTTTATTTTAAAAATTTACTCTTCACACTCGTCCTAGGATACTACTGATCGCATCTCTAACGAGTCATTCCCGTTGGATATTACTAATCTAGTTTCTGATGAATTCTTTCATATGGTTCTAATATGTCTTGTCCTATGAGCTTTGTAAACCAAAGCTCTGATACCAACTGAGACAGCCCGATGAAATCCGGTAGGCTTAGCAACCATCCCTTCATCCCCCAAAGCAGCAGGTAAAACCCACCGTGGCTCCCAGCGGTCTCCCAGTAACTTGTTTTACGGCGACCCTCTCGAGTCTCCCGGCCACTGCCTAACCAACCCCCACCACAAGGGACATGTGGGGGTAAGAGTCTCCCGTTCGCCACCAAACCGCGAAGCGAGAACCCCCCATCACGACTGCAACAAGAACTGGTGGTTTTAGTTTAGTTTTTTTTTTCTTTTTTATTGTTTTGAACGTTGACTGAGTGGAGAGAGGGAGAGGAATATATATATATATATTTATATTTTAATTTTAAATGCAAAAAAGCATCCTTAAAATTTCGGACTCGAAACGGGACCCACCGCCTGTCGTCCATAGCGTTTCACCCCCATTCCGAACACAATGGGATATGTATCGTAAGCTGATTCGACCATTTCAATCAGTTTCCGTTAAAATCAACATATAACTCTATATATTGAATTTGAACGCGCATTTCAATTTACCGGGGTCACATACAAACTCGAAAAATTCCCGAAAAATATTTTCTGGCTTCGTATTGACGATACGGTCCTTACAAAGCTAGTTTCGTCGAATTCTGAGACCGTTTGAAAAATGGCCAATTTCCAGTCGATTAAAATCAACTGAAACTGGTCAAACGCGTTTTCCTTTGCCACGCTCACATATTGATTCGAAAAATTATGAAATTTGGAATCTAGCAATAACTTTACATCACGGACCCAACAAAAGTGGTTTTGTCGAAATCCAAGGTCGTTTGCAAAATTTCCATTTTTAAGGGCCTGAATTCCATAGTGACTATTCAGAATTTTCAACTGGACATATCTTTTGATTCCCGCTATCAAATTTCGATTTTTTGAATTCGTTGGAAAGATATTCACAATTAGATCCTAATGTTTTTGGTTTCACTAAAATCCGGTTTGTTTTGCACCCGGTATGTTCATTTGAAGTTTGAAATCAAATTATCGAACTACCACGCCATTTTCAATTCCTTCTATAATTATAAATAATTATTTATATTCTAACGACGACGTATATAATATATACGTTTGAATTATATTCAAAATAAATTTCTCGTTGTTATTATTTAAAATAATTCCTATCAAATATTCAAAATCCGCTAAAATTGCCAATAAAAAAAAATTTAAACTGGCCCAGATTTTCGGGTTGTTACATTAGATTGACCCCATTTTGGACGTGAACGATATTTATATCGATTTTATTCAAATTGAAATGAACATTAAAGTGAATTGAAATTCGAATTAAATTGAAATAAAATTGAAATCGTTTTGAAATGAATTCGAATTAAAATTGAATGGAATTGAATTCGAATTGAAATTCGAATCGAATTGAAATTCGAATCGAATTGAAACTCGAATCGAATTGAAATTCGAATTAAATTGAAATAGAATTGAAATCGTTTTGAAATGAATTCAAATTAAAATTGAATAGAATTGAATTCAAATTGAAATCGACTAGAAATGAATTCGAATTGAAATTGAATTAAAAATCAATTTGAATTGAAATCAATTTGAAATGAATTTAAAACGAATTTGTAAGGGATAATTCAATTTTGATTTGAATTTGAAAAGGAAGTTGAAATCGTTTTGAAAACGAATTTAAAACGATTTATAAAATACGTTTTAAAAGGAGATCGACGAAGTATATATTATATATATTATATATATAATATAATGGCCTGAATAGAACGCGCCGCGCCGCGGCAGTAAGCGAATTTCGACCATTGACTTCGAATGGATATTGCGGGAGATCCGACCATCGGATTCTCCTAAAACCGGAACCGTTGGGTTCGTATCGAAAAGAGCTTTATAACGAATATTAGAAATTTGAAATCTAACTGTTGGATTTGGAATTATGTCCAAATCAAATTTGGAAAAGGTCGTTGTAAGTGTAGTTCGATGGCCGTTGATGGAAATCGACTGTACGGGCCTTGATAAAATTATTATAAATAGTAATAATTTGTGTAAAATCATAAGAAATGATTTGTGAAGAATTAGGATGAAAAACTCCATATTTGAAAAGATAAAAATAGATTTTTATCTAAATGAACTAGTTTTGAACTAGAATAATAATTTATTTATTTTTAAAATAAATAAATTGGATTTGAAATGGTTTTGAAAATAACCAGGATTTCCAATGATTGAATTGGAAGGGATTTGAATCGAAATTGTCTTCGGAATATTTCGATGTTGGATTTCGTGATGTTACAGATATTGTTATGGGAATTTGAAAGATATATTAATATCGTTATTTCCAATATGATATTTGTTGGTCGTAGAATTTGATATTAAATATAAGCCGATATATTTTCTATTCAGAGCCTTGTATTTAATATCAAATGTGATTTGGGTTTGTCGTGAATGGTGTCTTCATTAACACTATTCTTAAGCCCAGTTGAGAAAAAGATTAAATCTTTTTATTTATATTTAATGAAGTGTACCAATTAAATGATATTTAATTGGAAATTGAAATGGTATTGATTTTTGGGTTTATTATCGTGAATAGTGTTTTAAATAACATTTGTTCTTTAACCCGATAATTAATGAATGTGATTTTGGGTTTATTATGGGTCGTGTTTTAAATGACATTGGTTCTTTAACCTAGTTAAAGACAGGATATTGATTTCTGTGAAGATTAAAACTATGTGGAGTTTTAATGAATCTTTAATTAGATTGAAAAGATCGAGAATGGAGTATCGCCAGTTTTACTCCAGGCGATAGTTAAATCTTTTATTAGATTTGAACGTGAAATGGTAATTGAATTTACCGATAACACCGTGGTGTTAGAGATGAAGTATTACCAGTTTTACTTCATGGGATAAATAGGTGGGGATTGGGAAATAAAATAAATGATTACTTTGGTGTGGTTCGCTAATCCCGACTAGTTCGAATTGATATTCAAAAAGGAGATTAAAGAATAAATTTAAAGAATTTATCTTTGATAAAATTAATGGGAACCTTTACCAAAATATAGGAATATTTGAATAAAAGAATATTCTGAATTGGAATGAAGCGTATGTTGTGTTTGTGTAACACTTGTTTATTATATACGCGAGTTATTCAGAAAGACCGGGTTTATCCCATTCTGAATAACTGATTCGACGTTGTGTCGAAGATGAAGACGGTGGTCGAAGACCGGAGGTCTTCACGTCGTTTGGATAATTATTGATGATCTTGATTGGGACGTACACCCAAAAGGAGAGAATCAGTTGGTGATCGTCCAGACGTACTTGGAGATCGATGGATATGCGAGGAAAGTGCCTCCGGTTTCGTTCAGACCCAGAACGAACTTGTAAATGGACTGTGTGCCTGACATTGGATTTTATTCTGTGTGGTTGATTTCTATTAAATATATATCTGTTTGGCGGCGGAGAATTTATTCTCTTGCTTTACGCCCTTCTCTAAGACACACGAGCTCAGAGGTTATATATTGATGAATATCAAACGCATGGAGTGAATTGCCTGTGTGTAACACCCCACATCCGTTAGTGTCACTCGCAAAAGGGAATGCACTAAGTTCTGTGGATCATTATGGGTAAAAGATGCAGATAAATTACAAGACAGACAAACAATTAACAGCGGAAAATAAAACTTTGCTTTATTGATAAAATAGATTGTACAAGATTGCTTTACAATATCAGAGTATCATCTGTCTTTACTAGATAAAGAAGCATAAAAATACATTTATATTCCCCAATGTAGCATAAGCCAGCCATAGCATCTGAAAGAGAATCCAAGGACAACTTCGTCAAATCTTCAAATGATGTTGCCATATTTCATTGACTGTAGCCTTATCTTGAATTTTATCTTTCGTATACATATATTTTTGTATATATATATTTATATTTCTCATATGTGTATATATATATATATTCTTTATTTCCTTATATGTACGTTCTTATCCTTTCAAATTTTGAATTTGTATACGTACATATATTTGCATGTTTAGTTGGCCCTCTCTAAAACAAAGATAAAAAATTATGTCGCCGCCGGGGTTCGAACCCCCGACCTCCATGCTACAAATCCAATGCCTTAACCAACTGAGCTACAGAGGCTTTTGTTAATAAGTCTTAGAACAATAATAATTAATGTTCTCTCCTTACTTCTTTTTTTCATGTTAGTTACAATACTTAAATTAAACAACTGCATGGATCTTTTTCTTTTAATTTTTCTTTTAAAAATTAATTATACTTTAATTTGAGAATCTGAATGTCACAGAATAACGGGGTGTTACATTCTCCCCCACTTAAAAGGATTTCGTCCCCGAAATATTCAAGTTAGGAAGAATGTGTCCTACCATCCAATCACCCATCTACTCAATCATTCAATCACAGGCATTCATTGTCCTTAAAAGATTTCTAATGCTTTCGTGTTCATATGCATAGTGTGTGTATATGTCTCTATCTAATGCAAAATCAGGCGGTCTACTGATTCAGTTGATCTCCTTAATGCAAATCATGTTAGTGCCATGCGTCCAATCATGCATGCAAACATCCCCGGACATGTAAATACTACATGCGTGCACAACCATACATCCATATGCAACGTCCATATGATATCATATCAAGTTCAACTTACAAACAAATGAATATATGTAAATGCTATATGAAAGCGTTCGAACTTGATCTAGTGTCTAATACGTATGCATATGCATCCACGAGCGACCATTTGCAACCACTTGCAACCATTCAACCATAACATGTTTCAAATACATGTTTACATCCATTGGCTTCTACCTAAAGATCGCAGATTCGATCTAGAGGATATACTTTGGAAAGAGAGAAACAACTATGCGTAAAGCTCCTAAATAAAGAAATCAAGGATGCACCCTTAAGAAAAAGGGTATGTTGCTAGTATCTAGCCTTCTTGAGCTTTACTTCACTGTATCTTAACCAATTTTTACTCCACGATTGTGAAGTTTCTAAGCTCCATCTCCAAAATGAACAAATGTCAACCAAGTGTATATACTAGGATGATCAGAGGTCTCTCCTCCTATCTTATCCATCATGCCATAATTATAAGGGTCAAAAGGTCACTACGTGAGCGCCTGCCACAACTATCCATCTCTCACGCAAACCATCCTAGTCGAACTCGACATTCCTCAAGTACAAGCCCCAAAGGCCTAAACCAATATCAGACAAGCACCCAAGGAATATCTCCTTTAGACAATCTACGTGATATGATATAAGAAAACTCGATAGCTATTCAAACAGAGGAAGAGGAGACAATGCGTATGGCTTTGGGGAATATGCCTTTAAAACAAATCCTTTCTTTTGAAAATGCTTCTTTAAAAACCGTTTTGAAAATAATTTTTTCAAATCTTTTATCTGATCCGGTAACCTTCAGCTCTGCTACCACGTGTAACACCCCACATCCGTTAGTGTCACTCGCAAAAGGGAATGCACTAAGTTCTGTGGAGCATTATGGGTAAAAGACGCAAATAAATTACAAGACAGACAAACAATTAACAGCGGAAAATAAAACTTTGCTTTATTGATAAAATAGATTGTACAAGATTGCTTTACAATATCAGAGTATCATCTGTCTTTACTAGATAAAGAAGCATAAAAATACATTTATATTCCCCAATGTAGCATAAGCCAGCCATAACATCTGAAAGAGAATCCAAGGACAACTTCTTCAAATCTTCAAATGATGTTGCCATATTTCATTGACTGTAGCCTTATCTTGAATTTTATCTTTCGTATACATATATTTTTGTATATATATATATATTTATATTTCTCATATGTATATATATATATATTTTCTTTATTTCCTTATATGTACGTTCTTATCCTTTCAAATTTTGAATTTGTATACGTACATATATTTGCATGTTTAGTTGGCCCTCTCTAAAACAAAGATAAAAAATTATGTCGCCGCCGGGGTTCGAACCCCCGACCTCCATGCTACAAATCCAATGCCTTAACCAACTGAGCTACAGAGGCTTTTGTTAATAAGTCTTAGAACAATAATAATTATTATTCTCTCCTTACTTCTTTTTTTCATGTTAGTTACAATACTTAAATTAAACAACTGCATGGATCTTTTTCTTTTAATTTTTCTTTTAAAAATTAATTATACTTTAATTTGAGAATCTGAATGTCACAGAATAACGGGGTGTTACACTGTGTGGCATGCCTAAGTGGCAATATGATCAAAGCTTCTGCTGAAAAGCAAAGTCTTGTGGGTGATGATCAAAGCACAGCCTGTGTGGCACAGCTTTGTGTAACGTGAATTCGCGAGCCTCACACCCCGGTGGTGAACGAAAAACGGGAGAGGACCTCAGGGAGGACATGCGTTTCCTTCTAGCTAGAAGTGGCGTCAGTGGGTTTACACGCCCTGACGAGTTTGACTTATGCGTTTCCTTCTAGCTAGAAGTTGTCTCATTTACGACCCATAGGGTGGGGAAACGCAGTGTTCAGGAATTTTAATCCACATCGGTGGACCTGCCCTGTCACTCCAAGGGCCCACCTAAGTCTGGGTCCTGAGATATGGGCTAGATTGTCTCGAATCGGTAGAGAACGATCCCTGACCTCGGTTCGTAGATGGAAATCCAATTTCCAATACGTGACTTTGCGGTTTTGATTGTAATCCTATATATGGCGACATAGTGGGATGGGGCGCTTATGCCGTCTATGATTGATACTTATGATGTGAAGTTGTTTTATGCACTGTACACTTATTATAGTATCAAATAATCTGTTTTAATTGTATCAAGCATTCTTTGGCTATTATAAGGTAAAAACCCTGTCCTCCGGCTTGCGTTGCATTGTGTGACGGGACCTGGGTCTTATAATAGCTTCATTTATCTTTATTTAGCATTGCGCTGTTGTTTTATGCACTGGTATTCTTGGGAGGAAACCCGTTCCATGCTGGCGTGGTCCCTTGATTTACCTAACTTTAAAATAAAGATTAATAACTGTTTTAGTTCTCACACCAGTCCAATGACTGACCTGGAGTTTATTGTTTTAACCTAAACTCTGGGTGCCCTTATTTTGACACGGGCAGCTAGTAGTTTTGGTTTTGCAGCTTTATATTCACAGGATCCTGATTTACAGCTGGAACGATATCCGGAAAGCTTTGTATCCGTATATCTCCTTCTAGTTGTGTTTTGTATTATTTTCCGCTGCGATGTATTTAAATGTAATTTAAATCTCTGATATTTTCTGTGTAATATTTATTCATTTATACTATGTATATTCTTGTAATTTGATGAAATTGTTGTAATAAGCAATGAAATATTCTTCCGTCTGCGTTATAATTTGTCGTGTTCTCAAAACAATCAGGCGTTTCGAACGGTCTGGGTCGGTTTAGCGATTGATTCGGATCGAGTGAAATTCTCGGTCGTTACAAAACCTAATACTAATTTTCTAATTAGGCTTTAATCAAGGCCCAAACAAAGGAGATTAGGAGAGGAAAGGTCTGGAAATTTACTCCAGTACATACTCTTTCCTTTGACACTTTCTGCTCTAAAAGAAAACAGACATAGCAAAAGAAAATTAAGAAAACTCCTCCAAAAACTCAACCCTTCACTTCAAATTCAGATTAAAAGTTTAAATCTAGTTGCAAACCCAAACTACAACCAGGGAATCACTTGAAACTTTGTAATTGTTCCATTTATATTCCATTTTATGAGATTTAGGTTACTGTATGTTGATTTTATCTTGCATGTCCTAGTAAACTTTCTTTCTGGTAGTTGAGAGCAAAAATCAAGCAAAAAGCTCAGCTTTTGTGCAAATTTTCTATTCTAAATGGCTAAAATGGTGAGTACAACTCACATCTTCTAGTTTTTACAGTGTTTTTGGTCATATACAGTTGATTCAAATAGAAAACTTATCTTTGTAAACATAAACGTTGAATTTTATGTTTACAAATAAAAATTGTCTCTCTGCACAACTTTGTGATGTTATAACTTACTTCATTTCTTGCCAAAATCATTCCATTTCTGAATTATAGTATTGTTTCTGATCTTTTTGCATGTCGATTTTATGGATATTCTGACCTCCATATCATTTAGAAATTCTGCTTCAAAACTGGAATTGAAGGAGAAATCTCGCCTGGGGAAATCCAGTCACCTAGGTCAACCCAGGGCTACTATTAAGGTCGACCTGATGTCGACAATGCAATATTAAAGTCGAACACTATAGAGTTTTGGTTTCATAGGCAATTTTCCTGTATGAATTGATTTCTGGGCCTATTTCGTTCACTATTTCTAAGTATATTTGCAGGCTAATTTTGATGAATTCTAAAATGAGTTTATATGAATTTCTTTGGCTCAATCTTAGAATAGATAAGCCAATATTATCGCCAATTTGTACATTAAATTGTTGAAATTTCATGTGCCTTCTATTGTTGATTTCATGAGCTATTTTATGAGATTTTCAACGTTGTGCACGTTTGATGTCGTACTCTTTTTCCCTACTACTCTGGTAGGGTTTTTTAACCAATTTTCAAATATATATATATATATATATATATATATATATATATATATCTGTGCGTGTGTATGTGTGTTCTTGAGAGAAATGAATTTTAGTTTTTGTATTACAAAAATAAAATCATCTCAAGGCTATATATAATATATAAATTATGTAACAACCCAAACCCTAACGAGTCCGATTTTTTGCAAAATGCTAAAATCCAAGTCCGCTGAAGCCCAATTTAAGTTTCTGATATCCTGTTGATAGGCAAAGATAAATATATTAAAGCACAAATAAGAAGCTCACGGCGTAAGCGACTAAAATATAATATTAGGTAAATACATACCAAAATTATTAACACTTTCCAAACAAGTGTCTCTAAGCCAAATAATCTCAATCTATCACCTAACCCATGGATTGTTATGAGGAGGGGGTCAGAACTAAAGTTCCGGTAAATGGAAAAATCATATACTTTTACGTTAAACACTACATATATCGTTCAATTACCAGTTTACTTTTATTAGGTTATTCTGGTTTACAATACTCTCGCCTCCATGCGTAATCCGTACCAATCTACTCTCCAGTAGACTAAACTTAATAATCCACATATATGTACCAATATACCCTGTCGACCGTCGTGATCTTAGGTATTACCCATAGCACTATCTGTATCCTAGTCGATAGAATTCTATTGTCACACTATGAAAAAGAACTCCAACTACATCTACAATGGGTAGCTTCATGAGGCCTACAATATAAATGTTTCATCATCTGATAAGAAAACGTAAAACCACATTTGCAACAGCTAACTCCAGTGCTCAACATCCACGATGAACCACCATATGCGTACATCGAGGACTGACACATAATCGAACTGTCTACTACCTGAGCTCCGCTTATAAGGCCTATCCTTGTACGGAACTTAGTCGGGATTTCTATATCTGTAAAGGACAACTTTGTTAGGACTAGAACATAGATATTGTTTTTGGTCCGTCTCTTTCTTCATGACTATGGCTCCACGCTTTCCCCTCAACGTTGAAAGACCCATCAAAAGCTAAGTGAAAGTGATTGTGCCCAGCAGCAAACAGTCTAAACATCCAATTGGAGTTGTCCCTCATCTAATGTCTCGATAATGAAATATCATTGGCTTGTTGGTTTAGCCCCAGTCTTCCAAGTTTTCGCTTTGGCTGATGATGACAGATATTCTACCCTTATTGGGTCCAGACCATCAAGCCTCCTCTCGGAGCTGAGGCAACCGCCGAATCATAACGTTACCCATCAATCTTTTGATTGTCCTTGATGTAAATGCAGTCAAGCCATATACTTTTCATGGAACCACTACAAATTTGCCTCCAGGGTGCAACTTCGTTAGGCCTGCCCCGGAGGGCCATCCTAGAGTATCTTTTCATCCCATAGAAGTCTCGTGCTTCCTTTGAGTCTCGTTGAATAACATGTTGGATGTGCTTCCATTATGCTAAAGCATCTTTGGTGATTCGCTTCATTAGGCTCGTCATACAGATTCACTTCAGACTGCTCTAAATGCATCTCACTATTTTAGTAGGTCCTGTGCCTAATTTTTCATCATGAATTTAGTTATTTTATTTTATTTTATTATAACATTGGTTAGTGTTTCTTGCCCAATTATCTCTATTATCAGCCTTGTTTATTTTCATATTAACTTAACCCAAAATCTAACTTTTAATATAATAAGCCTCTCTTATTTTCTCTTTTCCTCTTCTAATTACAACCCTCATGTTATAATTTTACTTGTAAATATTTAGATTTTCCAAATTTCTCTTTCTTTCTATCCCAATCCTAGATCTGAGTCCAACCTGTTGACTCATTTCCTAGCCTAAGCTTTTGATATTCTACTTTTACCATAATAGGTTACATCAATTTTCTTTTATTATGATTTTTCTAACATATCAATATAATTCTTATTATCACAATAATTTGTTCATCTTCTATTACTTCTTAAATTATAACACATGTCATAATTTACTATAAATTCTCATTAATTTGCTTAACTCGATCTACTTTCCCTTTATTACAGTTTTACAATTTGTATGTATGTTTACCGTAAATTTAGTTCTCTTTCTTTTAACCCGTGTTCGCAAAGTTATACTTTTTATTTTATTTTTTGCATCCACAATAAGGAGCAAATCTGTATCTTTTAACTTATATCTACAATCCTAGGCATTTTCAGAACATAAGTAATTAATTATAGAAAAGTGTAAATAATTGAATTGTCAACTTTCAACTTTTATATTCCTTTTATTACAGATTTACTTAGGGTGCGTTATTTTTTGAACTGAAAGGGGAAAATTAAATGGGAAAATTGATGAGGTTGGGGAAGGGGAAGCTCAAGAAAAGGGAATGCATTCTTTTTACGAAAAGGGAAACACGAAAGGGGCAAAGTTGTTATTTTATTGTTTTTAATGCTATTATTTTATATATGTTAATTATTTTTAAATACAAAATTCAAAATGCAAAATATAGAATACAACATACGAAACAAAAAATCATAGTTTAGAATTCACATACAAATGCAGAAATAAAATTACCAAATAATAAATTCAGAAAATAAAATACAGATAAAAAATATGTGTTCCTTCTCAACTTGATTATAAGATAAATAACAACCTTTCTAAGCTACTCGAGGTTTTACATCAATGCATGCAAATGATTAAAACCTCTGCTACAATACTCGGCCAAACAAATAGCAACCTCCCATTGCTTATAATCTTTACTCTCTTGCTTCGCTTCCATGCACCTAACAAGAGTCGGATCATGTGAAGAACTGCCAACAACTCTAGAAGGACCACCGGTTGATGGCTGTTTAGGCTCTCTACAACTAGTGATCACCCTTAACATCACCCCGAAGATAATCGCTATGGTTCCGTGCTTCGAACTGTACTTGAATGATGTGATTTTATGGAACAATGAACTAACATTTGTCAATTTTCATGCATCCATTAAAGATCACATCTAACTTCCTAAAACGAACAGGTGGGGCATGTATGTATTTGCAGTACCTCGATGCAAACGTATCCCACTACTCATTAGATCCACCGATCATGTATTGTTCTTCATTCTAGAAAGCACATAAGGATCTGTTGGAGCTTTTTCCATGGGTTCCACTCATGTTCGAATTGTCAAACTTGCTTTTCATTTGCTTAGCATTGTTATCTAGGTCATTCGTTCTTTGAACAAGGCAGTAATCTCTTGGTACCACTATGTGCGACGGTGAGCACGCATATCAATGTTTTCGAAACAAACATCGATGGATGCATTGGTCCTGTCGTTGATGATGGTGCAAGTGGAAGAAGCAACGAAGCGGCCATACATTCTAGAAAAATCAATCCAAAAAATAATTCAATATATATATATATATATATGTATATATATATGGAAGACGAGAATACGAAAAACAAATTTTTTTTAAGTAAAACAATCGAAAACAAAGCTTGTGGAAATTGATGAATTTTCAAATTTCATGTATATAGTTTGGTGATTTGAAAATAAAGTTTTGTTGTTCATATAGGTAACGAAAGAGATAAGGCTGTTAGAGTTCATTCAATTCACCTTAGACAACGTTGAACGTGAACGGAAGGAATTCCAACATTCACTTTGATTGGACAGTTCAGTAGAATCCATGCTCGATACGTTGGATGCGCCGGACGCCGATGTCAAGGTGAACCGTCCATTCCAGAGTAAGAACACTACCTTACTTTATACTTATTGTAAGTTTAATTCTAGGAATGTCTTACCCCATTTAGTTGGTTACATAAACTGCACTAAAATTTATTTCTTATTTTAATATTAGTATCATAAATAGTAACACATAATTGCAAGATATTTTTCTTATTCTTTTATATTTGCGGATAGTGCAAAATATAATAATACTCCTATTTTGTGCTAATCATACTCTTCTTACCTGCGTTAACGATCTTTTCTACAATATTATGTAAATATATCATTTTTTCTCAACCAACCATCTAACCTAAGTCAACTTCCCAAACAATTGTGTTCATTAAATTGCCTTCTTGTTTTAAGGAAAATTCTATTTCAACCCAGCAATGTGCTGAGTAGCCCCCCAAAAGTTGAAAAAATTGATATACCCCTAATTTTGTTTAACAACCCAGAAAACCAGAACCAATTTAAAATTTTTAATTTGGGTATTTTAATGAATTTAGAATATTTAAAATAATTTATTTTCAATAATAAAGACTAAAAACTTATTTAAATCGAAGTTAGAACGAATAAATTTATTTTAATTATATAACGAGCCTAAAATAGCATGGTAGTTTGAAAATTCAACTCTGAACTTTGACTGAATGTACAGGATTCAAAATAAATCAGATTTCAGTTTGTTTAATAATATCTTTCTAACGAATCTAAAAAATTGAAATTTCATAGCGGGAATAAAAAGTTATGGCCAGTTGAATATTCAGAATAGTCGCTATGGAATTTAATATAAATATAGCCCTTAAAAATAGACATTTTGCAAACGACCTCCGTTTTTGACGAAACCAATTTGGTTGGATCCGGAATGTCAATTTATTGCTAGATTCCAAATTCCATAATTTTTGGAATTAATATGTGAGCGTGGCAAAGGAAAACGCGTTTGATAATTTCAGTTTGAATTGGATCGACCAGAAAAAGTCCATTTTTCAAACGGTCTCCAAATTTGACGAAATTAATTTTGTTGGGACTGTATCGTCCCAACATAGCTAGATTTATTTTTTTGGGAATTTTTGGAATCAGTATGTGGCCTTGGCAAATTAAATGTACGTTCAATTCCGAATTTGAATGTTTTATATTTTAGTTTGAAGAATAACTGATTGAAACAGTCGAATATGCCTACAAAACATATTCTATTATGTCCGGAATGGGGGTATTTAGCTAGGGGCGTTAGTTGTTGGGTTTGATTTGGAGCTCAGATTAGAAAACCCTATTTTAGAAATTAATATATATATATATATATATATATATCAACCAGTAAATTTTTTCCATTCATTAAATATATTTTCCAAAAAAACAAAAAAAACCTGATACCTCTCTGATACGAACGACGGAAGGAGTATATTTCTTCTCTCCTCAATCTCTCTAAATCCACTCAGTAAAATCAAATGACCCAGTTGAAGATTTTGTAGAGAATTCTTCAAGCTTCAAATCCATATAGGGTTTGCACTTTATAGTCGCGTGTTCAAAGAAATCTGGACCCCCAAACTTCCGCCGCGTCGTCGCGATTTATGGCCGCCCTCCACCACTGAACTCGCTGACGTTGCAGGCTATAGAAGCTCTTCCCTAGCTCTTCAACATGGCGAAGGACGATTATCCTCTCGTGCTACAGATTTGAAGATAAATCCGACCCTAGTTTTGAATCAAAGTCTGAGGTTACGACCTTTTTTATTTAAATCGTTTTCAACTTCTAAAGGTGTTGCAAATTATGATTTTAGAAAAAAAATCATATCTTTAACATATGTTGTCGAAATCTAGTGAAACTAGAGACATTGGACTCGTGACGACGTCTTCTACATTCAAGAAGGGACCGAAGAACTTTTGGAGCTCTCTACAACTTTAAAAGGAGTGGAACCCAATGTGAGCAATCTAAATTCAAAAATAAATAAATAAAAATATATAGGTTGCAGACGGGGCTTAGTAGCTCCTGACACCATCGTCCACAGGCCATGGGCGATTTGTTTGATAGAATTGTGTTGTAGGAATTGGTTGTGGTTGTGAATGATTGATTGTGGTTGCAGCAAAGTTAATTGTTTGTGGTGAATTCATTATATTATAAAAATGAATTGTATTATGGAAAATAAAAGTATTGTAATGCTGCAAGGCCTAGGATAGCAGAGGAGCCGTGCTGGACACGGCGCCGGTGCTACCTTCCCTACCGTTGTAAAGCTGAAATTTTCTGAAACGACTATATAAAAATAGTTGTTATGTTGAAATAAATTGTTTGAACAATAAAAATCACATTTTTATAGTATGTATGACTATATAAAAATATTCATGTTTGAAATAAATTGTTTGAACAATAAAAATCGCATTTTTATTGTATATTTGAATCACTAAAAATACTCATGTTTGAAATAAATTGTTTGAACGATAAAAATCACATTTTTATTGTATATTTGAATCACTAAAAATATTCATGTTTGAAATAAAATGTTTGAACAATAAAAATCATATTTTTTTTGTATGTATGACTATATAAAAATATTCATGTTTGAAATAAATTGTTTGAATAACAAAAATCACATTTTTATTGTATATTTGAATCACTAGAAATATTCACGTTTGAAATAAAATGTTTGAACAATAAAAATCACATTTTTATTGTATGTATGACTATATAAAAATATTCATGTTTGAACAATAAAAATCACATTTTTATTGTATATTTGAATCAATAAAAATATTTATGTTTGAAATTAAATGTTTGAACAATAAAAATCACATTTTTATTGTATGTAGGAACCTTTAAAAATAATCATGTGTTGAAATAAATATTTATTGATTGAAAATATTATTTTTATCGCATATATGAAGTGTTAAAAATAACCAAAGGTTGAAATAAATATTTGTTGATTGAAAATATTATTTTTAACATGTATATGAACTGTTAAAAATAACCACGGGTTGAAATAAATATTTGTTGATTGAAAATATTATTTTTATCACATATATGAAGTGTTAAAAATAACCGTGTGTTGAAATAAATATTTGTTGATCGAAAATATTATTTTTATCACATATACGAAGTGCTAAAAATAACCACGGGTTGAAATAAATGTTTGTTCATTAGAAATATTATTTTTATCACATATATGAAGTGTTAAAATTAACCATGTATGGAAATGATTATTTGTTCGCTAAAATATTATTTTTAGCGTAGATATGCATATATATATATATACATATGCTGAACAGGAAAATGGATTAGCTGTTGAGTAAAAAATTTATTTGCGTGCCCGACAAATAGGTAAGCCTTAATGAGTTGGCTACGTAATTTTATTTAATATATCAACTCCTGTGAATTCCATTGGATGCAGTGTGCTGGTTGTTCTATGTGAGATTATAAACAACACCATAGAATGTTAACAATCAATTTTGAACTACACTGCATAACATACTTCGTGAAGATAGCATACTCTATCATATACCACATAAGCATTTGGAGCTTATGTGACGAGGTTGGAATTACCATACAAGCGAGATGCTTGTATGGAGATGACTGTATTTTAGGTTGAACTGAAGACGAACTATTGATTTCATAGCATTATATTCTATATAAGCATTTGGAGCTTGTATGCCGAGGTTGAGATTACCATACGAGCGAGATGTTCATATGGCGATGATTGAATTACAGGTTGAACTGAGGACTGATATGGACAAAATAAATATAACGGTAAATTGCCAGATTAAATAAAAACCCCATGCGAGTGTAGAGTTGATAATAATCACGTCTCTCTAGTTATTAGATATGGCACATGGATTATTCATTTTCCAACACTGGACGAGGTGACGAGATTTATCTCTGGAGTGATTTTACACACTCCATCGGGCATAGAATAGGAAACTAAAAATTGTGTATGCTTATACTGGATTTATTGGGTGTCTAATATGGCCCAATAAATTTCCAAACCCCTCTCCGTACAAAGGAGGTTATGGCAAAAAAAATCGAAATTTAAAGGCGTTAGCCAAATTTTTGAAGTGAAAATGATTTGGAAATCATCAAATGAATTATATTTATTTATATAAAAATATAAATTAAAATAAAACAAATCGCGCCGTTATAGTTCGCGTTTTGGAATCGTGATTTTAAATGGTTATACCGAGAAATCCGACCATCGGATTTCCCCGAAACTGAAACCGTTGGGTTCGCTTTGAAAATATCTTTCCAACGATATAAAATTTGTTGAGATCCAACGGTTAGATGGTGTGAAATGTTTAAATCAAATCTAAGGAAAATAAGCGCCATAATGAATTATATATATATAAATATAATTAAAATAAAATGAATAACGACGCTGCAGTTCGTGTTTTGAAATCGTAACTTTAAACGATTATATCAAGAGATCCGACCGTCGGATTTTCCCGAAACCGGAACCGTTGGGCTCGCTTTGGAGAGATCTTTCCAATAATATAAAATTCGTTAAGATCCGACGGTTAGATTTTGCGAAATGTCTAATTCAAATTTGGACAAGAGCAGCGCCAATGCCTTTGAATGATCTGAAACGTCGTTTGAAGAAAACGGGCTATTTTTAAATAAATAAAAATAGCGAAAAAACATTATAAAATATTACAAGCGATATGGAATGGAAATAAACCGATTTTACTTGGTTTATTGGATATTCTGATGGTTAGATGTATTTAACATGAAATTATTATACTGAATTGAAAAGCGAATGTCGAATAATTTAACCATGGAAAAGAATTGATTTGAATTCTATGTATACGTGAACTATTTGAAAAGGCCGAGTTAATTCTCATCTCAAATGATTGGTCGACGATTAGAAGTCGAAGATACGAAGACGGTGTAAGACTGATGATCTTCACATCGAATGGATTACTACTGATGCCCTGGATCGGTTAGTTCCCAAGAGGGGTTACAGTGGCAGTGGTACGGACATATTTATTGATCGTCTGGATGTACGAGGGCCTCTCTATTGTATTCGATATACGGGATGAGGAATATGGTGCCTTCGGTTTCATTCAGACCCAGAACGAACTAGTAAATGGATGTGTGTCTGACGTTGTATTTTATTCTGTGTTGATTGATTTCTGTTAAATATATATCTGTTTGGTGGCGGAGAATTTGTTCTCTTACTTAACACCCTTCTCTGAGACGTACGAGCTCAGAGGTTATATATTGATAGGAATCAGTCGCATGGCATGGAATGTCAACGTGACATGATGAGATGCAAATAATCAAGGCTTCTGTTGAAAAGCAAAGTCTTGTGGTTGATGATCAAAGCACGACTTTAGTATAGCATAGCTTTGTGTAGCGTTGATTCGCGAGCCTTACACCCCAGTATGAACCGGAAACGGGAGAGGACTGCAGGGAGGACATGCGTTTCTTTCTAGCTAGGAGTGGTGTCATGGTATGGAGCCCAGACATTTTTTACTTATGTGGATGATGGAAAGCGAGGTGCCTCGGATATATCGGTTACTATGGAGCCGATGGATATTGAGTCATCTGGCTCATTTACGCCCCATAGGGCAGGGAAACGTATTGTTCAGGAATTACAAATCCTCAAATGTAAGAGAGGACCGGCCTTGAAGATCCAAGGGCTTGATTGAGTATGAGTCCAAAGGCACGGGCTAGAGTGTTTCGAAGTTGGTAAGGATGATCCCTTGCCTTGGTTCATGATGGAAATCCAACTTCCAATACGACATTGTGCGGTTCTGATTGTAGAACTAGTATGGCGACATAGTAGTATGGGGTACTATGCCGTCTATGATTGATACATTATGATTGAAATTGTTTTTAAAACGTATATGCACTAGTAATAATATCAAATGATATTGATTTGTACGTATCAAGCATATTTTGGCCATTATAAGGTAAAACTCTATCCTTTGGTTTGTGTTGCATTGTGTGATGGGACTTGAGTCTTATAATGGCTTTATTTTTGTAAAAAGCATCGCGATGTTTAAATGATTTATTTGTTGTATGCACTAGCAGTCCAACGGAGTAAACCCGTTCCGCGTTAGCGGCGTGGTCCTGTGATTAGCCTTATTATCAAATAAGTTAAATAGATTTCTCATACCAGTCCCATGACTGACTCGTAGTTTGTTTCACTTTGCAAACTCGGGTGCCCTTATTTTCTACACGGGCAACCATGTGTTCAGGTTTTAGCGGGCTCATTCTGGATAGCTGTGGAGCTGAAGATGGATTTTATCATTTCTATTATGTTGTTCAGACTTTGTTATGTATATTATGTTTGATTCCACTGCAGACATATTATATTATGCTGAAACTGTATTCTGTACTAAGTATGATCCTGTTATGTTGTGTAACTCTAATGTTGACATTATTTACAGTGTAACCTGATGTACATTATCTGGTATAATTCTATATTTATGTTGCTACTGTTTATATGTTATATTCCAATGATTATCCTTGCTTCCATGGCATGGGAGTTTGGGGTCATCACAGCAGCCCCCCGCTAATTTAAAAAAAAGCCAAAAATACCCTTCCATGTAAGGTGACTGCGTGGTTTTACTGTGTACCACGTAGTTGCCCTACATGGTTCCTTAGAGTACCACGTAGTTTCTCTACGGGGTACAGTAAGAAACTATGTAGGACTAATACGAGGTACACTAAAAAACCAAGTAAGGCTACTACGAGGTGTGCAGAAAACTGGGAAAAAAATATAACAAAGAAAGGGTATTTTCATCGTCATGTTTTTTTGGTTAAAATGGGGGGCTACTCAGCATTTTTTTGGGTTGAAATAGAATTATCCTTGTTTCAATTTCCAAGTTTTGAAATTTTACTGTAAGATTCCTTACTTTTAGGCTTATGTCGTTTTCCATAATCTCAATTCCAACATTACTTGTAACTATTTATTTGGATTTGTTCCACAATAATAACAATTTGATATGATTACACTTTTAACAATTCACAATTCAATAAGAAATAACTTGCATAAACTATTTCCATAATTTTTCCTAAACATAACTTATGTTAAATTCATTAATTTAATGGAAATCTAACGATATTATATACCACTAATAGAAAAGATATATAATATAAATCCACTCGCCTAGAGAAACACTTTAAGTTTGAAATCTGATTTGGATCCAAAATTATTATCCATGGTTTTTCCCCTTTTTGTAAACCTATTTGAATCTAAAAACTCATACGGATAACGAATTTGGACGTCTACTTTCTAAAGCTACAGTTTCTACCTTCAGATCTTGAATCAAAAAACCTAAATCTAATAATTGATTTCTGAAGAATTGAAGGAGAAAGAAACGTGATAGGTCTTCCATGCTCATTCAGAAAAATATGAGATTGAAGGTTAGCCCAACACGTTTATTCATAGATGTCCAAGGCAACGTTGTCCGTTTGATTTAAATCGGAAAAATTTGCGCAATCAACGGGAAATAAAAACGCCCAGTGGTGTGTCTTGCCCATTTTAAACTATACACATTTATTTCATTCATTTTGAATTCTAATGTTACTTAACTACCGTTATTAAACTTCCTTTATCACATGATTTAGTTCCATTTATGATGCACGTTTATTTTCAAATTCAAACGTGTGTTACTTCTGAAATTTATATTGAACATATTTATATGAAATAAATATATATACATGAGTGCTTATGCATGTGTTATCATTCTAAAATTAATTCTCTACTTCTGAACTTTGTCATTACATTTACTAACGTAAATAAATTCTGTAACAACCCGAATTTTAAGACACCGTAATTAATTAAAGAGTCAATTAATAAAATAATAAGTTGTAAAATTGTTAGAATTTAGGTCTGAAATCTTTGCCATTATGTGCATGGAAATTTTCTGATCAATTTAATATGTAGTTCGTAAAAAATCAAAGCTAATACGAAAAGTTATTAAATAGACAAGCGTATTTAATAATAGCTAAAAAAGATTTTTTTTTCGCAAACGACTGAATTTGGCTATGGAATCTTTTCCATTGCATCCGTTATGATCTTCTAATTCATTTTTATGCATAATTTGTCAAAATCCGAGTCCCTTTGAGAGAAGTATCGGAAAAACAATTTCAGAAGAAAATCAGAGGCAAAAATATATAGGGGTCCGGTCGACTCGACCCATATCCAGGTCGACCCATGGGTCAACTTGCACATCGGATGGGTTGACCCACCCAATGCTTTTTATGTAACTTACGCCCAAATGATTATGTATGTGGTCGAACAAGCTTTTATGCTGAGTTATATTACTTTTACTAGTTTAAAAATTTAAGTTTGCTGATGTGACTTGATTTTATTAGTCATGTAACGTGGCCGGACTAAATTTAATCACGAATCCAACGACCTAAGATACCTATCCTAACCCATAAGTAGACCTCTAGACCACACTCATTTCTCATAACACAATCTTTTCCCTGCTAGGGTTCTCTATTTTTTAAATGGACTGACCCAAACTTTTAGAGGTAAATATTTATTAAAATACATATTTTTTATACATATATAGTCATATACACACATACACACCCTTTTTGGAGACAGGATCTATAGAGGCCATGAAGGAATATTTTAACTGTGGTGAGTTTTATAATTATTTAGATTTTTGATAATTTAAAGTAAATAGACGTTATAATAGTTGTAGAGTTTGTTAGTTTTTTTATAGTTCTCTTACATTTTTTCTGCCAGTTTATGTTTATTTTTTTGTAAATTACTAGTTTTCTGTAAGTTTCTTTCTATAAGATATTTTGATAGTTTTCAATCATTTTCTTGTAGTTTAATTTAATTCATATTTAAATACTGTAAGATATATTTTTAGTCTTTTCCCCCTTTTCTTTGTTTGACGGTTATTTTATAGTTTCTATATTTATTTATGGTATGTCCAAAACGCGCCTGAATTTGTAAATGTTAGCATATAAACAACTGATTTAAAATGACTGATTTGATCCTATGATTGATATGATCCTTTTATTTTGCACGTATGGAAAATAGAATAAAAATAATAATTGTGCAAATCTGGATTATAGGATTGATGCTAAGTTACAGATAATGAACACAAAATATAGAACTGTAATTAAAAGGGATTATACTGAAATAAACAAACTTAAGTAAGATTTGTTATTTAATTATGACACAGGTTATAATTGGAAGAGAATGAACATATTTGCAAAGTAATATTATGATAATTTATGCAGACACTCATAGGTAATCATAATCGATAAATTGGACCGAATTGCAAATATACTTATAACACAAAGGTTATAGTTAAAAGAAATGCTTATTATTGACGTAAACTAAAAATCAAGGTTAATTTTTTAGTAATGGTCTGTTTCAGTAGTATTAGGATGATTCGAGAAAATAAGTGGCATAGGTTAATAAACATATTTTTGTTGTGGTATGTTCCGTTAGCACGAGGGTCGATTGGGGAAAATAAGCGACCAAAGATTAAGGCCCAAATCAATGGGGATTCAGATTGAAGCGCAAATTAGAATAATTGTTTGCTAGGACCCGTACCATGACATTCCGTTTTCAGGTTTATCAGTGATGGTAGAGGTTGGGCGCGCTTATGCTGATAGGGGTAAATAAGGTGTCAACAAATACAGGGCTGTTTGCATGGTACATTCCGGTGGTGCAATGAGTGTTCATGCATACTATCAAGGGAAAATAAGTCATTACTGTGACAAAAAATAATTAGTTATGTCTTTACTGATGAATTAGGTCGGATAAAGCCTGAGATTCATAGTGATATAAGTTACCATGTAAGATGGAAGACTAGTAGCCGATCAATTAGTAGTATTAGGAATGCATCCTATTTCTTTTACTACATTATGTAAATGAGAGAGCGCAAACAATCATGACTAGTTGAACTAGATAAACAATCAAATAAATCTATTCTCGTATAGTTCAATATATTCCTTCATATACTATCCAAGTATGTTTACCTTTGTAGTCGTGTAGGAACACTTACCCTAGATGACAATAGAACTATTATCCTATCTATTTCCCATTGTTTATCAATTGTTCTAGTGATTATACTTCTCACCTGACTTTATGTCCGACGCACTCCACGTTCTTCCTTTTTTTCTTTTCCCAATAAGCTTACAGGGTAATGATTGACTGATACTAGCAAGTTTGGAGGACTAAAGCCAGAGATCTTACTTTCTTCCAATTTATAACAGCTTACTTGTCATCGTATATATGTGTTCTTGACAGGGGAAATGTTTTTCATGTTGATGTGAACTAAGATTATGCAGAATTCTGTAAAGCATTGTTTTGTAATAATAAGTTATTTGAATAATCAATGTTTCCATTATTTTCTTATGTCTTGTGAATCTTAGTCTTTGTGGTTAGTTTTTTTTTTTAAACCTGCAATGCTCTATACTCCTTAGTATAACCTTAACTAGGAATACTAGGGGTGTGGGGTGTTACATTTGGTATCAGATCCTAAGCTTATATGATTCCTAAAAATTTATTTTAAAGTAAAGTATTTTTCCAAAGAAAAATAAATATTCAAAAAACAGTATTTTTGCAAGTACACGTTTTACAAAAATCCCTTAAAGTCCATCTCATTTCCAAGTCCTATTCTCTCCTTTCTTCGTTGAGTTATATATAGAATAACCTATCTAAGATTACCTATGTATGTTAGGACCTTAGATCCTTATAGATTGGAGTTTTGATTTATGGATAAACCAGTTTTGTCCATTATTTGTGAATTCTTTGTGAAACCGAAGTCAGGAGATAAACTTGCTACTTGACATAAATTAAGTAGGGCCAATTATGGTTAGGGCAACCTTAGATGCTACAGATTGCGAGATAAACTAAGAAGTATTATTGTAAGGATCCAAGAAGGTCTTATCAGCTTTAAAAAGGAAATAGTTGATGTGTACACTACGACGAGAGTGCTATAGGGAAGGTATTGATCAAAAGGATCAAGTAATGGAAATGAGTAAAGGTAGGTGAAAGAATTGTAATCTATCTCTTCTTCTTTCTAGTTTACCTATTTAATTTGATTTAGGAGTAACCCATTCATTTGTATTTGATTCATTAGTTGGGGATGACTGTGTGGAGCTATAACCACGCTGATACAAGACATGCCATATAGGGCATCTGCATTATAGGTCCAATGAAGCTGTCCTTTACAGATATAGTAAATCTCCGAGTGTGCGTTAGTGGCACTAGTAGATTACTTGCACTTAGGATCGTTTTTAGGCCCATTAGTAGTTTCTGAACCCCGTAGGAGGATCAACATGGTTATTTATGATATGCTGGGGTTTGAAACTAGAGATTCTTGAAATTAGGGATGCTTGAGGGAATTTCCGAGAATGGGTTGGTTTTGGATATAGATAGGTTAGCCTTATATTTTGTATCTTAGATTTTTGCACTTTTAGTAGAGTTTGGTCGAGATGCTTATTCTGATATTTTTGAGATAGGAATTTTTTTAGGACGAATTCATTGGCCAAATATTGGGCTATTTTGATAGCAAGAGGAGAGTTGAAAGGCTAGGATATGCAACTGACAAACTCTTAAGGTTTCTTGCGTTCTAATGGGTCAGCTATATTTGTAACACCCCGAGAATTCTGTAACTGTGAAATTCATGAATTAAAGTATAAGCAAATTCAAATCAAAGAACTAATGGAAACGGGATACGCCATTGCGTTCGTCTCGGAAAAATACGCGAAATAGAGTCCGAGTTTTCGAAAAACGGAGTCCGTATGAAGAAGATATGGCCTTCGGAAGTTTTGAATTAAATTTAAAATTCAAACAGAATAAAATAATTAAAAATCGGGCCCAGTGGGCCAGGGCGGATAAACACCCGCCTAGGCCACCCAGGTCGACTGGGCTGTCGACCTGGGCTACCATGTCGACAGGGCTGTCGACAGCCCTGTCGACAGGGGTGTCGACCTGGTCGAGCCCAGTCAACCTGGCTGGCCAGGTCTGTGTTTGGTCGAATTTCTGTGGTCTGCTTTGTCATTAGGGCTAGGTGGCGGGTTCTAATTGGTCTCTCTATCTAATGAATGGCTACGATCTAACCTAGCAACATCAATGGTCCTAATCAATTCCTAACCTCTATATAAACAACCCTAGACTAAACCCTAATCTATTCATTCAAATTAAGAACATAGCCGCCATGTTGCTGAGGAACGACTAAGAGTAGCCGCCGACTAGAGAGAGAATTAGAAAGAAAGTTCTAAAGCCTAAAGCAATTCAAGCAACCTAAAGCCAATCAATTCAACAAAGGAATCATATCTCTTAATTAGAGAATTCGCCGCAACCATTGTAAGTAGAGTATTACTTTGGTATGAATAAACAACTGTATTGATTTGTATGCTTGAATTGGGATAATAAAGTAATTCATATTTGTGCAAAATTATGTTATTCATTATAAAGAACTACATGCGGTAGTTCTATGCAAGTATACGTTTGGAATATTGCGCAAATTATGTAATCTATGTTGAAGCTACATGTATGTAGTTGATTGAAATTCATGCGAGTTTGGGGCTTTGTTATTATGCCATCATGATGTATATTTTTGTGCATAAATCATTTTGCAAGTAATTGAAACAAGTTTGGTTGTTATAGTTCATATGAAACTATGTTGGAATTTTGACACCATAATCCATGTATTAAGTCATGCTTTTGCAAAACTTATGAATATGGCTAGGCTATGAATGATATTTGGCATAATTGAAATCTATGATTAAGTCTATCTTGTTTAAAAGAATTATATGATGACATATGTGAGACATGGCTAGGTTAGACTCAAAAATCCCTTTTTGCAAGTTTAAAGCAAACACCATGATTAGAAGTATTTATGCCATGCTTATGTTTGACATTATGCCATGTTTATGCTAGAAGTATTTATGCCATGCTTATGTTTGACATTATGCCATGTTTATGCTAGAAGTATTTATGCCATGCTTATGTTTGACATTATGCCATGTTTATGCTAGAAGTATTTATGCCATGCTTATGTTTGACATTATGCCTAAATAAAAATATAGGTTCATGTGTCAATAATGATATCTCAATTACAAGTTCACATGCTTTGATTCATGTCACCTATGTTTTATGACCAAAGTATATGTCACTACTATGCAAGTACACCAGTTTCTATTTTGTATTCCCATCGTCATATTGCAAGTTCATACGCTCACCTTCCCCTCTTTGTGTATGTAATCACGCTTTAAGCCTCCCCTTTCGCATGGCTAAATTGGGCTTTAAAAGGCTAAGCCCAATATATATGAACGGACGTGTAAAACGGGGGAAAATAACGTTGGGTTAAAATTAATTAATGAATGAAAATATAAAATAGAAGGGCCCAAATTCAAGTATGGGTTGGGCCCGTGATTGGTGTAACCTTTACACCATTAACTTAATAATGGGCCGCAAATATTTACATATAAGAAATAAAGAAGAATGACAAAATATGTAAATGTAGAACATACGATGTGTTTAACCCGAGGTTGGATTGAGTTGTGATGTAAACCTGCCCGGAACCGCCCGGCTGTCCAGTAGGCACAACAATACCTATCCAATGTGAGAGGTTAAACATGGAGCCCAATAAGGACCCGAGGTTAGACTGAGTTGTGGCGTAAGACTGCCCGGAACCAACCGGCAACAGGCAGCCACAACAATACCTGTCTAATGTGAGAGGTCAGGGCCTTAATAAGACAATTAAGGCTGAGTCAGGATTGTTAGGATTAAGTGGACTAAAGACTTAATCAAAATGGAACTTGCTAAACTAAACGGACTGGTGGGGGTTAGGTTAGAAACACTTAACCAACTTAGCATGTTGGCTAGAGATAGAAAACCTAGTAACGGGGGACCCTTTTCAGCAGTAACCCTAGAAGGTGTATCAGGATACCCTGAAACTAGGCAGGGTGGGGCACGATTACTGGGCTAATTGTAAGAGGTCAAAGCGACGGCGGTGGTGTAGCAGTGTAGGTTCTAACGGAGTGCGGGCGTGCACACACTCCGGCGCAGAAAAATAAGGCACTGGACACCAGTAGCATACGTGTGCACTCTAAGGTTGTGTCAGGTTGCCACTATGGGACTTGATACACCCCATGGTGGGACCAGCATAGGTAACTACAGACATCGGGGGCCGTAAGACACATGTAACTATGCGAGTAGGAGCCGGTCATCATAGAATGGATCACATCACCCTGATTTTGGGGTGCCAGTTGGAAACTAGTTTATATGGGTTCAGAGATTAACATGGGGTACGATAGTATATTCGACCCTAGACAACTTAACCAAGTTTATAGTGCATGCCCACTTCTTGTTTATACTTATCATACCCAGTTCTTTATTCATAGACAAAATAGTACTAGACTTACTCAGGCTTTATGTCTGACTCTACTTTTCTTTCGTCTTCTTTCTTCCGTTTCCCCCCCAGGTCCTCAGGGAGGGAACACAGCAGCTTGACCAACCTCAACATCCAGCTTGAAGAAGAGAAATGTATTGCTTGGACTTTCCTGTTTTGAACTATGGCTTTGGACAATCCACTATGGGGCTTTTGCAGTTTATCTATGTTTTATTTATGCTTCTTTAAATAATGTACTCAAGACAGATTATGAAAGTGTTATGTTATGTTTTTGGAAAGGATGTTGTTGTAACACGTATTTGACTTTATGAAATAAAGTTTGTTGTTCTTCCGCTGTTTACAAATATGTGTTCTTATATCTGTCTTGTATATCTGTGACTTGTACTTATAAACCTCCACCAAAATTAGGGCATTCCCATTGAGAGTGACCCTAACGGAGGTGGGGTGTTTCACTTGGTATCAGAGCATAGGTTTACCAGATAAGATAAAAAGTTTTGAAAAATTATTTTCAAAAAGGAAATTTAAAGAAGCATTTTTAAAAGAAGAATATTATTTTATTTTAAAAAGGCAAAGTCCACCCCCAAAGCCATAGGAACTATCTCTTATCCTTCGTTTTGAATCTATCCTTTTTGTTTCAGCATGTCCCAAGAACTTAACTTGCCGGAAGGGGTGCCCATACCTGGTTGGTTTAGACGGTTCTTAGAAGCAAGGGCCACTCAGCTAGGTCCTACCGTTCCTCCTCCCCCAGCTGAAGGAAATCATCCAGCTACAGCAGCACCTTTTCCTCCACCTCCTCCTCGGGGAAACACTTTTGCTAAGATATGTAAAGATTTTAAAGCTATGGGAGGAAGGGATTTCCATGGAACTGAGTCCTTCGTAGCAGCTAGAAATTAGCTGAAAGAAACTGAGGACCTATTCATCATCTTTGAGGTAGAGGATAGGCAAAAAGTACAACTGGCGGTGTGGCTATTGAAGGGCGAGGCTTCCTACTGGTGGGAAGTCACTAATGCTGAAAGACCAGTGGAGACGTGGGAGGACTTTAGGGCAAGGTTTGAGACCAAATTTCTCTCAGATGCGGAAAGAAGTTTGCAGTTGGAAAAATTCTTATTTCTTAAGCAAGGAGACAAGACAGTCAGAGAGTATGTGAATCAGTTCGATGAGCTGGCTAGGTTTGGACTTGACCTAGTCAACACCCCGCACAAGAAGGCTCTCCGTTTCGTCAAAGGGTTAAATGAGCCATTACACAGTTTGGCCATGACCCATATACCCATGGGGGCCACGTATGAAAGATTGGTGCAAATGGCATTGCTGAATGAGGAGGATAAGGGCAAGAAGGAGACAAAGGCAGAAAGCTCTCAAGGGAAGAAAGAGGGTTTGCAGCCTAAGAAGGCGGACTTTAAGAAAGGCGGAAAAGGCAACAAAGAGAAGAGGAAGTGCAATTTCTGTGGCAAAGTGGGACACTTAGTAAAGGACTGCCGGAAAAAGAAGGCCAAGGAGAATGGTGGGTGCTTTTCTTGCGGTGAGACGGGCCATAGGGCTAAGGACTGCCCAAAGAAACGAGGACAGGGGCAGAGGGCTGGATCCACCCCAGGGGCACAGGTTCATGTGCTAGAAGCGCCACCTTTGCAACAGCGAGGTATAAATATTTCTGTAGAAAGCGTAATTTATCTTTATGATCACCCCGTTCGCACTTTATTTGATTCCGGCGCATCACACTCCTTTATCTCGTCTGCTTTAGTAGAATCTCTGCACCTAAAAACTAGTATGGTAGAGGACCCCTTAATTGTTTCAAACCCAATTGGGGGCCCAGCTCATTTGTCTATGATCTGTTTGGATTTGAAAATTTCTATCCTAAGTGTTGAATTTCAATGTAGTGCCTTTGTTTTGGGCTTTTCGGGGTATGGTTTGATTTTGGGTATGGATTGGCTATCCAGTAATGGGGCCATCCTTGATTGTGAGAAAAGGGTTGTTAGGCTCCTAACCCAGCTCGGTAATACTTTGGAAATTTCTTGTAATCCCTCGTATGCGGTTATGCTTAGTTATCTTGAATCGCTAGATGCCTCTGTTGAAAACTTGCAATCAGTTAGAGTGGTCCGGGAATATCTGGATGTCTTCGAAGAGGTGAAGGGCTTGCCTCCGAAGCGGGAAATAGACTTCCGCATATATCTTGTAGATAATGCAAAGCCCGTTGCGTTGCCCGTTAGACATATGGCTCCACGAGAAAGGAAAGAGCTCAGTAAACAGATTAAAGAGCTTCTAGAAAAGGGGTTCATTAGGAGGAGCATTTCAGAATGGGGCGCTCCGGTGGTGTTCGCTACAAAGGCGGATGGTTCACTCCGTCTATGTGTTGACTATAGGGAGCTCAACAAGCTAACGAAAAAGAATAGGCATCCTCTCCCTAGAATTGACGATTTATTTGACCAGCTTGTAGGAGCGTCTGTTTTCTCCCAACTCGATTTAGCAACCGGTTTTCATCAGCTAAGGGTGGCTGAAGATAGCATCAATAAAACGGCGTTCAGAACCCCAGACGGCTTCTTTGAATGGCTTGTCATGCCTTTCGGCTTGACAAATGCACCTGCTTACTTCGTGGACCTGATGAGTAGGGTATTTAGAGATTCCCTCAACAAATTCGTAGTGGTCTTCGTAGACGATATCCTTATCTTCTCAAAAAGTGAAGAGGAACATGCTCAACACTTAAGGGCAATCATGGAAACTTTGCGAGTCCATCAACTAAAAGCCAAATTCTCCAAATGCCACTTTTGGAGAGAAGAGGTGAGGTTCCTTGGGCACATAGTATCCAAACAAGGGTTAGCGGTGGACCCTGCTAAGGTAGTGGCGGTACAGGATTGGAAGACACCAAGGAATGCAACTGAGGTCCGAAGCTTTCTAGGACTAGCAGGTTTCTATCGAAAATTCATAAGGGATTTTGCGAAAATCTCAGCTCCGCTCACGAAATTGACTAAGAAGAATCTAGTGTTCAATTGGGACTTGGATTGCGAATTTGCTTTCCAACGACTAAAAAGGGCTCTTACAACAGCCCCAGTCTTGACGCTGCCAGATGGGAGCAAGATGTTCACTGTTTATACGGATGCATGTGGGACAGGACTAGGCGCCGTCTTAATGCAAGAAGGAAGGGTAGTAGCTTATGGCGGGAGGCAGTTAAGGGTGCACGAAAAGAACTACCCAACCCACGATCTCGAGTTAGCCGCCATCGTCTTTGCACTCAAGTCTTGGCGACACTATCTCCTAGGTGAGAAGTTCGAACTTTACACTGACCATAAATCGTTGAAATATCTTTTCTCGCAGAAGGATCTTAACTTGAGGCAACAAAGATGGATGGAGTTTCTTGCCTCGTACGATTTCGAAATCTCCTACACTCCGGGCAAAGGCAACGTAGTGGCAGACACGTTGAGCCGAAAGAAATTGACCCTAAGCCCGTTGTTTGTTGAAAGACAAAGCCTAGAGTTTATAGCCAGTTTCGACTTTAGGCCTTCCTCCGATTTCGTACCAGGCTTGCTAGCATCTCTCGAAGTGCGCCCAACTTTGGTGGATTCAGTAGGGACAGCACAACGCGAAGACCCTCAGCTTGTGGAAATAATTGATAGGCTAATTAGGGGTGAGACTTCAAGTCACCTCAACAGATACTCCATTGACGATAAAGGTTTACTAAGGCGAGACGGAAGACTATGCGTCCCACAAGCAAAAGATTTAGTAAAGAAGGTTCTCGAGGAAGCACATCACTCCAAGATGACGATACACCCAGGCGGGGATAAAATGTACAAAGACATAAAAAGGACTTTCTTTTGGAACGGCATGAAAAAGGACGTGGCAGAATTCGTTTCTAAGTGTATGGTGTGCCAACAGGTTAAAGCGGAACAGAAAAAGCCTGGCGGACTACTACATCCTCTGGAGGTCCCGCAGTGGAAGTGGGATAGCATCTCAATGGACTTCATCGATGGGCTGCCTAGGTCTAGGAGAGGCAACACTAGCATTTGGGTAATAGTGGATAGGCTTACTAAAAGCGCCCACTTTTTACCAGTCAAAAGTAAAAGAACCGCCTCATCCCTAGCATCACTTTACCTTAAGGAAATCGTTCGACTCCATGGAATACCATCTAGCATTGTTAGTGACCGAGACCCCATCTTCACCAGTGAGTTTTGGCGGAGTCTGCAAGAAGCAGTAGGAACGCAGTTATGCTTGAGCACAGCCTATCATCCCCAAACCGACGGCCAAACAGAGAGAGTGAACAGAGTTTTGGAAGACCTTTTAAGGCTATGCGTCCTCGACTTCGGAGGGACATGGGAAGACCACCTTCCTTTGGTGGAATTCGCCTACAACAACAGCTATCAAGCAACCATAGGAATGGCGCCCTTCGAAGCTTTATATGGAAGACCGTGCCGATCGCCCACTTGTTGGTGGGAGTCTACTGATAAGCTTATACTTGGACCAGATATGATCCGAGAGACTTCAGAGAAAGTAGACTTAATACGAAGAAGGATGAAGACGGCCCAAGACAGACAAAAGTCCTATGCCGACAAGAGGAGGACCGACCTTGAATTTGAGGTTGGAGACAGAGTTTTTCTCAAGGTATCACCGCTAAGAAACGTTGTTCGTTTTGGAACCACAGGAAAGCTAGCGCCAAGATTCGTAGGGCCATTCCCTATTATCGAGAAGATTGGGAAAATGGCCTATAGATTAGAGCTACCCGAGAAGTTGGCTGGAGTCCACAACGTCTTTCACGTTTCACATCTCCGAAAATGTCTACATGAGTCTGCTGAAGTGGTAGAGCCAAATATCCTCGAAGAGGCCGAAGTGGAGCGCGAAGCGACCATAAGAAAAGTTCTAACCCGCATCTTAGGAACAGAAGTGAAGAAGCTACGCAACAGCGAAGTCAAGCTCGTCAAAGTTCAATGGAGCGACGCCGAGGGAGACGCGACTTGGGAAACTGAAGCTAGAATCCGTACAGCCTACCCTTTTCTGTTCGAGGGTACATCCTTGATCTTTCATCTTCCTTAAGTTGCGCTTTTATCTATCTTTTTAGGCATATTTCCTCGACCGTATCTTTTAGGTAGAAACTCTTTGGATGGAAACATGTAATTGAAACATGTTATGTATGAATGGTTGCAAGTGGTTGCAAGTGATTGCTAGTGGTTGCTCGTGGTTGCATATACACACACAATCTAGGTTTTAGATCGGCTCAGTCACTTCATATTGCATATGCATATATGTTTGCATTCATATGTGGTTGATTTTTTTTTTATGTGTTGTCATGTGGATGTTGCATTTGTATTGAATGATTGTGCACTCATGTAGAATCAAGAATAGGAAAATTTGCATACATGATGGATTCATGGCACTTACATAATCCGCATTAAGGAGGTCAACTGAATCAGTAGACCGCCTGATTTTGCATTAGATAAGTACATGTACACACACACTTTGCATATGATCATGAAGCATTAGAAGTCTTTTAAGGACAATGGATGCTCGTGTTTAATGGATGAGTAGATGGATGATTGGATGTTAGGATATACATTCCTCCTAACTTGAAGATTTCGGGGACGAAATCCTTTTAAGTGGGGAAGAATGTAACACCCCGAGAATTCTATAATTGTGAAATTCATGAATTAAAGTATAATCAAATTCAAATCAAAGAACTAAGGGAAACGGGATACGCCATTGCGTTCGTCTCGGAAAAATACGCGAAATAGAGTCCGAGTTTTCGAAAAACGGAGTCCGTATGAAGAAGATATGGCCTTCGGAAGTTTTGAATTAAATTTAAAATTCAAACAGAATAAAATAATTAAAAATCGGGCCCAGTGGGCCAGGGCGGATAAACACCCGCCTAGGCCACCCAGGTCGACTGGGCTGTCGACCTGGGCTACCCATGTCGACAGGGCTGTCGACAGCCCTGTCGACAGGGGTGTCGACCTGGTCGAGCCCAGTCAACCTGGCTGGCCAGGTCTGTGTTTGGTCGAATTTCTGTGGTCTGGTTTGTCATTAGGGCTAGGTGGCGGGTTCTAATTGGTCTCTCTATCTAATGAATGGCTACGATCTAACCTAGCAACATCAATGGTCCTAATCAATTCCTAACCTCTATATAAACAACCCTAGACTAAACCCTAATCTATTCATTCAAATTAAGAACATAGCCGCCATGTTGCTGAGGAACGACTAAGAGTAGCCGCCGACTAGAGAGAGAATTAGAAAGAAAGTTCTAAAGCCTAAAGCAATTCAAGCAACCTAAAGCCAATCAATTCAACAAAGGAATCATATCTCTTAATTAGAGAATTCGCCGCAACCATTGTAAGTAGAGTATTACTTTGGTATGAATAAACAACTGTATTGATTTGTATGCTTGAATTGGGATAATAAAGTAATTCATATTTGTGCAAAATTATGTTATTCATTATAAAGAACTACATGCGGTAGTTCTATGCAAGTATACGTTTGGAATATTGCGCAAATTATGTAATCTATGTTGAAGCTACATGTATGTAGTTGATTGAAATTCATGCGAGTTTGGGGCTTTGTTATTATGCCATCATGATGTATATTTTTGTGCATAAATCATTTTGCAAGTAATTGAAACAAGTTTGGTTGTTATAGTTCATATGAAACTATGTTGGAATTTTGACACCATAATCCATGTATTAAGTCATGCTTTTGCAAAACTTATGAATATGGCTAGGCTATGAATGATATTTGGCATAATTGAAATCTATGATTAAGTCTATCTTGTTTAAAAGAATTATATGATGACATATGTGAGACATGGCTAGGTTAGACTCAAAAATCCCTTTTTGCAAGTTTAAAGCAAACACCATGATTAGAAGTATTTATGCCATGCTTATGTTTGACATTATGCCATGTTTATGCTAGAAGTATTTATGCCATGCTTATGTTTGACATTATGCCATGTTTATGCTAGAAGTATTTATGCCATGCTTATGTTTGACATTATGCCATGTTTATGCTAGAAGTATTTATGCCATGCTTATGTTTGACATTATGCCTAAATAAAAATATAGGTTCATGTGTCAATAATGATATCTCAATTACAAGTTCACATGCTTTGATTCATGTCACCTATGTTTTATGACCAAAGTATATGTCACTACTATGCAAGTACACCAGTTTCTATTTTGTATTCCCATCGTCATATTGCAAGTTCATACGCTCACCTTCCCCTCTTTGTGTATGTAATCACGCTTTAAGCCTCCCCTTTCGCATGGCTAAATTGGGCTTTAAAAGGCTAAGCCCAATATATATGAACGGACGTGTAAAACGGGGGAAAATAACGTTGGGTTAAAATTAATTAATGAATGAAAATATAAAATAGAAGGGCCCAAATTCAAGTATGGGTTGGGCCCGTGATTGGTGTAACCTTTACACCATTAACTTAATAATGGGCCGCAAATATTTACATATAAGAAATAAAGAAGAATGACAAAATATGTAAATGTAGAACATACGATGTGTTTAACCCGAGGTTGGATTGAGTTGTGATGTAAACCTGCCCGGAACCGCCCGGCTGTCCAGTAGTCACAACAATACCTATCCAATGTGAGAGGTTAAACATGGAGCCCAATAAGGACCGGAGGTTAGACTGAGTTGTGGCGTAAGACTGCCCGGAACCAACCGGCAACAGGCAGCCACAACAATACCTGTCTAATGTGAGAGGTCAGGGCCTTAATAAGACAATTAAGGCTGAGTCAGGATTGTTAGGATTAAGTGGACTAAAGACTTAATCAAAATGGAACATGCTAAACTAAACGGACTGGTGGGGGTTAGGTTAGAAACACTTAACCAACTTAGCATGTTGGCTAGAGATAGAAAACCTAGTAACGGGGGACCCTTTTCAGCAGTAACCCTAGAAGGTGTCTCAGGATACCCTGAAACTAGGCAGGGTGGGGCACGATTACTGGGCTGATTGTAAGAGGTCAAAGCGACGGCGGTGGTGTAGCAGTGTAGGTTCTAACGGAGTGCGGGCGTGCACACACTCCGGCGCAGAAAAATAAGGCACTGGACACCAGTAGCATACCTGTGCACTCTAAGGTTGTGTCGGGTTGCCACTATGGGACTTGATACACCCCATGATGGGACCAGCATAGGTAACTACAGACATCGGGGGCCGTAAGACACATGTAACTATGCGAGTAGGAGCCGATCATCATAGAATGGATCACATCACCCTGATTTTGGGGTGCCAGTTGGAAACTAGTTTATATGGGTTCAGAGATTAACATGGGGTACGATAGTATATTCGACCCTAGACAACTTAACCAAGTTTATAGTGCATGCCCACTTCTTGTTTATACTTATCATACCCAGTTCTTTATTCATAGACAAAATAGTACTAGACTTACTCAGGCTTTATGTCTGACTCTACTTTTCTTTCGTCTTCTTTCTTCCGTTTCCCCCCCAGGTCCTCAGGGAGGGAACACAGCAGCTTGACCAACCTCAACATCCAGCTTGAAGAAGAGAAATGTATTGCTTGGACTTTCCTATTTTGAACTATGGCTTTGGACAATCCACTATGGGGCTTTTGCAGTTTATCTATGTTTTATTTATGCTTCTTTAAATAATGTACTCAAGACAGATTATGAAAGTGTTATGTTATGTTTTTGGAAAGGATGTTGTTGTAACACGTATTTGACTTTATGAAATAAAGTTTGTTGTTCTTCCGCTGTTTACAAATATGTGTTCTTATATCTGTCTTGTATATCTGTGACTTGTACTTATAAACCTCCACCAAAATTAGGGCATTCCCATTGAGAGTGACCCTAACGGAGGTGGGGTGTTTCAATATTGATTTTCCTATTTTATTTAGTACATTTCTATGCATTATCGATCTAATTTCCGTTATGTTGGCTTTTTCGAATGGTGGAAGAGGTTAGAAGGTTATCTTCTAGAAGATAGATAGGTTTTTGGATTTATAATTATGACAATGCTAAACTTATAGCGTTACTAGTAAATCACATAGTTCTAAGGGAATAAAGAGAGTCGAGTTTCATATCTACGACAGAAAGCTTTTCGAAATATAGAGTAATGCTTAAAGCATTACTAGGCAAGTATTGATTTGGAGTTTGGACAGGTTAGCTATACGGTGAGCCATCTCAGATATTGAGAGGAGGATGGTTACGAGTGGGTATGCATGGTAGACACACCCTAGGATTGACCTATGAAGAATCAGTTGAATTGGATTATTTTACTCCTTAGAGTAGATTGTGTTTGATACCTATGATAGGAGCTTCCGCTTGTGTTTTGAGGAAGTCATTGGACTTCGGTCATAGCAGGAATATATTGGGAAAACAAATTAAGGAACTTTTGAAAGAGATTGATAAGAGTGCTCATTTTGGATGAGAGGCATTACTCGTATTTGCTACAAAAAAAGATAGTTCCTTTGGCTCTGCAGTAATGATAAGTAATTTGTTTCGGTAGAACCATTAATCTTTACCTTATGTAGATGATCTCTTTGATTATTTAAAGCGAGTCGTTTCTTCCCATAACAAGTTTTTTTGGCTTGTGGTTTCCACAAGTTTTGAGCAGTGGAAAGGATTTGAGACAGAGTTGTTCGTAGAACATCCAATGGACCTTAAGAGCAGTTTTCATACCTTTTGGATTAGCTTGCGCCTAAGTCTAATTATTGACTTATGCGGTATGATGAATGGTGAGGTTTTGTAGTAAGTTGGTAGGGGTCTGTGTAGATGACGTGTTGGTTTAACCAATCATAGCAATCAATAAATTTGGTATTTAGATAAGGAATTCGGTACCCTACAAGCATGTGGACCCAAGACCAAATTATATGAGAATCATTTTTGGAATGTAAGAAATAGTCTTGGATTAGTGGATTATTATGGAAAAGTTATTTATAGTTTTTCCAAGATACGGATTTTTTTGATTTAATTCGTCGAGAAGAGTTTAACTTTTGTGGCCGTAAATTGAAAAGCTATTTTTTAGAGTTTTGATTAATACAATGGTACCAGTTCTACTTAGTAACATTAGTAGAGGACACGTGAGGGTAGTCACCTTAGAATAATTATAAGTTTTTCAGTTAGGTCATGGGAGATTTACCTATTAGGAGGAAGCTTTGAAACTTCAATGATCATGATTGTTGATTTGTTGTCCCCACAAAAAATTGGAACTCAAGACAATAAAGATTAATCGAGTTCTAATGTCCAAAGATTTTTGGTTTTCTTGTCCTTTATGTAAAAGTAATATTGTAGTTAATGTAAAATTCTTGGCTTTTGATATTAGAATTGTTGGGAAGAAGCACTGGGAATATATGCAGCTTTCATTGAAATAACTTATAGAGAGTTGTGGTAAGATTTCTACGCACGAGGAAGAACCAAGAATAAGCAAAGCAATTAGAACCTGAAAAGATTTAACTTGGAAGTACACCTTGAAATTTGGATAGGATATGAGGATGAATTTCACCATTAGTTACGCTCAATGATCGAGTGTTTGGTGTTCATCAAGGGTGCCATTTGGGCATAAGATGGGAGTCTTAGAAATTTCATTTAAGATAAATACCTTATGAGAACAAGTTGATATCTAATTATAGAAATAAAGTTTATATAATAGATCTTTATATGACTGCTAGACTGAAGTGATAACAAGTTTGGCTAGTGATGAACAGCTGAATTTTTATATAAAAAGGATATAAATTTCAAATAGATTAATGATAGGGTAAATAATTGTGTTACAGAAAAGAAATTGAAAAGGAGTATCTTGAGAAAAAGGAAAATTGTAGGTCCATTTTGAGTCCAAACCCTATGTGTGTGTGTGTGTATAAGAAATAGAAATTTTAAAGGGCCAATATGTTTTGTTATGAAATTTCTATTTTTGGTAATTTCATAAGATTAAATATGTATATATTTTGAAAAGAAATTGATTGTAAGTCTATGAATAGAAACTCTTCTTACTAAGATTTTTCAAATGAGATTCATAAGATAAAAATCAAGATTTGAAAAAATAATAATATAGAAAGCTTAAAAGAAGTATGTATTTATGTGGTTGGACAATATAAGTGGAATAAATAGAGGAATACAAGACCGTAGCGGTAAAGATTGAAATTGGAATATGGATATGGTAAAAGTGACTCTACTTGGAAGGTAGAGTGGGCTCTAGAATTTCAAAACCAAGTTGTGACAACGGTTGAGCCATATTACACTACAACAAAAATAACCCATTACAATGTCATTTTTACAATGGGCATTGACTGCCCGTTGTAATAGAAGGATATTACAATGGTCCATTCAGAACCGTTGTAATAGATGTCCAATACAACGCTCTTTCTACAACGGGCAGTGGCCGCTCGTTGTAATAGAACGCTATTACAATAGTTATATTATGCTCGTTGTAATAAATGTCAATTTTACAACGTTCAAAAAATGTCCATTGTAATAGATACCAATTTTACAACTATTACAAATTGCCCGTTGTAAGTGGTATCAATTTTACAACATTTATAAAACCTGTTGTAATAAGTGTCAATTTTACAACGGGCTAAAAATTGCACAAATCCATTGTAATTATTATTATTTATTAATATTCAATAATTGATAATGATAATAATTTGTAATTAAAATGAATAAATAATAATATAAACAATAATATATACTTAATATTAAATAATTTGTAATCAATAATTTATTATAATTGATATTTGATAATTTTAATTATTAAACAATAATACTTACTCAAAAATTTATAAATAATAATTATAATTACCAACTTATATAAAAAATTATTTGAAATTTACAATAATGAATAATTACCAAAAATAATAATTTGTAATTATTAATTATTACCTACAGTCAATTAATTTTTTATGGTTATTTATTAATAATTAGAAAATTAGCATTTAATATTAATTGACTAAATTAAATAATTAGTAAATATAATTAATAACTAATATTAAATAATAACACTATTAAATAGTTGATGATTAATAATTAAATTTTTAACGATACATTCATACCCTTGTGCATTTATTGAAAATGTTTTTTATCGGTAGAGAAACAATGAGTAATGTAGAAAAAGGCATTTTACTGCTAAAATGAAATAGGAAAACGTATTGGAAAATAAAAATAACATAAATAGTAATATAAAATAAATCAATAACAATCAATAGATAAATTCATAATAAATAAATAAATGATAAGTAATTATTAATTACTATTTAAATTGGAACTAATAATTAACAATAATTTTCTGTATAAATTAATTTATAATTTGTGTTTGAAAGAGGTATTTTTACGAATAATTTATTTATTTGTTATTATAAGTTGATAATTAGGATAAATAACTTATTTATTTGTTATTATAAATTAATAATTAGTATTATATATATTTTATAATTAATAATTATTGATATAGTATAATTTGTAGTTTTTGATTGTTAATAAATAATAATGTATAACAAAGGTTTAAGTTTTATAATTAATATTTTAGTATGATTTGTGATTTATAATTAAATATTAAAAAGATATAATCGGTGATTTATCACTATATTCGTTGTTATGCACCTGTTCCAAACCCGGTCATGCAAATATACAATCAATCTCAAATAATAATCTAGCATTTATAATCAGTAAATTACTTTTATATTAATATTAATGTAAGATAATTAACACGCGCTTTATCAAAAGATAATCAACACGTTCAGATGGTGGTATCTAAAATTCGAAGCCCGCCACACTCATAGATCTAAATATCAATCGTCTTATACTTATTGCAAATCGCCTCCCAATTCACGAGCATCAACCAAAAGACGGATCTGAGGATTCTTTTTCGTCCATCAACTTTCCATCAAATCTGAGGACTTTCCATTAAATCAAATGGTTTCAAAATCTATGATTTCTCAATCCACAGATCCTAATAAAATTCAAGACCGAAACTCCTAATTCTACAAATTTTGAATTTGAATTTCACAAACTAGAAGTCAATAGCGTAACTAGTTCTGGTCGAGAGTGGTTGAGTATGTTTCCGGTGAATCAGGAAGATGGTCTCTAACTACTCATGGTACTATGTTTATTGGTTTGAGTTTAAATTTTAATATCGAGATCTGATTTCATGTCGAGATCTGTTTTCAGTATAATCTAGTTTTATATTTTAATTATTGTAACTACTCATGGGTCTATGTTTATTGGTTTGAGTTTAAATGCAACAGTTCTTTTGTGCTGGATTACTCAAGATTTTGAGCTTTATGCAGCATTTGATCACATGGCTGACAAGGTAAGGTCTTCATATTCATTTTCCTTTTCTTTTTTTTGTACATGAAAGTACATTTTAATAATAAAGCACTTCCAAAAATTTACCATTTTATAGTATCCGTCATAGTATTCTACCTCTATGGATACCAGATTACCTTATTTGTGCGAAATACACCTTGTAAAAATGTGACGTTTAGGTTTTTAAGGCTGCCTATTTGGTGAGGACGACCTATCTAAGTGAATAACTGTGTGATGTGCATTTGATATCATACACATACTAGTGAACATCGAAAGTAGAACTATTTAGCCTTTTTGATGAAATTAAAATGCAGGCAGCAACGATAAAAGCTTGCAACCGAGTATGCCAATGGGTTAGAGATTTAGAAACCGAGATATTCCTGTTGGAAGCAAGTCCGTATTCATGGTGATTTCACTCATGCATTTGTGCAATATATGATATATTTTATGATGGCATTTGTGGCATATGGTATATATTGTGGTCATAGCATGAAGCTTGAACTTGCATAAGGCCACACTATAGCAGAATCTTGTTTAAGTAGCAAGATAGTTTCTCCTCTTATGTAGTAGAAAGGTAACTCATGGTTATCCAAAACTTTTCATGGGTAATCTATCTCATTGGTCGAGCTTGGTAATCTAGAAGTGGATTACTAATATAATGATATTAATGTTTTTCTATGTTATCTTCAAATTGCATTTGTTCTTTTATATTATATTTTTTTGGTTGTGTCTCTCCTTTCTTATATCTTTTTAAGTCATGGAATAAAAGTGGGCCGTTTTTTGTTTTCCCCATTAACCTCAACTCGAATACATGCATTTATTATAAACATATGAGTGCATTTGTTAGTCCTGTTTTAATTATCTATTTGACTGCTAAATTCATGTCAAAAGCTACAGGGTGGAAGCAACTAGCAAGCGATACGTCTAACGTTGCATTAGTATTCTGGAAGTGTAGCTTTGTTTCTATTAAGTTAGAATGTTGTATGACCAAATGTGGTTAATAGATGTGTCAGCTATTTTCAGTCTATGTACAATTTTGAGTAAAGTTGTACAAAACCTAGGCTTGACTTTCACCTCTTGAAGATGTTTTCATTTTCTTTTAGAAGATGTTATTTCTTGTAAATGTGTAATAATAAATGTGTGACTTCATAAATGATGTTAATATATAATTTGTATTGATTTTTCACAATTGCGAGTACAATTTTTATATAAGTTGCATTAATGATTTTTTTAAATTTTGTATCGTTTTAACAACGGGGAAAAATAGTTGTAATAGACCTGTATTACAATGGTCAATGTCTGTTGTGGCAAAGATATATTACAAAGGACTATGCCTATTGCAAAATATGGTCTTTTACAATGTTTATTGCCCGTTGTAAAATACCACTTATTACAACATGGCCTAATATAACGAGGCGTATATGCCCATTGCAAAACCCATATTACAATAGACATTGCCCGTTGTAAAAGGACTGTTTTGCGATCTAAAGAGATAAGGGAAGCAAATGAAAAGCCTGGAAGATAAGTGGATAACTTAATTGGATGGTCTCTTACTAAAGTATTTTTTATGGATAAGATAGTAGAGCTCTCCAGTGGATTTAGTTAGGATGGCTCAGTAATTATATGTGAATCATTTAGGGTATTAGTTTGGAGAAAAAGTATGAGTCACCATTGAGTCATCATTAGATGTTGCATTAATAAATTCAACCATAAAATCTTTCATCTCATAGGGAGAACATCTAGTTATAGCACCTTGGATGTCTTTAAAGAATTCAAATTTCTTACTCGTGTTCTTTTGACAAACATTTCCTTTTGGACATTCTATCATTAGCTTTTTCCTCTGATTAGGATCTTTTTTCTAAATACCTTATTAAAGGTGGATCTTAAGATTAAGCCTATGGATGGTATGATTGATCATAAACATGTTGATAAAACATGTTATGTGTGATGTACGCAAGTGGTTGCAAGTCTTTTTAAGTGGATGTAGTGGATGCATATGCACATACTAGACACTATTAGTGGTCGGCTATACACCAGCATATGCATATGGATGTGTGTGCATTTTATTTTTTCCATACTAGATATAATATATGATAATCAAATGATTATTTCATATGAAAGGTCTTTGAAGCACACACCTAAAACTGCATTTTATCTTTAGGATTTTGCATAAATTTGGATGCATGACACAAACATAATTTCCTAAAAAAGAGGTTAACTGAATTAGTAGACTACCTAATCTTTTTCATTAGTTCGGAACATATACACTTTGTTGTTGCATAACCACATAAATCACATTAAAAAACTTAAGAACAATGAATGCTAATGGATGATGATTGAGTAGATGGTCGTATATTGTTGGATGAAAAGACATATTCATTCTCCGATCGTTGGAGATTTCGGGGATGAAATCCTTTAAGTAAGAGAGAATGTAACAACCTAAATTTTAAGACAAAGTAATTGATTAAAGAGTTAATTAATAAAATAATAAGTTGACAAAATTGTCATAATTTGGCTAGGGAACCTGCACCATTATATCCATGGAAATTTTATGATCAATTCACATATTTAGCTATGGAACCTGAATGAACCTCGAGTTATGATTGTTAGTGCTTATAGCATTGTCTGATGTTGATATGTGTTAATTTCTTATAGTTGCATATAAAATTATGTCACAATTGTGTTGTTTGCCGATTTACTTCATTATTGTCAATTGCATTATATTTGGTTATCGCATATGACTGATGTGCTATTATGCATACGTTAGATGTTACCGTGTTACTTGTTTATTTTCTTAATTCTCTTTTGGGTTATGTAAGTATATACAATTTTATGAAAGCAAATAGCGCTAGTCTCTTTTGATTTCATAAATAGAGTTTTGTTAATCGAAAAATAGGTACATATTAATCTTATTAATTGGAGTGAATGGATTTTACTCCCTAAATATCAGTAGCTGCTTGGCTTTGTTTTCTTTTTGATTGATTGGGTGGCAACTACAGTTTTCTTAGATCGAGCTGGGCAAAGGAGGTGTTGTCGAAAATTTTCACAGTTTCACATATTAATTTTTTTTAACTTGATTGCATAAGAAAGATTTTTAAAGTAAAATTAATTGGGTACTTCTTAGCTTGTGTTTTTTGAGATGAAATCGTTTTAGGGGGAAGAATGTGACCACCTATGTTTTAATATATGGATATTTAATTTATTTAAATATTAAAATGATTAATTTTGGGAATTTAACAATTTAAATTAAATTTAAATGAGATTTGATTGTAGAATTAACTTAAAAGTTTAAATCTTGAATTTAAGTCTAGTTAAGTTTATTTTAAAGTTATGTAAACTCTATCTGGATATAAACAATCAATAAATCCGACTGTTTTGAAACTGAATTATTATTAATTGATTTTCATTAACACATGAAATAGCCACTTTGCAAATGGTCTTAGAGTTCGACAAAATCAATTTCATCGGATGTGAAATAATAAACTGTTGTAGTATTTCAAGTTTCATAGTAACTAGATTTGTTAAGTGATTGTGTGAGTTAAAAACGTCAAACGACAAAATAAAAAGAATATAAAATAATAAAAATTTTGCCTTTAAATTATGCTAACCTAATTTCGCTCCTTCCTATGTGTTTTATTTTTATTCACTATGAGAAAAATGAAGTCGCCACAAATAATGTAACACCCCGTGTATTCTATAACCGTGAAATTCATAAATTAAAGTATAATTAATTTCAAATCAAAGAATTAAGGGAAACGGGATACGCCATTGCGTTCGTCTCGGAAAAATACGCGAAATAGAGTCCGAGTTTTCGAAAATCGGAGTCCGTATGACCAAGATATGGCCTCCGGAAGTTTCAGAATTAGGTTTAAAATTCGAACAGACGAAAACAGCTCAGAAAAACAAGTTTAAAATTCAAAATCGGGCCCAATTGGCCAGGGCGGGGAAATTCCCACCTAAGGCACCCAGGTCGACTTGGCTGTCGACCTGGGCTAGCCAGGTCGACAGGGCTGTCGACCTGGGTGTCGACTGGGCTGTCGACCTGGCCCCAGAGCCAGGTCGAACCCAGCCCACCCTGGCTGGCCTGGTCTGTGTTTGGTCGATTTTCTGAGCCTTGCCTTGTCACTAGGGCTAGGTGTCAGCTCCTGATTGGTCTCTCTTTCGAGTGAATGGCTACGATTAACCCAAGCTACATCGACGGTCCTAATCAGTTCATAAACTCTATAAAAATGACCCTAGAGTCTACCTAATCTATTCATTCAAAAATAAGAATAAGGCCATCATGCTGCTGAGGAACGACTAGGAGTAGCCACCAATTTGAGAGACAATTAGGAGACAAACTCTAAAGCTTAAAGCAACGTCAAATCAATCAAAACAACGCCTACAACAAAGGATAGCATCTCCAAATTCAGAATTCAGATTTCTGAATTGAAGAATTCGTCACACGATTGTAAGTAGAGTATTATTCCGGTATGAAATAAATAACTGTGTTTGATTTGTGTAAAATGAGAATTACACTTGATTTGTGGTGATAGTAATTCATATTTGTGCGTTGCTATGATTCTAATCGATTTGGAATGTTGTGATATAACGATTGGATATTCGCAAGTATGTAATTCATGATAAAAACTACATGTTAGCGGTAGTTTATTTGAGATTCATGCAAGTATACGATTGGATATTCGCAAGTATGTAATTCATGTTGAAGCTACATGTTTGTGGTTGTTTAATTGAGATTCATGCAAGTATGTGGTTTTGCTACTATGCCAACATAATGTATATTTTTTGTACAAAATCACTTTTTGTGTAATTGGATCAAATTTGGGGTATTATGATTCATATGAAATTATGTTGGAATTGGCATCATGATCTATGTATAAAACCATACTTTTGTATTAGAAACAAAAGTAAGCCTCTTTGTGAACTTATGTTGATTTTATGAATATGACTATGCTATGTTTGGTATTATGCCTAATTGAAAAACATGTTAGGCCTATATTGTTAACAAGAATTATATGATAATATATGTGACACATAGCTAAGTTAGATTTACATTCCAATTGCAAGTTTGCATGAATAAAGTAAAAACCATGATTTCATGTTTAGGAATATTTATGTCATGATTACATGAATAGATCAAAAACCATCATTTCATGTTTGGGTATATTTGTGCCATGATTATGTGAATAGATTAAAAATCATGATTAAGTTGGAATAATTCTAGTTGAATTATACTTTTGTATTAGTAACAAAAGTAAACACCTTTGTAAACATATAGTAATTTTATAAACATGATTTGCTTATGTTTGACATTATGCCTAAGTAAAAATATAGGTTTATGTTGTAGTTAAGACTATGTGTCAATAATGATATCTAATCTAGTTAGATTCTTAACTTAACTACAAGTTTACATGGTTTGATTCATGTCACTTATGCTTTATGACCAAAGTATATGTTACCACAATGCAAGTACACCAGTTTCTATTTTGTAGTTCCAACGTTATGTTGCAAGTTCATGCGTTCACATTCCCCTTTTTGTGTATATAATCACGTTTTAAGCCTCCCCTTTTTCACGTGGCTAAGTTGGGCTTAAAAGGCTAAGCCCAACATATATTATAATAAACGAACGTATTAAACGGGGGAAATAGCGTTGGGCCAAATTAATTAATAAATGAAAATAATAAAAGTAGAGGGGCCCAAATTCAAGAATGGGTTGGGCCCATGATTGGTGTAAACCTTTACACCATTAGCTTAATTTGATTTTGAATAATGGGCCGCAAATATTTACATATAAAAAGAAGAAAGACAAAATATGTAAATGTAGAAAATACGATGTGTTTAACCCGAGGTTGGATTGAGTTGTGATGTAAACCTGCCCGGAACCGCTCGGCTGTCCAGTAGTCACAACAACACCTATCCAATGTGGGTGGTTAAACATGGAGCCCAATAAGGACCCGAGGTTAGACTGAGTTGTGGCGTAAGACTGCCCGGACCCAACCGGCAACAGACAGCCACAACAATACCTGTCTAATGTGAGAGGTCATGGCTTTAATAAGACAATTAAGGCTGAGTCAGGATTGATAGGATTAAGTAAATTATACTTAATCAAAATGGAACATGCTAAACTAAACAAACTGATTAGGGGTTAGGTTTATAAAACACTTAACCAACTTAGCATGTTGGCTAGAAATAGAAAAACCTAGTAGCGGGGGACCCTTTTCAGCAGTAACCCTATAAGGTATCATGATACCCTGAAACTAGGCAGGGTGGGGCATGATTACTGGGCTGACTGTAAGAGGTCAAATCGACGGCGGTGGTGCAGCAGTGTAGGTTCTAACGGGGTGTGGGCGTGCACTCACTCCGGCGTAGAAAAATAAGGCACTGGGCACCAGTAGCATACCTGTGCATTCAAGGGTTGTGTCGGGCCACCGCCATAGGACTTGATACACCCCATGGTGGGACCAGCGTAGGTAACTACAACATCGGGGGCCGTAAGACACATGTAACTATGCGAGTAGGAGCCGATCATCATAAAATGGATCACTTCACCCTGATTATGGGGTGCCTATTGGGAACTAGTTTATATGGGTATAGAGATTAATATGGGGTACGATAGTATATTCGACCCTAGACAACTTAACTAAGTATATGGTGCTTTCCCATTTCTAGTTTATACTTATCATACCCAGTTCTTTATTCATAGACTGAATAGTCCTAGACTTACTCAGGCTCTATGTCTGACTCTACTTTTCTTTCGTCTTCTTTTCTTCTGTTTCCCCCGCCCCCCCCGGTCCACAGGGAGGGAATACCGTAGCTTGACCAGCCTTCATATCCAGCTTGAAGAGAAAGAATGTATTGCTTGGATCTTTTCGTTTTGGACTATGGCTTTGGACAGCAACTATGGGACTTTTGCAGTTTATTTATGTTTTCTTTATGCTTCTTTAAATAATGTAATCATGACAGTTATGAAGATGTTATGTTTTTGGAAGTATTGTAAGACAATTATGGTATGGTTGTTGTAACACGTATTTTTAATGAAATAAAAGTTGTTGTTTTTCCGCTGTTCAAAAATATGTGTTCTTATATCTGTCTTGTATATCTGTGACTTATACTTATAAACCTCCACCAAAATTAGGGCATTCCCTTTGAGAGTGACCCTAACGGAGGTGGGGTATTTCACTTGGTATCAGAGCATAGGTTTATCAGATAAGATAAAAAGTTTTGAAAAATTATTTTCAAAAAGGAAATTTAAAGAAGCATTTTTTTAAAGAGACAAAATATTATTTTATTTTAAAAGGCAAAGTCCCCCCAAAGCCATAGGTACTATCTCTTATCCTTCGTTTTGAATCTATCCTTTTTGTTTCAGCATGTCCGAAGAACTTAACTTGCCAGAGGGTGTACCAATACCTGGTTGGTTTAGACGGTTCTTAGAAGCAAGGGCCACTCAGCCAGGTCCTACCGTTCCTCCTCCCCCAGCTGCAGGAAATCATCCAGCTGCAGCAGCACCTCTTCCTCTACCTCTTCCACGGGGAAACACGTTTGCTAAGATATGTAAAGACTTTAAAGCTATGGGAGGAAAGGATTTTCATGGAACTGAGTCCTTCGTGGCAGCTAGAAATTGGCTGAAAGAAACCGAGGACTTATTCATCATCTTTGAAGTAGAAGATAGACAGAAAGTACAACTGGCAGTATGGCTACTAAAGGGTGAGGCTTCCTACTGGTGGGAAGTCACTAATGCAGAAAGACCAGTGGAGACATGGGAGGACTTTAGGGAAAGGTTTGAGGCTAAATTTCTCTCAGATGCGGAAAGGAGTTTGCAGTTGGAAAAATTCTTATTGCTTAAGCAAGGGAACAAGACAATCAAAGAGTATGTTAATCAGTTCGATGAGCTGGCTAGGTTTGGGCTGGACCTAGTCAACACCCCGCACAAGAAGGCTCTCCGTTTCGTCAAAGGGTTGAATGAGCCATTACACAGTTTGGCCATGACCCATATACCCATGGGAGCCACGTATGAAAGATTGGTACAGATGGCATTGCTGAACGAGGAAGATAAGGACAAGAAGGAGACAGAGGCAGAAAACTCTCAAGGGAAGAAAGAGGTCAAGCCCAACGATTCTAAGAATAAGAAGGTAGACCCCGAGAAAGGAGGCTAGAACAACAACTCACGTGATAAAAGGAAATGCAATTACTGTGGTACGGAAGGGCACATAGCCAAGGATTGTAGAAAGAGGAAGAGAAAGCAAGGTGAATGTTTTCATTGTGGGAAGACTGGACACATCAGCAAAGACTGCCCTGAGAAGCATACCGGACCTTCTGGCGGTACATCGTTAACTTTTCTAGATGCTTTGTTTTATCCTATTTCTCTCCTCGACCCTATCTTTTAGGTAGAAACTCTTTGGATGAAAACATGTAGTTGAAACATGTTATGGATGATGGTTGCAAGTGGTTGCAAGTGATTGCTAGTGGTTGCTCGTGGTTGCATATACACACACAATCTAGGTTTTAGATCGGCTCAGTCACTTCATATTGCATATGCATATATGTTTGCATTCGTATATGGTTGAACTTTAATGTGTTGTCATATGGATGTTGCATTTGTATGAATGATTGTGCACTCATGTAGAATCATGAATAGGAAAAATTTGCATACGTAATGGATTCATGGCACTTACATAATTTGCATTAAGGAGGTCAACTGAATCAGTAGACCGCCTGATTTTGCATTAGATAAGTACATGTACACACACACTTCGCATATGATCATGCACCATTAGAAGTCTTTTAAGGACAATGGATGCTCGTGTTTGATGGATGAGTAGATGGATGTTTGGATGTTAGGATATACATTCTTCCTAACTTGAAGATTTCGGGGACGAAATCCTTTTAAGTGGGGGAGAATGTAACACCCCGTGTATTCTATAACCGTGAAATTCATAAATTAAAGTATAATTAATTTCAAATCAAAGAATTAAGGGAAACGGGATACGCCATTGCGTTCGTATCGTAAAAATACGCGAAATAGAGTCCGAGTTTTCGAAAATCGGAGTCCGTATGACCAAGATATGGCCTCCGGAAGTTTCAGAATTAGGTTTAAAATTCGAACAGACGAAAACAGCTCAGAAAAACAAGTTTAAAATTCAAAATCGGGCCCAATTGGCCAGGGCGGGAAAATTCCCGCCTAAGGCACCCAGGTCGACTTGGCTGTCGACCTGGGCTAGCCAGGTCGACAGGGCTGTCGACCTGGGTGTCGACTGGGCTGTCGACCTGGCCCCAGAGCCAGGTCGAACCCAGCCCACCCTGGCTGGCCTGGTCTGTGTTTGGTCGATTTTCTGAGCCTTGCCTTGTCACTAGGGCTAGGTGTCAGCTCCTGATTGGTCTCTCTTTCGAGTGAATGGCTACGATTAACCCAAGCTACATCGACGGTCCTAATCAGTTCATAAACTCTATAAAAATGACCCTAGACTCTACCTAATCTATTCATTCAAAAATAAGAATAAGGCCATCATGCTGCTGAGGAACAACTAGGAGTAGCCACCAATTTGAGAGACAATTAGGAGACAAACTCTAAAGCTTAAAGCAACGTCAAATCAATCAAAACAACGCCTACAACAAAGGATAACATCTCCAAATTCAGAATTCAGATTTCTGAATTGAAGAATTCGTCACACGATTGTAAGTAGAGTATTATTCCGGTATGAAATAAATAACTGTGTTTGATTTGTGTAAAATGAGAATTACACTTGATTTGTGGTGATAGTAATTCATATTTGTGCGTTGCTATGATTCTAATCGATTTGGAATGTTGTGATATAACGATTGGATATTCGCAAGTATGTAATTCATGATAAAAACTACATGTTAGCGGTAGTTTATTTGAGATTCATGCAAGTATACGATTGGATATTCGCAAGTATGTAATTCATGTTGAAGCTACATGTTTGTGGTTGTTTAATTGAGATTCATGCAAGTATGTGGTATTGCTACTATGCCAACATAATGTATATTTTTTGTACAAAATCACTTTTTGTGTAATTGGATCAAATTTGGGGTATTATGATTCATATGAAATTATGTTGGAATTGGCATCATGATCTATGTATAAAACCATACTTTTGTATAAGAAACAAAAGTAAGCCTCTTTGTGAACTTATGTTGATTTTATGAATATGACTAGGCTATGTTTGGTATTATGCCTAATTGAAAAACATGTTAGGCCTATATTGTTAACAAGAATTATATGATAATATATGTGACACATAGCTAAGTTAGATTTACATTCCAATTGCAAGTTTGCATGAATAAAGTAAAAACCATGATTTCATGTTTAGGAATATTTATGCCCTGATTACATGAATAGATCAAAAACCATCATTTCATGTTTGGGTATATTTGTGCCATGATTATGTGAATAGATTAAAAATCATGATTAAGTTGGAATAATTCTAGTTGAACTATACTTTTGTATTAGTAACAAAAGTAAACACCTTTGTAAACATATAGTAATTTTATAAACATGATTTGCTTATGTTTGACATTATGCCTAAGTAAAAATATAGGTTTATGTTGTAGTTAAGACTATGTGTCAATAATGATATCTAATCTAGTTAGATTCTTAACTTAACTACAAGTTTACATGGTTTGATTCATGTCACTTATGCTTTATGACCAAAGTATATGTTACCACAATGCAAGTACACCAGTTTCTATTTTGTAGTTCCAACGTTATGTTGCAAGTTCATGCGTTCACATTCCCCTTTTTGTGTATATAATCACGTTTTAAGCCTCCCCTTTTTCACGTGGCTAAGTTGGGCTTAAAAGGCTAAGCCCAACATATATTATAATAAACGAACGTATTAAACGGGGGAAATAGCGTTGGGCCAAATTAATTAATAAATGAAAATAATAAAAGTAGAGGGGCCCAAATTCAAGAATGGGTTGGGCCCATGATTGGTGTAAACCTTTACACCATTAGCTTAATTTGATTTTGAATAATGGGCCGCAAATATTTACATATAAAAAGAAGAAAGACAAAATATGTAAATGTAGAAAATACAATGTGTTTAACCCGAGGTTGGATTGAGTTGTGATGTAAACCTGCCCGGAACCGCCCGGCTGTCCAGTAGTCACAACAACACCTATCCAATGTGGGTGGTTAAACATGGAGCCCAATAAGGACCCGAGGTTAGACTAAGTTGTGGCGTAAGACTGCCCGGACCCAACCGGCAACAGGCAGCCACAACAATACCTGTCTAATGTGAGAGGTCAAGGCTTTAATATGACAATTAAGGCTGAGTCAGGATTGATAGGATTAAGTAAATTATACTTAATCAAAATGGAACATGCTAAACTAAACAGACTGATTGGGGGTTAGGTTTATAAAACACTTAACCAACTTAGCATGTTGGCTAGAAATAGAAAAACCTAGTAGCGGGGGACCCTTTTCAGCAGTAACCCTATAAGGTATCATGATACCCTGAAACTAGGCAGGGTGGGGCACGATTACTAGGCTGACTGTAAGAGGTCAAATCGACGGCGGTGGTGCAGCAGTGTAGGTTCTAATGGGGTGTGGGCGTGCACTCACTCCGGCGCAGAAAAATAAGGCACTGGGCACCAGTAGCATACCTGTGCATTCTAGGGTTGTGTCGGGCCGCCGCCATGGGACTTGATACACCCCATGGTGGGACCAGCATAGGTAACTACAACATCGGGGGCCGTAAGACACATGTAACTATGCGAGTAGGAGCCGATCATCATAAAATGGATCACTTCACCCTGATTATGGGGTGCCTGTTGGGAACTAGTTTATATGGGTACATAGATTAATATGGGGTACGATAGTATATTCGACCCTAGACAACTTAACTAAGTATATGGTGCTTTCCCATTTCTAGTTTATACTTATCATACCCAGTTCTTTATTCATAGACTGAATAGTCCTAGACTTACTCAGGCTTTATGTCTGACTCTACTTTTCTTTCGTCTTCTTTTCTTCCGTTCCCCCCCCAGGTCCACAGGGAGGGAATACCGCAGCTTGACCAGCCTTCATATCCAGCTTGAAGAGAAAGAATGTATTGCTTGGATCTTTTCGTTTTGGACTATGGCTTTGGACAGCAACTATGGGACTTTTGCAGTTTATTTATGTTTTCTTTATGCTTCTTTAAATATTGTAATCAAGACAGTTATGAAGATGTTATGTTTTTGGAAGTATTGTAAGACAATTATGGTATGGTTGTTGTAACACGTATTTTTAATGAAATAAAAGTTGTTGTTTTTCCGCTGTTCAAAAATATGTGTTCTTATATCTGTCTTGTATATCTGTGACTTATACTTATAAACCTCCACCAAAATTAGGGCATTCCCTTTGAGAGTGACCCTAACGGAGATGGTGTGTTTCAAATAAGGTTTTACAATCAATCAATTAATGTAATTTTCTCAATGTAATCGAACAGCATGTAATCCATTATCCTTATGTGCTCTTAAGCTTCACAAGAATATGCACATTTTAAGTGCGACTAATAGTTTTTCCAGTGTTGGATTTCGGACAACGCTACCTAGGGTTAGCGATTCATGGATTTAACAAACTAAGATTTATAAATTATAGCTTGGATTTGAGTTAGCAGAGGAATTTGTCACCTTCTGGAAGTTTTTGGTGAACTCGGTGCTTTATAGGGTATTCTGTCCTATAGAGATCGCACGGGAGGGATCATATCTCATGGTTGAGAAGAAAGATGTGAGTTTAAGCCCTGGTAATGTAAATATCGACGTGGGGGAGAATGGTTAAGTCCATTGGCAATTTCATGAAACATAAAGGAAGTGTAGAGGGAGCATGGGTAGTGAAAGTGGCGACATGATTATACAGGGAGAATGGTTTTACTATTTTCAAATTGGGGAAGATGGGTAATATAATATGGGATTAGGGGTAATTATTAAATAAATAATAATAATGACATTTAATTTATGAAAATGCATAAAAGCTTGTAACAATTGCATATATTTCATATAAGGTCAAATTAGGACGCGACAAGTTGCGTTGAGTTCGTACCAATGTCGCCTATATGTACTGATTGGATTGGGTGCTTTTTGAATTAATTGGAATTTTGCCTAACTTTATACGTTTGCTTGAAATCAGATAAAATGTTGTGATATAGTCAATCGATTTGGATGGTGGGTTAAAACTCACACTTTCTATAATATCTTTGGATATTGTTATACCATATAATAATATTTATCTTTGATTTTATATTAAGTATTACAATTAGTTGTTTGAATGATGTTGTAACGGCGCGATTTTTCGACCCTCCGAAAATCGTGTCATTTTTGAAAGAAATTAGAAGATGAGATAGAAAAGATAGAACTAATAGAATAGAAGAATAAGAAGTTATCAGAAATCTCACAGCGGAATTTAAAAATACAAATACATTACATCATAGGGTCTGGTACATCATAATACATCAACAACTTACATCATCATAGTACATTCATATAATAATACATCATGATATGGAAATACAAATCTAACTGGATACATAGGTGTAGTTAAACTACTAGACTTGTCCTGCAACTTGAACTTCGTGAGGTTCCATTTGCCAACCTGAATTACTTGCCTACTCATAATAAATATTATGAGTACCCAAGAGTTTAGGGAAAACAAAGAAAATAAACTCCGGGTCAGTCAGGGGACTGGTGTGAGTAAACACAGTTAAAAAGATGTAACGGGGGGGGGGGGGGGGGTAGGGAATAAGGTGTCAGGTATTAACCGATTTAATAACTTTCGAAAACTTAAGCCCAATCCATAACTAACATATGGAAAACGACCCTTGTATTTGGATATCAAAACGTTTGATATATTTTACTATAGTATTTATCAAATAAATACCATCTAGTGAATCGCTTGCATCTCACGTTCACGTACATAGAATAAAATCTAAAACCGTCGAGCACTTATTGGAAATTTGGTTTCTAACTGACAGGGTATGGGAGCACCCACCGATCAGTGTACTCTAGAGAAGATACACTGGGGTTCAACAAGAACATCCTGCAACCCGGCCACACATGACCGTCCACTCATTTAGCTTGAGTGTAACGAATATATTACCACCTCCACGGTTGGGAATGACCCACCGATTACCGAAGGTAACAGCAGTGAATATAGATTAAGAACAAAAGGAATTACTCTAGATGGTGATAATATACCCTGCTTGGGTATGACCCAACTAGCCATGCTGCCTAGCCCAACTATTGTCTTTCTCGGGTTGTGAGGTTTGAAGTCACGTTACCGTTGACGGATTATTCTTCAACGTCTTTGAATATCACACCGTCCTATCTGACAGATCACTCATTTGTTTCCACAAACATATTCTGGGTATAAGGCTAAAGAAACGAATTTCTTTGCCACAAACAAAATACACTTACGTAAAGTCGATGTGTAAAATCTGATCGATATACGTTGTCAGACATCCGACTGTTCGGATCTGTTCTGGGATTGAACAGACCGTAGATACTATTTTGAAATAGTCCTTGCATTCTTCATCTTTATCGATTTCGGTATACGTCGTATAAATCCGAGTCGAAGTGAAATGTAAATTCCGGACTCTTCGAAACGATGTACGAAATATCTTTTATAGTCGATAATTTAATTTCAGCTTAACTGTCTTTAATTTAGTTTGCACATCCCGTATTTATAATTATATATACAGTATAAAATTCTCAGGTTCATATCTGGATATCTTAAATATCATTTACAATTGTGTAGTTAAAGTGTGTGCGACGCACACAAGATGTTATACAGTTTTTATCACTATTTGGAAGTGTATAGAAAAAGCCCGTGCTACGCACACGGTGTTAAATCTTGTTTATCATGGACTGTCAGACGATGTTCTATACTCTGATTTGATTTGTCAAATATTTATTTCTTTTATTTAAACTTAAACAAATTGTTTTATAAATTTATTTAAATTTATTTTCCTTATATCATAAGTTTCAACTCGTTGAACTCCTTCGGACGACTTCGATACTTGACCTCACTGTCACTTTCATTGTTCCACTTGCCGAAGACAAATTAAATAAAAAATCCATTTTTATTTAATTTATTAATTATTTATTAATTGTATTTTTATTTACTAATTTAATTAAAACCAATTTTAAATTAAAACGTTGGATTTAAAATCCTTTTCCCTTTCATTTGCCAAGTCGAGTTCTGGCACTTCAAGAACTCGTGATCAACACAGGTTGATCACCGAAATTCCTTTGCTAAATCCATTGCCTTCCCACCTTGCCAAGCCTCTCCGATCAGCTCCAAACCCCTTGCCAAAACTCGTGCCAGGCCACTTGCCAAATCTTCGATCACCCTCAAAATCCACGGTGATCCATCGATGGATCACTACAATTTCATCGTACCAGGCCTTCCCCCTTCTTCTCCATTTTGCCCTCGACTTTCCTGTGCAAACGTGCGCAGCTGTGCACGTGCACACCACCCCACGTCGCCATCTCATCGTCGAACCACCACGAACAAACTCCGTTGCCTTCACTGATCAACTCTGACCCATCACCACCACCTCCAGTCGCCTCCTCCTCAAAATCACCCTCCACCTATTTTTCCAGTAAACTGCTTTTTAAACCACCTCGCCTAAACCGACCTCGCCTCGCCTCCTCCGACCACCGGAACACCTCGCGCCGCCGCCCATCGCTTCGTTATGTCCCAACGCCGCTCTCCGTCCATCCTCAGCCGACTCGATCGCCTGTGAGGCCCCCACGTCTCCTTCAATTTCGACGAACCCATTCTGCCATTAAAATGTAAATCGAGCTCGACAGCCCCAACCACCCAATGGAAAAATCATTTAGTATTTTTCTCTTGTTCACCGATGTCTCCACCTCCTCCACGCTCCACGAATTGGCCATCCCCTTCGTCGTTCGCCGGAATTTGGTTAGAGTTCCATTTCCGACCATCTCAACCATCCTCTCTTGTTTCAAAGTTAAAAATCGTGAAACCACTTTTAAAAATCATATTTTGGCACAATGATTACATTTATAACCCTGTATTTCATTTCCATAGTGATTGAAATTTCGGTGATTTAGTTTGAGTCAGAGAACATCCTGCTCCTTTTGGTTTTTCTTGTTTTCAAAACATGTTCTTCATGCTCAAAAGTTTAAAACAGGTTGTAATTGATTTAGTATACATATTTCTACTGTATATACTCGTATAGTTTGTGTTTTGAAATGATCAAGGTGTGGTTTAACAAACATAGGTGTTTGTTCTTGATACAGACAAACACAGTATTTTCCTTGATCATGTTTAAAGTGATGAACTCATTACTCAAACCTCCTACCACTTGTATACTTGGTTAAATGATGAAATAAACTTGGTGTACTAGCATCTTTACTGGTGATAACAATTTGATGAACTTGCAGTAATATATATAAACATGAAAGCATCCAAAAACTGTTTACAATAAACTTGAAATCAAACATGACTTAAGTGAGGTTTACTCACTGATTAAAAGCTCCTGAATTATTCTAGCTTGAAGGTGATAAAATTCTCAGCAACTTCCTTGTATTTGAGTAAAAAGAAAGTGCATGGAGTTGGTCATGTATTTATAGTTTTTCCCTTATGTTTTTAAACAGTAAAAAGCCACATCTTCTACCTACCCTTTCTCTCTCATTCGAATGGATCAAAATATACACAGCAAGATTAAAGTACTTTTCCACAAGGGATGATTCCTACCAACCCTTATTTCCCTCTTCAAAGTACACAAGGCTTACACCTTCATTAAATGCTCATCTTACTTTCATTTAATGCTCACTCTACACTTACAATCAAGACACAAGAGAATGGTCATCCCTTTTTGATATTTTGTGTGCACTTATAATTTTAGCCGCATATATTAGTATAGGGTGATTATGCGATGACTAAGTCCTAATCTATTCTTTAATGATGGTTTGGGCTTTGTTTTGCTTTTTTTGTTTTAAGCTCTCTTGTTTGTTGCTACTACATTTGGTGTATATAAGCTTATATATCCATGTTTTTGGCCGTAGCATATGTATATAAATATATATATATATATATATATATATATATATATGCTTTTTCCATGTTATACTTATATATAAGTGTTAATCCCCTTTGTTAAAACATAGATATGTACATAAGGGTTTAACTCTTTAACTTGTATGGTTTTGCTATGTGAATGACACTTATCAATGCTAGTTGTAAAATAGGATTTGTCACTCTAGTTTGTGTTGCCACACTTCTCATACTTCTCTGTGTTATGAATAGTGTTACTAATTGTGCTTATGTATGTTGTAATATTAAACATTATACATACCTTATATATATCAAGTTCTAGTGCAAATCATATATGTATATACATACATATAGGTGATTATACATATCTTAATCGTTTGAGTTCCCTAGATACATTTTAATTTTCTTATTAAAATGAATATCAGGTGCTTAAAAATATCCAGCCATTACAGACTACCCCACTTAAAAGAATTTCGCCCCGAAATTACATAAGAAAGATAGAAAGTTTCCAAAAGAAATTATTTCATAAACTGATTGCTTTAGTACACATACACATACGACTAGTTCTGTATTAACACTAGTCTCGATACATACAATAATACTAGACTTGACTACTCAAGTTCTAAACTGTCCCAAAATATACATACGTAACTATCCTCCTCCAGTCTCTGTCCTACTACTTGTCGTCAGAGATATCTATTATCTCTACGACCTTCTCGTCATCAGATATATTAAGGACCTCAACTACGTCCTCTGCATCAGTCTCCTCCTCGTCATCCTCTATATAAATCAGACCCCCTGGTGGTATGAAATATAGCCTCACCACGGGATATCCATACTCACCGAATACTTGTACTCCTCCTCCTGCCATGCGAAACTCTACGAGAACTTGTTCCAATCTATTCCATATTTCTGTCCTTTGGGCTACTTGCTCTTCTTGTTGGTTTCCCATAGCAATGACTGGGGTTCCTGGAACAATGACTGGGGTTCCTGGAACAACTTGGTCTTCTTCTTCCTCATATTCTTCTTCATATTCTTCCTCATATTCTTCTTCATATTCTTCCTCATATTCTTCTTCATATTCTTCCTCATATTCTTCTTCTTCTTCACCACCCTCATCTCCTTCGCCATAACCGTCAACACTTCCACCTTCTTCTATTGCTTCATCTTCATCAGTAAAGTCTTGGTGTCCTCCATTCTGTTCCATTGGTTCGTTCCTGCCCAGCACTGATCCTTCTGATGATATGTGTGTACCCTCGTCGTCGATGGGTGATCTCTCTCGGTTGTTGTCAGAATCTCCTACCCTTTGTCTCTTTGCTTGTAGCATAAGGAACTGGAGTGGTGTCACCCTCTTTCTTGCTGTGGTCTTCCATATTGGTGCCATCTAACAGTAAACAAGAAAATAGAACTCATCAGTGATGTAAACATACAAGAGAGTTCATAAATCCTAATAAACTGAATCATAACACACATATGCAAATGCTCACAGAAATGTAGAAATCGAAATTTCCTTACATTTTAATCATACCAAAGTAAATCATACCTATCCCATAGAAAAATCTGGGTATAATTTCTTTATCTGCTTCTCGGTCTCCCACGTACAGTCTTTCGGGTTTTCGCTCCACTGGATCTTTAGTAGCTTCACTACTTTGTTGCGAAGTTGCTTTTCCTCTTGGTCAATAATACTGAATGGATGTCTAATCACTGTCAAGTCTGGCTCAATCTCTATCTCTTGCTGAACAGAAAGTTCCAGAATTAATGATGGATTGTGCATGCATTTTCTCAAGTGCGATACGTGAAATACGTTATGAATTCCCGCCATATATTCTGGTAATTCAACTTTATATGCTTGAAAACCGATTCTCTCTAAGACACGGAAAGGTCCAACATATCTCGGTGCTAACTTTCCATTTTTCCCAAATCTTACAACTCCTTTCATGGGTGAGATCTTCACAAAGACTAGATCCTCTATTTCGAATACTAAATCTCTTCGCCTTTGATCGGCATAGCTTTTCTGGCGATCCTGGGCTTCTTTCATTCTTAGCTTCACTAATTCCACTTTCTCTGCCGCGTCTCGTATCATATCCGGACCAAGTACCAATTTGTTTCCGGACTCTACCCAACATGCAGGCGCTTTACAAGGTCTTCCATATAACGCTTCATATGGTGCCATTTGTATACTCGCCTGGTAACTGTTATTATATGAAAATTCTACTAGGTGTAAATGATCTTCCCATGATCCTCCAAAATCTAAAATACATGCTCTTAGAAGATCTTCCAATATACGATTAACTCTTTCCGTCTGACCGTCTGTTTGAGGATGGTAAGCTGTACTGAAATTTAACCTTGTTCCCAACGTTCTCTGTAAAGCTTCCCAAAATCTACTCGTGAAAATGGTATCTCTGTCGCTTACAATGCTTGTTGGAATACCGTGCAGTCGTACTATCTCTTTCATGAATACTTCGGCTAATGTTATGGCAGTGCGCGTTGGTTTTACTGGAATAAAGTGCGCACTCTTAGTTAACCGATCTACGATTACCCAAATCCCTTCGTAGCCTCTCCTTGTTCTTGGCAAACCATCGATGAAGTCCATCGATATCATTCCCCACTTCCAGTTGGGAATCTCTAATGGCCGTAATAGTCCAGCAGTCTTTTGATGGTCTCCCTTGACTTGCTGACAACATAGACATTCATTTACGAAAGTAATGATATCTTTATTCATTCCTGACCACCAGAATACTCGTCTCATATCGTGATTCATTTTATGAATTCCTAGGTGGATGCTCAACTTTGATGCATGGCATTCCTTTAAAACCTCCTGCCTTATTCCATCCACGTTAGGTACGCATAATCTGCCGTTTATTCTCAATACTCCTTGATTGTCCAACTCGAAGTCAGTCTCTTTTCCGTTTGTGACTCCTCGAATAATCTTTTCCAGTTTGACATCCCTTTCCTGATTACTCATTATCCTTTCTTGGAGAGTCGGTGTGACTTCCAAAAGTGATAATATCGCATTTCTACTCAAGGCGTCTGCCACTACGTTTGCTTTTCCCGGTGTGTAAATGATATTTAAGTCATATGATGCAAGAAATTCCAACCACCGCTGTTGTCTTAGATTTAAATCTTTTTGCGTGAACAGATACTTCAATGGTTTATGATCGGTGAAAAGTTCGAATTTCCCACCTAGCAGGTAATGTCTCCACATCTTCAATGCGAAAACAACTGCCAATAACTCCAAGTCGTGAGTTGCGTAATTCTTCTCATGAATCTTTAACTGTCTACTTGCATATGCAATCACCTGTCCCTTCTGCATTAACACCGCTCCTACTCCCCTTCCACAAGCATCGGTGTAAACTGCAAATCCGCTCGTTCCATCGGGAACAGCTAATACTGGTGCTTCTGTTAAATTCTTCTTTAGTTCTTGAAACGATTCTTCACACCTTGGGTCCCACATAAACTTTTGACCCTTCTTTGTTAACTTGGTCAGATGTGACGATATTTTGGAGTAGTCTCGGATAAATCTTCGATAGTATCCCGCCAGTCCTAGGAAACTACGAATATCGGTTGGTGTTTGAGGTTGTTTCCATAGTTGTACTGCATTTACTTTAACTGGGTCTACTGATATCCCATCTCCGTTTACTACGTGCCCCAAAAATCTTACTTCCGATTTCCAAAAGTGACATTTTGAAAACTTTGCCTTCAACACGTGTTTTCTTAGAGTTTCTAGTACTACTCTAAGATGACCACGGTGCTCTTCTTCGGTTTTTGAAAAGATTAAAATATCGTCAATGAAAACGAGAACGAATTTATTAAGAATTTTTCTAAAGACTCTGTTCATCAGATCTACGAAGAAAGCTGGTGCGTTGGTTAGTCCGAACGACATAACCAACCACTCATAAAAGAAGTCTGGGCCTCTGAATGCTGTTAGAGGAATACAATCTTCAGAGATTCTCAATTGGTGAAATCCCGTTGCTAAATCCATCTGGGAGAATACCGTTGCTCCGTGCAATTGGTCGAAAAGGTCATCAATTCTAGGTAATGGATATCTATTTCGGATGGTTACTTTATTTAATTCTCGGTAGTCTACACACAGTCGTAAGGACCCATCAGACTTTACTACAAAAACAACCGCAGAGCCCCAACTAGAAAAACTAGGTCGGATTAAGCCTTTACTCAGCAAATCCCGAGTTTGTTTCTCTAATTCCTGAACTTCCTTGGGAGCCATCCGTCTCTTTGGTTGAATTATTTGTCTAGCTCCTGGGACTAAATCAATTCGGAATTCGATCTCTCGATGCGGAGGTAAACCTCTGACTTCCTCGAATACGTCCTTGAACTCTCTAACTACTTCCAAAGTGTCGAGACTTTCTTGAGGTGCTTCTAAAGCGTATAGAAAACTACATGTGTGAATTCCCGGCTTTCCACAAGTTATTCTAGCTTTTCGCTCTAAGCTAGTTATAAGGGTTATGATTTCTTTATCACATTTTATCTTGGCTTGGAACTTGCTTGACCAGTCTAACCCAAGTATAAAATTGAAACTTTTGAAGTCTAGAACATAGAAGTCAAATCAAAAAGAGTGTGAGAGATATAAGAGAGTTATATCCTCACAACACATTTTAAGCTCAGTTTTTCCCCCTATGGGGTTTGATACGCAAATGGGGTTCGGTGATATAATTGGTTTAAGGACAAACTGATCTATGGTTTCGACTGAAATAAAACTGTGTGAAGCGCCGGTATCAAATAAAACACGAAGGTAAATTCCATTAAACTGTAAAGTACCTTCTAGCACTCCCTTCCCTTTCACATTCTGAGAAGTAGACGGTTCATCTTTGATTGTAAAAACCCTAGGCTGTGGTGCCCTCTTCATCAATGGACAGTCTTTCACCATGTGTCCTGGTTGATGACAATTGAAACAGAGATTCTTCACTACCATCTCGTTCCTCTGATTCTGGTTCTGGTTCTGATTCTGTTGCTGAGGTCTCTGTTGCTGTCTCGGGTATTGCTGGGGTTTCTGTTGCTGTTGCGGGTATTGCTGGGGTTTCTGTTGCTGTTGCGGGTATTGCTGGGGTTTCTGGTTCCCTTTTTGTTTGCAGAATCGTGCTATGTGTCCCTTTTGCTTGCAGATGTGACACACCACATTCTTAAATTTATCGTCCATTTTCTGCTGTCCTGTCTTACCTTGGCCTTGGTTATTCGTCCAGTCTGGGTTGATCTTTCTTTTCAGATAATTCCCTCCACTTGACTCTCCGGTCTGAGCCTTTGCCCCTGATTTCTTTGCATCTAGTGCTTCATATCTGAGTGCTAGGTCTACTAGTTCCACAAATGGATCCTTCAAATGTCCCATCATCCTTCCTTGTAGATTATCTTTAAGACCAGCAACAAACATCTCGTTCTTCTTCAAAAGAGTATTTATCAGCTCCGGTCCAAAGATTGAAAGAGCGTTAAACTGGTTTTCGTACTCAGCGACAGACATGCTCTCCTGTTTTAAGTCAATGAAGTCTCGGTACATCCTTGTCCTTCCAGTAGCAGGTAGATACTGACTTTCAAAAGCTTCTTTGAACATGGGCCAAGTAAAGTTTTCCTCAGGAGTGTTAGCTGTCTGGGCATCCCACCATATTGCTGCGGCTCCTTCCAGATTCCATGAAGCTAAGAGACGCTTATGCTCGTCATCCAACCTCAGTCCTTTAAAAATCTTCTCACATGATCTAATCCACGCTTGGACTCCGACCAGTGATTCAGTACCCCTGAAAATCCTTCCTCCCAGAGTGGTGTAATTCTTACAGATCATAGCAAAGTTAGGCTGAGTTGGTGCTCGGATTACTTCAGTAGTGTCCACTTGTGTCTGGTTAACAGTGTGTCCGTTTGTCGTAGTTGCTCCGCTTGCTCCTCGGCCTCTTCCTCCACGAGAACTCATTTTCACTCCTGAGTACACGGATTGAAAATTAATGACTCGTCAGAAAAATATGTCAAGGGATTACCTAAGTAACTACGATCTACCTATATTAAAATATAGTTTTTAGTAGAAATACGCTCTCTCACTATTCCAAAGCCTAAATGTTTCCGAAGAACATAGGCTCTGATACCAACTGTAACGGCGCGATTTTTCGACCCTCCGAAAATCGTGTCATTTTTGAAAGAAATTAGAAGATGAGATAGAAAAGATAGAACTAATAGAATAGAAGAATAAGAAGTTATCAGAAATCTCACAGCGGAATTTAAAAATACAAATACATTACATCATAGGGTCTGGTACATCATAATACATCAACAACTTATATCATCATAGTACATTCATATAATAATACATCATGATATGGAAATACAAATCTAACTGGATACATAGGTGTAGTTAAACTACTAGACTTGTCCTGCAACTTGAACTTCGTGAGGTTCCATTTGCCAACCTGAATTACTTGCCTACTCATAATAAATATTATGAGTACCCAAGAGTTTAGGGAAAACACAGAAAATAAACTCCGGGTCAGTCAGGGGACTGGTGTGAGTAAACACAGTTAAAAAGATGTAACGGGGGGGGGGGGGGGGGGTAGGGAATAAGGTGTCAGGTATTAACCGATTTAATAACTTTCGAAAACTTAAGCCCAATCCATAACTAACATATGGAAAACGACCCTTGTATTTGGATATCAAAACGTTTGATATATTTTACTATAGTATTTATCAAATAAATACCATCTAGTGAATCGCTTGCATCTCACGTTCACGTACATAGAATAAAATCTAAAACCGTCGAGCGCTTATTGGAAATTTGGTTTCTAACTGACAGGGTATGGGAGCACCCACCGATCAGTGTACTCTAGAGAAGATACACTGGGGTTCAACAAGAACATCCTGCAACCCGGCCACACATGACCGTCCACTCATTTAGCTTGAGTGTAACGAATATATTACCACCTCCACGGTTGGGAATGACCCACCGATTACCGAAGGTAACAGCAGTGAATATAGATTAAGAACAAAAGGAATTACTCTAGATGGTGATAATATACCCTGCTTGGGTATGACCCAACTAGCCATGCTGCCTAGCCCAACTATTGTCTTTCTCGGGTTGTGAGGTTTGAAGTCACGTTACCGTTGACGGATTATTCTTCAACGTCTTTGAATATCACACCGTCCTATCTGACAGATCACTCATTTGTTTCCACAAACATATTCTGGGTATAAGGCTAAAGAAACGAATTTCTTTGCCACCAACAAAATACACTTACGTAAAGTCGATGTGTAAAATCTGATCGATATACGTTGTCAGACATCCGACTGTTCGGATCTGTTCTGGGATTGAACAGACCGTAGATACTATTTTGAAATAGTCCTTGCATTCGTCATCTTTATCGATTTCGGTATACGTCGTATAAATCCGAGTCGAAGTGAAATGTAAATTCCGGACTCTTCGAAACGATGTACGAAATATCTTTTATAGTCGATAATTTAATTTCAGCTTAACTGTCTTTAATTCAGTTTGCACATCCCGTATTTATAATTATATATACAGTATAAAATTCTCAGGTTCATATCTGGATATCTTAAATATCATTTACAATTGTGTAGTTAAAGTGTGTGCGACGCACACAAGATGTTATACAGTTTTTATCACTATTTGGAAGTGTATAGAAAAAGCCCGTGCTACGCACACGGTGTTAAATCTTGTTTATCATGGACTGTCAGACGATGTTCTATACTCTGATTTGATTTGTCAAATATTTATTTCTTTTATTTAAACTTAAACAAATTGTTTTATAAATTTATTTAAATTTATTTTCCTTATATCATAAGTTTCAACTCGTTGAACTCCTTCGAACGACTTCGATACTTGACCTCACTGTCACTTTCATTGTTCCACTTGCCTAAGACAAATTAAATAAAAAATCCATTTTTATTTAATTTATTAATTATTTATTAATTGTATTTTTATTTACTAATTTAATTAAAACCAATTTTAAATTAAAACGTTGGATTTAAAATCCTTTTCCCTTTCATTTGCCAAGTCGAGTTCTGGCACTTCAAGAACTCGTGATCAACACAGGTTGATCATCGAAATTCCTTTGCTAAATCCGTTGCCTTCCCACCTTGCCAAGCCTCTCCGATCAGCTCCAAACCCCTTGCCAAAACTCGTGCCAGGCCACTTGCCAAATCTTCGATCACCCTCAAAATCCACGGTGATCCATCGATGGATCACTACAATTTCATCGTACCAGGCCTTCCCCCTTCTTCTCCATTTTGCCCTCGACTTTCCTATGCAAACGTGTGCAGCTGTGCACGTGCACACCACCCCACGTCGCCATCTCATCGTCGAACCACCACCAACAAACTCCGTTGCCTTCACTGATCAACTCTGACCCATCACCACCACCTCCAGTCGCCTCCTCCTCAAAATCACCCTCCACCTATTTTTCCAGTAAACTGCTTTTTAAACCACCTCGCCTAAACCGACCTCGCCTCGCCTCCTCCGACCACCGGAACACCTCGCGCCGCCGCCCATCGCTTCGTTATGTCCCAACGCCGCTCTCCGTCCATCCTCAGCCGACTCGATCGCCTGTGGGGCCCCCACGTCTCCTTCAATTTCGACGAACCCATTCTGCCATTAAAATGTAAATCGAGCTCGACAGCCCCAACCACCCGATGGAAAAATCATTTAGTATTTTTCTCTTGTTCACCGATGTCTCCACCTCCTCCACGCTCCACGAATTGGCCATCCCCTTCGTCGTTCGCCGGAATTTGGTTAGAGTTCCATTTCCGACCATCTCAACCATCCTCTCTTGTTTCAAAGTTAAAAATCGTGAAACCACTTTTAAAAATCATATTTTGGCACTACGATTATATTTATAACCCTGTATTTCATTTCCATAGTGATTGAAATTTCGGTGATTTAGTTTGAGTCAGAGAACATCCTGCTCCTTTTGGTTTTTCTTGTTTTCAAAACATGTTCTTCATGCTCAAAAGTTTAAAACAGGTTGTAATTGATTTAGTATACATATTTCTACTGTATATACTCGTATAGTTTGTGTTTTGAAATGATCAAGGTGTGGTTTAACAAACAGAGGTGTTTGTTCTTGATACAGACAAACACAGTATTTTCCTTGATCATGTTTAAAGTGATGAACTCATTACTCAAACCTCCTACCACTTGTATACTTGGTTAAATGATGAAATAAACTTGGTGTACTAGCATATTTACTGGTGATAACAATTTGATGAACTTGCAGTAATATATATAAACATGAAAGCATCCAAAAACTGTTTACAATAAACTTGAAATCAAACATGACTTAAGTGAGGTTTACTCACTGATTAAAAGCTCCTAAATTATTCTAGCTTGAAGGTGATAAAATTCTCAGCAACTTCCTTGTATTTGAGTAAAAAGAAAGTGCATGGAGTTGGTCATGTATTTATAGTTTTTCCCTTATGTTTTTAACAGTAAAAAGCCACATCTTCTACCTACCCTTTCTCTCTCATTCGAATGGATCAAAATATACACAGCAAGATTAAAGTACTTTTCCACAAGGGATGATTCCTACCAACCCTTATTTCCCTCTTCAAAGTACACAAGGCTTACACCTTCATTAAATGCTCATCTTACTTTCATTTAATGCTCACTCTACACTTACAATCAAGACACAAGAGAATGGTCATCCCTTTTTGATATTTTGTGTGCACTTATAATTTCAGCCGCATATATTAGTATAGGGTGATTATGCGATGACTAAGTCCTAATCTATTCTTTAATGATGGTTTGGGCTTTGTTTTGCTTTTTTTGTTTTAAGCTCTCTTGTTTGTTGCTACTACATTTGGTGTATATAAGCTTATATATCCATGTTTTTGGCCGTAGCATATGTATATAAATATATATATATATTTATATATATATATATGCTTTTTCCATGTTATACTTATATATATATAATATATATATATAAGTGTTAATCCCCTTTGTTAAAACATAGATATGTACATAAGGGTTTAACTCTTTAACTTGTATGGTTTTGCTATGTGAATGACACTTATCCATGCTAGTTGTAAAATAGGATTTGTCACTCTAGTTTGTGTTGCCACACTTCTCATACTTCTCTGTGTTATGAATAGTGTTACTAATTGTTGCTTATGTATGTTGTAATATTAAACATTATACATACCTTATATATATCAAGTTCTAGTGCAAATCATATATGTATATACATACATATAGGTGATTATACATATCTTAATCGTTTGAGTTCCCTAGATACATTTTAATTTTCTTATTAAAATGAATATCAGGTGCTTAAAAATATCCAGCCATTACAGATGTACTGTTTATTTTGTTGGTTATGGTTATATATTATCTCTCCTAAAGCGGGTGACCTTTGACATTACGTGCCCTTAAGAAGAAGATTCATTTTGAATGAACTAGTTTATATTTTCTGTTTTATATGCATATACGAATTGATATATGAGCTATGATGTAAGGGGACAGGTTGGAGGGATCTAGCTGGATTCCTTATTGTTTTGGATGTTACTTGCTTTCACATTATAGGTGTAGGATATGTCTAACATAAGCAGCACTAAAATTACATTTGGATGATGATTGTTGAATTAAATTCAACTATGATATGTATTTAATCAATAAACAGTATTGGTTAAGTGGTTGATAGCAGATTTCTTGAATTTAATATGTTGAAAATGTTGATTCACCATAAGGGGAACTGATTATGTTTGAAGTTATAAATTTATTTTTATAACATAGATAAGATTTTTAAATTGAATTTTACATAAGTTACACAAAATATTTTTTTATAAATAAATCGATATTTGTAATTGGATTTTTATTAAGAATTTATATAATGATTTATGCAGCGAAATTCCTGTTTTATAAATGAGACTTATAATTGGAGATTTTGAGTGATAAAACTTAACCAAGTTCTATTAATAGGTTTTGTGATATTATAAAAACAAGTTCTAAAATCAAATGTTGATTTCAACTCTTTTGAACAAGTTTAATAAATAGCTTTATTGAATTTAAAAACAACTTATAAGCGACCTTGGGTCATATACTGCAAATTATGAAAAGTTAGATATTCATAAAAGAACTTAAATGATTTAATTTGATTTCAATATAAGTTATAAAAGATTTGATTTATAATAAAAAAGAATTGGTAAGATTTGAAGTTTTATAAGAAATAAAAGTCAACTTTTCTAATAAAATTTATAAATGATTTTTTTAAAGGATTTTTTTAAGAATAAATCCAAGTTTATAAGAAAGTTGTATAAAAAAAACTAAAGTTAATAAGATGGTTTTAAATAAGGGTTTACTTAACAAATGAATTAAGTAAAAATGATTTTATTGGAAATAATTCTTCAAATATAAGAAATGTTTTTTTAAAACCCAATTTAAATTGGACAGTAAAAGGAGATTTTTGTGACATATTGGATATTAGGCTTTGTGTTACAAACTTCTATCTATCTTGAAGATAAGAATGTTTTTGAGTCAAGGTCTGAGAGGCAAATAAAATATCCCAACTTGAACGACTTCATTGGTATCCAGTGGATGATAGTAGTTTGAAACGAAAGTGTGTTTGGAAATTAAATATATATTTCCATAAATGACATTATAAACTTTAATTTATAATGTTTAGAAGTTGAATAAAACTGTTCGGGTTTTATAGTAAACAATATATCAAATGACATTGTTTTGGCCTATATACGATTTGAAAATATACTTATACCATTTGGTTAAGTATACAACACTATTTTCTAAGTAGTGAAAGTAACATGGTTTGTAAATATACTTATTCCAAAGAGATAAATGTATGGCTATGGGTTTCGAAGTAATGAAAATAAAAGATTTGTGAACATGCTTATTCTGTTGAGATAAGTATATGGAATCAATTTTTAAGAATTGATGAAGTGATTTTAATTAAAATGGCTTATGCTACTGATGCACTTAGCTGTACAACTTTAGATTGATAGTTAAAGAACCGATTATCAATAAATTCCATTTTAACTTATAATGTAATAGTTCGAGGAACCAGGATTGGAATTGGATCCAAAACCACTACGAATGGGCTTTGCGTTCGAAGCTATAACTTGTAGGTATGCATATTCTTATGATGATGAGTTGAAGGAGTAGATCTTTGGAGCTAAAAGTACTGCTTGTTGATGTCTCATGTTAGCTACCAATATCATACTTGTAGCAGCAGTCCCTACGTTCTGGGTTTCACATGATGCGAGGATTTCTTATCACTAATCTTAAGGGTTATTCTTGATAGGATGTGGTTAAAGAGTACCTTCGGTTTGTCCTGTTGCTGGACAACCTATATGAATAAATGTCTGGCATTGCATTTCTTAGACGACATACATTGATCTTTGTAGATGTAAATCTGTTTGGTAGCGAAGAAGAAAACTTCTCTTAGCTTGACACCCTTCTTTGAGATGCATGAGCTTGGAGGTTGTACTTTTATAGACGTCAATCAATGATCGATGAAATGACGATGTGACATCCAAAGATGGAAATGTGCCATGTATGAAAGGTAAAAATATAGCCTCTAGCCTCATTAACCAGTAATGACCAAATATGGATATGCTTCAGGGCTAAGTGCACCCAAGTAGGGTGCTGTCACCACTCAATCTAGATCGCATGACCCATTGATTATTGGATGCTGCATTTGGTTGTAGCAGCAAAAGGGGTGAAACATTCGGTACATTCTAGATAGTGGTTGGCGGCTTAATTTGTAGGAGTCCATGCGAGGCTCTCAGATTGATTTATCAAGAGAGGTCCCCTAACAAGTGACACCTTGGTGCCTTTTTATTGTATAGTAATCCAAATCCCAGTACGTGTCATTTTTTCATATATAGAGCCCATTAGGGCACAAAATTTAATTATGGGTAACAATTTCACATATGTGTACTATTTTATTTTAATATGATTCAATAGATATTATAATAGTATCATTTGATTTGATATAAGAGTGTTTTGGTTCACGTAAGGGAAAAACATTTGCTATGTTTATGTGTGGTTGCGTCTTACGAAAGTTCCATTCTTTTTAAAAGTTTTCTAAAATTAAGCAAGTTATTTTTTCTGATGTGAGTTTCCTCCCCAGCCTAATCCGATTGTTTTTTTCCTTTGTGCTCCGGTCAGACTAGGTATATTTTGCAGATTTTCTTTAGATTTGCCTGAAGCTACAAGAGAGGAGTTGGAGTCCAAGACGTACTTCTATAGATTCTTATTTCCGTTATGCTAGCATTGTTTGTGTTATCCGAGTTAGCCCAAACAGGTTCTATAACTATACAGGTTAGTGCTAGTTTCTTACTCTGATACTGTATATATATTAATTAAAAATACTTTTGAGTTGTAAATACTTATCATATATTATATATTATCTACTGCGATTGTAAGATTTTATTATATCTTATTTTTATTTAACAAATAATGATTTTTTTTTGTCACTTGGATGTTTGACATATTAATACCGTGGATTTATTAATGTCGACTCCGAGGATCGAAAAATTGTCTCATTACATTTAACTCCTACGAGGATGTCGACTAATGAGAATGAGGAACTCAAAAAGCAACTGTTGGAGATTGAAGCAAAACAATTTATCTAGTCCGGGTCTTCATGAAGGAGAGACGTAGTGGTATTCATGAAGAAGGCTGATGGAAATCTTAGGTTTTGCATTGATTATCGCAAGCTTAATGAGTTGATCATCAAGAACCATTATCCATTGCCTAGAATTGATGACATGTTCGATTAGTTGAGTGGTGCTAAGCTCTTTTCACAACTCTTCCTTACCACGAGTTTTCGTCAGTTGAGAGTTGAGGAGGACAACATTCCTCTTACGGCATTTGCATTCTGCACTCACAATGGTTCTTATGAGCGACTCATCATGACTGTCGGTTAGATGAATGTCACAGCTTATTTCGTCGTTCTTATGAATCAAGTATTTTGGAAATACCTCGATAAATTTATTCTTGTATTCATTGACGTATTAATTGATGACATCCTTGTGTATTATATGTTTAAAGCTGAGCATGCTTGACATTTAAGGATTGTTTTGAGTACACTCCGTCAACATCAACTCAAAGCAAAATCCTTAAAGTGCCATTTTTAGGAGAAGTAAGTTAAGTTTCTCAGCCGTGTTGTATCATCCGATGGAATTTCGGTTGATCCATCTAAGATCGAAGCCATTCAAAATTGGAAGTGCCCCGAGAACATTTTAAAGATTCATTTCTTCCTAGGGCTGGAGGGATATCATCGTTGATTCATAAGGGAATTTTCCAGCATCATGCTTCCTCAACTAGCATTACTCAAAAAGGCATTCTCTTTACCTGGTCCGAAAAATGGGAAGCTTCTTTTCAGATATTGAAGGTGCTTATTACTCGTGAACCTATTACAATGATTTCCGAAGGGAAGAAAGATCTTATCGTTTATATTTATGTGGCCTTAATGTTGTTCTTATGCAGCGTGATCGGTTAGTTGTCTCTGCTTCTATGCAATTGCATCCAAACGAGGTCCCATGTTTTGGAGCTAGCCACCATCATCTTTGCATCAAAGATATGGTGTTATTATCTATTGGGAGAGCATTTCAATTTTTTTTTACCAATCATAAGTCTTTCAAGTAATTATTTAGTCAAAAAGTGCTCAACATGCGACAACACCGTTAGCATGAATTCCTCACTTCATATTCACTATACTTAGAGAAAAGGGAATAAACATACTTATGCCTTAAGTGTAAGCGATCAGCGTAGTTTCCATGATGCTTACAAAATGGAACATCTTAGAGACTTTTTCTTATTTTGACATTTGGGGTTGTGCTCCATCTTCAGATTATTTAGTCTTATTATTCAGCATGGATGCATGACCCAGTTTATTGGATCGTGTTCCAATGGGACAATCTAGATATTGTATCTCTTATTCAACGTTGCAAGTCAAGTCCTATGATGAGGAGTTAAGGGAATTTAGTGTCGATTTGCATGGTTGTTTTTGTAAGAAGGACCGAGTTGTTATGCCTTCTGTGTTGGAGATGTGAATTAAGGATCTTAAGGCAAGTTAAACACTAGAGGGGGTGAATAGTGTTTTATGGAATTTATTAATTTCTTGAAATCTATTTGGATTAAACAACATAGTATGTAGATCACATATTTTAACAAACAAAAAATGCAGATAATAAAAGTAAAAGCAATAAAAGGAAAGTACACACCAGGATTTTATACTGGTTCGGGACTCTGCTACATCCAGTCCCACACAACGCTCGGTTGATGTGGATTTTTATTCAACAGATTCAATTACATTCCTTGATTTCAAGGCTAAAGGGCACACCCCAACTGATTCCATGTACAGTGAGACTTAGTTGATTTATGGGCAACGGCTTTACACCTAATAGATTTCCAGGACAAAATCGCACCCAGCCACTTTAAACAGGATAGGACCACACTCTTCTTTTGTCAGTTTTTGTAGTATTGACTTTATAGGACTTGATCTGGAGATTCTTGATTACAAACAATTTATAATTCTTGAATAACACTTGAATTCATAGATATTTTGATTTAGAATTGAAAGAGAAGAAGAATGATATGATTTCTATTGAATTGGCAGAGTATAACTGTAGAAATTTAAAATTTTAAGTAAAATAATGATGGAATGTTTAGAGAGGAAGAAGGAGATGAAAAGTGATTAAAATATTAGAATTCTGGAAGGTATTTATAGGTTTCTAATAGTCACAACCTTTCAGAAAAGGTTAGAATTCAAAAGACACTTCTTTTCAAAATTTAAAAAACCAACTAACGGCTAGTATGTTGACATAGAAATTTTCATATGTCGACATATGCAAGTAAAAAAAAAATCAAAAAATGAATTTTAAAACAAACTAAATAATGTTTAAATAAACTATGGTGAATCCAGAGTTAAAACAAATTATATTCCCTTATATTAAAACATTCTATTCAAATATATATATATATATGTATGTATGTATATATGTGTGTATATATGTATACATCAAAATCTCCATCAAGCTTCATTATACGGCTGGAGAACGTTAATGGCGTCACGGTTCTAATCTCGCAACCTTCTTCACCACAAAACTCTTCTTTCTTCCCCACAAACTCTCATCTTTCTCACTATCTTGCTTATGCTATGCGTGGTCTCCACCGTTAACCTATTTTCTCCTTCAAATCTTAGCTTGAAATGTAATCTGACCTAAGATCTAATTTTCCCCATTTTTTTCTACCTCATCTCTTTGATACCCGTTTACTTGTAACCGTTACTGATTTCCCTTCTTACCACTGCTATGGACATTTCATACAACTCTTTCCTTATGAATCTTTGATTTTGGAGCGACAGTCCACAAGTTTTCAACTGGTGGTTTGAGTGAGGTAGGGAGATTGTCGCTGATACAAAGTTTCAAGATGAGCGGTAACTCCCAAATTGTTTATTTTTGTTTTTGCGTCTCGACGTCAGTGTCTGCAATGGTACTTAATGGCATCTTAGGTCTTCAATGTTCATCTCAAATTTGTCTTATTGGTAGGCTTGTACATTAGCTTTGTGCTATGGTAGGATATTGTATTGTGGAGGTGTTTGGCTGCCATCTCTGGAAGTTTGGATCTTGGTCTAAGTTTGTTATGCTATTTTACGCTTCCCTGTCATTGTCAATTCTGTTTGGTTGGGTGATCTCCATCTTATGACAACAATACACGAGATGCCTCGGCACTGACCATTGTCTGTTTGTTCGGTAGAGATAATCACCTGTCCAAGCTAGTTTCATACAATGACAGGTTGGCTAATGTTAATCTCTGGTCTCAATGGGGATGTAGTGAGTTTTGGCACTTTGGTACACTGCTTCTTCACCTAATGCTCGGTATCCTTGCTGAGTTTTTTGGTGAAATCTTTGCTTTCCATTCTCATGGCATCACTTGGTTGTGGTCACAACGTCAAGTCGCGCTTATTGGAATCTGTGCATGAAAACTGCTCTATTCTATTGTATGGTGCTCGAGTTATTTTTGGCACATGCAGTATGGTCCTCTCTGTAGCATCAGTTCGCACGCCTAATGTATATCTTCTGTCGTCCTGTTATCTTGCCCAAGTCATGTCATAGGAAGAAATTGGGTGCAAATTATTGTACCTCTCATAATGGATTTACGGCTACATTTCATCATGCTACTCGGTCCTTTCTATCTGGCTATTTAAATTAGCTTGTAACCAAATGTAATGTGTCTCCCTGCGTGGAGCTACTTTGTAGTCTAGTATATTAGCTAGTTCCAGTGCTCTAAGCCTGTCTAGGTAGAGTGGACAAAACACTATAAACTCCGTATGTGGTGGACGGTCCAGTTTAAAAACCGAAAGTAGCTGACTACTAACTACAGTCATCTGTACCATATTGTTATTTTTTTATTATTAGTCATAATAAAAGGTGTTTGTATCACCTTAAAAATCGGTTGGCTATGCTAAAAAAACATTCTATTCAAGGTAAAATATAGTTTAAAAACTTATATAAATATAAGATAATAATAATTAAGAAACTAAATATAAAATGATATAAAAGGATAAATATAAAACTATGTATATATTAAAATTTAATATAAACAAGAAAATTGAAAACATAAGTAATTATAATAAAACTAGTGATAAACTTGTAAGTAAAACTTAAGTTAAAAATCTATTATTCGAAAAATACGAGTTAAAATAAATTTTAAGAGATAAAATAATTCTCAGAATAAAGAAGTGTATATTTATAAAAAGGAAGTAATTTTGAAATCATTTGAAAACTAGATTTAAAAACAAGTAGATAAATTTAAAGTCATTTTGAAAGAAGTTTGAAATTGGAATTTAAATTTGGAATTTAAATTTAAAATCTAAATTAAATTTGAGGGCCAACATAACCAAACTCTTTGTATGTACACCTTTGTTTCAGGGTGGGGTCGTCCTCCCGCTAATCAGGCCATTTTTGAACCCACCCGGTACTTATAAATTCTTTCTCTTCCCGGCCCGGTGCGAAGCGTGGTTATGTACATGTTCTGACTCACTGGTCATTCATTATTGATCTAGTTGCATGGCGAGATGAAGGGATTGGATTTCACCCTTTTTATTTATTATAGTAAACGTGTCAAGTGATTTTATTAATATGAGTGTTATATATCAGAAAAATTACCATCTATTCGTTTTAAACCAAGATATTATGTGGAGAGGTAGATAGATAAGACTACGTCTAGCCCGATTAGGACCGTCTATTGCGAGCCAAAAAACCCTCAAATAATCGGAAATACTTCATGTTGATACCGAAAATTGGTATAACAACCAAAATGGTATTTCTAAACACGTTACCTAATCAGAGGCGAGATGCTTAGAAAGCACGTCACCTTTTCAGAGGCGGGGCGTTAGAAAACCTTTAGAGTTATGTGAGGCCATATCTAACATTCAAAAGCATCAAAATACCAAAATAAGGAAAGAAGACAAGAATTTTATAGTGGTTCGACTTTTAATCAAGTCTACGTCCACTTTGAAGATTGGATTTCATTAATCACCAAAAGATTACAACATTTGCTCCATTATACATTCATACAAGCTCCTTTGACATGCATTTGTCCTTACAACCAATTGAAAGAATGGATGAAAGCTTGAAGTATTTTATGCCAATTCCTCCATGGAAGCCATGGATGAAAGCTTGAAGTATTTTATGCCAATTCCTCCATGGAAGCCATGGATGAAAGCTCCTTAGATCTTTGGGTGAATGATCAAGAAGAAATGAAGAAGTGCGTGAAATGCTTATGCTCATTCCTCCATGAAAGCTATGCTCCACATGCTCCAATGTCCCCTAGACTTATGATTGATGATAGAGAAGAGATGTAGGAATGCTTGGAGAAATCCCGAAAGCAATTAGGCAGCACCTCCTTGTAGTTCCAGGGAAATTCCCCTTAAAATGATGGAGGTGGGGTGCTATTTATAGGTGAAGGAAAGGCTAAAATCTTGAATTCAGGGTTCTGGTCGGTTTTTTGGGTATTTACGAGAATGCCACTGCCAGTTGTCGCCAGCTGTAAAGCCATTTAGGAGTTATGACCGACCAGAGGCTTCTTATTGAAGGAAAAGACGACCAGGAGGTTAGCGAGCGACCATGAAGCTTAGAAGCAGAGCGGGCCGACTAGGATGCTGAAGGAACAGGACGTCGCTGCCTTCTGAAAATGTGGACCAACCAGGTGAGAAGAGGACGAGATGATGCTTTATTCAGGACAGGCGGGCCGACCAAGAATTTTGCTGGAGGGCGGATCGACCAAAAGTTTTGAGGCTGGTTGGAGCGAACGAGAGGCTAGCGAGTAACCAGGTGTTTTGTATATCTGGAGCGATCAGCCTTCTTTGGCTTTTGGAGCGACCAACTTCTTTTGGCTTTTTTGGAGTGACCAGCAAGCTTCTGGATCTGGAGCGATCGGGTCAGCGTATAAAAGAGAGCGACCAGGTGCCTTTTGTCTCTAGGGCGACCATAAGGCTTTCCACTTTTGGAGCGACCCGTGGTTTCAGATATTTGGAGCGACCAGAAGTCTCTATCCTCAGGAATAATCAGAATCGTTAGGACGATCAGAATCCTTCTACATTCTAGGACGACCAAGGTTCTTCTTCTCTTTGGAGCGACCGGGTGCCTTCTGTACTTTGGTGCGACCAGAAGGCTTTGGATCTTTGGAGCGACCAGGACCTTGTTTGCCATGACCGATCCCTCTTAAGTATTACGGAACTGACCCCTAATTTAGATATCTAAAAAGGACCCGTACACATTTGTTGACAATAAACCGATCAGGTGGATAACATTTTGCCCCTCGGAGTTTCATAATTTTTGAGAAAAATATGGACTTCGAAGTATTTGAGGATCGGTTTGAATCAACTGAGGGTCAGTCTTGGATGCAATTCCCAAGGGTCGGCTTTGTTTTTGGCTCGAGAGGTCGGTTTTTGCGAAATGACTGGTCGTCCTTTATATAATCCTCCGGACCCTTCGTGTTTCTCACGTTTTCTACTCCAGAAATTTTTTGTATTTTAATGGCGGCGCTTCTCTAAAGGAAATTCTTCACTCCCAATCTCGTTCTACCGGTTCAATTCAGGAATTAAATTCAATCTCGACTACAATCGCTTGTCTCGATTCTCTGCCACTTATTCGAAGTTCGATCGTTCAAAGCCTGGAAGTACGATCCCAATTTTCTTTTGAAGCCTTAAATCCTGATCCATCCCTCTTCGTTTACTCGATCCGATTGCAGGTAATATCTCTATTTCTCTATTAATTCGAGAACGATGAATGTTGGCTCTTTGGCTGAAGTCTTTGAGATTGAACTGTATTAGAACCAGTATTGATGTATGATTGCAATTTGTAGTAGAATTCTTGAATCCGAAATCCATTGAGCATTGATACGTTAATCAGTAATGTAGTATTCAATTTTGAGTTTGTGGATGACAACCTTTGAAATGAGAATCCTTGTGGTTTTCTTTTGCTGTGGTGACGATCACAATGTGCTTGTGTATATGTCTGAATGATCTTCCTCTTAAGTCATTATTTTGTGATAATTTCATGATGCATTCACATTTTTGATGCTTTCTTCCGGCTATGCGACTAGGACGGTTGGTTTTAGAACAGTTAAGCGATCAGTTAGAGATGAGCAGGCCCCCTTTTGACCGACTAGAATAGTCTTGTTTATTGAATTAACTTCACTTGATAGGACCGACCCAGACAGATTTGAATTTCGATCCAATAGAGGCCAATCTTGCGCGACCAGAATTGGATTAAATTTTGACTGATTTTTAAGCGATCAGTATTTTCTGTGTTGAGAGCGACCAGGATTCGACCAACTTTAGTGTGATCAAATGTTCCTGGTTCAGAGCGATCAGAGTTTTACCTTTTCTGGCACAATTGGATCCTTACCATTTTAGAGCGACCAAGGTTTGACCGATTCAGAGCGACCATGTGCTTTTCTGAGTTTTGAGCGACCGGGGCTTGACTGGTTCAGAGCGACCAGGTACCTTTCCCAGTTTTGAGCGATCGTGGCTCGACTGGTCCAGGGCGACCGGGTGCTTTTTCCAGTTTTGAGCGACCGGAGCTTGACTGGTTTAGAGCGGCCAGGTGCTCATCGGTTTGGAATGTCCAGGTGCTTTGCCTTTTTGCGCGACCAGGGCCTAACCATTTTTAGAGCGACCCGACCTTGGCCATTTCTAAGCGACCCGACCCTGGCCATTTCTGAGCGACCGGAGTTTTGCTGGTTTTTAGGGCGACCAGGTTTTTAGCTAGTCAAGGCCGACCCTGTTTTGAGCTTTAATTTATATTCTTGTAGTTTGTTTTTTTTCCAACATACTTGTTTGTGTAGAAATGACGACCAGACGAAAACCTCGCCATTTTGTTGAGGGAACTTCTCCAACTAGAGAAGCTGGGACCTCTGATCAAAAAATTGAAACTTCTTCCGCTGCTACTACTGAGATGAATGTTGATCAGAACTCCCCAATCATTCGATGTCTTTCTTACACACCTGCTGATAGTTGTGTGTCAAAACTTGACGATGATGTATATCATAGAATATGCAAACAATTTAGCCTTTCCGAAGATGAAGTCAAATTCCCAGAAAGAGACGATTTATCTGATCGCCCCCCCCCCCCCCCCCGTTGGATACGTAACAGTTTGTAAGGAGATGTTACAGAGTGGAGCGATCCCTCCCTTCAATCCTTACTTAGAAATGATTCTGAAAAATTTGGCTATCGCTCCTTATCAACTGGCTCCCAATGGCTACTTTATTGTTACATGCTTATATGTGCTGTTTATGAGAGTTTTAAAGCGCGAGCCCACCTTCAAGGATATATGCTCGTTATACTCTTTTAAGAGATGAAAGAAGGAGCATCCCTCCTTTATCTTCATGGAAAGCAGGAAATCCAGGGTTATAACCGGCTTATTTGAGAGTATCAAAGGATTTCCCGACCAATTTTTCTATGTGCGGTGTCCCGACAACTTTTTCGGTCGATGGGCCGAAGGAGGTAATTGTTCATAGGAATTCTATTTTACCTTTGATGATCATGTATTGATTTTACTTTTTCTCACAGAGACTCCTTCTGATCAAGACACAGACATTAATGAACCTCTACTGGAATCATTGTTATTCGTGAGCGAAACTGAAAGAAGTAGACAGTTTTTAATTTGCGAAGAGTTCCTTCGACAATACAAGCTGCTTCCCCCATCCCGTACCCTGACGGTGAAAAGGGCGGCTAAGAAATACTTGACAAAATGTGCACAAGCCGGCAGTGGTAGTAAAAAGCCTTCGATTGCCCTCAAGGAACATAAAGATTCTTCTAAAAAACAGACCGATGTCTTGACGATTCCGGAGAGAGCCACAGAGGCCGTTTCTGAAAAACAAGCTATCATCCCGGAAATCCCGGAGAAAACTACGGGGGATCAGCCTCCCTCAAATACTGAGGAAGAACTTGTTCAACGTGAGGGTAAGCAACTCGCGGTAGGAGAAACTACCTTAAATGTTGAACAGAACATTGGAGATGTTCTTGAGGATCCGACTATGGCAAGTACTCAAGATAGAGACTCCGTGGGTACTTTTGGCGAACTTCCTGATCTAGAGTCTGCGCGATACCTTAGCAAAGATGATACCCCTGTTCAACCTGATCCCAACATTCCGGAGATTCCTGGACCAGTTCCAGATACGAGAATAAACTTAGGATTGGAGTCTAACACAGGCTTATTAGGCATGTTTTTGTTTTTAGGACTAAGCTTGCTTTCAGAGTTGCACTTTTAACTTCTTACTCTATAACTTGCTTTACTTCCATGTTCTCAAGTGCTAAATGAATTCATTATTATTTTTCTTTTTAGGAATGAAGTCATCATTCATTGACGATTTCCGGAAAAGGAGGCAAAGTTCTGATACACTTGCTCGGCCAAAGAAAAAGAATAAGCAAGCTCCTCCTCAACCCCAAAAATCACACAGTCAACATCCCACTTCTTCTCACCCTTCTTATGAACAGCTTCCAGAGCAAAGAGCCTGGCTTGATGATTATGAACAATCGACGGAGGAGGAGGCAAGGCAGAAGAGGGAGGAGCCTCAAAGGAGAAGACGAAGGAGTGGAGATGACCCTCTTACGGAGATCCCCCAGAAGCGTGCCCCAGGATACGTTCCTCCTTATCCAACCCAGGCCGAGCTTCAAGCTATCATGTCGAGGCCGCGTGAAATACTTGATGTGGAGAGGGAACTTGGATGCCCCAGCCCCCCTCTTAGTCATAGATTTGGAGATTGGGATTTGAGGGGTTTGAACTTTGATGTGGATGTCCATCCCACGGATAGATGGGACATGACAGAGATGGTGGCGAAAGCTCGGGGAATCCTGGATGATATTGGCAAAACCGTTGATCAGCGCCTCAAAGCATGGGAACAATTTTGTTATGATTTTCAGAATCTTAACACCAAACGGTTTGAAAGCATTAAAACCCTGGAGGACGAAAAGGCTCAACTTATCCAGGTTGTGAAAGCTCAGGATACGAAGATTTCTGTTTTAGAACGGGGCTCCAGGAATAACGAGCTAGAATCCGAGATTGAAAAGCTTCACAATGAGCTCGAAGCTGCCAAGAATACAGAGGTCGAGCTTCATAAGCGGGCTGACGATGCTGTAAAAGCACAAGAAGAAGCTGAAGCTCAGCTGGCTTTGAGCAGAAGGACTGTGTTTGTTCGTGAATCTGAAATCGCCTCTCTTCGCAATAAGCTTGAAGTCGAAACCGCCAAGTCCTCCTTCTTAGAAAAAGAGAAGCAAGAAGCTCTGAACCAAGCCCGTAGAATTAAGGAAGAAGACGAAGCAACCTTCCTAGAATTCTATGTCTGCAGTGTTATGTATGGGGGAAACCTCCGCTTCCTAGGAGAAGGCTATGGAGGTACGCATGCTTGTGTTTGGGAGGAGGTTTTGAAGCGTAACAAAGATTCTGATGACTACCAGCTCCAACTTGAGTTCTTGGATGAAGATGATCGAGAGGCCTTAGCTGAAGGCAGAAATTCTCTTGGGATCCATCGGGGGGAATCATCCGGGGTTAAGTCTTCAGGTATATTTATTGAGGGTACTTTCACCAAATTAACAGATGGTGCCATAATCTCAAGCCCTGTATTCCATGCAGATGTTGCAATTCCTCCCTCTGCAGCTGGAGGAGACAGTGATTTGGAGGAAATAATAAACCTCGAGGATTATGAAATCAGCACACATCCTTCTGCTCCAGGTAGAGGTGATATGGATGAAGTGATAATAGATTTAGATTAATTTTTTGCTTCTTTGGAGTATTCTAAGCTCATGAGTTGCTATAGTTATGCAACGAATTCGCTTTCACCATCACCTCCTGTTGGCGGGTATACTGCTATGGTGATGGATGCCGTTGAAACTGACTTGCCTTTATTCAATACAGGCTTACTTGCTGGTGTTTCCAAAGGACTAACATTCTCCCAACCAGGTTCGCAGGAGGAGAGAATTGATGCTATCGAAACCCTTGACCGAGATATTAGTAAGCTTCGTGAGGAAGAAGAGCATGATTTTGAGGCAACTATCGACGACACCATTGTTGATTCAGGTAAAGAGGATGCTTCTCCTTCTAAGCGGAAACATCATAAGCGTGCTGTCAAGAAGAAGAAGACCGTTGATTCGCCAACTCTTAGGGGTCCTTCATTGAGATCTGGAGACCCAAAGAAATAGTGGCTTGGATTCTTGCTTTTCATTTATCAATCTTTCATTCAGACCGGATGTATATGCGGGTGTCGGCCCTCGCTTATGACTTGAATAACTTGGACTTAATAATGTTGTGACTTGATTCTGTGTTTGAATGTGGTGTGGTAATGCTTTGTGTTTCTGCATTCTAAATCTTGTCCTTACTTTCTTCTGCATATTCTGGGTTATACATCATGCTCACACACCACACTTTGCACATTTTGCTCATTTATGAATTTCCCACTTATAAACGGTTGAAATGATCCTTTGGTATGTGAGAAATCAAGGAGCTGCTTTTTGTTTTGTGTCGTGATATGTGATATGCCCCCGTACCAATGGATTGTTTTAACCTTTATATATCGAAGGTGGATATTTGGGTGTTTTTAATTCTTTATACGAACTTTGCATGCTTTGCTTGGAATTCTCCATCCTTTGCGTCCTAATGCGTTAGATATTCGAGAAATGTTTGAATGCCTTTTGAAGGTTTTCCTTGTCAAAGACTCAGTAATATCGAGTCAAGTTTTATCTGACTTTGATTTATTGACTGAGCACCCCTGGAGAAGACTCAGTTTATTATTCGACTGAGAATCCTCGGAGAGGGTTTGGGTTAAGAAACTCAGTTATAACGCGATCAGATTTTTTCTGACTTTGGGTTATTTGGCCGAGCACCCCTGGAGAAGACTCAGTTTATTATTCGACTGAGAATCCTCGGAGAGGGTTTGGGTTAAGAGACTCGGTTATAACGCAATCAGATTTTGTCTGACTTTGGGTTATTTGGCCGAGCACCCCTGGAGAAGACTCAGTTTATTATTCGACTGAGAATCCTCGGAGAGGGTTTGGGTTAAGAGACTCGGTTATAACGCAATCAGATTTTGTCTGACTTTGGGTTATTTGGCCGAGAACCCCTGGAGAAGACTCAGTTTATTATTCGACTGAGAATCCTCGGAGAGGGTTTGGGTTAAGAGACTCGGTTATAACGCAATCAGATTTTGTCTGACTTTGGGTTATTTGGCCGAGCACCCCTGGAGAAGACTCAGTTTATTATTCGACTGAGTATCCTCGGAGAGGGTTTGGGTTAAATTTGCGCCTGCTTTTGGACCATATTTCTTCAGTAAAGCTATGGCGAGTTTTATGTCGGAAAACAAGATGACGGAGGTATCGTGTCTTGTAACCATAGCTGTGCATCTTTTGGATATATGATCAAAGACATGCGAATGTAAAGCTTAGACGGAATCAGAAGTGCTGCTGGATTTATACTCATGTAATTTCATCCAAAGTATTTACTATATAGAAAAATACAAAAGAATATGAGTTAGAAAATCATTTGAAATAACGACGAAGGTGATCACTGTTCCAGGCCCTTGGGAGTTCTACTCCATCTGTAGTTTTGAGTTTAAAGGTACCGTCAAGAAGCTTTTGATTGACAATAAACGGCCCTTCCCAATTGGGGCCAAAGACTCCTGTATGTCGTTATATGCTCCAGCGCAGGGGGAGGTCATTAATTGCTATAAAGGAGCTTCATGGATGCAGAGAGGAGTCTCCGCATCCTTCTGAATTTCGTATTTCGGAGCTTCAATCAGTTCTGCCATATAGCATTCTCTCGATTCCTGAGGATCCCCTTTGATAACTCCCACCCCATTTGCGGTCGGGAACTTCATCATCAAACACCAAGGAGCAAGAGCTATCGTGAAGTCGGCAAGTGCTGGCCTTCCCAAGAATGCATTATACCCTGAAGGTGAGTCAATTATAATGAAAGATTGTATCATGGAGACTTGCCTCTCTCCTTCTCCTAGCTCTACAAGGAGATCAACCACACCTATTGGCTGAGTTGGTACGCCAGTGAACCCGTGTATTTTGTCTTTGCTAGCTCGCACATTATCCATGGATAGACCCATTTTAGAGAAAGTACTGTAAAACAGAACGTTCACGGATGCTCCGTTATCAATCAACACCTTCTTTACTATTGCTGGACCCACGCCAATAGTGATCACCATTGGGTCAACAGTTGGAACCAACATTCCGTCGGAATCCCGATCCTGGAAGATAACATCTTCACAGGATGTTTTAGGCACTTTTCGACGAAGAGAATTATTGCAAACCTCAAAACCGTCTCCTTTTAGAACGCTTCTTGGTTCATTAGAATACCTGATCATATCCTCCCAAGTATCCCCTGCAGGATGAGGACCACCACTAATCGTATTGATTATTGGTCGGGAGTCACTTGCAGGTGTTCTTCCATCTTGAGTCGGACGAGTTTGTTGTCCCTGAGTAGGCTCGGCATCTGCTGGCCGCTTTACGTACTCTTGGAGGCGATTCTTCCTTATTAATTCTTCAACCAGATTCCTCAAGTGTCGACACTCATTCGTGTCATGGCCTGGTCGATGATGGAATCGACAAAACCTTCAAGAGTTCGCAGCTTCTTCGGACACCTTTACTGGCTTTGGGCTCGGATAGCCCTCTGCATCCTTCGTTGCCATATATATATGCTCGATTGTATCATTCGACGGAGTAAAATCCGTTGGCTTGAAGAAACGCCGTTTCTTGGAATCCTTATCATTTCTAGCATCATTACTGCTCCCTCTCTTTTGACCTTCCCCAAAATTTTCTTGACTATTCTTTTTGGGAGCTTCCTTCCTTTCCGGGACCACCTTAGCTTTGACATTGCCAACGGAATAGATAGGATCATCTTCAAGACACATGTATTCCTCGGCTTTGTCATAAAATTTCTCTAGCATCTCAGGTTTCTTTCTTTTTAGCCACCTTCCGAACTCAGACAGCTTATCAATGCCCCCCTTTAAGGCCATTAGAATTAGCCTTGGCTCGTGGGTCCCTACTTCTGCAGCATCAGCATTAAAACGATTCAAGAAACACCTTATCGTTTCACCAGGAGCTTGTTCTTGTTCATTGAGGGACATGATATCTCTGACCTTTGTTGTTTGGAGGCGGAACTGGTCTCGGAAGCATCTTGCCAATGTGGAAAAGTTATCAATAGATCTGGGAGGCAACTTTGTGAACCATAATGACGCAACCCCCTCCAAATACACCGGGAAGTATAAGCACTTAAGCTCGTCAGTTGCTTGTGCCCCATCCATGTGTTGATCGTATCGGAACAAGAACACATTAGGGTCACCTGTCCCATTATAAGCTTGGATGGTGGGCGGTTTGAACTTTCGCGGGAAGGTCGTTTTCTTGATTCTTTCGGTAAGGGGGGTTTTAGATGGCGCAAATTCCCATTCTGCTTCATTGTCGTTTCGGTGCTTGTCCTCCTTCATGATCTGTCGGACCATCTTCAGAAGGCGATCCTTCTCATCGAGGCTTTCTGCGGGGCGGACGCCTACGTCTTGGCCGGAGGCTTGCCTTTGCAAACCTTCACGGTTGCGACTTAGGGGCCCTGGCCTTTCTTGATTGGAAAGTGCCCCTTTGGCAGTATCGGCAACTCGACAAGAAGTAGCTTCTCCATTATGGTTCCAAGCGGCTTGCTTTGGATTATCGGGCTTTCCTTTGCCAGGATTAGAGATTTCTTGAAAAGATTTTTCTCGATTTGGACTAGAAGAAGAAGAACTAGCATCCTCTGCACGAGTGGGTTTAGAGGCCACCTTTGTCGTAGCGGCCTGAAGAGCAAAGAGCGAATCAAGTTTTGTCAACATGGCTTTGTTAGCTATCTCTAGCTGTTGCGTCAATCCAGCGACAACTTGATCAAGCTCGCCCCTTGTAATATTCATGCCTCCATTTGATGTTTCGCCTACTTCAAATTGGTTGATCATGGGGGGTTTCCTCCCGATTTCTTTCATTAGATGTCCTAGTTCTCGCTTCCTTGCTCACTTTTGGCGGCATTATTTCAGAAAGCAACTTGAACTTTGAGGGGAGTTCGTCGGAAGGTCCAAATCGCAAGCTGGAGTGAGCTATTTTAAGGCTTAGCTTCAATCAAGATCTTCGTAGTATATTTGATGCCAGAAAGTAGATCTGGCCCCACGGTGGGCGCCTAATTGTTGATACCGAAAATTGGTATAACAACCAAAATGGTATTTCTAAACATGTTACCTAATCAGAGGCGAGATGCTTAGAAAGCACGTCACCTTTTTAGAGGTGGGGCGTTAGAAAACCTTTAGAGTTATATGAGGCCATATCTAACATTCAAAAGCATCAAAATACCAAAATAAGGAAAGAAGACAAGAATTTTATAGTGGTTCGACTTTTAATCAAGTCTACGTCCACTTTGAAGATTGGATTTCATTAATCACCAAAAGATTACAACATTTGCTCCATTATACATTCATACAAGCTCCTTTGACATGCATTTGTCCTTACAACCGATTGAAAGAATGGATGAAAGCTTGAAGTATTTTATGCCAATTCCTCCATGGAAGCCATGGATGAAAGCTTGAAGTATTTTATGCTAATTCCTCCATGGAAGCCATGGATGAAAGCTCCTTAGATCTTTGGGTGAATGATCAAGAAGAAATGAAGAAGTGCGTGAAATGCTTATGCTCATTCCTCCATGAAAGCTATGCTCCACATGCTCCAATGTCCCCTAGACTTATGATTGATGATAGAGAAGAGATGTAGGAATGCTTGGAGAAATCTCGAAAGCAATTAGGCAGCACCTCCTTGTAGTTCCAGGGAAAGTCCACTTAAAATGATGGAGGTGGGGTGCTATTTATAGGTGAAGGAAAGGCTAAAATCTTGAATTCAGGGTTCTGGTCGGTTTTTTGGGTATTTACAAGAATGTTACTGCCAGTTGTCGCCAGCTGTAAAGCCATTTAGGAGTTATGACCGACCAGAGGCTTCTTATTGAAGGAAAAGACGACCAGGAGGTTAGCGAGCGACCATGAAGCTTAGAAGCAGAGCGGGCCGACTAGGATGCTGAAGGAACAGGACGTCGCTACCTTCTGAAAATGTGGACCAACCAGGTGAGAAGAGGACGAGATGATGCTTTATTCAGGACAGGCGGGCCGACCAAGAATTCTGCCGGAGGGCGGATCGACCAAAAGTTTTGAGGCTGGTTGGAGCGAACGAGAGGCTAGCGAGTAACCAGGTGTTTTGTATATCTGGAGCGATCAGCCTTCTTTGGCTTTTGGAGCGACCAGCTTCTTTTGGCTTTTTTGGAGTGACCAGCTAGCTTCTGGATCTGGAGCGATCGGGTCAGCGTATAAAAGAGAGCGACCAGGTGCCTTTTGTCTCTAGGGCGGCCATAAGGCTTTCCACTTTTGGAGCGACCCGTGGTTTCGGATATTTGGAGCGACCAGAAGTCTCTATCCTCAGGAACAATCAGAATCCTTAGGACGATCAGAATCCTTCTACATTCTAGGACGACCAAGGTTCTTCTTCTCTTTGGAGCGACCGGGTGCCTTCTGTACTTTGGTGCGACCAGAAGGCTTTGGATCTTTGGAGCGACCAGGACCTTGTTTGCCATGACCGATCCCTCTTAAGTACTACGGAACTGACCCCTAATTTAGATATCCAAAAAGGACCCGTACACATTTGTTGATAATAAACCGATCAGGTGGATAACACTTCATTTAGAACCAGTAATGAATTATCGGACTCTGGATCCCCTCCTCGATCTGTTTAACTGCAGCATGATAGGAATTACCCCAAACTCATGTTGATGCATCATCTCTTCACCTGTTTACTTACTCTTTCTATCTGTCTTGTTTGTCTGGTCTAAGGAGGTTTCTTACTCTTTAAGAAGTTGCTTCGGCAATGGCATCAATGACCGAATTGATGCATAGTGTGTCGTGAAATGTAAGGAAATGCATAACAACTAAAGCTAAGGTTATATATCCCTAGTCTTTATAATACCTCGGGAGTTAATGAAACTATTTTAGTAAAATTCAACTGTCTCAATTCCCGGACGATCGTGCCAAAAGCTCGAGTTCCTTTTGGATTTCCTTCTTAATCAATGACAACCGCTGCATTGTCATCATATCGTATTATCATAAAGTTATCATGGTTGAGCTCCGAAAGGCGCTAGAAGGACTAAGGCAAGCGAGATAAAGAAAGCAACTAGCCCTATGTGTAAAACCTTGTTGCAGGAGAGCCTTTCTCCAATGAGAATAAAGTTTTTGGGAAAGACAAGAAAGGAACTCGCCCTTTGACACCAAGGGATAAGTGTTAATTGATGGCCATGAATTGATGAAGGGAATCTAAGATGGAAGGTTCTTGAACCAGGTTCTGACCGAATAGAACACGGAGCCAAAGAGTTCAATCGAACAGCGTAACGAGTCTAAAAAAGCAAGGGATTGCGCTTTAGAAAGCTTTTATTAGTATTAGTAATGGTGTGCTGCTATAAACTAATTAATGCAAGCAACATCACAAAAGCATTAATTGTCTAGACAAATGCAATGCTAATAAAGAAAGGAATTATTATCGCTTAGCGCTTGTGATAAGGAGTTAGCACTTTAGTTTCTATCACAAGAAGGAAATGTTAATTCAATCGACCTGGAAAAACAATCCTGGTGAGAGCTTTTAATCATACCTTGCGAGGTTGAAGTCGTTTACCTCAAGAAGCCATTTGACCCGTCAACTCCTCCATCTTTATTTTTAACCCAAAGAGGCTATTACCTATAACCCTTCCAGTCTTTTTTGAGGAGGTGGGGTAAGAACTTGGAGAAGGCACAACTAAAAAAAGGTTATCTTCAAATTATTGACGGAAAAGAGAATGGCGAATCCAACTCCAGAATCCAAAATGGGAATGCAGTAGAAGATGGAGCGGAAGTACCGATGAGTTCGTTCTACCTTTCCCGCTTTAATGTTCGAGATGTCTTCTTATGTTATACCCATCCCTTGCGTTTTATTCATGCCAGTATATTAATTGGGGTCACAAGAGTTTTAACAGAATATCTGGACATTTTTACTCCATAATTTTTGAACTCTTAATTTCTTGATACTCATGAGTCTTGAAACTTGAACTCTTCTACTTTGAAATCTTGATTCTCTGAACTATACAGTCTTAAATAATAAATACCTGCATAGATTTCCTGTACACACACACACACACACATATATATATATATATATATATATATATATTCTAAAATTCTAGAAAATAGTGTTAATATTTATTTTATAACAATAATAATCAAAACAAAGTTGAAACAAGGTTGTTTTCACCAAAACCATCATCATCATCAATATATCACTCTCTAACAATCTCCCCCTTTTTGATGATGACAACCTTGGTTATAAGTTATTCATACCCGATGTCTTTATTCTTGAGTTACTCCCCCTTACCCCATTAACTCCTACTAAAACTACTAACTCCCCCTTAATCTAAGCCCTATTTTATAATTCTCTCTCTTTGTCATCAATAAAAACAATATAATCCTAACTAGATTCTAATACCCCCCTAAAACTAAGGCATAGTTCTAAGACCAATATTTACTAAAATATATAAAACTTAATACTAACAAACCTAGAATTATTTTATATAAAACTTAGAATAATAGTCTAATAATATCCTTAGGCTTAAATATAAACAATAAATACTGAGGAACATTCATAAAAACATATATTTATGTTGTTTTACAAGTACATAAGTATTTTTAATTAACATATAAAAATATTCACGTAAATTAGTGCTTATACGAATATACAAACTTAGATATTAATTGTTTATAATGATCGAGAATTGTGAATTGGAAAATTTGGGTAATTAAGACAGAATTACCCATTTTGTTCAACTACATTCCCATCCTTATTGAAACATACTTTACCGACACAAATTACTTAATCTTATTAGTCCATTCCTTAATTTTGATCTTCAACTTCCTCTTCTTCTTCAACCTCTTTCTCTTCATCTTCCTCCATGGGATTATTGTAACACCCCACTCCCGCTATGATCACTCACAATGGGAATGCCATAACATCGGTGGAGTATTTTAGTGAATATAGAACAGAAAAATTACAACTAGACAGATATAAATAGTACTTGAAATTTTAAAACATCATTTCATAACAGCGGAAGTAAAACATGTCTGGTTACATCATAAACTCACAATAAAAGTCAAGTACAATATCCATCAAGATAAAGAAGTACATAATCCCACTCTCATACAATAGCCAAAACAAAAGGAAAGATAACTGGATAACTGGAGCTTTACATCTACCCAAGCTCCTAAAGACTGGAACAGCAATCCGATCAAGCTCCACTACTGCTAGGATCCACCACAGGACCTGAGGGTTGGGAAAAAGATAAAGACAACGGGGTCAGACATAAGTCTGAGTGAGTCCTATAACTTTAACAATACAATCGTTAAAGTAACCAGAGAAGACATAACTTGATATACGGTAACATATAGGGATGAACGGCTATACTAAGCAGTTAACTAAACTAAGATAAAGGATAAAGACGCATCTACCCTTCCTAAGGTAAATTACTAAACTGCACCACACCAGTCGTTCCTAACTTAAAGGTTGATCCCACCCAAGGACTTATAAAATTTACTAATTAGTACCTGCGTACCCCTAGGTGACCAAGTAGGCGCCACGGGGCCCTACAATCCACTAGGTGTACACACTACTTCCCATTCGATCGGCTCCCTAACGTAGATACCCGTGCTGGCCCCACCGTGGGATGTATCATTCCCCAATGTGGCAACCTGATGAAACTAAAGGTGCACGGCTTATATCTACTCGATGCAACAACGGCTTACCTACCAGCCCGGGCCCACTCACGCATATGAAGCCCGTTGGACTTGCGTTGCCACCGCTAACCCGTTTGCCTCTTACAGTCAAGCCCAGTATGCGTGTCCCGTCCTCGACATGGGTCGAGCCCACAAAGATACGTATGGGTTACTGGTTGAAATGGGCCTCCACAAGCTACCCACCTAAGCTTGTCCCTTTTTCTAGTATATCCCACTTAACCCTTTAATCATGTTTTAATTACATGTTCTATTTTGGTTAAGTATTCTAATCGTATTTTCTATTGCCACCCAAGGCAACCACTAGATTTTCTCATGCCACCCGAGGCACCCACTTAACCCCTCATGTCCCTCTACATGCTAATGTGGTTAAGTGTTTCTTAATTAATTAATTAAGAACGTAACCTTTGTAAAGACCTCTCACATTAGACTGTCTTTTATGACCGCTGGTTAAGCCGGTTGGGTCCGGGCAGCCTTATGTCATAACAGAGTCTAACCTCGTGTCTTTACATTAATTACGTATTTAGTTTGTGCCTAAGACCTCTCACATTGGGCTAACATTTGTAGCAACTGGTTAAGCCGGTTGGGTCCGGGCAGTTTTACGCTACAACTGAGTCCAACCTCGTGTCTTAGTCAATTAATTACACCTAATTAATCACCCTCATAATTTTATATTAATTATCCCTAATTAATCAAGTTTTCTTAACATGGGTAGACCTAACTTAATAGGTAAATTCCCATGGGGTAGACCTAACTCAATAGGTAAATTCCCAACACATAGTATGGGTACACCTAACCAAATAGGCAAATTCCCATACTATGTTTATTTATTTTGTGTTATGCATAATTATATTAATTTCACACAATCTTATTAACTTATGCATTTAATTACCCCATCGTTCCCACGTAATTTCGTTCATGGTATAACACATATAAAAGGTGTCAACTTGCATATGAATGAACATGTTTCAAAGGTGCCATCTTGCATATTAACAAACACATAACTTGCATATGAACTTGCATAACATGTCACATAACTTGCATATAATATGTCACATAACTTACATATTCATTTTGCATAACAAACTTGCATATTAGCTTATAGACTTGCATAATGTGTCATCATGAACTTGCATATTAATAAACATGTAACTTGCATATTTACATACATGTAACTCGCATATTAACAAACATGTAACTTGCATATAAAGAAACATGTAACTTGCATATTTACATACATGTAACTTGCATATTAACAAACATGTAACTTGCATATTAACAAACATGTAACTTGCATATTTACATACATGTAACTTGCATATTAACAAACATGTAACTTGCATATTAACAAACATGTAACTTGCATAGCATATTACCATGAACTTGCATAACATGCATATGATTACATAGCCCACAACTTGCATATTTAGCATCATGCAAACATAACATACATCATATTAAACTTGCATAAGCTTACATACTCAACATGCATAAACATAAGATTAATGCTAACATCATATCATATGATTCAAAGCTCATTAACCCACATACAAAACCATAAATCTCATCACATCTCATCTAATTAGTTTACCAAAAGATCATCAAAGTGATAGAAACTCACAACTAGCAACTTTGAACACCAAATGAAGAAGATTAAGATGCTAAGAAGGGATTAGAAGTTGATTAGAGAGTGATTAGTATGCAACCCTCTTCATAAAATTAGTGGAGGCCATGAGAGCTAGCATTTTGCCATAGTTTAGTCACTAGGTTTAATTATGAATGAATTAGGGTAGGTTAGGGTCTTATTTATAGATTAGGCAAGTGTTTTAGGCCATAGGATTAACCCTAGATTCAATCCAAGCCATCAAAGCATGTCTTGGGGAAGAAGTCAAGTGTAGGAACCATCTAGGGCCTTTAGATTAAAGATGGACCATGAGAACCATTCAAATGCAAAATCTGCACTTGAGCGAATCGGCCCACGGGTTGACAGCCAAACACCCTGGATTAACCCCTAGTCGACCCAGCGGGCTTGGGTCGACTTCAAAAATCGGCCGGTTCGGTTATTCCCCTCTCCCAATTCGCTGTTTTGAGCATTTTTGCATATTTATTTATTAAATTTTCAATTATATATATATATATATATATCAATATATATATATATATATATATATCTACACAACCCATTTCACTTAATTAAGTATACTTTAATTTGGGAATTTTCGTGAAACTTCGCGAGGCCATATCTTGGTCATACGGACTCCGATTTTCGAAAACTCGGACTCTATTTCGCGTATTTTTCCGAGACGAACACAATGGCATAGCCCGTTTCCCTTGATTCCCATTTTAGAATTAAATTCTGCCTCGATTTATGTTATTACAGGTTATTGAAAATACGGGTTGTTACATTCTCCCCTCCTTAAAGGATTTCGTCCCCGAAATCTTCAAGTTAGGAAGAACGTATCCTACCATCCAATCATCCATCTACTCAAAGCATCATCCACGAGCAATCATTGTCCTTACAAGATTCTAAATGCTGGATGGATATATGCAAAAGTGTGTGTATATGTACTTACCTAATGCGAAAATCAGGCGGTTACTGATACAGTAAACCTCCTTAATGCAAACCATGATAGTGCCATGCATCCAATATGTATGCGAAACCCTATTGACACATACAAATTTCTACATGCGTGCACAACCATACACAAAAATGCATCATCCATATGATAACACAGCCATGATACATCCATCAATCTAACTACCACATCCATTTATGCAATATGCAACATGAAGTGACTGAGCCGATCTAGTGCCTAATGTGTGTGTATATGCATCCACGAGCAACCACTAGCAAACAATTGCATCCATATGCATCCATCAACCATAACATGTTTCAAACACATGTTTCAACCATAGGTTTTACCCTATCTAAAGGTCATAGGTATTAGCGAGAGGATATACTAAAGATAAGATAAGTACTAGACAAGCAATAAAGGAGAAGTTAAAAGACATACTCTCAAAAAGAAATGGATACAAAGAACGCATCTTTGCTTCCGTCTCCCAAGTAGCATTGCTTTCGTCATCTCCCCATTGCACTTTAACTAGCTGAACTTCTCTGTTCCTCAACTTCCTAGTTTCTGACCCAAGGATGCGAGTAGGAGCTCGTCGAATCGTCGCATCACGCTCTACCTCTACATCTCTAAGCAAGCTCGGCTCTACCACCTCCGCGGTCTCATGTAAGCACTTCCTCAAATGTGATACATGGAATACATCATGAACACCACTAAGTCTGTCGGGCAACTCCACCCTATATGCCATCCGTCCAATCCTTTCCTTAATAGGAAACGGCCTAACAAATCTCGGTGCTAACTTCCCTACGGACCCAAAGCGAACAACATTTCTCAATGGAGATACTTTGACAAAAACCATGTCCCCAACCTCAAACTCAAGATCCGTCCTTCTCCGATCCGCATAAGATTTCTGTCTATCTTGCGCTGCTTTCATCCTTTTTCGAATTAAATCAATCTTCTCTGAAGTCTCTCTAACCATATCCGGCCCAAGCAAGATCTTATCCGTAGATTCCCACCAACATGTAGGAGATCGACAAGGCCTTCCATAAAGAGCTTCGAAAGGAGCCATACCAATACTGGACTGAAAGCTGTTATTATATGCGAACTCCACCAAAGGAAGATGTTCTTCCCATGTACCTCCAAAATCCAAGATACAAAGCCTCAAAAGATCTTCTAAGATACGGTTCACCCTCTCGGTCTGACCGTCCGTCTGAGGATGATATGCGGTGCTCAAACACAACTGAGTCCCTACCGCCTCTTGCAAACTTCTCCAAAACTCACTAGTGAAAATAGGATCTCGATCACTCACAATGCTGGATGGTACGCCATGCAATCTAACAATCTCTCTAACATAGACTGAAGCAAGCCATGGAGCGGTCCTCTTACTCTTTACGGGTATAAAATGGGCACTCTTGGTAAGTCTGTCTACCACAACCCAAATTCCCGTATTGCCCTTCCTCGATCTCGGTAACCCGTCGATGAAATCCATCGAGACACTATCCCACTTCCACTGTGGAACTTCCAATGGGTGTAGCAACCCACCGGGTTTCCTTTGCTCCACTTTAACTTGTTGGCACACTAAGCATCTAGCCACATACTCGGCCACATCTTTCTTCATACCGGCCCAGAAGAAAACTCTCTTCATGTCTTGGTACATTTTGTCTCCACCGGGATGAATAGTCATTCTTGAACGATGTGCATCATCCAAAATAGCCTTCTTCAAACCCTCATCTTGCGGTACACAAAGTCTACCGTCTCTATGCAACCATCCCTTATCATCTATGGTGTATCTACCCAAATGGCTGGACGACTCCCCTCTTATAAGCTTCTCTACCAACACAACCAACTGTGGGTCGTCTCGCTGAGCCTCGCCAATCCGTCTCAAAAGAGTAGGTCTAACCTCCAAGGATGCCAACAAACCAGGTACAAAATCAACAGAAGGTCTGAAGTCAAACAAAGAAAGAAACTCCAAGCTTCGTCGTTCCACGAACAATGGACTCAAAGATAGCCTTTTTCTACTTAAGGCGTCTGCCACCACGTTACCCTTACCAGGGGTATACGCTATCTCGAAATCATAGGATGCTAAAAACTCCATCCACCTTTGCTGTCTTAAGTTTAAATCCTTCTGAGAGAATAAGTACTTCAATGATTTATGGTCGGTGAACAACTCGAATCTCTCACCAAGAAGATAATGGCGCCAAGACTTAAGTGCGAAAACAATCGCGGCCAACTCTAGATCATGGGTAGGGTAATTCTTCTCATGCACTCTCAATTGTCTCCCTCCATAGGCTATTACCCTTCCCTCCTGCATCAAGACTGCGCCTAATCCTGTTCCACAAGCATCGGTATAAACAACAAACGGCTTACTCCCATCTGGAAGCACTAAAACTGGAGCGGTGGTCAAAGCTCTCTTTAACCGTCGGAAAGCATCATCACAATCTACATCCCATGAGAAAACCAGATTCTTCTTCGTCAAGCGGGTTAATGGGGCTGATATCTTCGCGAAGTCTTTGATGAACTTCCTATAATATCCTGCCAACCCCAAGAAACTTCTTACCTCGGTAGCATTTCTAGGAACTTTCCAATCCTGGATAGATACTATCTTTGCGGGATCCACAGCTATCCCTTCCTTAGAGACCACATGCCCTAAGAATCGCACTTCTCTTCTCCAAAAATGGCATTTAGAGAATTTAGCTTTAAGACTATGTGCTCGAAGAGTCTCCAACACTTCCTTGAGATGTAAGGCATGCTCTTCTTCATTCTTGGAAAAGACCAAGATGTCATCCACAAAAACTACTACAAACTTATTCAGATACTCTCTGAACACTCTACTCATGAGATCAACAAAGTATGCGGGGGCGTTTGTCAACCCAAATGGCATCACTAGCCACTCATAAAAACCATCCGGAGTCCGGAAAGCAGTCTTCTCTATACTGTCCTCCGCCACTCTTAACTGATGAAACCCTGTAGCTAAGTCCATCTGCGAAAATACTGACGCGCCAACCAACTGATCAAAGAGATCATCTATCCTCGGTAATGGGTGTCTATTCTTCTTCGTGAGCTTATTAAGTTCCCTATAATCCACACAAAGTCTGAGGGACCCATCCGCCTTCGTGGCAAACACTACTGGAGCTCCCCACTCCGATATACTTCGCCTTATGAACCCCTTCTCAAGCAACTCCCCTACTTGCTTATGAAGTTCTCTTCTCTCACGAGGAGCCATGTGGCGTACTGGCAAAGACACTGGTTTGGCATTATCCACCAAATAAATTCGGAAATCTATCTCCCGCTTCGGAGGCAAACCCTTTACTTCTTCAAACACATCCGGATATTCCCGGACTACTCTGACAGAACACAAACTTTCGACCGAAGCATCGAGCGATTCAAGATAACTTAGCAAAACAGATTCCATGGGATTGCAAGAGATCTCGAGAGTGTTACCCAAGCGGGTCATGAGCCTGACAACTCTCCTTTCGCAATCAAGAACGGCACCATTACTGGATAACCAGTCCATGCCCAAGATCAACCCATAGCCCGTGAAGCCCAATACAAAAGCATCACATCTAAACTCAACGCTAAGTATAGAAATCTTCAAACCCAAACATATCATAGACAGATATATGGAGCCCCCAATTGGGTTTGAGACAACCAAGGGATCATCAACTAGACTGGTGTCTAAGTGCAGTGACTCAACTAACGATGATGAGATAAAAGAATGCGATGCGCCAGAGTCAAACAAAGTACGAACTGGATGATCAAACAGAAAAACCAGACTTTCAACGGAAATAGTTCTACCTCTCTGCTGAATCGGTGGAACTGAGAGAACCTGAACTTGCCCCCCTGACTGAGGTGGTGCTATAAGAGCTTGCACCTGGCCTCCTGAGGTAGACCCCGTCTTCTGCCCCTTCTTTGGGCAGTTTTTCACAAGATGCCCTGCTTCACCACAATGAAAGCAACCGGTCTTCTTCTTTTTGCGACAATCCTTACTGAGGTGTCCTGGTGTTCCACAATTGAAGCACTTCTTCTTCGTCTTCTTTTTGTCACCATTGCCTTTTCCGCCCTTGCCTTGTTGTTGCTGTTGCGGTTTCTTCTGATCCCCCTTTTTCTCTGGTGCCTTAGAATTCTTATCATCCTCATGCATAAGTGCCATGTAGACAAGCTTCTCAAAAGTGGCCCCCATAGGAATGTGAGTCATAGCTATTCCTTGCAATGGTTCGTTCAAGCCTCTAACGAACCTCAAAGCCTTCTTCTCCGGTGTATTCACCAACTCTATGCCAAACCTTGCTAATTGATTGAATTTGTTGACATATTCTTTCACCGTGAGATTCCCTTGCTTCAAATTCAAGAACTTCTCCATAAACAGATTCTCTTCCGCCCTTGAGAGAAACTTAGCCCCAAACCTTTGCTTAAAATCTGCCCAAGAGTCAACAGGGCGTTCTCCATTAGTGACCTCCCACCAGAATGAGGCCTCTCCCTTCATTAACCAAGCCGCCAACTTGACTTTCTTTCCCTCTTCCACTTCAAAGATATCTAGCAACTCTTCCACTTCCTTAAGCCAATCTCTAGCCTCTACGAAAGTCTCTGAACCAAGAAAAGGTTTTCCTCCTATAGCCTTGAACTCCTTGCAAACCTTAGCAAAATTATCCACTCTAGGCTGAGGAGGAGGAGCGGTTGTCTCTGGTGTAGTAGCATTGGCCGGACCCGCAGCCGCGGCCCTAGCCTCTTGCAACCTCCTATACCATAGTGGTATAACTAAACCCTCCGGGATGTTAAGATCTTCAGCCATGCTGAAACGAAAGAGGAAAGATTCAAAAAGGAGATTCCGAAAGATAAAGATATGGCTATTGGGGATTATGCTTTTCTTTTTCAAAAACTTTTTCTCTTAGAAGACATGCTTTTAAAAATACTTTCTTCGAAAATACTCTTAGAAAGTAGTTTTTCTCAAAAATTTTATCTGTTCTGGTAACCTTAAGCTCTGATACCACGTGTAACACCCCACTCCCGCTATGATCACTCACAATGGGAATGCCATAACATCGGTGGAGTATTTTAGTGAATATAGAACAGAAAAATTACAACTAGACAGATATAAATAGTACTTGAAATTTTAAAACATCATTTCATAACAGCGGAAGTAAAACATGTCTGGTTACATCATAAACTCACAATAAAAGTCAAGTACAATATCCATCAAGATAAAGAAGTACATAATCCCACTCTCATACAATAGCCAAAACAAAAGGAAAGATAACTGGAGCTTTACATCTACCCAAGCTCCTAAAGACTGGAACAGCAATCCGATCAAGCTCCACTACTGCTAGGATCCACCACAGGACCTGAGGGTTGGGAAAAAGATAAAGACAACGGGGTCAGACATAAGTCTGAGTGAGTCCTATAACTTTAACAATACAATCGTTAAAGTAACCAGAGAAGACATAACTTGATATACGGTAACATATAGGGATGAACGGCTATACTAAGCAGTTAACTAAACTAAGATAAAGGATAAAGACGCATCTACCCTTCCTAAGGTAAATTACTAAACTGCACCACACCAGTCGTTCCTAACTTAAAGGTTGATCCCACCCAAGGACTTATAAAATTTACTAATTAGTACCTGCGTACCCCTAGGTGACCAAGTAGGCGCCACGGGGCCCTACAATCCACTAGGTGTACACACTACTTCCCATTCGATCGGCTCCCTAACGTAGATACCCGTGCTGGCCCCACCGTGGGATGTATCATTCCCCAATGTGGCAACCTGATGAAACTAAAGGTGCACGGCTTATATCTACTCGATGCAACAACGGCTTACCTACCAGCCCGGGCCCACTCACGCATATGAAGCCCGTTGGACTTGCGTTGCCACCGCTAACCCGTTTGCCTCTTACAGTCAAGCCCAGTATGCGTGTCCCGTCCTCGACATGGGTCGAGCCCACAAAGATACGTATGGGTTACTGGTTGAAATGGGCCTCCACAAGCTACCCACCTAAGCTTGTCCCTTTTTCTAGTATATCCCACTTAACCCTTTAATCATGTTTTAATTACATGTTCTATTTTGGTTAAGTATTCTAATCGTATTTTCTATTGCCACCCAAGGCAACCACTAGATTTTCTCATGCCACCCGAGGCACCCACTTAACCCCTCATGTCCCTCTACATGCTAATGTGGTTAAGTGTTTCTTAATTAATTAATTAAGAACGTAACCTTTGTAAAGACCTCTCACATTAGACTGTCTTTTATGACCGCTGGTTAAGCCGGTTGGGTCCGGGCAGCCTTATGTCATAACAGAGTCTAACCTCGTGTCTTTACATTAATTACGTATTTAGTTTGTGCCTAAGACCTCTCACATTGGGCTAACATTTGTAGCAACTGGTTAAGCCGGTTGGGTCCGGGCAGTTTTACGCTACAACTGAGTCCAACCTCGTGTCTTAGTCAATTAATTACACCTAATTAATCACCCTCATAATTTTATATTAATTATCCCTAATTAATCAAGTTTTCTTAACATGGGTAGACCTAACTTAATAGGTAAATTCCCATGGGGTAGACCTAACTCAATAGGTAAATTCCCAACACATAGTATGGGTACACCTAACCAAATAGGCAAATTCCCATACTATGTTTATTTATTTTGTGTTATGCATAATTATATTAATTTCACACAATCTTATTAACTTATGCATTTAATTACCCCATCGTTCCCACGTAATTTCGTTCATGGTATAACACATATAAAAGGTGTCAACTTGCATATGAATGAACATGTTTCAAAGGTGCCATCTTGCATATTAACAAACACATAACTTGCATATGAACTTGCATAACATGTCACATAACTTGCATATAATATGTCACATAACTTACATATTCATTTTGCATAACAAACTTGCATATTAGCTTATAGACTTGCATAATGTGTCATCATGAACTTGCATATTAATAAACATGTAACTTGCATATTTACATACATGTAACTCGCATATTAACAAACATGTAACTTGCATATAAAGAAACATGTAACTTGCATATTTACATACATGTAACTTGCATATTAACAAACATGTAACTTGCATATTAACAAACATGTAACTTGCATATTTACATACATGTAACTTGCATATTAACAAACATGTAACTTGCATATTAACAAACATGTAACTTGCATAGCATATTACCATGAACTTGCATAACATGCATATGATTACATAGCCCACAACTTGCATATTTAGCATCATGCAAACATAACATACATCATATTAAACTTGCATAAGCTTACATACTCAACATGCATAAACATAAGATTAATGCTAACATCATATCATATGATTCAAAGCTCATTAACCCACATACAAAACCATAAATCTCATCACATCTCATCTAATTAGTTTACCAAAAGATCATCAAAGTGATAGAAACTCACAACTAGCAACTTTGAACACCAAATGAAGAAGATTAAGATGCTAAGAAGGGATTAGAAGTTGATTAGAGAGTGATTAGTATGCAACCCTCTTCATAAAATTAGTGGAGGCCATGAGAGCTAGCATTTTGCCATAGTTTAGTCACTAGGTTTAATTATGAATGAATTAGGGTAGGTTAGGGTCTTATTTATAGATTAGGCAAGTGTTTTAGGCCATAGGATTAACCCTAGATTCAATCCAAGCCATCAAAGCATGTCTTGGGGAAGAAGTCAAGTGTAGGAACCATCTAGGGCCTTTAGATTAAAGATGGACCATGAGAACCATTCAAATGCAAAATCTGCACTTGAGCGAATCGGCCCACGGGTTGACAGCCAAACACCCTGGATTAACCCCTAGTCGACCCAGCGGGCTTGGGTCGACTTCAAAAATCGGCCGGTTCGGTTATTCCCCTCTCCCAATTCGCTGTTTTGAGCATTTTTGCATATTTATTTATTAAATTTTCAATTATATATATATATATATCAATATATATATATATATATATATATATATATCTACACAACCCATTTCACTTAATTAAGTATACTTTAATTTGGGAATTTTCGTGAAACTTCGCGAGGCCATATCTTGGTCATACGGACTCCGATTTTCGAAAACTCGGACTCTATTTCGCGTATTTTTCCGAGACGAACACAATGGCATAGCCCGTTTCCCTTGATTCCCATTTTAGAATTAAATTCTGCCTCGATTTATGTTATTACAGGTTATTGAAAATACGGGTTGTTACAATTATGGACTTGAATGTTGGACGAATCATCTTCAATAATAATTGGATTTTCTTGGTTAGTCATTATGTATTTCTGAAGATTCCTGATGATCATCCCTTGCTTCTCTTGTTCTTTGGCCATCCGAAGTTGAAGAAGTTGGACTTAAACGAGCAATTAAAGGGTATCTTTCATAGATTTTTCTAATTTGATAACCCTTGCGTGCGCAGAACGTTAAAATAGGCCTTGCGTACGCATAGGAAACGAAAAGAAATTGTTTTGGTTATTGTTTGAAGTGGAAGCCATTATTTTATAGTTTTAGAATTTTTGTTGCAGAGAAAATGAGTGAGAAGAGAAGGATTTTCGAAGTGGAGAGTTTAATAAAAGTAATAACTAACTTTGGAGGCAATGTTAATTTGAAATTTTTTCTGTTATATGTTGACATATCATTTGCCTATGTCGACATATGTATTTATATTTTAAAAAAAATAGTTTTCTTATATTTTATACTATATTTCTGTTAAGCTCTTTAATTATTTTACTTCATTTAGAGAACATATTCCTAGTTCTCTTCTTAATTAAGTAAATATTACTTCATTTAATGTTTTAGTTAATATATCTGCAATTTGATTTTCTGTGTTAATAAATTCTAATGCAATATTTTCTTTGTTTACTTTATCTCTTAGAAAATGATATCTTACATCAATCTGTTTTATTCTGGCATGATGTGTAGAATTTTTAGATAGATTAATAAAACTGCTATCGCAGTAAATTGGTGATTTAGTTATATTTAGTCTAAAATCTCTTAGAGTTTGTTGCATATATATTACTTGAGAACAAGCCAAAGAAGAAGAATATATTCTGCTTCAGTTGTTGACAAAGAAATGGCATTTTGCTTTTTACTAAATTATGAAACCACGGAATGACCCAAAAAGTGACAAGGTCCACTTGTTCTTTTTCGGTCTGATTTACAATCAGCATAGTCAGCATCGCAATACGAAATTATGTCGAATAAATCATTCCTAGGATAGAATAATCCAAAGTCTAATGTATGTTTGACATATCTTAGAATACATTTTACAGATTTTAAGTGAGTTTCCTTAGGTTGTGATTGGTATCTAGGGAAGAAACAAACACTATGCATTATGTCTGGTCTACTCGCAATTATATATAGTAAAGATCCTATCATTCCTCTATATAGTTTCTGATCTACATCTTTTGAAGAATCATCTTTACCTAAGGCCTCATTGATTGCCATAGGAGTGGGTTTTCCTTTAGTACTGGCCATATTAAATTTATTAATTAAATCCCTAGCATATTTTTCTTGATTAATAAATATTACATTATCTAATTGTCTACTTTTTAATCCTAAAAAGAAAGTAAGTTCTCCCATAAGACTCATTTCAAATTCTCTAGTCATAATTTATGAGAATTCTTGATTCATTTTATAATTTGTTGGTCCAAAAATTATATCATATACATAAATTTGTACCAATTGAATATCATTTTCATTTCTTTTAACAAATAATGTTTTATCTACTTTACCAATTTCAAAGTTTAATTGTAATAAATAAATTCTTAATCGATCATACCAGACTCTAGGAGCTTGTTTTAAACCATATATTGTTTTCTTTAGTTTATAAATGTGATTTAAAAAAAATCATCCTCGAATAATGGGGGTTGTTAACGTAAACATCTTCTTTAACAAATCCATTTAGAAAAGCACTTTTTACATCCATTTGAAATAATTTGAAATTATTATGATTAGAGAAAGCAAGTTGAATTCTAATAACTTCTAATATTGCTATAGGGAAAAGGTTTCATTATAATATATTCCTTCTTCTTGTCAATATCCTTGAGCAACTAATCGTGCTTCATTTCTAATGACCTCACTAAGTTCGTTCATTTTATTTTATATACCAATTTAGTTCCTATTATAGTTTTATCCTCCAGTCTAAGGACAATTACCCATACATTATTTCTAGTGAACTGATTCAATTCCTCTTGCATAACAAATATCCATGAATCATCAGTTGATGCTTCCTTTGAATTCTTGGGTTCAATAGTTGATATAAATACTATACTGCTCATATTATTTAATTGATTTCTGGTCCTAACTACAGATTCAATATCTCCTAGTATAATTTCTACAGAGTGATCTCTTAAAAGCCTAATTCTTTTATTAGGTTGATTAATCTCATTATTTATTTCATTTGATTCACCATTATTATTAAATTCATCTTTATTTTGATTTAAATTTTTATAATTTTCATCAAAATATACATTTGGGGTTTCTTCAATAATATTAGTTTTTAAATTGAAAACTCTATAAGCTTTACTTTTATTTTAATATCCAATAAATATTCTGTTATCTGATTTAGGATCAAATTTATCTAAATTATCTTTAGTATTTAAAATAAAGCATTTACTCCCTAAAATTCTAAAGTAAGATACATTCAGTTTCTTTTGTACAGAAGTTCATATGGAGCTTTGTTAGTTAATGGTCTAATTAAAATTCTATTTAAAATATAACAAGTTGTAGTGACTGCTTCATCCCAAAATCTTTTAGGTATACTACTATCAAAAAGCATTGTTCTCACACACTCTTGTATCGTCCTATTTTTACGCTCAACTACTCCGTTTTGCTGTGGAGTTCTTGGAAAAGAAAAATTATGAGTAATTCCCTTTTTGTTACAAAATTTCTCAAATCTCATCTTTTGACTTGAACGAACTTTTTCTCAATTTCCCTAATTGACAAGTGTCACATAAGTTATCTAATTTGAAATTCATTTTGGGTAATCCTCTAACTAAGTCTAATTTAGATATTTAAGAAAGATGTTTGAAATTTAAATGTCTGAATCTCTTATGCCAATCTATGGGCCACTTGTATTGGTCAAAAGACACAAATTATCATTTGAAATTCTCATACTTACGATGTAAATATTTTTCTTTCTGCTTCCTTCAAAAATTATATTTGAATTATTATCTTCAATAAAGCACTTGGCTTTTTCAAATTTAATTTTATAGCCTTTATCGCATAATTGACGTATACTATGTAAGTTATTTTTTGAATTCTTAACTAATATAACATCAGAAATAGTTGGAGTTTTAGAATTACGGACAATTTCGATTCCAATAACATATCCTTTTGAGTTATCACCAAAATTGAACTTTCCTTCATCTTCTAGACTATATTATTTAGTAAGTTTAGATTTCTCTCATATGCCTCGAATAGCCACTATCCAGTATCCATTTATCATTTTTGATTTGCACCAATTGACCGTCTAAATTTGAGTCATCAACAACTATGTAACACCTCTGTTCCTGTACAACACACCGATTATATAGACAACTTGACTTTTCATAATAATTAAATGCAGATTTATGATACACATATTTTTGAATAAGTATTATGAAAATCTTCAAAAAATACTTAAAATTTTCAAAATTCATTATTATGAAAACTTTGAAAACCAATGCTCTAATACCGATTGTTAGAGAAGCAAATTTTAAGGCAAGTTAAACACTAGAGGGGGAAGGGTAGTATTTTATGGAGTTTATTAATTTCTTGAAATATTTTTGGATTAAACAATATAGTATGCAGATCACGAATATTATCAAACACAGAATCAATCATAGAATGCTGATAATAAAAGTAAAAGCAGTAAAAGGAAAGTACACACCAAGGTTTTATACTGGTTCGGACTCCCCTACATCCAGTCCCACACATCGCTAGGTTGATTGGATTTTTATTCAACATATTCAATTACAAACCTTGATTTCTGGGCTATAAGGGCAAACCCCAATTGATTCCAAGTACAGTAAGACTTAGTTGATTTACGAGCCACAACTTTACACCCAATCGATTTTCTAGACACAATAGCACCCAGTCACTTTAAATGGGACAGTGCCACACCCTTCTCTTATCATTTTTTGTAGTACAGACTTGATTGGACTTGATCTTGAAATTTTTGATTAAAAATTGCCTATAAATCTTGAGTAACACTTAATTTAGAGACATTTTGATTTATAATTGAAAGAGAAGAAGAATGATATAATTTCTATTGAAATGGGCAGAGTATAAATGCAGAAAGTCTAGAATTTAAGTATAATAATGGTGGAATGTTTAGAGAGGAAGAAGGAGACGAAAAGTAATTAAAAAATTCAAATTCTAGAAGGTATTTATAGGTTTCAACAGTCACAACCTTTCAGAAAAGGTTTGAATTCAAAAGACACTTCTTTTCAAAATTTAAAAAACCAACTAACGACTAGTATGCCGACATAGCACTTTTCATATGTCAACGTATGCTAGTACAAAATCTAAAAGGAATTATAAAACAAAGTAAATAATATTTAAATAAATTATGTTGAATCCAAGGTTAAAACTATAATCCTTGATATTAAAATATTTTATTTTGCAAAATATATTTTAAAAACATATATAAAGATGAAATAAAAATAATTAAGAAACTAAATATAAATTGATATAAAAGCATAAATATCAAACTATGAATATATTAAAACTTAATATAGACAAAAAATTGAAAATACATGTAATTATAATTAAACAAGTAAAACTTGTACGTAAAACTTAAGTTAAAAAATCTATTATTCTGAAAACAAGAGTTAAAATAAATTTTAGGAGTTAAAATAATTCTTAGAATAAAGAAGTATAATTTATAAATAGGAAGAAATTTTGAAATCATTTGAAAATTAGATTTAAAAACAAGTAATAAATTTAAAATCATTTTGAAAGAAAGTTGAAATCAGAATTAAAATTTAAAATCAGAATTAAATTTGAAATTATAACCAAGTGTTGACCAGAGTTTTAACAGAATATTTAGACATATTTATTCTATAATTCTTGAACTTTTGAGCTCTTGATTTCTTGATACTCACGAGTCTTGAAATCTGAACTCTTCTACTTTGAAATCTTGATTCCCTGAACTGTACAATCTTCAATAATAAATACCTTCATGGATTTCCTGTATACACACAGGTATATATATATATATATATATATATATATTCTAGAAAATAGTGTTAGTATATATTTTATAACAATAATGATTGAAACAAAGTTAACAAGGTAGTTCTCAAAAAACCATCATCATCAATATCTTAGTCTCTGACGTTCTGTTCCTGATCTTAGGAGGGACATTCTAGTTGAGTGTCACTATACTAAGTATACTATCCATCTTTACAGCAGCAAGATGCAAGATGTATGTTGACATGCATCACTTGTATTACTGGGATGGCATGAAGCGAGACATGTCGAGTTATGTAAGTAAATGCATAACTTATCGGCTCGTGAAAGCCGAGCATACGCGGTCCAGTTGTCTTCTACAGCCCCTTAGAGGTCTGGCCGTGGAAATGACATCAGATTTCAATGGATTTTTGTTAATGCCTTACCTCGTTCGAGGTCGGGCCATAGTAACATTTAGGTGATTATGGAACATCTTACTAAGTCAATACATTTCATTCTATTAAATCCAATAGAACGACATCATCTCTTTCAAAGCTTTATATTAAGGAATTCATGCGATTGTATAGTATCCCTAGATCTATTGTTTAAGATCATGTTTCATTCATTATGAGTCAATTCTGGAATAGCCTTCGGTAAGCTTTGTGCATAAATCTTAATTTCTGTACAGCTTATTGCTCGTAGTCTGAGGGATAGAGAAAGCAAGTGAATCATATCTTAATAGACTTACTTCATGCATGTATCTTAGACTTTGGTGGTTCTTTGGAGGAACATCTTCCACTCATTGAGTTTGCATATAATAGTAGCTATTGTTCTAGTACCATTATGAGTACTTTTGAGGCCTTATATGGAAGGCTATGTCATTATTCTTCTTGTTGGCTTCAGTCCGAGAGAAGCTTATATGTGGCCTCGACGCTATTCGTGAAGCATCCGAAAAGAGTATATTAATTCGAGAGAGGATGAAAGAGACAAAGAGTCATTAGAAATCCTACTGGATAATCGTAGGAAGCCTCTTGAGTCCTAAGTTGGTGATTTCGTCTACATCCATGCATCTTCCTTGAAGGGAGTTGTACGCTTCAGTCAGTTAGGGAAGTTGGCTCCCCGATTCATAGGGCCATTTTCTACCGACCTAAATTTTACATATTGGAAGACATAAAATAAGTCTATTTATGAAACAACCCGAACCTCCCTGGTAAGGAAGAACAGATTGCTTTGAGAACAACACACATCGGAACACAAACAGAAGAACATTTCATTGTTTATTACAACAATTCCATCAGAATACAAGAATATACAAAGTATGAATAAATATTACACACTCGATAAATATCAGAGATTTACAATACATTACATAGCAGCGGAAAATAATAGAAAACACAACTGAAGGAGATATATGGATACAAAGCTTTGCGGATATCGTTCCAACTGCAAACCAGGTTCCTGTAAATATAAATTTGCAAAACCAAAACTACTAGCTGCCCATGTGGAAATAGGGGCACCCAGAGTTTAGGTTAAAACAATAAACTCCAGGTCAGTCATGTGACTGGTGTGAGAACTAAAACAGTTATTAACCTTTATTTTAAAGTAAGGTAAATCAAGGGACCAAGCCGTATAACATGGAACGAGTTTCCTCCCAAGAATACCAGTGCATAAAACAACAGCGCAATGCTAAATAAAGAACAATGAAGCTATTATAAGACCCAGGTCCCATCACACAATGCAACACAAGCCGGAGGATAGGGTTTTACCTTATAATAGCCAAAGAATGCTTGATACGCTAAATTTCATCTTTTATTATTACAATATGTGCATAGTATTAAAACAATTTCAATCATAAGTATCAATCATAGACGGCATAAGTGCCCCATACCACTTGTCGCCATATATAGACAATCAAAACCGCAAAGTCACGTATTGGAAATTGGATTTCCATCTATGAACCGAGGCAAGGGATCGTCCTCACCGCTTCGAGACTCTCTAGCCCGAGCCTCAGGAACAGCCGCAACTGCCCTGTGGATCGTCAGGGTCGGTCCACCGTCTTCATCCTCGACACACCGTCGAATCAGTTATTCAGAATGGGATAAACCCGGTCTTTCTGAATAACTCGCGTATATAATAAACAAGTGTTACACAAACATAACATACGCCTCATTCCAATTCAGAATATTCTTTTATTCAAATATTCTTATACTTTGGGAAAGGATCCCATTAATTTTATCAAAGATAAATTCTTTAAATTGATTCTTTAATCTTCTTTTGAATATCTATTCAAACCAAATTATGGTTTATCCAAACTAGTCGGGATTAGCGAACCTTACCGAAGTAATCACTTGTTAAATTTCCCAACCCCAACCTATTCATCCCATGAAGTAAAACTGGTCATACTTCATATCTAACACCACGGTGTTATCGGTAAATTCAGTTACCATTTCACGTTGAAATCTAATTAAAGATTTAACTATCACCTGGAGCAAAACTGGCGATACTCCATTCTCGGTCATTTAAATCTAATTAAAGATTCATTTAAAACTCCACTTGGTTTTAATCTTCCCAAAAATCACTAGCAATGATTATTTAACTTGGGAAATCATATCCTGTCTTTAATTGGGTTAAAGAACCAATGTCATTTAAAACACGGTTCATGATAAACCCAAAATCACATTCCATTTACAATGGAATCTTCATGGAAAACAAATCGATATATATAATTGATATAAACTTCCATATCCGACTAATAATATAAATGGAATAACGGCAAAGCCTTTTAAGTTCCAGATATATTAGTTGTCTTCCTCCACAGAAATTCACTTCGATTATTACCAAATCGAATTCCATTCCATTCCAATTTATTTTATTAAATTGGAAAACTTTACTTTGGAAAATCTCCTTTAAATCTTAACAAAGGATTTATAAATTCCAAATCACATTTCACTGTAAATTGGGTTAAAGAACGAATGTCGTTAAAACGCAGTTCACGATAAACCCAATTCACATTCCATTAATTATCGGGTTAAAGAACAAGTGTTATTTAAAACACCATTCACGATAAACCCAAAAATCAATTCAAATTCAATTCCAATTAAATATCATTTAATTGGTATACTTCATTAAATCTGAATAAAAAGATTTAATCTTTTTCTCAACTGGGTTTAAGAACAGTGTTAATGAAAACACCATTCACGACAAACCCAAATCCCATTTTATATTAAATACAAGGCTCTGAATAGAAAATATATCGGCTTATATTCAATATCAAATTCTACGACCAACAAATATCGTATTAGAAATAACGATATAAATATATCTTTCAAATTTCCATAACAATATCTGTATAATCACGAAATCCAACATCGAAGTATTCCAAAGACAATTTCGATTCAAATCCATTCCAATTCAATTATTGGAAATTCTGGTTACTTTTAAAACCCTTTCAAATCCAATTTATTTATTTCAAAAATAAATGGATTATAATTCTAGTTCAAGACTATTTCATTTCGATAAAAATCTATTTTTATCTTTTCAAATATGGTCCAAATCATTTCTTATGATTTTACACAAATTATTGCTATTTTTAATAATTTTATCAAGGCTCGTACTATCGATTTCCATAAACGGCCATCGAACTGCACTTACAGCGACCTTTTCCAAATTTGATTTGGACATAATTCCAAATCCAACTGTTAGATTTTAAATCTCTAATATTCTTTAGAAAGCTATTTTCGATACGAACCCAACAGTTCCGGTTTTAGGAGAATCCGACGGTCGGATCTCCCGTAATATCCGTTCGAAGTCAATGGTCGAAATTCGCGAACTGCCGTGCGGCGCGTTCTATTCAGGCCATTATTTATAATATATATATTATATATTTCATCGATTTCCTTTCAAAACGTATTTTATAAATCGTTTTAAATTCGTTTTCAAAACGATTTCAACTTCCTATTCAATTTCTAAACAAAATTGAATATTCCATATCATCGATATATAAATGATAATATTTTCAAAACGTTATATTTTGAAATCACTTCCTTTTCTATATTCGTTATAAAAACGAATATAATCGATATAAATATCGTTCGCGTCAAAATGGGGCATATCTAATCAATACGGCTTTATATATTTCAATAACTTCGTTATCCTATTCAACAAATGAATATTTTCTTCAACACATGAATATATATTTTATTCAACACATGAATATTTATTAATTCTTACTTACAATAAACATGTGAACTTTATTGTATAAATATTTCGTTCAACACATGAATTTACTTTTATTCAACACATGAATATTCTTTTATTCAACACATGAATTTTCATTTATTCAACACATGAATATTCTTTTATTCAACACATGAATTTTCATTTTATAATATTCTTTATTTTCCAAATTGGAATGAGGCCCAATCAATTACCATATAATGTTAATTATATGGATTCCCTATAACACCTGTATGTAATAGCAACGATAAATAATCAACCATCATCTAGAGTGCACCACACAACTGCAAAAACATTAAATATAAATAATTAACGCTTACACAGTCTGTCAACCAATCGATCGACATACAGCTAAATAATTGGGATTAGTGTACGCCAAATATCATCCCAACACCCGTTTGGGGTTTCCAATCAACAAACACAGATTTTTATTTGTGCAGTTGAGCGATGTGTAAAATTTATCGTCCCAATCAATATCAGTCAAATGGGTGTATATAAACAAATTGTCCGATTTGTTTATAAATATTTATTTTATATACACGTTAAAAATTATATTTTTAACTATAAAATATTTTCAACTATAAAATATTTTATTCCATTCCACTTCACACAATAAAATTTCACAACACAACAATCAAACAAACAAGTCATCCATGGTCTGTGGACTACGGGTGTCGGGTGCTGCTAAGCACCGTCTGCATCCTAGTATATATTTCAACTGGAAAATAATTAAAAGTGAGAAGTTCTTACCTTATGGATCCACTCCTCCATTTTATCCTGAATTTCTGATTGATTGGATTTGCCTGAAATTCCTACGCTATCCTTTTCACGCTTGTTCATATTAAAAGTCACATTTTTATTTCAATGCTATAAAAATCACATTTCTGTTTTAACACATATATATAATAAAAATCAGATTTTTATTTCGCTACATATATAAAAATCATATTTTTATATTTCCTATTATATAAAAATTCTATTTTTAATCCGCTACACTCATAAAATCGAATTTTTATTTCGCTACAACATATATAGAAATCGTATTTTTATATTCTCTATCTTACAAAAATCATATTTTGATAATCTCTACTATATAAAAATCATATTTTTATAATCTCTAATACATAAAAATCATATTTTTCTAATCTCTATTATATAAAAACCATATTTTTCTTCGCTATATATGTAATAAAAATCATACTTTTTCACCATCATTTCATATGTAAAAATCCAATTTTTATACAACTAAAAATCATACCTTTTTATAATTAAAAATCAAACCTCTTTATCATTAAAAATCAAAGCTTTTTATTATTAAAAATCCAAGCTTTTTATTTTCTAAAATCCAATCTTTTTATTTGAAAGCCATTACATTAAAAAAACTGAAAAGAAATTCAAATTAATTAATAAATAAATAAGTCTCATAGCTGCTTCTCTGAGGGGGGCGTTCCCTGGCGTTGGAGGCTGCTGGATGGCGGCGCCGTAGGTCCGCAACAGGGGAGGGGGTGGTGCGTTTCTTGGGTTACGCGACAGGGGTCTCGCGAGTGGGAGGTTCGATCCCGTTGAGTTGGGGAGGAATGAAAGGAGGGGTTGTGCAACGAGGATGGAGGAGGTTGGAGGGCGTCGGAGTTATGGTGGAGTACGGCGATGAGGTTAGAGAGGGTGACGTGTTTCCACGAGAGAGGCGGGTTTTTCTTCCAATTTCTGATTTAGGTTTAGAGCGTTGACTATAATGTGAGAGAGAGAGGGAGGGTAGGTGTATATTTACATATTTTATTATTTATTTTATTTTTCTTCAAAAAGTGTGATTTTATATACTAACTCCAAACAAGACCCAACGACTGTCACCTCTAGCCAATTACCCCCATTTCGAACACAATGTGATATGTCCCGCAAGTCAATTCGACTGTTTTGAATGATTTCCACAAGATTTAAAAGTGAAAATTAGTGTCACATCCTTAAAATAAAACTTAATTAGGCTCACATCCTCCTGTTTCAAAACATATAAATTACATCCCTAATTTCAAACAGCGTCTGATATTTTTACAAAAATGCCCTTTTTCTTAATTCACGCCGTATTTACCTAGGTCAGATCTACTCATTACGTAATTAGTTTTTTTTCTTTTCCAGAAACCTAATTTTCGTTCTCCATGGCGGCGACGGCTCCAATGAAATTCATGGCCTCTAATCGGTGGCTGCTTCCTCCATCGCCGCCTGAGGTGTACACCGCCACCGCCTTCAGCCTCGCGTCCGCCAGTCCATCACCTCTCAACCGAAAACCCTAAATCCCCAAAACAGTGTCTCCTTAATCGGCTTCCAAGCCGCTTCGTCAATCGTCGCATGCACTGTCCGATCTCCATGCAACCCCTTGTCTGATCATCGACGACCGTTTAGGCAACCCAACGCGCCGTTTCAGACCATTGCGCGACTTGGAATGGAGCTCGGTGTTCAGCAAACAAAAATTGGGTTGATCTGGTGCAAAGGGTAGGCTTTTAGACGTAGTGGCTTGATCTGGTGCAACAAAAATTGGGTTTGAATGTGTGCTGGTAGTTCAGGAAGAATAGCTTGTTGTCACTTACAATTCAGGTATTATATATAATATATTTTCCAATTGTTGTTCACATTTTTGTATGAATGTGTGCTAAACGTCCATGTTTCATTTGGGATATATAACAATGATAGTAGATTTCAGCAAGCTTCATAGCATTGCTTCTTAAACCTCTTTGAACTTATATATGCTAAAGATTTTTGCTGAACTTCTGATAAAAAGTGCTGACAAATTTGCAGCTATTCTTAATATATGCATATATGTATGCAATTTTTCATGAAAATACAATCAGAAAAACATTCAAAATCGCGATCTGTAAGATGTAGGAAAATATCTTTGATTTTTGCTGAACTTCTGATAAAAAGTTGTGTACAAATATGCAGCTATTCTTAATATATGCATATATGTATGCAATTTTTTATCAAACAAACAGAAGAACATATTATTTTACAAATGTATTCATATTTCTATGCATATATCTGGAATACTTGCATATAAATATTCAGAAATTATTGTGTAAGATGTAGGAAAATATCTTTGATTTTTGCTGAACTTCTGATAAAAAGTTGCGGACAAATATGCAGCTATTTTTAATATACGCATATATGTATGCAATTTTTTAACAAAAAAACAGAAAACCATATTATTTTACAAATATATTCATATTTCGATGCATATATCTGGAATACTTGCATATAAATATTCAGAAATTATTGTTATTTTGCTGATTTGTACGCATGTATTTATATTATTCTGAAGCAATTTTTGTAATTTAGGTTACTGCACATTAAGCTTATTAATGTTGATTTTCTTTTTTTGCTAACAGTGTTCCGGCGGATATTGGTGTAGTGGTGTTGTTGAAGCTTGGTCGTCCATCTTTTTCCAAATGATTGAAATCTGCAGTTGTTTCTACAGAGACTATAAGATGTGGTTTGCGCAATAAACTGGGTCTTAACAAAATTACTTGTTCTGCAAAAGACCATCATCTCTGCTTTGTAAATGTTTTTAATTTTTTTATGTAGTACATGTAAGTGTGGTCTGTACTTATTTTTTGATGTAGTACATGTAAATGTTATGAAATTTTTCATGTATGTATGCACATATTTCTGTTATTTGCATATATATATATATATATATATATGCATCTAGTTATAATTATATGTATTTACTTTTTTGTCATTTCTTTTGTTTCAGCAATTATGTAGTACAGTTTTGTATATGTATGCAATTATTTCACTTAGTTGCATAAATTCATGCAATTTTAAGTAACATTTGTATGTAATTGTTTAGTTTTTCGTAAAAATCAAAAATGTTAATAAAAAAATTGTAGTCCCTACATTCAAGTAATTATTTATTTCTGTATAATATTAATTTATGCATGTCTACTTCATTGTTGCGCAAAACTAATAATTTTTTTATGCACAATATTAATATATGTATGCAATTTTACGTAATATATGTATCTAATTCTCTAGTTTTTCGTAAAAAAAAAAAAAGTAAAAAAAAAACGCTGTTGGAGTGATAGACGGTATTCCAGAATTGTAGGATTTAGTTTATGAGCGAGATAATAGGAGCGATAGACTGAGTAAATGAGGACAAACAGTTGTTGGATAGTTTTTTAGGTGTATAAGGGTAGATCTGGATTTTTTTTAGCGGAAATTCAAAAATAGGGATGTATTCTATATTATTTTTATCACCGAGTTTTTTTTATATTTTGAAACTTAATAGGGACCTGTAAAAAACGCACCCGATTTAAAATATAATTCATTATATTTTAAATTCATACACACATTTTAATTTACCGAGGCCACATACGGACTCTAAAAATTCCCGAAAAATATTTTTCTAGCTTTGTATTAATGATACGGTCCTAACAAAACTAATTTTGTAAATTATGAGACCGTTTGAAAAATGGCCATTTTCTGGTCGATCGAAATTAACGGAAACTGTCAAAACACGTTTTACTTCGCCACGCTCACATATTGATTCGGAAAATTATGAATTTTGGTATCTAGCAATAATTTGATATCCCGGATCCAACAAAAGTGGTTTCGTCGAAAACAGAGGTCATTTGCAAAATTTCCATTTTTAAGGGCCAGAATTCCATAGCGACTATTTTGAATTTTCAACTGGGCATAACTTTTTATTCCCGCTATGAAATTTCAATTTTTCGGGTTCGTTGGAAAGATATTTTCAAATAGATTCTAATATTTATGGTTATGCTAAAATCCAGTTTATTTTGAATCCTGCACATTCAACTACTGCGCCATTTTCAATTCCTTTTATAATAAAAATAAATAATTATATTCTAACGTCGATTTATATAAATATATACATTCTAATTCTATTCAAAATAATTTCTCGTCATTATTATTTAAATTAATTCATTTTAAATATTCAAAATTCATCAAAATTTCCAAAAAAAAAATTTTAAATTGGTTCTGATTTCCGGGTTATTACAATCTCCCCCACTTAAAACTTTTCGTCCCCGAAAAGGAACGAAGCTGAAAGTTGTTTTACAAAACAAATCACCTTTCATTATTTTCATTATGGCTTAAGTTCTTCAACTTTTCAGTTTCTAAGAACTTTTCAAATTCTTCAAAAATTTGGCTAAAACCCTAAATTTTCGAAATTTTTTGCCATAACCTCCCTTATACGAGAGCACTGCGAAAATCCTGAAATTTCCATACCGGCCTCTCCAATCCAAAAAGAAAAAGAAACAGCCACGCGGCTAGCCAAGCGGCTCATAAAATCATCAAAAACCCCAAGAAATACAATAAACATGTACCTATTTTTCGGGCAAACAATTTTATTCCTCTTCTCTAGCCTCCTTGCTATGACCTGTTCAATGTATATACATGTATATGCATGCAATTTCCAATAAATTTGAATTCAGTTCAACATTTGATACAATTTGGCTAAATGGTTCAAATTTTAATTATTCAACCAATAATCAAACAACGCAATCAGCAATCAATTAGTTGATTATCATTTCAAATTCATAACTTTGATATATAGTCCAAAAATCAGATTTTTGTTGCCAAAACACAACAATAGCCCTATCTAGTTTTGGTTCTCACACCAGTCAATTGGAAATATATAAACATCCCACTTTCGAAACTCGAACACAAATACTGATGATACTATAGTAATCATCAGGATCGTCTCCGGGCGACTACCGTGTGATTCTATATCTATCCAGTATATTTGAGGCTTCAATACACGTGGATCAGACGTATATTAAAATCTCTATATACTTGATTGTCCAAATCAATATAAATAAATATTCAAATACGAATAATTGAATTAAATTTTCAAAACAAAACTTGTTTTCACTTTTAATTTTAAAAACAACAGTCTTCACACTCGTTCTAGGATGCTACCGATCCCATCTCTAACGAGTCATTCTCATTGGATATTACTAATCCAATCTCTGATGAATTCTCTCGTTTGGTTCTAACGTGTCTTGTTCTCGAGCTTTGTAAACCAAAGCTATGATACCACGATGAAACAACCCGAACCTCCCCGGTAAGGAAAGAACGGATTGCTTTGAGAAAAACGCACATTGGAACACAAACAGAAGAACATTTCATTGTTTATTACAACAATACCATCAGAATACAAGAACATACAGAGTATGAATAAATATTACACATTCGATAAATATCAGAGATTTACAATACATTACATAGCAGCGGAAAATAATAAAAACACAACTGAAGGAGATATATGGATACAAAGCTTTCCGGATATCGTTCCAGCTGTAAACCAGGTTCCTATGAATATAAATCTGCAAAACCAAAACTACTAGCTGCCCGTGTGGAAATAGGGGCACCCAGAGTTTAGGTTAAAACAATAAACTCCAGGTCAGTCATGTGACTGGTGTGAGAACTAAAACAGTTATTAATCTTTATTTTAAAGTTAGGTAAATCAAGGGACCACACCTTATAACACGGAACGGGTTTCCTCCCAAGAATACCAGTGCATAAAACAACAGCGCAATGCTAAATAAAGAACAATGAAGCTATTATAAGACACATGTCCCATCACACGATGCAACACAAGCCGGAGGATAGGGTTTTACCTTATAATAGCCAAAGAATGCTTGATACGCTAAATTTCATCTTTTATTATTACTATAAGTGCATAGTATTAAAACAATTTCAATCATAAGTATCAATCATAGACGGCATAAGTGCCCCATACCACTATGTCGCCATATATAGGTTCTACAATCAAAACCGCAAAGTCACGTATTGGAAGTTGGATTTCCATCTGTGAACCGAGGCAAGGTATCGTCCTCACCGCTTCGAGACTCTCTAGCCCGAGACTCAGGAACAGCCGCAACTGCCCCATGGATCGTTAGGGCCGGTCCACCCGATGTGGATTATAATGCCTGAACACTGCGTTTCCCCGCCCTTTGGGGCGTAAATGAGTCCTATGACTCCATCGGCTCCACGTAGTCACCGATATATCTGAGGCGCCTCGCAATCCAACAACCACACAGGTGAAAATATTATAAATGTCAGGGCTGGTAGGTCATTGACACCACCCTAGCTAGAAGGAAACGCATGCCCTCCCTGAGGTCCTCTCCCATTTCTGGTTCACACCGGGGTGTGAGGCTCGCGAATTAATGCTACACAAAGTTATGCCACACAGGCGGTGCTTTGATCATCAACCACAAGACTCTGCTTTTCAACAGAAGCCTTGATCACTTGCATCTCAGCATACCACACAGGCAATTCACGCTATGCAACCGATATCAATCACACAGAATGAAATCCAATGTCAGACACACAGTCCATTTAAAAGTCCGTTCTGGGTCTGAACGAAACCGGAGGCACCTTATACCTCGCATATCCATCGATCTCCAAGTACGTCTGGACGATCACCAACTGATTCCCTCCTCTTGGGTGTACAACCCAATCAAGATCATCATTAATTATCCAAAAGATGTGAAGACCTCCGGTCTTCGACCACTGTCTTCATCCTCGAAACACCGTCGAATCAGTTATTCAGAATGGGATAAACCCGGTCTTTTTGAATAACTCGCGTATATATTAAACAAGTGTTACACAAACACAACATACACCTCATTCCAATTCAGAATATTCTTTTATTCAAATATTCTTATACTTTGGGAAAGGTTCCCATTAATTTTATCAAAGATAAATTCTTTAAATTTATTCTTTAATCTTCTTTTGAATATCAGTTCAAACCAAATTATGGTTTATCCAAACTAGTCGGGATTAGCAAACCTTACCGAAGTAATCACTTGTTAAATTTCCCAACCCCAACCTATTCATCCCATGAAGTAAAACTGGTCATACTTCATATCTAACACCACGGTGTTATCGGTAAATTCAATTACCATTTCACGTTCAAATCTGATTAAAGATTTAACTATTGCATGGAGCAAAACTGGTGATACTACATTCTCAATCATTTCAATCTAATTAAATATTCATTTAAAACTCCACTTGGTTTTAATCTTCCCAAAAATTACTATCAATGATTATTTAACTTGGGAAATTATATCCTGTCTTTAACTGGGTTAAAGAACCAATGTCATTTAAAACACGGTTCACGATAAACCCAAAATCACATTCCATTTACAATGGAATCTTCATGGAAAACAAATCGATATATATAATTGAGATAAACTTCCATATCCGACTAATAATATAAATGGAATAACGGCAAAGCCTTTTAAATTCCAGATATATTAGTTGCCTTCCTCCACAGAAATTCACTTCGATTATTACCAAATCGAATTCCATTCCATTCCAATTTATTTTATTAAATTGGAAAACTTTACTTTGGAAAATCTCCTTTAAATCTTAACAAAAGATTTATAAATTCCAAATCACATTTCACTGTAAATCGGGTTAAAGAACGAATGTCATTAAAACGCAGTTCACGATAAACCCAATTCACATTCCATGAATTATCGAGTTAAAGAACAAGTGTTATTTAAAACACCGTTCACGATAAACCCAAAAATCAATTCAAATTCAATTCCAGTTAAATACCTTTAATTGGTATACTTCATTAAATCTAAATAACAAGATTTAATCTTTTTCTCAACTGGGTTTAAGAACAGTGTTAATGGAGACACCATTCACGACAAATCCAAATCCCATTTGATATTAAATACAAGGCTCTGAATAGAAAATATATCGGCTTATATTCAATATCAAATTCTACGACCAACAAATATCGTATAGGAAATAACAATATAAATATATCTTTCAAATTTCCATAATAATATCTATATAATCGTGAAATCCAACAACGAAATATTCCAAAAACAATTTCGATTCAAATCCATTCCAATTCAATTATTAGAAATTCTGGTTACTTTTAAAACCCTTTCAAATCCAATTTTTTTATTTCAAAAATATATGGATTATAATTCTAGTTCAAAACTAGTTCATTTCAATAAAAATCTATTTTTATCTTCTCAAATATGGAATTTTATCATCCCAATTCTTTCCAAATCATTTCTTATGATTTTGCACAAATTATTGCAATTTTTAATAATTTTATCAAGGCTCGTACAGTCGATTTCCATAAACCGTCATCGAACTGCACTTACAACGGCCTTTTCCAAATTTGGTTTGGGCATAATTCCAAATGCAACCATTAGATTTTAAATCTCTAATATTCGTTAGAAAGCTCTGTTCGATACGAACCAAAAGGTTCCGGTTTTAGGAGAATCCAACAGTCGGATCTCCCGTAATATCCGTTCGAAGTCAATGGTCGAAATTCGCGAACTGCCGCGGCACGACGCGTTCTATTCAGGCCATTATATGTATAATATATATATATATATATTCATCAATTTCCTTTCAAAACATATTTTATAAATCGTTTTAAATTCGTTTTCAAAACGATTTCAACTTCCTATTCAATTTCTAATCAAAATTGAATATTCCATATCATCGATATATAAATGATAATATTTTCAAAACGTTATATTTTGAAATCACTTCCGTTTCTATATTCATTATAAAAATGAATATAATCGATATAAATATCGTTCGCGTCAAAATGGTGCATATCTAATCAACACGGCTTTATATATTTCAATAACTTCGTTATTCTATTCAACAAATGAATCTTTTCTTCAATACATGAATATATATTTTATTCAACACATGAATATTTATTAATTCTTACTTACAATAAAAATGTGAACTTTATTGTATAAATATTTCGTTCAATACATGAATTTACTTTTATTCAACACATGAATATTCTTTTATTCAACACATGAATTTTCATTTATTCAACACATGAATATTCTTTTATTCAACACATGAATTTTCATTTTATAATATTCTTTATTTTCCAAATTGGAATGAGGCCCAATCAATTACCGTATAATGTTAATTATATGGATTCCCTACAACACCTGTATATAATAGCAACGATAAATAATCAACCATCATCCAGAGTGCACCACACAACTGCATAAGCATTAAATATAAATAATTAACGCTTACACAGTCTGTCAACCAACCGATCGACATACAGCTAAATAATTGGGATTAGTGTACGCCAAATATCATCCCAACACCCGTGTGGGGTTTCCAATCAACAAACACAGATTTTTATTTGTTTAGTTGGGCGATGTGTAAAATTTATCATCCCAATCAATATCAGTCAAATGGGTGTACATAAACAAATCGTTCGATTTGTTTATGAATATTTATTTATACACGTTAAAAATTATATTTTTAACTATAAAATATTTTCAACTATAAAATATTTTATTCCATTCCACTTCACACAATAAAATTTCACAACACATCAATCAAACAAACAAGTCATCCATGGTCTGTGGACGACGGGTGTCGAGTGCTACTAAGCACCGTCTGCATCCTATAATATATTTCAACTAGAAAATAAATTAAAAGTGAGAAGTTCTCACCTTAGGGATCCACTCCTCCATTTTATCCTGAATTTCTGATTGATTGGATTTGCCTGAAATTCCTACGCCATCCTTTTCACGCTGTTCATATTAAAAGTCACATTTTTATTTCAACGCTATAAAATCACATTTCTGTTTTAACACATATATATAATAAAAATCAGATTTTTATTTCGCTACATATATAAAAATCATATTTTTATATTTCCTATTATATAAAAATTCTATTTTTAATCCGCTACTCATATAAAAATCGAATTTTTATTTCGCTACAACATATATAGAAATCGTATTTTTATATTCTCTATCTTATAAAAATCAAATTTTGATAATCTCTACTATATAAAAATCATATTTTTTTAATCTCTATTATATAAAAACCATATTTTTCTAATCTCTATTATATTAAAACCATATTTTTCTTCGCTATATATGTAATAAAAATCATACTTCTACACTGTCATTTCATATGTAAAAATCCAATTTTTATACAACTAAAAATCATACCTTTTTATAATTAAAAATCAAACCTCTTTATCATTAAAAATCGAAGCTTTTTATTGTTAAAAATCCAAGCTTTTTATTTTATAAAATCCAAGCTTTTTATTTTCCAAAATCCAAGCTTTTTATTTGTAAGCCATTACATAAAAAAATTGAAAAGAAGTTCAAATTAATATATAAATAAAAAAGGCTCACAGTTGCTTCTCTAAGGGGGCGTTCCCTGGTGTTGGATGCTGCTGGATAGCGGCACCGTAGGTCCGCTGCAGGGGAGGGGGTGGCGTGTTTCTTGGGTTACGCGACAGGGGTCTCGCGAGTGGGAGGTTCGATCCCGTCGAGTTGGGGAGGAATGAAAGGGGGGTTGCACGACGAGGATGGAGGAGGTTGGAGGGCGTTGGAGTTATTGTGGAGGTCGACGACGAGGTTAGAGAGGTGACAGGCTTTCACGAGAGAGGCGGGTTTTTTTTTTCAATTTCTAATTTAGGTTTAGAGCGTTGACTATAATGTGAGAGGGAGAGGGATGATAGGTATATATTTACATATTTTATTATTTATTTTATTTTTCTTCAAAAAGCGTGATTTTATATACTAACTCCAAACGAGACCCAACGACTGTCACCCCTAGCCAATTACCCCCATTCCGAACACAATGCGATATGTCCCGCAAGTCTATTCGATTGTTTTGAATGATTTCCACTAGATTTAAAATATAATTCATTATGTTTCAAATTCAAACGAACATTTTAATTTACCAAGGCCACATACGGGCTCTAAAAATTCCCGAAAAATATTTTATAGCTTCGTATTGACGATACAGTCCTAACAAAACTAATTTCGTCAAATTCTGAGACCGTTTGAAAAATGGTCATTTTCTGGTCGATCGAAATTGACTGAAACTGTCAAAACACGTTTTACTTCGCCACGCTCACATATTGATTCAAAAAATTATGAATTTTGGAATCTAGCAATAATTTGACATCTCGGATCCAACAAAAGTGGTTTCGTCGAAAACAGAGGTCGTCTGCAAAATTTCCATTTTTAACGGTCAGAATTCCATAGCGACTATTTTAAATTTTCAACTAGGCATAACTTTTTATTCCCACTATGAAATTTTAGTTTTTCGGGTTCGTTGGAAGGATATTTTCAAATAGATTCTAATATTTTTGGTTACGCTAAAATCCGGTTTATTTTGAACCCTGTACATTTATTTGAAATTTGAAATTGAATTTTCAAACTACCTCGCCATTTTCAATTCCTTTTATAATTAAAAATAAATAATTATATTTAAACGTCGATTTATATAAATATATACATTATAATTCTATTCAAAATAAATTTCTCGTCGTTATTATTTAAAATAATTCATTTTAAATATTCAAAATTCATCAAAATTGCCAAAATAAAAATTTTAATTTGGTTCTGATTTCGGGGTTATTACAATTTAATTCCTTAGTGGTCCTATCATTCTCATATTTTAATATGTGGCACATGGGGTTGTGATACATGTCCATTATTTGTACTAATCTTTTGTGACCATTTTGCCCCTGTTACTTACTGTTTCAACTATAACTTTGTCTAAGGATTGAATTAGGTTCTCTAGTTAATTTAATTGGAACATGATGGTGGTTGGCCATTCCATAGGTTACATTAAGGATTTGACTCAACGTTTTAAGAGAAATCATTGTTTAAAGTTTTCATTTCTGTAGGATAGATTATTAAGCAACTAATAGGATTATTAGTGAGCCCATTAAAATGGTGACCTATGACTATAAATAGAGGGTGCGAGTAGAGAATAAATATTAGGTTGAGCGCTTGTGATTCTTCGTTCAACCTAATCTCAAATCCCTAATCTCTTTCTTCATCAAATCATCATACATAACATCTAAAGGCAAGATCTACATTAAGGAGGATTGGATCTCATCATATAGCAACATATTTAGGGAATTTCTTCGCAGTCTATTTTTGATTTCATCATATTTGCATTGGATCTAAGTTTTGATGAGTGATAAAGATCTCTCACATGGGTATTGTGGATTATATGTGTTAATTAGGTTCATTTTACACCTTATATGTTTGATTTCACCCTAAAATCGGATCATAATGTTAATTCCAAGTCTAGACATCCTATAATAATTTAACTTTGACATGTAATAAGTAATTAGTTATATCCACCATGTTTGAGATTATTGTATGATTAGTATCATTATGCTAGATTCATGATTGTAATAATATGATTCACGTATGTTTGTGTTCAGATGAATGTATATGTATGAATATGTGTGAATTATTGTTTGTATGATTGAATTGCATGTTATGCTTAAACTTTTTTCATTTAGAATTATGTGTTTCAGGACTTAAAATCGAAGATTAGACCAAATCGGAGGTTTTCAGAGATCGAATTCAAATGTACTTGGCGGAGGAGCTCTAGAGGTTGCTGAAAAGCAATGCAAGAATTTTCATTCAAAAACTTGTTAAGTACGTGGACCGATAGTGGTCCATAGCCTATGGACTGGCACCGGCCCATCAATTTAAAGCGGTTCGACACGGAAATTGGTGCGTGACATCTGGGGATTCGGGGAGGCTTTGTGAGAATTTTAGTCGGAATTATATAGGTAAAAGTGATGATACTCGAGTATATATTGATGGAACGGTAGGAGAATCTTCGGGAAGGAGCTTGGACTTACGAATGGCTCGGTGGGGATGTACTTAAAGGTCGTAGGGAGAATTTCCAAATACTTAGTTGAATCGATTAAGTTTATGGACCAGTGTTGGTCCATTGGGATGGATTAGTACTGGTCCATCAGTTCTTCAAGTTGGGGCTAGGGGTTTAGGTATGGTTAGCAGAGGTCTTTAGAAGGTCAATGGAGGTCTTAATTCATCGATAACATCTACGAGGTGGAAGTTATCATTAAAGTAGTGTTAGTTATTCAATTATGAAATCAAATGGGTGTGGTCGAAGGAAAATGTGATAGGTAGCTCGGGATGGAGCGAGACTACGGGATAATGGACTGATTCGAGTGAGATTCTAGCTAAAGATGTAGTTTTGGACGATTTATGTGATTGGTAATGTCAAGAGATCATTGATTGTTTGAAGGATATTAACGGACTCAAAATAGGGGTTTCATGGGGACGCCTATCAGAATCTAAGAGATCGCATTCCATTGGATCTCTTTAGAAGTGATTCGGCTGTCTTGGGAAGATAAACGTATGTGATACGCACAGTATTTCAACTAGAACCGGGATTCTCCATAAGCCCTTGATTGATGGCAACAGTCAGACTTTCGATATCAATGTATTCAAGGATTTAGTCGATGATAGCTAGGTCATTGCTTGTTATGGATTCTATGGTTACTTGTTTGTGTTCCCTTCTATTTCCTCTGGGTGAGCTATCATCGTAGGATACCAAAGAGAAGTGGGGATTGGGAATCATGTTCTTCCTAGTATCTACCCTTATGTTGTTTGAGTAGCATATTTTATGTGATTATTATGTGCTAACTCTTCGGTTGCAGGGATAGATTAGGTGAGACTTGAACCGTCTAGTATCACATTTTTCTATATAGCTGTTGATAGTCTTTTATCGCTCATACCAGACTATTTTCTAACTCAAGATTTTATGTATCCTATTATTACCCTGGGGTGCTCATCAACGATGTTGTTGAGTGGACTGAGAAATAGGTAGCAGGTTTGGTGATGATGTAGTGAAGCAACGATGAGCTAGAGGCTTACCATTACTATCTTAGTGTATAGCTATTTAGGTAACTTTCGCTGTTAACCATTATATTCTATGACGAGGGATGTAGTGAGGCTTGATAAATTCAAATTCAGATATTGAGATGTATCACGCATGATTTCTGAGATTTTTTGGAGATGGGATTTCCGGTCTTACTATGCTTCGCTACTATATCCTATTGTATACTTTGTTATTATATATCGTCCATGCACTATAAGTTATATTACAAGTTCAGTTACCTGTTTACTTTCCTCGATGATTGTCTCATGTCGGTCTAACACATCATGCATTACAATTTTCCACTAGTTTGGTGCAGAAGGCATGGTGCGATCGTCACACTTGGTATTAGGGCTTTGTTTAACCGATTTTACCCAAAGCTTAAGAGCATAAAAGTGTACGAGATATATATTTGTAATTTGATTTTTATTATAACTATATTATATGATATGCATATAGTAGTTTAGTAAGAGCTTAAGCACTATTGCGGTCTTTCTCTTATATGAATTGATCATTTTTGTTTCAGATAAAGAATGAGCCGTCGAAATACGAGGAACACTGGTAGGAATAATCCTGCTTTTGAGGGTTGGAAGGAGACGGATGATCGGAAGCAACAATACCCAATTTTCCAGCAATGTTTTCGAGGCCATAATGGCATCGATCATGAGAAGGATACTGTGACGGCCCGCCCCGCACCAGCCGACATTTCCAATGAAAGTGCGCTGTGCCGATGTCCAACCAGCACGGGACGGTCGTCAAAGAAAGGAAAGGTAAGGAATTTGAACTAACAAGGAACCTGTAGCATATCTCACAGTGCATGGAATAAAATATAATAATAACATACTTTGACATAAAACAGGCGAGACAGTGCATAAGCTGAAAACTAAACAACTCAGCAGCGGAAAATCCAAATACAGCTTATGTTCTCCATTATCATTATTACAACTTTAAAACTGTCTCTAAAGCAAAAGAAAGGAAAGGTACACTACTAATGCCCAAAGTAGTGACTAGCAGCGACACATGGAGAATATATAAAGAAAAGTACGTGTAAGCCTCCTGCTCGTCTCCGGACAGCTACTCGTGCACAACCAGCTAACCTGTCTCTAGTCTTCCCATTTAAGAGCACCCATAGTAATAAGAAGAGACATTAAACTATGGGTCAGACAAAAGTCTGGTATGAGCGATAAACAGCAAAACAGAACAATAATAGGTATACTAAACCATACCTGAACCCGGACCTGCAACCAAAGAGTTAGCAATATATACTGTACAATACTCTAAGGTGCCACTAACATATGGTGTAAAGAATACGGGGGTGGGGGTGTGCATGTCATAGTGATGGCAACAATCAAGCATAACAACCATCCTCACATCTCTGACTCAGTGCGTAAAGCATACGATGTAACGACACAGATTTCGCTCGGACCTAATCGATCGCTAAATCGACCAAGACCGTTCGAATCCCGCATACGCTAACTTTGGGTATACAACACATCAGAACAAATAACAGAAGACTTTTATAAACATCATAATAATGTTACATCAGAGTACTGAACATCAGAGTATATCGAAATATAATCAATACAGCGGAAGATGTTTTTACAATAAATGTAATACAGTGCACAGCGGAAATTAAATAAAGTAACACAGCGGAAGACGATAAATGCTCTGGACACGGCTTTTCGCTTCGATCCAGAATCCTGCTAAACATATCTGTAAAATAAAACTACTCGACTGCCCGTGTGGAAAATAGGGGCACCCGAGTTTGCAAGGGAAAAGCAAACTACAGGTCAGTCATGGGACTGGTGTGAGAAACTCTAAACAGTTATTAAACTTATTTAATAATATGGCATATCACGGGACCACGCCGCTAACGCGGAACAGGTTTACCTCCATGAATGCCAATGTATAAACAACAATCAATATAGATATATGGATCTACTATGCATCAATCAACATGAAATATCCCAATCCACCCACTTAGATTAATCACTACACTTAGATTTTCCAAATCCAATTCAATTTACAGAAATTATTCCTTCGGATTTTATTCCCGGTTTCTTATTTCAAATCATTTGAAATACCTATCTAACTTTCTATATCAAAGTAGATTTCACTTCGGGATCTCAAATCAAATCGTTTGGAAATATGAATTCCAAAACATAACAATGCATACAAACGAGTATGCAACCAAATATCGTGCTCCCCATCGACAAGGAAAAGGGTACGCACCTCGCAACTTGATATATAAATGTGCACCTACCCCACATAGGAGCAGGCTACACCGACGATGCACCTACCCCACACAGGAGTAGGCTACACCGACCTCTCACCCATACTTTTAGTCTCAGGGTTACCCGAATCTTTAGCCACACACTAAATCATTTCATATCCCGAAGTAGGGAAAATCATTTCACAACATAATAATCACAAGTACTTTCAAAATATAGTACTTCACATCAGTAATTCACACATATGATCAGTCACTATTAATCACATAACCTTTGAGCTCGTACGTCTCAAAGAAGGGTGTTAAGCAAGAGAATAAATTCTCCGCCACCAAACAGATATGTTATCAATAGCAACTAATCGAATACGCGATGAACCACAATGTAAAACATAATACATTTCTAAATCATTTTAGAAATCATCGGGTTTAGGCCCTCGAAATTCTTTCTGTTTTATAAAATAATTTTATAAAACCTTCCCTGTCCAAAATCGGGAATACATTCTTTTCAGTTAAGAAAGATATCATTTCACAATCATTCATTAAATTTGAAATGAACACAACATCGCTAAACACCTTATCGTCAAATCGTGAAGTGTTTCACAAGGTGTTAACACACAGATATTTCTACCCAACCCAATGCTAAATGTAAAAGCATATTTTGCTCATAAACTGGTCGAGCACAATCCAAACAATCAATCAATCCAATTTTCAATTCCTTTTATAATTTAAAATAAATATTTATATTCTAACGATTATCCTTAACACCGTGGTACGGGGTTTTGGGATCGTCACGTACGATATCTACCACTTTGACCACCCTATTACTTGCTATAATCACTCTGCCCCATGGAGTCGTAATGACCCCACTGCACTGATCTATAGCCACTAATCCTTTGCTATGTCCACTCTGCCCCATGGAGTCATAACGGCTCCACTGCACTGGCTCATAGCCTTGCTACGATCACTCTGCCCCATGAAGCCATGATGACTTCACTGCACTAATCCGCAGTCAATATCTGTCTTTCCATGGTGAGTCAAAGCTATAGACGTCGATAACCCCTTTGCACATGTCCAGCAGCAAAGTCCAATCTTGAAGTTAACTCGTTGGTTCCCAACTGGATCCTGAGTTCTACTTCCCATATGGACTACCATTGCATCTCGGGTTTTGGTCTTCTTCGGATCGGTCTTCATCTGGTTCAGAAACAAACTTCCTTTCGGATCGGTTCTCTTCCCCTTTTTCAGTCCATGGTCATCAGCCTCCTTCTGGTCGGTTCGTGCTCCCCGTCTCGGATCGGGTCGTGGTGCCCAAGCTCGATCGTGGTAAGGGTAGGTGTCCCACGGTTCGTGACTTGCTTCATGCCTGCTCCAGATCGGTTCAGGTCATGACCAAGCTTCGGGTCGGGTCGGGGCTTCTGGTTCATAATCCTCCTTGACCATCGGTTCCTTAGCTTCTGAAGCAGTTCGTGATGGATGGAGCGTGACGTCTCGTGAAGGGGTCTCACGATCGGGTCGGGGTTCCTTCTCTCAAGCGGGTCGGGTTGTGGTGCCAACTCCAGAGCATCAGGTTGTGACTTGCTTCTCTAGGCGGTTCATGGTGCTCAAGCTGGAGCGGTTCGGATCAGTCTCCATCACCACGAGCGGGTCGGGTCGGAGAGGGTTGGGACGATCCGATCTGGTTCCTGCATATTTTCCTACAACTCTTCCAGCGATCGTTTTACGCCATACGACGGCGTTTTCAACCATTCTAACTCTTCTAATCAATCACAAAGCATACCATACAGTCATAGCAACATGTATAATCAACCACAAACACCAAAACAACAATTTGATAGGTTAAAACGAATCAAACATAGCCAAAATCCCATATTTTCCCTTAAGTATGTTTAAGAAAAACTAATGATAGGCTTAGTAAAACTTAACCAGATTAACCCAAATTTCTAACAGAGGCCTAAAACAATATTTCGAAATTTTATAAATATTTTTCCAGAATTTAATCATATGTTTAAATTCTCTAATTAACACTAATTACCCTTAATTAACCATAATTAGTGAGGAACTATGCAAATCACTCACCTTAGCCACAAACAAAATAACAAATCTGAAATTATCCTCTGTTTGGCGCTGTTCCCAAGGCTACACAGCAGCTCTACCTCGATTTTTGTGCTAATCCGCTTTGACTTAATGTAGATTTTGCTTAATTAGCGATTAGAAGATGATTTGGTGTGTTTTAACAAGTGGAGGCCATTGCTAGGTTGAGAGGGATGATAGGTGGCGGCTGAAAAATGAGAAAAGGGTGTTCTCTAAACCCTAGCATCCCTTAAATACTCCAAATCCCGAAATCCCCCACCGGGCCTAGCTGTTAATTACCCAATTAAGCATGGTTAAGCTGTTTTTTCACCTTCTAAATTTTAATTCAGCCATATCTCCCAAACGGTAAGTCCGTTTTTCACATATGACCACTCTACGGAAAGGTAAACCATCATCCGGTTCTAATGGAAGTAGTTTTAGGTCAAAACTCCTTTTGAATCAAAAGTTATGGTCGAAACAACATCAGCTAGGGGCAAAACGGTCATTTAAAAATCAGCAAAAATCATGAACATGGGAAATGTCCCCAATAGTCGTCTCCCAAAGTTACATGACCATACGACTTCGCATGAGAAAGAATTAAATATTCTACAATCCTCTAATGCGTAGAATGCAGGTCGTTACATTCTCCCCTCCTTAAGAAATTTCGTCCCTGAAATTCCTTAACCCAAAACATACAAAGGATCCCGCATGCCTACCAATCATTTACAAAACAATCAAGCATATAAAACAACACAACAAGCCTATCCTAGCATGCGGTTTACTAACAAGGGAGTACTAAATCGATATAAAAACCTTATCAGGCAAAGAATCCTGGATACTTCCTCCTTATGTTCTCCTCTGTCTCCCAAGTACAGTCATTCTCATTCTCGCCCCACTGAACTTTGACTAGATTCACCGCTTTCCTTCGAAGTTGCTTCGTATCGTGCTCCACAATACGAATCGGCTTGTGGTCCCCTACCGCCTCGGGTTCTACTTCGATATCATCCAACTGATCAGGTGAAATAGTTATATTGGAGTCGTGCACGAATTTCCTTAACTGGGAAACATAAAATACGTTATGAACTCCTGCCATCTTCTCTGATAATTCAACTTTATATGCCAAATTCCCAATTTTCTCAAGAACTGGGAATGGACCAACAAATCTTGGTGTTAACTTGCCTCTCTTGCCAAATCTAATCACGCTCTTTAACGGAGAAATCTTGACAAACACCAAGTCGCCAACGGAGAACTTTAAATCTCGTCTCCTCTTATCAGCATAATTCTTCTGTCTATCTTGGGCAGCCTTCATTCGCTGTTGGATAATCTTGATCTTATCTGAGGTTTCTCTTATTACATCTGGTCCGAGCACAAATTTCTCACCAGTTTCCAGCCAACATGATGGTGAGTTGCATGGTCTTCCGTACAAAGCTTCAAATGGAGCCATACCAATAATGGATTGATAACTGTTATTATATGCAAACTCTACTAGATGCAATTGGTCATCCCATGATCCACTAAAATCTAATATGCAAGCTCTCAAGAGATCTTCTAACACTCGATTCACCCTCTTTGTCTGACCATCGGTTTGAGGATGATATGCGATACTGAGATGTAATTCCGATCCTAATGCCTCTTGTAAGCTCTTCCAAAATCCACTAGTGAACAACGGATCTCGGTCACTCACAATGCCTTTGGGTATTCCATGAAATCTCACTACCCACTTTATATATAGTTCCGCTAACTTAGCTGCCGTTCTATTCGACTTAACTAGCTGGCAATTCATGCATTTGGATATAAACTTCCCAACATCTCTTTTCATCCCTTCCCAGTAGTAGGTCTGCTTCATGTCTCGATACATTTTGTTACCACCAGGGTGTATAGTCAGTTTTGAGTGATGACATTCTCTAAGCACTTCTTCTCTCAATCCATTGACATTGGGTACAACTAGTCTTCCATTCTTTCTAAGCCATCCATCTCGATCAAGCCCATACTTGTTCATCTCTTCATCGATTCCCATCTCTAACTTTGAGATGATTTCCAATAGGTTAGGATCGTCCCTTTGGCTGGAATCAATCCTCTCAATCAAAGTGGGTCTGATCGTCAAACTTGCTAATATTTCTGGATCCAATTCGCACTTTGGTCTGAAATCATACCCAGCGATGTACTCCAATTACTTCCGCTCAAGAAACATAGCCCCTGGCATGTCTTCTACTCAATGCATCAGCCACCGCATTGCCGTTTCCTGGTGTATATGCGATATCAAAATCATATGAAGCGAAGAATTCTAACCATCTTTGTTGTCGGAGATTTAGATCTTTCTGAGAGAAAAGATACTTTAACAACTTATGATTGGTAAACAACTCGAATCTTTCTCTCAAGAGATAATGTCTCCGCATCTTCAATGCGAACACGATTGCTGCCAATTCCAAATCATGGGTAGGATATCTTTTCTCATGCGGTTTCAGTTGCCGACTAGCATAAGCTACAACCCTACCTCCTTGCATCAATACAACACCTAGTCCGGTACCACAGGCATCTGTGTATACCGTCATCTCTTCATTCCCTTTAGGGATGACTAACACAGGTGCACATGTCAACTTTTCCTTTAGACTCTTAAATGCATTCTCGCACTTTTCGTCCCAGACGAAAGCTTGATTCTTCTTGGTCAACTGAGTCAACGGTGCTGCTATCTTGGAGAAATCTTGGATGAACTTCCGATAATATCTAGCTAATCCCAAGAAACTTCTTACGTTTGTTGCATTCTTGGGCGTAGACCATTCCTGTGCTGTAGCCACCTTCGCAGGATCCACGGCAATACCATTCTCTGAAACAACATGGCCCAAGAATCTCACTTCCCACCTCCAGAAGTAACCCTTAGAAAACTTTTCTTTCAATTGGTGTTTTCTCAACAACTCCATCACTATCCTCAAGTGTTCCTTGTGTTCTTCCTCTGTCCTCGAATAAACAAGTATATCGTCCACGAATACAAGAATGAACTTATTCAACTGATCTCTGAATACCCTATTCATAAGATCCAAAAAATATGTTGGTGCATTGATCAACCCGAATGGCATGACCAACCACTCATAAAATCCAGACGGCGTTCGAAAGTCCGTTTTAGCTATACTCTCAGCTTCCACTCTAAGCTGATGAAAACCTATCGCGAGATCCAACTGGGAGAACACTCTCGCGCCACTCAACTGATCAAACAAATCATCTATCCGCGGTAGAGGATACTTATTCTTCCTCGTCACCTTATTCAACTCGCGGTAGTCCACACACAAACGAAGGGAACCATCTGCCTTGGTAGCAAACACAACTGGTGCTCCCCACTCAGAAACACTACTTCTGATAAATCCCTTCTTCAAAAGATCACTTACTTGCACCCCGAGCTCTCGCTGCTCCCTTGGTGCCATATGATAAAGTGGCATCACTATAGGTCTGGCATCTTTCACTAAATCAATACGGAACTCAATCTGTCGGTGTGGTGGAAGTCCAGTCACTTCCTCGAAGACGTCCGGATACTGGCTAGCCATGGGCACATCTGACAATTCATCATGCGGGATGTCGAGGGAATTTAGAAAACTAGCCATTACCCCATCACTAGGTAGACCACCAGACACTACCCTCCGCCCATCATCCGCTCTAACTGTCACCAAAAAGCCCTCACAGTCTACCACCACCCCTTATCTTTGGAGCCAATCGACTCCCAAAATAATGCCAAACCCAGTAAAGCCCAAAAATAAGCAATCACAAACAAACATGCATCCATGACTCGATAAGACCACATTTCGACAAATCATACAAAGGCTAGTCGAACCACCAATCGGGTTCGTAACTGCTAAAGGTCTATTGACTATCTCGGGTTCCAATCCCAACCTATCTACCAGGTCACTAGATATGAAGGAACGAGAAGCTCCGGTATCAAACAATACTCGAATAGGAACATCATAAACATAAAGCATACCTTGAATGACGACATTCTTTCCTTTCTCCGTCGCAGTTGGGGCATTCGACGAAGAAGGAACAACATTGATAGCATATGCTTTCACAGTCTGTTTTTCGTTAAGGGTTGTGGACACTTGTCCTTGTGATGTCCCACTTGGCCACAGTTGAAGCACTTTATATCCGCTGGCTTGGCACGGCATTCTTTGGTATAGTGGCCTTTCTTACCATAGCTGAAGCACTCAACATCTTTCTTATTCCTTTTCTTCTGGCCATCCTTGGTCTGATTCTGCTTTCTCTTATTCTGAGAACCATTCTTGCCTCCACCGCTTGCTTGGGCTTTGGCTCCTCTATAGATGCAACCTCAGTCTTCGACTTAAGGTATAGACTCTCTGATCTCAAAGCCTTCCCTAAATCGATTCAAACGTCTCATCGACATGGTTTATAAGTCTTTCCCCCAAGTACTGATCTAAGCCTGTTATGAACTTTTCATTTTTCTTCTCGGCAGTATCAATAAGGGATAATCCATATTTTGATAGAGTATCAAACTCTGCAATGTACTCAGAGACTACCCTACCATTCTGCTTAAGCTCCAGAAATTTCCTAAACAACTCTGACTTCTGGGAAGCTGGGATGAACTTATCACTGAATCGGGCCTTAAACTGATCCCATGTAACTTGATCCTCTGGAGTAGCTGCCTTAATAGCATTCCACCAATTCATTGCCCATCTTTGCAACTGACGGGACGCTAGCTTTCTCTTCATCGCATCCTCGGTACCCAAGTCTTCGAAGATACGCTCACAGCTATCCAACCAATCTTGAATATCTGTGGTCGATTCCATTCCATGGAACGGTTTCCCACCAAGACTAGTGTAGTCCTTACAGAGCTTGGCGAAATCTGACCTAGGCGCCTGTACCGCTGCACCACCACCATTTACAGCGTTAGGAGCTGCCCTCGGAACATCTCTAAGCATCTCTCTCATGAGGTTAGTGAACATCGTCCTCACATCAGGAGCATTCCCATTATTATCTCCTCTACCAGTACCCCTAGTATATCGGCTCATCGTTCAATATGTAAGGAGAAAACGATTAACCATCTCTTCAGTGGTGCCAGTGCAATGTGACTTCATCCTTAAATATACTAATAGTATATATATATAGCTTTTGAAAACCAAAATAATCACAAATACGCGCTCTTATATACATATCCTATCTCTCCCTGGTGTCTTTCCCTAGGTTAACTATGCAACCTAAAGCTCTGATACCAAATGTGATGGCCTGCCCCGCACCAGCCGACATTTCCAATGAAAGTGCGCTGTGCCGATGTCCAACCAGCACGGGACGCTCGTCAAAGAAAGGAAAGGTAAGGAATTTGAACTAACAAGGAACCTGTAGCATATCTCACAGTGCATGGAATAAAATATAATAATAACATACTTTGACATAAAATAGGCGAGACAGTGCATAAGCTGAAAACTAAACAACTCAGCAGCGGAAAATCCAAATACAGCTTATGTTCTCCTTTATCATTATTACAACTTTAAAACTGTCTCTAAAGCAAAAGAAAGGAAAGGTACACTACTAATGCCCAAAGTAGTGACCAGCAGCGACACATGGAGAATATATAAAGAAAAGTACGTGTAAGCCTCCTGCTCGTCTCCGGACAGCTACTCGTGCACAACCAGCTAACCCGTCTCTAGTCTTCCCATTTAAGAGCACCCATAGTAATAAGAAGAGACATTAAACTATGGGTCAGACAAAAGTCTGGTATGAGCGATAAGCAGCAAAACAGAACAATAATAGGTATACTAAACCATACTTGAACCCGGACCTGCAACCAAAGAGTTAGCAATATATACTGTACAATACTCTAAGGTGCCACTAACATATGGTGTAAAGAATATGGGGGTGGGGGTGTGCATGTCATAGTGATGGAAACAATCAAGCATAACAACCATCCTCACATCTCTGACTCAGTGCGTAAAGCATACGATGTAACGACACAGATTTCGCTCGGACCTAATCGATCGCTAAATCGACCAAGACCGTTCGAATCCCGCATACGCTAACTTTGGGTATACAACACATCAGAACAAATAACAGAAGACTTTTATAAACATCATAATAATGTTACATCAGAGTACTGAACATCAGAGTATATCGAAATATAATCAATAGAGCGGAAGATGTTTTTACAATAAATGTAATACAGTGCACAGCGGAAATTAAATAAAGTAACACAGCGGAAGACGATAAATGCTCTGGACACGGCTTTTCGCTTCGATCCAGAATCCTGCTAAACATATCTGTAAAATAAAACTACTCGACTACCCGTGTGGAAAATAGGGGCACCCGAGTTTGCAAGGGAAAAGCAAACTACAGGTCAGTCATGGGACTGGTGTGAGAAACTCTAAACAGTTATTAAACTTATTTAATAATATGGCATATCACGGGACCACGCCGCTAACGCGGAATAGGTTTACCTCCATGAATGCCAATGTATAAACAACAATCAATATAGATATATGGATCTACTATGCATCAATCAACATGAAATATCCCAATCCACCCACTTAGATTAATCACTAAACTTAGATTTTCCAAATCCAATTCAATTTACAGAAATTATTCCTTTGGATTTTATTCCCAGTTTCTTATTTCAAATCATTTGAAATACCTATCTAACTTTCTATATCAAAGTAGATTTCACTTCGGGATCTCAAATCAAATCGTTTGGAAATATGAATTCCAAAACATAACAATGCATACAAATGATTATGCAACCAAATATCGTGCTCCCCATCGACAAGGAAAAGGGTACGCACCTCGCAACTCGATATATAAATGTGCACCTACCCCACATAGGAGCAGGCTACACCGACGATGCACCTACCCCACACAGGAGTAGGCTACACCGACCTCTCACCCATACTTTTAGTCTCAGGGTTACCCGAATCTTTAGCCACACACTAAATCATTTCATATCCCGAAGTAGGGAAAATCATTTCACAACATAATAATCACAAGTACTTTCAAAATATAGTACTTCACATCAGTAATTCACACATATGATCAGTCACTATTAATCACATAACCTTTGAGCTCGTACGTCTCAAAGAAGGGTGTTAAGCAAGAGAATAAATTCTCCGCCACCAAACAGATATGTTATCAATAGCAACTAATCGAATACGCGATGAACCACAATGTAAAACATAATACATTTCTAAATCATTTTAGAAATCATCAGGTTTAGGCCCTCGAAATTCTTTCTGTTTTATAAAATAATTTTATAAAACCTTCCCTGTCCAAAATCGGGAATACATTCTTTTCAGTTAAGAAAGATATCATTTCACAATCATTCATTAAATTTGAAATGAACACAACATCGCTAAACACCTTATCGTCAAATCGTGAAGTGTTTCACAAGGTGTTAACACACAGATATTTCTACCCAACCCAATGCTAAATGTAAAAGCATATTTTGCTCATAAACTGGTCGAGCACAATCCAAACAATCAATCAATCCAATTTTCAATTCCTTTTATAATTTAAAATAAATATTTATATTCTAACGATTATCCTTAACACCGTGGTACGGGGTTTTGGGATCGTCACGTACGATATCTACCACTTTGACCACCCTATTACTTGCTATAATCACTCTGCCCCATGGAGTCGTAATGACCCCACTGCACTGATCTATAGCCACTAATCCTTTGCTATGTCCACTCTGCCCCATGGAGTCATAACGGCTCCACTGCACTGGCTCATAGCCTTGCTACGATCACTCTGCCCCATGAAGCCATGATGACTTCACTGCACTAATCCGCAGTCAATATCTGTCTTTCCATGGTGAGTCAAAGCTATAGACGTCGATAACCCCTTTGCACATGTCCAGCAGCAAAGTCCAATCTTGAAGTTAACTCGTTGGTTCCCAACTGGATCCTGAGTTCTACTTCCCATATGGACTACCTTTGCATCTCGGGTTTTGGTCTTCTTCGGATCGGTCTTCATCTGGTTCAGAAACAAACTTCCTTTCGGATCGGTTCTCTTCCCCTTTTTCAGTCCATAGTCATCAGCCTCCTTCTGGTCGGTTCGTGCTCCCCGTCTCGGATCGGGTCGTGGTGCCCAAGCTCGATCGTGGTAAGGGTAGGTGTCCCACGGTTCGTGACTTGCTTCATGCCTGCTCCAGATCGGTTCAGGTCATGACCAAGCTTCGGGTCGGGTCGGGGCTTCTGGTTCATAATCCTCCTTGGCCATCAGTTCCTTAGCTTCTGAAGCAGTTCGTGATGGATGGAGCGTGACGTCTCGTGAAGGGGTCTCACGATCGGGTCGGGGTTCCTTCTCTCAAGCGGGTCGGGTTGTGGTGCCAACTCCAGAGCATCAGGTTGTGACTTGCTTCTCTAGGCGGTTCATGGTGCTCAAGCTGGAGCGGTTCGGATCAGTCTCCATCACCACGAGCGGGTCGGGTCGGAGAGGGTTGGGACGATCCGATCTGGTTCCTGCATATTTTCCTACAACTCTTCCAGCGATCGTTTTACGCCATACGACGGCGTTTTCAACCATTCTAACTCTTCTAATCAATCACAAAGCATACCATACAGTCATAGCAACATGTATAATCAACCACAAACACCAAAACAACAATTTGATAGGTTAAAATGAATCAAACATAGCCAAAATCCCATATTTTCCCTTAAGTATGTTTAAGAAAAACTAATGATAGGCTTAGTAAAACTTAACCAGATTAACCCAAATTTCTAACAGAGGCCTAAAACAATATTTCGAAATTTTATAAATATTTTTCCAGAATTTAATCATATGTTTAAATTCTCTAATTAACACTAATTACCCTTAATTAACCATAATAAGTGAGGAACTATGCAAATCACTCACCTTAGCCACAAACAAAATAAAAATCTGAAATTATCCTCTGTTTGGCGCTGTTCCCAAGGCTACACAGCAGCTCTACCTCGATTTTTGTGCTAATCCGCTTTGACTTAATGTAGATTTTGCTTAATTAGCGATTAGAAGATGATTTGGTGTGTTTTAACAAGTGGAGGCCATTGCTAGGTTGAGAGGGATGATAGGTGGCGGCTGAAAAATGAGAAAAGGGTGTTCTCTAAACCCTAGCATCCCTTAAATACTCCAAATCCCGAAATCCCCCACCGGGCCTAGCTGTTAATTACCCAATTAAGCATGGTTAAGCTGTTTTTTCACCTTCTAAATCTTAATTCAGCCATATCTCCCAAACGGTAAGTCCGTTTTTCACATATGACCACTCTACGGAAAGGTAAACCATCATCCGGTTCTAATGGAAGTAGTTTTAGGTCAAAATTCCTTTTGAATCAAAAGTTATGGTCGAAACAAGATCAGCTAGGGGCAAAACGGTCATTTAAAAATCAGCAAAAATCATGAACATGGGAAATGTCCCCAATAGTCGTCTCCCAAAGTTACATGACCATACGACTTCGCATGAGAAAGAATTAAATATTCTACAATCCTCTGATGCGTAGAATGCAGGTCGTTACATTCTCCCCTCCTTAAGAAATTTCGTCCCTGAAATTCCTTAACCCAAAACATACAAAGGATCCCGCATGCCTACCAATCATTTACAAAACAATCAAGCATATAAAACAACACAACAAGCCTATCCTAGCATGCGGTTTACTAACAAGGGATTACTATATCGATATAAAAACCTTATCAGGAAAAGAGTTCTGGATACTTCCTCCTTATGTTCTCCTCTGTCTCCCAAGTACAGTCATTCTCATTCTCGCCCCACTGAACTTTGACTAGATTCACCGCTTTCCTTCGAAGTTGCTTCGTATCGTGCTCCACAATACGAATCGGCTTGTGGTCCCCTACCGCCTCGGGTTCTACTTCGATATCATCCAACTGATCAGGTGAAATAGTTATATTGGGGTCGTGCACGAATTTCTTTAACTGGGAAACATAAAATACGTTATGAACTCCTGCCATCTTCTCTGATAATTCAACTTTATATGCCAAATTCCCAATTTTCTCAAGAACTGGGAATGGACCAACAAATCTTGGTGTTAACTTGCCTCTCTTGCCAAATCTAATCACGCACTTTAACGGAGAAATCTTGACAAACACCAAGTCGCCAACGGAGAACTTTAAATCTCGTCTCCTCTTATCAGCATAATTCTTCTGTCTATCTTGGGCAGCCTTCATTCGCTGTTGGATAATCTTGATCTTATCTGAGGTTTCTCTTATTACATCTGGTCCGAGCACAAATTTCTCACCAGTTTCCAGCCAACATGATGGTGAGTTGCATGGTCTTTCGTACAAAGCTTCAAATGGAGCCATACCAATAATGGATTGATAACTATTATTATATGCAAACTCTACTAGATGCAATTGGTCATCCCATGATCCACTAAAATCTAATATGCAAGCTCTCAAGAGATCTTCTAACACTCGATTCACCCTCTTTGTCTGACCATCGGTTTGAGGATGATATGCTATACTGAGATGTAATTCCGATCCTAATTTGAACTAATAAGGAACCTGTAGCATATCTCATAGCGCATGGAATGAAATATAATAATAACATACTTTGACATAAAACAGGCGAGACAGTGCATAAGCTAAAAACTAAACATCTCTGCAGCGAAAAATACAAATATAGCTTATGTTCTCCTTTATCATTATTACAACTTTAAAACTGTCTCTAAAGCAAAAGAAAGGAAAGGTACACTACTAATGCCCAAAGTAGTGACCAGCAGCGACACATGGAGAATATATAAAGAAAAGTACGTGTAAGCCTCCTGCTCGTCTCCGGACAGCTACTCGTGCACAACCAGCTAACCTGTCTCTAGTTTGCCCATTTAAGAGCACCTAGAGTAATAAGAAGAGACATTAAACTATGGGTCAAACAAAAGTCTGGTATGAGCGATAAGCAGCAAAACAGAACAATAACAGGTATACTAAACCATACCATAACCCGGACCTGCAACCAAAGAGTTAGCAATATATACTGTACAATACTCTAAGGTGCCACTAACATATGGTGTAAAGAATACGGGGGTGGGGGTGTGCATGTCATAGTGATGGCAACAATCAAGCATAACAACCATCCTCACATCTTTGACTCAGTGCGTACAGCATACGATGTAACGACACAGATTTCTCTCGGACCTAATCGATCGCTAAATCGACCAAGACCGTTCGAATCCCGCATACGCTAACTCTGGGTATACAACACATCAGAACAAATAACAGAAGACTTTTATAAACATCATAATAATGTTACATCAGAGTACAGAACATCAGAGTATATCGAAATATAATCAATACAACGGAAGATGATTTTACAATAAATGTAATACAGTGCACAACGGAAATTAAATAAAGTAACACAGTGGAAGACGATAAATGCTCTGGACACGGCTTTTCGCTTCGATCCAGAATCCTGCTAAACATATCTACAAAATAAAACTACTCGACTGCCCGTGTGGAAAATAGGGGCACCCGAGTTTGCAAGGGAAAAGCAAACTACAGGTCAGTCATGGGACTGGTGTGAGAAACTCTAAACAGTTATTAAACTTATTTAATAATATGGCATATCACGGGACCACGCCGCTAACGCGGAACAGGTTTACCTCCATGAATGCCAATGTATAAACAACAATCAATATAGATATATGGATCTACTATGCATCAATCAACATGAAATATCCCAATCCACCCACTTAGATTAATCACTACACTTAGATTTTCCAAATCCAATTCAATTTACAGAAATTATTCCTTTGGATTTTACTCCCGGTTTCTTATTTCAAATCATTTGAAATACCTATCTAACTTTCTATATCAAAGTAGATTTCACTTCGGGATCTCAAATCAAATCGTTTGGAAATATGAATTCCAAAACATAACAATGCATACAAACGAGTATGCAACCAAATATCGTGCTCCCCATCGACAAGGAAAAGGGTACGCAACTCGCAACTCGATATATAAATGTGCACCTACCCCATATAGGAGCAGGCTACACCGACGATGCACCTACTCCACACAGGAGTAGGCTACACTGACCTCTCACCCATACTTTTAGTCTCAGGGTTACCCGAATCTTTAGCCACACACTAAATCATTTCATATCCCAAAGTAGTGACCATCAGCGACACAAGGAGAATATATAAAGAATAATACGTGTAAGCCTCCTGCTCATCTACGGACAGCTACTCATGCACAACCAGCTAACCTGTCTCTAGTCTGCCCATTTAAGAACACCCATAGTAATAAGAAGAGACATAAAACTATGGGTCATACGAAATTCTGGTATGAGCGATAAGCAGCAAAACAGAACAATAATAGGTATACTAAACCATACCTGAACCAAGACCTGCAACTAAAGAGTTAGCAATACATATTGTACAATACTCTAAGGCTCCACTGACATATGGTGTAAAGAATACGGGGGTGGGGGTGTGCATGTCATAGTGATGGAAACAATCAAGCATAGCAACCATCCTCACATCTCTGACTCAGTGCGTAAAGCATACGATATCTACCACTTTGACCACCTTATTACTTGCTATGATCACTCTGCCCCATGGAGTCGTAATGACCCCACTGCACTGATCCATAGCCACTAATCCTTTGCTATGTCCACTCTGCACCATGGAGTCTTAACGGCTCCACTGCACTGGCTCATAGCCTTGCTACGATCACTCTGCCCCATGAAGCCATGATGACTTCACTGCACTCATCCGCAGCCAATACCCGTCTTTCCATGATGAGTCAAAGCTATAGATGTCAAAAGCCGCTTTGCACATGTCCCACAGCAAAGTCCAATCATGAAGTTAACTCGTTGGTTCCTAACTGGATCCCGAGTTCTACTTCCCATATGGACTACCTTTGCATCTCGGTTTTGGTCTTCTCCGGATCGGTCTTCATCTGGTTCAGAAACAAACTTCCTTTCGGATCGGTTTTCTTCCCCTTGTTCAATCCGTAGTCATCAGTCTCCTTTTGGTCGGTTCGTGCTCCCCCTGTCGGATCGGGTCGTGGTGCCCAAGCTGGATCGTGGTGAGGGTAGGTGGCCCACGGTTCGTGACTTACTTCATGCCTGCTCGAGATCGGTTCGGGTCGACCAAGCTTCGGGTCGGGTCGGGGCTTCTGGTTCGTGATCCTCCTTGGCCATCGGTTCCTTAGCTTCTGAAGCAGTTCGTGATAGATGGAGCGTGGCGTCTCGTGAAGGGGTCTCACGATCGGGTCGGGGTTCCTTCTCTCAAGCGGGTCGGGTCGTGGTGCCAACTCCAGAGCATCAGGTCGTTACTTGCTTATCCAGGCGGTTCGTGGTGCTCAAGCTGGAGCGGTTCGGATCGGTCTCCATCACCACGAGCGGGTCGGGTCGCAGAGGGCAGGGACGATCCGATCCGGTTCCTTCATATTTTCCTGCAACTCTTCCAGCAACTGTTTTACACCAAGACGACGTTTTCGACCATTCTAACTCTTCTAATCAATCACAAAGCATACCATACAGTCATAGCAACATGTAATCAACCACAAATACCAAAACAACATTTTGATAGGTTAAAACGAATCAAACATAGCCGAAATCCCGTATTTCCCATTAAGCATGTTTAAGCTAAACTAATGATAGGCTTAGTAAAAATTAACCAGGTTAACCCAAATTTCTAACAGAGGCCTAAAACAATATATCGAAATTTATAAATACTTTTCCAGAATTTAATCATGTTTAAATTCGCTAATTATCAATTACCCTTAATTAACCATAATTAGTGAGGAACTATGCAAATTACTCACCTTAGCCACAAACAAAATACCAAATCTGAAATTATCCTCTATTTGGCGCTGTTCCCAAGGCTACACAGCAGCTCTACCTTGATTTTTGTGCTAATCCACTTTGATTTGATGTAGATTTGGCTTAATTAGCGATTAGAAGGTGATTTGGGGGTGTTTTAGCAAGTGGAGGCCATTGCTAGGTTGAGAGGGATGATCGGTGGCAGCTGAAAAATGAGAAAAGGGTGTTCTCTAAACCCTAACAGTCCTTAAATACTCTAAATCCCGAGATCCCCCACTGGGCCCAGCTGTTAATTACCCACTTAAGCCCGGTTAAGCTGTTTTTCTCCTTCTAAACCTTAATTCAGCCACATCTCCCAAATGGTAAGTCCGTTTTTCACATATGACCACTCTACGGAAAGGTAAACCATCATCCGGTTCTAATGGAAATGGTTTCAGGTCAAAACTCCTTTCAAATCAAAAGTTATGGTAGAACACGGGTCGTTCCAGATACCCACTCCATAAGTGGGAGTAGATGATGTTGCTCATATGCAGGCACCTAGGGTTGTTTACTTTACCAAGTCGTGTAAGGATTACAATTCTCAAGATAGAAAGCTATTTGTTGGAATAGAATCCTCGATCAAAGTTTAGAACTGGTTCGATACTTGTGTTCGAATCCTTGGAGATTTAGGGATCAATGATGCAATAAAGAGGAAGCTCGCATCAAGGAAACTTCAGGGTCGAGCGATAGATTGGTGAAATTCTACTAATCTTGGGACTTTGGAGGACCAAATTACTTGGGAATATTTTAGAACTAAGTTTAAGGATAAGTTCGTTTCTACGGTCCAAAAGTCGATTCTCTTCAAGAGATTTATTGAGTTGAAGCAAGATGGTAGACCTATGGCTGAGTATATAGCGAAATTTGAAGCTTTGTCTAAGTATGACCACCCTCTAATAGAGACTCCTTATCAGAATAATAAGAAGTTCATCACAGGATTGGATGAGTATCTAGGAGAGAAGTTTTTGGATCTTACAGAGGTTCCATTTGAGAAGTTAGTCAAGAAATATTTGAAGCGTTAAAGTTTATTCCCAAAGAAGGGTGAAGCCCTTGTTGAGAATAAGGAGAATTTTATGCTATAACAAGGTAGCGGAAATAAGAAAAACCGGAATAGAAAGAGAAAGCAACAACATGACGGGAAGGCTATCCAGAAGAAACCTAAGGGCTAGGTTACGACTTTAATTATGATGAGAAGGGCCATTATTCCAAAAACTACAAGGCTCCTAAGGCGGGAAAAAAGTGCTACAACTATGATAAGATTGGGCATTTGAAGAAGAATTGTACAGAGCCACCAAAGTATAAGTAGGTTGTAAAGGTCGTGCATTGGATGATGTGTTGTCTTCCTCGAGAACTCTGATTGCAGCATAGAAGGGGAAGAGTGTGATTGTGAAAGGTATGCTTTCCGTCAGAGGTATTTCAGTTTGAATTTCGTTTGCTACTAGAGCATCACATTTTTTATCTGCAATGAGCTTATGTGCAAGTTAGGTTGGAATCCGATATTGTTGATAAACCACTAGTTGTGACTAACCCAGTAGTGGGATCATCCAGTCTTTATATGCTTTGTCGTGATATAGTCTTATCAAATCATGGTTTCTCTCTTGTGTATGATTGCTTTGTTTTGATCTTCATTGGTTTTGGGACTAGTATGGGTATGGACTGGCTCAAGAAATATGTGGCTATAGTGGATTGTGAGAGCCTCGAGGTGACAATTGAGAATGCGGAAGAACGGACAATTATGATACACCGTCTCACAGAGGACGGGTTCGCGATTCCATGGGATAGGTTGCCATCAGTGCCAATCATTAAAGAGTTTTTTGACATCTTTGATGAGGTCAAAGGACTATCATTATAAAGGTAAATTGAGCTTCATATTGATCTAGTAGATGGATCCAAACCTATTGTTATACCTCTTAGGGCAATGGTGCCTAGAGAACAACAAGAGTTGGTGGTGCAAGTGAATGAATTTTTGAGCATAGGATTCATTTGGAGAAGCATATCCAAGTGAGTGTACTAGTTTTATTTGTGACTAAAGATGATGGATCATTGAGATTGTGGTGGATTATTGTGAGCTGAGTAAGATGACCAAGAAGAACAAGTATCCATTACTGAGGATCAATGAATTGTTTGATCGACTTCACGAAGCTAAGGTGTTTTCCTAAATGGATTTGGCGACGAGATTTCACCAATTGAAGGTGGCTAGGAGTATTGTGACAAAGACTGCTTTAAGGATACCATCTGGATTTTATGAGTGGCTGGTGATGTCGTTTAGATTGACTAATGCACTAGCTTATTTTGTGGATCTTATGGATCATATTTTCAAAGATCAATTAAGTAAGATCATTTTTGTGTTCCTGGATGATATATTGGTTTACTTCCGGATTGAGGAGGAACAAAAGACACATTTAATGATTGTTTTCGAATTCTTGCGAAAGCATTAGCCGAGAGCTAAGTTTTGTAAATGTCATTTCTAAAAGGAAGAAGTGAGGTTTTTAGGTCATGCATAGCAGAACAGGGTATAGCAGTGGATCTTACTAAGGTGGCAATAATCTAGGAATGGGATCGACCTACGAATGCTAAGGATATTAGAAGTTTCCTTGTTTTAGATGGATATTATCAATGGTTTATCAAGGATTTTTGAAAGATAGTTGCACCATTTACTGAACTGACGAAGAAGATTCAGGGATTCACATGAGATGTGAAATGTGAGAATGCTTTTGTGGTTTTGAGTGAGATATTAACGAGTGCTTCTGTATTGGTTATTCTGAAGGGGAACGAAGGGATGATTGTGTATATTGATGCATGTGATACTAGAATGGGAGCGGTGCTAATGCAGAAAGAGAAAATTCTGGCTTATACGAGTCGATAATTGAAGCACATGAAAGGAACTGCCTAACTTATGACTTAGAGTTAGCGGCGATAATGTTTTCTCTGAAGATGTGAAGACATTATTTGTTGGGAGTTATATTTGAATTGTTCACAGATCATAAGTCATTGAAATATCTTTTCCCCCGAATGAATTTGAATCTTTGGCATCAACCGTGGTTGGAGTTTCTAGCTTCTTATGACTTTGGTATTATACTCTATGGAATGGAAATGTAATGGCTGATGCATTGAACAGAAGACATGCGAGTTTAGGAGTCATGTTTATTAAATGGAAGCATTTTGAGTATTTGGCTGGGTTTGATTTTAGGCTTTATTGTGAGTTAGAGCCTGAGATGTTAGCAACCTTATCTATTAGACCTACTCTCATTGGAAGGATTAACGAGAGCCAAAAGCGGGATGTCAATCTTGTTGAGATCATTTATAGATTGGAAATTAGGGTCAAGTCCGGGGAAATGAAGGACTATGAAGTTGATCGAGATGTTAGCTTCGTAAGGAAGGAAGAATAACTATTCCTGATATAGATGGATTGAAAGATGAAGTTCTGAGAGAATGCCATTACTCTAGATTTACTATCAATCCGGGTGATAATAAGATGTATCATGACTGGAGAAGAGTTTACTACTGGGAAGGTATGAAAGGGGATGTTGGAAGATTCATCTGGAAGTGTATGAGTTGTTATTAGGTTAAAGCTGAACAAAACAAGCTGAGTGGATTAGTGCAGCCACTAGAGGTTCCTACATGGAAATAAGACCAAGTTTCGATGGATTTTATTGAGAATTGCCGAGGACTAGGGCAGGTTATGATGGTATATGGGTAATTGTGGGTAGCTTGACCAAAAGTGCTAGGTTTATTCCTATTAAATATACTAGAACGGCATCCAGGTTGGCTGAGATGTATATTAGATGGATAGTTCAATACCATGGAATACCTAATAGTGTAGTAGTGACCGAGATCCTTTGTTTACCAGTGGATTTTGAAGAATTTGCAAGAGGCATTGGGAATCGAGCTATACATGAGTACAACTTATCATATCCAAAGTCCAAATCGATAGCCCGATAGAGAGAGTCAACCTAGAATTAGAAGATCTTCTAAGAGAATTTTTATTTGATTTTAGAGGATCATGGGATGACCATCTTCATTTGGTTTAGTTTGTCTACAGTAGTAGCTATCGGTCGAGTATCGATATGACACCATATGAGGCATTGTATGGTCAACCATGTAGTTTACTCTCTTGTTGGCTAGAAATTGTATAGAAGTTGGGCCATTTCTGCAAATAGGAGGCTTCCACTCGAAGCAGGGACTTAATGAAACTTTGAATTAGTCCATTAAGAAGCTATACTTCTGTAATTTATACGGGAAACGATAAATAAAATTAAAGTCATTTAGCAACGAATGAAGGTAGACCAAGATCGCCAGAAGATTTAAGTCGGGGATTTGGTATTCGTGAAATTTTCACCTCTAAGGACTGTTATTCGATTTGGAAGAAAATGCAAGTTAGCCCCGAGGTTTGAAGGACAGTTTCTGATTATAGAGTGTATTGCACTACACCAAAATAAGTGATTCCCAACAAGTATAAGTGTCAAAAACAATTTCAACAACGCTTATAAGTGTTGTTATAGGGTCGTTGGCCATTATTACCGACGGTTGTAAGTGTTGGGACATTTGCCTTCCCAATGGTTATAACCGTTGGAACATTTTTCTTTACAAGAGTTTCCAATTTGATCATACCAACATATATAAGTGTCAGTAAAAACAAGGTAGTAACATAAATAAGTGTTGGTAATTTTCAAATTCTAACAGTAATAACTGTTGCAGCTAACATTATATGCATGATTATAATACCAACTATATTTAATATGAACTCAAAATATATTAATTTGGTAATATACTCAATCAATATCAACAAACAACATCCATAATCATGATAACAAAATAGAATATCAATTAAGAAAAAACAGGTACCATACATAATTAAGTAACTGATCAGTACAGAATTAACCAATCCTATAATCATGCATATCAAACTGAAATACTAAAGGATAGTATACTACCATAGTTAAATATTACAAGTATCAAAAATGAAACTCGTGCCATGTAGCGAAGCCTCCATCTGAAAATTCACAAAATTTGTACATTCCATTTTGAGAACCACCGTGGATTGGTGCATCTGGTCCAAGAACATCAATCACCCAAATAACTTTCTTTACATTTGGTATCATCATTATCCTAAAAGGACAAGCACTTTGCAGTCCAACCTAACCTTTAGCTACATCCGTCTCCAAACATTCCGACAATAGCGCTACATTTTTTTTCCTTTGTAGTTGAATGAATATCATAATGTGATATGGTTAGAGTAACAACTACATTATTGTTAATTAGAGGATCTCCTAAATTAGAGGTACCTTCCGTATGTGGAGTTGTAGGACTTGCAACATGCTTTTCTTGTAAGTAGATATAATTTTTTTGAAAGTAGAAGTAATTGTTTTGATAACACTATTAACTTGATTGGATACTTTCCTTTCTATCCCCTATTTCCAGACTGACAAATCCATTTCTTGTTTTTTTTTTCAATTACAATTTTTACAGCTCGTGCCACCTTTAGTTGATTCATTGAAGAAGTAGAACTAATTACTCGATAATAAATTTTATTCGCATTGGTACCAAATACTTCCGCAGTTGGATCATTTCAAAATATTCTACTCCAATATTATCACTAGAACTACCCTCCAATCTCTTCTTTTATTTCGCTTCTTCTAGAAGTGCCTACATGCATTTAATATCATAATGAAATGAAATTATCAGTTAAAGACAAGACATCTATACTCAAAGAAATGATGAATAAGTTCAACATTCAAATTCATAGTCAGGATAATAAAGGCAGAAACACTCAAAAGTGCACAAGCAACATCAAGTTAGGCTTAATACCAATTTTCAAACAACAAGTACAAGACACATAGTTTCGACGAAAAATAACTGCCTTCAGGCTTGTCGAAGTTGAGCCTAAAGCTTAGTTTTAACGAGCCTAAAACCAAGCCCGAAAGGCTCATCGAATCTGAGTCTAGACTCAGTTTTGATGAACCTTCTGGCCCAGTTTTAGTAGTCAAAATAGTGAAACATTTTAAAAATATGTGCAACAATCCATGATAATATTACTACCATATCTCGAAATAGTGAAATATTTTGTAATGCCTTCATATGTGCATCCATAACTGGACTATGATTTCCTAAATTTATCCTTGTACTCTTGGACGTGAATGATATAACTACTACATAGAAAATTAAATAGACATGAATAATAAGCTACGTGATCTTAAATATAGAGATTCCATGGAGATAACTACAAAAGTTAATAAATGGTTTTAGAAATTAAAATTGTCAAATATGACATAAGAGCATGTTTCACACGGAAAAGCTTCGTTTGAGATATCTCGATGTTATTACATGAATTTTTATTTCTTACCTCACACCATTTCAGACAAAGAAGCTGCAATATCTAGACATGCACTATACCTACCCAGTACATGCCGATCTTAAGAACGTCCACTTCACTATTGAGGTATATACTTCAGGAATTTTCACTTTATTCCTATGTCACACACACACACACACAGATACACGCACGTGCGTATGCGAACATTTATACTATGGGTTAATCACACTTTCAAAATGTGGGTGTCCCTACCTGTTTATCCGACCTCTACGTTACCCCAGTAGCATATCCAGATACCTCAATCGATCCAAAGACGTAGAAACATCAACACAAAGATGTACAAGAATACAATGCCTTAACAACAGGTCGTTGACTATGACGACATTGACAAGTTGTCGCATGGGTCAAAAATGATGACCGAAAACATCAAAGTGACTTAAATGTAGGTCGTTGACTATAGGGCTGTCAATGGATACTTTTGGATACAGATAGTGTCACATCCACATCTGCATCCGAAATTATTTTTGGATATCAGATATCCGCATCCGCGGATGCAGACGAATATCGGACAATTATCCACTTTGCCAATGGTCAATTAATCAATGAACATAAATGAATTTTTTTAGCTTAATATTAAGCTTTTTCATTCCAATTGACAACTAAAGTGCTAAAAATAAATAATACAATGATAATATATGATTTTGAAAAATTAAAACGCGTTTAGTAGACTTTCAACTTTAGAAAATAATAAATTAGTATATTTAATTATGTTAAAATTTACATGATTTAAGCTATAATCACGAGAAAAAGCAGATGGATATTCGGATGCAGATGTGCCTATATCTGCATCTGCATCCATTTTTCCAAATATCGAATATTTTTCCGCTTTTCGGATGTGGATGAGGATAGATTTCAGATTTTTCGGGTATCCATTGATTGCCCTAGTTGACTATGATGACAATGGCACGTTCTTGTCAATTCTGGTTGCAATCCCAAAACGGTAAGCTAAAGCTCGAGCTGTGCAGTTAAAGCGCGCAACGGATCCAATGCAGTGGAGGTGCAAAAAGTTGTAGCAGAGATAAAGCGAGAAAATAGCAGGATATAGCAGATGAGTCTAATATAACATATAAAACTCATATTTAACACTTTTACAAATATACAAATAATAAATAAATGGAAAATTAACATTCAATTTAAATATAATTAATACATTCTTAATTTTAAATAAAAGCATGTGCAAATATATGTAAACTATTATATAGTTTGATTAAATTTAATAAAATATTGTAGTAATTTGTATTCTGAAAAATATATGTCAAAAAATTCAATTAAAATACTAATTTTTACAAATTTTATAATGTGAAAATGTTTGTTTTCAATTCGTTTTTTTTATAGAAGATATAGCGGAATATAACTGAAATAATGGGATATACCGGGAATATCAGAATATAGCGGGGCTTAAAGCGGAGAGGCTATTTTAGAGGCTATTTGGAAATAGTATAGCGGTAAATATCCGCTATACGATATAGCGGGGATATGGCAGGGTAATAGCGGGGCATAAACTACATAGAGCTGGAGAATTTGTACATTTGGTGAAAATGTCCCATATACCCTTAAGTGATTATTTATACTTAAAAGTATCTAATTTAATCTTGGTATTAACATTTAAGTGGTATTTAAAAATCCACTTTGATTATTGTTGGAAATGAATGAGCAAGAGAAAGAGGAATTTGGGAAGAAGAGAAGATAGCAAACCAAAGCCCCACATCATCAAAATATGAATACCCACCTCTCTTATATATTACAAGCCAATAGGCTTGTATAGAATAAAAATAAAAATAAGAGGGCTTATAAGGGAATGTGGGTTGGGCCTTAACACAATAATATATTAAAGTGTCAAAGATTGGGCCTTAGGACTCTTAGGGTCTCTTGATTGAATGGGACGATGGTTCCTGTTTGGGCCAGTGCGCTGAAACAAGAATTTTTTTTCTTTAGAATTTGATTGCCCATGTCCATTCTACTGAATGGGTACAACCAGTTGATTCTGACATGCACTCACATTAATGCACCACGTGGTCAAAGGGTCACAACCTTTCCAATTCCGACGTTCATTAATTCCCAGATAGGCACCTCCTTCAGCCTATAAATAAATGGTCCAAAACGAGACAAAATTCACTTCTCGTATTACTGCTTCTTCTTCAAAGTATTCCTCTAATCTAGTTTCTATAATCTACTTCAGTTTGTCGAAGCTTCGTTTGCTAGCACTACACTACGTGGCTTGTCCGTTTTATCCTAGGAAACAAATTGCTATTATGTCAATCAGTGCATACGATGATAATATTGTTTCAAGGAAATAGAATTCTTTCTGGACTCGGACATTACTGAAATATTCTTCTTCTTCTCTGTTGGTGACGATTTTGTACTGCTCCAATCTATTGCACAATCGGTCACGCTTTCAGTCCTTGCTGTAAACAGTGTTTGACGTGGCAATTGTGGCATAATTAAGTAACATAAATTGTTATTACTGTCTATTTGTAATACAATCATGTATTAACAAAATATCAAATGGTCTTGAAGCAACATTTGTTGCAAATGACAACAGAGACGTGGAAAAACAACAACAGGGATTCTGCACCGATTCAAACGGTGACAAACGATCAACCAATGCCTGTGCTACTAACAATGGCTCTGTCCTATGAAGAATGGATAGAGAAGTTCAATAGAATTAATCTCAAGCGTTGGCGACAGAAAATGTTGTTTTATTTAATAACATTGAGCCTCGCCAAGTATCTGACTGAAGATGCTCATATGGTAGCCGAACTCGAACCTGATGCTACCAAAGCAATAGGTTCTTACTATTTGGAAAAACTCAGATTTCATGTGTAAAACTATATTCTGAATGGTCTGGATGATAGCCTCTACAATGTCTATTGAACTATTGCAACGTCCAAAAAACTCTGGTTGGCTCTAGAAAATAAGTACAAAACTAAAGATGCAAGCATAAAGAAATTCATTACTAGAAAATTTCTTGACTTCAAAATGGTTGACTCAAATACGGTGATCAGGCAAACTCAAGAACTGCAATTTATCATCCGTCGACTAGAAGATGAAAAGATGGCGAGTCTTTTCAAGTTGCCGCAACTATTGAGAAACTGCTTCCTTCTTGGAAGGACTTTAAGAATTACCTTAAACACAAGCATAAAGAAATGTAAATGGAAGAGCTCATAGTTTGGCTGTGCATTGAGGAAGGTAACATAAATTCTGAGAAAAAGATTTCTCAGAATATTACTGCTAAAGCAAATGTAGTTGAGTCGGACAAGACTAACAAGAGAAAACGGGAGCATGCTCCTAAGAAGTCAAAGAAATTTTTGGGTTCTTACCACAACTATGGAAAGAAGGGAACAAAGCAACCGAATGTCACGCACCTAAAAAGAAGAAGTTAGAAGCAAATACGGCTGAAGTTTCGAAAGGCTTTGCTGATCCTCATTTATGTGCAATAATATCAGAATGAAACCTTTTGAGTAACTCGAAGGAATGGTTTGTAGACATTGGATCCACTCGATGCAGATGTGCTAATAAGTGGATGTTTAGAACCTATAAAAATGCAATTAATGATGAACAACTTTTCATGGGGAATTCATCTACTTCAAAGGTCGAAGGCAAAGGAATTTTTTTGTTGAAACTGACTTCTGGAAAGGAACTAACTTTAAATGATGTTCTCCATGTTCTAGAAATTCGTAAGAACCTGATTTCAAGATCATTACTGAGAAAGCATGGTTTCAAATTGACCTTTGAAGCTAATAAATTTGTATTATCCAAGAATGGAGTGTATGTGGGAAGAGGATATGTAACACCCCGCCTCCGTTAGGGTCACTCGCAAAGGAATGCACTAGCTTTAGAGGGGCATTATTGGTAAACATGCACAGAAATATCACAAGACAGAACATATAAAATAGCGGAAGTAAAATCAAACTTTCATAACATGAATAAATAAGGTCTAAAGCCTTTTACATCAGAGTACATCAAAACCTGTCTTGCAATAGTAAAGAAGCATAAAGACATTTTCATAAATTATTCCCTAAGTAAAAACAGTAAAGTAGCCATTAGCCAAGAAAAGTCCAAGCCATCCATGATGACCTTCAAGCAGAAGAAGTCCGAACTAAACAACAGTATTTCCTCCCTGTAACCTGGGGGAAACGGAAGAAAAGAGGCGAAACAAAACGGGTCAGTCAAAAAGACTGAGTAAGCCCTATCTACTATTAGCATAAAAACTAGTAAAGTTAACTGACATGAGAAACTGAGATGAACATAAGCATGATAACAAGATAGATAAGCTAAATCAAAATAACAGGATGAACTACTGAACTCAGATAAACTAAGGTGTCATGATAAATTACGATGTCAAGATAAAACAAGGTATCACATCGTCAGGTTTCTATCAAGTATAATATCCCCAAGATATCTGTCATGTATAACGCCCCGTGATATCTATCCTGTATTTTAGCTCTGCACCTACCGTACTAGTATCCCCACCGTGTCATGTGTTAACCAAGAATGACCCTCACTCAAAAGTCGTGTAATGGTCCATGTCAACCTAATATATCGCATATATAGGTTACTCAACTTGTATGTTTTATTCCATGTAAATGTTCAGTCCCTTGCCGTAGACCATACGGGCTTTCCCATGAGATTCTATATTACTTTAACATAGTTCCATGATCCTTAAGATTGGTTTGGACTGTTACCCTAAACCTAGGTAGGGTCTTCCAACATGAATTATTGTTTGTACAACTAGGACTTATGCTACCTAGGGCTGCTAGGGATTATGCTTACCTATTGCACGTTTTCGTATCTCGGTTTGGGTTCAACCACCTAGGGCCACTAGGGATTACGCTAACCGCCAACCGCGCCCTTTTTCCCACGCATTCATCGTGAATCGCTTTTCCATGACTGTATGCACATGTATCACATCGTGCCATCCGAGTCCTGTCACAGGGCAAATCAAGAAATACAGGACTCGGTCGGGAGCTTTCGATTTATCTACCGATGCAGATGCTAAGGTCTGTTTTTCTTATACGTGGCTATGGTCCCACGAGACCACTCCCTCAACTAGTGAAAGACAAGACAGGATAAATCCTGTATGAGAACACAACACTGGCCAACCCACATCCAAGCCTTACCGCAACCATAATTAGATAGCAATTATGGTCTTTTGGGTGTTCTCTGCCTTTCCGTACGTACACGCTTGACCAAAGATGGTAGGTAGCCTGACGAAATGCTATCTAGGGTACGACCGTGTATCGTCGACTATCCCCTATCCATCCCCGTCTTTAGGTCGCTCGTATAGCAACCAAGGCATACTCTTGGTTCTTCTAACGCAGACCTTAACCTCTCATGAGCCTAGTATAATCACCTGGCAGCTCATAGAGGGATACCAAGAATATCCTCACGTTCCCCGAAGCCGTTGCTTCGTTACCCAGTTCGCTGGAGCCTTTATCTAAATCAGATACTTGCTCCTACTCGTATACTTAAACGATGACCTACCATATCAGGTTACTCATCTATCTATGAACTGGTCTAAATTTCCTTGACTAAGAATCATTACTTAGTTATTCTTCAACTAAGGTTTACCACTTAGCATTGTTCCCGTTATCCTTGTTAACTACGGTTATCCACCTAATCCTCAGAACTAGGGTTTACATAATGGATTAAGTGTCACTTAATTTCATGACTTAACCCGTCTACAAATCCAGTCAAAATTGGCTAAGTATCCAAGTTCAAGGCTTAAACCTACAAACCATGCTCAAGTTGGTTAAGTATATTAAGCAATTCACGACTTAACCTCGTCCAATTATCATTCTAGATTGGTTAAGTATATATTAACTTGACCCTATCAATTTACTTAGTCAAATCGGTCAAGTGTATTCAAGCGATTCGTGACTTAGCCTTATCATGTTTTCACGTTATATTGGTTAAGTATTGGTTAACTTAACCACAATAAATTAACGAGTTAGATTGGATAAGTATAGGTCACTTAACCACATCAATTCATCATGTTTAGATTAGTTAAGTGTTTAACTTAACCCCATTAAACTACCAAGTAGGATTAATTAAGTCTAGGCTAACTTAACCCCATCCGATTTCCATGTTTAGACTAGTTGAGTCTAATCTTAACCCCATTCGTTAACCGTATTTTTCGGTTAAGCGTCATTAAGATAACTTACTTAATCTTACCAAGTTATCGCGTTGGATTGATTAAGTGTTGGTTAACTTAACCCCATCCACTAGTCATATAAAAATGGTTAAGTGTCATTAGGCAAATCAAGTTACTTAACCTACCCAACCTTGTCATGTTTTGTTAAGTATCATTAGCCTAATCAAATTACTTAACCCATTTGTCCATGTCATATTTGGTTAAGAGTCATTAATCAAATTAACTTAACCCTATCATGTGGCATTAATTACTTAATGCACCTTCACCTCTCACATTAGACTTTGTTGTGGTTACTAGTTAAGCCGGTCGGTTCCGGGTAGCTTTACACCACAACTTGGTCTAACCTCGGGTTCAAACACAACATGACCAACTTCTCACATTGGGTCCTATTGTTTGCAACTACTAGTTAGGCCGGTCGGTTCCGGGTAGTTTTACGTTGCAAACTCAACCCAACCTCGAGTTGGCCACACTTATATTATCTAAGTGTCATGTCCATCATGTTTCCCAAAACATGTTACAAGTTTTCAAGCATTTGGGTAGACCTAACTTAATAGGTAAATTCCCAAAGGGTAGACCTAACTTAATAGGTAAATTCCCAAGCTTATGTTTTTATGCATACTTACATGTCAACTTCTATGTTATATTTCAAGTCATGTTTTCAAGTTGTATTTTCATGTCATTAGAAATTACCCATAACATAACCCAACGCTTTTAAACTCGCATATACGTTCGCGACAACGTAATGGATTAAAAGAAGAGACTTGGCAAAGGCATGACAAAAATGGATATTAAGTCACAAGTTAATCATGGTGGCAAATGAGGCACAAATGTGTTCATTAACTTGCATGCTACATTCTTAAGCCTCAAAACATGCATAAACCCAAACTTGGCACATAAGCGAATCATGGTGACAAAAGATATGGAATGATGACTAGTAACTCGCATATATCATCATATAAGGGTTATGACTTCATATGCAAGTTGACATAAAGGTTATGAGGGTTCTCATGTTGCCTAATGCAACATTTCAACATAAAGGTTGTAGCTTTTAGCTCACAAGATCAAGATAATGACTTCATAAACTTGCATGACATGATAGCATGTATCATACTCAATGATCAAACCCAAACTTGCAACATGAACATTTAACTTCATAGTTAATATCTAAGAGTAGGGAAAGAGTAGGGAAAGGGCTTACATTGCTATGAAGGCACAAAAGATATGACAAAGCCCTTATGCAATCAAATAGACCCAAAATGCAAGCTCTAACATAAAAACCCTTGAGCCAAAATGATCAAAACCCTTGCTTTATGATGCAAAGATAGAAACTTGACTTGAATGCAAGCTAATGACACTCATACAAGCTTGAAAACACTTGTATGCATGGAAAATCTCTCATAGAAACCATTTAGAAATTTTATGAAGAGAGTGGAGGCCATGAGAGGTAAAATTTTGCCATAGTTTAGTTGCATGAATGAATAATGAGGATTTAGGATATGTTAGGGTCTTATTTATAGATTAGGCAAGTGTTTTAGGCCATAGGATTAAACCTAGATTCAATCCAAGCCATCAAAGCATGTCTTGGGGAAGAAGTCAAGTGTAGGAACCATCTAGGGCCTTTAGATTAAAGATGAACCATGAGAACCATCCAAATGCAAAATCTGCATTTGAGCGAATCGGCCCACGGGTTGACAGCCAAACACCCTGGATTAACCCCTAGTCAACCCAGCGAGCTCGGGTCGACCTCAAAAATCGGCCGGTTCGGTTATTCCCCTCTCCCAATTCGCTGTTTTGAACATTTTTGCATATTTATTTATTTAATTTTCAATTATATATATATATATATCAATATATATATATTTCTCCGCGCAACCCATTTCACTTAATTAAGTATACTTTAATTTGGGAAGTTTTCGTAAAACTTCGCGAGGCCATATCTTGGTCATACGGACTCCGATTTTCGAAAACTCGGACTCTATTTCACGTATTTTTCCGAGACGAACGCAATGGCATAGCCCGTTTCCCTTGATTCAGAATTTACAGTTTAATTCTGCCTCCATTTATGTTATAACAGGTTATTGAAAATACGGGTTGTTACATTCTCCCCACCTTTTAGGATTTCGTCCCCGAAATCTCCAATTTAGGAAGAACATATCCTACCATCCATCATCCATCTACTCAAAACATCATCCACAAGCAACCATTGTCCTTAGATGATTTCTAATGCTGTATGAATATATGCAAAACATGTGTGTACATGTTCCTTAGCTAATGCTAATGATCAGGCCTGAATAATCTTTCTAATGCAAAATATGTGTAGTGCCATGAATCCAACATGTATGCAAATAGTCCTAGTCATATAGATACTATATGCGTGCACAATCATTCATTCATATGCAACAACCGCATGATAATACATTCGATTTCATCCATAAACAAGTATAAATACTCGTGCATATGCAATATGAAATGTGACCGAGTCGAGCTAGTATCTAATGTGTATTCGCGCATCCACGAGCAACCACTTGCAACCATATCAATCATAACATGTTTCAAATACATGTTTACATCCATAGGGTTCTACCTAGAATTCCCTGAAACAGGGTCGAGAAGATAAACAGGACAAACTCCTTACAGGGTTTGTAACGGAGAATAGGACCGAGAGGATGTCCACAAAAGATAGCCTACAAGTAAGCTCTACAGAAAATAGGGATCAAGGATATACTCCCAAAAAGAGATATCATGCGTGTATCTAGTCTTTGACCATCAAAGTCGTCTTTTAACTTCGCGATTTTGTAGCTTCTTATTCCTGTTTCCATAACATGAGCTGGAACTCATTTCTTCGTCGCCTCTCGTTCCACTTGCACTTATCCTTTTCCTAGAATACTTGACGCAAACATGACTGCGTACTCATGATCTCATGCAAGCTTTCCAAAATTCACTAGTGAATCTTGGATCTCGTTTATATACTATAAGGCATTCCATGTAGAAGAACTTTCTCTTGAAAGTAAACAGATGTCAATCAGGTTATCATGCGCACTTACTAGGGTGATCTCTATAACCCATGCATAAATGAAGTAAACCATCCATCTTATTGGCGAACACCACTCGATCGGGCTTCAAATTTCCAATAAAGGCATCAAGGGATTCTAAGTAACTAGTCGTGACAGAACCTCAAAAAGGTTACCCGATACTTCGAGGGCATTACCAAGGCTAGTCAAAAGGTCTAACTACCCTCCTATCAAAACCGAGAGTGGCACCCCCTACTGGATAACCACTTCATCCCTAGAATCCATCCATAGCTTATAAACATAAGCATCATTTCCAAACTCAACACTTGGCATAGACATTCCCAAATCCAAACAAGTCATGTATAAATGGACTGATTCTCCAATAGGACTTTGAGACAAAAATGGGATTCTCTATTACGCTAGTACTTAAGGTGCAGAGACTCAACTACCGAAGCAGACTTAAATGATACGAACAACGAAGTCCTAACGGGATGATAGAGAAGAAAAGCTAAACCTTTAACAAGATCGTTACCCTCCTTCCGAGGTACTCTAGAAATGAGAGCATACTACTGCCCTCCCGATGATCTTGTCCTTGTCCCATAATACTTAACTATCCGCCCCGTTTTACCATGCCAAAGGTACTCTCTCGTCATGGGTTTCATTGTTCATCTTTCTCCCTCCTTTGAGGACTAAGCCATACCAACAAGTTGCTCATCCTTAAGCTCGTATCCTTTATCCTTCTTTCTCACGATCCTTTCTTATAACGCGACCACTGGTCTCTCGAGAACCACCTCCATCGTATGGAAAGCACTTTCGTAGGTAGAAAAGACTAGTCGCAGTTAAAACTACTGTGACTACAGATGGAGGAAAGATAGGAAAAGAGACTCAATTAAGGAAACAAGGATAGTGCTAATGGCCTTTGGGGAATAGCCTTTTTCTTTTAAAAGAAAATTTTCTTGAAAAATGCTTCTTTGTAAACGGTTTTTTTTTTCAAATAGTTTTCAGAAGGTCTTTAAAAACTTTTGCCCAGTCTGGTAACCTTCTGCTCTGATACCACGTGTAACACCCTGCCTCCGCTAGGGTCACTCGCAAAGGAATGCACTAGCTTTAGAGGGGCATTATTGGTAAACATGCACAGAAATATCACAAGACAGAACATATAAAATAGCGGAAGTAAAATCAAACTTTCGTAACATGAATAAATAAGGTCTAAAGCCTTTTACATCAGAGTACATCAAAACCTGTCTTGCAATAGTAAAGAAGCATAAAGACATTTTCATAAATTATTCCCCAAGTAAAAACAGTAAAGTAGCCATTAGCCAAGAAAAGTCCAAGCCATCCATGATGACCTTCAAGCAGAAGAAGTCCGAACTAAACAACAGTATTTCCTCCCTGTAACCTGGGGGGGAAACGGAAGAAAAGAGGCGAAACAAAACGGGTCAGTCAAAAAGACTGAGTAAGCCCTATCTACTATTAGCATAAAAACTAGTAAAGTTAACTGACATGAGAAACTGAGATGAACATAAGCATGACAACAAGATAGATAAGCTAAATCAAAATAACAGGATGAACTACTGAACTCAGATAAACTAAGGTGTCATGATAAATTACGATGTCAAGATAAAACAAGGTATCACATCGTCAGGTTTCTATCAAGTATAATATCCCCAAGATATCTGTCACGTATAACGCCCCGTGATATCTATCCTGTATTTTAGCTCTGCACCTACCGTACTAGTATCCCCACCGTGTCATGTGTTAACCAAGAATGACCCTCACTCAAAAGTCGTGTAATGGTCCAAGTCAACCTAATATATCGCATATATAGGTTACTCAACTTGTATGTTTTATTCCATGTAAATGTTCAGTCCCTTGCCGTAGACCATACGGGCTTTCCCATGAGATTCTATATTACTTTAACATAGTTCCATGATCCTTAAGATCGGTTTGGACTGTTACCCTAAACCTAGCTAGGGTCTTCCAACATGAATTATTGTTTGTACAACTAGGACTTATGCTACCTAGGGCTGCTAGGGATTATGCTTACCTATTGCACGTTTTCGTATCTCGGTTTGGGTTCAACCACCTAGGGCCACTAGGGATTACGCTAACCGCCAACCGTGCCCTTTTTCCCATGCATTCATCGTGAATCGCTTTTCCATGACTGTATGCACATGTATCACATCGTGCCATCCGAGTCCTGTCACAGGGCAAATCAAGAAATACAGGACTCGGTCGGGAGCTTTCGATTTATCTACCGATGCAGATGCTAAGGTCTGTTTTTCTTATACGTGGCTATGGTCCCACAAGACCACTCCCTCAACTAGTGAAAGACAAGACAGGATAAATCCTGTATGAGAACACAACACTGGCCAACCTACATCCAAGCCTTACCGCAACCATAATTAGATAGCAATTATGGTCTTTTGGGTGTTCTCTGCCTTTCCGTACGTACACGCTTGACCAAAGATGGTAGGTAGCCTGACGAAATGCTATCTAGGGTACGACCGTGTATCGTTGACTATCCCCTATCCATCCCCGTCTTTAGGTCGCTCGTATGGCAACCAAGGCATACTCTTGGTTCTTCTAACGCAGACCTTAACCTCTCATGAGCCTAGTATAATCACCTGGCAGCTCATAGAGGGATACCAAGAATATCCTCACGTTCCCCGAAGTCGCTGCTTCGTTACCCAGTTCGCTGGAGCCTTTATCTAAATCAGATACTTGCTCCTACTCGTATACTTAAACGATGACCTACCGTATCAGGTTACTCATCTATCTATGAACTGGTCTAAATTTCCTTGACTAAGAATCATTACTTAGTTATTCTTCAACTAAGGTTTACCACTTAGCATTGTTCCCGTTATCCTTGTTAACTACGGTTATCCACCTAATCCTCAGAACTAGGGTTTACATAATGGATTAAGTGTCACTTAAGTTCATGACTTAACCCGTCTACAAATCCTGTCAAAATTGGCTAAGTATCCAAGTTCAAGGCTTAACCCTACAAACCATGCTCAAGTTGGTTAAGTATATTAAGCAATTCACGACTTAACCTCGTCCAATTATCATTCTAGATTGGTTAAGTATATATTAACTTGACCCTATCAATTTACTTAGTCAAATCGGTCAAGTGTATTCAAGTGATTCATGACTTAGCCTTATCATGTTTTCACGTTATATTGGTTAAGTATTGGTTAACTTAACCACAATAAATTAACGAGTTAGATTGGATAAGTATAGGTCACTTAACCACATCAATTCATCATGTTTAGATTAGTTAAGTGTTTAACTTAACCCCATTAAACTACCAAGTGGGATTAATTAAGTCTAGGCTAACTTAACCCCATCCGATTTCCATGTTTAGACTAGTTGAGTCTAATCTTAACCCCATTCGTTAACCGTATTTTTCGGTTAAGCGTCATTAAGAAAACTTACTTAACCTTACCAAGTTATCGCGTTGGATTGATTAAGTGTTGGTTAACTTAACCCTATCCACTAGTCATATAAAAATGGTTAAGTGTCATTAGGCAAATCAAGTTACTTAACCTACCCAACCTTGTCATGTTTTGTTAAGTATCATTAGCCTAATCAAATTACTTAACCCATTTGTCCATGTCATATTTGGTTAAGAGTCATTAATCAAATTAACTTAACCCTATCATGTGGCATTAATTACTTAATGCACCTTCACCTCTCACATTAGACTTTGTTGTGATTACTAGTTAAGCCGGTCGGTTCCGGGTAGCTTTACACCATAACTTGGTCTAACCTCGGGTTCAAGCACAACATGACCAACTTCTCACATTGGGTCCTATTGTTTGCAACTACTAGTTAGGCCGGTCGGTTCCGGGTAGTTTTACGTTGCAAACTCAACCCAACCTCGAGTTGGCCACACTTATATTATCTAAGTGTCATGTCCATCATGTTTCCCAAAACATGTTACAAGTTTTCAAGCATTTGGGTAGACCTAACTTAATAGGTAAATTCCCAAAGGGTAGACCTAACTTAATAGGTAAATTCCCAAGCTTATGTTTTTATGCATACTTACATGTCAACTTCTATGTTATATTTCAAGTCATGTTTTCAAGTTGTATTTTCATGTCATTAGAAATTACCCATAACATAACCCAACGCTTTTAAACTCGCATATACGTTCGCGACAACGTAATGGATTAAAAGAAGAGACTTGGCAAAGGCATGACAAAAATGGATATTAAGCCACAAGTTAATCATGGTGGCAAATGAGGCACAAATGTGTTCATTAACTTGCATGTTACATTCTTAAGCCTCAAAACATGCATAAACCCAAACTTGGCACATAAGCGAATCATGGTGACAAAAGATATGGAATGATGACTAGTAACTCGCATATATCATCATATAAGGGTTATGACTTCATATGCAAGTTGACATAAATGTTATGAGGGTTCTCATGTTGCCTAATGCAACATTTCAACATAAAGGTTGTAGCTTTTAGCTCACAAGATCAATATAATGACTTCATAAACTTGCATGACATGATAGCGTGTATCATACTCAATGATCAAACCCAAACTTGCAACATGAACATTTAACTTCATAGTTAATATCTAAGAGTAGGGAAAGAGTAGGGAAAGGGCTTACATTGCTATGAAGGCACAAAAGATATGACAAAGCCCTTATGCAATCAAATAGACCCAAAATGCAAGCTCTAACATAAAAACCCTTGAGCCAAAATGATCAAAACCCTTGCTTTATGATGCAAAGATAGAAACTTGACTTGAATGCAAGCTAATGACACTCATACAAGCTTGAAAACACTTGTATGCATGGAAAATCTCTCATAGAAACCATTTAGAAATTTTATGAAGAGAGTGGAGGCCATGAGAGGTAAAATTTTGCCATAGTTTAGTTGCATGAATGAATAATGAGGATTTAGGATAGGTTAGGGTCTTATTCATAGATTAGGCAAGTGTTTTAGGCCATAGGATTAAACCTAGATTCAATCCAAGCCATCAAAGCATGTCTTGGGGAAGAAGTCAAGTGTAGGAACCATCTAGGGTCTTTAGATTAAAGATGAACCATGAGAACCATCCAAATGCAAAATCTGCATTTGAGCGAATCAGCCCACGGGTTGACAGCCAAACACCCTGGATTAACCCCTAGTCGACCCAACGGGCTTGGGTCGACCTCAAAAATCGGCCGGTTCGGTTATTCCCCTCTCCCAATTCGCTGTTTTGAACATTTTTGCATATTTATTTATTTAATTTTCAATTATATATATATATATATATCAATATATATATATATTTCTCTGCGCAACCCATTTCACTTAATTAAGTATACTTTAATTTGGGAATTTTTCGTGAAACTTCGCGAGGCCATATCTTGGTCATACGGACTCCGATTTTCGAAAACTCGGACTCTATTTCGCGTATTTTTCCGAGAAGAACGCAATGGCATAGCCCCTTTCCCTTGATTCAGATTTTACAGTTTAATTCTGCCTCCATTTATGTTATAACAGGTTATTGAAAATACGGGTTGTTACAGGATATGTGCGTGATGGTCTGTTTAAAGAAAATGTAACCAATATTGTACCATGCACTAATATGAATAAAAGTGAATCTTCTGCTTATACTGTTCAATCTTCTAACTTATGTCTTTCTAGATTAGGGCGTGTAAATTTTGATACATTGCGGAAATTAATTAATCTATAATTTATACCTAAGTATAACATAGACTCCAAGTATAAGTGTCAAATTTGTACAAAAGCAAAATTGATAAGAACCTCGTTTCATCATGTCGAACGAGAAACTAAACCTTCAGATCTAATATATAGAGATGTATATGATCTAAAAAAGTGTCACACTAGAGGTGGAAAATGGTATTTCATTACATTTATTGATGAATATATGAGTTATTGTTATGTTTATCTTCTTATAAGTAAGGATGAAGCATTTGATGTGTTTAAACAATACAAAGCAGAAGTTGAGAATCAACTTAACAAGAAAATCAAAGCTTTAAGAAGTGATGGAAGAGGAGAATATGTATCCCCTCTTGAAATTTTTTGCGCTGAACATCGTATTATACACCAAACTACAACACTATATTCACCTCAATCCAACGGTATAGCCAAACGGAAAAATAGAACTCTTAAGGAAATGATGAATGCTTTATTGTTAGGTTCTGGCTTGCCAGATAACATTTGGGGAGAAGCTTTTCATTCGGCAAATCATATTTTAAATAAAATACCCCAAAAGAAAACATCTAAATCTCCTCATGAACTTTGGAAAAATAGACCACCATCCTAGGAATACCTAATATTGTAGGGGTGTCTTGCCAAAGTAGAGGTACCAAAACTAAAGAAGGTCCAAATTGGACAAAAAACAATTGATTGTGTATTAATTAGATATGCACACAGTGTTGCATATCAATTTTTGGTACACAAATATGAAATTGATGATATCCGTAAAAATACCATCATTGAGTCGAGAAACACTAGATTTCTCGAACATATATTTCCCTTGAATAAGGGTACCAAAAATCATACACTTAAGAGACCACGGGAAGATGAGGTTCCTTATTCTCTTTAGGATGTTAGACAATATAACACTTAGCAAAGTAGTGCTAAACAACAAGTGGAGGAACCAAGAAAACGTAAAAGGTCAAGGACTTTAAAAACCTTTGGACCGGACTTCTATACCTTTATGTTAGAAGATGATCCTTTGACATACAAACAATCTATGTCTTCCAATGATTCCCCTTATTGGAAAGAGGCAATTAACAATGAGATTGAATCCATTATGTCCAATTATATATGGGAATTAGTTGATTTACCTCAAGGATGTAATAACCTTAGGTAATAAATGGATATTTAAAAACAAATTGAAATCTGATGGTTCAGTAGACAAGTACAAAGCTCATCTGGTAGTCCAAGGATTTAGATAAAAGGAAGACCTGGACTATTTTGATACATATTCACCAGTAACAAGGATAACGTCAATTAGAATGCTTATTGCAGTTGCATCCATACATGACTTAGAAATACATCAAATGGATGTTAAAACTGCATTCTTGAATGGTGAACTAGAGGAAGATATCTATATAAAACAACCTGAAGGATTTCTAAGCTCAAAAAATGAGAATAAAGTTAGCAAAATGGTAAAATCACTTTATGGCCTTAAGCAAGCTCCAAAATAGTGGCATTAGAAGTTTGATAAAACTATGTTATCAAATGTATTCATGATAAATGAATCAGATAAATGTGTGTACATAAAATACACTCATACTGGATATGTCATTGTTTGTCTCTATGTTGATGACCTGTTGATCCTCGGCAATAACAAGGACATAATAAATTCTACAAAGAATATGTTATCCTCTACATTCGATATGAAAGACCTAGGACTAGCTGATGTGATAGTGGGTGCAAAAATTATGAGAACACCACAAGGGTATGCATTATCCCAATCGCATTACATCACCAAAATACTTGAAAAATTCAAGCAATATAATGTAACTATTGCAAAATCACTAGTAGATATGAACCAAAAAAATTGGGTAAAGAACACTAGTGATGGTGTCTACTAGTTAGAATACACCTGTATACTAGGAAGTATCATGTATGTTATGAACTGTACTAGGCCTGATATCGCATATGTTGTAAGCAAACTAAGTAGATTTACAAGCAATCCTGGTAAACATCATTGGAAAGCGATAATCAGAGTTCTAGGATATCTAAAGTGTACGCAGAGCTATGGTATGTACTATACAAACTATCCTTCAATAGTGGAAGGATACAATGATGCAAATTGGATCACTGGATCACATGATACAAAGTCTTCAAGTGGATATGTGTTCATACTAGGAAATGGAGCAATTTCATGGAAATTATCCAAACAGACTTGTATCGCTAGATCTACGATGGAATCAGAGTTTATTGCACTATATAAGATTGCAGAAAAAGCAGAATCAATTCGAACCTTCTTGGAAGAAATTACTAATTGGAGCAAACATAAGCCTCCAATATGTATACATTGTGATAGTCAACCATTTATTAGAAGAGCTAATAGTACACTACTATACAATGGTTAATTGCATATTCGTCATAGAAATAAAACAATAAGAAAACTTCTGTATAATAGGGTTAATACAATAGATTACGTTTGATCTAAAGAAAACATAGCGGACCCACTTACGGAAGGCTTGCCAAGAGAGAATTCAAACCTTATCGATGGAAATGGGGCCAAGGCCTATAAACTAAAGGTTTTTCTAAAATGGAAACCTCACCTAGTTGACTGGAGATCCCAAGATCAAGGTTCAAAGGGACAATGAAGTTTAAGAGAAACTTGATGGCACTATTATACACAAACCATTCATATGATAAGTGAGTGCATTATATGTTGAATAAGGATAATTATTAATACTTTTAATGAAGTATGTATTTTAGGAACTAGAGAGTTCCCTTTACAGAATCACCTACGTAAGTGCGAAGGCGTCGCTTCAAAGAGATTTATGAGGCCAAATTCTCTAAGAACTTATGAGACCAGGCAGGTGTTCAAGGAAAAAACGAACACATACAGAGAATGAAGAGCTATAAGAAACATTTATCTAGTGTTATCTACTTTGGAATTAAACAAAAGGCTTACAGTTCAAGGACAGTCTATGTCTACTGGTTCGCCTGTAATTCAAATGGGTAACCACTAGGTTAGTTCAAGGCCCATGTGCTACTTTAACTGATGTGATAAATGGTTCGTGAAACTAAGAACAACTGCTCATTCACGTAGGGGATTGTTGGAAATGAATGAGCAAGAGAAAAAGGAATTTGGGAAGAATAGAAGATAGCAAATTAAGTCCCACATCATCAAAATATGAATACCCACCTATCTTATATATCATAAGCCAATTGGCCTATATAAAATAAAAGGAAGAGGGCTTGTAGGGGAATGTGGGCTAGGTCTTAACACAACAAAATATTAAAGTCTCAAAGATTGGGCCTAGGGCTCTTGGGGTCTCTTGATTGAATGGGTCGACGGTTGCTGCTTGGGCCAGTGCGCTGAAATGAGATTTTTTTTCTTCAGAATTTGATCGGCCATATCCGTTCAACTGAATTGGTACAAACATTTGAATTTCGATGCGCATGCATATTAATGCACCGCGTGGTTAAAGGGTTGCAACCTTTCCAATTCCAATGGTCATTAATGCCTAGATAGAAATCTTATTCAGTCTATAAATACATGGTCCAAAACGAGACAGAAGTTGTTAGGGAATGCGAAATGGATCGTTAAGGCAAAACTAACACTAGAGGGGGGTGAATAGTGTTTTTAAGGAATTTAAGAAAATCTAAAACTAATATGATCTACTATATGAATCACACACCACAGAGATAATCACAAACACGTTATCAAACACAAACACAAGAATAAACAGAAATAAAATGCAGAAAAGGAAAGAACACACTGGATTTTATACTAGTTTGGATTACTCCTACGTTCTACCACGCAACGCTGGATCGTGCAGAGTTTTGTTACTATATCAATATCCAAGTACAATGCCCTTGATTTCACAGCCACAAGGTTACCACCGTTTCCAAACCCCCTTGATCAAGTACCGTTCCCTTGATTTCACGGCTATAAGGTTAACACCGCTCCCTTTCCTTGATTTTAAGGCTACAAGGAACATACTTTTTCCCAAATGATTACAACATCCCTATAACTCTTCAATAACACTTCGATTCAGAGAGTAATGAGTAGAGCGTGAAAAGAGAGTAAGTTTTATATAAATAGAATTGAAATCGACAGAGTATAAGTGTAGTAATCGTAAAAATATGAAATAATAATGGAGGAATGAAGATAGAGAAGAAGAATGATTTAAAAATTCAAAATCAACCCCTATTTATAAGATTTAAAAGGTTGCAATGCTTCTGGAACGTTACAAATGGTGAAAAGACACTTCCTTTCAAAACTGAAAATATGACAGTTATGTGTCGACATCACCATATATGTAATCGACATATGTTTTTGTAAATTTGAAATTTGAATATTTTTAAAGTGTTTTAATATATAAATAATTTTGGAAATTCTTGAATTAAAACATAGTGTTATAAATAAGTATTATAAAGTAGAAAATCATATGAAATCATAAATATAAATTATATGAAGATATTTATAAAATTATAAAGTTTAAAACTATATATAAATATATAAGTATAAAAGTATATAAATATATATAAACTCATAATCTTTAAAACTCTAGTTTAAAATCAAAAGTAGAATAGAAAAACTTAATTAAAATTTGAATAGAATTTGAAAATAGAAATTTGAAATTTAAAAATTAGAATTGGAATTAGAACCTGGAGTGTATTTGGAGTCTTACATAAACTAGACTATATTACTATATTTATCTTGAACTCTTGAAATCTTAATTACGCATGAGTCTTGAATCTTCTCTGAACTCTAAAACTGTACAGTCTTTAGTATTAATTCCTGCATGCAATTCTTGCATATGTGTGTGTATATATATTCTAGACAGAGATGTTAGTATATTTTATAATCAATTAATATTAAAATAAGGCTGCTGTCATTAAAACTCCATTCTCCAACAATCTCCCCCTTTTGATGATGACAATCTTAGTTTATAAAATATTTAAAACATGTTCATACCTATTGATGCTGATCCTTCTAATACTCCCGTGTCAATATAAGTCCTATATATTATACTTAAACTAAGTCTATATTTTATAATTTCTCCCCCTTTGGCATTATCAAAAAGAATATTTTTGAAAATACTCCCCCTAAATTTATAACTATTTAAATAACTCTTATACTAAAGTAAAATACTCCCCTTAATCCTAAATATATATATATATGTGTGTGTGTCCTATAATCATAAAATACTCCCCCTAAATTCATTACTATACAATAATCAGTACTAAGTACATACACAAACCAATCCAAATATCATAATTACATATGTTTTGAGTCATATATACAATTGATCCAAGCACACCAATCCAAGTAATACTTTTCATATGTTTTAATATATACATGTTTTTTAAATCAAGCAATCCAAAATAAATCAAATCAATCAAACTAATCAAATCATACCAACCAATCAAACATTTCTTGGGACTTCTACCCAACCGTTTTCTCTAAAGATAGGATCCTTCTTGATGACCTCCCAATCTTCATCTTCTTTTGTTGGTGGTGCCTTAGCAAGATTGTTATCTTCATCTCTGAAAAAGGAAGATACTAGCTAATGGATTGCATCAGAATGCTTCTCTTGCGGTTCAAACATCTTTATTTGGCTTAATTCAAGATGACGACGGTTTCGAAGTATTATAGAGAGGATGTTCTTGAAGGAATTCAATGTTTCTTCAAGATTTTCACTTAGATTATGAATTGCATTTTCCATAGTTCTGATAAGAAATGAATAAAGAAGAAGGAGAAATGAAATAATGATTTTTTCTGGAAGAAATAGGCAAAAATAGGGTCTGGAATTCGTTGGATTTAAATGGACATGAGTTAGTTATTTAATTTTAAATTTTGAAAAGTTTTGAAAAACTGGTAGTTATATGTCGACATAGTCAACTATGTATGTCGACATACTTATTAAAAATTTTGAAAATTTTCAAATTTTGAATCTCATGTTCTTATATTATATTATATTTTAATTATAAAGTTTTTACAGTAACTTAAGGAAGATTTAATATAAATAAAACTCCATTCATTACTTCTTAAGAAAGCAAATACATCCAACTAATTAAGACACACTAAATACGAGATTCGAAAGAAAATACAAGCAAAAGATAACTTAAACTAGATAGACTAATTTTAAGCGGATGATGAGGAGAAGATGAAATTCCAAGCTTTCTTCCTATCTTGCTCATGAACTTAGTAATTTTGGAAAAACTCTGTTTGAGTTTGTTTTGATTTTTGACTATCTTCACTTGATTTTGAACAATCATCTCTTTGGAATTGGTTCTAGTGTTGATTGGACACTCAATACTTTCCAAAGAAGTTTCTTCTTCTTCGATTTCCATAGGATCTTGTTCTTGTTGCATTCGAGCTTGTTTGTCTTCGAATGTCTCATAAGGCTTAAAAGTAAGTGGAATTTGCATATGTGGCGTCAAACACCTTTCTTGGTACAAATTATTCTTCGTGAAGATCAACTTCGAAATATTTGAAAATACGAGTGAGATAAACTCCATAGTAAAGAGTTTTTTCTCTTGATGATGTTTCAATGGGCTTGAACTCTGTTGAGATCATGTCGGCCCAGTTGATGTTATATATACCAATAATAGCAAAGAGTAATTTTTGGACCTTGAGAGTTGGGTTGTTAAAGTTTCCGGAATGAGTAATGATGGTATGTTGAAGGAGAAGGTTTACAATTCTTGTTTTTGGGCGGAAAAAGTGATTTTTGAATTCCATGTTAGCATTGCTTTCAAATATGTCGTGATAAGTTTCTAAAATGGTTTCATCAATTTTAAAATCCAAAAAATCTAAACCCATGCTTCTACAATTCAAGATATTTCCCAAGATTTCGCAATCTAGAACAATTTGAGTGCCTTTGACGCTACTCCAAAATTGATCTTCATTGCCTTCAAAAATCCGCGATTAAGATTCGCATAGAACATCTTGACAAGATTCGGGTAACACACTTCATTGTTATCCCGAGAGTCAAATTTCATTGTGATTGAAAAGAGAGATAAGATCATAGGATGCAAAGTCTCCAAAGACGGCAAAAGCACGCGTATTGACTTTTGCATTTGCTAAATAGCCAACATAGGTTTTGATAGCTTCTTTATCATTATGAAGATAACCTTTGATGGTTTTGGTTAACTTCAATTTCTAAGATGAACTTGAGGAAGCCATTGAAATGTTTGTTTTGAAGAGTATAGATATGAAGAATATAGTTCGAATTGTGAATGAAAGGCAGAGAGAATATATGTATTAATAGAAATTGAATGGATATGAATTAAATAGGCACAACTTTTCAGAAATCAATGACATCTTTTCAGACCTTGGGAGTTGGTGAAAAGTTGGAGGGAAGTTTGAAAGTTTAAACCTTTGAAATTCAAATTTAGAATTTCAAATTATGGCTGATATGACGACATATAGACATATGTATGTCGACTATATGTTCAATTTGAAGGGACATATGGTTTTTGTAACTTTTGGTTTTAAATTATCGATTTATATTTCAGATTTGATTATTTCCTGAAATAATACTTATCCTAGCAAACATCCAAAATTCATTTTATTATTTTATTAATCATTATTTAATTATTATTATTATTTTGAATTTCAAAATCCAAATTTCAAATTTTAAAATTTAAATTTCAAAAACAACCAAAACAAAGCAAACAAAACATCCATTCAACCAAAAAATTTAAAAATTAATTTAGGCATACCCGGATTTTAGTTCCTTTTCTTTGATATTTTCTGAATTCTGAATTGCTGTGAATCACATGTTTAAATTTCCAGTTTTTGGCTCTTCATCACTTGATGATGAATCTAAATCGTCTAATGGTGCTGCGTATGCACTCTTTCTTTTCTTCGATGAATTGCCATTGTCCATTTGTTGAATTGATTTGTCTAGATATGGAAACATTCTCTTTATATGGCCGGGTTTATTGCAGTTATAACATCAACCATCATTTCTTACTGAACTTCCTTGGTTTTTAGTTTTAAAATTATTTTTCTTTCTGTATCTTAAAAAATTTCTGAAATGCCTTGTCATTAAGGTTGTCTCTTCATCGTCTTCACTGCTTGAGTCAGAATCATTTGTTGTTGTTGTAAATGTTATGGATTTCTTTTCAATTGGCTTATTTTCCTTTCTTTTCTGTAATTGGACTTCAAAAGACATCAGAATTTCGATTAACTCCTCAATCCTTATTTCACAGACATTGTAGGCTTCTTCAATCCCCAATGTTTTCCGAACCCATTCTGAAGTCAACAAACTCAATATTTTTTGACTTGATCTTCTTCAGAATAAGTTTTTCCAAGTGTTGTTAATGCATGCACTATCTCTTGAAATCTGCAAAACATATATCGGAAATAGATTCATTCTCGTTCATTTTGAATAATTCAAACTGATTAATTAACATTGATATCTTTGTTTGTTTAACTTTACTAGTTCCTTCATGAGTAAATTGTAAATTTCTCCAAATCTCATTAGCAATTTTACATACTGACACTCTATTAAACTCATTCCTATCTAATGAACAAAACGACATATTCATGGCTTTAGAATTACTTTGTGCAGAATCAGTTTTGTTGGGACCGTATCGTCAAAACATAGCTAGATTTATTTTTCTGGAACTTTTGGGATCAGTATGTGGCCCCGTTAAATTGAAATGTACGTTCAAATCAAATATTGAATGTTTTATATTTTAATTTGAAGAAAAACCGATTGAAATAGTTGAACGGGCTTATGAAAGATATTCCATTGTGTCTGGAATGGGGGTAATTAGCAAGGGACGACGGTCATTGGGTTTGAATTGGAGTTCATATGAGAAAATGGTATTTTTGGATTTGATTAAATTACATATAAATATAAAAATATCAGGGCCAATCAAATTCAACGTCATTCTTTCTCTCTCCCCGATAAAACTCCAGGCGACGGCGGAACTTGTTCAAACCTTCCCTCCTTGATTTCTCCTTCCACACTCAACGAAACCCATCGACCCTTTGGAAGATTTTGTAGTATTCTCCGAGATCTACACATCCATACCTTATTCGCCCCTCCTCATCGCGTATTCAGCGTGATCCGCTGCCTCGAAGTTCGCCCGCCTCAACCAAATTTGCGGCTCCGATCCTCCATCGCAGTGGGCCCCACCACCATCATCGACAGGAGCGCGATTCGAAGCTCGACAACGTGGTATGATATGATCGAGCTGCAACTACACGGATTGCAAGAAAAACTGAAACCTAGTTTTGAAAGAAACATAGAGGTATACGACAGAATTTATTTTAATTGTTTATAGCACTTTAAAGCGCTACGAAATTTTATTTTACAATAAAAATCATATATTTTTCGTATGTTGACGAAATCCAATGAAACAAGAGACATTGGACTAGTGTGGACGTCTTCTACATTCTAAAAGAGACCGGATATTTTTCTGAGCCTTCTATAATTTTTGGAGGAGTGGAAACCAATGTGAGATTTCTGAATTATAAACGATATGGAATGACGATGTATAAATTATACGGTCGATGTATGAGTTATATAAGCATTGTACACATCGTGTATAAGCGTTGTATAAGTTGTATGTGCGATGTATAAGTTATATATGCGTTGTAAAAATCATATATGCGTTGAATGGAATTGAAATAATATTGAATCGAAATCGAAATATATTCATATACGTATACATATATATACACACACACACTCCCCTCATCCACAGACCATGGACGATGTATATTGGTTGTGATTGTTTGGATTTGGTTGATGTGAAATTTGGTGAATATCATGAATGGTTGATTGAAAATTATTGATTGTGGTTGAAATCCCAATAGGATTAGTATATGGGAAAATTCATCTGCGTACGAACTAGATATTGAAATCCCTATTGTCAAAAGCTGCGAGGCTTTAAGGTAGAGCGAGGAGCCGTATTAGGGACGGTGCCAGTTTTAAGTACCCTGTCAATATGCTGCCGAAGTTTTCTGAAATATTCATGTGTTTGATTTATATATTTCTGAAATATTCATGTGTTTGATTTATATTCATGTATTGAAATATATTCATGTATAGGAAAAATATTCATTTTTGAAATAAAATGGTTTGAACGATAAATATAACATTTTTATCGAATGTATGGAATAAAATGGTTTGAATGATAAAAATAACATTTTTATTGACTGTATGAAATAAAATTGTTTTAAAAATAAAAATCACATTTTTATAATATATATGAATTGCTAAAAATCTACATTTTTAAAATAAATTGTTTTAACAATAAGAATCACATTTTTATAATATATATGAATTGCTAAAAATCTACATTTCTGAAATAAATTGCTTTAACAATAAAAATGACATTTTTATCATCTATATGAAGTACATAAAACCATCGTGTTTGAAATAAATTGCTTTAACAATAAAAATCGCATTTTTTTAGGAAGATGGGTGTGTAGCATGATACTACACAGCCGGTATAAAAATCACATTTTTATCATCTATATGAAGTATATGAAATCATCATTTCTGAAATAAATTGTTTTGACAATAAAAATCACATTTTTATTATATATATGAATTGTTAAAAATAGTCATGTATTGAAATAAATATTTGAACGATAAAAATATCATTTTTATCACCTATATGAGTTGAAATAGTTTTTGAAATTGAAGAATGGATTATATATATATAATTAATTAAAATAAATCGAATAACGAAGCTGCAGTTCGTTTTTTGAAATCGTGATTTCAAATGATTGTACCAGGAGATTCGACCATCGGATTTTCCCGAAAGCAAAAACTTTGGGTTCGCTTTGGAAATATCTTTCCAATGATACCAACTTTGCAAAGATCCAACGGTCGGATTTCTGGAATGTTTAATTCAAATCTGAATAAAAACAGCGCCAGAATGGATTATATATATATAATTAAAATAAATCGAATAACGACGTTGTTGTTCGTATTTTCAAATCGTAACTTCAAATGATTGTACCGGGAGATTCGACCGTCGGATTTTCCCAAAACTAGAGCCGTTGGATTCGTTTTGAAAAGATCTTTCCAATATAATAAAATTTGCAAAGATCCAATGGTTAGATTTTTTAGATATGTGTAAATCAAATCTAAAGAAAAACAGCGCCATGGCTGCGTTATGGCCTGAAGCGTCATTTGAATGAATTGGCTATTTTTAAGTAAATAAAAATAGCGATAAATCGTTATAAAAAATATTATAAACGATATGGAATGAAATTAAACTGAATTTACACGGTTTATTGGATGTTTGATGGTTGAATGTGTTTGATGTGAAAATTATAATAATGAACTAAATTATAGATGTCGAATAATTTAACCATTGAAATGAATAAATTTGAAATTCTAAATATACGTGAATTATTTGAAAAGGCCGAGTTAATTCTCATTTCAAATAATTGATCGACGGTTAGAAGTCGAAGATATGAAGACGGTGCAAGACCGATGATATTCACATTGAATGGCTACTGATGCCTTTGATGGGAGTTGCTGCCCTGACGGGGTCACATTGGTGGTCGTTCGGACGTACTTGTTGATCGTTCGGATGTGCGAGGTATAAGGTGTCACCAGTTACATTCAAACCCGGAACGGACTTGTAAATGGATGTGTGTTTGATGTTGTATATTGACGACGTGGCATGCAGAGATGCAGTGATCGAAGCTTTTGTTGAAAAGCAAAGCTTTGTGGTTGATGATCAAAGCATGGCTTTAAATAGCTAGCTTTGTGTTTAGCATTGATTCGCGAGCCTCACATCCTGGTATGGACCAGAAACGGGAGAGGAATGCAGGGAGAACATGCGTTTCCTTCTACCTAGGAGTGGTTTCAGTGTTTTTACACGGCCTGACATTTTACTTATGTGGATGATGGATAGCGAGGTGCCTCGGTTAAATCGGTCGATCCGGGACCGATGGAGTCATTTGGCTCATTTACGCCCATAGGGCGGGGACACATATTGTTCAGGCATTTTAATCCACTCCGTGTTGACCGACCCTGAAGATCCAAGGGTCGATGCATTCTGATCCTGAGACATGGGCTAGATTGTCTCGAAACGGTAAGGACGATCCCTTGCCTTGGTTCATGACGGAAATCCAATTTCCAAATACGACATTGTGCGGTTTTGATTGTATACCTACATATGGCAACATGATATATGGTACCCATGTCGTCTATGATTGATACTTATGATTGAAATTGCTTTTGAAATATATAAACACTAGTAATAATATCAAATGCTGTTGTTTTATTCGTATCAAGCATCTTTTGGCCATTATAAGGTAAAACTATATCCTCTGGTTTGCGTTGCGTTGTGTGATGGGAACCGAGTCTTATAATGGCTTCATTTTTGTAAAAAAACATTGCGATGTTTAAATGATTTATCTGTTTTAGAGCACTGGCAATCCAATGGAGTAAACCTGTTACGCGTTAGCGGCGTGGTCCTATGATTGGCCTTATTATTAAAATAAGTTGAGTAGATTTCTCATACCAGTCCCATGACTGACTCGTAGTTTGTTTCACTTGCAAACTCGGGTGCCCTATTTTCTACACGGGCAGCCTTGTATTCAGGTTTTAGCAGGCTCTTTCTGGATAGTTGGAGCTGAAGATGGATTCTATCCCTTCTTTCTTTTTATGCTGTTCAGCTCCTATTGTACATATTATGTTT